>CM063463.1:13432177-18432177 GCA_032191425.1 Lymantria dispar
AAATAAAACTATTATTACGAATTTTATCATCTTTGTATTTGATTTTTGATTGCCACGACATTGAACAGTGAAAAATATTCGAACGTCGGGCTACCGTCAATCAAATAAAAACGCGATAAATTCGTTACAATAGTTTTATTTATAACTAGCAACCCGCCCTCGCTTCGCTTCGGTTTCTGTCGCCTTATTCCCGTAGTTCCCGTTCCCGTGGGAATACCGGGATAAAATATAGCCTAGTTTACGCCCTGATATTATACCTTTCCATTGGTGAAAGATTTTTTTAAATCGGTCCAACCGTTTTGAAGATTACCGGAAACAAACAGACAGACAGATAGACAGACAGACAAAAAAAATATAAAGTGATTTTTAGGCATATGTATAGTGCAAATAACCGTGTGAGCATGAAAAAAGCCTATTATTTTGACATTACAAACAGACACTCCAATTTTATTTATTGGTATAGATGGACTCGCGGAAACATCACAAAAAAAAAAAAAATATATACGTATACGTAATATGTATTTTCAGATAATAAAATGTCTTGTTCTGTGTGGTGACGGAGTAAAAATACAATTCACCATTAGAATAATAACGTATAGAAGGTAAGTTCACGCACAAAAAGTGAGGCATTTCAATTGGAGCCTAATGGAGCTTACGCCGGAACCGTTCCGTAATGTACAAGGTCACTGTACTGCACGAACGTACGCCACTCTTAAAAAATAAATAGGTAATTATGACGGTTTGTGCATTCAAATGGTATCACAACATATTTGAAAAACTTAAAAAGGTTTTTAACATTACTTTTAAAAGTATTTCGAAGATTTATGTTAATAAAAACAAAATTTGATTTCATAATTTGTATAGTGGTTTGCGTGTGTACGTGTGTAATTGTCTGCGCGCCATTAGTATTTTTAGATTCAAATTTTGAATGTTCGAAGTATTGACACTATCCTTCTATACGTTATTATTCTAAGAATTCACTATTCCCTATCTTGCCCGTGGATGTCGTTAAAGACTACTAAGGGATATCATCGATGATGCACGTGTAGGATCTCGTCAAACCTTCCTGATCCAATCTGCAGGCTGTGCTGTTACGTGACTCGCACTGCTATCACGTTTTCTTCCGTAACAGCTGTCAACGGGTGACCACTTCTTTCTTCATCCCCCAATGTTTGTGGACTGGACTTGAATTCGTTATACCAGCGATACATGATTACATTGGAAGGGCCTTCACCCATAAATGCCATTAGAAATCTATCGTAGGTACGATTCATCTGGTTTCAGGCGAAAATTGAAATTGTAAAAAATATAGCGCAAAAATGTGCCCGGCGCAGATTCATTTTTCAATGAGACATTTTTAAATTGGAACTATTTGTACTTAGAATAATAACGTATAGAAGGATGGTGTCCCTACTTCGAACATTCGAAACATGAATCTAAAAATGCGCGCAGACGATTACACACGTACACACGCATACTACTATACAAATTATGAAATCAAATATTGAAATAATTTTAAAAGTACCTAATATTAAAAACCTTTTTAAGTTTTTCATATGTGTTGTGACACCATTTGAATGCACAAACCATCATAATTACCATTTATTATTTAAGAGTTGCGTACGCACGTGCAGTACAGTGACCTTGTACATTACGGAACGGTGCTGGCGTAAGCTCCATTAGGCTCCAATTGAAATGCTTCACTTTTTGTGGGCGAACTTACCTTCTATAGGTACGTTATTATTATAAGTATTTGTACTTATAAACAATTATGTTTTCAAAATAGAACTAGCACATACAAAAAACGTTTTTTTGCACTCATCATCATCGCAGCCCACATACGTCCCACTGTTGGGCTCGGGCCTCCTCCACAATGAGAGAGAATTTAACCTACTATACCGTGTTGGTCAGATATGTTGGATAGGGTTTCATTTCGAGATTTCCTTCTCTTGCACAGATCTTATGTGCATATTATACACCGTAGTCGTCTTTTACGACATCCACAGGCAAGATAGGGAGTGGGGAATTGTATTCTTAATCCGTCACCACACGGAATTTATTTTTATTTCGCCATACTTTATGTATAATCATAAACAACTTGATTCTGGCTTTACCACAGTTGCAAGCATAAAATGACTGAAAAGACATTGGTTATGTAGATGCAAAATATTAAAAAAAAAAGTATATATTAAAAATAAAAAGTTATAAAATATAAAATTGGAAGGTACCGATTGCGTTGAGATCGTGCACCGGTGCGATACAGTGCAGGCGCACAAATCGCGGCCGGCGGCGACGCGCGCAGCTGCTGCGGCCCACTAATGAACGCACCCTGTATACGGCTGACGGCTTAGATATTCTATCTACAGCGTGTTCTATATTTTACATTCATTTTTAAGTGGAAACTTCATAGGCTTCATAGGCATATTTTATAGGTTTGGATTGGATGAGTACCTGTGTCTGATGCCGACCTAGCTTAGGTCGCGGGTGGATGACCGAGGATTAGTCCGTCACCCGCAGAGACCGACCGCGGGAGGGCGACGTCCCGGTCGACAACACTGCAATATTGCCGGAGTGTCAAAGGGGACAGTAACCCGCCGAGTCGGCCACGGTACCGGTGATCGGCCCAATTGGGCCTGGGTGTGTGTAAGTAAATTCATATAAGTCGTCATTGACATAGTCACATGACGTGTTAACTCTAAGACTATATCTATGCGGATAGATGACAAAACCAGATAAATATAAAAACTTTTAATCCAGAACTCTCAGAAAGATCAAACAATTAAATTGAATATTAAAAAATAACTACAGTTTGTTCATAGTTTTAAGTTTTCACTTCTGTCGTACCTACCTACTTCTCGTGACTGTTTTGTGTAACTCTTGTCCGTGAGTGTCGTAAAAGACGACTAATGTATATGCATATGCATAAAATATCTATGCACGAGAAGGAAATTCGAGAAGATTCGGGCTCATTAATATGAACTGTAATGATGTTGATAATGATGAAATTTTGCTTTCATGTAGTCCGATTTGCAGAGGAGGTAGATGCAAATTTTCTAACTACCTATCTTTTCTAATTAAACTTTTCCGAATACCAATACGGTTGAAAGTATTTCCCGAGACTTCATGAGGGTCAAACCTCGATGTCATTTATGGAGACCGTTGTGAATCAGGAGTTATATTGTTAGAAACATGTTGTTCAATTATTATCCAAAAAAAGTGTGTGTGTTCTTATGTAAGCACGTAAGAAGTCATACTTCTTTGGCATAACAAGATAAAAATCTTTCTAAAAATTTTATCCCTCGCGTTATCTTACGTTTGTAGAAAAACTACACTAATAATAGAAAAAAAAGGTATTTAAAACGTTGAAAGTTTTATTATAATGCATTATCTAGTTGCCATTTTTGTCGGTTTGTCGGTATGCTTGCGCATCATAAAAATCTACTCTCATATTTTAAAAAGAAGTCTAACTTTTAAAATATGTCGATTATATGGAGCACCATATGTTAATTCTTTAGAACGCATTATATATTCCTATGGCATAATAAATGTATCCGCTTAATTATTATTTTGAAAATATCCGCGCCCGCGGCACAACGCGCCACAATCATGTATCCATATGAAAATAAAAGAGATTCACTTGGGCCTGACCTGTAAACTGGACACCGGACACCTCTATATAGTACCACAGATTATATTAAATCTATCACTGAATTTTGGCGGGAATGGCCAAGAGTCATGTAATGGTCATGTAATATCTTAGTATTATTAAGTAATTAATTATACTTAGAATAATAAGGTAGGTATAGACGGTGAGTCCGCGCACAATAAATGAAGCATTTAAATTGGAGCTTAATGGAGCTTACGCCGGACCGTTCCTTAGTGTACCTACAATGTCATTGTACGGCACGTACGTACGCAACTCTTAAAAATTAAATAGGTAATTATGACGGTTTGTGCATTCAATTGGTGTCACAACACATTTGAAAATCATAAAAAGGATTTTAACATTAGGTACTTTTAAAAGTATTTTGACGATTTATGTTTTGTTAACAAAACAAAATTTGATTTCATAATTTGTATAGTGGTGTGCGTGTGTACGTGTGTAATCGCCTGCGTGCATGTTGTATTTTTGGCTTCACGTTTTTGATCGCTAAAGTACCGACACTATCCTTCTATACGTTATTATGCTAAGGTGTTATATTAAATAATTTTCATGAATAAGTATTATAGGTATAGAAGTGCTTTAAAAATGTTTTACTTCCCCCAATATTCTCAGAAAATATCTTTAACTACTTATAGCACTGTTGAAAAAGACAATTTGACTTACTGACGAACAATGACTAATATTGACGAAATGAAGATGTGAAGAAACTGTCAATTTGTAAAAGATCGACACTGACAATAATGGACTTGTCTTAGTATTGCCAATACACAAAAAGAAGAACAAAGCTATCAATAATTTTAAAAATTAATATTTTCAGGCATAATAACTAAAAAGAAGAACGTAAATGATAGAAATAAAATCTTTAGATGTTTAAACTATCGGCGTCCTAGTAGGGGACTTCGATGGGGGAGCGTACTCCTTTGAGGTATTCCGTCTGGCCGACCACTGAAGTCGAGGAACTGTGTACTGCTGGTCGGCGCAACGACAAAGGCGACGTGCTATACGGGTGTGCGTGCTTACACCCCTCTGTCGCCCGTAATCCACGACAAAAAAAAAAGATGTTTAAACTACAAAAAATAGATAAAATATGAAAAGTAAGATAATAATTATAACAAGATTACTATTGATCTGAGCACGACTCAGTTTTCAGCTGTGACTATGAACGTTGAAAATGTTTAAACAACTAAAAATCAAATGCGAATGCGATAAAAATCCGTAGAAATAATCTTATTTTATACGTATAATATTCCGTATCTGTATTTTGTCTAAACTTCTCGCTAAATACTATAAATGTACCTATAAGTTTCCTTTCTTATTACTGTCGCATTTTTCGTTTCACAACGATAGTATTTGATATTTCTTGATTAAAAAAGTTAATATATATAGACATAGAAAGTAAGTAGTACATAGTTCCGTGTGGTGACGGAGTAAGAATACAATTCACCACTCCCTATCTTGCCCGTGGATGTCGTACAAGACGACTAAGGGATATAATATGCATATAGCATCTGTGCAAGAGAAGGAAAACTCGAAATGAAACCCTATACCAACATGTCTGACCAGCGTGGTGTAGAGGTCAAATTCCCTCTCATTGTGGAGGAGGCCCGAGCCCAACAGTGGGTTATGGTGTAGTATGTGGGCTGCGATGATGATGGTGATGATAGAAAGTAAAACATCTAAGAAGCGAATAATAATTAAGCATCATTTCAGCTCATATAGCATTATATCTATACTTCTATACTAATATTATAACGAACTAGTTTGTAACGAATTGGCTTCGAAACTACTGGAAAGCTATAATATCAGGGAGTAACATAGGCTATATTTTATCCCGATATTCCCACGGGAACGAGAACTACGCGGGTAAGGCGACTGAAACCGAAGCGAAGCGAGGGCGAGTTGCTAGTAGTTCATAAATGCATTTTCTTTCTTTCTTTCTTTCTATAGGTCCGACTGCTGGGCTCGCGCCGCTTCCACAGTGGAAGGGCAATTTGGGAAGGATAATTTTTGTGTTCTTACTCAGTCACTACATCGAAGGTACTAAAAATAATTCTTAAAAATAGTGCCATAAATTTAGAAATAGTACCATCTAAGACCACTAATGTACCTACTTAATTTGTAATTTAAAATTAATTTAGAGTTCAAACTTCTTACCTTCGATATGATACCTCATCAGATATTTTCTTTGAAGAAGGCGACGTGCATCGTAGGTGGGTTGCGGGTGTGCGTGCTTACGCCCCTCTGTCGCCCCGGACGGAGTGGTGCGAGGAGCGCGAAAAAAAAATCTGATATTTTCTTTCCTAATCCGCTCCGTAGCCTCCTGCATTCCGACGCAGTTATTTCGTAGAAGGCGATGACACGACCGTCTAAAAGTTGTAATTTTTTTTTCTTTGGTTGGGCTACAGTTACCGCACCCGCCGCCCGGCTCTGTCCGGGGCGACAGACGGGCGGCGCGCGACCCCGTAACCCACCCATAAAGCACATCACCTTCGTCGTTGGGCCGACCACCGGTGCAAAGTTCCTTGACTTCAGTGGTCGACCCGACGGAATACCAGGAGAGAGTACCCTCTCCCATCGACGTCGCCCCGGGACGCCGATCGCCGTCGCGAGGCTAACCTCTCCGCGAGTGCCGGACTGGTCCGGGCACTCGAAAACTTGTAAATAAAACTATTCTACAGATTTTATCGCGTTTGTATTTGTTTTCTGATTGCCCGACGTTTTGAACACTTTACAGCGTTCATGGTCACGGGCGAACTACAATGTCTCACGTCCAACAAGTCACTGTTTTTAAGATTTATAATTATCTACCCGCTACAGAAATTAGTTTTAAAAATTTGACCCACATTTTTGTTCAAATTTATTGTCATTACAAGAAGACAATGATTTTATATGAAAACATTATATTGTTTACGTTTAGTAGGTAATTATTGATCATTAAATTTGTAGTAATTATCATGACAATTAATTCATTTAAATCTAACAAATCTAGTATACTACCACCGGATCGGAACGCGGCCATACTGAGAAAGATCCGGCAAGAAAACCCAGAGGTCATTATGCTAAATTATTATTAATTTTTAAAGGCGACTTGCTTTACTAAGAGGTTTTTGATATATAATTTCTAACTATTATTGTGGGTCAAATCTATACAATAAGTGCTCACGGTGTCTTGAAGTCTCGTGGTGGGTGGTCTTGTTTGTTTTCAATTGACGATATCAGATTTTATGTCATCTTTTTTGTTACATTTCTTTCAATAAATTTGCACACATGTACCAGGATTTCATAGAAATAAAGAGTTACAATATGGTACAGAGGGATGTTGGACGCGCCGAATATCCGCTCAAAAGGGAAAGGGTTGAGATACCCTTTGTTCATATATAGAGCTATAAACAGTTGTAGAATAGTATTTAATAATATAATAAATATTATGTAGAGTAATGGAGTAATGATATTTATTAGTTACTTTTAAATCTCTAATTTAGATTAAATATATCTAATTTGTAGTATCTTAATTTTTTTTAATTATAATATATTTAAGAAAATATCTTTATCTTTGCTAAAAAAAGAATCAATAATATCAAAATTGCTTAGAATAATAACGTAAGTATAGAAGAATAGTGTCGACACTTCGAGCGATCGAAAACATGAAGCCAAAAATACTTCATGCGCGCAGACGATTACACACGTACACACGCACACCACTATACAAATTATGAAATGAAATTTTGTTTTTATTAACATAAATCGTCGAAATACTTTTAAAACTAATGTTAAAAACTTTTTATGTTTTTTAAATGTGTTGTGACACCATTTGAATGCACAAACCGTCATAATTGCCTATTTATTTTTAAGAGTTGCGTACGTACGTGCAGTACAGTGACCTTGTATATAAAGGAGCGGTTCCGGCGTAAGCTCCATTAGGCTCCAATTGAAATGCTTCAGTTTTGTGCGCGGACTTACCTTAAATATCTACGTTATTATTCTAAGCACAATTGTTAAATAATGCATGAAATACATTCATCGTCATAGCTCATTTATGTCCCACTGCTGGGCTCGATATTACTCCACACTTAACAAAAAATAAAATTATTTTAACAACAATTTTATGCCAGAAAGATCACACTAGTTGGTATACCACGGTTTTAAATCCAGTGTTGCTTCTCTTGCGTAGTTGTTAGCTGAACATTTATATTCTAAATTATTTTATATAATAAAATGGTGTTATCTTTCAAATATACCAATCTCTCGTGCAATCGTCTTGTTTGCAAAAAAAAATATTTTTGTAACACAATTTATTCGTTATGATTATTAAAATTTAAAGCGTGGATTCATAGGAAGAAACGTGATCGAATAATACCTTTTTTTAAAAGGTTTTTATTATATAACTAGCAACCCGCCCTCACTTCGCTTCGATTTCAGTCATCGTACCCGCATAGTTCCTGTTCCCGTGGAAATACTGGAATAAAATGTAGCCTATGTTACTCCCTGATATTATAGCTTTCCATTAGTGATAGAAGTTTTGAAATCGGTTAGGTGGTTTAAGCGTGAAAGCGTAACAAACAAACAAATAATCAAACAAACTTACTTTCGCATTTATAATATTAGTAAGGATATACTCTTGAATGTTGAATGAGTGAATGATGGAATGAATGAATGAAACTAAAAATGGTAGGTACTCATCCGTTCGCCAGGCGCAAATATAGCTAACTGTGAATCAAACGCGAAGTTTACGAATGACAGATTAGATCGCGGATTAAAAATCGAAAATTTTGAACTATAAAAAAACCTACTTATTCGCTACGATTACCGTGACTTAGTTCGCGTTTGTTTCACGATTGAAGTAACTTGTGCCCGGTTATAACGAATAAGTATTTAATTAAAATTAGTTATCACTAAATATATTGTCATTTCTATTCATCCATAACTCTGCATTGCTCTACTCGATAGGTAAGAAATACGAAGGGGCATTGTTACCGATCAATAGAGGCTGCTTTAAATAACAATCTTTCATTCATTCACTATGTTCACTCGCTCTCTTTTCGCTCTCTGTTCACTCTCTCGTACTTAAAACGAGGGCGAGCATACAATGAATATAACTGTATTTTAATTTTAAATTACCAGGACAACAGCGGTTGCAAGAGACTTACTATAAAAGTAATAAAATACTTGAAAGTTAACCGAATATGAAAAAATGTTACCTTTTTAAACAGCATCGTTATCATTTTAGCTCATATACGTCCCACTGTTGGGCTCGAGCATCCTCCACAATAGGAGATAAATTGACCTTACTATACTATGTTAGTCAGACAGGTTGGTATAGGGTTTTATTTCGAGTTTTCTTTCTCTTGCATTGATGTTATGTGTATATTATATACTAGCAACCCGCCCTCCCTTCGCTTCGGTTTCAGTCGCTTAAACTGACGTAGTTCCTGTTCCCGTGGGAATACCGGGATAAAATATAGCGTAGGTTACTCCTTGATATTATAGCTTTCCATTGGTGAAAGAATTTTTGAAATCGGTTCGGTGGTTAACGTAACAAACAAACAAACATCTTTACTTTCGCATTTATAATATTAGTAAGGATTTATCATAGTCGTCTTTTACGACATCCACGAGTAAGATAGAGTGGTAATTTGTATTCTTACTCCGTCACCATACGGGTTGCCTTTTTTATACCATATATTTTTTTAATAAGACCACACCCTGCACTAAGGAAATATTTCCTGTGTTGCAGGATTTACAAACATATAATTAACGGACACAAATTACATCCAGACTCAGAACAACAATTTGTGGATTGCACAAAATATTATCCTGCGTGGGATTCGAACCTACGATACTGGCATGGTAGGTCGATGTTCTTAACCACTATGCCATCTGTGCGGTACATTAATCTGTAATACGGTTTAGGAACATATCTATACCAATAAATAAAATTGGAGTCTCTGTTTGTAATGTCAAAATAATAGGCTTTTTTCATGCTCACACGGTTATTTGCACGACACCTATGCCTAAAATACAGATTAAAAAATTTTTGTCTGTCTGTTTGTTCCGGATAATCTTCAAAACGGCTGGACCGATTTAAAAAAATCTTTCACCAATGGAAAACTATAATATCAGGGAGTAAACTAGGCTATATTTTATTCCGGTATTCCCACGGGAACGGGAACTACGGGGATAAGGCGACAGAAACCGAAGCGAAGCGAGGACGGTTTGCTAGTAATAAATATAATGTGAAGAAATATCTTCTATTCCCTTTGCACAATACTCGTATGAAACGATGAAAAGAGATAAGGAGTGAGGACCAGCGTAATATAGCACCTATTCTTATTCATCATCTTGCTCTTATCCCAATTACTTGGGGTCGACGGAATAAGTCATCTGTTTTGACATATTGCAAAAAGTTTCGGCAATGACTTTTATGACCGGCCGCCTGCCTGACGTCAACCCTCCTTGGGAATGTAATCGTTGACCCAAATGGTACCAGATGGAGTTGGACCGGGTCAATCTAGGGTTCTTAGTCGTCTTTTACGACACCCACGAGCAAAGCAAGGGTTGGTAGTATTCGAAGCCGCTACCACACAGCACAACACCTATTCTTATTGTAAATGAAAAATAAAAAAGATATTATATCTCAGTAGGTACTTAAGATTTTGCATATAAGCTGGCTGTCCAGCTTGATATTTTTTATATTGTGAAAATGTAATAAGTTCAAACATCACGGACAAACATACAATTGAACAATTTCTAAATCAATTTTAATAGTTAAATCATCATCATCATCATCTCAACCTATGTATGTCCCCATGTTGGGCTCAGGTCTCCTCCGCAATGGGAGGGGAATTAGCTTACTATTCCACGTTGGTCAGATGTGTTGGAATAAGATTTTTTTTCGAGTTTTTTCTTCTCTTGCATAGATGTTATATGCTTATTATATATCCCTTGGTCGTTATTTTACGACATCCACGGGTAAGATAGGGAGTGGTAGGTAAATTATATTCTTACTCCGTCACCACAGGGAACTTAGTTAAATATTATTTCTAAAAGTCAACTTTAGAAACTATCCACATTCGCATTATTTTAAGAATGACTTTTGGTTTTTAATAATAATTATATAATAATATTTACTAATTTACATTTTTAAAACTTCCAATCGTCCAGCCTATTGACGATTGTTAAACATAAGTCTTCTTACAAAATACTTAATATGTAAATCATCAAGTTTGTAGGGCAAGTCAGCGATCGACATTGGTGTTATAAGTTACTCAGAAGAATGCTACTGGTCTTTCTCCTGGTGATCTTTCAGCTATTACGAATCATCAGTAAAGAGTGAGTGACTCATAATGTTCTTAACTCTTCGCCACACAAAGAGTTACGTATATTTATGCGACATTTGTTTTCCTTGTAGCGATACGATACCCACGGGTAGAAGAGGTGATTATGAATTGTATTCTTACTCCGTCACCATACGGAAGAATTCACAGAGATCACCAGTAAGATCTTAAAACCAAAAGTATATTAAAACTTTACGTAGAAATGCAATAGGTTATTCAAAAATTAATAGTTTAGCAAAGCAGCAAGCAGCTGAAAACAGCATTGCCTCGGCTATTACATACCCTCAGCAGATCTTCCGAACCGTTCTAATGCCCAAACGACCGCGAACGCACCTCGATGACGTTCTAACTCACAACCAACACATCTAGAACCCAAAAACAACACATAAAGCTTCTATTACAATGATATAAAGTCTAAATTGTAATCAACATGAGTTCAATTTACACGGTATGAACCCTCAGGCAATTTTGCATGCCTCTTGCACGCAGAAATGAAAACTGGATGCCAGAGTAACTAAGTTGTTTTCAAATTGATTTTAGCAACGTCTTTGTGAGTTTTAGTTGTGAAGGAGTTTGTTATATCAGCTGTGAAGGGATTAAAGATGGGTTATAACGAATTTTTTTATAACCTCACGTTTATTTTAACCTGAAATAATCCGTCTCATAATATTTTTATTGAGACTAATCCACACATTCCCACCATTGTAACTCCTGTAATCCAGGATCCACAATGGTCTCCATACATCACACCGAGATTTGACCTTCAAGCAGTCTTGGGAATTGATTTTAATTGTCTTGGGACCTGCATCAAATTTAATTAGAATAATTAAGCAGAAAGAGTTGGAAGAGATTGATTCCATTTCCTTCTTATGCAATAAGGGAGGCATGAAGCCGTCTCATAATATGCTGTATTAAACAGCCTTTTCAGTTAGTCGGCTTCAAATCACTCAACGTGCCATGGAGAATTCTATGCTCAGTATTTCTCTAAGTGAGAAAATCGGGTGTGACTGACATAGCCCGTAAAATTAGCACGTTGAAATGGCAATGGACAGGCTATATCGCTCGTCGAACTGACAATTGCTGGGGAAGAAAGGTTCTCGAGAGGAGACCACGTATCGGCTCATCGTAGCGTAGCAGAAGTTTTTTTCATTTGAAAGCCAGGTCCCTTGCGGTGGATCTTAGCTATGTTTAGTTAATATCACAGTCCAGCAGAGTAAGAGTATCAACTCTTTGCCAAAACGATGTAATGGTGTATGATTACTCGAGACCGTTATTTTTTTTTTAAATATTAATTTGTGTCGGGATTATTCAAAATTTTCAATTTTACTTATGCAGTGCGAGGACCAGCATATCGACGGTCTAAAGCCGCGGGCCGGTCCGTCCGGGTAGCATACTCTCGTAAATCGACGTGTGATTTGTTACTGCACTTCGCTTGGTAAACCAGAGAGCCGGCAGCCCAACTGCCTCAAGGTGTTTGCGTGCAGGGTTTTGGTATCATCAACCTTCACTTCATTCACACTCTTTTGGCTGTCTTCACAGTAGGCAGTGGCCTAGCAAGGTGTTTGATACCAACATCAATAAAAAAACTCTTATTGCAAGGAGCTTCCTTCACAGTAGGTAAGTATAGATATACTCCAGTAGTGAGTATAGATTTAAATTTCGAGTTTCCTTTCATTTGCAAAATACCTAAATCTATATACCAATAAATAAAATTGGAGTGTCTGTTTGTAATGTCAAAATAATAAGCTTTTTTCATGCTCACATGGTTATTTGCACGACACCTATGCCTAAAATAGCGATTAAAATATTTTTGTCTGTCTGTCTGTCTGTCTGTTTGTTCCGGGTAATCTTCAAAACGGTTGGACCGATTTCAAAAATGCTTTCACCAATGAAAAGCTATAATATCAGGGCGTAAACTAGACTATATTTTATCCCGGTATTCCCACGGGAACGGGAACTACGCGGGTAAAACGACTATAACCGAAGCGAAGCGAGGGCGGGTTGCTAGTTACACAATATTCAAATTCAAATTCAAATTATTTTATTATGCATAAACCCTGAGAGGGCACTTACATATTGTCAGGTTTACAATTTCCAAAAAACATATACTACCACCGGATCGGAACGCGACCGTTACTGAGAAGATCCGGCAAGAAACTCAGCGGGCTTGTCATTATTTTTAATTTTTTTTTTCTTCTTACTAGTTATACAATTGTGTACATGTTTTGTAAGAACAAGCTCCAGTGTGATGCCCTTCAAACCGCAAGACACTTAATATAATTTAAACGGTTATGGCTGGACCAGATCCCACAAGCGGCACCCGATCACGAGTTAACTACTAGAGCAGCCATCACTCCCCTCAACCACTATGGAGGGAAGGGAGAGACCCGCTCCACGCAGCTACCGCAAGTAGATCCTTATGTGAGCATGACCAACACCACAATATGTTACAAACGCTGAAAATACAAAAATTCGTTAGGCAAAACACGCTACACTTTACAATAAAAGTTAAAAGTACATTTACAAACAGTATATTTAAAATAACAAGGAAATTGCTGAATGAGGAGCTGCTCACAACCAATCTGTATTATCATCTACATAATCCGAGATTTTATAATAAGCTTTTTTACAAAGTCTATTCTTGATGGCTTTTTTAAACTTTTTCATAGGCAGGTCTCGGATATCTTTAGGTAATCTATTGTAAAAGCGTATACATTGCCCCATGAATGATTTGTTAACTTTTTGGAGACAAGTAGTGTGTACAACTAATCTGTCCTTATTACGAGTATTCATTTCATGAATGTCACAATATCTCTTAAAGTTAGCGATATTTTTTTTGACATATAATATATTTTCGTATATATATTGTGATACAGCAGTTAGAATATTTATTTCTTTGAATTTCTCCCGAAGTGAGATTCTTGGGCCTAGATTATAAATTGCACGGACAGCCCTTTTTTGGAGAACAAATACTAATACTAATATACCGTAAGACATAAGACTATGGAAATAAGCGAAATAAACCATTCTAGCTGTTTCAGTATCTGTTAACATTCTTATTTTTTTTACTGCATAAGCCGCTGAGCTAAGCCTACTCGACAACTTTTCAATATGAGGTCCCCACTGAAGTTTAGCATCTATGGTGATACCTAAAAAGACTGTTGACTCCACAAGGTCTAGAGCCACACCATTCATTTGGACATTGGTTTCCACTTGCCTCACATTAGGAGTAGTAAATTTGATACATTTAGTTTTTTTCTCATTGAGAACCAAATTATTAGTGTTAAACCAATGAACAACGTTAGACAGTGCATTGTTCACATCGTCATAATTCAACATTTGTCTTTTAATTTTAAATAACAAAGAAGTGTCATCTGCGAACAACACAATGTCCAGATTGTCCCCTATATGGTAGGGTAGGTCATTAATATATACAAGAAACAGAAATGGCCCCAGAATGGACCCTTGTGGAACGCCCATTTTTATAATAGAACCAGATGATCATGCACCATTAAGATCAACCCTCTGGATTCTGTTGCTTAAATAAGAAGTTACAAGTTCAAGAGCGTTATTCCTAATCCCATAGTGGTATAGTTTTCTGATGAGTGTTTCATGTTGTACACAATCAAATGCCTTGTATAAATCACAGAAAACACCTAAGGCCTCATGTGATTCCTCCCAGGCTGCAAAAATATTTTTCAATAACTCTACGCTCGCATCAGTAGTAGAGCAATTCTTAGGAAAGCCAAATTGATTTTTGTGAAAAATACCATGTCTCTTAAAATGAATCAACATCTGATTAAGCATAATTTTTTCGAATACTTTACTGAGTGTTGGTAGTATGGAAATAGGACGAAAATTATTAATATCTGACATACTACCAGATTTAAATAAAGGAATTACTCTACTAATTTTCATGAGATCAGGAAACACACCCTGAGCAACACAACCATTAAATACAAATGCCAGGTGGGGAGCAATAACAGGTATTATAAAATCAATAGTCTTTACTGATAAACCCCATAAATCTGCTGTTTTCTTAATATTAAGATTTTTAAAAGACTTTAAAATATCATCCACACCTACATCTGAAAATTCAAAGGAAGTGTCACATTTTACAATGCTTTGTTTAAGGAGCGATTCAGCCAAAATAGGGCACGACGTTAAGGATTTTGTTGTTAATACAGGCACATTTGTAAAATAGTTTTCAAATTCATGTGCCACTTCTTTATTTACTGTCACATTTTTATCACCAATCTTTAAATTAAAGTCCTTCTTCCGCACAGTGTTCCTACCGGTAATAAATGCTTAGTCGTCTTTTACGACACCTACAAGCAAGAGAGTGGTGAATTGTATTCCTACTATGGAGTGGTGACGGCACCACACGGGTAATTGTATTATTTACTAGCAACCCGCCCTCGCTTCGCTTCGGTTTTAGTCGTTTTACCGGCGTAGTTCCCGTTCCCGTGGGAATACCGGCATAAAATATAGCCTAGTTTACGCCTTGATATTATAGTTTTCCATTGGTGAAAGAATTTTTGAAATCGGTCCAGCTGTTTTGAAGATTACCCGGAACAAACAGACAGACAGACAAACACAAAAACTTTTTAATCGCTATTTTAGGCATAGGTGTCGTGCAAATAACCGTGTTTACTCCCTGATATTATAGCTTTCCATTGGTGAAAGAATTTTTGAAATCGGTCCAGCCGTTTTGAAGATTACCCGGAACAAACAGACAGACAGACAGACTGACAGACAGACAAATTTTTTTTAATCTGTATTTTAGGCATAGGTGTCGTATAAATAACCGTGTGAGCATGAAAAAAGTCTATTATTTTGATATTACAAACAGACACTCCAATTTTATTTATTGGTATAGATATATACATATATTTTACATATATTAAATCATGTTTTCTGATGTTCCCATGAGTACTTATTACATAATATAAATTAAAGTATTTTTACGGATTTTATCGAGTTTGTACTTGATTTTTGTTTGCCTGACCCTTCGAATAGTTTACAGCGTTCCTGATCACGGGTGTCCTTCCTTCCTTTCGGCTTATTTACGTTCTACAACTAGGCTCGAGTCTCCTCCATAATACGAAGGATATTGACCAAATACACCACGCTGATCAGACGGGTTAGTATTTTTTTTTTTTTTATGGGTGGGCTATGGTAAGCGCACGCGCGGTCCAATCCGTCCGGGGCGATGAAAGGACGGCGCGCGGGACCATAACCCACCCGTACCCACGTCACCTCGTTGTTAGGCCGACCACCGGAGCAGATGTGACTTGTCGTCAGTGGTCGGCCTGACAACCACTCCATCAGCACCGGCCGGAGGGCCTCGACGGTCCTGACACCGTACCGAGGACTCTCCAGCCGGACTGCCCAACGGGCAATTACTTCTCGGCGGGCGTCGACCCGCGAGGTGGTGATCTCATTGATGGAGACCATGCCGCCGCGGGCGCGCGTCCCCGACACCCGCCGATAAATGTCGGCGAGCATCTCCGCCTCCAGGTCCCACGGGGGGGTTCCGGCCAGGAGGCACGTTGCCTCCGTCGCCACCGTGCGGTAACCCCGTATGGCCCTGATCGCCATGACCCTCTGTGGTCGCTACAGGAGGGCCCTAAGACGGACGGTCAGGGACCCCGCCCACACCGGTGCGCCGTACAGGGCCATCGACCGGATCACCCCCACGTACAGCTGTCGGCACGTAGCACTGGGTCCGCCCACATTCGGCATCAGCCGCGAAAGGGCGGACGCCGCGCCGACAAGCCGGGGAACAAGTCGATGGAGATGCTCCCGGAACCAAAAATGCCCGTCGAGCACCAGACCCAAGTACTTCATGTGGGCCTGGATGCTGATGGTGACCGAATTCACGGTGATCGAAGCGCCGGCGGGAGACGGGTTAGTATAGGGTTTTATTTCGAGTTTTCCTTCTCTTGCATAGACGTTATATGCATAAGATATCCCTTAGTCGTCTTTTACAACATCCGCAGACATGATTCCGTAAAAAAATAGTTTTATTTACTTAAATTGTTGAAAGCGTACTTACATATTTTGTCTCTTTTTTGACTTATACTTGTAATTCAGTACAAAATCAATGAACAAGATGATAATCACAGATAACATAATCATATTAAGATCGAACAGCGCTAAACGCCATGTTTGATCTCAGATAGCGCCCCCTCGCGGTCACTGCCCGTGACTAAGCCCTCTGTCGCGCTTCGACGACCACAGATTGGTGACAAATTAAATTTGAAATCAAGTTATTTATATCTTTATAAAGTTTTTTTTAACTTGACTAAACCGGCTAAAGTTAATATAAATCATTATTTACTTCTTTTTAAACGAGATTTCTGAAGTTTACGCGAGTATTACAGATTGTAAATAAAAACTACGGATTTTATCGCGTCTGTATTTGATTTTTGATTACCCGACGCTTCGAGCGTTTACAGCATTCATGGTCACGGGCGGACTAAGATGCCTTACGTCCAACAAGTCATCGTTATTAGGTACAGAGATTTTTAGCCGCTACAGACATTATTTATTAAATTTTGACTCACATTTTGGTACGAATTTATTGCCTGTACAAGAAAATAATTATTCTATACATCTCGTCTTATCATGAGACTCAAACCTCCATAGTGAAAATTAAATTGATTTATTATAGAAAATCTATATTTTCATGTATCCGTGTGGTGACGGAGTAAAAATACAGTTCAACACCTTGCCCGTAGGTATCATAAAGTCGACTAATGCAGATATATATGCAAGAGAAGGAAAACTCAACATAAAACCCTATTCCAACACGTATCACTAACTGAGTATCATCATTATCATCATCGTTTCGGATCATATACGTCCCACTGTTTGGGTTTAAGCCCTCTCCACAATAGAAGAGAAATTGAACTATTATAATATGCTGGTCAACGTTTTGGCATTTATTTTTTTATGGGTGGGCTATGGTAAGCGCTCACGCGATCCATTCCGTCCGGGGCGACGAAAGGACGGCGCGCGAGCCCATAACCCACCCGGACCCACGCCTTCGTCGTTGGACCGACCACCAGTGCCGAGTTCCTTGTCCTCAGTGGTCGGCCCGAACGTTTTGGTATAGGGTTTTGTTTCGAATTTTCCTTCTCTTGCATGGGTGTTATAGCATATTTTATCCCTTAATCGTCTTTTACTTATCCCAGGACAAGAGGAGGGGGATGGTAAATTGTATTTTTTCTCTGTCACCACAAAGAGAAGCAGCGCGCTGTAGTAGGTAGGTTATTTTCTCTCTTATTATAGAGGAGGCTCGAACCCAGCAGTGGAGCTTGAGCTAAAATAATGATAATATTTTAATTTCAAATAATGGAAGACGTTCATTCGCCGGTCATTCGTTTTAGTCAATGTCTATTATAACATATTCTATTATTTTTTCACCTATTTTGGAGTAAGAAGGTACAGCTATCCAATCCATATAAATTTGTATCCCTGCTCAATTTTTACGACCCCCACGGGCAAGCAAAGGGTGGCCGTAATTGTATTCTTACCCCATCGCTATAGGGAGCGTAAAGTCAGCCTCTTTATGGACGGTCCGGTCACACACGACCTCAGCTAGGGCGGCATTAGACGCAAGTATTCACGCCTGCGCCCACCAAGTCACCGGCGGTGGATCATGTAGCCATAGAGAGTAAGTGTTTCTGACAGAAGTGGGACGATTTGGCAATCGTTTTAAGCGGCCGGCTGCCTGACATCAACTCTCATTGAGAATTTTTTTTTTCTGCCGATGGTGGCAAACGAGCAGGCAGCACACCTGATGGTAAGTGATACTGCCGCTCATGGACCTTTGCAATACCAGAGGCACAGCCAGGCCGTTGCCAACCATGAAGTAAATGCTCTTCTTAAATCTCGTTTAAAGAAGGACATGTCATAGAATATAATTGTTGACGACACGCTATCAGATGGAGCTGGCTCAGATAGATGTAAAGATTTTAGACACCTTTTACGACACCCACGAGCTATTTAAAGGTTCGTAATATTCGTAGTCGCCACCACATATCATCATCTCAGCTCATATATGTCCCACTGCTTCCTCCAGAATAGGAGGAAAATTGACCATACTGGTCAGACAGGTTGGTATAGGCTTTTCTTTTTTCCGGTTATATTCGTATTATATCCCTTAGTCCTCTTTTACAACATCCATGGTAAGATAAAGAGTAGCGAATTGTATTCTTACTCCGTCACCACACGAATCTACAGTTTTATTTAATTAGTAAATACCATTTTCTTGTGGTGACAGAGTAAAAATACAATTCACTAACCCCTATCTTACCAGTGGATGTCGTAAAAGAAGACTGAGGGATATATTATGCCTATAACAACTGTGCCAAAGAAGGTAAACTCGAAATAAAACCCTATGCTAACCCGTCTGACTAGCGTAGTACAGTAGCTCAATATCCTTCCGATTATGAAGGAGGCAGCCCAGCAGTGGGATATATATGAGATGAAATGAATAAATCTTTAAGATTTTGATTAATTAATTACATAATAACATTTAACTAATGTTCTTTTATACTTTTATTAATTAATCCACCTTTTCGTTATACCACAAAGCTCATAGCCGCCTAAAGCGGTTAAATATTTGAAATTCTTAACAATATTTTCGTGTTTCTCACAACGAAGTCTAAATAAAGCCCTTTAGCTTCACAAACGAGAGCCGTAAACGTTGTAAATTGCTATATCCGGTCGGTCGGTCCATTTCCTCCAATAAAGCCCACTTCCGACCAGCCAGGTGGTACCACTATTTAGTTTGCCTCGTCACTTCCGCTGAATGAAATAACGCTACAGGCGATAAATGTGATTTTAAGGTTGTTTGCGAATTTATATAACTTACTTTTTGACTGTCTTGTTAATATACTAAGCATAAATAAGCAACTCTGATTGTAAACTCTTAAGTTAAATTAGTTGTGCAAAAAGATATTGTTAGCATTCTCTGCAGATTTTCTCTATTTTGGAAAGGTTTTCCTAGAAAATTTTCAGCAGTCTCTGATTGTGGGTTTATACTCGATCAATGTCAGTATATTCGCTCTTAATTATTTTATTTATTTTTTGGTTTGGTAAACAAATATATACAATTTAGAAAAACAACATGTCATATAAGTTAGAAAGACATTTATTCTGTTCTCGTTAAATCGAATAAAAAAATCACAAATATAACTAAAATAAATAGCTTCTTTCATAAAATAATTTGAACAGAAAAGGCTATTGGTTCAGCTTCTTTTTTGGTAGGTTATGGTGTAGACATACGCCGTTCGTCACGTCCGGGGCGAAGAGAGGGCAGCACTTGGCATACCCACTATATTCAACTGGTACTGAATCCTTGATTGCCGTGGCCAGCCCGGCATTAGCTCAGCCCTAAAGATATAGCGTTAGTATTCTGCCAACACCTGGTATGCTTATATTTTAAAAACTAGCAACCCGCCCTCACTTCGCTTCAGTTATAGGTTATAGTCGTTTTACCCGCGTAGTTCCCGTTCCCGTGGGAATACCGGAATAAAATATAGCTTAGTTTACGCCCTGATATTATAGCTTTCCATTGTTGAAAGAATTTTTGAAATCGGTCCAGCCGTTTTGAAGATTACCCGGAACAAACAGACAGACAGACAAAAATGTTTTAATTGCTATTTTAGGCATAGGTGTCGTACAAATAACCGTGTGAGCATGAAAAAAGCCTATTATTTTGACATTACAAACAGACACTCCAATTTTATTTATTGGTATAGATAACTATCAAAATTTAACTATTAGGTGACTGTGCAAGTATATAAGTAACGTATAATCCAGAAACAAAATCACATATTAGCAGTTCATAGAAGTACAATTGTTATTTCTAATTGCAAAGGATTGTGTTTATCTTTGGTTATTCCCTTTTCTTTGGTAGGTTTATGGGCCGGACACCCTGCCCAATCCACCCGGGGTGACAGATGGGCGGCGTGCGGCCCCATAACGTACCGTATTCCCGCCCCATCGCCATTGGGCCGAGTAGAGGTACCATGCGGAATACCCTTTCGGGTATCGTTTCATTCGATGCCCCGGCAACAAGACAGTGTTGCTGGAGCATCGCGCTCACGTGGTCGGCCGTGACCGCGGCTAGGACGGCATCAGGTGCCTTTGGTTATCCCTAAGTGTCCTTAAACTTTTATTCATAAAGGCCGTGTTAGTCATAGTACCGCGAGCCAGAAATAAAAATTGTCGTATAAATGATGGTATCAATAATGATAGCATTCCCCACTGCAGCGCAATATTGTTACGTAGGACCAATTTACTCAGCGCCCTCTCAATAATTTCTAATAGACAAATTTAAAATAGGTGGGCTAACCTCAAAGTCCCGACGGGTCACAGGTTAAGTATAAGCTGCTTTAGCGTATAAATGCACGGAAATATTAAAAAACTTAAAAATAACGTATTATTTATTGATTAAAGATTTATAAAGAAATCATTTACATTTCAAAGAGAATAAAACTCTAGACATTAATTTTAAACTATGGGCAATATGTCTTTAGAAATTTTTCTGCGTTATCCACTAGGAGTAAACGGGAGAGGAAAGATCTGTACTCGTTCCTAAGTATTTGTTAGTCAAACTTTTTAACGAAGCTCTTGTTAACGTCCATGTTACAAGTTTTGTATTTTAAAAAATAAAAACACAATAACATCATTTTTAAATTCTTTTTCGCCTTATTTTATTTATAATTAAAGAAACCATTGAACTTAGTATTATATATTTTTGATGCTTAAACGAGTATTACACATGTGAAATAAAACAATTTTTTATGGATTTCATCGCGTTCATACTTACTTGATTTTTAATTTTCCGACGTTACGAGCAGTGTTTATAGCCACACTAGGACCAGTCTCACGGATCATTAAAATTAATGAAAATTAAAACACAAACACGATAAAATAAGTAAAATTATTATATTTAATATGAAATTAATTTGACTATTGATAAAACAATCATCACAGCCCACATACGGGACGTATGTGGGCTGTGAGATTGATGACTGCTGGACCCGAACCTCCTCCACATGGAGAGGGAAAGTGACCAACCGTCAGGCCGACCACTGACGACAAGTCACATCTGCTCCGGTGGTCGGCCCAACAACGAGGTGACGTGGGTACGGGTGGGTTATGGACCCGCGCGCCGTCCTTTCATCGCCCCGGACGGACTGGACCGCGCGTGCGCATACCATAGCCCACCCATAAAAAAAAAAAAATAGTATTTTATTTCGAGTTTTCCTTCTCTTCACTATTGCAGATGGCATCTATGCCATCTGCAATAGTCCCTTAGTCGTCTTTTACGACATCCACGGGCAATTGAATTGTATTCTTACTCTGTCACCACATTATCTAACCTAATCAACTTTTCAATTCTATTCGTAATCCGATGTGATAATTTCTATATGAAATACAAAATGGATCTCACAGTATTTAAGAAGTCTTCATTCTGTCCTAGATGGTTGAGAGAAGTGATGGTTGCTCTAGTAGTTGACTAGTGATCGGGTGTCGCTTAAGGCTTCTGGCCCATCCCATATTCACTCGCGTAGTCAGCGTTCCCGTGGGAATACTGGGATAAGGAATTGTCTATGTTACTCGCTGTTAATATGGCTATACAATGGTAAAAGAATTTTTAAAATCAGTCAACTGCAGCTGCGAGAAGTAGGGATATCGGTATCTGTAACACGCTTTTGGCCAATCCTACATCCCTTGGAATAATAACGTATAGAAGGTAAGTTCGCGCACAAAAAGTGAAGCATTTCAATTGGAGCCTAATGGAGCTTACGCCGGAACCGTTCCGTAATGTACAAGACATTGTACTGCACGTACGTACGCAACTCTTAAAAAATAAATAAAATATATAGGTAGATAATTATAACGGTTTGTGCATTCAAATGGTGTCATAACACATTTGTAAAACTTAAAAAGGTTTTTTTTTTTTTAAAGTTACTTTTTAAAGTATTTGGACGATTTATGTTAATAAAATCAAAATTTGATTTCATAATTTATATAGTGGTGTGCGTGTGTACGTGTGTAATCGTCTACGCGCCATTAGTATTTTTAGATTCAAGTTTCGAACCTTCGAAGTATTGACACTATCCTTCTATACGTTATTATTCTAAGCCTACATCGACTAATTCAAAATTGTATAAACTGGCAGATATCGCACTATATATTAGTTGAGTATGTTTGCAATTATTTATTTAGTGATTTTCTATTGTATTGACTCTGTATGTGTTTTATAGAGCGATGTGGTCGCTCAGCGACAAAACCCTCTGCTAAATAAAAAAAAAATCGATCAACATCAAGCAATTTCACTCATGTAGGGAGCCTACATTCATGTAAAAATACAGAGAAAAAAATCTGTATTACTCGCTAACATTGGCCAAAGAATTTTTAAAATCGGTTCAGTTAAGAGTGAAAGCATAACAAACAAACTTACTTTCGCATTTATAATATTTTTTTTAGAATTATAGGACACTATCAGCATGTCCTCGCTTCGCTTCAGTTTCGGTCGTCTCACCCGCGTAGTTGCCGTTTCGTGGGAATACCGGGATAAAATATAGCCTATGTTACTCCCTGATAATATAGCTTTCAATTGGTCAAAGAATTTTTGAAATCGGTCCAATAGTTTCGGAGCCTATTCAATACAAACAAACAAACAAATCATTCCTCTTAATACTATTAGTATAGATTATAATATAGATATCATAAAAATGGCTTCCTTAATATTCGCGTTTCACCAAACCGAGATTTAAACAAGTCTAAATGGTAAACAAAGAATAACTTTTCCAGCAAGCGTGCCTAAAAAAATTTTATTTTTCCCTTTCCGACAGTTTGAAAAGGAAAGTTTTCAAGAAAAATAATTACAACAGGGGCCCCTCCATTTCACCGCTCAAATAATACCTTTGTACCTCCGAATTTCTTAAATAATTACTTTCTTTATTTTCAGCAAACATTTGGTTAACGAGATTACAAAAGATGATTACCTTTTCGACTTTATTTATTAAATATTTTTATAGAATTAAAAACTTTGCGAGTATTTTGTTTGATTTAATAATTAGGTATTTTCTTATTATATAGGTATATAATATGTTTTATCCGTGTAATGAGGGTAAGAATACAAATCACCACTCCCTATCTTGCCCGTGGATGTCGTTAAAGACGAATAAGCGATATAAAATGTATACAACATCTATGCAAGAGAAGAAAAAATTTAAATTAAACGGTGTATCTGACCAGCGTGATATAGTAGGTCAATTTCCCTCCGATTGTGGAGGAGGCTCAAGCCCAGCAGTGGGACGTAAATAAGATGCGATGATGATGGTATGTTTAATGGCTTAACAATATCTATAAGTTAAGGGCATTCCATTATACACAGAATGTTTTTTAAGCGGAGAACGGAACGGATGAACGATTTTGGTGACAATGTGAAAAAGCAACATTTTCTTTAGTTTAGTCTTAACGAGTTATTCGAAATACTTTTGCAATCAAATGCAAAGAAAATGCAAAAGTGTCGTGATTAGGAAAGAACAATGTTTTAATTAATAATTTCCGTGTAATGACGGAGTAAGAATACAATTCACCACTCCCTATCTTGTCCCGTCCCACTAGTAAGCTCGGGCCTCCTCCACAGTGGGAGGGAATTTGACCTACTATACCATGCTGATCAGACATGTTGGTATAGGGTTTCATTTCGAATTTCCCTTCCCTTGCATAAATGTTATGCGTCTATTTCCCTTACTCGTCTCTTACGACATCCTCACTGGAAAGGGAGTGGTGAATCTTACTCCGTCATCAGTTGGAAAATAAGTAGGTATCCCATATTTCTATTCTATATATTAACTAGATAGATATCTATATATGTGTTGTTTCTATATCTATATATTTGAAGAAAGTTTCTCCATTTGTCTAAGTATGTGCATAGAAACTCTCACATTGTGATAAAATATGCTAGTTTGAAAGTTTTTATATGTGTTACTTAAGGTTTATTTGTATGTATAATATAGAAATGTGTAGGTATATACGAACGATTTTTTAAATTTCGAACTGTTTGAATGCGTATGTGTGATACATACTATGTATATCACTCACACATTGACAGTTTTCCTCAATACAAAGCATTGTTTGAAAGTGTTCTAATACACTACCACATATTCGAGTTTTCTTTAACTTCTATTTAGGTACGAGTCTGTGATTTTTTTAAATTTCGAACTGTTGGAATGCGTATATGTGATACATACTATGTATATCACTCACACATTGACAGTTTTCCTCAATACAAAGCATTGTTTGAAAGTACTTATTCTAATACACTACCTACATATACGAGTATTCTTTAACTTCTATTTAGCTATACCTATGTATGTGTGATTTTTAAATTTCGAATTCTTGGTATGCGAATGTGTGATACATACTCTATACCAATAAATAAAATTGGAGTGTCTGTTTGTAATGTCAAAATAATAGGCTTTTTTCATGCTCACACGATTATTTGCACGACACCTATGCCTAAAATAGCAATAAAAAAATTTTTGTCTGTCTGTCTGTTTGTTCCGGGTAATCTTCAAAACGGCTGGACCGATTTCAAAAATTCTTTCACCAATGGAAAGCTATAATATCAGGGCGTAAACTAGGCTATATTTTATCCCGGTATTCCCACGGGAACGGGAACTACGAGGGTAAAACGACTATAACCTATAACCGAAGCGAAGCGAGGGCGGATTGCTAGTGTATAATATAGAAATGTGTATATACGAAAGATTTTTTAAAATTCGAACTGCTGGAATGAGAACGTGTGATACATACTATGCAGGTAGGTATATCACTCACACATTGACAGTTTTCCTCAATGCAAAGCATTATTTGAAAGTGTTCTAATACACTACCACATAGGTAGGTTTTCTTTATCTTCTATTTAAATATGAGTGTGTGTGAGATTTTTAAATTTCGAACTGTTGGAATGTGAATGTGTGATATATGTATCTAAGCATAATACCTACTCACACATTAGCAATTTTCCTCAATGCAAAGCATTGTTTGAAAGTGTTCTGTTACACTCCCACATATACAAGTTTTCTTTGAGTTATATATAGGTGTGTATATGTATAAGAATAACATATTCAAATTTCGAACCGAATGATGCGAATGTGTGATGCATGTCACTCACACATCGACAATTTTCCTAAGTATTGTTTGTAAATATATTTCTACTAGCAACCCGCCCTCACTTCTCTTCGGTTATAGTCGTTTTACCCGCGTAGTTCCCGTTCCCGTGGGAATACCGGGATAAAATATAGCCTAGTTTACGCCCTAATATTATAGCTTTCCATTGGTGAAAGAATTTTTGAAATCGGTCCAGCCGTTTTGAAGATTACCCGGAACAAACAGACAGACAGACAGACAATTTTTTTTAATCGCTATTTTAGACATAAGTGTCGTGCAAATAACCGTGTGAACATGAAAAAAGCCTATTATTTTGACATTATAAACAGACACTCCAATTTTATTTATTGGTATAGATTACATTCACGTATATACGAGTTTTTCTTTAACTTCTATTTTTGTTGGTGTGTGTGTTTATTGTATACACAAAGATAAGTTTTCTTTATACTTATGATGAGGCTTTCAGGGTGTACTTTACATGTGTGCGCGCCCCGCCCCGAGCTATGAGCCCTCAGCAATGCTGACGGCGGGGACATAAGAAAAGCATGCGGTAACTGTATTTTCTTAAAGATACTTAAGTGGTAATATAATAAAAAGGTAATAACTATTGATATGGTAAATCTGAAGAATTTATTTGTTGCATTAATCTTAAAAACTCTAAATGCTATTTGAAAGAATATTTTCTTGCGTTTGGTGAGCTATTTATTAAAAACATTTATAGAAATTTGTACCCAATGCCAAGGCTTTGTCTTCCAAGAAGTAAACAGAAATGTAACGCTTTAATTTCTCTATACTTTAGAACTTTCTGTTGTAACCCATATAAGTCTTACAAGGACAAGAACTTGTTTCATTATAGGTAAACTTCCTTCATTATGAAAAAAGAGAAACTAACCTAACATTTGAAATTGGCTATAGTGGTCAAGTTAACAATAGGTTTTATTTTATTTATCACTTACAAAATCCATTGAACTTTTATCCTCATAGACATTTAATAATCGTGTACCTATCAGAGAGAAAAAGTGCCATATTTTAAGATTTTCTGTGTACGTGAAGTATATCACTGAACTCCTCTTAAAGGGCTGGATCAATGTTGATGAAATTTTTGGGGTGTTCAAGGGGATTCGATAATGGTTTAGATTCACAATTGGACTCGGTAGGTAGGGCTGCTGTCGATTTCATGGAGAATTACCTTTATTTTATTTGAACAGAACAACGTCTGTTGTGTCAGCTAGTATATGTATGTGTAGTAGGTATGTAAAAAACAGGGTACTATGGAGAGGTGAGTACTTATAGGTGCATAGGTATATGACTTGACGCTTGTGAATCGATATTGACTAAAGACATATTCGAAAAGAATTTATGTAAAGACGATATTTGTGGAACAGAATGACGATTATCGGTTACTTATTGGTAAAGTCTTATCTTCATCCTGCTCTTACTCCAATTATTTGAGGTCAACGCAATATATACCTAAGTAGTTCCCTTCGATCGTACCTAATCACTGCAAAAGTTATTGGCAATAGCTTTTATGACCGGCCGCCTGACTAACTTCAACCCTTCTTGGAAATGTCCATGTTGACCAGAAGACATAAACTAGAATTGCTCCAGATCCATGTTAAGCTCTTAATCGTCGTCTTAGGGTTGGTAATGTTCTTAGCCGCTACCACACAGCAAATTTATACTCTATACTAATATTATAAAGAGGAAAGATTTGTTTTTTTGTTTGTATTGAATAGGCTCCAAAACTACTGAACCGATTTCAAAAATTCTTTCACCAATGGAAAGCTATAATATCAGGGAGTAACATAGGCTATATTTTATTATGGTATTCCCACGGGAACGGGAACTAAGTGGGTAAGACGACTGAAACCGAAGCAAAGCGAGCGCAGGTTGCTAGTAGTTGATAAGCACCTGATTTATCATCACGGCCCACAAAGTCCTACTATTAGGTTCATGCCTCCTCCGCAATGAGATGGCCATGCAATTACTAGGTATACCTCGCTGGTCAGATGTGTTGGTATAGGGTTGTACATATATCAAGTTTTCTATTTCATCCCTAATAATTTAGTTGGCTGCAATATTGTTTAAATAGCCCTAGACCTGCATTTATTTGTCGGACCGACCACTCATTGACGTCACCCTGCTCTAGTGGTGGGTCCAACGACGAAGGCTACGTGTCACGGGTGGGTTACGGGTGTGCGTGCTTACGCCCCTCTGTCGCCCCGGACGGAGTGGTGCGAGGAGTGCGCCGACCGTAACCCACCCCCAAAAAAAGGGCTTCATTTATTTGTAATACTTATATTGTAGCTGTTTATTGTCCCGTAGCAAATAAAATAAAATAAATTAAATCTCATAGTAGTCCTTTACAATACCATGGATTAGATAGGGGGTGGTGTAGGTATTCTTACTCTGTCACCACTCGGCTCTGCCTGATGACGGCTGATTATACGGTGATAGACACAAATATACCTAAACTTGGTACAACACTATAAAATATTTACTCAAGTTTGTTACCGCCATTTAGAAGCTTTTGTTCGCTTTCAGTACTTATTGTAATTAGTTTTATTAAATGTAACAATACAAATGTACCTTTTGTATTATATTTAATATAAGTATTATGTATAAACATATCATTCGCAAACAAAAAAGAATTTAAAAAAATACCCGCCGCTCTAGTTACGCCTTTTTGTAGCAGCTGCGTCATCGTTTACAGTAGACATAGGGCGGGCTACTGTTCACAGCCTGCGGCCTTCCTGACCAATCACAGTGCTCCGAGCTATATCACTCTTCCTTTCACACACATCAATACCCCTATCTGACCATCCCTTTCACTTCCCCCGGCGTAAATCCTAGCAATGACACACTTTCTTACAAATAAAAGCCTTAATAAACAATGTTAAAGTTTAGATTTGTTCAAATAAAATACGTCGCTTCAGGCGTTCTGTATTCAAAATAATGTTTATTTGATATCGAGCGTCAGGCAGGCGACGATTTTCAAGTTCAGATTCTATTGACAAGCGATTGTAGACCTTATTCTTTAGGTATTAAGCTTAAACGGTTGTTATGCGCTCCGGAATTGTATTTACGTGTGCAATGCTGGCATTTTCATTGTTACAATACACGAGGGAATTATTTGAAAAGTAATTTTCGATTCTACTATTTATGTAATAAAGTTTAAATTCGTTTTCTTTTTATTTTGTGGTTATTTCGTTTTGGTTATGTTGAATTGAATTGCCCAAGGCAAAAGCTATTTGCGATGACAATTTTGCGAGCGTTGGCGAACGAAATATGCCTTTTATTCGTACTAGAGTCGGGATTAACGTTCTAAAACGGAATTGCTGTCAGAGAGAGCTTTGTTAAAATTTTTGAACTACACCTACAAGCAATGGCGACTTTTACTTAACGCTTTGTTTTGATGCAACTTAAAAGTTACTTAATATATTGATATCCTACATAGATAGCTCCTTAAAAATAGCAATCATCATCCTCTATTCTTATTCCATTAATTTTATACCTATAGGACTAGTTACTGCCCCAACAGACGTTGTTCTGTTCAAATAAAATAAAAGGAATTCTCCTTGAAATCGATAGCAGCGCCACCTACCGGGTCTAATTGTGAATCTAAACCATTCTCGAAGCCCCTTAAACACACAAAAAATTTTATCAACATTGGTCCAGCCGTTTAGGAGGAGTTCAGTGACACACACAAGAAATCCTTACTAATATTTTGAATGCGTGAATAAGTTTTTTGTTTGATTGTTGTTTGTTACGCTTTCACGTTTAAACTACTGAAACGATTTTCACCAATCTATAATATCAGGGAGTAACATAAGCTATATTTTATCCCGGTATTCCCAGGGGAACGGGCACTACGCGGATAAATCAACTGAAACTGAAGTGAAGCGAGGGCGGGTTGCTAGTATATATATATATATATATATATATATATATATATATATATATATATATATATATATATATATATATATATATACAGAGATACATAAAGATTAATACAACGCGGCTTTTCCATGAATCATACGATTCAAAAAAGACAACATCAAGCTCTTGGAACCGTTATCATCATCATCATCATCACAGTTTAAAAATGTCCCACTGCTGGGCTCCAGCCTCCTCCATAATGAAAGATAAACTCACTGAAGATTGAATGAGATTAGTAGGTACAGGGTTTTATTTCGAGTTTTCTTTCTCTTGGAATATTATTCTTGTATTAAATTACATACTTCACAAGTATTCTGTAGTGCTAGCTACGAATACCTATCTACCACCAACCCTTACATTGCTCGAGGGTGTTGTAAACAACGACTAAAAGATTTAAATGGATCCGGACCAATTTCATTGGATACTATTTGGTCAACAATTACATTTCCAAAGAGTTGAGGCAGGCGGCTAGTCGTAAAACTACCATTTACTGTTATACCAATAATTAAAACTAAGTACTTGACGGATTTTATCGCGTTTATATTTGATTTTTGGTTGGCCGACGTTTCGAACACTTTACAGCGTGGCGGAATGAGTCCAATCCGCCAGTGACCAAAATCAAATACAAATGCAATAATTGATAAATAATTTTTGCAAATAAAAGACCGACTTCGATGTGGATACATTTTTAGATTTTTGTTGATTTTTCAAAAACCGTTTGTCTGAATTCTATAAAATTTACATAGGACCATTTGGGAAGTAGATATACCTACCCTTGCCAACAAAAAAGGAATTTTCAAATCGGTTGGCAAGCGCCGGAGTTATACGCGAACAAACATAAAAAAAAAATACAAACATCCGAATTGAAAACCTCCTTCTTTTTTAGAAGTTGTAAATCGTAAATTAGCTTCATTTACAAAGTTGTAATACTCGCGTAAACATCAGAAATCGTTATACTACCAATAAGTCTTACAATATGTAGGTATGTATGATGGAATCCCACCACACATTCCCACCATTGTAACTCCTGTAAGCCAGGATCCACAACGGTCTCCATAGATCACACCAAGGTTTGACCCTCAGGCGGTCCCGGCAAATGATTTTAAATGTCTTTGGACCCGCAACCAGGGGCGTACCCAGGTTCTGGGCCAGGGGGGGGGCAAGTCAGATTTTTTATACGCTAGGTGCTTATCTATATATATAAAAGGAGAAGCTGACTAACATATCAACGCAGAGCCTAAAATATAAGAGCTAGAACATTGAAATTTTGTACAGGGGTTCCCTTTATAGCGTACGGGAGCACTAAGAAAGGATTTTCGAAAATTCATCTCTTAACATTTTATCTTCTAGGGGGGGGCAGCTGCCCCCCCTGCCCCTACCTGGGTACGCCCATGCCCGCAACAAATATAATTAGAAAAGTTAAACAGGACGAATTGGAAGATATTGATTCCACTTCCCTCCTACGCAATGCGGGAGATATGAAGCATATATGATGAAAGAGGAATATCTATACAAATATATAAAGCCGAAGAGTTTGTATGTTTGAACGTGCTAATCTCCGAAACTACTGGTCCAATTTGCAACATTATTTCAGTATTAGATAGCCCATTTATCGAGGAATGCTATAGGCTATATATCATCACCCTAAGGTCAACAGGAGCGGAGCGCCAATGAATAATGTTTCAAAATCAAGATTTTTCTTTCCTTTTGAGCATCCGCTGCGTATACGGCTGAATTTTCGGGTGTGACAGAATCGTATTAATACAAAATATTTTCACCTTTTACATAAACAAAGTCATAGGTTAAAGTTAGCGTTAGCCCAAAGTATATACCACGCAGACGGACGGATTGCAGTCGCTGGAGCGGCGGAGAGACTTTGGGTCATTCTGTCTACTCTACCGACTCTTTCATAGGGAGTGTTCCGAGGAACTGTTTGAGTTGGTACCACCGTCACCATTCTACCAACATACCACTCGACATCGTAACAAAGTTCATAAATTTCACCTGGAAATGTCATGGTCTTCAACTGTACGTTTCCAGCGATCATTTCTCCAACGTACATGCAAGCTCTGGAACGAACTACCTGCAGCTGTGTTTCCCGAACGCTGTGACATGTCCTTCTTTAAACGAGGTTTAAGAAAAGTATTTTCTTCAAGCTAGGCAACGGCCTGGCTGTGCCTCTGGTCCATGTGCGTCAGGATCACTTACCATCAGGTATGCTCCTTACTCGTCTGCCACCGTTGGCAATAAAAAAAAATAGTAATACTTAGGTACATATTAACATCGATCCAAATAATTGGGATAATAACAGGATGATGATTTATTTCAGATTCTATATCGCGGGGAAATTCTGAGCACAGCCCGCTGAGCAACCTTGAGCTATGAGGATAGGCATCATAACCTTGAGTTTGGTTGCTCAGCGGATAGGAAAATTATTTTATTCTAATTAGTTATTTTTTGTATTCCGTGTGGTAATGGAGTAAGGAGTAAGAATACCAATATTCACCATCACTCGGCTACGGATTTTACTTTAAGACCTTTTTAAACGGTTTTATTTAGCTCACCCCGTTTGTTTTATTTATTATTTATTCTTGGGTCAAATTTAGTAATTCAAATTTCACCCTCTTCCTGTCAATCGATTGATCTCAAATTTGGTATACGCTTTTGGTTTTGATGACAATACAATTATGTATAGTCAATATTTTTGTAAATTCAAGATGGCCGCCGTTATAAAATGGCGGATAACCTATCTTTTTTCAATCTCATCAATATGGGTATCAAATCAAAGGGCTTGACAAGTAAAATACAACGCACTATACAAATTTAAAATCTAAGATGGCCGCCGCTACAAAATGGCGGACAACCTATTTGTTTTTCAATCCCATTAATACGGGTATTAAATGAAAGGGCTTGACAAGTACAATACAGTGCTCTATACAAAATCAATATAAAAACTAAAAACTTGAAAACAAAAAAAGCAAAAAAATAATTTTTGAATTAAACGGTTTTATTGTAAAGAAACAGTAAAAATAAAATCGTGGGGCACGTCAAATATCTACAATCGTCGATTAAAATGTATGTTTTGTAGTGTCCCACGATTTTATTTTTACTGTTTCTTTACAATAAAACCGTTTAATTCAAAAATTATTTTTTTCCTTTTTTTTTTGTTATAATAGGTAGGTACGTTTACTCCCTACAAAATGCCTAAGGCATTATTATTTTCTATTCTTTAAAGTATAACAACCTTTACAATGAAAAGCTTAGTACCTAATAATGAGATAATTTGAATGCGTAAAAAATATTAAAAAAAAACTTTTATCTATGCAAATAAATAAAATTGAAGTGTCTGTTTGCAATGTTAAACTATTTGATTTTTTTCTTGCTCACACGGTTATTTACGTGATACCTATGCTTAAAAACCAGTTTAAATTTTTTTTCTCTGTCTGTTTATGCCGGGTAATCTTCAAAACGGCTGAATAGATTTTGATTATATTTTTATAACCAGGTAGCTGTATATATAAAGAGTAAATTATAGTATTTTGCTCTTAGTAAAATCCTATGAAAATTGGCCCGGTGCAGCACTCGGAATATGAAACTATAGAAGACTAGCAACCCGCCCTCGCTTCGCTTCGGTTTCAGTCGCCTTACCCGCGTAGTTCTCGTTCCCGTGGGAATACCGTGCTAAAATATAGCCCACGTTACTCCCTGATATTATAGCTTTCCATTGGTGAATGAATTTTTGAAATCGGTTCAGTGGTTTAAGCGTGAAAGCGTAATAAATAAACAAATAAACAAACAAACAAACTTACTTTCGCATTTATAATATTAGTAAGGATATTGGATAATTGGAAATTTTAAATGTGGGGGTAAAATGGTTGAAGTGGAAGAGAAGAGTACCGGTCGCCAGTTCAAATAATAGTAACGGTATAAAGGGCAAGCTAGAGCCGTCCAAGCACGATGATCATCTTCACGGAGTTTTTGGCGGGAATCTGAAGTGTCATGTGGTGTTCTTGTATTATATTCAATATCTTAGTGTTTTAACGTGTTATGTTAAATAATCTTAATGGCATTTTATGTAATATATAGCGACAAAACTGCTGAGGTGTAGTGAATATGATATAAAATTGCTATACATACCTTTTTGTTTCCACTAAAATTCTCAGAAGATACCCTTAACAGTGGCTATTACAATGTTGAGGGCGACACTTTGACTTACTCACAGACCATTACTGACATGAGAACTTGAAAATATAATTATAACTCGACACTGGCAAAAATGGCTCGTATTTGTAGCTGATTGCCAAGACAAAAAAGAAGAAGAAGAAGATCATCATCACTGCCAAAAAGATAAATTCAAACTAAAAATTCTATAAAGAAAAAGTATTAAAAATGTAATTAGCGTATATAAAGAGAGAAACTTTTAAAATTATTCCATCAGTACATAAATGTATTTGCTACTTTAACATCTAAAAAAAGTAAAAAAAAAACTTCGGAATTAAAAAAAAAATAACGTCAAAACGAAAGAAAACAGGCGGCAACCGAAGAAAACGCAAATTAATAAACCTGTCACAATCAAACAAGTTCAAATAACATTAAGACATTTCATCGAACCTTAACACCTTTAAAATAAGATCTATTTTCGTTTATACGATTATAAGTTATACAGATTTTTTTTTAACCAATGTTTCGTTTCTATTACAGAGTCGTACGTCTTCCCCTTGTGAAAAAAAAATATAATTTGGAATAACAAGACCTCCATCCCTCGGTGTTCTTGAATACTTTTGAACGTAAGATAAACAGGGAAGATATAATATGCTTATATATATTTCAGATTTTTTGGGGAGCTTTTATTTTAATTTATAAAGTTTTAGGGGAGTTGGGGAGAAATTTCGTCATTCAGAGGGTCTAATGTGGCAATATATAGCTTGCAATCGTTCTTATCGGGATTAAATATATCTATTTACTAGCAACCCGCTTTGGTTTCCCCGTGTAGTTCCTGTTCCCGTGAAAATACAGATAAAATATAACGTAAGTTACTCCTTATATGGACAGCTACCTGGCAGTGAAATATCATCAAAATCGGTCCAGCCGTTTTGAAAATTACCTGAAACAAATAGACAAAAATGTTTTATATCGACTTTTAGGCATAGTTAGGTATCGTGCAAATAACTGTATCAGCATGAAAAAAGCCCATTGTTTGGGCATTACAAACAGACACTTCAATTCTATTTATTTGTATAGATGACTAGCGTCGCGATCTTGCTTACGGAATTTACCACGAAGCGCCAGGCTGAATACGAACGGTAAGGAACTCTATAGATAGGTACCAGTGGTCGGCCTAATGGCGAAGGTGTGGGAATACAGTGGGCTATGGGGCCGTGCACCTCCCTTGCATCACCCCGGATGAAGTGAACGCTTTGACACCGCATTTCTAAATCTGTAATCTATACCAATAAATAAAATTGGTTGGTTGGTAATTAAAATTGTTTGTTTGTAATGTCAAAATAATGGGATTTTTTCATGCTCACACGGTTATTTGCACTATATATATATGCCTAAAATACACTTTATATATTTTTGTCTGTCTGTCTGTTTGTTCCGGAAATCTTCAAAACGGCTGGACCGATTTCAAAAATTCTTTCACCAATGGAAAGCTATAATATCAGGGAGTAACCTAAGCTATATTTTATCCCGGTATTCTCATGGGAACGGGAACTATGCAGGAAAGATGACTAAAACCGAAACGAAGCGAGGACGGGTTGCTAGTATCTTCTAAGATCATCGCGTTTGAGTCCTGAACTGGGCAACATTTTATAAGGTTTTCTGTGAAGAAACGTACCCTAAGTTACCTCTCCTACTATACTACTGTCTACTCCTTAAATAGACAGCATGGTAGTAAAATATTATCAAATTCAGTTCCGCCGTTTTAAAGATTAACCGTTATAAATAGACAAAAAATTGGCAAAATCTAATTTTAAGCATAGGTTTCGTGCGAATAACCATGTAATTATAAAAAAATATTTTTTCAATTCGAATCAGTAATTTTTGAGATTAGCGAGTTCGAAGCGAGACATAATGGCACCGTAACGCGTTACGTAACGAAGCGGTTTACGCTTCCATAAGAATTCATTCCATTCTTTTCCATTTGGACTTTGGATTTCTTCCATTTGGACATTACAAACAGATGGGTACTTCAATTGTAATTGGTTTCTTTTCTAATTATATGCCTATTAAATCTATAAAAAAAAGTTGCTTGACTACTCATCAAAATCAAGCCTACTATTGAAACTGTAAACATGACATTTTGACAAACTTTTGACGAAAATGTCAAAATATCATGTAGCACTTTTTAAAATTTAATTTATTATTTTAGTTTCTGACAGTGTTATATTGAATAATATTGCTGATATTTTATGCACCTAATACTGATAAAATGCTGAAATGAAGTGAATATGATATAGGTAATAGCGAATTGCGTGCAATTTCACATTCTGCCAAAATGCCCAGAGGAAGTTGATTTGGTTGTCAGCACCAAATCATTGCTAACGACTGTCTAAAGTATGAAGACTAAAGACATGAATAATCAATATAATAACTTGAAACAGGCACTAATAGCTCATTTTATTGTAGCTCATTGCCCTTAAACAAGAACAATAAGAATAATAAGAAATTCTGACAGTAGTTTCTTTTTGTGACGTAAAGAATCATCAATCTATACCAATAAATAAAATTGGAATGTCTGTTTGTAATGTCAAAATAATAGGCTTTTTTTATGCTCAGACGGTTATTTGCACTATACATATGCCTAAAATACACTTTATATTTTTTGTCTGTCTGTCTGTCTGTTTGTTATGGGTAATCTTCAAAACGGCTGGACCGATTTCAAAAATTCTTTTACCTATGGAAAGCTATAATATCAGGGAGTAAACTAGGCTATATTTTATCCCGGTATTCCCACGGAAACGGGACCAACGGGGATAAGGCGACAGAAGCCGAAGTGAAGCAAGGGCGGGTTGCTAGTAGAAAATATTTTAGGAAATCCAAATCTTTGGGTGGGTGTAACGTCGTGGCAAAGTTTGTATGGAAAGATAATACTTATAATATTTAGCTCATATACGTTCTACTGGACTCGAGACTCCCCAGCAATTGAAAGAAAATTGACCACGTTGGTCAGACAGTTTGGTATAAAGTCTTATTTTAAATTTTCCTTCTCTTGCATAGATGTTATAAGTATTATGCGTATTTAATCCCTTCGTCGTCTTTTACAACACCCAGGGGCAAGATAGAGGGGTGGTGAATTGTATTCTTACTCTGTCACTACACGGAGACTTACAAATACTTATACTTGTTTTTTTAAATAATAAATGATGATGATTCTGATTTCTTGAATTAAAAATGATCATAAATATATAAATACCAGATGCTTCTTACCTTAGGGTAACATAACAAGAGAGATTCTATAAAAATAAATAAGCACTCTAAATATCAGTTCCTTAAGAGCATCTATTCCTCCCTAACGTTATATGTTTAGGGGGCACACATTAAGAAAGTCAACATGGCGCCAGTGACTGTAAAGTTTTCCATGTGGTGACGAAGTAAAAATACAATTCACGATGAGTGTCGACTTAAAAAATATTATATTTTTTGAGTCACTCATCATAAGTACAAATCACCTTACAGTATAACAAAAAAAAAATAACTCCACAGAGATTCTTTATAATCCATAATGCATGTTGCTATAATAAAATAACAAAATTCAGGTAACCGAATCGGGTTAATACATTTTACGCTCGATCAAGCTATTTGATTCATCGAATAGGCTGAATGGTATAACATAATCACGTTAAAAAAACTTTAGTATAGGTACTCTGTGTGATTTTGCGCGGTTTTTTTAACTTTTTTTTTTGTGTATCGCCAAGGAGAATAGTGTAGGTGCATCTATTGATTTTATACTTTTCTTACAAAAACATAAAAACCTTTTGGCATGTTTTGCTTTGTGGTAGGTTAAGTGGTTCATTGTGATGTTGAGAAATGCTATGCAAAAAGCGTTACGAATCTACACTACTACCAACATGAGAACACAATTTTTTTCATAATATTGTAAACCTCTTTTTTCGCATTCATTCTTCAGTCCTTTATGATTTTTTTTTTGAATTGGTTTTGTATGTTTACATTTATCATTAAAAATATTGAATCGCTGAAGTTGAATTATCACTTTCTCAGCTCATATAGGTACGTCCCACTACCTCCTCCACAGTTGGAGGAAACCTCTACCACGTCAATCAAATTGCTTTGCTTCTCTTGTAATGATGTTTTCTATTTACGTCCATTAGGCACCTTTTACGATCACCCAAAGTTAAATAAGAAATCAATCTATTAGGCCGTAAAACCTCATCCACAATTGTATTTTGGAGGACTTTCATCATCATCATTTCAGCCTATAGCCGTCCATTGCTGGACGTAGGTCTCCCTCATGTTACAAAGTGCGGTCCTGTGCCACCTGCATCTTCGCACCCCCTTCTCCACCGCTAAAATGAGCCAGTAGAGTATCGGAGCTGCTGTGACTGGGGACCACTTGTATTTTGCTCGTCATGAGGGATTAATGCCGTAATCGCCACGTTTAGCAGGCGGGTTGGCGATCGCAGTAAGATGTTATATATTTCCCCGGAGAGAGCTGCTGCCCACTGTCCTGGTGAACCCTCAGCCGGTTTTTACGACTCCCACGGGTAAGTAAGGGATGGCGACAGAAGTATTCTTAACCCGTCGCGGACGGGGACTTTACAAACATATAATTTATTGGACACAAATTACATTCAGACTCTAAACAAAAATTTTTAACTCGTGCAAAATATTACTCTACGTTGTAATAGAACCTTTAACTACTTCGCCATCGGTGTAGTTAGCAGTAATTAAAATTTCCGTGTATAGTCTAACTTTTTATTAGCTGCAGTAAACTGACGTTTTGTGGGTTGCCGGTTTTTGAAGAAAAATAAATAGGGATGTAGCTAAATGAGTGAATCATAAATGAATAATCAGTTTGATTTTTTTTTTGAGATTTAATATTAAGTTGTAATGTATTTTTTTAACCTATTATTATTACTATACTAGAGGATTGATCTTTTTTAGTGGAAGTATAGGGAGGTACATTCAAAATGAAACAAAAACGTCATAATAATGTTATTTAATTAATCTTTTTCGAAATCACTGTCGCTGTCGCTTTTGGTCACACTAATAACAAATCTATCTGTCACTTCATCTATAATATGATCGAGGTGGCACATTTTATCTTCCTCTTTAATAGTGTGAGACACACAGTCACTCCACTTAGCCGGTATCACTTTCTTGATTCCTTCTTGGAATAAAGTTTTCACTTCTTGCATTTTATACGTCTTATATATTGTTTGCGACGTGACTCTTTACCTGCGCTCATACCAACTCAATGGGGTTCAATTCACAGTGATAAGGGGGCAGTCTTAAAAGTGTGATACCTTTTTGTGCAGCCATCTCGTCTACGGCATATTTCTCAGTATGATTTTGTTGTTTCACAATATCTATGAGAGTGGCCTTGACCATATTTGGTTCAAACGCAATATTTTTAGTAGTCAGCCACTCTTGAATTCGTGCTTTCGTCCACGACATCTTCGGGATTGTTTCGATCTTCCGAGAGTGATAGGGCGCATTGTCCATTACGACTACTGCATTCGGCTTGAGTTTAGGTAGAATACCGCGGCTTCGAATACTACCAACCCTTGCTTTGCTCGTGGGTGTCGTAAAAAGCGACTAAGAGCCCTAGATTGACCCGGACCAACTCCATCTGGTACCATTTGGGTCAACGATTAGATTCCCAAGGAGGGTTGATGTCAGGCAGGCGGCCGGTCATAAAAGTCATTGCCGAAACTTTTTGCAATATGTCAAAACAAATGACATATTGCGTCGACCCCAAGTAATTGGGATAAGAGCAAGCTGATGATGACCGCTGAACCAATCCTCGAAACACTCCGCGTTCATTTCATCATGGTAGTCTTCTGTACCTTTCTTTGCTTCAAACATAAGAAGTCCGTCGACCAGGAAGCCTTCTTCTCCGCCTATGTGACTAATTATGAGTCGTTTGCCCTTTCCTGTGGGATTTTTTAATCCCGTAGTCAGGCCGTCTAAAAATGCCTGTCGAGAAGATTTAATACTTCCGTCAATCCAGGTTTTTTTTGTAGTATGACCTGAAAAGAACAAAAAAGAATCATAAGTTTCGACATCAAAACAAAAAGGGAACAAATAGAAGAAACTAAGAGTTGACACGTACCAGCGTTGACCCAGGTCTCGTCTTGATAATATATGTATTTTCCCTCCCTACGATATTGTTTAATTAAACGCAGGTAGCGCTGGCGCCATGATATGATATCTTGTCTATCAATAAGCACACTCTTGCGTGATCGAGTAGCGAATTCGAAATTAAGATGCTTCATAATTTTTCTCAATGTCTCTTTCGAGAAGTTGGGCAATCCTGGGTCATCATTTACAACTTGCAGCACCTAAAAATGATTAAAGTTATTACCTAATTGGTTAAGATTACATATGGGATGGGAGAAAACATACATAACGTATAATAAAAAGATGAGTGACGACATGTGTAAACTAACTTTTGCGATGGTGGGTATTTCATTTCTATGAAAGAACTGATGTACAATTCGTCTAACAGCAGTGAATGTGAAATCATCAAGTTTATCTTTAAATGTAAGTTTTGGGCCCGTTTTTTCGGGAGGTTTTGGTGATTCGCTGTCGTTCTCCTTGTGCTCCTTTAAAACGGAATAAACTGTGCGGACGGATATTCCCAAGACTTCAGCCACCTTGTTAACGCATTCACTTGTTTTTGGAACTTCAATGTTTGATTCTGAAGATTTCACTTCAAACACATATTTGTAAACGTTTTGGACCCAAAGTTTTTCAGTTGCACTTAGAGATACACGTGGCCTTTTTTTCTTAGGAGATAAAAATGTGTCTCCATCTTGCGATGTGCTCAGCAGAGCATCCATGTCTTCAATGTATCAAACAAAAAAAAAACTAACACGATTAACAAAAACAGGTAATGAAAAACAAACACAACGTAACATAAGTTTAACAATAATGATAACAAAAACAATGCGCAGTGGGCAAATCAAAGTTATTCATGCACTCAAAACAGAAGTATGAAGCCGAATGAGCGAATGACAACCGAAACAAAATGGCGGTCAAGCGTCATCGTAGCATCGTAACCAAAAACCAGTACTACCAACTTGAGAGAGCGTTTTCTTGAGTGTTACCTTGTATATGTCTAAAAGGATCAACGTTTATACAGCCTTTTATTTACATTAATATTAAATAGAATTTAGTATGATCATTATGAATCAGCTATGGAACGATTAGATATTCTGTAAACTTTTGTGAACTGAATCACATCCCTATTGAGATTAGGCTGTCAACATTATTTTACGGAATGACATTTAGAAACGTCATTTTACTGCAGCTAATAAAAAGTTAGACTTTAGTGACGGAGTACGAATACAATTCACCACCCTCTATCTGGCCCGTGGAAGTTGTAAAAGACAACTAAGGGATTAATGTGCAGATAACATATAAGAGAAGGAAATCTTGAAGTAAAACTTTATGCTAAAACGTCTTACCGGCGTCCTATAGTAGATCAAATTCGCTCCCATAATGGAAGAGACCCGAACCCAAGAGGAGGACGTATATAACTTGATTACATTTAACATTAGGCTATCCTTATCTGGACCAAACCTGGTCCTGATGCAGTTATGCCTTACCATACTTTATTATATTTTACGTAAGGCTATCCTTATCTGGACCAGATCTGGTCCTGATAGGGCTTGCCGGATCTGGCATGCCTCATTCTATTCTGATCCGGTCCAGATACATGACCTGGTTGAGCCTAATGTTTTTTCTACTCGGGTACAGGCTGTGATAATGATGACATTCAATGAGTGAGAGCAATCTCAACAATTCGAGTTAAAACTATGTGAAACTAAATTCAGAAACATTTGACTTTTTTATTGCAAACAGTAGCAACCGAGCAAACAGTGCACCTAATGGTGTTTCTGCAGCTTATGGACCTTTTCTATGCCGCTGCCTACCGTAAAGAAAGTGAAGGGAGTGTGAATGCTTGCAATGAGGTTTGGTGAAACTAAAGGCATCACCAAAACTCACCACGTGCAAACAACTTCAGAAAGTTTGGCTGCCGGCTCTCTCGCTCACCGAATGAAGCGCATTAACAAATTGCTACTACTCGGACGTCGATTTTCTGCTCAGTGTGGTACTACTCCGGACGGACTGGCCCGCGGCTGTAGACAGACAACTGTCAACGTTGTGGTCCTACCATTAAATATTGACTGCATAGATGGCGTAGTGGTTAAGATATCGTGCCAGTGTTGAGTATGAATCCATCGCAGGACAACACTTTGTGCGATCCACGAATTGTTGTTCTAAGTCTGAATGTAATTTTTGTCCAAGCAATACAAGGATTACTAGCTCAGTGCAAGGTATTGCCTTTCTAAAATAAAAATAAAATCTTTAACTACAAAAGGTAGCACAAGCTGTGTCGCTGCTAAGTTAAATTATTCAGCAGTCATTAGCCGTACCTTTCTGCGCTGCGTACACTGTACACATAATTGTTTGTGAGACAAACTCCTTGCTTTTATGGGCACCTGGTACTTTTGCAACACACAAAGCTAAACTATTCTATATGTGGACAGGCAAAGGACAAAAATCTTTTTATTTTGAAAAGGTTTATATATATTAAACTAGCAGCCCGCCCTCACTTCGCTTCTGATAAAATATAGTCTATATTACTCAGGATGAATGTAGCTAGCTTTCCAATGGTGAAAGAATTTTTAAAATCAGCACAGTATTTTTTGAGTTTATTCATTACAAACATTCACACACACAAAAATACAAACTGTTCCTCTTCATAATATTAGTGTAGACTAGCATTTCAAAGTCTCGAGTTAAAATCCCAGATTGGTCAAAGTTTGATAGGATTTTTCTGAGAGAAAATCTAGCCAAGTTACGCCTTGTAGACAGCTACGAAATTGTAAAATATTATCAAAATCGGTTCGACCGTTTTGATGATTATCCAGAACAAACAAAAGATGTCAAAAAATTTTGCAAGTAACTATGTGAGCATGAAAAGCCCATATTTTGACGTTAATATTTTGACGTTACAAACAAACACTTCAATTTAATTTATTTGTATTGATAATAATATAATAATTGTATTGATAATAATTGTAGTAAGTAGGTATTACTTACTTGTATCATCATCATTTCAATTAATATACGTCCCACTATTGGGCTCGAAATTCCTCCACAGTAGAAGGAAGAATTAATCTACTCCAAAGATAATTTAAGTTTGTTTAAATTACGTTAATAGCTTTGTACTATTTTCTTATCATTTCAACCCATATACGCGCCAGTGGTGGGCTCCACAATAGAAGGAAAACTGATAGAATAGACTAGAATACCAATGTATAGATTAAGATAATAAGATACTATATACATATATAGAATTTTATTTTAGGTTTTCCTTCTCTTCCATAGATGTTATATGTATTTTATAACTCTTACTCTTATTATACTATACACACGAGCAAGATAAGGTGTGATGAATTGTATGCCTACTCCATCACCACACGGATATATCCATAAATGCAATAATTAAAAAAAATTGGTAATAGAGTCTCGTTTTTACCCTTTAGGTACGGAACCCTTAAAAAGAGTGTGTGTAGGTACAAAGTACGCATATCGGAAGTCAAATCAAATCATTTATTCTGCATAGGCCCCTTGAGGGCACTTACATATTGTCAAAATTTATACATCGTTTGAATATAATACAATATCTACCACCGGATCGGAATGCGGCCACAAGCTAAGAAGATCTGGCAAGAAACTCAGCGGGCTGTCATTTTTTTTTTTACCATCTTTTGAATACAATTCCGTATACAACATATAGTCTTAGCTCCAGTGTGATGCCCTTCGAGATAGGATATTACTATTTTTTTTTAATGGTGGAACGTGAAAGTGGAACTCCTTTATCCTTCATCCTTCATCGCTCATCCCTCATCCCTCATCCTTCATCTCATTCTCTCGCCGGCTGAATCCTATACATTTACGTATTTGTGTCTCTAGGGACTCGCTTTTTCGTTTCATCGAGTTTGATATCACAACGATTCTAAAGAAGTTTCACTTCAAAAATACTTAGTACGCAGTTTAATTGATAACCGAAATAAAATGAAACACGCTTAACTCTTAAAATAATTAATTTTGCATCCGCCCAGGATGACGGACGAGTGACTTGCGGCCCCATAACATACCGTGTTCCCTCCCCATCACCATTGGGCCGATCACTGGTACCAATTTCTTGAGATCCGTGGCCGGCCCGACGGGCCATCGTCGATCGCCGTCGCGCGGTCAACCTCTCTACGGATGACGGAACAAGACAGTGTTAACGGAGCATCGCCCTCACGCGGTGAGAAAAATACACCTGAACAGCGTTGGAGAGTAAGTAAAGATGGCTGTACGCTTTATACAGGAGACCCAAAGTTAAAAGTTTTATGAGCTGAGAATAAAAGGCAGCAATAGAACACTCACAAATATAATGTAATTCTTAATACAATATTAAAATAAACAAGTTCATAAGAAGCATTGGTACGCGCGTGTTCTCTATAACGGCACAAAATGCCACAAATTGATTTGTGCCCCGTTCTCCACAAGAGGTTATAATTTTCGCGCCACGCTGCGAACACACGCTGCGTCAATGCTGCCAACATAACAGATACCGTCCATGTTTGCTTTACTGATAGTTTCGACACTAAATCAATGGTATGTAATAATGTAATTCACTTTGAGATCATTGTAAACAATGTTCGTTGCTTTATTGACGTTAATTATTAGGTTTTTGTGCTGTAAACATTACAAATACACGGTATACTGTTTTGTTTTTTGTGCATTACAACAAATAATTACTGACTGATCAATTTTACTAAATAGGTTATGCCGTGTAAAGCATGAACTAAAGGTAAAGAAATATTTACCGTGTGGTGACGGAGTAAGAATACAATTCACCACTCCCTATCTTGCCCGTGGATGTCGTTGATGCCGATTGACCATGAAACTCTATACCAACGTGTCTGACCAGCATGGTATAGTAGGTCAAATTCTCGCCCATTGTGGAGGAGGCCCAACAGTGGGGCGTATGTGGGCTGCGATGATGATGATGAAAGAACTATTTTTGATCATCATCATTTGCAGCACTGTTGTGTGGCGGCTACCAATATTACAATCCCTAACATTACTCTTGGGCGTCACAACAAAGTCCTGGATCAACTCAACAACAATTACATTCCTAAGGAGGGTTGATATCAAGCATCATCATCATCATCATTTCAGCCTATTGCCGTCCACTGCTGGACGTAGGCCTCCCTCATATTGCGCCACAATGTGCGGTCCTGTGCCGCCTGCATCCAACGACGCCCAGCAACTTTCACTAGGTCGTCGGTCCACCTAGTGGGGGGGCGTCCTACACTGCGTCGTCCGATGCGTGGTCGCCACTCGAGAACCTTTCTTCCCCAGCGGTTGTCGGTTCGACGAGCGATGTGGCCTGCCCATTGCCACTTCAGCGTGCTAATTCTTCGTGCTATGTCGGTTACACCCGTTCTTCTGCGGATTTCTGTATTCCGGATTCTATCTCGCAGAGAAATCCCGAGCACAGCCCGTTCCATAGCACGCTGAGCGACTTTGAGCCTTGATATGAGGCCTACATTTAGGGACCACGTTTCCGTGCCGTAAGTCATCACTGGTAACACACACTGGTCGTAGACCTGTGTTTTCAGACACTGAGGTATGTTGGACGAGAAGATCCTCTTAAGTTTCCCGAACGCTGCCCAACCGAGTTGGATTCGTCGGCTGATCTCTTTCTCGAAATTGGATCTACCTAACTGGACTGTTTGTCCTAGGTAAACATAGTGATTGACAACTTCGAGAATCGCATTGCCAACTAGGACCGGTACAGGAATGACATGGGTATTTGACATGACTTTCGTCTTGTCCATGTTCATTCGTAGACCCACTAGTTGGGATACCCTGCTGAGATCATTGAGCATAGTGCCAAGGTCCTCCATGGATTCTGCCATAACGACTATATCGTCTGCGAATCGAAGGTGAGTGATGTATTCGCCGTTAATGTTGATGCCGAGTCCAGTCCAGTCTAAGAGCTTGAAGACATCTTCCAGTGCAGTGGTGAACAGTTTCGGAGAGATGACATCTCCCTGTCTCACGCCTTTCTGCAACTGGATCGGTTTCGTACTCTTATCCCGGATACGGACTGACATTGTGGCGTTCCTATACAAACACTTCAGCACTTCGATATAGCGATGGTCGATTTGGCACCGCTGAAGGGACTGCAGCACCGCCCAAGTTTCGACTGAATCAAAGGCTTTCTCATAGTCCACAAACGCTAAGCACAGGGGCCGATTATACTCCTCGGTCTTTTGTATAATCTGCCGAAGCGTGAGGATATGGTCTATGGTGCTATAGCCTTTTCGGAAGCCGGCTTGTTCGGGCGGCTGGAAGTCATCGAGCTTGCGCGTGAGTCGATTGGTAATGACCCTCGAAAACAACTTATAAACATGGCTCAGGAGTGAGATGGGTCTGTAGTTGTTTAAAAGAGCTTTGTCACCCTTCTTGAAGAACAGCACCACCACACTCCTGGTCCACGACTCTGGAACGTCGCCCCCGAGGATAACGGAATTAAATAGCTTCTGAAGGGCTATTAATACCGGCTTGCCGCCCGCCTTCAAAAGCTCTGCCGTAATTCCGTCATCTCCCGGTGCCTTACCGTTACGTAGTTGTTTGAGAGCCATTCTGATCTCGTACAAGCTGATGTCCAGAATTTCTTCGGTATAGTGCCGAGTTAGCTTGGATCTGGGATCTTGGACCAAGCCGACAACAGGATTTCGGGATGATTTGTATAACTGTCCATAGAACCTTTCGACCTCTCCCAAGATCTCACTTTGGGATGAAATGACAGTGCCGTCATCGGTCTTCAGCTTAGTCATTTGGCTTTTCCCAATAGACAGATCTTGTGCGAACACTTTCGAGCCACGATTCCGCTCTATCGCTTCTTTAATACGGAACGTATTAAATCGGCGAATATCGCGACGCACAGACCTGGAGATCTGTCTATTTAGCTGCCTATGTTTGGACCAATCGGCTGCAGACTGCACCGTCATCTCTTTTCTCCGCTCCATGAGCTCGAGAGTCTGGTCAGAAAGTTTTTTAGGTCTATTAACGCGGTGAGCCTTGAAAAATTTCGACCCAACCGCGTGGACAGTTTCCACGAACCTGTTGTTCATATCGTTCGGAGATTCGCACTCGTCCAGACATTGGAAGCGATTATGTAGTTCGAGTTGAAAGTTTTCGAGGTTCTGGTATTGGACAGATGTAGGTCGGAGTGTAGACTTCATTAAGCGTGACCGCTTGACTTTTGTATGGATATTCAATGTGCCTCGTACCATCCGGTGATCGCTCCCAGTTTTAATTCTGCTGATCACTGAGACATCATTGAATATCTGTCGTTTGTCTGACAAGATGAAGTCTATCTCGTTTTTTGTTGAACCATCGGGGCTAATCCAGGTCCATTTCCTTTGTGGCTGCTTCCTGAAGAAGGAATTCATCATAAAGAGGCTTTCTTTCTCCAGAAAATCAGCCAGTTTCTGGCCCCTCTGGTTTCTCTGTCCATATCCATGTTTCCCCATTTTCAACTCATCATCACTCCCTTTGCCTAGTTTCGCGTTAAAGTCTCCCATAACCACCGTGAAGTGGGTTTTGGACGCGTGTATGGCTTTTGAGATGTCCTCGTAAAATGCCTCCATCTCGTCGTCGGAGTATGTCGAGGTCGGTGCGTATACCTGTATAACCTTCAGCGAATACCTCTTGGTAATTCTGAGTATAAGGAACGCTACCCTTGTCGACACACTCTCGATCCTCTCCACGTTGTCCATGAGAGACTTACGAACGATAAACCCTATACCACCTTGGGACGGGTAATCGCCCTCCCGGTAGAAGAGCAAGTTTCCAGACTGGAGGATTATCGTGCCCTCGCCCTCTCTTCGCACTTCTGATAATCCTACAATGTCCCAGCGGATTTTGCTCAATTCCTCTTCCAGCTCGATGACCCTCTCGTCAGTCCTGAGTGTCCGAATGTTGTGTGTTACCAGGGCCAAGGGCCGTTTTTGTTGGTAGCCGGATCGCTGCTGGAGATTCCTCGCACCCCCGCTCCACCACTACTGGGCCCGCCACCAAAATGAGCCCGTAGGGTACCGGAGCCGCTGTGACTGGGGACCATTTTTTTGTTGTACGCCATTTTTAAAAAGGGGATATTGCCGTAATCGCCACGCTTGGCAGGCGGGTTGGCGATCGCAGTATGGATGTTTTACGTTTCCCAGGAGAGAGCTGCTGCCCACTCTCCTGGTGAACCCTCAGCCGATTTTTACGACTCCCACGGGCAAGTAAGGGGTGGCGACACATGTATTCTCAAACCGTCGCCACACGGCCTGATATCAAGCGGTCGGTCATAAAACAAAACTTTTACAATATGTACTTTCACAGGTAGGTAAAATGATCTGAAGTGTCATAACAGCAGGATGGTGATGAAGTATTTTCAGAAATGAGAAATAACTTTTATATGCAATACCTGGATCTAAGTTATTGGGATAATAGTAAGATGATTCTTAAAAGCAATACCTCTTAATCAATAACAACTTCTGATACGCCATTTTGAAATACTTTTTTACCCTCTAATCACACTTTTCCTTAAATAAATCGGCCAAGTGCGAGTTGGATTCGCGCACGAAGGGTTCCGTACCATTGACTAAGTAAACAAGTGCCTCCCTATTGCCATTAACGATATTGAGCAAAAAAATCAAGTTTGTTGTATGGGAGCCCCCCTTAAATATTTATTTTATTTTTAGTATTTGTTGTTATAGCGGCAATAGAAATACATCATCTGTGAAAATTTCAACTGTCTAGCTATCACCATTCTTGCAGCCTGGTGACAGACGGACGGACAGCGAAGTCTCAGTAATAGGGTCCCGTTTTTCCCCTTTGGATACGGAACCCTAAAAATTGTTGATTTTCTCACGTATGTGATACGCGATTAACATAGTATAATATAATAGTAAAATAGATCATACACGAATTTCTTTGCATGCTACCTACTTTCGCGCCATATAATCATGCATCATGTGTGGGAAAGGAAAAACGGATACTTTAATGTACCTATGCTTACTTTTGAAAGTACCTATTCATTTTAAAAAGATTAACAAATATTTCACTATTTAAATACTAATTTAAAAAAAATGATAGCGTAAATTTTATGTGTTGGTAATATCACCCTCTTACCCGCGGGAGTCGTAAAAACTGGCTACGGGATCATCAGGAGAATGGGCAAGACCTGCCGAAAACCGTGTAAAAAAAAATAAGCTGATAGATAAATGGACTAGCATATATGTATAAAATGAGTAATATAATAATAGGTGAATTACTCTGTAATTTGTTTAAAATAAATACAATAAAAAGCACTTAATGTAATTAAATGGCTACTCGTAACGTTTCCGACATGACTAGACCTTTTGTTGGGATCAAACGCTGTCCGTGTACTGTGTTTGACGTTACTTTGTGAGCTTATGACCCCTAAGCGCGGCCGTATTCGCTACACGACAGCTTTGCCAACTGCTATAATACCAACATTAAAAACGAACCTGTTTTAGTCTATGGCAATGACAATTATTGTAACAGGTAATTTTGTTTTAATATTATTAATTATGTTTGTAATTTTAATTATGTGAATTATATGTTTTGTGATTTTATTAGAGTTTTAATTTTGTTTCACCTAATACATATTGTTAATTATATGTTTGTAATTTTGTTTTAATAATGTGAATTATTTATTTAGTTAACTTTTAATTTGAATTTTATTTTCATATGATTGTTTATTACCGTATTTATATCACAATATCATGTGTGTAATTTTGTTTTAATAATACGAATTATTTAATTAAAGAACATTATAGTTCGTTTTTTTAATCGTTTGGTCGTTAATTCCCGCATAATTAATGTATGTAATATTATGTTCCTTAGAATAATAACGTATAGAAGATAAGTCCGCGTACAAAAAATGAAGCATTTCTATTGGAACCTAAGGCAGTTTACGCAATAGTAATTAATTTCTTAATGCAATTACAACACTCTGTTGTCATAAAAAAAAACTTTACACTATTCTAATTACCCAATTTACAAGGTATCGTAACATTAATAATACTATTTCCGACGATCGCCTGACTAATCTAGGTATATTTTCTCGTTGATATGCTAAAGTAAGCACATTATACAGCCAATGGTATCCTGCTGAGGCCCTCAACTGATATATACCCCGTCGACACGATAACACTTTGATCTGTAGGGCTGAAGGCATACAGCGTAAAAACTTATAAATATCATCATTATTACAGCTCATATACGTCCCACTGTTGGGCTCGGGTTTCCCCCACAATAGGAGGGCAATTTACCTTACTATATCATGCTAGTCAGACAGGTTGGTATAGGGTTTTATTTTGAGTTTTCCTTCTCTTGCATAGATATTATGCATATTATATCCCTTAGTCATCTTTTATGATACGGGCAAGATAGGGAGTGGTGAATTGTATTCTTACGGCGTCACCACACGGAAAACTTATGTAAAACTGCTTATCTGCCATTTTCTCAGCTCACATGAGTTCCCCTATTAGGCAGAGGGTTTCTACACTATGGGAAGAAATTGGCATATAAACATAGGCATCATCATCATTTCAGCTCATAAAAGTCCCACTGTTAGGCTCGGGCCGCCTCCACAATAGGAGGGCAATTGACCTTACTGTATCATGTTAGTCAGACAGGTTGATATTGGGTTTTATTTCGAATTTTCCTTCTCTCGCATAGATATTATATGCATATTATATCCTTTTGTCGTCTTTTACGACATCCACGGGCAAGATAGGGAGTGGTGAATTATGTTCTTACTCCACACGGAAATAATTCTTTACCTTTAATTAAAAAGAGAATATATACGCCGTATGCATACCGCCTTACATCGCCATCTTTTTATTCAATTACATAGCGGGAACATTGGTAAACTTACAGCTTTGTGTCTCATCATAATTCTTAAACAAAATCATTATAGATATTGTTTCAATATGAATATAAGTATTTTCTTTCCGTGTGGTGACGGAGTAAGAATACAATTCACCACCCCCTCTCATACCCGTGGGTGTCGTAAAAGACGACTAAAGGGATATATTACGCATTGAGTTTTCCATCTTTTGAATAGACGTCATACGTCTATTCAAAAGATGGAAAACTCAAAATAAAACTCTATAGGTACCAACCTGTCTGACTAGCATGATAAGGTCAATCTCCCTCCTATTATGGAGGATGCCAGAGCCCAGCAGTGGGACGTATATGAACCGACATGAAAAGTTAGAATCCTAACTCCCTTATTAATTTTATAAATGTGAAAGGAAGAGTTCCATGGTTGGATGCCAAAGGAAGGGGTTTGTCTGAATATCTGTTATACTTTCACACTTAAACAATTGAACCAATTTTGATGAAATTTGGTACAGAAATAGAGAGGTAACAATGTTTGCGGACTCTAAGAAGAGTTTTTACATAAATTCGTCCCCCTTTTTTTTTGGGGGTGGGTTGCGGTCGGCGCGCTCCTTGCACCACTCCGTCCGGGGCAACAGAGGGGCGTAAGCACGCACACCCACAACCCACCCGCGATGCGCGTCGCCTTTGTCGTTGGGCTGACCACCGGAGCAGGGTGACTTGACGTCAGTGGTCGGCCCGACGGAATACCCCCTATTTGGGGTACCCTCCCATCGACCGACGTCCCCCCCTCGGGGAGGACGTCGGTCTTGGTATTCGCGCCTACGCCGCCCCAGTCGTCGGCGGCGGATCGCCTCATCGAGGCTGCGCTCCTCGCGCAGGCGCTCTGCCCTTCCTTCTGAGACATCACTACCTCGCAGAAGGCTGCGACCGCATCCCAATTCCTGACGCTGCCCACCATCGCCCTGGCAACGGTCAGCAGCGTCAGGTCGGCACCGATGATTGCGACGAGTTCACAACGCTGCTCTGCCCAAGCGTCACAGACCTCGAGCGTATGCTGCGCCGTGTCCTCGTCGCAATCGCAGTGGTGGCAGGATGATGTACTCTCCCTCCTAACGACCTTGTGCAGGTATTTGGCGAAACATCCATGCCCCGTCAACACCTGAAATTTGGTACAGAAATAGAGAGATAACAATGTTTGCGGGCTCTAAGAAGAGTTTTACATAAATTCGTCCCCTAAGATGGAAAGAAAGGGTAAAAATTTTTGTATAGAAAATCAAAAGAGCTCAAGCTTCAGCTTTCATGTAGTGACGGAGTCAGAATACAAACTTGCCCGTGGGTGTCGTAAAAGCCGACTTCAATTTTTTTTTTTTTTTTTATGGGACTAATCCCACCACACATTCCCACCATTGTAACTCGACTGTGTAGCCGACTTCAAATGTAATATTGTAAATTTAAAGGTTTAGTTTATTATTAAATAAATACAAATCAATATCGCGTATAACAAAACGCATACTTGTTCCGACACATGTATACGCTCGCACGCTACCAACACACGCTGCGCGCAATACCATCGACAAATAATTGAATTCCCGCCATTATACTTATAATGCTCATATTAATTTAGCAACGACAACGATTTATACAGCCTTATTTATTATTTAGCGTTGGATGTACCTACAAATATATTTCACCTGAAAACGTTATGGTCTTCAATTGCACGTTTCCAGCGATCATTTCTCACAAGACGTAACCCGAGCGCTATGGCAATTTTTTATTTTGGCAGTTCAGAAGAATGTCGTCCATCCTTCCGGGGTGGCGAGAGGGCGATGCGCGGCCCGATGACCCACCGAATTCCCTCCTATTTGCCATTGGGCCGACGACTGGTACCAAATCCTTGATGTCCATGGCCAGCTCGGCGGGGTATCCATTTGCTTACCATTAGTTCCCCACGCCCTCCAAGGCATCACCCTCATGCCGTGACCTTCTCTAGAGGTGACTGCCTATTCCCCCGTCCAGTCATCCACGGCCTTGGCTAGGGCGGCATCAGTCATAGAGTGCTATGATCTTCTTTAAACGAGGTTTAACAATAGCATTTTCTTCACCTCGCCGTTGCCTAAGGTGAAGAAAAGTCTAGCTGTGCTTCTCATATTGCCAAGGTCCGTGCACGGTAGTATCACTTATCACCAGGCTTTCCGCTTACTTGTCACACCTTGCTTGTTCGTAATAATCTTAAGAAGCAGCTAAAGACTCACTAGGAGAGCAGGCAACATCTCTCTGATGGCAAACCTATAATATTTCACTGCGATCGCCAACCAGCCTGAGGCAATATGCCTAATATGCCACTAGCAGGCGGTTTGAATTCAATAACCTTAATTCTCAAATATAACATGAAACTTACTCAATAAGACTTTTTTTTTTGGGTGGGTTACGGTCGCCGCACTCCTCGCACCACTCCGTCCGGGGCGACAGAGGGGCGTAAGCACGCACACCCGTAACCCACCCGTATAGCACATCGCCTTCGCCGTTGGGTCGACCACCAGTGCAGTTTCTTGACTTCAATAGTACTCAATAAGACTAGAGTTATTTCTTAACTTTATATTTAATAGGAAAGAATTCATTATCAAACTGCCATCATTCTTTCCTCTCGAAATGTTCAAGCCCATATCGCAACTATAACAGTTAATCGTTACTGATTTATTATGAATGGCGTTGTTGTAGTGTGTGTCAAATGTATGAATACATCGAGGCGTTGCCGGCGGCTAACCATCTGTCACCGCTTCTACATATGCTATGAAAGATCTTGAAACATAGATTATATCTTGGCCGTAATTTATAGGTATTCAAAAAATATCTAAGGAATACATAGGTTATTCATAATTGGTTATGCATAGTAAATAGTAATTCTACTAATATTATAAACGCGAAAGTTTGTGATTATGTGAGGATGTTTGTTGCTCTTTCACGCAATAACTAGTGAATGGATTTTGATGAAACTTCATAATAATATAGATTACATATCAGAATAATACGTAGGCTATAATTTATCACGATATTACTATGGGAAGGAGAACTATACGGGTAAAACCGCAGGGCGTCGCATGGATATAATGTCCGCCCGTGACCATGAACGCTGCAAAGTGTTCAAAACGTCGAACAATCAAAAAGCAAATAAGTACAAACGCGATAAAATCCGTGTAAAGTAGTTTTATTTACAACTAGCAGCGTCCTGCGGTTTCACCTGCAGTTCCACTTCCCGTGGGAATATCGGGATACATTATAGCTTATGTGTTACTCTGATATGTAAGCTATATTATTGTGCAGTTTCATCAAAATCCATTCAGTAGTTTTTGCGTGAAAGAGCAACAAACATCTTCACATCCTCATACCTTCACATCCCCACGTACTCACAAACTTTCGCGTTTATAATATTAGTAATCAAATAATAATAAGTAATATTAGTAATGATAAATAATAATAGACAAAAAAGTGTGTAAAAATTTCGCTCCCGTCATTTTTCTCTAATGCGCCAAAAGAAGTATAACTTCAAATTGTTTTATTATAAACTAACAACTCGCCCTCGCTTCGCTTCGGTTTCAGTCGACTTACCGTTCCTGTGGGAATACCGGGATAAAATATAGTCTAAGTTACTCCTTATATAGACAGCTAATAAAATATTATTCATACCAAACAGTTTTTAGATTACCCATAACAAACAGACAGACAAACAAGTTTCGTGCAAATAACCATATCAACATGAAAATATCCCATTATTTTGACAGACACTTCAATTTTATTTATTTCTACATAAAAAACTGCTTCAAACTTTTGGTCAGACTAAGAATATCGTACCTAAAGCGCTCTCAGAAATGCCAATACATTAACTCGGTAACTTTCAATAAATAAAATATTAAATAAAATTTTCACATTTAAATTAACCACTCTCAATTTGCAAATAATATAGTAGGTTCGCAATAGTCTCGTTACCGAGGTGGGCGCGTCGAGGGGTGACATCCCCACTGTTGGGGTTGATCACTGTGATTATACACGTACCGATCATGAATGCATTATGCATAATCAACGCAGTTTTCTTTTAATTTTTTTTAAGTGCAAAATCGATAGGCAGAACCACTTTTACGCAGATATTTTTAAACGTTGTTGCTTTTAAAATGATAAAGTGTGTTCATATATTATACAGTTACATTTTTTGTTGTTGGTACATCATCATTGCATCATCATCATCACAACCCACAACAGTCCCACTGTTGGGCTCGGGCCTCCTCCACAATGGGAAGAAGGGAATTTGACCTAATATACCATGCTGGTCAGACATGTTGGTACAGGGTTTCATTTCGAGTTTTCCCTTGCATAATATATCCCTTAGTCGTCTTTTACAACATTCACGGGCAAGAAAGGAAGTGGTGAATTGTATTTTTACTCCGTCATCACATAGAACATAACAACATTTCACACAGTCATAATTCGAAAACTTATCATCATCATCAGACTATCAATTATTAGATATCACGTTCGTTGCGTTATAATAATAATAATAATGTGCAGACGTGGAGTGTCATCGGTAGACGTCCCATCCCATTTTTACATTAAATTTCTTCAAAGGCCTCTGCGTGTTGGATCCATATCCCCATGTAAGCCTTTCAAAGGACCGGGTATCTTCCCTTGGAAGATAGCCGTGAAATTGAGAGATACAATATAATAATAATAATATCAATTTATTTCAGACTATGTCCATATAAAAAGCTTAACTATGTCTAGTACTAATTAAAACTAAGTTAAAAATAAATAATTCAAAAAATTAAACCTAAACCAGATTGTCATATGTCAATTTCAATATCAATAAGAGTTATTAGAATCAAATTAAAATTATATGAAATTAAATATTAATATGAATGTCAATTTTGTTATGTGTAATTTTGAATGTCAATGTTTTAAGTTAAAAATACGTAGAAAAATAAATAGAATAGATTATTTTGATTATGAGATCTATCAGATCTCTTGCAGGACTTCTGTATTGTGCGTTGACTATAATCGTATTTTTCACTCCTTGCGGGAGGCGTTAACGTGTACAGTCAAAACCGTATTTTTAGGAGACTGATTAGGTCTCAAACGCACCAAGAGGTAGGTTAGTTACGAGATCTTTTAGGATTCCAAAGCACCATCAGAAAGTTCTTTGAAAATGATGGCGCAGGGAACGTGATATAGGCTTCCCCGAAAGAGGACAGTACTATAATCGCCACATCGATTGACAAACCAGTTGGCTATCGCATTTGGTGTTATAGTTTGATTGATACCTTAGTCGGGTGATGTGATATTGTATTTTAATCCGTCATCACACTAAAAGCAAACATTAAACTTGATAATTTCTAATCGGTTAAAATACATAATCATATTTGTTAGAAACAGAGCTTAATCCAATACTTGACCTGCCATTTTGTAGTTACTTTCTTGTTACAATAGATAAATTTCATCTTAATTTCAGCTCAGAAATTAACCTACTATACTAAGCTGGTTAGACGGATTAATATAGGATTTTATTTCGAGTTTTCCTTCTCTTGTATCGATTTTATAGGCATCATCTTAATCATCTTTTACGACACCCACGGAAGGATAAGGGGGCATTGAATTGTATTCTTATTTCGTCATCACACGAAATTATTCTATTTGGTAGTCAATATTGTAAATTAAACTACTTTACGGATATTATCGCATTTGTATTTGATTTTTGACTGCCCGATGTTTCGAACACTTTTCAACGTTCATGGACGTCAGGCAATCAAAAATCAAATACAAACGCGATAAAATCCGTAAAGTATTTTTATTTACAGTGTGTAATATTCGCGTAAACATCAGAAATTGTTACTGTAGTCTATATTTTGAATAATGGAAATCATTTTAACTCTTACTCCTCAAAAAACTAATTTAAAAAAAAATGAATATAATATTTCTTGCGTCCATATCTCATCGTCGCGGCCCCAATTATTTATTAAAGACATTTCAAATTGTCGATGGTGGCGGGCCGCGGCTCTTTGTTTTAGAACAACACTATACAAAAGAGTTTTAATCACTGCACCGCTTTCGAAATTCGAACATGTGTTACTGATGAATTTATCACGAAGTTGTTTTATTTCAGAGTATGACTAATTTTAGTTTGTTTATATTGTGTACTAGCAATCCACCCTCGCTTCGCTTCGGTTATAGGTTATAGTCGTTTTACCCGCGTAGTTCCCATTCCCGTGGGAATACCGGGATAAAATATAGCCTAGTTTACGCCCTGATATTATAGCTTTCCATTGGTGAAAGAATTTTTGAAATCGGTCTAGCCGTTTTGAAGATTACCCGGAACAAACAGACAGACAGACAGACAGACAAAAATTTTTTAATTGCTATTTTAGGCATAGGTGTCGTGCAAATAACCGTGTGAGCATGAAAAAAGCCTATTATTTTGACATTACAAACAGACACTCCAATTTTATTTATTGGTATAGATACCGTTTATCTTAAAAAAACGACTAAGGTATATAATATTCATATAAGATCTATGCAAGAGAAAGTATACTCAAAATAAAATCCTATGACAACACGTATAACTAGCGTGAAATTCTAGATCCCTAGCCGAGGCCGTGAGTGACGTGACCGGGAAATTAGTCCGTCACCCGCCGAGAGGCCGACCGCGTAAGGAAAGACCAACGTCCTCCCCGAGGGGGGGACTTCGGTCCATGGGAGGGTACCCCAATAGGGGATATTCCGTCGGGCCGACCACTGATGACAAGTAACAGCCCAACGACGTGGTGTTCCGGTAGGTTGCGGATGTGCGTGCTTACGCCCCTCTGTCGCCCCGGACGGAGTGGTGCGAGGAGTGCGCCGACCGCAACCCAACCCAAAAAATAAAAAGCGTAAAATTCTAGATGGCGGAGATAGGGGATCTTGTCCTTGGATATTTAAAAAAAACGAGTAAAGTAAAGTAAACAGCAATCTAAAGAGAAAGGGATTTGGTATAAGACAATTGTATCGGAGCCTCCTCATATTCCATGGTTCATGAACACCAAGCTCAGCAGAAAACATGCTGTGATAGCACACAGACTGAGATCTGGACACATGCCGCTCAATAAGTTTGGGTTCCTTATGAAAAAGAGGAGTTCACCAAATTGTGATGTGTGTGGAAATATTGAAGATGTCACTCACTTGTTGTCGGAGTGTTCCAGGTTTCAGTCAGCTAGAGAGGATTTATTTAAAAAGCTTAATATAAACATATGTGATATAGATATGTTTCACCATATATTGTCGGCACCTAATTCTGAAGCAGCCTTTTTTTTTTTTTTTTTTTTTATTGCAAACGGTGGCAAACGAGCAAACAGTACACTTGATGGTAAGTGTTGCTGCCGCTCATGGACCTTTACAAGGCCGTTGCCTACCGCGAAGAAAGTGAAGGGAGTGTGAAGGCGTGCATTGAGGCTCGGTGATACCAAGGGCACCACCAAAACCCTCCACACGCAATCACCCTCAGAAAGTTGGGCTTCCGGCTCTCTCGCTCACCGAACGAAGCGCAGTAACAAATTGCTACTACTCAGACGTCGATTTTCTGCGAGAGCATGGTACTGCCCCGGACGGACCGGCCCGCGGCTGTAGACAGATAACTGTCGACAGTGTGGTCCTACCACACTGTCGACAGTTATGATGATGATTTATTTAAGTTTGTAATGTTACGTTTTAATTAATATTTAATCTTGTAAGGTACGACGGGACTGGCATGTACATTTGTATAAAAGTCCCTAATAATAAATAAAGAGGTTAAAAAAAAAAAAAAAAAAAGTAAACATTTATTTGTGAAACATGTGTATACATACAAACTATTAAGTGCATGCAAGATGTTACAGTTAAGGTGTTCAGACATGTTTGCCGACTGTGTGGCGTACAAATATAAGTGTGTTATAACAATCTGGCTAGCTACTAAACATGAAAGAAAAGTAAATGGTCAAATAATAGCAGCCAATGTGAGAATCAATAAAAAAAAAAAACATAATAATCAACGCAAACAGAATAATAATAATAAACAATAGTCAAGTTATATAATTGCATAATCAAAACAATATAAATGAAAAACAGTCGTAATCTATACCAATAAATAAAATTGGAGTGTCTGTTTGTAATGTCAAATAATAGGCTTTTTTCATGCTCACACGGTTATTTGCACGACACTTATGCCTAAAATAGCAATTAAAAAATTTTTGTCTGTCTGTCTATCTGTCTGTCTGTCTGTCTGTTTGTTCCGGGTAATCTTCAAAACGGCTTGACCGATTTCAAAAATTCTTTCACCAATGGAAAGCTATAATATCAGGGCGTAAACTAGGCTATATTTTATCCAGGTATTCCCACGGGAACGGGAACTACGCGGGTAAAACGACTATAACCTATAACCGAAGCGAAGCGAGGGCGGATTGCTAGTAATCAATATGAAGTCAATTAGTAATATATGTAAATGTCAAATAAGTCAATATATAAGCCAAAATAATAATACAGCAATGTTCAAATTAAATCTGGATCCTCCAAAAATTCCGTTATGTCATAGTACGCTCTGTTAGATAAATACGATTTTAGTCTCATTTTTAATTCATTGGCGTTCAAATCCCTCCATTTTTTTGGCAATCTATTATAAATTATAGGAGCCATGCAGAAGATACTCTTGCCCATAAGTGCAGTCTTTGATGAATGCAATCGTAGTTTTGTGTTGTCTCGTCTGTTTCGGACTACGGCATCATCTAAGCGAGGGAATAGGTTTCGATTGCTTTTAACAAAGGTAACCACTTCCAATATGTAAAGCGACGGCAAAGTAAGAATTTTGTACTGTTTAAAGAAAGGCACGCAACTTTCGGTACTTTTTAATAAAAACATGCTTCTAAGGCATCTTTTCTGACCTTTAAAGATGATGTTTCTATCAGTCGAGTTACCCCAGAATATTACGCAGTATCTGAGTGTGGATGCCACCAAGCCATAGTACGCAGCAAGCATCGCATCTGTAATAATATGCATTTAACACACATTACTACGTACATTATTATACAAGAGATGATGAACTCGAAATAAAACTCGTATAAGTCTGATCGGCATGATCTTAGAATAATTACGTATAGAAGGATAGTGTCGGTACTTCGAGCGTTCGAAAATATGAAGCCAAAAATACTACATGCGCGCAGGCTACACACGTACACACGCACACCACCATACAAATTATGAAATCAAATTTTGTTTTTATTAACATAAATCGTCGATATACTTTTGAAAGTAATGTTAAAAACCTTTTTATGTTTCTCAAATGTGTTGTCACAACATTTGAATGCACAAATAGTCATAATTACCTATTTACTTTTTAAGAGTTGCGTACGTACGTGCAGTACAATGACTTGTACATTACGGAACGTTTCCGGCGTAAGCTCCATTAGGCTCCAATTGAAATGCTTCATTTTTTGTGCGCGGACTTACCTTCTATGCGTTATTATTCTAAGGGCGTGATATTATAAGTCCAATTTCCTCCTATTGCGGAGGAGGTTCGAACTAATCAGTGGGGATATATATGATCTAAAATGATGATAATGATATAATAGGTATATGTATATATAGATATTAGATATGATTAAACTGTCGTAATTGTGCTTTTTGGACTTATTTTGATAGTTTTAAAGAGAAATTCACTATTTAAAATTTTAGCCTCTTCCTGTCAACAGATTTATGGGATGTTTTGAATAGGCTTTTAATTCTGAATTACTTTTAGTTTAATACAATTGTATATATTCAGTATTATTATTTTTTTATAAAACATTTTCACCTAAAATTATTCTCAGCTCTTAGATAATAACGCATAGAAGGTAAGTTCGCGTACAAAAAGTGAAGCATTTCAATTGGAGCCTAATGGAGCTTACGCCGGAACCGTTCCGTAATGTACAAGTCATTGTACTGCACGTACGTATGCAACTCTTAAAAAATAAATATGTAATTATGACGGTTTGTGCATTCAAATGGTGTCATAACACATTTGAAAAACTTAAAAAGGTTTTTAACATTACTTTTAAAAGTATTTCGACGATTTATGTTTATAAAAACAAAATTTGATTTCATAATTTGTATAGTGGTGTTCGGGTGTACGTGTGTAATCTGCCTTAGTCTGCGCGCCATTAGTATTTTTAGATTCATGTTTCGAACTTTCGAAGTATTGACATTATCCTTCTATACGTTATTATTCTAAGTCTCAGCTATTTTATTTTAGAATCAGATTTGCTTTTCGGTTTCGTGTTCATCGATATGTCGTTTTGAAAATCGAACGATATAGTCGTCAGTAGCGGCGCGCGCCACGGGATACCGCCGCCCGCCCGTCGCGCGTGTAACAAGCTTGTTGCGTACAGCCATGTTGCCACTGCCTATAATAATATGATGTTGGTATGATTGAGATATTCGATTTTAAAATATATTTTGTGATGGGTATAAGTTGACTTATCAAGTTACTCATATTAATATAATTAGATATCTTTTTTAAATCGGACTCAACAAAGTACTTCATTTCATATTTATTGACAGTTTTATTAAGTAAAAAGCGTTTTAATCTTTTATTGTTTACCAGGAATAACTTCAGGCTCCATATTACTATTGAGGATTGCCTGATCCTATCCCGATAGACCACGTTACTCACAATAGGTAATATGAATATAACAAGTAGGCGTTCTACTTGTTTTAAATAATATTAATTATAATTTACATTAACACCTTTATTTAGCGCACAAAAACTATTAAATCAATTTATACTCTATGTTAAAAAGCAAAAGAAATGGTGATTACAATCTTGAGTTATGTTGTAGAATTTTAGAATACGCAGCATTTTGTCAAAACTAAATCGTGCAACGTCCCCCTTTTCATTGTGGCATTAGGTAATGAAGGATCAGTATAATCCTCGTCTATATAGTACTGCAGCTCTGCCAGTGTAAATAACCGCAGGCAAAACGAAACGCACTCTCAAAGGGGATTCGAAATTCGAATATAAGTTTTTTTTTTGGTTGGCATAAAGATTGAGCTGGAGCGATATTAGAATGCACGGTCTGTATTATGATTGTTATTCTTTCATCGATAATTTGCATATTTTGGTTTTTATTTTACGTAGAATGACGGCAAATAATAATATTTAAGAGATTAAAATCCTTACCCATACATAAAAGATTGTGAAAAAAGCATATAAATAATATTTCACATATAAATATACATCTTCCCGATTGTCTCTCTAAAATTTATTAAAAACGGAGGATTAGGTACAAGATCTTTAGAGTAGGTATAGTTTAAATTTCTCATTTTAAAGTAGTCATCGTCATTCTACTTTTATCCCAATTACTTGGTGTCAACACGATATATCCTCGTTTCTAGAGCTCCATTAGACTTCATCTCTGTACCACTGAAGTCAAGGCACTCTGCACCAGTGGTCGGCCCAACGACGAAGGCAACGTGCTTTATGGGTGGATTACGGGGCCACGCGCCGCCCCTCTGTCGCCCCTGACGGAGCCGATCGGCAGGTGTGCTGACCGTAGCCAAGCGCAAAAAAAAGACGTTATCTCTGTGGTCAATCCTTTTCTATCCATGTCACGCTTCACGCAGTCCATCCATATTTTTAGTCTTTCCTAAAGCTTCCAACATTCATACTTAAAACTTCCTCACAACATCACCTGAATTCCGTCTCAACAGATGTACATACATATCACATCGAACACTCATTCCTTAACTTTTCTGCCACTGGAGCAATTTAGAAAATTGAATATTATTTTAATTTAATAATTATTTATTTAATAAATGAATTTTCTTTTTGTAATAGATAATGTTATAACGCTGATAAAAAAAGTCATTGTCGACGCCTAAAAACTTTAATAATGAATGTAGGTACGTTCAATGGTTTTTACCGATCACCCGCTGGGCTGCAACCGTTTCCCGCCAAGTATTTGAAAATAGAATAGGTTTTATTCTTAATTGGAACATATTCGACAAACGCGTCGGCGCGGTGTTGTCGAGGGGCCGATCGCATGGACGCCCGCAGCTATTTGGTTTGGAGTGCGTATTGGTATATGACTATCCCTCCTCATAATAACTTAGCAACAAAGAGATTCCGTTACCAGTTACTGATTATTAACTATTGTTGTCGAATAATATGCAAGGATCATTCCTTTCTGCAATGGAAATTACATCTCCATGGATATATGAAGTTGAATTAATTTTCTTTGACAAAAATGAAATCATTCTTCAAAAAACTTGTTTGCGAACAAAAAATGATTACTACAAGTGGGACTTGAACGCGCATTTATTTTATTGTCTTTTAGTGGCAGACGTGCAAGCAGCCCACCTGATGGTAAGTGGTAACTACCGCTCACGGCTCTTACCAATATCAAGGGCATAGGCAAGTCGCTGCCTATAAGAGCCTGTAAGAGAAGATCTATTCAGAAATCTCGTTTGAAGATGCAAAATGTCAAAGCGCATCGCGTGCATGTGAGAAATGAACGCTGAAAACATACACTTTTTTTTTTTTTTGGGGTGGGCTGCGGTCGGCGCGCTCCTCGCACCACTCCGTCCGGTGCGACAGAGGTGCGTAAGCACGCAACACCCGCAAAGAAAAAACCACGTCGCCTTCGTCGTTGGGCCGACCACCGGAGCAGGGTTACTTGTCATCAGTGGTCAGCCCGACGGAATACCCCCTGCGTGGGGGTTCATCATCGACCGACGTCCCCCCCCCTCGGGGAGGACGTCGGTCTTTCCTCACGCGGTCGGCCCTCTCGGCGGGTGACGGACTAATCCCCGGTCACGTTACCCGCGGCCTTGGCTAGGGCGGCATGAGGCGCAGGTAGTCGCGCCTACGCCGCCCCAGCCGCACGGCGGATCGCCTCATCGAGACTGCGCTCCTCACGCAGGCGATCCGCCGCCTCCTTCCGCGAGATCACTGTCTCGCAGAAGGCAAAACATACACTTGAGTATCATTTCCAGGTGATATAGGTGAATCATATTACGAGGCCGAATGATCATCATCATTTCAGCTCATGTGTGTTCCACTACTGGACCCGAAAATGTTCCACAAAAGGATGGTAATTGACCTACTATACCGCGATAGTCAGTCGGGTACCTAGTATAGTTTTATTTCGAGTTTCTTTTCTCTTACATAGAAGCTATATATATATATTTTTTAATTTATTACCAAAAAGCAAAAAACTTGTACAGAATTAAAATATAGTGCCACTTAAACCTCTTGGGTTTGTGTGTGACACTTTACAATCCATTCACGGTATAAATGCCTACACACAAATGAATCAACATACACACACACATACATATACATATATATATATATATATACACACATGTGTATACAGTTATACATATTAATTTATCATTACAAATATATGCAGTATTAGTATAAGACAGAAAAGAAAATGCACATTATAACCCTCAGTCCACATGAATCGAGCCTCCTTACAACATCCTTACAAGCCGTAATAACATCCCAGCAGGCGTCGCCCCGCCAGGCAGTTAGCTCTTGGAGCGAATCATAACCTCCACCCGTCGCCGTCGCTAACACCCGTTGGTAACAAACAGCAAGCAACTCCGCCTCCAAAACCCACTAAAGAGTTCCAGCCAAGGTACACTGTCTCCTCTCCACCAAAGTCAAATCTCACATGCAGTAGGTACTCATTTTTCACTAGTGAATATTTTTTTATAAATAACCTAGAATATCAAAATTAAATACTTATCATCTCGGCTTATATATGTACGTCCCACTCATGTGCTGGAACCCCTGGACTGAAAACTCTCGAATCGGCTCGAATCTCCTCCACAATAGAAGGAAAATTGATTATATACATCACTAATATATACATCTTATATCTTTAAACGAGCAATTCTTGTAAATATATATATATATATATATTCAGGATCTCAGAAACGGCTCCCAAGGATTTTGTTGAAACTTGGCATACTAGAGGATTCGGGCCCAAAAAATCGATCTAGCTAGGTTTTATATATAGAAAATGTTGTTTTGTCAGTGTTTTTGGCAGACAATATAATGACATTAGATTTTAAAAGAATACCTATGATAATATAATTAAAATTTTGCCATCAATGTCATGAGTTACGATAGCTCAGTAGCGAAGTAGTCAGGTTTCATTTTATTTTTGACATCGGCGACAAACGCCGTCGGATCGAATCTCGGTGTTATTATTATTCTCTTTTTGTAATTTTTTATATAATTTTCATTATTTTTTTTTTTATTTTTCATTAATATATATCTGAATAAATGCTACAAAAATACTCCGAGCGAAGCTCAGTCAACCTGATATTATATATATATATATATATACCACACTAACCAGATGTGTTGGTACAGAGTCGACACCCACGGACACGATAGGGGATAGTAAATTGTATTCTTACTCCGTAACCTAACGAAAGATATCAAATATTAAGTCTCCATAATTTAGATTTTTAACCTTCAATTTATCCACTTTTTATAATATCTTGATCGGATCATTAGCGAAAACATTGCCTGCTTGGCAAACAGCAGATGACTTTTGTAATCACTGAATCCACGGAGATATTAATATTTATACGTACATCAAAACTTATAATCAGGGCAGATCATTACACCTCCCTCCACCCAGGCTTATTGCACAGTCTTTCCTACTTAATTTATCCAATTATTAGCTTCTAGACTCCTTTCCCTGATGCATAGGCTAGATCCGCCCATAATATTCAATGCAGTTTTATTTTAAACCGGTTATAATTGAATTTAACTCCATAACCAAGGTTACAATGTACAATTCACGAACAGTTCTATATGGGGCAATAAATAGTCTACCTAGGCGTACAATAGGCTAGGCCAGAAGCTGAGGGTGTAGTGTAGGCATGGCATCGGTCGTTGTATGAATGCGGAGGGGGCAAAGCGATCCGTCAACGGCTCGCGGCAGTCACGACGACCGACGATCTAAAGCAGTAGGCACACAGTAAAAAAACGATTTTAAAAAGTTTTCGACAATTAATCAGTCCATGGAGGTTCGCCGCTGAATATAAGCCTCCCCATGAGATCACCAATTTACCACTCGTCGTGATCGATTTTTATAAAATCATCAGTCAACCTAGTGGGTTCTAGGCCTAGGCGCCCCTAATGTTTCGCCGAGATTGACCTACGCCTCTCTCAAATTTTGCCGTTAAGTGCAGTCCTGTGCCGCCTGCATTTTACGACGCTCAATAACTTTCATCAAGTGGAAGGTCCACCTGCTGAGTTTTGTGACGAATAAATGGATTTAAGAAGGGTGCCTAAGAGCATTCCAGCTGCTGGTTGGCACTAATGATAATATATCTAGTAATATAGCATACTAGTTGAGTGGCTGTGTTTCGACCAGTATCAATTCAAAATGACTGTACAGATAGCGAAATTTCGTATTGAGTGTATTGAGCTTAATTTCCACGCAAAACAGTTCTTTATGCGATCCACAAGAATTGTTTTGAGTCTAGGTGTTATTCAATTATATTTTTGGTTAAGTTCCCCGATAGCATATGATCTCTTTATCTGTTTTATTATGGCCAACCACTGATGTCAAGTAACCCTGCTCCGGTGGTCGGCCCAACGACGAAGGCGACGTGGTTTTCGGGTGGGTTGCGGGAGTTGCGTGCTTAAGCCCCTCTGTCGCCCCGGATGGAGTGGTGCGGAGGCGCGCCGACCGCAGCCCACCCACAAAGAAAAAAAATGTGGTAGGACCACACTGTCGACAGTCGTCTATCTATAGACGCGGACCCGTCCATCCACCATATTCTCGCAGAAAATCGACGACATAGTAGCAATTTGTTACTGCACTTCGTTTGATGAGCGAGTGAGCCGAAAACCCAACTTCTGAGGGGGTTTGCGCGTGTTGGGCGTATAGATCACTATAGCCATCAGTCTTGCAACAAAGGCATCAGCCTTGAGTATCATTGAACCGTATTGCAACATTGATGTACAAAAACCCAAGATACACAAACAGCGTCTCAAAAACGTCCCCATAAAAAAAGAGCTACAACAAGAATTTAGCATTCTTTTCAAGTAGTCTTGTGTTGACCGCGTTATTGTATGAACGTTAGAAATGACGAAGTGTTCATTGAACAATTGTAAAAATAATACGTTAAAAACGTTCAAAAAGGACGGGATTTCGTACTTCCAGTAAGTTAAACAGTTCATTGATTTATTTTAATTGTTTATTTGACTAAATATCGGGTATGGGATATGGTGATTTAGATTTTTTTGTTTCAAAATTTCACTCAACGCGCAACGGTGCAAGAATAATACGACAAATGTCAATGGAATCATTTTCAATGTAGAATAAGACATTACTATCTCCTTTTATTTTAGTTGAATAATACCGTGACCATTCATGCTTTGTTCAATTGGCGAACTTCGGTCATAAAATTTTATTGCTTTTGTACACTGCTTTTATAAATTCAGCTTTAAATCGAATTGAATTTATAAAAAAATATCTTTATAGTTTTAAGTATATCTGTAACTACCTATGCATACTTGAGGACACTTTAGTGTGTTAGTTTTATTAGGGACTGTGCATCTTGGGTTTTTGTTACATCAATGTATTGCAAGCATTCGCACTCGCTTTGCTTTTTTCACGTGAGATAGCGGCCTAGCAAAAGTCCGTGAGCAGCAGTATCCCTTACCATCAGCTATTTTGTTCGCTCGTTGACCACCAACAGCAAAGAAAATAAAAAGAGAAACGTCAATTTTGGACCCATAAAAATCAAATTAGCTTATCAAATTAGTTCTTCCATACCTTATAATATCAAAATGAAATATAAATCGTAAAATAAATTCAATATGAACGCATCCGTAGAGTAGCGCGACTGCCCGCTCGCGTGCCAGTAATTGCCCAACGTTCCTTTTTTGAATAACTATCACGACTTTTTCGCTCCAAATACTCTTTTCTTTATCTCGTCGGTTGTTAAAGGTATTCCACGCATGCAGCCAAACAGCCACGTTCGGATATTTGAGGCATTTCGCGTGTAATCACTGACGTGTTATGGGTGTGCCTTTACGTCGTTCCCAGTTTAAGAGCTTTTTAAGAGTGGAAACGTCCTTAACTCTTTGTTTTTGTTCTGAATTATAGTTCATTGTCTGAGGTTATATTTTGGTACACTTTAAAAGATTATTATGAATTCTTTGACTTTATTTATTTCACTGTTTTGAACTCAGTGTTCTCTTATATGTTATTGTAAGAGAATCAATACGTCAATGTTGTTCATACGATGTATATAGAAACTAAAGAATGTATAACAAAATATGTATATGTTTGGACCGTTATTTATCATTTTTGGCGGCAGATCATGATGCTTGATTGTCCGGGGCGACGAGAGGGTGCGTACCTTCAAGCGCCAAGTGGGTGGGTCACCGGTACCTTATCATCAGTGGCCCGTCCATGAGGGTTGCTTTTTCGGATACCGTCTCCAGTCGACGCCTCAGCGGCGCTATTGTGAGCGCCATTGAGGGGTCATCCTCACACAATCGACCTCTACGCGGGCGACTAGACTGCTCTCCGTATATACTCGGGCCTACGCCGCCCTAAAGGAGTTCCTCCCGCTCACCCTCCCCCACCCTTCGCGAGACAACTTTTCAATGGCAGCGACTGCGTCACAGTTACCGTTATTTATCATAACAAACATAAATCCTATTTCTACATTCTGTCAAGTAAAGTAGAAACGAAATTCTAAATAAATGAAATTCTTTAAGAAATAATTCGTCTTGTGATAATGGAGTAAGAATACAGTGAGTAAAAGACTATTATAGTATGTAGATAAGATCTATGCTAGAGATGGAAAACGAAAAATAATACCCTATACCAATCCATCTGATCAGGGTGCCACTAAATCAATTGCCTGCCTAATAAGGAAAAAGCAAGAAGATAAGAAATAGTAATAAAGTAAAACTTATAACGTGGTGAGCCTTTTTTTTTCTGGCAGTCTATTTTTGACCGCATTCTTTAGCCATTTTGGTTAATAACAGGGTGTCCAGAGATACTTTGCTTTTTGGATTCAACAGTGACTCTGAATACTGTTCCACTTACCTATCTAATCTATTACACTATCTTTGCAATACCTATAGACTCGCTTATTAGTTTATATATATATATATATATATATATCAAGTTATACAAGAGTTATATGTTCCCTTCAACAGAATACATAGCCCAGCCAGCCCTTCAAACTCTAACATCAACAATAACTAATACAAAATAAACGAAACTTTAGTACAAAACCTTCGATAAAGTTCAAACATTCTTATTTACATACAATAATAAGGATAATGTTATAAGCAATTTAATATTGGAGCCTCATCATCGCCGTCTCGGCTCATATACGTCCCACTGTTGAGCTTAGGCCTCCTCCACAATAAGAGGCAAACTGACATTACTATACCATGCTGGTCAGGCAGGTTCGCAAAGGGTTTTGTTTCAAGTCGTCTTTTACAACGCCTACGAGCAAGAGGAGAGATGAATTGTATTCTTACTCCGTCACCACACGGAAAATTATTTCTATTTTCTATTGGAGTTATTATTTCTTTATTACTAGTGACAGACGAGCTAGCAGCTTACCTGAATGTGAGAACAGATGTGAGAACAGATACATCTTATAGACCTGAGCAATAACAGGAGCACCGCTAAATAGCTGCCTCCTATAAGCATGATTGGTCGGGCTGGCCACAGACAAGGACCTCGGTACAGGTGGTCGGCCCAATGGCGAAGGGAAGTGAATTCGGTGGGTTATGGGGCCCCGCACCGCCCTTTCGTCACCCCGGATGGAACGCACAGTGTTTAACGCTGACCGTAGCTCACCCAAAAAATATATGTATTTATTTATTTTTATTTATTTATTTAAGACAACACCCTGCACTGAGGAAATAATCCTTGTATTGCGGGAGACTTTACAAACATATAATTAACGGACACAAATTACATCCAGACTTGGAACAATTTGTGTTGTCCCACGTAGGATTCGAACCCCCAATTCTGGCGCTGTAGGTCGCTATCTTAACCACTACGCCATCTGTGCAGGTATTACTGGTGTATTATGCACATAATAAATTCTATAACCTACTAGCAACCCACCCTCGCTTCGCTTCGGTTATAGGTTATAGTCGTTTTACCCGCGTAGTTCCCGTTCCCATTGGAATACCGGGACAAAATATAGCCTAGTTTACGCCCTGATATTATAGCTTTCCATTGGTGAAAGAATTTTTGAAATCGGTCCAGCCGTTTTGAAGATTACCCGGAACAAACAGACAGACAGACAGACAAAAATTTTTTAATTGCTATTTTAGGCATAGGTGTCGTGCAAATAACCGTGTGAGCATGAAAAAAGCCTATTATGTTGACATTACAAACAGACACTCCAATTTTATTTATTGGTATAGATGATTTGCGATCGTAGGATGTAGGTATTCTACGTATCTGCTGCCCCTTAGTTAATCCCTAATCGATCTTATATAAGACGTATTATATAAAGCGTATTATTATATTATTATTGTATTATAAGACGTATTATATAAGACGTATTAATATCTTATCCATGGATGTCATAAAATACGACTGAAGGTTATAATACGCATATAAAATCTATGCAAGAGATGTAAAACTCGAAACAAAATCCTATACCAACCAGTCTGACCAGCATAGTATAGTATGGTCAATTTCCCCCCTATTGTGGAAGAGGCTTGAGCCCTATAGAGGGACGTATGTGAGCTGAATGATCCATTGGTCGTGGTAATAATTTATGATTTTTGCAAAAAGAAAACCGTCTTCAAAATGCAATGCAGAATAAATGAAAAGATCGTTAATGTAGACAGTGTAGATAAATTTTTTGATTGATTGACGATTTTCAAAAACCGCTTGTCCGATTTCGATAAAATTTTCATGGGACCATTTGGAAAGTATACCCTTTCCAATAAAAAAATATTTTTTGAAGTGAACCTTCTTTAGAATCGTTGTGATTTCAAACTCGATGAAACGAAAAAGCGAGTCCATAGAGACACAAACACTTAAATGTATTCAGCCGGCGAGAGAATAAGATAAAGGATGAAAGTTGAACGATGAACGATGCATGATGAACGATGATCGATGAACGATCAACGATGACCGATTAACGCAGAACGATGAACAATTAACGATGAATGATGAAAAGTGAACGGTGAGCGTTGAACGATGAACCGTGAACGGTGAATGATGAACGATTAACGATGAAGGATGAAAGATAAAGGAGTTTCACTTCTGATATGCGTACTTTGTACACACACTCTTTTTTTTTAAATCGGTTGGCAAGCGACAGAGTTATGCGCGAATAGACTAAAAAAAAAACAAACATCCGGCTTGAGAACCTCCTCCTTTTTCAGAAATCGTTTAAAAAATAGGACTCGAATCCATACACCACTCCGTTCTCCATACAGTATACCAACTGAACAATCATTATTATTATTCATTTCCTTATAGGTACAATAGAAAAAAGCTTTTCCTTTTGTAACATGTAGGTAAGTACGTTATTTCTTGTTCAATAATAAAAATAAAGAGCCAAAGTTTTTTAATTATCAAAATGCGATATGATTTTGTTATTCACTCAGGCCTCATACATCCCCTTTGAAGATCAAAGAAAGTATTGAAATGATGTCCAAATAATATTACTGTTTAATACTTTAGAACTAGTAAAGGGACTATTGAGTATCGATAAAATGAAAACATAAAAAAAATACTTCACCATTATGGTTAAATTTATTTTGACGATTAATTTGCCTACATAACTATGTAAATCGTTAAATGTTAATTTAAATTTAAAAAATATTAACACTATAAATCATTTATTTTAAATAGATGTGTTCGTGTGTTTGTAATTGAACTCCTGAACAGCTGAACCGATTTTGATAATTTTTTTGTGTGTTGAAATAGCTTCGAGTACGGTTTAGATTAATAATTGGATCCGGTAGGTGGCGCTGCTATCGATTTCAAGGAGAATTCCTTTTATTTTATTTGAACAGACCAACGAGTGTTTGGTCAGCTAGTTAAATTATAAAAACAACTTGGGACTTGAAACTACACTTATTGAAAATCCATTCCAATAGCTGTATCAAGTCATCTGGTGTGATCAAATGCTTATAATACCTACTATACCACACTGGTCAGACTGGCTGGTATAAGGTTTTATTCCGAGATTTCCTTCTCTTGCATAAATATTATCTGCATATTATAATACCACACTCGTCTTTTACGAAACCCATGGGCAAAAAAGTGACGGCGAATTGTATTCGTATTCTGTCACCGAAGGAAATAATGAATTCATTTTATTAAACTACTAGCAACCCGTCCTCGCTTCGCTTCGGTTTTAGTCGTTTTACCGGCGTAGTGCCCGTTCTCGAGGGAAAACCGGGATAAAATATAGCCTAGTTTACTCCCTGATATTATAGCTTTCCATTGGTGAAAGAAATTTTAAAATCGGACCAGCCGTTTTGAAGATTACCCGGAACAAATAGACAGACAGATAAAAAATATAAAGTGTATTTTAGGCATATGTATAGTGCAAATAACCGTGTGAGCGTGAAAAAAGCCTATTATTTTGACATTACAAACAGACACTCCAATTTTATTTATTGGTATAGATAGATAATTAAAACAGTATTCGTTTCGCTAATTACACTAGCCTTTTTTCGTAAGCTATCGTTTGGACACACCACGCCCAATCTGTCTGGGGCGACGAAAGAAGGGCATGCGGCCCCATAATCTACCGTATTATCTCCGCATCGCCATTAGACCGACCACTGGTACCAATTCCTTGACTTCCGTGGCCGGTCCGGTAATTATAATATGCCAGTCTAGAATTTCAAACTGCTGTTGCGAATATCTTGGTTGCAATAAACTAGCAATATTTTTGCCTGAACAAGTATATGAACTTGAAACTATGCATCACCAGTCGAATGTTTATATCTGAACAAATGAAACAATATTATCATTTATTTTTAATTATTATTCTTAAATAAAATATATTTATTATGAACAACAAAGCAGGCATAGTCACATCACTAGCGCACACAAAAAACATTAATACAGTAGGGCGCGGTGACCCCAGTTAATCGGACAGTAAGCCTAAAGGGCTTGTTACATTCTTAAAGGCAATTAATAAAATAATATGCGTCTAACTTTTTATATAAAACTTCTTTTACTGTAAAAAAAATGTCGCAATAGTGGCTTAAAATACAAGTTAGCAATGTTATCATCATCATCATCGCAGCCCACATCTGTTGGGTTCTGGCCTCTTCCACAATGGGAGGGTATTTAACCTACTATACCGTGCTGGTCAGACATGTTGGTATAGAGTTTCATTTCGAGTTTTCCTTCTCTTGCACAAATCTTATGTGCTTATAAGGTATATATATATCCCTTAGTCGTATTTTATAACATTCACGGGTAAGATAGGGACTGGTGAATTGTATTCTTAATCCGTCACCACACGGAAAGCAATGTTATGATGCTGTGTTAAAAATACAAAACCGACCAGTTGGCAAGTAATATTAATCTGATTATTAATTTTTTTAATTATATGATGTATTCGATTTTATCTCAGCCTATACGACCCGTTCCCACCGGGCTGGCCACGGATGTCAAAGATTCGGTACCAGTAGTCTGGCCAATGGCGAAGAGGAAGTATACGACGAGTTATGGGCCGCGCGCTACTCTCTCTTTATCCCAGGTGGGACGGACGGCGTGCGTACTATGACGTACCAAAAAAAAACTATACGTAGCGACGTTGTAGGCTATCATCCTGGCTCGCTAAAAAGGTTGTTTTCTAATTCATTTTCATCGAAATTAACCTTCTCACAATGCTAGTCAGACGGCAGATGTAGGCTTTTCTTTCGAGTTTTCCATCTCTTTTATAGATTTTATATGCACATAATATTCCTTAATCGTCTTTTACAATACCCACGGGCGAGGTAGGGATGGTTATTAAATTTTTAATTAAAATTATTACCAAACTAGCTGTGCCCTACAGTTTCACCCGCAGTTCCTCTTCCCGCGGCAATATCGGGACAAATTATAGCCTATGTATTATTCTGATATGTAAGCTATATTATTGTGAAGTTTCATCAAAATCCATTCAGTAGTTTTTGCGTGAAAGAGCAACAAACATCTTCACAAACTCACAAACTTTTGCGTTTATAATGTTAGTAAGGATGTGATGGTGGTTAAATTCGATTTAACTATTTTTGCATATTCAACAATATTTTTTTTTTGGCTTGGTTCGCGGTCGGCGTGCTCCTCGCACCACTCCGTCCAGGGCGACAGAGGGGCGTAAGCACGCACACCCACAGCCCACCCACGATGCACGTCGCCTTCGTCATTGGGCCGACCACCGGAGCAGGGTTACTTGTCATCAGTGGTCGGCCTGACGGAATACCCCCTATTTGGGGTACCCTCCTGTCGATCGACGTCCCCCCCCCCCTCGGGGAGGACGTCGGTCTTTCCTCACGCGATTGTCCTTTCGGCGAGTGACGGACTAATCCCTGGTCACGTCACCCGCGGCCTCGGCTAGAACGGCATGAGGCGCAGGTATTCGCGCCTACGCCGCCCCAGTCGCCGGCGGCGGATCGCCTCATCGAGGCTGCGCTCCTCGCGCAGGCGATCCGCCGCGTCCTTCCGCGAGACTACTGCCTCGCAGAAGGCTGCGACCGATATTCTACTATACATATTACATATTTACTTTTGTTGTTTTTTTACTATTTACGCTAACCATTGAATCTATTTTACAGCAAAGGAGGCCAGAGTAACTGCAATACAGCCTCTGCAAAGTCTGCTATCCAAAGGGTTTACGTTTATTTATGTCCTACGGGTGCAACGTGAATGTTTTTAGAGATCTTATTTACCTTACGTCTAAGGGATTTTTCTTTCTGTCAGATATTCTTTTAATTAACCGATTTATTTAATAGTATATTATAATATTTATCGACAATAGTTTTATGACCGGCCCCCAGCCTGACGTCAACGACCAGAAGGGATCCGATGGAATGGCTCATATCGATGTTAAGGTACTCTTCATTGTTTTTTTTACGATACCCACGGGCAAAGAAAATGGTTGTGATTTGTATCCCTACTCGGAATTTTTCTTCATAAAGTTCTTAAATAGTTATAGGGGAGAGTGGGGGAATTGAGAACGGCGGGTAATTGGGAACAGCTAGGTAAGTACTACTTCCCCCCGCACTACATCATCCCGATATTTTTCAACGCATGCTTCCAGCGCCCCTTAGTTCGTTCGCAACAGCGAGAGTGAAAGACCACAAGCATGCTGTCACGGTAAGTCAAAAAATGTTTATTACATTTTTCATGTAATTTTTGACATATATTACAATAGATGTTACTATCATATTTTTGAGTTCAAAAGGCACTCCATTTAGTTATTATCATGTAAGTACTGTATGTTTTCAAACCTTACGCGGCTTGAAGTTCGCCAAAAATTCTATTGAGCATGGCGGCCATTTTGATTTATATTGACTACTTCGGGCAATTGGGAACGGCATCAGGCGGGTAATTGGGAACATTTTTAATTACCGCTTGCATTATCAATTACCCGCAGTGGTGTTAGTTGATTGTGTAGAAATGTATTAACGTTTCATATTGTTTTACATGCCTCGAAATTATGTTCGTAAGACTGAAAAAAAATACAAAATTGGAGATCTTTGCCTTGCAATATTATTAATTCAGACAAATCTAATGATATCATTGACAATATAGTATCCGGTCAGACTTACACAAGTCAAACTCAAAAATGCAATGTCCACCAAACTGCATCTGAACAAAGTTTTAATGAGTCCGTTAACACTCAGCCAGAGTCAAACACCAACACAGGATGCACCTTTTACTTCCGAAAATACAAATGATTTGAGCGATACGTTAATACTCTTTCTCCATCCACTTCAGTGCCTCTTGCCGAAATAATCAATGTGCCTGTGATTCCTAAAAAGGGACCACCTCTACACGACAGAATGAGAGGCATTCTTAGATTTTATCTAGCACACCAATAAAAATTAAACTCGAGGAAAAACAGAGAAGACAAAGTCAGAGAAAAGCTAAAAAGAAAATGTTACGATTAAAGAATCAAAAGTACACATTAAAACTACACAGAAGAGCTAAAAATCAAGGGTAATGTCGTAAGAAATTTGAAGAAGGCTTTAGAAAATGAAAACGAAGAGGAGTTTTACTGCATATGTCACCACCGACAGAGGATTGGATCATGTGTACCATATGTAAACTCTGGGCATATGAAAAATGCACTGCCAGCGAGACTATTCAAGGTTACATGTGTGATATGTGTCAATCAAACGATCTGTAGGTTCCCATTTCCCCCGCGAGACGATCTCAATTACCCCATATGGTATCGGGTAAAAAGGAACGCTATTGTTTTTTTAGTTTATTAATATTTATAATAAAACGTTGATTTTGGAGATTCATTTTGTTATCAATAAGTAGATAGGTAAGCAAAGTTTACGTTTCAATAAAAGTTGATTATGTTTATGACTTTTTCTACTATTTTTGAACATTTGAAGTTAAGTGTTCCCACTTTCCCCTACGAGTTTCTTAAAGATGTTTTACTTCTTTACGGGTGATCGAGTCTGAGATGTCTGTGTAGCAATATATTTGTCTCCAATCGTGGCTTTTCTAAGCTATTGTATCAGTTTTGCTTAATATTAAACTACCCCTAGCACAAGAACTAACCCCAACCCACACGCTTTCGATAATTGTGGCAATTTGTCGCACCGCGGTCGACTTAATATCGTTATGCATATCTGTACCAACGATTTGTTATCACAAAGAGGGGAATAGATTTCGTTTTTTAGATGGTACTGCGGTATGTTATTAACGTAATAGGAACTGGGGTTGATAGATTGCTTTTTTATTTACAATTTTAAATACATTTCCAGTAGAAAGGGACCAAAAATTCAATGTAACAAACACATTCATTCAGACATTTTTATTTATTGCAATTGTTAGCAGACGAGCAAACAGTACACCTGATGGTGCTGTTCATGAACCTTTGCAAGGCCGCTGCCTACCGTGAAGAAAGTGAAGGGAGTGTGAATGCAATGAGGTTTGGTTTTACTAAAGGCATCACCAAAACCAACCACACGACAACGCCCGGTCAGTTGGGCTTCCGGCTCTCTCGTTCACCTAACAGTCTCAATTTGCTATTACTCAGAGGTAAATTTTCTGCGTGAGTGTGGTCGAATGGACCGGCCTGCGGCTGTAGACGACTATCAACAGTGTGGTCCTACCACTAAAAATAAAATTAATATTTTTTTAAATAAAACTATTTTTACGGATTTTATCGCGTTTGTATTTGATTTTTGTTTTTGCAAAATTTCGAACACTTTACAGCGTTCGTGGTCATAAGAAGACCATGAACGTCATCCTGTGATAGTTTTATTTAAAACTAGCAACCCGCCCTCGCTTCGCTTCGGTTTCAGTCGCCTCACCCGCGTAGTTTCCGTTCCTGTAGGAATACTGAGATAAAATATAGCCTAGGTTACTCCCTGATATTATAGTTCTCCATTGGTGAAAGAATTTTGAAACCGGTCCGGTGGTTTAAGCGTGAAAGCGTAACAAACAAACAAAGTTACTTTCGCATTTATAATATTAGCAAGGATGTGTAATACGTAAACATTACAAATCATTACATTTTTTTTTAAATAAACCATTATTGGTTTGATAACATTCTATGTGGTGATCCGTGTGGTGACGGGTTACTGTTCACCCCTATCTTGTCCGTGAATATCGTAAAATACGACTAAGGAATATAATAAGCATATACCTAACGATAATTGTTACGTTGCACGAGACAACTCAAAATAAAACCCTGTATTATAATTATATAATTTCCCTCCTATTGGGGAGGAGGCTCGAGCCTTTTTTTTTGGCATGGGCCGCGGTCTGGCGCGGCGCGCCACTCCGTCCGGGGCGACAGAGGGGCGTTTAGCACGCAACCCGAACACCACGTCGCCTTCGTCGTTGGGGCGACCCCTGCGAGATCACTGTCTCGCAGAAGGCTGCGACCGCGTCCCAGTTCCTGATGCTGCCGAGCATCTCCCTAGCGATGGTCGGCAGCAGGAGGCTCGAGCATAGCAGTGTGACGTGCTAAGACGACGACGACGTATTTTCTTAAAAGAGATCTGATATAGTCATTAACTATGAGATATATACATCGAAATGTTGTTATGCTAAAACCTCAATATCGCATTATTCAAATTATTATTGATATTTTTTTAAAAACACAACTTGGATTAAGGAATTCACTTATTTTGCGTAAGACCTAATAAACCTAAATAACACACAAATAATTCAGAATATGATTATTAAGAAATGATTTTCTTGATCATAAAAAGAATGATCTTACATAGGAATAATACACTTACACCACTCCGCCATAAGTGCAATCTGATTCACTCAAGGCTATCCCTGTAAGTGTTTCAAGACACAAAGGCACTGTATCAAAATCCTTTCACGTCTAAAAACAGTAATTAAAACAAAAGACCCTACTCATTTATGCTCATTTCTCTGTCCAACCTCCACACACATGCATATATATTTTTTTACAAGACGAGGTCCCGCGCTGTGGTACAAATCCTTGTGATGCGGGGGACTTTACTAATATGGAATTAATGGACACAAATTTCACCTAATCTCAGAACAATCATTTGTGTATTGCACAAAGAATTTTTAAACTAGCTGATTAGATAGATTTTGTTCTGTATTGATTGCAATGGAATAAGGCTTCATTATATCCTTACTAATATTATAAATGCGAAAGTAACTCTGTCTGTCTGTCTGCTACGCTTTCACGTCTAAACCACTGGACTGATTTTGATGAAATTTGGTACAGAGATGGACTAAAGCTTGAGAAAGGACATAGGCTACTTTTTATCGCGAAAAAATGGGTATAAGGGGTTGAAATAGGGGATGACATTTTGTATGGAAATTCGTCATTTTCGATGATAGAACCACGAATCTTTGTATTAAGGCACCTGACAATAAATAAATAAATTTTCGTTCAAGCGTTTTGGAAATTTCATTTACATGGCGATGAAATTCAACCCCTAAAATACCAAAAAGCATACAGCCGAAACCACTGGGCCTAGAAACGTATTTTTTTTACACCATCGTATTTCTTGGGGTGCACGAGCACTAGCAAAGGATTTTTGGAAAATCACCCCCTTAAGGGGGTGAAAAGCATATAGCCTTTCACGCCTAAACCGATTTTGATGAAATTTGATACAGAGATGGACTAAAGCTTGAGAAAGGACATAGGCTACTTTTTATCGCGAAAAAAATGGGTATAAGGGGTTGAAATAGGGGAAAATATTTTCTTTTTACGGGTACACGAGCACTAGCAAAGGGTTTTTGGAAAATCACCCCTTTAAGTGGGTGAAAAGCGTATAGAAGAAACTTTTGGAGCTAGGAACGTAAAACTTTATATGCAATTCTCTTGCTTTTGTTGTAAGTGATCTCTAAGAAATTATTTTATTAAAATCAACTCCTAAAGGGGTGCAAAATATATAGCCGAAATCATTAGGCCTAGATACATGGAATTTTGTATAAAGTTGCCTTTCTTGGGAGAGAGATTTTTGCAATTTTAGCCCTAAGGGGGTGAAAAGCGTTTAACCGAAATCTACTATTGCTCACTTACCAAGCACTATGAAAAATATTTTGGCAAGGATAAGCGAGCTCTAACAAAGAATTTTTGGAAATTCAACCCCTAAGAGGGTGAAAGTGTATAGCCAAAGATACCGGGCCTAAGAATGTGAAATTTTGTATACCGATCGGTTATTTGGGGTAAGCACTCACTAAGAAACAATTTTGGGTTGCCCCAAAAGGATAAAACACATAGTCGAAGACACCCAGCCAATGATATATCATCATTATCTTGCTCTTATCCTAATTACTTTGGATCGACGCGATATGTACTCTTCTGCCATAGTAGATATATTGCAAAGGTTCTAGCAACATTTTATGACCTGGCGCACGACATTGTTGGCCAGACGGCATCACCAATTGTTCCAGGTCGATGTAAATCTTTGTCTTAGTAGTATTTTGCGACACCCTCGAACAATGAAAGCGTGGTAATATTTCTAGCAGCTACCAGACAGTAAGTTACAATCAAGATATTATTCCAATTTTCTATCTCTACAAATAAATAAATTTGAAGCGTCTGTTTGTCTATCAAAATAATAGGTTTTATTTATGCTCACACAATACGGTCCAAATTTTTTTGTTTGTCTATTCGTTACAGGTAATCTTCAAAATGGCTGGACCGATATTGATTATATTTTACCATCAGGTCTACCAGTCGTACATAAGGAATAACTTAGACTATATTATATCCCAAGCTATATTTTATCCCGGTGTCGCTGAATTAAGTCGATTTTAAAATTATTTCACTAATGGAAAGCTATTTTTAAGCGAGTAACATATTTAAGCTATTTTTATCCCGATATTCCTACGGGATCGGGTACAATACCGGTGAAATCACGGGAATTTAATGGTTTTAAAAATTAATTCACTAATGAAAAGCTATATTATCAGTGAATACCATATAAAGGATATTTTCATCCCGGTATTTGCCCAGGAACGAGAACTATACCGGGGGTTGTCGACCAATTTTTAAAATTCTTTCACCAATGGAAAGCTACCTATGTTATCAGCGAGTAACATAGGCAATTAATATCTCTGATATTTCTGGGATTTATATTATTTTTTTGCTTTCACCCATGTAAATTTATAATATCAGCGAGTAACATAGGCATTTTTTATCTCGGTATTGGCATGGGAATGGGGTCTACGTGAATGAAACTGCGGGTGTTTGATTGATATAATTTTTTCACCAATGGAAAAGTACGTTATCAGAGACTAAGGAAAGGCATATTTATCATCGTATTTGCACTGCAATCTGAACTACAAGGCTGGAAGTAATATTCAAAAGTGAAAGTTTGTGAAGATATTTGGATATTTGTTACTCAATCACGCTTAAACTGTTGAGCAGATTTGGATGAAAATTGACACGTAGATAGAGTATTTCTTAAATTAAGAAATGTAATACTCTTTATGCCGATAATATTCTTTGCGATAATAGTTCAATATGCAAGTAAATTTTTACGCGGGCGAAGACGCGGGAAAAAGCTAGTTATTTAATAAAATTGAAAATTTTGAATAACGCCCGACACGAACTAAAATAATAAAAAAAAGTATTACGTTCTCTTCAACAGGAATTATCAATGAATTATCATTTAACCACTGTACTAATCGAGTAATCATAGGTCATTACACTACTTTGAAAAAGAGCTAATACTCTTAGACTACTGGACCGATATTGACCTAACATAGCTAAGAACCACCGCAAGGAAACTACCTTTCAAATGAAAAAAAACTGCATTGAAATCAGTCTATCCGTTTGAGAGCTGCGATGCCACAGACATCGACGTCATCTTATAACACCCCTATTTTGCCGTCGTGGGTTAATACTTAAACCAATGTTTAAGAATTTTATCGCATTGTTTTCAATTTTTATTTTATAACGTTTCGAACGGTTTTTATAGTTCACGATCAAGAAAGAACTTAGTCCTTCATAAGTCCTTACCATCATCATTATTCAACGTTTCACTGTCAATGATTGGAAGTAGACTATCCCCGTAAAACCTCAAATGATGCGATCATTGTTTGGACTATGAAGTTATTGCTATTATCGCCTAGTCTTCTTGGCCAATGTGTTTGTGGAATAAAAGGATAGCGAGGGCGGTGGCGGCGATAATGAATACACTTTATACTTTCTAACTTGTAATTCACCTTATAGCGGTTACAATAAGAATCAATATACACATCTAGTAAGGTTCTAAATAAAATATTCTTATACCTTTAAACGAGCAATTCTTGTATATATATATTTCGAGGGGAGGGGGTGTCTTCTCGTACCCCGTCACTATCAGAATGGGTTAGACATCGCGATGGATTCGAAATAATACTTCGGATGGCTATTAAAGTATTCTCTAATTAGTGTTAACAACGTTCTATTATAACCAGTAACTACACGGATGCCGGCGGATAAACCACATGTTAAGGAAACGTGGTGATTTCGACGCAACATGGCAACAACTACAACCGAACACCCTCAAGTCTCATTCCCATCTGAATATTCATGGGACCGCTTTAAAACAAACTCTCCTAATAACATTCCAAATGTAAACGGTCATGTCAAGTGGTCATAAATTATTGCCAATCGCTGTATCGACTCCACCAAAGTGTAGCACTTTTCGTTTCCATAATCAAGTGTTTCTTAAGTGTTACGAATGACGCTGCGACATATACCTATATATTCAGGATAATATATAGGTATATGTCGATAAACTTGCCATACTAGAGGTTTCGGGTCTAAAAAATCGATTTAGCTAGGTTTTATTTATAGAAAATGTTGTTTTGTACGTGTTTTTAGCAAATCAATACAATGACATTAAATTTTAAAAGAATATGAATTCAAATTTCGTTATCAACGTCATGAGTTACGATAGCTCCTTTGGGAAACTGACAGGTTCTAATTTTGGTTTTGTTGGCATTCAAACAGCGTCGGTTCGAATCTCGGTGTTATTATTATTCTCTTTTTGTAATTTTTTATATATTTTTCAATATTTATTTTTTATTAATATACATCTAAATAAAATCGATAAAAATATTCCGAGCGAAGCTCGGTCAACCAGATATTAATTATTATGTCTCATCTATTTATGCACTTTTTCCGTACAGTGACAGAGTTTCACCACCGAAGGAGGCTGGAGCCCAGTAGTGGGACGTATATGAGCTGTGATGATGTTGATGATCCACGCACAATGGCTCCTTGAAAGTAAAAACCAGTGTCACGTTTATACACGACACTGGTTTTGCTTATCTTTGCAGTGCAGGAAGTGACCACTTAGTTCCGATGTTATTAGCTCAATAGCTGGATATCTTATTTCCATTTTATCTGGAAAGAAAATGACGATAAACGAGGTGCATATGAAGTAATTGCATGCTGACTAATTTATCTAACCTTATCTATAATTATAAAGTGAAGAGACTCGTTGAAATGTTAATAATACAAATTTAAGTGAGAAATAAAATGATATTTAAATGGAAACACGTTATTAAAGAAATGTGTGAAATAAAGAAGCAGATAGAATAACTTAGGATGTTTTCATATAGTCAAGCTATTAACTAGTAAATATTTTAAAATAAATTGTTATATTTGCTGGCTACGAATACTAGCATTTCTTACATTTTGTAAATAAAACTGTATTTACGGATTTTATCGCGTTTGCATTTGATTTTTGATAGCCCAATGTTTCGAACACTAAAACATTCATGGTCACAGGTGGACTAAAATTGTCAAAATATAATAATTACTACCAATTTAATGTTTAATAATTACTAACTAAAAACAATATAATATTTGACGTGGCAACGTCTTATAATTCGATGCAGCCGGCACACACGAAAAAACATGACGTATGCGGCGTTACCTCGCTCTGAAGCGTTCCATTTAAAGCTTGCCATACAAAATATCTATCAAACAAATAAAATTAAAATTTTCTTTTGAAAAATGAAACCATTCCATCAGTATTTTCTTATGACGTTGTCACGTTCAACTATCGTCAGTAAACCGACTTTACATACAACCGATTTTTTTTTTCATATATAATCATTTTCTTTTTGTATTATGGCAATAAACTATTAAGATATGGGTCAAAATTTAATAACTAATTATGTTGCGGGTAGATATAAATCTCTGTAACAACGATGACTTATTGGCCGTGAGTCATCTTAGTCCGCTCGTGAACATGAACGCTGTAAAGTATTCGAAACGTCGAAGAGTCAAAAATTAAACACAAACGGAATAAAAGCCGTAAAATGCCGTTTTATTTACAATGTGTAATATCGTATAAACATCAGAAATTCTCACATTGCTCATAGGATCTGGCCCGACTCCATCTGTCAGGTCAACTACTATATTCCCAAGAGTAGCATCTTAGTCCGCCCGTGACCATAAACGCGGTAAATTGTACAAAACCCGCGCATATTTAATTCATGTGTTGTTCTTTTCGCCGTACACTCTTGGACGTTGACCACCCTTAAATTTCGCCACAAAGTCCGGTCCTGTGCCGCCTGTATCCAACGATGCCCAGCAACTTTAACCAGATCGTCGGTCCATCTAGTTGTCTTACACTGCATCGTCTGATACATGGTTGTCAGTCAATTAGCGAATTTGGCCTAAATCACGAGCATAACTCGCTCCTATAGCACGCTGGGTGACTTTAGTTATGAGGCATACATTTAGAGACCATGTCGCCGTCTCTTTAGTCATTACCAGCAAACCGCAATGGTGTAGTCTTTCAGAGGCTAAGCTATATTAGATGAGAATATCCTCCTAAGTTGCCCAATCGGATTGAATTCTTCGGCTGATCTCTTCCTTGAAATTGGATCTATCTAACCAACATAAACATAATGATCGATAACTTCAAGAATAGCATTGCCAAATAGGACCGGTACAAGAATTACATGGGCATCTGACATGACTTTTGTCTTGTCCATGTTCATTTGTATACCTAGTGGGTTGGGATACCCTGCTGAAATCGTTAAGCATAGTGTCAAGGTCCTCCATGGATTCTGCCATAATGACGATATCGTCTGCAAATCGAAGGTGGTGTATACATCAGTATACATGGTTGATATTAATACCGAGTCTGGTCCAGTCTAAAAGCTTGAAAACGAAGTACTGAACAGTTCGAGGAGATGACGTGAATTATACTTCTCTGCAATTGCATCGGTTTGGTGCTCTTATGGCGGAAACGGATTGACCATAACCTACCGTATTCCCACCCCATCGCCATTGGGGCAACTACCGGTACCGATTCCTTAACATCCATGGCCGACCTGGCGGGTTATCCTTTCGGATACCGTCCTCGTCCTCTTCAATATCCCGGTAAGTGTTGTCAGAGTGTCGCCCTCACGCGGTCAGGCTCTCTGCGGGTGGCGGACTAGTCCCCGGTAGATTCACCTGTGACCTCTGCTAATATCAGCCTACTCGAATCCGCTTCGCCACCTTCTTCTGCGGGACAGCTGCCTCGTAAAAGGTGACGGCCTCGTCCCAGTTCGTGACGCTGTCAAGCATCATTCTAGCGATAACCGGCAACGTTAGGTCGAAACCGATGATTGAGACGAGTTCACGGCGCTACTCGCCCAGGCCACGTTGACCTCGAGCGTGTACTGCGCCGTATCCTCGGTGCAATTGCAGTGGTAGCAGGACGGTGTCCTCTCCGTCCTCACGACCTTGTGCAGGTACTTGCTGAAACAACCTATGCGGTAGTCCCTAGCTTCTAATTTTAAAAGTTACAATCTTTAGCTAACGAGTAATGTCATATTATTTTGACGTTTTAATTCAAAATCTACTCAATTGTGATACAATTATGCTGTTAAGCATTTACTCTATTATAAAAAAGGTCAAATCCTTTGATATAGTGGATATATAATTATCAAACAATTCAAAGGATATTATTACCAAATGATAGCTCTTGTAAATGTTCGTTGCATTGATATTCATAACGCGACAAATTGAATCCATTTCTTGCACATATCTTAACAAATTGATACTTAACCACAGATTATGCAATTTGCATGTATTATGACTTAATACGTGAATGTTATAGACTAGCCTTTAATTTTTTTACAAACGTTTTCTTTTTTCGTTTGATCGAATCTAGACACGCGGCAGCGTGTCAAGACAAGTTTTTATCAGACTTAAAATATATATATATATATATATATATATATATATATATATATATATATATATATATATATATATGTTGAATAACTTTATAAAATGACTGATGTAATGAAAACTGGCCAAGTCAAATCTAACCTACTTCAGGATCTCACGTTTTTCTTAAATAACAGTAATTATTATAGGTATCCAATAAAGCAAAGAAATAAAGTTTAATACTTGTTCATAATGTTATTTTGTTCCTATAAATACATATTTGGATTTTGCATAGAACTTGGCACTCATTTAGATCGCTATTCTTTTTGCGGCGAAGCCCATAGCCAAGCATAATTTTTGTATTGAACTTGACTCCTTTTTTACATTTATGTTTTTGGTGGGATTGTATATAATGGATCTATTAATTTACTAGAACCAGCCAAATCGGTCAATACTAATACTAAAATAATAATATCTTTGTGAAATAAAAATATTTCAGGATTTTCGTTACTGTTTTTTTTAAGTATTTTTTTTTGTACCTGTGAATGCTGTTTGAAACTTCGGAAAAGTAAAATACAAAACCGCAAAAAGTCATAAATAAATTATTTCCCATATTTAATTATCGCTTAAACATTAGAAATTAGCTTTAATTCTTCATTTGACTATTAAAATTTTCATGTTAAAGACCTCTTCGCAGCTTATATACATCCAACTGATGGACTCGGGCCTACTCCACAGTAGAAGGGAAATCGATGAACTGCACCAGACGAGCTGACAATTGAGTTGGATATTATGTCAAGTTTTCCTTCTCTCGAATTGAACATCATCTACATATCCATCAGCCATCTTACGATATCCACGAATAGGAGAGGGGGTGGTATGGTGAGGAGTTGGGAGGTGTATCACTCACTACATAGGAAATGTCTATAGAAAACGTATAAACCAAAATAAAATATGAAACACATGTATATCTTAGTTGCCGAATTATATAATAAAAAAATGCTCTTGTGGTGACACATAATACTTATGAGTATTGTTATGAATTGAAAGTGTCACCACCCCTTACATTTTTGTGGTTAAAATCGGCTAAGGGATCAGAGAAAAGTAGCATGGAAAAGATATAACACCAACAGCGAACACACCTGATGATCGTGGCGATTATGGCTTTATTTTAGGGATGTCTTTGTGCCACGAATACCAAGGAATCGGTGCCCGTTGTCAGTTCTAATCAAGATTGGGTGGTAATACGGAAGATTATGGAGCTGCACGCTGCCCTTTTGTCGCTCCGAACGGTACTGATCGAATATATCCAAACGATAGGCTGTTAAAAAATGGGGAGCCTTTGTCCAGTAGTGGACGATAGTAAGTTCTTGTATAGATATAGAAGGAGGGACAATCAAAATTAGTACTCATAAAACGGCACACTATAAAATATTACACTTAATTTATAACGCAATCTTAACAGTAATCAGCAAATGCTCAATTATTTAAAGAAAAACATATTACATAAATTATTCCAGCAATCAACGATAATATTACGAAATTTACTACAAAAATTTTCAAGAGGCTGTACACAAAACCTACGCATAACACTTAATATAAACTTTTAAGTACGCCTAATAGCTATAAATAAAACCGTAAGAGAAAGTAGTCTAATTTGATATAAAAATATTATAATACGCTTGTGGCGATGATTAAATCAATGACTTGCTTTAAATCAAAAATACATGGCTGTTTGCAACTCAACACTATGTAAAAAAAAGTTTTGAAGTTGAAAAACGCGGCAATTGGCGCCATGACACTCACGATTCAAAGCGCGCCGCAGTGCTACAACTGTTCTGAAACGCACACAATAAATTACGTAGCCTAATCACCCTTAATTGGGATGTGTCGTGACCCAACAAATAAGAAGAAAATAATGCAAACATAATGATACGTGCTGGTTCAACGTTAAAAACTTTTAATTTTTCGAAACGTTAAGACCGACGTCCATGGACTGTAATTATCATCGTTTCCGAACTTTTAAGTATAAGGATAGAGATATTAATAGTCTGTGTGTGTTTGCATTTTTTTATTTGATTTATATATTTTTATAGATTCGGACATTCGGTGAAATTAGAGGTTTGTTATAGTTTTTTGTTGTACCGCTAATGGTTATAAATGTGTGACCACAATAAAAATAATATTTAACGATCGTGCTCTGATATAAAATACTAAATGCGTGTGGTATTTTAAATAATGACTTGACCTCCTAAGCGTATTTTGAATGATATTAAATAACAACTTCTTGGTGATTGTTCTATAGATCTAAGGTTATATAATCATGTAACTTCGGAGAGTAAGGTTCTTAATTTAATTGTTAGATCAGGCGAAACGTTTTATTGGATTTGGCAAAAGAATGCGCCTGATGCCGCCTTAGCCGAGGATGCGGGTGACCGAACCGGGGATTTTAGTCCGTCACCCGCGGAGACCTGCTGAACTCGCGGCGGCGACCGACGTGCCGGGAAAGGGGACGTTGACGGGAGAAGGTACCCCCACAGGGTATTCCGTCGGGCTGACCACTGAAGGCAATGAACTCTGCATCGGTGGTCGGCCCAACGACGAAGGCGACGTGCTATCGGGTGGGTTATGGGGGCGCGCGTCGCCCCTCTGTCGCCCCGGACGGAGCCGCGAGCTTTATTTTTTTTTTGGGGGGGGGGTGCGCAGATCGTGGCCGTCCCCAAAAAAAAAAGATTTGTCAAAAAAGCTCTTTTTTAAGAATTCGAACTAAAGAATATATCCTTGTCTCGTGAAGAAATCCATAATTCACTTCACAAATCCATAATAATAATTAACGGATACAATTATGCCGAAATTAAAAATGTGACAGATGTGATATTAAACTATTTGCTATCGCGTTTATATTTGATATTTTTTTCGCGACGTATCGAGCACTTTTCAGCGTTCATGGTCACGAACTAGACCGATTAACGTTCATAATCGTCCCGTAACACAAAAGAGATACCATCGGTGAAAAGGTTTTTTACTAATACTAGCATAAGCATCAGAAATGTTTATACTTTCGCAGATTTAAACAGTAGTTTCATTATTTAATTGACTCACATACAATGTACGTTATTATCTTCAACTATATGTTCTACTTTGCAAATAAAAATGATTTGATTTGATTTGACTCTATGTATCCAGTGATCATTTCTCCCACGTATTAATGAAATTAACCACCTGCTGCTGTGTTTTCCTAGTGCTATGACATGTCTTTATTTTAACGAGATTTTAGAATAGCAGCATTTTCATTACGGTAGAAAGCGACTTAGCTGTGCCCCTGGTATTGCAATGGTCCTTTGCGCCAGTTCGTTTACAATCAGGTGTGCTGCTTGCCCATTTGCCATCTAGTGTGGTAGTTTGCTCGTGGGTGTCGTAAAAGACGACTAAGGGATCTGTATATAACATGTATATATTGTAGGGGAATGTCCCTTTTATTGTAGAAAAGGCTCGCAGCCAGCAATGTGAGAGTGTTAGATGAGCTAAAATGATATACGGACTAAATACCAGGTCGCAGATTTTCCATCTCTTGCTTCATTAATTTAACAAATAATAATGATTATTTTTCAACTGTTACATAATAAATGTCAGTGGTTTTGTCTAAAAAAATTTACAACAATCTTACACTTAAACTGATTCAAACCTACCTACTTCTATCATCAAATTTTCTATATAGTGACGGAATAAGAATACAATTCACCACTTTTTACGATACTCACGGGCAAGCCGTGGGTATCATAAAAGACGACTAAGGGATATAATATGCATATAGCACTATCCAAAAAAATAGCAGAACTCGATAAAATCCTATACCAACCAGTCTTACCAACATGATACAGTACAGCAATTTTCCTCACAAAGTGAAGGTTCGAGCCCAATAGTGTGGCATATCGACATACATGGTCCGAGACGATGATGATGGTGATTATAATAACAGCGTAGTAGTATGTCAATTTGCCTCCCATTGTAGAAGAAATCCATGTGTTGACGGAGTAAGAATACAAATCACCCTATCTTGTCTGTGGATGTCGTAAAAGACGATTAAGGGGTATAATACGCATATGACATCTATGCAAGAGAAGGAAAACTCAAAATAAAACTCTGTGTCTGACCAGCATGGTATAGTAAGGTCAATTTCACTTCTATTGTGGAGGAGGCTCGAGCCCAGTGGGACGTTTATGAGCTGAAATGATGATGAATGATGATGTAAAAGAGACTCGAGACATACATATTTTGAAATGAATGAACGAACAAATGAATAAATGAATGAGACCATCAAAGTAACGATAAATCATTTAACATATTTCATGGCAATATAATAGTACGATCTCCACCACTAATTGAGCTATGCTATAGATAAGTAGATAAAACACGGAACCCACCCTAAATTATTCATATTATTTGCATATAATAACTATAGGGTGACATGTTATCATACACAGAAATTTTACAGTAGTTTAAGTTTGAAAAGTCATTATAAATACACTAATTTTAGAACATATTTGAAGTAAGGGGAAATTCACTTACCATGCTGGTGAGACGTGTTGTTATCGAGTTTTATTTTCACTTGCATAGATATTATTTGAATATTATATTCCTTAGTCGTCTTTTACGACACGCACGGGCAGGAAAGGGGTTGATAAATTGTATTCTTATGCCTAGTCTACACTACTCGCGAAGTTGAACGAAGTTAGACGAATACGATAATGTAGAGAGGCACTTCGGCTTACCTCGTCAAACTTTACTTCGCCTCGGGCAACTTCCATTTATTGTCAGTTTTTGCGCCCGAGTCAAAGGGCCCGAAGTTGCACGAAGTGCGTTCACGAAGCACCCCTCTACACTACACGGCCGACTGTGTAGTTCAGTATAGGGATGGGCGATCTTTCTGAAAAAGATCAATTTTTGAATCGATTCGAATTGTCGTCCAAAGAATCGATTCACAAAAAATTGAGGTCTGAAGGATCGATTCCCGATTAATCGATCTATCAATCTTTTCTTTTGGACGTGCTTGTGATGACATTTTTTTTTGGGAAATTTGAAAGTGTTATTAGTCTTAGAATACTTATAGAATAAAATATACTTAGTATCGAGTGGGCAGAAAAAAAATCGAACGACAATTCTCTAGGGTAAAGTATCGATTATCTGCGCCTAATGCCGCTCTAGCCGAGGTCGCAGGTGACTGGACCGGAAATTTAGTCCGTCACCTGCAGAGAGGCTAACCGCGCGACGGCGACCGATGTCCCCAAGGGGGAACGTCGAGAGGAGAGGGTACCCCGCGAAAGGGGTATTCCGTCGGGCCGACCACTGAAGACAAGTTACCCTGCACCGGTGGTCGGCCCTACAACGAAGGCGACGTGTATCGGGTGGGTCATGGGACGCCGCGTCGCCCCTCTGTTGCCCCGGACGGATCCGGGTGGTGGGTGCGCTGACCATGGCCCAGCCCTAAAAAAAGGTAAAGAATCGATTCACCGAATCGATTCAGTGCTTCGTGTCGATTTATAAAATTTTTCTTTTGGGCCTGAAAAATCGATTCTTCGATTAATCGATCTCAGATCGCCATCCCTAGTTCAGTACTCAGCAGCTGGCAGCTACTGCTTGAACGTCCATTATAAACGTGCGCAAGCTATCAGCACCACAGAGAGAATGAGCTCATCGCGAAGTTGAACGAGTGTGCAGTGACCCACTTCGGACTTCAGTCGAAGTTGCCAGAGTACTTCGCCGAGGAACTTCGCGAGTAGTGTAGACGAGGCATTACTCCGTCACCACACGGAGATTCTTTTACAACCTTTTAATTACATGGTGATCACTTGTAGGCAAGAAAACTCTTTTTCGTTTAAGCCTAATATTATATGTTTCGTGTAGTGACGGAGTGAGAATACAATTCACCAATCCTTCTCTTACCCTTGGGTGTCGTAAAAGATGAGTAAGGCATATGATATGATATATAAAGCTAACATCTATTCAAGAAGAGAAAATCTCGACACAAAACTCTAAACCAACACGTCTGACCAGTACAGTATAATAATTCAGTTCACCTCCCATTGTGGAGGAGGCTCTAGCCCAACAGTGGGACGTATATGAGCTATAATGATGATGATTCTAATACTTCTGCTTTTAATTTGTTCAACATTATCAGCGATCAATCAAAATGATACTCTAACTTTAGATAGCTAAACTTCAAAATGCCTTAACAAACAGTTTTATAATTTTGTCAAATAATAAGTTCCTTCAGTCGATAGTACAACCCTTGGGATCTCTAAGGCCACAAAGGGTCGTTTATGCAGATTACTATAATGACGTCACGATACTGATGAAGATGATGCTTTTTTTTGGGCACCAGAACCATAAGATAAACTGATAAATATTAGTTATGCGTGCTGCAAGCAGTTTTTATAGGGAGGCTAGATCGAATGATTATCTATATGGCAGTTTATCATATAGTACCTACTAGATCTTTCTGCCGTTATATTTAATAGGATTATCATCATTATGTCATCATCTCAGCCTATATAAGTCCCACTGTTGGGCTCAGACCTACTCCACAATTGAAGGGAAATTTACCTACTATTCCACGCTCGTCAGATGTGTTATAATTTTTAACAAAAAAAACCCACCAACTTCAACCAGTAAACTAAACAGCAAAAACTACAAACGCACTAGTCGCCCCTACGATTTTTGAACGTTTCCCTCGATTTCTCTGGTCTGCCATCATCAAACCCTGATTTCTTTATTATGGGACCATTTTCGTAATGTCTTCTTTCCAACAAAAAAATAATCATCAAAATCGGTTCATAAACGACGAAGTTATCCGCGAACAAACATAAAAAAGCATATATACTCATCCTTTTTTGAAGTCGATTAAAAAGGGGGTTTGGATCGAGTTTTCTTTCTCTAGCATCGATATTACTTGCATGCCCTTAGTATATATTCATTAATTATCTTTTACGACCCCACCACAGACAAGAGAAGGGGGTGGTTAATTGTATTCTTACTCCGTCACCACACGGCAAGAAACGGAAATAAATAGCTCATTTTATCAACGAATATTATTCACATTTTAATTTACCGTTATAGTCTTTAGAGCATTTAGGATAATTTTGTTAAATAAAGTCTCAGAAATAATAATTTCCCACTAACATTTACAAATATATCCAATACCTCGTTCCCTGAATGGGATTGCATACAATTTAGTCCACCACATAGGGTGCTAACAGGCTTACGATCAGGCTAAATTTGTCCACTCATGTCCCCAGAGGTCGCTAGTCTTGGGAACATTGCAGAATACGCGATGCCTTGATCACCCTCGTTGAGAATAAAAATCAACAAGCGAATCTATGGTGCGTGTTGTTCATTTTTAGACGATGGAACTAGTAATAATGGATGAGGCAAATAAAATATTAACGAACATTCAAATTTATGTGCACAAATTTTGTTATTTTGTATTGTGGATACACGCATAGAGCTTATTAAATCTTTCCGTTACGATATTTTTAGTAATAGCACAAAATGTGTGCGAAAATTAGTACAATTAGCTCTATTTCATAAACAAAAGTTATATCAAGGAAATATGGATTTCTACATATTTATTGGGGTATCCATGCCCAAAAAAGACACTATAATTAAATTTGTAAGATCTTTGTTTTTTTTTTATTGCAAGCAGTGGCAAACGAGTAAACAGTACACCTGATGGTAAGTGTTGCTGCCGCTCATGGACCTTTACAAGGCTGCTGCCTACCGTGAAGAAAGTGAAGGGAGTGTGAATGCGTGCATTGAGGCTCGGTGATACCAAAGGCACTACCATAACCCTCCACACGCAAACACCCTCAGAAAGACAGTGTGGTCCTACCACTAGGAGCTGCTCTTATTTTCTTTATATGCCATAAATGTCCTTGGTCCTCTACAATACAGAGAAATTGGGCTACTAAACCATGCTTGCTTAAACAAAAACATTTTATTTCAAGTTCGTATTAAAAACGTGTTTGACGGATTAAAAATACAAGAGATAGAGAGTGAACTCTATCTTGCCTGGGGGTGTCGTGAAAGATGAGGGACATAATATGCATATAACACATACATATGCAAGATAAGGAAAACTCGATATAAATCCCTATCCCAACACGTGTGACCAGTGTGGTATTTATTACTTTCTCTCTAATTTTGTAGGACGTGCAAACCCAGCAGTGGGACATAATCATATGAGTTGAGATGATGATTATAAGGTTCATAATTTTTTTATCTTATTTACTTACTTTCGTAAAAAGTCTCTTACGACGCTCATGTAACGGGTAGGTTTTTTGAGTGTGAGACTAAAGGAATTAACAAAAAAATATGTAATTAAAATATAAAATCTATTACACCTTTTATCCAATATCTTGCCTGTGGATGTCGTAAAAGACGACTATGGGATATTATATGCACATAACATCTGTGCAAGAGAAGGAAAACTCGCAATGAAACCTATACCAACATGTCTGACCAGCATGGTATAGTAGATCAAACTCCCTCCCATTGTTGATGAAGCCCGAGTCCAACAGTGGGACGTATGTCGGCTGCGATGATGATGATGAATACACCTTTCCTTGATCCTTCAAATACCAAAGTTAATATCTTAAAAAATATGACAATAACATGCGAAAATGCCGCATCCACACTTAATTAATCCTCATGGCATAAACGTCAAGTGTCACTCAATATTGCAGTCTTGTTGACGTACGGGATTACCGACGAACTTCATCCATTCTCTATGGCATATGAATATTTATTTTTGTTATTTGAGAATACGAATATATATTTATATATTGCAAGCCGTGTTAATTAATCAATATGGCTTTCATCGTCTAGTTTCCATTTAACGACTAGTGTTCGCAATTTCAATATATTTTGTTTCTTTTTGACAGTTAATAAGAGGAATTATGTTGCCAATATCAAGAATTTGTCTTGCCAGCATAATTATGAAAAAAAGCCCAACTTTTGAACGTGAAAGTGTCATGTGGTGTTCTTATATTATACTAGCAACCCGCCCTCGCTTCGCTTCGGTTTCAGTCAATTTACCCGCGGCGTAGTTCCCGTTCCTGTGGGAATACCGGAATAAAATATAGCCTATGTTACTCCCTGATATTATAGCTTTCCATTGTTGAAAGAATTTTTGAAATCGGTTCGGTGGTTTAAGCGTGAAAGCGTTACAAACAAACAAACAAACAAACAAACATCCTTACTTTCGCATTTATAATATTAGTATGGATTCAACATTTTAATACGTGTGTACGTATTAAATAATTATGATAGCATTTTATGTACCTAATGCAAGGCGCAGAATGTGCTGGGATGTAACGAATATGACACAAAGAAGTTTTAGAAATGTTTTTATTTTTCACGCCAATATATCGAAGAGATTGTTTGAAAAAGAATTGCTATTGAAATTAAAAATTTTTTAGCACGACTTTCCCAAAAACAAAGAAAAAAATGAGGATCATACATTAACAAATACTTTTTATCTAAAAATATTATCTATAAACACCACTGCAATAATAATAACTTGTTGTACGTAAAACACTTTAATCCCGTGACCATGAACGCTGAAAAGCATTCAAGATACTGGAAAGTAATAATCAAATCCAAACAGGAAATAACAATAGGAAAAACTAATCAGAAATTAGTCACTCTTACTGTCATTGCACTTCATGAAATATTTTTTAAGTAAATATACTGCACAGATGGCGTAGTGGTTAAGATAGCGACCTACAGCGCCAGTGTCGGGGGTTCAAATCCCACGCAGGACAACACTTTGTGCGATCCACAAATTGTTGTTCTGAGTCTGGATGTAATTTGTGTCCGTTAATTATATGTTTGTAAAGTCCCCCGCAATACAAGGATTATTTCCTTAGTGCAGGGTGTTGTCTTAAAAAAAAAAAAAAAAAAAAAATATACCTAATACTCTAGCTAGTAGCTAGTAATTTATACTATAGTATCTAACGCCCCATTTTGACGGGTAAGCGCCCCACAACTGAATACGACCTCCACTTGACGAAATTTAATATACAACCTTATTAGGGTTTAGCCCTTATTAGCTTACCGCCCTATCTTGATCACGACTACCCTCTCCAGTGGAGGTTAATAAAGGGCGCATTACTGTGTAAACATGGTCACGTGGCCACCCGCCGGCAGTCACGTGACTCGCACCACAGACTAGATAAAGATCTTTCGCGCGCAAAATTATCTGTGACCGGTCGCGCACTTTTTAACGTCAAAGTAAAAAATGTGTTTTTGACATATCTTTACACATTACGGAGTATTCGTGCAATTTATGTACTTCACACTGCCGGCTTCTAAATCAGAGGGCGATCATTATTTATTTTCCTATAAATTTCAATTGTTATTCATCATCTACCTGCTCTGTCCCTAAATATAGGCCTCATAACCAAGCTCAAAGTTACTCAACGGGCTATGCTCGGGATTTATCCGAAGACGGATAGACTCCGAAATATGGATATCCACAGAAGAACGGGTGTAACCGACATAACAAGAAGGATTAGGACGCTGCAGTGGCAATGGGCATACCACATCGCTCGACGAACCGACAACCGCTGAGGAAGAAAGGTTCTCGAGTGGCGACCACGTATCGGACGACGCATTGTAGGACGCCCTCCCACTAGGATCTAGACATTCACAATTTTCACGGGTTCGGATTGAATTCGAATCGGACGTAGTGCGGCATCGCTCTTAAGATGCCGATCTACCGACCCAAGTATCGTGTATTTGATTCCCACGTAGGAATATAGTTTGTACGATCCACAAATTGTTGTTCTGTGTCTGGGTCTAATTTGTGTCCGTTTAATAAGTTTGTGAGGTCCCACGCTATATAAGAATTAAATTTATTTCGTAGTGCGGTGTCTTTTTTTATGAAAAATATGTATGTTACTTTTTTTTTGGGGGTGGGTTGCGGTCGGCGCGCTCCTCGCACCACTCCATCCGGGGCAACAGAGGGCCGTAAGCACGCACACCCGCCCACGATGCACGTCGCCTTCGTCGTTGGGCCGTCCACCGGAGCAGGGTTACTTGACATCACTGGTCGGCCCGACGGAATACTCCCTATTTGGGGCACCCTCCCATTGACCGATGTCCCCCCCCCCTTCGAGGAGAACGTCGGTCTTTCCTCACGCGGTCGGCCTCTCGGCGGGTGACGGACTAATTCCCCAGTCACGTCACCCGCGGCCTCGGCTAGGGCGGCATGAGGCGCAAGTACTCGCGCCTACTCCGCCCCAGTCGCCGGCAGCGGATCGCCTCATCGAGGTTGCGCTCCTCGCGCAAGCGACTGGCGATCCACCGCCTCCTTCCGCGAGATCACTGCCTCGCAGAAGGCTGCGACCGCGTCCCTGTTCCTGACGCTATGAAAAATATGTATGTGGAGATTGCACAGATAAACGCACACAAATGAGTAAAGTCTTTTGTTTTAATTACTGTTTTTGGACTTGATAAGATTTAGATAGAGTACATTTATGTGTTCAAACACCTACATAGATAATCTTGATAGTGTAATAGACAGCATTAATAGTGAAATGGTATGAATACCAATCTACCATCCCAGGACTACTTCCTTTAGGTGTTGTCTTTAAAAAACATATGGATATAAGAAATCTTGTGGTAGGACCACGCTACTGATAGTTTTCTGCCCGCAGCTCTTAATAGGTCGTCTCGTGCAAAGTAAAGCCATATTAATAGCGTTTCGTATTTGGTACTATGATTCATTATGTAAGCGAAAGAATCGGAGCCGTATCCCGCCTTACAAGCATCCACCTAAGTACTAAAATATTGCAAGAATCCATGAGTGGACCACCAAACTCAAGTGTAGTGGTTAGTCCAATGGCTATCGGGAAGCAATATGGTAGATTATATGGCCGTACGCTACTCTTCCGGCGACTCGATCGAACCATAGCCAATTTTCTCATAACTAAAATTAGCAGAAAAAGATTTTAAGACATAATGATTCCTAAAGTTTACGCGAGTATTACACATTGTAAATAAATCTACTTTACGGCTTTTATCGCGTTTGTATTTGATTTTTGATTGCCCAACGTTTCGAACGCTTTATTTACAACGATTCGAAGATAAATTGTTGACGAGGTCTTTGCTGCGCAAGCCAGCTTATAACGTATACAGACCTGTCTTAGAAAAGTTCAAATGAATGAACTTTAAAAGTTAATTCTTCTAAATCTGCTAAGTATTACAATTAATAACTCCACTTAATTACGTTTAATATTTAAAATATAGTAGTTATCTTGTTACAAACGTGTTCGTCACATTGGAACGATTTCTACAACGATATTTAGTGATACGCTTTAGGCTCCATCTTGTCATGTGTGATAAAATGTTGTCCGTTTATAGTTTAGTAGATAAAAGATAATTACAGTTCTTTAACAATTAATCACCGCTCAGATTGAGTTTTTATTCAAAGGTCATTTGAAAGCGTCTACCTACTCATTTCATTATCATCTTTTCAGGTCTTATACTTCCCACTGCTGGGCTCGAACCTCCTCCACAATAGGAAAGTTATTGACCTACTGTACCACGCTGGTCCGCTTTGTTGATACAGGTTTTTATTTAGAGTTTTCCTTCTCTTATATCGGTGGTATATGTATATTTAACCCATTACCTAGTCGTCTTTTACGACATCCACGGCAAGAAAAGGAATGGTGAATTGTATTCTTATTCCGTCACCACACGGTAATATAATCGACTAGCTTATGCCCGCGAATTCCTCCGCGTTTAACAGTTACTTTAGGCTATTGCTAACTTTAACCCGCGACTTTATTTACGTAGAAGGTGAAAATATTTTTAAATAATACAATTCTGTCACACATGATTTTGGCGAAATCTAACCGTTTATGTAGTGCACGATGCGGAAGCTCTCAAAAGAAAAAAGAAATCGATTCTGAAACACTTTTCATTATTGCTCCGCTCCTATTTGTCTTAGCGTAATGACATATAGCCTATAGCCTTCCTCGATAAATGGGCTATGTAACACTGAAAGAATTTTTCAAATCGGACCAGTAGTTTATAAAATTAATGCGTTCAAACAAACAAACTCTTCCGCTTTATATATTAAATAAAAAAAATAATTGAAATTAAATTAAAGTATAAAGTATAAATTACTGTATTAATATTAGTACCCGGACCAAGCTTAGATCGTTATTTATTATTGGTAAATTCTATATTTTTTGTATATTTAGATGATAATAGTTTTTCAAACGGAAGAATAAACTTTTTCTTAAAAAAATGGTAGAAAAGGAAAACCAAGGATCCAATTGCGGCTGTTTGGATTAAGGGGTCGCTCCATGCCCAACTGAGCAGATTTTTATGGATGACAGTTGTTAAATTCAGCTTCATATAATAATTATATTTCTTTCATTCAGCCTGAAAATAATGATAAAACGAAAATTGATAAAACATTTCTAAAAAGTCTCTATAGTTAGATCGATTTGTTACCCTTGAAACCTCCTGTATACTAAATTTCACGGAAATCGTTTGGAGCTATTTCCGAGATTCTGAATATCTATATAAGAATTGCTCGTTTAAAGATATTAAAATTATTGTTTTAATATACTTAATAGGATATATATGTATTTATACTGATTTTACCCGATACTTAAAACACCTTTCAGCGTTTATCGTCACAAGAGTTGAATATACTTTTTGCTTTATAGTCCAAGTGTTAAAATTCCCCACTAAATAAGAAAAAGAAGAGAACGTGCGAATATTTATAAATTTCTTTTTTAATTACATAGCGTATAGCGTTTTAGATGATGACATTATCAAAAACATTATTCGCAGGTATTATAGGAGCTCAGTAACAGGCCGAACTTAATTTCGTCTAATACTTTTTACTTAGAACAATAACGTATAGACGGATAGTGTCCGTACTTAAGCGATCAAAAACATGAAGCCAAAAATACTACTACTACTTATGCAAATTAAGAAATCGATTTTTTTTTATTAGCATAATTCATCGAATTACTTTTAAAAGTCCTAATGTTAAAAACCTTTTCATGTTTTTCAAATGTGTTGTGACAGCATTTGAATGCACAAACCGTCGTAATTACCTATTTATTTTTTAAGAGTTGCGTTCGTAAGTGCAGTACAGTGACCTTATACACTACGGAACGGTTTGGCGTACGGTCCATTAGGCTCCAATTTAAATGCTTCACTTTTTGTGCGCGGACTTAACTTCTATATGTTATTATTCTAAGCCTAAAACATTATTTGCAGGTATTATAGGAGCTCGGTAACAGGCCGAAAAAGTTAATTTCTTCTAATACTTTTTACTATTTTTTTCATACAAAGGAATTTGCGGTCCGAACAACTGACGATCCACTTTAAAATAAATAATAATTCGATCTTAACATGCCGACTAATAGAAAAAATGACCATAAATAACTATGTAGATACCATACTTAAATAGCAAAACTGCTAATTATTATTTTAATACGCTTCATAAAATCCACCTGCACACATCACATTTCCTTGTCATAAATGAATAAAAAAGCTCGGCCGCCATATTGGATGAACTGTCAGTGTCAAGTGCAAGCGCGTTCAACGATGGCACCCGCAGCCGGCGGCTATCAATTTAAATAATACCGATAGCCATTACACAGATACGACGGATTATATGAAGATCTGGCACTTCGTGAACTTTAAACTAGTTTTTTCTTTCCTTTGTTGATATGCGGTTATTTTAAGTTTTCTTTCTCTTTTAGTGACGTTAACAACTTACTTTATCAATTTTTTTTTTTTTTTTTTAGGAAAATCCATCTCGACTAATATATCTCACTGCTGGGCTCCAGTCTCCTCCACAATAGGAGGGAAATTGACCTTACCTATATCATGCCACGCTTGTCAAACAGGTTGGTATAGGGTAGGGCAGTGTAGGACGCCCCACCACTAGGTGGACCGACAACCTGGTGAAAGTTGCTGGCCGTCGTTGGATGCAGGCGGCACTGGACCGCACTCTGTGGCGTAACATGAGGGAGGTTAACGTCCAGCAGTGGACGGTGATAGGCTGAACTGATGATGGTGATGTAATTATACAGATTGAATTTGACTGCCTAAGTAACGACTTCCATACCAAATATCACTGGTTCGATCCCAAACGATTCAGTTCTTTATGTGGTACAGAAATTATTCTTCTGAGTTTTTGGTATTATTTGTGCTATTTTATACGTTTTGTTTATGCTCGCAACGGCGGCCGACGTCCGGAGAAGGGGACGTCAATGGGAGAGGGTACTCCCTCGGGGTATTCCGTCGGGCCGACCACTGAAGTCAAGGAACTCACCAGTAGTCAACCCTACGACGAAGGCGACGTGCTATTGGGTGGGTTAAGGGACCGCGCGCCGCCGCTATGTAGCCCCGGACGGAGCCGGCCGGCGAGGGAGAGGCTCAACCCAAAAAAGAAAAAATATTAAGGCGTGAAAGCTTCCAACCCTTACATTGCTCGTGGGTATTGTAAAAGCATAAGAGTTCTACAACAATCTGGTTCAACTCCATCTGATACCACCGGGTCAACAATTACATTCTGAAGAATCATTGACGACCGCCAGACGGCTGATAATAAAACTATTGCCAATAAATTATGATTTGAAATTACGGATTGTACCTAATTTCATCATGATCTTGTAGAAGAATGTGACGGCAAACCAATAAGACAAACCTTTAAAATGTCTCAAATTCACGGGTGACCGGGCCAGGTAATAATCCGTCAGCCGCAGAGAGGCTGACCACGGCACGGCGATCGACTTTCTGAACATCGGAAGGAGAGGGTACCCCACACGGTATTCCGTCGGGCCGACCACGGAGGACAAGGAATTCGATACCTGTGGTCAGCCCAACGACGAGGGAGAGGAGCCAAGGTGGGTTATGGACCGCGCGCCGCCCCTTCGTCGCCCCGGATGAAGCTGGACGGCGGGTGCGCTGACCATAGCCCATCCCGAAAGAAAAAAGATGTCTCAACTTAACACTAGTACCTACTACTACGGGTGGATTGACTTGGGACAATCAATCTTCCGCAATAAGACCTACTGCGTTATCACGACATTCTCAAATACAAAAGAACCTTCAAGCGATTAAAACGCCCTAGGTCATGAAAATATCGTAGCTACGGATATTTACCAATGATTATTCGTCAGCTTCAATAATTCTGATATCATTAAAACTATAACCGGAAGAGTAAATTAAGATATATTCACTGTTAATCCTGTTTAATCCATTTAATAAAATTAATCCATTTAATTTTAATTCTGGCTCATAAAAATGTTATATTTAATATATGTAAACTTATGTTATCGCATTCAGGATGAGCATAAAATTATCTCTCAAACAACAATAACGACTTAACGACACGCACGTCCATCCGTCGCGGCGGGCGAGAGCATAATGCGCAATAATAATTCTAAATTCAAAAGTGTAGAAGTTACGATGGACGGTCGCGCACGGGCCGATGTTGCCAGTTATATAATTAGAAAATGAAAGGGTGGCGCGCACGCAGCCCGCGGCGCGACCACTACTATCGCTCACCATCGAACCTGCTAGTGTTGTGACACAGTAATTTTGATTTACTGTAATCTAGGCAATGATATATTGGATTTGTGTTTGACTGTTAGGTACTTGTACTATCATTAAATAGATCAGGTAGTTCAATATAAAGCCACATTAAAAATAATAATGGACGGCATAAGAACGCAAAGGATAGTGAACTATCCTTTACCACAGATGTCGTAAAAGCGGCCTAAGAGATGTATGAGGATAATTAAATAATTCATGTTTATATTGCAAAAGACTTTTTATAAAGATTTATTTAACTGACACAAGTGATCAATCATTTGTGAAACAAAAAAGTTATCATGTATCAATCTGAATGTACCTTCCGTGTGGTGACGGAGTAAGAATATGTATAATTCACGACCCCCTTTCCTGCCGCCGACGAAAAAACGACTAGAGGATTAGAATATGCAGATAACATCAACAACAACATCATCATCATCAACAAGATAAGGAAAACTCGAAATATAACCCTATACCAACACCGTCTGACCAGCGTGGCTAAAGGAGATCAATTTCCCTCCTATTGTGGAGGAGACTTGAGCCCAACAGTAGGACGTATATGAACTGTGAGGATAAGGATAGGAGTCAAAATATTACACTCAGCATGGATGGTGCCATCTTTAAAAATATTTTGTATTTTAAATAAAACCATTTTACGGATTTTATCGCCAATGTTGGACGTGAGAGATCTTAGTCCGCCAAATACAAACGTGATAAAATCCGTAAAATAGTTTTATTTACAATGTATACTGCTCGCGACTTACGAAGGCTATGACTGGAGTGTGCAAAGAAATGTAAAGTCTCTTATTTGATAAATTTATTTAACTAATTACAAGCTACAGTATGTCGACAATCGATCGATGCTAGATCGAGAGTGACCTAAAACTAACTAACCTAAAGCTAAGGTAGGTTGACAATCGATCGACGCTAGATCGAGAGTGAGAGTTGGTAGATGTAGTTGCAATTTATTACAACACTCAAGGCTTCTGGTGTTCTTCATGAGGCATCAGTCCTGTTGAAACAGTGCTTCGTATCTGCTGCCATCGCTATGTCGATATCGCGCAACGTGCGTATGCAAGATCAACTAGGTGTAACCTAGTTTGATGCTGAGTGGTCATATAACGCGCGTAAACATCAGAATTCATTCTTTCATTTCATCATTTAGTATTTTCATATTTCATTAAATTTAATGTAGTTCGAAGCTTGTGGTTGAATATGAAAACAAATTAAAGATTAAATTAGTTGAATGAATTAAAGATTGAAATAGAATATTAAAAATAATATAGTACTATGAAGATTATCCGATTAGGGAGCCACGAAGTGAACTTTTCAATTGTCCAGCGATTTACTTAGCTCCATCAATGATAAAATGATAATAATCTTTAGGCTACGATAAATAAACACTCTCGACCCGCAGGAGACGCACCAAGTGCTAAAGAACCTCGAACAAGCTCCGACTTCCATAAACGCTGGCCTGAAGGTAGTGGACCTAGGGCAGTCTGCTGCCTTAACAGAAACTAGAGAGCCAGAGATAGCGACGCGTACGTGTTTCGCATGTAACTTATATACAATGAAGGTCAGACCCTCCATTTTAAAATGGGGCTGTTAGAAATGGCAAGACCTGTCGGAGGTAGAGGATAGAATGTGATGAACGTAACTCTCTCGGCCGCACCATCCGGGGTAATACTACACTCTTGCAGAAAATCGACGTCTGAATAATAGCAATTTGTTACTGCACTTCGTTCGGCGAGTGAGAGAGCTGGAAGCCCAACTTTCTGAGGGTGATTGAGTGTGCCTCCCCTTGCACGCATTTCATGGTGGGCAACGACCTAGCAAAGGTCCATGAGCGGTAGCAACACTTACCATCAGGTGTACTGTTTGCTCGTTTGCCACCGTTAGCAATAAAAAAATATCTCTAAAATAGCTGTTACAATTTGATTCAGATTTTATAAATAGATAAAGATTTACATATCTGCCATTTGGTATTCTTTTTTTTTATTTGCTATTAAATTTTGGCGTACTGTACCCTAAAACTTAATAAGATGGCATTATGAAACAAAAGTATTTACCCAATGTAAAAAAACCAAAATGATCAACCACAAAAAAATTCCGTGTGATGACGGAGTAAGAATACAATTCAACACTCCCTATCTTAGCCGTGGATGTTGTAAAGACAATTAAGGGAATATACATATAAGATCTATGCAAGAGAAGGAAAACTCGAAATAAAACCCTATACCAACCTGTCTGACTAGCATGGTATAGTAAGGTCAATTTCCCTCCTATTCTGGTGGAGGCTCGAGCTCAGCATTGGAGCTTATATGAGCCGACATGATGATGATGATGATAATGAGACGGAAATCCATAAAAGAACGGGTGTAACCAACAGAGCATGAAGAAATAGTACGCTGAAGTGATAATGGGCAGGCCACATCGCTCGACGAACTATCAACCGCTGTGAAGAACGAGTGACGACCATGAATCGGACGACGCAGTGTAGGACAACCACTCCACTAGGTGGACCGACGACCGGGTGAAAGCTGCTGGGCGTCGTTGGATTCAGGCGGCACAGAACCACATTTTGTGGAGAAACATGAGAGAGGTCTACGTCCAGCAGTGTATAGTTTGAAGGATGGTAATTGGTGATGATGAAAGCCTAAACTAATACACAATTTTCAAATCGATCATATATCGATACAAATTAATAGTAAATATAATCATAACATCACTAACATAAAAATATACTCCCACCCCGGAGGGCAAATGGCAACATTCTTTATTTTCGAATATTAATAAGGAGCGTGCAGCATTACGCCGTATTTCACATCGGGTAACATTATTACTTCCTTCTCATTCAGACACAACACAAAACTATATATCCATACTCTTCTAATGTTCGAATTTTGTATAATGACGACCTTTTCGGTGCAAGATGGTAGATCAGTGGAGATTTATCTAAGTTCTATAACGACTTATATGTCTGCATAAATATAGGCTGAATATAATTGCTACCTTTGTCCAATAACTCATTCAGCGAAAAATGTAATGAGGTAGGTACTTTAATCGGATTATAGGTTTTAGGTACTTTGTAATAAAATTGTAATAAAGATATATTTATAAGACACCTTAGTTAAGTATTTAGGCTACATTATAAACAGAACCCCTTAGAATATTTTGCCTTATTTTTGTTTTTGACAATCAGTTGCTATTGCAAAATAAAATTCCAGGTCTCGAATAATTTTATATTTCATAGTTATTCCGTTGACAGGTGACCAAAATTGAAGCACTTTCTAGTTCACTTATAAGAACTTTAAAAATTACATTTCTTGCAAAAATTACCATATAATTTGCTAAAAAAAAGTATTAGGTAAAGAATCGTATCACAAATCCGAAAATATAGCAGTTCGCGATTGAATTAGGAGAATTCTATAAGTGATAATAACCTCGCCTACTATGAATTAGGATGAAAGTTACTTAGAAAGGACTACATACACACACTACTTGGTAAGACACTGTTGACAGTTGTCTGTCTCCAGCAAGGGGCCGGTCCGTCCGGGGTAGTACCACACTCTCGCAGAAAATCGACGTCCGAGTAGTAGCAATTTGTTACTGCGCTTCGTTCGGTGAGCGAGAGAGTCTGCAGCCCAACTTTCTGAGGGTATTTGCGTGTGGTTGGTTTTAGTAATGCCTTTAGTAATACCGAACCACACTGCACGCATTCACACTCCCTTCATTTTCATCACGGTAGGTAGCTGCCTTGCCAAGATCCATGAGCAGCAGTAACACTTACCATCAAGTATACTATTTGCTCGTCTCTCATTTTCTTTTTTTTTTATTTCAAACGGCCACCGAAGAAAAATATCGTTTGTGTTATACCTCTCCACAGTTTTGGGTTTTTGTTTTTTCAAATAATTAGGGAACTGTAATTAAGAACAGTCTGCAATACATGTAACGATGCAGATGAAATTAAATCTTAACAAAGGCGATCCCTAACAAGCTACAAAACGCATACCCACAGCTCTCTCCAGTTATATGAGACATAATATTCACGTATACTGTAAGACAAATATATCTGTACAATGGAATAAGGAATTTTATAAATTTTACAAACAAAAAAATGTTACATAAAAATGTTGCTTTTATTTAAAAGCAGCAAATATTATACCTCCTCCAGTGCCAAGTAGTAAGAGCACCAGTATTTGACCATGTACTGACCATGTAACCACTAACGCACATAAATCGGTGAAATAAGAATTCACGGCGTGTTTTTAAACTAATTCCATTTTAAATAGTCGATGCTGTTATCTAGTCATCGAATCGTCCTCTAAATTTTTAATATTCCAAATGCACTCCAATTGTTTTTCAAGTGACGCACTCTGAACTAATTTTTGCCGTAGGATCGATATTTCTCGATTCACACCCTAAAATAAATAAGAACAAAAATTGTTGGAAATTTACTTTCAAACAACTTTGGTGATGACCACTTTTCGTGTAAAATTGAAAACAAAACAGTTATTCAATAAACAAAAAATCACCTTTTCTTTTCGGGTGTGAATCGAGAAATATCGATCCTACGGAAAAAATGATAAGAACAAAAATTGTAGGAAATTTAATTCTGAACAACTTTGATAATAACCATTTTTTATGTAAAATTGAAAATAAACGAGTTATTTAAAAAAACATAAAACCACCCTTAAAATCAAGATGGCGGCAAACGCAAGACCACTGGGAATTCGAAAATCGAAATGTAGACTCCCAGTGACCCCACCTAACGAATTCCGAAGGAAAAATTCTACTTATAATTATTCCTGGGTTTGGTCTGTTTTTCGTCTAATTCGACTGGGCTAATTTCAATAAGAAATGTCAATCTATGTATATGTCCCCGAAATGGTAACGTTATATAGTTAAAAACTAAATGTATCTGCAATACAATAACTATTTATTTATTTATTTAATGTTATCAATCAAATTCAAGTTATTTATTATGTATAAACTCCGCGGGGGGACTTACATAATATATTGTCAATTTTATATTTTACCTTAAATTGATTCAAATATCTACCACCGGATCAGAATGCGTCTGCAGTGGAAAGATCTGGTATAATAGCGGATTTGCCCATTTTTTAAATATTTTTATTGACTTCTTTTAAACGCTCAGGGTCCGAAAGGGACGATACCCGAAAGAGTAACCCGCTGAGCTGGCCACGTATAACAAGGATTTGGTACCAGTGCTCAGCCCAAAGCAACGAGGAGAGAATACGGTAGGTTATGTGGCTATGCGCCAATTTTGTCACCCCGAACGGAACGAACGATACATGTATTAACCATTGCCCACCCAGAAAAAGACCATTCATAAACCGATGGAAATGGATTCCGCATCATTTACCTACATTTTAATATTCGCTTAAAATTCCGTGTGGTGGCGGAGTAAGAATAAAATACACAGCTCCTTACTCGTGTCGTAAAAGACCAAATCCAGCAGAGGGTCCATATGGTTGTGCACAACACAAGTAAACAAATACGTTTTAAAACTGTGTAACTTTCAAAATGTCCTACAGTGCAACGTCAATAACTTTGCTATGCTTTAATAATTAGCGAAATAAAATGAATTCTTGTTATTCGTAATTCAAGTACTCAATCTCACAATAAAACAATCTAGGTGTCGATTACCTTTTACGATTATTAATTCGTTTATGCGTAAAACCGGGTATAATAATACGTTGAAGTTCTAAGTGTAGGTATAAGAAAAGTCCAGTCCTCAGCAGTCCCAAATCGTTTGTCTTCAACAGCCTGTTATTTTTTATTATGTCTAGGGTTACTCAATTGTTTTACTATAGGTCGTGATTTTTTGAGCAATACAGCTCAGTCTAGTGACGCGACGGACCGACCATGAATTAACGACCTGGTAAAAGTTGCTGAACGTTGTTAGATGCAGGCGGTACAGGATCTCACATTGTGGCTAAACATGAGGGTTACGTCTAGCAGTAGACGACGATAGACTGAATGATGTTGATGAATTCTTCAAAGAATCCGTAATGCGGCTCTTTTGTAGTGGCCAAGAGGTGACCATAAAACAAAGAGTTGCCGCACGCACACTTAGCTGTACATGGTGACTAAAGGAATGATTCTTGACGTCATTCACGATGAATTTCACAGTATTTGATGGAGGGTTACAATCATCCGCCTATTCGCGAACTCTATTAGACATAGGCTTCACCTAAGTACGCATAAAGCCGTAATTAAAGCGCTCGGAATCCCTAGAGGTATTGTAAATTTCGCATGTGACTGCTGATGGCTATTTTTTAGTGAAGTCTCCGCTTTGTTATAACACCCACGATTTTGAATTTTACTTTTCATAGTTTTCCACCTTTTAAAACGTTCATCACAGCTCACGTATGTTCCACTGCTGGAGTCGAGTCTTCTCCACAATAGGATGGAAATTGATCTACTATACCACGCGGGTCAAACGGTTTGGTATAGAGTTTTATTTCGAGTTTCATTCTCCTACATAGATGTTACATGCCTGTTACATCTTTTAATCGTCTTTTATGACACTCACGGGCAAGTTAGGGGGTGGTGAATTTAGCCGAGGCCGCGGGTGACTGGACCGAGGAGTTAGTCCATCACCCGCCGAGAGACGGACCGCCCGAGGAAAGACCGACGTCCTCCCCGAGGGGGAGACGTCGGTCGATGGGAGGGTACCCCTCAAGGGGGTACTCCGTCGGGCCGACCACTGACGTCAACTCGCCCTGCTCCAGTGGTCGGCCCAACGACGAAGGCGACGTGTCACGGGTGGGTTACGGGTGTGCGTGCTTACGCCCCTCTGTCGCCCCGGACAGAGTGGTGCGAGGTGTGCGCCGACCGTAACCCACCCCCAAAAAAAGGGGGGGGTGGTGAATTGTATTCTTACTCCGTCACCACTTATTAAAACATTACATAAGACTAAACTGTATGTAGGTACTGTCCATCCCTTAATGGGCGAAGATTTATTATGTAAAATTGGCAATTAATAACGTGCTATCTCTAATTTAGGATTGAAAGTGAAAAGTGTAGCGCAAATTGATCAATTCAGTAGCGATGCGGTTAGGAATCCACATCAATTATCTGCAAGTTACGAGCCCTAATGGAATTAATCACTTTATTTACTTATCAATTTGTTATTCGCAACACATAACACTTTTTTAATTTTAGGGGCAAGAGAGAGGTGGTGAATGTTATTGTTACTCCGTGACCACGCGGATTTATAATCTATATCTATATATAAATACGTGAAGCAAAAACTTTGTACCCCTTTTTACGAAAATTACGTGGATGGACAAGTATGAAATTTGGCACAGTTGAAGTATATAATGAGGAGAAGTGCATAAAACTAAAATTTCATATAATAATGGATTAGAAATACATTAAATTCCTTAGAATAATAACGTATAGAAGGATAGTGTCTATACTTAAAGCGATCAAAACATGAAGTCAAAAATACTACATGCGCGCAGGCGATTACACACGTAAGTACACCAATATTCAAATCATGAAATCAAATTTTGTTTTTATTAACATAAATCGAATATATACTTTTAAAAATAATGTTAAAAACCTTTTAACTTTTTTCAAATGTGTTGTGACACCATTAGAATGCACAAACCGTCATAATTACCTATTTATTTATTAAGAGTTGCGTACGTAGGTACGTGCAGTACAGTAGACGTGAGCGTTATTTAACGTAATCTGTTTCAGTAACTAGTTACGTGGCTGATAATCGTGTACGTAGTTTCGTAGACACAAATATAACGATTATTTTACGTACGCAGTTGACACTCACACAATGACCGGCGCACGCGTAAGCGTTTCTTTCAACAGATTATTATTAAAACGATTATAGGTTACACAAAATGCGTTAGACGACTCGCACAACGAGAGTATAAGTATGGCTTACACACAAGATAAAAAGAGACGACAATATAGTAATCGTTGCGTCTTTTTTTAATTTCAAATGTCCATGCAAATTTATATGCAATTGGAAAGAGCTTAAGTTCATTATGGTACTATTATTTATTTTGCGAAAATTGGGAAATTGCGACCTTGACCGTGTTTCTATTTATAAATAGAATTTTAGGCAGTTCAGTTAACAAGTGCAAAGGAAGACTGATGTGACGAAAGTTATTTATCTCGGGTTTGTGAACTGTGTTCCTAGACTTTTTGCGTTTCTTTTAATTCTATAAATTTATTACATTTAGATATTGTTTTGATTTTTCCGTGTGGTGACGGAGTAAGAATACACTCACCACTCCCTATCTTGCCCGTGGATGTCGTACAAGACGACTATGGGATATAATATGCACATAACATCTGTGCAAGAGAAGGAAAACTCGAAATGAAACCCATATACCAACATGTCTCGAGGCCGCGGGTGATCGGACCGGGGAATTGTCCGTCACCCGCAGAGAGGCTGACCGCGCGACGGCGACCGACGTCCCAGGACGTCGAGAGGTGAGGTTACCCGAAAGGGTATTCCGTTGGGCCGACCGCTGACGACAAGTTATATCTGTTCCGGTGGTCGGCCCAATAACGAGGTGACGTGGGTACGGGTGGGTCATGGGCCCGCGCGCCGTCCTTTCATCGCCCCGGACGCACTGGACCGCGCGTGCGCTTACCATAGCCCACCCATAAAAAAAAAAAAAACCAACATGTCTGACCCACATGGTATAGTAGGTCAAATTCCCTTCCATTACGGAGGAGGCCCGAGCTCAACAGTGGGACGAGTGTGGGCTGCGATGATGATGATTGTTAATAAAAATTAAGTAGTGTAAATAAATATTAAGTGTACATCAATAGACAATTCAGTAGTGAAAATAAATAATTTGATAAAGTATAGATTAGGTTGATTTTTTGTGGAGTATGAAGGGAACTTCAATTGATAAAATTATGTAGGTACTCAAATTACAAGCGCAATGCTTGTATATATACGTATTACAATACTTATAAACTGTTATATATTCGTAATCATAACACAAAACAAAAGTAAAACTAATATTGTAATACCCATATAACCTGTAACATTTTTGTAATCATAACATATTACAAACGCAAAACCAACCAACACTGACTGTATACAGAAGTAACTAGTTACAAAAATAAGCGTTTTTGAAACTACTTACTCATGTCTACGAAACTACGTATAACCGATTATGCCCAAAAGATGTTACGACCCACGACTACAGTACAGTGTCCCTGTACACTACGGAACGGTTCCGGCGTAAGCTTTTGGGTTGAGGCTTGTGACGCATATATCTCTAATTTAAGTAAAATGCTATTTGAATTCGTACAAATAAATTTATCGAAAAAATGTAATTATCAATTAACTCCTTCTCTGTATTAAAAAAATCTACAATATTATTCGTATTAATATCTACTAGTGGTCGCCGTGTGGTCGAAATTCGACAAAATTAATTTAAATTCATTTTTCTGCTACACAATTTTCTTTAGTTTTATTTATGTACTAGCAACCCACCCTCGCTTCGCTTCGGTTATAGGTTATAATCGTTTTACCCGCGTAGTTCCCGTTCCTGTAGGAATACCGGGATAAAATATAGCCTAGTTTACGCCCTGATATTATAGCTTTCCATTGGTGAAAGAATTTTTGAAATCAGTCCAGCCGTTTTGAAGATTACCCGGAACAAACAGACAGACAGACAGACAAAAATTTTTTAATTGCTATTTTAGGCATAGGTGTCATGCAAATAACCGTGTGATCATGAAAAAAGCCTATTATTTTGACATTACAAACAGACACTCCAATTTTATTTATTGGTATAGATAATAATTGTAAATTGAGCAAGCTGTATTTCACTAATAACTAATATATTAGACATTGTCATCATAATTATGATTGTTTGACATTCAGTTCGACCAGAGATTTTGACCGTAAACAAAAGTGTATAAGCGTTGCTACGCAACACACTCACCTAAACGTGTGTGTGTGTGTGTGTGTGTAGCGATTGCGTTGTAGTGTGCGTAATGCCTTTTTTAATGAATTTAATGTATTTCTAATCCATTATTGTATAAAATTTTAGTTTTATGCACTTCTCCTCATTATATACTTCAACCGTGCCAAATTTCATACATGTCCGTTCACGTAATTTTCGTAAAAAGGGGTACAAAGTTTTCGCTTCACGTATCTATATATGGATATATTCTATTACTATGTTTATTAATTTCTACTTCTATATAGTGGTTATTATCTAGAATGTTCTAACATTCCTTTACAATGGTATGATTTCGGGTCAATTGGTCAATCTTATTGTCAAGTCAAAAGTTATTAGCGTGCCGATGAAATTTGTGGGATTAGTGTCGGCCGCGGGGTGGACTAACTTACTTACTAGGTGTACCATGACATAGACAAGTTTTGGGATAGTATTTTTTCTTTTGACGCGTTAGGGAAAAATTATGAGAGTAAATTTTTATAATGCGAGCGCATACCGTCACGAAAAATCGACACCCTGAAGTTAGCTGGTCAATACTTCTTACAATGTGTGCGCACACAACCACGAACAACAGGTACCATGAAGTTAGCTAGTCATCATTTTTACGATGCGCGCACACAGTTTGAAAAATCGACACCCTGAAGTTAGCTAGTCATCATTTTTACGATGCGCGCACACAGTTTGAAAAATCGACACCCTGAAGTTAGCTAATCAACATTTTTTACAATCACACACCGTCACAAATGTCAACTATATAATGTATTATAATAAAACTTTCAATGTATTAAATACCCTTTTTAGGGTTTCGTACCCAAAGGGTAAAAACGGGACCCTATTACTAAGACTTCGCTTTCTGTTCGTTCGTCTGTCTGTCACCAGGCTGTATCTCAAGAAACGCGATAGCTAGGCAGTTGAAATTTTCACAAATTATTTATTTGTGTTGTCGCTATAACAACAAATACTAAAAATAAAATTAATATTTAAGGGGGTCTCCCATACAACAAACGCGGATATTTTTTCGCCCTTTTTATAGATAACTAGCAACCCGCCCTTGCTTCGCTTCGGTTTCAGTCGCTTTACCCGCGGCGTAGTACCCGTTCCTGTAGGAATACCGGGATAAAATATAGCCTATGTTACTCCCTGATATTATAGCTTTCCATTGGTGAAAGAATTTTTAAAATCGGTTCGGTGGTTTAAGCGTGAAAGCGTTACAAACAAACAAACAAACATCCTTACGCATTTATAATATTAGTATGGATAGTACGCACTTAGCCGTTTTTTTTTTTCTATTATTAGTGTCGTTTTTTTTTACAAACGTAGGATAACGCAAAGGAAAAAATTTTAGAAAAATTTTTGCCTTGTTACGCCACGAAGTAGTAGATAGAACTTCTTACGTGCGTACATATGTTACTTACATTATTATTACACACACTTTTTTGAATTGAAACTTCTTTACGCGCATGAGGGTAAATTTTTTATTTTAGCGTCACGAAGATGTGCAACGTTTTTTGTCGAAGAAGAGAGAGAGAGAGCGATTAAGACCGTGAGAAAGGGTGAACATAGCACGAAGCACAGCCATGGGGCGAGAGTAGGGAGCAAGCGAGTGAGAAAGATCGAGAGATTTTTTTTTTAATTCTGATAAAAAACACATGAAACCAAAGAAGTTTCACTTCTGACATGCGTACTTAGTATTCACGCTACTTTTTTATTATTTAATCTCTTCTATTGACTTTTCTTCTTTTTTTTTCATCCCTTTAGAGGTCTCATGGGCTTAAAGTCTCCTTTACAGTGTAAAGGACCCTGACCTATGACGCTTGTCAAGCGGATTAGTATAGGGTTTTATTTTGAGTACATCTTATTCAACTGGCTCGTGAGAGAATGACTTTGTTAGCTGTATTTTGAATTCTTTATGCAATCATTTTTATTTTCTCATGTATCATCATTTCAGCACTTATACGTCCCACTGTTGGGCTCGAGCCTCCTCCACAATAGGAGGAAAATTGACCTTACTGGTCAGATAGGTTGGTATAGGGTTTCATTTCGAGTTTTCCTTCACTTGCACTGGTGTTATATGCATATTACATCCCTTAGTCGTCTTTTACGATACCCCACGGATAAGAGAGGGGGTGGTGAATTGTATTCTTACTCTATCACCACATGGATTTTTTTTTTAATTTTCTACTTAATATATATGCCGTGTGGTGACAGAGTAAGAATACAATTCACCACCCCCTTGCGCGTGGTTGTCGTAAAAGGAGACTAAGGGATATCTTGTGCATATGCAAGAGAAGGAAAACTCAAAATCAAACACTACACCAACCTTGACCAGCGTGGTATAGTAGGTTAATTTCCCTCCCAATATGACGGAGGCTCGAGCCCAGCAGTGGGACGTATATGAGTTGCGACGATAATCATGATGAATTAATGTATTGTCTCATAACTTCCAAATTACAGCATTACTAAATCAATAATTGCATTCAAAAATTTTATTATCATGGAAGCAAGCAATCGTAAATCTGTACAATAATGATCTATATCTGTACTAATTATATTATACTAGCATTCTGTCCTCGTTTCGCTTCGGTTTCAGTTGCCCTACCCGGATAAGTCCTGCTCCCGTGGGAATACCGGGATAAAATATTACTTCCTGATATTATATCTTTCTATTGGTGAAAGAATTTTTGAAATCGGTTCGGTGGTTTAAGCGTGAAAGCGTAACAAGCAAACATACTTTTGCAAGGATATAAATTTATGAGGCGGCTGATCGCCTGCGCGAGGAGCGCAGCCTTGATGAGGCGATCCGCCGCCGGCGACTGGGGCGGCGTAGGCGCGAGTACTTGCGCCTCATGCCGCCCTAGCCGAGGCCGCGGGTGACGTGATCGGGGAATTAGTCCGTCACCCACCGAGAGGCCGACCGCGTGAGGAAAGAGCGTCCGAGACCGACCGAGGATGAAGACGTCCTCCCCGAGTGGAGGACGTCGGTCGATGGGAGGGTACCCCAAGTAGGGGGTATTCCGTAGGGCCGACCACTGATGACAAGTAACCCTGCTCCGGTGGTCGGCCCAACGACGAAGGCGACGTGCATCGTGGGTGGGTTGCGGGTGTGCGTGCTTACGCCCCTCTGTCGCCTCGGACGGAGTGGTGCGAGGAGCGCGCCGACCGCAACCCACCCCAAAAAAAAAAGATATAAATTTATGCAAGAGAATGAAACCTTATACCAAATCATGTCACCAGCGTGGTATAGTAGGTCAGTTTCGCATTGCTGAGCAGGCTAATGTCTAAATGTGGGACATAACTAACACGTAAGTATATAATTCTTTCTATACCTGATAAACAAACGAACTCACATACTTTTTTATTAAAAAAAAAATCATTGTTGTCTGTAAAGTCGGTTTACGGACGATAGTTTAACGTGACAACGTCATAACAAAACATTGATGAAATGACTGCATACTTTTATGAATAAAATTGAATCAGCGTAACGGGACAACGAGTGTAACGGGACAATGAGCGTAACGGGACACTTTTTCGTGCATGCAGCCAGCGTTCATCGATTTATTAGACGTCGTCACGTCAAAATAATATTAAAACATGTTTATATGATATAAGTTTATAAATCAAATAGCAATATTCTAACACAATCTTTGGTCACCGTATTATGGTACCCGAAACATGCGTGTCGCGTGACAATCTCTCGCTCGTTTCCTATGGGAAACAAACTCCCCCTCCCTATATCCTCGAGCGACCTGACGAATTGCAACCACTACCATGCACCACGGGAATGCGAGTTAATAAGTCCTAAATCTGACCATCTATCACACCATTGCGTATAACGAGCAGATTGTTTCTTACAAAATATACTCCTAATTATTTCTGATATGTTCGTAAATATTAAAAAACGCCTTTATTGCCACCACAATATTTGAATACTTACTAATATCAAACAACCTTTTAAAATACTTTTATTTATCGGTAGGAGTCGCCTCTACGGGGTACTACGCCAGAAACCTCCGCGTGGTGTACCCTGGGCACGAGCGACAATTTCTTGGACTGCTCTCTGGAATTGTCGCTCGTGGCAAATATCTGGCCCGAGGGGGGGCCCAGTTTGTGGGATGCCCCAAATTCGCTCCATGCCCTCTAATTGTTTTTTTTTTTTTTTTTTTTTTTTTATTGCAAACGGTGGCAAACGAGCAAACAGTACACTTGATGGTAAGTGTTGCTGCCGCTCATGGACCTTTACAAGGCCATTGCCTACCGCGAAGAAAGTGAAGGGAGTGTGAAGGCGTGCATTGAGGCTCGGTGATACCAAGGGCACCACCAAAACCCTCCACACGCAATCACCCTCAGAAAGTTGGGCTTCCGGCTCTCTCGCTCACCGAACGAAGCGCAGTAACAAATTGCTACTACTCAGACGTCGATTTTCTGCGAGAGCATGGTACTGCCCCGGACGGACCGGCCCGCGGCTGTAGACAGATAACTGTCGACAGTGTGGTCCTACCACTCCTAAAGTAGAGGGTAGAGGGTATTGGATGCGAAAATTCGACGGGTCCAGTCACTCATTCATTTGAGGACTGGGCAGGCATTTGCCAACCGCGACAAATCGTAGACCTGATTCTTGCTTCGGGACATTTGTCTTGAGGCCTAGATTCAGGAGCGAGGGTCTTGGCTTAACCGCCTGGACCGCGAGGAAGAAAACCTCTATAAAACAATCACCCAGAATCCTAAGTTCTGGCGCGCGGCGAGAGGATGCATGGCTGATGGGTTGTTCAGTCGTTAGCGCGCCCCCAGCCAGGGTACCTGCGGACCCCCTGTGTTGGGATACAAATGTACGCTTACCCGGGTATCGGGATCTCTGCCCGGGTGGACCGTTATTTCTCCCATACTCGTGGGAACCTTATGGATTTCTTGTACAATAAAGATGCAGATAGGAGGGGTGAGATGCCCAAAACCACCACTAACGGGGAGCCTAGTTCCCACGCTAAAGCCTTGCCAGGCTACTGCAACTCTGGCACAGACGGGAGAGATGCTTCGTCGGACTGCAGTTCCGCACTGGAGGCATCCAAATCAGCCGAGGGCCCAGCGAAAATTGAGGCTCGAAAGAAGAAGAGGGGGGGGAAACCCACCCCCGCAACGGAGCGCGCCAGGCGACGCGCTGCGAAACTGCGACGGGCGGAGCAGAGGGCACGGGGGGCTGCCGATGTTCCGCCCAGCGATGGTAGCGTATCTGACGCTGACAGCAACGCGACGGCGGAGACCGATGGGACTGCAGAGCAGTCAATGGACGAGGGCGGCAGTGCCGCAGGGCCTTCTGATGTGATGGAGAGTCCAGCCGCTCAGGCCGCCGGGGGGCCTGCGTCGTGTTCTGCGGCGTCATCCCTGGCGGCGGCCCTGACAGTGAGGGAGGAGGCCCTCCCCCCACAGGTGCGGAAGCGCCCCCTGCACAAGGGTGGCAGCACTGCATCTGACTCGGAAGGGAGTGGAGACATCATGCCTCCTCCCAAAGTGGCAACCTCACACAGGGGTCGCAGAGGGCGTGGGGCTGCGGTGGCGGCGAGGACTGGGGCTCCGTCTCCGGTAAGCCAGGCTGCAAGGATAGTGGGGGATCCTCCAACCACAGGAGTGGCGGCCCTGCAGGCTGAAAATGCCCGCCTCAGTGGCGAGGTATCAGGTCTGCAGGAGCACAATAAGAAGCTGGAGACGGAGCTGGCGGCGGTGAAAAAGGAGAACCGCAGGTTGGCCAAAGAAATGGCTGACCTACGGGCCCAAGTCGCGCGGCTGACGCCCGCCGCGCCGAATGCAGGGCCACCGAAGCCAACCCTGCCACCGACGCCGGCGACGAGGGCTGTCGCTGCCACCCCCCCTGCTCCGTCGACTCGCGCCACGGGACGTACCCCTGTCCCGGCTGCAGAGGTGCCACTTCCCGTAGTAGACGGCGTGTCGGATGAGGCGATGCGCGCCATTTTCACCAGAGTTGGTCGGATGGTCGAGGCGCGCATTGAGGCCGTGGAGGCGAGACTCCCTCCTGAGGCACCTCTCCGGCCGCCACTCGCTGCGGACAGGGCGAGGGCAGCGCGGGCGACGGTAGCATCGAGTCCCACCCCGTTACCATGCCAGGGTGGCCGCGTGGCCAGCTTTGCGGCGGCCGTGGCTGGGCCTAAGGGTCCCGCCACAACAAAAAAGGCGAGGGTGGCGCCAGCTCCCGCCATACCGCAGTCGGTGCCCGCAACGATACCGCAAGCACCGGCTAGCGGGCCCGTGACCGCGCCCGCTGCGCTCAGCGCTGCTGCCATGCTGGAACAGGGTTGGCAGGTGGCTGAGCGGAGCAGGAAGGCTCGCGGTCAGAAAAGGAGGGCGGCAGCCAAAAACGCCGCGGAAGCTGCTGCTCCCCAGGCAGGAGCCGGAAAAAAGAAGAGAGGCAAGAGGTCGCGCAAGGGGCTCCGGCCGCCAAAATCAGCCGCAGTTGTTATTACTGTGCTGCCTGAGGCGGCTGAGAGGGGCCTAAGCTACGAGGCCGTCCTGAGTCGCGCCCGGCGGGAGTTAGACGTCTCTGACATTGGAGGCGTCGAAGCTAGGACCCGCAAGGCCCAGACAGGGGCTCGGATCCTGGAGTTCTCTGGGGCCGAGGGCGCCAAGGCGGCCGACAGTTTGGCCACGAAGTTGCGGGGTCTGTTCGAGGAGGAGGGTGGCGTCCGAATCGCCAGGCCCGTAAAGTGCGCCGAAATGCGCATTACGGGTCTGGACGATTCCGTGACGGTGGAGGACGTCCGGGAGGCTATCGTGGCTAGAACCGGATGTGCCTCGGACACCGTCCGAATTGGCGCCATCCGCCCTGGTCCGGGCGGTGTCGATGCCGCCTGGCTGCGGTGCCCGGTGGAGTCGGCCAAGAAACTGGCCGACTCAGGCAGGCTCCTCGTGGGCTGGAGCTCGGCGCGGGTGACCGTGCTGGAGTCCCGGCCTGCGAGGTGCTACAAGTGCATGGCGGTCGGACACACTCGGCCGACATGCACTAACTGCTTTGACTGCAGCGACCTTTGTTTCCGCTGCGGTCAACCCGGGCATAAGGCGGCATCCTGCGCCGCCACCCCCCACTGCCCCGCATGTGCGGCTGGCAATAGGCCCGCGACACACCGCATGGGGGGCAAGGATTGCAGACCCCCGGCTTCGGGCCCAAAGGGGCGGAGCGGCCCGACGACCCCGGCCGCTCCGGTCCTTAGCGCGACCCGAACGCCCGCCAGCGTGGAGGAGGTGATGGATACGGCCCACTAATGGCGACCGAATCCTACCACCTCCTGCAGGCCAACCTCAACCACGCCGCCGAGGCACAGGACGTTTTCCTGCAAGCCATGGCGGAGTGGTTGATCGGTGCAGCCGTAGCCGCGGAGCCGTACGTGGTGCCTGACCGGCCCAATTGGCTGGGCAGCAGTGACGGCTCTGTGGCAATCGTCGTCTCCACGTCGTGGCATTCCCCGCCTTTGTTGCTCAAGGACAGGGGCGATGGGTATGTCGCGGCGGAATGGGGAGAGGTTACGCTATTTGGTGTTAACTTCTCCCCTAACAGGAGCGCGACGGATTTCGGGGCCTTCCTCACCATCCTGGGGGCCTCGATACGGCGACTAGCACCGCGCCAAGTCTTCGTTCTGGGGGACTACAACGCCAAGTCCACGGCGTGGGGGTCCCCCAGGACGAATGCCCGCGGGCGGGCGGTCGAAGAGTGGGCGGCGGCACTGGGCCTCTGTTTGCTGAACAGGGGCTCGGTGCAAACGTGCGTGCGGCAGCAGGGCGGGTCGATAGTGGACTTGTCGTTCGCTAGCCCTAATGTCGCAGCACGTGTGAGGAGCTGGTGCGTCCAGGAGGAGGTTGAGACCCTATCCGACCACCGATACATCCGGATAGAGGTCTCCCGGACCCTCCTGCAGCCCAGCAGGGGTCACACGGCGGACGGAGCTCCCGCGTTTCCGCGGTGGGCTGTGGGTCGATTGGATCGGGACCTGTTGGCGGAGGCAGCCATCGTTCAGTCATGGCTGTCCTCACCGCCCCAGGCGGACGGGGTGGATGCCGAGGCTGGCCGCATCCGCTGTGCATTAACGCAGATCTGCGATGCGGCCATGCCCCGTGTGCGGCGCCTGCCCCCGTGCGGTCCCCTGGTGGTCCCGAGAATTGGCGGACCTTCGGGCCGCGTGCATACGTGCCCGGAGGGCCTACACCCGCAGCCGAGCGCGTCACCGCGACGCTGAGCGGGAGGGCCAGCTGTACGAGGCTTACCGCAGTGCGCGGTCTGCCTTCAGGCTGGCCGTCCGTACCGCCAAGGACGTTAGTCGGCGGGAGATGCTGGACAGTCTCGAGCGTGACCCCTGGGGTCGCCCCTACCTCGCGGCGCTGAACAAGCTCCGCGGGCGGGGCCCCCCCCTCACCGAGACTCTCCAGCCCAGCCTCCTCACCAGAGTTGTCGAGGACCTCTTTCCACGGCGGGTGGAGCACACGCCCCCGGTCATGGCTTCGCCGGACAGCGACCGGGAGGCCGACGATGAAAGTGCTCCGCCCATCACGGAGCCGGAAATGGGGGCGGCGGTGGCGCGTATGCGAGTCAAATCCACCGTCCCCGGGCCCGACGGTATTCCGAACCGTGTGCTGGCCCTCGTCCTTGAACACCTGGGACCACGCCTCAGGGGACTGTTCGACGCTTGTTTGTCGTCCGGACAGCTCCCTGGGTGCTGGAAAGAGGGGAGGCTGGTTCTCCTGCCGAAGCCGGGACGGTCTCCCGAGTCAGCCTCGGCCTACAGGCCCATCGTGCTGCTCGATGATGCGGGCAAGCTGCTGGAGAGGGTGTTGGCTGCCCGCATCGAGCGGCACCTCGTCGGGGACGGGCCCGATTTGTCGGACGCCCAGTTTGGTTTTCGGAGGGGGCGTTCGACGATCGCGGCCCTGCTGCGCCTGAAGGCCGTGGTAGCGGAGGCCGTCACCGGCGGAGGAGTCCTGTTGGCGGTGTCCCTGGACATCGCCAACGCCTTCAACAGTCTGCCATTCAGCTGCATCAGGGAGGGGCTGAGGTATCACGGGGTGCCCGTGTACCTCAGGCGGCTGGTGGCAGACTACTTGGAGGGGCGCAGCGTCCTCTACGTTGACCGAGTAGGGGACGTTGTGCGAACGCCCATGACGTGTGGTATCCCACAGGGGTCGGTTCTGGGTCCGACCCTGTGGAACATCGGCTACGACTGGGCGTTGAGAGGAAGCCTCCCACCCGGGCTGGGTGTAATTTGCTACGCCGACGATACACTCGTCACAGCCCGGGGTGGGACGCTAGAGGAGGCGGCACGCCTGGCAACTCTCGGCACCGAGGAGATTGTCAGGCGGATCGAAGCGCTGGGGTTGAGGGTAGCCCTGGAAAAGACGGAGGCCCTTTTGTTCCATGGCCTCCGTACCGCCGGGCCTCCCGCCGGCGCTTCGATCACCGTGAAGTCGGTCACCATCAGCATCCAGGCTCACATGAAGTACTTGGGCCTGGTGCTCGACGGGCATTTTTGGTTCCGGGAGCATCTCCACCGACTTGTTCCCCGGCTTGTCGGCGCGGCGTCCGCCCTTTCGCGGCTGATGCCGAATGTGGGCGGACCCAGCGCTACGTGCCGACAGCTGTACGCGGGGGTGATCCGGTCGATGGCTCTGTACGGCGCACCGGTGTGGGCGGGGTCCCTGACCGTCCGGCTGAGGGCCCTCTTGAGGCGACCACAGAGGGTAATGGCGGTCAGGGCCATACGCGGTTACCGCACCATGTCGACGGAGGCAGCGTGCCTCTTGGCCGGAACTCCCCGTGGGACCTGGAGGCGGAGATGCTCGCCGACATTTATCGGCGGGTGTCGGAGACGCGCGCCCGCGGCGGTATGGTCTCCCTGCAGGAGATCACCGCCTGGCGGGTCGACGCCCGCCGTGGAGTCATTGCCCGTTGGGCAGTCCGGCTGGAGAGTCCTCGGTACGGTGTCAGGACCGTCGAGGCCTTCCGGCCGGTGCTGATGGAGTGGTTGGAGCGGACGCACGGGGTGCTTTCCTTCCGACTGGTGCAGGTGCTGACGGGGCACGGATGCTTCGCAAAGTACCTGCACAAGATTGTCAGGAGGGAGAGCACACCGTCCTGCCACCACTGCAGTTGCGACGAGGACACGGCGCAGCACACGCTCGAGGAGTGTGCTGCGTGGGAGGGGGAGCGCCGTGAACTCGTCGCGACTATCGGTGCCGACCTGGCGCTGCCGACCATCGCCAGGGAGATGCTCGTCAGCGTCAGGAACTGGGACGCGGTCGCCGCCTTCTGTGAGGCCGTTATCTCACGGAAGGAGGCGGCGGATCGTGTGCGAGTAGAGATCCTATTCGGCGACACGTTCCGCCGCCGGTGACTCGGGCGGCGCAGGCGCGAGTATCTGCGCCTAATGCCGCCCTAGCCGAGGCCGCGGGTGATCGGACCGGGGAATTGTCCGTCACCCGCAGTGTGGCTAACCGCGCGATGGCGACCGACGTCCCAGGATGTCGAGAGGTGAGGGTACCTGAAAGGGTATTCCGTCGGTATTCCGTCGGGCCGACCACTGACGACAAGTCACATCTGCTCCGGTGGTCGGCCCAACAACGAGGTGACGTGGGTACGGGTGGGTTATGGGCCCGCGCGCCGTCCTTTCATCGCCCCGGACGGACTGGACCGCGCGTGCGCTTACCATAGCCCACCCATAAAAAAAAAAAAAAAAAAAAAAAAAAAAAAAAAAAAGGAGTCGCCTCTACGCCGTAGGCCTTCCCTAAATCACTCCACTCAGCTCTTTGTCGCTTACGTCGTTACGCAAATATTAGGTGCACAGAAAAAATAAGACTATTTTCACGGCTTTTCACTTTCTTGTAGTTTCAAACAACCTTTAGAGTTCATGGTCTGTGCGTGGCAAATAGTTTTAGTTCCAAATTTCAACTGCACAAATGGCATAGTGATCTAAGCAGCGATTTCGCATGGCCTGGATTCTACCTTCTTTTTGTAATCTATAAATGATTTTGTTTCTATGTGTTTTTATGTTCGTTATTTGTATATTACTAAAGTCAAGTAAGACAGAGAGTTATTATTTAAAACAGGACGTTATCTTTTAAAAACTTTACTATTTTTATTAATTTTATACCGGACACCCGGTGTTAGCCACCAAATACCTGTTAAAACTCCGAAGTATTCCTTCCGTCAACCTTTTGCCTACAGAGCCACGCTCATCGCATTAATTCCTCTACCCGTAATAGGTTTGTATTGCCATCATTGGAAACTTCACCTGATTTTGGGGACCTTGCCTTCGCTCAAGCAAAGCGCACGTGAAAAATGTGAGCGCCACCATCTCAGACCTGCTTCCGCAATGGCGTTGGACTAAAATTAGTTTTGTACCTGGTTATGGAACTCGTATAGGCTAAACTATGTTAACTTAATGATTTTTAATGTTTACGCGAGTATTACACATTGTAAATAAAACTATTTTATGGATTTTATCGTGTTTGTATTTGATTTTTAATTGCTCGATGTTTTGAATAGGTACTTTACAGTGTTCATGGTCGCGGGCATATAGTCCGCCGTAAAATACTTTTATTTGCACTATGCTTACTTCATAGGAGCTCTGACAATAGTTCAATATTTAAACATTCGTCGATTATATTTTAAAAATATATTTTTGTTACAAATCTGTGTGCATGGCGGCCAACATAACTCGCAATTATGAGTTTTGGGGCTATCATTTGTAAGGCTAGGTGCGTCGTACTAATGTGCAGTTTAGCTCAGTCGTGACTATACCGGAGCCAACACCGACATTTGTGAACTTTGACGGGTATCCTTACAAGTGGACGGCGCCTAACATTTGGAAATTTTAAAATAAAAAAGATAATTTAAATGCACGTTTGTCGGATTAACTTTGGGGGTTATGATTTCTGGAATTTCTTTCGTGAGAGTTATTGTTGCCTTTAGAACAAGGGCAAGTTTTTTTATTTATTTTATTGCCTAATAATAATAAGGCTTTGTATATAATTAAAACCAATTATGGAACGCTTAGTAGGTATTTAAAAAGCGACAACAGAAATATAAATAAAATGAAAAACGTGTGTGTGTACTTATGTTCGCACATAAGAACTAAGGAGTTAAACTTCTTTGGCGTAACAAGGTAAAATATTTCTATAATCTTCCTTATAACTTTATCCTTCGCGTTATCCTACATTTGTAGGAAAACATCGCTAATAATAGCAAAAATAAGTATTTTGTACATTCATCATCATCATCATTTCAGCTCATATACGTCCCACTGCTGGGCTCGAGCCTCCTCCACAATAGGAGGGAAATTGATCTTACTATACCATGCTAGTCAGTTTGGTATAGGGTTTTATTGCGAGTTTTCCTTCTCTTGTATAGATGTTATAAGTATGCATATTATATTCCTCAGTCGTCTTTTACGACATCCACGGGCAAGATAGGGAGTGGTGAATTGTATTCTTACTCCGTCACCACACGGAAAATATATTTATAATTTAATATATTAATACATTGAAATTTTATAATCATCGTCATCTTATGTTAAGACGTACAACTGGAATCGAGCCTCCTCCAGGATACGAGGTTTTCAAGGTACTACGCAGGGTATTTCGTCGGGCGGACCACGGAGGACAAGGAACTTGGTACCGGTGGTCGACTTGACGATGGCGACGAGCTACGGTGGGTCATGGGGCCGCGCGTCACCCTTTCATCGCCCCGGACGGAGCTGGAGAGCGCCGAGCATAGCAGACCCAAAAAAAAAGTAAAAACACCTAGTATATGTTCAGACAGGTTGGAATGGGAGTTTATTTCGAGTTTTACTTTTCTTGTTTGGCTTTCCATGTTATATCCATTAGACTACTTTTACCGCAACTATGGGTAAGAAAAGGGTGAATAGTCAATAGTAGGTATTCTTATTCCGTCACCACATATAGTAAGAATGCAATTCAGTACCCCCTTTCTTCCCCGTAACTGATCATAAAAGACTAATAATCGACGCAAGCACATCACATCATCAAAAGAGAAGGACTCTTAAGTACCTAAAACTTTATAGCAACCCATCTGATCTATATGGAAAGTCATTTCCCCTCCCATTGAAATGGAAGCTCGAGCTCAGTAATGGGACGTAAATGAACTGTGATGATGATAACACTTTTCAAAAATCCAGTGTAACCTCGTTCTATAACTCGCCAAGAGGCTGTATATACTTTACCTATAGAATTTTCTGCAATAAAATAAAAAATTGTCTATGCTATTAAGAATTAAAGACAACAATAATACCGACACTATTCTCTACCAAATATGGCGGCAAATATGACCAACCTATTTCTTAAAAATTGGTAGGTAAATATATATTTTCCGTGTGGTGACGGAGTAAGAATACAATTCACCACACCCTGTCTTGTCCGTGGATATCGTAAAAGACGCCTAAGGGATATCATATGTATGTATATAGATCTGTGCAAGAGCAGGCAAACTTTATATAAAACCCTATATCAACATCTCTGACCAGTATGGTATAGTAAGGTCAATTTCCCTCTCATGGTGAAGGAGGCCCGAGCCCTACAATGGGACGTATATGGCTGAGATGATGAAATAGATAAAACTTGAAATTTTCTCTTCACTTGACTAAAGATCTTCATCATACAGATATAATCTTGCACAATAAATGAATAACAATTAACGCAACCATTCATTTGAATATACTTCAGTATTTACAACAAATCTTTTCGAAATAACATCTTGATACGGCTTTTAAAATAACCACATAACTAGCATATAAATAAATTATAGGCACATCACTATCTATCCGTATCTAAGATTATAATGACAGAGTTTAAGTAAGGGGCTTCGAATATCGACAAGGAGATGGTATCGATTCTGACTCATAGCGTAATGATAGGTCTGTTAAGCTTTCTGCTATATATTAGACTCATTGTGTTCGTTGAATTTTATAATTTTTGAAACGATTCCTTGAATTTAATAGCGGGTCATTTTTAGAGTGAAACATCTATTAGCGAATTAGTGTTGAGTTGGATATATTTAACATTTTTGCAGATCTAGTTTAGTGGCTATAAACTATTTTGGTAAACTAAAACAATTAAATTCTCCTACAAATTATCTACGTTTTCTACTAAGTTTTTTTTTTAAATGACAGTCTATAAGGCGCCTTATTAAGATTATTGTGAATTGCAATTACCTAAAATACCTTGATAATTTTTATGTCTGTTACGAGCTTTCGCGGTTAGGATACCTACTAAGGCTGTAAGTAGGTAAATAGATTTTTCTCAATAGATAATGTTCTAACAGACAAAAAAAACTACAAAGGTACATTAATATAAGCACTATTCATTATTATGCCTCTTGCATAGCAGGTGACACTTTAATTTTCAATGAGATACAGATTGCGCCATCTAGTGAGCAATAGATATAACATAATTATACGTATTTTATATTTTATCTATTGTAGGTAAACTAGATGGCACTATTAAATTATGATTAAAGTTTATTGGTAAATAATTAATAAGATTTTCTATTCATTATTTATATTTTATTTAAAATTACATATATTCCTGTTTCTCTGGATGAGAAAAGATTTTTTTATTAATTGTTACTAATAAAATATTCGTTTTACTAGCAACTTTTGTTTGCTTGCAATTAGCAGAGTTGCCAACGTAAGCGATTTGTCGCCATTTAGGCTACTCTGGAAGAAAATTGGCGACGAAAAATTATGAAAGGCGACTGGTCGCCATTTAGGCTACTTGCTCGACATAGTCTTTAAAGAAAGTAAACGAATGAATCACGGCAGAAATAATCATAAACAGATAAAAAATAATACGCATAATAAAGACTGCGATTAATAACTAAAAAGAAAAATTGGTCACATTTTGTTAGTTTTGGGGGAATGAAACCTGAAACCTAAATCATATATGGCAGAATCAACTATGCTTAAAGAATTATTAGAAAAAGTGGATAATCAGTTGTTCTATAATATTAGATGAATCCACCGATATGACAACGGAAAGGTATATGGTATATTATACTCGATACTATAATTAAAAATTGGCAAATTTGTTGTTGATCTTTTAGGCTTTTAAGAAATATTTGAAGCAGCGATGCACGCTTTGTATACATCGTTTATCGATATAGGTTTAAACATTAAAAATCTGATCGCAATAGGCACTGATGGAACTAGTAACCTTTGTGGCAAGATCTATTTTGCAGCTATTCAAGTGTATATGCCACTGCTTCAGCTTATGTGCATTCAAAGTATGCTCTGAACTATCGTCTTGCCTTGAAAAGTTTTGGCGTTTGGGCTGTTTTAGGCTACCTCGACTCAAAATCGGCTACATAGGCTACTTAAGGTGAGAAAAATGGCGACATTAGGTTCCGAGTCGTTGGCAGCACTGGCAATTAGTTGCAATATTAAATTAAATGTCAAACCTGACAAATCGGCGTTTTTGAAGAATTCGCTTGTCATTCATCATTCCAGGAGTTTATTTATTTGAAATTATAAAACAATAATGGCTTTGCTGGATTTCTGTCGTTTAGATGAGAAAATTAACTTGAAACCCGTCGATGCACTTGCTTCCTTCCAAAGTGACGTTATTGGATATAGCCAGAACTTCATAAATAGCGCCCAACTAGCTGCTCCTCCATTTCACAACGTAAGTAAAGGTTATAATATGCTAAAACATGCAAATCTATTGATATTCTGATATTATTTTATGTACTTACAGCCAGTAGAAACTCTCGCACAATTTAGCCAAAGAGATGAAACAGGCAAAAAGATCAAAATTGATTTCGACCATGGTACAACAACCCTTGGATTCCGTTACCAGGTAATTTAAATAATACATAATATTATATTTTCTTTTCTTTGTGGTGATGGTAAGAATACAATTCACCACTCCCTATCTTGCCCATGGATGTCATATAAGACGAGAAAGGGATACAATACGCATATAGCATCTGTGCTAGACAGGGTAAGCTCGAAACAGAACCTTATACCCATCTGTCTGATCAACATGGTATAGTAAGTTTAATTTCCATCCTGTTGTGGAGAAGGCTCGAGCCCTGCAGTGAACATATATGAACTGAGAATCATCTCGGCTCATCATCATCATTTCAGCTCATATACGTCCCACTGTTGGGCTCGGGCCTCCTCCATAACGGAAGGGTAATTGACCTACTACACCACGCTGGTCAGACGTGTTGGTATAGGGTTTTATTTCGAGTTTTCCTTCTCTCAGCTTTCCTTCTCTCAGCTCATATATGTAAGTATAATCATCAACAGATGTTTATATTTTCTTACATACTAACTTATTACATTGGACCTGCATAAATCCGTCACCCCTTGTAATCTGACATGTCTTATTATTGAATATTTTTTTGTCAATTTTGCTAATATAAGTTATGCATGATTGAACAGGTTATAACTTGTATACAACACTAATATTGTTATAATTCTGATTGTTTAGTTTGAATTTGACATGTAATAGCGGAACGGCCTAATGTGCGTGCATAGTTTAGTTTTTATTGTATATTACGTATATATACCTGTCAGATTATAAGGTATTCTTTTATAAAATAATCCGGACTATAAGAGTTCTCAGGCAGTACTCTATAATCCGACAAATTTGATAGTTTGACACTGCCATGTAAAATGTTTGTCAGATTACTGGGGCTCCACTGTATTTCTTTTTGTAGTTCTTTTTGTCAGATTAGTTATACCACCAATTAAAACACTTTTACTGACATACTCATTTCTAAAACTAGCATATTGTAAATTTAAATAACATATCCCCTAAAAAAATACTTCTCATTCTAAATGAATGTCTCGACAATAGGGAGGTGTCCTGCTAGCAGTGGACTCCCGTGCCACAGGTGGCCAGTTCATTGGTTCACAGACTATGAAGAAGATTGTTGAAATCAATGACTATTTGCTTGGTGAGTATTTCATTCAACAATTTATCCAAATCACTAGGGCATAATGACATAATTGCTACACTTTGCCATAGTGTGTCCTAGGAGAATGCTGCAATTCATCCTCCAAATGATATGCCAGCCAATTTTGTACAACCCCTGGCAAATAAGACTGTCCAAAGTGGGGTAGGTGGTTTTCAAAAGTACCACACTTGCTTACAAGATGGAGGAGTTTAGGTTTTCATCATATAGTCATGCTTAATTCATTCATGATCAACCTCAAGCAGGTCTTTTAAATTGTCTGTTAACTGTTAATAATGTGAAATCATATTAATGGCTTACTATGTGAAACTAGAGAGATCTAGGCGTTGCTACAGATGGTCACCATGAGGAGAAAAACTTATAAATTAATAGCAACCGCCCTCACTTCGCTTCGGTTTCAGTCGCCATACCCGCGGCGTAGTTCCCGTTCCCGTGGTGATACCGGGATAAAATATAGCCTATGTTATTCCCTGATATTATAGCTTTCCATTGATGAAAGAATTTTTGAAATCGGTTCTGTGGTTTAAACCTGAAAGCGTAACAAACAAACATCCTTATTTTCGCATTTATAATATTAGTAAGGATAGGTCATGTATTATGGGAAGGTTCCCTAAGGAGCACTGGCATATTGTATTCTTAACCCCTCACCACTTGGAGTATTGGACTTGATGGTCATACTATCCTTGAGAATGTTTGTTACTTCTTCAAAGATTTGTTTTATTATATTCTAAACTAACAAATCAATTAAATTCAATTCTCAAAAAAAAATATCTTGTAAGAGAATAAACATATACAGGATGTATCAGGTTATGGGGCAACTGTTCGAGTATGTTGTAGTTTAACGGTCATAGATCGTAATTAGAATGTACATTACACAAAAAACAATATAACATAAAAGTTATAGTGATTTCAAAAATGTGTCTAAGAGTCTACGCCTTAAATGTTACGTATTATGTAGGCATGTAAAGCTTCGACAGTATAATTTCATTCATTCATACCTACAATTGCGCAAACGTTTCAATGACAGTGTAGGTTTGTACCTACGAGCGGTCAACGGTCATAGGCCGATCAGCTGTTTTAAAGCGAAGTTTGTTTTGCTTATGTGAATGTAATCATAGATTTATTCAATTTCTAATGAACATTTAACAAAGTATGAATATGTAGTGCATTAAGTATCAGTGACTTTATACATTTCAATCAGATTTACTCGAAAAAGTGATGACAAAATTGAAATTGAAACTTTACATGTCTCTAATTCCTTAACGAATAGATATTTTTCGTTCAAATTTTTTTCATGGGTTCCTACCACCATTGCCTAGCCCCCTTTTCACCAGTTGCCCCATAACCTGATACACCTTGTATATAAGGGAAACTACAAGTCATTGTAAAGACCACTTAACAGATTACAATAGATAGGTTCAGAACTTCAGACCTAATTTCGCATCTAATATCTATTTGTAGATCAATATGGGCAAGATGTTGCCTGGTATTGAAAAGATCTTCCATTTTTTTAATATTGATATTGTTTGTCCCCAAAACTTGACAGGCTGTTGGCACTATTGATGCTGTGTTCCCCAAGAGAGTGGTGCTGCCTAGTCATCTTGTTTTCCCTAAGTCTTTTTTATAGTCGGTTCAGATTTTAAAACTCAATGTTCATGATCAGCACACACGCCGTCCATTCCGTTTGAGGCGTAGAAAGGACGACGCGCAGCCCCGTAACCCACCGTAATTCCTCTCCTTCGCCGACTACCGGTACAGAGTTCCTTGCCCGTGGCCGGCCGTAACCCTTTCGGGTACCCTCCCTATGTCCAACGCTCCTCTGGAGACGTCGGTCGCCCTTGCGCGACCCCTCGTCTGTGTGTGACGGACTATTCCTCAGTTCAATTTGACGCGGCATCAGGCGCAAGTATTCGCGCCTGTGCCGCCCGAGTCGCCATTTTATTTTTATCAACCTAGCACATCAAATACATAGAGTAACACATTGTAGTAACTAATGACAATGATAGTGGTTAATGACGTCCTGGATGCATTGGTGACCATAACAGCTTATCCCAAAGAAGAAAAGTTACATTCAATATATGAAAATTACTTCTTCCACAGGCACCCTAGCTGGTGGAGCAGCTGATTGTGTGTACTGGGATCGTGTGCTAGCAAAACAGTGTCGTTTATATGAGCTCCGTAACAGAGAGCGCATATCTGTGGCTGCTGCCAGCAAGCTCATGGCCAATATGGTGTATAACTATAAAGGCATGGGACTCAGTATGGGCATGATGTTGGCTGGTATTGATAAGAGGGTGAGTACTGTTCTTATTATTGGATTAATTTTTGATAGTATTGAAACTGGATATGGTATGATATTTACATATAAAGCATTTCAGGTTATATGTCTGCTAAATGTGATGGCATTATACCATCAATGTTTATTGCCGAAAGTGGATATTGACAAGCTGACAGATGGATATCATTTCTAAATATATCTTCTAATCTTAATCCTTTTTAAATATAATATTTGTGTATTGACCAGCTTTCATTAATAAGCGTGCTCATGTCAAGGAACTCTGTACTAGTGTACGAGCCAATGACAGGGAATACAGTGGGTTAGGGGCCTGCGCGCCGCCCTTTCGTCATCATCCCTGATGGAACGGACGGCGTGTATCCTGTTCATAGCTTATACAAGAAAAAAAAGATTGCTTACATGAGTAACATAAGACAAACAAATTAATATAAGCGAAAGGAGATAAACCAGTTGTAGTATAATAAAACAATTCCATTTCCATGTTAAATAGTCATCATGTAGTCTATACCAATAAATAAAATTGGAGTGTCTGTTTGTAATGTCAAAATAATAGGCTTTTTTCATGCTCACACGGTTATTTCCACGACACCTATGCCTAAAATAGCAATTAAAAAATATTTGTCTGTCTGTTTGTTCCGGGTAATCTTCAAAACGGCTGGACCGATTTCAAAAATTCTTTCACCAATGGAAAGCTATAGTATCAGGGCGTAAACTAGGCTATATTTTATCCCGGTATTCCCACGGGAACGGGAACTACGCGGGTAAAACGACTATAACCTATAACCGCAGCGAAGCGAGGGCGGGTTGCTAGTTACATAATAAGAACACTATTTCCACCCCGTTTCTCGCCTGTGGGCAAGGACGTCGCCAGCTTATGACTAATTGGCAATGGGGCAATATTATGAAGGATAAAAAATAGGAACGCCTGGTACAGTCGAAAGCATGAAGCGTTACACTTTGGAAGTCTTTTGCCTCAATGACGATTGTAATAAGAACGGTTCTAATATCATAAATTTCGAATTTATTAATAGGTAAGGAAGTCAATTGCTCGCACATTGGTCGTTTTGCGGCTAGCTGCATTTGATCTCTATGGTGTGCAACTACCCTCACCAATTGGCGACACCCTTGCCTGTGGATGTAGTAAGATAATTAAGGAATACTTATGCTGGAAACATGTCAAAATAATAATCATCATCTAATGATTTCCGATATTAATGCGAGTATTACACATTGTAAATAAAACTATGGATTTTATCGTGTTTATAATTGAATTTTGATTGCCCGACGTTTCAAATACTTTACAGCATTCATTGTCACGGGCGGACTCCAGGGTCCAGTCATTATCGTCAATAGTAGACCGTATAACCTTGATTTTTACTCTTGAATGTTTGGATTAATAATTGTTTGACATATATTTATTACAGGGAGCTCAACTGTATTACGTAGACAGTGAAGGTACTCGTACACCAGGCAAGGTGTTCTCAGTGGGCTCAGGTTCAGTCTATGCATTTGGTGTACTTGATAGCGGATATAGCTGGGATTTATCAGATGTAGATGCACAAGGTAATAAGATACAGAAATTTATATTTTTAATGTAATAATTATAGTAGTATAATTTTTTTTCGACTAAAAACTTTCTTTGTTTAGGATCTGACGTAATACTCGAAAGGTAATTAACTAAAAATGTGTGGGACTTGAACCCTAATCTATTTGAAATCTATTCCAAACTCTTTAAGTTATTGTATCTATACACTTACATTACCTAGCAATAAATATTGCACAGAGCTTTGAAGAGGTGTCAGTTAATTTCGGCTTCGTAGAGAGAAGTCTTTGTCACACACCTGTGTTTATTAGTCTTTGTACAAGTTTTTTAATGTTAAAGTTTAATAAAGTTAAAATGTTAGGTAACACTAAGATGACATATTTGAGACATTACACTTTTTGTCATTTATATTGTCTTAGATGTTGCCTTAAATTTAGGGGTTGTTGGTGAAAATAACCATAATCGTTATCTCAGCTCATATACGTCCCCATGTTGAACTCAAGCCTCCTCCACAATAGAAGGGAAATTAACCCACTATACTATGTCTGAACAAGCCAGCTTCCGAAGAGGTTATAGTACCATAGACCACTTCCACACGCTACGCCAGATTATACAGAAGACCGAGGAGTATAATGGGCCTCTGTGTCTAGCGTTTGTGGACTATGAGAAAGCCTTTGATTCTGTCGAAACTTGGGCAGTGCTGCAGTCCCTTCAGCGGTGCCAAATTAACTATCGATACATCGAAGTGCTGAAGTGTTTGTATAGAAACGCCACTATGTCAGTCCGCATCCAGAATAAGAGTACGAAACCGATCCAGTTGCAGAGAGGTGTGAGACAGGGAGACGTCATCTCTCCGAAACTGTTCACCACTGCGCTGGAAGATGTCTTCAAGCTCTTAGACTGGACTGGACTCGGCATCAACATCAACGGCGAATACATCACTCACCTTCGATTTTCTGACGACATCGTAGTTATGGCAGAATCCATGGAGGACCTTGGCACTATGCTCAATGACCTCAGCAGGGTATCTCAACGACCTCAGCAGGGTATCTCCAACTAGTGGGTCTACAAATGAACATAGACAAGACGAAAGTAATGTCTAATGTCCATGTCATTCCTGTACCGGTCCTAGTTGGGAATGTGATTCTCGAAGTTGTGGATCATTATGTTTACCTAGGACAAGCAGTCCAGTTAGGTAGATCCAATTTCGAGAAAGAGGTCAGCCGACGAATCCAACTGGGCTGGGCAGCGTTTGGGAAACTTAAGAGGATCTTCTCGTCCCATATTCCGCAGTGTCTGAAAACAAAGGTTTATAACCAGTATGTTACCAGCGATGACTTACGGCACTGAAACGTGGTCTCTAAATGTCGGCCTCATAAAAAAGCTCAAAGTCGCTCAGCGTGCTATGGAGAGGGCTATGCTCGGTATTTCTCTACGTGATAAAATCCGGAACACGGCAATCCGTAGAAGAACGGGTGTAACCGACATAGCCCGCAGAATTAGCACGTTGAAATGGCAATGGGCAGGCCACATCGCTCGTCGAATCGACAACCGTTGGGGAAGAAAGGTTCTTGAGTGGCGACCACGAATCGGACGGCGCAGCGTAGGACGACCCCCCACTAGGTGGACTGACGACATTCTCAAAGTCGCAGGGAACCGTTGGATGCAGGTGGCGCAGGACCGTTCCGAGTGGCATTCGTGTGGGGAGGCCTATGTCCAGCAGTGGACGTCCATAGGCTGATGGATGGATGGATGGGTAGGCTACGCTAGACTTGCTGGTACAGGGTTTTATTTCAAAGTTTCCTTCTCTTGCATAAATGTTATATGCATATTATATCCCTTAGTCGTCTCTTACGACACCCATGGGCAAGTATGGGGGTGGTAAATTATATTCTTACTCCATCACCACACAAAACATAATAATCACTGGGTTGAGAGCCCTCGGCGCTCACCCATAGTCCGGGCTAAGCTGTGAAAACCGTCTGCGGCTAACAACTCGGCTGCGAACATAATACCTTACTTGTTCTAAATTAATAATTAATTCCTCAGAGCTAGGTCGTCGTGCGATATACCATGCGACTCACCGTGATGCGTACTCCGGCGGTATCATCCGAGTATACCACATCAACGACAAGGGTTGGGTGAACATCTCCAATGAAGACTGCTCTGATCTTCATTACAAGTACCAAGCAGAGAAGGGCATCACCGACGCTTAGATTTAATTGAAATATATTGTATTATTTTTATATTGGTTATTATTTTTCCATCTACCCACCCAATCATTGTCTACTGTAGTACTACTATAGGCTCACCAAGGTGCCCAAAAGGCTGAGATTGGTAAGGAATGTACCCACACTACGGGAACAATTTTGTACTTTGTTACTTCCACTCATATACATCATATTCAAGATTTTAATGTTATATTAAATATTTTTCTGGTATTTTATGTTATACAGGTGTATCAGGTTATAAGGCAACTGTTCGAGTATGTTGTAGTTTAATGGTCATATATTGTAATTTCCGTGTGGTGACGGAGTAAGAATACAATTCACCACTCCCTATCTTGCCTGTGGATGTCGTACAAGACGACTATGGGATATAATATGCACATAACATCTGTGCAAGAGAAGGAAAACTCGATACAAAACCCTATATCAACATGTCTGACCAGCATGGTATAGTAGGTCAAATTCCCTCCCATTGTGGGGGAGGCCCGAGCTCAACAGTGGGACGTATGTGGGCTGCGATGATGATGATGATATCGTAATTAGAATGTATGTTACACAAAAAACAATATAACAAAAGTTTAGTGATTTCAAAAATGTGTGTCCAAGAGCCTTAAATATTACCTATTATGTAGGCATGTTCCGCCGCCGGCGACTCGGGCGGCGCAGGCGCGAGTATCTGCGCCTAATGCCGCCCTAGCCGAGGCCGCGGGTGATCGGACCGGGTACACTCACCTCGACGTCCCAGGACGTCGAGGTGAGTGTACCCGAAAGGGTATTCCGTCGGGCTGACCACTGACGACCCGGCCCAACAACGAGATGACGTGGGTTATGGGCCCGCGCGCCGTCCTTTCATCGCCCCAGACGGAGGCTTCAATGGTAACGTAGGTACAAAGGCGCCTCGTCAACGGTCATCGACCGATCAGCTGATTTAAAGCGTAGTTTGTCTTGCTTATGCGAACATAATCACTGATTTACTCAATTTCGAATGAACATTTAACAAAGTACGAATATGTTGCAAATTAAGTATCACTGATTTTATACATCTCAGTCAGATTTACACGAAATGCGATGAAAAAATTGAAACTACATGTCTAATCGATTAACGAATCGATATCATTATATCAATTTTTTTTCATAGGTTCGTCCCGTTTCACCAGTTGCCCCATAATCTTATACACCTGTAATAATATAATACAGAGGAAGTATTAAAGTGTAGTGGATATGATATAACAATGTACGTAACGTCATGTTCTACCAAAATTTTTAGAGGATCATCCTTTCAGCCCCCAATTAATGGCTAAGATTGACGAACAGTAATTATGAAGAAGTAAATAGGTATTCTAGAAGTCCTAAAGAAGAATTTTCTTGTTCGTTTAACAATGTATCCAAACTGAAGATGTCCTTTGACCCGTAGTCGTAAATAAATATTATTAACAAAAAAATATGTTGACCAGTTGTAAAAATAAAACACCATTAGTGATTTTAAACATTTATTATTAAACCAATACTGAAATCTAGATGTTTACGGAGTATTAGACATTCTAAAACAATACAAGACAACAATTTTAGACATTCTGTCACGCTCACGCTTAAACATGTGTGGCACAATTTACAACGTTCACAGTCACTAGTTTGTGGTGTCAAACTGGGCGAATAAGGCCTCATATCTTACAATCAGACTAAATGAACACCAGGACCCTGAGGAGCAGCACTCTTAGGAAATAAATAACACCATACTGCGACTGCCTTTTTGGGATGGGCTATGGTCAGCACAGACGCCGTCTGTTCCATCCGGGGCGATGAAAGGGCCCCACAAACCCACTATATTCCCTCCCCTTCGGTACTGGGCCGGTCACCGGTACTGAGTGCCTTGTCGTCCGTGGCCACCCCGACAAATACCTTTTCGGGTTATTACCCGACTTACTGTGACTGCCTAGCCGCCTAACGCATATTGATAACGGGTATATCGTCCTTAGGGTTCTTAATGATAATGGTTACATCTAGGGACACGAAAAAAGTATCGAGTACTTTTCTTTCAATACCGAAACTTTTGCATTCGATACTTTTACTCAATGAGTACTTTTTGGCAGGTATCGTATCGAATAAGTAGTAGAAATTACTTATTATTAGTTCAAACCTAGTGAACCTTCTAAATTTTAGCTCGAATAATTTTGATCATTTCACATTTGTGAAATTCCTAAAAAAAACTCATCACCACAGATTTTAGAAAAAGTATTCAGTACTCGCTATACTTCAAAGGAAGTATCGATACTTTAATCCAGTACGATACTTTGTCTTCGATACTATTCATGAGTAACAGTATCGATACTTTCTTTTCGATATTGTGTCCCTAGTTATATCCCTTTCGAATTTATAATATTAAGTCTAGGGGTATAATACTCTCGGGCCGACCACTGACGTCAGGTCACCCTGCTCCGGTGGTCGGCCTAACGACGAAGGCGACGTGCATCATGGGTGGGTTGCGGGTGTGCGTGCTTACGCCCCTCTGTCGCCCCGGACGGAGTGGTGCGAGGAGCGCACCCCTCTGTCGCCCCGGACGGAGTGGTGCGAGGAGCGCACCGACCGCAGCCCACACCCCAAAAACAAAAAAGGGGTATAATACTCGCGTACATATCAGAAACCAATGATATCTTATTTCTTTCAAAGTTTACCTATTCACTAGTTTTTAAAGCCTTAATAAAATTGCTAGTTGCCTTTAATAAAACACTTAAATTTAAGTAACATAGTTTCTTTGGTACATTGTGATAAAGCATGAAATTACAGTGATAACGAGTTCAAATGCGCACTGGCCCATATTTGCTATAACACTTCATTGGGGCCACATTAGGATATCTGTGTGTATGAGATTTTCAATCTAAATTTGAATGAAAGCGTTTTCTTTCTCAGCTCATATACGTCCCAATCCTGGGCTTGAGCCTCTACAACAGGAGGGATATTGATCTACTTTACCACGCTGGTCAAACCGGGTTGGTATAGTGTAAGATTTCGAGTTTTCCTTCTCTTGCATAGATGTTAAATATTTGCATATTATATCGGATGTACCGGGTCCCTGAATAACTGTTTCATGAAACTGTGTCTAAAATAAAAAAAAAATGAGTTTTATAAAAAAAACTTTATTGCACAACCATTACGCAAAAAATATTGCATCATCCATTGGTGCTAGATTAGTCATTGTAATCTAAAATGTTACTACACTTAATAGCCTACACCAAAAATTGAACTCGAAAGAAAACTATACCAACTATACAGGATCAGGATATGGGGCAACTGGTCAAAAGGGAGTTAGGCATTGGTGGTAGGAACCCATGAAAAAAATTTTAACGAAAAATATCGATTCGTTAAGAAATTAGAGACATGTTAAGTTTTCAATTTTGTCATCGCTTTTTCGTGTAAATCCGATTGAAATGTATAAAGTCAATGATACTTAATACGCAACATATTCATACTTTGTTAAATGTTCATTAGAAATTGAATAAATCAATGATTACGTTCGCATAAGCAAGACAAGCTTTGCTTTAAAACAGCTGATTGGCCGATGACCGTGGACGGCTCGCCGTTGTTACCTACGCTCATTGAAGCGTTTGCGCAATTCTAGGTATGAATGAATGAAATTATACTGTCGAAGCTCTACATGCCTACATGTATTGTGTCTGTACATGACTACATAATACGTAACATTTAAGGCATAGACTCTTAGACACATTTTTTGAAATCACTATAACTTTTATGTTATACTGTTTATTTGTGCAATGCACATTCTAATTACGATCTATGACCGTTAAACTACAACATACTCGAACAGTTGTCCCATAACCTGATACACCCTGTATAGGGGGGGTAATCTTCAGTCCAATTGTGGAAGAGGTTCGTGCCCAGCAGTGGGACGTATTTGAGCTGTGACGATGACATATTGCCCTAAAATAAATCACTTGTTTAGGTACGTAGCACTAAAATCAATTATATTCGACGAGCGATTTGACGCATGATGTATATAACAGCGACAACTTGAACGTTAATCCGAAACGAAGGACGTTGTATCTTATTGTAGGTTTTTAGGGTTCCGTACCCAAAGGGTAAAAACGGGACCCTATTACTAAGATTTGGCTGTCTGTCCGTCCGCCTGTCTGTCACCAGGCTGTATCCCAAGAACCGCGATAGCTAGACAGTTGAAACTTTCACAATTTATGTATTTCTGTTGCCGCTATAACAACAAATACCTATTAAAAACAAAATTAAACAAATATTTAAGGGGGGGCTCGCCTACAACAATCGCGATTTTTTATAGATAATGGTACGGAACCCTTCGTGCGCGACTCCGACTCGCACTTAGCCGGTTTTTGGATCACCGTATGTTATCACGATCACTTTCAAAATTTGTTATAACAAACTATAGTTTCAGAGCCTAGATATTGTAATATAAAGTGTTTAAGTTTTTGTTTGGTCATACCAAATAGAGTGGGCAAAAAGCAGTAATGGATTTTCCTATTTTCGTTTTGGGCAGGCTATGGTTACTACTAACGAAGTCCATTCCTTCCTGAATGACGAAAGGGCAGCATGGGGCCCCATAATCCACCTTATTCCCTCCGTGCTGCTGAATCCTTGCTGCCCGTGCTGAATCCTTGCTGCCTATGCTGAATCCTTGCTGCCTATGCTGAATCCTTGACGTGCGTGGTTAGCCCGTATGGTTTATCTACCAAGAGATGTTCAATAGCAGCATGAATAACACCAGTAATGACTGAGGAAACATTAAAGAATTTCATGCTTTAAAGGTTAGAGACGAGGCTATAGAAAAATAAACTTACAAAAATCAACAATCAATATCACAACGCTACACTCTTACGCTACACCTTAACTTTCTTTATCAGGTTTTTTATCTGTCACTATTTGCTGTGAAGAATTGGAGTCTTCTAATTCCCAATCTTTAAGGGGCATTTCTGTAAGCTTGTAGAATTTACCATGTTTCCCAATACCTGTGAAAAACATGAAACAATATGACCACATGTAACAAAAATTCTGTGTGACGCAAGAATATAATTCCTCTCACCCATGGGTGTCCTAAAAGTCTTACCCATGGGTGTCGTAAAAGTCTTGCCCATGGGTGTCGTAAAAGGCGGCAAAATGGATAATAGGTATATATGTACAAGAGAAATCTCATATACTTTTCTTAACCCATGACAATACAAAGGCAGGATAACCAATCTGGATGGTTGGAATCAGAAGATTACTAACCTCCCTGAAACTTTTTTACACCTTCTTTAATATCCTCAATTGCGTTACCCAGCAGGCTGTTCTGTATCGCCTCGTCTCTCATATTCTCTTCGCTGTTAGGATTCAACTGCGATGTTACAGCAGCCAACTTGTCCATTATAAGTGCATTTTGCGGAAACTTCACTAAGGACTTGGCAAGCTTTATAGCTTCGCCAAGAGCTAGAAAACAAAAAAATTATAGATTTTAGAAGAAGACTTTTAGCCTTCATGTAAGCTGCAGCTTCAGTAGACTTGCCTATGAGTATAAGTTAGTCTTAAGATTTAAAATAAGTAATTAATTTAAAGCCACACTTATTACTTATTTACATTTACCCTAAAAATTAAATACAAAGGTTTAAAAAGTGTCAGCCTTCGTCATAAGAAAACATTGATGAAAAATTGCATACTTCTTCGAGTTGAATTATAGTATACAAAGGAGTTAATTGGAATTACATTTTTTCGATGAATAAAATTAGCACTCGTTAATTCAAGTATTTTTCGAAGAGAGATAGATGCGTCATAGGCCGGATGATTAGGCCGATCGTGCCTCTCTATCGCTTGTTGCGCGCTCTCACTTGCACGCTTGGCTCAGACGGAACGTGACAAGTCATGCTTTTTTATGCGTGCAGGCGGCATTCATCATTTTATAAGATGTTATCACATCAAAAGGCAATACGCTAAAAAATTTAAAAAATATACAATATATAAATCCAAAATCCATTATTCGATTTGAAGTTGGTATCGAATTGAGGCGATGAAAGAGATTTGAAATGTGGCAGGATTTACATACTACCTATCTGTTTTTAAATCTTTCATTAACCAATACGGTCAGTACTTTTTTCGGGACTAATCCCTCCACACATTTCTACCACTGTAACTTCTTTAAACCAGAATACACAATGGTCTACATATAAGACACCGAGGTTTGACCCTCAGGAAATCCGAGGAAACGCTTTTAATTTTCTTAGGACCCGCAACAACCTAATTGGAAAATAAAAGATAGGAGTTAAAAAGGGTCCACTGCCTTCCTATGCAAAGTGATAGACATGAAGCAAAGTAGGCTAATAAGCCAATATTTAAGAGGATATACAACTACGTGAAGCGCAGCAGTACAACACCACGGATTTACCAGACCTTAAGGGGTCTATATTTGAGCTTTAGGATAGATTGCAATAGCAGATATGGCAAAAACGCTTGAACGCATGACAATTTTCTCGAGTTGCTACAAGGTCTGTTTAATGTACTACTCCAGAAGTAACTTTTTTTTTTGGGTGGGCTATTGTCAGCGTACCCGCCGCCCGGCTTCGTCCGGGGCGACAGAGGAGCGGCGCGCGGCCCCATAACCCAGCCACAGCACGTCACCTTCGTCGTTGGGCCGACCACCAGTGCCAAATTCCTTGTCTTCAGTGGTCGGCCTGACAGAATACCCTGAGGGTGTACCCTCTCCTATCGATATCCCTTTCCCGAGACGTCGCTCGCCGTCGCGGGGTCAGCCTCTCCACGGGTGACGGATTAAAACCTCCGGTCCCGACTCCAGACGTGACTTGAGGATTGTCTAACATGAGGTCCCGGGATGAATGATTGTATTATATACATACATGTTCCGGTAGATGTGAGTTTGCAGGCAATACCAAACTGGTTGGCTTCTACTCCTGTGATCAGACGTCCTGTAATGATCAGGTCTAAAGCTCGCGATAAACCAATCAATGATGTTAGCTTCCGAGGTCCCAATAAGGACAGTGGTACACCTGAAGACATTCTGCATTATCAGTATTTGGCATAATAATCAACTGTTATATTAAGAAATATTTTAAAATCATCATCATCTCGGTTTATACGTTCCACTGCTGGGCTCGAGCCTTCTCCAAAATAGGAGGGAATATTTTTAATAGTCATCATCAGCTCGGCTCCTATAAGTTCCCCTCCTGGGATCGAGTCATCTCCACAATAGGAGGGCAATTGACCTTACTATACCATGCTGGTCAGACAAGTTGCTATACGGTTTTGTTGCATTCTCTTACATAGATGTTACATGCTTATTATATCCCTTAGTCGTCTTATACAACATCCACGGGCAAGATAAGGAGTGGTGAATTGTATTCTTATTCCGTAACCACACAGACAAATATTTTAAAATGCTATCACTTAATACATGCACACTTGCGTGCGTGGGTATGTTTTATTTACACGCGTGGATGAATGTATTTGCGAAGGAGCGTGCGTGCATGAGTATATTTAAGTGCGTGCGGACGTTAATGTGTTACGTGCGTCCGTGGGTGTATTTACGTGCGTCCGTGGGTGTATTTACGTGCGTCCGTGGGTGTATTTACGTGCGTCCGTGGGTGTATTTACGTGCGTCCGTGGGTGTATTTACGAGCGTGCATATGCGCGTGCGTACGTGGGTGCGTGGGTGCATGTGAGCGTGCATACGATCGGACATGCGTGCTAGTGTGTAGTAATACTTTGTAACGCTTTATTTACAAATAAATGTAGACTTCAAATGCGTGTATCCGACGATGATATTTGAATGATCCTCATAAGCTATTGTCTATCATAAACTACTAGATGATTAATTTGTGATGATGACATGAAGAAATTAAAGATAAAATTTAATTTACACAATTAATGAAGATGGATATACGAACCAAAACGCCTGCCAAGACACCCCATCATAGCTGTATCTTCTATAACCCGCAGGTCGCATGACAATGCCAATTCGAAACCCTCAGCTACTGCATATCCTGATACTGCTGCTATGGTGACTTTATCGCAAAGTGGGCGACGTAAGAGCCGTGCCTAGAATCATTATCAACCAATATGATATGCATTGGTGAAATTACGACTAGGTTAATGATGGATATAGATATATACAGAATGTTTCAGGTTATGGGGCAAATGTTCGAGTATGTTGTAGTTTAACGATCATAGATCATAATTAGAATGTATATTACACAAAAAACAATAAAACATAAAAGTTATAGTGATTACAAAAATGTGTGTCTAAGAGTCTATGCTTTAAATGTTACGCATTATGTAGGCATGTACAGACAGGACACATGTAGACATGTAAAGCTTCGACAGTATTAATAGGTATTAATTGCGCAAACGTATCAATCGTACGTAGGTACAAAGACGGCTCGTAAACGGTCATGGGCCGGTCAACTGATTTAAAGCGAAGTTTGTCTTACTTATGCGAACGTAATCATTGATTTATCAAATTCTAATGAACATTTAACAAAGTGCGAACATGTTGCAGATTAAGTATCACTGACTTTATACATTTCAATCAGATGTGCACGAAAAAGCTATGACAATGAAAACTTTACATGTCTCTAACTCATTAACAAATCGATATTTTCCTTCAAATTTTTTTCATGAGTTCCTACCGCCATAACGTAACTCCCATTTGACCAGATGCACCATAGCCTGAAACACCCTGTATAATATATATATATATATATATATATATATATATATATATATATATATATATATATATATATATATATATATATAGAGTTCCTACTGTCCATTCTCTTAGTGCTTCCTTAGCTGGTATTTTATCAATCCCATGAGAAAGTAAAAGGTGATAACACATTGTATTCTTAACCACTACATGGAGTATACAATATACATATTAGCAATAGAATGATGTGTAGGGCGCTTGTCATTGGTAGTTTTTGATTTGTCCTAATAACACAGAAAGTGATGTCTAAGAATAGGTAATCGTTTAATATTTACAGGTAGAGAGGTGGTGAATCTTGTCTGTGGATGTTGTAAAAGGCGACTAGGGGGATATATTATGCCAGAGTTTCAAATAAGCTCCTGAGTATGCAAGAGCAATGAATACAACTGACCACAAGATTTAAGCTCATTTTTGTCAAAGTTTATTTATTCAACAACAAATAACAATTTATATTATGGAGAGTATAAACAAGTGAATTTGAAGCAGATTTTCTATATTTTGGAATTACATTATTCTTGTATCAATGAACATTTTTAGCACAGGATGTTTTTATGACACATCAAGCCAGTTAAAAAATGCTGCATGAAGTTATTGAATTTTCCTCCCATTGTAAATAATACGTTTTTTTTATTTTTTTTTATTGCAAACGGTGGCATACGAGCAAACAGTACCCCTGATGATAAGTGTTGCTGCCGCTCATGGACCTTTACAAGGCTGTTGCCTACAACGAAGAAAGCGAAGGGAGTGTGAATGCGTGCATTGAGGCTCGGTGATACCAAGGGCACCACCAAAACCCACTGGTGGTGGGATATATTGAGGGGTGAAAGGCTATTTAGTTTAAGCGTCATGTTTGTAACTTTACAGGAAAGCCATTTAAAGTTTAAAATTTTAGAAAAAAATCATTAAATAAAAACTTCTTAAGCTATTTGAATGGGGTAAATTTAATTTAAATTAAAAACATTGAATTCTTGATGCTAATACTAAATAAAATGTACCTTTAATTACAAAGTTAAATATCGCTTAATACAAATTGCCTTAAGCCCTCGTTTTTTAGTGTATGGAAAGTGTAAAAGAGTTCTCTGAAGAGTGCTCTGATTTTAATGAATTCGGTATCATTTGACGGAGAAAAATTCGCTGATTCCGAATAACTCAATATCACCCTAGATATCACTTAAACCAAATAGCCGTTCACCCCTCGATATATATGTAAACTAAGAAGACGGGACACTCTTCCTAACCTGAAAGACTATGTTGAAAAAATACAAAAAAGATCAGCATCCTGCTTGTATCCTAATTAATAAGGGGCCAACACAATATGTACCCCGCTTAACCATCTATATTGCAAAAGTTTTAACAATAGTTTTATGGCCGGTTGGCCTGCCTGATGTCAAGTCTCCTTGGGAATATAATTATTGACCAAATAGCATAAGATAAAGTTTGCCAAGGTTGATGTGAAGCTACCATCACACAGAAATAACATATGTTACTTTTTTAAGAAAACAACGCGTTGCACTAAGAAAATAATCCTTGTATTGCAGGGGACTTCACAGACATATACTTAATGGACAAAAATTACATCCAGACTCAGAAGAACAACTTGCAATCACACAAAAAAAACGCACAACACTGGCATTATAGGTTGTATGTAGTACAGTGCATATTAGATAAACAGAAATAATATACACATTAAATGTCTTACGGCGGCATCTGTCATATTGTTGTACCCAGTCTTCTCCATTTCTTCCATATCAAATCCAGAGCAGAAGGTGCCACCTTCACCGTTTATAACCAGAACTTTAGCATTTTCATCCCTATCAAATGCTTCAATGGCAGCAGTTATCTCATTTAAAGTGGGGATGTCCAGACTATTCCTTTTTACTTGACGATCAATGTTCATTGTTGTGATTGCACCATATTTTTCTATGATTAAATCTGTAAAATAATATAATTAAATAAATGTGAAGTTTCTATGGACATCATGAGATTCGAATGTGAAGTGAAGACAAGAGAAAAATGTGAGTGTGAGAAAAAATGTGATGTGAGTAGATGACGACAAAAGAACAAATATTCAAAATGAAGCCTTTCAGGCCAGTATATCGTTTTTTCCATTCGTTGCCTTAGCAAAAATTGGGTATATTTAATTCTAAATAAGTGCAAAAGTAAGACATAAATGGGCTGAAAAGAAGCAGACACATGATTTCTATTGAAAATAAAGAAATCTAATATTAGCACTTCAATAAAGATTTGTAAGTATTCTCAGTCTCACTCGGTACCTACGGAGAGTTAAGACGGGTGTAGCTAGAGATAATAGAGGTAGACATATAAGTAATACTGTTTAAAGTTTCTATAACCTTTATAAAGATCCTACGAAAATAAGATTTTATAGCATAACCTTACTTTTTCTTATATCTTCAAGTTTCTCCGGTTCTTTCTCATTTTGTGCATCTTTGGATGAAAAGCGTACATTTCTATGAGCACATAGATTTGTAGACGAAAACAGCCTTCTCAATACAATTCTCATTGTTTCTTCTGTTATTAAATTATTAGTTTAGTAATACAGAATTTTCTTTCGGTATTTTCTATTTTGATTCTTTTTTTTTCTATTCACAGACTAATATATGCTACGCATTTTCTATTTAAGTTTTTTTTTTAGTTCTGTTTGTCCATTCGGAGGGGCAAAGAGGTCAAAGCCCATACAGCCAAGTCTGATACAATTTTATTTATATTATTTAACATTTCTTTATCATAGCTATAGATATACATATACAATAGCTTATACATAGTCATTGTCCGTCAGTAAATCAAGTCATTACCATTAATTAGGCGCTGAAAACCTAATTAAATAATTTCTATTGGAATTTCGGTACAATATGAAAATACACGTAAAGCACTGTTATATCACATTCACCACCCTTCAGCATCTTAACTGTATTATATTACATAAAATATCAGCAAAATTATTCAGTATAACACTATAAAACACTAAAAAAATTACTAAACATGACATTTCCATATTCGCGCCGAAACTCCTTTTTGATTTTAGCTTGAACGCTCCGCTAATTGCGCATTGTCAATAACAAAAATAGGGTAAATTGGCAGAATTAAAGAAAATTACATAAGATTTATAGTGGGATTATTGTAAATGATCAAGTTTATACATATAAAAATATTACACATGAAAATCGAAAAAATAGTTACTAGCTACGTAAGACCTAACAGCCATTGAGGCCAATATCCAAAGACCAAATAAAAATGTGTGTACGGTAGTCTACTTATTATTTTTTCCATCACTGGAGTCACTTTCAGACCTCCACTATGCTCTATTAGTTAGAAGCAATTATGATAATTTCGTGTAACATATTATATATTGTAAACGCTTATAATAAATAGCAACTACTTAACGTACTAATATTTATACCCCAATATTAGGAAATAATTAATTTTTATCATTTGCGATGAATTTTGGGGTTTATTGAGAATTAATTTTAGGGGAAACTTAATGCTAACATAGCTTTAAGGATTATTTCAAGAAATCAGTTTTTAGCTAATAGAGATAGGATGCATTACATTAAAATATTCACTAACATACCCAATCTAATATTTAGATATAATTAATGCTAATATTATATATCTTAAATGGTGTATTGCCTCGATGATATTATATGATGTGAGGAGAATCGGTGACAGAGTAAGAATATAATTCACCATCCCTATCTGTCTAGCCTGCGAGTGTCGTAAAAGACGATTAAGGAACATAATATCCATTTGACAACTCTACGCAAAGGAAGGAAAACTCGAAATAAAACTAACAAGTTTGACGACCGTGGTATAGTAGGTTAATTTGCCTCCTATCGTGTGTGGAGGAGATTCTATATCAGTAATGAAATCTTATATGTGTTATTTTTAGTAAATAATTTAGATTTTTTTAATGTTGTAGAAATAATATGAAACCAGGACAATTTTTAACCGCATATATAAACCGTATATTTAATATATCTCTATAGAAAAGACAGCTGCAGACAACTCAGATGAAACCATAACAGTTTCATCTCAGTTGAAGTTGTTTTTAATCAAGGTTCAGAATGTACCTAACATTTTTTTTAACCTAAATAATATAAATTAATAATTATATCTGTTAATACAAGATAAATATTAATTGAAAATTATAATTACATTCCGTTTTTTAATTGAATTATGGCAATTTTAATGAAATTCCATTGCGTACTATTATATTTCTTGAATTTTTGGCAAAATACTATCTTTTTTAGTCCGTGGTACGATCTTCTAAAAAATTAAGTTGGCAACCCTGGTCGTAAGGGATTTGTATCCATAGCTATCAATAAATAAAAAAATGATAATAAAATCTGTGAATCTGTCTGAACTGAAGTAATTTTTCGACAAATTCTCTTTGTACACGTGTACTTAAAATTATTATAGAAATTCATCATCTATCGTTATTATTAGACAAACAAGCAACGAAGCATATTACTTGTTATAAGGTCTCATCTTTATAGTCTATGTAGCCGTGTTTTAAGTCGTGTAATTGTTTGTGTTTACCTCTACTACAAAATGTCTGAATTTCGGGACTGGTACAACAGTGTACCGTTCTTTACAAGATATTGGCTGACCTTTACTATAGGCCTCAGTATATTTGGTCGTTTTGGACTAATAAACCCTACTTATTTATTCTTAAATTACATTCCCTTCGTACACCATTTTCAAGTAAGTAAAAAGTTTACCTTTAGACTATTTATTATTGTAATTGCTTTTCTGAATTTTCGGTTATAAACAGTAGCCCGTGCAATAAATAATTAAGCCTTATAAGGTTGCAGTAATAATTGAAGCTACTAATGAATTTATTTTTTCTACATTCGTAAGAATATCGAAATAACGATTTTAAACTTTGTTTACAGATATGGAGGCCAATAACAGCACTATTCTTCTACCCCATTGGCCCAGGAACAGGGTTTCATTTCCTTATAAATTGTTATTTCCTGTACAACTACTCTCAAAGATTGGAGACTGGAATGTTCGCAGGGAAACCAGCTGATTACTTCTACATGTTGTTATTCAATTGGTTATGCTCTGTAATCATTGGATTACTTGTTGGTTTACCGGTATGAAAGACAAGTATTTGTAAAGTATTCTTTTATTACGCAATCTTAAAATGTATACACCTAGACTCTTAGTCATAGACTATTCATTGATGTGTGAGGAGTTATGTTATGTAGTGTTCGTCACCATGATGAACGAAGTTAAATGGATTGTTGCACATATTAATTTTCTGTGTGGTGACTGAGTAAGAATATAATTCACCACCTTTCTGGCTCGTGGGTGTCTTAAAAGATGACTAAGGGATTATTGCAGATAATATCTATACAATAGAAGAAAAACTTAAAAAAATCCATACGGATCTATCTGACCAGCGTGGTATAGTAGGTCGATTTGTCTCCTATTGTGGAGGAAGCTCGAGCCCAGCAGTGGGACGTGTATGAGATGTGATATTAATGATTACATATTAATTAGCATATTCAAATTTGATTACTACAAACATTGATATTGCTTATATGGTAGTGTAAGAATCTACATTAATGTCTAAGAGTATTCCCAAGGATAATTCATGTCAGAGGTTAATTAAAAACTCAGATATAGCATGTTTTGCTCTTCTTCCATCTGTTTAGAGAAAAATGTATAAAAGAGATTTCATAGTCTATGCATACCTATAATTTAGTGGATAATATTGCTTTAAAAATTGAAACCAAAAAATACAAACACTAGATTTTAGCACTTGTATAATCATACCACTTTTATGAATTGCTTTTATAATTTAATGACCTTTTTTTTTTTTTTTTGTTTTTGTGGGTGGGCCGCGGTCGGCGCGCCTCCGCACCACTCCGTCCGGGGCGACAGAGGGGCTTAAGCACGCAACTCCCGCGACCCACCCGAAAACCACGTCGCCTTCGTCGTTGGGCCGACCACTGGAGCAGCGTTAACTTGTCGTCAGTGGTCGGATAATTTAATGACCTGCAGCACATTACATTTCAACTTATGTTGTAGCATCTGCCGATTATTACATTTCAATGTATGTTGTATTTAATGCATTCCAGATTTTAATGGACCCAATGGTGTTGTCCGTGCTCTATGTTTGGTGTCAGCTGAATAAAGATGTAATTGTATCCTTCTGGTTTGGAACAAGATTTAAAGCTATGTATTTACCCTGGGTGTTGCTTGCATTTAACCTTGTTATTAGTGGAGGGTAAGTTAAATTTTTGAATGAGGTTGAGATGAGAAGAGTTAAGCTCTGCCTTACTATAAGAAGAAAATGATTTTAGCTAACAGAATAATTAATTACTTAATAAAATAGAATTTAATTAAATAGTGATGCTATTAAGTATTAAATATTATGTGATCATCTCTCACTTACCAAAATAAAGTGCCTGACGAAAGATCTAATAAATATCTCATTATAAAATATCACAAATTATAATCTTTTACTATGTTTTTTGACATGATAACTTTATAAGAATAAAGGGATGAATGTCGGCTGCACGCACGAAAACTCAACTCTGCTCAGTTCTGACTGACAATGGCCTGTCAGAGCTGAGTGTGCTGGCGAAAGTGCAGAACAAGCAATAGAGAGGCACGAAATTAAAAAATAATGATAATTTAGTGATTCAATTAAATTTGTAAAATTATACAGTTTTTCATCAATGTTTTCGTATGAAATGATCACAACAAATTAACTTTCATATACTGACTTCACAGACAACCAATATTTTACTTGTATATTGAAAGCAATTTACTGTTCCTAGCCCTTTTTATATTGTCATATGAGCAGGGGTTTATGTTAGTTTTGTTTTTATTTTGCAGTGGTGTAATGGAATTACTGGGTATCCTGATTGGTCATCTGGCATTCTTCCTTTTATTCAAATACCCACAAGAGTTTGGCGGACCTGCTCTATTGACACCACCACAATTTCTGTATGTATTTAAATATTTTTATGTGCTATTAACTGTGTTATTAATGTCTTTAAGGAGCAATACAGCTCGTTAACACAATTTTATTCCAGTAGAAGTCGTAACAACTGACCGAGCGATCAAAAGTATGAATAATGAAATTTTCCTGGACAACTTATAACATCTATTGCAAACGCCAATTATGCCGTCATGTGTGGCGATTATGGCATCTTCGATAGTTGTGGAGACTATTTCTACCAGTGGTCTAATAGGTGTGTTTCTTTTTTTGGAGGGATTAGAGTGCACTAGTGGGACGTATCATCATCATCATTTCACTGGGACGTATATGAGATGATAATACTTTTTTGCTCTTGAAATTCAGCACGAAAACTTTGCTAATATCCAAGTAGTACCGAGTTGATTTATTTAGTTTATCTTCTTAAAATATAGGCATTTTGCTGAGGTTGCTAGTTTAGCCTGCTTTCTAAGCCAACTTACGTCAGTCGGTAAATAGAAGTTGATGTTTAGAATGGTGAAGCATAGCAGTTTCTAAATTCTGTTATAAAATGTGGTTTCATTTAAAAGAAGAATCTATGAAAAATAATGAAGAGACTTCGACGTCTATCAGGCTCAAGGACTAAACGGCTATGGATGACTAGCACACATCGGATATCACTAAGATTTTACAAAGGATATTTTTTACTTAGCTGCAATGAGCTGTGATGTCTTTTTGTCACAAAAAATATAATATGGTTGCTTTATTTTTTTATTTTTTTTATTTTATTAAACTTCATGCAACAATGCAATGGCGGACTTAATGCCAAAGGCATTCTCTACCAGTCAACCATAGGTGATGCAGAGACGAAAAAAAGGTAGGTGCATGTTCCGAGATAGTTATATTATTGTAAAATGAAAAAGAAAATATATTTTACATAGATAAATAGGTATATACGAAAATATATAATACATACCAAAGATACATACATACCCAAATACAAAGATAGATATGATATATATTAAGATATATAAATATATACATACACAGTATATATACATAATTATAAGGACATTATATCAGTTGTGATGATTCTGCCAACTCGTTTAAGAGATGGAGTCGAACGCTCTTCTTAAATGTTTGACGACTAGTTGCCATCCTGATACCGAGAGGTAGTGAGTTCCAGAGGAGAACCGCCTGGACAACGAAAGAGGAATGCACACGATCAGAGTGATGAGATGGACAAAGTAAGAGCAAGTTTTTGGAGGAGCGAAGGTTTCTGTCATGATTAGTAGAGAGGTATTGAAAGAAACAAGACAAGTAATTAGGAGAATTAGGAGAGTTGAGGATAGAATATAGAAAAGTAAGGGCACGCAAACTACGGCGTTGTCGAATAGTTAGAAAATTTAATTGAGAACGATAAGCAGAAATATGATCATACTTGCGAAGATTATATATGAATCGAATGCAGTTATTGAGAAGACGGTCTAGTTTATTAAGAAGATCTGCATTCAGGTCAAAATAACACACATCACCATAGTCAGTGCTTTAGGATTAACATTAAACAAACTATTCAGGCTGTATCAGGTTATGGGGCAACTTGGCAAACGGAAGTTAGGCAATGGTGGTAGGAATCAACGAAAAAAATTTGAAAGAAAAATATCGATTCGTTAATGAATTAGAGACATGTAAAGTTAATCTGCAACATATTCGTACTTTGTTAAATGCTCATTAGAAATTGAATAAATCAATGATTACGTTCGCATAAGCAAGACAAACTTCGCTTTAAATCGGCTGATCGGCTGAAGATCGTTGACGAGGCGTCTTTGTACCCACGTCACCATTGAAGCGTTTGCACAATTCATACCAATTTATACTGTCGAAACTTTACATGCCTATATGTATCCTGTCTGTACATGCCTACATAATACGTAACATTTAAGGCATAGACTCTTAGACACACATTTTTGAAAACACTATAACTTTTATGTTATATTGTTTTTGTGTAATATACGTTCTATAAAACTAGGGACCAGATTATATGCAACATAAAAAGCTTGTTATATGCATGAAAAATGCTTAAAATATGCACTAAAATGGGCAGAATATGCAAAATTAAATAAATTTTAAGAACCCATACAAAGAAAATTAAATTTTCATTTTTTTTATGTCAAACTCCTTTATTATTAATCTACTATATGTATAATTATAATATTATATATTATTATAGTAATAATCCTTTATTAGGCGATAATAGATACAATAACATTACACGACATTAAAATTATTTAATATTTTTGTTAACGTAACTAATCAAGGATTGTGATTTGTTACAAATGTTCAGTGGTAAGGTTGTGTCTTCGGTGTTATTATGCAATTCGCGAATTCGATCAGTCACAATTATTATTCAATCATCCTTATATTTTGTGACTATTAAATTTGGTCGTATTCGCGATATTATCACATTTTAATGCATTTCGGAACGCACAGTGAGTACACTGCGCTCAGAAAAATATTGAAATGTACTGATAATATGCACCATAACTAGATCTTAGGTAAAATATGCTATTACCGCTGAAATATATAAGATGCAAATGCATATAATCCGGTCTCTACTAATTACGATCTATGACTGTTAACCTACAACATACTGGAAGTGAGGGTAGGTCAATAGCTGAACTATATTGGTATTTGTATGCTTAATTCACTAGACCAATGAGGCAGACATTAAAATAAATATACAGTATACATACATAGAGTACAGTAATTAATCAGTTGTGTTATCATCAGGAAACAAATATTCCCGGACTCGAGATACGTGGGTGGCTTTGGTACTGCACCACAAGCTAGGGTGCCCACACGGCCGGGCGGTGCAGTCTTCGGCGGTCACAATTGGGGTCGTGGACAAACCCTCGGTGGTAACTGAATGAACAAACAAACTGCATTATAAGAGGCTTTTATTGCCATCTAAAGGAGAATAATAATATGTTAGGAACTGAACTGAATTGAACTTTAATTATATTTTTTGAGGTTGATCTATAACATTGGGTCTTGTTGTTTTTACCAATATTTAAATATTTTTATTGTACATTGTGATTCAAAGTTCAAACATTAGATTTATGCATTCTAATTTTTGTATAAAATTATATATTGTCAGGGAAGGGACAGAACAGGGAAGTCTTATGTACAATTCTGTTTTATTATATGAAATATGGTGTTAGTACTTTCTTGTTTGACCTAATAGTAATCTCAGCTTTTTAGTTTAAAAAAAAAAAGTAGGTAACAATTACCAATCAAACAACCAGGAATATTTCGCATATATTTATTATTTTAATTTAGATTATGTAGACAATTTTGTAGAAGTATTTGTCACTCATTAAGTTGGTCAACTCTTTCCTGTTAATAAATTACGTTGTTTAAAATTAATGTAAAAGAAAGTAGGTAGATTGTGTCAAAATAAATTATGACTTTTGTTACTGCAGTCTTTGTTTTAAAATATAATTTCATTAGTTTTAATAAATATTTATCACTGTTAAAAATAGCACGGTTTCTTTGCAGTCTAAATTGTAAATTGATTTTATTAAATTCAGAGGCGGTTTGGTATTCGTCATAGATAAATAATCTTTGTACTGACATGGCGGTAATAGGCATAAAATATAGAACTTATATGATTTAATATTAACGATTGAGTGACGTTAAAATTTTACATTACATTTAACCATGTTACCTAAAGTTAGGTGTATATTGACTGTCATATATTTATATGAGCGGGGGACAGACAGCTAACCATAAACTAAAATATTCTCTCTGATACCATTTTTGATATTCTATTTTGTTCGATTTTTGCCTACAATGTTTACTGTATTAACGTTACTTGTGAATGCGAAAATAAGAAAGTCTAGCAGCATGTCTGTATTGCAATCTGTTGACTACTCAATTTATTATTCTTTTAATAAAAATGACGCATTTACAAGAACTTATGTATTTTCTTTTTGTATAGATTATTTAATATCTAGTCTGTTGACTAAGATGTTATTTATTTTGCATTAACTAGTTAGGTGTATATTTCTATAATTATTTAAATAACATTAAAAGTTCTGAATAAACTGTATTTTTATTTTAATTACATACTTTGTTATCCGGTCACAAAGAGAAATTTAGGTAAGTACATATTTAGGTACTAGTAGGTAAACTGAAAGATTAAGGAAATGCAAACCTGAATATGAATTTAAATTACAACTCATACATGGTCCATTGCTGACCTTGACAGCACAGATGGCGTAGTAGTTAAGATACCGACCTGCAGTGTCAGTGTCTGGGGTTCGAATCCCATGCAGGACAACACTGCAATCCACAAATTGTAAAAGTTTGGATGTTATTTGTGTCCGTTAATTACATGTTTATAGTCCCCCGCAATACAAGGATTATTAGCCTCATGCCTGCTTCCTAGAGGGGTAGACAGAGACTACTGATTGCCAAAAGCCACGATCCTGACATACTTCACTCCTACTAATTGTCGTCTTCATGCATTTTCTACGATTACGCACTAACATGACCTTTCATCAGGACGTCTCCAATTTGATCCAGAAACGTACCGTTTGGTATTCCTCTTGAAGGTGTCATCTTGTAAACGGCCATTAAGACATTCAAATTGTACATAACATCTATGCAAGGGAAGTCTGACCAGCGAAATGAATTTTCCTACCATTACGGCCTGGTCACGACTTTGGTCTTAGCGGCGCACGCTGGTAAAGCCCCATACAAAACCGTTTCATGTGAAAGTCGTAATGGAATAAAATTTATAAATTAATATATAATACATATATAAATAATTAATACAAACGCGATATAATCCGTAAAAGTAGTTTTATTTACAATTTTTTTTCTAGTTTTAGTCTGCCATTTTAGTATATATATAGTATGTAGTAGTAGTGTAGTATACGTTTATAATATGTTATTACTATGTTCTACCATTTTATGTAAATTAAACAAGCATCTTTTGTATTTTTTTCTTATATAATTCATGTATTTTTAATTTTTATTTTTTTTTTAAATCAAAGTCATTCCATTTAAACATTCAAGTATATGTGTGCAAAATTACAGCTCATTTAGTTTTGAAACAACTGAGATACGGAATTTTGAGACGAAACACACGATTTTCCCACTGTGCGCCGCTCCGCGCTTAGCTGCCGCCCACAGCGGCAAGGTCGTGAACGGGCCGTTATTATAGTGAAGATCTGAGGCTAGTGGGACATATATGAGCTGAGATAATGACTCGAGAGCTTATCTCTTCGTTTCATGCACCCATCTAGGTACAACATTGTCGAGCCTATGGTAACGTAGTCTATAAAGCCATATCACTCTGCTCGCAGCATGTTTTCTCAATCATTGGATCTCTACGACTTCTGTTGTCATAAATTATTATCCCGTTAAAGAAAATGCAAATTCTAGTTCACTCCTGTTGGGACTTCGAGTTTGGGCAAACATTAAAATAATAGTCTACGTAGAACTTCATTTTAATTCTTAATGAAAAATAATAATAGATTATAGTCTCTTTTGCTTGAGTTTCAGAAATACTAATTGCTAATGCCATCCAATTTTTTTCTTTCCCTGTGGTGACAGAGTAAGAATACAATTCTCCACCCTCTTTCTTGCCCGTGGGTATCGTAAAAGACGACTAAGGGATTATTGTAGGTGACATCTATGTAGTTGAAAGAAAACTCGAAATGATACCCTATACCAACTTGTCTGACCAGCGTGGTATTGTAGGTTAATTTCCCTCCCATTGTGGAGGAGGCTCGAGCTCAACAGTGGGATGTATATGAGCTGTGATGATGAATGCCATCCAATTTAGATCATACATATTACACAAAGAAAATATTTAAATATAGACTTGTTTCAGAATGTGCAGTTTTTGTTTACTACATTTGAACTGCTCCCAAGTCTTTTTATAAAAATCACGAAAATGTAAGGTATTAGCTATTTCAAGTTTACCTTCATCCCATTATTGGTCATGAAGCTCTTCTCCAGTAGAAACGAAAATTGTAATAATAAGTAGTGGCATATTGTATTTGAAAAACCGGTGCTTCATTTCATATCGGTTAGATTAGGCCAATCATCTCTTTAATGTTTACGCTCTCAAGAGTGGTAGGACCACACTGTCGACAGTTATCTGTCTACAGCCGCGGGCCGGTCCGTCCGGGGCAGTACCACACTCTCGCAGAAAATCGACGTCTGAGTAGTAGCAATTTGTTACTGCGCTTCGTTCGGTGAGCGAGAGAGCCGGAAGCCCAACTTTCTGAGGGTGTTTGCGTGTGGAGGGGTTTGATCATAGTTGTACCTTTAGTATCACCGAGCCTCAATGCACGCTTTCACACTCCCTTCACTTTCTTTGCGGTAGGCAGCGGCCTTGTAAAGGTCCATGAGCGGCAGCAACACTTACCATCACGTGTAGTTTGCTCGTTTGCCACTGCTTGCAATAAAAAAAAAAAAAAAACGCGAGTATTACACATTACAAATAAAACTATTTTAACGGATTTTATCGCTTATTTGATTTTTGATTGCCCGACCTTTTTAAATTGTCGCCTTCAACAATGTTAGTGCCACTGTTAACGGTATCTTCTTAGATTTTTGGTGGAAAAGAAAACGTATGTAAAGCACCTATGTATCATAACCCAACAGTTCCTCTGCCACATACTACATACAATGCTATCAAAATTATTTAATATAACACGTTAAACCACTAAGACATTGAATATAATACAAGAACACCACATGACACTTCCACATACCCGCCAAAAGTCATACTTCAGACAAAAAAACCTTCTTTACAAAAAAATGAAAAACAACCATTTAAATTAATACAATTTACTATATTACAACTATACACATTCTCAATGCTTGTCTTCCTTATCAGCTGGTCCATGTTCCTTCTCCCACATGGCTATGTACTCTTTCTTGCGTTGTTCACGACGTTTAAAGTATTCCGGATAATGAGCTTTCTCTAATGGATGCCAGTAGTCGAGGATCCAGTCTGGAGGTGTGACCACACGCTGATGGGCCACACCGCCCTCGCTTTTGGCGACTGGAAAAGTAAAAGTGTTGATTACCATTCTGGTCTATAAAGATTTAAATTTTCACAAATTTAACACTTAATGATTATCGAAGTTAACATTTTAAATAACGATTAACGAAATTAACTGTGCCCACCTATAGTGCTGACCTACTTCTACCTTCTAGTAATGGTGGCGAAATTATACTACCAAAGATACCATGAATGATAGTTATTAACCCCTGGAGCGCTTTTGGGGGACACCATTTGACCCAAAAAAAAAATGTGCTCAAAGCGCTTTTGGGACACACGTTGACCCAAAAAAATACTTTACAATTAGCAATTACTTTTAGTACATTTATTTAAATTAACCAATCATAAGCTATTCATATATATTTTATTTCACATTTCCTTGTCATATAGCAACAATTATTGTTGCTATATGACAAGGTAAAAGTTTACGTACAATCATAAAATTCACTGAACTTTTTTCAATATACGCAAGCGCGCGGGGCACTCGAGAGCGTCGCAATGTTTGGCGCGTGAGGGGTTAAGGGGGGCATAGAGCTTTTGTCGCTAATCGATTTTAGGTATTTTATGCGTTTTATGTATGCGTGTGTGAGGAGCACCGACAGTACACCGATCAACTAGCGAGATGCTGTTGATATGTACAAAATGTAACCCATGAAAAATATTTGAACGAAAACGATTTGTTAAGGAATTAGAGACATGTAAAGTTTCCAATTTTGTCATCGCTTTTTCGTGTAAATCTGATTGAAATGTATAAAGTCAATGGATACTTAATACGCAACATATTCATACTTTGTTAAATGTTCATTAGAAATTGAATAAATCAATGATTACATTCACATAAGCAAGACAAACTTCGCTTTAAAACAGCTGATCGGCCTATGACCGTTGATCGCTCGCCGTTGTACCTACGATGTCATTGAAACGTTTGCGCAATTCTAGGTATGAATTAATGAAATTATACTGACGAAGCTTTACATGCCTACATGTATTCTGTATACATGCCTACATAATACGTAACATTTAAGGCATAGACTCTTAGACACATTTTTTTGAAATCACTATAACCTTTATGTTATATTGGTTTTTTGTGTAATGTACATTCTAATTATGATCCATGACCGTTAAACTACAACATACTCGAACAGTTGCTCCATAACCTGATACACCCTGTATACGGTTTATTTATGCGGTTAAAAGTTGTCCTGGTTTTATCTTATTTCTACAACATTAAAAAAATCTAAACTATTTACTAAAAATAACACATACAAGATTTCATTCAAGGGTTCGTATATTTTGCGTACGATTTCGATTACTCGATCGTACATCGTACAAGAACTAAAAAAGTCGTATAAATACGATTTAAATCGTATGGTTGGCAACGCTGGGGGGAAGCGTAGTGGCTTAGTTAGAACTATGGTGGACGAAGTGCGGATAAATAGAATACATTTTAGTGTATCGCCAAAAATAAATAAAATCTAAATCATAACAAGTCTTGATAGAATAACTATCTAACTAGCACATGGTCTTTAGGAGGGAGAGTACATTGTCCTGCTACCACGGCGATTACGATGAGGACACGGCGCACTACACACTCGAGGTGTGTACTGCATGGACGGGACAGCGCCGTGAATTCGTAACGATCATTGGTGCCGATCATCGCCAGGGCGATGTTCGACGAGCTGGGACGCGGTCACCGCCTTCTGCGGGGCAGTAGTCCCGCAGGCAGCGCAACATGCGCGGGAGGAACCTTATATGTGTGGGTTCTAACAACTGATGCCGCCCTAGCCGAGATCGTACATGACTTGACCGGGAATAGTTTGGCACTCACAGAGAGGCTGACCGTGTGAAGCGACTACCGCGAAAGGGTTTCAGGGAGGATTAGTACCCAAAAGTGTATCTAGTGGGGCTGACCATGGACATAAAGTTTCTGGTAGCAGTGGCCGCTCCAAAGGCCAAGGGGAGAGTATCCATGCTAGGCCAGACAAGGACAGCGCCCAGGGCAGAGTGGACAGCATGCGTACTACCAACAGCCCGTCCAAAACAAAAATGCTGGATCAGCTATATCCCTCTAACACCAAATATTAAAAAGAAATCATAAATTAATAAATACTTACAACGCCTAGGAATAGGATGCTGGGTCATGAACAATTCCTCTTCACCATTTTTATACAGTTGAACAGCTTTTCTCATGTCTGTCTCCTTAGCATGTTGGTCAAACCTTTCTCGAAGTAGTACAGCTTGATAACGGTAGACATGGCTGTAATACCCCAAATATTAAGTTAGAGTAAAATCTAAAAATGCTATTTAAACAAGGTATATACTATAAAATTATACTATGTTGTAAATAAATTATATGATATTTAACTAAAATAAAAAACAAAAGTATTTTGAAGATAGATTTGTAATATGTTTACACAAGTGGGAAAATAACAACAAAATAAGAGAAATATATTGAATTTGATGCCATTAATAGCATCAAATTCAATATATTTTATAACAGTAATTTCTTTATGAGGAATTTTACTGTATAAAAGCAAGTGAAACAATTAATTAGGCTACTAAAATAATTCATAACTAGTTTCGAGTTTGTGTCTCGTTTTAATTAAAAAAATACTAAAAACTTACAGGTACGTTCAAATGCTCAACTCATGGTATGAAACTAATTGAAATGTTATTACTGTTAGTGTTACCATGACTAGGTAAATATAGTATTATATATTTACCTGGTGATTTATAATGTATTTAACAACTTATATTAGCGACTGTTAATAAAATGTAAACTACAAAATAGAAAAAATACTGTTGTCAAAATATAATACAAATGGCAAATACTACACAATACTATTATCATCAAAATTAAGAGTTAAGTATGGTTATAGAACAAATAAACCTCTAACAAGAACACCCATAAACATTATGAGCAAGTAGGAACATTTATGGTTATCTGAAAAATAAAGTTGGCTGGTTTGATGTAATTACGTAATGAAAGAATAATAACAAAACAAGATATTAAAAATAGAATTATATTACAATACATACCGTCTATCGTAATACGACTCTAAATTGCGCAATGCCCTTTTATAAAGGCTACAAACTTTTTGAGAATGTGTTTTAAGACCTAGAAAGGGAACGTTCGCCATTTTTTTTTGTTTTGCTTGCTTAGCCTAATGTCATTTCTTTGACTTTGACGTTGACGCTTGTAACAGTATTGTCAGAATAAAAATATACTTTTCCTGTCACATCTTTATTATAAACAGCACAAATGAATTATTTACTATGTTTTATATATAGTATATATTTTTTCTAATTTCTTTTCTATCCGTACACCACATATGTATACATAACTAAGCTTAGGGAATTGATACTATCATTAAACACAGGCATGGTGATTTTAAAGTTGTGTGCTAATATTGCCATTAGGCCAAGGATATTACAGTAGTACCCGTTTAATACGATCACGTTTAATACGATTGCCCGCATAATACGCCATTTTGCGTCAATCCCAGCAACTTGAGACATGTTTTCATACATTTTTTAACGCTTAATACGATCGTCATCTCTTTAACACGCCAACACGTGCCACTCAAATACACATAATACCCCTTGCGGCAGCAGCCAGCGACTGACGAAGTGATAACTGTCGAGCGACCCTAAGTGATGATGACCAAGAAGATGAGTCAACTCTGATTTTGTCACACGCCCAGGAATTATCAGCAGTTAATGATTTAAGACACAATGTAGCTTCTTTGAATCAAAGCGAAAACGCACTGCGAAAATTAAATTACGTTGAAAATCTTGTAATTGCTAAATGCCTCAAAATCTTTTTGTTAAACTAAAATAAGTGATTACGTTAAGTAACGTAATAATAATAAACAACATTTTTTTATATTTTTAAATATTTTTTATTTTTTAATATTTAAAAATGTATCTAGTAGTAAGTATATTAAATAAAGAAAATAAACAACATTTTATTTAGGTAATTTTTAACTGTTAAATTCAATACGTAGGTATTCAAAATAATAGTAGAATATAATAAATAATAATGACACGTTTTTTCCCTTTCCCGCATAATACGCTTGCCCGCCTAAGACGCGTTTTTAGGCCAGTCCCTGCGAAATCGTCTTAAACGGGTTTTACTGTATTTAATGTAAACGAGTACAGTCTCTAAGCAATTAGTCGTCAGGTTATAAATTAGTTAAGTTATAAATTATTTAATTTAGGGTGAAAAAAAAAACCATTGTTGAATAAAACAGGGGATAATTTTTCAGCTTAACATATAAGTAGTGATCTCATAGACGGCGGGCGAACAAATTACAGTTTTATTTCTTCATGTTTAAAGTTACCCCTGCATCCCTCCTGGTACCTTCGGGATTTTACCCGTTGATTGTGCAGTTAAGTACACGGATGCCGTGCCATAATACTTGCGACAGTGGAGCTATAGAATGTCTCTGAAACTTAAGATCAGTATTCATGTTCAAGATCTATTAAACGTCAGGTCATTTGTTAGTGTAGATTTTACTAAGCGTCTACAAGATGTCACCGTCACGTTAATAATAATTTTTAACATATTTTCTAAACAAATAAATAATTATTTGCAAAACTTTGAAACGAACAATAACTTTAAATATTAACCTATTTATTAAGTCGGAAGTCGAACTTTCTAAGGCCATTTGAATGCAATGGGTTTTAGTGATCCTTTCTAATCACCGAACTTCATTGCATGTATTCACCCTCCCCTTCACTTTCTTCACGGTAGGCAGCGGACTAGCAAAAGTCCATGAGTGGCAGTATCACTCAACATCAGGTGTGCTGTTTTCTCTTTTGCCACCAACAAGAATTAAAAAAAAAATTAAATGAAAAGGAATGAGGAATTTTACGAATATAAAAAAGATCGTACGATGAAATTTTTTTCTTGGTGCTTGCACGGGACTCCGAGTTGATGCGGGGCCCCTAGTCAGTTGCCTAATCGGCCTTATGGATAATCCGTCCCTTATTTTTTTTTTTGTGGATGGGTTGCGGTCGGCGCGCTCCTCGCACCACTCCGTCTGGGGAGATAGAGGGGCTTAAGCACGCACACTCGCAACCCACCCACGATGTAATGGATAATCCGCCCCCGTGTATAATTGGAAAAATGAGACTGAGTATTCATGTTCAAGATCTATTAAACGTCAGGTCATTTGTTAGTGTAGATTTTACTAAGCGTCTACAAGATGTCACCGTCACGTTAATAATAATTTTTAACTCGATCAACCGAGTACATATAAAATTAATCACAAAAGAAGTCTGATGGTGGTTACTAATAGCAAGTACTTTGAAAATACCCTACAAACGTAGTTCAAAATAGAACTAGAGAGTGACTTAATGACGTTAATGATGAACAGGCAGACCCAGACTTTTTCGAACAAAGTGATCACGATACGGAATCAGCGTGGGTTGTATGAAGTACAAAAACCCTAATAAAATTAAACTGAGGCCTACCGAGCGCGAAGAAATAGAGGCTTTTTTGCGTTTGTTATTTTATACATAAGTCTTCAAGTCCAATCACCAGAACGCCAAATTCATATTTGTTACTGATGGTTCTGACAATGAGAGTGAATTTTTCTTGAAAAATAATGAATAGGTTATAGTTAAGTCACGATCCAGGTCTCATTATGGAGTAGGCAAGAGAAATGAGACACGATGCAATTGTATTAAATTTAATCTTATTAAATGCAACAAAATAAAATAAATGAAAAAGAAAACTACATATTTTCTAAACAAATAAATAATTATTTGCAAAACTTTGAAACGAACAATAACTTTAAATATTAACCCTTCTAATCTTTTTTAATAGAAATAGAAGTGCAGTAACAGATAGCAGTGCAAGAAAGTCGGAAGTCGAACTTTCTAAGGCCATTTGAATGCAATGGGTTTTAGTGATCCTTTCTAATCACCGAACTTCATTGCATGTATTCACCCTCCCCTTCACTTTCTTCACGGTAGGCAGCGGACTAGCAAAAGTCCATGAGTGGCAGTATCACTCAACATCAGGTGTGCTGTTTTCTCTTTTGCCACCTACAAGAATTAAAAAAAAAATAAATGAAAAGGAATGAGGAATTTTACGAATATAAAAAAGATCGTACGATGAAATTTTTTTCTTGGTGCTTGCACGGGACTCCGAGTTGATGCGGGGCCCCTAGTCAGTTGCCTAATCGGCCTTATGGATAATCCGTCCCTTATTTTTTTTTTGTGGATAGGTTGCGGTCAGCGCGCTCCTCGCACCACTCCGTCTGGGGAGATAGAGGGGCTTAAGCACGCACACTCGCAACCCACCCACGATGCAATGGATAATCCGCCCCCGTGTATAATTGGAAAAATGAGACTGTCAATTATTTAAGAATTGATTGTGATCAATTCGTTTGTGAAACTTTTTGGTAGGACTTTGAAATTCTGATTCTCAACATTTCTGTGTGTCGAAAAGTGATAGAGATAAACACTGTGGCAGATAGAGTATCTTGTATGGGGGAAGAGTGCGACATACGCTCTCCGTGCTGTCCTTATGTTCATATAAGTAGATGTAGGATAATTATACTCAAGCATTTGTAGAACCTCGTAGTCCGGGACTCTAGCACGGTTACCTGCGCCTAGTTTCAGCGTCCACCGTTATGGAGTTGTCCCCACCAGTGACGTGTATTTCTACGTAATTCAGGGGTCTGGCGACTTTACGCCACCCTCCTTTGTTAGCAAACCCCTCAACTTGACCGCCATGCTATCGGCAGTCTTGGCTTCCTCGGCCCTAGGGAACTTTAAAATCCATCAGGCCTTGCTCGTCTTGATTTCGACGCCTCTGATAGTGGAGACGTCTAGCTTCCTCTGGACGCGACGTAAGACAACATCATACCTGAGGCCCTTTTCAGCCGCCTCAGGCAGTAAAATTATCACCACCACGGCTGTTTTCGGTGACTGGCGCATCCTCCACGGTCTCCGAAGACAAGAATCGACGAGAAGAATCTCTCCGGCTTCTACCTCGGGTGCGGAGGCTTCAGCGTTTATCCTTCACCGTCCTTTTTTGACTGCGATTTTTTCTACTGCGCTCGGCCGCTTGCCAGTCCAGTTCGGGCGCAGCTGCGGTGCCAGGCGCATATGTGATGATCATCCGACGGTGGCCCTTGGACGGGTCTGTGGTAGAACTGCCACCCTCATTCTTCGACGGCTCTGTGGCAGAACTGCCATCCTCTTCATTGGATCAAGCGCTGAAAGCCTTACTGTGCGTACTTAAGGGTTTCCGGCACTTCTTTGTCTTCTGTACGACCACCTTTGTCGTCAGGTCCTCAGCGTATTTTTATGCCTCGAGAGCAGGACTGTCAGCAATACTGCAGTCCGATGAGGCATCTTTGCCTTCTACACCAGTTTTGTTGTTGTTTGACAAGGCTTTATTGTGGATAGTAGGCTCCTTGTTCGTGTTCATGGTATTGGGCATCTCACCCTTCTATCTGCATCTAGTTTGTGTGCACATTGATCCATCGAGTTCCCGCAAGTATGGAAGAAAAGAGGTTGACCTGGACAATGATCGCGATACCTAGGCAAGCATACATTTGTCACTTAAAACATGGGGTCGACTGGTACCCAGTCGCAGTTGTCAATCTTCAAACGAATGAGTCACTGGGCCCGTTGAATATCGCATCCAATAGGTACCCTTTACAAATAGAGGGCATAGAGTGAATTTGGGGCATCCCACAAAATGCAAATGCACTTTTATACTTCAATCATCCAGAAAGCCAACGATCCAATCATAGATTCTCTCGTGGATTCTATATGACAGTAGCTTCTTAAGAAGGACCCTGTACATACTCTATCGAATGCCTTTGTGATATCAAGGCTGAACGGTAGCGCGTCATCACTGCCCTCCAAGGCCTCTGCCCAATGGTGTTTAATGTACAAGAAGATCACCAGCTGATCGATCATGATAAATGACGTATTAGCGATCACAGAAGATGCTCCAGCTAATTATCCTCAAGGTACTGAAAATATACCGCTTCTGGTATAAAATTGTCGTTAATTGTATCCCTTTATGTTACAGAAGTTAGATGACAGTAGAATGGAATTCTTTTTGTTTGCACAATTGGCGTAGTGGTTAATATACTGACCTACCATGCCAATATCATGGGTTCAACGCTTGTAAAGTCCGCTAGAATAAAAGGACTATTTCCTTAGTGCAGAGTGTTCTCTAAAAAAAAGTTTCTACTAATCAGCTTATGTATTTAAAAGAAGCTACAATTGAAAAGCTATGTTAGTGAATATCTAAACTAACATCATTGCAGATTCCAATAATTTAACATTTGTCGTGATATACGTTTTATCTTTTGCCATCATCATGCCCAGTCTTCCGTGTTGGACACATGCTTCCCCCGTGAGTGAGGAGATTGTGTGGTAATCACTACGCATACGAGGTGAGTTGGTGTTTGCAGTGAGATCTTAAACTTTGCCCGGAATAAAGATGTTCGGACTGATGATCGCTTTGAGCTGTTAAATGTCTCCCAGGCTATGTTAAATGGTCCGTTTTCTTTTTAAGTTTTTTTTTTAAAGACTACCATATGCACTAAATAAATAATCGTTGTATTGCGGGAACTTTAGAAACGTAATTAACGGACACAAATTACATCCAGACTCAGAACAACAATTTGTGGATCGCACAAAGTGTTGTTCTGCGTGGGATTTGAACCCGCGACACTGGCATGGTCGGTATCTTAACCACTATGCCATCGGTGCAGCTGCAGATGATATCTACTCTCCTGCTGTTGATTGTTACGGGTCCCCTCATGCAAGTAGGGTGGTGACAATTGTATTGTTATCCCATCGCCAAACAGGGCAGGGCTTTTAATAATATTAGAATTCACTTATTCAGACGAGACGTCTCACCAAGTCATCGAAAATATCTTCAAATTATTCCAATTTAGTGCATTTTCAACCAGAATTATACTTAAAGCTAAGATGACATTGTCCAAAAAAAAAACGATAGTGAAATTATCTCTGGCAGGATTTAGGTACCCATATATTGGCAAACTGTTTCAACACCTAATTTGCCAAAGGAGATTAAATGATAAGGTAATTGGAACGGTTTGCTAACAGATGTTTCATGACACTTCATGTTTTGTCTAGTTTAATATTTTTGATTAAGAAATGAGTTTTATAAAGTGTAGATTCTATAATGTGTTTGTTGCTAATATTGACCTTCAATAGTGTATAGTGAATATTTCGTTCACATCTGTTACAAGGCTGTCATGTTTGGAAGCTGCACGCGATATCAATGAATAGTTCGTCAAGCTAACGTATAATAAAAAAAAGGCAAGTGCGAGTCGAAGTCGCACAGGAAGGGTTCTGTACCATTATCTATAAAATCGCGTTTTTTGTATGGCATACCCCCTTAAAGTTTATTTTATTTTGTTTTTAGTATTTGTTGTTAAAGCGGCGATAGAAATACATAATTTGTGAAAATTTTAACTGTCTAGCTATCGCGCTTCTTGAGGTACAGCTTGGTGACAGACAGACGGACGGACAGACAGCGAAGTCTTAGCTAGTACTAAACCCATACCCGTTGTTACCCTTTGGGTACGGAACCCTAAAAATTAGGGTTATTCTTGAATGCAGGCAAAGAGGCTACAGGTTATTTCTTCTCCAAACAGTCGGTATATTTTTTTTTCTTGTGGTGACGGACTAAGAATGCCATGGTGATCGGTGAAAGATTAAGGGATAAGCAGATAACACGATAAGAGAAGGAAAACTCGAAATAAAATTGTAAATAAAACAATTTTTACGAATTTTATAGCATTTGTATTTAGTTTTTGGTTGCCCGAAGTATCGAACTCTTTAGAGCGTTCAGAGTCACGGGCAGAGAGTCCGGATAAAATTCTAAAAATAGTTTTATTTACAATATATAATAATCACGTAAACATCAGAAATCATTATTGAAATAAAATCTGAACTTATTTCGACCGCGATTAATCAGTACCGATTTTATTATAAGGGTCCGTCTAGTATGTGCCCAGGGCCACCATAAGGAGGTCTCCCAAAGTCTGTAGTATTCACTTAAATTATACCTAAAAGGCTTTTTTTTATTTTACGTAAATATTGAAGTTAAATCATGACATAATATTAAACGAGAGAGACCAAAAAAAATTTTTTTGTGGTAGGCCACGGTCAGCGCACCCGCTTCGACGCGCGGCCTCGTAAGCCACCCATGTAGCACGTCGCCTTCGTCGTCGGCCCGACGGAATACCCCGAGGGCCCTCTCCCGTCGACGTCCTTTCCCGGGACGCTGATCGCTGTCGCGAGGCTAATCTCTCCGCGGGTGCCGAACTAAATCCCTGGTCCGAATATTAACCTCCTGCATCACACATAGTCAGACGGTTTGTATAAAGTTTTATTTCAAGTTTACTTTCTCTTACATAGGTTTTATCTGCGTATATCTCTTGGAGGACCAAGGACCAAGTCGTAAAGGAGGTCATTCACGATATTCACCGGAATGAAAGGAGGGTTAGGGATAGTTTTTTAAATATTATTCCATAACCACACTCACGGGCAAGAGAGGATACATACATGGATGATAATAAAAGTTCCTAATATTACTTTAGCATTATATAGGATACTAGCTGACCCAATAGACGTTGTTCTGTTCAAATAAAAGGAATTCTTCTTGAAATCGATAGCAGCGCCGCATACCGGGTCCAATTGTGAATCTAAACCATTCTCGAATCCCTTTGAACACACCAAAAATTTCATCAACATCGGTCCAGCCGTTTAGGAGTTCAGTTACATACACACGTACACAAGAAATTTATATAATATAAAGATATTTTCACGAATAAAGTGTATTATAATTCCAATAGGTAGCAGTTTGAATATATTCCGCTTTCGTTAAGATTCAGCAGAAGGCGTGCTGCAATAACCTCCCAGGTAGAAGAGTGTCGTAGTTTCGAAACGTAAGTACATAGGTCACGGGAATGCAAATTATTATTTTGAAGCCTGAGTGTAATTTGTGTCCGTCAATTAGGTATAGTTGTTTTTAGTCTTCGCAAGACGGGAAATTGTTTTTTAATCTAGGTGCAGTTTAATAAAAAAAACTATCATTCAATTAAATTCTTATTACTCTTGTTTGGGCTCGTTATTCCTTTATTAAACTGGAAAACTTCTTCCATAGCTAGTTAGGTAGTATAGTTATAAACAAGAGAAAGAAACCTCGCATACAGAGCCTAATACCTGTTGTGATAGTTTAAATTTATATTTATTGTAAATAAAATTTAATTATATCTGAAACAAGAGAGTTATTCGTGCGAACTTATTTATTGGTTGCATTAACTAAGCACTCAATTACACAAATAGTGCTTTCAAAATATATAATCGATTTTCTTTAACAATATTTATTCAGAGAGAGAGAGAGACGAAAATTCTATGAAATCATTGTGAAATAATCATTAAATATTTCTAAGATATTATTTATAAAACTATCTGCGAAACATTGTAACGACAATTTATTTGCAATATAATTCTATCAAAATGCAATAACAAAAAATTGTGTCACGCTATTATCGGGGTCAAAGAAAGTTAGGGAAACTGCCTCGAGATGACCAATCGATGAGAACCGGTCGCGCAAGCCGGCCAATCAGAGAAATCGCGCCATCCTTTTAAAAAACTACCTTTTCTAGTCTATGACCCTAAACTAAAATGCACGACCTATAATATAACTATATACATATAGTTTTATGAAAAGCAACTGCATGGATTTTTTTCGGTTATAATTGCTTTTAGATAGGTATGACCGCGTTTATTCAGTAAACGCCAGACATATTGTTCTGGTCTCAGTGTTCATCGACACTCGGTGCGGTGGGCACGACCATCGCACATAGATAATTTCCATCATAAACAAATTACTTTTTATAACTTTGTGTTTATCCAAGTGAAAATAAATTTAATTGAACCGACAATAATCAGTGAAAATCCTTTGTTGGAGTATTTAAAGATCCTGCAGCTGGTATCACCTGGCACCTGTTTGAAATCTCTTCATTTTTAATTTTGCGGTAAATATTAATTTTTTAATTATAGAATAAATTATTTTAAAAAATATTATTTATTATTTTTGGTAGCAAGTCAAATGGTAACTGTTGATCGTGGACCTGTGTAATACCAGGGACACAGCTTTGTCGCTGGTAGAGTTTGGTATTTCAGCTCTCCATAAATATGTATATTATTATATATGTATATTTAAATATATATAAATTTATCTGTGTGGTGACGGACTAAGAATACAATTCACCACTCCCTATCTTGCCCGTGGATGTTGTACAAGACGACTAAGGGATATAATATGCACATAAGATCTGTGCAAGAGAAGGAAAACTCGAAATGAAACCCTATACCAACATGTCTGACCAGCATGGTATAGTAGGTCAAATTCCCTCCCATTGTGGAGGAGGCCCGAGCCCAACAGTGGGACATATGTGGGCTGCGATGATGATGATGATGATGATGATATTTAAATATCTGTATTCCTTCCTTGGTATACGAAATTAAATTACTTAGTACTATATAGGTACATATGTATATTATAGTGAAAATGCACATTGAAATAGTGTAAACCAATTTAGGCTTTTGTGGCTTTTGTTTGTTGAATTGTTAAAGAAACATTGTAAAAAACTATGTTTTTAAATTTTACATTTGGTTTTTAAATTTTTAATTAATTGTAGCTATCAACATGTGCACGCAGCAGCGAAAATATATTTAATTATACATTAATGGCGTGAGCTTACTGTTTGCGGCAACCCTATTGGGCCTTCTTCGGAAACATTTACGGCAATCCTTTTTGAAAATGTCCACAAAAATATTGTTTATGTGTATTTGTAAGTAGTTTCTAATGGTAAGAATACAATTCACCACCCCCTCTCTTTGCCATGGCTGTCGTATAAGACGACTAAGGGTTTAGAATGTGCAGACAACATTAATGCCAGAGAAGGAAATCTCAAAAGGGTAATACATAAAAAGAATCGCTGTTACGGAATGTTCTAAATCCATCATCATTTCAGCCTATACACGTCCCACTGTTGGGCTCGGGCCTCCTTCACTATAGGAGGGAATTTGACCTCTATACCACGCTAGTCAGACGTGTTGGTATAGGGTTTTGTTTCGAGTTTTCCTTCCCTTCCATAAATATTACATGCATATTATATCCCTTACTCGTCTTTTACGACACCCACTGGCAAGAGAGGGGATGGTGAATTGTATTTTTACGCCGTCACCACTCGGATGTCCTACAGTTGAAACAAAAATCGTTAACGGAATGAATAAATAAAAGTCAGTATAAAAAAAACAGATTTGATGAATATCGTATTTTTTTTTAATTTACAATAATATATAAGTAGATGTGGTGATAAGGAGAAAGGGAAACGAAAAGGAAATATCCAAATAAAATCCTATAACAATCGTCCAACCAGACAAATTAACCTACTATACCATAGTAGGTTAATTTGTCTGCTGTTGTGAAGGAGGCTCGTTCCCAGCATTGTGGTATGTATATGAGCTGATGATTGTACCAGTTTAAACCGCGTGATGATGGAGTAAGGTTTTATAACCTTACTCCTCCTTTTTTGCCACTAGATATAGTAAAAGACCACTGAGGAATACGATATTCGGTTAACATCGGCGGAAGAGAAGGAAAACTATCATGTCTGACCACCATGGTGTAGTAGGTTAATTTCTCTGTTATTATGGACTAGTAACCCGTTCTCGCTTCGCTTCGGTTTCATTCGCCTTACCCGTGTAGTTCCCGTGGGAATACCAGGATAAAATATAGCCTATGTTACTCAGAGATAGAATCCTAATGGTGAAAGACAAGTTTATTCGTATTCAACATACAAAAATACAACGTTTCCTCTTTATAATATTAGTGTAGTAGATGTAGATGAGGACTGGGCCCGGAATTGGGACGTGTGTGGGTTGCGAAGAAGTATTTTGAGCTGTTTATTTCATTTAATTCAAATTTAACGTTAATAAAAATTTAAGTAACGATTTAAATAAATAAAACTGCTTAAATAAAAACTTTCATATAATAAAACTTGATGAAGGTAATCACAATAAAAGTGAGATTATCAAGGTTCATCATAAATTATTAATTGTAAATTGATGTACTGATAAGGGCAAGGGCTTTTTGGTATATTAACTTCCTACTTCCCTTCTTATTGAATGTATAGGTACATAAGTTTATTTTGTTATTACTCTATGTGTAAGATATTACTCTGTTACATTGTTTTAATAAATTTTATGAATCTACTACTCGGATGCAGTAAACACTGCTTTTCGAGAATGAGAAATTAACATTATGCTTATTTTAATATGTAAAAATAGTACGTGCGATTTCACTTTTTAAAATTCTGATATATAAAAATGTGGCTGATATAAGCTTAATGTGACTGACTGTGTTGTCATAGTCTGAACACCCAAATGTAATGTATGATCATATTTTGATTTAGTATTTGTTTTGAAAATCATACATACTTATTAATTTTTAAAAGTCTCGTATGTACTAAGGCACATTTAAAATTTTCTCAAGATCTACTCGAGGAACTAAAAATATTTCTTTTACGTCTAATATCTTTGTAGTCATTGCCAACCCTCACGCAATTATACTTATTCCCTCACTGAGTGATGACAACCTAGATGTCAGAGCGAAGGCGTGATCTGGTATCTGTTTTTAGCGATAGGTAGAAAAAAAATTAGAATTCTTCACTCTACATCAATTTTCTTTTGAATTTAGCGCCAAATTTTACCGTAGAATCATAAACACACATTGCAAAATATAATGATTCCAAAGTAGATTATTCAATTTTTCACAAAATTTGCATAGTACAAAAGTAAATAATCTGTAATTTTACCAGATTTTGTGAGTTCATTTCATGTTAAATATGAAAATTAATTTTGGCTAAAAATAATGTTATACAGAGCGCTAAGTCAGACAAAACAGTTGCGCCAAAATGATTAAAATAACGTGACCGTTAAATCAGATTGAAAAAAAAAAACTAGGTCCAGATTCATCTTACTGTGGAAAGTGAAACTATTTTACAGTCACTGGTTACTTTCATTCGTGGGAACTACTTAGATCACACTTTATTATCTGTGGGCATATCACATGCATGTTATTGAGACTTGCATGCACCGCCTGAAAATAAAATCCGGCCCACTTGGGTTAGTTTCAGAACGTTCTTTCGCGTGCCGACTAAAACTATGTGTTTAAACTGCAATCTTTATGAATATACGAATTTAGTAGATTTCTATTTATATAATACCACCACATTGATCTCGATCACCCCAACCAGATGGTTAGGGATTGCCAATTTCTATATTTTGGGTTCGAAACCAAATCTTATAACGTTTGTTATACTAAAATATTTTGGTGAATTGTGTGTACCTTCTACCCGTACATATCATTGAGAATTGTGACAGAACGCTACTTAAAGCAAGGTAGTTTTGCATGAATACTGTTTCTGTAGACTACTTGAGCTGTTTTCATGATTCATATTATGATCTTACAGAAGTTGATGACAGGCTCAGATGAAAGGTCAGGACTTTTATGCTTATGGGTCATCCAGATTTTTGTCCGGCACCGTGTGGATCACAGCACAATGGTGACCTTTTAAACTAAAACCGACCTTCTATATCATAGGCACTATTCTCACGCAAAACAATACTTTATGTGATCAACAAGTGGTTGTCCTGATTCTGGTTGCAATTTGTGTCTGTTTATTGTATGTCTGTAATGAGCCATGGGACACAAAAATTTAATAACTACCTAAGATTAAGAAACAAAGAAGCGTAAGCAATAATAAGAAAGAAAAGAATTAGCATGCTAAAATGGCAATAGGGAGTCCACATCGCTCGTTGAATCGACAAACGTTGGAGAAAAAAGTTCTCAAGTGGCGACCCCGAATTGGACAACGCTGCGTAGGACAAGTCTCTACTCGGTAGACTGACATCTTAAAAGTTGCAGGGAAACGTTTGGATGCAAGTAGCCTGTTCTTAGTGGCATTCTCTTGGGGAGGCCTATGTCCAGTAATGGATGTCTAAGGGTTGACGAATGGATGAAAACTCCAAAAAACCATAGGCTGTATTACAACCCGTGTTATTAGGGTGAAATTGAAATGTTCATCATATTTCTGATTAATCAGATAATGTAAATTTTTATTTAATAGTGGTAGGACCACACTGTCGACAGTTATCTGTCTACAGCCGCGGGCCGGTCCGTCCGGGGTAGTACCACACTCTCGCAGAAAATCGACGTCTGAGTAGTAGCATTTTGTTACTGCGCTTCGTTCGGTGAGCGAGAGAGCCGGAAGCCCAACTTTCTGAGGGTGTTCGCGTGTGGAGGGTGTTGGTGGTGCCTTTGGTATTACCGAGCCTCAATGCACGTATTCACACTCCCTTTATTCCCTTCGCGGTAGGCAGCGGCAGTGATAGAGAAGATTAGGAGCGCGAGGTTGTCTTGGTATGGACATGTGATGAGGAGGGATGAAAGCCATGTGATAAGGCGGGTTATCGATATGAATGTGGATGGACGAAAGAAGCATGGGCGACCCAAAAAGAGATGGATAGACTGTGTGAATGAGGACATGCGTATGAAAAGGGCGAGTACAGATATGATGGCCGATAGGAGGTTATGGAAGGTAAGTACATGTTGTGCCGACCCCACTTAGCGTGGGATAAGGGCAGGCAAATGATGATGGTAGGCAGCGGCCTTGTAAAGGTCCATGAGCGGCAGCAACACTTACCATCAGGTGTACTGTTTGCTCATTTGCCACTGCTTGCAATAAAAAAAAATTAAGAATAGATTGTATAAGATTGCAAAGTATGTCAGAAGTTTTAATAAATTTCTTTAGAAATTCGTTTCTTTATACGTGAAATTGCGGTCAAGTTAAAAATATTTCTCATTCAATGACTACAGTTTTTTACAAGGAAGGTTGAAGTTAAGTAGGCCTACTGTAAAACTTAACCGGAGTACTTACAGTGGTTGTTGTTCTTATGTCACTTGTGGTTAGATAAAAAAGACGACTACATTTGTAAATTAGATTTAGATAAGTCAAAGATTAGGAGGGAAAGAAAAAAAAATTATATAAAATGGTAGTTTAAAAATACAATATGCACGTTTAGAAAACCGAAATAAAAGTGCGTTGCAAAAAATAGGGTTCGCGACATTTATTGAGTGACGCTAATATTTAGGCCAACGATAAAAAATATCGCTAATTCAAAAGGAAAAGATAATGAAACAAACTATTTAAATTATTACATTGTCATCGATTTATGGTAAGCGTGCTTAGTTTCAAATAAATCCGAACTTTAGGACGGAGTGAAAATCACGTTCAAGATTCCGTTACATCAAACTAATTAGAAAACTAAGATTATAATAACGGAACGTAAGGGGCATATATATTATAATCTATTTCCGTTAAAAAGACATCGAAGGCAATTATAAAATGAACTCCTACTAGTGGTACCGAAGATTAATGGCCTTATAAAAAAATCAAAATAAAACAAGATTGCTTCGACCTCCAGAACTCATCTGACCTTATGAACTTACAATTAATGTTCCACTGAGATGACTTTTTATGCGACCTTCGGAACACCAGAAATTTATTTCGAAATCTACACTAATATTATATAGAGGAAACGTATTTTTGTATGTTTGTTACGAATAAACTCAATCATTCCGTGCGGTGACGGAGTAAGAATACAATTCACCGCTCCCCATTTTGCCCGTGGATGTCGTAAAAGACGATTAAGGGATATAAATAAGCATATAAGATGTGTGCAAGAGAAGGAAAACTCGAAACAAAATACTATTCCAATACGTCTGACGTGACGGGGAATAGTAGGTCAATTTCTTTGCCATTACGGAGGAGGCCCGAGCCAAACATTGGGACAATATAGGCTGAGATGAAACTTAAAAACTACTGGACGGATTTCGATCATTTTTCTACATTAGAATATTATATTATCCTTGAGTAACATAGGCTATATTTTATCCCGGTATTCCCACGGGAACGGGAACTACGCGGGTAAGGCAACTGAAACCGAAGCGAAGTGAGGGCTGTGTACTAGTATAAAATAAAAATGCATAAATTAGTTTAAGATTTCTCAGGTTCATTCAGTCAGTTTTTTTTTAGGAGGCCTTATATTTGCTTTGGACGCATCGTGTTCGAATTTTTAAAGTCACAGCAGAACAGTGTAGAGCTTATTTTGTCCGCTCTCCACCTTTTAAGTGGACCATTGATTTTTTTTTTTTTTTATGGGTGGGCTATGGTAAGCGCACGCGCGGTCCTGTCCTTCCGGGGCGATGAAAGGACGGCGCGCGGGCCCATAACCCACCCGTACCCACGTCACCTCGTTGTTGGGCCGACCACCGGAGCAGATGTGACTTGTCATCAGTGGTCGGCCCGACGGAATACCCTTTCGGGTAACCTCTCACCTCTCGACGTACTGGGACGTCGGTCGCCATCGCGCGGTCAGCCACTCTGCGGGTGACGGACAATTCCCCGGTCCGATCACCCGTGGCCTCGGCTAGGGCGGCATTAGGCGCAGATATTCGCGCCTGCGCCGCCCGAGTCGCCGGCGGCGGAACGTGTTGCCGAATAGGAGCTCTACTCGCACACGATCCGCCGCCTCCTTCCGTGAGATAACGGCCTCACAGAAGGCGGCGACCGCGTCCCAGTTCCTGACGCTGACGAGCATCTCCCTGGCGATGGTCGGCAGCGCCAGGTCGGCACCGATAATTGCGACGAGTTCACGGCGATCCCCCTCCCATGCAGCACACTCCTCGAGCGTGTGCTGCGCCGTGTCCTCGTCGCAACGGCAGTGGTGACAGGACGGTGTGCTCTCCCTCCTGACAATCTTATGCAGGTACTTCCCGAAGCAACCGTGCCCCGTCAGCACCTGCACCAGTCGGAAGGAAAGCACCCCGTGCGTCCGCTCCAACCACTCCATCAGCACCGGCCGGAGAGCCTCGACGGTCCTGACACCGTACCGAGGACTCCCCAGCCGGACTGCCCAACGGGCAATGACTTCTCGGCGGGCGTCGACCCGCCAGGCGGTGATCTCTTTGATGGAGACCATGCCGCCGCGGGCGCGCGTCTCCGACACCCGCCGATAAATGTCGGCGAGCAACTCCGCCTCCAGATCCCACGGGGGAGTTCCGGCCAGGAGGCACGCTGCCTCTGTCACCACCGTGCGGTAACCCCACACCGGTGCTCCATACAGGGCCATCGACCGGATCACCCCCACGTACAGCTGTCGGCACGTAGCACTGGGTCCGCCCACATTCGGCATCAGCCGCGAAAGGGCGGACGCCGCGCCGACAAGCCGGGGAACAAGTCGATGGAGATGCTCCCGGAACCAAAAATGCCCGTCGAGCACCAGGCCCAAGTACTTCATGTGGGCCTGGATGCTGATGGTGACCGACTTCACGATGATCGAAGCGCCGGCGGGAGGCCCGGCGGTACGGAGGCCATGGAACAAAAGGGCCTCCGTCTTTTGCAGGGCTACTCTCAGCCCCAGCGCTTCGATCCGCCTGACAATCTCCTCGGTGCCGAGAGTTGCCAGGCGTGCCGCCTCCTCTAGCGTCCCACCCCAGGCTGTGACGAGTGTATCGTCGGCGTAGCAAATTACGCCCAGCCCGGGTGGGAGGCTTCCTCTCAACGCCCAGTCGTAGCCGATGTTCCACAGGGTCGGACCCAGAACCGACCCCTGTGGGACACCGCACGTCATGGGCGTTCGCACAACGTCCCCTACTCGGTCAACGTAGAGGACGCTGCGCCCCTCCAAGTAGTCTGCCACCAGCCGCCTGAGGTACACGGGCACCCCGTGATATCTCAGCCCCTCCCTGATGCAGCTGAATGGCAGACTGTTGAAGGCATTGGCGATGTCCAGGGACACCGCCAACAGGACTCCTCCGCCGGTGACGGCCTCCGCTACCACGGCCTTCAGGCGCAGCAGGGCCGCGATCGTCGAACGCCCTCTCCGAAAACCAAACTGGGCGTCCGACAGATCAGGCCCGACCCCGACGAGGTGCCGCTCGATGCGGGCAGCCAACACCCTCTCCAGCAGCTTGCCCGCATCATCGAGCAGCACGATGGGCCTGTAGGCCGAGGCCGACTCGGGAGACCGTCCCGGCTTCGGCAGGAGAACCAGCCTCCCCTCTTTCCAGCATCCAGGGAACTGCCCGGACGTCAAACAGGCGTCGAACAGTCCCCTGAGGCGTGGTCCCAGGTGCTCGAGGACCAGGGCCAACACACGGTTCGGAATACCATCGGGCCCGGGGGCGGTGGATTTCACTCGCATACGCGCCACCGCCGCCCCCATTTCCGGCTCCGTGATGGGCGGAGCACTTTCATCTTCGGCCTCCCGGTCGCTATCTGGCGAAGCCATGACCGGAGGCGTGTGCTCCGCCCGCCGTGGAAAGAGGTCCTCGACAACTCTGGTGAGGAGGCTGGGCTGGAGAGTCTCGTTGAGGGGGGGGCCCCGCCCGCGGAGCTTGTTCAGCGCTGCGAGGTAGGGGCGACCCCAGGGGTCACGCTCGAGACTGTCCAGCATCTCCCGCCGACTAACGAAGTGGACCATTGATGCCATTTTTATTTGAATTTATTCTGACACCCTTCTTGATCGACACGACGTTCCAGCGCAGCTAGACTAAGGTAGCTTAGTCTATTTTTGTCTTAGCAAGTTATTCAACAGCATTGATTACTGATATAGAGAACTTTTATCGGTATAGTGACGAAATTAGAATATAATTCGCGAACCCATGTTGTTAAACCCGTCTAAGAAATATAGAGATAACATCGATGCAAGAGAGGGAAAATTCGGAATGAAACCCTATGCCAAAACGTCTGAGCTGAACGTGGTATAGTAGTTTAAATAGTGGTTATTACACTCATTGTGCTGAAATTTAGATGAATTTGTTTAGGTATAGAGTGAATATCGTCAAATATTGTCAAAATGTTATGTTGGGCCAACACTACAACATACCATAACTCAGGTAAAATTATCAGCGAAGAAACAGCCAGTGCATTATTGATGTATTTTTAAAATAAAATGACAAAGGGGTTAAGCTTCTATAAAATAAATTAAAGCTAAATTTCCTAAAAAAAAAAAAAAAAAGGGGCTACAATTTGGAAAACTAGCAGAAATCGCATAAACACCATTTACAATACCACCTTAATTTTTTGTAACTTATTAATGTAGCTTTAATTATGAGAAATCAGTCATTTATTCACATTATAAGCAAGAGAACGTCACATGGTGGGTTTTGGCGGGCATCTGGAAGTGTCCTGTGGTGTTCTTGTATTATATTCCATATCTTGAAAAGAAAATTATAACTCGACCCTGGCAAAAAAAAAAAAAAAAAAATGGCTCGTATTAGTAGCTGGTTAGCAAGATAAAAAGAAGAAGAAGAACGTACATGTTAAAATATTAAAAAAAATATTCGGAGGTGTCCCACTCCGTCGTCCGATACGTGGGCGTCACTTGAGAACCTTTCGTCCCCAGCGGTTGGCGATTCGTCGAGCGATATGACCAGTCGATTGTCACTTCAGTGCGCTAATTCTTTGTGCTATGTTACAGCCGTTCTTCTACGAGTTTCCGTATTTCGGGTTCCATCTCGCAGAGAAATCCCAAGCATAGCTCGCTCACACGTTGAGCGACTTTGAGTCTGGTTACGAGTATGAGGCCAGCGTTTAGGGATTGCGTATCCGTGTCATAAGTCATCACTATCTTTACATTTTGGTGTGGACTGTAATAGAAAAAAATATGAACTAGCGACTTTCTTAATATTTATTGCCGGACATTAAAAAAAAAAAAAAAAGCGACCCGATTAGATGTTTCGCAATAACATGATTAAAACACTTTATCATTAAGACATTTCAATAACTAAATTACAAAACCTTGCCATAAATAAAATTATAAGTTAAATACGTTTCTTAACAGTTTAACTAAATAATCGGATCAAATTTAATCGATATTCAGCAATAAATCCTAGGTAATAATTAGCAATTATAATAAATAATATAAAATTCACGAAGCAATTTGTCATTGAATGTTGCTTATTGCAACATGAAAAATGTTTTAGATGGAAGATTACGAAAGCCGTTTTAAGAACAATACGGTCGTTGTTGTAACTATAAATCATCGTCATCATCATTTAAGCTCATATACGTCCCACTGTTGGGCACGAGCCTCTTCCACAATAGGAGGGAAATTGACCTACTATACCATACTAGTCAGACAGGTTGGTATAGGGTTTTATTTCGAGTTTTCCTTCTCTTGCATAGATGTAACATGTGCAATGTATCCTTTAGTCGTCTTTTACGACATCCACGGGCAAGATAGGGAGTGGTGAATTGTATTTCTACTCCGTCACCACACGGAAAAGTCCATAAATATATCTAAACTATTATTTATACTATTATTATTTAGCGCTATGACATTGCCTTCTTTAAACGAGGTTTAAGAAGAGTATTTCTTTCACGGTAGGCAACGGCTGTGCCTCTGGTATTGCAAAGGTCCATGTGCGGCAGTATCACTTACCATCAGGTGTGCTGCTTGCTCGTTTGCCACCGTTGGTAATAAATAAAAAAAATATTATATTTGTCTATGTTTAAATTTTACAGTTGGTAAATATTTTGATGAATAAGCAATAACAGAACGCATCAAGGTGCTTTGCGAAATTCTCGTGGCAACTCGCTTGTTACGTAAATATTTGCTAACCACCACCAACACAAGATTTGCTTTTCTATATTCGCTGTATCAAACTAGTTACATATTTTAAAGTGTATTAAAACCAGTTTTCTTAAAATAATTAAGAAATCTATTTTAATAGACTCAAAAGATAACATTATTTTATCACATTATCAGATTTTAATTGTTTTGAAATGTTTTTTTTAATGTTTTTTTTAATGAATCCTTGTATGTACTAAAGGTGATAGTTAGACTTACTGATAACCTTTAAATCATTATCATGGACTTAAAGCATGATATAACTTGCTACTGGCAACAATGGCATGGTAAATCGTATTAATATCTTTTGCTATAATTTTAAAAAGAGAAAATTCAAATGTCAGACACAAAGCAAAAGGAACTAACTATTTGGGTACATGACAATTTAAAAATAATATTGCTTGTACCTAATGTGGATATTTCTATATTCGATACTTACTAAATTAATATAAATATTAACAATCTATCAAGAATTCTGATTTTTACGCGAGTATTACCTTCAATAAAACTACTTTACGGATTTTATCGCGTTTATTGTATTTGATTTTTGACTGCCCGACTTTTCGAACAATTTACAGCGTTCATGGTCACGGACATCTTAGTTCGCTCGTGACAAACGCGATAAAATCCGTAGTTTTATTTACATTCTGTCAAGAGTTGAGTGATGAATGTTTGATAAAATGCTGTTTCGTAAATTATTATAGTAAGAAGCTTATAGTCTTAGAATAATAACGTATAGAAGGTAAGTTCGCGCACAAAAAGTGAAGCATTTCAATTGGAGCCTAATGGAGCTTACGCCGGAACCGTTCCGTAATGTACAAGGTCACTGTACTGCACGTACGTACGCAACTCTTAAAAAATAAATAGGTAATTATGACGGTTTGTTCATTCAAATGGTGTCATAACACATTTGAAAAACTTAAAAAGGTTTTTAACATTACTTTTAAAAGTATTTCGACGATTTATGTTCATAATTTTTATAGTGGTGTGCGTGTATACGTGTGTAATCGCCTACGCGCATGTAGTATTTTTAGATTCATGTTTCGAACGTTCGAAGTACCGACACTATCCTTCTATACGTTATTATTCTAAGCTTATAGTGTAATAAAATGTTGATTTTATATAATGGTTTCTTATTTATATTAACATTTTCATTTGGACAGTAGGTTGTGTATCTACTAAATAAGTAGGCGGTGTCTCAACCATAGACAAGTCCAATCAAAATAAATTTTCTAGTAAGCACGTACGGCTGACGAAATTTCAATGAGGTTCCATCATCATCCACTACTTATTGGGCTACTTGCATCATACGGTTCGGTTTTAAATATTTATAATGCGACTACTAGTAGGGCAAGTGAAACGAAGGTCAAATCAACATAGCAGTCAATAGTTTAACATCAAAATCTTATAATATATGTCTTTATTGTCAAAGGTCATCCATATTATTCTATTCCATTAAAATTATACTTAATATTATATGAATAAGCATACAATTACATTTTCAAGGAGTTTTGATGTCAGATAGGCTGCATGCTATATCAAACGCTTAATTTAAGAAAAATTCAACAATCGCCTGACTTGAAAATGAATCTCGAGTACAACTTTCAATAATAATATAATCTATGGTGCACAGAGATTTTTATCTAACAATAAGACACATTTATTAGCTAAGATGCTATGAATTACCAGACAATAGAGTTACCTACTCACCGAAGACTACATCGTAAGCCAAGATGACAAGTTTAATTGAAATATTACTAGCAGCGCCCTGCGGTTTTTACCAGCATATTTCCCCTTTCCATGGAAATATCGGGATAAATTAAAGCCTATGTATTAGTCTGATATGTAAGCTATATTATTGTGAAGTTTCATCAAAATCCATTTAGTAGTTTTTACGTGAAAGAGTAACAAACACCAACTTTCGCGTTTATCATATTAGTAAGATAGTTATTGTTAATAGAATTAATACATTTTTTGTAAACTTATGATGCAAAATAGGTTGTTAAATTTCATCTAATCTTGAGTGAGATTTGATTATGGAAATAAACCTTTTAAAATACAACGAAAGTCGAAAGCCTGGTTTTTAATACCAATTAATTATTTGCACTGATTCGCACGCCAGTTTTATGTACTGTAGTTGCAAAATTATCAATTTTGATTATTTTGACAGATTGACAGTTACATCTAAATTAAAGACTTTAAAAATCACGCTATTGGAGTACTAGTGTGATGTGTTTTCGTAGTTTGTAGATAAGACTAATGGACTTATTTATTTGAGCCAGCCGAGCTTATTAAATTCTAAATCTTTTTGATTTCAAATATGTATGAAAAAAGGTTACAGACTATACAACATGACAGGGGCGTACCCAGGTTCTGGGCCAGGGGGGGGACAAGTCAGATTTTTTATACGCTAGGTGCTTATCTATATATATAAAAGGAGAAGCTGACTAACATATCAACGCAGAGCCTAAAATATAAGAGCTAGAACATTGAAATTTTGTACAGGGGTTCCCTTTATAGCGTACGGGAGCACTAAGAAAGGATTTTCGAAAATTCATCTCTTAACATTTTATCTTCTAGGGGGAGGGCAGCTGCCCCCCACTGCCCCTACATGGGTACGCCCATGCAACATGACGTAACAAATAATAGACAAGCACTGATATGTCAATAAATTCGTTAGTAAAAAAATAAATCTGAAGCACTCCTACGTATTTTTTTCTTATTTTAGTCGTTTCTTATATTTTCTTGTCTTAGTTTCTTCTTTCTGTACAGTGAATTTTATACTAATTGCTTAGAATAATAACGTATAGAAGGTAAGTTCACGCTCAAAAAGTGAGGCATTTCAATTGGAGCCTAATGGAGCTTACGCCGGCACCGTTCCGTAATGTACAAGTCATTGTACTGCATGTACGTACGCAACTCTTAAAAAATAAATTGATAATTATGACGGCTTGTGCATTCAAATGGTGTCACAACACATTTGAAAAACTTAAAAAGGTTTTTAACATTACTTTTAAAAGTATTTCGACGATTTATGTTAATAAAAACAAAATTTGATTTCATAATTTGTATAGTGGTTTACGTGTGTACGTGTGTAATCATCTGCGCGCCATTAGTATTTTTAGATTCAAATTTTGAAAGTTCGAATTATTGACACTATCCTTCTATACGTTATTATTCTAAGACTAATTGGTACTAATCTTCACGGTTCAAGGAAATCTCGTCTTTTATGTTACGCTTATTAAACAAGTTAGTTATTAAGGGGTTTTCGTGTCTTGAAGTGATATTATCGGCGTAGATCTATTAGACGACTCTTTTGACATCCACGGCAATCGATAGGGTGTTGACACATTGTGTTGCAATGAATCTGTAATTCAGTACTCTTAACACCTGCAGGCAAAACTAAGTTTTGATATTTTATCATTATAGGAAGCCAATGATATCTCGTAAGATTTAGTAAATAATAATCATCATGTTAAGAGAGAATATATACATCGAAAACTTCTCATCTAATTGGTATGGTAGCAGAATTTTGAGACGATTTCAATATGAATTCGTAATAATGAATTCAATGTTGAACCAATGAAGTTGCATTCACTACGAAATATTTAGCAATTATTGTATGAATACCACAAAAAGCAATCAAAAATAGATTACATGTTCCAATTTCTTTCCTATAAAGTATACATCAAAATAAAGTAATGGTCTATTGTCCAGCAAATAAATCGGTTTGTGACAAAACATGTGCATTACGAGAAAACCGATAATTTTTATCTTCGTATGACTATGCCACTTGTGGACATAATTTCATTAAGACAACAATAATACAAGATCAGATCTATACTATTCTATATATATATATATATATATATATATATATATATATATATATATATAAACCAAACCATATATATATATATATATATATATATTGAAGAGTTTGTTTGAACTGAAGAGTTTGTTTGAACGTGCTAATCACAGGAACTACTGGTCTGATTTGAAAAATTCTTTCAGTGTTAGATATTCTATTTATCGAGGAAGGCCTTAGCTATAGGCTATATATCATCGCTTAGACCAACAGGAGCGTAGCAACAATGAAGAATGTTTCAAAATCGGTATTTCTTTTCCTTTTGAGAGCTTCCACTGCGTAAATGGTTAAACTTTCGCAAAAATCATGTGTGACAGAATCGTATTATTAAGTAATAATTTCACCTTCTACGTAAATTAGTCTTAGGTTAAAGTTAGCGTTAGCCCAAAGTATCTATACCACGCGGACCTAGTCTCTTCAATTCTTAACCGATACACAGAGTTTCTTTTTATTGTAAAGAATATATAGGTACACTTCTAAGCATAATAATTATTTTATCGTAGATGGCTCGTCCAAATGGCGGAGAGGACAACGGATTATGGGAATGTCCTTTCGTCGCCATAGATTACTTTTTTTTAATTAACAGATTACACTTTTGTCTTTTGGTAAAAGAGTAAGACTACAATACATCCCCTCTCTTTTGCTCGCAGGCGTCATGAATGCCTATTCTTTTCTTTCATCATCATCTCAGCGATATCCGTCCAACTGTTGGGCTCGAGCCTCCTTCGTAATAGGAGGGAAATTGACTTACACCAAGCTGTTCAGACAGGTTTTTATAGGGTTATCTTTTCTTGCATATTTGTTATTCAGTCATCGTGTAGTAGTCCTCTTTTACGACACCCACGACCAAGATAGGGGGTTTGCAATTAAATTATTTCAATAATTATGCAGTGTCTTTGTTTTTTTTTAGTCGTGGCTAAGATTTGGGCGTGACTTGATAGATGTCATTGTAACTCTTTTCTGCATCGCATTTCGTATTGCGGTTATCTACAAAAGCATGTATTTTAGATTTTTTTTCCATACCAATACCACCAACAATTATCATAATAAATTATAACCCTATCCTATCAGTCCTACTAATATTATAAATTCGAAAATTTGTGAATATCTGAGGATGTGAAGATATTTGCTGTTTCACGCAAACAATACTAAATGGATTTTGATGAAACTTCACAATAATATAGTTTACATATAAGAATAACACATAGACTATAATTTACCCGATATTCCCACGTACGTCTATAAAATTGGGAAGCAACAATAAAACCTAAAAAAATTATAGCATTTAAAAGTCACCTTTCCTGAATAAGTCTACCATAGTACACACTAGTTACATATTAGTACTTTCGTAACAATCAATAAAAGTCTAATAAGATTCCTCTTAAAACGGCATTTCACACAAGCACGCAGTGAAAGTCTTGGCCAACGGAGCAGAATGAGGACAGCTGTGACTCAGACGAGCCCGTTTATAAGTTCATATCCGTAACTGTATCACAAAATGACGCTTAAAACTGGTAGCATTAATTAATCGGTAATAGATAGGAATAAATAAATATGGAGTGGATAAATAATTATCGTATTTAAACGATATGTGCCTATTGATTTACCATTGATTTTAACCAAAATGAGTGATCGTAATTTTTTTTTGAAGTTATATATCTTTTGGCGCGTTAGGGAAAATAATGAGTAAATTTTCGCACACCGTCACGAAAAATCGACACCTTTTTTTTTCACGCTGTGGAAATGCATTTACGCACTATCTCCCGCCGGTTACAGACAGGGGAGTGTATGTGGGACTCGCCGGCCACAGAAGTGACCGAAATACCCACTAAAACCACAGCGGCCCCTTCCGCGCTTTTACGAGGTGCCGGAGAGATCGTCTGATAACATTCTATCCCCGACACCCCAACGCTTGGCCGTCTGGCCACGTCCTGTCATCATTCAGAGCGGTGGGTGGAGGAGCGCATAGCGGCGTCTCCTCCTCCCTGGTCGTCGCCGGCGGAGCGAGTCTACGGACGCAAGTGCCTCGCGTGCCCACTCCGCGGCCTTCTTTCTTGTAATGACAGCCTCACAGAAGGAGGCCATCGATGACCAACAGCTGTCGCTGCCGAGCATCTTCGAGATGATGGTCGACAACGACAGATCCGCTGTTCCCATGTCCGTTGACAGGACGTGGCGCTGAGGCCCCCAGGCGGGGCATACTTCTAGTGTGTGGCGCGCATCGTCGATTAGCGCGCCACACTCATGGCATCCTGGGGCCTCTTCTCTTCCAATTTTGTGCAAGTACTTACCGAAGACCCCATGTCCGGTAAGCACCTGCACCATCCTAAATGTAAGGCTGCCGTGCCTTCTTCTGAGCCAGCGGTGGAGATGCGGCGCAACCGCCTCCACAGTCCCCCGCCCTGCTACGGGGGACTCTAGGTCCTCCCTCCACCGCCGGATGACTTCCCTTCGGGCCACTTCCTGAACTCTGCCCAATCCCCTTGTGGAGACTTGCTCGCCGTTGAACGAAAAATCGACACCTTGAAATTATCTAGTCAAAATTTTTTTATGATGCGGGCGCACGCCGCACACTGTCACAAATGTCAACTAGATAATCATCATCTTGGGCTCGGGCCACCTCCACAATGGGAGGAAATTTGACCTACTTTACCTGGTGAGACATGTTGGTATAGCGTTTCATTTCGAGATTTCCTTCTCTTGCACAGATGTTATATGCATATTATACCCCATAGTAGGGATGTGACCTGGAGAGAAAATAATCGATTTTTGTTCGTTAAAATAAATCGATTATTTAAAAAATAAATCGATTTTAAAGTTTTTTCTGCCAACAGGATTGTGATGACCTTTTTTTTTTAGGAAATGTAAGCTTTATTTTCTAATATAGTATGAAAACGATTCTGATGACCTTTTTTTTTAGGAAATGTGAGCTTTATTTTGTAATATAGTATGAAAACACACCTGAAACAATCCTGATGACCTTTTTTTTTAGGAAATCTGGCCACGAACAATTGCTTAATTTCGAATAGTAAAAAATCGATTAATAATCGATTTTTCTAATTTTCATAATCGTTTTTAAAAATCGATTATTACAAAAAAAACAATTAATAATCGATTTTTATAAAAATCGATTTTTATAAAAATCGATTATTTTTCACAACCCTACCCCATAGTTGTCTTTTACGACATCCACGGGCAAGATAGGGAGTGGTGAATTGTATTCTTACTCCGTCACCACACAACTAGATAATGGGTTATAATAAAAATTTCAATGTATTTCTATTATTAGTGTCATTTTTTCTACAGACGGAGGATAACGCGAAGGATAGAAAGATTTTTATCTTGCTACTCCATGGAAGTATAACTTTTTACACACGTGCGTAAACATCACTTGTTCGAAGATTAATTAAAACTAATGTTAGTGAGTACACGACACTTAATCTTAATGACTGTTTTTATATCAAAAACTTGCACAAGACGAAAGCAATGTTGAACCATTAGCCTATTTACATACATATTTTACTGCAAAAAGATACATTTTGTAATTTACTTAGTAATAATTGTACAGTTAAAATGTTTGTGTACATTGTAACCATAATATTTATGTTTGTTTAGATTCTTAATTAAGAAATCTCTTATAATTGAGCCTCTTGAATTAAGTGTTCGGTTAATTGACACTTATACATGCGGTTTGAATAATCAGTCAAGCGTTATAAATAATGCCACTGTTTCATAATCTTCTGTCTTTATTCTATTTCAATTGATTACGGGGTAGCATCTTCAATTTTATAGGGTTTAAGCTAAGTTCTATGAAACTGATACCTGTCTGGTTTTTTGTCGACCCAGTTAATGGACTTTTTAAATATTATGTAGATGTGGTGGTTGAAAATGTAAAAAGAAATCGACCATTTGAACGTTCAGAGGGCACAAAATGTTGAGAAAACCAGTTACATTTAGTCTAGGTGGGTATAATTGTTAATTCTTAGCCAGTATTTATTTAAATCCATTTGATAACGGATTAAGAAGAAATTGTGTTGTCCTTTTTTACCATATTTTGCCACTGATAATTAAAATACATAAACAAAGAACATTACTAGCTGCGACAGAAGGAATGCTTGAAATAAAGACCTACGTTAAGTAGCAAACGATAGGCCAATCTCTCTTCTATTCTAAAGAAAGCCCATATTCTTTAGGGTTATCATCATCATCATATCAACCCATAGTCATTCCACTGTTGGGCCTCTTCCTCTTCTTTCCTATGGGAGATAAATTGACCTAATATATCGCGCTGGTCAAAAGAGTTGACATACCATTTTATTTCGAGTTTTCCTTCTCTGGCATATACATATGTTATACTAGCAACCCGCCCTCGCTTCGCTTCAGTTTCAGTCGCCTTACCCGCGTAATACCCGTTCCCGTGGGAATACCGAGATAAAATATAGCCTATGTTACTCCCTGATATCTTTCCATTGATGAGGGAATTTTTAAAATCGCAAAAAAAGCAAAAAAGCTTTCGCGTTTATAATATTAGTAAGGATGTATGTGTGCTCGCTGTACTCTTCTCCCTTAGTCGTCTTTTACGACACCCATGGCCAAGATAGGAGGTGGTGAATTGTATTCTTATTCTGTCACCACGCAGGGAAAATGGGTATTAATTCGAAAAAATACTAAGCATTGGTACCCACAACCTTGACAATTTATATTAAAGTCGGTATTCATTGTTCAGTAACTACTTATATATTTAGTAATCAAAAATGACCTTTTTTAGAATACAACGTTAATATGAATACCGACAATGGAAGAGGGAAATTGGTAATTGTGCTCAATGGTGTCTATATATTAATAAATAACAGTGAGCAAGGACATTCCTTGTATAACATGAAATAGGTTTATTTTATTGACATTTTGGCAACGGAAACCATCAATTTAAACTGAATTACAAAAATCACAAATGTGGACATATTTTTTCATCATCATCATCTCAGCATATGCACCTCCCACTGTTGGTCGGTCTCCTCCACTGTGGGAGAAAAATGATCTATTATATCACGCCGGTCCAGTCAGACGGATTGGTATAGGGATTTAAATTAAAATACTTATCAGTATTTAAATATCTAAAAAAATAGTAAAAGGAATTCTTCTTGAAAACGATCGCATCGCCGCCTACCGGGTTCAATTGTGAATCTAAACCATTCTCGAATCCCCTTGAACACACACAAAAATTTCATCAACAACGGTCCAACCGTTTAGGAGGAGTTCAGTGACATACACACGTACACAAAAAATATGTATATAAAGATATACAATGGTACGATGATACGAGCTTTTTGTGAAATTTCAAATCCAGAGTTACAAAATTATAATTAAGTATTTGGTACTTCCAGAGCAAAAAATCTCGTTATTTTTTTTCAGCCCATACACGTTTTTGTACCCACGAGCCTTCTCTGTAATGGAAGGAAATTGAAGCAATAGGTAAACTGTGTTGGTCCCCCCAGTAATTAAAAGAGGCAAACTAGTAATTAAACCCTGTGTTTTATTTGAGCATTACTGATATCTATTGATATACTTTAATTGCTTTTTTTTCGAACTATCTCCGTCCGTTAAATTATATTTGTAAAGTGCCCGCAACACAAGGATTATTTCCTTAGTACAGGCTGTTGTCTTTCTATATATATATTTGTTTTATATCACAGCTCACTAACAAAAATAAAATTAGTCCCCTATACATCTTATTGACGACCTATACATAATTTAGACGATTTAAAATAAGTCGCCATTTAGTTACAATATTTATAACCTATCAGGAACTAACAATAATAAAATATGATATAAATAAATTATATTCACGATGGTTTTCAAACGTAAAACATTTAACTACACATTGTATTATAGATAATTGGTCCCTTGTATGGTTTGAATGGGTTCGTTATTGAATGACAAAGGGTCGTGTAAATATATGGATAAGTGGCGGCATATTCGTCTAGTTTTTTTTTAATTCTTATGCACAGCACGCATAGGGAAAATATGTCTTTTAGCTTTAGACGTAATTAATTTTAATATTTAGACCGATATTATGCTATTAATAACTAGTATTGTTATGAATACATAGAGCCTTAAGCCAACTTAAACACATCCGTGATTGTAGAGGTTGTAAAATATCTGAAACTAGCTTTTGCTCGCGACTTCGTCCGCGTGGTATAGATACTTTGGGCTAACGCTAACTTTAGCCTAAGACTTTGTTTACGTTGGTGAAAAATTTTTTAATAATACGATTCTGTCACACATGATTTTTGCGAAAATTTAGCCGCCTACGCAGTGGAAGCTGTCAAAAGGAAAAAAGCCGATTTTGGGACATTCTTCACTGGTGCTCCGCTCCTGTTGGTCTTAACGTGATGATGTATAGCCTTCCTCGATAAATAGGCAATCTAACACTGAAAAAAAAATTCAAATCGGACCAGTAGTTCATGAGATTAGCGCGTTCAAACAAACAAAACTCTTCAGCTTTATATATTAGTATATAGATAGCAAATTCAAATTTAACATTTTAACTTGATTCCAATAAAAAAAAATCCGATAAACTATCACCATATCTAAAAACGAGCGCAACTAAGAAGATCCGTTAAGAAACTATGAGTATATCTATTATTTTTATCTTTTCATTACTTTAAATAAATATTTATGAAAAAACATGTTCTTAATTTATTTAAACTATTTAAAATCTACTGTAAACTAAGGTACAAGACCTAAATGTGGTAGGTGGCGCTGTGATCGATTTCCAGGAATTTATAGTTATTTTTTTGGATTTGGCTGTGTCCTTTGGGTCAAAAGACATACAAAGCTAAACCCTTAATGATTATAAATAAAACTATATTACGGATTTTATTCCATTTGTATTTGATTTCTAGCACGACGTTTCGATAATTTTACAGCGTTCATGGTCACTGGCGGACTATTAACGAAAAATTACGAAATCTTAATTTGTGCTATCAAGAAATTGCAAATAAATAAAATAAATATTGATTTTGTTGCGATGCGAAGCGAAATTTACTTTCCTTAATAATAAAAATGAATTATTGTCTACTTGTTCTTTATGTATTTCTAAACCAATCATCTGATAGTGATAAAATTTTACAGTTATTATATTCAAGAGTATGAAGGTTTCTATGAAAAAAATAAAATGAAATTAGACAGGGCAATGGGATCAAAAACTATGATATCTACACAGATCGCGTACTGGTTAAGATACCGACCTACAGTGCCCGTATCCGGGTTCGAATCCCACGTACGACAACACTTGGTGCGATCTACAAATTGTCACCGCTCACCATCTCTTACATTCCCATTGGAGTCTGAAGCACTTTCGAGAGACTGTTGGTATACAACAATTGTGATCACCAGTGTGGCGTTTATAGTGTGAATCTCCCTCTATGGGGAGGCTGTAGGCCTCCAACTGTGGATATCGATAGGTTGATAATGATGACCGTACGTCCGGATAGTTCATCCATACTAATATTATAAATGCGAAAGTAAGGATGTTTGTTTGTTTTGCTTTCACGCTTAAACCACCGAACCGATTTCAAAAATTCTTTCACCAATGGAAAGCTATAATATCAGGGAGTAACATAGGCCATATTTTATCCCGGTATTCCCACAGGAACGGGAACTACGCCGCGGGTAAAGCGACTGATACCGAAGCGAAGCGAGGGTGGGTTGCTAGTTTATAATAAAGTTAAACGCTAATGCTTTCTGAAAAAAAAAACCATTTTTATCATCATTCATTGTCCAGTTTTCCCTTCGATTCTTCGTTCCGTTAGTCGATTTACAGCCAGCATTCACGAACACTTCCCGTAATCATGAAATTAAAGATCAAATATGGTAAAATCGCGATATAATTTGTAAAAGTATGTTAGTTTTATTTAAAAAGATAAACGCATTTTCTTAAAATTAATTAAATTTTCTTATAAAACAGACGTCTTTATCTATACTAATATTATAAAGAGGAAAGATTTGTTTTTTTGTTGGTATTGAATAGGCTCTGAAACTTGTGGAGCGATTTCAAAAATTCTTTCACCAATGGAAACCTATAATATCAGGGAGTAACATAGGCTATATTTTATCCCGGTATTCCCACGAGAACGGAAACTACGCGGGTGAGACGACTGAAACCGAAGCGAAGCGAGGGCAGGTTGCTATCCCTTGTAAAAAATAAGTATTATACATATATGTATTTTACAATGATTAAAAATGTTTGTAGTTTAAAATTTCTAATATATATTTTGTATTAATTTTTAATTCTAGGGAATTTCGAAAAATTCGTTAAATCGACGGAATTGTTGAGGTTAATTATGTCAAGATTATAATGTACAGTTTTATTACGTGTAATATCTTCAAAATAAACTTACTTCGGTTAAAGTATGAAATTTCGTACTACTTGATATGGAGGGAACAAAAAACAGGTATGTCCCACAGGACATTGCGATTCGGCAGTAACGGTACTTAGCAAGGTGCAATGACCGCGCGAGCTCTACTTACAAGATGTATCAGCTTCAAAAAATAATATGTATTCTTGTGAATACGGGTTCAGAATATAACATGTCACCACCCCTTAATTTATCGTGGGTAATGTTATTGTTTTTATTTTAAGCAGGATTTTAAGCGCGCAAGGCAACAGCGATCCACAAATTGTTGTTCTAGAATGCAATTTGAGTCAGTTAATTATATGCTTGTAAAGCCCCCGCAACATTACTAGGATTATTTGCTTCCTGTGAGGCGTAGTCTTAAAAAAAACCGCCTAAGTGCGAATCAGAGTCAAACAAGAAGGGTGCCGTACCCTTATCTATAAAAAAAATCTCGTTTATTGTATGGGAGCCCTCCTGAAATATTTATTTTATTTTGTTTTTAGTATTTGTTGTTATAACGGCAACAGAAATACAAAATTTGTAAAAATTTCAACTGTCTGGCTATCACGGTTCTTGAGATACAGCCTGGTGACAGACAGACGGAAGAACAGACAGCGAAGTCTTAGTAATAGGATCCCGTTTTTACCTTTTGGGTACGGAACCCTAAAAACAGACACTAGTTAGGTACACCTAGACTCAAAATCACGAATTGTCATCTCATAAAGTATTTTCTTTTTTTTTTTGATTGCGCTATGTTCTGGGCACACGCCGGCGCCGTCCGCTCCGTCCAGGGGTAACGAAAGGGCAGCGAGCGGCCCCATAGTCCACCGTATTTCCTGTCTTTCGTCATTGGGTCAACCACCATACCGAGTTCCTTGACGTCCGTGGCCAGTCCGGACAAAGTATTATTTTGCGTGGCAATCGATAATACTGGCAGTGTATTATAACCACTACGCTATCTATGCAATCTATTTCAGTTAAAAGTTTTTTATACTGTATAAAAATGAATGTATGTAGAAAAAAACATAGGTTTGCGTTATTATGTAAAGCCTTATAACATGAAAGAGCGTTGTAATTATATACTTTACATAATTTTCTTGGCAATGATTATGTAAAATGTTATAGTTTCCGTATGGTAGAAAGAAAACAGTTCATCACCCTCCTATCTTGCACATGAGTCTCGTAAAAGACGACTAAGGCATATAATATGCAGATAACATTTATATTAGAGAAGGAATCATCATCATCATCGCAGCCCACATACGTCCCACTGCTGGGCTCGGGCCTCCTACACAATGGGAGGGAAATTGACCTACTAAACCTTGCTGGTCAGACAGGCCAACAGGTATAGGATTTCATTTCGAGTTTTCCTTCTCTTGCGCAGATGTTATATGCATATTATATCCCCTAGTTTTTTACGATATCCACGGGCAAGATAGGGAATGGTGAATTGTATTCTTACTCCATCACCACACGGAAGGAAGGGTGGTATAGTAAATCAATTTCCCTCCTATTATGGAGGTGACTTGAGCTTAACAGTAGGTGATAAGTGAGCGATGATAAGATGATAGTAGAATACATTTGCCGCGTGATAACTGAGTGAGAATACAATTTACAACTTCTTACTTTACCACAGATGTCGTAACCAGTCAGTCGGCCAGACAGTAGTCCATTGCTTCATCTGTGGAAAAGTACGAGGGGATAAAAGTAAACTCTAGCTGAGGTGGTCAAGTCACACTTGGATTTAGTCCGCCTATATTGACCAATCCTTACTGGGCGATTTCCAGCGATTTCCAGGCGCTTAAATATTACGGGTTGGGGGCGGTTTGGATAGGGACCAGACGAAAATCACAAAAAAAAGGGATAAAGCAATTAATGCCTCCTATTGTGGAGGAGGCTCGAGCTCAATAGTGGGACGTATGAGCAGAAGGAAGAGATTAAGTTTAGGTAGAATATCAGTGCTATTTCAAAGAAGTGCAGTAGCACAAACTGAGCCAACAGCATTTTTGTCTCTCGTTATATTTAAAACTAGCAACCCACCCTCGCTTCGCTTCGGTTACAGTCGCTTTACCCGCATAGTGCCCGTTCCCGTGGGAATACCGGGATAAAATATAGCCTATGTTACTCAGGCATAATGTAGCTTTTGAAAAAAGAATTTTTGAAATCGCCACAGTAGTTTTTGAGTTTATTCATTATAAACATACACACACACAAAAATACAAATTTTTTCATCTTTACAATATTAGTGTAGATGTAGAAAACAATCTATATCGGTACTTATTTCGTTTAACCGTGTTTGTTTATAATTTGTTAATTTTTTTATACTCACATAAACTGTGAATAAATATTTTTAATGACCGTTATCTATAAATTGTAAAATTTAAAAAATGAGAGCTCAGAAATTATTTAATTATTACTATTTCGTTCGTTATTTTACGTAATTATATACTTATCGATATTTTCCCGCCATTTATAACGACATACAAAAAACTGTTAGCAGCATGACTCTATTACTAAAAACTAATGAACCAGTATCGCAATGATAGGCACAGCTAGCAGGAACGGAAAGCGGTGAAAAGATTACTTTCTGACTAGAGTAAAAATGTAATCTTATCTTAGTTATAGATAGCGACAAACAGATAACTGCACGGACTGCGTAGTTGTTAAGATAGCCTTCTAATATGCTAAGTGTCACTGGTTCAATTCTCACATAGCATAATGCTTTATGCGATCCCCAAATTGTCGTTATTAGACAAATTAATTCGTGCTCGTTAATTGGAAGTTTGTAAAGTCCACCCGCAATACAAGGATGAATTCCTTAGTACGGCATGTTATTTAAAAAAAAAACCGCCTAAGTGCGGGTCGGAGTCGCGCACGAAGGGTTCCGTACCATTATCTATAAAAAGCCCAAAAAATCCCGTTTGTTGTATGGTAGTCCCCTTAAATTTTTATTTTATTTTGTTTTTAGTATTTGTTGTTATAACGGCAATAGAAATAGATAATTTGTGAAAATTTCAACTGTCCAACTATCACGGTTCTTGAGATTGGTGACAGACAGACGGACGGACAGACGACGAAGTCTTAGTAATAGGGTTCCGTTTTTATCCTTTGGATACGGAACCCTAAAAAACTACCATAGCTTATTCTAAACTACCAATTAGCAGATTCCATGATTTTTTAGAAATAATTTTATACGTAGAGAATATTTATTTACATATACCGTTTACACCTATCATCTTATTACATCATTCTGCTTATATATTTTTTTTTATCTCATTGCTTGTAAATCATTTCTAATGACGCGAAATAAATGGCCTTTTTACACTTGAGGCTGCTTGTATACGGTTAATACATTTGAATTGAATATAGCGAATCTTTTACATTTTGTTTTACGTTCTTCTCAGCCTTTAATTCATACTAATGGACGTATATGTCCTCTAGAAGTGATATGTTATAAGGTTTTTGTGTTTTCTTTACTTCAAAGTTCCGCTGATGCTTTATCTTCTAACTCTAGGAAACGTAAGTAAGAATTTCCTTAAATTTTTTCTTAGTTTATTAATTTGTAAGAGTTCCCTTTTTAATATATTGTCAGTTATAATATGAATAGCTATTATCAGGAGTATGTTAGTTATCAATAATTCATATTTCGCAATGAGATCGGCCACATACCGAGTGTATTGGGTTTTGTTATAAAACCTAACCAAACGATTTTTTCGAGTTCAGTTGTCCATTATAATCGTCATCATCGCAGCCCACATACGTCCCACTATTGGGCTCGGGCCTCCTCCACAATAGGAGGGAATTTGACCTACAATACCATGCTGGTCAGACACGTTGGTATAGAGTTTTATTTTGAGATTTATTTTAGTTTTAGTCGTCTTTTACGACATCCATGGGTAAGATAGGGAGTGGTGAATTGTATTCTTACTCCGTCACCACACGGCAAGCTGTCCATTAATTGGGTATCTATTCATTAAGTCCTCTAAAAAACATGTATTTCTTTTTTTTTGTGAGGCGATCCTTAAAAAATATTGTAGGCCAAGGATAATTGAATGGAAATGGTTAACTATTGTTTGCAATTAACGTGCTCGTTTTAAGTAAAACCAATGTCAATAGTCTTGTGCATACGGCACAGACACAGACTATTAAAATTGATTTTAAATAACGAAGCATTACCCAATTATTCAGATGCAACTATAAACATTTTTACACGCAGTAACACTTCACACGATATTTAATTTTCTACTGTTTACAGTACAGGGCAATAGCCTACATAAAAATATCATTATAAAGGTACTTTTATTCTCTGAATCACGATGGGCCTGCCGTATGTCGCAATATTTCGGGAGCTAACGGTGTGGACCGGGTGCATCGACCGAGCATTGCCAGTACAACTTGGCTTAAGTTTAACGTGTGACGTGCCCGCAACAGTGGTGTGCACCCTTCAGCTAACGAAAATGTGACCAATTAGGTAATTGATACTTTTAAATATTCATAGCGTCTACTCTCTGGCTATATTTTAAAATTCGAACGCCGCCGCCGCGCCGTGAAGTTTGCTCCTCTTTTAAGTTTAGAATGTTTTAGTTTTTCTTTGTTTATGTTTAAGGATTTGGGAAAAAGGCGGATTGATTTAAGGGAATTTATTGTTTATTGCGTAAACAATTGCAATCGGATAATATTATGATAACATTGAACCTTAACGGCAATAATGAGCTTAATGGTTCTAATAATGTTGCATAATTAAGGACAAATAGTAGATCTTCAATCGACCTTCGAATACATACTCAGATTTCATCAATATAAGAATATTTTTAAGAACATATAAGTATATACCCAGTAAATTTATGCATTTTTTTAACCTGATTTCCAATATAATACCAAGGCTAGAAAACGTTATTCACACGAAATCTTGATATTAATATTTTATTATGCATTTACCTATTTTACTCTTTTACGATTACGTAAGATGTATATAGTTCCTGCCTGTGCATGAAATTGCGTTTCTTTTGCACACCTTTGTTTGATAATTATTTTTAAATTACTTTAATTTTTTCACCGCCATTAAACGCCGATGTTTTGGAGAATAGCGTGTAAGATCATAGAGACTTATAGACACTCGTGCATAAATAATTTTTCACTTTTCTTTATTCTGTTACTAATTTCTTATTTTTTACATTTATTTTTTTGATAAAATTATTAAATATATACGTGGTTATCATAGCTTTAGATAATGTATAGATGTTAATATGTAAGTGTAATAAGGTTGCGGGTGACGTGACCGGGGATTAGTCCGTCACCCGCCGAGAGGCCGACCGCGTGAGGAAAGACCGGCGTCCTCCCCGAGGGGGGGAACGTCGGTCGATGGGAGGGTACCCCGGGTAGGGGGTATTCCGTCGGGCCGACCACTGATGACAAGTAACCCTGCTCCAGTGGTCGGCCCAACGACGAAGGCGACGTGGTGTTCGGGTGGGTTGCGGGAGTTGCGTGCTTAAGCCCCCCTGTCGCCCCGGACGGAGGCGCGCCGACCGCAGCCCACCCCAAAAAAAAAAGTGTAACAAGGTAACACTAGAATGATAATAATGTTGCTAATATTGAAATTGTATAGTTATTGTATCGACCGCGAACGTTAAGATAATAGTGATAGGTAGAGGAAATTATATGCTGCAATAAAGTTTTAAAAAAGTTGTTGCATTGACTATTTTTTTTAAATAGCTAGCAAGTAGATTAATATCATCTTGCAAGCTTTTTAAAAAAAATATTCATTCGTAAAAATAAACATTCGTAATGAATAAGTAGGTATACTGCATTGATTGCGTAAAAGGGCTTCAGTAGCAGATCTCAATAAAGTTTTATCCATACCAATAAATAAAAAGTGTCTGTTTGTAAGGGTAAAATAGTGGGCTTTTTCATGCTCACACAGTTATTTGCACGATACCTATGCCTAAAAACTAGTTTACTTTTTTTGTCTGTCTATCTGTTTGTTGCGGGTAATCTTCAAAACGGCTGGACCGATTTTGATAATATTTTACTATCAGGTAGTTGTATAGGTATATATGGAGTAACTTAAACTAGATAATTTAAGCTATATTTTCGGTATGCCCACCGGAACTGGAATTACGAGGGTAAAACCGCGCGAATTTGCTAGTCTTAAATAAAACTTAATATTTTATACGAAACACAAAATATTTTTAGATAGGTAAAAAGTGTATAAGTAGGTAGTTATTAAAAAATTTTCACCAAAATGATCTCAAGCACGGCTTGTAGCGGAAAGCGCTGAATTATAATTTAAAGCTGAGATTTTATTTGTATAACAATAGGCTTTAAACAAATAGCAGGAAACCCTTATCCTGCGATCGTGGTTAAGCGCTTAGCCGTGTCTTTTAGAAGTCTACATAGTAGTCTTAACAAGCTATTTAGATTATAATAGACCATATTTATTAGTGTGAAGGTCGAGATTTGCTTGTATAGTGTGAGACAATAACTCTTGACCGATACGTTCGTCGACTCCTAATGGTTTTATTGATAATGCTGATAGAATAGTCACTGGCATATCAAATAGTGCTTTGTATCTCAGCTCTTAGATATGGCGGGAAAATAACGTTCATTTTTAAAATTTAACAGTTACTAGGTAGATGCATTTTCAGCCAGTGTAAATTTACCTACGTTAAGTTAGGATTTTCTCTGTGGTGCCGGAGTAAGAATACAATTCATCACCCCCTGTCTTGCTAGTCGTAAATAACGGCTAAGGGATTAAATATGCATATAACATTTATTCAAGATAAGGAAAAATAGAAATAAAATCCTATAGCAACACGTCTGACCACCGTGGTATAAGGTCAATTTTCCTCTTATTGTTGAGGTGGTTCGAGCCCACCAGTGGAACGTATAGGTATGAGCTGAAGTGATTATGAATAAATACATAATGCCATTATATTTATTATCATTTGAGCTCGCATACGTCCTACAGGTAGGCTCGAGCCTCCTCCACGATAAGAATATTATACAACGTTCGTCAAACGGGTTCGTATAGCGTTTTATTTCTAATCTTCCTTCTCTTGCATAGATACTGTATGCATTTTTATAAGCCTTAGTCATCTTTTACGATACTCACGGGTAAAAAAGGGGGATGGTAAATTGTATTCTTAATCCTTTACCACACGGAAATTGATTAATTAAACGAATAATACTTTAGATTGTAAATATTCAAAACTACCTGATGCCGCAGCTTCGCTTTTTTTGACAATATCTCGAACCGTCCGGGGCGTCGGAAATGACGGCTTGTAGCTCCAAAACATATGATATATGTACCCCTTTTCTAGGACTGATCATCCGTACAGTGTCCTTGCCTTTGTTAGCCTGTCCGGCAAGTTACTCTTTCAGGTCAGCAGCTTCGCTAGCATAGGTTAATTACTTCCTTATTATTTTAAGTGATCGAATCTTTTTTAGGGTTTCGTACCCAAAGGGTAAAAACGGAACCCTATTATTAAGAGTTCGCTGTCTGTCCGTCCGTCTGTCCGTCACCAGGCTGTATCTCAAGAACCGCGATAGCTAGACAGTTGAAATTTTTACAAATTTCTGTTGCCGCTATTACAACAAATACTAAAAACAAAATAAAATAAATATTTAAAGGGAGCCCCCCAATTCACAAACAACAAACACGATTTTTTTGCCCTTTTTATAGACAATGGTACGGGAACCCTTCGTGAACGACTCCGTCTCGCACTTAAAAATAATGTCCGTACATTATACTTTAATGACAATATATACTTTTTTACTATTACGATAGTTATTGTGACAACAACCTAGAAACGCAAAACACCGCGTTATTTCATATACTTACAATAAAATATTACAATATATACCTACGTACAACTAAAAAAAAAGATTGATAGTAAATCTTCTTTTTCTTCACGTCCACGCTGAACAAGGAACTCTTCCACAATTGGAGGGAAATTGACCTACTATAATACCACGCTGCTCAGGCTGTTTAATATATGATATTTCAAGGTTTTCTTCTTTTCTAGTGATGTTATCTGCTTATATCCCTTAGTCTTCTTTTACGACACCAATAGGAAAAGAAGTGATCTACTCTTATTTGGTGACACTCCTTCACCAAATAAGAATCCAATTCACACCCCCCCTTTTTACCCGTGGCCGTCGTAATGGACTAAGATCCGGCTGCAAAATCACTACGTTCATCGCGTAGATAATCAAACTCAGATTCTTACATACATTTATGATTAGGAGAATACGTTGATAACAGGGTGCCAGTCAATAAGCGACTGACTGGCACAAATTATGCGATGAACGTAGTGATTTTGCAGCCGGATCTCGTACTATAAAAAATGAGCATGGGATTATTGCAAATACAATAAGTGACTGACTGGCACCAATTATGCGATGAACGTAGTGATTTTGCAGCCGGATCTCGTACTATAAAAAATGAGCATGGGATTATTGCAAATACAATAAGTGACTGACTGGCACCAATTATGCGATGAACGTAGTGATTTTGCAGCCGGATCTCGTACTATAAAAAATGAGCATGGGATTATTTGTTCTAAATTCGAATGTGATTAAATTTTGAATCTCAAAACAGTTGAAAGTATTAGGATTAATGCTATTGTTTAGTCACAGCGTCGATTAGAATCTGTCAGGTAACGTACGAAAATGAATCTTTCTAAGGAAAATGTTAGTGCAATAATTTTCTACAACTTTAGAAGAGGCCTGACACGGCTTCAGTGTTTTGAAGAGCTAACACAGGTGTGTTCAGTGATGAAGCCCCATGTCTGCGGACTGTCGAACGCTAGTATTTAAAATTCCAGCGTGGATATACTAGTGAGTGACAAATCTCGCAAAGGACGCCCTAAATCCGGCTTCACTGAAGATAACATCATTGCTGTGAGACAACTAATTCTCGAAGATCGTCATGTGACCTATCGAGAGATAGAGGCTCTATTAGGCATCTCAGGGACAACCATTCAGAAGATCTTGCATGAAGCGCTTGGTGTGAGAAAGCTAGTTTGCCGTTGGATACCGCATCTGCTTTCGAGATGATCACAAGGCGGCCCGCGTCAGATGGTGTAAGAAAACTCTGCAAAGGTTCAACCGAGGAGAGTCAAATCACGTCTACGACATCATCAGTAGTGACGAATCTTAGATCTATGCCTACGATCCTGATTCCAAACAACAATCTACAATCTGGGTCTTTCAAGACGAGCCAAAGCCGCCTAAAGTTGTTCGTTCTCGAAGCACTTCAAAGAAGATGGTGGCCACGTTCGTTGGAAAAACCGGCCATGTTGCCACTATTGCACTTGAAGATCGATAGTGTATTAAGCTACGTGGTGAATACTTTAAAAAACAATAAAAAGTACTATAAGGTTCTAGTTGTATTTTTTTCTTCAAACGACAAAACTTAAAAGGCATGCCTTGTAACTTAGGCTATATATGCCGGTATTCCCACGGGAACGGCAACTACGCGGGTAGTAAGTTTCCGATTCCGGCTAAAACCGAAGCGAAGCGAGGATGGGTTGCTACTTAGTTAATACAAGTTTATTAAAATATATATTGCACTAAACGAAATGGGAAAGTGTAGTGAAAGTTTCGTTTTAGCAAACCAGTTTGAAGGTCAACTATGACGAATATGAACGGAATAGAAATTAGAATAGCCATATTGGTCGTTTTGCAAACTGTTATATAAAATAGATTGTTTATAATTAAACAAATTAAGGTTATAAAGTAACTGTATTTATAATTAAATTATGTCATTTTTAATTTTTTAATAAGTGATGCAATGTTGTGTACGCATAAGCGTAGGTAATTATTCGATGGTTTGCTGACTAAAACAAAATCTATTTATAAAAATTCAAATTTCTACCTAATATACTGCTTTGATTATTATAGTTCGTGTGGTGACGGAGTAAGAATACTATTCACCTCCCCTTTCTTGCCCGTGGATGTCATAAAAGACCACTAAGAGATTATAATATGCATATAACATCTATGCAAGAGAAACAGGTCCGGATTAACCCTATCAGGGCCCCTAGGCAATGCAATTCTCGGGTCCATGGTCCAAGGTTTATGAGCAGCAGTATCACTTATCATCGGGTGCGTTGTTTTCTCTTTTGCCCCTAGCAACAATAAAAAAAAAGAAATATTATTGAGGAAGTATGCAAATTTTCAAATACAATCGTTCGATGAGATGTTTTTTCTTGGTGCACGCTCGTGGCCAATAGTCAGTGCCGGGCCCCTAGGCAGTTGCCTAGTGCGCCTTATGGATAATCTAGCACTGAAGAGAAATTCTAAATAAAACTCTGTACCAACCCGTCTGACCAGTAGTAGGTCAATTCCCCTCCCTTTGCGGAGGCAGCTCGAGCTCAGCAGTGGGACGTATATGAGCTGTGATGATGATGAGGATTATCATTTCAATTCATAAATCATTCAGCCATTCAATCATTCAATCATCGAGCCAGCAATGGACTTACCATTACTGGCTCGCTTCACAATAGGAAGAATTGAATTACTATATAACGCTGAGCTGACGAGTTAGTTAGTAAAAGGCTTAATTTTGAGAATTTTCTTTCTCTTCCACAGATGTTATATGCATTTTATACGCCTTTGTCATCTGTTACGATAGGAGATATTAAATTTCCATTCTTACTCTGTCACTACGTGGAATATATATTAAAATATATTTTAATAGTACAAATAATTATACTGAAAAAGAAAATGGATACCTATTTGACATTTACCATAATCTATATATATATATAAAAGAAAGTCGTGTTAGTTACACTATTTATAACTCAAGAACGGCTGTACGGATATGGCTGAAAATTGGTGGCGAGGTAGCTTAGAACCAGGAGACGGACATAGGATATTTTTATCCCGTTCTTTTTCTTCTTCTTAATGGCAATGAGCTACTTTTTATCCCGTTCGATCGCGTTCCCGTGTGACGTGACATAAAATGTCAAATAGATTTTTTTTTTTTTTTTGTTTCTGTTTGTCCATTCGGACAGTCAAAGGGGTCAAAGCCCATAGAGCCAAGTCTGATACGATTTTCTTCATATTATTTAACATTTCTTTATATAGAATAGCATATTTATTGTCATGTCCATCAGTAAGTCAAGTCCTTACCATTAATTAGGCGCTGAAAACCTAATTAAATGATTTCTCTGGGAATTTCGGTAGAATATGAAAATACACCTAAACCACTCTTATATCACATTCACCACACTTCAGCACCATAACTGTATTATATCACATAAAATATCAGCAAAATTATTAAATATAACATTATAAAACATTAAAAAATCAATATAATACAAGAGCTTAACATAATATTTCCATATTGGCGTCGAAACTCATGTCAATGAGAATACAAGTCACTATGAAACGTAGGATAACAAAAACGCATTTGATATGTAATAACAAAATGCAAATGACAACTATACGTAATTTTGTCTATAGTTAAGTATGGTTGAAAATTTGATAATTATAATTTTGTCACAAATCAATAATCAGTAATTTGTATTCTCTTTGAATCATCATTAACAATGCCACCAAGACGATCGAATCTTTCCCGACAAAGCCGTAATGGTTCTTCCATTAGAGACTATATATTGGGAAATTTAGAAAATATATTTACGAAAAAAATTATAGCAGTACGATGTTCGCCGGGTCAGCTAGTTTTAATATAATTTCTTTTCTTACCATCATATACTTTTTGTTCCCTGAAAAAAAGTTCACGATCCGCCAATCTAGTTACTTTATGAAAAAATGTAATAAGCTTACTTCAAAAATGAAATGCACATTTTTAGTTTTTTGCTAGCCACGTAACTTTGATACTTTCATTTCTAACAAAAAACGCTATATCTCTAGAAACATCATTAATATAGTTATACATATTTATATATGTATAACTATTGGAGTGGTAGGACCACACTGTCGACAGTTATCTGTCTACAGCTGCGGGCCGGTCCGTCCGGGGCAGTACCATACTCTCGCAGAAAATCGACGTCTGAGTAGTAGCGATTTGTTACTGCGCTTTGTTCGGTGAGCGAGAGAGTCGGAAGTCCAATTTTCTGGGGGTCCTTGCGTGTGGAGGGTTTTGGTGGTGCCCTTGGTATCACCGAGCCTCAATGCACGCATTCACACTCTCTTCAATTTCTTCGCGGTAGGCAGCAGCCTTGTAGAGGTCCATGAGCGACAGCAACACTTACCATCAGGTGTACTGTTTGCCCGTTTGCCATCGTTTGCAATAAAAAAAAAATGTTAATGATGACACTGAATTTAATGTGATAAATGCTTTAGTGGTCTAAAACCATCTCCGCTTTATGAAACTGGTTTGGGGCACGACGTAGGTTTTTTCTACACCTGATGGTAAGTGCTGCTGCCGCTCATGGACCTTTACAAGGCCGTTGCCTACCGCGAAGAAAGTGAAGGGAGTGTGAATGCGTGCAATGAGGTTCGGTGATACTAAATCACTAAAACCCACCACACGCAAACACTCTCAGAAAGTTGGCCTCCGGCTCTCTCGCTCACCGAACGAAGCGCAGTAACAAATTGCTACTACTCGGACGTCGATTTTCTGCGAGAGTGTGGCACTACCACGGACGGACGGGCCTGCAGCGATTTTTGGAATGCGTTAATAATAATTTGATTGTGTTTTGATTATAGGCTACTAGGCCTGTGAAACCTTGTAAAACTCGATCGTAACGAAGTCAAGTGCATATGATATTATTCACGTTATGTAAATTGAACTAGTTCAAATCAATGAACGAAATTAAGTTTTATTTGTGTACCTATAACCTACATAATATTTGGTTTTTATACGTAATATTTTCGTGTGGCGACAGAGTAAGAAAACAATTCACCTTCTTTTACCCGTGGATGTCATAAAAGACGACTAAGGGATGTAATATGCACATAACATCTGTGCAAGAGAAGAAAAACTCGAAATGAAATCCAATCAACATGTCTGACCAGCATGGTATAGTAGGTCAAATTCCCTCCCATTATAGAGGAAGCCTGAGCCCAACAGTGGAATGTATGTGGTCTGCAATGATGATGATGATGATTTTCGTGTGCTGACAGAGAGCTGAGACAGATTTCCTTCTCTGCATGCTCATATTCCTTCTTTTACGACACCCACGGGTTCCTACCTCTCTTGAAAGGGTGGTAAACTCTATTCTTACTCGGTCACCACACGAAAAACTTATGTATTACTTAATAATAAATATTTGAGACGTGTGACTTATGCTAACATCCTCATAAGCCTTTTAAAAATAAATATTAATTAAGGCTATGTATGTACATAATATTATACTAATCAAATACTAAATATACATCATACAAAAATGGACGATATTCAATATTTATTCTACAAAAATAATATTTCGTCTCTCATCGTCTCAGCCCATATAAATACGTCCCACTGTTGGAGTCAGGGCCTCTTTCACAAGGGGAGGGAATCTGATCATACCATGCTGGTTAAATGGTATAGGATTTTATTTCACTTTTTCCTTCTCTTGCAAATAACTATTATTTGCAATAATCCTAAATATCCATAGATGTTATTTGCAGTAATTTTGACGCTGGTCAGACGTGTAGGGTTTTATGTCGAGTTTTCCTTCTCTGGCATAGATGTTATCTGCACATTATATTCCTTAGTCGTCTTATTCAACACCTCTTTTTTTTTTTTTGGGAATGGGCTACGGTCGTCGCACTCCTCGTCCGTTCCGTCCGGGGCGACAGAAGAACGTAAGCACACACACCCGTAGCCCACCCAGGTGACCCATCGCCTTCGTCGTTGGGCCGACCACCGGAGCAGATGACTTAACGTCAGTGGTCGGCCGGGAGGAGTACCCTCTCCTGGACCGATGTCCGCCCGTTCGGGGAGGACGTCTTATACGTCTTAAACGACACCTACGGGTAAGAGAGGTGGTGAATTGTATTCCTATTCCCTCACCACATGGAAAAGATTTTCTTTGCACCTCTATTTTGCGAGAATGTCAAAGCCCACTTAAAATTACTCGTCGACAAACTGATGTACCCAGTACCTATGTTGACATGACTAATATTATTTTAACAGTATCACGCTAAATGGCGTGACGAAGGATTTACTATAGTTATTACTGAGTTAGTGACTTAACGTATGTACCTATCTAGTTAATTTTTTTCACAGAAGTACGCAAAGGTTCTATAATCGCAAGCTTCTGTTGCATATTCAAAAGATTTTTTAACCACTGACAGAACTAAGAGAGGGAATGCGATTTTTTTTATTTATAAAATAGTTTCCTGGCGGTGGTTCTTTCAGCTATGTTTGGTTAATATCGGTCCAGCAGTGTAAAAGTAGCAGCTCTTTTCCCAAATGATCTAATGGCGTATAATTACTCGATTACGTGCTTCACGCGTGCCAATACAATCGTTAAATGAAAATTAATTAATAATTCCTGTTGAACGTGATACTTTTTCTTGTATTATTTTAGTTTGTGTGTTTGTGTGCGGGATCTGGTCCAGCCATGGTAATTTTTCATTATATTTAATAACTATAACATAGTTTGAAAGGCATCACACTGGAGCTATTAATAGGCATGTTGTTGTATGTAATTTTATTAAAAAAGACTAGTGAATTACATAATTAAAAAGAAGACAATCCCACTGAGTTTCTTGCCGAATCTTCTCAGTGCGGACGCGTTCCGATCCGGTAGTAATTTAAGTTAAAATATTAAAAAAAAATGCCAATATGTAAGTGCTCCGCAGGGTTTATACATAATGGGGGGCGCGGCCGGAGCACCTCCTCGTGGTGCTCCCTGGTAACGTCCATTTGGACGTCATGCGTCCATTTGGACGGCCAAGATTCCGGCAGGGGGGGGGGTCTCCGCGTGCGGCTCTGGTGGCAGAGCGCACGGCGGATCTGACCCGGGGCCAATGGGGCGGATGTGCCTCATGGCACTCCGTCGCCAGGGACGGTTGCGTCACGGCCCGGGGCGTGACGGGTCGGTCGCTCGCGAGCGGCCAGACCCGGAAGGCCCAAACTGTAATCCTGAGCAGGGGGGGTCAGGACCGGGGGTCTTCGGACCGCGGGGAAGAAAACCCCTATAAAAATCACCCCAATCTTAAGTTTGGCCACTCGGCGAGGAGATGTATGACTGGTGGGTTAAGAAGCGCGCGAGCGTCCAGTCGTTAGAGTGGTAGTCAAGGCAAGACTCAAAAACGTCCCAAAAATGGCAGAAGTAAGACACAGTAAGACTTCACCAGAGGGTCCCGGCCAGGCCGGGGAGTCCCTTGCTGTGCCGGTGCTTGCGCGCGACGTCCATTTGGAGTCGCGCCCAAGTCCCGGCACAGTCAGTCCCCAATCGTATGGGTGGGGGACAACTACTGCCTCAGAAGCCGAGAGCCCGGCTCAACACCAAGTGGCTCAGGGGGGGAGGGGGAACGAGGAGGAGGTGCAGGTGCGGAAGAAGACCCGAAGGACGAAGCCGAGGCGTTCCGCCGCTGCACGAGCCCGCATTAGCGCCAATGCATCGAAGGCGTGGCGGGCGCGGATGAAGGCTGAAGCCATTGCCGCACGCGACGAGGGCGGCAGCATTGCTGCTGCAGGGCCGTCGCGGGACGGGGGTGGCGTTGCTGCCCAGCCGTCGGAAGAGGAGAGGATGGAGACCACTGCAGGGCCGCCGCGTGAGGAGAGCGGCAGCAGCAGCGGGTCCGAGCACGAGGGCGGCATTGCCGCAGAGCCGTGCATAAGGATAGCAGGCGAAAGCTCTGAGCTGTCGAGCGATGAGGGCGGCACTGCCGCAGAGCCGTCGCAGGATGAGGGCGGCAGTGCCGCAGGGCCATCCGAGGCATCGGAGATGGAGCTGACGGACGTGGGCGGAAGTGCCGCAGAGCCGTCCGCCGAGGAGAGCAGCACCCCTTGGGTGCTAGTCGGCCGGAGTAGGGACGAGGGCGGTGGATGCGCCACAGGTAGACATATGCTAGGCGCGCCGTCAGTTGAGGGTGCAGTTAGGCCGTCGTCGTTGCCGTCGTCGCCGTCGTCGTCGTCGTCGCCGAGGAAGAGGACGGAGGGGGCTGCAAAGGCGCCAGCTCCAGCCCCAAGTGCGAGGAAGAGGGAGGAGGCCCTCCCCCCGAGACCCTGGAAGTGCCCCCTGCAAGAGGGTGGCCGCTCCAACACCGACTCGGAGGGGAGTTCCATCATCATGCCTCCTCCCAAGGTCCCGACCATGCGCCGGGGGCGCAGAGGCCGAGGATCGGCGGTGGTGGCGAGGCCGGGGACACCGAGTCCGGCTGGCCACGGTGGCGAGGTGGCGGCCCTTCAGGCCGCGAACGCCCGCCTTAGTGAGGAGGTCTCCGGCTTGCGGGAACGCAACCGCAAGCTGGAGACGGAGCTATCGGCGGTGCGACGGGAGAACCGCGGGTTGGCCAAGGAGATGGCCGACCTGCGGGCCCAGTTCGCGCGCCTGGTGCCGGCCGCGCCGCCTGTGCCAGCCTCGCCACCGAAACGGGCTGCGCCGGGGAGGGCGGGCCCGTCGTCTGCGCCCGTGGCGCCGGCTGCGCCCGTCGCGGCTGCTGCGCCCGTCGCGGCTTCGGCGCTTCCTCCCCTCGTCGTGGTCCCTCCGCCGGCTCGTGGCCGCGGCAGACCTCGGAGGGGGGAGGGGCCGCCGCCCGACGAGGTGCACGGCGTGTCGGAGTCGGCGGTACGCGTGATCCTAGCCCGAGTAGGGGTGATGGTGGATGCGCGTATCGCCGCCGTAGCGGCCAGGCTCCCGCCTGAGCCGCCCCTCCGACCGCCGCTCGCCGCGGACAAGGCGAGGCGGCCGCAAGCGTCAGCTCCCACCCCGCTGCCCTGTCAGGGTGGCCGCGTGGTGAGCTACGCTGCGGCCGCGGCCGGGCCCAAGGGGGCCAAGAAGGCCGGCAAGGTGCCGGCTCCCGCCAAGGCCGGGCCGCGGCCGGCGCCAACGGCTGCACCGCAGGCGCCGGCCAGCGCACCCGCGACCGCTCCTGCTGCGCTCAGCGCTGCTGCCAGGCTCGAACAGGGCTGGCAGGTGGCTGAGCGGAGCAGGAAGGCACGCGGCCAGAAGCGGAGAGCGGCGGCCAAGAGTGCCGCCGTGGCCACCGCTCCCCAGGCGGGAGCCGGCAGAAAGGGGAAGAAAAGGTCGCGCAGGGGCCTCAAGTCGCCGAAGACGGCCGCGGTGGTCATCACCATGCTGCCTGAGGCGGCTGAGAGGGGCCTCAACTATGAGGCCGTCCTAAAACGCGCCCGGCGGGAGCTGGACGTCTCCGGTATCGGGGGCGTCGAGGCGAGGACCCGCAAGGCCCGGACAGGGGCTCGAATACTCGAGTTCCCTGGGGCCGAGGGCGCGAAGACGGCCGATAGTTTGGCCACGATGTTGAGGGGGCTGTTCGGGCCGGAGGATGGTGTCCGAATCGCCAGGCCTGTCAAGTGCGCAGAGATGCGCCTGACGGGCTTGGACGATTCCGTGACGGTGGAGGACGTCCGGGAGGCCATTATGGCGCGTACCAGATGTGCCTCAGACACCGTCCGGATTGGCACCATCCGCACTGGTCCGGGCGGCGTCGGTGCTGCCTGGGTGCAGTGTCCGGTGGAGTCGGTCAAGCAATTGGCCGACTCAGGCAGGCTCCTCGTGGGCTGGAGCTCGGCGCGGGTAACCGTGCTAGAGCCCCGGCCCGCGAGGTGTTACAAATGCATGGCGGTCGGGCATACCCGACCGACATGCAAAAACTGCTTTGACTGCAGCGGGCTATGTTTCCGTTGCGGTCAGACCGGACACCAGGCGGCATCGTGCTCTGCGGTGCCCCACTGCCCCGCGTGTGCGGCAGGCAATAGGCCTGCCAAACACCGCATGGGCTCTGGGGACTGCAGACCCCCGGCATCGGCCCCGAAGGGGCGGGACGGCCCATCGACCGGGCCAGTCCCCGCTCCGAGCGCGGTCCGATCGCCCGTCAGCGCGGAGGAGGTGACGATGGATACGGACCGTTAATGGACCCCGTATCCATTCGTCTCCTCTAGGCCAACCTCAACCACACCGCCGGTGCGCAGGACGTGTTCCTGCAAGCCATGGCGGAGTGGTTGATAGGAGTAGCCGTAGCCGCGGAGCCGTACGTGGTGCCCGACCGGCCTAACTGGTTGGGTAGCACCGATGGCACCGTGGCAATCGTCGCCTCCACGTCGTGGCCTTCGTCGCCTCTGACCCTTAGGGACAGGGGCGTCGGATACGTCGCGGCGGACTGGGGGGAGATTACGCTCCTCGGAGTCTATCTCTCCCCTAACTGGAGTGTGACCGATTTCGAGGCCTCCCTCACCATCATGGAGGCCTCGTTACGGCGAATGGCATCGCGCCAGGTCTTCGTCTTGGGGGACTTCAACGCCAAGTCCGTGGCGTGGGGGTCTCCCCGGACGAACGACCGAGGACGGGCGATCGAGGAGTGGGCGGCGGCACTGGGCCTCTGTTTGCTGAACAGGGGCTCGGTGCATACGTGCGTGCGACAACGGGGCGGGTCGATAGTGGACCTTTCGTTCGCTAGCCCCGAGGTCGCCGCACGCGTGGGGAGCTGGCGCGTCGTGGAGGAGGTGGAGACCTTGTCGGACCACCGGTATATCCGGATGGAGGTCTCCCCGGTAATCCCGACGCCCAGCAGGGGTCACGGGGCGGATGGACGTCCTGCGTTCCCGCGATGGGCTGTGGGTCGCTTAGACCGGGACCAGCTGGCGGAGACAGCCATCGTTTACTCGTGGCTGTCCTCTGCCAACCAGTCGGACGGGGTGGACGCCGAGGCTGGCCGCATCCGCAGTGCGTTGACGCAGATCTGCGATGCGGCCATGCCCCGGGTACGGCGTCCGCCCCCGAGGAGGGCGGTCCACTGGTGGTCCCGGGAGCTGGCGGATCTCCGGGCCGCGTGCATTCGCGCCCGGAGGGCCTACACCCGCAGCCGGCGGCGGCAACGCGACGCGGAGCGGGAGGCCTTGCTGTATGAGGGCTACCGCAATGCGCGGTCGGCCTTCAGGCTGGCCGTCCGCACCGCCAAGGACGTCAGTCGGCAGGAGATGCTGGACGGTCTCGATCGTGACCCCTGGGGACGCCCCTATCGCGCGGTGCTGAATAAGCTCCGCGCGCGGGGCCTTCCCCTCACCGAGACTCTCCAGCCCAGCCTTCTCACCCGGGTCGTCGAGGACCTGTTCCCGCGGCGGGCGGAACACACGCCCCCGGTCATGGCTCCGCCAGACACTGACCGGGAGGCCGACGACGACAGTGTTCCGCCCATCACGGAACCCGAGATGGGAGTGGCGGTGGCGCGCATGTGCGCAAAGTCCACCGCCCCCGGGCCCGACGGTGTTCCAAACCGCGTGTTGGGCCTGGTCCTCGACCACCTGGGTCCCCGCCTCAGGGAGCTGTTCGACGCGTGTTTAGCGTCCGGACGGTTCCCTGGGTGCTGGAAGGAGGGAAGGCTGGTGCTCCTGCCGAAGCCGGGACGGTCTCCGGGGTCGCCTTCGGCCTACAGGCCTATCGTGCTGCTCGATGACACGGGCAAGCTACTGGAGAGGGTGGTAGCTGCCCGCATCGAGCGGCACCTCGTCGGCACGGGGCCCGATCTGTCGGACGCCCAGTTTGGGTTTAGGAGGGGTCGTTCGACGATCGCGGCTCTGTTGCGCCTGAGGGCCGTGGCGACTGAGGCCGTCACCGGTGGGGGAGTGCTGTTGGCGGTGTCCCTAGACATCGCCAACGCATTCAATAGTCTGCCATTCAGCTGCATCAGGGAGGCGCTCCGGTATCACGGAGTGCCAGCTTACCTGAGGCGGCTAGTGGCAGACTATTTGGTGGGGCGCAGCGTCCTCTGTACCAACCGAGCAGGGGACGTTGTGCGAACGCCCATGACGTGCGGTGTCCCACAGGGGTCAGTCCTCGGACCCACCCTGTGGAACATCGGCTACGACTGGGCGTTGCGGGGGAGCCTCCCGCCCGGGCTGGGCGTGATTTGTTACGCCGACGACACGCTCGTCACAGCCCGCGGTGGGACGCTAGAAGAGGCGGTAAGCCTGGCGACCTATGGCACCGAAGAGGTCGTCAGGCGGATCGAGGCGCTGGGGTTGAGGGTCGCCCTGGACAAGACGGAGGCCCTCTTGTTCCATGGGCGCCTTATGAGCCCTCCCATCGGCGTCTCGATCACCGTCCGATCGGTTGACATCAGCATCCGGGCCCATATGAGGTACTTGGGCCTGGTGCTCGACGGGCAATGGTGGTTCCGGGAGCATTTCCGCAGGCTCGCTCCGCGGCTCGTCGGCGCGGCGTCCGCCCTATCGTGGCTAATGCCGAACGTGGGCGGACCGAGCGCTACGTGCCGACGGCTGTACACGGGGGTCATCCGGTCGATGGCCCTGTACGGCGCACCGGTGTGGGCGGGGTCCTTGACCGTCCGACTTAGGGCCCTTCTGTGGCGACCACAGAGGGTCATGGCGGTCAGGGCCATCCGCGGATACCGCACGGTTGCGACGGAGGCAGCGTGCCTATTGGCCGGGACTCCCCCGTGGGACCTGGAGGCGGAAATGCTCGCCGAGTTGTATTGGCGGGTGTCGGGGGTGCGCGGGGAGGGCGATGTGATCTCGTTAAGGGATCTCACCGCCTGGCGCGTCGACGCCCGCCGAGACGTCATTGCCCGTTGGGCAGTCCGGCTGGAGAGGCCTCGGTTCGGGGTGCGCACCGTGGAGGCCTTCCGGCCGGTGCTGATGCAGTGGTTGGAGAGGCGGCACGGGGTGCTCTCCTTCCGACTAGTGCAGGTGTTGACGGGGCACGGGAGCTTCGCCAAATACCTGCACAGGGTCGTGAGGAGGGAGAGTACACCGTCCTGCCACCACTGCGATTGCGACGAGGACACGGCGCGCCACACGCTCGAGGCCTGCGCGGCTTGGGCAGTGCAGCGCCGTGAACTCGTCGCAATCATCGGTGCCGACCTGACGCTGCCGGCCATCGCTAGGGCGATGGTCGACAGCGTCAGGAACTGGGACGCGGTCGCAGCCTTCTGCGAGACAGTGATCTCGCAGAAGGAGGCGGCGGATCGTCTGCGCGTGGAGCGCAGCCTCGATGAGGAGATCCGCCGCCGGCGACTGGGGCGGCGCAGGCGCAACTATCTGCGCCTCATGCCGCCCTAGCCGAGGCCGCGGGTGACGTGACCGGGGATTAGTCCGTCACCCGCCGAGAGGCCGACCGCGTGAGGAAAGACTGACGTCCTCCCCGAGGGGGGGACGTCGGTCGACGGGAGGGTACCCCGCGTAGGGGGTATTCCGTCGGGCCGACCACTGACGACAAGTAAACCTGCTCCGGTGGTCGGCCCAATGACGAAGGCGAGGTGGTTTTCGGGTGGGTTGCGGGAGTTGTGTGCTTAAGCCCCTCTGTCGCCCCGGACGGAGTGGTGCGGAGGCGCGGCGACCGCGACCCACCCAAAAAAAAAAAAAAAAAAAAAAAAAAGGGTTTATACATAATAAATGATTTGAATTTGAATTTGTCGGCGGTTATACAAAATTTTCAATTTTAATTATATTTTATCGAAGGATTTTATTTACTAAATTGTCAATTCTTGTTTGCTTCTGTCAATTGCTTTCAAATACATTTTATATTATATATTTACTGCTATAATAGACTATTTTTTTAAATTTCCTTGTAATAAATTTTTGGGATCACAAGCGCGCAGACCGATTATACTCGTATTTTGTTTGCGTCATTTTAGTTGAACTATTTGCGTGATTCCATTCCTTCGCACATACAGTCATCATTATCATAACTCACACACCTTCCACTGCTGGGCTCGAGCCTCCTCCACAATGGCATGATCTTAGAATAATAACGTATAGAAGGATAGTGTCAATACTTCGAAAGTTCGAAACATGAATCTAAAAATACTAATGGCGCGCAGACGATTACACACGTACACACGCACACCACTATACAAATTATGAAATCAAATTTTGTTTTTATTAACATAAATCGTCGAAATACTTTTAAAAGTAATGTTAAAAACCTAAGTTTTTCAAATGTGTTATGACACCATTTGAATGCACAAACCGTCATAATTACCTATTTATTTTTTAAGAGTTGCGTATGTACGTGCAGTACAATGACTTGTACATTACGGAACGGTTCCGGCGTAAGCTCCATTAGGCTCCAATTGAAATGCTTAACTTTTTGTGCGCAAACTTACCTTCTATACGTTATTATTCTACGGGTATAGATATTGAATGATACTGACGATATATACCACGCTGGTCACTTTACCAGTATAGTTTGGTATAAAGTTTTATTTCAAGTTTTCTTTGTCTTCCCTACGGAAGTCCCTCTACATGTTCTGCATATCATCCCTTTACCATCACTCCCTATCTCATACCCACGGGCTATTGATAAACACTGCGCTCTCCGCCTATATTTAGAAGATTATGAATGGTATTCTTACTCCGTCTCCTCACGGAAAACACACATACACATTATGTAACGAGTACCTAATTATAATATTTATTTTATTTGTTACAGATAAATCAAGATGGCGACTTCAGTTCTGCAGCCCGAAGATTGCCGTAGGGATCATGAGCCTAAGCCGGATATTATCGATGCGCCAAGGCTAACCGACGATGATCGAATGTCAATACTCGAAGCTAAGGAAAGGGAAACTGGCGAACTGCCCCCGGAACTGAGGGAAAGAGCCAGGTCAGAGTTGAGAGAAGAACCGGCTTTAAGAGAACAAGCCTTGGCGCAAATGAGACACTTTATTGAGAAGCATCCAGCAATTAGGATATGTCGGACAGGTAAGATACATATGAATAACTTCTATCAGCATAAATAAAGACTTGAAAATACTTGGAATTACCCAATGGACCCAAAAAGGACCCATCATCATCATCATCTCAGCCCATATACGTCCCACTGTTGGGCTCGGGCCTCCTCCATAATGGAAGGGTAATTGACCGACTATACCACGCTGGTCAGACGTATTGGCACAGGGTTTTATTTCGAGTTTTTTTTTTTCTCGCATAGATGTTATATGCGTTTTATATCCCTTAGTCGTCTCGTACGATCACCCACGGGTAAGATAGGGGGTGGTGAATTGTATTCTTACTCCGTCACCACACAGAACCGTCACAAAGAACCCAACTTTGTATTAATGGTAGTTCTATTAATACAATGTTGGGTACTTTTTTCGGTGGCCCGTTCATTAGAAGAAGGGAAATACAGCGAACTGTTGGACCTTATGTAACTCTTTTGTCACCCCGGACGGTTGGGTGAGGCTCGTCTAATAGGTAGAGAACACTAAACAGAAAATTTCTTTTTAAACGCTCGACCATCTTGAAATGAACTCTATTAACGATTGAACAAGCCCATGTAGCCTTTTGATTTCGTTTTTACCAAAAATACGTTACTTTTTAAGTGTGTACAGATGAAAACAGATGGTTACAATGATTTTATTATTCAAACCATGTGATATGTAAATAATGTGAATGAATGTGTCCCTTGTGTCATGGCGAGCCGTGTGCACGCTTTTTGAATAATCAATAAAGTTGTCCACGTTTACCACAATTATAAATTATTAATCTTCATCATCCTAAATTTATTATTTCCCATTATTTTAGGGTGAGCTTTCTAGATATTATTTTCTTCCACCAAGCAATTACAATTTCATATCTAAAATTTAAATACGTCTAAAGATTAGTAAGACTTAGGTCGTTTTCATGTAATGACGAAGTAAGAATACAGTTCATCCAAAATTTTGCTCGAGGGTGTCGTAAAAGACGTCTAATGCATATAACATCTATGTAAGAGAGGGGAATCTCGAAATGAAACTCTTTGACCAACGTGATATAGTAGGTCAATTTGCCTTCTATTATGGATGAGGCTCGAGCTCACAGAACAGTCGGACGTATGTGAACTGAGATGATGAGCTTTTCAGATATTATTTTCTTCATGGAGCATGTCATTTCATAACTAAAAGCTAAAAAGATTTTCTAAGGATTTCTAAATAGTAAGACCTAGTCGCCATGTCGTTATGGGCGTTTCACAAGCAGACAACTAACGGACACAAATTGCGGCCTTCCTCTGTGTAACCATCTGTGGATCGTGAACAATTATTTTGCATGACAATCCAATCTCCATATTCGTCAGAAAAGATCATAGACAATTACGGCATTTGTGTCGTATTCCAAATAGTTAAAATATATTTGGAGTAGGTATAGGATCTCTGCATCTAGTATCATCTAGACACGCGGCAGCGTGTCAAGCCAAGTTCAAGCAAAGGAACTGGCTAACCAGCGCCGCGTGTAATATTACACAAACCACTTGGTGCCACTTTTGACCCTTCTATAACGCAAAACCTCTCTAACGTGAATACATAAAACTAAGTGTGTTTAATTATATCCATAAGGACATCTTGAAGCCCAAATTTCATAAAGCTAGCTCAAACGGTTATAAAGATATGAAGGTCAAAAAGTTGTAAATTTTAGCACTGACTGACTGACATATAATACCTAAATCTAACCTACTTCCAGATGACCTAGAAGGATGAAATTTGGAATCCAGCTCGGTAATTGTGTATAAGCGTAGAACAAAATATGAAAATAAAAAAGTTAGAAAACATGGGCATGGGGGAATTTTTTTTTAAATTGTAGCGTTGGAACCTTTACAACGTTACAAGCAGATATTTGAAACTATCCCAATATATGTATTATTATGTTTGCTATATAAGATAAGCACTTGGCACTCATTTAGATTTTTGGTGGGATAGACATTACAAGATAAAGCTTCAAGTCAAAGTATTAGGATTAAATTAAATGTAACTGGTCTTTGAAGCAGACTTCGTAAATAAAAGTTATCATCATCACCATTTCCCATTATATATTATTGCTGGGCTTGGGCCTCCTCCGCATAGAAATGAGAAGGTGAATCGTATTCTTACTCCTTCACCATCATTCAGCCTTTCGCCGGGCAGTGCTGGACTTAGACTTACCTCATATTTCGCCACAAAGTGCGATCCTGTGCCGCCTGAAATCAACTTCTCCCAGCAACCTTTACATTCTCCATCTACGTTTAAGATGTCCAGTCCAACATTTATATGAGGGAGCAATGCCCTAATCGCCCCGCCGATGGATTGGTGAACGCAGTGAGGTATTATGCGCTTCCCAGGAGAGAACTGCTGCTCGCTCTCCTAATAAAACCTTGGCCGATTCTTACGTCTCTCATGGGCAAGCAAGGGGCGGTGACAAATATATTCTAATCCCGTCCCACACAGAGCGGTAAATACAAATACACTTATAATACAATACACTTATAACTAACCTATATTTTTTCAGATACTCCATTCTTACTCCGTTTCCTTCGCACTAAGAAGTACTCCATACCACAAGCATGTTCCATGCTGGAGCGATACTTAACAATCAGGCAAATGTACCCGCAGTGGTTCCAAAAATTAGACCCATTGGATCCCAAGATTGCGGCTGTGATTGATGCTGGCTATTTAGTGCCGCTTCCGAAAAGAGATGCTGAAGGACGAAGAGTAGTGCTATCTTGCATGGGTGAGTTATATTTTTCTAAAAATAAGAATTAAACTTTGCACACTTTGATGTTGACGAGCCTGAGGATAAGCTACCCCGCATAGAATAATAATTCATAGAAGGTAACTCCGCGCACAAAAAAATTAAGCATTTAAATTGGAGCCTATTGCAGCCCTACGTCGGACGGTTCCGTAGTGTATAAGATCACTGCGTACGCAAGGTAACTCTATTGTATAGTGGTGTGCGTGTGTACGTGTGTAAACCCTTGCACGCATGTATACTACATGGCTTCACGTTTTTGATCGCTTAAGTACCGACACTATCCTTCTACACGTTATTATTCTAAGCAACCCCGATTCGGTAATTATGAAATCGGTTGTTGTACTTTAATAGCTGCGTAAAATTTAAAATATTTACATAGAAATATATGGTTAAAATCTTAGTAATTTATATTTGCACTAGAAAATGCCCGCGGCTTCACTTGCGTAGTTCCATTCTCGTAGGAATACAGAGATAAAATACTCCCAAGTTTTTATACAGACCTGGTAGTAAACTTTTGACCTGGTGGTAAATATTATCAACAAAATTGTGGCTTTCGTTTTGAAAATTACCCAGAATAAACAGACAGACAGACAAAAATATTTAAAAAAATTTTTAGGCTAAGGTGGTTTTACGTACGCCTAAAAATCAGTGTGAGCATGAAAAAAACTATAACTTTGAAATTACAAACAGACACTTTAATTTATTTATTTGTCTAATAAGTTACGTTGGACATTTTCTATCAAAGCTGATGTAAGGTTGTGTGTAGGTATGTGCCAAGTACTTACCTACATCAGCATTCATTTAAGTTACGGCATTTGAATTACAATTATATTTATCACTAGCAACCCGCCCTCCTTCGCTTCCGTTTCACTCGCCTTATCCGCGTAGATCCCGTTCCCATGGGAATACCGGGATAAAATGTAGCCTAAGTTACTCTTTAAATAGACAGCAATCTGGTAGTAAAATCTTATCAAAATCTGTCCAGCAGTTTTAAAGATTACCCAAAATAAACAGAGAGACAGACAGACAGACAGGCAGATGAAAAAAATTTAAACCGGTTTGTAGGCATAGTTATCGTATAAATAACCATATCAGCATGAAAAAAGGCCAATTATTTTGACATTACAAATAGACACTTCAATTTTATTTATTAGTATAGATCTATAATTATATCCTTTAAGTGGGAGCGCGCCCACGCCACAGTATAGTCATCTATCAGTAATGTATCTCGGTCGTAACCTTGAATTAAATGCCTACATCCGCGCGGTACGTAAACATGTGATAGGGCTGCCCGCCTCCAGCATTTTAATTACATTTGCCTACTTTGTGTTTCTATTTAGTTTTGTATATACTTTTCTTATATAAACAAATAAAATACTATGTGAATTGAATAGGAAGTGTTCAATAAGAATGCGTGTTCATTTTTTATTGGTAGTTATAATTAAAAAAACATGTTTATGTTTAAATAACAAATCGGTCTTATAAATTTGCGACCGAAAAATATTCGCGCCTCGACTGAGACGTACGAAATGCTTTATTATTCAATTTTAAAGTATAAAAAATCCGTATTCTGATATAAAGCTTAACTAAAAAAAAGTCGGTTGCCTGTAAAGTCGGTTTACTGACGATACTTGAACGTGACAACGTCATAAGAAAATACTGATGGAATGGTTTCATTTTTCAAAAGAAAATTTTAATTTTATTTGTTTGATAGATATTTTGTATGGATCAAGCCTTAAATGGAACGCCTCAGAGCGAGGTAACGCCGCATACGTCATGTTTTTTCGTGTGTGCAGCCGGCTCCATCGAATTATAAGACGTTGTCACGTCAAAATTGTTTTGGAAAACATGGACAAGGTGGAGAAAAAGGAATGTCTTTTGCTTGGTTATAGATATCTGCAGCTACTTTACAATTTATATGTTTGGTTTTGAATGATGTTTGGAATATTTCCTCCATTTTTCTATATATGTATTCCACAAAATCATCGCTGGGTAATCTAAAAGGTAATCTAAAAAAAGTTATCTCTAGATTCGTTATTGACGAATTCATGCAACCAAAAACAGCACAATATATCCTACTTGTCATATTAAATATGTGTATAATTATGTATTTTTAGTGAAAAATTCGCGCCATTATTGTTAAAAAAACAACACACCGTCCGTTCGTCATAGGGATGTGAAAAAATAATCGATTTTTAAAAAAATCGATTATTTATCGTTTTTTTTTTGTAATAATCGATTATTACAATCGATTATTTTTTGTAATAATCGATTTTTACAATCGATTATCAAAATAGAAAAAATCGATTATTAATCGTTATTTTTTTTGTAATAATCGATTTATACAATCGATTATCAGAATAAGAAAAATCGATTATTAATCGATTTTTTACTATTGATTATTAATCGATTATTCACATCATCACAATCTTGTTGGGAGAAAAAATCGATTATTTTATAATCGATTATTTATTTTTAATTAATCGATTATTTTATAATCGCTCATTTATTTTTAATTAAGCGATTTTTTTATAATCGATTTATTTTAAAGAACAAAAATCGATTATTTGTCCTCCAAGTCACATCCCCTGCCGCAGTGACGAAGTTCGTCACTGCGGCACAGTCGCGACTGTCTGCATGCCCAGCGCATGCCGAGATCGAGGCGCGTAGGTATAGCTCACGTTTCGTTTGTTTGTATGAAGTTGGATTACTGATAGATATTATTACCGTGCCCGCGCGGTCATTCCTAACGGCATGACGGTCGCGCGGAACCTAAAAAACCTATGAAAATTTTTTGCCTATTTAAAATACTAATTAATTAATAATCATTTACTTTTTTGTATATAGATACATTATTATATATGAATTATGATATATGAATATAATTTTTGGAAAAATTGAAACTAAGAATACAAAAAGAACCCTAAACAAATAACGACATTAGGAGCGAAACTGTACCACGTGAGGTGCTTGACGAAAGAATATATAGGTACATTAGGCATGAACGCGGCTTCGCTAGCGTTCATTGTAGATTTTGTCAATCAATTGTTCTATACAGAAATTGGTAAGGACAAAATAGCTGTTTCGTCCTTACCAATTTCTGTATCGTTTAAAGATTTTGTGGGTTTCAGGTCAAACAAACTCCATCGCATTTACAATATTAGTTAACATTTTTTATAGGATCTATTATTTTTTATCTATCTTGTATACATAAATAAAACTAAAGTGTCTATTAGTAATGTCGATATAAAATATAACAGTATTTTAATGAATACATGTCAGTTTGTGAAATTTATAATTATAATAAACAACTTTTGTTTATCTTTTTACTTCGAGTAATTTTTAAAATGGTTGGACCATGACGAGACCTTCAGTGGCTGATTGCTGACATAAACTTGACCATTATTATTAAAAAAAAAGTTGTTTTTTTTTTTGTGCAAAGATAATATTTAAACCTATGAAATTGTGAAGAATTCTTATTCAATTACATAAAATAAAATCAAATTAATATTCGTGTTACGTTTTTGATAATAATTGACGTCAACGTTTGATTTAAATATATTAACCAAGAATGTATATAGTCCGTCCCTAACAAGATGCAAAATTAATAAAATTAAATTAGTGTTTGTTATTTGTCAGTATATATTTGAATCTCCTTTTTTTAAACACTAAACATAGATTTTCTTTTTATGGGTGGGCTATGGTCAGCGCACATGCCGTCCATTCCGTCCGGGGCGAGTAAAGGACGGCGCGCGGGCCCATAACCCACCTGTAGCCACGTCGCCTTCGTCGTTGGGCCGACCACCAGTGCTGTGTTCCTTATCCTCAGTGGTCGGCCGGACGGAATACCCTTTCGAGTACCCTCACTTCTCGACGTCCCTGTCCCGAGACGTCGGTTGCCGTCGCGTGGTAAGCCTCTCTGTGGGTGACGGACTAAAGTCCCCGGTCCGGTCACCCGCGGCCTCGGCTAGGGCGGCATCAGGCGCGGGTACTCGCGCCTGCGCCGCCCAAGTCGCTGGCGGCGGACCGTGTCGCTGAAGAGGAGTTCCTCTCGCGCACGATCCGCCCGCCGCCTCCTACCGTGAGATGACAGCCTCGCAGAAGGCGTCGACACAAACACTAAACATAGATTCTAAAACCTCACAGTAGATCTATTCTTCTTCATCTTTTTTTTTGTATTGACAATCAGCTATTAATACGAGCTTATTATTGTCAGTATCGCATTCCAATTTTCTTCACAGTTTATAAAATTCTTAATACCTTTAGTTTATTCAATTTAGCAAGTGTCCGTCAGTAAGTCAAATCGTCGCCTTCATTCTCAGTCGTCGTCGCCTTCAGCCTGTCGCCATACGACACTATTGATAGTATCTTCTGGGAACTTTGGTGGAAAACAAAAACATTTTTACACAACTTTTATATAGTTTTCACTACACCCCAGCAATTCTTCCGCATCACATTACATAAGAATGTCATAAAAATAATTTAATAACACGTTATCCTTAGTATTTTAACGTATTATTAAATAATTTTCGAAGGTATTGAGTATAATACAAGACCACCACATGAAGCTTTCACGTTCCCGCCAAAAGGCCTGTACAATTTTACTATTATGTATATTGTATAAATTTTCGAGTTGTACGAAAGCGAATTAAATATTATTCTTTATTTGTGCCTTTATAGGCTTTTTAGCAAGATACCTAACTACTTTAATTTAATGCTTTTCAACGTGTAGGTCGTTTCGATCCTCATATGTACGATAGCTGTGTTATGGCGCGAGTTCACTCCATGATTGTGGAGTTGTTGCTGGACGAACCACGATCTCAACTTCTTGGATACACTCATGTTAATGACGAAGCTGGTATGCAGATGCCTCATGTTAGTCTATGGTCGCTTACTGATGTGCGCGTCATGCTTAATTGTATACAGGTAATAGTAGTTGTTTTTTAATTGTTAAAAAATTTTAATTGTTAACAAAGTGTTATTTAAGAGATAAATTTTTATATTGTTTTGCTTATTGACATAATTAGGAAAAATACAAAGCATTGAGTTTGCATAGGAATCTAAACTATGCTATCCGGCACTGGAGGTGCCGGTTGCATCGTCTCCTCATTAGGCATCTACTTAAGCCGTTTTGCCCTCTGCACATTTTTTACTTTTTTTTCCACGAACATGATATTCCCTAGGTCCCAATCAGTTAGTAAAAAACTAAGAATCTTGTTTTTGTGATGCACAATTGACTAAAAATCAATATTCTTATATTAGTCTTTCAGAGCAGCTTTACTTTCCTAAGGATGTAATATATAGGGCGAATTTTGCTTTATTATTTATCCACTTACAGCACATACAATGAAAATCACATTTAAAGGGGGGTTGTCATATATGATTTCTAAGCGTCCAAAAGGGGTGCTGGATTTCATTTACATTACATATATAAATACACACACACGTGTATATATATATATATATATATATATATATGTAAGTTCTCTCTACGTAACTGATTACTAAATGGTGTGAAATAGTCGCATGGATGTTCTAATTATGCGGGCTGGCCACGGACGTCAAGGATCTATATCAGTGGTCGACCCAATGGGAATGGGGACGGAATACGGTGGGTTATAGAGCTGGGTGTCGCCCTTTTTACACCCCGGACGGAACGATTGGCGTGTTTCCAGACCATAGGCGATCCAAAAGAAAATGTTCTAATTATAAACAATGTTAGTAATTCGTTTATTTTTTTCAGAATTCAACACCGATGCGACACAAGTGCACGCACTTCGTGAATATTCCACACTACGGTGTCAAGTTCTTTGAGTTCGCTGTGTCGCTCCTTAGTGACAAACTTAAGGACCGCGTTATGGTAAATGATCTTTTGTATTTAATATTTAAGTCATCGTCTATCAGTAAGCACTCTCGTCAATTTAAGTACAGGGACTTTTCTTATAAAAATTTGTCTCTGTCACTATTGGCAGTACATGACAAGAACAGCATTTTTATTTTATAATCACTATACGTTATCATTTTCTCGGTTTTACATTGTATATTTTTACGTTAAATGATTTAATATACTAAGATAAAACATAAAAATGTATAGTTTAAAAACAAACAAGATTTTCAATATTCCGCTTAAACTATTCAATTATTAAAGCAATTGTTTATTAAAACCTTCCTTACATATAAAGATCTACTTGTTTTTTTTTTCAGTTTCATCGCACAAGCGAAGATTTGACGAAGCACGTGAATCCAGCAATTCTTCCTAAAGAATACGGCGGCACCGTTCCCTTGAGAGATATGATTGAAGAGTTAAAACGAAATTTGTTAAAACAAAGAAAGGAACTGTTGGCTTTGGATGATATGTGCGTTGATCTACATGCATTAGAGAAGAACGATTTGACTCAGAATATACATTCGACCGCAGGATCTTTTAGAAAACTTGAACTTGATTAGTGTTTAATAACAGCCAATGATATAAAATTCGAAAACTGACCAGTAACAATAACAAATAAGAAAAGATAATCTTCGAAGATTTTTCTAATAACTATTAATAAAAAATAGATAAGAGGCCCAACAAATGTTGTTATATTGTGCTGGACATTGGAAGCGTTTCTTCGAAGATCTTAGCAAGAATTATTTTTTTACTAAAAAATGGGAAATGAAGATCGTCATTTGCTAAAAGGGAACTATTATTTTACGAATTTATAATGAAACAGATTTCCATTACTTGTATTTATATATTTTGTCATAAAATCCGACATGAAATAATTTTCTAAATGCTTAGATATATCTTAAGTTTAAAATATAAAGATTTGGAGAACAACGGCCATTTTGACTGTAAGAAACAAAATTTATTGCAAATGAGTTAAAGTCATTATTATACAATTAACGTCAGTTTATTTGTAATAGCAGGAGTACAAAAATTAACCGTATTATAAATACAAATAATTTATCAGAACGCAGGATACCTTAATTTGGAACGCATCTATAATTAAGCACGTTCCTAGAGAAATGAAAGAATGCTCTAATGCGTCAACAGAGTAAATATTGGCAATTTAAATCGATTCTTAAGAAATCGATGAATTGAAATTATATTTTGTGGAAATGTAACCTATTAAGTAGATACGATAAAATATTTATGTGGCTAAATAATCCTCGTTAGACAAAATATATTTTCTTTGCATTTAATGCTAAAAATAGACACTGGTAATTGCGTTTCAGTGTACGATATCAAAAAATACGTTATAACAGTTTATTAACATTGTAAAGATTTTTTGACATTTAAAATACAAAGATATCGAGCATTCGATTTCAAGCCTATAGCATGCTTCTTTAATTTTTAGAAATTATGAATCTTGATTATGGATAGACCCGAGCTTCAGAGAATAGAATACATATTTACTATTGCCTATTTTAAAGACCTGTGATTGGTATGATGATTCAGAACGCTTATATATGGCGTTTAACTTAAAAAATTAAATATAATTGACAGTCAAATGATAAAATTTATCTTCATCAAATTGTGTTTTTTTTTCTAGTCTATACATGATACTGAAATGGTCATTGTTCTTTGTATCCTTGTTTTTGTTTCGGTTTATATTAAGGTTTAATATTAAGTTCTTAAGGGTGTTAAAAAGTTAAATAAGAATCAATTGTAAGAGCTTCATTAAGATATGCAAATAGATCTCACTTTTCTGCTACTAGCTATTAAATAGTTTTATTTTATCAGCTGTATATTTACATAGATAATTTGCTTCTTGAGCTTTGTATCGAAAATTATTGTAACATAGACGACAATTCGAAAAATCACGCCTTATTTAATGCGTTCTGTACGCTATGACATTAATTTTTTAATTTAGTAACTAATATAGAGCATGTGGCAGCCGTCGGTGGTGTCACGTTACCATTCTTAACGGAGGGTTCTGAAAATATCATTGCCACTTGTTTGCAATGAATGTATTAATTTATATTATTTTCTTGTAATATTTAAGATATTTGCTAACATGACAAGCTGACTGCTGCATAAAAATAAGCATTGAAGAAAACAGTTAATGTACCATTGCTATTATTTTCATTATTGGTCATCCACGGCTTTCGATAGACACATAGATATGGTGTAAGAAATACATATAATTAAACTATTTGTTTCCAGTTCTAGTTTTTGATTTACCTAGTCTTTACCACTACATAAAATTGACAAAATGAAGATTGACAACTCAGGAATGATATAGTATACAAGCAATTTAGATCCCGTGCAATATGTATCATACATGAACGATAAATGGCGAAGAAAAATAAGATGTCTTAACACTTATGTATATAAAATTCAACAATATGACTGTCAAAAAGAAAGAATCAGTTTGCTATCTCGGCTTAGTCTTAGAAAAAAAATTTTCATTTATTGAGCATATTAAAACTAGGCGAAAAAGCGAAACGGAATTTCTACGCGCTTACTAGAATATCCACATCTACTTGGGGCCTTCGTTTTAATACACTTAAAACCATATACATGGCCACATATTTGGGGTGTATTTGTTACGCTGCACCTGTATGGGCCGATAGGGCCACCATAGGGGCGGCTCGCCTTAAATTACTACAGAGCCAACGTATGGCCCTAATATTCTTATGTAAAGCCTATAGAACGGTTAGTACCGAGGCCTTACCAGTACTCGCGGGTGTACTGCCGGTTGATTTGGAGATTCAGAGACGAGCGTCAATGTATTACACCACAAAGGAAACTATGGATACAGATTTCCTTCTACCGCGCGATCGAAATAAAATTGCTAGATTGTTTGCACCACAATCCATTGTCTATGAGGAACTTTTAACTGAATGGCAAGAAAGATGGGATTCATCATCGAAAGGTCGTCATCTTTATCTATTTTTTCCATGCATCCGGGAGCGCCTGGAGAAGGTGTGGCTGGGGTTGACCACTTCGTGGCCCAATTTTGAACTGGCCATGGCAATTAAAAGTAAATTATTTTCTTTTAAACTCGTATCATCACCATTATGTCAATGTTCCACATCTGACCACGAGTATGAACAATCAGCACATCACATTCTCTGGGAGTGCAATCTCTGGCGAAACGAGTGTAACCTTATGTTAAACAGTTTGCAAGTCACCTGTGGGGTAGTATACTATACGGACCTTGTAGCAACTCGAGAAAATTTCCGTGCGTTCATGCGTTTCTGCCATACCTACTGTAGCAATCAATCTTAACGCTCACATATAGGTCCCGTTAAGCTCTTCCGTATCCGTGGTGCCGTACTGCTGCGCTATCGTAGCTGTACACCTTTTTACTTATTGGCTGACTAGTAATTTTGTTTTCCTGTCTTCCGCTTTGCCTAGGAGGGAAGTGGAATCTCTCTTTCCAACTCCTCCTCTTTAATCTTTTCTAATTAAATTTGTTGCGGGTCCCAAGACAATTAAAATCATATCCCGGGACTGCCTGAGGGTCAAACCTCGGTGTCATTTATGGAGACCATTGTGGATCCTGGCTTACAGGAGTTACAATGGTGGGAATGTGTGGTGGGATTAGTCCCAAAAGTAACACTTATGCATATGATATCCTTATACAAAATAATACCCAAAGCCTTACGACGTATAAAAGTACTAAACATAGATTCTTGAGTTTTGCTCTTCTTCTTATATTGGCAATCAGCTACTAATACAATTGTTGCCAATGTTAAGCTGCACGTTTCTTCACAAATTTTCTTATTCACATCTTTAGTATCTTCAAATTAATAATATTCATTCAGGCAGTCAAGTAATTGCTTTCAAAATTTGGTGGAAAACAAAAACATATTTTTTTAATGTAGACCTTTGTTCTTTGATAATATACATATAGTAAGCACGATATTTAAAAAGTCAATAGGTACTAATGTACATTTTCTAGAACTGATAAAACCCAATCCTGAGTACATAATTCAATTAATATATTGAATAATCGTTGAAATTCTTTTCGCGCTTGCGATTAACACTTAACCGGTATTTATTACGTATATTGGTTTAAAATATTTTATGCGATTGCTTTATTACAATTTATAAATAAAGCAAGAAATACCCATTATTATAACCAAAATAAAATAACAGTTAAATTAACTAATTAACAAAAAATAAAGAACAAATAAAATTTTGACAATGAATTTGGATAAAAGGGATCTAAAGTGATTAACTTTTGTGATTAAATTAGTGACTATTATAATTATGATTATTTGGCCTATGTGAGGGAAGACAGACACGATGTGCGAGGCAGATTTATTAACGCCGATATTTATGATTTGTTTCTTTATTGGATAACATGAAATGAAATATTTATTGACAAAAATCTTAATGGATGAATTTTACTCGACTAAAACATTCATTGAAGAGTGTAACAAATTTTTTAACAACACATTTTAGAGAAACTATTTATTAATAGTAGTCCCCTAGCTGCACGACCAGCGACAATATTTAAATATATATATGCATATATAGTTGTAATGTATAATACCATAGAGTAACCATAAAATGAAGAATGACCTTGAATTCCTAACCGTATGCAGCCAACTTCGCTGTAGTTTTTCCCGCAGTTTGGCGTCCACATAGATTGATAAAAAAATATAAAACGCTTTTTCTATGTATTTAGATCAATAGGACAGTAAATAATCTTTAAGATTAACTTTTCAGTGGTGTTTTAATAATACGAGTATGCTATAACTGTGACCATTTTGTTTAAGTGGTTTTATTGTGGTGGTTATTGTAAACATCGGGACGTGAACGCTGGCCCACGTCTATGAATTCTTGTACGTATTCTAGCCATTAATGCTTTTGGTGGTGTGTTTTTGAGTAATCGTCATGCAAATTTGAAATATTTCAATAGAAATTATTAAAAATTGTACAGATTAACCTCTTACATTTATGTTGTTTGCTTGGTCGTAAAAAGTAGGTCCTATGTAATCTGCTTAATTTGATTGATGTATACCATGAGTACAGCAACAGGATTGGATAAATATTACGACAGTAAAGCATTCCTGTGAGAAAATATGCAGTTCTTAATTGATTTGTTTAACACGTCATGTTTAGAGTTTCAAAACACTACAACTAAATTATTTAAAGTTGCTTTACACATTTTTTGTTGCTACATAATCAATAAAAATTTGCATGCTGTTATACAGATTTTTCATTATAACTCGAAATCTTTTAAGTATTGCTAAGTGAGTGTTTTTATCACTCCAGATGCCTTACTAAACCTTTTACAGAACTACACAATAAGAATAGCGTTTCTATATGTTCACGAATCCACAACAAACAATGTGTAACTAACATAAGGTTGAGCCAATTTAAAAGATATAACATGTCAGTTGCATAGAAAAACATTATGTACTATATGATAGAAGAAAAATAGTTTCTGGATGTTTCTATATAGTGGCTTAATATCATTTGCAACATGATCAAATCAACAATCTGACTGTTTGCCCTAGTTATATATTGAAATTATCTGTGTGCTGACGGAGTAAGACTACAATTCACTCCTCTTTTACCCTTGCGTGTCATAAATAATGACTAAGGGATTAAATATACATATAACTTCTATGCAAGAGAAGGAAAACTTGAAATGAAACCCTATACCAACATGTCTGACTAGCATGGTGTAGTAGGTCAATTTCCGTCCTACCATGGAGGAGGCTTAAGCCCAAGAGTGGGACGTATATGAGCCGAAATAATGAGTAATGATTATATGTTAAAATAATGCATATAACCTTTGTTTACAGTAAATTCTGATATGATAGCAATTTTTCTGTTTTAATATTGAATTATGTTCGATGTCTTTGGCATGCATATATAATGTGTATTAACAGTTTCAAAAACTGCCAAGAACATAAATAAATAAATAAATAAAAATTTTGAGTTTTCTAGCCTACAAAAGATAGAGTGGACTGGATGTTAAATGAGCTAAAGACTACTTAAGTTTATTATAGAAGTATAGTGGACCCTCAGTAGTCCGACAAACATTTTACATGGCAGTGTTGGACTATTGTTGACAGTGTTGGCCGTTATATGTAGTAATTCAAACTAAACAATCAGATTCAAAATAAAAGCACCATAGTGGTTACAAGTTGTAACCTGTTCAAAACATTACTTACATAAACAAAGATTGAAGAAAAAATTTTCAATAATAATAGATATGTCGGATTACAAGGGGCGCCAGGTTAGACAGGGGCCTGATTACCTAAGGTAACTATACCGCGGTATAACGGTCCACTGTAAATGCTTAATGCTTCGTGGTCATCCTGCTCTTATCCCAATTACTTAGGGTCATTCCAATATGTACTCCTCTTCCATTGTACATATTGCAAATGTTTTGGCAATAGTTTTGTAATCAGCCCCCCTGCTTGACGTCAACTGTCACAGGTGGAATTAACCCAGGTCATTTTAAACTCTTAGTTATATTTTGCAACTCTTTTGACTCAACTAAATTGGTTGATAGTCATCATCATCATCGCAGCCTACATATGTCCCATTGTTGGGCTCGGGCCTTCTATAAAATGGGAGGGAACTTGACCTACTATACCATGCTGGTCAGATATATTGCTATAGGGTTTTATTTCGAGTTTTTTCTATCTTGCACAGATGTTATCTGCATATTATATCCCTTAGTCGTCTTTGACGACATCCAAAGGCAAGATAGGGTGAATTGTATTCTTACTCCGTCACTGCACGGAGAGGGTTGATTGTATTCATAGTTAAAAAACTAGGTGTATATTTTAATGTTAGCAATTACATATTATGATATTCTTATATTCAAATATTGATTTTTTGTTAGTTTTCAAGATAAAGATTAGTAGGGTCAGCATATAGTATAATGGAGATTAGTCAGCATTTGTACACTTTAAAAATAATTTCTTTGTGGTGATGGAATAAGAATACAATTCCACACCTCCTAGTTTATGGATTACATAAAACATCACTAAGGCATATGATAAACAGATTATCCAATCAAGAGAAAGAATAAATGTAGTTTAAAAAAACTAAAAAACACGCTTTCATAGCATATCAAACTAAACATATAGTTAAAAAAAAGCTGATTATTGCATTGTCATCGGTCTTTGATAGATGTGCAAAATTTAAAGAAAATCTGATGCCTCAAAATAGGGCGAAATCGAGCTAAAAGGTGGATGTTACAAACAAACATACAGATGAAGCTAATAAAAGCGTGTTAAAAATTGAATTGAATACCAGCATATTATATTAGATCAATTTTCCTTCTATTGTAGATGGAGCTGTCATGTGGTCAGAGGGTTCTTTTATCGAGTTTTCCTTTTTTTGCATAAATGCTATATGCATATTATATCCTATAGTAATTTTTTACGACATCCATGAGCAAGATAGGTGAATTGTATCCTTAGATTGTTAGCACACAATAGAATGTTGTTCATATATTTTATAACATTTTTGTTGCTTATAAAAGATTGTGAAGAAAATGCATTAGTGTCCTAATGGCACAGTTGTGATATCAATGTCATTTTCAGGTATGAGTTCTGAATATAATAATGCTTACATCATAGTCAAAGGAATAGTAGTACTAAGCCTATTTGACCATGCTAGTTACATGTAAATTGACTAACCCTTGATAGCCTGTTAGGCTCAAAAAATCTAGCTGAGTGATTATCAGTAGAAAGCGCAGCAGTACTCTCCTGAGAAACTTATAAGGTTAACTACAATCACCAGCCTATCGACTCCATTTCCTTTTGAAGATTACAATTGAGACTACAAATCTATTAGTTTATCTGCAGAAATGAACTTGTAGTATAAGCTGTAATATTTTTATTCATTTTCATCAAGAACCTGTAAATTGATAGGGGCTCCATTTTTATTATAAGTTTCCTTTCTTTTGCAATGTTGTTATTTCCTTGTGTCATTTGGTTATTTATTTCTATCAACAGTTTTTTAGCCAACACACATTTTCTATAAATAGACCAAGCTATAGGTACTGGCAAGTTATTCCAGTCATATTATTAAAGTAGTTACTACTTATGGTACTGACAAATGTGCTTACATGTATAAATATCAATGCAAGATAACAGAGCATGTTATTTAGAATTTGATGACAGAAAGGGGTTAAAGGAATCCAATCATGAAAAAGGAATCCATCGAACATGATATACTGTCTAGTTTTGTGTATAAGGCTCTAGGAATTGATTTTACTCAGAATGGGATCATCATTTAAACTCCTTATTGAATCTAAAACCAATGGTTTGCCATTAATTTTGGTCGAGGCTCAGTTGCTTTTCTTTCATATTTTTAATGCCTTTTGTTGGCAGATGTGCTAGCAGTCTACTGGCAGGCAATTAGTACTGCTGCTCATGGGCACAGCTAAACTGCTGTCGATCATAAAGTAATGTTCAGGTCTCTGTGCATCTTTCACAGTATATGATATGCAGTAGCACATTGCTACTACTCAAATGCTGATATTGATGTGTTTACTTTAGTTAATCTCATATATTAAACTAGTTAGTTTTGGATTCACTATAGAATCTTATTAAGAGATTGATTATGTTTTGAATTAAATCAATTTCACAGGGCCTTGTACATAAAAGTACCCAGTATGTCAATGTTTTGTGGGTTATATTTGGGAAGTGTGTGCTAGAGCTACCTAAATGATTGAATTCAAGAGAATTCAAGATTAAAAAATCTTTCATTCTGTTTATCATCAAATAACATGTAACCTGCTGTGTGGTAGCGGCTTCGAATACTACCAACCCTTGCTTTGCTCGTGGGTGTCGTAAAAGACGACTAAGAGGCCTAGATTGACCCGGACCAACTCCATCTGGTACCATTTGGGTCAACGATTACATTCCCAAGGAGGATTGACGTCAGGCAGGCGGCCGGTCATAAAAGTCATTGCCGAAACTTTTTGCAATATGTCAAAACAGATGACATATTGCGTCGACCCCAAGTAATTGGGATAAGAGCAAGATGATGATGATCAAATAACATGTAAATTGCATTACCGTATTGCAATAACACCTCTGCATGTTATTTTCGTCCGTACCATAAATACTATCGTCAGATGGTGGACCACTTGTTTCTTCATGGGTATCCAAAGAATCCGTTTTTGCCTGGTGACAATAAGAATGCAATTCTGCACTGTATCTATTTAGCCCGTGGGTGTTGTAAAAGATGCCCAAGGAATATAATATACATATAACATCCATGCAAAAGAAAGCAAATTCTAAATAAAACCCTATCCCAACAAGTACTTAGCCTAACCTAACCAGCATAGTATAATAGATTAGTTTCCCTTCTATACTGCTGGAGGTTCAAGCCCAGCACTGTATAATATATAAGCTGAAATAATGCAAGGAAAATTACTTTTTTGAAGGGGTGAACTAGCTTGAACCAGTGTGTAAAGTCCGTGATTGTTGATACTGCACACATCAGAATGAAATATGAAAAGAAGCAGCAACAATAGTATGAGCATCTTTAAAAACCCAAAATGTTGAACTGTATATTGTCGATTACTTGAATTACTTAGTATTTGTTGCCATGTCATGGATAATAACAAATTATCAGCTTTTCAACTTGCTTAAATATCTTGCAACACCATTTGGCTTAAACAAATATTTTGCCACAAAATTGAGAAATGCCCTTTTTTTATTTACAGATTGGCAGCATGGCGGAAATAGTGTACCCGCAAGGCTGCCGTCCAATCACCGATGACCTTGGTCCAGATGAACTTGTGAGAAGGCTTAAGGTATGTCCTAACTTTTTGGTATTCATTTAATAGTAATCCCTATGTTTGGTTTCCGCCTAAGTATCATCAGATATTGATATGTAATTTGAAAGCATATAGGATGCTACTGAGTTGATGGGAATTTTAGCCACCCTCAAGTTTTCCATTGTTATATAGGATGGAGTGACAGTGAATGAACTTGCATGGGTAAAAGCTGTTTTTAAAATGACCAGACTTTTCTGGTCATATTGGCAGGAAAATATATGTTAGTGTGAACATATCTCATATAATATTACTATTTTATTAATAAGGATCTATTTGTAAACATTATTTATTGAATTAAATATTTTGTAATTTCTTTATTTATCTCCTTGCACTTTACCAGGGTAATAGCAAGCATAGAGACTCGTAAAGCACTGTGTAATGTTTCTCTGCTTATTCAGTAGCTGTCATCATGATTATGACCTATTTGACTCCAAGGGTCCGACCCCGTTGGTACTTGTAATTTTTTCTATGACTAACTTTACCAGAATTCGGTTTAGTAATGAATAATTTCAATAAGTTCTATTTCGGCCACCACAAATTTTAATTTTTTTAACCCAAGCCAATAATTTTTTTTCTGGAAGTACGACTACCTGATGCAATCGACTTAAGAATGCTTCCAGATATTTCCCTTGCAAAATTTCTCTTTTATTTTTATTAGAAAGAGTGAGAGAACTTATGTTAGCTAACCAGACACTTCAGTGAAAATTATAAAAATGAAGATGGAATTCCTTGAAATTCAGCGCCGGCTATCAAGTTATAATGCAATGTTTTAATGGTCTGCAACCATTTCTACATTATTGTCTTTCTAATGAAACTATTTTGGGGAGCATCGGTTAGATGGTTTCAAAGTTTATAATCAACATAGAAACATTTTTTTGTGTTTATATATACTAGCGACTCCTGTGTACCTCGGTGCCAACCGCCTTGGCCTCTCATTTTAAATCTGTAACATCTAAGATATGCCCTCGGGTTTGAGTCCTGGATAAAATTTCATAGGGTCTTAGAATAAGAATAGCCTAAGTTATTCCTTATATGGAGAGCAACCTAGTAAAATATTATCGAAATCGGTCCAGGCGTTTTGAAGATTTCCCTGAACAAACAAACAGACGGACAGATTTTAGGCACTACAGACTAGTTTTTAGGCATAGGTAACATGTAAATAATCGTGTGAGCATGATAAAATATATGGTGAAAACAAAATAGATAGGGAATGGTAACTTGTACTCTTACTCCGTCACCACAGGCAAAATATAGTAAGAATGATCGTCAAGCGTTCAGCGCCGTCACCGCGGTCATAGCAACTGCTGAGGTAACAAAGATTGTAATAAATGTGTAATGGATATTATAATTGTTGATATTATATTACGGGACGACGTGGGTGTTAAAATGAATAATAGCATTACATTAGTAATATAAACAATCGAAAATGCTACCATAGATAGTCTAGAAAGTATGGAGTTGCTTTTCGTACAAAATAAATATAGATCTGAATATATACTACTAGCTTATGCGCGCGACTTCGTCCGCGTGGAACAGTTACTTTGGGCTAATGCTAACTTTAACCCGCGACTTGGTTTTCGTAGAAGGTGAAAATATTTTTTAATAATACAATTCTGTCACACATAAATTTTGCGAAACCTAACCGTTTATTCCGCACGCAGCAGAAGCTCTCAAAAGGAAAAAACTCGATTCTGAAACATTTTTCAATGTTGCTCCACTCCTATTGTTCTTAGCCTGATGATATATAGCCTATAGACTGCCTCGATAAATGGGCTATCTAACACTGAAATAATTTTTCAAATCGGACCCAGTAGTTCATGAGATTAGCGCGTTCAACAAAACTCTTCCGCTTTATATATTAGTATAGATGTCAGTTCAATGAGGGCAATCAATAATCGTCATTATAGGCCATATGTTAAGTCCCATTATTAAGCAACCGCCTATTCTATACGATAGATAATTGGTTTAAAATGTAATACGTACAATGGTATTCGTTTGTTGTCTCGTTGGTGTTGGCCATGTGAGTACGTACCTATTGCCAGCACTCATCTAGCCAAGATATATGGACTAAGGATTGGAAAGTAGGCTCTACCGCAAAAACCATCTCGAGTTTAGAGTAGTACATCCCTCAAGAAAAGGCGTATTCATCATCATTTCAGGTCATTTATGTCCCACTGCTGGGCTCGAGCCTCCTCCACAATAGGACGGAAAAAAAAGACGTCTAAGGGATATAATACGCAAATAACATATATGCAAGAGAAAGAGAACTCGAAATAAAACCCTATACCAACCTGTCCGTCCAGCATGGTACAGTAGGTCAGTGGTTCTCAAACTTGGGCTGCGATCCACCTAACAAAAACTGCCAAATTTAGGATCCACCTCTTGACCGTTTTAAAAAGGGGATATAAAATATTGGTAATACTAAGATGCCCTATATCCGTGGTCAAAAAATATTCGCCGACGCGAGGTCTCACGACGTGGACCAACTCAGAGTTTGTTTCAAAGTATTTTTAATTTTATGTCGGATTATCTTATACTTTAGGGTCCCGATATCCGCTTGCGACCCACCAGTTGGTCATATTTGTGATACGCCTCCCTAGTGAGACGTCACATATTTTGCAATTTTTTAAAAGTATAGATATGACGAAAAGTGGCGCGTGTGGGCGCATTTGTCAAGGAGCTGAAGCTGCTTGAAGGGTTGGAAATATTTGAAAGTTTTCGTTAATAGTTCAAAATTTGCAATTAATTAAGTATTAAACTTAGATTTATAAGATTTTGAAAATTGATGTTACGCTACTTAGAACATCGTTCACCCCTTGTCACACAATATCACACATCATCGAACCCTACCCCTTAACGTGTGACGTATTTTATGAACGGTCCCTTACTAGGGGTCAACAACATGTATATATACTTCTTCTAATGTACATACTGCAAAAGTTTTGGCTTATGATGAGCGTTATAGTTTTATCATAGGTCGTCTCAGTATTGGTAGTTCACTCGAAATGGTGATAGAGGCGTACCGTACGACTGCATCAGCTGATATATGTACGTCATACTGCTGGGCTCGAGCCTCCTCCACAATTAAAGCGTAATTGATCTTTTACATTATGCTGGTCAAACAGGTTCGTATAGGGTTTTATTTCGAGAGTTCTTTCTCTTGTATAAATGTTACATGTATGTACGTTCTTTAGACGTCGACACCCACGGGTGAGATAGGGGTAGGTAGTAAATAATATTCTTTGTTTGTCACCACGCGGAATAAGTAATATTAATGGTTTTTAAATTGATAGCTATATTTGTCAAAGTTCTAATCCTAAAGAGCTTTAATATCTTAAGAGGCTTGTGTTAGATTGTTGGATTAAAGGCCATACGTAGAAGATAGTTTTCCTCCATACGACACGCATCCTGAGGTCTTTTTAGATCCACCATTAAGTCAGTCCCCACACCCGCTGCCGCAGTTTAAATCTTTTTCAGTTTTAAATAGATTAAGTATATTGTATGTGTATGGTATTTCATTCGTGTTGCCAGTTTAGTTTTTTGAGTTATTGTCTTTTCTATTCTACTTAAAATTTGTAAAATAAGATCTAAATAAATTTATGTTTATTATAATAATATTATTTCACATAACAAGATTACAACTTCCTTTGAAGTTATTTAGTAGGACCACACAGTTGACAGTTATCTGTCTACAGCCGCGGACCAATCCGTCCGGGGTAGTACCACACTCGTAAAAAAAAACGTCCGAGTAGTAGCAGTTTATTACTGCACTTCGTTTGGCGAGTGAGACAGCCGAAAGCCCAACTTTCTGAGGGTGTTGCCTGTGGGGTTTTAGTGATGCCTTTAATATCACAAAACCGCATTGCATTCATTCACACTCCTATTACTTTCTTCACGGTAGGCAGAGGACTAGCAAAGGTCCATGAGCGGCAGTGTCACGTACCATCAAGTTCGTTGTTAGCTCGTTTGCCACCGATAGTAATAAAGTCCTCGACTTTTATAAGGCTATTTAGTATTTAACAGATTAAATTAATTTTTTCGAATGTTTGCTTTTGATGTTAGTAAGTAGAAATAAAGTTTTTGTGCTAATGTAGTTTATGACATTTAAATTTAAATACGGCATACATTTATTTGAAACATACTCTCTTTAAAAATATCTTGAATAAGCTTTTAAGTTTTACGCTATAATTTACTAAACGATTTTATTCAGCTCACCTGTCCGTTTGAAATATTAAATGTACCTACGAATTTTCATTTTACCTTTATACATTAAGGTTCTGTTTAGGGAATTAGAATATTTAGTTTTAGACCTTTATTTCGTCGAAAATATGATTTGATATTAATAAGCCTTTCTTTAAAATTAATATTAATACCTTATCGAAATCAATTATTCTTCCCAAGAGTCAATTTTGGCTGGACGTTCTGTTCTTCTGCGCTGTATTATTATTACCTACTACTTTAAGAAAGATCGTGAAAATAATTTAATAACGATTCATCATCATTATCATCTCGGCTCATATATGTTCCACTATTGGGCTCCTACCTCCTCCATAATAGAAGCGAAATTAACTTAGTATACCACACTGGTCAGAAGGGTTGGTAGGTATATTTATTTATTTTATTTATTTTAAAACTTTTGCACAATAAAGGTACAAGGCGGACTTAATGCCTTAGGCATAGAGTTTTATTTCGAGTTTTTTTTCTCTAGCATAAATTTTATATAAATACTAGCAATCCGCCCTCGCTTCGCTTCGGTTATAGGTTATAGTCGTTTTACCCGCGTAGTTCCCGTTCCCGTGGGAATACCAGGATAAAATATAGCCTAGTTTACGCCCTGATATTATAGCTTTCCATTGGTGAAAGAATTTTTGAAATCGGTCCAGCCGTTTTGAAGATTACCCGGAACAAACAGACAGACAGAAAGACAGACAAAAATTTTTTAATTGATATTTTAGGCATAGGTGTCGTGCAAATAACCGCGTGAGCATGAAAAAAGCCTATTATTTTGACATTACAAACAGACACTCCAATTTTATTTATTGGTATAGACTAACTGACCCAACAGACGTTGTTCTGTTCAAATGAAATAAAAGGAATTCTCCTTGAAATCAACAGTAGCGCTACCTACCGGGTCCAATTGTGAATCTAAACCATTCTCGAATCCTCTTGAACACACACAAAAATTTTCATCAACATCGGTCCAGCAGTTTAGGAGGAGTTTAGTGACACACGTACACAAGAAATTTATATATAAAGATTTAATGCCTTAGTTTTCTTGTACGACACCCACGGACAAGATAGGAGGTGGTGAACTGAATTCTTACTCCATCACCACACGGATAAATAACGATTTTTTTTTAAATTATAAAAGCTATATTTAAACACACAAAAGTTATAATAACTTGTAACATTATTATTAACACGTAATCATCATCATATCAGTTCATATACGTACCACTGCTGGGCTCGAGCCTCCTCCACAATAGGAGCCACTTTTTTTTTTTTTTTTTATTGCCAACGGTGGCAAACGAGCAAGCAGCACACCTGATGGTAAGTGAAACTGCTGCACATGGACCTTTGCAATACCAGGGGCACAGCTAGGCACATTAAACCCCTATAACCCGCTGGTGGATGGTATATATATATATCAGATGGATTGGTATAGATGTTATATGCATATTGTAATCCCCTAGTCGCCAATCTCCACGGGTAAGATGTAGGGCAGCGATGAGACGAATTGCTTTTTTTTCAATCCAAATCAATCGAATTAAAATTACTATTGATTCGAATCGCAATTCGAATTGATTCGAATCGTCACATTCGTCACGTCAGCATTATAGTCAAATTCGTACTCCTATGTCAAGTCATCCGCCTGTGAAGCCGAGTTGGCGAGTTATAATTCGTTTACATTATTATTCCAGCGAGTTTTTTTTGCGGATCGGTTTTTTCATTACGAATGAGTTGAAATTTTGAGTTACAGCAGTGTGCTCGTTATTTGGTTACGGAAAGGGGACTTATAGGTATATAATATTGACTTTTAACCACGTAGGTAATGACAATACTCTTTTATTGTTATGATTAAAATCAGCATACTAAATAACAAAAAGTAATAATAAAATTATATACAAAAAAAAAATATTTTTTTTTAAATAAAGTCTGATTCTAATTAGTAATTACCCGATTAAGAACTTTAAAAAAAAATTATTAATACCTATTATTTTTAATTACGTAAACGAGCAGTCAACAAAAGCAAGAAAACATTAAATCGCGCGAGGGACAGAAAACGAATCAACGAATAGAAAACAAATCAACGAATGTCCTATCAAACCGAGTCGACTGATCGCCGCGCCGCGCCGCCGCGGCGGCCGCGGCCGCCTGCGCTACGAGTGCCTACCTACGAGTTAACGAATTGATTTGGTTTCGGTCAACGGCGAAGTCAATAGTCTTATTGGAGTTATTCGAATTACGCAACGCTACAACGAATGTCCTATCAAACCGAGTCGACTGATCGCCGCGTCTCGCCGCCGCGGCCGCCCGCGCTATGAGTACCTACCTGCCTAAGTACGACACGAGTTAACGAATTGATTCGGTTTTGGTCAACGGCGATTCCAATGAACGAGTCAATAGTCTTATTCGAGTTATTCAAATTAAACGATTCGAATTACGCAACACTAATGGTAGGGTGATGAATTTTACTCATACTCCGCCACTACACGAAACAGCACGTAAACTGGTGCTTAAAATTATGGTGACTTATCTTAACAATGACTCATTTTACCTCTTTATAATGTTTTACATATTTAAAGCCTAGGAATTGGGCTTTAAAATGGTGTAAGTTGCATGAAAATCGATTCAGGAGTTTAGTAAAAAAGGTGCATGTCAATGATATTGTAAAAAATATTGAAAATTCATACAATTTCACAGTATGAGATTATTGTGTATGAATGAAACAAAACGTGTAAGAAAAAGAGTTTCATGTCAATACTTGGTATTCCCTCCTCTAGCCCTGATCACTGCCCTCATGCGATTCTTCATAGACCTAATCAACTTTTTTATTGATGATTGTGGTATTCGACCCCACTCTTCTACCAACGCAGTCTTGAGCTCATTTATGTTTGTAGGAGCTGGATTCCTCGCTCTAACTTTCCTTTTGAGCTCGTCCCATATGTGCTCAATGGGATTCAAATCGGGGCTGAGCGCTGGCCAATTCATAGTGTCAATTCCAACTTCGTTCAGGAACTCACGTGTCACCCGAACAGTGTGAGATCGGGCATTGTCATGCATCAAGATGAAATTGTCCCCAATAACGCCTTGATAAGGACATCTTGATCCCGTAGAACCTCTTCAATGTAACGATCACTGGTCAGACCTCCTCCCCGGCCTCCCCCAGGAACGAAAACAAGATCCGTTTTTCCTTCTAAGGAAATTCCAGCCCACATCATGCAAGAACCGCCACCATATGCCACGGTTTCAACAAAGCAGCACTGAAAACCATTCACCGGGATGCCGGTACACCCGGCCTCTTCTATCGCTGCCATGGAGACATCCTCGTCTCATCAGTGAACAGGGCTGACTGCCATTGCTCTATGCTCCAATCCAAGTGTTCTCGAGCAAAGTGAAGGCGTGCTTGAAGTTGAGCTGTGGTCAACTTCGGGCCTGTAGCGGGTCGTTTGGGAGTAAGGTTGGCTTCCTTTAACCGTCTTCTAACTGTCCATTGACTGACAGTCACCCCGCGAACATGACGTAGCTCCTGCTGTACATCTACACCGGTAAGGTGTCGATTTCGGAGAGAGGTCGAGACCAAAAACCGGTCGTCACGCTCCGAGGTGCACCGGCGTCGGCTGGTATTAGGCCTCCGAGTGAAGGCACTAGTCTCTTGAAACCTTCTGTACACTCTCGAGACACCAGACTGACTCATATTCAACCGACGAGCGACTTCTCGCTGGTGCAACCCTTCTTGCAGCAGGGCAACAGCTTGAGCGGCTTCTTCAGGTGTAGTGTCCGTAATTTTCTTCAAACAATGGCTTCAATTTAGAGAGATGTGTTCAAGTCAACGTCTGATGAGCGACTGATAAGAAAAACGATTACAGGGGTTTTTATAGTCGGTTGGGTCGCGCAAGATGTGTATAGAACGCAGAACATTTTTCGAGGGTTGCGTTCAGTTGCATTCTAAAGACAAGTGTTTATTTAAATTACTGAAATAATGCTGCCATTTTAAGGCCCAATTCTTAGGCTTTAAATATCTAAAACATTATATAGAGGTAAAATGTTAATTGTTAAGATAAATCACTTTTTATGCGCACTTGACGCTTGAGTCGATTTACTTGCACGCGAGTGTAGTTTAAATATACACCGTAGTCTAAGATGGGCAATCTCTCTTACTTTTATAAACTAGAATAGCGCGACAATCATTTTGAGTAAAGTAATACTTCAGCTTATGTAACTATTATCAAACAGGTAATTGCCTAGTTCTAAAGTTAGCGGGGTAGAGAGTTTATTCTGGTAATATTATTGCTGATGGTGGATGGTTAACATTTTTGGAAATTTGAAAGGTTTTCATGGTGGACGTTTTAACGGTATTCAGTGATGCATTTCGTGCTTTTAACTATAAATATCAGGTTGACCGAGCTTCGCTCGGAATATTTTTGTAGAATTTATTTAGATATATAATTAATAAAAAATAAAAATTATATAAAAAATTACAAAAAGAGAATAATAATAACACCGAGATTCGAACCGACGCTGTTTGGATGTTACAAAACTCAAAATTAAAACCGGCCGACTCCCAACTGAGCTACCGTAAGTCTTGACATTTACAACGAAATTTGAATTCATATTCTTTTAAAATTTAATGTCATTTATTGTTATGCTAAAAACACAGACAAAAGAACATTTTCTATAAATAAAACCTAGCTAGATCGATTTTTTGGACCCGAATCCTCTAGTATGCCAAGTTTCAACAAAATCGTTGGAGCCGTTTCCGAGATCCTGAAAATATATATATTTACAAGAATTGCTCGTTTAAAGATTAACTATAATATGTACCCGTGCGCTGATGGAGTAAGAATACCATCCTTCATTTCGTGTGCCACCTCTTTCTTTCTCGTTTCTTAAGATACGATTAAAAGACTTGAGCAAATAACTGTAAGAGAAGGAAAACTCAAAACAGGTAATATACTAACACGTCTGATCATAGAGGTATAGTAGGTCAATTTCCCTCCCACTATCGAGGAGGCTCGAGCCAAGTAGTGAGACGTACATGAGTTGAGATGATGATGATGAACTATATTATCTACATTACTTTTTTTTATTACAAACGGTGGCAAACGAGCAAGCAGCACACCTGATGGTAAGTGATACTGCCTCCGCACATGGACCTTTACAATACCAGGGGCACAGCTAAGCCGTTGTCTACCGTGAAGGAAATACTCTACTATTACAGCTTTGAGTAATCTTATTTTGTAGGATAGCCTGTTTATTGGGAATTAGCGACCCGCCCCAGCTTCGCACGGGTCCAATGCTGATATTAAATATACTACTGAATGTCTTTATATATAACGTTCACAGTATTTTTGTCAATACAATCATGTTTACTTTGGAGGTTACTCTTGAAAGAGCGACATATTATGCATGTATTATACATATAAACCTTCCTCTTGAATCACTCTATGTATTAATAAAAGCTGTATCAAAATCCTTTGCGTAGTTTTAAAAATCTAAGCATACATAGGGACAGCGGGAAGGGATTTTGTTTTATAAAATGTAGTGAAGATGTAGGCTGTACAGAACAGTCAGACATATTTTAGCGAAGCAGTATCTATAAATATTAATAATGGAACATTTCGCATCAATAGTTCTACACAATCACTGTTGTTATGGCAACTGCTAAGATAACAACTATGGCGATTAATGTATATGCGGATTGTTTATCTATAACTAGATGACACGGTGAATTTCGTATCGCCAATAATTAATTTAATTGTAATTTGAATTAGCGGTTATCAATCCAACAGCAACTTTAATTTAATTAAATAAACGAAATGAACATTCTTCTTCACAGATAAGGATCTTGTCCGTGGGTGTCGTGAAAGACGACTGAAGGATTAAATACGCCTATAAAATCTATTTACGAATGCTAATACTCTGAATAAGACTTTATAACAAATCGCCTAACCAGCGTGGTATAGTAGGTCAAATTCATTTCCATTATGGTCAAATCCTGTGACGCGGACGGGGCCTTGTCTCGCTGACCGAGATGACCGCCTAGCGAGGTGACGTCCGCTGTGATGTTATTGCGCATTGGGAAGTCCGGTTGGAGTACGGTATTCGGACTGTCGAGGCCTCCCGACCGGTGCTGATGGAGTGGTTGTGTCAGCAGCACGGGCTGTTTTCCTTCCTACTGATTCAGATATTGACGGGGCATGTTTGCTTCGCCAAATACCTGCACAAGGTCGTGAGGAGGGAGAGCACACTGTCCTGCCACCACTATGATTGCGACGAGGACATGGCACAGCATACGTTCGAGCTGTATGCCGCGTGGGCAAAGCAGCGCTGTGAACTCGTTGCAATCATCGGTGCCCACCTGACGCTGCCGACCGTCATTACGGAGATGCTCGACAGCGTCATGAACTAGGACGCGGCCGTCGCCTTTTACGAGTAATCGTGCGCGGGCGGAATTCCTCTAGGACAACATCTTGACGCGACGCAGGTGCGACTTCCTGCGGCTGGTGCAGCCCTAGCCGAGGCTGCGGGTCACTGAACCGGGAAATATTCCGTCACCCGCAGAGAGATTGACCGCTTGTGTGTGAGGGATGATACCCGAAAAGATAACGTACGGCTTGCCACGAACGTCAAGGGCTCTATAGCAGTAACAGTAACTAAAAAAGGGGGGACTCCTTGAACTTTAGAGCAGACTGTTATTATCCCTTTTAGACAACGGTGTGAAACATTAAAATATTACGTCGTAAATGTATCAATTTGAGTTGAATTATGAGCAGTTATATACTTACACCTACGCCTTGTTATAAGTGATATCATTAATTTGATTAGTGATGTGTTTATTGATAAGAGCAAGGGATGCCAGATTTTTTTGACATAAAACCAATAGAAAATATTCTGGTATACCTACGACATAATGAACGGAATATTAAAAAGCAATCTGTTAATATATGTTTATATTTTAAAATGAAATCAGGAGACCTTATTTTTAACCGATTTCAAAAAAGGAGGAGGTTCTCAATTCGACTATATTTTTTATGTTTGTTACCTCGGAACTTTCGAGAGGGTAAACCGATTACGATTTGCTGTGTGGTGATGGAGTAAGAATACAATTCATCAATCTTGCCCGTGGATGTCGTAAAGGACGACTAAGGGATATAATATGCACATAACATCTGTGCAAGAGAAGGAAAACTGGAAAGGGAACCCTATACCAACATGTCTGACCAGCATAGGTCAGATTCCCTCCCATTGTGGAGGAGGCGCGAGCCCCAGCAGTGGGAAGTGTCTGGGCTGCTATGATGATGATGATGAAACCGATTACGATGATTCTTTTTTTATTGAAAGCTGGTACTTCTCGTGTGGTTCAGTTTGATCTAGTTAGTCGTTATTTTTTTAAAATTATTTTCTTTTCAAAAAGTACGTATATCTATACCAATAAATAAAATTGGAGTGTCTGTTTGTAATGTCAAAATAATAGGCTTTTATCATGCTCACATGGTTATTTGCACTATACATATGCCTAAAATACACTTTATATTTTTTGTCTGTCTGTCTGTTTGTTCCGGGTAATCTTCAAAACGGTTGAACCGATTTCAAAATTCTTTCACCAATGGAAAGCTATAATATCAGGAAGTAAACTAGGCTATATTTTATCCCGGTATTCCACGGGAACGGGAACTACGGGAATAAGGCGACAGAAACCGAAGCGAAGCGAGGGCGGGTTGCTAGTATGTTATATGCATATTACAATCCCTTAGTCGTTTTTTATAACATCCATGGGCAAAAAAGAGCATGGCGAATTGTATTCTTAATCCGTAACCACACGAATACTCTGTCACAACATGGAAAGTCATACATTGTCAACTAGCAACCCGCCCTCGCTCCGCTTCGGTTTCTGTCGCCTTATCCCCGTTGTTCCCGTGGGAATACCGGGATAAAATATAACCTAGTTTACTCCCTGATATTATAGCTTTCCATTGGTGAAAGAATTTTTGAAATCGGTCCCGCCGTTTTGAAGATTACCCGGAACAAACAGACAGACAGACAAAAAAATATAAAGTGTATTTTAGGCATATGTATAGTGCAAATAACCGTGTGAGCATGAAAAAGTCTATTATTTTGACATTACAAACAGACACTTTAATTTTATTTATTGGTATAGATATCTAAATCACAAAGCATTGCAGAGTTGATTTTAAATACATATTTGTCTAGTATATCTTCGAAATGCAATGTTACTTTCTATTCTATTATATTTTATAACAGGATTTGAAATCAAGTTTTGACTACACAGATGACGTAGTGGTTAAAATACCGACCTATCACGCCAGTGTCGTAAGTTTGATTTCCACACAGAACATTCTGAATCTTGGTGCAATTTGTACGTCGAATATACGTTTGTAAAATCTCCCGCGTTGTATAGATTAATTCCTTAGTACATGGTGTTGTCTTTAAAAAAATGGTTGCTCGCTACTGAAATCGATATCGGAGTACCCTTGAGGTACCTACTACTTAGCAAGAAAAGTAATCATCTAAATTGGTTCATAAACAAATAAATTGTGCTTCATTAAGAGAACGTGAACCTCCTTTATGAAGTTGATAAATATTTATCACGTACAAATATGTATAAAATATTTATCTGACGGAGCTGAGCTTGGTTTTTTTTTTCAAAATTGTGTTTTTTTCTGACAAACATATTAAGATATTAAGTAAAGGCTTGTTACGGTGTTAAATACAAATTACATACAAAAGAAATATGAATATTTTTATATCTTATCGATAAGTAATAATATTGATATATGGATAAAAAAATGTATTAAAAATAAACAAAAAAAGGTCGAAGTTAATAATACCAAGGATCGAATCCTGCTGTCTGAATGTGCCTGATCTATCACCCAACCAAGCTTCTCTTACTCTGAACAGCGATTTTTTTGTCGAAAATTTTCTTCATATTCTTATTATATTTTATTATTTTTTCAAAGGACAATCTCTATAAATGAAACCTAGCTAGATCGATTCTGATACCCCTTGCATACTAAATTTCATTGAATTCTTTGGGCCGTTTTCTAGATTTTGAATTTAGAAATCTATACCAATAAATAAAATTGGAGTGTCTGTTTGTAATGTCAAAATAATAGGCTTTTTTCATGCTCACACGGTTATTTGCACGACACCTATGCCTAAAATACAGATTAAAAAAAATTTGTCTGTCTGTCTGTATGTTTGTTCCGGGTAATCTTCAAAACGGCTGAACCGATTTCAAAAATTCTTTCACCAACGGCAAGCTATAATATCAGGGAGTAATCTAGGCTATATTTTATCCCGGTATTCCCGCGGGAACGGGAACTACGCTACGTATATAAATATAGAAATACACAAACATTGCTCGTTCGGATATATCACAATAGTTAGTGATAGTTACTGACCTATTTTCTAATTTGAAGATTTTGTATGAAGTTAAGGAATAGTCCTTATTAAATGCATGCCCTCCGTGTGGTGACGGAGTAACCATCCATAGTGGATGGTTGTCCGTGGAGATCGTGACAGATGATTAAGGGATGAAAATATATCCTTACTAATATTATAAATGCGAAAGTAAGTTTGTTTCTGTTTGTGTTCGATTTTTTTTTCGCACTTTCACGCACACGCACCGCGCTGGCAATACTGGCACCGACTAAATCGATTAAGTCTGCGGCTTGTAACCAATAAAATAAAGTTGTTCAACTAAATTATAAAACTACGCAATTTAGTCGTGCGATAGTCGCCCAACTTGCAATTGTATGTCTGCGGGCTCTCTAATTGTCGTCTTCAACAGTGTTATGGTCACTGCTAACGGTATTTTCTGAGAATTTTCACGGAAAGAAAAAGGTATGTAAAGCACTTTTTTATATCATATTCACTACACCTTATCAGGTCTTCCGTCTCATATTACGTAAAGTGCCATGAGAATTATTTAATATAACACGTTAAAACACTAAGACGAATATAATACAAGACCAACACATGGCACTACCACATTCCCGCCAAAAGTCCCAAAACGGAGATTATAATACTATGCCAACTAGAGACGTTATAGATATAAAGTTGCGGATCTAGATACGGACGGATATTGGAATAACATTACATCGGTTACGGATATGAAATTATTTCGGATTATCCCACAGTTTGGTAGTATCCCTGTTTAAATAAGCGCCACCTACCGGGTCCAATTGTGAATCTAAAATATTCTCGAATGCCCTTTAACATGCTCAAACAATTTCATCAACATCTGTCCAGCCGTTTAGGAGGAGTTCAGTGACATACACACGTACACAAGAAATTTATAAATAAAGATATTGATTTTATTAAGGATTTGTAAAAGGGAAATGCTAATTATGGTGATATCGTATTATTTATCTTTGGAGAGGATTGTCTATTAGGTCGTCAGTGGGCCTACTCTTGAAATCAATTCTAATTCGAATCCGATTTGATTCCAATCTCACCAAACTTATATTTGGTACTCTTGAACAAAATCGAGAATGAATTTTTCGCGTTCGTCATTGTTATTTTCACCAAATGTGCCATGTTTTCTTACTTTAAATTAATAACGTTATCGAACTCGATCACCACAAAGACGCTTTCTTGAAATTGTACAACATTAACGATTTTAAACTACGTCAAAATCACGTCGGGTGTAGCAAATATTCGACTTAATCGACGAGTCGAATTCATCTAGTTTAGAAACGTTCCACCGAATTTAATTCCAATCGGGCGCTAGTGTCGCTTTCAAGAGTACTAAATTTGCTCAAATTCTAGTTGCGATTGGATTTAGGATTGGAATCGAGATTCAAGAGTAGGCACACAGGTCGCCTGTTCGATAGAAAATATATCGCAATGTGTTTCGTACAAACTAGTTTGCGATTTGACTTCCTCAATTATTATTATCTTAAAATTTTCTTTGAGCTGCGTCCACCGGTGTAGAGTTCCATGTCTTCAGTGGTCGGCCCGGCGAAATAGGTACCTCGATCGCGGGGTACCCTCTCCTCACGACGTCCCCCCTTGGGAACGTTGGTCATCGTCGCGCGGTCAGCAGCTCTGTACGTGACGGACTAAATCCCCGGTCCAGTCACCCGACTGTTGGCAACCCTAACTGAAACCGAAGCGAAAAATATATGTACTCACATTATTCAATACCTATTGTAGTTATGTCATTATTTAGATCAATTTTGCGTATTAAGCTGACGTTGACATATATCGTATGTCTCTTTTGTTTATTGGGCGATGACAGAAACAGGTGTGAGCTGTCAGTATAATATTGTTTGGTTAGGTTAGAAATGTACGTTATATCATCGGTTACTTCTAAATACGTATATGTATACATGTTTATTTACGTATATACATATGGCCTTGCATCGCCCTTCCATGTGATGACGGAATAACAATACGATTCACCACTCCCTATCTCGCCCGTGGGTGTCGTAGAAGACAACTAAGGCATATAACATCTATGCAAGAAAACATAAACTGGAACTAGAACCCTATGCCTACACGTTTGACCAGTGTGGTATAGAAGGTCAACTTCATTCCCATAGTGGAGGTTGTGGGACGTCTATGGGCTGATATGATGATGACGTAAAGAAGCTCAAAAATGACAGATAAGCGTTATTATTTAGATAACTATATTCACTAGTCCACTAAGCTTTGTCATTGTGCTTTTCAATTTTATCATGCTTTATAGACCGAAGCTGTATTGTGTACAGCTTCAAATACACTTAATTAAATCTTTTATTGTATAGTTGTATTTATTTCGTCCAATTATTTCGGTTGTGCTTTCAAAAACAAATTATAAACTTTTTAATCTAAATATTTTATCATTATAGACTGTGATGTCAAGGTTAAAGTGACAGACTCCAATATTTTGCGTCCAATTTTCTTAGAACAATTTTGAACATAATTTAAAACTTCTGTGGACGAAGATATTCTATATTTTGTAGTTTCACGGCTTTATGTGAAAGCAGTAAGCATAAATCTCCATACACAGATATTTCACTACGTAATTTTTATTTAGTTGTAATAGGGGGCGATACCACTGTGTGGTAAAAATCTTTTATTGGCAGGCTATGGTTTAGATAAGGGATTCCCAAAGTGTATTCCGTTGTGAAATAATATCACGGTTATAAATATTACTTTCAAATAGCGCAAAATTAGTGATGATAAGGACTCATTACTATTATGTAAGTGACAGATAGCAAGAATTAGGCCTGGCACAGAAGCACTTGTAGCCAAGGTAATGCTCGACGATGCTCGCTGGACTTCGTCCCCACCCGCACCCCATTCATTACTTGATATCATTTGATATAGGGTTCCATAAAATAAAAGGTATTCGGTTGGTGTTTCGTTATCTTTAAAGTTTAGGAAACCCTGGTCGTGGCATACTCCGACCAATCCGTATGCAGTGGTGGCAAGGGGCCTCTTAACCTACGCTATTTCATCCCCATCGCAATTGGACTGGTACCGATTCTTTGACTTCCGTTATCTATTCGAATACCGTCCCCAACGAGACCCCGGTAACCAACAATAGTGTTACTGGGGCGTAATCCTTACGCGGTCCGCTTTTCTGCGGGTGGTGCACTAATCCCCGTTTCGTCCACACACGACCTCAGCTATTACGGCTTCGTGTCAAGGTAAGAAGTGATAATGTCTCATAGACTATCATATTATTATCATCTAAGAGGTAGTACTCCTTACTTTCTCATTTCGATCGTAAAAGCCGTCTGAGACACCATCAGGGCAATTAGCAGTAGTATTCTTCTGGGAAATCTGTAACACCATACTTATCTACGATAGGATGAATGCAATATGTGGCCAGCCTATTTCTGAAAAAAAGATTATCATTTTCGGTAATGATTCTTAACTACGTATTATGATGTTATCTCATCAGAGTAAGCTAGAGTTGACCATTTTCTTCTTGATTCTCTATATATATAAATTACCGAAGATCTGATGAGACATCAAGGGATACTTATGAATAGGATCCATGTAACTTAATTTAATAGCTTAACCAAGTAACAGTAACCGGTAACTTAACCAAACCTTTTTTCATTTTCCTTTATCCTTATATCGTAAAAATTTAAGTCTTAAAAAACCATGAAAGAAAAACACATTTCTGCAAAGCTAGCGCGAATAAGTAGAGCCACAAAATTCTTCGCTGTCTTTTTCGACACTTTGTCTCTCGCTTTTAGATAGCACACAACGCACCTGAGAAATTTAAAGCATACATCAAATACAAAAATATCTCAAGTTAGAGGTCATATCATTAAAATGATAAGCGAGCATTACACATTATAAATAAAACTATTTATGGTAAGATCACGGAAAGACCTTAAACACTAAAAAGTACCGCCGGGAAATCAAAAATCAAATACAAGCGCGATAAAATCCGTAAAAGTTGTTTTCACCATCATCATCATCATTTCAACAGTATTATGGCCACTGTCAACGGTATCTTCTGAGGATTTCGGAGGAAACCAAAAGGCATGTAAAGCACTTTTATATCATGTTCACTATTCCAGCCAAAAGTGCAATTAAAAGTCAGTATAGATTAGTAACTTTTAATTTGAATTTTTAAAATAAAATAACTGTTAACCTCATTTATAAATATTGTAATGGTTATTAAAAGTTATAACATCTATGCCAATAAATAAAATTGGAGTGTTTGTTTGTAATGTCAAAATAATAGACTTTTTTCATGCTCACACGATTATTTGCACGACACCTATGCCTAAAATAGCAATTAAAAATTTTTTGTCTGTCTGTCTGTCTGTTTGTTCCGGGTATTCTTCAAAACGGCTGGACCGATTTCAAAAATTCTTTCAGCAATGGAAAGCTATAATATCAGGGCGTAAACTGGGCTATATTTTATCCCGGTATTCCCACGGGAACGGGAACTACGCGGGTAAAACGACTATAACCTATAACCGAAGCGAAGCGAGGGCGGGTTGCTAGTATTAAATATATGCTTTTAATGCATCATGTGTTATGTAATGTAATACAGGTTAATATTATGGATGATATGTTACAAAAGGTATGCGTGTAGTGTAATGTAGCAGAACATGTAGCACAATAACAGCATATTAAAATAAAGTACTGTACAGATAGCGTAGTGGTTTACCAGCGCCTGATGTCGCCCTAGTAGAGGCTGCGGGTGACCGGACCGGGGATTTAGTCCGGCGCCCACGGAGAGGTTAGCCTCGAGACGGCGATCGGCGTCCCGGGAGGACGTCGATGGGAGAGGGTACTCCCACGGGGTATTCCCTCGGGTCGACCACTGAAGTCAAGGAACTCTGCACAGGTGGTCGGCCCAACGACGAAGGCGACGAGCTTTAATGAGTCTGGATGTAATTTGTGTTCGTTAGTTATATGTTTGTAAAGCTCCCCGCAATACGAGGATTATTAACTCAGTGGGTGGCGTGTCTTTAAAAAAATGTAAAAGTTTAAAACTAACGCATATTATCTATACCAATAAATAAAATTGGAGTGTCTGTTTGTAATGTCAAAATAATAGGCTTTTTTCATGCTCACACGGTTATTTGCACGACACCTATGCCTAAAATAGCAATTAAAAAAATTTCGTCTGTCTGTCTGTCTGTTTGTTCCGGGTAATCTTCAAAACGGCTGGACCGATTGAAAAAATTCTTTCACCAATGGAAAGCTATAATATCAGGGCATAAACTAGGCTGTATTTTATCCCGGTATTCCCACGGGAACGGGAACTACGCGGGTAAAACGACTATAACCTATAACCGAAGCGAAGCGAGGGCGGGTTGCTAGTTCTTTCTATATTTGGTATTGGATATTGGTCACCTTATTTATTAAGTAGGTACTATATGCTATATGCCCACGGTTTCACCCGCGTAGTTTCCGTGGGAATACTGGGATGTAATACAGCCTAAGTTACTCGTTAAGTAGACAGCTGGTAGTAAAATATTATCAAAATGGTCATTCGTTCAATTTATTTGTAAAGATTAACTAATTTATCATAAGAAATTAATGATTTGATAAGAGAAGGAAAACTCGAAATAAATCCCTATACCAACACATCTGACCAGCGTGGTATAGTAGGTCAATTTTCCTCGTATGGTGCAGGAGACGACGAATATGACCTGAAAGGATGATAGTGTAGGATGTCCTCCCCACCAGAGTGACTGAAGGGTGATTGATGATAATGATGATGATAAACTACCGTTCATGGATCTCAATAACAAGGTTATAGTCAGGTCGCTGCTTACGGCTCTCGGTCACCGAACGAAGCCCGGTTCGTTTTACATATAACTAGGCAGAAAACTCGTAGTGTACCATTAAATACAGTAGAACCCGTTTAATACGATTGCCCGCATAATACGCCATTTTGCGTCAGTCCCAGCAACTTGAGACATGTTTTCATACATTTCTTAACGCTTAATACGATCGTCATCCCGTTTAATACGCCAACGCGTGCCAATCAAATACAAATATTACCCCTTGCGGCAGCGGCCAGCGACTGTCGAGCGACCCTAAGTGATAATGACCAAGAAGAAGATGAGTCAACTCCGATTTTGTCACACGCCCAGGCATTATCGGCAGTTAATGATTTAAGACGCTATGTAACTTCTTTGAATCAAAGCGAAGACGCACTGGGAAAATTAAATTACGTTGAAAATCTTGTAATTGCTAATGCCTCAAAATCTTTTTGTCAAACCAAAATAAGTCATTACTTTAGTAACGTAATAATAATAAACTACATTTTTTTATTTTTTTAAACATATATTTTTTTTTAAATTTAAAATGTAATAAATAAAATTTAAAAAATAATATTTTAATTTAAAATTAATCTAGTAGTAAGTATATTAAATAAAGAAAATAAACAACATTTTATTTAGTTAATTTTGAAATGTTAAATTCAATACGTAGGTATTCAAAATAATAATATAATATAATAAATAATAATGGCACGTTTTTTCCCTTTCCCGCATAATGCGCTTTCCCGCCTAAGACGCGTTTTGTGTCGGGTCTCTGCGAAATCGTCTTAAACGGTTTTTACTGTATGTATAGTGTAATAGATAAATCCCCTTTTCTTGACCGTGGGTGTCGTAAAAGACTACTAAGGGATATAAAAATGCATGTAATTTCTGTGCAAGAAAAGGTAAACTCGAAATAAAACCAACATGTCTGACAAGCGTGGTATATATACATATATAGTAAGTCAATTTAACCTTCCATTGTGGAGAAGGCTCGAGCCCAGCAACGAAACGTATATGAGGTGTGATCATGATGGAGAATAAAAATTGCTTAGTTACATTTCTGATAGTAGACTTGAGAGGATCGTGCCCATATCGTCACGTATATGGGTCATTCTATCGTTTTAAACGATAAAATCGTAAAACAATAGAAACACTAATAAAATTATTGCGAATAGCGCATACCGGAAAACGTAAACGTGTTTACTAATAACAATTGCACTGTTATGTAGTAGTTATTTTATTATTATGTGTAGTATAACTAACGTAACCATACGTCTCGTTTTAAACGGAAGATTCCTGTTTTGGGATTGTCTGTCCCGTTGTTCTAAGGCGTATGAAAATGTTTCGTTTTTGCGAACAGCTTAAATGATTATACGTTATTTTGTATAGTAAATACATACATAGTTTTACGTATTGTTGCAAGATTTTTCACATGTTTTTGTATTTTTTAGCCTTAATTTTCATATTACCTATTTTCACAGGTTAAAAAAAATACGGTCACATTAAGTAAAACTGCGTTATAATGGTTTTGGGAAAAACCCTTCCTTTAGTGTGATTTTTGTTAGGAACTAGGGACATGAATAGATAATATCATTGCAAGAAAAGATGGCGTAGTGATTAAGATGCCGGACTACAGTGCTAGTGTCGGGGTTCGAATCCCACACAGCACTTTATGTGTTCCACATATTGTTGTTCAGACTCTGGATGTAACTTGTGTCCGTTAGTTATATGTTTCTAAAATCCCCTGCAATACAAGGATTACGCCGCCCTTCCGTCCTTCCGGATGGTTGGGTCGGGCCAAACCAGCATCATCATCATTATCACAACCTATAGAAGTCTCACTGTTGCGCTCAGACTGCCTCCACACTGGGAGGGGAAATTACCTACTATTCTATGCTGGTCAGACGTGTTGGGATAGGACTTTGTATCTATTTCTGATGTTTACGCGAGTATTGCACACTATAAATAAAACTACAGATTTTATCGCGTTTGTATTTGATTTTTGATTGCCCGACGGTTCGAACACTTTGCAGCGTTTATGGTCACGAGCGGACTAAGATGTCACACGTCCAACATGTCACAACTTGTAACGCGATAAAATCCGTTAAGTAGTTTTATTTACTTTGTATCGAGTTTTTCTTCTCTTGCACAGATGTTATAATTATGTATATTATATCCCTTGGTCGTCTTTTACAACATCCACGGGCAAGATAGAGAATGGTGAATTGTATTCTTAATCCGTCACCACAGGTTAGACATACCATACCCAAGCTAAAATTTAAAAAAACGCGTATTGACATGTGTAACTCCATACGGTGTAATGGCTTAAGAATATATTGCATCATCGAGGTGGTCGTAGAAATCGGATAAGGGTAGCCAAGCATAATGGGTATCCATAATGTGACAATTTTATTTACCATTATTTTAAGTATCAGTACGGGATATACTGATATTTAAAGAAATCGGCATAACTATGAAGGTAAAAGCTAGGAAAAACAGGGACAGATGTTTTCACTTGCCCTTGTTTTTCTTAAACAAATAAGTAAAAATATGATCTTAAAATATACTATGAAAAGTGTTTAGAAAACATTCGTGTTTTTATAAGATTTTTTTTTTGTCTGTTTAAAAACACTAGTCATTTTTCTTAGGGCTGGAGACAACGGGATAGACAGCCTGAAAACGGGAATATCTCGTTTAGAACGGGACATATGGTCATGTTAGGAATCCGGTACTTATTAAAAACATATAACGCCTGTACATATAATATTGCGATCGTTAACCCGTTTGCAAGCATAGCGATTATCACATTATCCTTATGCTTTAGAAGGCCAATACATATACAGCAATGGAAGTCGGGATGCAAATATCGAAACCAAAATGTATCGTTTGTCCTCAAACATCGATGTACAAAAAACATCGGCCTAAAAGATCGATGTATCGAAACATCGATGTTTTTAGAAATCTATGCGATGACCTTTTTTTAGTTAAATCAAGCATGTTGAAACCCCGACATTAGCGTGATGTGCTTTTTTCAGCTATTTAGAAACAGTGTACCTAAACTGTTGCGCAGACTCATTTTTTTTTATTTGGGACTAATCCCACCACACATTCCCACCATTGTAACTCCTGTAAGCCAGGATCCACAATGGTCTCCATAAATGACACCGAGGTTTGACCCTCAGGCAGTTCCGGGATATGATTTTTTAATTGTCTTGGGACCCGCAACAAATTTAATTAGAAAAGATTAAAGAGGAGGAGTTGGAAAGAGAGATTCCACTTCCCTCCTAGGCAAAGCGGGAGACAGGAAAACAAAATGACTAGTCAGCCAATAAGTAAAAAGGTGTACAGCTACGATAGCGCAGCAGTACGGCACCACGGATACGGAAGAGCTTAACGGGGCCTATATGTGAGCGTTAAGATGGATTGCTACAGTAGGTATGGCAGAAACGCATGAATGCACGGAAATTTTCTTGAGTTGCTACAAGGTCCGTATAGTATACTACCCCATAGGTGACTTGTAAACTGTTTAACATAAGGTTACGCTCGTTTCGCCAGAGATCGCACTCCCAGAGAATGTGATGTGCTGATTGTTCATACTCGTGGTCAGATGTGGAACATTGACATAATAGTGATGGTACGAGTTTAAAAGAAAATAATTGCGCAGGCTCTGCTAAAAGTACCATACATTTTAAATCATGCAGGCAAAACATCGTATAAAGTAACATCGATGGCAAGCATCAATATTTCAGAAACATCGATGTATCGTTTGCATCCTAAAATGGAAGTCGATAGGATGATGATGAACGCTTCAACGATTAGACTCATGAAAGACTGTCTATAGACTAATTATTTCTTACCTTCAATTGGGGCGTTGATCCTTCTTGTGAATACCTAATGCGAAATATTTTAAATTTATTATTTCACAAAAAAAAAACTCATTAGGAAATAAAGGAGCCACCGTGAGGTCGTCGACGAACGTCAATGTATCCATATTAGTAATGAAAATACAATTCTTAGTTACATATATGAATTCAATAATTTTTTAACTTATAAGTAGTAATAAACTAACTAAAATAGCCTGTGGTGACGGAGTAAGGATACAACTAACCCCCCCCCCCCCTCTCTTAGCCCGTGGCTATCGTAAAAGCCGACTAAGGGATATATGCAAGAGAAGGAAAACACGATACCAAACTCTATTCCAACACGTCTGATCAGAGTGAAATTGTAGGTAAATTTTCCTTCTATTCTGGAGGAGGCTCGAGCCCAGTAGTGAGAGATATCGGCCGACATGATAATAGTAATTTAATTATTAAATGATGAATCTGACAACCAATAATATCCATTTAGATTACTGTTTGTGGATGGCATTAAGTATTATTATCCAACGCAGGGACGGAATCTATAATAACAGGCATAGGAGTTCGATACTATAGCTACGTGGGGCGGGTCGCTCCCTTCCCTAGAGGGAAAGGAGCGACCATTAGAATGTGGTTGAGGTGAGTGATGGCTGCTCTGGTAGTTAACTCGTGCTCGGCTGCTGCTTATGGGATGCGGTCCGGCCATATCGTCTTTTTTATTCTTTGTACCTACTAAATTTTGAACATTCATACATGTATATGCATATATTTAAAAGATGAAAAAAAAAAAATGACAGCCCCCTAAGTTTCTTGCCGGACCTTCTCGGCTTGTGGCTGCGTTCTGATCCGGTGGTAGATTATTGAATTGTTTCTATGTATAAATTTGATAATATGTAAATGTCCTTAAGGCGCTTATGCAGAATAAATGATTTGATTTGATACTTGTGCTGTGTGGTAGCGGTTATGAATGCTATCACCACTTACACTGTTTCGTGGGTATCGTAAAATACGACTAAGAGATATATAGACCAGGACCAGCTGGATATGATGCCGTTTGTTCAACAATTACATTCCCAATGAGGCTTCACGTGACGGCAGTCTGACATAAAACTATTGCTAATAACTTTTCCAAAAGTACTTATTGAGTCTTCTCGGCTCATATACGTCCCATTGTTGGACTTCGAGCCTCCACCACTATAGGAGGAACTGACTTTACTGTACCGTGCTGGTCAGAGATAGGTATAAGGTTTTATTTCGAGTTTTCCTTTTCTTGCATAGATGTTATATGTGCATTATATACCTTAGTCGTCTTTTATAACATCCACGGGCAAAATAGGGAGTGGTGAATTGTATTCTTATTTCGTCACCACATGGATAACACATTGACACATATTGAGTCGATTCCAAGTAATTGGATGAGACCAAGGTGATTATAATGAGTGTTATACTTAGTCCAATATGGCGTTCAAAATGTACCTACCTCGTATACATGTAATAATATAATATAAAAAAGTAACGTCTACGGCTCAAGTGAATCTTAAAAAGTATTCCGCAGGGCTTGAAACAGGTTAAAAATTAATACATCCTGGTATAACGAACCATCTGCCCGTCGAGCTCATACATATGGCGAATATTTTACATTTAAAATCACTTCAATTTACGTTTTTGTAAAATTGTTTTTTTCTCAAGAGACAGTATTCTGCCTTGAGATAATAATCCGTGTATTGTGAAAGACTATAGACATAAAATTAACGGACACAGATAACACCCAGACATTGTGTTTCGTGTCCAGACTCGGAACAACAATTTGTAGAACGCACGAAGTAATATCCTTTGTGGGAATCGAATCGGCAAGTCTTAGCACCTTGCCAAAAATAGTAAATTAAATATCGATAACACTGTTATTGCATTTTGGAATGATACAGATGTTACAGTCTTTGATTTTGTATGACTCATTTGTTTCAACAAAGGTTTATTTAAGCGTGGGAATCGAACAAATGATAATCGCCCCCTTTTTTTTTTCTTTATGGGTGGGCCATGCTAAGCGCACGCCCCGTCCATTCCGTCCGGGGCGACGAAAAGACGACGCCATAACCCACCCGTACCCACGTCGCCTTTGTCGTTGGGCCGCCCACCAGTGCCGAGTACCTTGACGCGGGACGTCGGTCGCTGTCGCGCGCTCAGCCTCTCTGCGGGTGCCGGACTAAAGTCCCCGGTCCGGTCACCCGCGGCCTCGGCTAGGAGGCCTCAGATACCCGTCCCCTAGAGGTTAATATCTAGATCACTCGCCATACGTCCGCTCAACTATTTTCTAATCGTGGAAAAGGTAGATTTTGATGGTCTACTCCTCATCATAACCTCAGCTTTTTTTTTTTAATTACTAACGATAGCAAACGAACAAACAGTACACCTGATGGTAAGTGTTGCTGCCGCTCTTGGACTTTTGCTTGGCCGCTAACCACCGTGAAGAAAGCGAAGGGAGTGTGAATGCGTGCAATGAGGTTCGGTGAAACTAAAGGCAGCACCAAACCACACGTAAACAACCTCCGAAACTTGGGCTGCTGACTCTCTCGCTCACAGAACGAATCGCAGTAACAAATTGCTACTACTCAGATGTTGATTTTCTGCGAGAGTGTTACCCCGGACGGACCGGCCCGTGGCTGTAGAGAGACAACTGTCAACAGTGTGGTCCTATCACTAATCAGCTCATACATATCCCACTGTTAGGCTCAAGTCTCAACCACCATGGGAAGGGAAATTGATCTACTATACTACGCCGGTTAGATGATTTGGGTTTTATTTCCAGTTTACCTTTTCTTTCTACATATTATATCTCTTAGTCATCTTTTATAACATATGTATATTATGGAAAGCCTGAAAGTGGCACCAGTGATTAAGAAGATTAGGAGCGCGAGATTGTCTTCGTATGGACATGTGATAAGGATGGATGAAAGGCATGTGACAAGGAGGGCTGTCAATACGATTGTGGATGGACGTAAGAAACGTGAGAGACCCAAAAAGAGATGGTTGGATTGTGTGAATGAGGATATGCGTATGATGTGAGTGCAGATATGACGTGTGATAGGAGGCTATGGAAGTAAAGGAAAAATATGTTGTACCGGCCTACTTAGCGTGGGATGGGGGGCGGCAAATGATGATGAATCGTCTTATACGACACCCACCCACAGTTACGATAGGTATTCGTAATCTGTATTCATACTCCGTCACCATACGGAATAGTAATTGTAAATACTAAAACATTTTTATAAAGATCAGCTAAATATAAGCGTAGTTTATACGTAATAAGCGCTAAAATAAACAAGTTTATTTTTAATCTTGTTAAAGAATGACTGTCGCATTGACATGCTGAAAAGATTATTTATAATGGCCGACCTACTTTTTTACGATGATCGTATATATGATCTATTGTTATATTAATCTTGTGGTGATGATTTAACGATGGCTAATAATAATATAATTAAAAGTTTGTTCGTATTAAACAAGTTACAGATTTTTTTGGCTTCGCGTAATGCGCTGAATTACACTAAATTTCAGATTTTTTGACACCTCGGTCCATGTCACAGTTTGTCAAATTTGTAATAACCCCCCTTCCTTAGTGTGACGGCACATATTTGCAATTTTACAAAATGTAAGTAATGAAATCCCGAAGAAACTCAGCGCATGTGGTAGCATTTGTGAAAGAGCTAAGGTTGCAAATGTTTTTAAGTTTGCCGTCAATAGTTCAAAATTGGCATTTTAACCCGTGTGGTGACGAAGTAAGAATACAATTCACCGCACCCTTTCTTGCTCGTGGGTGTCGTAAAAGACGACTAAGGTATGAAATATGCATATAACATTTATTCAAGAAAAGGGAAACTTGTAATGAAACACCATAACAACACGTCTGACCAGTATTGTATAGTAGGTCAATTTGCCTTCTCTTGTGGGGGAGGCTCAAGCCCGACCGTGAAACGCGTATAAAAAATAAATCAATCAAGTTGAGTCATTTACATAATAATTATATGTATATAAAGATAGATATTATCATTCCGTGTAGTGATAGAAGAGATAGTCAATAAGAAAGGCCCTTACAGCCCCAGTCAAGAGCGAGTTATGTATGTATGTGTGCTGTTGTTTGCTTATGATTAAAATGACGCAACACCGGTGAATTACAGAAAAGGGGTATTTATCGAGGCGCACACAATCGATCAGTACGCATTTGGAAGCCGATTTGCCGTGAGGATGCCTCGTTTGAAGGAAAAACATGTGTCGGGTCGATATTGGAAATTTTTATTGCTAATGGTGGCAAACGAGTAAGCAGGACACCTGTTGGTAAGTGATACTGCCACACATGGATCTTTGCAATACCAGGGACATAGCTCGGCCGTTACCTACGGTGAAGAAAGTGCTTCCTTAACCTCGTTTAAAGAAGGACATGTCATAGCGCTCGGGAAACACAGAAGCATAGTTCATTCTACAGTCTGCACGTAGGCTGCTGTGGCAAATTACAATTTGAAGTTCTGCAGGTTGCTTATCATGTAGGAGTAACATTATCCTGTATTCCTTCTTTTCTTGTGATGTGCGTGTATTGATTAAACGTGGAAAAGTGATAGGACTCCCTGCCTGCCGCCCGCCTCCACCTGTTTCAATTAATGAACTTATGTGTGTCCCACATATTTATAGACTACTAGTGATAATTGTTACTTACCAATCGAGCATATTTATTTTTCTTTTTACCTTATTGGTGTTCCAAATGCAGTCTATAGTCTCTTGGTCTATTCGTGTCGTGGGTCGGTGACGCTACTTCAGGTTCAAATTTTGAACTGATAGTTATAATTGTCACAGAGTAACAAGGACGGCAAATGATAGTTAACCAAAAAATCAATAAAAGGAATGGGATAAGAAATCTTCTACTGTGCTCGTGCAAATCGAGGCGCACCGCGAGACCCTGGCAATTCTACGGGTCTACGTTTCTGCCCTCGTTGTTAAGGTCGGCAATCGTGTCGCATTAAATCCTAAACGCAGGCAAGTTTACACATAGCCAGACTTAACTCTATCGAGTTGAGAGCTCTCAGCGCTCACCCAACAATTCAGATAAAGTTATCATAGTCATTTGCGGCCAACAACTGTCATGAAAAAAAACACCTCTCGCCCATACCTTCTCCTTTCCTCCTCCGGACGGCAGTTACTGGAGTTACAAATATGAAATAGTAATCAAGTATTACGGACAACTTGTGCTAAGTAGGACGAATTGCAATGGGATTTGTGCTTAGACGGTTCATAAAGCAAAATTACTCCTGACTGTTAGCCCGTAACCGCAGTTTAACATTGTTATTTAGACGGAGCTTAAAATAATACTTTCAACTTTCTTTATCAGCAGTAAAGCCTCAGCTTTGTGTAAGCTACGCAGAGCTGGGGCTTCATCATCATCTCAACTCATGTCCCATTAGTCGACTCAAGACTCCTCTATAGCGGGAGAGGAATTGACCTATGCTGGTCAGACGGCTTGTTCTCTTGCAATGATATTATCTACTTGCGTCCTTTAGTTGTCTCTTACGACTCATGGGTAAGAAAGTGAGTGGTCAACTGTATTTTTATTCTGCCATCATGATTGATATATTTAACACAAATCTTGTATATTATAGTTGAATTAGGATTTCCTTATCTATACCAATAAATAAAATTGGAGTGTCTGTTTGTAATGTCAAAATAATAGGCTTTTTTCATGCTTACACGGTTATTTGCACGACACCTATGCCTAAAATAGCAATTAAAAAATTTTTGTCAGTCTGTCTGTTTGTTCCTGGTAATCTTCAAAACGGCTGTACCGATTTCAAAAATTCTTTCACCAATGGAAAGCTATAATATCAGGGCGTAAACTAAGCTATATTTTATTCCGGTATTCCCACGGGAACGGGAACTACGCGGGTAAAACGACTATAACCTATAACCGAAGCGAAGCGAGGGCGGGTTGCTAGTTTGTCATAAAACTATAAAGTCTAAACTTAGTTGGATGAATGATTTACGTGATAATATAAAACGAAAATTAATTTCCAACCGACTTTGGTGAAGAACCTTGACTGTTATTTATACATGAATCTATCCATTCCACAAAAACAATATTTTCTTCGAATGAAAGCTGCAAGGCACTCTACTCTATATGTCTACTCTGTACGCCTAAAAAAAATACAGAATTTCATGTTAATTGGTTGAGTAGTTAAGGCATAAAAGTGTAACAGACAGGAGTAACAGTATATTGCTGATAAGTATTATCATATTTGATACACTTACTGCTGACAGAATTCACTGACGTCGGGATCACAGTTGCTGTCTGCCAATATGGCTCACACTCCGATTCTGAATATCTGTAACCCTTGATTGTTTATGACGTGGTCTCTAAATGCCTGCTTCATAAATAGTCTCAAAGTCGCTCATCTTGTTATGGGGAGGATTATGCTCCGTATTTTCTACGTGACAAAATGAAGTGACGGGGTAGGAATACAATTCACCCTAAGTGTCGTGAGAGATTATTGACGCCCGGGCTGGCCGGCGCGTCCTAGCTGTGGCTGCGGATGACTGGACCAGGGAGTAGTATGATCGCCCGCGGAGAAGCCAATTGCGTGAGGGTGACGCCTCGATGCCGCCTGGACGGGCCGCTGATGTTAAGTAGGGATGTTATGGAGCTCCGTAACCGTAACCGAAACTATCGGATATCCGAAATAAATATATATCCGTAACCGTAACCGATTCAAAAGTTTCGGATAATTTCGAATAAGGGTGGAGTCTAAATAAAACATGTTTCGACAGGTTTTGTTTCGCCGCGCTTGCACTCCCTGTGAATCTTGTAGTAGGGACGATCGATATTAGAAAAACGTCGATGTTTATATGGATGTCAACATCGAATCCAAAGCATCAATGCACGACATATATCGATTGCAAAACATCGATGTATTAAAAACATCGATATTTTGGTAACAAAATAAATAAAACTGTCTAATTTTCTACTGAAGTGCGGTTTTATTTATTTTTATATGAAATAAAAGAAATGTTTGATGTTTTGGTAACAAATAGATAAACACACCAATTTTTTTAGGAAATGAGTTTTTGTATATTTATTTATTTTATTGCCAACGATGACAAACGAGCAAGCAGCACACCTGATGGTAAGTGATTCTGCCGCACATAAACCTTTGAAATACCAGGGGCACAGCCAGGCCGTTGCCTACCGTGGAGAAAATACTCTTCTTAAACCTCGTTTAAAGAAGGACATGTCATAGCGCTCGGGAAACACAGCAGCAGGTAGTTTATTCCAGAGCTTGCACGTACGTGACATAAATGATCGCTGGAAACGTACAGTTGAAGACCATAACGTTTCCAGGTGAAATGGATGAACCCTGCTACGATGTCAAGGGGTACGTTGGTAGAATGACGGTGGCGGGTGGTACCAAGTCAAACAGTTCCTCGGAGCACACCCCGTGAAAGAGTCGGTGGAGTACACAAAGTCACCCAAAGTGCCTTCGCTGCTCCAGTGGCTCCAATCCGTCCGTAAGATTGAGATCCCGACGATTCGAACAGCACGCCTTTGCAGGGAGTCAGTGGGTCGAGCTGATGTTTGGGCGCACCTGCCCAGAGATGTGAGCAGTACTCTACATGAGAACGAATTTGTGCTTTGTATAGCACAAGACGCTGTCTCGGTGTGAAGTACCGCCTGGCTCTGCTCAGGACGCCCGACTTTTTACTTGCCAATTTGGCTTTGTCCTTCAAATGACTCCTAAACTAGTCTCTGCTTGATATTTCGACGGCGAGAATCCCAATACTCTCAGAAATTGGAAGAGTTACTCCTTGGAACTGAAGCGCCATGCCAAATGGGTCTTTCTTTGCAGTGAATGCGCAAACTTGTATCTTTGTGGGACTGAACTTACGTACACCCCATTCCGAGGCCCACCCCAGAGAGCGCTCGTCTTCAGACACAAGTTGAACCCTTCTTGCCTGTGTACTCCCAGGGATATTACGTTGCTCGGTGTACCGCTCGTCACCCGTGCTGTCATCCGCATAGCAACGCATACTCTCGATAGGGAGCATGTCGTTGATATGCAGGATAAACAATATCGGGGAGAGCAGCGAGCCTTGTAGTATACTAGCATTAATGGTCATGGTATCGGAGCAGGAGCCATCTACGACGACTTTTATACACTCATTTGCAAAAAAAACGGGCACCTAAGCAATGAACCATTTCAAATGTTAATATTTCTTTGTTTGATAATTATAGGTAGTCTTATCCACACAATTTGCTAAATTAATAAGAAAATAATCGTTTTCATCAGTATTTCATAAAATTTAGATACAATTTATGGGAAATAATGCTAAACCTCGCTAGTAGTGTATATTCGCTAGTAGTGCATATGCTCATGAAGTAAAAATAAAAAAGTTTTTTTGTTTGTTTTTCTTTAATAAAGTAAAAGCAGATAAATGTTTAGTATCGAGTGTGACCCCCTCTAGCTAAAATCACAGCTTGAATTCGTCTGGGCATGCTAGCGAGTATATCCCGGATACTTGCTTGCGGAATACGTTCCCACTCCGCAGTAATCACATTCTTCAGCTCTCTGATGGTCTGCGGAGCCGGGTGTACTGATCTCACACGCCGTTTCAGAACGTCCCAGACATGCTCTATGGGATTGAGGTCGGGACTTCGAGCTGGCCAATCCAAACGACGAATGCCGACCTCTTGCACATACGCATTAACATCGCGGGATCGGTGGGCGCGAGCATTGTCGTCCATAAAAATCGAGTCTTCACCTAGAGCGGCCAATGCGGGTTGTGCATGAGAAATTAGAACTTCCGTTATGTATCGATGCCCAGTCAGTGAGCCGTTTTCAATGAAGACTAACTCTGTACGATCCATTGAATTTATTCCTGCCCAAAACATAACAGAGCCCCCACCATAAGGTGTGATTTCTTCGAAACATGCCTCTGCAAAGCGTTCTCCTTGTCTTCTTAGCACTCGCCGACGTCGATCTTCACCGAACAGAGATATCCTGGCTTCATCAGAGAACAAGACCCTATTCCAATCGTCTTGAGTCCATGATTCACAATTTCTAGCGAACCTAAGCCTGTGAACTCTGTGCTCACGGAGTAATTTGGGGCCGCGGGCCGGGCGGTGACTGCGTATATTGGCAGCGAGAAGCCTCCTCCTGACCGTCCATAGACTAATATGCACATTTCTTACTTCTTGGAGGTTGTTCTTAAGATCCACATACGAAGATTTGCGATTTCTCAATGCGCGACTCACAAGAAAACGATCATCCCGTGGTTGGGTACATGGTTTTCTTCCAGAACCAGGCCTTCTCTCGACGGAACCAGTCTCCTGATATCGCTGCCAGGTCCTTTGGACTGTCGAGCGACTAACATTTAGCCTCCTAGCCACGAAACATTGGCTGCAACCCTCTTCAAGCAGCGCGATAATTTTGGTAGCTTTTACCACTTTATCTACCATTTTTGATACAGCCAAACAGCATTAAATAAAGCTTTGACAGTCAAGGATATGAAATTAATCGATAAAAATTGAATAAAAGTTATGAAAGTCGATGTTAACTTCTGGAACTTCGCGCCAAAAATGTAGGATAAAAAGGGGTTTTCTGTAAAAATGAACATCAAATGAAAAATTGAATTTAGAACGTACTTTTTTAAATACCACAGCATTTTTAAAACCGGCCAGTAACGTGTACAAACGATTGAAACCTTTTTGGTATTGTATCTTTTTAAATATGAATGAAAATCAAAACCGCCCGTTTTTTTTGCAAATGAGTTTATGTAACATAAGTAAACATTGACATATTTGGTAACCGACAAATAAAACAATCAAAATATTTTTATGCAATGTAGTTTTATTTGTGTTTTGAAACAAAAGTAAACATCAATATTTTTGACAACATACAAATCATCATCTTGCTCTTATCCCAATTACTTGGGGTCGACGCAATATGTCATCTGTTTTGACATATTGCAAAAAGTTTCGGCAATGACTTTTATGACCGGCCGCCTGGCTGACGTCAACCCTCCTTGGGAATGTAATCGTTGACCCAAATGGTACCAGAAGGAGTTGATCCGGGTCAATCTAGGGCTCTTAGTCGTCTTTTACGACACCCACGAGCAAAGCAAGGGTTGGTAGTATTCGAAGCCGCTACCACACAGCACAAGTTTGACAACATACAAATAAAACTTATGGGTCTTAAATTTGTATCATTTATAAAATGGAGTTTTACTTATTTTTACACGAAACAAAAGAAAACATCGATCTTTTTGGTAACAATCAAATGAAAGTTTAATGTTTTTTTATGAAATGTGTTTCTATTCATAAAAATAAAAATGTTTGAAATAAAAATAAGGGGAAAAATCAGCAGTCTTAGTGTCGTTTAGGCACACTGTAAAAAATTAATTTCAACAGGTGTTTCTAATGACGCTCTAAAGAATTATTGACTATTCAATGTTTTTTTCTTTTTTCTTCCATGTATTGATGTTATCGGAGTTAAAACACCGATATTTTTAGCTAATGTATATCGGTCATCCCTATTTTGTAGTTTGTTTATTATTTGTTATACTAAATAAAACCAAATTATTTCATAGTCATCATTTGCCTGCCATAAGGGCAGGCAAATGATGACTATGGCACCACGCTAAGTGGGGTCAGCACAACATGTACTTACCTTCCATAACCTCCTATCGGCCGTCATATCTGCACTCACCCTTTTCATACGCATGTCCTCATTCACACAGTCTATCCATCTCTTTTTGGGTCTCCCACGCTTCTTTCGTCCATCCACATTCATATCGATAACCCGCCTTGTCACATGGATTTCATCCTTCCTCATCACATGTCCATATCAAGATAGTAATTTTGTTTATATTTTACTTCAATTTAATATCCGTAACCGAAACTATCCGAAACTAACGGATACTCCGAAATAATTACATATCCGTAACCGTAACCGATATAATTCTATTCCTATATCCGTATCCGTAACCGAAATATCATATCCATAACATCCCTGATGTTAAGGTACTGTTGGCACGCCCATTTGGCGCTTGAAGGTACGCACCGGCGGGCTATGGGATTGTTCGCCGTCCGTTGTCGTTGCCCCGAACGGATCGGAAGGTCACCGACGCATCATGGTCGGTCGCCAAACAAAAAAAGGTGTCGTGAGAGGTAATATGCACATAATTTATATGCAAGAGAAGTAAAGCTCGAAATGAAACCCTATGTCAATACGTCTGACTATAGTAGGTCAATTTCTCTTTGGGGTGCCGGGGATTGAATGTTATCAGACGATCTCTCCGGCACCCCGTAAAAGCGCGGAAGGGGCCGCTGTGGTTTTAGTGGGTATTCCGGCTGCGGACGTGGCCGGTGAGTCCCACACAACCCCCGCCCACTGGCGGGGGACTATGCGTAAATGCATTTCCACAGCGTGAACAAAAAAAAAAAGAAAAGGTCAATTTCTCTCCTATTAAGGAGGAGGAGGCTCGAACTCAGCAGTAGGACACCTATGAGCCGAGATGATGTATAAAGTATCTAAAAAAAAAGAATAAACCATATTGTGTAGTGCCTAAACTAGCAAGCTTAACATCTAAATTATTACTATAGTACATACATGTAAGATTTCGTCACACATTTGCTACAAGTTAGCAACAAAACTACTTAACTGACCCTTGATCTTTGACACCCAGTTAAACCAGACGCGAATGATTGTAATCTGGTTGTTAGCTTTTAATGTAAAACCTGTGTAATCTTAAAGGAATGATAACTGAACAGATGTTTTTATAGTCTAAATGGCCACCCTCTGAGTTGATTGAGATCAATCTCGAGAAAGAACGATAATCTTTGTGCGAACCGCAAATGATTGCTTTCAGCTCTGTTCTCTTCTGTTATATTCTGTTATTTATGTAAAGTTCTCCGCAACAAAATAATTCATTCCTTAATGCTCCCGTATTGGATAGATTTTGATAAACGTTGCCAGATAGAATTACTGCAACAGAATACGACAAACTCGGAATAATGTCTTATGCCCATCCGCCTTTATTATATTGGGGCCAGTCATCCTAATTACTTGGGATTGACGCAAGGTATGTATACCCTTCATCCGTTGCCTGTCTGTCGGCAATCCTTCTTGGACATGTCATTGTCGACCCAGATGTCAGATGGCGTTAGTCCAGGTCGATGTAAACCTCTTACCTCTTAATCTTTTACACACCCACAAGCAATGGAAGAGATGATGGAATTCACAGTCGCCGGTACACAGCAACATGTCTATGTATTTAAATTTAAAAAAATGAAAATAATGTTTGCGTTGCGATGGTCCTTGTACTTTTACTTCATTACCAAGTCGCAAGAATAAAAAGAAAGTCAAAAAGCCTTTAAAAAAATACTGGTGAAGCAGTAGTGAACCGGTAGGTTAAGCGGCATGTCTAGTAATACAAACGGGTATAGTGCACCACGGAAAAGATGGCAAGTGGACGGTACTAACGGTTTGTGTGATTTTTATCTTACGCAAAAAAGCGTTGAAATAAACTTAATATGTCATTTTCTTAACCAGTTTATGCAATTGTTATTAAGATTGTATCTATATTATTAGAAAATACTGCTTAGTTAATCCAGACGAGGGACGCGTCAATTGTGAAATTCCATGTATGGATTTTTTTTATGGGTGGGCTATGGTAAGCGCACGCGCGGTCCAGTCCGTCCGGGGCGATGAAAGGACGGCGCGCGGGCCCATAACCCACCCGTACCCACGTCACCTCGTTGTTAGGCCGACCACCGGAGCAGATGTGACTTGTCGTCAGTGGTCGGCCCGACGGAATACCCTTTCGGGTACCCTCACCTCTCGACGTCCTGGGACGTCGGTCGCCGTCGCGCGGTTAGCCACACTGCGGGTGACGGACAATTCCCCGGTCCGATCACCCGCGGCCTCGGCTAGGGCGGCATTAGGCGCAGATACTCGCGCCTGTGTCGCCCGAGTCGCCGGCGGCGGAACGTGTCACCGAATAGGATCTCTACTCGCACACGATCCGCCGCCTCCTTCCGTGAGATAACGGCCTCACAGAAGGCGGCGACCGCGTCCCAGTTCCTGATTCCATGTATGGATAGAATATGGTGTTTTATTTTCTGCATTTCTAAGATATTTTCAAAGGATAACTTACGTTTTGTAAATGTGTCTATTACCTATTACACGGAGAAAGACAGGCCTCTTTATGCGTGACACTCGGAATAAACGACAAAATATTGGTGTTTCCCCTCAAGGATTAAACTGTAAACATGATCTTACGGCTATGTTCACGAGTAAAGAGGGAGTAAGAAAGTAAATTGATTAAATGCTAATAATATATAATAACTTCTCCACGACGAGTTTAGAATACAGTATATTACTATTCTTAGTATCCGTTCTTCATGATCTATAAAAATCTAAAAGACTAAGCGAGTACCTGGGGAGTGAGTGACTCATAATAACAACTGAGATCGTCATCCCGCCTTCCAAGCGTGGCAGCACTTTTCCCTTTTCGTCAGAAAGATAATCTTGACGTCTATAAATTATTAATATCTGGTTGACCGAGCTTCGCTCGGAATATTTTTGTCGAATTTATTTAGATATATATTAATAAAAAATAAATAATGAAAATTATATAAAAAACTACAAAAAGAGAATAATAATAACACCGAGATTCGAACCGATGCTATTTAAATGTCACATAATCCAAAATTAAAACCGCCCGCCTCCCCACCTGAGCTATTGGAACTCACGACGTTGACAACGAAATTTGAATTCATATTCTTTTAAAATTTAATGTCATTGTTTGTTTTGCTAAAAACACGGACAAAACAACATTTTCTATAAATAAAACCTAGCTAGATCGATTTTTTGGACCCAAAACCTCTAGTATGCCAAGTTTCAACAAAATCGTAGGAGCCGTTTCCGAGATCCTGAATATATATATATATATTAAAGATAGAAGATTGTATAGAGATTATTGATTCAAAACTAAGTCATAAGGTATTTTAAAACTACACATAAGCTGCCACTGTCTCTATTTCATTGCACTGTAATGTTCAGCGTTATGTATATAATATATATTTGTAACTAAATATAGTGTGAGATAATTAGTTCCGCTGCGTGATAGTTGCTATATACCTAATGTATGTTGGTATGATGTATGTACTACTATAATACGTTTATAAACTCATTTGCAAAAAAAAACGGGCGGTTTTGATTTTCATTCATATTTAAAAAGATACAATACCAAAAAGGTTTCAATCGTTTGTACACGTTACTGGCCGGTTTTAAAAATGCTGTGGTATTTAAAAAAGTACGTTCTAAATTCAATTTTTCATTTGATGTTCATTTTTACAGAAAACCCCTTTTTATCCTACATTTTTGGCGCGAAGTTCCAGAAGTTAACATCGACTTTCATAACTTTTATTCAATTTTTATCGATTAATTTCATATCCTTGACTGTCAAAGCTTTATTTAATGCTGTTTGGCTGTATCAAAAATGGTAGATAAAGTGGTAAAAGCTACCAAAATTATCGCGCTGCTTGAAGAGGGTTGCAGCCAATGTTTCGTGGCTAGGAGGCTAAATGTTAGTCGCTCGACAGTCCAAAGGACCTGGCAGCGATATCAGGAGACTGGTTCCGTCGAGAGAAGGCCTGGTTCTGGAAGAAAACCATGTACCCAACCACGGGATGATCGTTTTCTTGTGAGTCGCGCATTGAGAAATCGCAAATCTTCGTATGTGGATCTTAAGAACAACCTCCAAGAAGTAAGAAATGTGCATATTAGTCTATGGACGGTCAGGAGGAGGCTTCTCGCTGCCAATATACGCAGTCACCGCCCGGCCCGCGGCCCCAAATTACTCCGTGAGCACAGAGTCCACAGGCTTAGGTTCGCTAGAAATTGTGAATCATGGACTCAAGACGATTGGAATAGGGTTTTGTTCTCTGATGAAGCCAGGATATCTCTGTTCGGTGAAGATCGACGTCGGCGAGTGCTAAGAAGACAAGGAGAACGCTTTGCAGAGGCATGTTTCGAAGAAATCACACCTTATGGTGGGGGCTCTGTTATGTTTTGGGCAGGAATAAATTCAATGGATCGTACAGAGTTAGTCTTCATTGAAAACGGCTCACTGACTGGGCATCGATACATAACGGAAGTTCTAATTTCTCATGCACAACCCGCATTGGCCGCTCTAGGTGAAGACTCGATTTTTATGGACGACAATGCTCGCGCCCACCGATCCCGCGATGTTAATGCGTATGTGCAAGAGGTCGGCATTCGTCGTTTGGATTGGCCAGCTCGAAGTCCCGACCTCAATCCCATAGAGCATGTCTGGGACGTTCTGAAACGGCGTGTGAGATCAGTACACCCGGCTCCGCAGACCATCAGAGAGCTGAAGAATGTGATTACTGCGGAGTGGGAACGTATTCCGCAAGCAAGTATCCGGGATATACTCGCTAGCATGCCCAGACGAATTCAAGCTGTGATTTTAGCTAGAGGGGGTCACACTCGATACTAAACATTTATCTGCTTTTACTTTATTAAAGAAAAACAAACAAAAAAACTTTTTTATTTTTACTTCATGAGCATATGCACTACTAGCGAATATACACTACTAGCGAGGTTTAGCATTATTTCCCATAAATTGTATCTAAATTTTATGAAATACTGATGAAAACGATTATTTTCTTATTAATTTAGCAAATTGTGTGGATAAAACTACCTATAATTATCAAACAAAGAAATATTAACATTTGAAATGGTTCATTGCTTAGGTGCCCGTTTTTTTTTTGCAAATGAGTGTATATAACAACGCGGCTTTGATATGTAAGTTTTAATATAGTTTTTGAACTTGCTTAAGCCTATATATGCATTTTACCTTGATAGTTTTATACTCATTATCAAAGCTCATATACTTTCCACGGCTGACTTCGAACCTAAATTACAATAGGAGATTAATTGACTTACTGTACCACGCTGATCAGGCCGATTCTACTGTTATATTGAGTTTATGTTCTTTATGTTATATACTTTTTTTTTTTGGTGTGGGTTGCGGTCGGCGCGCTCCTCGCACCACTCCGTCCGGGGCGACAGAGGGGCGTATAGCACGCAACATCCGCGACCCACCCGAACACCACGTCGCCTTCGTCGTTGGGCCGACCACCGGAGCAGGGTTACTTGTCATCAGTGGTCGGCCCGACGGAATACCCCCTACGTGGGGTACCCTCCCATCGACCGACGTCCCCATCGGGGACGTCGGTCTTTCCTCACGCGGTCGGCCTCTCGGCGGGTGACGGACTAATCCCGGTCACGTCACCCGCGGCCTCTGCTAGGGATGTTATATCCCTAAGTCAGCTTTACGACACTCACAGGTAAGATTGGGTTTGAAGAATTGTATTCTTGCTCTGCCAACACAAAAATAATATTAATATAAAGGAATGAAAAGTGATTATCTGTAATCGCGTATCACGTGAATGGAATATTTGACGCCCCTTGCGGTGACGGGTTAAGATTATCAGATGTCGAAAGTTGTAAAAATCGGTTAAGGCAGCATCAGCCGACTGGGTAGCAGTGGCCTAGCCTGGAAAACTCGTAATACCAACTTCGATGGCCAAACTGTGGCGATACCACTATGCCATTATCAGCTCTTTAATTTCCGTGTATTGCGGCCGATTTCATCAGCGCGTGTTTGTTCACCTATGACTGACGTACGCGGCTAAAGAGACTACAATCAGGAATAATGTATGATGCAGCTTACGTCAGTCGTCGTTCGCGTCTGTTGCAGACATCGGAAACGGCGTCATACATTTTCATATTCTGAATGTTGTCGCATCAGCCGCGCGCATTATCAATCGACCGCGGCTGCGATCGGCCGCGATGCATGGAGATGAACTTTAGTAGACACGTTTATTTTTGAATGTCTAATAAATGCTGATAACTTTACAAAAAAAAAAGAAAGAATCGGAATACAATACGTTATTTAATCTAAGCAAATATGGTGACGGAGTAAGAATACAATTCACTACCTCTCATCTTGCCCGTAGGTATCGTTAAAGACGATTAAGGGATATAATATGCATATAACAAGCAAGATAAGGAAAATTTGAAATAAAACCCTATGCCAATGCGTCTGACCAGTGGCATAGTAGGTCAATTTCCTTTCTATTGTGGAGGAGGCCCGAACCTAGCACTAGTATATAAGCTGAGATGATGATAAATGCAGAGCTAATTTTGGTCCTATATTGTGCAAGATCAGCCCTGTGGTTACGGAGTAAGAATACAATTAACCGTGCCCGTGGGTGTCATAAAAGACGATTAAGGGATGACAGATGCAAGAAAAGGAAAAGTTGATATAATGATTCCAATACATGTGACCAACGTGGAATAGCACGTCAATTTCATTCCTATTATAAAGGAGGCCTGAGGCCAACAGTAGGGATTATATAGGCTGAAAGGATGACGATGATATTGTATTTGTGGAGTGGTAGGACCACACTGTCGACAGTTATCTGTCTACAGCCGCGGGCCGGTCCGTCCGGGGCAGTACCACGCTCTCGCAGAAAATCAACGTCTGAGTAGTAGCAATTTGTTACTGCGCTTCGTTCGGTGAGCGAGAGAGCCGGAAGCCCAACTTTCTGAGGGTGTTTGCGTGTGGAGGGTTTTGATGGTACCTTTAGTATCACCGAGCCTCAATGCACGCATTCACACTCCCTTCACTTTCTTCGCGGTAGGCAGCGGCCTTGTAAAGGTCCATGAGCGGTAGCAACACTTATCATCAGGTGTACTGTTTGCTCGTTTGCCACTGCTTGCAATAAAAAAAAAAATTAGAAATACAACATAAAGTGATCGACGTTTTCCGAAGCAAATAGGTGCTCGAATTCAGCACTTTTTCTACCGATGGCCAGCATGTTTTGATTGCAAATTTAAACATATATGCTCCTATGTCATTCATTTATGATTATCATTCGGCCTTATACCATCCACTACTGGACGTAGGCCTTCCATAAATAGAACCCCGTATTGCTCGGCAATTTATTTGAGAGGGGTTATTGCCATAACTGCCACTTCTGCCAAAGCGGGCTGGTGTTCGCACTAAGGTATTATACGTTTCCCAGAAGAACGGTGTAATACATTCTCCTGATGAGAGAGATTCAGATCCCTCAGCCCATTTTTACTACTTTCACAGAGTAGGGTTCCAAGTAAGGGGTGGGACAAATGTATTTTTAACCCCCCTCACCATTAATGCCGCCCTAGCCGGGGCCGCGGGTGATCGGACCGGAGAATTTAGTCCATCACCCGCAGAGAGACTGATCGCGCGACGGCGACCGACGTCCTAGGACGTCGAGAGGTGAGGGTACCCGAAAGGGTATTCCGTCGGGTCGACCACTGACGACAAGTGACCCTGCTCCGGTGGTCGGCCCAACAACGAGGTGACGTCCCGCGCGCCGTCCTGCTGTCGCCCCGGACGGAATGGACCGCGCGTGCACTTACCATAACCCATAAAAAAAAAAGTGAGCCGTCGCTCAGGACGCCTGGCAGATGTGAAACATCGAAACTATTTTCTACGAGTAGAGACACGGTATCGAATATAAAGTGTCGATACTGAACCCATGAGTAGTATCGAAAGATAAGTAACGTACTGATTAAAGTATCTAGTACTTTTTTTTTTTATTGCTAACGGTGGCACACGAGCAAACAGTACACCTGATGGTAAGTGTTGCTGCCGCTCATGGACCTTTACAAGGCCGTTGCCTACCGCGAAGAAAGTGAAGGGAGTGTGAATGCGTGCATCGAGGCTCGGTGATACCAAGGGCACCACCAAAACCCTCCACACGCAAACACCCTCAGAAAGTCGGGCTGCCTTTTACTTACTTTATGTTTAGGTATCTAGTACTTTTCTTTCGATACCGATACATTGCATTCGATACTTTTAATCAATAAGTACTTTTTAGCAGGTATCGTATCGAATAAATTATCCATTTTAAAATTGACTTTACGGCTTATATTTATGGTAACGTTATTTAGTACAAACGGAATTAAACTTCCAAAATGTAGCTTGAAATACTTTCCCGTTCACAGACGTTCTTTTGCACGATCGGTGCAATTTATAAACCAGAAATAGCGGCATCTATCGAGCTATGTAGCATCGAGCACGAGCACGAAGTGCGCGATTTAGGTAACGTAAATAGCGGCATCTATCGAGCTAACGACCAACTTTTAGACCAATATATTGAATATTTAATAAAGAAACCTTTAATCCTGAAATGATAATAAGACAAGCTATCTAAATTATTTTAGCGTTATTGGTCCTTGCAATTTTACAAATTGCAAAGTTTACAAATTTTAAATGAAATCTGACTGTTTTAAGTGAGTCAAAATCTAATTCCTAAGAAATCGGTGACATACAAGGAAATAAATATATACAAATACAGCTGAAACTAATAAAAGCCTATAAAAACGGTTACCCATTTTCCGTAGCTGAAAGTAAACTAAATACCATACCTACTGGTATATTTATATTATGAAGTTATTATACATTAATTTATAAAACAAGTAAATATGCATAAAAGAACAGATTACGTCAGGAACTAGTATGGCATAAAGTATTAATAAAACATGGCGATTTTTTTCCAGAAAAAGATGATTTTTATTCAATAAACATTTATTTTCATTATAGGTAACAATTTACTTTGGGTTCACTAGATGGCGTTGTACAAAATTTTAAATCGCACCATGGTTTCGTTACAAAAATGTAGATATGTATATCCTAGATATTTATTTTATGGTAAGTTAAGAGGGGACCGCGAGGCGTGGCGTCAATCGCCACGCGACGATCGCGGTCACCCTCGCCTATAGATGTTTCACATCAAAAAAGACAACCCGTCTCCACACGGCGAGGTTACTATCTGAACATATTTTAACATCAACATCAACATCATCATTATCTCAACCCATACACCGTTGGGCTCGGGCCTCCTTCACAATAGGAGGGAAATTGCCTACTATACCACGTTGGTCAGTCAGACGTGTTAGAATAGAATTTGGTTTCGTGTTTTCCTTCTCTTGCAATAGATATGCATATTAGTCGTGTTTTACGACACCCACGGGCAAGATAGGGAGTGGTGTATGGTATTCTTACTCCGTCACCAAATGGACAAATATATTTTTAACAGTTCATTCTTACCAAGATCTATTTACGTGTAGCGCGTTATATAAGAAAATCGATTCTTAATGAGTAATAAAGAACAACAATACAAAACATACATTTTATGATACAAACAATAACACGTTATAACCAATATTACAACATCATCAACAATAATGAACGGTTTACCTAATTCGCCTACGTTTATTTATGTGTCCAGTCTCGGTCTAGATTAAATCACAACGGAAGATAAATGATTGTATTGTCCGGACACCTGGCCTAGATATGGAGATGCGATAACATGACTATCTGTTCTCGTATATAATGTTAGCAAGTATTGAAACTATCGCTCGATAATCCATTCTCACTATACTTGTTTTTAACCCATTGCTGGGCATAAGCCACCTCTATATTGGAATGGACCTATCATCATCGTCATCATTTCAGCTCATATACGTCCCACTGTTGGGCTCGAGGAGGAGGCCCTCCACAATAGGAGGGAAATTGACTTTATTATACTATCCTGGTGAGATAGGTTGGTATAGGGTTTTGTTTCGAGTTTTCGTCTCATGGATGTTATATGTATACATAGTATGTAAAGACGACTAAGGATAATAATACGTATGTATTACATACGTATTATTATCTTTAATCGTCTTTTATGACAGCCACGGGCAAGAGAGAAGGGATGGTGAATTGTATTCTTACTCCGTCGCCGCACGAAAATACCTATTATACTACTCTTTTATTACGAGTTTTATTTTTTTGCAGTCATTCTATCTTATACTAGCTGTCTCTACTTGCTCTGCGTGGCATATGGTATAGAAAATAATTTAATCATTACCATTACTGTCTATCCAATTGAATTTGGTAACGTCTAGTTGGTTTATTTTAATCGTCAAATGCAAATAGAGGAATATTATAACGCCCTTCTTTTTGCCTTCGTGGTTAAAAATGTAATGTATATAAGCTACATTGAACGACCGAGTTACGCTGAATGCCAACAAATGACATAAAATTTGGAATAAAGTTTTGGCGTCTATTTTCCTACTTATAATGTAAATGAGAAAGATAGTACGTTTGTTTAAGGATTTTAGCCAATCATGCAAAAAGGAGTAAATGCATTGAATGAAATTGAATGAAAATTGGCACAGATAACTTATATTAACCAATACTTAATTATATATCATCATCATCGCAGCCCACACACGTTCCACTCTGGGGCCTTCTCCACAATAGGAGGGCATTTAACCTACTATACCATGCTGATCAGACATGTTGGTATAGGGTATTAGGGGTCATTTTGAGTTTTCCTTCTCTTGCACAGATATAATGTGCGTATTATATTCCATAGTCATCTTGTAGGACATCTACGGGCAAGATAGGCAGTGGTGAATTGTATTCTTACTCCGTCACCACACGGAACATTCCCAGCAGATAACTCTATATGAGAAACATAAAATCAAGCTCGCTAAGTTTTATGCCACTTCTTATCACTGGGGGTCGCATTCTCATTTAGTGGTAGATTAAATAAATTTAAGAAATCGTGTAAAATTAACAAATAACTGTCGCCATGGATTTTGTACGTAATAAAATCATTCGAGTTTGATTTTAATTTAATCTTATATTGTTTCAGGTTCTAGCGCATACATTACAAGGTCTCGGTCAAGATGAGGGCATGTATCAGCAATACATACCCTTGGCGTTACATCTCGCCGACGATTTCTTCCTCACACATCCCTCTAGAGATGTACAGCTGCTAATCGCGTGCTGCATCGCTGATGTGCTTAGAGTATACGCGCCTGAAGCGCCTTATAAAGATCAGGAACAGGTAAGAAAATCCAGAAGTTTTTGTTAGAGTTTGTTTGACTTGGTACCACCGTCGCCGTTTTACCAACGTACCACTCGACACCGCAGCAGGGTTCATCCATTTCACCTGGAAATGTTATGGTCTTCAACTGTACGTTTCCAGCGATCATTTCTCCTATGCCCGTGCAGGCTCTGAATTGAACTACCTGCTGCTGTGTTTCCCGAGCCCTATGACATGTCCTCCTTTAAAGGAGGTTTAAGAAGAACATTTTCTTTAGGGCAACGGCTTAGCTGTGCCCCTGATATTGCACAGGTCTGTGCGACATTATCATTTACCATCAGGTGTGCTGCTTGCTCATTTGCCATCGTCAGCAATAAAAAAAAGTTCGTTCTGTAAATAATTTTCATATACTTAATGTAGATTTTATTATTATTCTATTGGTTTTTAGAAAGTGCGCGTTAAAACTACGTAGGTACCTATTAATTTCCCCTTCCCCGTTTCATCATCATGCCATTAGACAAACGGCGGCCTTCCATCCTTCCGCTGCAGACATCACATTGATTCTAACTAAACGTTTCGCGTCACTTTTTATAATACGTACGACGGGGAATTGAATAATTTGATGCTGTTTGGTGGCTTCGTTGTTAAGGTGCCTCCAGAGCAAGAGTGGATAGGATTTGTATAACTAGTGTGATTGACCATGTAAGAAGACATTTCCATCTTACATCATTTGAAGTCCAAACAGGATTGCGGCAGTGAAAACTTAGATTCGCATCATCATCAATATCATCGTCATCATCATCATCATCATCATTTCAGCTCATATACGTCCCACTGTTGGGTTCGAGCCTCCTCCACAATAGGAGGGAAATTGACCTTTCTATACCATGCTGGTCAAACAGGTTGGTATAGGGATTTTGGTTCGAGTTTTCCTTGTCTAGATGTTATATGCGTATTACATGCCTTAGTCGTCTTTTATGACACCTAGGGGTAAGATAGGGAGTGGTGAATTGTATTCTTACTCCTTCACCACACGGAATTGATTCACATAGTTGTGAACATTATTTTTGAGTTTATAAGAAATATTTCTTTAGAAAGTATTTGTTATTAAAAATATTTTTATTCACGTATTGATGTAGTAATAAGCCAATAAAATACGTCAGTGACGGCTAAGGGATATGATATGCAGATAATGTCTAAGCAAGAGAAGGAAAACTTGATATAAAACCCTGTGCTAACACGTCTGACCAATGCGGTATTGTATGTCAATTTCTCTCTCATTACGGAGGAGACCCGAAAGTAATAGTGGGTTCAGATACGGTTAACGTAGTAATTTTTTTTTTTTCATTCTTTTTTGTATTTTTTATATGCTAAAACAATTGGAATTATTCAATTCGAAAAGCTCTATGTATAACAATATTCTTGTGATTGATACATACGTCTGCAAAAAAAGAAAATATGTAACAGAATTAGTTTTCTATTTTCGAGGGCATTTTTAAACCGGCACAAAGGGCAATGAAAGTAGTATGTATAGCCGTAAGTTAATTGCAAAATTAAACTTAGATATTTTTATTCAAATATGTATTTTCAAATGTTTTAATTGTAATATTAAAATGTGACAACATTACAATTACAATCTAAGCGTAATAATAAAATAGCCCAACTTTCTGAGGGTGTTTGCGTGTGGAGGGTTTTGATGGTGCCTTTAGTATCACCGAGCCTCAATGCACGCATTCACACTCCCTTCACTTTCTTCGCGGTAGGCAGCGGCCTTGTAAAGGTCCATGAGCGGCAGCAACACTTATCATCAGGTGTACTGTTTGCTCGTTTGCCACTGCTTGCAATAAAAAAAAAATATGTTGCCGTGGGGTGTGGTGACGGAGTAAGAATACAATTCACTACTCCCTGTCTTGCCCGTGCATGTCGTAAAATACTACTAAGGGATATAATATGCACATAACATTTGTGCAAGACAAGGAAAACTCGAAACCCTATACATACCATCATGTCTGATCAGCATGGTATAGTAGGTCAAATTCCTTCCTATTGTGGAGGCAGCCCGAGCCAGACATTGGGACGTATGTGGGCTACGATGAATGATTAAAATGTGTCATTTTATCTTTTAAATAAATGTTTTATATCGTTCGCTTAATGCATAAATTGACAGATATGATATAGCTACATACAGCACCAAGCTTACGATACTACAAAAAATGCTTTCAGCTATTCAATTTGCAGAATCTGAGCTATAAAAGTGGAACAGTTGAACTATTTTATCAATACAAATGTACATACATATGTGCATAGCTATATGCGTATTCCAACTAATAAATTTTATTCAATATTGAAATTTATTGTTGTTAGTGAGTGTGAGCTTAAAAGTAGAGTTATACTCGATGAAATTGAGAACAATTTTTACTTTTAATGTAGATATTGGGCAACAATAAAAGTGAGTTTCCGTATCCAGAAATTGGACTTTACAAGTTCGGTTATTATAATAATAACTTGGATCCTCATTTAAAATTGTCATTCCTATTTATCCCGGAAAGACTAGTCCTCATCATAATCATACTTACAGAATGGAAGGGACCTACTATATCACGCTGGTCAGAAAGGTTGATATGAGTTTTTTTTTATCGGGTTCTCCTTCTCTTGTATATAACATGCACAATATATCCCTTAGTCAGCTTTTACGACATTCATGGGCATGATACTGCTTTGTCCTTACTCCGTCACTATACGGAAGGTTAGCGCGTAAGGTAAAATGATGACGGACAGTCTCGAGTAAACGAAATGGTTTATCTTTGTCACCGCTACCGCAGCAAAGCGCCTGTGACTTTGGCTAATGTTACGTTTGATATACATATATGTATAACCAAATCATGTCGAATGATATTCTGCATATATGCATAAAACAAGTGCAGTTTGTCGTGTGGTAACGGAGTGAGAACACAGTTCAACGTCCTATTGCTTATCCGTGGGTGTCGTAAAATTCGACTAAGCGATATAATATACAGATAAAATCTATGTAAAGATAGGGCAAATCTAAACAAAACTACAATAACCCGTCAGCCTAGTTGGAGGAGCCCAATAGTGAAGCGTTTGTGAGCTGAGATGATTATGCACAGTCCATTTGGTGACCTTAACCGGTCACCAAGTGGACTGTGCATAATCATCTAATAACACACTAAACACATATAGTGGACCTGAGGCTGACGGCTATCGCTAGGGCGATGGTCGACAGCGTCGGGAATTGGGACGCGGTCGCAGCCTTCTGCGAGACAGTGATCTCGCGGAAGGAGGCGGCGGATCGCCTGCGTGAGGAGCGCAGCGTCGATGAGGCGATCCGCCGCCGGCGACTGGAGCGGCGTAGGCGCGAGTACCTGCGCCTCATGCCGCCCTAGCCGAGGCCGCGGGTGACGTAACCGGGGATTAGTCCGTCACTCGCCGAGAGGCCGAACGCGTGAGGAAAGACCGACGTCCTCTCCGAGGGGGGGACCACTGATGACAAGTAACCCTGCGCCGGTGGTCGGCCCAACGACGAAGGCGACGTGCATCGTGGGTGGGTTGCGGGAGTTGCGTGCTTACGCCCCTCTGTCGCCCCGGACGGAGTGGTGCGAGGAGCGCGCCGACCGCAACCCACCCCAAAAAAAAAAAATAACCACACAGTGGTAGAACCACACTGTTGACAGCTGTCTGTCTATAGCCGCTGTTCGGTCCGTTCGGGGTTGTACCACTGAGCAGAAAATCAACGTCCCGAGTAGTAGCAATTTCTTACTGCGCTTCGTTTGGTGAGCGAGAGAACCGCAAACCCAACTTTCTTAGGGTGTTATCCATTAATTACCGGACACCTCTATTTTATATAGCATTTGCTCCTAACTTGTCCGTATTTATTCTTCAATTGTGTTATTTCTATAGTTGCAAAGAGGTTATGACAATATTTATTGATTTTGTTAAAAATATCAAAAATGTATTTTAAAGCAAAATAAAGTAAATCGTACTTTATATGGATACGAAGTTTTCTTTTCATTCATCAATGTACATCAATTTCATCCATTAATCTATGTACTTTATTTGCACGAAAAAGAAGGTGCCCTAGCGTGTGCCTATAGATGCGTGGCGTCTCTGATACGAGTATCTGCGTAGAATCGATGTGATTTTTGGAATAGAAATAGCTTTAATTAATGATTTCTGATGTTTACGCGAGTATTATACATTTTAAATAAAACTACTTTACGGATTTTATCGCGTTTGTATTTGATTTTTGATTACCCGACGTTTCGAACACTTTACAACGTTCATGGTCACGGGTGGACTAAGATGTCTCACGTCCAACAAGTCATCGTTACTGCAGAAAATTTATAATTATCTACCCGATACAGAAATTGGTTATTAAATATTGACCCACATTTTGATAATTTATTGCCAGTGTAAGAAGAAAATGATTCTATATGAAAAAATTATATTGTTTATGGTTAGTAATAATTAAACATTAAAATTAATAGTAATTATATTTAAAAACTAACTAATAATCTAGTATACTACCACCGGATCGGAACACGGTTACACTGAGAAAGAGCCGGCAAGAAAACTCAGGTAACATGATGCTAAATTAAAGTTAATTTTGAAGGCGGCTTACTTTATGTTGCTAAAAGGTTTTAATTTATAAAATTATCTTTAGTTATTATTATTGTGGGTCAAATCTATACAATATGAGCTCACGGAGTCTTGCAGTCTTGTGGTGGTCTTTTTGGATTTGTTTTTAATAATGTTTATAACAGGATCCCAGCTTGATGGTAACACCCAGCCATCCTCTCTATTGAAATTTTTGTGTTTTTTAATCTCAATAGCCTCGCGTACCATTCTAGGCAGGTATCGGTGTTCTTTTGCGAGGATTTGTGGTTTATCAAACCTGATGTTATGGTGGGCGCGGTCCTGACTATGTTCACAGTCTGCAGACCTAGTGTCCCGGCGGTGCTTCACATCGGCTATGTGTTCTTTGATCCGATTTCTTATGGATCTCTTTGTTTGTCCGATGTAAGAGAGACCACAGTCACAGCCAAGTTTATATACTCCTGCATCTTGTATCTGCATCAGCTTTAATTACTAACGTGTTTTCGTTAATATCATGTTTAGTCATCACAAAACTTTGCATTTCTCGCTACGGGCGTACGTCATGAATAAAGGTTAGTATTTTATACTACCTCGATTTTTCTTTGTCCTCGGCACATCTGCCATTTTTTAAGATAACTCGGCGCTAGGGAATAAATCTTTGCGTGGGGAGGGATTTTGCCTTTTAGTTCCCTTATTTCTATTCTCAATATGTTATGGGGGTCGTCACATTATTTATTGTAAATGCTTAAAGGAATACTTTATATTTATTTTGTATACTTAAAGGAACGCTTTATAAGCGCATCTGATGTATACCGCTTGGAGTGCGGGGTGAGACAGGGGGGGGTTAAGCTCACCTCGTCTTTTTAATATTTACACGAATCAGCTGATTGGTGGACTCAGCAACACTAGCATCGGGTGTCATATAGACGGGGTTTGTCTTAACAATATCAGTTATGCTGATGACATGGTGTTGCTGAGTCCATCGGTCAGTGCCTTAAGGCGCCTACTGTCAGTTTGTGAAGTATATGCGGAGGCTCAAGGACTCAAGTACAATGCTAAAAAGAGTGAGATTATGGTTTTTAAGGTTGGTGCCAGAGGCTATCGTACCATACCGGAGATATCACTCTGCGGATCACCTCTACAAAGAGTTAGCAGTTTTAAGTACTTGGGTCATTGGGTTACCGAGGATTTAAATGACAACAAGGACATAGACAGAGAGCGTAGGTCGTTGTCGGTGCGTTGTAACATGTTGGCTAGCAGGTTTGCACGATGTACTGAAGCGGTCAAGGTCACCTTGTTTAAGGCTTTTTGCCAATCATTTTACACGTGCAGCCTGTGGACCAACTACAGCATGCGCGTCTACAGCGACTTGCGCGTGCAATATAATAACGCGCTCAGGATACTGTTGGGGCTGCCGTGGCGCTGCAGTGCGTCCACTATGTTCGCGGAGAGACGTATAGATGGTTTCAAGGCCATCATACGTAAAAGATGCGCTTCACTACTCACGCGCGTCCGCGGCAGCAACAACACTATCCAGGGAGTGTTCATAGACAGGTGGGATTCACCAATGCTACACCATTGGATGAAACTCCACATGGATATTTAGTATATAGTTATAAATTTGTCTACTAACATTAGCTTTAAGATTATTGTTACTAACACTATGGGCATTCCCTGCAATAAATGAATATTATTATTATTATATTGTGTCTCCCAGTTTCACGGCTATCTTCCATATTGTTTAAAATATTAAAAAAGGGAAGATACCCGGTCCTTTGAAAGGCTTACATGGGGATATGGATCCAACACGCAGAGGCCCTTGGAGAAATTTAATGTTAAAATGGGATGGGACGTCTACTGATGACACTCCACGTTTGCACACAACACTCGTGGACTGCCAACGGTAGGTGTAAAACTATTGTGCAATTATGATATCTAAAACCAGATTATGGGGTTGTAAGGTTTGATGGATTGGATTAAATGAAACTATTGATTGAAAAACTGTCGTCTGCCTTCAATACCTTTATCGTCTTGAACTTTGGCAGACGGTGACTCGCCAACTCACTGAATGGGCCCCCCCAAACGGTCGCCACAGGCACACAGGCCATACGCGCAACAGGAGGGCAACATTGGTGCAAGTGGCTTGGGGTGTCGAGCGGTGCGGCGCCGGTTTCACCATCACAGTGGTTTCCCCGTAGTTATGCCCTTGAAAATGACACTTCCACCCCCGAGCATATAGCTCTGGCGACCCCTCTCTGACCAGCCGTTCAAGGCAAGCCAGGGTTGAGAATCCTGCGGGCACTCTTCGGTGTCCACTCCAGCCAGCCAATAAAGGCCAGCTGGATACGAGGCCCTGGCCGACTCTCTGGGGCACTCAGGACCGCAGTGTCGCCACTCACATTCAGCACGCCACAAGCTGCCCTGCGGTTTATTGGCCTTCCTATAAATCTTGTGATACATTTTTTCTTTTATATCAAAAGAATTTAGAGAGCCATATAATGTTCCTCCGAGTTTTGCGTTAGTCTCATGGTGAGATAACAACTGGCCCAGAGGGTTTTATTATTATTATTATTATAAGGTTTGAGGCATTTATTTGTAAATGTGGCAAAATATTTAAATAATCATAAATTATACAACTTCGTGATGATATGTAATTATTTAATTTCATTGTTTGTTAAAGGATCAGGTATTAATATATTTTTATATTATGAAGAGGTCGATTTTATGATAATGTAAAAATCAAATTGTATCTTGTGTATGAGGTTATCACCAGATAGATACATTAATTTAAAAAAAGTACAAAAGAGAAAGTTTCTTGTTACATCTATTCCTAGATTTTCGAGGTTCAAGTGGGTCTTTTTAGTAAATATAAAAGTGAGGAAAAGTATGTAATCTCCTAAAAACCACGGAGGGGGATAATTTATCTGTAATATGATCTTATGATGATCTTAGATTTGACCTTGAACTTCGATTTTTAGATTTGTCTAAATTGTTATTTTTTTAAAATATAAAACCCTAGTTTTGATATCAGAAATCGAAATGCACGGCATAATTTACGAACAAACATCTATTAAGGTGAAATCTGAAGGTTAAATTGAGGGTAAGGAAAAGGTATGAAAACCCTTGATGATCTCGCTATGTGATTATTTTAGGAAATATGAAAACGTAATATAACAAAGGTGTCAACAGAGGTTTTTAATTGACATTCTTTTAAATTTAATCTTGAACTTCAATTCAAAGGTCAACTTTATTTTTTTAAATAAGATTTCCTATTTTTAATATCAAGAGTCGAAAGGGCAGAGAAAATTATGTATAAAAATGTATCAAAAATGACCCTTGAATGCTTCTGGGTTTACTTGAAAGAAACATTTATAGTTTCATTTCAAAAAACAAAGTCAACCTAGAATTAATCTTGAAATTGAAGACCAAGGTCCAATATACCGTCCTTTAGGATTCTTAATTGGATATATTCCTTATCGGGCTTTTCATATGTTGCTTAAATCAACCCTTTCCGAGACCTTTAAGGGTTTCCAAACTTTTTTCCCACCTTAAATGTGACGTTTCAGGGGTCATCTTGAAATGTATTTGTTAATTTTTCTGTTCTATCGATTTTAAAGTGTCAAAAAGAGATAATACAATTAAAAGAAGAAGCTTAATCATGAAATAAAAATTACAAGGTTAAATCTGAGGTTACCTTGGGATTTCTTATTAAAACCCTACCTTGATATTTTTTGGCATATTTCGATTAAATCATTCCTCTCCGAGATATTCAGGGCTTTTCATCCTTTACCCTTAACCAGTACATATTACAGTAAAACTTAGAATTACGCGAGCACGGGCAATGTTGGACCGAAACTTACCCGTAGATGTCATAAAACACGACTTAGGGATATAATATGCATATAGCATCTATGCAAGAGATGGAAAACTGAAACCCTATACCAACCTGTCAGACCAGCATGGTATAGTATGGTCAATTTTCCTTCTATTGTGGAGGAGGCTCGAGTCCAGCAGTAGGACGACGTATGAATGAAATGAAATTAATGACATAGTTTTTGTTAGAGAATTGTAAAAGGAAAATACGATACAGGTACCAATGTAACTTTATTTCATGGTCAATAGTTAGGGTAAAAAAAAATAGAAACTGCCCCGCATTCTGCCTGTGGGCTTAGTAAAAGATGACTTAAGGATATAACTTGGGAAAAGAAAGTGAACCCCCAAATAAATATCACCCCTCTGACCAATGTGGTATAGTAGGTCAATTTCCATTTGTCGTGGAGGAGGCTCGAACCTAGCCGTGGGTTCACCCTATTGCTAGGTTCTGAAGAGTACGAATATGAGCTGAGATGATGATGGTGTATTTTTCACAAGCTTCTGTAACTAGGAGGGAACATCCCTCAGTCTCTACACTTCGCGGGTGTGCGTGCTTACGCCCCTCTGTCGCCCCGGACGAAGTGATGTGAGGAGTGCGCCGACCGCAACCCACCCAGAAAAAAAGGCTCTACATCCTCTCGGCCTATAAATATTCACTGTTGGATATGGCCCTTCTTCCGGATAATGCAATAAGTCACCCTTTTTAGGGTTCCGTATCTCGAAAAGCAAAAAAAGGGAACCTTTATAGGATCACTTTGTTGTCTGTCCGTCCGTCCATCTGTCTGTATGTCTGTCAAGACCCTTTTTCTTAGGAACACATGGATGTATCAAGCTGAAATTTATATCAAATAATACCTTTAAGCTGTAACAAAATCGAAACGATAGAGACCTTTGTCTTTAATTTATGCTCTTCCAGCTTTCCATATTATCATTTTTGGATTTCATTTTGCAATAAAAAGACCATAACTATGACTCGATTGTCGTGATATGTGACCTTTTACTTATAACCTACAAGTTTGTACGGAATCCTCAGTGCGCGAGTCCGCCTCGCACTTGGCCGGTTTTTTTTTGGCGGGCAGGCGGGTTGGCCACCTCATTTACTTTTATGACTTTTCTAGGAAAGCGCTGCTGTCCCCTTTCTGGGCAAATCTTAGCTGATTTTATGACTCACGCCAAAGTAGGGAGTAGTATCATGCTATAGGTATTCTTAACCCATCATCACACGGGGAGTATTCCAAGCTCACTAGGTTAATTTTTACTATCAAATCGATGTCTACCTTTTTTCTTGCCTTCACAGAAAGTCTAAAATTCACAAATTTATTGCAGGTAAAAACAATATTCCTGTTCCTGATCAACCAGTTACATGGACTTCGCGATCCCAAGGACCCGGCGTTCAAGCGCTACTTCTACCTCTTGGAGAATCTGGCGTATGTCAAATCGTTTAATATGTGCTTTGAGTTGGAAGATTGCCAGGAGATCTTCTGCGCACTATTTTCTCTCATGTTCAAGATTGTCAAGTGAGTATACTTATGTTTAAGTTTGTTTTGCGATTCAATACTAGACATTTGCTGAATCCGCGGGTGACTGGGCCGGGGAGTTAGTCCGTCACCCGCCCAGAGGCCGACCGCGTGAGTGTTCCGTCGGGCCGACCATTGACGACCCTGTAACCCCGCTCCGGTGGTCGGTCCAACGACGAAGGCGACGTGTCACGGGTGGGTTACGGGTGTGCGTGCTTACGCCTCTCTGTCGCGCCCCGCGGACGGCGTGGTGCGCGGAATATGCCGACCGTAACCCACGCAACCAAAAAAAAAAGACATTTGCTAAACAAATGCTTAAATTTCACCTATTGATACAGGGACACGGTCCCAGATGGTAAAACTTGCTAATTTGGCCTTTTCAATTTTTTTTAATCCTGCAGCAGAAAATCCTTACATCATCATCATTATTTATTTAAAAAAGTGTTTATCTATTATGCCATTCGAAAAACGTCAATTTCTAATATGGCTTGTCTCCAACAAAGAGATAAAATCAAAATATAAATTATTTAATAAGGAATAGTATGTTCCATGTACATGCATAATACACATTAATTATGCTTAATTATACATAACAAAGTTAATTACACTACATAGAAATTTTGTGTATTTTAATACTTCTAACAACAGATAACAATGGGTGAACCTTGAATGTTTTGTCATTCTATTTGCAAAGTATGTATTTGGATTTACTGTGTTAGTTTTAAATACAAATAGTTATATATTCGTTTACATTTTTAACTCTGTAATTCGATACATCGTTAGTCCACATAGGTAGGACGATCTTGAATTGTTTTCAAATTCTAGGTAGAGGAGATTATATTAGTTTAGTTAGGTTATTTGTTGCATACAGTCATTAACGGCCCCATCCTTCCAACATTGATATTACAACGAGCACACGCTCGAGGTCGGAGTTGCTGGGGCAAGCCAGTGGCATGAACTCGTTGTCGAATAGACACTGCCGGCTGCCGCGATAGCCGACAGCGTCAGGTCGTCATCCATTCGGCTTCCGCCAGGCAGTTGTCTCGCAGAAGCTAAATTGCTTTGGGAGCTTTATTTTTTATTAGAGTGAAAACTCGTTTAATTGGACTAATTGTTGTCGTTAGGCGTTCGGATAATCTAAAATCCGGATAATCGAATGTATGACGGAAAAGTGTTGTTACAACATACATAATTCGTCACGATTCACAGCCAGCTATTTTTTTATTTAGCTGCTATGCATTTTCGTAAAGCAAAGGATCAAAATTCGGTTAACCATTTTTGTAAAAATATAACCAAAATACAGAATAATATAAAGAAAATACACAATAATACAAAGCGTCTTCCAAAATGTTTAGATTCTTCATCACTTTCAATCTTTATTCACGTTTTCACTATCTAATTAGCAAGTATACTTCAATATTGATTCAGTATTCTTATTAATATCACTTATCGTGGATGTACATACAGTGTACTTATCAGCTAATTTACGGCCGCTTTCTCCTTTGAGGAATTAATATAATATTGATTTTATGTTTAATTGATAATACCACATTCATACGTTTTGAAATTTTTAAGTAAAGACGAGACACGACATAGAAGAGTAACAATTGCTAACTAACTAAAACAATAAAGAAACGCGTTTAGCGTAGATCGCGCGAGGCGCGGACGCGTATTGCCAAGTCAAAGACGTTAAAGCTTGCATTCATTCGACTTGTATATACAAATTATTTGATCGCGGTTGATACATTACCCACATTTAGATTCGTACGAGATGGGATGAAGTGAAAATATTTTTTTTTTGTTCTTGACTTTGTGCCTCCCAGAAGGGGAGCTAAATTCAATTTAGTATGATCTTACTAACATACGAGGGGTGATCCAAAAGTAATGATAATCAATAATAAACACAATGAATAAAATAAAAAAATATATTTATTTCTCAACATAGTCTCCTAGCAAGTCTATACATTTAGTCCATCTCTTTTCTAAACCTAAAATTCCCTTACAAAAAAAATCTTTATCTTGACTCTCAAAAAAGTCCTCAACCGCGGCCATCACGTCGCTATCATCATCAAATTTCTTGCCTCGGAGGTGTTCCTTGAGTCGTGGAAAGAGATAGAAGTCACTGGGGGCTAGATCTGGTGAATAGGGGGGGTGTTCCACCAACTCAAAGCCCGCTTCCTGAATGCCAGCCATGGCAATTGCAGCTTTGTGAACAGGTGCGTTGTCTTGATGGAACAACACTCCAGCCCGCAGTTTGCCTCGCCTTTTCTCCTTAATAGCCTCCCGCAATCTTCTTATTTGTTCTGCATAGTAGGAGCCTGTAATAGTGGCCCCCTTTTCCAAGTAGTCCACCATGATTATTCCTTCAGCGTCCCAAAAAACAGACGCCATAACCTTCCCTGCTGAGCTTGACACTTTGAATTTCTTCGGCGTCGGTTCATCGGATCGTTTCCATGTCATCGATTGTTGTTTTGTTTCAGGATCAAAATGGTGGATCCAGGTCTCGTCCATGGTCACAAAACGTGACAAAAAATTGTCCTTGTCTGCCTGGAACTTTTCGAGATTTGCTCTTGACATGTCGACTCGTTTCTTCTTTTGCTCGTCGTTTAACATTTTCGGTACCCAACGCGCGGAGACCTTTCTCATATGCAATTCGTTCGCAAGGATTCTTTGAATGCTGCCATATGAGATCCCTGTGACCTCAGCTACATGCCTGATAGTCACTCTTCGATCTTCCAATACAACTTCTTCAACTTTTTTCACATTTTCTTCAGTGAGGGACGTCGATGGGCGTCCTTCGCGGTGTTCGTCTTCCGTCGATGTTCTTCCCAGCTTAAACTCCTTAGCCCAGCGTGCAACTGTGGAATATGGAGGAGAAGAGTCCCCTAATGTTTCCACCAAGTCGCTGTGTATGTCTTTGGTAGACATTTTTTTCAAGCAGAGGTATTTAATGACAGCTCTGATTTCGTGTTTTTCCATTTTGATGTTCACTCCTTGACAGTCCGTATTCAAATGAATGTAGCTCCCGGGAATTGTGGCCTATTTATATGATTTTTTTTTCCTGAACTAGTGGGTAACTGAGCAAGTGACTGAAATTTTTTTGTATTTTTGTGTGCACTAGAAATAACTGATTATCATTACTTTTGGATCACCCCTCGTATAAGCAGCTGTCAAGCAGGGTCCATCGATACCTCAGTTGTTTAGTTATAGCCCTACAATATACCGATCAAACACATAACTCTCCCATATGCTTCACCGTACTGGGGTAAAAATGTACATTTAATCACGGCCCACACGGATTGAGAATGCAATATGTTAGACCACATTGCATTCTCAACAATTTTGCCCGTGGAAGTCGTAAAAACCGGTTGAGTGTTTAACAAGGTATGTAGAGTAACATATCTAGATTTAAAATATTATTTATGTTTTTTTTTTATCTATATACAGTAGAAACTCGATTAATCGGACCAATGATTGTCGCTAGGCATTAGGATAATCGAAAATCCGGATAATGGAATGTGTGAAAAACCTTTGGTTTTGTACATATATTGTAATACTAGCAACCCGCCCTCGCTTCGCTTCGGTTTCAGTAGCTTTACCCGCGGCGTAGTTCCCGTTTCTGTGGGAATACCGGGATAAAATATAGCCTATGTTACTCTGATATTATAGCTTTCCATTGGTGAAAGAATTTTTGAAATCGGTTCGGTGGTTTAAGCGTGAAAGCGTTACAAACAAACAAACATCCTTACTTTCGCATTTATAATATTAGTCCATACTAATATCCATATATATGTACATAATTTTATGCGCTTATTAAACGACGAATATATATCCCGCAGGGCACGCACATTAGAGCGGAATAACAACTACTAACTAAAACAATAACAAAACCCGTGAGGCAGATATTCTGCGGGGCGCGGACATGCCATTTTAGACACGTTAATGCTTGCATAAATTCGATTTGTAGGTACAATACATAGGTCGCGGTTGGTAGTCCGGATAATCACGAATCCGTATAACTGAGGGCCGGATAATCAAGTTTCTACTGTACTTGCATCTATTTCCTATGCGTGTGGTTACGGATTAAGAATATAATTAACTGTCCCCCTAACAACAACGCACAGGCACGTAACATCGACGCAAGAGAAAGAAAACATAATATAAAACCCTGTTCCAACACGTCTGACCAGCATGGAATAGTAGGTCAATTTCCCTCCCATTAATGAGGTGGCCTGTGCCCAACAGTGGGACATATATAGTCTGAGATAATGATGATGATGATAAAATGTTTCTATAATTTTTTTCCTTTTCAGCACTGAACATTCAACAAAAGTGAAATCTTTTATGCTGGATGTGCTGTGTCCACTCATCACTGAGTCGGATGTGGTTTCCAACGAGCTACTTAACGTGATCCTCATGAATTTGGTAGAGCCCAACAAACGTGATCACAAACACGCCTACTTGCTCGCTAAAGAGCTTATTGTTAAAACGAGTGAAACGTTAGAAACTTATATACAAAATGTGAGTACTCTTATTTTATTCAGAGTTTTTCTGAAAGTTTTTGAAGAAAAATCTCTTCTTCATGAGTCCAAATGTCTGTCACTAAAGACTAGCTTCCTACAGAATGGTAAGGGCTGCAACCGAGATCAAGGAATCGGTATCAGTGGTTAGTGTAATAACGTTGGGGAAAGAATGAGGTAGATTATGAAGCCGTCCTCCTGTCGCCCCGGTTGGATTGGGAGGCGGGAGGTGTTCAGACCATAAACTGTCATAAAACATGGATTGGGAGGGATATTGACTTTCTAATACCATAGAGGAGTAGTGTTTTATTTTTACTTTTTATTTTAATTTTTATTCATAGTGGCACCTGTTTACGCAATGTACCCATACTACGTGACAGACTCTTTAATTTTTTAACTCCTCCCTTTCCTCGGTGACCATCTACGCTAAGACCACCCTCATTCATGTTCTCACATAGTAAGCCATTAATGTAGATATAAATATTAAAAAAAAAATGATTGAGCTTGATGATGAATAAATTTTGTTCGATTACGTGACGTAAGCGTGATGTTTTTAAAAAGCCCCCTTCCCCTTGTCACGTAGTATAGATACGTTCTTTAGGTCCCTTGTGATACTCGCGGCAAAGAAGGCGAGGTGACAATTTTATTCTTATCCCGTCACCCCTTCAACCTACTTATCACATAACAAATGATTTGATTTATTTTAATGTTAAGAGGCAGATTTAAATTTTTTTTAGATTTAAGAAATTGCAGCAATAGTACAAAAATCATAATATTATGTTCTGTTGCAGTTCTTCAACCATGTCTTGATCCTTGGCAAAGAAGAAGGTAAGGGGCTCCTCATATACACCAAAGTGTACGAACTTATATACGAGCTTTATCAGTGTTGCCCTACTATCCTCTTGCAAACACTACCACAATTAGAATGTAAGCTAAAATCAGCACAGTTTCAAGAGAGGCTCAGTGGAGTTGCACTTCTAGCTAGAATGTTTTCTGAACCGGGATCGGAACTTGCCAAACAATATCCAACTTTATGGAGAGCTTTCCTCGGTCGTTTCAACGACATTTCAGTACCGATCAGAATAAAATGCGTTCAATACTGCATGCATTTCTTAGTGCATCATCCGGATTTGAGAAAGGATATTACGGAGACATTGAAACTAAGACAGCATGATGCTCACGAACAAGTCCGCTACGAAGTAGTCATGGCAATAATAGCGACAGCTCAAAGAGATTTTAAGGCAGTCGCTGAATCGGAAGATCTTTTACATTTCGTCCGAGAAAGAACTCTTGATAAAAAGTTTAAAATTCGTAAAGAGGCTATGTCTGGTCTAGCGTTGATTTATAAGAAATTTTTAACTGAGGAAAGCGTACCACCGGCCACAGAAAAAGCAGTACAATGGATTAAAGACAAGATACTTCACGGTTATTACATGACCGCTTTAGAAGATAGATTATTAGTTGAAAGACTTCTAAACACATCTCTTGTTCCATATACTTTACCTGCACCAATCCGTATGAAGAAATTATATTACCTAATGTCAAATGTCGATGATAATGCAACGAAAGCATTTATAGAATTACAAAAACATCAGTTAGTGGTTCGTAGAACTGTCGCCGAATGGATCGAGTTACACAGAAAACCACCCACGCCGGCCGTACAAAAGGAAATGATCGCTAAAGTTTTGCACATAAGCTCCAAATTTCTACCGGAGTCTGTGAAATCACAGGAGTTTTTGAACAAGTTCTCGCATCATATGAAACAGGCGCCCGAGTTGTTGCAAGGCATGGAAACGATTTTGAACCCTAACGTCAGCTGTGAAGTATGCGTTCGTACTACAGTGAGTATTATTTTTTTTATTTTTAAAGATAAATATATCATCATCATCTTGCTCTTGCCCCAATTGTTTGGGGTCCATTCAATATGTACTTTTCTTTCATAGCACATATTGAAACAGTTTTGGCAAGTTTTATGTGAGGCCGCCTGCCCGACGTTAACCCTTGGGAATTTATTTGTTGACGAGACCGCATCATACAGAGTTGGCCTAGATCAGTAATGGACAAAGCACGGCCCGCAGGCCAACTCCGGCCCGCAGGCCAACTCCGGCCCGCCGAGAGTCCAGCCACCCTAAATATTCTAGTCAGCATTTTGGCGCGAAAAATTCCATTCTATTCACATATCAGTGAAGCTAAACTAGCCGCGTAGTTCATGTGTTGGGAAATACGGGGTGCAAAGCGTGGTGAAATGTGAGGCACAGGCAGCCGGGGCGAGAACGGAAAAACTAAATCAGAAACCAATTGACTGATGAACACCTTTTCGCGTTGCTGAAAGTTGCTTCGTCACAGATGGAACCTGCTTTCGAAAATATTATGGAAAATCAAAAACAATTCCATATGAATCACGCGCCTTCCAAGGCGTAAAAGTAAAAGATATTTTGTTTATTAAAAAGCTTTAATACCAAATTTATTTTTTCTATAATTATGGCCCTCTAGAATTTCTTAAACTTTGTGGCCCGCCATTAAAAAAGTTTGCCCACTACTGGCCTAGATCGATGTAGAGCTTTTAGACGTTTATTTTTTACTTTTTTAGACGTTGGTGGTATTCCGTAGCCATTACCACACACACAGTAATATTTTAAAGATACCAATCCGTGTGATGACACAGTAAGAATACAAATCACCACTCCCTAACTTGCTTGTAGATGACATAAAATACTATTAAGGGATATAATATGCATATAACATTCATGCAAGAGAAGGAATACTGTAAAGAAACCTTATACCAACATGTTTGACCAGGTCAATTTCCCTCATATTGTGTAATAGCTAAGAAGCGGGACCTTTATGAGTTGAGACGACGAGACGACGACATGCTAATAACTAAATGTTCGCAAATATATTTTAAAGTCGTTTATATGTAAGGCTGCCGTGCCTTCTCCTGGCCAGCGGTGGAGATGCGGCGCAATCGCCTCCATAGTCCTCCGCCCTGCTACGAGAGACTCTAGATGTTCTCTCCACCGCTGGATTACTTCCCTCCGGGCCATTTCCTGGGCTCTGCTCAGCCCTCTTGTGGAGACTTGCTCGCCGTTGACTCGTGCTGTGGCGTGTAACTGGCATCGGTAGACGGCATCAGTAGGAATTGGCCCAGTCCGATGTCAGAATCTAAAAAATATATTCTTCACAGTGACAGGAGAACTGGTCTAATTACACCATGCTGAATTTATAGGCAGACTTTTATGCATTAGCTATTAATGTATCGCTGTCCATTTAATAATGTATAGTACTAAGTAAAAAACATAATTACAATATACTAGCTACCCATTTTGACCTAGCGTGGGTATTAACAACTGTTGGCTAAGTATATTATATAGGAGTGTTATATTTTAATGTTATACAAATTCATAACACCATTACGTTAGTCATCATGAAGAGAGGGGGTGGTGAATTGTATTCTTACTCCGTCGACACAGTAGATCAATTTCCCTCCTATTGAGGAGGAGTATCGTCTATATCGTGCCTAACAGTGAGCCGTATATGAGCTGAAATGATGATGATAGTAAAACAAACAAAAGCATGCTTTATTCTTTACTAGCAGCCCGCCCTCGCTTCGGTTTCAGTCACCTTACCCGCCTAGTTTCCTTAGAAGGTAAAAATTGACAAATGCTCTTTATTCATTTTTACTGAAGAGATTTTCCGTGTGATGACGGAATAAGAATACAATTCACCACCCCTTCTCCTACCCATGGCTGTCGTAGGCGACGACTAACGGTTTATAATATGCATACTAACTACATCTATGCAAGATAAGAAAAGTTCGAACCTAAAACCTATGGCAACACGTCTAACCAGCGTGGTATAGTAGGACATTTTCGCTCTCATTATGGAGGAGCCGAACAGTGGGATGTAGGTATAAGGGTTTTAATGATGAAACAAATGATTAATGAAGAGTATTTAAGCAAAAATTTAAGGTAATCGATGACGAATTTTGTCTCCTTATACAAACTACTACTGCGGTTCACCTCTTAGGGGTTGAATTCCAAAATATCCTTTCTTAATGGGTCTCTACGTCACAAAATAAAATTACAGTCAAAATTTAATGTTTCTAGCTTCAGTAGTTTCAGCTCGGCGTTAATGAGTTAGTCGACCAACTTTTTCATACCTATTTACACCCTTAGAGGGTGAAAATTAAGAAATGCTGAATCTCGTGTTCATTTATATTTATTAAATAGTATTTGTAGAGAATTTGAAGAACATCGATGTAGATTTTTTTTCTCGCTATACAAACTTTGTTACTGCGGTTTACCCCTTAGGGGTTGAATTTCAAAAAAATCCTTTCTTAATGGGTTTCTACGTCACGCAAATAAACTAATGTCAAAAGTTCATGTTTCTGACTTCAGTAGTTTCGGCTCTGTGATGAGTCAGTAAACCGACATCTTTATACCTATTTTACACCCTTTGAGGAAGAAAATGGACAAACGCTGAAACACGTGTTTATTTATTTTTATTAAAGAGTATTTGTGCTTAATTTGAAGACAGTAGCTAAAGATTTTTTTGTCATTCCATACAGATTTTACCATTGCATTTCACCCCCTTAGGGGTTGAATTTCAAAAAATCCTTTCTGTGTGGGTGCCTACGTCACAAAATGAAACTACGGTCCAAATTTCATTTCTCTAGCTTCAGTAGGTTCGGCTCACCCTGTTCCTTAAAATGTATATTATTGTTAAAGCCCCCGCAACACCTCTTGCAGGTGGAATTTCGTAAAATCCGTTCTTAGCTGACCTACACTCAGCGAAAGGAATATTCCTGCCAAATTTCAAGTCCGTACGCCTTATGGTTCCAGAGATATCGTGATGAGTCAATTTATCGCTCGCAAAACCCGCCTCTCCTATATATATATATATATATCTATAATATAATCTATATATATATATATATATAGATTAATCTAATTATAATAAGTCATCATCATGATCATCTTAGCTCATAACGTCCCCCCTTCTGGCTTCGAGCCTTCTCTAAAATAGGAGAGTAATTAACCTACTATATCACGCCGGTCAGAAGGATTGGTATAAGGTTTTATTTCAAGTTTTAGTTCTCTTGCGGAGATGTTAGCTGCATGTTATACTCCTTAGTCATCTTTTACGGCACCCATGGGTAAGACAGGGATGTCGAATTGTATTTTTACTCCGTCTCAAACATTATAATGATCCACAAATCCGGCAAACCTACTCACGAAGTTACATCATACAGGCCAATCAGCCTCTTGCCAGTAATGTCTAAGATATTTGAGAAGTTGCTCCTCTGCAGAATGATGAGTGCCATAAATGAAAAGGGAATCATCCCTGAGCACCAATTTGGTTTTAGGAAAGAACATGCGACAGTTGAACAAGTGCATAGAGTGTGTCGAGAACTTAGGACAGCAATGGAAAAAAAAGAAAATATTCTTTTTTTGTTCGTCAGTCTTTCTTGACATCCAACAAGCATTCGACTGAGTATGGCACAAAGGTCTCTTGTACAAAATAAAATCAGTGTTGCCACACACATTCTATGGCATCCTAAGATCGTACTTGTCTGACAGAATTTTTCAAGTAAGAGAAAAAGACCTCTAACTTCTACAAAATCCTGGCAGGAGTCCCGCAGGGCTCGGTGCTGGGACCAGTCCTGTATACACTGTATACATATGATTTACCGCAAACTCCAGGAGTAACTGTTGCAACTTTTGCTGACGACACAGCCCTTCTCGCCTCGAACAAATGGCCTATTAAAGCCTCACAGGTCTTACAAAACAGCCTGAATGAAATCGACAAACGATAAATGGCGAATCGCGGTCAGCGTGTCTAAATCGACACATAACTTTCACTCTCCGAAAAGAAGATTCTTCCCCAGTCTACTTGAGTGGCATACAGCTACCTCACCAACACACAGTCAAATACCTGGGTATGCATTTGGACCGTAGACTTACCTGGAGAAAACATATCCAAACAAAGCGAGAAGAAATCAACCTAAAATACAGAGGTCTCTATTGGCTGCTAGGACGCAATTCAAAACTATCCATGGATAATAAATTGCTCATATATAAGTCGGTCCTAAAACCCATCTGGACATATGGCATACAGTTGTGGGGCTCGACCAGCGCCTCCAACATAATGATCATGCAGAGAGTACAAAACTACATTCTAAAACAAATATCCAATGCACCCTGGTTTATAAGAATGCCAGTGCTCCATGAAATTTTGGATGTACCAATGATCAGAGAGGAAATACAAACCCTTGGAGACAACTACAAGTTGAGGCTATCAAAGCACCCGAACCAGTTAGCGGGACAGCTCACTATCCCTGAAACCATACGTCGGCTCAAAAAGCGCCGTGATATATTTGACACGTAAAGGCCTTAAAATCTAAGCAAACATAAAGAAGGGGTAGGCTCCGGTGGGAATAATGCCCTGAACGCCAACAGTACTCGCACCGCATCTGCTTATAGTTTTGATATGACTGATTGCAAGATGTATATATTACAAAAAAAAAAAAAAAAAACCGTCACCACATGCCTAGAATACGTCAGTACGAAATTGTAACTTTTATAATGGGAGGGAAATTACCCCCCAATACCATGCTCGTCAAGCGTGTTGGTATAACTTTTTAATTTAATTTTTCCTTCGTTTGCATAAATATTATCTGCATATTGCCCTTAGTCGTATTTTACGACATCCACGGGGGTGAGGAACTGTATTCTGGAGGGCGTGGTGAACTGTATTCTTACTCCGTCACCACATATAAACTTATACATTCTGTCTATTTTTTTTAGTCAAGCGTCCTGAAGAAACTCGGTCAGCCAGTGATGACGAATTTATACTACAACACAGTGAAAATGCTATTGGAGCGGGTGAGCTCAGTAATGATAGACCGTGAATCTCTGATCATACTCGTGGGGTATGTGGAGGGCACCGTCAATGGTACAGATCAGTCTATCGCTGAAGAATGTGGTAAGTATTTACTTTATATTTATACTTATGTAAATTGTTTGTATTTGTCATTCACAGTGGGCGTGGTTGGACTAATGAGCCATGCCTACTGTTGAACGCAAATCTCCGCAAGAGGGATAATTCTATCGAGAAAAGACCGACCTCCTCCCCGAGGACGTCGCCCCGGACGGATGCGAGCGAGGAGCGCGCAGACCGCGACTCAAAAAAAAAAAGACGAATAATTCCATAACGGGTTTTTTGGCGGGTTGGTGAATGTAGTTGATCGTTGAGAGCTGCCGCCCATACTTTCGATGATCTCTCAGCTAGTCTTTTTGAGAAAGTAAGGTAATACATTATTCTTAACATGGGTGACTAATACTTACCATCTAAAGTGTAATGTGAGCAAATGTTATGTAACCCGAAGAGGGACACTCGTATGACGTGAACATTATCACAAGAAATGACGAAACGGGACATTTACGGAAATAGATAATAGCTTGAAATTAAAGCTAAAGAGATAAGGGCACTTACCACTTTTACTAGTGGTAGGACCACACTGTCGACAGTTGTCTGTCTACAGTCGCGGGTCGGTCCGTTCGGGGTAGTACCACACTGAGCAGAAAATCAACGTCTGATTTGTTACTGCGCTTCGTTTGGTGAGCGAGAGAGCCGGAAGCCCAACTTTCTGAGGGTGTTTGCGTGTGGTGGATTTTGGTGGTGCCCTTGGTATCACCAAGCCTTAATGCACGCATTCACACTCCCTTCACTTTCTTCGCGGTAGGCAGCGGCCTTGTAAAGGTCCATGAGCGGCAGCAACACATACCATCAGGTGTACTGTTTGCTCGTTTGCCACTGCTTGCAAGAAAAAAAAAAGCGCATATGAAAAGTACTGCAGGAATAGGTTAAGATATGAAACTTAAAACCAACAAGAATACGTCAAAATATAACAAATAATCATTTGTGGTCTGTTTGCAAAAACCGGTCATTTTTGTTGCAGTTCTGGGGACAACGGGACACAGTCTGAAAACAAGACTGTCCCGTTTAGTCGTATGGACACGTTATCTATAAGCAAAATTTTGCATTAATATTTGTAATTAAGTTAGGCTCGAGTGGTTATACGTTGTCAATGAGCGGCAATTGTTTAAAGTTATGTATGCTCATAACTTTAGACTAAGTTGTGTATTGCTCAAAACGAGAGCAATTATTATAATAAAAATAAATCAGAACAATTATTTGTTGATAACAAAAAAGGTATTGTGTGGGTATCGAACACGTGAGATTCGGTGTGGGAGTTCACTACTTAACCGCTACGCCATCCAAACAGTTATATTTATGGATTTTAACGCGCTTTTCCGTGTGGTGACGGAGTAAGAATACAATTCACTATCCTCCTTTCTTAGAATAATAACGTATAGAAGGATAGTGTCCATAAATAAGGCATCAAAAATTTGAAGCAAACAATACTACATGCGTGCAAGCGATTACAGACGTACACATGCACACCACTATACAAATTATGAAATCAAATTTTGTTTTTATTAACATAAATCGTCGAAATACTTTTAAAAATAATGTTAATATACTTTTATCTTTTTCAAATGTGTTGTGACACCATTCGAATGCACAAGCCGTCATAATTACCTATTTATTTTTTAAGAGTTGCGTACGTACGTGCAGTACAGTGACCTTGTGCATTACGGAACGGTTCCGGCGTAAGCTCCATTAGGCTCCAATTGATATGCTTAAGAGCGTTTTCGGTAATCTGGCTCGGCGTTGTTTAGGCATTTCGCTACGTTCCGATATCGACGCACGCTAATGCGTCACACATGCGTAGAGTTGATACAACAACCAGTCTTGAGTGCTTGTAATCTCTAGTATATTCTTTGGAGGAGTAGGAGCTTTTCAAAAATTACACAATATACTTACATTTTAAAATTATTAATTAAGAATCAAATATCATAACAGTAAAACCGTTAACATTGTATTCTTATTTTGTAAAGTATAAGAACAGAGTAGGTATAACTTAGTAAATAAAACTATTTGCCGGAATTAATCGCTTTTGTATTTGATTGTTGATTGCCCGACCTTTGGAACACTAGAGCGTTCATGGTTACGGGTGGCCTAAGATGTTTGAAAATTCAAGTCAGAGATTTAAATCTATCCGCTACAGGCTCTCAAACAACTACGTAACGGTAAGGCACCGGGAGATGACGGAATTACGGCAGAGCTACTAAAGGCGGGCGGCAAGCCAGTCTTAATAGCCCTTCAGAAGCTATTTAATTCCGTTATCCTCGGGGGCGACGTTCCAGAGTCGTGGACCAGGAGTGTGGTGGTGCTGTTCTTCAAGAAGGGTGACAAAGCTCTTCTAAAGAACTACAGACCCATCTCACTCCTGAGCCATGTTTATAAGTTGTTCTCGTGGGTCATTACCAATCGACTCTCGCGCAAGCTCGATGACTTCCAGCCGCCCGAACAAGCCGGCTTCCGAAAAGGCTATAGCACCATAGACCATATCCTCACGCTTCGGCAGATTATACAAAAGGCCGAGGAGTATAATCGGCCCCTGTGCTTAGCGTTTGTGGACTATGAGAAAGCCTTTGATTCAGTCGAAACTTGGGCGGGGCTGCAGTCCCTTCAGCGGTGCCAAATCGACTATCGCTATATCGAAGTGCTGAAGTGTTTGTATAGGAACGCCACAATGTCAGTCCGTATCCGGGATAGGAGTACGAAACCGATCCAGTTGCAGAAAGGCGTGAGACAGGAAGATGTCATCTCTCCGAAACTGTTCACCACTGCACTGGAAGATGTCTTCAAGCTCTTAGACTGGACTGGACTCGGCATCAACATTAACGGCGAATACATCACTCACCTTCGATTTGCGGACGATATAGTCGTTATGGCAGAATCCATGGAGGACCTTGGCTCAATGATCTCAGCAGGGTATCCCAACTAGTGGGTTTACGAATGAACATGGATAAGACGAAAGTCATGTCAAATGCCCATGTCATTCCTGTACCGGTCCTAGTTGGCAATGCGATTCTCGAAGTTGTCGATCACTATGTTTACCTCGGACAAACAGTCCAGTTAGGTAGATCCAATTTCGAGAAAGGTCAGCCGACGAATCCAACTCGGTTGGGCAGCGTTCGGGAAACTCAACAGGATCTTCTCATCCAACATACCTCAGTGTCTGAAAACACAGGTCTACGACCAGTGTGTTGTTACCAGTGATGACTTACGGCACAGAAACGTGGTCCCTAAATGTAGGCCTTATATCAAGGCTCAAAGTCGCTCAGCGTGCTATGGAGCGAGCTATGCTCGGGATTTCTCTGCGAGATAGAATCCGGAATACGGAAATCCGCAGAAGAACGGGTGTAACCGACATAGCACGAAGAATTAGCACGCTGAAGTGCAGGCCACATCGCTCGACGAACCGACAACCGCTGGGGAAGAAAGGTTCTCGAGTGGCGACCACGTATCGGACGGCGCAGTGTTGGACGCCCCCCCACTAGGTGGACCGATGACCTAGTGAAAGTTGCTGGGCGTCGTTGGATGCAGGCGGCACAGGACCGCATATTGTGGCGCACCATGAGGGAGGCCTACGTCCAGCAGTGGATGGCAATAGGCTGAAATGATGAATGATGATGATGATTTCTATCTTGACTATTGCTATAATATGTGAATGTATTCATTTGCTTACTTTCGAAAATCTTAAAGAACCTTATTTTCCCGCCGAGACGTCATTGCCCGTTGGGCAGTCCGGCTGGAGAGGCCTCGGTTCGGGGTGCGAACCGTGGAGGCCTTCCGGCCGGTGCTGATGCAGTGGTTGGAAAGGCGGCACGGGGTGCTCTCCTTCCGACTAGTGCAGGTGTTGACGGGGCATGGGAGCTTCGCCAAATACCTGCACAGGGTCGTAAGGACCACACGCTCGAGGCCTGCGCGGCTTGGGCAGTGCAGCGCCGTGAACTCGTCGCAATCATCGGTGCCGACCTGACGCTGCCGGCCATCGCTAGGGCGATGGTCGACAGCGTCGGGAATTGGGACGTGGTCGCAGCATTCTGCGAGACAGTGATCTCGCAGAAGGAGGCGGCGGATCGTCTGCGTGTGTAGCGCAGCCTCGATGAGGAGATCCGCCGCCGGCGACTGAGGCGGCGTAGGCGCAACTATCTGCGCCTCATGCCGCCCTAGCCGAGGCCGCGGGTGACGTGACCGGGGATTAGTCCGTCACCCGCTGAGAGGCCGACCGCGTGAGGAAAGACCGACGTCCTCCCCGAGGGGGGGACGTCGGACGATGGGAAGGTACCCCGCGTAGGGGGTATTCCGTCGGGCCGACCACTGACGACAAGTAAACCTGCTCCAGTGGTCGGCCCAATGACGAAGGCGAGGTGGTTTTCGGGTGGGTTGCGGGAGTTGCGTGCTTAAGCCCCTCTGTCGCCCCGGACGGAATAGTGCGGAGGCGCGCCGACCGCAGCCCACCCAAAAAAAAAAAAAAAAAGAACCTTATTTTCGAAATTGCTTTAAAATCGAAAGAACCTCCTTTTTTAAAGTCGGTTTAACCTTAATTTCGAACAGAACTGTTTGCCGTGTGGTGACGGAGTAAGAATACAATCCGCCTTGGCCATGGTTGTCGTAAAAGACGACTATACTATTTGCGCTGTAGCATGGTGCGGGTGACACATGTCAATACCAGGTGACTAGGGATGTGACGATTCGCAATTAAATTTTTATCACTAATTATACTCGTAGCATAAATAAATGTTGTTCTGTTTATTATTGTCACGGAAATTATATATAGGAAAAAATATATTCATACAAATTATTCAATTAATTTAATAGTTCAAAAATTTTAAAAAGTTTCGTAAACGCATTCTAAACAACTGGTATTTCATATTTTTTCGTGGCATATTTTTATTGATTGGGATCGTGACGTCCGTATTGATAACATAATTGAGACATCTTTAATAATATCCGTCACAGATACGGATGATGAAAGTGACAATTCCGATGTTCCTGAGTCTGATATGAGTTTAGAAGAGGATTAAAATTGAATGAAAAATTGAAGTAAATATGTAATAATTGTATACTTTTTAACAATAAAAAATTGAGCGCACAAATTGTTTTTTATTTATTTTTTAATCGACAATTCTTCGTAGTAGTACATCCCATCACTAAATACGTCTTTGGTGTTACGTTATACGCATACCACTTTGATTATTTTTCTTTCAATTTCATTTGATTTGTAGGCTAGAACATTCTAGTTGGGTTTAATTTGGAAGGTATACCTTTATTACTACAGTTATTAGTGATTTAATATATTACCGATGTGGTACAGCTAAATTAATAGATCATAATTATAAATCGCGGCAACTTTCAAGAGTGAAACGAAACTCGCCATAACTGTCACCCGCACCATGCTACAGCGCAAATACTTTAAGGGATATGATATGTATGTGATCTATACAAGCGAAGAAAACTAAATAAAACCCTACCCCAACACGTCTGATCAGCCTAGTATAGTAGACTAATTTTCCCTCCCATAGTGGAGAAGGCCCGAGCCCAAACAGTGGGACTTGTATCGGTTGAGATGATGAGATGAGAACTTACATTTCCGAATGTCCATTTTCTGCTGATGTTGGAGTCAGATGGTAATCCTCAGAAGACGAGGCTGCATAATTATTCCGTTCGGATATATTTTTTCGTTTACTCCTTTCAAACATATTTAGTACATGATTATTATCAATGAAAGCCATATTTAATTTATATAAATAGAAACTTTAAGTACCTTACAACTTGCATTTTCTCGTGTATTCTCATTTTCCTCGCCTTATAACCGACTTTGTCCCCAAAATACAATTTTCTTTTTCGACCCATCACCTAAAAGGATTCTATATTATGTTTGATGGAGATCGCATGTACGTAATCAACAAAATTAGTAATAGACACTTACGACTCAAAACTGGTCAGACGTAGTATACGTTTAAGTTCGTATCGTCGTCGTCTTGCGCTAGCAGCAAGAGCACGATCGACACAGGTCCTACCTCATTGAGCGCTAGCGCGCGAGTGGCTCATGGACTTTTTTTTTTTTTTTTTTTTTTGTGTGTGTACAGCTGTTGGCCGCAGATGGCCTTGACAGCTTGACGCGGACTATGGGTGAGCGCTGAGGGCTCTCAACCCGGAGAAAAGTATGCTAAGCGACATCGCCCAAGGGCTCCCCCTGTGGGGAACGGACCTCGGCTTGGGGCGTCGCTGGAGGCAAAGTGGGCGTGCCCACGTTTTTGGTAGTGACTTTTGCGCGGCGCGGTTTCGCACCTCGACGGCGAGGGCGGAACCGCGGATATTTATTTGTTAAGGCCTCGCGGGCCGTGTAGGCTCTTTGTTGAGCGAGTGTGATAATGTCGTCCTCTTCGTCGAGGACGTGACGAGGACGTCGGATGGATGGCTCATGGACAATTCTGCCGTTCAATTTATAGTAATATTTAAAATTTAATTACAAGGGTGAATATTCGTATTTCAATTTGTTTGTTTTTTGGTGCTTCTACAATAGTCTTACAAATAGTGTATATTTTTTAAATGTTCCAAGGTTAGTCATATTCGCAAAATTAAATGTTTTACAGGAGCCATTTTCGTCAAATTTATCGTAAGGAAATGAATTTTTATTTAGTTTTTAATGAAAGAAATTTTCAATTTCATTTTATACAAGCACAAGAACAGCAATTGCCCTAATATCTACAATTTTTTTCGACCTGCCACGACTTATGGTTTATTCGTACCTGAACTTCAAAACTTGGCGTTTTCGTAAAATCTCATGAACTTAAGTTCAAAATACCCTTGCCGTTTAATAAAATAGTTACAATATTGTGTTATAATTCTATACAAACACAACATAAAGATGTGTTTAATGTAGTTCTTATATTAGTTTTTAGTAAATTATTATCATTAACGAGTAACCAGTCCTCAAAAAAGCACATTTTTTTGTTTACGGCCGCTGATTACCGATAACGCTCTTAACTTTTTGTGCGCGAACTTACCTTCTATATGTTATTATTCTGAGCCTCCTTTCTTGCCCGTGGATGTTGTAAAAAACTACTTAAGGATAATGTGCAGATAACATCACTGCCAGTGAAGGAAAACAATATAAAACCCTATACTAATACCTCTGATCAATGTAATAAGGTAGATCAACTTCCCTCATACCATTGTGAAGGCCCTAACCTAATAGCCGAGATGATGATGATCACCCCTTTCAGCGTTCATAGTCACGAAAGGACCCCTCATTAATGATAACCGTTGAAAAGTTCGTAATTTAATTCCTCAATATGACAAAACAATGTACCTTACATTAACAATATTGTTTTTAATAGGTATAGACATGAAGAAGGCAGCGGAACGTGGTCTGAAGTTGCTAGTGATGCTTTCCTTCGTGTTTCCCGCGCATTTCCTGCACGAGGATGTACTGAACCGTCTCATGTCACTGTTGGAGCTGGATGATGAGAACGTCGCACCGCATATACTAGCCGCGCTCACCTTCCTCGGAAAATATAGACCTCTCAGTGAGTTTTTATCCCATATAAGTACTTTCTATGTGTAGTCAAGAAATTTCTAGCAAACTAGCTGACCCAACAGACGTTCTGTTCAAAAAATAAAAAATAATAAAAGGAATTCTCCTTGAAGTCGATCGCAGTGGTTCTATTGGTTCCAATCTATACCAATAAATAAAATTGGAGTGTCTGTTTGTAATGTCAAAATAATAGGCTTTTTTCATGCTCACCCGGTTATTTGCATTATACATATGCCTAAAAATCACTTTATATTTTTTTGTGTCTGTCTGTCTGTCTGTCTGTCTATCTGTCTGTCTATCTGTCTGTCTATCTGTCTGTTTGTTCCGCGTAATCTTCAAAACGGCTGGACCGATTTAAAAAAATTCTTTCACCAATGGAAAGCAATAATATCAGGGAGTAAACTAGGCTATATTTTATCTCGGTATTCCCACGGGTACGGGAACTACGGGGATAAGACGACAGAAACCGAAGCCAAGCGAGGGTGGGTTGCTAGTTATTAATATAATACATTCTCATATCCATCGGAACAGTATAAAAAAATTTCAACATTGGTCCAGCCATTTAGAAGGAGTTCAATTACAAACATACGAACAGATTTATATATATAAAGATTAAAGGGCTTAATATACCACGCTGGTCAGTCTAGGTCACGATATTTTTGTTCGGTTTAATTTGAAAGTTTGATGCGTTTATTTTATTATATTTGGAGTGTGGTGACAGAGTAACAGTACAATTCACCACCCAGTCTCTTGCCCGTGGATGTCGTACAAGATGACTGAAGGATTAAATATGCATATCTATACCAATAAATAAAATTGGAGTGTCTGTTTATAATGTCAAAATAATAGGCTTTTTTCATGCTCACACGGTTATTTGCACGACACCTATGCCTAAAATAGCAATTAAAAATTTTTTGTTTGTCTGTCTGTCTGTTTGTTGCGGGTAATCTTCAAAACGGCTGGACCGATTTCAAAAATTCTTTCACCAATGGAAAGCTATAATATCAGGGCATAAACTAGGCTATATTTTATCCCGGTATTCCCAAGGGAATGGGGACTACGCGGGTAAAACGACTATAACCTATAACCGCAGCGAAGCGAGGGCGGGTTGCTAGTAACATCTATAGAAGAAAGGGAATACAGTGTAAACTCTATATAACGACACTCAAGGGACTGTGAATTTTTTAATGTTATAGAGAGTGGTCGTTAATTGGAGTGAAAAAAAAAATGAAATTATTTTACTATTCTAATATTTATTTATTTAGTGTAAATTTTACAAACGTAAAAACGACTATGATTAAGATAACGTTTAACAACCTAACGACAGCCCAGTGGCCGAAGTAAACATGTGCAGGTTTATCACCCAAAAAACAAAAGAGAAGTTTTTACAATGTTTCGTAGGTCAGTTGAAGTAAACACGTGCTAGATAATAAAATAACAAAACAACAAAGCAAAGAACGTACACAGCTGCAGTTCTTCTAATTTTGGCAATTAAGAAAGTACTGCTCAATGCTAAATAATGCGTATTGCCGTCGTTATTTCCAGTGAACGTGATGCTATATAGAGTGTATTATTGTATGGATTATAAGACATACCAACCAAAATCAAGTTATTCGATGTTTTAAGGAGTTTGTCGTTAAATCGAGTGACGTTATGAAGAGTTTACACTGTATTTGTAATGAAACCCTATACCACTCCGTCTGACCAGCGTTGTTATAGTAGGTGATTTTCTCTCGTGTTGTGAAGGATGCTCGAGCCCAACAATTCCACATTTTGAAGGAGGCTCGAGTTCAGCAGTTGGGATGTATATGAACTGAGATAATATATGATGGTTAGTTTTTTTATCTCTTACAATCTGATGTGACCAGATACTGACATTCCTTGATCGTCTTTTACCCTCCATGGGAATGTAATTATTGATCAGAGCTCATCAGATGGAATTGACCCAGGTCCGTGTAAAATTCTTAGTCTTCTTTTATGACAACCAAGACAACAATGTAAGCGTTGGTAATATTAGTAGCCGCCATCACATATTACCTGATGTTAATAATACTAAATATTTAAATAAAATCATAAGAAAAGTTTTTACAAGTTTTTAACTGCCTGCCCTCCACGATGACCATTCGTAGCTTACGATACAGATCCAATTTTGTTCAAGCGTAGTATTTTGGAGACCTCCTTACCTAAACAGGTCACGTAATATAAATGCGCTCCCTAAGTAAAGCCACTTAAAGAACGCATAATATCAATGTCAAGTAATGATTTCTGATGTTTACATGAGTATTACACATTGTAAATAGAACTATTATACACTTTACAGCGCTCATGGTCACGGACGGACCATGAACGCTGTGTGAAAGTGTTCGAAACGCAATCAAAAACCAAATACAAACGCGATAAAATCCGTAGTTTTATTTACAATCAATGTTAATGTTATTTATAACACTTTAGGTCTTGCTTAAACTCTAAACACAAACACGGAATATATTCAGTCTTGTCGAATCTAGACTAACGTTCTGTTTATGCTACAGAGACCAGTGGTATGGGTTTTTTGCAATTGTAACGTTCTTTTTATTTTTTATCTTTTAATTATTGTTTTTATTTGTAGGTGAAGCATGTCCTGGACTGTTTCCAGAGCTAATCAGACTATGTAAAGCTTATGCTGAAATTGGCACACCTAAACAGGCGAAAAATGCTGTCAGGTATGTTATGTTTCTATATTTATACTTTTATACTAATGGAAAATGTTATAATACTGAAGAGATTGTTTGGTTGAACACGCTAATCTCGAGAATTACTGGTTACAAAATTCTCTCCATTCGTGTTAATTATGAACTACAGTCGGTTTGCGTTCGTAAGTGTTGATTAGCCCGTTTATAGAGATAATCTATAAAATCACGCTGCGACTATATAGGAGTGGAGTATATAAGAACGGTGTAAAAAGGAGATTTACTTTTCCTTTTGAGAGTTTTCTTTGCGTGAGCTGAGTATTGCCTAGGACTTATTGGTAATCAAAGACAAAATGATCTTTTTCCATTCAAACACCGATATCTCAGTGAGAAATGGTCGTATTGAGATTTTAAAACACCAAATTAAAGCTGAATAAACAAGCTATCTGGTCCATATAAAGGTTAAGTCCAAATTTTTTTTTTCCACTTCCGTAGATTAAAAATATAAACAAAAAAAAATTTGAAAATTTTTTTTAGGTGGTTTTCTTAAGATTACTCGAAAAAAAATTTACAAAAAAAAAATTTTCAATCTCAGATCCAAAAACTAGACACTTAGAGCTACAATTTGCATTTTTTTTTTGCTGTACAACCATTTTTGTATAAGTTACAGCCTGTTGAAAATCCCCCAAAAATTTGGATTTTTTTCTTGCTCCCTTAATTTTTGTGAGAAGTGTATGTTAAGTGCTAGTGTTATATAAAATTTAAAAAAATATAACCCTTGTAGGCAGGGCCGCAGGTGATCGCGCACGTTATATTTTTTTAATTTATTAACCTCAAAGTGCTAGTATTATACTAGCACTTTGAGGTTAGACTGCTACACTCTGTAAAACCTTCGTGAAAAAAAAAAAGCTTTTTTCCCCATACATTTTTTCTTTAATTTTTTTTTTCATCTATAAAACCTAATTTCTACAAAAAGTCGTAGAACATTTGTTGTTATTTATGTAAGGAAGTTGCGCGGTTCGGCTAGTTTTATATACGTTTATTTTTATTTTCAATCTCTTAGCCGTCAGTTACGATTCCCACGGGCAAGAGGGTGGTGAACTGTTCTTACTCCGTTGCCACGCGGAAAATATTAATATACGTAATTTGTATTGTCCACCAGGTGTTTATTCGTAAATGTACCGGAACAACGCACGCAGATCTTCACGGCCATTCTGGATAATTTAAAAGCAACGTTAACTCCACATTCTGAACATTATCGCACAGCCATCGTCACACTCGGACATATCGCACACAACTTACCGGACAACTTCCCTGTACACATCAAGAATATTGTCTCTAGAAAGGTATGTAGTAATTTATTTTTAAACAAAAATTGTTTTTTAACTCTCCGACGCAAAAAGAGGGGTGTTTGACGTCGATGCGTGTCTGCCTGTGGCATCGTAGTTCTCAAAAGAATGGACCGATTTCGATGAGATTTTTCATTTCATTTGAAAGCCAGTTCTTGCGGTGGTTCTTAGTTGTTTTTGGTTAATATCAGTCCAGCAGTGTAAGAGTGTCGGCTCTTTTTCAAAATGATGTAATGGCGTATTGCGCGTACTTGATTAATTGCTTACATACACATAGAACAAGACCCAGTATAATCGTTAAATGACAATTAATTGATAATTCCTGTTGAAGAGAACGTAATGCTTTTTTTTTATTATTTTAGTTTGTGTCGGCGGTTTTTCAAAATTTTTAATTTTCTCTGTGATAGACTATGGTCTGAACACACCACACAATCTGTCCGGGGCGACGGATGGGCGGTGTGCGACTCCATAACCTACCTTGTACATTCCACTGGTACCGATTCCTTAACATCCGTGGCCGACCCGGCAAATAATAATACCCTATCATTTTAATCTATTTTGTACCTTTGAAATATCGTACGTAGAGTATGTTTTATTACTCTTTCCACCAATTTAAAGAGGTGGTTTCTGCTGTACTAGTAAAACTGGTGATCGTATGCATCTTGTAGGATCGGCTCCATCCATAATCCTGTACATTATATTTTGTAAAAAAAATACAACCAGGTCGAAGTGCAACAGTTAATCATAACTAAATATGTTTTATATAATTTTATATAAAACAAATTACTTTAAAATAAGACGAGGTCGCTGATTTCTCGCCAGATGTTCTCGGTTCGCGTTTCCAACTGATAGTAGATTATCGATTAATTCAATATAATGTAAAATTGGCGGCATTAAAGGAATATAGTTAACCGCCCCGACCACTAGAGGATTGGGGTGGGTCATGACGTTCAATATGCTAATAAGATGTTTTTTGTATTCAGATTGTAAAAGAACTCTTAGTTCGAGAGGGTGGCGGAGCAAATCAGTCTCCGGATGAGGTTTGGTGCTCCGAAGACCAATTGCCAGAAGAGACACGCTGCAAATTAGAAGGGTTGAAGTGTATGGCTCGGTGGTTGCTTGGACTAAAGAAAGATGAATTATCTGCTCAGAAGACGTTCAGGATGTTGAATGCGTTCATCGTACATAAAGGAGATCTTCTACAGGTAATTATATTGAGTTCTTATTTTGAAGCTTCAGTGTGATTTTTTATTTTATATTTTTATTTTTAAATTAAGGGGTCAACGAAAATTCTTTCAATCGTATTTTTTTATAATCTAAATTAAAATAAATCGGTACTCTTCAACCAAATGAGTTGAATAATATGTTTTATGTAAAGACATCGTCCCGCAGTAAACAATAAATAATTGTGAATCATTTCAAACTTAATTAACAGACAAATCATTCGCAGTATGAACAGTCATTTGAGAAACACACAAAGAAGTGTCCTGCGTAGAGATTGAATTGATAACATTATGTAGCTACTCAGACCTCTTCATGTGAGCAGTATAAGAATTGCAAAAGTCAGTTAGCACATCAAAGCTTCACAAAGAAATTTTATTTGATGGCTAGCTGATGATTATAGTTTTTTTTTTTGGCTCACTGTTAAGCTCGAGCCTGCTCCATAATGGAAAAGAAATGACGTATTATACCGGTTTTTATCGGGTCTTATTTCGAGTTTGCCGAGATATGTTATCTGATTATAATAATTTCTTATTCTTTTTACGACATCCAAGGGCAAGAAATGGGTTGGTGAATTGTATTATTATTCCACACACACCTCCGCACACAGAAAATATTCTGATATATTTCCATAAACATATTTTAAACCAATTTCATTGTATGGCTTGTTTATTTTGCAGCAAAACCGTTTATCTAAGGCGGAGATGGCACACTTACGCCTAGCCGCCGGGGCAGCAATGTTGAAGATATGCGAACAAAAAGGAGTCGGTGATCAATTCACTGCTGAACAATTTTACAACTTGTCACATCTTATGATTGTACGTATATGTTATTCGCTCAATATTGTACAAAATCAAATAATTTTCGATTTTTTTTATCTTATAAAATATGGTATATTTCAGGACGAAGTACCACAAGTCAGGGAAGCTTTCGCAACTAAACTTCATAAAGGATTATCTAAGGTAATGGCAAATTGAGGTTTTTAAACATTTCTCATGGTGGCAACGGGAGGACAATGTGTTACAAACCATTTACTACCCTTGACAAGTACCCTTTACTACCCTTTGTTAGAGCTAGTTGAGGGACGACTAGGGGGAATGGTTAGCAGCAAGCTCCTATGATACCAACTTATAATACTCACTGCGATCGCAATATGACTGGCAAACGCGATGATTATAGTAGTTTTCTCCAATTGGGAATGCTTAAGACCTATAGTGATCGTTGAGACTGACCAACCGATGGACGGATGGAAACAGGCCATATTATTCTTTAGCAACAAATATTAAAACATAAGTTACTAAATAGTCTTTCATCAAGCTTTGTAAAATATATTTGAAACGGTAAACAAAATTTCGAATATTTTCGGATAGGATCAGAAAGTTTTCCGTCTTAATGTGTCTCATGCAGACCAGGCTCAGATTTTCCTTTAATCTGCTGAATCGACAGCCCAAAGATATGATAATGGCCATGCTTAGCGTTTACCTTTAACTGTTGGATAATCTAAAATAATTGCATATCTGTACCATATTTTAATTTTAGTATAATGTTATTTCAAGAAATCCAAAACTTCATATTGGTAACATCCCTAAATTCAAGCTAATGAGATTGACATTGATGGTACTCTATCAGATGGCTTAGGATCAGCAAGAATTGACGTAGTTTTAAGCAATCTATATCATAAATAAATTATTGTTATTTTAGGGTATACCTAATAAATGTTTACCGTTGGACTTCATGGGTATGTACGCACTGGCTGGTCGTGAGCCCGACCGACGGATACGGCCGCTCATACGTCAGTACATGCTGGCTGATGTTGTACGGCGCCGGGAGTACATACGAAATATTACAGTCGGCACTAAAGGTAATTAATATGAATAGATTGTATCATAGTTAAGAATCAACAAAAATTCATTTCGGGCACCTATAACATTCAATTTAATTATTCTTGTCTTAAGAGCGTTATCGGTAATCGGCACTTCTCGCATTTTAGGTATTTTGCTATGGTCCGATATCGACGCACACTAATGCACTACACACACGCGAGTTCATAGAATGACCAGTCTTGAGCCTTGGCGCTTATAATCAATCTCTAATATATTCTTCGGAGAAGGAGATTTTCAAAAATCAACATGATGTAAATTTTAAAATTTTTACATTAAAAACCAAATCTCATAACAGTAAAACGGTTAAAATTGTATTTTTAATAGACAAAGTACAGGAAATAGTAAAATATAGGCACAGAGTATAACTTACAAGGAGACCCTCAGACGTGTGGGTCGGGGATTTCCATGATTTTTGGTGGGGTGGTAGAGGGGGCACGAGGGTATCACAACTACCAAATATTAGGGTCAACTGGGCCCTCGTTAAAAAGATTTTAAGGGTCAAAGTTGGATGGGTAATTTATGTACTAGAAAAATTCAAAGTCGAATCGCCAACAAGCGGTAATCTCGTTGTAACGTGCTCGCCCGCGGGAACTCTGGTCTCGGGTTCGAGACTCGACAATTTATTTTTTTTAAATTATCACATTATTGTGTAATAATTTAAAACAATAAAAAACCCCAATCGACGTCCCTATCCCGGGACGTCGGTCGCCGTCACACGGTCAGGCTCTCTGCGGGTGACACACTAAAGTCCCCGGTCCGGTCACCCGCGGACTCGCCTAGGGCGGCGTGAGGCGCGGATACTCGTATCTGCGCCGCCCGAGTCGCCGGTGGCGGAACGTGTGACCAAAGATTGATCACACACGAGCCGGCGTCTCCTTTCGTGAGATGACAGCCTCACAGAAGGCGGTGACCGCGTTCCAGTTCCTGACGCTGCTGAGCATCTCCCTAGTGATGGTCGGCAGGGTCCGGTCGGCACCGGTGATTGCAACGAGTTCACGGCGCTGCTCTGCCCACGAGGCACACACCTCGAGCCTGTGCTGCGCCGTGCTCACGTCGCAATCGCAGTGGTAGCAGGATGGTGGTATGCTCTCCCTCCTAACGAGCTTGCGCAGGTACTTGGCTATCGTGACCCATCAATACCTGCACCAGTCGGAAGGAATGTACCCCGTACTGCCGACCCAACCACCCCATCAGCACCAGCTGAAAGGACTCGACGGTCCTGATACCGTATTGAGGCTTCTCCAGTCCGATTGCCCAACGAGTAATGGCGTCTCGGCGGGCGTCGACCGGCCAGGCGGCAATCACCTTGATTGAGGCTATATGTGGCTCGCGTCTCTGATACTCGCAGGTAAAGCTCGGCGAGTACCTCCGCCTGCAGGTCCCACCGGAGAGTTCCGGCCAAGAGGCACGCTGCCTCCGTGGCTGCCGTGCAGTAGTCGAGTATGGCCCTAGTCGCCATGGCCATGGATGTCTAACAAGTCCAGTCAGAGATTTAAATCTACCCACTAAAGAAATTAGTTATTAAATTTTGATCCACATTTTGCTATATATTTATTGCTAGTACAAGAAGAAAATGATTCTCTATGAAAAAATTATATTGTGTATGGTTAGTAATTATTAAACATTAAATTTGTGTTAGTTGATAATCTTCAGAAGATGAGGCTGCATAAATGTTCCGTTCGGATTTTTGATGTGAAATATCTATCTAGGAAACATCTAGGCGGGGTGAACCTGATCGTCGCGTGGCATTAAAAGCGGCGTTAACGCCACGCTTTGCGGTAACGACTTCAAAATAATTTTGATGTTTCACATCTGCCAGGCGTCCTGAGTGACGGCTCACTTCTCTTTTTGTTTACTCTTTTGAAACTATAAGTACCTTACAGTTTTGTCGTGTGTTCTCTTTTTCCTTGCCTTGTAACCGATTTTGTTCCCAAGATACAATCTGCTTTTTCGACCCATCACCTAAAACGTAAAAAGATTCTATACTATTCTTTATAGAGATCGCATGAAAGTAATTAAAAGAATTAGGTAGTAATAAATACTTACGAATCAAAACCGATCAGTCGCAGTATACGCCCAAGTTCGTATTGTCGTCTTTTACGCTGTGAGCGGAGAGCTCGAGCGACGTGACCCTGCTCCGTTGAGCGCCAAGGCGCGACTGGCTTATGAACATTTTTTGTTTTGTGTGTATTTAGCTGTTGGTCGCAGATGACCTTGACAGCTTAACGCGGGCAATGGGCGAGCGAAAGGCTCTCAACCCGGTAAGTAAGTTAAGCGAACATCGCCCCAGGGCTCCCCCTGTGGGGAACGGACCTCGGCTCGGGGCGTGGCCACGTTTAGGTTAATGATTTTTACGCGGCGCGGTTTTCGACCTCGTCGGCGAGGCCGATACCGCGCAGTTTTATGTGTTATCGCTGCGCGAGCTGTGTAGGCCCTTTCTTGGGCGATCGTAATGGCATCATCCCCTTCTTCAAGGAGATGACGGGGTCGTCGGACCGCGGATATTTTTGATGGGACGTAGTTTACCGCCCCAACCACTAGTGGATTGGGGTGAGTCGTGGCAGAGTCAAAATAGCGCTGGGAGCAACGCTTCATATACTGCCTGATGGTCGGCAATTCGAGGTCGATGTGTAGATCGACATTACGAACGAACCACGGTGCTCCCGTTGCCCGTCGCATGAATCTATTTTGTAGTGTTTGTAACCTGTGGATCCTGTTTGGCCTAACGTGCGCGAACACTACACTGGCATACGTCATGATTGGCCGTATGCAGGTAGTGTATAATCGGACTTTGGCTTATGAACAATTATGCCGTTCAATTTTTTTTTTCATTACGAGGGTGACTATTCGTATTTCAATTTGGTTTTTTTTTACTGCTTCTACAATAGTCGAACAAATAGTGGATATTTTTTTAAATATTCCAAGGTTAGTATTATTCACAAAATTAAATGTTTTACAGGAGCCATTTTCGTCAAATTAATCTTAAGGAAATATTTTTTTTTTTAGTTTTAAAAGGAAGAAATCTTGAATTTCATTTTATACATACCCAAGAACAGTAATTTTCCTAACATCTACAATTTTTTTCGAGCTGCCACGACTTATCGTTTATTCGTACCTGAACTTCAAAACTCAGCGTTTTCGTAAAAAATCATTAACTTAAGTTCAAAATACCCTTGCCTTTTAATAAAATAGTTACAATATTGAGTTATAATTCTGTACAAGCACAATATAAAGATGTGTTTAATGTAGTGGTTATATAAATTTTTAGTAAGCTATTATGATGAACGAGTAACCAGTCCTCAAAAAACCACATTTTTGGGTTTACGGCCGCTTATTACCGATAACGCTCTTAATCCGTGGGGTTACGGAGTAGGAATACAATTCACCACTCCCTATCTTGCCCGTGAAAATCGTAAGTCGACTAAGGGATATAACATCTGTATAAGAGAAGGCACACTTGAAAGAACACACTGGTCAGAGGGGTTACTATAGGGTTTTATTACGAGTTTTCTTTCTTTTGCATAGATTTTATTTGAAAATTATATTATTACGGTACCCATGGGCGAGGTAGAGGGTAAATTGTATTTACGTAATAACGTCACACATATTCGAGTGAAATTCATAATGAAAATAGCTTATACCCAAATTTCATATGTTTAGGCTGTGAGAAATAAATTGAGTCTACCTTTGCTCTGACGGCGTTTGATACGCCCACGCCCGACGGTATGAAAATTCGGACTGGGGCCCCAAAACCCGTTGTATTATCCCACTATGGCATTTGAATGGGACAGCGTAAACGTCCTCCGTCTTATTATTTTTATGATCATTAAATGTCGAGTTTATATTACAGTGGAGCGTGCGGTGAGCCAGTTGCCGCACATTCTGCCCGATTACATGCTGGTGTTCGCCGTGCCGATACTCACACACGACCCCGCCTTCACAGCATACGATAATGTTACACAGTTAAAGGTAATCACAAAACAGCTTTCTGTATTTGATTTTTGATTGTCCGACGTTTCGAGCATTTTGCAGCGTTCATGGTCACGGGCAGACTGCAAAGTGAAATGTCAGGCAATCAAAAATCAAATACAAACGCGAAAAAATCCGTAAACTAGTTTTATTTTCAATGTGTAATGCTCGCGTAAACACCAGAAATCATTATATAGCTTTCTATCATCGTACCACTCGACACCACGATATGATTTACTTATACTACCTGAAAACGATATTGTCTTTGACTGTACGAGGCACTGGACTGAACTGAGCGCCATCTACATCCCGTCTCAGATATCGAAGGTCCCTCGGCCGAGACTCCTCGACGATGGATTACCTCGACTTAGATCACAGCTTAGACAGGCGGGCAAATTGTCGCATAATAATTAATTCTACTAATATGTGAATTCTCACATTGACATTAGCGACATCCAAGCCGAAGTTCGTAATCTACAAGTGGACCCCTTCGGCCCCGTGGCTTAAAAGTTTTGGGTTGACAGCCCTCAGCATTTATGACTAGTCCGCCTACGAATGTTACATACATCTGAGGCTAACATCCAAAGAGCTTAAAAAAATAATAGTACCCGGCCACGGTGGACCGACGACATCTTGAAAGTAGCAGGGAACTGTTGGATGCAAATGGCACAGGACCGTTCCGAGTGGCATTCTCTTGGGGAAGTCTATATCCCACAGTGGACGTTTGTAGTTTGATGGATGGACGGAATAGTAGTCAACTACCAATATTGTACAGCGTATGTAAAAAATTTAAAAACTATGCACACACTATGAAATAATTCCCTGTGTTGTTTTAGAAGTTACAAATATACCATTAATGCCCATAATCAGACTTCGAATAAGTATTTTTTAGGTAGCACAAAGAATTGTCTTGTGGTCGAATTGAACCCATTGGGCACGCGCCATCTTGATACTTAGACTACTATCATTTACATTCATCCTTTCGCTGTCCACTGCTGGACGTAGACCTCCCTCATACTTCGTCTTATGCCGTCCGCATCCAACGACGCTCAGCAATTTTAACTTTCATTGGTTATGGGCATCCTATACTGCGTTGTCTGATCGCCACTTGTGGAACCTTTCTTACCCAACGGTTGTCGGTTCGACGAGTAAGCCTGCTATTTTAACGTTCTAATACTTCGGGCTACGTTGGCTACACTCGTTCTTCTACGAATTTCCGTATTCCGGATTTTTTCATACAAAGAAATGCCGAGCATAGCCCTTTCCACAGCATGTTGAGCGACTTTGAGCCTATTCATAAAGCTGACATCTAGAGGCTACGTTTCAGTGCCCTATGGCATCAAAACACAAACGTAGAAAGAGATCTGTCAAAAATTTGTCACTATATATTCCACGAGGATATCATTACATAGTTGTGTTAAATGATTATAAAATTTTTTCGATGACATGATGGGCCTTTGTTGCCCAAAGGCGGAACTATAACTTTACAGGTTACTAATCCTATAATGTTTCATCTCAGGTGGTGAAGAGCTGTTTGTGGTTCATTTTGGAGCCGCTCATCACCCGCAATGACTTCTACTGTTATGGTTTTTACAAGAGCCTCGTGGATCGTATGAAACTGCACAAGGATGCTCTCAATGAGTCTGATGATTCTGTTAATTATGTAAGTATACATCGTCCGTGGTCGGCCCAACGTCGAAGGCGATGTGGTGTTCGGGTGGGTTGCGGGTGTTGCGTGCTTAAGCCCCTCTGTCGCCCCCGGACGGAGTGGTGCGGAAGCGCGCCGACTGCAGCCCACCCAAAAAAAAAGTACCTCGTCCGTGTGATAACTGAGTAAGAATACAATTCACCACGCCCTATCTTGCTGGTGAGAGTCGTAAAAGACGACTAAGGAATAAAATACGAATATAATAATAATATCTATGCAAAAGAAGGAAAACTCGAAACAAAACCCCCTACCAGCACATCTGACCAGCGTGGTATAGTAGGTCAGTTTCTGTCCTATAGTGGAAGAATCTTGAACCCAACAGTGGGACGTGTATGGGCTGAGATGATGACGACTATAAATAAAACCAGAGAGAGAGTGCAGAATTCCATATAAGGCCATGTAGTAAATTTATAGTTTGAAATTAATCTTATAATCTACCCTCATGGTAGTCATTCGTCATCTACCCTCATTGTCATTTTTTAAATTACTTTAAATCAAATTGCATGTATTTAACATGTTTAGAAAGTATTATACTCGTTCCAACCATTTATTTTACTTTTGGCAGGTCGAATTCTGATCAATTAGTGTTGTACCAATGTATTACGGATACTATGTTTTGTAATAATCGATTTTAGTCAGGAAGAACTTTTAATCGATTTAACACGGATATTTTATTTTTGCTTAAATACATATTTCATATTATTTAAAAACTTCACTTCTGTAAATATATTTGTTATTTGGGCACATTAATTTTTGCATACCCACTAATTCAGTCCTCCCAAAATATTTTACTTTGTACTTTGCAAAATAAAAAATAACTACTTTATGAAGCATTTTTCCATTAAGCGGGGTCCGCTGCTCCAAACTTTACTTAGAGACAATGGCGCCCTTGTCTGCGGTAGTAAATCACTAATTTTCTCATCTAGCCTACCCCTTTTTTTTAAGCCGAATTGGCAACACTGAACGGCGCGCCGGCGACGCCATTTTTTTGTGTTGTCTGTCACTCGCAACAAGACGCCCGTGCTAGTCACATTTCTGTTCGCTGAGTGCTCTTTCATATTTTTCATACGCTGTGTTGAGTATTTATATTCCACTGTATTGATTTCATTGTTCTTACTTTGATTGAGTTGAGCGTATCGTTCCTCCCAGTAAGATTTTACTTGCAAAATGCCGAAAGGTATGGTGCTTAAAGGACAATCCAGAGAGTTAGTGCTGCGGCTTCGTGAATTTTTTGAAAAGGAAAGCCGCAATGGCGGATTCCTTATACCAGTAACCCAAGTTAGAGACCGTGTTGCAGCAGCATTAGGTATTAGTGCTCCAACGGTGGCGAAAATCACTAAAGAAGCCTATGGTAGTAGTGGTATTGAACAGAACAAGCTATCTACGCCTAAGAAAAAACGTCAGCCCCGTAAAGTGACAGCAATTGACAGTTTTGATACTGATGCTATTCGTCGTCATTTATACAATTATTACACAAGCAAAGAGATTCCTACTTTGAAAAAATTAGTAGCGTCTCTACGAAATTGTGGCTTGTTTCGTGGTCAAAAATCTTCTTTGTCAAAGGTGCTGCACCAAATCGGGTTCTTGTATAAGAAATCCGACAAAAGAAAAATTTTAATGGAACGTCGTGATATAGCCTTGTCTCGCTGTGAATTTTTAAGACAAGCGAAGAAAATAGAAGACTGGTCGAATGTCGTTTTCACAGATGAAACTTGGCTCAATGCCAATCATTCCATACCAAAAGGTTGGACTGACGATACTGCTGCTTCTACTTCTGCAGTGCCAATGGGGAAAGGTGAACGCCTCATCATTTGCCATGCGGGAACTACAAAGGGATTTGTACCAGACGCCCTGTTAGCGTTCAAATAAAAAAAAACAGGAGACTATCATGAGGAGATGAATGCGGACGTGTATGAAAAGTGGTTCAGAGAAATGCTTACATCACTTGAAGAGCCATCAACAATATTTATTGATAATGCACCCTATCACTCTCGCCAAATTAATAAAATGCCAACACAGGCCAACAAAAAACACGAGATTATAAACTGGCTTCGTGATAATGGGGAAGATGTGGACGAATCCCTACTAAAAGTAGAATTACTTAAAATATTAAAAAGTAAAAAGCAGCCAAAACGATATGTCATCGACGAAATGTCAGCAGAATATGGGCATGTTGTAATCAGAATTCCTCCGTACCACTGTCAATATAATCCAATTGAAATGATCTGGGCACAAGTCAAAGGACACGCCGCAAGAAACAATACAACTCCTCCTTTCACAGCAAATAAAATGCTTGAACTTTTAAAAAACGCATGTGCTAGTGTGACGCCTGAAAACTGGGCGAGTGTCGTCAACAAGACAAAAAATATAATATTCTCTGATTGGGATCGGGAAATTGAATTTGACAACATACCTACACAAGAGTTAATAATAAACACTGCAGATGATTCAAGCGACGATTCGAGTTCGTATGAAGAATCCGACGATTCGTTATAATAAAATAATATTAAAATATTTTGGTTGTTTTATTTCATGTTATAGGTATGATGAGAAGATTTTTATATCTCCCTGATACAATTTTAACGTGTTGTCTATTACAACAATTCAAAACTCAGTTGTCAGCTGACTTAACTGCAAATAAGTGTAATCGATTATTTGCGATTCATTAGTTTGCACCGAATACTTTTGATCCTGTCACTAGATGCGATAGAACGTAACTTTTTTTATAACGGAAATGAATTATCATTTAAATTTTATGAATAGAGCTATTTACGGCATATTAATGTATTTAGTGGGTAATAATTAAGATATATAAATATTATTGGGCAGTTTATATATTTCTCTGTTCACTCGTCAAAGTTAATAATTGCGTATAATGAAACAGTTACGTCCTAAAGCATGTGTCAAAAGTAAAATAAATGGTTGGAACGAGTATAGTTACAATGATGGCCTTCGAATTAGGACCCTTTTTTTTCAAAACAAAATAACCAAAAGAAAAATATCTGGAGCAGATCTCACAAGCGGTAACCGATCAAGAGTTAATTACTAGAGAAGCCATCACCACCATTTACTTTTCCTTATAGGAGTTGTAAAAACTGGCTCCAGCTGTATCATTTGAAAGTATAGCATCTACTGCAAATGAAACCCAGCTGCCAAGCGTGGCGATTATGTCATTGTTGTTTTTGAAGAGGCTTATACACAGCAGTGGACATTGATAGTCTGATGATGAAATAAAATTTAAGTCTCTTTGTAATGACCAAATTTGACAGGCAGTACGTACAATTACTATGTAATTTTCGAAATCTGTCTGTTTATTCTTAATAACATGAAAAGGCTTCTACTCATAGGTAACTGAAGATCTCAGACAATATTTATTCTAAAAAAAGAATTTAAGTTTTGTGAAGAAAAAAATCGCTTTAAAATCCTAAACAATACCTATATTTAATTTTGTTTATAACTTCTATTTACATTTTGGCTTTAGAGGTAGATAATCTATGAGGGGATAACATTTGGTTGTCTAGTATATTAAAATAAGAATATGACGCCAGTTAGGATGCGGGTAAAGCGCTACTTATAAATAACGACAAATGAACATTTGAATCTTCCGTGTGGTGATGGAGTAAGAATGAACCATTTTTTGCCCGTGATTGTCGTAATAAACCACTAAGGGATGTAATATGCACATAACATCTGTGCAAGCGATGGACAACTCGAATTAAAACCTTATCCGCTTAGAATAATAACATATAGAAGGTAAGTTCGCGCACAAAAAGTGAAGCATTTCAATTGGAGTCTAATGGAGCTTACGCCGGAACCGTGCCATAATGTACAAGTCATTGTACTGCACGTACGTACGCAACTCTTAAAAAATAAATAGGTAATTATGATGGTTTGTGCATTCAAATGGTGTCATAACACATTTGTAAAACTTATAAAGGCTTTTAACGTCACTTTTAAAAGTATTTCGACGATTTATGTTAATAAAAACAAAATTTGATTTCATAATTTGTATAGATTTTTATTTTTTTTTTTGTGGGTGGGCTGCGGTCGGCGCGCCTCCGCACCACTCCGTCCGGGGCGACAGAGGGGCTTAAGCACGCAACTCCCGCAACCCACCCGAAAACCACCTCGCCTTCGTCGTTGGGCCGACCACCGGAGCAGGTTTACTTGTCGTCAGTGGTCGGCCCGACGGAATACCCCCTACGTGGGGTACCCTCCCATCGACCGACGTCCCTCGCTCGGGGAGGACGTCGGTCTTTCCTCACGCGGTCGGCCTCTCGGCGGGTGACGGACTAATCCCCGGTCACGTCACCCGCGGCCTCGGCTAGGGCGGCATGAGGCGCAGGTAGTTGCGCCTGCGCCGCCCCATTCGCCGGCGGCGGATCTCCTTATCGAGGCTGCGCTCCTCGCGCAGACGATCCGCCGCCTCCTTCTGCGAGATCACTGTCTCGCAGAAGGCTGCGACCGCGTCCCAATTCCCGACGCTGTCGACCATCGCCCTAGCGATGGCCGGCAGCGTCAGGTCGGCACCGATGATTGCGACGAGTTCACGGCGCTGCGTGGCCCAAGCGGCGCAGGCCTCGAGCGTATGCTGCGCCGTGTCCTCGTCGCAATCGCAGTGGTGGCAGGACGGTGTACTCTCCCTCCTTACGACCTTGTGCAGGTATTTGGCGAAGCTCCCATGCCCCGTCAACACCTGCACTAGTCGGAAGGAGAGCACCCCGTGCCGCCTTCCCAACCACTGCATCAGCACCGGCCGGAAGGCCTCCACGATTCGCACCTCGAACCGAGGCCTCTCCAGCCGGACTGCCCAACGGGCAATGACATCTCGGCGGGCGTCGACGCGCCAGGCGGTGAGCTCCCTCAAGGAAACAACACCGCCCTCCCCGCGCACCCCCGACACCCGCTGATACAACTCGGCGAGCATTTCCGCCTCCAGGTCCCACGGGGGAGTCCCGGCCAATAGGCACGCTGCCTCCGTCGCCACCGTGCGGTATCCGCGGATGGTCCTGACCGCTGTGACCCTTTGTGGTCGCCACAGAAGGGCCCTAAGTCGGACGGTCAAGGACCCCGCCCACACCGGTGTGCCGTACAGGGCCATCGACCGGATGACCCCCGAGTACAGCCGTCGGCACGTGGCGCTCGGTCCGCCCACGTTTGGCATAAGCCACGATAGAGCGGACGCCGTGCCGACGAGCCGTGGAGCGAGCCTGCGAAAATGCTCCCGGAACCACCATTGCCCGTCGAGCACCAGGCCCAAGTACCTCATATGGCCCCGGATGCTGATGTCAACCGAGTGGACGGTGACCGAGACGCCGATGGGAGGGCTCATACGGCGCCCATGGAACAAGAGGGCCTCCGTCTTGTCCAGGGCGACCCTCAACCCCAGTGCCTCGATCCGCCTGACGACCTCTTCGGTGCCATAGGTCGCCAGGCTTACCGCCTCTTCTAGCGTCCCACCGCGGGCTGTGACGAGCGTGTCGTCGGCGTAACAAATCACGCTCAGCCCGGGCGGGAGGCTCCCCCGCAACGCCCAGTCGTAGCCGATGTTCCACAGGGTGGGTCCGAGGACCGACCCCTGTGGGACACCGCACGACACGGGCGTTCGCACAACGTCTCCTGCTCGGTTGGTGCAGAGGACGCTGCGCCCCTCCAAATAGTCTGCCACTAGCCGCCTCAGGTAAGCTGGCACTCCGTGATACCGGAGCGCCTCCCTGATGCAGCTGAATGGCAGACTATTGAATGCGTTGGCGATGTCTAGGGACACCGCCAACAGCACTCCCCCACCGGTGACGGCCTCAGTCGCCACGGCCCTTAGGCGCAACAGAGCCGCAATCGTCGAACGACCCCTCCTAAACCCAAACTGGGCGTCCGACAGATTGGGCCCCGTGCCGACGAGGTGCCGCTCGATGCGGGCAGCTACCACCCTCTCCAGTAGCTTGTCCGTGTCATCGAGCAGCACGATAGGCCTGTAGGCCGAAGGCGACCCCGGAGACCGTCCCGGCTTCGGCAGGAGCACCAGCCTTCCCTCCTTCCAGCACCCAGGGAACCGTCCGGACGCTAAACACGCGTCGAAGAGCTCCCTGAGGCGGGGATCCAGGTGGTCGAGGACCAGGCCCAGCACACGGTTAGGAACACCGTCGGGCCCGGGGGCGGTGGACTTTGCGCACATGCGCGCCACCGCCACTCCCATCTCGGGTTCCGTGATGGGCGGAACACTGTCGTCGTCGGCCTCCCGGTCAGTGTCTGGCGGAGCCATGACCGGGGGCGTGTGTTCCGCCCGCCGCGGGAACAGGTCCTCGACGACCCGGGTGAGAAGGCTGGGCTGGAGAGTCTCGGTGAGGGGAGGGCCCCGCGCACGGAGCTTATTCAGCACCGCGCGATAGGGGCGTCCCCAGGGGTCACGGTCGAGACCGTCCAGCATCTCCTGCCGACTGACGTCCTTGGCGGAGCGGACGGCCAGCCTGAAGGCCGACCGCGCATTGCGCTAGCCCTCGTACAGCAAGGCCTCCCGCTCCGCGTCGCGTTGGCGTCGCCGGCTGCGGGTGTAGGTCCTTCGGGCGCGAATACACGCGGCCCGGAGATCGCCAGCTCCCGGGACCACCAGTGGACCGCCGTCCTCGGGGGCAGACGCCGTACCCGGGGCATGGCCGCATCGCAGATCTGCGTCAACGCACTGCGGATGCGGCCAGTCTCGGCGTCCACCCCGTCCGACTGGTTGGCAGAGGACAGCCACGAGTAAACGATGGCTGTCTCCGCCAGCTGGTCCCGGTCTAAGCGACCCACAGCCCATAGCAGGAACGCAGGACGTCCATCCGCCCCGTGACCCCTGCTGGGCGTCGGGATTGCCGGGGAGACCTCCATCCGGATATACCGGTGGTCCGACAAGGTCTCCACTTCCACGACGCGCCAGCTCCCCACGCGTGCGGCGACCTCGGTGCTAGCGAACGAAAGGTCCACTATCGACCCGCCCCGTTGTCGCACGCACGTATGCACCGAGCCCCTGTTCAGCAAACAGAGGCCCAGTGCCGCCGCCCACTCTTCGATCGCCCGTCCTCGGTCGTTCTTCCGGGGGGATCCCCACGCCACGGACTTGGCGTTGAAGTCCCCCAAGACCTGGCGCGATGCCATTCGCCGTAACGAGGCCTCCATGATGGTGAGGGAGGCCTCGAAATTGTTCACACTCCAGTTAGGGGAGAGATAGACTCCGAAGAGCGTAATCTCCCCCCAGTCCGCCGCGACGTATCCGACGCCCCTGTCCCTAAGACGACGAAGGCCACGACGTGGAGGCGAGGATTGCCACGGTGCCATCGGTGCTACCCAACCAGTTAGGCCGGTCAGGCACCACGTATGGCTCCGCGGCTACGGCTACTCCTATCAACCACTCCGTCATGGCTTGCAGGAACACGTCCTGCGCACCGGCGCCGCGGTTGAGGTTGGCCTGGAGGAGACGAATGGATACGGGGTCCATTAACGGTCCGTATCCATCGTCACCTCCTCCGCGCTGACGGGCGATCGGGCCGCGCTCGGAGCGGGGACTGGCCCGATCGATGGGCCGCCCCGCCCCTTTGGGGCCGAAGCCGGGGGTCTGCAGTCCCCAGAGCCCATGCGATGCTTGGCAGGCCTATTGCCTGCCGCACACGCGGGGCAGTGGGGCACCGCAGAGCACGATGCCGCCTGGTGTACGGTCTGACCGCAACGGAAACATAGCCCGCTGCAGTCAAAGCAGTTTTTGCATGTCGGTCGGGTATGTCCGACCGCCATGCATTTATAACACCTCGCGGGCCGGGGCTCTAGCACGGTTACCCGCACCGATCTCCAGCCCACGAGGAGCCTGCCTGAGTCGGCCAATTGCTTGACCGACTCCACCGGACACTGCACCCAGACAGCACCGACGCCGCCCGGACCAGGGCGGATGGTGCCAATCCGGACGGTGTTCGAGGCACATCCGGTACGCGCCATAATGGCCTCCCAGACGTCCTCCACCGTCACGGAATCGTCCAAGCCCGTCAGGCGCATCTCTGCGCACTTGACAGGCCTGGCGATACGGACGCCATCCTCTGGCCCGAACAGCCCCCGCAGCTTCGAAACCACACTATCGGCCGTCTTCGCGCCCTCGGCCCCAGGGAACTCGAGAATTCGAGCCCCTGTCCGGGCCTTGCGGGTCCTAGCCTCGACGCCTCCGATGTCGGAGACGTCCAGCTCCCGCCGGGCGCGTTTTAGGACGGCCTCATAATTGAGGCCCCTCTCAGCCGCCTCAGGCAGCACGGTGATGACCACCGCGGCCGTCTTCGGCGACTTGAGGCCCCTGCGCGACCTTTTCCCCTTTCTGCCGGCTCCCGCCTGGGGAGCGGCGGCCACGGCGGCACTCTTGGCCGCCGCTCTCCGCTTCTGGCCGCGTGCCTTCCTGCTCCGCTCAGCCACCTGTCAGCCCTGTTCGAGCCTGGCAGCAGCGCTGAGCGCAGCAGGAGCGGTCGCGGGTGCGCTAGCCGGCGCCTGCGGTGCAGCCGCTGGCGCCGGCCGCGGCCCGGCCTTGGCGGGAGCCGGCACCTTGCCGGCCTTCTTGGCTCCCTTGGGCCCAGCCGCGGCCGCAGCGTAGCTCACCACGCGGCCACCCTGACAGGGCAGCGGGGTGGGAGCTGACGCTTGCGGCCCTCCCTCTTTACATCTAGGGCCGCCGTCAGAGCCCTCGCCGCATGATGCGGCTCGGACTCCTCGGCGGCCTCCTCCCCCTTGTCGCCGGACCCCCTATCATCTCTGGACGACCTGCCTACTCCTAAACCGGACGGCCCTGCAGCACCTACGCCACCCTCGACCCTATCCACAACGTCGGCGCTCCGCTGACCCTCCTCGGCAGACGGCTCTGCGCTACCGCCCTCGTCCGCCGATATCTTTGAAGCCGACATGGTGTCTTCGGACGGTCTTGCGGCACTTCCGCCCTCGTCCGTCGACAGCTCGTACGCCGTGTCGCTTCCCGACAGCCCCGTCGAGCTGCCTCTTCTGCACATCTGCATCTTGGACGGCCCTGCAGCACCGCCGCCCTCGTCCTGCCACGGCTCTGCGGCGGTGCCGCCCTCGTCGCTCGCGCCTCCTCTTCGGTGTTTTTGGGACGGCTCTGCGGCTTTCCCGCCCTCGTCCCGCGTCGGTCCTGCGGCTGATCCGCCCTCGTCGCTCGCGGCCGCCGCGGCAGCTGATAGCGCCAGCCGCACCGCCTCCTTCTTCGCAGCCTCTTTTCGCGCACGCACCCGATTTGAATGTATGGTGGTGGCGATCAGCATCCTTTTCATCCTCCTCTTCACCTCCCCCCCCCCCCCCCCCCTCTGGAGCCTCTCGATGTTGAGCCGGGCCCTCGGCTACTGAAGCAGTGGTTGTCTCCCTCCCATACGACTGGAGACTGACCGTGCCGGTGTTTGTGCGCATCCCGCGCTCAGTCACCGGCACAGTGAGGGATTCCCCGGCGTGGCCAGGATCCTCTGGAGTAGTTACGCCGCACTTGACCTCTGCCATCTTGTTGGACATTTTTAAGTCTTGCCTTGACTACCACTCTAACGGCTGGACGCTCGCGCGCTTTTTAACCCACCAACCATTCATCCCCTCGCCGAGTGGCCAAACTTAGGATTAGGGGTAATTTTTTATAGGGGTTTTCTTCCCCGCGGTCCGAAGACCCCCGGTCCTGACCCCCTACTCAGGCTGACGGTTTGGGCCTTCCGGGTCTGGCCGCTCGCGAGCGACCGACCCGTCACGCCCCCGGGCCGTGACGCAACCGTCCCTGGCGACGGAGTGCCATGAGGCACATCCGCCCCATTGGCCCCGGGTCAGATCCGCCGTGCGCTCTGCCACCAGAGCCGCACGCGGAGACCCCCACCTGCCGGAATCTTGGCCGTCCAAATGGACGTGTGACGTCCAAATAGACGTTTCCAGGGAGCACCACGAGGAGGTGCTCCGGCCGCGCCCCCCATAATTTGTATAGTGGTGTACGTGTGTAATCGTCTGCGCGCCATTAGTGTTTTTAGATTCAAATTTCGAACCTTCGAAATATTGACACTATCCTTCTATACGTTATTATTCTAAGCTTATCCGTCTGACTAGCGTGGCATAGTAGGTCAATTTCTCTACTATTATGGAGGAGGCCAGTAGTGTAAAGACTGAGAAGATGATAATAATGACTAACATTTGAAATGATTTATTGACAGAAACTATGGGCGGTGTGTGACTTGGCCATGTCAGTGATATTGACCAAGTCGCAGAGCTTCGAGTTGCGCGACTTCCCAGCGGATGCCCGTATACCCACTATGTACTTTTCACCACAGTCCGAGTACTTCGCCAACACACGTGTGTTCCTACCGCCTGAACTACAGGTTTGTATATATTTTTTTTCAAGGCTAAGGTATAAATCAAAATGTCACGATTATTTCACAAACATACAATTAACGAGCATACATTTTTATATCACATAAAATATTTTTCTTTATGGATATTCATGGTAGTTTGCGTGATAGGTCGCTACCACTAAATCATTCTTTTTTTTTTGTTTTGGTTGGATGCACACACGGCTTTTACTCAAGGCCGACGTCAACTCTTAAGGCTCATATAACAGGTGGGCTGAAATGTTCGTAGGCTGACACATAGTGCTACTAGTATCAAATCCATATGATTTTCAGTTAGCCTTCATAAGACGCGTGTATAAATATGACAGCTGTTACACGGTTAGTGTCTGAATTATAGCATTTTTAGTGAAAGAACTTTTGTTATGGATAAAAAGGAATTTCGTGTGTTTTTGTATTGCTTTTTGGCGAAAAAAAAAATACTGTTGAAACCAAGGCTTGGCTTGATAAACATTATTCGGACGCTGTACCAGGAAAATCAACCGTAGAGAAGTGATTTGCGAAATTTAAACGAGGCGAAATGAGCACCGAGGACGATGCACGCAGTGGACGCCCCAAAGAGGCTGTTACCGACGAAACCATCAAAAAAGTCGCAAAATAATTTTTGATAACCGTAAAGTGAAGTTGATTGAGATAACTGAGACCCTAAAGATATCAAAGTAACTTGTTGGTCATGTCGTGCATAAATATTTGGATATGCGAAAGCTCTGTTTAAAGTGGGTGCCATGCGAGCTCACAATCGACCAACAACAACAACGAATGGATGATTCTAAGAAGTGTTTGGAGCTGTTCAATCGTAATAAATCCGAATTTTTGCGTCGATATGTGACGATGGATGAAACATGGCTCCATCATTACATACCGGAGTCCAATCAACAGTCAGCCGAGTGGACTGCACGTAATGAACCGTCTCCGAGGTGTGGAAAGACGCAAAAGTCGGCTGGCAAGGTTCTGGCATCAATATTCTGGGATACTCATGATATAATTCATTGACTATCTTAAAAAAGGAAAAACCATAAACAACGACTATTACGTAGTATTGGAGCGTTTAAAAGACGAAATCGCGAAAAAGCGGCCTCATTTGAAGAAGAAACTACTGTTTCATCAAGATAATACACCGTATCACAAATCAATGAAATCTATGGCGAAATTGCAAGAATTGGGCTTCAAATTACTTCCGCATCCACCGTACTCTCCAGATCTGGGCCCCAGCGACGTTTTTTTTTATTCTCAGACCTCAAGAGGATGCTCGCTGGACGGAAATTTTGCTCCGATGAAGAGGTAATTGCCGAAACTGAAGCCTATTTTGAGGCTAAAGACAAATCGTATTATAAAAATGACATCGAATAGTTGTATGACCGCTATAATTGTTGTATCGCCCTTGAAGGGAACTATATTGAATAATTAAAAACAAATTCTATCAATTTTTTTTTTCTAAGCTAGCCTACGAACTTTTCAGCTCACCTAATATACGACCCTTAAGCTCTGTCTTATCCATACTGCTGCGCTTATCGTAGCTGTACATTCTTTTACTTGTGGATTGAACAGTCAATTTTGCTTCATGTTTCCCGCATTGCAAACGAGGGAAGTGGAATCAATATTTTCCAGCTCCTTTTATTTATCGTTCTTAATTCAATTTGCTGCAGGTCCCAAGACAATTAAAAACATTTCCCTTTTTTTTATTTATTTATTGTTTATACAAAAAAAATATATATACAGATTAAACGCATAAACTTTTCCTCATTTTAGAGAATTTTTTTTCATAATACAATAAAATTCAATCATTTTAATTTTTTTCTAGGTTTTTATATGTATTTTAAACTGTATAAAAAAAAAAATATTTTTCTTATTTTACATTTTTATATATTTTTTTTTCTAATTAAATTAGACACCAAAATAAAAAAGGAGGTCACTGGTCATGGTAATAGCGGCTGTTCATGTTGTCTAAAATAAAAAAAAATCGAATGGATCATTGTTCAGTAGATCTGTCGCTATCGTCTCTACCAGAATTAATCAATTTCATTAAAAACAATGGCCCGTGTGGCGACGGGTTGAGAATACATGTGTCACCACCCCTTACTTGCCCGTGGGACTCGTAAAAATCGGCTGAGGGTTCACCAGGAGAGCAGGGCAGCAGCTCTCTCCTGGGAAACGTAAAACACCAATACTGCGATCGCCAACCCGCCTGCCAAGCGTGGCGATTATGGCAATATCCCCTTTCAAAAAAGAAATGGCGTACAACAAAAAAATGGCCCCCAGTCACGGCGGCTCCGGTACTCTACGGGCTCATTTTGGTACGGCACGGAAACGTGGTCCCTAAATGTAGGCCTTATATCAAGGCTCAAAGTCGCTCAGCGTGCTATGGAGCGGGCTATGTTCGGGATTTCTCTGCGAGATAGAATCCGGAATACGGAAATCCGCAGAAGAACGGGTGTAACCGACATAGCACGAAGAATTAGCACGCTGAAGTGGCAATGGGCAGGCCACATCGCTCGACGAACCGACAACAGCTGGGGAAGAAAGGTTCTCGAGTGGCGACCACGTATCGGACGACGCAGTGTAGGACGCCCCCCCACTAGGTGGACCGATGACCTAGTGAAAGTTGCTGGGCGTCGTTGGATGCAGGCGGCACAGGACCGCACATTTGTGGCGCAACATGAGGGAGGCCTACGTCCAGCAGTGGATGGCTGTAGGCTGAAATGATGATGATGATGATTAAAAACAAAAGAAATGGCGGACTGCAGAAAAACAATTTCTTTTTTTTTTTTTGTATTTTTTTTTGTTAAAATCGTTTTAAAAGAATAAGAAAATATTTTCGAAAATAAATAATTTTGGTACGGCCGATAACCATTAATAAGTAGAAGAATATGTATAAATTTCAAAGCAATCGGTTAAATATTTTTTTTAGGACCATGACCGTTTTAGAAAATGATGTTTCCAGAAAAATGCGTTTAAAGTTTCAAGAGCAGAATTTTTGTGGAAAATTTATACTTACACTAATCTGCTATTTTCACAGCATATTTTCGATAGGTTAGGTAGGATAGGTGAAAAAAAAAAAACATTTGAAGTTGTTTATTATACACACTTCATTTTTTTACACATTCTTGAAACATAAATTACAAATTCATTAATCTAAATTTCTTTTTTAAAAAATATTGTTTTGGCTTAACTTTAATATTTTGACATGTTACACTATTATACAAATAGGACATATAATATACACATTGGACCGCCTAAAGTTTAAAACCTGTCATTTATTGAGATTATTTTAGACCCTTGCTTGTAGGAGTTACAGTGGTAAGAATGTGTGGTGAGGTTAGTCCCAATTTGAAAAAGTCTTAATAATAGAAAAGCCAGGGTGTTATTGAGCGAATGGCCAGCAACACTGTGCTGGAAAATGGTTACTGTAATCACCAATTCACCTGTCATTCGTGGCGATTATGTCATTATCGTTTTTGGAGAGCTTTATTATGACATATTTATAAAATTTGTGATACAATTTGTGACTATAGCATTTATTTTTATATTGAGGTAATTCAAAATACGGGAGTAAAAAGGAATACTAATAATATTTTACATTTTTAGTACCAACCTAAGAAGCAAGTATCGGTTGAGCCAGCACAACGAGGCAAGAAACGCACAAGACCAATGCCAGGCAAAGAGAACACTAACGACGTTGAGGTGAGTATCTCATATTCCCTAAGTCGCACATGAGGGTGCAATATAAATCAATGTAAATGTCTGTGTGGTGACAGAGTAAGAATACAATTCACCAATCTCTTTCACGGACAAGAAAGGTATCGGTGTCATAAAAGACGACTAAGGGATATTGCATATAACATCTATGCAAGAGAAGGAAATTGGAAGCAACCCGCGTGAACAAAGTACGTCAGTTTTCCTTCCATTGTGAAGGGGATTCGAGCGGATAAACAAAATTTGATGATAACTCAAAAACTACAGGTCAGATCTGGAGCTAATTGAAATGAAACTACATTGGAAGGACCAGCTTTCAAAACAAAAGAATCATCAAATCGAAAAAATCTAAGGCAACAAACACACAGTGCTCCTGAAAAAAAAACAAACGCATTGAGAACTTCCTCCTTTCCTTGAAGTCGGTAGTAGTAAAAAGTGGTGAAAGTATCACTAAGAGAAGGTGCAGTGGAACTCTCCTAGATTAAATTTATAAAACCCCCAACTTGCCTGCGAAGTGTAGCGATTATGGACATTAATCGCTCTGTGGTCTATGTGGAACAGTCGACGTTAATAGACTTATCATCATCATCACAGCTCATATACGTCCCACTGTTGGGCTCGAGCCTCCTCCACAACAAGAGTGAAATTGACCTTATACCACGCTGGTCAGGCGGGTTAGTATAGGGTTTAGTAGGGGGATAGTAGGGATTTCGAGTTTTCCCACTCTTGCATAAATGTTATATGCATATTTTATCCCATAGTCGTCTTTTACGACACCCACGGGCAAGAGAATGGGTGACGAATTGTATTTTTACTCCGTCACTACACGGAAAGCTAATAGGCTAATGAATATCAATTATTAATTTTTTTTTCTTCCATAGCCATCAGAAGCTTCCGACACACAGATCCAACTACCCGGTCTCGAAAATCCTCCAGAAACAGACATCGATGAGCCACACGCGAAGCGTACAGTGAGCGAATGAGATTCGGCCGTGGACACTACCCCGCCGAGTGTACGCTCGGACATCAGTAAGTGTCCCACACAAACGATAGATAATCGTACTGAATAAACAAGCAAATAAACAAACATATTTGAAACAAAATGTGAATAACTTTGATAATTTATGTCCATCTGTGACTGTTAATAATGTATTGTTATTGCAGTGAAACTTGTGTAATATTACATATATTTATATAATGTTACAAATACTTAAACATTTTGTATTTTGTAATGCGTAATATCAAACGCATTTTGTAAAGCAAATTCATGAATTGTCATTTAAATAACGTGTGACATTTGTATAGGTTTTTGTTGTCACTATTGTATGACGGGTTGTATTAATTCAATAATGGCACAAATGCCGTATAATGTCTATAGTACATTTTTGCAGGTTATTAAAAAAAAAAAAACAGTATGTTCATTTTCAAATATCGATATAATTATGAGACTAATGTTTGAATTGAAAAGTATTTATAATTCTTACCAAGTTATGAAATGACTACCGTCGTAAAAGGCGTCCTAAATTTTCAGCAAATCTAATGACAGTTATAGTTTTGATTTAAGCATTTGTTTATTAAAATATCCAATTATATAATTAACTTTAATTTAATTACTTATCAAATTTGAGTGCCCAAAAACAATCGCCTTCTGTCAAAAATATTTTTTTTTTAGAATTCATGGTTTGGTTCCGCCGGAATTTATGGCGGTTTAAGCCATCAAAAATATATCTGTAATATCTGTCACAGATTATTAACATATTTACAATTAACATATTTGGCGACAAGCCTCATTGGCTTATCAATTATATGATGGCTTACAATTTTGGAGTAAACAATACTTTTTAATTGTGAATAATAACTCTTAGTATGTGGTGACATAGCAATCGTCCAAAATACTAAATAAAATCTATCAATTTTTGTAATGATTATTCTTTCTGTCACGATTATCTATTGCCAGTGTTTTGGGACCCTACTGTTCTATTGTCTATGAATACACAGTCTAATATAAAATGTATTGGAGGTTTTTCTACTCAAGTTTTACGAAGAGATTGCGGTGGTTATATTTATTAAAGTTATGACTTAGTAAAAAAAATGTATTATAAGTTATATTCTAATTAGTCCAAACACGTTTGACTATTAGGCACGGGCCTCCTCTAGATGAGGGAAATCAGCGCACTACGGTATGCCAGCTAGACGAGTTAACATAGGGTTTTATTTCGAGTTGATGCAGTCATAATGCATGCAAAGACCATCATGCAGTGATGTTGATGGACGGGGGCCATTGTATTCTTACTCCGTCATTACACGAATGTAAGCCATGTTATAAAATATGATTTATGTTTTATCGTGTTACTACACGTTCATCACATTTAAATCAATTTAAATTAAAGATCATATAATGGTAAATATCAAATGTTCCTTATGTTTGGACGAAAATTTAACTCATCTTAATAATGTTTATTTAAGAATTAGAATCGATTACTATTTGTCGTCATTATATACATTAAATAAACGAACCGCTATCTCTTTAAAAAACTGAACCCAGTCATGTATATTACGCTTAACACAAGAAAGACTGGCTATTTGTATTTACATTAACAGTGAATTTTTAACTATGGTATTATGACTTGTCTATGCGCAAACACTTTGCCACACAGAAAAAAAGTTTCGGGTAAGATTCTAAATTTAAAGTATTTTTTTTTTGTAATGTGTTAAGGCAAAGGTGTTTTATGCATAGGCCTTCGATACAGAGGTCTTTTTATAAAGTTTATAAGATCATATTATAAACAAGATGTTTATGACATTTTTGTGAATAGCATCTTTTATTGAACACAAATTTGGATTTGCAAGCATGCAATGACAAATAATTGTGTTCGTAACGGTTCAATTACGAGATGAACGTTTATACATTTCCAGAAGCTCATTTTATTAAGGCGGATTGAGAATTAAATAAACTTCTTAAAAATTCGGAGTCGATACAATTTTATATTGTCTCATAATATTCGTTACTTCTATTTTTTCTTTGGATAATTGAAATTAGGTATCAAATTTCACTAAAAACATTCAAATTATCTTTTGCTAAATTATAGTTTATTGCAATATGCTATTTATTTCTACCCTTATGTGTATTGTATGAGGCGAATTTCTTTTTATATCTTTTATTCCAGAAGCTACTTAAAAACTTTATTTTTCAAATTTTCGCTTAATAAATACATGTAGTTCGAAATGAATTCAAAGAAATATTAACAATGTATATACTCAGAACTTTACTCTCAGGATTGTTAAATATTGTATTCTCAGTCCGCCATTAAAAATTGTCAATGTTCGAATATAATTATATTATCAAAGAATTCAATTTATTTCGAATCTTTGTTAGTTTGATGAATGAATAAAAGTAAATAAATGCAAATTTACATAAATTACTAAGCATTTATTTTTGGTCAGTTTTATCGACCATGCAAGCGTATAAAAACTTATAATGTATAATAATATTACCATAAATTATGCATATAATAACAAATTTTTGAAAAAAAAAATTCATATTTGGTATATTTTTTAAACATTCGCAAGGTCTGTAATTAACTTGTTGGCAAAGTTGAACTTAATTGTGTTTGGAATTACAGTCACTACTGCCAGCTGAGTTTATTATTTTTAACCAGGATACGGATTTGTACGTAAAATTTGCCATTGCGAATTTTGCAACACTAACAAGACTCATAACACACGATGTCATAACAAACGGCGTCATGACAACTTTGTAGAGTATGTATCCATATTACGTGATTTTTTTTTATAATTGTCAATCCCCTCACCATTCCGTGATAAAGTATCCGTAGTACAAAATTAGACCCAATTTTTTTCAAGCATTTTTTTTGGAGTCACTTTCCCTCTGCCCACTGCCGTAAACCGGTAACGTAGTATGTAGTACGTTCCCAGTGATTCAGCTTCGATGTGCTTTGTTGTAAGAATTACTCGAAAGTGACTTTAACATGCCCGAAATAAAAACCTATTTTCAATAATCTTGTTTGCGAACTAATATCGGTCGTTCACGATGAGGGGATTTAAATGTAGGATCGGCCGGCCTTATTAATGTATATTTAAAAACGCCATCTCATTATGGAAATGTGACAGAAAATGGATTCCTAGTACCTATATATCACATTTTTTGTGCCAGAAATATATTTATTTGCTTTGCTTTTACATAATTTTGATATTGTAACGGACAATGAAAATGTTTCTTTCTATTAATAATTATTTTCTATACATTTAATGTGCCCTTAACTAGGTATTTTCTAGGTAAATTATTGTCCATTTTCTATTGGCCTCCTTATTCATTGTTGTCATAGACTTATATCATTTGACTACCAGGATTGGCACAAAATTTAACAAAAAAGGTATTGAGTAAAATCGATGTTTGTAAAAAAACATCCATGGATGTGAAAATCGATCTAAAAATAGAGATAATGAGTCTGTATTATAGATTTTAATTGATAAGTTACTATAATAATGTTTGTTTTATCGTTGTTTTTAGTTTTAATTTTCGGCTGGTCGATGATTTTTTTTTTCATTTTTTTTTATTAATGACCTCTGTTTCGAGGAGAATGCTAATGTTGACTGTATTTGTGACTTCACATTTGGTTAGTCATTGGCCATCGCAGCGGTTAAATTTAAGATTATTGAAGTGTGTTATCAATGTAAAACCTATTTCTGAGATAACGCCCGTGTGTTATACACTATTGAAATAATAAAATTACTTTGTTGAAACAAAGAAAAATGTATAAGAAACAATTAATCTGTAGTATATATGTACAAATAACTGAAGCGTCTTCGTTTCACAGAATTTATATTTTTAATAGCTGATCCTCTCAGACTGTTCTATGCATATTTAAATAATATAAACTATTCTTGAATTCGCTTGAACACACACAAAATTCATCATAATCGCCTCAGCCGATTAGGAGCAGTATTGTCACCTACGTTCTGTATATGACAGAATTATATAAAGATTAAGTAAGTTTGAGGTGATATACGCGTTCAATTTCTGATTAAACATCCGTACTTAGAGCAACCGCTTTTGAATGCTGAGACTAAATTTTGTTAGATATTGATATAACAGCTTCGCTGTTATCAACTGCAGCGTTTAAAGTGTATTTCTATTTTTTATTATGAAATAAATACTATTTCAAATTAAACTAAATGGTTGGAACTTTCTGGAAAAGTTCCACATTAAAATAAAAGAACAAGCTATTTGCTTCAGTTAATGTTATTTGTACTACTGTAGTTTTTTTAAACACGAATACATAAGGCGTATCTCAGAAACTGGTACATATTTATATTTAAGTGCGCGTCAAATAAATTATGTTAATTTCACGTGATATTATTCTAAATATCAATGTAGGTTTTATTAAGGGCTCCGAAACCCTTTTTATTATTCAGCACTAAGTTTGATAAATCAACGATAAGTCGGGATCAATGACGTCACGGATTCTTGTACTGTTCGATCTGACGACATATATATTAAGGTTTAAAATAATTATATTTATTGTAAGAGAATAACAATTGTTTTTTTTTCATTATTCAATCGCTATAGGGGTTCGCCCTATCCGCTCCGATGCCCAAAACAGATGTTCAAGACCGGTGTTGATAACAATTTTTTATTGATAAAATTTATTTAAATTGTACCAAAAAAAAAGAATAAAAGATTTGCGACAACGGTCGCTACACTGTCGCAGTGATTCTCTGTAGTTATATATAAATAAATAAATAAACACACATTTATTCTTTTGTATTTATTTCCATTACAGCCAAATATTAAACATGCAAGAATTTCGTCCGTTCTATTTGAAGACAATATTATGTTTCCAATAATCATTGGAGTAAGTATTAGTCATAATCATCATCACAGCCGACATACGTCCCACTGTTGGGCTCGAGTGTCCACAATGGGAGGGCATTTGACCTGCTATACAATGCTGGTAAGACATGTTGATATAGGGTTGCATTTCGAGGTTTTCCTCTCTTGCTCAGATGTAGTTTTGTAGTGGTAGGACCACATTGTTAACAGTTTTCTGCCTACAGTCGCGGGCCGGTCCGTCCGGGGTAGTACCACACACTCGCAGAAAATCGACGTCCGAGTAGTAGCAATTTGTTACTACGCTTCGTTCGGTGAGCGAGAGAGCCGGAAGCCCCACTTTCTGAGGGTGTTTGCGTGTAATGGGTTTTGGTGATACCATTATTTTCGCCGAATTTCATTGCATGCATTTACACTCCCTTCACTTTCTTCACGGTAGGCAGCGGCCTTGCAAAGGTCCATGAGCGGCAGCAACACTTACCATCAGATGTACTGTTTGCTCGTTTGCCACCGTTTGCAATAAAAAAAAAATGTTATGTGCATATTATACCCGAGTCACCTTTTAGGACATCCACGGATAAAAGATAGGAGTGGTGTATTATATTCTTACTCCGTCACCACACAGAAAAAGTATTAATTACATTTTATATAAAACTATATTGCACGCAGTTGTATTTTGAGTGTTCCTTGAAAAGTTAATTTTATATTATTAATATATATGTTATCGCAAGAATTATTAAAAATGGATTATTACCAAAAAATTCTCCAAATTGTAAACTATTGTTATCCTTATATATTTATTTTTTTTTTATTGCAAACGGTGGCAAACGAGCAAACAGTACACCTGGTGGTAAGTGTTGCTGCCGCTCATGGACCTTTACAAGGCCGTTGCCTACCGCGAAGAAAGCGAAGGGAGTGTGAATGCGTGCATTGAGACTCGGTGATACCAAGGGCACCACCAAAACCCTCTACACGCAATCACCCTAAGAAAGTTGGGCTTCCGGCTCTCTCGCTCACCGAACGAAGCGCAGTAACAAATTGCTACTACTCCGACGTCGATTTTCTGCGAGAGCATGGTACTGCCCCGGACGGACCGGCCCGCGGCTGTAGATAGATAACTGTCGACAGTGTGGTCCTACCACTCCTAAATTTATTTATATAGAGGTAAGAATATAATTCATCACCCGCTCCCTTACCCGTGTGGGTGTCGTAAAAAACGACTGAGGGATTAGAATTAGCAGATATATAAAAACTCGAAACAACCAACCCTGTACAAATTCGTCTGACTAGCTAAGGTATAGTAGGTAAAGTTGCTTCCCTCATTCAATTTGTGTATACATTTCGTTTTATTGAGAGAGTATCAAGACTACTCTGGTTCTCGGGAAAAGATTAAAAATACCGTGGAGGGTTTTTATTATATAAACCAATACTGATTTTAGTGATGGGATGAAATTATTCGTCAAGGGAATTATGTAAAAAAGGGTATTTTTTTGCACTACGCTCTTATATTGTCTATTCCTTAAATATCTTTGACGTCCCGAGAAAACTAATATTGCTACTATGTTTAGAGTAGTCAATTGGTAGATTTCATATAGCATAATGTATTTTAATCACACAAACACCGGATCTGATTTCTTCCAATACATTTGTATTTCTTCTAAACTCTTCCCCTTCGTCTCTGGTACCCATCTAATTGTATATATAACACCAAGGAATGTGACAGCGGCGAAAATATAAAATACTACAAAAGCACCAAACTGGTTTGCTATTGGTGTGTAAAATAGTACTGTCATTGAGCTACAGAAGAATGAGAATGCCATTGAAACACCTGCCATACGTGCCCGAACCTGTTGGAACAAAAATGGCGAATTAATTCATATATTATAGATAAGTCTCATAGGGGCACTTAATATCAATATTGTCAATAATAATAATAATCTAATTAGCGGATCGAAACGCGGCCATAAGGCCGAGAAGTTCTGGGCAAGAAGCTCTTATCTTTTTAAGTTACTAACTATTACACGCTAAGTGGAGTCGGCACTACATATTCATACTTTCCGTAGACTCCTGTCAGTCGTCATATCTGGAGTCACCGCTTTCATATCATTCACACAATCCATCCATTTCTTTGGGTCTCCCACGATTCTTAGTTCCATCCACAATCATATTGACAACTCTTGTCATATGCCTTTCCTCATAATATATGCATTCCAGAACAAGTTCGCGCTCCTAATGGTGCCACTTTCAGGCTTCCCCTAATATACTCATTTCTTATCTAACCTTGTAACCTCACACATCCATCTTAGCATACGCATCTCAGTAGCATGCACTCTTGTCTCGTCCGTCTTTTTCAATGCCCAACATTCAGATCCATACATAGCGAAACAGGTCCGTCACCATACGGATTGCCATCTATATTTAGATCTAAATATCTTGCCTGGAATGTGAAAACTTCTGCCATGATGACCATGGGTACAGGTGCAAGTCCGGCTCCATATGCCAAAATACAGATGCAGACTGCGGCTACAGGCAGCCAGCTCGCGCTGCCGTTATCGAGGAGGAAGCATGTGGCTAAAGTCGTCATACACAGCGACACTACTAAAGAGCTGCAGGCTAAAGGTATCTGAAATAGCAAAATAGTTGATTAACTATTTGTAAATATGCATTGCATGCCATCTTTATACATCAGACCATCGAGGTTCAAACGGTCTTCAGCCTCTCCTTAAAGCATAATTATCATCGGGTCGGCCACGGAAGTCAAGGAATCGGTACCAGTGGTCGACACAATAGCGATGGGTGAACTCGTTGGGTTGTAGAGCCGCACGCCGCCTATCCGTTCAGTATCAGCCCCGAACAGATTGGCCGGGGTGTATCGAGACCATATCCTACCACAAAAAGAAAGGGTATAATCGCCACTTGCTAAGCAAGTGAATTTGCGATCAAAGGGTTATTTAGTCACTGAAGGCTAGACAATAGTGGCGTTCCGTCGGGCTGACCACTGACGACAAGTAACCCTGGCTCCGGTTGTCAGTCCAACGACGAAGGCGACGTGGTGTTCGGGTGGGTTGCGGCTGTGCGTGCTTACGCCCCTCTCGCCCCGGACGGAGTGATGTGAGGAGTGCGCCGACCGAAACCATTTTCTATTTTTTTTTGCGCAAAAAAAGGTTGCGTAACTACTTTTCGTCTGCTTGTGTCCTAGTGATTAAATAAAAAATGTCGTGCTCATTTTATTAAATTAAGAACTCGTTAATAATAATGCGTGACAAGTTTTTCTTGAGTTCTGTTGAGCGCTGAATAAGAGCCAGTCTCAATGAACGTTTGTGTTGTGTGGTCCTTTTTAAGAGCCGTTAGTGAAATATTGTTAGGTATGTTAATCAGTAAAGTAAAAATGATGATTAAAATTATTTCTTTGCTATTCTTAGTGATTCTTTTATCTCAAAGAATAAAATCAAGCAGCTTAAAATTAAAACAAGTCTTAATACTCAGCCGCCACAACGTCAGGTCAGGTCTTAGTTATACTGAACTGCAAAAATTTTCGCCGAAACGATGGCCGAAAGTTGAGGTACGTCCGGGACATTTGACACGAAAAGGATTTTTGCTAGAAGGATATATGGGTGAATATTTCTCAGAGTGGTTAAAAAGTGAAAAATTTTTGACGGACGAATGCCCATTTGAGGATTCTGTGTACGTATATTCTAATTCTATTAACCGGACTATAGCAACAGCAGAAGCTTTTGCTAAATCGGCATTCAAAGGATGCGATGTACCTGTTCATCACAAACAGACTCAAACTGAAGACGAAATGGATCCGATATTTGCTCCTATTATTCGTAACCCAACCAATACTTTCAAAAGCATGGTGTTTAATGAAATTTATCATAAACAACATAATCCAAAATTTAAAGAGAGTCTGTTGTTGATGAACAAAATTCTAGATATTGCAAACGCCGATATTTGTAAAACTGATTCAATTTGTGACTTGACTGATATTTCAAAAAACAAAATTATATTTGAATACGGCCGTGAACTTTTATTGAAAGGACCGCATCAAATAGCTATTTCCGCTTTGGACTCATTTGCAATGAATTATTATAATGATTTGTCTTTAGAAGATATAGGATGGGGATATCTAGGAACACCAGAGATGTGGCAAATTATTACAGAAATTGGTCGCCAAGATCAGAATATTAGATACACAACAGTTGCCAAAGATATAGGTGCATTGTTAGTGAAATACTTGACTAAAACATTCCTTCACTTTGATAAAATGCCAAAGTTAATATTAATAGTCGGCCATGATTTTAATCAAAATGCAGTTTTTCATGTAATGGACTTTAAACCAACCGTTTTGCCGAATCATTATGATATTTTCCCCATTGGCGGGAAAATTGTTTTTCAAAGATGGACCGATAACGAGAATGATTATTTAAAAATTGAATACGTTTATGCTAGTTGGACGCAGATAAGAAATGGTAGGATGTTGTCGTTGAGGGATCCTCCTCAGAGAGTCTTATTGGAGCTGAAATGGTGCAGTATCAATGAAGACGGCTTCTGTCCGTGGAAAGAATTTATAGATAAACTACAGTTTTATGATATATAAATATAATCATAAGAATATGTATATTCTTTAATATTCATTAACTAGTAATTTGAATAAGAATATTATGAATTTAATTTATATATTATTAAAAAATATTTACCTACATAATATTGTTGTAAGTCAACGTTGGTTTCGCGCAAAATTTAAATATTTATAAGTAAATAAATCATTGGTCCAGCATTTTTTTCGTTGTGGCAATTCATTGCAAATACAAGTTGTTACTGCCCGTGTTGCGTAAGTCTGTCTTTAAAATTGCCAAACAAAATTTCTACAAATTTTCTAGGACAGCAATTATAATGAAGTTTTCTGTGCTTATTTTGACAATTAATCCTTACTAATATTATAAATGCAAAAGTAGGGATGTTTGTTTGTTTGTTACGCTTTCACGCTTTAACCACCGAACCCATTTCAAAAATTCTTTCACCAATGGAAAGCTATAATATCAGGGAGTAACATAGGCTATATTTTATCCCGGTATTCCCACAGGAACGGGCACTACGCCGTGGGTAAGGCGAATGAAACCGAAGTTTGTGATTTGACTGACGACTCTAAATGAAATATTATTTTTTAATTGCTTTTCGTGGCAGATGATTCAGAAGTCCCCCTGATGGTGGCACTAATGGATCTCAACAATACCAGAAATACAGCTGGGTCGCTGCCTCTGGTTTTTTCTGTCCTTAAAGAGATAAGAGTAATAAGTCCACCATTTTGTCATGTATTTTTATTCTTAAATAATTAATGATTGTCGTTTTCCCAGTGTGGTGTCTGGTTGAGATTACCATGGGTTACCACTCTTTCATTTGCCGAGGGAGTAGTAAAGACTGGCTGGGACATCATCAGGTAACTAACAGCAGCACTCTTCTTGGCAATACCCGATCGATAACCCGGCAGTTTAGTGTTGCAAATAACACTATCCCCTCGTAGAGAGATCTATAGTCAACAGTGAAGGTCAATGAAACCAGTTTAAACCTTTTGAAAACGGCTGGACCGTTTTTGATAATATTTTACTATCACGTAGCTATCTGTCTGTATGTAAGGAGTAAATACGCCTATTTTGCCGCCCAAACAAGCTATAGAATTTGGCTCGGTCCGGGAATCGAACCGAAGGCCTCATGGACTGCAGTCGCGTACTGTAATATCTTAGCAGATATTAGAGATTTAAAATCCGGGGGCAAAGCGACTAAAACGAAAGCAAATCGAGGGCGGGTTGGTAGCATCGTGTATAATATCTATGGTAGAATTTCTTTACCTTTCTGCCAAATTTCTCAATAGAAATCGTGGTGAAGAATGATCCAACTAGTTGTAAGGAGCCAACGAAAAGCGTTAACTTATTAGGGCTCCATTGGGTGCCGGCACGCTGGAACACGTCGGCTGCATAATTCATTAGGGCGAAGCACCCTGAGAGCGTTTGCATCCCCATCAGCACGAGTGTCATCCGAAGCGCCGAGAACGTCGCGCGGTCTCGAACTACAAATAAAAAACATACAATAAGTTAACTGCATAGATAAATTACACAAATATTTTTCTTTTTGGGCGGCTATATACCTACTAGGTAAATATTAGACTGGGCCAAAAAAATCAACTATTTATTTTTAAAGTATATCGAAAAAATTATTTGGGATGACAAAAAAAATGTGAGAATTTGAGCCCTTAATATTTATATTAAGAGGTCTATCATTGCAACTTTTGATTTTTTTCCGGAGCGGGTTTTTGTCTCATAACTCCTAAACCGTCGAGGTAAATGAAATTGACTAAGAGACATTTTTTAAGAGAATTTAATTGTCTACAAAAAAAGATTGAAATTTTTTGTCAGATGAACCGTTTTCTCATAACCACGCCTTGAAAATTGGTATAATTTCAGAATTTGATTTTTAACTTTAGGCTTTTGTCATTCACTTAAAAATTAGTATCCGGAAAAAATTCAATAGAGATTCTTGAAGGGAATTTAATTTCCTACAAAAAACGTCTCTTAACATCTTTAGCTAAATTCACTCCTTTGAAAGTTATTCAAAGTTAAAGTTGAAGTCAAAATGAAATTCTTGTTTTTCTAGCACATTAGTTTTTATTTTTGACAGTAGTACTGTGTAAAATGTCAAAAAATTAAACGAGGAGTAAGGGTAAGTTGTTAATCAAAGTGGATTCTCGTACATAAATTTGTAATAGATCAAAAGTAAATAATTTTCAATGAGAAAACAACATGATTGTTATTTTTTAAACTATTGTAGCTTTTCAATGCTAATAAATAAAAACATATTATGATTTTTTTATAATTTTTCATAATTTTGTTGATAAAATAAAAATTATTTTCTACAAAAAGATCAAATTTTTCAATGGGCTCAAAAAAATTAAATTTACAGCGAGAAAAACAAGAATTTCATTTTGACTTCAACTTTAACTTTGACTAACTATGCATATATATACTTAATATTCTACGCAAGAGAAGGAAATCTCGAAATAAATTCCTATACCAACTTGTCTGACTAGGGTGGCATAGTAGGTCAAATTCCTTCTCATAATGGAGGAGTCCCGAGCTCAACAGTAGCATGTGATGAAATAATGAAATAATTGGATTTCTGGAAAAAACTATCATAAGTTATTTACTTTATGTAAATAATTCGACTTGTGACGTTTAAAAAGTTATATTCACAAATATATACTCTATCCATACTAATATTATAAATGCGAAAGTAAGGATGTTTATTTGTTTGTTTGTTTGTATCACTTTCACGCTTAAACCACCGAACCGATTTCAAAAATTCTTTCACCAATGGAAAGCTATAATATCAGGGAGTAACATAGGCTATATTTTATCCCGGTATTCCCACAGGAACGGGAACTACGCCGCGGGTAAAGCGACTGAAACCGAAGCGAAGCGAGGGCGGGTTGCTCGTACTAAATAAAGCTGAAAAGTTTGTTTGAACGCCCTAATCTCAGGAACTACTGGTCTGATTTGAAAAATTTCTTCAGTGTTAGATAGCTCATTTATCGAGATAGGCTATAATCACGCTAAGACCAATAGGAGCGGAGCATCGATGAAAAATGTTTCAAAACTTTTTTTTGCGCTGAACAAACGGTTATATTTTCGCAAAAATCGTGTGTGGCAGAATAGTATAATTTAAAAATATTTTCACTTGCTACGTAAACAAAATCGTAGATTAAAGTTAGGATTAGCTAGGTAACTATTCCACGCGGACGACGTCGCAGGAAGAAGCTAGTAGCTAATATTTTTATAGTAAATAAACAAAAAATTGTTTTAAATTTACTTAAGAATGTTATACACTCTTCTAATAATTAAATTTTAGGATTGTCAATAGAATTTGGCACTCATTTAGATCTCAAAGCATTTTGTCGGTGAAATCAGCAACCACATCATACTTACTATAATATACTTAGAATTCTCTCCGCATGGTGACGGAGTAAGAATACAATTCACCACTCCCTATCTTACCCGTGGGTATCGTAAAAGCCGACTAAGAGATATGATATGCATATAACGTCTATGCAAGAGAAGAAAAACTCGAAATAAAACCCTGTACCAACACGTCTGACCAACGCGTTATAGTAGGTCAATTTACCGTCCATTGTAGAGGAGGCTCGAGCCCAATAGTGGGAATTATGTGGACTGAGATGATTATGATGTTGACTTCGAACTCGTCACCCATTTTGAAAATCATGTTTTTGCTGTCGTATCATTGGTTTTTTGTAAATATAACCAATAAACCCAAAATATAACCAATTTTAGTAATATTTTCTATATTTTCCAGAATATAGTCGTAACTTAAAAATATTTACTTAAATTACGAAGCATAAAACGCGATAGGGCATCGAGAAACAACCAAATAGCAAATAGTGCAATCGCGTTTTTGTATATGCGCTCGGCTGCATCTACGTCCAAGTTTCTTGTGTTTAATTTTCAAATACAGTAAAACCCGTTTAAGACGATTTCGCAGGGACCCGACCAAAAACGCGTCTTAGGCGGGCAAGTGTATTATGCGGGAAATGGAAAAAACGTGCCATTATTATTTATTATATTCTATTATTATTTTGAATACCTACCTACCTACCTAAATTCAATAAATTTAACATTTAAAAATTACCTAAATAAAATGTTGTTTATTTTCTTTATATACTTGCTACTAGATACATTTTTTAAATATTAAAAAATAAAAAATATGAAAAAAATGTTGTTTATTATTATTACGTTGTTTATTATTAATACCTACGTATTGAATTTAACATTTAAAATTACCTAAATAAAATGTTTATTTTTCTAAGATACATTTTTAAACATTCAAAAATAAAAAATATTTAAAAATATAAAAACTGTTGTTTATTATTATTACGTTACTTAAAGTAATCACTTATTTTAGTTTGACAAAAAGATTTTGAGTCATTAGCAATTACAAGATTTTCAACGTAATTTAATTTTCGCAGTGCGTCTTCGCTTTGATTCAAAGAAGTTACATAGCGTCTTAAATCATTAACTGCTGATAATGCCTGGGCGTGTGACAAAATCGGAGTTGACTCATCTTCTTCTTGGTCATTATCACTTAGGGTCGCTCGACAGTCGTCACTTCGTCACTCGGTGGCCGCTGCCGCAAAGGGTAATATGTGTATTTGAGTGGCACGTGTTGGCGTATTAAACGTGATGGCGATCGTATTAAGCGTTAAGAAATGTATGAAAACATGGCTCAAGTTGCTGGGACTGACGCAAAATGGCGTATTATGCGGGAAATCGTATTAAACGTGATCGTATTAAACGGGTTCTACTGTATGTATAAATAAGTTTTATAAATAATTGGTATTAAAGTACCAATAAAAACGTTAAAAATAACCTTTTGTGATGGAAATTTTTCTTTAACGAAGAAGAGAAATAAGCTTTTGCGTTTATAATTATACAAATGGCTAAGGAGCTATTATACGCAATAAAATCGATTAATTGAAACATTCTTCAAATTGTATACGTGTTTTTAAATTTTTTCCTACCTAGGTCATCTGGAAGTGGGTTAGGTTTTTGAACTATATGAGAGTCGGTCAGTCAGTTTGCTGTGTGGTAGTGGCTACGAATATTACCGATCCTTACATTGTTTATGAGTAAAAAACCGTACCGTAAAAGACGATTAAGATCTTTGAACGTTAGATTTTATCCACCCAGGTCAACTCCACGGTCTTTATAAAATATAATGAAACAAGTTTATCTAAGAGGTCTAAATATATAGACTCAATTTAATGTAAATACAATTACGGCTTTTATCGCGTTTTTAACGTTCATGGTCACGGGCGGACACTGTAAAGTGTTCGAAACGTCGGGCAATCAAAAATCAAATACAATAGTTTTATTTACAATGTGTATTGTGTAATACTCGCGTAAATATCAATAAATATAATAGTTCAAAAAAACTAAAAAAATACGCTTAAATCGCTAATCCTGATTATCCTAGTAAGGATAATGGGTCAAACTGTTTAAAATATTGAATTGTCATCGGTCCTTAATAAGTATGCCAAATTTCGAGTTAATCCGACGTTTTGAAGGAGGTCAAAATCATGTTCAAAGATTCCGTTACATACTAACATAGATACGTCTGAAGCTAATAAAAGCGTATTAAAATTCAATGTGTCTATGATAAATAGTTTTTGAATTATGAAGGGTCGAAAGAAACTCGAAATGGTGAAACTCGAAACGTGTAAACACACAGAGCGTCTCGCTAGTTCTTTGCTTGAACTTGGCTTGAAACATTTTTTTTTGGTAGGTATGGTGCGGACGCATGATGTCTATCAAATTCGGGGTGACGCAACGGCAGCGTGCGACCCCGTAACCCGCCGTATTTCCTCCCCTTCGCCAATGGCCACCTGACCACTGATACCGAATCCTTGGCGTCCTTGGCTAGCCCGGCGGGATATTCTTTCGGCTAACCTCCCTCCCCGACGCCCTCCGACGCGTTGCCCTCCCGTGTTCTGCGGTTGACGGTCTATCCCCCGTAGCTTAACATTCTACCGCGTTTCTAGATATGTATATTTATTTCATTTAATTAGTAAGCTTTAAATGGAATGGTATTAATAATAAGAAAGGCCATAAAAAGATAACAGTGCTTGATTCTTATAGGTATTTGTTTATTAATTAAATAATGTTTATCGAAATTGTAAAATGTGTTATGTAAATCGCGTTTAATTGTAGAATAAAATTATAATCTTGATTATATGACTTAATTATTACAAACAAGATATTTGATATCTGTTCTTAACACGTAAACACATGGAGACGTGTTTGTATGGGGAGGTTTATTTGAATTTTTCTTCTTTCTTCTTTTTACATAGATGTGAACTGCATATTATGTTCCTTAGTCGTCTTTTACGAGATCCACAGACAGGTGAATTGTATTCCTACTCCGTTAAAATAGGTACGAGGCACATTGTTAAATAGTTTCTCGAAAATTGAGATAGAAAAATCTCTGTAAAGGAATTTCTAGTTACAATAACCTTTTGAGAAATAAAATATTTTTTTTTGAGATATGTTATACATATCTCAATGAGGCCAATACAAGCCTTTAGAAATAGAATAAATATAGGCGGATTAGCTCGTGTACTACGCGTGGTTTGTTCGGTCCATATGACACCTCTATGTGTGCTGGGGAATGCGTTACGAGAACGTTACGAAAAGTGTGATCGGGTGCGGCGAACGGAAGTTGAGAGGGATATAAGTTAGGAAAGATAGAGAGAGTTACGAACATAGAGGTAAGAGAGAGAGAGGTGCGAGATGCGAGAATACCTTTGCTTTCTCTCATAGCCAGTGACATTTCGTATATCTAAGATACAATGCAGGCCTATTGTCTTTATCACACTGTAGGAACAAGAGAGCAGTGCAAATATCTTATACAGTAGAACCCGTTTAATACGATTTCCCGCATAATACGCCATTTTGCGTTGGTCCCAGCAACTTGAGACATGTTTTCATACATTTCTTAACGCTTAATACGATCGTCATCCAGTTTAATACGCCAACACGTGCCACACAAATATACATATTACCCCTTGTGACAGCGGCCAGCGACTGTCGAGTAGTATCGAGCAACCCTAAGTGATAAAGACCAAGAAGAAGATGAGTCAACTCCGATTTTGTCACACGCCCAGGCATTATCAGCAGTTAATGATTTAAGACGCTATGTAACGTCTTTGAATCAAAGCGAAGACTCACTGCGAAAATTAAATTACGTTGAAAATCTTGTAATTGCTAATGACTCAAAATCTTTTTGTCAAACTAAAATAAGTGATTACTTTAAGTAACGTAATAATAATAAACAACAGTTTTTATATTTTTAAATATTTTTTATTTTTGAATGTTTAAAAATGTATCTTAGAAAAATAAACATTTTATTTAGGTAATTTTTAAATGTTAAATTCAATACGTAGGTATTCAAAATAATAATAGAATATAATAAATAATAATGGCACATTTTTTCCTTTCCCGCTTAATACGCTTTCCCGCCTAAGACGCGTTTTTGGTCAGGTCCCTGCGAAATCGTCTTAAGCGGGTTTTACTGTATATAAATTTCTTGTGTACGTGTGTATGTCACTGAACTCCTCCTAAACGGCTGATCCGATGTTGATGAAATTTTTTGTACATGTTCAAGGGGATTCGAAAATAGTTTAGATTCACAATTGGACCCGGTAGGTGGCGCTTTTTTGAACAGAACAACGTCTATTGGGTCAGCTAGTATATATATACATATTTAGAAACATTTATATCTTAAATCAATAATCTTAAAGTGTTCGTACTTTACCCACACTGGCGACGGTCACCCGCGGCGTCTCTTCATATTTCCTTTGTTCCACCTTCAGTCTTTGTAGTTCTTCTAACACTATCTTGTGATTTCTGCTCAAGCATCGAAGCCATGATAATGTCTTTGCAGCTTTCTTGAAAAAAGGTTTTTTATATATATTTATTTTTATTTTATAAAGAACCCGGAAATAAAATCATTGGATTGTGGAGAAAATAAATCAATCAGTAGAATTTCATAATCATCATCATCACAGCCCATATATGTCTCACTGCTGGGCTCGAGCAAAAAAATTATAATAAAAAAAATTGACATACGCTGGTATATACGTTTTGTATAGGATTGGTATAGGATTTTATTTAGAGTTTAACTACTCTTGGATATCTGTTATCTGCACATTATAATTTTTTGGTCGGCTTTTACGACACCCACGGGCGAGAAAGGGGCGAGTGATTGTATTCTTAATCCGTCACAACAAGGAACATCCATACAAAGAGGTGTGTTGTGGGATCTGGTCCAGCCATAATCGTCGGTTGCGTTCCGATCCGGTGCTAATTCATTTTTTTTGATCAATTAATTAAATATTTAAACTTGACTATATGTGAGTGCCTTCTCGGGGTTTATGCATAATAAATGATTTGAATTTATCATCATCCGGGAGTTAGCCGTCCACTACTCAACAAATAAGGGCAGAAAACTACAATCGCTATGTTTGGCACGGGAGTAAGGGGCTCGTAGGAGAAGAGTTATATGTTTCTTAGTAAAGAGTCCACTCCCCTAGTAAGATAGCTGACATTTATGACTTTCATTGGTAAGTAAAGAGTGGTTATAATTATAATCTTATCCTATCGCCTCACGGGGAAATTCGTGCGTAATTTCAAAAACAAATCATTTCAGCTCATATAGGTGCACTGCTGGGCTCGAGCCTCCTCCACAATAGAAGGGCAATTGATCTTACCATACCATGCTGGTCAGACAGATATAGGGTTTTATTTTGAGTTCTTCTCTTGCGTAGATGTTAATTGCGTATATCCCTTAGTCGTCTATTACGACATCCACGGGAAAAATAGGGTATAGGGAATTTTATTCTTACCACACTGAAAAAAAATAATACAACAAATAAATAACAATCTTTACGAACCTTTTCTTGTCCGATTTTCAGCAGATAATTTGGTGATTCGGGCATAAAACAGAACATTAGAACATGTACCCCGGACACGGATAAATAAACTATTTGATTTATTTTATATGAAACCGCCATTCCTACCGCGTACACAAAAATAACACCAAGTTTGCACACAGTCATATTCAAAGAACCTAAAGCGCCCCTTAACGTGTCCTGTGATATTTCCTTGACGTACACTGGAACAACGACAAAGCAACCACCAGATGCAAGCCCAGCTATCACCCTTGCGGTTATGAGGGATGACGGCATAATTGCAACCAATTTGATAATCCAGGAAATCTAAAATTTAAGAATTTTAATTAGTATTTGTATTTTTATGTTTTGATTTTAAAAAGCTTTTATAATTTTTATATATTGTGACAGTTTAATCAAATACCCAATTGCTGTGTGGTAGCAACTACATATACTAACTCTTACATTACTCGTGGATGTCATAAAAGACGACTAAAGGCTTTATAGAGACTGGGGACCTTCATCTGATCAAATGAAAATCCATCATGATATCATCTGATCAACAATTACATTTCCAAGCAGTGTTGATACTAGGCAGACGGTCGATTATAAAACTCTTGCCAAAACTGGTGCAATATAGAATAGAATAGAATAGCATTTATTGTCACATAATAACTAATAATTAAAATTCATGTTTTAATTTATTTTGACAATAGGGGAATACTCGGCATTGTGCTGCATAGAAATTATGCAGGGCTGGTTTTCAGAAAACCCCTTTCCTCAAATATATAAGAAAGAAAAATAACAATAAAAGAGAAAAGAAAAAAAAGAAAAAGGAATATAATAACTTACAATAAGAATGATAACAATATAAATAACATTAATGAATTGAATTATGAAGGATGTGCTTTTGTATGATGAGTTCGCTTTTTCAATATCGACTGCACAGATGATGTAGTGGTTAAGATAACGACCTAGAGCGCCAGTGTTGAGGGTTCGAATCCCACGCGGGACAACACTTTGTGCGATCCACAAGTTGTTGTTCTGAGTTTGGATGTAATTTGTGTCCGTTAATTATATGTTTGTAAAGTCCCCCGCAATACAAGGATTATTTTCTTAGTGCAGGGTGTTGTCTTAAATAAATAAAATTAAAAAAAAATAAAATAAATAAATATATACCATGATAGAACAGTACATTTTGCTTAAAATCCAAGTAATTAGGATAACAGTAGGATCATGAGGATGTTGATGTATGATGAGTGGTGACAGAATGTGAAATGCCATAGGGTGATGGATTGTATACGTAAACCGTTACCACATACACGTTCCACGTTTGGGCTTGGGCCTCCTCCACTATGGGAGGGAAATGGACCTAATTGACCGATTGAATTGGAAATTGACCCCGCAGACGTGTTGGTATAGGGTTTTGTTTAGTTTTCCTTCTCTTGCATAGATGTTATATGCATATTATATCCCTTAGTCGTCTTTTACGACATCCACGGGCAAGAGAGGGGGTTGTGAATCATTGTATTCTTACTCCTTTACCACACGGAAAAGTATAGGTTTAGCATGACCTTGTAAATAGCGTTTTGTTAATAAAACGTGACGTAAAATAAATATATACTAAGTATATTTGATTTGATGATATATTAGTTGACATTGGGTTTTCGCAATGTTGAATTATGCTAATAACGTAGTTTACCAATATGGTTTACTATAACCCACTTAAGACATTTAAGGAATACTAATATGATATATGTACAGTGGAGTCACGTTAATCCGACTCCTGTCTAATCCGGCACCCCTTGTAATCCGACAGGTCTAATTATTATTGAATATGTAGTTTTTTTTATCAATCTTTATTAATGTAAGTAATACATGATTGAACAGGTTACAACGGATAGCTTACATCTTAATTTATAGTCGCAATATTATTTTATTGCAAATTATTTGTCTATTATTAGACATTTACAATTATCTGTTAACTGCAAACGATTTTAACAGATGGCAATATCTGTTGACTGGACTGAGTAAATAATTAATAGATGGCGCTGCTATGTCAAACCTACAAACGTGTCAAATACGATTTTAACTTGCTTTTTTACATAGATGCCATTTGTAAAAAATATGACGACCTCCATGACAGATGTTCTCCTACAGTTCCACTTAAATAGTTTAATAAAATGTAATATAGCAAAAACATTAGCCACAGCAACGCGTGGCCGGGTGTGCTAGTTTCACTATATGTATAGCGGTACGGCCTAGCGTGTGTTCATAGCTTAGTTTACTTCCTCCTAGTTTAGTCTATTACCTATACGTGCCTGTCGGATTACAAGATACTCTTTTGTAAAAAAATCCGAACTATAAGGGGTCTTAGGCAGTACTCTAAAATCCGTCGTGCAAAACGTTTGTCGGATTACCGAGGGTCCACTGTATTGGGATCGTAATGGTAATGAGCTCACGTCGCGAGTTCTATTCCTTTGCAGGACAATAGAATATACCTACCATTCAAAATTGTTATTCCGAATCTGGAATTGTGTCCGTTTATTATTTGTTCTTCCGTGTGGCGACGGAGTAAGAATACAATTCACCATCCTCTTTCTTGGAATTAGGTATCGTGGAAGAAGAGTAAGTGATTTTTGATTCCCGGAAGTTTCGAACACTTTGCAGCGTTCATGGTCACGGGCGGACTAAGATTTCTCATGTCCAACAAGTTATCGTTATTGCATAAAATTTTATAATTATCTACCCGATACAGAAATTAGTTATTAAATATTGACCCACATTTTGATACAAATTTATTGCCAGTGTAAAAAGAAAATCATTTTAGATGAAAAAATTATATTGTTTATGGTTAGTAATCATTTAACATTTCACAATTAATAGTAATTATATTTAAAAAACCTAACAATCTAGTATACTACCACAGGATCGGAACACGGCCACACTGAGAAAGATCCGGCATGAGAACTCAGGTGACATGATGCTAAATTAATATTAATTATGAAGGCGGTTTACTTTATGTTATTAGGCAATCAAAAATCAAATACAAACGCGATAAAATCCGTAAAGTAGTTTTATTTAAAATATGTAATACTCGCGTAAACATCAGAAATCATTAAGAGTAAGTGATATAATAAGCATAAAAAATCTATGCAAGAGAAAGAAAAGTCAACATATACCCTATGCTAATAAGTCTGACCAGCGCGGTATAGTAAGGTAATTTCCCTCCTATTATGGAGCAGGCATGAACTCAACAGTGGGACTTATGTGGAGATCATCATCATCATCATGGCAGACCACATACATTACACTGTTGGGTTCGGGCCTCCTCCACAATGGGAGGGCATTTGACCTACTATACCATCATTGTCATCCGAGTTATCCTTCTCTTGCACAACATGTGTGCATATTATATCCCTTAGACGTCTTTTTTTTTACCTAGGGCGGCGCAGGTGCGACTACCTGCGTGCCATGCCGCCCTAGCCGAGGCCGCGGGTGATGTGACTGGGGATTAGTCCGTCACCCGGCGAGAGGCCGACCGCGTGAGGAAAGACCCGTCCTCCCCGAGGTTTTTGACGTCGGTCGATGGGAAGGTACCCCAAGTAGGGGGTATTCCGTCAGGCCGACCGCTGATGACAAGTAACCCTGCTCCGGTGGTCGGCCCAACGACGAAGGCAAAGTGGTGTTCGGGTGGGTTGCGGGTGTTGCGTGCTTACGCCCCCCTGTCGCCCCGGATGGAGTGGTGCGAGGAGCGCGCCGACCGTAGCCCACCCCAGAAAAAAAGACGTCTTTTACGACATCCACGGGCAGGATAGGGAGTGGTGAATTTTATTCTTACTCCGTCACCACACGGAACATGTGGAGATGATAATAAATTATTTGTTTGTGAAGTGGGAGAATTCAATAAAAGGATTATTTCTTAATTCAGGGTTTTATTTAAAAAAATAGAAATGTACGTAGTTATTATATATACCGCTTGCGGGATCTGCTCCAGCCATAATCTTTTTCATTATATGTATTTGAGAATTACATTATATTATGGTTCGAAAAGTTTAATAGGCATATTGTATGTGATTTTATTTAAAAGAAAAATTGACAAACCCGCTGAGATTCTTGCCGGATCTTTTCAGTGCGGTCGCGTTCCGACCCGGTGGTAATTTAAGGGGGTATTCTGGTCTAGAAGCCTAAATCTTAGGCATTTTTCAAACTCGGATAAAAAAAATGAAAACATTTTTACTATGCATTTTTTTATATGATTTTTATTGACATTTTAAGAATATAAAACAAAATTAAAATTTAAAAAAATCTAAATATTAAATTCGGTGAAGTGGGGGCTGCAATAAAAACGCTTCCTGGTTGTCATGATGTCATTCCTTGTAGTGATCCAAATTAAACAAATTAAAAAAATTCTTCATTAGTAAAGATATAGCTATGACCTTGACCTCTGCCAAAGAAAAAAAAGAAAACTCACAAAATGGCGTCGACAATAAAACAATTTTTGTGCCCCCCTTTTTTCAAGCTTTTCGATTTTTTTTAAATTACTTAAAGTCAATAATTTTTAAATCCAAGGCAGGGGGTCATAGACAAATATATAAAGAAGATATATATAAAATTTCAAAGGAATCAGTCATGTAGAACTTGAGATACCATGTCAACCACCTCGAAAAAAGTAGTTTTGAAAAAAAAAACGCGTTTAAAGTTTAGAAGAAACGATTTCCGTAGAATAATTCAGATAATAACATTTATTACTCACTTTGGATTAATCGGCGATTCCTGATCCTATAGTAAAAACGTTATTTTTTTCTTTTTTATCTTTGTTTGAAAAATGTCTAAAACTTAGGCTTTCTAGACCAGATACCCCCTTTAGATAAAATATAAAAAATGGCAATGTGTAAGTGCCCCGCAGGGTTTATGCATTGCGCCTGATGCCGCCCTAGCAGATGCTGCGGGTGACCGGACCGGGGATGTAGTCCGACACCCGCGGAGAGGTTAGCCTCGCGACAGCGATCGAAAAAAAAAATGGTTTATTCATAATAAATTATTTGAATTTGATTGATTTTCACTACTGCTCAATATTAGCATAATATTTTACAATAAAATCAGTTGAAGCAACAGGAGTCCGGTCAATTTGAGCAAGTACTTTCAGAGTTCTGATTGAACAATAGGCGACAAAGGGCTGTTAGATATACGTATGATTGGATGCCATAAGCATGCAGACGCGCTATTATGAACTTCCAGCAGTACTGTAGTTAGCCTTTTATGGGTATGGTGCGAGTTTCTATTGCTGCGCCCTTTTTTAGATCGGCTATGATCCTGTTTGTGATTCATAGAACGTAAATTTCTCTTTCATTGCGTAGGAGGCTTGTACATTTAAAGGTATTATAGAAAATCGAACGACCTATAGGGTCGTTCGATTTTCTATATATTTTTGCAATCTACATAGCCTAAATTTCTAAATTAATTAAATACTTATGTCTGCGGCTTCGCTTGCGTTAATGTAGCATTTATCGATCTACTTTCTTACTAAATTAAAATAATTTATTATGCATTAACCCCACGGGGGCACTTATATATTGTCGTTTTTTAAATTTTATCTTAAATTATCACTGGATCGGAATGCGACCGCACTGAGAAGATCCGGCAAGAAACTCGGCAGGATTGTCTATTTTTTAATGTTTTATAATTTCTTTTGTAAAAATTTAGTTACAACATGCCTATTAACCCCTCACGCGCCAAACATAGCGGCGCTCTCGAGTGCCCCGCGTGTTTGGGTATACTGAAAAAAGTTCTGTGAATTTTATGATTTTACGTAAACTATTATTGTTGCTATATGACAAGAAAATATGAAATAAAATATATATTAATAGCTTTTGATTGGTTGATTTAAATAAATGTACTAAAAGTAATTGCTAATTAAAAGTATTTTTTTGGGTCAACGTGTGTTCCAAAAGAGCTTTGAGCACATTTTTTTTTGGGTCAAATGGTGTCCCAAAAGCGCTCGAAGGGTTAATAGCTAGTGTGATGCCTTTCAAACCATGATTTACATGATAATACAATTGTCAAATATAAGGAAAAAGATTATAACTGGTCCAGACCCCGCAAGCGGCACCTGACGACAAGTTAACCACTAGAGCAGCGATCACTTCCCTCAAACGGGAACGGTTTTTCGCTAATACGCTTATCTACTCTGAAAATGTGTATATGTCGACGAGATTGTCTAGTTAAAGCGTAACAGACATATCCACATTTTTATTTATAGTATCAGTAGAAATTTGAATTGTAACTACATATATGCGAAGATCAATTTATTGTTTGTTTGAAGTGGTGGCCTGGGACTTGCGTGATGCGTCATACAAATATGGATCGAGTAATAGGAATTCCCTAGTAGGTAAACACGTATTACTGAATCTCGTCATCATGATCTGATTCTTATACCAATTACTTGGAATCGACGTAATGTGTACCCTAGGGTGGTCGTTAAAAATTAAATTTCTTGCGGCGCCCCCTAAAAAGCTTCCTTTTAATGAAAAAACACTGGGAACTTTTTTAATAATTTTTCAAGTCAAGACAACACGTGCCTCAAAACGATTCAAGTTAATTTTTGGGTAATATCATGTTTTTTCAGGAAACTCCTTATTAAGTATGAAGTAATAATTATTTTAAGAAAATCTGTTGTTATTTTGATTAACTATTGTATTCTCATGAATTTTGGTTCTGTGGTTGTTTATATTTTGTATGAAATTGTATTTATTATTAAAAATCTTCAAAAAACATGATTATACCTAAAAATTAACTTAAATCATCTTGAGGCACGTGTTGCCTTGACTTAAAAAAATTAAAAAAAAATTTCTCAGTGTTTTTTCATCAAAAGGAAGCTTTTTAGGGGGCGCCGCAAGAAATTTAATTTTTAACGACCACCCTAATGTAACCTTCATCCATCCTACATAGGGAAAAATTGGTAAACTCTTGCTCGTCAACTTTTTTTGGGAATGTAGTTATTGGCCAGACAGCATTAGATGTAGTTAGCAAAAGTTGTTATTAAGCTTAGTCGTCTTTAATGACATCCATGGGCAAAATGGGGAGTGGTGAATTATATTATTATTCCCTCATCATAAGAAAGAACTAATAAATAATTAATGGATACAATCTACACCCCAAATACGGCAAAGCAATTTTGATTCTCACACACTATTGTCCTGCATGAGAATAGAATTCGCGACACTACGCCCGCTTACTATACCACGCTGGTCAGACGTATTGGTATTTTTTTTTTTTTTTTATGGGCTATGGTAAGCGCACGCACGGTCCAGTCCGTCCGGGGCGATGAAAGGACGGCGCGCGGGCCCATAACCCACCCGTACCCACGTCACCTCGTTGTTGGGCCGACCACCGGAGCAGATGTGACTTGTCGTCAGTGGTCGACGTATTGGTATGGGGTATTATTTCGAATATTTTTCATCTCTTGCATAAATGTTATATGCATATTATATCCCTATTTCCATAGGGATATAATATGCATATAACATTTATTGCAAGATAATGAAAATTCGAAACAAAACCCTTTGCCAACACGTGCGTGCAGCGTGGTAAATTTTCCTCTCATATAGCAGGAGACCTAAGCCTAACAGTTGGACGTATATGATGATGATGACGATTATTGGAAAAATATTCGGTTCAGAATATTGTCTATTGAGTCAGCTACTATATCTATACATATAAGCAAAATTGAAGTGTCTGTTTGTAATGTCAAAATAATGTTTTATTAAGCTATTGCATAGCTTTTATCGCGGGCTTTGAGCGCGGCGATCGAATCAAGAAATTCCGTAACGAAAATAAAACCTAACACCCGCCTACCATGTAGCTCGGCCGAGCGTTCGGTGTGACGGTCGTCGACATTCTGCGTTCGTCCGTCTCAGTGCGCACACGTGCCACCGCTTTGCGTAGCTTACGTCAAAAAGTGTTTTCGCGCGTTTTCTAACGGTCCCAACGATCTTCAGCGGACGACAGTGGTAATACAAACCGTCTTTATTGTTATACATAGTTAGAAAAAAAAAACGAGTGGCACTCGGGGATTGCCGCGGTAAAGCTATTGCATAGCATTTTTTATCAACTTATGCAATTATAATTACTAGTGGTCGCCGTGTGTCCGAAATTCGGCCATAATTCATTTTAATTATTTTTCTGCCACACAATTTTAGTATATTTTTTTTCTTTGATATTAATTCAAGTTACACGTTTTGAGCGTGGTGACCGATAAGAAAACAAATGTACTATATGTAACGCTCAAAGCTATGCAATAGCTTAAAATACTGCATAATTAAAAAATAAATAAATAATTATAATTGCATAAGTTGTTAAGAAATGCTATGCAATAGCTTTACCGCGGCAGTCCCCGAGTGCTACACGTTTTTTTCATGATGATACGGTTATTGCCACGATACCTGTCTAAAAACGGTTTAAAAAATATTTGTATATCTGTTTGTTTTGGGTAATCTTCGAAACTAGTAGCTACCTATATAAAGAGTAACTTAGGCTATATTTGATCCCGGTATTCCCATGATAATGGGCATCACGCGGGTTAGGCGACTGAAACCGAAGCGGGTTGTAGTAAAAATATATATTAAAAGACAATACTAACACAAGATAGTAAAGAAACTAAAATGACGCAGATCTTTCGTCCAAATCTATCGGAAGCGTAGCTGAAGAACGGTATACCGCATATTGCAGCCAGTGGTAGTGCAGCTGCCATCCAAGAGATGTCGTTGTCTGTCAGCGGCGTCTCTGCTGGCGAGGACTTTGATTTGAGAAGTGGTCCCATAGGTGATAGCCACCCAATTTGAATACCATAGGTGAATGTTGGTATTGTTGCTGAAACAATAAAAATAATAATTAAACACAAAGTAGGAGGGTCAATCTTACCGACAGATTGGAGTCACTGGAGCGGCGAAGAGATTTTGGGTCACTATGCGTACTCTACCGACTCTTTCATGCAGAGTGCTCTGAGGAACTGTTGGTTTGGTACCACCGTCACCGTTTTATAAACGTACCACTCAATCCCGCAGCAGAGGTCATCCATTTCACCTGGAAACGTTATGATCTTCAACTTACGTTTCCAGCGATCATTTCTCCCATGTACGTGCAGGCTCTGGAATAAACTACCTGCTGCTATGTTTCCCAAGCGCTATGACATGTCCTTTTTTAAACGAGATTTAAGAAGAGTATTTACTTCATGGTAGGCAACGGCCTGGCTGTGCCCCTGGTATTACAAAGGTCCATGTGCGGTATTGGCAGCATCACTTACCATCAGGTGGGCTCGTTTGCCACCATCGGTAATAACAAAAAAAGGCTGCAGATAGAAGTGAAAACTTAAAACTGTGAACAAATAGTTATTTTTTAATATTTAAATTAATTATTATCCGTTGTCTGTGTGGTGACGGAGTAAGAATATAACTCACCACCCTCTGTCTTGCCCGTGAGTGATATAAAAGACGACTAAGGGATATTTTGTGCATATATCTATGTAAGAGAAGGAAAATTTTAAACAAAACTATAAGAACCTGTTTGACCAGCATGGTATAGTAAGGTAAGTCCAGCAGTCGGTATACTTCCCTGGCGAGATGAGATTTGAGAATTAAAACTTACTTTTATCTGGTATTGATATTTGTCACCACAGATATAGTGACATTGACATATACAGATATAGTGATAGCATTAACACGTCACGTAACCATGACAATGACGACTTACTCCCCGTCCAAACCTGTCTATCGATGTTTCACTTCAAAAATGAATTAAATATTATACAATACAAACAGAAGCTTTATGTAGGGACACGAAAAATGTATCGATACTTTTAGGTATCGAGTACTTGTCTTTCGATACTGATACTTTTGTACTCGATGCTTTTTATTCGATACTTTTACTCAATGAGTACTTTTAGGCAGGCATCGTATCGAAGAAATTGTAGAAAGTATCCAATATCCATGTTAAACTTGACCCTTTTTTTTTTTATGGGTGGGCTATGGTAAGCGCACGCGCGGTCCAGTCCGTCCGGGGCGATGAAAGGACGGCGCGCGGGACCATAACCCACCCGTACCCACGTCACCTCGTTGTTGGGCCGACCACCGGAGCAGCTGTGACTTGTCGTCAGTGGTCGGCCCGATGGAATACCCTTTCGGGTACCCTCACCTCTCGACATCCTGGGACGACGGACGCCGTCACGCGGTTAGCCACACTGCGGGTGACGGATAATTCCCCGGTCCGATCACCCGCGGCCTCGGCTAGGGCGGCATTAGGCGCAGATACTCGCGCCTACGCCGCCCGAGTCGCCGGCGGCGGAACGTATCGCCGAATAGGATCTCTACTCGCACACGATCCGCCGCCTCCTTCCGTGAGATAACGGCCTCAAAGAAGGCGGCGACCGCGTCCCAGTTCCTGACGCTGACGAGCATCTCCCTGGCGATGGTCGGCAGCGCCAGGTCGGCACCGATATTCGCGACGAGTTCACGGCGTTCTCCCTCCCACGCAGCACACTCCTCGAGCGTGTGCTGCGCCGTGTCCTCCTCGCAACTGCAGTGGTGGCAGGACGGTGTGCTCTCCCCCCTGACAACCTTATGCAGGTACGTCGCGAAGCAGCCGTGCCCCGTCAGCACCTGCACCAGTCGGAAGGAAAGCAGCCCGTGCCTCTGCTCCAACCACTCCATCAGCACTGGCCGGAAGGCCTCGACGGTCCTGACACCGTACCGAGGACTCTCCAGCCGGACTGCCCAACGGGCAATGACTCCACGGCGGGCGTCGACCCGCCAGGCGGTGATCTCCTGCAGGGAGACCATACCGCCGCGGGCGCGCGACTCCGACACCCGACGATAAATGTCGGCGAGCATCTCCGCGTCCAGGTCCCACGGGGGAGTTCCGGCCAAGAGGCACGCTGCCCCCGTCGACATCGTGCGGTAACCGCGTATGGCCCTGACCGCCATGACCCTCTGTGGTCGCCTCAAGAGGGCCCTTAGCCGGACGGTCAGGGACCCCACCCACACCGGTGCGCCATACAGAGCCATCGACCGGATCACCCCCGCGTACAGCTGTCGGCACGTAGCGCTGGGTCCACCCACATTCGGCATCAGCCGCGAAAGGGCGGACGCCGCGCCGACAAGCCGGGGAACAAATCGATGGAGATGCTCCCGGAACCAAAAATGCCCGTCGAGCACCAGGCCCAAGTACTTCATGTGGGCCTGGATGCTGATGGTGACCGACTTCACGGTGATCGAAGCGCCGGCGGGAGGCCCGGCGGTACGGAGGCCATGGAACAAAAGGGCCTCCGTCTTTTCCAGGGCTACCCTCAACCCCAGCGCTTCGAGCCGCCTGACAATCTCCTCGGTGCCGAGAGTTGCCAGGCGTGCCGCCTCCTCTAGCGTCCCACCCCGAGCTGTGACGAGTGTATCGTCGGCGTAGCAAATTACGCCCAGCCCGGGTGGGAGGCTTCCTCTCAACGCCCAGTCGTAGCCGATGTTCCACAGGGTCGGACCCAGAACCGACCCCTGTGGGACACCGCACGTCATGGGCGTTCGCACAACGTCCCCTACTCGGTTAACGTAGAGGACGCTGCGCCCCTCCAAGTAGTCTGCCACCAGCCGCCTGAGGTACACGGGCACCCCGTGATATCTCAGCCCCTCCCTGATGCAGCTGAATGGCAGACTGTTGAAGGCGTTGGCGATGTCCAGGGACAGCGCCAACAGAACTCCTCCGCCGGTGACGGCCTCCTCTACCACGGCCTTCAGGCGCAGCAGGGCCGCGATCGTCGAACGCCCTCTCCGAAAACCAAACTGGGCGTCCGACAAATCGGGCCCGACCGCGACGAGGTGCCGCTCGATGCGGGCAGCCAATACCCTCTCCAGCAGCTTGCCCGCATCATCGAGCAGCACGATGGGCCTGTAGGCCGAGGCCGACTCGGGAGACCGTCCCGGTTTCGGCAGGAGAACCAGCCTCCCCTCTTTCCAGCACCCAGAGAACTGCCCGGACGTCAAACAAGCGTCGAACAGTCCCCTGAGGCGTGGTCCCAGGTGTTCGAGGACCAGGGCCAGAACACGGTTCGGAATACCGTCGGGCCCGGGAGCGGTGGATTTCACTCGCATACGCGCCACCGCCGCCCCCATTTCCGGCTCCGTGATGGGCGGTGCACTTTCATCGTCGGCCTCCCGGTCGCTGTCCGGTGAAGCCATGACCGGGGGCATGTGCTTCGCCCGCCGTGGAAAGAGGTCCTCGACAACTCTGGAGAGGAGGCTGGGCTGGAGAGTCTCGGTGAGGGGGGGGGGGGGATTTGGCCCGCCCGCGGAGCTTGTTCAGCGCCGCGAGGTAGGGGCGACCCCAGGGGTTACGCTCGAGACTGTCCAGCATCTCCCGCCGACTAACGTCCTTGGCGGTACGGATGGCCAGCCTGAAGGCAGACCGCGCACTGCGGTAAGCCTCGTACAGAAGGTCCGCCAATTATCGGGACCACCAGGGGACCGCACTCTTCAGGGGCAGACGCCGCACACGGGGCATGGCCGCATCGCAGATCTGCGTTAACGCACAGCGGATGCGGCAAGTCTCGGCATCCACCCCGTCCGCCTGGAGCGGTGAGGACAGCCACGACTGAACGATGGCTGCCTCCGCCAACAGGTCCCGATCCAATCGACCCACAGCCCACTGCGGAAACGCGGGAGCTCCGTCCGCCGTGTGACCCCTGCTGGGCTGCAGGAGGGTCCGGGAGACCTCTATCCGGATGTATCGGTGGTCGGATAGGGTCTCAACCTCCTCCTGGACGCACCAGCTCCTCACACGTGCTGCGACATTAGGGCTAGCGAACGACAAGTCCACTATCGACCCGCCCTGCTGCCGCACGCACGTTTGCACCGAGCCCCTGTTCAGCAAACAGAGGCCCAATGCCGCCGCCCACTCTTCGACCGCCCGCCCGCGGGCATTCGTCCTGGGGGACCCCCACGCCGTGGACTTGGCGTTGTAGTCCCCCAGAACGAAGACTTGGCGCGGTGCCAGTCGCCGTATCGAGGCCCCCAGGATGGTGAGGAAGGCCCCGAAATCCGTCGCGCTCCTGTTAGGGGAGAAGTAAACAACAAATAGCGTAACCTCTCCCCATTTCGCCGCGACATACCCATCGCCCCTGTCCTTGAGCAACAAAGGCGGGGAATGCCACGACGTGGAGGCGACGATTGCCACAGAGCAGTCACTGCTGTCCAGCCAATTGGGCCGGTCAGGCACCACGTACGGCTCCGCGGCTACGGCTGCACCGATCAACCACTCCGCCATGGCTTGTAGGAAAACGTCCTGTGCCTCGGCGGCGTGGTTGAGGTTGGCCTGCAGGTGGTAGGATTCGGTCGCCATTAGTGGGCCGTATCCATCACCTCCTCCACGCTGGCGGGCGATCGGGTCGCGCTAAGGGCGGGAGCGGCCGGGGTCGTCGGGCCGCTCCACCCCTTTGGAGCCGAAGCCGGGGGTCTGCAATCCTTGTCCCCCATGCGGTGTGTGGCGGGCCTATTGCCCGCCGCACATGCGGGGCAGTGGGGGGTGGCGGCGCAGGATGCCGCCTTATGCCCGGGTTGACCGCAGCGGAAACAAAGGTCGCTGCAGTCAAAGCAGTTAGTGCATGTCGGCCGAGTGTGTCCGACCGCCATGCACTTGTAGCACCTCGCAGGCCGGGACTCCAGCACGGTCACCCGCGCCGAGCGCCCACGAGGAGCCTGCCTGAGTCGGCCAGTTTCTTGGCCGACTCCACCGGGCACCGCAGCCAGGCGGCACCGACACCGCCCGGACCAGAGCGGATGGCGCCAATTCGGACGGTGTCCGAGGCACATCCGGTTCTAGCTACGATAGCCTCCCGGACGTCCTCCACCGTCACGGAATCGTCCAGACCCGTAATGCGCATTTCGGCACACTTTACGGGCCTGGCGATTCGGACGCCACCCTCCTCCTCGAACAGACCCCGCAACTTCGTGGCCAAATTGTTTGCTGCCTTGGCGCCCTCGGCCCCAGGGAACTTCAGGATCCGAGCCCCTGTCTAGGCCTTGCGGGTCCTAGCTTCGACGCCTCCAATGTCAGAGACGTCTAACTCCCGCCGGGCGCGACTCAGGACGGCCTCGTAGCTTAGGCCCCTCTCAGTCGCCTCAGGCAGCAGAGTAATAACAACTGCGGCTGATTTTGGCGGCCGGAGCCCCTTGCGCGACCTCTTGCCTCTCTTCTTTTTTCCGGTTCCCGCCTGGGAAGCAGCAGCTTCCGCGGCGTTTTTTGCTGCCGCCCTCCTTTTCTGACCGCGAGCCTTCCTGCTCCACTCAGCCACCTGCCAACCCTGTTCCAGCATGCCAGCATGGCAGCGTTGAGCACAGCGGGCGCGGTCGCGGGCGCGCTAGCCGGTACTTGCGGCATCGTTGCGGGCACCGACTGCGGTACGGCGGGAGCCGGCGCCACCCTCGCCTTTTTAGTTGTGGCGGGACCCTTAGGCCCAGCCACGGCCGCCGCAAAGCTGGCCGCGCGGCCACCCTGGCATGGTAGCGGGGTGGGACTCGACGCTACCGTCGGCCGCGCGGCCCTAGCCCTGCCCGCAGCGAGTGGCGGCCGGAGAGGTGCCTCAGGAGGGAGTCTCGCCTCCACGGCCTCGATGCGCGCCTCGACCATCCGACCAACTCTGGTGAAAATGGCGCGCATCGCCTCATCCGACACGCCGTCCACCACAGGAAGTGGCATCTCTGCGGCCGGGACACGCCCCGTGGCGCGAGTCGACGCAGCAGGGGGGACGGCAGGGACAGCTCTCGTCGCCGGCGTCGGTGGCAGAGTTGACGTCGGTGGCCCAGAATTCGGCGCGGCCGGCCACAGGCGTGCGAATTGGGCCCGCAGGTCAGCCATTTCTTTGGCCAACCTGCGGTTCTCCTTTTTGACCGCCGCCAGCTCCGTCTCCAGCTTCATAATAAGGGGCTTGCAGGCCTGATACCTCGCCACTGAGGCGGGCATTTTCAGCCTGCAGGGCTGCCACTCCTGTTGTTGGGGGGTCATCGTGCGCAGCGGGCTCAGCAGCCGCCGCATTGGTGGAAGGGATGTCATCCAACACCCTCGGCAGCCGCCGCCTCATTCGCCCGCTTACGAGCCTCGGCCTCCCGCACCTGGCTTACTGGAGACGGAGTCGCAGTTCTCGCCGCCACCGTGGCCCCACGCCCTCTGCGTCCCCTGCGTGAGGTCGCCACCTTGGGAGGAGGCATAATGTCTCCACTCCCATCCGAATCGGATGCGGAGCTGCCACTCTTGTTCAGAGGCCGCTTCCGCATCTGTGGGGGGAGGGCCTCTTCCCTCACCGTCTTGGCCACCGCCAGAGATGATGCGGCAGGCCCCCCGGCGGCCTGAGCGGCCGGGCTCTCCTTCATGTTAGACGGCCCTGCGGCATTGCCGCCCTCGTCCATCGACTGCTCTGCGGTCGCGTCAGTCTCCGCTGTCGCAGTGCTGTCCGCATCAGAAACGCTGCCGTCTCTGGGCGGAACGTCGGCAGCACGCATTGTCTGCGTCTCCGCCCGCCGTTGTTTCGCTGCGCGCCGTCTGGCGCGCTCCGTTGCAGGGGTGGGTTTCCTCTCCCGCTTCTTCTTTCGGGCCTCCTGTACCGCCGGGCCCTTGGCTGATTTGGGTGCCTCCAGTGCGGAACTGCAGTCCGACGAAGCATCCCTCCCCTCTGTGCCAGTTTTGCAGTAGCCTGGCAAGGCTATAGCGTGGGAACTAGGCTCCCCGTTTGTGGTGGTTTTGGGCATCTCACCCCTCCTGTCTGCATCTTTATCATACGAGAAATCCATAAGGTTCCCACGAGTATGGGAGAAATAACGGTCCACCCGGGCAGAGATCCCGATACCCGGGTAAGCGTACATTTGTTTCCCAACACAGGGGGTCTGCAGGTACCCTGGCTGGGGGCACGCTAACGTCTGAACAACCCATCAGCTATGCATCCTCTCGCCGCGCGCCAGAACTTAGGATTCTGGGTGATTGTTTTATAGAGGTTTTCTTCCTCGCGGTCCAGGCGGTTAAGCCAAGACCCTCGCTCCTGAATCTAGGCCTCAAGACAAATGTCCCGAAGCAAGAATCAGGTCTACGATTTGTCGCGGTTGGCAAATGCTTGTCCAGTCCTCAAACGAATGAGTGACTGGGCCCGTCGAATTTTCGCGTCTAATACCCACTACAATTAGAGGGCATGGAGCGAATTTGGGGCATCCCACAAACTGGGCCCCCCCTCGGGCCAGATATTTGCCACGAGCGACAATTCCAGAGAGCAGTGCAAGGAATTGTCGCTCGTGCCCAGGGTACACCACGCGGAGGTTTCTGGCGTAGCACCCCAATACGGCTCATGCTTATGATAACGCCACCTAGGTAAAGCGTAACGAACCTTCTAAAAAGTGGCCAGACATATTTTAATCCGAACACAGATGGACAAATTTCTAAAAAAAAAGCTCATCACGGCCTAGATTCTAAGCAAAGTACTCAGTACTCGATACTTTGTGGTATCGATACTTTTGTTTCAATACTTTATTGAGTACGATACTTTTTCTTCGATACTACTCATGAGTACAGTATCGATACTTTCGTTTCGATATCGTGTCTCTAGCTTTATGATCTCTATTAATATTAATCCGTGTGATGGCGGACTAGGAATATAATAATAATAATCATTATCTTTATCATCTGAGCTTACATACGTCCTGTTGCTAAGTTCGAGCCTCCTCCCTAATAAAAAGAAAACTACTAAATCATACCCTTAAATTGATTGCTTTAAAATACTGTCAACTATACTGAACAATACAATAAAATCGGCTAAGTGCGAGTCGGACTCGCGCATGAAGGATTCCGTACCATTGACTAGGTGAACAAGTACCTACCAGTTGCCATTATCGATATCAAGCAAAAAAAAATCAAGTTTGTTGTATGCGAGTATTTGCTGTTATAGCGGCAATAGAAATGCACCATCTGTGAAAATTTCAACTGTCTAGCTATCACTGTTCTTGTGATACAGCCTGGTGACAGACGGACGGACGGACGGATAGCGAAGTCTCACTAATAAGGTCCCGTTTTTACCTTTTGGATACGGAACCCTAAAAATGGCACGGAATTACGAGATAGACGTAAAACAACTTTTTATTTGTTTAGCACCCGCTGAAGTTATGGCTTGATATTATAAAGGACGTGTGGTGACGGAGTAAGAATACAATTCACCACTTCCTATCTTGCCCGTGGATGTCGTACAAGACGACTATGGGACATGGTATGCATATAGCCAGACCACTGACATCAAGTCACCCTGCTCCGGTGGTCGGCCCAACGACGAAGGCGACGTATCACGGGTTGGTTATGGGTGTGCGTGCTTATGCCCCTCTGTCACCGCGGACGGAGTCGAGCCCTCGCTCCGACCGTAAGTGCGCCGACCGTAACACACCAGAAAAAAAAAATGGTAAGCATCCTTGCAACCTTGCATCTGTGCAAGAGAAGAAAAACTCGAAATAAAACCCTATAATAACGTGTCTGACCAGCATGGTATAGTAAGGTCAATTTCTCTCCTATTGTGGAGGAGACTCGAGCCCAACAGTGGGACGTATATGAGCTGAAATAAATGAATGAATTCTAAAAAATGGCATGATAATCAAAAAGTTAAATTTTGATAATAATTTGATTGTTGTACAAAAGGAAACCATGCATGGACATACCCCTTTCCTAGTAGAATCATTATTACCCATTAAAGTTCATTTACTTTGTATTGCTGGGCTCAACTATTCCTCTGTAATGCGAAGGCAATTCACCTACCCAAATAGGAGGGCAAAGCAGTCCCCGAGTGCCACACTTTTTTTTTTAAAAAAACCTTTGCTAAAACAACCTAAAAATAAAAAAAATAAAATAATTTATGGGTATATAGGTATATAATATAATGTAATTGTCTGTGGCTTTTGTAGAAGGTAAAATTTTACTAATATATATATATATATATATATATATATATATATATAAGTATATGTTAAAAAATAATACAGATTATTAACAGTTGAATTTAAAAACTTAAATACATTTTTAACATTAATAATTGCATATAAAAGCTATGAACTGTATAATAGGTTTATCAATAGCTTTTTTGTTAGATCATAGCCGTTAAATTAGTTTTATTGCTCCAGTTGTCTTTGTCTAGATCACAACAAGGCGTTGTTGATTGGAATACAGTTTTGAATTGCAAATTCTCTTAATAAAGCAATGATGACACTACAAACGAACATGCATGTTGTACTAATATTTATTCAATGGTATAAATAAGTGTTATTTATAGCGAAACAGTGGTAAGAATAAGAATTCCTCCGTTGTAAAGTTCTATGAATCGCCGTAACCCTTGATACGGGAAGTCAGAACTGGGAATCGCCGATTTTGAAGCCTTTGATACGAAGCTGTTAAATAGACACCCTCAGAATGGGACGGCTAATCATTCTTCTTTTATTTACTAAATAAAATTGGTAAATGAGTCTACTTTAACTTGATTTATTTTGATTTATATCCGAGGGTGACCGAATAAGAATACAATCCACCACCCACTCTCTTGCTCGTGGGTGACGTAAAAGACGACTAAAGCACTTATTACACTACACGTTATTCAGGGCCCTGAATCACTGGGGGTGCTGTACAACAGCTAAATAGTGGAACTTGTTTCACCTTTAGCGAAATAACAGTTTCAGAAAACTGTTCCAAAATAACAGCCTGTTGTGCTGTAATACGAGAAAAAAGGGGAAATAACCATTATTTAGGAATAATTTTTAGAAGTGGTTTCCGTGTTTGTTCCTAAAATGAAAACGATATATTTTAATCATAAAAATTATCAACCATCCATTTTTAATACATTGTTCTTTGTAAATAAAACTACTTTTACGGATTATATCGCGTTTGTATTTGATTTATGAGTGCCCGACGTTTCGAACACTTTCCAGCATTCATGGTCACGGGCGGACTAAGGTGTCTCACGTCCAACAAGTAATCGTTATTACAGACATTTATAATTATCTACCCGATACAGAAAATTAGTTATAAATTTATTAAATTTGACCTTGTTGACATTGTTCTTTATTAATTTAACTACGTCCTTTCCACTATGGAGGGTAGAAGTAAGCAGAGCCATCTCAGTGTATTAAAAAGTATCCGTTGAAAGGGAGCAAATTGAAGTGGCGCTATAGCATCGAGTGGGAGAATTTTAAGAAGAGCGCCACAAATTATTAGGGTAGGATACTAAACTGAAAAAGGAAAAAGAATCCGCTTTGTTACAGCACATTTTTTAAAATTATCATAATATATAGACAAACATGAGTATCATTAATTTGTCACAAGATTTAATATTCGTTGCAAGAAAATATTACGATAAAAAATAAATGCTCTGATTATACTGTATGTGTTTGTCTAATATTACTAGTTCCATTTGAATCATAATGATATGTTAACAAAAATATTATTCTATCAAAATGTGAATATCCAATCTAATGAACACAACAGGCAAACAGAAAACAGTTGTCAGCTGAGAACAGAACAGTTTTTTTTCGCTTTCCTACAAATGTAATTGTTTATGCTAGAATAGAGAATAGCATGTTCCCTACTTTTATTCTTTCTAACAAAGGTGATCTGCGTAGGATAGAATAGAGAAAAGCATGTTCCGCGTTCAGATGTGTTCGGGTGGGTTGTTACGCCGATTTGACAACAGTTCCATGCTGTTATATTTCAAAACCGTATTTATTTTATTTAGGTATTTAACTGATTTGATATATACGCCTCTTATACCTTAGTATAACTTAGTTTTGCTGTAACCGTCTCAAGTATTGCACGTCCGCTACAATGGCGCCTACATTGTCAAAACAAAAAATTGCTTTTGCTGTAGCCGCTGTAGTTTCAAGCATGAAAATTAAAAAAAAGAAAAAGAGAATCTGGGTGAAGGAATATTTACAATTAAGACCAAGGCTTTCTAATATGCAGATACTTATGTTCTGGACCAATCAGATCTAAGAAATTACTTAAGAATAAGTGGTGTTGAATTTGAAGAGCTATTAACTTTAGTAACTCCTTTTATACAAAAACAGGACACAATTTTAAGACAAAGTATAAGCCCTAGAGAAAGATTGATTGTCACATTGAGATTTTTAGCCATGTATTAGAAATGAATGGTTGATAATTTTTATGATTAAAATATATCGTTTTCATTTTAGGAACAAACACTGAAACCACTTCTAAACATTATTCCTAAATAATGGTTATTTCCCCTTTTTTCTCGTATTACAGCACATCAGGCTGTTTATTTTGGAACAGTTTTCTGAAACTGTTATTTCGCTAAAGGTGAAACAAGTTCCACTATTTAGCTGTTGTACAGCACCCCTAGTGATTCAGGGCCCTGAATAACGTGTAGTGTAATAAGCGCTTAAGGGATATCTTGTGCATATTACAACTATGCAAAAGAAGGGAAACTCCCTAACGAGCGTGGTATAGTTAGGGACACGACAAAAGTATCGTTACTTTTAGGTATCGAGTACTTGTCTTTCGATACCGATACTTTTGTACTCGATACTTTCTATTCGATACTTTTACTCAATGAGTACTTTTGGGCAGGTATCGTATCGAACAAATCGTAGAAAGTATCCATGTTAAACTTGACCTTACGGCTCATGCTTATGGTAAACGCCATCTAGTTAAAGCGTAACGAACCTTCAAAAAAGTGGTTCGACATATTATTTTAATCCGCACAGAGATGGACAAATTCCTAAAAAAAAAGAAAAGCTCATCACGACCTAGATTCTAGGAAAAATACTCAGTACTCGATACTTTGGAGTATCGATACTTTTGTTTCGATACTTTATCATCGATACTACTCATGAGTACAGTATCGATACTTTCGTTTCGATATCGTGTCCCTAGGTATAGTGTGTCAATGTCCCTCCCAATATAGAGGAGGCTCGAGCCCAGCAGTGGGATGTATATGAGCTGTAATCATGGGCGTACCCAGGTTCTGGGCCATGCAAATCAGATTTTTTATAAGCTAGGTGCTTATCTATATATATATATATATTATATATGTATATAAAAGGAGAAGCTGACTAACATATAACGCAGGGCCTAAACTATAAGAGTTAGAAACTTGAAATTTTGCACAGGGGTTCCCTTTATAACGTAGGGAAGCACTAAGAAAGGATTTTGGAAAATTCATCTCTTAAGGGGGTCAAACAGGGGTACAAAATTAGTATGAAAATTTGCCGCTTTTGAACTTATTCCAATGAAATTCAGTACGAAGATTCTTCATTGAAAACCATGAAATAGGTGTTCACCACGTCGCCTTCGTCGTTGGGCCGACCACCGGAGCAGGGTTACTTGTCATCAGTGGTCGGCCCGTTGGAATACCCCCTATTTGGGGTACCCTCCCATCGACTGACGTCCTCCCCTCGAGGAGGACGTCGGTCTTTCCTCACGCGATCAGCCTCTCGGCGGGTGACGGACTAACTCCCCGGCCACGTCACCCGCGGCCTCGGCTAGGCTGGCATGGTGCGCAGGTAGTCGCGCCTGCGCCGCCCCAGTCGCCGGTGACCGTGACCCTAGGGGTCGCCCCTATTGTGCGGCGGTGAGTAAGCTCCGCGATAACGCCCATGACGCGTGGTGTCCCACAGGAGTTGGTCCTCGGACCCACCCTGTGGAACAACGGCTATGACTGGGCGTTGAGGGGGAGCCTCCCGCCCGGGCTGGGTGTGATTTGTTACGCCGACGACACACTCGCCCACGGTGGGACGCTAGAAGAGGCGGCAAGCCTGGTGACTCTAGGCACCGAAGAGATCGTCAGGCGGATTGAGGCGTTGGGGTTGAGGGTCGCCCTGGACAAGACGGAGGCCCTCTTGTTCCATGGGCACCGCATGAGCCCTCCCATCGGCGTCTCGATCACCGTCCCGATCACCGTCCATTCGCTTGATATCAGCATTCGGGACCATATGAGGTATTTGGGCCTGGTGCTCGACGGGCAATGGTGGTTTCGGGAGCATTTCCGCAGGTTCGCTCCACAGCTCGTCGACGCGGCGTCCGCCCTATTGTGGCTTATGTCGAACGTGGGCGGACCGAGCGCTACATGCCGATGGCTGTACGCGGGGGTCATCCGGTCGATGGCCCTGTACGGCGCACCGATGTGGGCGGGGTCCCTGACTGTCTGACTCAGGGCTCAGGACCACAGAGGGCCATACGCGGATGCCATATGGTGGCGACGGAGGCAGCGTGCCTGTTGGCCGGGACTCCTCCGTGGGACCTGAAGGTGGAAATGCTCACCGGTTTGTATCGGCGGGTGTCGGGGGTGCGAGCGGAGGGCGGTGTGGTCTCGTTGAGGGAGCTCACCGCCTAGCGCGTCGACGCCCGCCGAGACGTCATTGCCCGTTGGGCAGTCCGGCTGGAGAGGCCTTGGCTCGGGGTGCGAATCGTGGAGGCCATCCGGCCGGTGCTGATGCAGTGGTTGGAACGGCGGCACGAGGTGCTCAGATTCCAACTGGTGCAGGTGTTGACGGGGCATGGATGCTTTGCCAAATACCTGAACAAGGTCGTTAGGAGGGAGAGTACACCGTCCTGCCACCACTGCGATTGCGACGAGGACACAGCGCAGCATACGCTCGAGGTCTGTGACGCTTGGGCAGAGCAGCACCGTGAACTCGTCGCAATCATCGGTGCCGACCTGACGCTGCTGACTATCGCCAGGGCGATGGTCGGCGGCGTCAGGAACTGGGACGCGATCGCAGCCTTCTACGAGGCAGTAGTCTCGCGGAAGGAGGCGGCAGATCGCCTGCGCGAGGAGCGCAGCCTCGATAAGGCGATCCGCCGCCGGCGACTGGGGTGGCGTAGGGCGAATACCTGCACCTTATGCCGTCCTAGCCGAGTCCGCAGGTGACGTGACCGGGGATTAGTCCGTCACCCGCCGAGAGGCCGACTGCGTGAGGAAAGACCGACGTCCTCCCCGAGGGAGGACGTCAGTCTCCCTCGGGGAGGACGTCGGTCCTGTCGGCGGTTACGCCCCTCTGTCATCCCGGACGGAGTGGTGTGAGGAGCGCGCCGACCGCAACACACCCCCAAAAAAAATGGGAATGAATTCTGCTTTGATATTTTTCACTTTAATACACAAGTAATAAATTCATACAACGCCAATGATTAATTAACTGCACTGATAACATAATGGTTAAGATACCAACCTACCATGCCAGTGTCACGGGTTCAACGGTCCAACCGCGGACAATCTTTTGTGTGGTCGACAAATTGTTGCTCTGAGACTGGGTGTAATTTGTGTCTGTCACTTATATGTTTGTGAAGTTTGTTAGGGTTTGTTTGGGTGTAGCGCAAAATTCATGGTTTGTAGAATGAATAGACAAAAAAGGTCGTGCATGGTCACTCGAACACCCCTTTTTGATCCCAGGCAGCAAACTATATTGTCGTTGTACCGACCTCGCGCATTCAGGCTCGCTACGGGTGGAGGACTAATCCCCGTTTCAGACATCCGTGTCTTTGACGAGGTTGGTTTTTTATTTGCAAAGTTGTTGTTGTAAGTGATACTACTCATGGCCTTTGGCCAGGTTGCTGCCTACTTCCGGTCTCTCGCTTTGGATGGACTGGTACGCGATATTAGATGGACGATTGTCGAAAGTATGATTCTATTACGTAAAGATAGTAAAGCGCAAGCACTCGGGCTAGCCACCACCCGACGCCACAGCGGTGGAACGAGTCAGCTTGGAAGATTTTTTCCTGACTCCTCTCCGCCAAGTTCTTACGCAAGATAACTGCCAAGCAGAAGTTGGCGTCCTCATACCAGGTACTGACTTGTCGACTATAATCTAAGTGATGGTCGGTAGCTTCGACAGTGATGCTTGCGACTCGGTCGACATGGCGTGGTATCCGTGTGTAGCTCTGAACATCATGGCTTTCTGCGAGTGCCAGAAGAAAATTTTAAGACAAGTGTACCAAGTGGTCAGAATTCGCTCACACAGGTGTACCGTACAGGGCCATTGATCTAACCAGTCTCCCGTACCGACTACAACATTTAACACCGCGTTAACGAGCCGGTTAGTGATTTTATAACAATGTTCCTGAAATACCGTCGCCCGTCGAGAACTAAACCCAAATATTTCATTTGGTCCTCAAGCGAGTGGAACTAAATCACCGATGATTGCTGTGCCAACAGGTGTATAGCAACAGGGTCTATGAAACAGCAAATCATTCGTTTTATATGGGGCTACTCTAGGCGGCATCGTGACTCATCGAATCACCACCTTGATAACGAGTATGGACAAACATATCGCTTATTTAAATTAAGCCCAGCCCGTAAAGGGACCAGTCTCAGCTAATGTACCATACAATCATCCGCAAGTACGGTACGGGGAGCTGTACAACGTAGGGGTTAGCACAAAGTCTTCTGCGTGCTTCACGTAGGGGCCACTGTGCCACTTCAATTAGTCTGGAGTCAGCCGCCTAAGGTATAGAAGCACCCCCTGATAATAGCGCCTCTGATATACCAGGTTGGCATTAAATCATCAAGAGCAACAGTGAGCCTGTAAAACCCTGAACACACTACACAGTTAGCCATGATTGCCTCTGCCACACATGATTTCTACGCGGACGAAGTCGCGGGCAAAAACTAGGAAAGAATAAAAAAACTTAAATTAAAATAGATATTGTTTTAATATAAATTCTTTAACTAGGTACTTATACAACAGCTATTTTAAAAGTAACTTTCGAGGGTCTTCAGCAAAACGATGTGACTGTTACTGTTATAGATATCTAACGAACGCGCCGCGTAATTTTTAGTTGTAAAAGTATTGTATTGCAAACTAATGGCAAAATTCGTTTTGTAAAATTCGTTTTCTTAATTGCCCCCCCTGCCCTACCCTGGGTACGCCCATGGCTGTAATGATGATGACGAAGATGATTTAATTAAATTAAATTGTATTCGGTTCATTTAAATTGGATTTGTTATTGGTTTGATTTAGCATGTTTAGTATGTACTAGCAACCTGCCCTCGCTTCGCTTCGGTTTCAGCCTTGCCTGCGTAGTTCCTGTCCCTATGGGAATACCGGGATAAAATATAGCCTAGTTTACTTCCTGATATGATAGCTTTCCATTGGTGAAAGAATTTTTGAAATCGGTCCAGCCGTTTTGAAGATTACCCGGAACAAACAGACAGACAGACAGATAGACAAAAAAAAACATAAAGTGTATTTTAGGCATATGTATAGTGCAAATAACCGCGTGAGCATGAAAAAAGCCTATTATTTTGACATTACAAACAGACACTCCAATTTTATTTATTGGTATAGATTCTTACCAATATTATAAATGCGAAAGTAAGTTTGTTTGTTATCCTTTCCGAACCGATTTCAAAAATTCTTTCACCAATGGAAAGCTATAATATCAGGGAGTAATATAGGTTATATTTTATCCCGGTGTTCCCACAGAAACGGAAACTACGCGGGTAATGGCAACCGAAGCGAAGCGAGGGCTGGTTGCTAGTAATTTATATATAGTGTGTATACTATTTATAATATCCACTAGTTAATGTTACTAACATTAGTTTTTTTTTTAAGTTTTTATTGATACTAACAAAATATGTAGTTAGTCAAAATTTGTAGTAACAATTCCGAAATAAATTGTTATTATTAAAAGACGTCGCCATCTGTACCGTCAAATCTTAAAATACATACTAAAGGGTTTTGAACTAAAGTTTTTATATATTTTTTTTTGGGGTTGGGTTGCGGTCGGCGCACTCCTCGCTCCACTCCGTCCGGGACGACAGAGGGGCGTAAGCACGCACACCCGCAACCCACCCACGATGCACGTCGCCTTCGTCATTGGGCCGACCACCGGAGCAGGGTGACTTGACGTCAGTGGTCGGCCCGACGGAATACCTCCTATTTGGGGTACCCTCCCATCGATCGACGTCCCCTCCCTCTCGGGGAGGACGTCGGTCTTTCCTTACGCGGTCGCCCTCTCGGCGGGTGACGGGCTAATTCCCCGGTCACGTCACCCGCGGCGTCGCCTAAGGCGGCATAAAGTTCTTATATATAACAGTTAATAGTTTCATCACTAATTCAGCACTATTTTAATTATCATCATCCTGTTCTTATCGCAATTATTTTGGTTGACGCAATATGTACTATTCTTTCATAGTACATATTGCAAAAGCACTACACATTGTAAATAAAATTACTTTTACGGATTATATCGCGTTTGTATTTGATTTGTGATTGCACGACGTTTAGAACACTTTACAGCGTTCATGGTCACGGGCGGACTAAGAAAACGAAGTAAAACAAAGTAAGCCGCCTTTAAAAATGAAAATCAATATTAATTTAGCATTATGTCCTCTGAGTTTTCTTGCTGGATCTTTCTCAGTGTGCCCGCTTTCCGATCCGGTGGTAGTATATTAGATTTGTTAGGTTTAAATTAACAAATTGTAATAATAACTACTACACATTTAATGTTGAGTAATTACTAATCATAAACAATATAATTTTTTCATATAGAATCATTTTCTTCTTGTACTGACAATAAAGTACCAAAATGTGGATCAAAACTTAATAACTAATTTTCTGTAGCGGATAGATAATTATATAAATCTGTAATAACGTTGACTTGTTTGGACGTCAGACATCGTAGTCCGTCCGTGACCATGAACGCTGTAAAGTGTTCGAAACGTCGACAAATCACAAATTAAATACATACGCGTTAAAATCCGTAAAAGTAGTTTTTTTTCACCCACGGGCAAGGAAGGGGATGGTGAATTGTATTCTTACTCCGTCACCACATGGCCACCGTCCATGTCCATGGCTCCGTCACCAGATGCTAACACTATAATAAATTATGGTGCTGTATAGAGGCTACAAATACTACTCTTACATTGTTTGTGGCTGTCGTAAAAGGTGACTGAGAGATTAACGTAGATCACGAACAATTCTATCTAATACCATATTTTTTTTTGAAGTGAAACTTCTAATGCGACTTTCAACAAGGTTGCGTTAAACGTTTAACGCTACGGGAATAGGAAGAGACAGAGCGAAAGTGAATGCGTGGCACTCTTATGCATGTGCGTTGTATACCTGTTACAAGCCAGCGCGAGCGTTAACAACGAGTAGAGTCCAATATTTTTTTATCAGTTTCTATTTTTTTATCTTTTTTTTTATATTGACAAAAAACACGTGGCACCAAAGAAGTTTCACTTCTGACATGCGTATTTTCTACGCACGCTCTTTTACTTTTTCTCAGTCCATTCCGTCCGGGGTGACGAAAGGATGGCGCGCGGGCCCATAACCCATCCGTACCCACGTCGCCTTCGTCGTTGGACCGACCACTAGTGCCGAGTTCCTTATTCTCAGTGGTCGGCCCGACGGAATATCCTTTCGGGTATCCTCACCTCTAGACGTCCCTGTCCCGGGACGTCGGTTACCGTCACGCGGATCTAATGCCATCTAGTCAACAATTACATTCCCAAGAGGATTGACGTCAGGAAGGCGGCCGATTATAACACTATTGCTAATCACTTTAGCAATGTACTATACAAGAAAATCACATATCGAGTCAATCACAAAAATTTGGGATAAGGGTAGGGTGATGATGAGACCACTGAAGTCAAGGAATTCAGCACCGGTGGTCAGCCCAACGACGAAGGCGACGTGTCACGGGTGGGTTTAGTGTTGCCCAAATGCAAGACCAAGACGAGACTTGGACCGGTCTTGGTCTTGGTCTTGCAACATCACACCTGGTCTCGTCTTGGTCTTGGTCTTGCGCACCCGGGTCTTGGTCTTGGTCTTGGTCTTGCGCACCCGAGTCTTGGTATTGCAGCAAGAGTCTCGCAAAGTTTTGCAGTTAGAATAATGTAACAGTAATTTATCATGGCAATGAAAAATCCAACTAAATTAATCAAATATCCTATCCTATCTATCCATCTGTTAGCCTATAGTTCACTATTGAATACAATACTTACCACTGGAGAAAATTACTCTTCTATTCCCCTGGTGTTCCATTAGACAGCGTTACTACTCTTATGACAGGAATTTCGACCCTATTTTCTTAAGACGTCACCACACGAGGCAGTTGATTCAATAAATTTTATGTCATTTTATAATCAATGCGATATTTTACAATTAATGCGATTGTTTATATTTCCCTTCAAGTTAAGTAGTATGTATCTATTGTATTTCCAGTTTAGTTACTGATACTCTGAATACTTGTAAAAACCTGTTGCTCTATTGCCTATATAAATACTTTGGCCGCTGGATCCATGTAGCTCTTAATATACTGTTTATTCAAGAACATATAAAACTGATTTAAAATTTTATGGTTTTAATACTTGTAAAATGTATGATATTCGTCGTCATCGTCACAGCTCATAAAAGTGCCACTGCTGGGCTTAAGCTTCCTTCCAGTAAGAGGAAAATTGATCTACTATACCACGCTGGTCAGACATGTTGGTACAGGGTTTTCTTTCTAGTTTCACTTCTCTTGCACATATGTTATATACACAGGGTGTATCAGGTTATGGGACAACTGTTCATGTATGTTGTAGTTCAACAGTCATAGATCATAATTAGAATGTATATTACACAAAAACAATATAACGTAAAAGTTATAGTGATTACAAAAATGTGTGTCTAAGAGTTTATGCCTTAAATTTTATGCATTATGTAGGTATGTACAGACAGGATATATGTAAGCATGTAAAATTTCGACAGTATAAATAGGTATTAGATTTGCGCGAACCTTTCAATGGTTACGTAGGTACAAAGGCGACTCATCAACGGTCATCGGCCGATCAGCTGATTTATGTTAAAGCGAAGTTTGTCTTGCTTATGCAAACGTAATCATTGATTTATTCAAATTCTAATGAACATTTAACAAAATACGAATATGTTGTAGATTAAGTATCATTCCTTTATACATTTTAATTCATTAACGAATCGATATTTTTATTTAAATTTTTTTTCATGGGTTCCTAACACCATTGCCCGATCCGATTTGATACGACATCCACGGGTAAGAGAGTGGTGAATTATATTCGTACTGTCTTTTTTTTTTGTGTGTGTGTAGCTGTTGGTCGCAGATGATCTTGACAGCTTAACGCGGTCAATGGGTGAGCGCTGATGGCTCTCAACCTGGTAAGTAAGTTAAGCGAACATCGCCCGAGGGCTCCCCCCTGTGGGGAACGGACCTCGGCTCGGGGCGTCGCTGAGAGCAAAGTGGGCGTGGCCAAGTTTAGGATAATGACTTTTACGCGGCGCGGTTTTCGACCTCGACGGCGAGGCCGATACCGCGGAGTTTTATCTGTTATCGCTGCGCGAGCTGTGTAGGTCCTTTCTTGGCCGATCATAATAGCGTCATCTTCTTCTTCAAGAAGATGACGAGGATGTCGGACCGCGGATATTTTTGAGGGGACGTAGTTTACCGCCCCAACCACTAGTGGATTGGGGTGAGTCGTGGCAGAGGCAAAATAGCGCTGGGAGCAACGCTTCATGTACTGCCTGATGGTGATCGTACTCTGTCCCTACATGGACATTTATATAGATTAATTGTAGGCATATTTCTATGTCCAAAAGTGAACGTCGTTGGGCTAATGAATAAACGGATATATAAATATGTATAATGGGCAAGAGCACTCTCGTGATTACGGTATTTTTGTCCTTAAGCCTTTCCGAAGAGTAATTCTGAAAAGACAACATCAACATTGGGAATCGATTGGCCAATAGATGGATATCTCAAGACTGATTTGACTTGCCGTGTAGTGACGGAGTAAGAATATAATTCATCACCCCCTATTTTACCCGTGACTGCGAATCCACGACTAAGGGCTATAATATATAACATCGGTGCAAGAGAAGGAAAACTTGACATGTATGACCTGTAACAACACGGCCGATCACCGTGGCGATTCCCCTCCGGCCACGGCCGATTCTCCTCCTGTTATGTAGAAGACACGAGCTCAACCGTATATAAGCTGAAATGGTGATTTGAATTAAATGCAAGACCGCGAGACTCTTGCAGGCCCAGTCTTGGTCTTGCTCAAGTCTTGCAGGGCCAGTCTTGGTCTTGGTCTTGCAAAAATTAAGCGGTCTTGGTCTTGGTCTCGGTCTCGCATTTCTCGCAAGACCAAGACCAAGACCGCAAGACCAAGACTTTTTTGGGCAACACTAGGTGGGTTACGGGGCTGCGCGCGCCGCCCCTCTGTCACCCCGGTCAGAGACAGGTGACGGGTGCGATGACCGTAGCCCACACCTCAAAAAAAAAAAAAGAAAAAAATGGTGATGATGATAATTTAGATAAAATTATTTTTGATGTTTGAGAGTTATCATCATCATCATCATGGCAGCGTACTCTTTTATAGGAGGGAAATTGAATTATTATACCACGCTTGTCAGACATATTGACATAGGGTTTTGTCCTTCTCTTGCATAGATGTTATAAATCAAATCATTTATTCTACATAAGTCTCTTCTTATTCCGTGTGGTGACGGAGTAAGAATACAATTCACCACTACTATCTTGTCCGTGGATGTCGTAAAAGACGACTAGGGGATATAATATGCACATAACATCTATGCAAGAGAAGAGAAACTCGAAATGAAACCCTATACCAACATGTCTGACTAGCATGGTATAGTAGGTCAATTTCCCTTCCATTGTGGAGGAGGCCCGAGCCCAACAGTGGGACGTATGTGGGCTACGACGATGATGATGATGATGAAGCCCCTTAAGTGCCCATTTACATATTGTCAAATTTACACATCGTTTGAAAACAATACAATAATCTACCACCGGATCGGAACGCGGTCAAAAGCTGAGAAGATCCGGCAAGAAACTCAGCGGGCTGTCAATTTTTTTTTATCCTTTAAAATACGTATAAATTATTTTATACAACATACATATATGCTATTAGCTCCAGTGTGATGCCCTTCGAAATTGTATAATGGTAAATAATTTCAAAATTTAGTACAAAAACAATGCAAATAATTATATGCATATTTAATCCCTTAGTCGTCTCTTACGACATTCACGGACAAGATAGGGTTTTGTCCGGAGTCCAACTTACTCCGTCACCACAAGTATTACATATTTTTAGGGATTTTATTGCTGCATTAGATAATTTTTAAAGTTAAATGTATCTATTAGCAGCTAAATAATTTATATAGACGCTAAATTCACGCGCGAATCACGTAAATGAGTCATCTTATTCCATACTGATAGTGATTTTGTAATATTATATTAATTGGAGAGTCGTATGAACGAAACTTTAAAATAGTTGTACGAAATAATTTTGATAAAGATTTATACCTATATAAACTAACCCAACAGACGTTGTACTGTACAAATAAAAAAAAAAATCTTGAAATCGACAGCAGCGCCGGGTCCAATTGTGAATCTAAACCATTCTCGAATCCCCTTGAACACACACTAAAAATTTCAACATCTGTCTAGCCATTTAGGAGGAGTTTAGTGACATACATACGTATACAAGAAATTTGTATAATAAGATAAGCATCAAATATTAAGCGTGATTTTTTTTTTGAATAGAAAACTTATTTAGGCGCGTTGGATATTTGTGAGAGAAACAAAAACATTTTTTTTAAAGACAACGCTCGCAATACAAGGAAATAATCCTTGTATTGCGGGGGACTTTACAAATATATACTTAACGGACACAAATTACATCCAGACTCAGAACAATAATTTGTGGATCGCACAAAGTGTTGTCCTTTTTTTTTGGGGGTGGGTTACCCGTAACCCACCCGCGACACGTCGCCTTCGTCGTAGGGCCGACCACCGGAGCAGGGTGACTTGACGTCAGTGGTCGACTCGACGGAATACTCGACGTCCCTCCCTCGGGGAGGACGTTGGTTTTTCCTCACGCGGTCGGCCTCTCGTCGGGTGACAGACTAAATCCCCAGTCCAGTCACCCGCGGCCTCGACTAGGGGCAAAGTGTTGTCCTGCGTGAGATTCGTATCTGTAACGTGCGTGAGGTTGGTATTTTAACCACTACGCCATCTGTGCAGATTGTGTAGTGCAATTGAACTTGTGACAAACTTGCCCACACGTCTGTATATAAATATCTACATATATCACATACACTTCAATTTTATTTATTTGTATAGAAATGTATAGAAATACGTGCAACATAGCTATATTCATGTCAGAACTTTTGGAAAAAAAGAAAACAAATATTTTGATTGTTGATCGACAAGTTGTCGTACCGAGCCGGGTGTAATGTGTGTTCGTTAAATAAAATACTGTATATTGTTTGTCTAAATAAGAAATATTGTACTGACTTGATCTAAAAATTCTTGTTCCCAGTCTGGGTGTAATTTTTATTCGTATAATTATATCTTCTTCGCGCATGGTTATACCATAGATCAAGAAAAGAAAAATAAAAGTAATATTACGATATTTTTTAAAGTATTGCCTGCGCTTAAAATATTTCCTAACGATTAAAAAATACGTATTGTTCAAGTTTTCACTTCTGCCAGCATTCCCAAAGTGCCAACGTTTTTAGTTCGAATTATCATGAATTTTTTTTCTCGAAAGAACACCCCCTTCGTTCGGGCTTTTGAAACGTAGAAACAACAGATACAAATTAAAATCAGACGCGGCATAATAATTTGTGAATTGCAATATATATTGTCCTGAATGGGAATCGAACTTATGATACTGGAACGGTAGGTCGGTCGGTCATCATCATCATCATCGTAGCCCACATACGTCTCACTGTTGGGCGCCGGCCTCCTCCACAATGGCAGGGAATTTGACCTACTATACCATGCTGGTCAGACATGTTGGTATAGGGTTTTGTTTCGAGTCTTCCTTCTTTTGCACAGATGTTATGTGCATAATATATTATATCCCTTAGTTGTCTCTTACGACATCCACGGGTAAGATAGTGGTGAATTGTATTCTTATTCCGTCACCACACGGAAAGGTAGGTCGGTATCTTCTGCTAAATGCACCATCTTTAATTTTAATAAAATTTTCAACTTTCGTGTTAGGTGATGAAAAAAAATACGATTTATCTTGTGGTTGTCGTAAAAGATTACTTAGAGATAGATAACATTACTGCAAGGCAAGAAAAACTTGCAATAAAACTATACCAACGAAAACAAAAAAGAAAAACCTAGTAGATATATGTACTATCATCATCATTTCAGCCCACATTAGTCCCACTTTTGGGCTTGGGCCTTCTTCACAAAGGAAGGGAAACTGACCTACTATACCGCGCTGGTTCGACGTCTTTGTATAGAGTTTTAAGTCGAGTTTTCCATTTCTTGCATAAATATTATCTGCATATTATATCCCTTACTGAGATCGATTACGTCGACCCGAGTTTCGAGCATATCCGATGCTCATCATCAAGGCGAGTGCACGCCGAGGCCTCGCAGACGTAGTGTTTTGCCGTTATAGATATTATAATATGTTATGAAATATGATTGGTTAGAAGGAAAACTTGAAATAAAACCTTAAATCAACACGTCTGACCAGATATAGTAAATAAATTTTCCTCCCATTGTGAAATAATATTTATAAATAATCGTTTACACAGTTATGGAGGGCATATATATAAATGTTTAGAAACTGAAAGATTCAGATTTTTCTATATTACAGTTCTTGACGACGGGCAGATTTTATTCATTACTAGCAACTCGCCCTAGCTTCACTTCGGTTTCAGTCGTTTTACCTCCGTAGATCCTGTTCCCGTGGGATTACCGCGATAAAATATATCCTATGACACTTCCTGATATTATAGCTTTCCATTGGTGAAAGAATTTTTGAAATCGGTTCGGTGGTTTAAGCGTGAAAGCTTAACAAACAAACTTACATTCGCATTTATAATATTAGTAAGGATTAAAAAAATCATGAAGATTTAGGTGGAGTCCCGGATCTACTTCAATACCTTAATATGAAAAATGATTTAATATACTCCGTATCTAAGTAACATTTGTTGACGATGCTAGAGCGGAACTTAACGGTGAATTTTTTTAGTATTAATTATTTTTATAACAAACTATATGCGCGAAGTTGCGATATATTATAACAATTTAGTTATTACCAACATAAAATTACGAAATGTATTGCATGCGTGCATTATAATTTAACAGATTTACAAGTAGATAATTATATTAATGTAATTAGTTATATACATTAAGTTCTATTATTTTATTCTAGTTATTTAAGCAAGTAACGGCTGATCTTACGGTAGCAGTTTTTAATTATGAATAGGGTTTTCTACTAGCTAGTATTAGGAAAATCTCAAATATATTTAAGGGTAAAGGTAAGGGTTCTTTGGAAATAAAAAAGAAAATATGAGTAATAATTTGGCTTTTCACTTCAGCGAAAGTCTAAAATACAAGAGTTTGAATGTTAAAAAAAATATCGCGTCTATATAATACGTAAGACATCATAATAATTATTAAAAACTTACCTATAAGTGCAGTGATTATCTGTCTTTTCGCGCTACTTTCATTTTTCCGTCTGTCCATCTTTGCTGTTTAGCTCAACTGACGTGCACAAAATACGTAAGTGCAAAAAAAAATATTTTGTAGGTTATTTCACTAATTACTTACTAGTGTTATAAAATAAAATTACAACTGTATCACTCGTTTAGTTATGTCAAATTAGTTATTTTAAAACGAAATTATTAATTATTTACGCGCCTTTTTTATGCACCTGCGAACCAATTGACTGCCGCTCTACAACTACTTTTTTATAACCTATAATCGCAACTCATAACGTGTGCTGTGTAAACTATTTTGACAACGTTATATTATCAATCGCGTTTCCTATAACTGTATCTTATCAATAATACATAAAGTTTAATTTTAAATGATAATTTTTTTACCAACGGCAAGGACATGTGGTGACCAATGTGGCCATACCAGCTAAATGAATTTAGTTATCGTTCATTGGTTGTTGAATGATTTATACTGAACCTTGTCCCATTGTGATAAGGACTCTATTAAATTTACGTAACGGTATATGTTGGACAGTTGACAATATATTCTCACTTATTCGAAGAAAGTGTGAATGACATAAGAATGGAGTGTTTTAATGATATTACCATAGATATTACTTAACTCCTAAATGCGTTGGCCTAGCTAGATGTTTTGTGTAACAGGGGCAGCTGTCCATTTGAACTAACTTTTAAATATAATACTTACATTGTTAATTGTGACAGAGACGAAAGACGGTTATAATTTTAGATAAATTTGTTCTCGAGTAGTAACAGATTCTAGAATTAAAAGTGCAAACATGTAGTTAAATTAGGGACGCTTCTAAGCGTCTAATGGTGGTTCCGTCTCTAATTTATTGAATAAATTATAACTAGGCATCCGTCTTTCTTATTATCGCCAGAAATTGTGGCGCCAGTGGTAGAAATGATTAGGAGCGCGAGATTGTCTTGGTATGAACATATGTTAGGGAGGAATGATGTGTGACAACGAGGACGTTCAATATGTTTGTAGATGAACGGCAGAATGGTGGGAAACTCAAAAAGATACGCGTATGACATAGGGATGATCGATGTTAGAAAAACATCGATGTCAACATCGAAAGCCCAACATCGATGTCATCATCGATGATATTAGGATATGATGTTAGGAAATCATCGATGTTACAGGAATATTAACATCGATGTTACTACGATATAAACTCTCGTTGCAATAAAATCCTCCGGGCAAATTTTGATGAGCTTTTTTTTTTTTTTAGGAAATCTGTCGAATGTTGTAACATACGGCGGGAGTTATAACATCGATGTTACGGCGAAGGTATATAATCCTCCGGGCAAATTGGGAAAATTTTGATGAGCTTTTTTTTTAGGACATTTCGTTGACAGCTGAATTTATGTTACAATTCGGTGTGTCCTTTTCCACATCGATGTTTTCCTTTCAACATCGATGTTACGATGTTTTGCCTATAGCAACATCGATGTTAAAACATCGATGTTTTTCCTTTCAACATCGATGATCATCGAACATCGATGTTCATCGATCATCCCTAGTATGACAGCAGTGAGTGCAGATATGACGGTTGTGGAAGATGTTGTGCCGATCCCTCTTAGGATGGGATGATGACAGGCAAATGATGATTAACGCCAGACATGGCTGCTAAATTGAGGATGAATAATTAGTAGGCGCATATTCCATACCAGTAGTGGGACGTGTATGGGCTGAAATGATGATGATATGATGATTAATACAAATTACGTTGGTATTCATTAAAGTCCAATTAAGTACATTTTTTTCACACATTACGCCTAAAGCAAGCAAGCACCGCATCGGAAGAAACGGTGTGCAACCTCATAAAGTGCCGTAATGTAGGGGAGAGTGTGTATGAAAGAGCCAGTTTTAAAAAGTATAAAAAAAATGGATTTTAAACCCTTTGTTTCTAAATAAAACTATATTTTTTTAGTAATTACTATAATTATAAATGTCATTAAATTAAAAAACAAAAGATAACAACGTTATTAATTACTTACATGACTACTTAAAAAAAAAAGAGAAATCAGCTCTTTCATGGCATCATGTCAATGAAAGAGCCACTGTGTGTTATGAAAGAGCCGATATGTACTTATAAAGAAAAACAGTTTCTTTATCAGTAAAATTCTTATAAACAGTCTTTAAAAAAATCACATTCATATTAAACTTATACAATTCTAAGGAAATCACACTACATCTTTATCGACATTTGGGCAGACCACCGGTACCGACACCTAATGGTAAGCGGTAATTGCCGCTCAAGTATTTCACCAACAAAAGGTGTAGCTAATTCGCTGGTCACCGTGAAAGTGAAGCTTTGTCTTCTTTGGCTTCCCACATAGGCTATCCGACAACGAATTGTGGTTCACAAAACAAAAATAAAACAAAACAACATTTCATCATCATTCATCATCATTTCAGCCTATTGCCGTCCACTGCTGGACGTGGGCCTCCCTCATGTTGCGCCACAATGTGCGGTCCTGTGTCGCCTGCATCCAACGACGCCCAGCAACTTTCACTAGGTCGTCGGTCCACCTAGTGGGGGGGCGTCATACACTGCGTCGTCCGATGCGTGGTCGCCACTCGAGAACATTTACATCAGTTTAAAATTCAATACCAACGAAAAAAAACTACAATCAAACAATACCTACTTACATACTTATTATAATTTTATTAACAAAAAATGTTAATAATTATGTTTTAACATCTTCGCATCATCGTCGCAGTCCACATACGTCTCACTGTTGGGCTCAGGCCTCCTCCACATTGGGAGGGAATTTGACCTACTATACCACGCTGGTTAGACATGTAGGTATAGGACTTCAATTCGGGTTTTCTTTCTCTTGTACAGATGTTATGTGTAAATCTTATAGTCGTTTTTTACGACGTCCTCGGGCAAGATGAGGAGAAGATCATCTCATTTCAGCTCATATACAAGCCCACTGTTGGGCACGATACTCAAACTCAACAGAAGGAAAATTGACCTACTATATCACGCAGGTTAGGGGGATTGGCATAGGATTTTCTGTCGAGTTTTTCTTTTCTTTCATAGATGGTATTTGTATATTACATCCTTTAGCCGTTTACGACATCCACAGGCAGGAAAGCGTGTGATAAATTCTATTATTTTTCCTTCACCACACGGAATATAAAATATCTTAGAATAATAACGTATAGAAGGTAAGTTCACGCTCAAAAAGTGAGGCATTTCAATTGGAGCCTAATGGAGCTTACGCCGGAACCGTTCCGTAATGTACAAGTCATTGTACTGCACGTACGTACGTAACTCTTAAAAAATAAATAGGTAATTATGACGGTTTGTACATTTACATTCAAATGGTGTCACATTTGAAAAACTTAAAAAGGTTTTTAACATTACTTTTAAAAGTATTTCGACGATTTATGTTAATAAAAACAAAATTTGATTTCATAATTTGTATAGTGGTTTGCGTGTGTACGTGTGTAATCGTCTGCGCGCCATTAGTATTTTTAGATTCAAATTTTGAAAGTTCGAAGTATTGACACTACCCTTCTATACGTTATTATTCTAAGATAAAATATATATAATACGCTTATAAAAATAAAATTACTTCTGATGTTTACGCGAGAATTACATATTGTAAATAATGCTATTTTTACAAATTTTATCGCGTTAGTATTTGATTTTTGATAGCATGACATTTCGAGAACTTTTCACCGTTCATGATCACGGGCGGACTAAGACGCGTCACGTCCAACAAGTCATCGTTATTACAGAGTAAGTATCTAATCCGCCCTCACGGGCGGATGGTCACCCATGAACGCTGTAAAGTGTACAAAACGTCGTGCAATCAAAAATCAATAACAACGACGATAAAATCCCTATAAACAGTTTTATTTACAAAATAAAATTATGTTTAACTTTTTTATCCCTATTTTAACCTGTCTGCATTCATTTAGATAAATTATCAAACAATGAACGTTACGTATTTAAAAACACAATAAAAAACAATACTATATTGTCAGCAAAAAAATACACCTATATTATGCAAATTTGTAATTAATCAATCAACATTTTAAAATAATGGTTTTAAAGATACAAAATTTGAGGTCGTTATTTATAAAACGTTTATTTTCCGTATGGTGACGGAGTAAGAATACAATTCACCACCCCCTCTCTTGGCTGTGGGTCTCGTAAAAGACGACTAAGGGATATAATATGCATATGATTATATGTTATGCATAGATGGAAAAGAGATGGAAATCTCGAAATAAAACCATATGCCAATACGTCTGACCAGCGTGGTATAGTAGGTCAATTTCCCTCCGATAATGAAGGAGACCCAAGTCCAACATTGGGATACATATGGGCTGAGATGATGATGATGATGATTTATAAAATGTTTATCGTTATCATCGTTCCGCTCTTGTCTCAATTACTTTTTTTTGGTGTGGGCTATGGTCAGTGTACTCGAAGCCCGGCTCCGTCCGAGGCAACAGAGGGGCGGCGCGCAGCCCCATAACCCACAGTAGCACGTCGCCTTCGTCGTTGGGCCAACCACCGGTACCAAGTTCCTTTTCCCCCATCGTCGGCCCCATCCCAATTACTTGAAATCGAGTACTATAAGAGTACGCATTGCAAAAGTTACTGGCATTAGTTTTATGATCGGCCGCCTGCCTGATAGCAGCCTTCCTTAGGAATGAAATTATTGACGACATCAGATGAAGTTGGTCCAGCTCGTCCTTTACAACCCTCACGAACAATGAAAGTGTTGTTAGTATTTGTACACCATATAAAACTTATTTATTATATTTATTTATCATCATCTCAGCCTATATATGTCCCATTGTTGGGCTCAGGCCTGATCCATAATGGACTGGGGGGAATTGACCTACTATACCACGCAGGCCAGGCGTGTTGGAATAGCGGTTTGTTTCGATTATTCCTTCTCTTGTATAGATGTTATATGCTTATTATATCCCTTAGTCGTCTTTTACGACATCCACGGGCAAGATAGGGAGTGGTGAACTGTATTCTTACTCCGTCACCACACGAAATATTTACTTTATTTATAAAACTTATAAAATATTTTCATGTTGCTAATGATAATGAATGCATTTGTCATGAAATTTTATGAGTGGATGTTGTAAATGCCGAAATGTAGGACTTATGATCAGTTTTATTTCACCATAATGATTATTATCTCAGCCCATTCATGCTTTACTGTTAGACTAGGCTCTACTCCATCGTGTGAGAGAATTTGACCTACTATAACAAGCTAGTCAGACGTGGTGGCATAGTACTTTATTTAGAGTTTGTCTTTTTGATGGTAAGTGTTGCTGCCGCTCATAGACCTTTACAAGGCCGCTGCCTACTGCGAAGAAAGTGAAGGGCAAGAGCATCACCAAAACCCTCCACACGCAAACACCCTCAGAAAGTTGGGCTTCCGGCTCTCTCGCTCATCGAACGAAGCGCAGTAACAAATTGCTACTACTCAGACGTCGATTTTCTGCGAGAGTGTGGTACTACCCCGGACGGACCGGCACGCGGCTGTAGACAGATAACTATCGACAGTGTGGTCCTACCACTCTTCTTCTATGAATGTTACTGCATATATTGATCGTCTTTTACTACATCCAGGGGCAAGAGAGTGGTGAATTGTATTCTTACTCCATCTTCAAACGGAGTGACTTTTGTTTCAAACATTCTGAAACTGCCTATAAAATTTTTCCTCATTCCAAACCCAAGGTTCAGGCTGGAGGAAATTCTCCATGCTGTTCGAAAATAGGGGACAATAAAGGTAATAAAAAAAAAATTAAGACTTCAGCAGTTTACTAGTTTTTTTTTGTATTAAACATAATCTTTTCATTGACCGTGTTTTTATGTAAATCGTTTCATTTTTCGTGTGGCGACGAAGTAAGAATACAATTCGCTACTCCCTGTCTTACCCGTAGATGTCGTAAAAGACGACTAAGGGATATAATATGCACACAATATCTGTGCAAGAGAAGGAAAACTCGAAATGAAACCCTATACCAACATGTCTGATCAGCATGGTATAGCAGGTCAATTTTCCTTCCATTGTGGAGGAGACCCGAGCCCAACAGTGGGACATATGTGGGCTGAGATGATGATGATAACGACGATTAACCATAACCTTAATAATAAAACTAAACAGAATAATAAGATTACTGTTTGTATCTTGTTTATTGCTTTGTTAATCTTAGTAAGACACATTAATTATGTGTTAAGACATTATAATTAATGTTTATTTTATTTACGATTATACTTTTTGTATGTTTGCTTGCACAACGACATAATGAAATAATAAAAAGACGTCGAAGAGATCTCTGAAACGCTGTTATTGTCTCCGCTTGTTCATTTATTTTACACGATAATCTCAGATACTGTGTGTCTCCCTGATTTTTTAAACGGCGTTTTGAGACAATATAGGTACAAACTATAAAAAAAAATAAATAAGGGAAAACACAAATAATGATTCCTAAGGTTTATTTTTATTTAGAAACGATGACATACGGCGCTGAGAGCCGGAAGCACAACTTTCTAAAGGTGCCATTTCAACCTCAGCTGCAGGCTGCACATGCGGCGGCTGCACGAAGCCGGCTGCGGCTGCACGACTGGTTTTCTATGTAGTAATATGGATTTCTGTGAAAAACATTCCGAACGCGGCTGCGGCTGCACGTGCTGCCGAGCCGCGGCTGCAAGTGCCGCTGCGACTTGCAGCCGCAGCCGGTCGCAGACCAGTAGTGCTGCGGCTGCCGCAAGTCGTTGCGCACGTAGTTACGTCACTCCAATCTGTTGAGACAAGTCCCAAGTAGTCGCTACTCGGAGCAAATCTCACCAAACTTAATTTGCAATCAAATTAGCGCTCATATTGGATAGAATCTTTATCGGCTCTCGATATTTAGATTAAGCATCAATACTTATTTAAAAAATAAGAGATTTTCGGAGGCTGTAGAAGATCAGTTAAATAATCTTGTAACGAAATATCTTGTTCTTTTTGATACAAGCCATTTGAAATATAAGAATAATGTGGCTAAGATACTGTCTGGAAGGAATTAGACGCAGCTTGCCGCAGCACATGCAACCAGCCTTGGCATCACTATCGGCTGAGAATGCAGGCAGCGGCTGCGTGTCATGCGTGTGTTACCTGCGTCCGCAGCCTACATCCGCAGCCTGCAGCCGAGGTTGGAATGGCACCTTTTTTTTTTATGGGTGGGCTGTGGTAAGCACACGGGCGGTCCAATCCGTCCGGGGCGATGAAAGGACGGCGCGGGGGCCCATAACCCACCCGTATCCACGTCACCTCGTTGTTGGGCCGACCACCGGAGCAGATGTGACTGGTCGTCAGTGGCCGGCCCGACGGAATACCCTTTCGGGTAACGTCACCTCTCGAAGCCCTGAGACGTCGGTCGCCGTCGCGCGGTCAGCCTCTCTGCGGGTGACGGACAATTCCCCGGTCCGATCACCCGCGGCCTCGGCTAGGGCGGCATTAGGCGCAGATACTTGCGCCTGCGCCGCTCGAGTCGCCGGCGGCGCAACGTGTCGCCGAATAGGAGCTCTACTCGCACACGATCCGCCGCCTCCTTCCGTGAGACTACGGCCTCACAGAAGGCGGCGACCGCGTCCCAGTTCCTGACGCTGTCGAGCATCTCCCTAGCGATGGTCGGCAGCGTCAGGTCGGCACCGATAATCGCGACGAGTTCACGGCGCTCCCCCTCCCACGCAGCACACACTTCGAGCGTGTGCTGCGCCGTGTCCTCGTCGCAATTGCAGTGGTGGCAGGACGGTGTGCTCTCCCTCCTGACAATCTTGTGCAGGTACTTCGCGAAGCAACCATGTCCCGTAAGCACCTGCACCAGTCGGAAGGAAAGCACCCTGTGCGTCCGCTCCAACCACTCCATCAGCACCGGTCGGAAGGCCTCGACGGTCCTGACAACGTACTGAGGACTCTCCAGCCGGACTGCCCAACGGGCAATGACTTCCCGGCGGGCGTCGACCCGCCAGTCGGTGATCTCTTTGATGGAGATCATACCGCCGCGGGCGCGCGTCCCCGATACCCGCCGATAAATGTCGGCGAGCATCTCCGTCTCCAGGTCCCGCGGAGGGGTTCCGGCTAGGAGGCACGCTGCCTCCGTCGCCACCGTGCGGTAACCACGTATGGCCTTGATCGCCATGACCCTCTGTGGTCGCCTCAAGAGGGCCCTCAGCCGGACGGTCAGGGACGCCGCCCACACCGGTGCGCCGTACAGGGCCATCGACCGGATCACCCCCACGTACAGCTGTCGGCACGTAGCGCTGGGTCCGCCCACGTTCGGCATCAGCCGCGAAAGGGCGGACGCCGCGCCGACAAGCCGGGGAACAAGTCGATGGAGATGCTCCCGGAACCAAAAATGCCCGTCGAGCACCAGGCCCAAGTACTTCATGTGGGCCTGGATGCTGATGGTAACCGACTTCACGGTGATCGAAGCGCCGGCGGGTGGCCCGGCGGTACGGAGGCCATGGAACAAAAGGGCCTCCATCTTTTCCAGGGCTACCCTCAACCCCAACGCTTCGATCCGCCTGACAATCTCCTCGGTGCCGAGAGTTGCCAGGCGTGCCGCCTCCTCTAGCGTCCCACCCCGGGCTGTGACGAGTGTATCGTCGGCGTAGCAAATTACGCCCAGCCCGGGTGGGAGGCTTCCTCTCAACGCCCAGTCGTAGCCGATGTTCCACAGGGTCGGACCCAGAACCAACCCCTGTGGGACACCGCACGTCGGGGGCGTTCGCACAACGTCCCCTACTCGGTTAACGTAGCGGACGCTGCACCCCTCCAAGTAGTCTGCCACCAGCTGCCTGAGGTACATGGGCACCCCGTGATACCTCAGCCCCTCCCTGACGCAGCTAAATGGCAGACTGTTGACGGCGTTGGCGATGTCCAGGGACAACCAACGCCAACAGGACTCCTCCGCCGGTGACGGCCTCCGTCACCACAGCTTTCAGGCACAGCAGGGCCGCGATCGTAGAACGCCGTCTCCGAAAACCAAACTGGGCGTCCGACAGATCGGGCCCGACCCTGACGAGGTGCCGCTCGATGCGGGCAGCCAACACCCTCTCCAGCAGCTTGCCCGCATCATCGAGCAGCACAATGGGCCTGTAGGCCGAGGCCGACTCGGGAGACCGTCCCGGCTTCGGCAGGAGAACCAGCCTCCCCTCTTTCCAGCACCCGGGGAACTGCCCGGATGCCAAACAAGCGTCGAACAGTCCCCTGAGGCGTGGTCCCAGGTGCTCGAGGACCAGGGCCAGCACGTGTGCTGAACAGTGGTTCGGAATACCGTCGGGCCCGGGGGCGGTGGATTTGGCTCGCATACGCACCACCGCCGCCTCCATTTCCGGTTCCGTGATAGGCGAAACACTTTCGTCGTCGGCCTCCCGGTCACTGTCCGGCGAAGCCATGACCGGGGGCGTGTGCTCCGCCCGCCGTGGAAAGAGGTCCTCGACAACTCTGGTAAGGAGGCTGGGCTGGAGAGTCTCGGTGAGGGGGGGGACCCGCCCGCGGAGCTTGTTCAGCGCCGCGAGGTAGGGGCGACCCCAGGGGTCACGCTCGAGACTGTCCAGCATCTCCCGCCGACTGACGTCCTTGGCGGTACGGACGGCCAGCCTGAAGGCAGACCGCGCACTGCGGTAAGCCTCGTACAGCTGGCCCTCCCGCTCAGCGTCACGGTGACGCGCTCGGCTGCGGGTGTAGGACCTCCAGGCACGTATGCAGGCGGCCCGGAGATCCGCCAATTCTCGGGACGACCAGGGGACCGCACTCTTCGGGGGCAGACGCCGCACGCGGGGCATGGCCGCATCGCAGATCTGCGTTAACGCACAGCAGATGCGCCCAGCCTCGGCATCCACCCCGTCCGCCTGGGGCGGTGAGGACAGACACGACTGAACGATGGCTGCCTCCGCCAACAGGTCCCGATCCAGTCGACCCACAGCCCACCGCGGAAATGCGGGAGCTCCGTCCACCGTGTGACCGCTGCTGGATTGCAGGAGGGTCCGGGAGACCTCTATCTGGATGTATCTGTGGTCGGATAGAGTCTCGACCTCCTCCTGGACGCACCAGCTCCTCACACGTGTTGCGACATTAGGGCTAGCGAACGACAAGTCCACTATCGACCCGCCCTGTGGAATGGCACCTTAAGACTGTGTGTGGTGGGTTTTAGCTAGCGTTTTAGCTTAGCTTTTACCTTTAGTATCAACGAACCTCATTGCACGCATTAACACTCCCTTCACTTTCTTCGTGGTAGGCAGCGGCTTTACAAAAGTCCATGAGCGGTAGCAACACTTTACCCAAGGTGTACTATTTTCTCGTTTAGGGGTTGCTTTTGCGTTTGCATAGGGTGACCCCTATGCAATAAAAAAAAATCGGTTGTCTGTAAAGTCGGTTTACTGACGATAGTTGAACGTGACAACGTCAACGTCGTCGAATATTCGACAATATATCACTGAACATATATTTAATATCGAAAGAATCATTACCTTTATCGCCGCAATTATCGTTGCTATAAACAATTGACACCACATTCACTTTTCATTGCACTTCATACTAGACGAAAACATGTAAATGTATTATTGTATAGCAGCTGTCCACGCGGACGCATCGCTCACTCAAGTAGGAGAGAGACAGATGTCGAACGCCGCCGAACGCGGAGGCCGATTGTGCCTCTTTGTCGCTCGTTCCGCGTTCTCATTTGCACTTCAAGCCTTAAATGGAACGTCTCAGAGCGAGGTAACGCCGCACGAGTCATGTTTCTTTCGTGTGTGCAGCCGGCTCCATCGAATTATAAGACGTTGTCACGTCAAAAAATAAAAAATAACGTGGTCTCTAAATATCGGCCTCATAAAAAGGCTCAAAATCGCTCAACGTGCCATAGAGAGAGCTATGCTCAGTATTTCTCAACGTGATAAAATCCGGCATACGAAAATCCGTAGAAGAACAGGTGTAATCGACATAGCCCGCAGAATTGGCACGTTGAAATGGTAATAGGCAGATCACATCGCTCGTCGAACCGAAAATAGTTGGGGAAGAAAGGCGCCGCTCGAGTGGTGACCACGAATCGGACGACGAAGCGTAGGACGACCCCCTACTAGGTGGACTAATAACATCTTGAAAGTCGTAGGGAACCGTTGGATGCAAGTGAAACAGGACCATTCCGAAGTGAAGAGGCCTGTGTCTAGCAGGGGATGTCTATAGTCTGCTGGATGGAATGTTTACGCGAGTATTACACATTGGCAATGTAATTATTTTTACGCATTTAATCGTTATTGTATTTGATTTTTATTTTCTTGACGCTCACCAAGCAAGCTTCCTAACACTTTCACGTTGTCTCTCTGTCTGTCATTGGCATTTGAAGCCGAACCGTCCTAAGGATGCCTCGTTTAGAGGCGAAACACGCATCGAATAGATATTCGAAGTACTGCGGCAAATTGCAAGTCGATGTTCTGGAAGGGGCTCATCATGTAAGGGTAAGATCTCCTTATTTCCTAGTCCTAATACCGATCAAAGTGTGGTAAGGCTGTGTGACAAAGCTGTGTGACGAAACTGTGTAACACCGATTAAAGCTGTGTGACGTCAAGCAAAGCTGTGTGACGCCCAATCAAAAACCTTAATCCTATCCCGTACTCCTTCTATTGTGGTGTGCGGTATATTGACTACCGTGGGAAAGCGGTGGGTCTCTCTTCCTTCCTTCCATTTTAAAATTAAAATAATTAAATAATTAATAATTAAAATAATTAAATAGATATGAAGCTATTAACTATTGGGGCTATACAGAACCTTTTTCTTCGGGGTGGGCTATGGCAAGCTCACACGCCGTCCGCTCCGCAAGGGCAGCGCGCGGCCCCATAAACCACCGACTCTCGCCTTCGCCATTAGGCCGACTACTGGTACCGAATTCCTTGTCGTCCGTGGCCGACCCGGCAGGATACCCTTTTGGGTATCTTCCCTTCCCGACGCCCGTTCCGGGATGTTGCCTTTACGCGGTCAGCCTCTCTACGGGTGACGGAGTTTTGCCCGGTCCAGTCATTCGCATACAGATCTTTCCCTAGCTGAACCTAAAATGCATTCAACAGAGATACCTTGAAAGTATCGCAAAGAGGTTTCAAAAACACGAGAAATGTTTGTGATCACACTACAATTCTATTTAAGAAAGAAGTTAAATATTTCACAATTTTTCTAAATGTATAAAATATGTTATTGCTTCGTTTATTCAATTGCTACATTTCCTATTGTATTGGAGTGTAATCGTTTTAAATAAAATTTGTTGTATAATTTTAATATAAAATATTGTGTTGTAATGTGGAAGATTTGTATTGTAATATGTGTATATTTTGTGTTGGCTAGTAATGCCAAAATTAGAAAACCTGTATCTGTCGGTAAGGACAACAGGAAAGTTGTTTTTTAAAAGAACACATTCTACACTGAACGTGAAGTATTTGTGTCGCAGAAAACGTTAAAAATGATAAAAAATTAACAAAATTACACTCAGACTAAAAATAATCACATAGAACGAAGTGATGATGAAGATAGGAATCGAATCCGCGACACTCGTAATGGAAATCATTACTTACATCATCTGTGGGGACAATTTTTAAATTACTATTGCAGTTATATAATTATTTATTATATTCTTAGTGTGGTTAGGGTGTAAGAATACTAGTCTTCCTCATACTTCTTTCCTGCCGGTACCGTACGTCCATACCTGCTATGATGGTATCAGTGTCTTTGTGCCCCAAGTAGGGGGTATTCCGTCGGTATTCCGTTGGGCCCGACCACTGATGTCAAGTAACCCTGCTCCGGTGGTCAGCCCAACGACGAAGGCGACGTGCATCGTGGGTGGGTTGCGGTGTGCGTGCTTACGCCCCTCTGTCGCCCCGGACGGAGTGGTGCGAAGAGCGCGCCGCCCCCAACCCACCCCAAAAAAAAAAAGTGTTTTTAAAATCGGTCAGATATGAGCTATAAAGAAGAAGGAAAATAATAAGTTTACTAATGATGTAATAACGTACCATATGGTGAACTTGATAATAAAATACGGTGTCCTAAAAGATTTTTAAAGGATATATACAGCATTCATACAAGAGAAGAAAACCTATACCAATTCGTGTGGCCAGGATGATATAGAGGCAAATGATCATAATTTATTTTATTTTTTAATAAAGATAAAAGCAAAGGCATTCCTGTTGTATAATCCGTCACCGGCGGAGGAGTCCTGTTGGCGGTGTCCCTGGACATCACCAACGCCTTCAACAGTCTGCCATTCAGCTGCATCAGGGAGGGGCTGAGGTATCACGGGGTGCCCGTGTATTCCGTGTGGTGACGGAGTAAGAATACAATTCACCACTCCCTATCTTGCCCGTAGATGTCGTACAAGACGACTAAGGGATATAATATGCTCATAAGATCTGTGCAAGAGAAGGAAAACTCAAAATGAAACCCTATACCAACATGTCTGACCAGCATGATATAGTAGGTCAAATTCCCTCCCATTGTGGAGAAGGCCCGAGCCCAACAGTGGGATGTATGTGGGCTGCAATGATGATGATGATGAATGCATATGGATTGGATTAAGTTTGGGTACATAAACATTGATCACATGGCCACTAGGTTTAATTAGCTTGTGTCTGATGTGAAGATCTTAGTCGATATTTGGAAAAGTTCTGAGAAATGTTAGAATGAGATTAAGTATTGTTGATACCACAAAGCCACAAAACAGAGATAAAAATGCATCTAAATAATTCATTTGCAGATTATTTTGGACCTCAGCATGAACTAAACAGTCGACGCTCTCACAAAAAGCATACTTACAGTCGTTCCGACAAGACAAATCTTCGTATAATGAATCCTAAAGCCAAAGTCTTTGGAAAGCAAGCTCGAAGAATTCGAGGAGGAAATTACTCAGATATCAAAAATTTTCCCTACATGGCCGCGATTATTATAAATGGGCGAATATGGTGTGCAGGTAGTCTTGTGGATGAAAATTGGGTTCTAACAGCTGCACACTGTTTGAATTAGTAAGTTAAATTTTGAAAGTATTTATTTTGGCCAATTATTTAAAAATATATTAATATATTAATCTGCTGTGTGGTAGCGGCTTCGAATACTACCAACCCTTGCTTTGCTCGTGGGTGTCGTAAAAGACGACTAAGAGCCATAGATTGACCCGGACCAACTCCATCTGGTACCATTTGGGTCAACGATTACATTTCCAAGGAGGGTTGACGTCAGGCAGACGGCGGGTCATAAAAGTCATTGCCGAAACTTTTTGCAATATGTCAAAACAGATGACATATTGCGTCGACCCCAAGTAATTGGGATAAGAGCAAGATGATGATGATGATTTAAAAATATATTAATTGAATGATCTAAATTGATTTAATTGGTCCCATTATTTAAGGACCTACATAAACAAGTTTATTGTAAACATGTAAATATAACAATGTCCCAATTACACTCCCAATTCCCACCATCGTAACTCTTGTAAGACAGGATCCACAATGGTTTTCTTAGGTTTGGACACCGTGGTTTGACTCTCAGGCAGTCTCGGCAAATATTTTTTTTTTGGTACCCACAGCAAATTTATTTAGAATAGATAATTAGGATGATTTTTAAAGGATTGATTCCAATTCGCTCTTCTGCAATGCGGGCGACATGAAGCGAAATTTACTAAAAAAATTTACTTACTGAAGAAATTATTGAAGCCCATATATTGATTGCAGTAGTAGATATGGCTGAAGTGCCTGAAAGCAACCAAAATTTACTTGAGTTGCTATAGGATCCATATAGTATACTACTCCAGCCGTAACATGTGGACTCTAACATAGGTTGCTCTAGTTACGCTAGATATCGCATACCTAGAGAATGTGGTGTGTCGATTGTACATACTATTGGTTAGATGTGGAACATTGACATAAAGGTGACGACACGTTTTTAAAAGAAAACAATTTACTTTTAAATTTACCATGGTTATTACTATTTTATCAATCTTTCTTTTATGATTTTACGATATTTTTGAAGTGAAACTTCTTTATCGGCGTTGGAAAAATTTACCGTCACATTTTTCGGTTACGCGTCACATTTTTTCGTTACGCGCCATCTTTTTCTCGTCCCCACTACGGTCGATTCGAATAAAGAGTACTTTCTCCAGTGGAGTAGGGATAGCATGTCGTTTAAGCGGACTTAAAGGGATAAAGGTATAAAGGGATAAGGTGATAAGGGGATAAAGGGATAAAGATTTAAAGGGATAAAGGGATAAGGTGATAAGGGGATAAAGGGATAAAGGGATAAAGGGATAAAGGGATAACGGGCTAAAGGGATAAAGGGATAAAGGGATAAGGGACAAAGAGACAAAGGAACAATGGGACAAAGGAACAAAGGGACAAAGGATAAAGAAGTTTCACTTCTGCTATGCGTACTTTGTACACAAGTTAATTTTTATTTATTTTTTTACTTTTTTTTATTTTGAAGGTTTGTTTTAATTTCATCATCATCATTTCAGCTCATATACGTCCCACTGTTGGGCTCGAGCCTCCTCCACAATAGAAGAACAGGTTGGGTTAGGGTTTATTTCAAATTTTCCTTCTCTGCGTAAATGTTATATGCGTATTATATTGCTTAGTTGTCTTTTACGACATCTATTGGCAAGATATAGAGTGGGGAATTGTATTCTTACTTTGTCACCACACGGAAGAAGCTGAAGAAATAATGCCAAATCTGTATTACAGCGTGATTCAAGTATCTCCTCTAAAGTCTCTCGGTAAATACGTAAAAGTACGAGTAGGCAGTGTTAAACCTCATGAAGGTGGTAATCTCATTGACGTCATAGGTGCTGTGAGACATCCTAAATTTGAGGAAGAGCCTGTCCCTCATGCTGATGTTGCTCTATTGAAATTAGCTCAGAATGTCCGTAAGTATAGAATAAATTAAAGAAAAACTACTAAATAAACAAGTCCTAAGTAAAAAAAATATGTTAATTAAGTAAAAAATTACTTATTGGCCTGACTTGAGACGGTCTGCTATTTTACTTTTTTATACGGAACAAACCGCCACTCATCGTTACCATCACAGTCCACATATCTCGCACTGCTGGCCTCGAGCCTCCTCCACAATAGGAGGAAAATTGACCTACTATAACCACGCTGGTCATACGGGTTGGTATAAGGTTATAATTCGAGTTTTCCTTCCCTTGCATAGATGTTATATGCGTATTATAATCGCTTTGTCGTCTTTTAGGACATCCGCGGGCAAGAAAGGTGGTTAATTGTATTCTTACTCCATCCATCTCCACACAGAAGAACCGCCACTATTCTTTTATATTATAAATAAATAATTAAAATGACTTTTCCTTTTTAGGGTTTCGTACCCAAAGTAAAAACGAGACCCTATTACTAAGACTTCGCTGTCTGTCCGTCTATCCGTCTGTCTGTCACCAGGCTGTATCTTAAGAACCGTGATAGCTAGACAGTTGAAATTTTCACAAATTATTTATTTCTTTTGCCGCTATAACAACAAATACTAAAAATAAAATAAATATTTAAGGGGGCTCTCATATAACAAAAATGATTTTTATCAATGGTACGGTACCCTTCCTGCGCGAGTCCGACTCGCACTTGGTCGATTTATTATTTCTTCTCTCTTGTGAAAGAGTCAAAATTTTTTTACTGAAATTTAATTTTATAAATTACATATTTAACGAATACGAATATTGCAGCGTTGGGGCAACATATGAATATTATTAAGATTTATAAAGGTACGATGGAACCGTTTGCGCAGAGTTTTGTTGTGGTCGCTGGATGGGGAGCAGCCACGGTAATGTATACCCCCTTCATTATAACCCTATTTCGCTCCTGTGGAATATATATTTATTACCGGGGTCGGAATTTTTCTACAAGATAGAATTCGAAATAAGGAAATTCGTAGCAGAACGGGTGTAACTAACATAGAGCGAAGAATTAAGCACGCCGAAGTGGCAGTGGGCAGCACACATCGCTCGACGAATCAACAACCACTGGGAAAGAAAGGTTCTCAAGTGGCGATCACGTATTGGACGAACCCCATTAGGTGGCCTGACGATCTGGCGAAGGCTGCTGAGCGTCATTGGATGCAGGCGTCACAGGTCCGCACTTTGTCGCGGAACTTGAGGGATCCCTACGTCCCGAAGTGAACGGAAATCGGCTGAATGATGATGATTATGAGGTGGAATCTATGCGAGCGAGGTTATTGGTGCTAGTGAACACTCACAAGGTATTTATTAGAGTTGGGATCCTAATCTATAAAAGATACTTTTAGGGAACAGACACAGCCTTCAGAGATCGTACACCTGATCTGAAGACGGCTCGACTGAAGATTCGGACACAGCACTATTGTAGGGATGCATATCAGCTGGTCAACGGTTTCCAATTCACACCTGACTTCTTTTGCGCATCGTTTAGAAAAGGAACCAGAGATGTTTGTTTAGTAAGAGTCCCTTAAATAATTACTTTTTATATGATTTTCTTTATTAACTATTATAAGCAGTACGTCAATCCCGTGTATCATATACAATCCACAGGTATGTCTCCACAATTACATCTTCATGAATACACTACTTACTAAATGTAACATAACCTTAATAAGCACTTTTGTAATATCCAAATGCATACTTCTTCCTTGCTTCTGTTGACTCCTCTATGTGTGACCACCGAATGCCCTCAACTCGTTTTTTTTTGTGTGTGTATAGCTGTTAGCCGCAGATGGCTTTCACAGCTTAGCCCGGACTATGGGTGAGCGCTGAGGGCTCTTAACCCGGTGAAATTATATTAAGCGACATCGCCCAAGGGCTCCCCATGTGGGGAACGGACCTCGACTTGGGGCGTCGCTGGAGGCAAAGTAGGGCGTGCCCACGGTTTGGGTAATGATTATTGCGCGGCGCGGTTTCGCACTTCGACGACAAGGGCGGAACTGCAGGTATTTACGTGTTAAGGCCTCGTGGGCCGTGTAGGCTCTACGTTGAGAGTGTGACATTGTCGTCCTATTTGTCGAAGACGTGACGAGGACGTTGGACGGATGTCATCAACTTATTCGTGACCGTCTATTTATACCCGTTATTTGCTATTAAACTCAAGCGTTAGTATGTACCTACAAATCTTGTCAGACTATACTTTGTATTGCCACCTTTTGATAGGCGACACAACGTTTATTTTTTGTTTAATTATGTTGCATAAGTAAATCGACTATTAAAAGCATTGTCTATCAAATAAATATAGTTGGTGATGTGACTTTCAAAACGGTGACTAAATAAGTATACAATTTATTACCTGCACCGTAAAAGAGGATTCAGGAATCATCATCATCTCAGCCCACATAAGTCCCACTGTTGGGCTCAGGTCGCCTCCATATTGGAGGGAATATGATCTACTATACTGCGCTGGTCAGACATGTTGGTATAGGGTTTTATATCGAGTTTCCCTTCTCTTGCATAGATGTTATCTGTACATTATATCCCTTAGTCGTCTTTTACGACACCCCCTCGGTGGTGAATTGCTAACCGACTTAAAAAAAGGAGGAGGTTTCTCAATTCGACGGTATATTTTTTATGTTTGTGCGCGGATAACTTCGTCGTTTATGAACGGATTTTGATGATTCTTTTTTGTTGGAAAGAAGATATTTCAAAGGTGGTCCGATGATAAGGAAATCAGGGTTTGATGATGGCAGACCAGAGAAATCGAGGGGAACTATCAAAAATCATAGGGGTGACTAGTGCGTTTGTAAGTTTTTCTCTTTATAGTTTACTGTGTGAAGTCGGTTTTTTTTTTGTTAAAAATTTTATTCTTTTTGTTACCACGGAGATATAATATGCATAAAATATCAATGCAACGAAAAACTTGAATTAAACCATATACTACGTCTATAATATATACGTCTGACCAGCGTGTTGTAGTAGGTAAATTTCCCTCCTATTATGGAGGAGGCTCGAACTGGGTAGTGGGACGACGACTTTTACTAATGAACTTATATATGGCCTAGTTCTTGGATGCAAACCAAGCGCTTAATAAAGTGATTTGTTTTCAGTTCGACGCAGGTGCACCAGCTGTACAGCATAATATGTTAATGGGTATTATGAGCTTCGGCCCTGAACGTTGTGGACATGAATATCAGCCCGCTGTGTTCATCAAAGCGTTTTATTTCAGGTAAACAAAAAAAAAAATCCGTTTGATGAAGGATTCAAAAATTCACTATATATTCCCCAGCTTCACTCTTAATTATGGTTGTCGTAAAGAACGATGAAGAGATTAATTTGTACATAACATCTATGCAAGGGAAGGAAAACATGAAATAAATCTCTATACGAAACCGTCTGAATAATATGGTTATTTCCTTCCTATTATTGTATGGGATTCGAGCACAGCAGCGGAACTTTTGTGAGATGAGATGGTGATGATGATGAAATAAAAAAAAAACCTCAATATTCGTTTACCTTACCTTACATAATCGCTTACATAAAACTACTGCTTTCCGTGACAGTTTTAAATATAGTGCTACTAAGTGCTGGAATAATTTGCCACCACCTATACGGAGATTGACTGTTATTCACTCCTTTAAAACTAAGCTTAAATGTCTCATGATAAGTAATGTTCAAAACAGCTGGTCCGATTTAAAAAATTCTTTCACCAATGGAATATCAGGTAGTAAACTACTATAAATTATAGTCTATATTTTATCCCGGTATTCCCACGGGAACGGCAACTACGGGGATAAGGCGACACAAACCGCAGCGAAGCGAGAGCGGGTTGCTAGTAAAATATATAATACTAGCAACCCACCCTCGCTTCGCTTCGGTTTCAGTCTTTCCTGCGTAGCTCCCGTTCCTGTGGGAATACCAGGATAAAATATAGCCTAGGTTGCTCCCTGATATTATAGCTTTCTATTGGTGAAAGAATTTTTAAAACCGGTCCAGCCATTTTGAAGATTACCCGGAACAAACAGACAGACAAAAAATATAAAGTATATTTTAGGCATATGTATAGTGCTATTTGCACCGTGCGAGCATGAAAAAAGTCTATTATTTTGACATTACAAACAGACACTCCAATTTTATTTATTGGTATAGACTAGCAGCGCCCTGCACTTTTACTCGCATAATTCCCCTTCCCGTGGAAATATCGGGATAAATTATAGCCTTTATGTTGTTCTGATATGTAAGCTATATTGTTGTAAAGTTTCATCAAAATCCATTCAGTAGTTTTTGCATGAAAGAGCAACAAACATCCTCACATACTCACAAACTTTCACGTTTATAATATTAGTAGGATTAAATTTGTCGTCTCAGCTCATAAACAAACCACTACTGAGCTCGAGCCTCCTCCTCAATAGGAGGGAAATGGACCTACTATACCATGCTAGTCAGACATGTTTTATTTCGAGTTTTTATTCTCTCAAATAACTAATTTTTAACAAAAAACCGACTTCAATCAGTAAACTAAAAACGTTAAAATTGCCTATAAATTTTTAAGAATTTCACCAATTTCTCAATGATACCATCATCAGATCCTGATCTGATGACTATGAGACCACCTGGGAAGTGTTATACACCCTATCCAACAAAAAAAGAATTTTGCAAATCGGTCCAGGCGTCTTTGAGTAATCGGTGAATATACATAAAAAAAATATATTCCAACGAATTGAGAACCTACCCCTTTTTTTGAAGACGGTTAATAAAAGTTATATGTATATCTTTCAGTCGTCTTTTACGATATCTATGGGCAAGATAGGGAGAGGTGAATTGTATTTTTATTCAGTCACTACCTACCTACTACCTATAGAATATTAAATTAATGATTTTAAGAACTTACTGGCCCGTAGGAGTTGTAAAAATCAGTTAAGTCAGCCAATTCGCATTATTATAAGAAGATTACAATGATGATGAAGTTTAAATTAAATAGTGGTTCTAAGAATAATTAACATTTTTTATCTTCCTTAGAGAATTCGTTAAAAATACTATAGCTTCTTATAAAACGACCAAGGAACTAATAGCTGTAATGGATGAGTTCGAACCAAGTGAACAGGCGCCCACAATAGTCACAGAGCATGAATCTAGCGAAGCACAGCAGCATATCTTTGATTAATATATATTACATTAATCTTACTTTAATTTTACTATGTACTAATTATTTTAATATATTAATAAAAAAACTTGAATTTAAACTTTATTATTTTCCGTGCGATGACATAGTCTTTCAAAAAAGGGGTATATTATAATAACAACGTGTGTAAAAACGGGTTCGCTTTTTCTGATAAATAGATTATTTCTTTTTGGAAAAATGTAGTTAGTATTTTTTTCACTAAAGAAGTATCTTTAAAAAAAATAAGATTGAGAAAAGGGAAGCTATGGATCGAACCGGGGTACTCTGAATTTAGAGACTGCTCGATTTCCCATGGACTATTTTTATTCTTGACTAGCAACCCGCCCTCGTTTCGCTTCGGTTATAGGTTATAGTCGTTTTAACCGCGTAGTTCCTGTTCCCGTGGATTCCCACGGGAACGGGAACACCGGGATAAAATATAGCCTAGTTTACGCTCTGATATTATAGCTTTCCATTGGTGAAAGAATTTTTGAAATCGGTCCAGCCGTTTTGAAAATTACCCGGAACAAACAGACAGACAGACAAAAATTTTTTAATTGCTATTTTAGGCATAGGTGTCGTGCAAATAACCGTGTGAGCATGAAAAAAGCCTATTATTTTGACATTACAAACAGACACTCCAATTTTATTTTATTTGTTGGTATAGACAGCAAATTAACTCTTTTTACTTTACTTTTACTTCACATTTTAATTATGGTTTTTTTGATATCTGATGTTTACGCGAGCACTTACACATTGTAAATAAAACAACTTTTACGGATTATATCGCGTTTGTAGGGGAGACCTGGGAGAGTTGTGACAGAGGAGAGTTGTGACAAGGACGATTTCTCCGAACCTATGACCGTTAACGAGGTGGCCAAAACGCATAATCGTCTTTTTAATGATGCGCTACTTGACACATTATGCACTAAAGGTACATGGCAAGTGGTTGTGTGAGTACGGCGTCTGCGTGGCAAAAAACACCGAAAAGTAAGTTTTTTATCAATATTTTGAATGCATTTAAATCGTGATCTATTGCATTAACGGGGATTTGCTATTTTTTCCATATTGTGCAATTTTTGAAGTTTCAACACGTGGCATTTTTTTATTGTGTTTGCATCTTGTTTTAAAATTACAAATTATTATTTTGTATAGGTCGCGATTTTTGGCCCATAGGAGAGTTGTGACACGCTGTCACAACTATCCTAGTTTACTTTTATTTTCTGGTGAGCTTATTTAACATGCGTTTTGTAATGTTTTTATTATGTTTATGTATATGTTTGTTTTTCTAATCAACTCTTATAACTTAAGTTTGATATAAAAGGTGATCGGCAATTTAATTCCCTTTTAAATATGTAATCTTTTACAGAAATTTATTTGGGCACGTGGTTTGGTGTTGTACTGATTTTTATTTTCTGAATGTCTAATAAATATAAACGAAAGACTGACAGGAGAATGGCTGGTGTCGTAGGTTATGAATTGGCGTTTCGGCAATTTCGTTACGAGGTCAAAGTCTTCGAAAGCCCGCATCCTCTCACAGTCTCAACCATATATCTTTGCAAAGATATATAAAGAAGAAACAGGATTTCCAAAATAAAGAATATGATATCGCTGCATCTATGCCTTATGCTAGTTCAACGGTATTTACAGAAGAGCAAAAAATATTAAATGTATAAGTTATTTGGAACGTCAATGAAACGGAAATAAGTCGAAAGTTAAAAAGTGTGTTCTAAGGTAAGAAAAGAATAAACCTAAAAAACCAAGGACAGGACAAGAACAACAAGAATAATAATAGAGGTGGTGCGGAAGAAGATACTGAAAATGATTGTTTCTGCTTATGGTGCTTTGAGTCCTATGCCAGAGGTAGATCAAATGTATTCCAGGCACTAAATCCATCAGTGCCTGGAATACAAAGTTGGTCTTATGAAGATTGCACAGAAGGCGAACTGCAGTACGTCTGTCATAATTGTTTATCAGATTAAATTAAGATTTTCCACTGATTTTAAAACCGTTAATCTCGTAATAATACCATAATTATTTATAAAAAAAAATGCTTGTTATGTTAATGTTAAATATTATGTTAGTTCCTACAAATTATGTCAAAATTGACAATAAAAGTACTTTTCTGCAAAACAATGCGTATTCCGTTTATAATTCATATAAAAGTATCTTTATCTATCAAATTCATGGCTGTCACAACTTACCTTGGTACTTGTCACAACTTACCTCGGTATTAGGAGAGTTGTGACCAAGGGAGTAGTTTCACTTTACGAGGAATTTCTCAGAAACCTTGTATCTTTTTTTGAAGTCGATGACTGTTTTTAAAAGAGCAATAACTAAGGTAAAGTAGGATATAGAGTTCAAAATCATAGCATCATTTTATATTGAGATAATAATTTTTATATAAAAATTATCACAACTCTCCTAGGTCTCCCCTATTTGATTTATGATTTCCCGACGTTTCGAACACTTTGCAGCATTCATGGTCACGGGCGGACTAAGGTGTCTCACGTCCAACAAGTAATCGTTATTACAGACATTTATAATTATCTACCCGATACAGAAAATTAGTTATAAATTTATTAAATTGTGACCCACATTTTAGTACAAATTTATTGCCAGTGTAAGAAGAAAATGATTCTATATGAAAACATTATATTGTTGTTGCAATCATAAATCAAATACAAACGCGATATAATCCGATTTGTAAAAGTATTTTTATTTACAATATGGTTTTTTTTCAAACTCTAAAAATACTGATAAAACAATATTTTATGTAAACAAAACTTAGCTAGATCGATTTGTTGCCTCCGATATCTCCTACATACTAAATTTCTTAGAAATCGTTGCAGCCATTGCCGAGATACTGAATATATAGAAAGACACAATAAAAATCTCTTCTAAAGTTATTAGATAACTAATAATTCTCCCTATCTTACCCGTGGATGTCGTAAAAGACGTGATACACATAAAACATCTGTACAAGAGAAGGAAAACTCGAAATAAACGCCTGTATCAACATGTACCACCAGCATGGTATAGTAGATTAACTGCCCTCCTATTGGAGAGGAGGCTCGAGCCCAGCAGTAGGACGTGTATTAGCTGAGACGAGACGAATAGTATTTCTAAATAAATATTAATATTTTTTTTTAAAAACAAGCTTTTCTATAAATGCTCTAAAACGAAGAAAAATTGCTTGTCAAGGCTATTCAAACGAGTCCAAACTCGACGGTTTTATCTTGTTTAGTTTAGGAGTTCCCATAGCCACCTTCCGACACTATCTTGAGACCAGCTTCATGGTACCTTATAATCACCTAAATTACGTAAGTAAACTAAATTTCAACCTAATCTAACGACAGGAAGTGGTTCTAATTTAACTCGCAAGATTTGTCCCATACTAATAGAACAAGTTAAATAAAAGCTTTTAAATAAGAAATGAAATTAACTTGAAAACTGATTATTATCAATATTTATTCACTATCATTAGGTGGTACGTCGATTGGTGTAACACTTTCCTTTGTAGTACTGTAATAGTTTTCCTGTAGATTAGGATCAACATCTCGTATGGCTTCAATCAGTTCTTGAGTAGTCTTGTATGATGATATAGTTGATTTGACGAACTCCCTGAAAATAAAAGGACTTGGTGATGATTAAAGAAACATATAATAACACTAACAGCCCACCCCGGCTTCGCACGGGTATTAAACAAACATTTCAAAAGTTATAAATTTTTACACACACACACACTATCATACATACTTTCATGTTTTTGCGTGAGGTTATTAAAAAAGAGTAAATTTATGAAGAAAATTCGAATATTAAATATTATTAATTTAATGTTATTTATTTTGTATAATTTTTTTTGTTTCTTTTTCCTTAATATTTTATTTTTAATGTTTGTAAAAAGGCCATATTTACTTTCTCTGCTCCTGAAAATCAATTTATTGAGTCAGAGTTGTTGCTGTAAACGATATTTGATGTTAATTTATTTTGTGGCAGCAAAATAAATTGAGATACAGTTGGCCATGAGTAAAACATTCTTTTCGTAGGTCAATCCCTACTAATTCGAAAGTTTGGCCTTGGGACTTGTTGATAGTTAGGGTGAAAGAGGTTTTCACCGGAAATTGAAGCCGTTTAAATAGGATTGGCAGATCAGTTAGGATCATCGGTATCCTCGGAAGTTGCCACCTAGTTGCCCAGTTGCTGGGCTGGTAATAATGGTTGCTACAATTAAATTATCCTTCAATTCCTTAATCCTCGTCCCGTTGCACATGCTCGAAGGGCTTTAGTTCCTCAAAAGCATAATTGGATTTCCAATTTTTAAAGTCAATTCATGTGGACAACAATAGACAATAATAGACAATCCAGAAGGGTTTAATGAATTTAAAAACTCCTGAGGATAATGGACTGCGTCTTCGATATTAGTCACGGTGTATATCGATTTGTAATTTTTATTTGTCCGGAAACTTTTTGAATAATTAGATTGTTTATTTCGTTGACACCATCATTCCTAGCCCAGTTAACACATGACATCCATATGACGTCACAGATAGGTCAATAGAGGTCATAAAGTTTTTATGTAGATATGACATAATAATGACTTTATTGATGACTTTCATTTGACGTCATAGAGTATGACATCATTATGACATAGAACTGACCTAAAAATGACTTTTATGTGACGTCAAAATTGTGACATAAATATTACGTAAATATTACGTCCTATCCCTATCATACTGTAATGTCACATCAAAGTCATGAATTTATATATTATTTACGTAAGAAATAAACCATACAATGACGTAAATTACAAGTCGTACTCTGACATAAATGTGATATAATCATACCGTCATACTTCAGCATCAGATTTGGGTCATTTAACATTCGCCTTCTATTGTTACCACATCATTCGTAACATTTATGCGATTAATCATTAAAATATCATTATTTGATAATAAGCAACAATTCTCATTTTTTTTTGAATTTAAAGTAAAACCATTATACTCTAAAGAATTAATTTTACCCTTATCTAATTTTTTAATCACTGAATACGGCCGCGTCCGTTTCTCCTTCAGAATCGCCGTCCATTTTGTGAGACGAGGCTTACGCCAAATATTAAATTTATCTCAACAATTTAATAAAGGGGCTGAATCGCGATATAACAGTTTACTAGTGATGTTAACGCGTCTGAATCACGATATTAAAGTTTTTTAGTAATGTTATAGATACAACCCGACCACGACCAGCACACTACACAAGGTAGAGAGGCGTTCCCCGCATTACCGCCATCCATACCATTATATATTTATAAACTTCTTGTTGCAAGTAAATTTCTTAATTATGTAAATAATTCTCTGTCAGGTGAAGGTCGCATTATTTTAATCATTTAAAAGCACTCATCTCTATGACTCTATGACATCAAAGTTATGTAGATCTGACGTCAGTTAAGTCATAGTGATGTCCATTGGAGGTCATGTCAACGTCATTTATCTTACGTAAAAATCTTACGTCAGAAAGTGGGAAATTATGAGTCATATATGACTCATATATGACTTTTATCTTACGTAAATCATGATGTAGCTGACGTCATTCTGACCTCAATATGACATAATTGTGTTCACTGGGAGGTGACACTATTGCCCTAGAACACAACCAATGAAAGTTCTTTTCGTGCAAATTCTCATGGTCATTCTACATCTATTAAAATTTCTAAACTATGGACTATTTGACCTAGAGACTCATCCAGAATGGATGTTACAATTATGTACCTACTTAATTCAGCGATGGTTTTTTTTTATCGGCACTTCAAACCTTCTCGCTGCTGTAATTCCTGTAACCTGAATTCATAATGGTAAATGGGGTATAACATACCTAAAATAGAATGCTTTGATGAATACAGCAGGTTGAACTTCATCGCCACAGTATTCTGGACCGAAACTCATGATGCCCATCAGTTTATTATGCTGTACAGCTGGAGCGCCTGCATCGAACTAATAGCAAATATGTGTCAAGTTACTTTTCTTGTTATTAAGATGTAGTGAAAAGTTTTTCAATTTTAGACTTGAAGTATATGAAACCAGCTCAGGGATGGCCAGAAGAATGGTAAGCAGTATTCTACTGAGAAATTTAGAGCATCTACTGCGATCGTTGCCAGCTCGTTTGCTCTTGTCAAGCGTAGAGATTTTAGAGTTAGATTCTAGAAGCTGACGTCCTTGGGGAGACATATTCAACAGTGGCATGTGATATTTAGAAAGATGGAAGTTTGGATTTTAGGAATATAATTATATATAACTGCAAGACGAGAACTGTGAACACTTATAGTATAGATTTGACCCACAATTGTAATAGTTAAAAATTATTTTATATATCAAAAACCTTTTAGTAAGATAATGTTTAAGATAAAGAGAGAGATAAAGTTTTAGAAGGCGGCTGCCTTCTTATTATTAAGGCGGTAGGCTACCGCCTTAATAATAATGTAGCATTATGCCCTCCTGAGTTTTCTTGCCGGATCTTTTTCAGTTTGGCCTCGTTGGGAACTGATGGTAGTATATTAGATTTGTTAGGTTTAAATTAACAAATTGTCATAATAATTGCTACAAGTTTAATGTTTAATAATTATTAATCATAAACAATATAATTTTTTCATATAGAATCATGTTCTTCTTGTACTGGCAATAAATTTGGACCAAAAATGTGGGTCAAAATTTGATAATTAATTTCTGTAGCGGGTAGATAATTATAAATATCTGTAATAACGATGACTTGTTTCAGTGATGGACAAAGTAAGGCCCGCGGGCTAACTCCGGCCCGCGCAAGTATTTAATCCGGCCCGGCGAGAGTCCATCCATCCTAAATATTCTAGTCAGTATTTTGGCGCGAAAAATAAAATGTGACGTTTATAATTGAAAAGCTTTCATTATCTCATAATTAACTTATCTCATAATTAAATTATAATTATCTCGGCAGTCTGTCACAGGTAATAGTTTTGTTTATTAGAAAAATTCCATTCTATTCACCTATCGGTTAAGCTAAACTATTATGGAAAATCAAAAACAATTCCATATATCTCACACGCCTAACAAGGCGTAAAAGTAAAAGTTATTTTGTTTATAAAAAGCTTTAATACAAAATGCATTTTTTCTATAGCTCTAGAATTTTATATCCTCTTGAATTTCTTAGGCTTTGTGGCCCGTCATTAAAAAAGTTTGCTCACCACCGACTTGTTTGGACGTCAGACAACTTATTCCGCCTGTAACCATGAATGCTGTAAAATGTTCGAATCGTCGGCCAATCATAAATCAAATACAAACGCGATAAAATCCGTAAAGGAGTTTTATTTACCTTTACTTTCTATCCATGTCATGTGTCACACAAACTATTCATCTCTTCTTCGGGCTTCCCTTACTCCTACAGAAGAATTATAATTAAAAAAAACTCACCAAACAAGCGTCTCTGGAACCTTTTCTAATTGAAGCGCAAAATAAGTCTGGTGTGAACTGGAATCCATTGACTAATTGATATGCATCCACGCAATAGTGTTGTGAACGCACTTTCAGCCGACCGCTGGTTAAGTCTGGATTACGCTCTCTTATTGCTGTATCAGTACCCTGAATAGTATTCAGATATTTTTTTTTTTTTTTTTTGTGGGTGGGCTGCGGTCGGCGCGCCTCCGCACCACTCCGTCCGGGGCGACAGTGGGGCTTAAGCACGCAACTCCCGCAACCCACCCGAAAACCACGTCGCCTTCGTCGTTGGGCCGACCACCGGAGCAGGTTTACTTGTCGTTAGTGGTCGGCCCGACGGAATACCCCCTATTGGGGTACCCTCCCATCGACCGACGTCCTTCCCTCGGGGAGGACGTCGGTCTTTCCTCACGCGGTGGGCCTCTCGGCGGACGACGGACTAATAGTATTCAGATACTAACATTAGAACTAATAGTAAAAACTCAATAACTTTTATAAAAAATATATATTCTATTTGTTTCCTTGCAACTTTGTCGGTATAGAAATCGCGTGTGACATCTCCGTTAAATATCAATTTATTTCTCTTAGGGAAGAATATAAGATACAGTGTATTTCGGCTATAACGACGGCGGAGGGACCACTTTAATGTCGTAACTATACCCGGAGGTCTCTATATCCGAAATCAGTTTTTCTTTAACAGTAAATGTACGTATATGAGCCATTTTCATTAGTTTAAGAAACACTGTTCACTCACTAGAAATAGCTACGTAACTGATTCACAATTTTAACTTCGCGCACATGCTAAGTAACGCTACACACAAACAAAGCATTTGACCATCTGCGAATATAAACAAAGGATAAGAAAGCTTAATAGTTAAAGCTTATGAATGAAACTTTGTGTCTTTGCTGACTCAGTCGCAACATCCGCAAGGAATTTTTAGGAATCTGTCCCAAATAATTTATAAAAACAAGTCGGTATACCCGAATTAGGCGTTATATCCGGCGTCGCTATTACCGAATGAATTTCCTACAAAAGTATGCTTTAAATTCTAGGGACGCAAGTTCGACGTCGCTATAACCGAAAAGCCGTTACAACCGAGGTCGTTATTAATGAAATCCACTGTATATTCCTCTTAAACGATCCCAGGCTCTGATTTTCAGAATATATCTTAATAAGTCTCTAACATCACAAAAGTAAGTTGTGTATTTGTGTTAGTTTTTAATTCAATAAAAACATTACAAAAGTTTTACACTTTTAATCCCCTTTTGAAGACGAGAACTGACAAATACTGAAGAATATTTTTTCGTAAATTGAGAATGGATAAAGATTGACGATGATAATGGTAATGGTGGTGGTGATGATTAATTAATACAAATAAATATATGTTTGTTATATAATTGATGTTACCCTGCTTGCACCCCAACCGGACACAACAATGAAACTTTGTGCAAACGGTTCTGTAACACCCTCGTAGATTTTGATAATATTTATGTGTCTGCCAAAAACTGCAACAATAAAATATTTGAAATAAAATCTATGTACGTGTGAAAGTGAAAAACGTCGGGTAATTAATTTGTATTTGACAAATTCATAAAAGTGGTTTATTTTAAATGTATATTGTTTGCACAAATACCAGTAAGCAATAGGAATTAAAGTTCTTTAGAAAACTGTTTTAATCCGTCCATCAGATTTTTAAGCATACGTTTTACATTCTTTTTTGAAATCAAACTTCTTTACAGTCGTTGGGATTTCAAACTCGATGAAACGAAAAAGCGAGTCCATAGAGACACAAACACGTAAATATATATGATTTATGGAGGGTAGAGGTCAGAGTGTCATCTGTGTACATGAAAATGTGTCCGTCCAAATGCATTAAATTAGGGTGGCGCCACATTAGCATCAGGGTAAATTTTAAAGGAAGCCAAATATTATTAGAGTAGGTTTGAGAAATAAACAAGGAAAGAAAAACTTCCGCTAACTTTCTTAAAAAGCAAAATAGTAAAAGTAAATTTCATAAATGTCAGTTTTAAAATAGATGTAAAAATTCATGTTTTTTTTTTTCTTTTTTGGGGGTGGGCTGCGGTCGGCGCGCTTCCGCACCACTCCGTCCGGGGCGACAGAGGGGCTTAAGCACGCGACTCCCGCAACCCACCCGAAAACCACGTCGCCTTCGTCGTTGGGCCGACCACCGGAGCAAGGTTACTTGACATCAGTGGTCGGCCCGACGGAATACCCCCTATTGGGGTACCCTCCCATCGACCGACGTCCTTCCCTCGGGGAGGACGTCGATCTTTCCTCACGCGGTCGGCCTCTCGGCGGGTGATGGACGTAAAAAAAAAAAAAAATCATGTTAATAATTTAATGAAGAATATAAAAGAATTGATATTGACATTGTCACAACTGTCACTAACTTCACTCAGCATACTTCAATCAGTTAACAACTGCTCAATTCATATCATACCCTGTGCCTATGCTAGCGCCATTCTGGAGGATTTTTGAACTGTTATTTATAGCTTACAGATGGACACTTTTTTAAGTTTTCTACCATATGAGATGACATGACACTCCTTACATCTACACTCCATAATAGGATTCAGCCGGCGAGTGAATGAGATAGGACACATTACACGTTCTCGGTCTCCTCTTCGTGCGATGCTTCGTAGTGTCCCCAATATCCCCAGTATGCTCCTGTGTAGTGGGATAGTCAGTTTATCTATATCTTGCTCCAGTTCCAAACGTTCTACGTGTTTATGTTAATATGTGTTTAATTGATTTAAATGTGAATTTCGCATCAAGTGCTGCACTTCCTTTAATTGAGTTCTTTGACACAAAATTTAATTTAAAAATATGCAACAGTCGCACTCAATCAACTAGCAGAGCAAAAGAGTAATTGATGCTGTGTTCCAAAGATATATAAATCAAATTGAAACTAGAGCATTTGTTTCCCACTTTAGTTATCATAAACCTCTCCCTACTTCTGATTAAAAATACTCATTGAATAGTATTGAAAACGATAAAATTTGAATTGTTTTCAATAATCTTAATTATTTTTAATGTAATTTATAAGTATACAGTTTACATGAAGCGACAGTTTATTTTTTCAATACTTTTCAATTATTATTTTTAATCAGGGACTCTCTAGAATTTTCATTTCTACCGTGTGTGACTTGCACACACACACACACACACACACACACACACACACATTTTTTTCGAGTTTGCTATCTCTTGCATAGATTTTATATGCGTATAATTATCCTTTAGTCGTCTTTTTCGATATTCACGGGCAAGATAAGATAAGTTAATATTGAGTAATTGCAAAAAAAAGCTTCTAAAATACTCACCAACATTTACAGCAAGTTTTAAGAGTGCAACATCAGCATGAGGTACCGGTTCCTCTTCAAATTTTGGATGCCTAACAGCACCAACGACATCAATAATTCTACCACCCTCGTGAGGATGTACACTGCCTACTCGCACTTTAACGTAACGACTCAAAGCTTTCAAACTTGATACGTGAATAACGCTGACAAAATATTAAAGTTTTAATCATCATTTCAGCTGATATACATCCCATTGTTGGGCTCGAGCCTCTTCCACAATAGGAGGGAAATTACCTACAATACGCTAGTCAAACGGTTTGGCATAGGGTTTTATTTCGAGGTTTCCTTCTCTTGCATAGCTGTTATACACATATTTAATCCCTTAATCGCTTTTTACGATATTCACAGGCAAGAGAGAGGGGGTGGTGAATTGTATTTTTACTCCGTTATTTAAGACTGTTTTTTAAAGTATTTTATCACGTTTGTATTTTATTCTATTTTCTCGACGTTTTTAACACTGTTTATCGTTTTGCGGTAGGACTATGAACAAAAATTTAAAAAGATCAGAAACCATAAAAAGTATTATACAAATAGATCAGGAAAAAATTGTTTTATTTCATTAATATTTTCCGTGTGGCGACGGCGTAAGATTCCAGTTCACCGCCTTCTTTCTTAGATGTGGGCATCCTAAAAAACGACTAGGAGGTTTGATATGCAGATAATATCTATTCAAGGGAAAAAATAGGCGATATTAAACCCTATGCTAACACGTTTGACCAGCGCCAGCACACGGAGAGACCTGAAGTAGATACAGTTGTTTAGTTCAGCTCGTATTGATAATCCTTTAATATAGTATTTCTTTAATATAATAATTTATGATGCTTACGCGAATATTACACATTAAATAAAATTCATCATCAACATATCAGCCCATATAAGTCCTACTCGGTTCGGGCCAGTTCGATCCGGGCCTTCTTCACAATGGATGGAAAATTTACCTACCATAGCCCGCTGGTCAAATAGGTTGGTATAGGATTTTATTTCGAGTTTTTCTTGATTTGTGCAGATCTTATATCCCTTAGCCTCTCCTCTCTAGCTCTTATATCCCTTAACCTCCACTACACTAAAGCCTTTGTCTATAATACTTTATTTGTTATAAGTGACTTCACTGACACGGATCTGTCAGAATAGGGTAACCATAGGCGGACCAGGGATTAGTCCGTCATCCGCCGAGAGGCCAACCGCGTGAGGAAAGACCGACGTCTTCCCCGTTGGACGTCGGTCAATAGGAGGTACCCCACGTAGGGGGTATTCCGTCAGGCCGACCACTGACGACAAGTAACCCTGCTCCGGTGGTCGGCCCAACGACGAAGGCGACGTGGTGTTCGGGTGGGTTGCGGGTGTTGCGTGCTATACGCCCCTCTGTCGCCCCGGACGGAGTGGTGCGAGGAGCGCGCCGACCGCAACCCACCCCAAAAAAAAAAGAAAAAAAAAAGGGTAACTATATTGCCTCAGCAATAGCTGAGACAGATACCGTATTTTTACCTCATACATGTGCACAGTTATATATAGAAATTCATTGCTTGAAAAATGTGAGGTTGTAAAATAAAACTATTTTCTTTCTTTCTTTCTTAGTAGTCTTTTACAACACTCAAAGAGAGAATTGTATTCTTCACTAGCAACCCGCCCTCGCTTCCCGCAGTCGTCTTTCCTGCGTAGTTCCTGTTCCCGTCGGAATATTGGGATAAAATATAGCCTAATTTACTCCTGGTATTATAGCTTTCTATCGGTGAAAAATTTTTAAAATCGGTTCAGCCGTTTTGAAGATTACCCGTTATAAACAGACAGACAAAGAAAATATAAAGTGTATTTTAGGCATATGTATAGTGCAAATAACCGTGTGAGCATGAATAAAGCCCATTATTTTGACATTACAAACAGAAACTCCAATTTTATTTATTGGTATAGATTACTATTGCAATAAATGCAACTTAATGAAGATTTTATGTATATTTTGCCTGCCATAACATAAAATAGGTGTAGGTAAATTAAGCATTTGGGTATACCCAAAGTTTTATGACTTACTAATTCAGACAGTGCGCTGCTGTCAACACCCAATTCTCGTCAACAATACTACCAGCACACCACACTCTTCCATTGATTATAACTGCAGCCATATAAGGTAAATTCATTGTATTATTATTGGTTATATGTTTTATTTTCATGGTATTCTGAGCCATTTGCGGTTTTAAGTTCCTTATTCGTAAACCTGTTTCTCCATAAAGGCGTCGCCCGTTGTCTTTTGTAGAGGTGTTGTTAGTTGCTGGACTCTCCAAATGTAACTCAAAATTCTGAGGGTCATTATGATCTGGAGTTTCCAAGCGAAATTGTATTTTTTGAGGTTGTGTTTGGTTTGGAAGCTGGATATTGTCTTCTGCAAGTCAATTATACCACGTAAGTTTAAAGAGTTAATATTAAAAGTTTATCCCTGTGATGACGGAGCAAGAACCATGCCCTTATCCATGCCACCAGTCACCAAGTCCTTTCTTGCCAGTGGGTTTCGTAAAAGACGACTAAGGGGCCTGACATGCATATAACAGTTATGCAAGAGAAAGAAAGCTGGAAAAAACCCCGTAGCAACCTGTCTTACCAGCATACTATTGTAGGTCAATTACCCTCTTATTGTAGAGGACGTTCGAGCCCAACAGTGGCACGTATGTAGGCTGTGATGATAATGATGAATAAATCTTTTAAAAATATAGTTTTTAAAACTTCTATTATACGACTACAGCAATCATCAATATCATATTTCTCTTATATTAATTCCTTGGGGTCGATGCAATACTCTTCTAGCGTGTAAAATGTTAGATATGCGAGTGATCGGATCTGGGAATTTACTCCGTCACCCGCAGAGAGGCTGACCGCGCGACGGCGACCGACGTCCCAGGACGTCGAGAGGTGAGGTTACCCGAAAGGGTATTCCGTCGGGCCGACCACTGACGACAAGTCACACTTGCTCCGGTGGTCGGCCCAACAACGAGGTAACGTGGGTAAGGGTGGGTTATGGGCCCGCGCGCCGTCCTTCCGTCGCCCTGGATGGAATGGACCACCCGTGCGCTTACCATAGCCCACCTATATAAAATAAAAATTAAAAAAAAAAGAAAAACAAACCGTGTACAATGTTAAATATTGCAAAAGTTTTGAAAAGTTTTATGACTGACCCCTACCTATCGTCCATCTTTCTTGGGAAGGTAATTGTCCGTATCACATGAATTTGGCGTCTTTAAGGGGACTGTCGAGAAATGTAAAGATTGGTAATTATTGTAGACCACATAGAACGGCTACGGCAATGTTTTTTTATTAATCAGATTGTTGATCGAGTAAGAAAATAATGATCATCATTCTTATTCTTGTAGATATCGACAAAAAAATAGTACCTACATAAGTATTGTAAGCAGATAATATCATTGTAAAACAGGTGAAACTGAATAAATTTATATATCAATATTGGCCAGCATGGTGTAGTTCGGCTGACCGGACTGGGGAATAGTTCGTCGCTCGCAGAGAGGCTGACTGCGTGAGGGTGACCAACGTCCTGGGAGGGCGTTACGGAAGGTACCCGAAAAGGTATCCCGTTGGGTTGGCCACGGACGACAAGGAGCTCGGTACCGGTGGTTGGCTCAGTGACGAAAGTGAGTGAATACGGTGGGTTATGGGGACGCACGCCGGCTTTTTGTCGCCCCGGGCGGAATGAACGCCATGTGTTCTGACTAGTCCACCCAAAAAAAAAAAAAACAGTTGAGGTAGATTTTATCATGAGATTTGCTGTTTGTTCGTTTGCCCTTGTTTGCGATAAAAAAACCTTGAGTGATGTTTATAAAAATATATTTTAAAGCTATTCGTTTAACAGTGTATTTGAATATACTGATAAACTTACCAATATCTGATACACCATTATCAGATCTTCTCAAATTATTGGATATCCTCCGTAGTATATCATTATGCAATTTGTTAAAATCATCCGATGCTAATGTTCTCGTCAACATTGATATACATAAAAATTGTTGCCACATTATTTCTACAGGTATTATATTCTTATACAAACAATAATCTGTAGCCATTTTTATAGTATTCGATAATTTGTTATTTTATATTGAGTATTTTATATTTTATTTTATTTTTATTGATTGCATTTTGCATAGTATTTCACTTTCATGTGATGATGGAATAAGAATTCATACACCATCCTCTTTCTTGTCCGTCGCTGTTATAAAATACCTAAGGGATATGCAGATAGTAGATATCTTTGCAAGAGAACACAAAATGAAACCCTATACCAACACGTTTGACCAGCGTAATATAGTAGGTCAATTGCCTTCCCTTATGTAGGAGGTTTTTCCGTGTGGTGACGGAGTAAGAATAAAATTCACCATCCCCTATCTTACCCGTGGGTGATCGTACGAGACGACTAAGGGATATAAAACGCATATAACATCTATGCGAGAGAAGGAAAACTCGAAATAAAACCCTATACCAACACGTCTGACCAGCGTGGTATAGTAGGTCAATTACCCTTCCATTATGTAGGAGGCCCGAGCCCAATAGTGGGACGTATGTGGGCTGAGATGATGTAGGAGGTTCTTGGACTGAAATGATGATGATGATATAGCAAGCAAATCTTTTGCTTTTTATTTTCTAACTGGGCCTCCAATTCTTGGGAGGTTAAGGATTCCAACATGGCCTAAGACGGCCCAGCACATCTTTCACAGTTTAAAAATATTTTTAGTTATTTTTAAAAACAAAAAGTTATACTATTCGTAAAAACTTATTTGCGAGAGGAAAATGATTATCAGGCTTAAGCTGAAAGTCAATCGGCGTGCTCAGCGGCGGCCTTACCCATTGCGAGGCTCCGGGCGGCAGGTCTTTGCGAGGCCCCGGGCAGCAGGTCTTTGCGAGGCCCCGGGCGGCAGGTCTTTGCGAGGGAGGCCCTTTGTCCTTCGTGAAAAGTATGAGATACGAAAGTAGGACTGGTTGTTTGGTTTAGGGATTTGTCATGTTTGATGAAAAATACTAAAGTTGTACAAATAAATAAAATTTAAGTTTTAAAATATTGAAAATAAAGTGAAAATAATTAATAAGTATAAATGTAATTTAAAACCTTTGCGTGAGGCCCCTGTAAGCGCGAGGCCCCGGGCGATTGCCCTGTTCGCCACCCCCTAAGGCCGCCACTGGCGTGCTATAGGGAAGGCTATGCTTGGATTCAAAACCTGAGGGGCACATAGAACTTTGGGGAACAATGATTCTTGAGTAAAACCACGTATCGTACGCCGTTGTTGAACGACCTTCTATTAAGTGGACTTAGGGTCACTGTGATGCAGCACACGACCAAATTATTATCTAATTTACGTGGAAGCCCTACATAGTAGTGGATAGCAAAATTTTTGATAAATGAATGGAGAGAATGGGAATAAAGGATGATTTCGAAATAAAAGTCACATACATGCTATAAATAATTATAATTTTAACGTCTTTTTAGACAACTTACATTAATAATACCAAGGCACTATACATTAATAATTCGTCATTAATATCACAATCGATTCGAGGCACATAATACAATTCACATATACAACAAAATAATCTTTTAAATCGATATACATAAGGACTGAAATTCATCGCACCGTAACAATTGCTTGTGAAACATGTTGGATTGAAATTTGATTGAATAATGAAATATACATACACTACTTGAATGTGCGTCATAGGCATTCAATTTATTACAATTTTATTGTGTTGGATTAATTCCTCTTATAATGTCGATTAATTCCTCTTGTACCGTGAGGTGACTGGTGATGAAGTAAGAATACATTTCATCATTCTCTCTCTTACCCGTAGGTCCACAAAAGACGACTAAGGGACTTTATGCATATAAAATCTATGAAAGGGAAGGAAAATACGAAGAAAAACCCTGTACCAACACGTCTGACCAGAGTGGTATAGTACGTCAATTTCCCTTCTATTGCGGAGGAGGCTTGAGTCCAACAGTGGGACGAGAATGAGCTGAAATTGTTGATAATGATGAGACTTATAAAATCAGTTAAGAGAACACTAGCAGAATATGTAGTAGAAAAATCTCGGTTTTATTCTGTTATTTATTTTGATTAATGATAGTACATTCTTTTATTGGGCACTGAAAATTAGGCTGAAGAATCGCTAGGATAATAAGCAATAGTATTCTTATGACCAATTTATTAGGCCCACTGCGATTGCCAACTTTAAAAGCGTTGCGATTATGGCATTATCTGCCATCTTCTGCCTAGTGGACTTCGATGCTGATGGATAGATAACATCCTTCTAGATTTAGATATTTTATTAAATTAGTTTATTAAAGATAAAATATGTAAGGATTTAAAAAAGTATGAAAGAGTAACACAGTGGGCAAATCATTGGCGGCGAGGCCATCCTTTCCCCAATCGAGACGATAAGTTAAAGAACTATAATGGCCTAACTAAAACGGTCGGACTATAACAGCCTAAATAAAAACTAAAAATGTTAAGTCAACTAATTAAAAGCATTGAATTTTGTCTATTATAGTAGAATTCGACTTAAGTTATCGCTACTGAGTGATAAAAATCCTGCGGCTGATCCTTTCTATCAGATGGGCGTGCCTGAGGCAAGGAAAGAGTGGTCTTTGGTTAGCCGCATGAATCTGGCTTCTTTCTGAATTATTTTTAAATTCTATTTTTACATTTACTCTTACATAAACAGAATTACTTAAATTTTTTAAGACTAGTAGAGTCTTCCTTCACATTTAAAGTAATCGATATAAACTCATTTGCAAAAAAAACGGGCGGTTTTGATTTTCATTCATATTTAAAAAGATACAATACCAAAAAGGTTTCAATCGTTTGTACACGTTACTGGCCGGTTTTAAAAATGCTGTGGTATTTAAAAAAGTACGTTCTAAATTCAATTTTTCATTTGATGTTCATTTTTACAGAAAACCCCTTTTTATCCTACATTTTTGGCGCGAAGTTCCAGAAGTTAACATCGACTTTCATAACTTTTATTCAATTTTTATCGATTAATTTCATATCCTTGACTGTCAAAGCTTTATTTAATGCTGTTTGGCTGTATCAAAAATGGTAGATAAAGTGGTAAAAGCTACCAAAATTATCGCGCTGCTTGAAGAGGGTTGCAGCCAATGTTTCGTGGCTAGGAGGCTAAATGTTAGTCGCTCGACAGTCCAAAGGACCTGGCAGCGATATCAGGAGACTGGTTCCGTCGAGAGAAGGCCTGGTTCTGGAAGAAAACCATGTACCCAACCACGGGATGATCGTTTTCTTGTGAGTCGCGCATTGAGAAATCGCAAATCTTCGTATGTGGATCTTAAGAACAACCTCCAAGAAGTAAGAAATGTGCATATTAGTCTATGGACGGTCAGGAGGAGGCTTCTCGCTGCCAATATACGCAGTCACCGCCCGGCCCGCGGCCCCAAATTACTCCGTGAGCACAGAGTTCACAGGCTTAGGTTCGCTAGAAATTGTGAATCATGGACTCAAGACGATTGGAATAGGGTTTTGTTCTCTGATGAAGCCAGGATATCTCTGTTCGGTGAAGATCGACGTCGGCGAGTGCTAAGAAGACAAGGAGAACGCTTTGCAGAGGCATGTTTCGAAGAAATCACACCTTATGGTGGGGGCTCTGTTATGTTTTGGGCAGGAATAAATTCAATGGATCGTACAGAGTTAGTCTTCATTGAAAACGGCTCACTGACTGGGCATCGATACATAACGGAAGTTCTAATTTCTCATGCACAACCCGCATTGGCCGCTCTAGGTGAAGACTCGATTTTTATGGACGACAATGCTCGCGCCCACCGATCCCGCGATGTTAATGCGTATGTGCAAGAGGTCGGCATTCGTCGTTTGGATTGGCCAGCTCGAAGTCCCGACCTCAATCCCATAGAGCATGTCTGGGACGTTCTGAAACGGCGTGTGAGATCAGTACACCCGGCTCCGCAGACCATCAGAGAGCTGAAGAATGTGATTACTGCGGAGTGGGAACGTATTCCGCAAGCAAGTATCCGGGATATACTCGCTAGCATGCCCAGACGAATTCAAGCTGTGATTTTAGCTAGAGGGGGTCACACTCGATACTAAACATTTATCTGCTTTTACTTTATTAAAGAAAAACAAACAAAAAAACTTTTTTATTTTTACTTCATGAGCATATGCACTACTAGCGAATATACACTACTAGCGAGGTTTAGCATTATTTCCCATAAATTGTATCTAAATTTTATGAAATACTGATGAAAACGATTATTTTCTTATTAATTTAGCAAATTGTGTGGATAAAACTACCTATAATTATCAAACAAAGAAATATTAACATTTGAAATGGTTCATTGCTTAGGTGCCCGTTTTTTTTGCAAATGAGTGTATAAATAATGTTTTAATAAAATCTTCGTCGTTGGGCCGACCACTGGAGCAGGGTGACTTGACGTCAGTGGTCGGACCGACGGAATACTCCCTATTTGGGATAAGTAATCTAATAAATAAAAATTTCGTGTCACAATGTTCGTTTCCATACTCCTCCGAAACGGCTTGACCGATTTTTATGAAATTTTTTATGCATATTCAGTAAGTCTGAGAATCGGCTACTATCTATTTTTCAAACCCCTAAGTGATAAGGGGTGTCCAACCCAAATTTTTATTTTTATTTTTAGGATATTTTTTTTTTATTATGTGGCATTAAAAATATATACAACCCTAAATTTTCACTATTCTATCACCAACCCCTGCTTTTTAATAGTTATTTTAATAATTTGATCATTTTTTATCTCGCTTGATAACATCAATTATTATTATCACTTGGTAAGTTATCCCCTCCATGTGTCTGCCGGTGTCACTTCTCACCCAGTAAACAGCACGGAGTAGGGATGTCAATGAAGATGGTCTCCTATTTCTCTCAAACAATAAGCCTTCTCTCACTCCCTCTATAGTTTTCGCGAAGCCACCATTTTAAATGGCAAGTTTCGAGGTGAAAATATATTAATACCTCGAATACCTATTATATTCACAGATGTGCCAATTCAATTTCCGATTAGATTGGCATTTACAATGACTATTAATAAATCCCAAAGCTAAACAATGTCTGTTTGTGCCTTAGATTTGAGCACACCATGTTTTTCACACGGACAATTATGTCGTTGCATGCTCTCGAGTGGGTAAACCGTCAAGTTTGTAGGTATTAGCTGAAGACGGGCAAACAAAAAATATTGTTCACGCTGTAGCATAAAGAGATTAAGATTATGTAAAGATTTAATGATATAAATAATTATTACTTAAAATAAATTATAATTAAAATAATAAATTATATATATAAATTAAAAAATTTATGATTGATGTTTTGTTATTTTTATGTTCCCTCATTGTTCACAGCGCTCCATGCCTTTTTCACTCATATACCATACCCTTACACACTGCCAATAAGTTAGTTATTTTCTTTCTACACTAGAAATTTTCTAGAAATTATTTACATGGCAAAACAACGTTTGCCGGGTCAGCTAGTATTATATAATACTAGCTGGCTCAACAGACGTTGTTCTGTTCTATCTGGTCGGAGTCCCTCACCGTCCGCAACAGAGCCCTTTTGCGACGACCGCAGAGGGCTATGGCGGTGAGGGCCATTAGGCTACCGTACTGTGTCATGGATTGCAGCGACACTGCTGGCAGGCGACCCGCCTTGGCCACTGGTGGCGGAGGCGTTGGCGGAAGTGTACCGGTTCCGCGCCACAGCACGAGCCAACGGAGAGCAAGTGTCCATAAGGGGACTGGGCAGAGCCCAGGAAGTGGCCAGGAAGGGAAGTAATCCGGCGGTGGAGGGAAGAGCTGGAGTCCGCCGTAGCAGGGCGGGGGACTGTGGAGGCGGTCGCGCCACATCTCCACCGCTGGCTCAGGAGAAGGCACGGCAGCCTTACATTTAGGATGGTGCAGGTGCTTACCGGACATGGGGTCTTCGGTAAGTACCTGCACAAAATTGGAAGAGAAGAAGCCCCAGGATGTCATGAGTGTGGCGCGGCAATTGACGATGCGCGCCACACACTGGAAGTATGCCCCGCCTGGGGGCCTCAGCGCCACGTCCTGTCAACGGACATGGCAACAACAAACCTGTCGTTGCCGACCATCATCTCCAAGATGCTCGGCAGCGACAGCTGTTGGTCGTTGATGGCCTCCTTCTGTGATGCTGTCATGACAAGGAAGGAGGCCGCGGAGCGGGCACGCGAGGCGCTTGCGTCCGCTGACTCGCTCCGCCGGCGACGACCAGGGAGGAGGAGACGCCGCTATGCGCTTCTCCACCCACCACTCTGAATGATGACAGGACGTGGCCAGACGGCCAAGCGTTGGGGTGTCGGGGATAGAATGTTATCAGACGATCTCTCCGGCACCCCGTAAAAGCGCGGAAGGGGCCGCTGTGGTTTTAGTGGGTATTTCGGTCACTTCAGTGGCCGGCGAGTCCCACACACACTCCCTTGTCTGTAACCGGCGGGGAAATAGTGCGCAAATGCATTTCCACAGCGTGAAAAAAAAAAAAAAAGACGTTCTGTTCAAATAAAATAAAATTCCCTTAAAATCGACAGCAGCGCCACCTACCGGGTCCAATTATTAATGTAACCATTCTTGAACACACTTAAATACACACACAAAATTTCATCAAAATCAGTCCAGCCGTTTAGAAGGAGTTCAATTACAAACACGATTCTGTTCGTGTGTATTATATACACACTAGCTGACCCAATAGACGTTGTTCTGTTCAAATAAAATAAAAGAAATTTCCTTAAAAATCGATGGCAGCGCCTCCACTTATTAATCTAAACCATTTTTGAACCCACTTGAACACACACACAAAACTTCATCAAAGTCAGTCCAGCCGTTTAGAAGGAGTTTAGTTACAAACATACGAATAGAAGATTTATCTTCTTTATATATACATTTATTGTGTACGTGTGTATGTCACTAAACTCCTCCTAAACGGCTGGACCGATGTTGATGAAATTTTTTATGTATGTGAACATACCGACTGGTTTAGATTCACAATTGGACCCGATAGGTGCAAACAACGTCTGTTGGGTCAGCTAGTATATATATAAAGATTTTACTTTAAATATCAAGGATCGTACAAAAAATATCATTCCAACATGTTTCACAATAACTAAGCAATTATAATTGGCTAATTTGTTTCCCACTTTCCATATCCACCACCTTTTTTGTATTCTTTCTTTTACTTCTATCTTCTAGCAAGGCATATATTTCTTCAACTGTCTTGTCTTTTGTTTCTGGTACCCACATTACAGTATAGAAGGTACCAATAAAGGAAACCATTGAAAATATGATGAAAACCCAGTGTATTCCTAATAGTTTCAGAAGAGGATCATAACCTTTTGTTTGCAGAAAATCGCTGCAGGCATCAACAGAGCTGACGAAGGAAGTTACCATACCTCGATGCTGAAACGAAAAAGTATTTTTTTATTATAGACCTTTTGGGTAAGCGGTATTAATGTGAAATTTAAATATGGGGGTCAATTGCAAAAAAAAAATAGTTTTGTGAGCGTTTTCTAAAAAAAATTGTCGAGAAATTTGGGCTCACCGCTGTTAGATGGGCCTGAAAACTTAAGGTACACTGAATATAATCAATTAGTAACCTCTCTGGTTTCAGAGGTTAAGAGCCTATGTGATGTCGGGTTAAGAATACAATGAATCACCCATCCAACAGCACTCTACTCCATTATCACTTCCTGGAAAGGTGTACATCCAGAACTGATCTTTAAAAGGCTAATGGATGGATGCATAAAGAAATGATGAAACTTTGTTCCAAATCTGTTTCTTGACATCAAAATGTTAACATTGCCCTTTTCTAATTTTATAAACCCTTGCCAACTTAGAAGACTCTGTACGACTCTCTCTTACACTCTGTACCATTCCAAACTCTTTTGCAGATTTTAATGATATAGATAAATAATGTATACGTTTTATCAAGTAAAAATTAGATTTAGAAAGTAAGTTTTTTTTTTGCTAATGGTGGCAAATAAGCTAACAACACTCCTGATTGCAAGTGATACTGCCGCTCGTGGCCTTTTGCTAGGTCGTTGCCTACCGTGAAGAAAGTGGAGCGGGTATGAATGTGTGCAATAAGTTTTTGTGATACTTAAAGCATCACCACCGCGCGCATACACCCTCAGAAAGTTGTTCTGGCGGCTTTTTCGCTCACCAAACGAAATGCAGTAACAAATTGTCACTACTCAGACGTCGATATTATGCGAGAGCGGTACTATTGTGGATAGACCGGTCCGTTGTTGTAGACAAAAGACTGTTGACAGTCTGGTCCTACCACATAAGCTTTTGGCCGTGTGGTCACCTTTTAAGGTCAAGATAATATGTCCTGTGTGTTTATCCGCGGGGCTAATAATACACGATTAATCAGATAATAATATAATCCAGATCTGACTGGAACTCTCCAAGCTTGGAGCGGTCCACCCGTGTTGCACTTAAGGACGTTATAGCTACGCGGTAGCCTATACCTCTGAGTAGCCTAGTCCCGGTCTACCCACCCGAAGATACGGATAGGTTTGATGTAAGTACTAGCCTCGCCTTCTCATTCTTCCTAGTCCAACTGACTGCACAGATGGCGTAGTGGTTAAGATAGCGACCTACAGCGCCAATGTCGGGGGTTCGAATCCCACGCGGGACAACACTTTGTGCGAACCACAAATTGTTGTTCTGAGTCTGGATGTAATTTGTGTCCGTTAATTATAATATCTTTGTAAAGTCCCCCGCAATAGAATAATTATTTCCTTAGTGGAGGGTGTTGTCTTAAATAAATAAATATATTTGTCTAATAATTATAATCAAACCGGTGCAATCACTCAAAAAGGACTAATTAGTAAAAACAAAAGAAGATATTCTTTAAATCTTACCTGAAAATGGAACAACTCCGATGTTATCACGTATGGAACCGGTTGGTATCCTGCGGCAGCAGCAAAGATGCATAGACACATTGCAAGTACGGGTAACCAGCCTGGTAGCCAAACATTCATAGCTGTGATGTAGAACCAAGCTCCAAGTGCCAGCATGGATATACCAGTTGCGAATGATGTGCCAGCTAGAAGCCACTAGAAAAAATTTTTGATCAGTGCCATTTTTTATTCAGTTGTATTAAAAAAAAATTAAGTTTTCCTTCTTATTCAATGTTATTTTTTCTTATGGCCCTTAGTTATCTTTTACGATAACCACAGATAATGTGTTAATCATAACGATTTACATAAAAAATATGTGCGAAGTGACATAAATAAAGATAAAGATTTATGTGATACCCTTAGAATAATAACGTATAGAAGGTAAGATCGCGTACAAAAATTGAAGCATTTCAATTGCGGAGCCTAATGGAGCTTATGCCGGAACCGTTCCATAATGTACAAGTCATTGTACTGCACGTACATACGCAACTCTTAAAAAATAAATGGGTAATTATGACGGTTTGCGCATTCAAATGGTGTCATAACATATTCGAAAAACATAAAAAGTATATTAACATTACTTTTATAAGTATGCCGACGATTTATGTTAATAAAAACAAAATTTGATTTCATAATTTGTATAGTGGTGTGCGTGTGTACGTGTGTAATCGTCTGCGCGCCATTAATATTTTGAGATTCATGTTTCGAACGTTCGAAGTACTGACACTATCCTTCTATACGTTATTATTCTAAGGTGATACCATATTATAATCATCATTATTATCATTATCATCTCAGCCTATAGTTACGTTTCACTTCTGAGTTTCTAGCCTTATTCCTATATTCTATACCATGCTGGTTAGACAGGATATTATTATATCCTGTCCTATTGGACTTCTTTTCTATTGCATAGATGCTAAATATATATATATTATATCCCTTAGCTAGTTTTTTCCACACGAATTATATTTTTACTCCGTCACAGAAAAGCATACTTTAAAAGTGGAGGTCTTTAAAAGTGGAAAATATATTAAAAATTGTTTAAATCTTTACCTTTCTGCCAGTTTTCTCCACAATACAGCTCGCTAGCACAGATCCCAGCATCTGTATTATTCCTACCACAATTGTCTGTTTATTGGGGCTGAGTTTCAAACTGATGGATTCGGAAGCCTGTTCAAAAATAGATCCGGCATACATGAGTACCACCAAATATCCACATGTCTCCTGAGACAGCATTACATTGAGAGATATGCGAAATGCTCTGAAGGTAGCCTTGTCTTTCACTGAAAAGAGAATAATCACTTTTAATAACTCCAGTTATTCCATATTTTTCCTGTGGTGACGGAGTAAGAATACAATTCACCACTCCCTTTCTCACCTGTGGATGTCGTAAAAGACGACTAAGGTATATATGCATATAACATCTATGCAAGAGAAGGCAAACTCGAAATAAAACCTTATAACAACCCGTTTGACCAGCTTGGTATAGTAGGTCAATCCTTCTATTGTGGAGGAAACTCGGGCCCAGCAGTGGGACGTATATGAGCCGAAATGATGATGAGGAACGATTCCATATTTTACTGCTTCTTTTTGATATAGTTTTGGCGATGGAGTAAGAATATAGATAACCACCCCCTATCTTGCCCGTGGGCGTAAAAGATGACTAAGGAATATAATCCTTCCTAATATTATAAATGCGAAAGTAAGTTTGTTCGTTTATTACGCTTTCATGGTTAAAGCACCGAACCGATTTCAAAAATTCTTTCGCCAATGGAAAGCTATAATAATATCAGGGATAGGCCATATTTTATCCCAGTATTCCCACGGGAACGGGCACTACGCTGACAAGGCGACTGAAACCGAAGCGAAGCGAGGGCGGGTTGCTAGTATGCATATAAAATATAGATGTTCTTGTATAGGCAAGAGAAGAAAAATTTGCAATCAAAGCCTCTATCAACCCGTCTAACTATACGACATCCAGGGGTAAGAAAGGGAGGTGGTGACTTGTATTTTTACTCCATCATCACCAGGAAAAGACGTTGGTAGATAGATAGAGAAGTTATGTATATACGCAATAAATCCCCAACTAACGGAGTGAAGCTTTCGCTCGGTAATTCCAGTGCATACGTAATATTGTTTATGTTTTTGTATAGAATATTTATCTACACTAATATTATAAAGAGGAAATATTTGTTTGTTTGTTTCTATTGAATAGATTCGGTAATTACTGGACCAATTTCAAAAATTCTTTCACCAATAGAGAGCTATAATATCAGGAAGTAACATAGGCTATATTTTATCACGATATTTCCACGAGATTGGGAACTACGTGGGTAAGACGACTGAAACGTGGTCCCTAAATGTAGGCCTTATAACAAGGCTCAAAGTCGCTCAGCGTGCTATGCTTGGGATTTTTCTGTGAGATAGAAGCCGAAATACGGCAATCTGCAGAAGAACTGGTGTAACCGACATAGCACGAAGAATTAGCACGCTGAAGTGGCAATGAGCAGGCCACATCGCTCGACGTACCGACAACCGCTGGGGAAGAAAGGTTCTCGAGTGGCGACCACGTATCGGACGACGCAGTGTAGGCCGCCTCCCCACTAGGTGGACCGACGACCTAGTGAAAGGTGCTAGGCGTCGTTGAATGCAGGCGGCGCAGGATCGCACTTTGTGGCGTAACATGACGAAAGCCTACATTCAGCAGTGGACGGCGATAGGCTGAAATGATGATGATGAAGACGACTGAAACCGAAGCGAAACGAGGGCGGGTTGCTAGTATAGAACAAAAGTTTTTCTAAGAAATGATATCACAAAAAGTTGCGTTTTGATCTCAAATGTGAATGTTGAGTTAATCGAGTTTATATATTTCGATTGCATTTCTAAGAATTGTATATATATTAACATTCTAAAATGATATTTAGAACGAATTTCTTTGGGGACTTTCCAGATTAAAGAATATTGTGATTATTTAAATAATTTTATTTATGTTAGCCATAATGCGATATTATTATGAACCTGTATGGCCATGTTTGTTAAGAGTTTTATTCCTTTAACCCTACATTGAAGAATTAATCCTCGTATTTTGAAGGACGTACTAGAAGGGTAATTGACCTACTTACTATACCATGCTGGTCACACAGGTGGCTATAGGGTTTTATTTCGATTTTTCCTTCTCCTGCATGGAAATTGTATGCATATAATTTGCTACAAGCGTCTCTTACGATATCCATAAGCAAGATAGAAATTGGTGAATTGTATTCTTATTCGATTACCACACGGAAGATTTAGATATAATTACTTACAACCAAGAACATGTTTTAATGATGCCTTTTATAAAAATGCATGACAAAGCATTTTTCTAAAAACACATTACAAGAAATAACACATTGTAATGCGAAGGACTTTTAACTTTTTAAAACACGTAATAAGACACAAAATAAGTATCATCATTTCATTACTTAAGCTCATATACATCCCACTATTGGGCTTGAGCCTGCTCCACAATAGTAGGGAATTTGACCTTAGTATATCATGTTGGTCAGACAGGTTGGTATAGGGTTTTATTGCGAGATTTCCTTCTCTAGCATATATATTATCGCATATTATAGTTTTAGTCGTCTTTTACGACATCTATGGGTAAGATTGGGAGTGGTGAATTGTATTCTTATATCTTCACCACATAGAAATTATACCACAATAAGTATAGATAAACAAAAATCCAGACTAAAGCGCTTAATACACTACACGATATTCAGGGGCCTAAATCACTAGGGGTGCTGTACGACAGCTAAATAGTGAAACCTGTTTCACCTGTATCAGTTTTAGCGAAATAACAGGTTCAGAAAACTGTTCCACATATATATATATATATACATAAAATAAATACATGCTTAAATATATTAGACGTGGGTCATTACGTTATTTTTAAGAAACGTAATGAAACTAGTGACTTGGTCGACGTCACGTGTTTCAAAACTAATGATTTTTGTAACGACTGATTTGTATACAGCTACTTTGATTGTTTGCATATTACAGTACTGTAACTATATACAGTTACACGCGAAACGAAAATAAATTTGTAGCTATACAGTTAAATCAATAAATTAACTTCCTTTCATACTTTTTTCAGGCTGAGGACTGAATGCATTATATGTATTTACGATTGATTAGACTTAGAGGTTATAATTAAACTATTATTTTAATTAAATTTGTATTAATGCAGACGTATTTAAAAGTAAATTGATTGTATATACAATGATTATATTTACAGTTTATTTACACTTTTGATATATTTACAGTTTTTTTCACTGTTATATGCACTTTATAATGTATGATGTTTTTATTAGTAAAACAACAAACTAAAACAATAAATAAATTAAATTCTTTACTTTAAATTCAAATTTAAAAGTAACAATCGCTTCGTTCCCCGCAACGTCAAGCCGTTGAAATTACTTATAAACAAAAATCACTCTATTTTATTATCAATAAATGCAATTTTACGTATGAAAATTAAAGGTATAAAATATATTGTTACGCTGTTTGGTCTTTGTTGCATACCACGGCACGTGAGTGTTCGGTATTTGCTCGGAGTACTTCGAATAATTTCGTGTCATTCGATTAGCCATCTCGCTCGCTCGCTCGGCCGCGATGCGAAAGAAATGTACTTAGCGTAATCAACGTTGTGCGGTCGGCTCTTTCTCGCTCGCTCGAATATAATACTGTTATCCCATATCTGTGAGTCGTGTTAAGTATAACGTAGTTACAAAAATCACCTCCTTTACTTGTCGACTCGTAAATAGTGGAACAGTACGGAACAGTTTTCTGAACCTGTTATTTCGCTAAAACTGATACAGGTGAAACAGGTTTCACTATTTAGTTGTTGTACAGCACCCCTAGTGATTCAGGGCCCTGAATATCGTGTAGTGTAATAAGCGCTTTAGCCAGTCGTTACACGAAGTTGTTACAGTATTATTAACAATGTTCCTTATATGGAGTAGCTGAACTGTTAAAGGGAAAAGCCGACATATCTCCAGCTAACCGGTTGAACCGCCTGACAAAAGTTATATAATAATATGGTTTTATTTTTATACGAAGTACCGTTCCTTTACTTTAAAGATAACGAATAAAGAAACGTTTAGTATAATACATTTCGTACGTAAAGTTAATTGAATAAATTTCTTATGACCATTGAACAAGGACATGCCATGCGTGTGGCGCATTGTGACGTGAGGGTTTTTTTTTTTTTTGGGAGCTTGAGGATAATGAAAATTTTAAAATTATACACCGTGGAATTTAATTTGCTGTTTTCCTAAAACGTATATACTCAGTTAATCATTCTTAATATCCCCACATAACTAAAACATAATACAATTAGAAAAAAGTCTAATAATTAGACATTCTTAAGTTTGCCTGACATGCAACGGTATTGTTCCCAACATGTCTACGAAATAGCATTCGTATTAAATCGCAATAATAGGTAAAACAAAATAATTTTAGGCATAACACCGAAGCTAGGTGTCGCAACTCACCCGCTCGCGCCCTGACCCCTTTCTTCTTTTGTGATGCGCCTGTTTCGCGCGACCTTAGTCTATGTTTTAATAGGTCAGTTAGCATGCTACCGTACCTACGGTCAATGCCCTTAACCACATGTTACAGTTATGCAAAAATGATATTTTAAAGAAACGTCCGGGATTGCAAATGACAAGAATTTATATTTTTATTTTCTTGAATAAATGCTATAGTATGGTTCTATATCATTTACTGAGTATGTACGTTTCGGGAAAACAGCCAATTTGATTCCACGGTGTATAGATCAAATAAATAATGATAAAAAGTAATAATAATATGTGAATGCGTATGAGTAAGTGATTTTGTGTGCGTGTATAGATTATATGTAAAGCTCGACCGAGGTGGGTTTTTCGTTCTCGGCCGAGACCGAGAATAAAATAATATATCGGCCGAGACCGAGAGCCGAGACCGAGAATAGACAAAGCGTGAAAAAAAATTTTAAAATTGTTAACTTTTTAATACACTACTAATTGTTTAACAAAATTAACTGTTTTAATAATCAAAGCTAAATAACATCATATTATAACATTAAAAAAAGGCAATTTTTCGGCATTTTCGCCCTTCAAAGAGTGTCGCCTCTCGTCATACGATTGTTCAGCTTCGCTAAACAGTTGTTCACTTGCAACGTTAGTTGCGGCGCAGATAAAAACTTATTTGCTGCAGGCTTACGCACCTTATAAGGTGACGAAAACCAATACTCAAAATTATAAGCATTTCTTTGCAGTCTTGACTTTGTAAGGAAGCTTTCTAGCGCTATTTCGATCACAGAGCTTGAACTGTATTCGTCATTGGTCATTGGCTCGTCTTCCAACTCTATCGAATCATGAGCTGCCCATAAATTGAATTGATCTGTTGTAGCCATGTTTGACGAGTTAGTTGAAGAAGCCCATGTGGTCTCATGAGAATCTGATTCACGATTCAGCTCTCTCACGCACTTACAGCAATCGACTTCGCGCTGCGGCGCATGGCCACGCGCAGTAAAATTTGAATGCCGATCCGAACAAAGTTACAATCTCGGTCATGACCGAGAATCTCGGCTATAATTAGCCGAGAGCCGAGACAAATTTCTGGGTTGGATTTGTAGCCGAGAATGCCGAGACCGAGACCGAGATCTCGGTCGAGCCTTAATTATATGTATATGTGTTTAATATATGAGGGAGTAAAAGGGTAAATGAGAGAATTTATAAGTGAAGCTATGGATGACTACTTGTCAAATCAATGTCAATTTCAAAACAAGTTTTCCTATTTTGCAGCGATTGTTTTAACCTTTTATAAGCTGTGTTAGATTTTTTTGTTACCTTTATCACAATTTTGATTTAAGTATTATTAGATATTTATGTTATTTTTTATTATATATTATCCAGATAATACGTTAAACGTTGAAGTCTAGGAATAATCTTATGGGTAACATGAACAATTTTGGTTTGTTTCAGTTTTTTTTAATTGTTAAATGTTTAGTATACTTTAAAGAGTATCGAAAGCTATTATATCTCAAATGCGATGGAAAAGATAATTGGCCAACTTTGGAATTCAGAGCTCTAATGTGGGCTATAAATAGGCTATGTTAATCCGTGTGATGAAGGACTAAGAATACAATTGACCACTCTTTCTCTTGCTCGTATAGTAAAAGGTCATATTAAACATGCATTTAATATATACAGTGGATTTCGGTTATAATGACGGCGGAGACCGGGGCAACTTTAATGTCGTCGCTATATCTGGAGGTCTCTATATCCGAAATAATTATATTAACACTTTTTTTAACAGTAAATGTACGTCTAGGAACCATGTTCACAAGTTTAAGGAACACTGTTAATTCATTGGAAATTGGCTATGTAATTGATTCATAATTTTAATTCGTGCACTTGCTAAGTAACCCTATATACAAACAAAGCATTTGATCATCTGAGATTGTGAATAAAGGATAAAAAAGCTTAATAGTTAAAGCTTACGAATGAGTCTTTGTGCCTTTGCCGACTCAGTCGCAATAACCGCAAGCAATTTTTATGAATCTGTCCCAAATAGTCCATAAAAACAAGTCGGTATACCCGAATTCAGCGGTATATCCGGCGTCGCTATTGCCGAATGTGTTTCCTACAAAAGGATCGTCGAGGTGTCGCTATAACCGAAAAGTCGTTACAACCAAGGTCGTTGTAAATAAAATTCACTGTATATGCAAGAGATGGAAAACTCGAAATAAAACTAAATTACCAACACGTCTCAATTATTAACAGCGTATCGGTCAAAATGTATTGTCGGTGAATTTCCCTATCATTGTAGAGAAGGCTCGAGCCCAACTGTAGATAGAACGTATATGAGCTAAAACTAAATGAATGAATATATTAATAGATTTAGTGCAGCCAATTTTTAAACAGGTAGGTTGAAAGCAGGTAGGCAGCAGTTTTAATTTTTTTTCTTACAAACATATATTAGTCAACGGAAACAAATTACATCCAGACACTCGGCGCAATAATTATTGATCGTACAAAGTGTTGTCCTGTTGTCCTGCGTGGGATTCGAACCCGTGACACTGGCACGGTAGGTCGGTATCTTAACCACTACGCCATCTGTGCAGTCATTAATTTTGATATTATATTGTTTAAAGTGCATATATAATTATATAAGTTGCAATTAATTTTGATGTTAACGCTTAATTTAGGTTTAGTTGTTTCAGTTTTTTGGCAACAGATAAAAGGTGCATGCCCATTCATGGTTTCATGTTGAAAAACAATCAAATTATTATCAATAATTAACTTTTTAATTATCATGCCATCCTTTTTAGGGTTTCGTACCCAAAGGGTAAAGACGGGACCCTATTACTAAGACTTCGCTGTCTGTCCGTTCGTTTGTCTGTCACCAGGCTGTATCTCAAAAACTGCGATAACTAGACAGGTGATTCTTTTTTAAAAATTATATATTTCTGTTGTCGCTATAACAATAAAATAACACAAATATTTAAGGGGCGCTCCCTGTATGTATCCCTGTATTTTCTTGTATACAAATGCGATTTACTTGTCCTTTTTGCTCGATATCGATAATGGCAACAGGTAGGCACTTGAAATATTCACAATATACTCAATTGTATTTCTGATTTCATAATAAATAATAAAATTGAAATAAAAAAATATTTAAGGGGAGCTCCCATACAAAAACCTTTTTGCCTATTTTTGCTCGATATGAGTAAATTTGTGTACCTACTGTTGTTTACCTAGTCAATGGTACGGAACCCTTCGTGCGCGAGTCCGACTTGTACTTGGCTGATTTTTTTGAAGCCATAAGTTCGCCGAATAAATATGCTAAGCATATAAAAAGTTGTTTTATTAAATGTTCTTCTTGTAATTACGTCCCGCCCATTTTTATTTTATTTTTCAGTTTAATTGCCAGTATTGAAAAACTATAATAATCGATTTATGGGTGTGGGTTGGGTTCTTAGCGTTTATATTTATTTTGTGTTTTATCCTCGTAAGTCCCTGCGTACCTACTTGTACAAGTACAAATTGATGATAGCAGTTCAGACCTAACATTTGGAATGACTGCCCGCTGAGTTTCTTGCCGGATTTTCTCAGTTTGTGGCCGCGTTCCGATTCGGTGGTAGATTATTGTATTGTGTTCAAACGTTTAATTTGACAATATGTAAGTGCCCTTAAGGGGCCTATGCAGAATAAATGATTTGATTTGATTTGGATTACATAAATGGAGTAACTGCCTAATGTACTTATCCAAGTACAAATGTTGGATTGCCCTTTTTATATTGTATATATAACTTTTTTTATATTGATTTATTAAACTGTTTTAAAACCTAATGTACTCATACAAGTACAAAATATTTTTTTTATTATTTCCGTCTTAAAAATGTGCTATAGGTACATCTTGTGATACATACCGTAAGAATACATACAACAGTTCCTCACTTCAAATCGATATATCTTTGTCTCTGTCTGAAGAATTATTTTTAGTTTGTACTTGGTATAGTACAGCCGGCAGATATGACTGCTGATGTTAATAAAACAGAGAACTTACGAGGATAAATGTATTTTCCTAGCCATGAAATATATCTAGGTATTATATTATATTTGTTCTAAGTAAAACAGATTTCGCCAATATAGTTAAATCATCATTATCAACATAGCTCTTAGACGTGTCACTGTTGAACTGGAGCCCCCTCCACAATGGGAGCGAAATTGACCTACTATACCACGCTGGTCAGACGTGTTGGTATAGTTTTATTTCGAGTTCGCCTTCTCTTGCATAGATGTTATATGCATATTATATCCTTTAGTCGTCTTTTACAACACCCACGGGTAAGAGAGGGTGTGGTGAATTGTATTCTTACTCCGTCATCATACGGTTTTGTAGCCTATTCATTACAAACAAAAAAAAAAAAATAAACAATAAAAAATCAATCCAAACCAAATCATTTCTTTTATAATATTAGATATATGAACAATTAATAGCTATATAATATAAAATTCATAATAAGTAAAAGAAACCTTAAAAAAATTTGCGAATCATAATCTTGTAGTGTTTTCTAAGAAGTAGATAATAGAGTATTATTGTTGATTTAACATTTGAAATGCTTGGCTATACTTAAAAACTTATAATAAAAACTAATTTAATAAAGAATTATGATTACTACACGTGAGATTCGAACTTTGTTACATCGCCCTTCGGTTAAAGACGAGTCACGATTTAGTTAGTATACATACTTATTTTTTATATCCACTTTGGCCTAATTGGCAAGGCGTTTCAATAAATTCTAAACCACGAGATTCTTGGAATATATATGAGAGTGAGGGAAGCACATTAAAAGCTCGAACCTTTGTATTTATTCTTGAATCTCGATTCCAATCCTAAATCCAACCGTAGCTCCAATTAGAGCAATTTGGTACTCTTGAAAGAGATACTAGCGCGCGATTGGAATCGAATTGGGAGGAATTTCTTTTTAACCAAAAAAAATCAACTCTCGTCGATTAAGTCAAATATTTGCATCTCCCGGCGTGATTTTGACGTATACATTCGAGCTTAAAATGATTAATGTTGCACAATTTCAAGAAAGCATCTTTGTGGTGATCAAGTTCGGTAACGTTATTATTTTAAAGTAATAAAATACGGCACATTTGGTGAAAATAACAACGGCAAACGAATTCATTCTCGATTTTGTTTAAGAGTACCAAATATAAGTTTGGTGAGATTGGAATTGAATCGGATTCTAAATTAGAATTGATTTCAAGGGTAAGCAGGGTTGTGATTAAAAACTAATACAGTCGACATAGAGCCATATATATTAAATATCCTGCCATTTTTTCTAGTTTTAAAATATCTTTATCCCTTTGGTTTGTAAAGCTGAGATACGAATCGCGCTGTGAAAAAATATCTGTAAGTGGATTGAAGAATATCAAAAACATTTTTCAAAACAATATTCTGCAATACCTAATAATCATTGCATTACGGGGGACTTTATGAAGATACAATCTATCGTAGTCATGATGTCAGCCCAAATACGTCCTACTGATGGACCTGAGCCTCCACCAAAATAGGAGGGAAGTTAACCTACTATACCACGCTGGTCAGACGTGTTGGTATAAAGTTTTATTTCCAATCTTCCATCTCATGCCCAGTATATGTGTATCATATCCGTTAGTCGTCTCTTACAATACCCACAGGCAAGATAGGGAGTGGTGAACTGTATTCTTACTCCGTCACCACACGAAACAGAACAGATACAATTAACGAACATAAATTAGATCCAAATTAAATAAAATCGCACAGAGTATTGTCCTACGTGGGGATCGAACCGCGTGTCATATGGCAGGATAGGTCGTTATCTTAATGACTAAGCCATCTGTGAATTGTTTGATAGTACTTAGGTGAATTTGTATAGCATTAGATCCCGGCTCTCATAAAAATCTATGACAGCCGACGCAAAAAATGACTATCCTTTAATATCCTGATATGTGATTTCATCATAATATTATTATGCATTTGAATTGAGTAGCTTAGATAATGCTTCATGGAAAAATTGCGTTCTACCCAAACTGGTATAACCAGATTATCGACCCCCCTTACGACGGAATATTAAAGACTCAGAGGATCCTTCAAACAAACCTTCCTTGAACCTTGATCTGAAGAGGCAGAATAATGTATGCAGGAAATTACGTATCAACTACAGACATTGCAGTCTTTTGAGCAAATGTACTCCGTATTGAATGGTTGCATGTTTTTAAATTCGCGCTACAGGGTAGATCTCTTACTGTCAGAGGTAAACCTAAATGAATATAGCGTATGCTAAAACAAGTTTGTCAGTCATAAAAGTATGTCCATATTGGTATTTACTTTATCTCTCATAGATATAGAGGTTATAACTTATATTTAAGTATTACTTAATACATTATTTAGTATTTACTAACGACCCGCCATCATTTCGATTCAATCACCGTCCACTCGGTTGACATCAGCATCCGGGCCCATATGAGGTACTTGGGCCTGGTGCTTGACGGGCAATGGTGGTTCCGGGAGCATTTCCGCAGGCTCGCTCCACGGCTCGTCGGCGCGGCGTCCGCCCTATCGTGGCTTATGCCGAACGTGGGCGGACCGAGCGCTACGTGCCAACGGCTGTACGCGGGGGTCATCCGGTCGATGGCCCTGTACGGCGCACCGGTGTGGGCGGGGTCCTTGACCGTCCGACTTAAGGCCCTTTTGTGGCGACCACAGAGGGTCACGGCGGTCAGGGCCATCCGCGGATACCGCACGGTGGCGACGGAGTCAGCGTGCCTATTGGCCGGGACTCCCCCGTGGGACTTGGAGGCGGAAATGCTCGCCGAGTTGTATCGGCGGGTGTCGGGGGTGCGCGGGGAGGGCGGTGTTGTTTCCTTGAGGGAGCTCACCGCCTGGCGCGTCGTCGCCCGCCAAGACGTCATTGCCCGTTGGGCAGTCCGGCTGGAGAGGCCTCGGTTCGGGGTGCGAATCGTGGAGGCCTTCCGGTCGGTGCTGATGCAGTGGTTGGAAAGGCGGCACGGGGTGCTCTCCTTCAGACTAGTGCAGGTGTTGACGGGGCATGGGAGCTTCGCCAAATACCTGCACAAGGTCGTAAGGAGGGAGAGTACACCGTCCTGCCACCACTGCGATTGTGACGAGGACACGGCGCAGCATACGCTCGAGGCCTGCGCCGCTTGGGCCACGCAGCGCCGTGAACTCGTCGCAATCATCGGTGCCGACCTGACGCTGCCGGCCATCGCTAGGGCGATGGTCGACAGCGTCGGGAATTAGGACGCGGTCGCAGCCTTCTGCGAGACAGTGATCTCGCAGAAGGAGGCGGCGGATCGCCTGCGCGAGGAGCGCAGCCTCGATGAGGAGATCCGCCGCCGGCGAATGGGGCGGCGCAGGCGCAACTACCTGCGCCTCATGCCGCCCTAGCCGAGGCCGCGGGTGACGTGACCGGGGATTAGTCCGTCACCCGCCGAGAGGCCGACCGCGTGAGGAAAGGCCGACGTCCTCCCCGAGGGGGGGACGTCGGTCGATGGGAGGGTACCCCAAGTAGGGGGTATTCCGTCGGGCCGACCACTGACGACAAGTTAACTCTGCTCCGGTGGTCGGCCCAACGACGAAGGCGACGTGGTTTTCGGGTGGGTTGCGGGAGTTGCGTGCTTAAGCCCCTCTGTCGCCCCGGACGGAGTGGTGCGGAGGCGCGCCGACCGCAGCCCACCCACAAAAAAAAAAAATCATTTCGATTCATTATCAGGCTATTTGCACCCGTATTTTAAATCTATAATAACTTCTAAGATATTTTTAAATGATATGCTGTTAAGGACAATTCGGATCTACATTAAAAGCAACATGTACATATGTATACTTACATAAATAAATTTATTTAATTGGATTACAAATAATTTTGTACTGTTTAAAATAGCTTCGTAATTAACTTCATTACTTTGTAGTAAAATATGAACATAGTTACTGTACGGTTATAATTAGGTCGTAGACATATAATACCGCGAATATTTTTGTATATCTTTTTAAAATATAGAATTTCATAAGACATTCTCTTCATTTATCTCATAAGCGTTTGCAACCTAAGCGAGCAAAGATTTATTTTTAAGATTGTATTAAAAATATTTTCAAATCAATATTAACATTACAAAATACATTACGAATCATTCAAATGTTTTCTCTACTATAATATGTAGGTATATATTTATAATAAGATGGCTAAGTGACATAATATGCAGATAGCAAGAGAAGGAAAATGGTTTATGGTTTATGATATTTATTTCTCAAAAGAATAACAATTCACTTACACTGAGAAATACTTGGTAGGTATATGTACAGCTTATATGAAACGAGGATAACAAAACAGATCGTTAAACACTAGCTTTATAGGTAAATAGACACTAACAAACATTATATTTTTATGTATACACTGCACTATTATTATGAGTATTATAATACATTTATAAAAATACTTCAAAGTACTAACGTGATTCACAACTATTTTTATCACAATAATTCTTATATGTAGGTAAACAGAGAAAAGAAAAAGTAAAGTTGACACTAAAGAATAAGTAGCTGTCGGAGTCTTATATTAAGTATCGACTGGCAATGGCTAACATATTTATTATAAAGGCAATTAAGTGGCTATTGATTGAATGGCATATCCATTATATGACATTTTAATTTATTTTTAAATAAAGATAAAGATTGTGACTCTTTGATATCATTAGGTAAACCATTGTACATTTTAACACCCTCAAAAAGAATGTTTTTAGTACCATAATTGGTGCGTGGTCTATATAAACTAATGCTGTTAGCGCTTCTCATTTTTCGAGTTTGAAACTGTGCTTTCTTTGTAAAAATTATTTGAGAATGTGAATCTTTTGCTAAGATTTTTTTAATGAGAATGCATGTATTGTATTTTTACATTTGAGAAAGTGACATAAGCTTAGTTTTTTTGTATACAATAGACGTAGGTGTTGAGTACGGCAGGTGAAATAGTAATTTAATTATTTTGTTTTGGGCAATTTGTAATTGTTTGAGATTAGTTTTACAGGCTGCCCCCCATACTTCAATTAAATAAGTTAAGTGACTTTTAATAAGAGAATTATATATTATATATCTGACAGATGCGGGAAAGCAACGAACGATACCTCGCAGAGTGCCCATTAGATTTGATAATTTAGAACGTATTTTATTTAAGTGTGTTTTCCAAGTAAGATGATTGTCTAAGACAAGGCCCAGATATTTATGTGAATTTACTCTAGTTATTTGTTCGTTGTTTATATGTAAGGGGTTAAAAGTTGCGATTTTTTTATTTTTTGCACTAAATATAACAAAATTAGTTTTAGATATGTTTACTGTTAATAAATTATATTGAAACCATGTATATAGGAGGTCAAGGTCACTTTGTGCTTGTCTTACGACTGTGTGAATATCATTCGCGAAATAGAAAAGGCAAATATCATCCGCGTACAATGTTATGTCTCCAACCAAACCCAGATCTTTGATGCTATTTATATACACTAGAAACAGCAAGGGTCCTAAAATCGACCCTTGAGGGACACCGTATGTTATTGGTTCTAGACTACTTGCAGTCGTACCTATTTTTACTTGCTGGTATCTATCAGAGAGGTATGATTGTAGAAGTTTATGTGCAGTGTTTTTAACACCAATAGTTGCTAACTTATGAAGAAGTAATTTATGACTAATTGTATCGAACGCCTTTTTTAAATCTATAAAAATTCCAAGACATATTTGCTTTTTATCTATTTTGCATTTTAATTTAGTTACAAGATCTATACAGGCTGTCAATGTATTAGATTTATTGCGAAAACCATATTGTTTATGATAAAAGAAATTAACGGACTTAACGGACGGAAATTATCGAGACGACTAAAAATAATTTTTTCAAAAATTTTGGAAATGCTTGGTAATACTGATATGGGGCGATAATTATTTGGGTCAGTTTTATTACCAGATTTATAAATTGGACTTACTTTTGCTACTTTAAGTGAGTTAGGGAAATAACCAACTTCAAGACAGTGATTAATAGAACTTGTCAGTTTATCAAGGATTATGCTCTTAATTGATTTAAGAGCTTTACATGAGATACCATCTATAGTATTTGCGCTGTAGCATGGTGCGGGTGACAGTTATGGCGAGTTTCGTTTCACTCTTGAAAGTTGCCGCGATTTATAATTATGATCTATTAATTCAGCTGTACCACATCGGTAATATATTAAATCACTAATAACTGTAGTAATAAAGGTATACCTTCCAAATTAAACCCAACTAGAATGTTCTAGCCTACAAATCAAATGAAATTGAAAGAAAAATAATCAAAGTGGTATGCGTATAACGTAACACCAAAGACGTATTTAGTGATGGGATTTACTACTACGAAGAATTGTCGATTAAAAAATAAATAAAAAACAATTTGTGCGCTCAATTTTTTATTGTTAAAAAGTATACAATTATTACATATTTACTTCAATTTTTCATTCAATTTTAATCCTCGAAGCTGCCACGAAAAAATATGAAATACCAGTTGTTTTGAATGCGTTTACGAAACTTTTTAAAATTTTTGAACTATTAAATTAATTGAATAATTTTTATGAATATATTTTTTCCTATATATAATTTTCGTGACAATAATAAACAGAACAACATTTATTTATGCTACGAGTATAATTAGTGATAAAAATTTAATTGCGAATCGTCACATCCCTAGTCACCTGGTATTGACATGTGTCACCCGCACCATGCTACAGCGCAAATAGTGTAGTCCCGTAGTGGTGTTGGAATTTAGATTATCAATTATTTTACTAATTTCATCTGCTGTAGTAGGTGTTAAGCATACAAGTTCGATAGAGTTTGTTTCTATTTTATTGTTGTAAAACTGTCTGTAAGTATCATTGGCATGAAATTTTTGAGGAATTTGATTTGCTAATTGAGCACCAACATTAGCAAAAAAGACGTTAAAGTGGTTGCAAATATCAGAAAAATCTGTGATACTACCTAAAGGAGTTTCAAGTTTGGATGGGATAGTTGTAGTTTTTGCCTGATTATTACTTAAAGAATTTATTAATTGCCACATTTTTAAAGGTTTTTTACTGCAATCTTCAAAGGCTTTACTATAGTATTTACTTTTAGCTTCTTGTATCTTAATTCGGACTTCTTTTCTTGCATTTAAATAGCTATTACGTGCAGCATGTATGAGTCCTTCATTCTCCTTAGTTTTTATGTTTAAATATTCATTCCAACTTCGATCTCTTTTATATATCACGTCTAAGACATCTTTATTGATCCAATTAGCTTGTGGTAAATTCAGTATTTTTATTTTGCTAATCTTGCTCTCTTTCACAGATTTAGATAATACATCCTCAAGATGTTCATATGATAAATTATGTAGTTGGAATAGTTTTTGTTTAACTGTCTTATATAATGTATCGTAATTTGTAGCTGTATATGTCGTCTTTTGCCTTTTTTGTTTATTATCATTATAGATTTCCAGATAGATATGCTTGTGATCTGACATGGCCGAATTTACAAGAGCGAAGTGGAATTTGTTTTTCTTTAAGTTACTACTACTAAGAGAAGGAAAACTCGAAATTAAACCTTTTTCACTTCCATAATCTTATACCAATTCCATCAATTTTAATTTCTGTTTTATTTTAGAAGGGATCCAGTATCATTGCTGACTATATGACATGGAATGACAAAGAAAATGGTTTGAGGTGCTTTCGTCAATGTGTATACGCCTTAAAGAGGATATCTTTGCACAAAGATATGCGGCGAGTCACGAGTGTTGTTTTGTCCTTATTCAAATGTTTTTGTATGAAATATTGAAGATGGATGCCACGGTAAATAATTTGATAAGCGGTTTAAAAGTCCGTTAACTACTCTTTGTTCGTACTATTTGAAACTCCCAAACAAGGTATTTATTTTTCGTTCGCAAATGCTTTTTATAAATAACTAGTTAAATGCCAAAACAAAAATAAATTAATCAATAATTAGAAATATTAAGCTTGGTAGACAACGTGGCAGGACGTCCCCTTGTAAAGTCAAGATTGCGACTGACGAATAGTGTTGCAAAATTGAAATTTTTTAAATCGGGAAATCTGTTACCTAAAAATCGGGAGAAATCGGGAGAAATCGGGAGATTTTTTTTTCTAACGAAAACAGAATATTAACATGAATAAAATCATCTAATAACTAATACCAATAATAAATCAACAAGGTTTTTATTTATTTTGATTTTCGTACCACCCCTTACTCGCTAATTTAGGGAACATTTTGTCATCAATTTGAAAATTAAAATAATTTCGATTGTTTTCTTCCACAAATCTTTTTGTGTGGGAGAAGCCCTACTATTGAATTAGAGGAAAGTATATTTCTTTGTGTTATTTTCATTAAATTAATCGTTGAAAATATTCTTGCCACGTTTTCAGACAAGGGCAGCAAACTTAAAACTTTAAAAACAACGGAACAAATATGTTCAAACCATCACCATATTTCAAATTACTAACACTAAAACAAAATTCGTCCGTTTTTTCACTTAAAGATTTGATTTCTTAAGTATTGCGAAGCAAACGCCATTCCGTGTCAATATTTTGATAGTTATTAATACCTACTAAATTGGGAAATTGTCTATATATTGGTATTATTGATAATATGTCACCTTTTTTTACATTTTCTGGAGAGAAAGCTCTCAAAACTTTTAGTGAATTATTTTTGCTTGGAAACCTTTGAATGATTTGGTCTATGTCATGCATCTAGTTTGGAACAAGTGGATTTATTCTGAGGCCAAGCTATTATTATGTGTAAGCAATAATACGTATATCGTATAATGTACAAGTGTGGTTTCGAACTTCGAAGGACTCAATATAAAACGATATATAGTTAGGATATTCTTTAACATCTATTTCTCACTTCTTATAACTTAAATTTAAATTACATCTATTATTATTATTACGTATTTTAATTACATCTTATAACTTAAATTACGGGATTATTGTCGTGAATGAATAAGATAGTTACAAAATTATTAGGACAAGGATAAATTGTAAGGAGTGCTCGTAGTTTTAATGAAACCTAATCAAATAATAAAAATCGGGAGATTGAGTCGTTTAATCGGTATATCGGGAGACGATGTCCAAAATGTATTTCACACTGTTTTAATTGGTGAAGAATTGGTTGGAATCTATTTTCGAAATACGTTGATTCCAGTTCTAAATATGGTAATCATTTATTTTTTATAAATTATTTAATACATATCGAACCAAGAAGCAAATCAGCTTTTTTGATTACAAATTATTAATTTAAAAATCATATATTTTTGATGGTACTGTTATACCCATAAGCAGCAAAGTTAAGAATCTGGGATTAGTTTTAGACTCCAATCTTGGTTGGGACTCGCAGCTGCAGGAAGTGAGACGAAAACTGTTCGCCTCTGCAGGATCTCTCAAAAGATTGCGAAATTTTCTGCCTACTGCTAATAAAACTACGCTTGCAAATTCCTTACTCCTCCCAATCCTTGATTACGCCGACGCTAGCTATCTAGATCTCACCGAAAACCAATTAAATAAACTTGAGCGCCTCCAAAATGTATGCCTAAGATTCACATTTAGTCTTCGTAAATATGATCATGTCTCTCAATTTCGGTCTCAGCTCAAGTGGTTACCAATTCGCCTTCACCGAAATACTCACATTCTTTCATTGCTTTATAATATCTTATTTAATCCTTCAGCACCTTTCTATCTCAAAGATCGTTTCGTGTACCTCCATGAAACGGATGAAAGATGTTTAAGATCATCTGAAAACTTAAAATTAAAAATTCCAGTACATTCCACAACCTTTTTTGCAAACTCCTTCACTGTTTCAGCTGTACGTTTGTGGAATGAACTGCCGCTTGAAATACGTCAAGACAAAACTTTATCTGCATTTAAGCTATTGTTAAAAACGCATTATCTCAGACTTTAACATTTTTCCTACTACTTACTACGTCCACTTTACTATTCTGACTTCTTGTATAAATACTGTAATTTACCTATTTCCTGTCTATGTTATATTATAGTCTATTTAATTGTTATTTTATATTGATATATTTTTAATTATATGTATTTTCATTTTATGTATACGTTTATGTATATTTGTATGTGTATTAGTATTTATATTCACTACTACACCATAATCTACCACTCTCTCACAATAATTTCTCCATACAAAGGTTGCCTGGAAGAAATCGCTGTTAGCGATAAGGCCGCCCATTGTACTGACTATTGTTATTATAAGTTTCTACTTTTATACAATAATATGGTGTACAATAAAGTATAAATAAATAAATAAATAGGTGATTGTGGTTTATTAGGAGAGTCCTGGTAATCCCTTAGATAATTTTACTTAAAATTAAAATAATAGACAAGCTCGCTGAGTTTCTTGCCGGATCTTCTCAGTAGCGGTCGCGTTCCGATTCGGTGGTAGTTTATTTTTATTGGATAATTTAATTTTATTTTGTAAAATTGACAATATGAAAGTGCCCTCTCTGGGTCTATGCATAATAAATAATTTGAATTTGAATTTACGTCTCCCATGAAAAAGGAAGGCCTATATGTAAGCATATAGGCCTTCATCATTACACGGAGAGAAGCACATTGGTGATTTAACTTTGTGATTGATTAAAAATAGATAATAGATCTCTTTTTATCCTACTAATATTATAAACGTGAAAGTTTGTGAGTATGTGAGGATGTTTGTTGCTCTTTCGCGCAAAAACTACTGAATGGATTTTGATGAAACTTCGCGATAACATAGCTTACATATCAAAATAACACATAGGCTATAATTTATCCAGATATTCCCACGGGAAGAGGAACTGCGGGTGAATCCGCAGGGCGCTGCTAGTAATTATATATAAATCATTTGACTTGGGTTAGTTTTGCAAAAACTCGAAAAAGGCTTGATCGAAATCAATGTTTTATTGACCTTAACACTATGGTGGTTTATGAAAAGTGAAGAACCGATGGTACAAGAGATCAAAAGTGATAATTGTTTAGTCCTATCTGATGGTAGTTTTCAACTTGATTTAACAGAACTGGCGGTGACTGTAGGATAAAACTTGAGAGGAAGACAGGAGATCTATTGGCAGTTAGTTATTATTAAAAATAGCCTTACCTATACTCATCCACGTCGCCCTTTTCATGCTTCTATCTTGGGCCTCTTCTCTTTCCATTTGCCGTATTGCTTCCTCGAGGTCTTTGTCGTCTATTGTTGTATTCTGTAACCATGCTAGTGCTGCTCGAGCTTCCTGTGAATGACATTCTTATACGTTGAGAGAGAAAGAGAGCGAGAGAGAAAGTGAAAAAGAGAGGGATGGGAGCAAGATCTTTTAAGTCAATTTTCGTAATTATTCAGGTGTCTTTCCGTGTGGTGACGGTGTAAGAATACAATTCACCACCCCCTTACCCGTGGGTGATCGTACGAGACGACTAAGGGATATAAAACGCATATATAACATCTATGCGAGCGAAGGAAAACTCGAAATAAAACCCTATACCAACACGTCTGACCAGCGTGGTATTTAGGGTCAATTACCCTTTCATCATGGAAGAGGTCTGGGCCTAACATTGGGACGTATATGGGCTGAGATGATGATGATGATGATTCAGGTGTAGGTCGACGTTTTTCACCCGTATGGTGACGCTGTAAGAATAGAATTCACCACACCCTCTCTTGCCCGTGGGTATCGTAAAAGACGACTAAGGGATATGCAGATTACACCTATGCAACAGAAGGAAAACTAGCGTGCAATAGTAGGTCAATTTCTCTCTCATCGTGGCAGAGAACCTATCGCAATTGTTAAAAAAAGCTATTTTATTTTCAATTTATATATTTATTATTATTAATTGTCTAGAACTAAGTGAAGTATATATATTTTTTTTTGTGGCATGCTGAGGTGGGCACATATTGCCTATTTGTCACCTATTGTATTGCCTCTCCATCGCTGTTAGCCTCACCGTCGGTCTGATACTGACCGTTTCTGTGGCAAGTATATGCAACCTAAAAGAAGAACTAACCTTGACTTTGCCTTGCTTGATCAAGAATACTGGTGTCTCTGGTAAAGCAAGGAATAATAACATAAATACAGTAGGAATTGCAGTACAGATCCACAGCACTACATCGAAGGAAAGCAGGTCTCCAATCACATAGACGACTAAGTATCCCAGATTCTGTGATAAAATGAAAAGAGATCCCAGCGCACCGCGAATGTTGTCTGACGCAATCTGTTGGAAAAAAATATTCAATTATAGCATTTTTTTTTTTGGGATATGGTCAGCGCATCCATCGCCCAGCTCCGTCCAGGGCGACAGAGGGGCGGAGTGCGGCCCCATAACCCACCCATAGCTCGTCGCCTTCGTTGAGGGGCCGACCACCGGTGCACGGTGGCTTGTCGTCAGTGGTCGGCCCGATGGAATACACCTTGAGGAGTACCCTCTCCTCGACCAACGTCCCCCCCTTGGGGAGGACGTGACTCTACCTCACGCGGTCGGCCTCTCGGCGGGTGACGGACTAACTCCCCAGTCCAGTCACCGGATTAATTCATCATCATCTTGCTCTTATCCCAATTACTTGGGGTCGACGCAATATGTCATCTGTTTTGACATATTGCAAAAAGTTTCGGCAATAACTTTTATGACCGGCCGCCTGCCTGACGTCAACCCTCCTTGGGAATGTAATCGTTGACCCAAATGGTACCAGATGGAGTTGGTCCGGGTCAATCTAGGGCTCTTAGTCGTCTTTTACTGTCGTAAAAGCAAGCACGAGCAAAGCAAGGGTTGGTAGTATTCGAAGCCGCTACCACACAGCACAGTCACCGGATTAATTAATATATATTAATATAGTTAATATTTATTACTATTATAATTTAATTATATTTCTATTCCTTGCTGTACAAGTCCACGTTAAACTCCTACTTTTATAAGACCATTTTCTCATCTTTCAATCTCTCTACCTCTGTTTCTTTTAGTGTCTAGTGGGTACCATTCTATTATGTTTTTTTTTTCCTTTTTCCCCCCTAATATATATATATATCTCGTACATTTCAATTATTCCTAAGTTTTGTATGTATTATTGATTTTTTTATATCTATAAGTTTTTGTCGGTGTTTTTTCGGTGACTTTAAATCGAGGACTATCAGATTGATAGGATGGAAATGAACCTTTGTTTTCAAACTGACTAAATATGTAACACAATAAGCTTAGAATAATTAATCAAAACAATGTATTATTCGTATGACAGTCATTATAATAATATTTGGGACTCTATATACGCGACGTCCACAAGCCATTTTGGCATATTTCCATCGATTCGTTATTCTATCAACATCATGCCAGCTCATATAAGCCCTATTGCTAAGCTCCAGCCTCATCAAAATAGGAATTTGTTAGTGGTAGGACCACACTGTAGGCAGTTGTCCGTCTACAGCCGCGGGCCGGTCCATCCGGGGTAGTACACACACTGAGCAGAAAATCGAAATCTGAGTAGTAGCAATTAGTTACTGTGCTTCGTTCGGTGAGCGAGAGAGCCGGAAGCCCAATTTACTGAGGGTGTTTAAGTGTGGTGGGTTTTGGTGATGCCTTTGGTTTTATGGAATCTTAGTGCACGTATTCATATTCCCTTCGTTTTATTCGCGATAGGCAGCTGGCTAACAAAGGTCCATGAGCGGTAGCAACACTTACCATCAGGTATTCTGTTTGCACGTTTGACACCGTTTGCAAATAAAAAAAGGCTCGTGTCTAACAGTGGGACGTATATGAGACGAAATGATGATGAATGATGTAAAATTCTTAGTCGCCTTATACGACACCTACGAGCATACATTGCTCGTAGGTGTCGTAAAAAGCAAGTACCTACATTGGTAATATTCGTATCGCATAACACAAATTGTTCGGCACCATCCATATAAATAAAAATGAAAGTTTGTCTGTATATCCTTTATAGAATCATAAACTATTCATTTGATTATGAGATGATCTTCACCAAAGTGGTGTGCATAAGCCCAAGAACGTTTCTGAGTTGGTACGACCTGTCTGGTAGAACCGGTAGGTGGCGTAGTGAACGATTTGAAGGGGAATTCCTTTTACTATTTTTTTAGATTTGAACAGAACACGCCTGTTGGGTCAGCTAGTAACCTATACAAATGGTGTCTGTTTGTAATTTCAAAATAATTCCTTTTTTATGCTCACACGGTTATTTGTACGATATGTATGCCTAAAACCACTTTAATTTTATTTTTATATGTCTGTGCCCGGTAATCTTCGAAACGGCTGAACCGATTTTAATAATATTTTTCTACCAGGTACCTGTCTATATAAGAAGTAACATAGGCTATTTTTCCTTTCAAGAAATCTCTATAAAATTTTGTCCGGTACGGGAATCGAATCGGAGACCTTATGACTTACGGTCGTTTGTCCAAATTTGCTAGGGTTTAAATATTTCAGACGTCCCGGGAAGGGGACGTGGACAGGAGAGGGTATTCCGTCGAGCCGACCACTGACGTCAAGGTACTCTGCACCGGGTTACGGGGCCGCGCGCCGCTCTTTTATCGCCCCGGCAGAGCCAGGCAGCGGCCGTAGCCCATCGAAAAAAATAAAGCCTTTAAATATATATTTATTATAATTTTATTTATTTATCACGGCCCTAGGTATTTTTTATCGTATTAAAGAAATTTATCACCATTGTGCTAGGCTTATTATGTTCATATAGTGACTTTATACCGTAACCTTATACGAGTTCGAATTCCATCTATGATAAACTTTATTGACCACTGAAGTCAAGGAACTGTGCACCGGTAGTCTGTCCAACGACGAAGTCGACGTGCTACATGGGTGGGTTAGGGAGCCGCGCGCTGCCCCTCTGTCGCCCCAAACGGAGGCGGGCAGAGGGTGCGCTGACCGTAGCCCACCTCCAAAAAAACTGATAACCTTTATGCGATCCCCAGACAATTATTTTGAGTCAATTATTTTTGAGTCTGAAGATGATTTGCAGCCATTAATTATATTTTTTTTTTCGCCTTGATACCTTAAAATTAATGGATATAAGTACATACCTCTTTCAGGTACAATGGTATAACTACGTAGCATCCAGCGCACGCCAGGCCAGCTATTGCTCTAGAGGTAATCAGAACCCATGGACGGAGCGAAAACATCGTGACGGACCAGCTTATCTGTAAGAGAAAACATTGTATTTAAGATTTTTGTAGCTCGATTCATCATCATCATCTCGGCTTATATATCTCACTGCTGGGCTCGAGCCTCTTCCACAATGGATGGGAGATTGACTTACTATACCACGCTGGTCAAACGTCTTGGTATAGGGATTTATTTCGAGTTCCCCGTGGGTATAAGAAGAGAGGGGGTGGTGGATTCCGTCACCACACGGAAAGGTCTATTAACCTAATTATATCAGCGCCACCTATCAGTTGCAACTTTTAATTTAAATTATTTTTGAATAAGCACAAAAAATCATTAAAATCGGTCTAGCCATTTAGGAGGATTTCATTCAAATAGATACGTATAGAAAAATTATATGAGAAATGAGACATCAAAGTTATATGGAGTAGCGACGTAAAGACCAATTACTGCGTATATTCCCTATGGTAACCAGGTAAGAACATAATTTGTCATCGCCACTTCGTTTCCATGACGTAAGCAGTTTGTAAGCAGATGACATCATTGTAAAAAAAGGTAAAACTGGAAATAAAATCTTGTAAAATCATAAAAGGAATGGGTAACGATATATTTTTTATTTTTCTTCTTAGTGTATTCTTTGTCTCTTTATTGGTCACAGGCTTGCTTCATTTCAGCTCATAAACGTCCCACTGTTTGTCTCGAGGCTCCTTTACAATAGGAGAGTTAGCCTACCACGCTAGTCAGACATGTTGCTATAGGGTTTTATTTCGAGTATTCCTTCCTACCACCGCTACCGAGTTACTTGTCCTCCATGGTGGGCCCGACGGAGTGATGTTAATCCTATTTATTTTGGAAGGGTGGGCCATGGTTAACTCACCCGCCACCCAGCTCTGTCCAGGGCGACAGAGGGGCGGCGCGCGGCCCATTACCCACCGTAGCACGTGGCTTTCGTCGTTGGGCCTAAGCTGGTGCAGAGTTCTTTGTCGTTAGTGGTGGGCTCGACGGAATATGCCGGTAACCTCCCCTCATGTCGTCCCCACTCAGGGACGTCGGTCACCGTCTCGCTGTCGGCCTCTCGGCGGTTGACAGACTAAGTCCCCGGTCCAGTCACTCGCGGTGATATTATGTCTGCCTTTTTTACGATACCCATGGGACCGGAAAGAATGGTAGATCATAGTATTTTTACGCCGTAACAACGCAGATGATTTAACGGATTTAAAATAAAAAGAAACGAAACAATAAGTTGGTGAGCTTTCTTTAAGAGAAGGAAAACTCGAACTAAAATTCTATGTTAACACGTCTGACCAGCGCCGTACAGTAGGTTAACTTCCCTTCCACTGTGGAGGAGGCTCGAGCTCAGTAGTGGGACGTTTATGAGCTGTCATGAATAATGAGCTTCCATTTCGGTAGTAAAATTCAACTAAGCGTTTATTTTTCTCCAGTTCAGCATAGTAATTGCGACATTGTTTGTTGTTATTTATAGAAGCGGTTATAACCACTTGTGGCAGATAATTGCCTGAAGACGGCGGTTAAAAATGTTACGAAACCTGTCCTTTTATTCTGTGAGCAAATAAATCATTTATCACAGCTCATATACGTTCCATTACTGGGCTCGAGCCTATTTCATATTGCCAGTGAAATTGACCTACTATACCACGCTAGTTAGACAGGTTGGTATAGGTTTTTATTTAGAGTTTTTTTTTCTTTTGCATTGATTTTATCTGCAATAATTTGTTAGTCATCTCTTACAACAACCACTTTCATGAGAAGGGATGGTGAATTGTATTCTTACTCCGTCAACACACGGAAAATGTATTAGGCAGAAAAGTTGATATCTCAAAAAATAACTGTCATAACAAAGTCCCAATCAAAGGTACAATAGCGTAATTCACATACACGTAAAATACAGATAAATATAATTATTATTTTATACTTTTTCCTTGATTGTGGTTTGTTAATTATTGCGAATAATATTTTTATCTTATATCTTTAAACGAGCAATTCTTGTATATATATATATATTATATCCATATATATATCATATCTATATATATATATATATATATATATATATATATATATATATATATATATATATATATATATATATATATATATTCAGGATCTCGGCAACGGCTCCAACGATTATGATGAAATTTGGCACACTAGAGGTTTCGGGGCCTAAAAATCGATCTAGCTAGATTTTATTTATAGAAAATGTTGTTTTGTCGGTGTATTTAGTTAATCAATACAATGACATAAAATGTCAATAGAATATGGATCCAAATTTCGCTGTTGACATCGTGAGTGACGATAGCTCAGTTGGGAAGTCTTCCAGTTTTTTGTTTTGTTTTGGCATTCAAACAGCGTCGGATCGAATCTCGGTGTTATTATTTTCTTTTTGTAATTTTTTTAAATTCTTTTCATGATTTAATTTTTATTTTTTATTAATATATCTATACCAATAAATAAAATTGGAGTGTCTGTTTGTAATGTCAAAATAATAGGCTTTTTTCATGCTCACACGGTTATTTGCACGACACCTATGCCTAAAATAGCAATTAAAAAATTTTTGTCTGTCTGTCTGTTTGTTCCGAGTAATCTTCAAAACGGCTGGACCGATTTCAAAAATTCTTTCACCAATGGAAAGCTAATAATATCAGGGCGTAAACTAGGCTATATTTTATCTCGGTATTCCCACGGGAACGGGAACTACGCGGGTAAAACGACTATAACCTATAACCGAAGCGAAGCAAGGGCGGGTTGCTAGTATCTAAATAAATACAACAAAAATATGCCGAGCGAAGCTCGGTCAACCAGATATTTAGAGATATACTACCAACGGGATTATAAACAACGAGACAATGTAATGCATCATTTAAATAGTTTTGTCGTCAGTTTTAGAAGTCAACACTTGCAAATAAAATTATTTGAACATTTTTTTTTTTCCGCCTGTATGTGTGTTTTCCGTGTGGTGACGGAGGAAGAATACAATTTACCACTCCCTCTCTTGCCCGTTAGTGTCATAAAAGACGATTAAAGGCTGATATACGTGATATACACATAATATCGATGATACCTATGCCAAGTCGTCTGACTAGCTTGGTATATATACATCCAGGCCCGAATTAACTCTATCAGGGCCCCTAGGCAATGCAATCTCGGGTCCATGGTCCAAGGCCCATGAGTAACTTACCATCAGTTGTATTATTTTCTTTTTTGCCATCAACAGCAACAAAAAAGGTATAATACTGAGGGAAAATACACATTTTCAAAAAAAATCGTTAGGTGTAAAGTTTTTTTTCTTGGTGCGTATGATATGGGATCCTAGTCGGTGAGGGGCCCTTAGGCGGTTGCCTAGTCCGCCTTATGGATAATCCAGCTCTGTACAGGTAAATGATAGGTGAATTTGCTTTCCACGTGGAAGAGGTTTGAACCGAATAGTAGGATGTAAATTGGCTGAAATGATGACGATGATGAATACGACTTACCACTAACATCAATGCAGTCAGTAGAGTAGTGATCTTCCTTCCCCACCTATCTGCTAGATGACCAGCTAAGAATCCGCAGAATATCGGTGGTAGAAACGTGATAGCTGCCATCCAGGAGATCGTCTCATCTGTGATGGGCTCCGGCGCTGGCCCGTCCGGTGATTGCAGGATTGGAGTCATAGGGGACTGCCAGCCCATCAACATGCCGAAACTCAAAGCCGGGACTGTGACTGAAAGAGAAAGAAAATTTTTAGAATTTCAATGGACAATTGATGGCACTAAGAAACTTACGCCCGTTTTCAACGCCGAACCCTAAGTTTTAGCTAACACAGGCGTTATGAATGTTGTGTTAATTGCGTATATTGTTTTAGTGTTACCTAAAAAGTAGGTGTCATTAATGAAAGAGTACTAAAGTTAAACAGTAAAAGTTTCTATAAAAATTGTTTATAAAACTGTATTAGAGTATTGAAAATGCCCTATTAGGTACCAAGATTTCTCTGTCTGCCCGTGTGTCTGTCACCAGGCTGTATCTCAAGAACCGCGATAGCTAGACAGTTGAAATTTTTACAAATTATGTATTTCTGTTGCTATAACAACAAATACTAAAACAAAATAAATATTTAAGGGGGCTCTCCCACAACAAACGCGATTTTTTGTCCTTTTTATAAATAATGGTACGGAACCATTCGGGCGTGACTCCGATTCGTACTTAGCCGGTTTTCAATGATATCACATTAATTTCTTATAATTTAAGTTCATTGCCGTTAACTGTGGGCCTACTCTTGAAATCAATTATAATTTCGAAGCCGATTCCATTCCAATCTCAGCAAACTTATATTTGGTACACTTCAACAAAATCGACAATGAATTCTTCGCATTTGCCGTTCTTATTTTCACCAAATGTGCCGTATTTTATTAATTTAAATTAATAACGTTACCCAACTCGATCACCACAAAGACGCTTTCTTGAAATTGTGCAACATTAACGATTTTAAACTACGTCAAAATCACGTCAGGAGTAGCAAATATTTGACTTAATCGACGAGAGACGAATTCATTTAATTTAAAAAAAATCCACCGAATTTGATTCCAATTGTGCGCTAGTGTCGCTTTCAAGAGTATCAAATTGCTCAAATTCTGCGATTGAATTTAGGATTGGAATCGAGATTCAAGAGTAAGCACACTAGGCACAGTTTCATGCTCTATGCTTGATATTTAAAGACTCAACCTCGCAATTACTGGCATATGATGCGTATTCATTCCTTTCTGTGTTTTTTGTTAGCTGTAGGGATCTTGTAAAATTGCAACTTGCAAATAAATCCTCATCATCGTGGCCAACATATGTCCCACTGTTGGGCTTGGGCCTTCTCCACAATGGGCGGGAATCTGACCTATATAATACTATACCATGCTGGTCAAACGTATAGGGTTTCATTTAGAGTTGTCTTTCTCTTGCACAGATGTTATGTGCCTATTATATCCCTTAGTCGTCTTTTACGACATCCACGGGCAAGATAGGGAGTGGTTAATTGTATTCTTACTCCGTTGCCACGCGGATGATGCAAATATATGTGATTTAATATTTAAAACACCCATGCTGGATGGTACCATCTTGGTTATAGACGTTATGGATTTGGGCGACGTTTGTTCAGGCTATAGCCTGCTAAAAAAAGGACAGCTGTTACTCTAATGATTGATATCGAAATCTTAAATTGCCTATTAACAAATCCATCAAGTTTGGACTCGTCTTAACTAGTTCAGCTTGTTTCTACTGGCGACGAGGATTAAGCTTACTTTTTAGAGATTTTGTCGACGGTCACCTACTTAAAATTTACTAATTAATAAACTAACTTTACGTTTATTATTGAAAGGTAGGTCATTGGCTGACTTGCCTCCTTATATTTTATTTTAAAATAATAAAAAAATGCGCCATGTATTTGTTACCTACGGTACCTATTGCAAGATTCCATGAGCGGCAGTTGCCATTTACCTTACCATTAAAGGTGGGAAGCGTGTTCGTCTGTCACTTTTAGTTTTTTAAAAATAACACTCAACACTAAGGAAATAATCTATGTATTGCAGGTGAATTTATAAACGCATAATTAACGAACAAAAGTTACATCCAAACTCAGAACAACAATTTGTGGATCGCACAGTGTTGTCCTATGTAGGATTCGAACCCCCGACACTGTAGGCCGGTATCTTAACCACTACATCATCTGTGCAATAAAAAATTAAATGAAGGATATCTAGTTCATAATATTGTATTGTCTTACAGTCACGTGCAAGTGATTTTGTATCAAGGTATTGCTTTGGATAAAGAAAGCAATGGTGACCGTATGACTGCTAAACAAACGACTCTATGGATAGCATTTTCCGTTTGGTGACGGAGGAAATATACTTACGTATACGAAATAAATAGATTGACTTGGCAATCGCGCTATGTTTAGTACAATTTAATATAATATGTATTACTTGTGAGGTGTGTTTTCATGCGATTGCCAAGTCATTCTGTTTATTTAAAACATAAAAGATCTTTAATATTGATATAGTCACTATAAGAAGTTGTTAGGTTAGCTATTTACGTAATAACTTAAGAAGAAAGGTGCCTTAAGCAGGGACTGAATGAGTTAACCGACTTGGTATAACATGGATCTCACAAATTTTTATGGTAGAAGAATTCAGTTGCGAGGCTTGGCTTTTTTTTACAAGTCTTGTTTTGATGGTATAATTCTTTATTTGTACACCAATTACAAAAACAAAATACAAAAACTTAAATACTAACATAACCCAGAATGTATAAAGGCCGGCATTATCGCTATAAGCGATCTCTTCCAGGCAACCTTATGATTGAAATGGCAGAACAGAGAGATGGTGGTAATGGAAATCAGTGTAAATAATATTTGTAAGTCATAGATAAAGACTAAATATTCATATAACAGTGATGCAGGAGAAGGCAAACTTACTCTTTGACCTTTTTTATACGGTATATAGATTTATATAAGTGTTCATACATTGTAGTGACAAGGAAGATAGGTAATACCAATTTATCAATGTCGAGGTGCCGGTTGTCTGCCGCCTGCCATAAGATGAATTTTCCGTGTGGTGACGGAGTAAGAATACAATTCAACACTCCCTATCTTGCCCATGGATGTCGTAAAAGAAGACTAAGGGATATAATATGCACATAAGATCTGTGCAAGAGAAGGAAAACTCGAAATGAAATCCTATACCAACATGTCTGACCAGCATAATATAGTAATCACATTCCCTCCCATTGTGTAGGAGGCCCGAGCCCAACAGTGGGACATATGTGGGCTGTGATGATGATGATGGTGATTAAGATGAATAGGTGATTTTACTGTCGACCCAGTAGATAGAGAAGTGCCTGGACAATAGTTGATCCCAAAACGAACTGTGACCGTAGAAATTCGGCGAGTTATTCACTCAAATCCTTGGAGAGTTTTAGCAGAGAAGTGGTCGTAATTATAGTGTAGATGATATGTGGTAGGATCATATTTAGTAGAACCACACGGTCGACAGTCTTCTGTCTAGACCGCGAGCCAGTCAGTCCAGGGGAGTGACACACTTTCGCAGAAAATCGAAGTCCGAGTTGTAGCAATTTATTGTTGAACTTCGTTCGGTGAGCGAGGGAGCCGGAAGCCTAAGCTTCTGAGGGTGGTTGAGTGTGGTGGATTTTAATGATCCCTTCCCTTCCTTTATGAAAGGTGCCAATCAAAAGTCCATGAGCGCCAATATCACTTATCATTAGGTGTGCTGTTTGCTCGTTTGTCATCAATAGCAATAAAAAACAATCTCTTAGAAAAGTGCGGTGGGGAGATTCAGAGATGAAACAATGCGATGGCGCATAATGGTTTTTGCGGTTATACGTAATCATCCATGACCTTGGCTACTAGGGTATGACTCGACGATAAACCACCATTGAAAAAGAGGCGCTTATTTTTTCAGTTTTGTAATCTTCAAGACTTTACAAACATATAATTTAACGGATAAAAATTAAACCGAAACTTATAACAACAATTCGTGGATCGCTTGAAGTATTGTCCTGAGTTTATAGCAAACCAGGTACTTTCTACCCTGCACTAAGCAAGTAATCGTGGTTTTTTTTTTTATTGCAACCAGTGGCAAACGAGCAAACAGTACACCTGATGGTAAGTGTTGCTGGCGCTCATGGACCTTTACAAGGTCGCTGCCTACTGAGAAGAAAGTGAAGGGAGTGTGAATGCGTTCATTGAGGCTCGGTGATACCAAAGGCACTACCATAACCTTAACCATCCACACGCAAACACCCTCAGAAAGTTGGGCCTCTGGCTCTCTCGCTCACCGAACGAAGCGCAGTAACAAATTGCTACTACTCAGACGTCGATTTTCTGCGAGGGCGTGGTACTACCCCGGACGGACCGGCCCGCGGCTGTAGATAGATAACTGTCGACAGTGTGGTCCTACCACTAGGTATTGCGCGGGACTTTCGTCATCGTTATAATTTAACGGATACAAATTAAACTTATACTTATAACAATAATTCGTGGATCGCTTGAAGTATTGTCCTGAGTTTATAGTATACCAGGTCTTTTCTACCCTGCACTAAGCAAGTAATCGTGGTATTGCGAGGGACTTTCGTCATCGTTATAATTTAACGGATACAAATTAAACCGAAACTTATAACAACAATTCGTGGATTGCTTGAAGTATTGTGCTGAGTTTATGGCAAACCAGGTCCTTTCTACCCTGCACTAAGCAAGTAATCGTGGTATTGCGGGGGACTTTCGTCATTGTTATAATTTAACGAATACAAATGAATACTATACTCAGAACAACAATTTGTAGATCGCACGAAGTATTGCCCTGCATGGAATGCAAAGCCCACATTGCCATGGTAGATCGGTACCTTAACTACTACACCATTAGTGCAATCAAATTCGATATAGATTGTAAATAAAACTACTTTTACCGATTTTATCGCGTTTGTATTTGGTTTATGATTGCCCGACGTTATTTATTTTCTGCAATAAATTTGTACCAAAATGTGGCTCACCGCGTAGTTCCCGTTCCCGTGGGAATACCGAGATAAAATATAGCCTAGTTTACGCCCTGATATTATAGCTTTCCATTGGTGAAGGAATTTTTGAAATCGGTCCAGCCGTTTTGAAGATTACCCGGAACAAACAGACAGACAGACAAAATTTTTTTAATTGCTATTTTAGGCATAGGTGTCGTGCAAATAACCGTGTGAGCACGAAAAAAGCCTATTATTTTGACATTACAAACAGACACTCCAATTTTATTTATTGGTATAGATATGTAGTGCTAGGGTAAATATCAAAAATAATTAAATTTAATATAGCTATATCATTTTATGCGATAGAAACTATTAGTGTCAAAGTTCAGGAGATATATAGAAATGACTTTTACTTTTCCTCGTTTCGGGATTCAACCGAGGATTTACACTTAAGCGATTGCACGTCGGCATCGAATGTGAGTGATTTCTTGTGGTGAAGGTGTAAGAACACGTTTCATCACCCCCTAACTTGTCCGTGAATATCGTAAAAAAAAAACAGCTAAGGGATTTAATATGCATTCTACATGCAGAAGAAGGAAATCTCGAAATAAACCACGTGCGATAATTTTAATCATGTCCCATCGCTACATGTGGAAGGTATACCTAGAAAACTAAGCAGTAGCAATCTCTTAGCATACTTTCGACATTAACTGTGAACTCAAAGCCGCCTATCAAGCGTGAAGATTAACGAATTATGGCTTTTTAGAATGCCTATATCCAACAGTAGTCAAGCTAATGGATAGAATTGAAAAAAAAACTAAGCAATTAATTGAAAACATAAAAAAATAAGTCAAAAATGACCTTCATGATGTAAAATACTTAGTGTATCAATTCGAATGTGATCTATACCAATAAATAAAATTGGAGTGTCTGTTTGTAATGTCAAAATAATAGGCTTTTTTCATGCTCACACGGTTATTTGCACGACACCTATGCCTAAAATACAGATTAAAAAATTTTGTCTGTCTGTCTGTCTGTTTGTTCCGGGTAATCTTCGAAACGGTTGGACCGATTTCAAAAATTCTTTCACCAATGGAAAGCTATAATATCAGGGCGTAAACTAGGCTATATTTTATCCCGGTATTCCCACGGGAACGGCAACTACGCGGGTAAAACGACTAAAACCGAAGCGAAGCGAGGGCGGGTTGCTAGTCTATATATAAATACGGGAAGCAAAAACTTTGTACCCATTTTTACGAAAATTACGTGGATGGACAGGTATGAAATTTGGCACAGTTGAAGTATATAATGAGGAGAAGTGCATAAAACTGAAATTTTATACAATAATGGATTAGAAATGCATTAAAAAAGGCATTACGCACACTACAATGCAATCGCTACACACACACACACACACACACACGTCTCTGTGAGTGTGTTGCGTAGCAACGCTTATAGACTTTTGTTTACGGTTAAAATCTCTGGTCGAACTGAATGTCAAACAATCATAATTATGATGACAATCTACTAAAGATTTGTGCTTATATATTAGTTATTATAGTCCATAAAATATAGGATGATCTCTGTGACAGTTGTCCCTAGTGCTGTCATGCTTACGATAAAGTCCGTAGTTTTTTATCGATAAAACTCTCTATTTTTATAATTGTGATTTTCTATTATAATTAAAATACAACCAATGAAAATCTTTTTGAATTTATTTCAAACAAAAACTGTTTTTCTATTGTTTTAATTATTCAAAAGGAGTACAATCAAGGTCTAAGTCACTATTATCGTCATCACTGGAGCGTTCCTGCTAGAACATATATAATTTTTTTGCCAAATAGGGACAGTCGTTAAATCAGTCGATCAATTACAACTGTTTTATAAATAAATATGTCTAGTTTATTGACAATAATGCGTACATAATATTATCATTTACTCTGAGGCGTAAAGTAGTTTTTTAATGTTTAATTAATTCAATTTATTTATTTTATAATGTAACTGTCTGTTTTAATTGTAGAGAATATGTTGAAAGTTTGATATATGTACTGTATTGAGTTTATTTCTTTTATGAATAATTTAATAAAGATCGGTTATCGATTTACGTATATCGACTGTCCCATCTCTTTTTTATTTTCAGTCCAGTATGACCTTGTACGTGTGTAAGCGACATTTATGTATAAAATGTTTGCTAGGTATTTCAGTACTTACGAGGTACATTTTAGGCATGAATATGAATATTTTTAGATTTATAATATATTGCAATTCAATTGCAATAAAACTGGCACGAAAAGAATGAAAATATATTTGATACAAAATGAAATTGTAAACATGTCGCTCGTTCAAACTTACTTTGTTGATTTCGTTGACATCTGTCACAGAGATCAAGTTATATTTTATGGACTATAGTGAAATACAGCTTGCTCAATTTACAATTATACATATATAAAATTAAAGAAAATTGTGCAGCAGAAAAATTAATTAAAATGAATTATGGCCGAATTTCGACCACACGCCGACTACTAGTTTGTATTAAAACACGAATTTGCGATGTCAGATCAGTAATAAATTAGCTATTATAGATACTGGTACAAGTCTCCTCTACAATAAAAGAGAAATTGACGTAATATGGTAAGAATGTATCGTATCATATCCTTCTGCTAATGGTAAGAATACAACTCACCACCCTCTTTCTTGCCCGTGGGTGACGTAAAAAACGATTGAGGGACATAATATGCATATAACAATTATATAAGAGAAGGAAAACTCAAAATGAAATCCTTTACCAACAGACCTGACCAGCATGGTATAGTAAAGTCAATTTCCCTCCTATTGTGGAGGAGACTCGAGCCCAACAGTGGGACGTATATGGGCTGTGATGATGATGATGATACATGCTATATTTATATTTATCCCTTTAGACATTCACATGCAAGAAATAGGGTGTGAAAAAGAAAGTGAGATTTTATTACGTAACTATGCATTGAATAAACATAATTTCTCGAATAGTGATGGAGTAAGAATACTATTTACCAACTTTTTATTTGTATATACTCATGGAGTATTATAAAAGACAAATAAGAGATATCATCATCAACATTTTACGTTATATACTTCCCACTGCTGGGCTCGAGCCTCTTCAACAATAGGAGGTAACTTCACGCACTATACCCCGCTGATCAGATGTGTTATTATCTTCTACTGGATAGAGGTTACGAGTATATGCATATTTATTGCCTTAGTGGACTTTTACGACACCGATAGGAAAGGGGGTGGTGAATTTTATTCTCCGTCCTCACAAGAAAAAGGATATAATATACATAAAACATATAGGCAACAGAAGGAAAAATAGTTTGTAATTGAATTACACTAAAACTGCTGAATGAATTGTATGAATTCGAATGAAATTTAGTACATAATATAGGATTCGATTTTTATTAAGGGTAATAAGTCATTTCCATGTGAAAAAACCACGTAATTGGAGCCGCGAGCCATAACGCCAAGACATCCCCAAATGCTGTTAGTATTATTTTTATATTTTATGGCAGACGAACAAGCATTCTAGCTGGTGGGAAAGTGAGACTGTCGCTCATTGACTTCAGATGTACAATAGAAGCCAAGTTCTGACTAGCGGGAGAAAAGAAACCTTCTTAGGCCTCGCTAGCTATTATTATTACAAATCCTGCCGAGTGAACTATGAAAGGCCTAGGAATGATTTCTATGGATAAGGGTTTTGAATTTCGTTTTTAATTTGCAATGATTTTGTGTTTTTTGGCTTTCTACTGAAGCACGTATATATTATGCCCATTTTATTCTTTTTTTTTGGGGTGGGTTGCGGTCGGCGTACTCCTCGCACCACTCCGTCCGGGGGCGACAGAGGGGTGTAAGCAATATATTATGTCCTAGGCTTAAAAGATACACGGCTCTAAAGTCCACTTAAAAATTAATTAATGATAGCGTACTACTCAAGATTGATTTCACTACCTACTCATTTGTATTTATCACTTTGATAAATAGTATTTAAATTCGTATCACGCATCTCATTGGAAACGATACCTTATTTAAATTCTGTGTTGAGGCCCGGATGCCACGGACAAAATTCATTGGGAAGTGTTTTTATAGATAAAGATTTATTTGTCTATGCTTATATAAAAATGTTTATAAATAAAAATGAATTCTTGTATGTTTATCCTTAGTGCGTCATAATTAAACTATTCATCGGATTGTGATAAAACTTTATTATAGTAATGTTGTGTATATTATACCTCGTTTTTTGCGGGTGAGCTATTTTAAGCGCACCTGTTGCCCGGCTCCGTCCGGGGCGGCAGAGGGGCGGCGCGCGCGACCCCGTAACCCACCCGTGACACGTCGCCTTCATCGTTGGGCCGACCACCGGTGCTCACACCACTGACCGCAACTCATCCTGAGTTGCGGTCAGTGATCGGGCTGACGGAATACCCCTGAGGAGTACCCTCTCTTCGACCGACGTCTCCTCGCTCGGGGACGTCGGTCGTCCCGCGGTCGGCCTCTCGGCGGATGACTAACTCCCCGGTCCAGTCACCCGCGGCCTCAGCTAGGGCAGAAATAGTACACCTGATCGTAAGTGATGCTGTCGCTCATGAATTTTTGCTAGCCCTCTGCTTATCGTGAAGAACGTACAGGGAGTGAAAATTTGTGAAATGAGGTTCATTGATATTAAAAGCGTCACCAAAACCCATCAGAGGTAAACACCCTCAGAAAGTTGGGTTTCTCGTTCACCTAACGAAGTACAATAACAATTGCTACTACTCAAATGTCGGTTTTCTTCGAGAGTGTGGTAACCGGATGGACCGGTCCGCGACTGTGGACAAACGACTATAGACAGTGTGGTCCTACCATCTAAACCTACACACACTTCAGAGCTATGGTCCAAATTTTAGTCAAAACAGTGCCTTATCGTACGTTACGAAATTGTAAATCTACTACAAATTTGACATTGAACGTTTCGGATTGAAGCAAACTCTCGACGCTATTGTTCGAAAAATTAGCACTAAAAACTTGAATTACAATGTCTTTTGTTAATAGTTACCATAATTGTTTGAAGTAAGACCATAAGTTTCAAATCATATCTACTCTTATCTTTATGCTGTAAGCTAACATGTCAAATAGCAAGAGTCGATCCGATTGGCGAATACGTAAGACCTTAGTAAACAAATAAATCATTACAGAATTCGTCTTCGTTCGAATGTCAGAGCGGAAACTCTGGTTCGCCCAACTAATGTATAAAATAAAGTTTTTAATAAGTGATTAAATGATAATATTTATACCAGTTAGCGGAATTTTAAGGATTTTATAACGTTTTCATTTTCATAATGATTTGTGATGTTTACGAGAGTACACTTTGTAAATAACACTACGGATTTTATCGCGTTTGTATTTGATTTTTGATTGTCCGACGTTTCTAACACTTTGCAGCGTTCATGGTCACGCGAACTTAGTCCGCCCGTGACCATGAATGTTGCAAAGTCTTCATTTTCGTTTTTAATATCCTGATAGTTCACTTTCAGTTTTTCATACCTCCCGTAAAATATAAATATTAAAAAGTATTCGATACGTTGCATCGAGATAGTAAAAATAAAATTAAAACTTGATAAATGTATAATTCCAGATATCACGTGAATCTAAACAAAAAATAGTACGCTCAAGTTTATATATACATATTTTTGATAGTATTTTAAATATATTAATCAAGATTATGTCTTCGCATAATAGTAAACCCTCATAAAATATATAAGATTTTCAAGGATTAACATTTTAATCGCGTGCGACATTTAATTTACACGCTGTCATGGTAATCAGACAGGCCGTCGTCTATTAAAAAGATAATTTTCCATGATGTGTTTGCAAACATTTGCATAACGAATTCGTAGAAGCAGCTGATATTTTTATTTATTTTGAAACAGATTTAATAAACTGCTTTTATACCATAATGGCCTAATGGATGAATTAATGACATTAGGTGGTTTTACAAGTATTCTAGGCTGCCGCCCGTCATAATCATCGCTCAGCCGGTTCTTTTGACCCGCATTAAAAAGTAATATTATTCCGAATTAATGCATACATGGTACAGGGTTTTATTTCTTACTAGCAACCCGCCCTCGCTTCGCTTCGGTTATAGGTTATAGTCGTTTTACCCGCGTAGTTCCCGTTCCCGTGGGAATACCGGGATAAAATATAGCCTAGTTTACGCCCTGGTATTATAGCTTTCCATTGGTGAAAGAATTTTTGAAATCGGTCCAGCCGTTTTGAAGATTACCCGGAACAAACAGACAAAAATTTTTTATTTGCTATTTTAGGCATAGGTGTCGTGCAAATAACCGTGTGAGCATAAAAAAACCTATTATTTTGACATTACAAACAGACTCGAAATCGAGGCTGTTTGGCCTTAGTCGTCTTTTATGACACTCGCCGGGCAAGAAAGAAGAAAGGGGGTGGAAATGAAATGTATTCTTACTTCATCATCACACGAAATATGTATATATGTATGTACGTATGTATATATGTATGTATGTATGTACGTATGTATATATGTATGTATGTATGTACGTATGTATATATGTATGTACGTATGTATATGTAGTATATCACTTAGTCTTTTGTTTTTAATATCGTGTTACACTCCCGCTGTATCATAAAATGAACTCGGAATATATCTATTGTAAGAATGGTATTAAGACAGATAAATCCTCAAATATTATGTCTTTTCCATTCAATTCTAAATAGTTTTCTATTCATCATTTTCATTTCATCATTTTGGCTCATATAAGTCCCACTGTTGGGCTCGAGCCTCCTCCATAATAGAAGGGAGATTGACCTTACTATACCATGCTGGTCAGACAGGTTGGTATAGGGTTTTGTCTCGAGTTTTCCATCTCTTGCATAGATGTCATATGCGTAATATATCCCTTAGTCGTCTTTTACGACACCCACAGGTATGAGAGGGGGTGGTGAATTATATTCTTACTCCGTCACCACACGGATAACGACTTTTCTATTCACAAGCGTGAAATAAGTGTGTGGCATAGAAAAAAAAAATTAACGTGTGTACAAAGTACGCATAGCAGAAGTAAAACTTCTTTATCCTTTGTCCCGTTGTTCCTTTGTCTCTTTGTCCCTTAGCCCTTTATCCCTTTATTCCTTTATCCCCTTATCCCTTTACCCCCTTATCCCCTTATCACCTTATCCCTTTATCCCTTTATGCCTTTATCCCTTTATGCCTTTATCCCTTTATGTCCGCTTAAACGACATGCTATCCCTACTCTACTGGAGAAAGTACTCTTTATTCGAATCGACCGTGGTGGGGACGAGAAAAAGATGGCGCGTAACGAAAAAATGTGACGCGTAACCGAAAAATGTGACGGTAAATTTTTTTCCAACGCCGATAAAGAAGTTTCACTTCAAAAATGAGTTTACGTATTACTTTTTTTTAAATTAATGATAGGACCCAATGAAAGCCTGATAGGGAACGTATAACACAATGTGACCCATTTTTTACAATGGTCAACCCTCTACCTCTCTTCGGTGACCATTCGTAGTACAAAATAAGACCCAATTTCAACCAAACATACTATTTTTCAAAACTCTCGTCCCTTACGATAACGTAGCACGTATACGTTCCCTAATGGTACTTAGTGTAATTATTTTACAATATGATGACGTTAAAGATATTCTATGATTACATGACAAAAAATAAACTGATGATGATCGAATGTTTATTAAAATTATACCAAATTGAACATCAAAGACTAGGTTTATATAATTTTATTTACCAAAAATAATGCACGATCCTTTTAATATCGTAGAATAATGTATAGATTGAGGTTAGTTAAGACGAGGCTAACCTCAATCTATTATTGTTAAAGTTAGCTCAAGTTAAACTTAGCTCGAGAGGCCGACCGCGTGAGGAAAGACCGACGTCCTCCCCGAGGGGGGGACGTCGGTCGATGGGAGGGTACCCCAATAGGGGGTATTCCGTCGGGCCGACTACTGACGACAAGTTAACGCTGCTCCAGTGGTCGGCCCAACGATGAAGGCGACGTGGTTTTTGGGTGGGTCGCGGGAGTTGCGTGTTTAAGCCCCTCTGTCGCCCCGGAAGGAGTGGTGCGGAGGCGCGCCGACCGCGACCCACCCACAAAAAAAAATAAAATGTTAAACTCAGCTCAAGTTGTTAAACTTAGTTCACATATGTTCCACTGTTGGGCTCAAGCCTCCTCCACAATAAGAAAGAAATTAAGCTACTGTATGCTGGTCAGACGGGTTGCTATAGGGTTATATTTCGAGTTTTGAAATGAAACTTCTTTAGAATCGTTGTGATTTCAAACCCGATGCAACGAAAAAAACGACAGGTAAGAGACACAAATACAAAAATGTGTAGGATGAAGCCGGCAAAGAATGAGATAGATTATATATATACTATTTTCTATTTTATATTATTTTTAAATCCGTCTATAATTGATGGATTAAAGGATAAAGGATGAGGGATGAAGGATGAATGATAAAGAAGTTTCACTTCTGACGTGTACTTTGCACGCACGCTTTTTTTTATAAAATATAAAACTTTACCTTCTCTTGCATAGATGTTATCAGCATATTATATCTTTTAGTCGTCATGATTTCTGATGTTTGCACAACATTCCAAATTTAGCTATTTTTACGTATTTTATCGGGTTTGTATTTGATTTATGATTGCCCGACGTTTTGAGCATTTCGATTTCGACATTCACGGTAATATTTGTAGCCGTAACCACATAACAAATATTCCTAGGTCAATATAAATAAAAAAAAACGACTTTACAAAATTTGTCCCAATCCTGAAGAATCCATTTTTATTATATTTTTTTTATGGAGAATATGTTGTAGTAAAATGTATCACATTGCGTCTTGTACGTTTAAAGTATATAGTATTAGAGCATTTTTTTTTATTTAACTTACTTTCGGCTGAGAACCGCGGCTAAAAATCTTCTCTAGATACCATAACAGTTAATTCCATGATATAAAATTATCTTTACGGATTTTAACGCGTTAACCTACCATTACCATGAACGCTGAAAAATATCTAAAAAGTCGCAACAGTAAAAATCGAATAAAGACGCAATGAAATGTGTAATATTTGCGTAATCATCAGATATAATTTGATTGCACAGATGGCGTAGTGATTAAAATATTGATCTAATTTAAGAGTAGTAGGACCACACTGTCGACAGTTATCTGTCTACAGCCGCGGGCCGGTCCGTCCGGGGTAGTACCACACTCTCGCAGAAAATCGACGTCTGAGTAGTAGCAATTAGTTACTGCGCTTCGTTCGGTGAGCGAAAGAGCCGGAAACCTAACTTTCTGAGGGTGTTTGCGTGTGGAGGGTTTTGATGGTGCCCTTGGTATCACCGAGCTTCAATGCACTCATTCACACTCCCTTCATTTTCTTCGCGGTAGGCAGCGGCCTTATAAAGGTCCATGAGCGGCAGCAACACTTACCATCAGGCAATAAAACCACCGTTTGCAATAAAAAAAAATGATCTGCTATCCTAGTGTCATGGGTTCGAATACCATGCAGGACAACACTTTGGGCGATCCACAAATCGTTGTGCCGAGTTTGGATGTAATTTGTGTCCGTTAATTGTATGTATATTTGTACCCCGCAACACAAGGATTATTTCCTTAACGCAGGGTGTTGTTGTCTTTAAAAAAAGAAATAATTATCGCTCCTGATCAGTAAATCGTTCGGTCATACTGAATGAGCAAATGAACGTGCGCTGTGCCAGACAAGAGCGAACATAACAAAACATTAATGATTGCAAGTCAAATTAATAACAATACACGACGTATTCAATCAATGAATGCATTTAATATCATACAATGGTTGGTTAAATCAAGATGATACGAGGTCGATCTTACCTAGGGATGCAAACGATACATCGATGTTTCAATAAAAAAACATCGATTTTTTTATTACAATCGGTGGCAAACGAGTAGGTAAATAGTAAGCCTGATAGTAAGTGTTACTGCCGCTCATGGACTTTCGCTATTTCGCTACTGTGAAGAAAGTGAAGGAAGTGTGAATGCGTGCAATTGGGTTTAGTGAAACTAAAGGCATCACCAAAATCCACCACACGCAACCATGCTCAGAAAGTTGGGCTTCTGGCTCTTTCGCTCACCGAACGAAGCGCAGTAACAGATTGCTATTACTGTCAACAGTGTGGTCCTACCAGGTGTAAATCGATGCTTGACGTCGATGTTCACTATTGTAAAACATCGATGTATCGATGTTATTTTTTACGATATTTTTACGTCGAATCTTTGCCTGGCGTCTATTTAAAATGTATAGTCCTTTTAGCAGTCTCCTTGGAGTCTGCGTGACAGTTTAGTTACTCTGTTTTTAAATAACTTAATGTAAAAACTTCATGTAAAAACATGCATGAAATTGATTATAAGTTATTACTCTTAGAATTAAACTAAAAAAAAAAGCTTATCGCAATCGCGCAAGGAAAGTATCTAATAGGATCTATGGAAAGTACCTACTTTATAGACCTTTAAAAAACATCGATGTTTTTAGGGCGATGTTTTTTGTTTGTTCTAAAACATCGATGAATCGATACATCTATGTTCTTGGTCCTGATATTTGCATCCCTAATCTTACCCCGTTCATGAATAAATATTGATATTTTATTAATACTAGTTGCTCTATCCTAGACAGTGGGGATATTAACCTATTATATCACGCTGGTTCCCCGTGATGGAGTAAGAATACAATTCAACACAGGGGTGTTGTGTAGCGGGTAGCGTAAAAGTTGACTAAATGATATGCAGATATCATGAATCCAATAACACAATTCGCCGTTTCCTAACTTGCCTGTAGGTGTCGTAAAAGACGACTAAGGAATGATAATATTAATGCAAAAGAAGAAAAAGATAACTGAACTAAAATCTCTATGACAACACGTCTGACCAGTGTAGTATAGTAGTTAATATGCCTCCCATTGTGGAGGAGGTTCGAGTCTAACCCTACGGGGACACTTACATATTCTCAATTTTTAATTTTTACCTAAAATTAATTCAATTAACTACCACCGGATTAGAACGCGACCGCACTTTTTAACGGCTTCTTTAAAATAAACCATGCCTAGTAATAGCTCCAATGTGATGTCCTTCGAACCGCAGTGCCAGATTAGCAATATAGTATGAGTAGCAATTGATTCCACTTCCGGCGGCTAATCAGTTAACACGTACGTCACTCGTCTCGTTAGAAAATTATTAAAATCAGTGATAAATAGTGCAATTAAACTAAAAACATCAAAATTAATCACCAACAATTACATCTGGAGTGTATTCATAGTGCTAGTGAATAAACTTTATCAAGAAAATCATAACAAATCATAAAAATAATTGCCGGTATAATAACCTAAAAATTAAAACGACTCGTCTTAGAGAAAACGTCAACTGTCAAGTACCAACCTGGCGACAACTAGTGACAGTGACGTCTAGTGTTGCCACTAATTTGGAAAAACTCCCACATAAATTAGAGTTACCACAACATCAATCAAATTACCCCATTTGAATAATCCTAAAGACCAAATGGATAAAAACATGGAATTACTACTGCTCAAACTTGATGAGAAACTAGAGAAACAAGCTGAAAAATAACTCATTCGGTAACTAAAAACATCATGGAAACATTAGACGAGAAGATGAAAACAATTATCGAAGAAAATAATACCCTCAAAAATAAAGTATCTGAACTGGAACAAAAACTAAGAGCAGTAGAAAAATAACCTGGTGTTCTTCGGAATAGAAGAGAAGGGAAAATCGGAAGGGGAATTAGTAGATTACATCAAAGACCTTATAAACGACATGGGAGTTCACTTAAACAGTCAAGAAATTGGCAATGTGTATAGAATCGGAAAACAAATCGAAAACAAAAACCGTCCAATTGTAACCTCTATCACGACCCAATGGAAAAAACCTCTCATACTCAAAAACAAAACAAACTTCCCGCCCGGCATTAATGTGAAAGAGGATTACTCTAAGGAAGTATTGGAAAAACGAAAACAGCTACAACCTCAACTTGAAGAAGAGAGAAAGAAGGAAAATATTGTGTACATTAAATATGATAAACTGATAGTGTTAAAATCGAAGAACAACAATGAAAAAAGGAAAAGAGAAACATCTGATTCTCCTAAGCGACCAACACAGAAAAAAGTATATAAGAACCAAATAGGAAATAACCTCTCACAATCTTCACCCAAAAGTAACATAAAAGATACCATTAGACCCAATATACTAAATTATATCAACCGAGCAAACTCTGATCCACAATTAAATGCTTCAAAAAACTAAAAACTGCCTCGGAAAAACAGATCATAACAACAACAAAAATACCAATTGCAACTAACAATCATAATCAAGTAACGAAATGTCTCCCACAACGGCTGGTCCCCGCGGGAGGTACAGACCACCACCCTCTAACAACAAGAAGAAGCAAAATACTAAACATTGCAACCTTAAATTCGAGAACCCTTAGAACTGAAGAAAGTTTACACAAATTAGAGAAAGCTCTTGCAGATATAAGATGGGACATCTTAGGAATCAGCGAGATGCGAAGACTAGAGGAAAAGATTGAGGAACACACCGACTACATACTATTCCATAAAGGCGAAGTGGCGGGCCATAGAGGAGTAGGGTTCATAATCAAAAAATCAATGAAAGAACACATACAAGAGCTAATTGGAATTTCAGATCGAATAGCTATTTTAAATATAAGCATACCAGGCTACAAAAAAATATGGTCAATCATACAAATCTATGCTCCAACAGAGATAGCAACAAAAACGGTTATTAACCTTTTCTACAAAGAACTATCACAAACGCTAGCAAGATATCTCAATAACCATATAATACTAATGGGTGACTTCAATGCCCAAGTTGGAACAAAACAATGCAAGGAGGAATACATCCTGGGAAATTTTGGCCATGGAAAAAGAAGTCCACATGGAGAATTGTTAGTCGAACTCTTACTGCAGCACAATCTAACGCTCTTAAACAGTCTGTATAAGAAGAATCATAGAAATAAATGGACTTGGACCTCACCTGATGGCAATATCAAAAATGAAATTGACTACATAACAACAAACTACCCGAAAGCTTTTACAGATACGTCAGTCTTAACTAAATTCAACTTCAATACTAACCATCGTATGGTAAGATGCAACATAAGAATTGAACCACCAAAAAAACCTAGAAAATATTTTGGCTCACACACCACAGGACATAAAGAAGAAACCATAAAGAAAATAACACAATCTCTAACTGATTCAGCTGTAGAACTAACTGGAAATAATATTGATGTTCTGACAAAATATGAAAAACTATCGAATCTACTAACTCAAGTAAAGGTTGATAATCTTAAAATAAACAAATACAAACTAAGTGATACGACGCTACAACTTATAGAAAAAAGAAAAAACCTACTCACAAAACACCCTAAAAAAGAGATCATAAAAACTATAACAAAATTAAGCAAAGAAATCAGAGAGAATATAAGGAAAGATAGAAAGTCCAAGAGACTGCAGACATTAGAAAAGCATATAGTTGAAACAGGAGGAGTAAAAAAAGCGCTTAAAGAACTGAGAGAATCAAATAAAGAATGGATACCAAAACTAAACAAAAAGAAGCAAATATCATTTAATAGGAAAAACATAAGTATAATAGCCACAAAATTCTACCAGGAGCTCTATTCAAACACAGACACCAAAGAAAAATTGAATCCGACCACAGACAACTATAAAAAGCAAAGAAAAGCGATAACTGAACCTGAAATACTCCCTAGAGAAATAGAAAAGGCTATATTTAGCCAAAAGATGGAAAAATCCCCAGGCCCAGACAAAGTGACAAACGAACTTCTTAAAGGCACTCTCGAGGAACTATTACCAATACTCACTTCGATATTCAACGAAATACTATCAACTGGTCTAATCCCTACACAGTGGAAAACATCAAACATAATTCTTATATTCAAAGAAGGACAAAAGGAAGATATAGGGAATTACAGACCTATAAGCTTGATGTCAAATATCTATAAGGTATTCTCCAAAATTATTTTGGAAAGAGTAAGCAAAAAGCTAGATGAAAACCAACCACGAGAGCAAGCTGGCTTGAGACAAAGATACTCCACTCTAGACCACATACACACAGTGAAGCAAATAGTAGAAAAATATAATAAATACAATAAAAAACTTTATATGGCATTCATTGATTATTCCAAAGCTTTCGATAGTATTAGTCACACAGTCATATGGGATAGCCTAGAACAGCAAGGGATACCCCTAAATTACATTCATATAATAAAAAACATCTACTTAAACGGCGAAGCGAGGATCCAGCTAGAAACCTTGGGCAAAAAGTTTAAAATCGAAAGGGAAGTAAGGCAGGGTGACCCTCTTTCACCAAAATTGTTTTCGGCTGCCCTTGAAAGTGTATTCCGCAAACTTGATTGGAAAGAATACGGTCTCAACATACAAGGGGTAAAACTAAACCACTTACGATTTGCGGACGATATTGTCTTATTTGAAGAAAACCCGACGCACCTAAACAAAATGCTAGAATCACTCAACAATGAGAGTATAAAAGTATGCATGAATAAGGATAAGACGAAATTGGTAACAAACTCCGAACCAGTCACCATAAAAATCAACAACCAACCACTTGAATATGTGTCCGACTACATCTATTTAGGACAGATAATATCTCACAAAGAGCAAACCACTAAAGAAATTGAGCGACGAATAGGAAACGGATGGAAAAAATACTGGTCCTTGAAAGAAGTCTTGAAATCCAAGGAATTAAGCATGCACATAAAAACAAAAGTCTTCAACTCCTGCATACTTCCAGTCCTCACCTATGGATGTGAAACTTGGGCACTCACTGAACACCACCGAGAAAAATTGAAACGCTGCCAGAGAGCCATGGAGAGAAGCTTAACGGGAATAAAAAAAACAGACAGAGTAAGATGTAGCATAATAACGGCGAAAACCAAAGTTGCTGATATAATAACCCGGATAGACCAACAAAAGTGGAGATGGACAGGTCACATGTTACGCGATCCTCCAGAGAAATGGTCTAAAAATGTCACCAACTGGTATCCCAGAAACGGCAAGAGAAGTAGAGGACGCCAACAAACACGATGGGAAGACGATCTGAAACTCACGGCTGGACCTCACTGGAGAAGAGTAGCATGTGACAGGTCCCAATGGAAATTGTTAGAGGAGGCCTATGCCAAGAGGCAAACTGAGCTTCGAGACATACTATAAAAAGACCATACTGTATCTATACTAGTGTTAAGTTCAGAATAAAAAGGCTTATTATTATTATTATTATGAGTAGCAAATCCTACGGGCCCCGCGAATTGGGGGGCCTGGCGCTCCAACGCCTATCTGACTGTAATTAAAAAAAATATCAATTTAGATAGGAGCGTAAAATATCTTGCATGCCTTTTTTTTTTTTTTTTTTTATTTAAGACGACACCCTGCACTAAGGAAATAATCCTTGTACTGCGGGGGACTTTACAAACATATAATTAACGGACACAAATTACATCCAGACTCAGAACAACAATTTGTGTTTCGCACAAAGTGTTGTCCCGCGTGGGATTCGAACCCCCGACACTGCCGCTGTAGGTCACTATCTTAACCACTACGCCATCTGTGCAGTCAAAATCTGTGCAGCCTTAACCGTTTTGTTTTGTTTAATACCCTAAACTTGAGAACCTGAAGCAAACCAAGGGCCCTTCGGCCCCGCGCTGCCTGAATCCGGCACTGTTGAACCATGACATAATACAATTTTCAGATAGATAGCAAAAGATTATGGCTGGAACATATCCCACGAACGGCACCCGACCGGCACTCATGAGTCAACTATTAGAGCAGTCATATGTTTGACTACAGATGGCTATAAATATAAGTTTATATTACACGTTCAAGGTCAATGATATTTATTAGTTGGAATGTCTATCAATGTATATAAAATTAAAGATGGCAATTGAATTAAGTGGTGTTTTATAAAACTATCACCGTATTAGAAAATGATCACATTTGGCTAATTACTTTACGACCATATTCATCTAAGTGTAAGTTCATTAAAAAAGAGATATGAAGATTTTATTGACGATGGTGGTAAACGAGCAGGCAGCACACCTGTCTTCGGTAAGTACCTGCATAAAATTGGAAGAGAAGGGACCCCAGGATGCCATGAATGTGGCGCAGTAATCGACGATTCGCGCCACACATTGGAAGTTTGCCCCGCCTGGGGGTCCCAGCGCCACGTCCTATCGATGGAACTCGGAATAGACCTGTCGTTGTCGACCGTCGTTTCACAGATGCTCGACAGCGACAGGTGCTGGTCGTCGATGGCCTCATTTTGTGAGGCCGTCATTACAAGGAAGGAGGCTGCGGAGCGAGAACGCGAGGTGCTTGCGTTCACTGACTCGCTCCGTCGGCGGTGGCCAGGGAGGAGGAGACGCCGATATGCGCAACTCCTTCCACCACCTTGAATGACGATAGGACGTGGCCAAATGGCTATGCGTTGGGGTGTCGGGGAGCGAGTGTCATCAGACGATCTCTCTGGCGCCCCGTAAAAGCGCGGAAGGGGCCGCTGTGGTTTTAGTGGGTATTCCGGTCACGCAATGGCTGGTGAGTCCCACACATTCCTCCGTCTGTCACCGGTGGGGGAGCGTGCGTAAATGCATTTGCACAGCGTGAACAAAAAAAAAGGCAGCACACCTGAAGGTAAGTGATACTGCTGCATATGAATCTTTGCAATACCAGGGGCACAGCTAGACCGTTGCCAACTGTGAAGAAAATGCTCTCCTTAAACCTCGTCTAAAGAAGGATATGTCATAGCGCTCGGGAAACACAGCAGCAGGTAGTTCATTTCAGAGTCTGCATGTACGTGGGCGAAATCGCTGGAAACGTATAATTGAAGACCATAACGTTTCCAGGTGAAATGGATGAACCCTGATACGATTGGTACGTTGGTAAAACGGTGACGATGATGCCAAGTCAAACAGTTCCTCAGAACACTCCTCATGACAACCGGTAGAGTACACAGATGACCAAAAGTCTCTCTGCCGTTTCAGTGACTCCAATCTGTCCGTAAGATTGAAATGGCTGATGATTCGAATAGAACCGCCTTTGCAGGGAGTCCAGTGGGTTTAGAATAATACCCCACGTGAGGAAAAATTGTGCATTAGACGTTGTTTCGGCGTAAAGCACCGCTTGACTTTGTTCAGGATGCCCAGTTTTTATGCTAGTGACCAGACTGTAGGCTAACGCAAATTTAAATACGCTATAGTAATAAGGTATATTTGCCGAACTCTCTACTGAGACTCATTATCCGTCTACCTATCCTATAGGCATCCCCATGAGAATGCCACTCGGAACGGCGCTGAGCCACCTACATCCAACGGTTCCCTGTGACGTTCAAAATGTCGTCAGTCCATCTAGTAGGAGGTCGTTCAACGCCCGCGTCGTCCGAGAACCTTTCTTCCCCAACAGTAGTCGACGATATGATTTGGTACTCATTAAAACATTACAAATCCGATTTTAATTTTTTTGTGGCTGTTCCAATGGATATGAGAATGGTTTAGATTCATAATTGCAACCGGTAGGTAGCGCTGCGATCGATTTCAAGCAGCAAACGTTTTACTATTTTAGGTATTTTAGATTTGAACAGAACGTCTGTTGGGTCAGCTAGTTAATTTATAAGTATAAAAAGATTATGATAACTCGGTTAGCTGTAATTTGAATGAGTAATTCGAAATTTTATATCATTTAACGGAAAAACCTAACGAAGAACCTTTGAGATGAACAAGAGACGTTACGGTCAGTAATTCATAAAATAAAACCCAGAAAATCAGGGTATTTCACAATATTGCTGTCATTTTATGTAATAAGGAAGAATGTGTCAATTTAACGCAGTTATGAATGTGTAATCTTTGAATCATCTCATACGTCTCGAGCCTCCACAATGGGAAATTACCATACTGCGCCACGCTAGTCAGACGAGTATAGGGTTCAAGTTTAGTTTTTTTTAGCAGTTATGTTATTTGCTTGTATGCCTTAGTCATTCTTTACAAAAACTTACGGGATTGTGTGGTTGGGTGGGGAGATGAGTTCTTATTCTTGAGTTATGAGTTCATTCTTAACCCTTACTAGAGGGGGTGATACGCCTAAGCATCATCTCAGCTCATATACTTACGTTTTATGAATGATCCAAAATCATTGTCAGTACAAAAAAAGAAAATGATTCTATATAAAAATTATACGCAGTAAAATCCGTAAAAATTGTTTTCTTTCAAACGCGTAAATATAAAAAATCATTTAAAAATAACGTTGCGATTGTCTTTTTGGTAATTATTGTTATAAATTACAGCCAATAACTTAATTTCATTTATGTAAAATAGAACATTATATTGTCGAACTGGTTATTGACATCATACGTGGAAAGGATAAAATGAATTTACATTATAAAATATCATTATAATTCTCAGTGTGGCCGTGTTCCGATCCGGTGGTAGTATACTAGATTGTTAGGTTTTTAAATATAATTACTATTAATTTTAATGTTAAATAATTACTAACCATAAACAATTTAATTTTTTCATATAGAATCATTTTCTTCTTACACTGGCAATAAATTTGTATCAAATGTGGGTCAATATTTAATAACTATTTTCTGTATCGGGTAGATAATTATAAAATTTTCTGCAATAACGATGGCTTGTTGGACGTGAGAGATCTTAGTCCGCCCGTGACCATGAACGCTGCAAAGTGTTCGATACGTCGGGCAATCAAAAATCAAATACAAACGCGATAAAATCCGTAAAGCAGTTTTATTTAAAATGTGTAATACTCGCGTAAACATCAGAAATCAAAATATCATTAATTGATTTATTTACATAGTGCTACATAATTATAAACCTCATTGCATACAGCCTTACATAAACACGCGACTGCTCACGTGTTTATACATTATACACACACACACACACACACGCTTAAACGCCCTCATACACACATTTACACTTATGAACTTAGGACCCTCAACTACTGCTTTTAATTCTTTAATTTTATTTCTTAACTAACGATACGCGGTCGCTTCGCTTCGGTTTCAGTAGCTTTGTCCGCGCATTTTAGGTTCGAGGTCCGGACCGGCTAAAATTTTATAACGTTTTCCTGAGAGAAATAATAGCCTAAGTTATTCGTTATATAGACAGCTACCTATTAGTAATATATTATCAAAATCAGTTTAGCAGATTTGAAGATATATTAACAAAACCATTCTAGTTTAAGAGTGGTAGGACCACTGTCGACAGTTATCTGTCTACAGCTGCGGGCCGGTCCGTCCGGGGCAGTACCACACTCTCGCAGAAAATCGACGTCTGAGTAGTAGCAATTTGCTACTGCGCTTCGTTCGGTGAGCGAGGGAGCTGGAAGCCCAACTTTCTGAGGGTGTTTGTGTGTGGAGGGAGAGGGAGGGGACCCTGTAGGGGTCCATGGGCGGCAGCAACACTTGCCATCGGGTGTGCTGTTTGCTCGTTCGCCGCCGTTTGAAATAAAAAAAAATGCTATTTTGAGAACACACAGACTGACAGACAGACAAAAAACCTTTAAACTGGTTTTTCAGCATATTTATCGCGCAAATAACCGCGTGAGCGTAAAAATTTCTACTACATTTTTTGGCATCTGAAACAGACGCTTCAATTTTATTTATTTTTATAGATTATGACGCGACCCTTTTTTCTGTTAGTAAGCAGAAAAAAAGGTCGAGTGCGATTAGGTTTTTTACTTGAAAACTTTTCGGTAGCAGAAGGACCGCAATTATATTCGACAGTAAGCTGAATAATCTCGTGTATTATACTAAATTTAATAAGTGAGGTTCACTTATTAAAGGGGAATGCGCAAGTGACTAAGGAAAATAGTATCGGTATAAATATTACAGTGACAAGACGAAAACCACTGTCTAAGATTCGTATTAGTACGTAGATTAAGTAAAAACAAACATCGAATGCGCAATTTGCCGGGTTTCTGAGAAATCGATGGGTGAACTTTATAGTTAAAAAAGTATGAAACTTATTATTTATCTTTTATGGACACGAAAATACACGTAAACCACAATTATACCATATTCACTACACTTCAGCACTTTAACTCTATCATATTCCATAAAATACCAGCAAAATTATTCAATATAACACTACAAAACATTAAAGAAATGAATATAATACAATAGCATGACATGACATTTCCATATTCGGGTTGATCTGTTTAGCTGCGAACAACATGATAAGATTGACAAGTAAGGTTACAGTGTTACTAAAATAAAAAAAATACATCAAAAATCGATAACGATTAATTATTTCGATTTTTCTTACTGATGTAAAAACAGAAGTTTTCACTCACAATAAGACAGAAGGCGAAATATTTTTGTAAGTTTTTCTGTTTATGATAATACTATCTCATATCTCACCTAGTTTTTAGTGTTTCAAAGCTAATGTTTTGTTACATTGGCTAACTAAAAGCTGTGTCTAGTTTTCGTACAGTTGTTTGTCAACTGTACGAAACTAAATTAAAATTATATTTTAATAAACACATTTTATTTTTCGTTTATTAAAAATATTATAGTTGTTTTGAATTGTTAATAATCACAAATAATTACGTTTAATCGATATTTTATTATATCAGTAGAACATCGATTAATCATAATTATCTGTGTAATAATGTTGCTACAACAAATCTATTCAACGGAAAACTACGATCGAAAAAAATACTATTATTACACGTATATAAACCCGTCAAATGTGAGACTCCACAACACGTGATAAAATTATTTTAATAATAAACTAAGATAATCCATTTCATGAACTCGTGTCACAGTTTAAAATTAGATGCATCAAGCGATACTGAAAATGGGCATTCCCCTTTAATGTTTGAGAATCAGAGGAAAACATGAGAATATAATAAAAAAAGAGCGTGCGTACAAACTACGCATTTCAGAAGTGAAACTTCTTTGGGGCCCCACTTGTTTTTGGTTAATATTAAAAATTATTAATTAAATTCTTTATTGAAATGGAATTTTAGAAAAGAGAATTTATGAAATATTTTATTTTATGAAAAATAGTAATATGGTGAATTCTCAAATGACGAGTGTCAAATTAAAATGGCACATGTTATTTATAAATATTAAAACCTTCAAACGAATTTACGTAAAAAGGAACTCAGTTGCTCCGTACTTTCGCTCTATGGCTATGTGCTTCGTGCTATGTTTACCCTTTCTCACTCTCTCTCAATCGCTCATTTTCTCTTCTTGAAAAAAAAACGTTCCACATTTTTGCGTCACTAAATTGCGTGTCATCCGTAAAAAATTTACCCCCATGCGCGCAAAGAAGTTTCACTTCAAAAACATTGAATCTATGATTTCTGACTAGCGTTTTTTTCTATAATCATAGCATCATTTCATTTGCAGTTTTATTTTAAAGTTCTCAATTATTGTTTAGGTAATCTTTATTTACATAAATATCAGACACATAAAATATTTTAGAGGTTTTTGAGTTTTTAACGTGTTTCTATATTGTTTTTTCAAGATCCACTGTCACGGATGGACCAATGTCTCATGTTTTATTTACAGATAATAATTTTAATTTATAATTTCTTAAATCACCTAATGATTTCTGATGTTTACGCGAGTTTCACGCATTGTAAATAAAACTATTTTACGGATTTTATCGCGTATGTATTTGATTGTTGATTGTCCGTTTCTAACACTTTACAGCGTTCATATCCACAATATAAGTTTTTGTTATAGAATCATTTTCTTTTTGTACTGTCAATAAATCTGTACTAAAATGTGGGTCAACATTTAATAAATAATGTCTATAGCGGGTAGATATAAATTTCTGTAATATTGATGACTTGTTGGACGTGAGACATCTTAGTCCGCTCGTGACCTTGAACGCAGTAAAGTGTTCGAAACGTCGGGCAGTCAAAAATCAAATACAAACACGATTAAATCTGTAAAATAGTTTACTTAAATCTCATTTTCATTACAAAGTACGAAACAAAACAATTTATTGTATTTATGTATAATATTAAACATTTACTTTGTAATAAGCATATGCATATTGAATGGTGACATGCCTTAGTTGTTTGAACCTGTATAACCCCCGTTAATTTGCAGAACCCGTTTAGCTTTCGAGAGAATATCAGTGACTCACGCACAGGTTTTGCTTTGACTTGTAACTTTATGTATAAGTAAGTATACAGGTACAAAATACCAACGAACCGCCTACTTAACAAAGCGAAAATAATTTTATCTTTTTAGTCAATGGTACCTTGTGCTGGGTCCGTCCGGACTAACCGTAACTACCTACTATCTTTCCCACTAAGTCGACCAGCCATAACTATTTTCTATATCGGGTAGATAATTATAAATTTTCTGCAATAACGATGACTTGTCGGACGTGAGACATCTTAGTCCGCCCGTGATCATGAACGCTGCAAAGTGTTCGATACGTCGGGCAATCAAAAATCAAATACAAACGCAATAAAATCCGTAAAGTAGTTTTATTTAAAATATTTATAATTGTGTATCGGTTTATATATTTCTTATAACTCAAAAGCGACTTAAACGTACCGATCTTAAACGTAACATAGCAAAAAAGATAAACTAGAAAGTCAGTCTTTAGTCGTCTTTTACGCCACCCATGGGCAAGAGAGGTGAATAGTATTCTTACTCCGTCACCACAAGGAAAGATATAAACCTTAGAATAATAACGTATAGAAGGATAGTGTCCATACGTAAGCCACGAAAAATATGAAGCAAACAATATGTACACATGCGCGCAAGCGATTACACACGTACACACGCACACCACTATACAAATTATGAAATCAAATTTTGTTTTTATTAACATTAATCGTCGCAATACTTTTAAAAGTAAGGTTAATATAGTTTTTTTTGTTTTTCAAACGTGTTGTGACACCATTTGAATGCACAAACCGTCATAATTACCTATTTATTTTTTAAGAGTTGCGTACGTAAGTGCAGTACATTACGGAACGGTTCCGGCGTAAGCTCCATTAGGCTCCAATTGAAATGCTTCACTTTTTGTGCGCGAACTTCTATACGTTATTATTCTAAGATATAAACATTAATAAAAATAATAATACGGGAAACAACATATAAATACAAAAAACATATCAAGCGTACAGTCATATATAGTTGATCTATTTTTGCTATAAGGAAATACCATTGATTTATATAAGACACCTATACCAATAAATAAAATTGGAGTGTCTGTTTGTAATGTCAAAATAATTGGCTTTTTTCATGCTCACATGGTTATTTGCATGACACCTATGCCTAAAATACCAATTAAAAAATTTTTGTGTCTGTCTGTCTGTCTGTTTGTTCCGGGTAATCTTTAAAACGGTTGGACCGATTTCAAAAATTCTTTCACCAATGGAAAGCTATAACATCAGGGAGTAAACTAGGCTATATTTTATTCCAGTATTCCCACGGGAACGGGAACTACGCGGGTAAAACGACTAAAACCGAAGCGATGCGAGGGCGGGTTGCTAGTATATTAATAAGAATTATCCTCTTTTTCTAGAAACAATAATAGAACTACAAAATTAGTTCCATGTGATGAGGAAGAATACAATTCACCACTCCCTGTCTTGCCCGTGGATGTCCTGAAAGACGACTAAATGACATAATATGCACATAACATATGTGCAAGAGAAGAAAAACTCGAAATGAAACCCTATACCAACATGTCTGACCAGCATGGTCATGGTAGGTCAAATTCCCTCCCATTGTGGCGGAGGCCCGTGCCCAACAGTGGGACGTATATGGGCTGCGATGATGATGATGATTGATTTATAGAAGAGGCATATATTAATAAGATTTTTCCTCTTTTTTTAATAGAACCACAATTTTTTTTTAAATTCAACTCAAAATGATAAGCCGTATTTGCCAATTTTGTCTGATAATATTACAAAGATAATTCATCTAAAAATATTAATAACTAACGCTTTAGTGAGTAGATAAAAAGACACGATAATGTATGTAAAAATAGTTTTTTACTATATTTCAATTGATTAAACGACAGACATATCTTAATTTTATCCAGTAGGTTAAAAGTTACGTGCGTAGTAGATACAGAGTTCAATTTTGGGATACTTATATAAAGAAACTAGTTGAATGACTCATCAACGAGTTGAAACTATTAAAGATTTGACACACGTTCTTTTTGTGACGTAGAAACTAACTAAGAAAAGATTACGAAATTCAATCTCCAAGGGCATGAGACGCAATGCCAGAGATTGTTGAGGAAGAAAAATCTATTTTTAATTATCTTCAAATTTAACCCAAAGACAAGTCAGTCAAAATAAATAATTCCGCGTGGTGACGGAGTAAAAATACAATTTATCGCTCCCTCACGTGCGCGTGGGTGTTGTAAAAGACGACAAATATACATATAATATCTATGCAAGAGAAGGAAAACTTGACATAAACCCTATTCTAACACATTCGACTAGCGCGGTATGGTACATAGGTCCATTTCCCTCCTATTGCGGAGGAGGCGTAAGCCCAGCACTAGAACTTTTATGGGCCGAAATAATGATGATGATGATATAATAAAATTGATCTATTCGTTTGTTCAATTGTAGAATTCAAAAGAGCAATGTTATTCGAAATAAGCTATATTGTTATAAGTAATTTTATATAGGGACTCTCGTTGATAATTTCATAATATCCTATTTTAGCATAGATTATAGAATTTTAGATTATAATTTTTAACTTATATACGATATAATATGTATAAATTAATTGTTTATGTAATTATTATGTTGACATTAACAGATAATGTTATTGTGGCTACACGTTTGGACTTATGTTCGGGACTCGGTGATTAACTAAATGCTATATCATAACTATGAATGATGTTCAACATAGTAATACTTTTGGCTAAAACTAATCAATATACCTAATTCTTATAATTACATTCTTCTTTTGTATTAAATTGTTATTAAAATATACTTCTTATTTATTAAATTCTTATTATGTATCTGTATATTTATGTAACTGCTATCTTGTCGCTTAGGCTTTTTGTTCGTTTAATTAATTCGTACGTCATTAAGGTACTCATTGAAAATCAGCGTTGCAGTGTAGCATATTGCACTGTAGCATTATTGCTGAATGGGAACCTCATTGACACTTATCATATTTTGTTTTTCTTCTTTGTGTTGTATTTACAGTTAAGTTTAGCTATTATTTTAATTTTCTTATAAAACCTTTATATTTCATTCGACTTACTGTAACATCTAAATTTAAGCTAAGTGTCAATAAAACAGTTTTATCTTCTCTTTATCTTTATCTTTAAATGGTTTATATTGACTTACACTATTGCATTGGGGAAACCTGTAATAATAGCTGAAATTGGTAATTTAATAAATAAATAACAGGTTTTCGGATAGTTCCAGTTCGGATATTGGATTTTTAGATAATTTTAAAAGGGAAACTATAAATGTAGTGATTATCGTATTATTTCCCTTGGCAGAGGTTAAATTTAGACCATCAATTTAGCTGGGTAAAGGAATCTGTCGTAACTTGTTTCATGTAGGTACAACACTTTATGATATCCACAATTTGTTGTTTTGAGTCTGTATGTAATTTGTGTCTGTTAATTACATGTTTGTAATGTCCCCCCAACATAAGGATTATTTCCTTAGGACGAGGTGTTGCTTTTTAAAAAAAAAGTGCGAGTCAGAGTCACGCATGAAGGGTTCCATACCATCTATATCAATAAATAAAATTGGAGTGTCTGTTTGTAATGTCAAAATAATAGGCCTTTTTCATGCTCACACGGTTATTTGCACTATACATATGCCTAAAAATCACTTTATATTTTTTTTGTCTGTCTGTTTGTTCCGGGTAATCTTCAAAACGGCTGCACACATTTAAAAAATTCTTTCACCAATGGAAAGCTATAATATGAGGGAGTAAAGTAAGTAGGCTATATTTTATTCCGGTTTTCCCACAGGAACGAGAACTACGGGAATAAGGCGACAGAAACCAAAGCGAAGCGAGGGCGGGTTGCTAGTTATCAATAAAAAGGCAAAAAAAAAAAACACGTTTGTTGTATGGGAGCCCTTAAATATTTGTATTATTTTGTTTTTGGTATTTGTTGTTATAGCGGCAACGGAAATACATAATTTGTAAAAATTTCAACTGTCTAGCTATGGAGGTTCTTTTGAAAGCCTGGTGACAGACAGACGGATGGACAGACAGCAAAGACTTAATAATAGGGTCCCGTTTTTCCCCTTTGGGTACGGCACCCTAAAAAGACGCCGACCGGAATCCGAAACTTTTATATCGGTTATTGCTTCGTATATCTACATTCTCATGTTAGATATCCGATAATTTTTGGTTACGTTCACGAAATTCCATAACATCTGTACTATTAATATTATCCCTAGCCGAGGCCGCGGGTGACGTGACCGGGGAATTAGTCCGTCACCCGCCGAGAGGCCGACCGTGTGAGGAAAGACCGACGTCCTCCCCAAGGGGGGGGGGACGTCGGTCGATGGGAGGGTACCCCAAGTAGGGGGTATTCCGTCGGGCCGACCACTGATAACAAGTAACCCTGCTCCGGTGGTCGGCCCAACGACGAAGGCGACGTGCAGCGTGGTTGGGTTGCAGGTGTGCGTGCTTACGCCCCTCTGTCGCCCCGGACAGAGTGGTGCGAGGAGCGCGCCGACCGCAACCCACCCCAAAAAAAAACTATTAATATTATGAATTCGTAGATACTCACCCATAGCGGCCATAAAGAATTGGTTCATTACACCCCCGTGGTTGATTCGAGCGAACCACCGCACCGGAAATGCGTCGAACATGTTGCGCACTCGTCGCATCCTGTTTTATATAAGCGTACGTATCAGTGACGCATGGCATACACAATCAGGTGTTTCTGAAAAAGAAAACAAAATTTACTAACATGTATTGTTTTGTATTATTTTTTATTGCAAACGGTAGCAAATGAGCTGATGCACTGCAACTGCCGCTCATGAACCTCTGAAGAAAGTGAAGGGAGTGTGATTAACATTGGGGGTTATTAACTTTATGTGGGACCAGTAACCCGCTCTTGCTTCGGTTTCAGTCTTCTTAACCGCGTAGTTCTCGTTCCCGTTGGAATATCAGGATAAAATATAGCCTAAGTTACTCCTTGTATAGACAGCTACCTGGTAGTAAATATAATTAAAATCGGTCCAGCCGTTTTGAAAACTACCCAAAACAGACAGACAAAAATTGTATAGACCGGTTTTTAGGCATAGGTAACGTGCAAATAACAGTATCACTGTGAAAAATGTCCATTATTTTGACATTATAAACAGACACTTCAATTTTATTTATTTGTATAGAGTACTAGCAACCCGCCCTCGCTTCGCTTCGGTTTCAGGCGCCTTACCCGCGGCGCAGTTTCCGTTCCCGTGCGAATATTGGGATAAAATATAGCTTATGTTACTCCCTGATATTATAGCTTTCCATTGGTGAATGAATTTTTGAAATCGGTTCAGTGGTTTAAGCGTGAAAGCGTAACAAACAAACAAAAATAAATGCAAGTGATGATAGATTACCACACGTAAATTGTGAATGAAGATTATAAGGTGAAAAATTCAATTTGAATTTAATTATCATTTTTTAATTAGTGTACCGTAACCAAAGGGTAAAAACGGGACGCTATTACTAAGACTTCGCTGTCTGTCTGTTCGTCTGTCTGTCACAAGGCTATATCCCAAGAACCGCGATATTTAGACAGTTGAAATTTTTACAAATTATGTATTTCTGTTGCCGCTATAACAACAAATACTAAAAGCAAAATAAAATAAATATTTAAGAGGCCCTCCCATACAACAAACGCGATTTATTTTGGCCTTTTTTATAGATAACTAACAATCCGCCCTCGCTTTGCTTCGGTTATATGTTATAGTCGTTTTACCTGCGTAGTTCCCGTTCCCGTGGGCATACCGGGATAAAATATAGCCTAGTTTACGCCCTGATATTATAGCTTGCCATTGGTGAAAGAATTTTTGAAATCGGTCCAGCCGTTTTGAAGATTACCCGGAACAAACAGACAGACAGACAGACAAAAATTTTTTAATTGCTATTTTAGGCATAGGTGTCGTGCAAATAACCGTGTGAGCATGAAAAAAGCCTATTTTGACATTACAAACAGACACTCCAATTTTATTTATTGGTATAGATGATACGTAACCTTTCGTGCGCAACTCCGACTCTCACTTAGCCGATTTTTTAGGCTGATATAGATAAGCCAACCGAGACGAAGAATTCACGATCTGTGATGAGAACAAGTTATCATTTATCCATCAGCCTACCATTGTCTATTATTGGACATATGTTTGTACCCAAAAAGTAGGGCACTTGGCAAGCGTTTTATGATCACAGTAGTGTTATAAGTTTTCCAGGAAAACGCTGCTGCCAATTTCTCTATTGTCAAAAACGCTTCCCCTAATTAATGGATGCCACCCGAAGACTATTCTACGCTTAGTTTAAACGTCATATCATTCGTGATGATATATTGACACGATTTCGATTTTCGAGCTAGATACTGGGTAATATCTTGGAAAAATCGGGCAAACTGGGAGGATCCTAATAATTTCTGACGTTTACGCGAGTATTGTGTTAAGTTTAAATATAATAAATTTTCATAATAATTGCTACATATTTAATGCTAAATAATTACTAAACGAAAACAAAATAATTTTTGATGTGAAATATAAATATATATAGGCGAGGATAAACTTGATCGTTGGCGTGGCGTAAAGCGACGCATGTCGTGGCGAGGCCTCGTCACGCTCTATGATAGTAAGTGTAATTCTGATCAATTGTCACAGTAATATCGTCAGAGGCATCGAATATAACTATTATATTGTATTATTAGCAACCCGCCTTCGCTTCGTTTCGGTTTCTGTCGTCTTATCCCCGTAGTTTCCGTTCCCGTGGGAATACCGGGATAGAATATAGCTTAGTTTACTCCCTAATATTATAGCTTTCCATTGGAGAAAGAATTTTTTAAATCGGTCCAGCCGTTTTGAAGATTACCGGGAACAAACAGACAGACAGACAATAAAAATATAAAGTGATTTTTAGGCATATGTATAGTGCAAATAACCATGTGAGCATGAAAAAGGCCTATTATTTTGACATTACAAACAGACACTCCAATTTTATTTATTGGTATAGATTATGTCATAATAGTTCGTGTCGTAATGTTCTTTTACGCATATATAATTGTAAAAAATAATTTAGATTTTTCACATATGCTAGGCGGTCTGAGCGACGGCTCACTTTTTATCATATAGAATCATTTTCTTCTTGTACTGGCAATAAGTTTCTGTCAAAATGCGATCAAAATTTAAAACTAATTCTGTAGTGGGTAGATATACCACACGCTCGAGGCCTGCGCGGCTTGGGCAGTGCAGCGCCGTGAACTCGTCGCAATCATCGGTGCCGACCTGACGCTGCCGTCCATCGCTAGGGCGATGGTCGACAGCGTCGGGAACTGGGACGCGGTCGCAGCCTTCTGCGAGACAGTGATCTCGCAGAAGGAGGCGGCGGATCGCCTGCGCGAGGAGCGCAGCCTCGATGAGGAGATCCGCCGCCGGCGACTGGGGCGGCGCAGGCGCAACTATCTGCGCCTCATGCCGCCCTAGCCGAGGCCGCGGGTGACGTGACCGGGGATTAGTCCGTCACCCGCCAAGAGGCCGACCGCGTGAGGAAAGACCGACGTCCTCCCCGAGGGGGGGACGTCGGTCGACGGGAGGGTACCCCGCGTAGGGGGTATTCCGTCGGGCCGACCACTGACGACAAGTAAACCTGCTCCGGTAGTCGGCCCAATGACGAAGGCGAGGTGGTTTTCGGGTGGGTTGCGGGAGTTGCGTGCTTAAGCCCCTCTGTCGCCCCGAACGGAGTGGTGCGGAGGCGCGCCGACCGCGACCCACCCAAAAAAAAAAAAAGTGGGTAGATATAAATAACGATGACTTGTTGGAAGTGAGACATCTTAGTCCGCTCGTGACCATGAACGCTGTTAAGTTTTTTAAACGTCAGGCAATCAAAAATCAAATACAAACACGATAAAATCCGTAGAATAATTTTGTCCAACTAGCAACCCGTCCTCGCTTCGGTTATAGGTTATAGTCGTTTTACCCGCGTAGTTCCCGTTCCCGTGGGAATACCGGGATAAAATATAGCCTACTTTACGCCCTGATATTATAGCTTTCCATTGGTGAAAGAATTTTTGAAATCGGTCCAGCCGTTTTGAAGATTACCCGGAACAAACAGACAGACAGACAAAAATTTTTTAATCGCTTTTTAGGCATAGGTGTCGTGCAAATAACCGTGTGAGCATGAAAAAAGCCTATTATTTTGACATTACAAACAGACACTCCAATTTTATTTATTGGTATAGACTAGCAACCCGCCGTCGCTTCGCTTCGCTTTTAGTCGTTTTACCCGCGTAGTTTCCGTTCCCGTGGGAATACCGGGATAAAATATAGCCTAGGTTACTCCCTGATATTATAGCTTTCCATTGGTGAATGAATTTTTAAAATCGCTCTAGCCGTTTTGAAGATTACCCGGAACAAACAGACAGACAGACAAAAATTTTTTAATCTGTATTTTAGGCATTGATGTCATGCAAATAACCGTGTGAGCATGAAAAAAGCCTATTATTTTGACATTACACACAGACACTCCAATTTTATTTATTGGTATAGATGATAGTATGCCTAATAAAAGGTCTTAATTATAGAGCTGTGCTCAGAAGTCGCATACACACACAACTCATATGAGGTAATAGAATAATAGTAGCTGTAACAATCTATTAATATCTTAATTGATGTTAATGAACTCACTAATAATACGAACTACTGAATTTCGCATTTCCTTTGTCTATTTAACTAATTTGTGTGTCCATGTGGTGACGGAGTAAGAATACAATTCACCACTCTCTTTCTTGCCCGTGGATGTCGTAAAAGACGACTAAGGGATATAATACGCATATAACATCTATGTAAGAGAAGGAAAACTCAAAATAAAACCATATACCAACCTGTCTGATCAGCATGGTATAGTAAGGTCAATTTCCCTTCTATTGTGGAGGAGGCTCGAGCCCACCAGTGGGACGTATATAAGATGATATGATGATGATAAATTTATGTGTTAGTCTGTATTTTAAAGATCATAAATCTACATTGTAAACCCTTTTTATTATCTTCTTTTAAAGTAAATCTTCTTTCGTTGCGATTTACGAGTAACTCAGATCTTTTTTCGGCAGTATTAATATTTCTAATAATAAAAGTTTAAAAAGTTTTACTCCAACCGCGAGTAAAGGTTACACGCATTCATTTTCCGTAATTCATTTTTAGTTTCTGATAAGTTTGACTTCTATAAAATGGCGTCTATTTTAAATTGAGAAGCATACTTATTCCTGTTGTTTTTGTTAATGGTTCTTGAGATCTCTTAGAATGAGAGGGTTTCCAATAAAATTCTCAGTAAATATTATGTACAAAAGGAAACTGAACCAGAACCCACAAAGTTTAAAATAAAAGTAAACTAAAGCCCAAAATGATTTCTGATGTTTACGCGAGTATTACACATCTATACCAATAAATAAAATTGGAGTGTCGGTTTGTAATGTTAAAATAATAGGCTTTTTTCATGCTCACACGGTTATTTGCACGACACCTATGCCTAAAATAGCAATTAAAAATTTTTGTCTGTCTGTCTGTCTGCTTGTTCCGGGTAACCTTCAAAACGGCTGGACCGATTTCAAAAATTCTTTCACCAATGGAAAGCTATAATATCAGGGCGTAAACTAGGCTATATTTTATCCCGGTATTCCCACGGGAACGGGAACTACGCGGGTAAAACGACTATAACCTATAACCGAAGCGAAGCGAGGGCGGGTTGCTAGTTTTAAATAAAAATACTATACGGATTTTATCGCGTTTGTATTTGATTTTTGATTGCCCAACGTTTCGAACACTTTGCAGCGGACGACAGTCCGCCCGTGACCATGAAATATAATCCGTAAAATAGTTTTATCTAAAGCCCATAGTTAAAACAGGCTACGCTATTTTAATTATAATACCTAAGAACTGCATTTGTTAACATTATTTAGCCACAATCGCCATTTTGAACAATACAAATTGATATGTTTTATACACTATCAAGAAAACTCTCAAAAACATATTATTCAAACGCAAACTAGAAAAGATGTCGTCAGCGTTCTTCTAGACTTTATTATTATGAATTATGTTAAAGTTTACTTTCTAGCGGAAAAAGTTTTAGTAGAATATTATTTGCCACAGAATTATCGTCATTTGACCTTTGCAACCAAAAAGGATATATTCTTAAAGGATTCGATTATTCTCGTTCCAACCATTTATTTTACTTTTGGCAGGTCGAATTCTGATCAATTAGTGTTGTACCAATGTATTACGGATACTATGTTTTGTAATAATCGATTTTAGTCAGGAAGAACTTTTAATCGATTTAACACGGATATTTTATTTTTGCTTAAATACATATTTCATATTATTTAAAAACTTCACTTCTGTAAATATATTTGTTATTTGGGCACATTAATTTTTGCATACCCACTAATTCAGTCCTCCCAAAATATTTTACTTTGTACTTTGCAAAATAAAAAATAACTACTTTATGAAGCATTTTCCATTAAGCGGGGTCCGCTGCTCCAAACTTTACTTAGAGACAATGGCGCCCTCGTCTGTGGTAGTAAATCACTAATTTTCTCATCCAGCCTACCCCTTTTCTTTAAGCCGAATTGGCAACACTGAACGGCGCGCCGGCGACGCCATTTTGTTGTGTTGTCTGTCACTCGCAACAAGACTCCCGTGCTAGTCACATTTCTGTTCGCTGAGTGCTCTTTCATATTTTTCATACGCTGTGTTGAGTATTTATATTCCACCGTATTGATTTCATTATTCTTACTTTGATTGAGTTGAGCGTATCGTTCCTCCCAGTAAGATTTTACTTGCAAAATGCCGAAAGGTATGGTGCTTAAATGACAATCCAGAGAGTTAGTGCTGCGGCTTCGTGAATTTTTTGAAAAGGAAAGCCGCAATGGCTGATTCCTTATACCAGTAACCCAAGTTAGAGACCGTGTTGCAGCAGCATTAGGTATTAGTGCTCCAACGGTGGCGAAAATCACTAAAGAAGCCTATGGTAGTAGTGGTATTGAACAGAACAAGCTATCTACGCCTAAGAAAAAACGTCAGCCCCGTAAAGTGACAGCAATTGACAGTTTTGATACTGATGCTATTCGTCGTCATATATACAATTATTACACAAGCAAAGAGATTTCTACTTTGAAAAAATTAGTAGCGTCTCTACGAAATTGTGGCTTGTTTCGTGGTCAAAAATCTTCTTTGTCAAAGGTGCTGCACCAAATCGCGTTCTTGTATAAGAAATCAGACAAAAGAAAAATTTTAATGGAACGTCGTGATATAGCCTTGTCTCGCTGTGAATTTTTAAGACAAGCGAAGAAAATAGAAGACTGGTTGAATGTCGTTTTCACAGATGAAACTTGGCTCAATGCCAATCATTCCATACCAAAAGGTTGGACTGACGATACTGCTGCTTCTACTTCTGCAGTGCCAATGGGGAAAGGTGAACGCCTCATCATTTGCCATGCGGGAACTACAAAGGGATTTGTACCAGACGCTCTGTTAGCGTTCAAATAAAAAAAAACAGGAGACTATCATGAGGAGATGAATGCGGACGTGTATGAAAAGTGGTTCAGAGAAATGCTTACATCACTTGAAGAGCCATCAACAATATTTATTGATAATGCACCCTATCACTCTCGCCAAATTAATAAAATGCCAACACAGGCCAACAAAAAACACGAGATTATAAACTGGCTTCGTGTTAATGGGGAAGATGTGGACGAATCTCTACTAAAAGTAGAATTACTTAAAATATTAGAAAGTAAAAAGCAGCCAAAACGATATGTCATCGACGAAATGGCAGCAGAATATGGGCATGTTGTAATCAGAATTCCTCCGTACCACTGTCAATATAATCCAATTGAAATGATCTGGGCACAAGTCAAAGGACACGCCGCAAGAAACAATACAACTCCTCCTTTCACAGCAAATAAAATGCTTGAACTTTTAAAAAACGCATGTGCTAGTGTGACGCCTGAAAACTGGGCGAGTGTCGTCAAAAAGACAAAAAATATAATATTCTCTGATTGGGATCGGGAAATTGAATTTGACAACATACCTACACAAGAGTTAATAATAAACACTGCAGATGATTCAAGCGACGATTCGAGTTCGTATGAAGAATCCGACGATTCGTTATAATAAAATAATATTAAAATATTTTGGTTGTTTTATTTCATGTTATAGGTATGATGAGAAGATCTTTATATCTCCCTGATACAATTTTAACGTGTTGTCTATTACAACAATTCAAAACTCAGTTGTCAGCTGACTTAACTGCAAATAAGTGTAATCGATTATTTGCGATTCATTAGTTTGCACCGAATACTTTTGATCCTGTCACTAGATGCGATAGAACGTAACTTTTTTTATAACGGAAATGAATTATCACTTAAATTTTATGAATAGAGCTATTTACGGCATATTAATGTATTTAGTGGGTAATAATTAAGATATATAAATATTATTGGGCAGTTTATATATTTCTCTGTTCACTCGTTTCAAAGTTAATAATTGCGTATAATGAAACAGTTACGTCCTAAAGCATGTGTCAAAAGTAAAATAAATGGTTGGAACGAGTATAGTTATACGGATTTTACATTTCATTTCAGCTTCCTTAAGTTCCACTACTAAGCCCCTAAGTGTGAGACGAAAGTAAGAATACAATTCACTATCCCATTCCTTTACGCGTGGGTGTCGCAAGAAACAACTATACGATTATAATATGCATATAATATCTACCCAAGAGAAGGTAAACTTGAAACAACACCCTATACCAACACGTCTGGCCAACCACTGACGTCAAATCGATTTTTACAATCTATTATCAAAATAATAAAAAATCTATTAATAATCGAATTTTTATTATTCGAAATTCGATCGAAATTAATCGATTATTTCATTGCCAGATTTCCTAAAAAACAAGGTCATCACGATACTGCGTGCCGTGTTTCATACTATATTAGAAAATAAAGCTCACATTTCCCAAAAAAAGAAAAGGTCATCATAATCCTGTTGGGAGAAAAATCGATTATTTTATAATCGTTTATTTATTTTTAATTAATCGATTATTTTATAATCGATTTATTTTAAAGAACTAAAAATCAATTATTTAAAAAATCGATTATTTTCCCTCCGAGTCACATTCCTACAAGTCACCCTGCTCCGATGGTCGGTCCAACGACGAGTGCGACGTGGGTACGGGTGGGTTATGGGTCCATGCGCCGTCCTTTCGTCGCCCCGAACAGAATGGACCGCGTGTGCGCTTACCATAGCCCACCCATAAAAAAAAATACCAACACGTCTGACACTCGTAGTATTTATTGAATGTCGATTGCCCTTCCATTGCGGAAGAGTCTCGAGCCCAGCAGTGGGACGTATATGAGCTGTGATGACGATGATGACTAGGCTAGAGCATCTTACACAATAGGAGGGGAATTGACCTACTATATCACGCTAATCAGACGGGTTGGTATAGGGTTTTATTATTTTTTTTTTTATTGCCGATGGTTGCAAACGAGCAGGCAGCACACCTGATGGTAAGTTATTCTGCCGCACATGGACCTTTGCAATACCAGGGGCACAGCCAGGCCGTTGCCTACCGGGAAGTAAATACTCTTCTTAAACATCGTTTGAAGAAGGACATGTCATAGCGCTCGGGAAACACAGCAGCAGGTAGTTCATTCCAGAGCCTGCACGTACGTGGGAGAAATATCGCTGGAAACGTACAGTTGAAGACCATAACGTTTCCAAGTGAAATGGATGAACTTTGCTGCGGTGTTGAGTGGTACGTTGGTAAAACGGTGACGGTGGTACCAAGTCAAACAATTCCTCAGAGTACTCCCCATGAAAGAGCCGATAGAGTACACAGAGTGACCCAAAGTTAAGTTATTTCGAGTTTACCTTCTCTTGCATAAATATTATATGCATATGTAATGCCTTAGTAGGAAGCTGTTCGACACCCACGGGTAAGAAAGGGAGTGATAAATTGTATTCCTACGTCGTCGCACGCAAACGGTTTTACATACCTATCGCTGGTTTACGAGAATAGCGACCCAAATAAAAATTACTGATTTTAGAGGGTATTTATATTTTTTTATAAAAATTTTAACGCATACCACAATCTTTAAACAATTTGTTGAGGGTGTGACTACTGATTAAAGGACAATTTCTCTGTTCACGATTAAATATCAAGGATTTTAGATATCAAGGGTCATTTGGCATATAATATTCAATTTGACAGAATTTTAAATACTCTCGCAAATCAGCGATATCTCCAAAATATTTTTCTTTATGATACAAACAGCAATGATACAAAATTTATTAAGAGGTAGAAGCAGGATTTATCATCATTAACAAGCACGTTAAATGGTTAAAAAAAGCAATATACAATTAGTGTTAGTGTTAAGCATCTATGCTATTTATATCACAGCAATGCAGTTATGACTAAGTATATACGAGATTTATGATAACCTTAAAATCCTTAACAATGTGAGTGGTTGTTACGTAGACGACAGCCTTGAATAGTAGAGCTTATTAAGAAGTTGCATACTTGGCTGCATGATTTACTTCCTTAGACATGTTTAATATTAATCCTATATTTTCCATAGATAAATCTATAGATTAAAACTACGGATTTTATCGCGGTTGTATTCTATTTTTGATTGCTCGACGTTTCGAACACTTTACAGCGTTCATGGTCACGGGCCGACTAAATCAAATACAAACGCGATAAAATCCGTAGTTTTATTTACATTGTGTAATACACGTGTAAACATTATATTTATTTATTGAAATATATATTTATTGAAATTATATTTGACTAGCAACCCACCCTCGCTTCGCTTCGGTTTTCGTCGCCTTACCCGCATAGTTCCCGTTCCCTTGAGAATACCAAAATAAAATATACCTGGTAGTAAAATATTATCAAAATTGGTCCGGCCGTTTTGAAGATTACCTCAAACAGACACACAGACAGACAAAAAACTTTTTGCGTCGGATATAATATGCATATAAAATCTGTGCAAGAGAAGGTAAACTCGAAATGAAATCTTATACCAATATATCTGACCAGCATGGTATAGTAGGTCAAATTCAAGATATAATATGCATAATTATAACATCTTTGTAAGGGAAGAAAACTCGATATAAAACCTTATGTCAATCCAAATTGACCTACTGTTCGTAGAATAGTAGATCAATTTGTATTCAAAATCATCAAATCAAATCATTTATTCTGCATAAGACCCTTAAGGGTACTTACATATTATTAAAATTACACATCTTTTAAACACAATACAATAATCTACCGTCGGATCGGAACGCGGCCACAAGCTGAGAAGATCCGGCAAGAAACTCAGCGGGCTGTCACTTTTTTTATCTTTTAATCTGTAATTTTATACTTCGTACAATATATGGAATTAGGTCCAGTATGATGCCCTTCGAAATTGTAAACAAGTATAAATTTTCAAAAAATCAGTTTCAATATCCAGAGGTATTGATAAATTTTGAATGCTTTCATTTAGTAAATGAGCACATTTTTGTGTATTTTTTTTTTTTTGGTGTGGGCTGCGGTCGGTGCGCTCCTCGCACCACTCCGTCCGGGGCGACAGAGGGGCTTAAGCACGCAACACCCGCAACCCACCCGAAAACCACGTCGCCTTCGTCGTTGGGCCGACCACCGGAGCAGGGGAGTAAATGAGCACATGGTAAAAACGTTTTCTCAACGATGTAATACTGTTAATCATCCATAAACGTTATTATTATTCAGCCTATCGCCATCCACTGCTGAACGTAATTTTCCCTCATGATTCACCACAAAGTACGGTCAACGAACGGCAACTTTCACCAGGTCGTCAGTCTACCTATTTGGGGGTCGTCCTACATTGCATCATCCGAATCGCACTCGAGAACTTTACTTCCCCAGCTCGTGCATATGAAAATAAAGCCACCAAATTGATTGACATTTACAGCAAACTTGAAGTAATAGAATGAAGACATGAGATGGTTGTCATTATGATCATCTCAGCTTGGATAGGTACTGTTAGACTCGAGTCTCCTTCATGATAGGAGAGCATATCATCGCTAAGGGTATGCTCGGTAGCATTAGGAACTGGGACGCGGTTGCCGCCTACTGCGAGACAATAGTTTCGCGGAAGGAGGCGGTGGAGCGCGCGGGAGGAACGCCTCTACGACGACGCGATCTTCCGCCGGCGACTTGGGCGGCGCAGGCGCAAATTCCTGCACCTGATGCCACCCTAGCCGAAGCCGCGGGTGACTGGACCGGGGATTTAGTCCGTCACCCGCAGAGAGGCCGACCGCGCGACGTCGACCAACCTCCCCGAGGGGGGACGTCGAGAAAAGAGGGTACCCCGTGACCAGGGTATTCCGTCGGGCCGACCACTGAAGACAAGGAAATCTGCACCAGTGGTCGGCCCTACGGCGAAGGCGACGTGCCACGGATGGGTCATGGGGCCGCGCGCTGCCCCACCGTCGCCCCGGACGGAGCCGGGCGGAAGGTGCGCTGACCATGGCCCATCCCTAAAAAAATATGACAGGATAGCATTCAACCTACTAAACCACGCTAATCAGACAAGGTTGGTGTAGAATTTTATATCGAATTTTCCTTTTCTTGCAAAGACGTTAATCTGCATATTGTACGCCCAACTCGTCTGTTACGACATCCACGGGTAAACAAGAGAATGTTGAATTTTAGCGTGCTTCTCTGTCACATTAAAATGAGTATTCCATTTTAAATATTTTGTTTATCGTTAAAGTTAATTGTGTTATTTGTTAAATAAATAGTATATGACCATCGAGAAAGTTATCATAAAATGTGGAACGGAGTGACTTTAAGATTCATTTATCATGTCGGCTCATATACGTCCCACTGCTGAGCTCGAGCCCCCTCTATGATAGGAGGGAAATTGACCTTAATATACCATGCTGGTCAGACATGTTGGCATAGGGTTTTGTTTCAAGTTTTCCAACTCTTGCAAATATGTTATATACGTATTATATCCCTTAGTCTTTTACGAGACCCACGGGTAAGAGAGGGAGTGGTGAATGGTATTCTTACTCCGTCACCACACGAAAAACTCTAAGATTATGATGCTAAATTATATAGTAAACTAGCAATCCGCATTCGCTTCGCTTTGGTTTCAGCTGCTTTGCCCCCGTATTTTAATACTCTAATATCTTCTAAAATACGCGAATACAGTCCAGCCCTCGAGTTCCATTCCCAGACCATCGGGCAAAATTTTATAGGAGTTTCATGAGAAAAGAATAACCTAAGTTACTCCTTACATAGATAGGTACCTATTAGTTTACTAGTAATACTTTAGTATTATTAAAATCCGTCCAGACGTTTGGAAGATTAGACGTAACAAATAGATATACAGCCAGAGATACAATAGAGGTATACAGCCAGATAAAAAAAAAAATAAAGTGATTTTTAGGCATAGGTGCCGTCTAAATAACCGTGTGAGCATAAAAAGGACCTTCAATTTTATATATTTTTATAGATTTGAAGGGCTGAGGTAAGAATAACTCACATCAGTTAATATTGTTAGTTATAAAACTTATCGAATGTTACCACCCCTAGAAGGGTTAATGGCGGATCAAGTGTCATAGTTTATTTGCCAGGAGGTCTTTAATATTCACTTAGAAATCAGTATAAAATCACTAGAAAACTACGAATATAATAAAATAATAGTGTAACAATTTAAATGTATTAAATTATAAACAAAATCAATTAAAGTGGTAAGCAACATTTTTGAAATAGAACTATTTTTACGAATGTATGTAAAGGAATCCACCCCGTTGGTTTCATTATATCACCGTAGGATAAGAAAACATATTTGTCGTAAACACAGAAGTCCCTCCAAATCTTACGTAGTAGTTGATTGAACGTCCTTCCTACTAATATTATAAACCCGAAAGTTTGTATGTGAAGATGTTTGTTGCTCTTTCACGCAAAAACTACTGAATGGATTTTGATGAAACTTCACAATAATATAGACTACATATCGGAATAACACATAGGTTATAATTTATCGCGGTATTCCCACGGGAAGAAGAACTGCGGGTGAAACTGCATGGCACTGCTAGTACTTAATAAAAACACTCTGCTGACAGAAGTGAAAACTTAAATCATGAATATACAGTTGCTATTTGTAAGGACACCTAACGATTAGGCACGCCTTAAGCTAAAAATACAATTCACATAACAACAAGAGAAGTTAAACTTGAAATGTGATAAAACTCGTTTAACTAACGGATTATAGTAGGTCAGTTCCTTTATGTTGTGGAGTGCGGCTGTGACTATATATGAAGGCGCATTTAAAGCACTATTATTACATATTCACTAAACTTTAGCATTTTGTCTGCGTTACATTGAATATATTTAATATTTTTAATGTATTTGGATATTTTCCGTGTGGTGAGAGAGTAAGAATACAATTCACCACTCCCTATCTTGCCCGTGGATGTCGTATAAGACGACTAAGGGATATAATACGCATATAACATCTATGTAAGAGAAGGAAAACTCGAAAAAAAACCCTATACCAACCTGTCTGACCAACATGGTACAGTAAGGTCATTTTCCCTCCTATTGTGGAGGAGGCTCGAGCCCAACAGTGGGACGTATATTAGCTGAAATGATGATGGTGATGATGATTTGGATATATTTGAACTATAAAATATTTATATAAGTCCACCATTACACATTTTCGTGTTACCGTCAAAAAGTTATTTTTATTTTTTTGCAATTACATACCCAAGAATAATACGGATTTGAAATATTTTTTTATGGATTTTATTGTATTTTACTCGATTTTTAAATTGCCTGATATTTCGAATACTTTACAGCGTTCATGATCACTGAAGGACTAGGGTGGCTCACGTCCAATAAGTCATCATTATTACAGATAAATTATATCTACCCGCTACAGTGTTATTAAATTTTAACTCACGTTATATATATATCTTAATATATATAAATCTCCTGTCACGATGTTTGTCCGCGATGGACTCCTAAACTACTTAACCGATTTTAATCAAATTTGCACACCGTGTGCAGTTTGCTCCAACTTGAAACATAGGATAACTTACATCTTAATTTATAGTCGCAATTTTATTTTATTACAAATTATTTGTCTATAATTAATTGACAGTCACAATTATCTGTTAACTCCAAAAGATTCTAACAGATGGCGATATCTGTTGACTGGATTTAAGTAATTTAAGTAATTTGTGTGTGCTCAATGAGATTCGAGAATGGCTTAGATTCACAATTGGACCCGGTAGGTGGCGCTTTATTTGAACAGAACAACGTCTGTTGGGTCAGCTAGTATATATATATATACACTTGCAATGCTCGATTTAAAAAAAAACACGTAATCCATATCGAGAGGTGAAAAGCTATTTAGTTTAAGCGACATATTTGTAACTTTACAGGAGAGTCATTTAAATATTTAAAATTTTAGAAAAAAATCATAACATAGAATCTTCTTGAGCCATTTGAATGGGGTAAATTTCATTAAAATTCAATTAAAACATCGAATTCTTTATGCTAATACTCAACGAAACGTACCTTTAGATACAAAGATAAATGTCGCTTGGTACAAATTGCCTTAAGCTCTCGTTTTTCACCGTATGGAAAGTGTAAAAGAGTTCAGCAGAAAAAAAAGTGCTCTGATTTTAATGAATTCAGAATTATCATTCGACGGAGAAAAATTCGCTGATTCCGAATATGTATATAACTCAATATCACATTAGATGTCGCTTAAACCAAATAGCCTCTCACCCCTCGATATGTATGCTTTTAAAATGGGTTTATTCTTTTGTATTGTAATGTAAATAAATAAAGTAAGCAACATGATAAATACGGTTTAATTTATGTTCTTAATTATCTACTTGTCTATCTAATAGATCGACAAGGCCATTCTATAATTAATAAACTCGATATCGAACATCGTTCGTACGATTAAGTTCAAGCAAAATTGATAAGCGTAAAGTATATACATTTAGCGAGGATCTAGGAGTAAGCATCGCTTTTATTATAATTTAGCGTTCTGCGTTACAAAAGATTGAGAGAGAGAGAGAGAGGAGAGACCATAGGAACCTATAACACGAAACACTCAACGGAAGCTCTCCAAAGTAATTAATTATTCCCGTTTTTAATTAATCACATTGATACACTGCTTCTATTGGTTATTAGTAACCTTCTTTAATAAATGAGTTATTCAACACTTAATTTTTTTTTTTTTTACCCTGAACCAATAGTGCCAGAGATTAGCGCCCCCAGCCAAACCAATTCTGTAGCTTTATAATATTAGTAAGACAGCTCTAGAAAAAATGTGATATTCGCTGAGAATTCAGCTAGAGACATGTAATTGTTTTTAGACAATAATCTTGTAGGTGAGATCATCCAGCCAGGCATTATTCGAGGAGGCAGAATGTCAATACAACCTTTGCCCTAGTTAACATTGTCTATATTATTATAATACCTCGTTGCTCTACAACATAATCAAGTTAAAACCGCGAGTTTTGGCGGTAACGGGAAAACGTCATGTGGTGGTCTTGGTATTGTAAATTTTTGGTATAGTAACTTAAGTTCAATTCCCTTGGCACTGCATAAAACCCGAGCCCAACATTACGATGTAGAAGATACTTAATTAGCCATTTCTGATTACGATGCTTATTCTTGGGATTTCTCTACGAGACTAATGCTGAAATGTGGAAATACGCGAATAAGTGTAAAAGATATAGGTCAATAATTGTTGAGAAAGAAGGTTCATAAACGGCATCTACGTATATACCGACGCAGTCTAGCATGAGTTTCTAATAAGTTATGACTTGGACAAAAATTTCTTTTTTCGTCCGTATCGATTTTTTTCTAGCTTATCATCAGAAGTAGGACTAGTGCTATCACCTGTCTTTGTTTTCGGGATCGATTCCCTTCCACCCTGTATATGGTGGTGGATTATTTATATTATTTTGTACTTATTTAACCATCATTTGCCAGCCCTAATCCCACCCTAAGTGGAGTCAGCACAACATGTTTTTACCTTCCATAGCCTCCTATCAGCCGTCATATTTGCACTTACTGCTTTCATACGCATATCCTCATTCACGCAATTCGTTCATCTGTTCTTGAGTCTCCCATGCTTCTTTCGTCCATCCACAATCATATTGACAACCCTCCTTGTCACATGCCTTTCATGTCTCCTCATCACATGTCCATATCAAGACAATCTCGCGCTCCTAATCATCTCTATCACTGGTGCCACTTTTAGGCTTCCACTAATATACTCATTTCTTATTTTATCTAAGCTTGTAACCCCATACATCCATCTTAGCATTCGCATCTCTGTAGCATGTATTCTTCTCTCATCCGTCTTTTTCAATGCACAACATTCAAAGCCATACATAGCGACTTTAACCAATTACGTCAAACATTGTAAATCTACTTACCATTTTGAGAAAATACCCGTGATAATTGCTCCGCAATAAGTATTTAATGATACATAAACATCTATATTATTACTAGTTTGTATTATTTTTATAAACAAACGCAGAATCTAAAGTATTTATGATACAAATCTACTGATGCATCAGAAAGTGGTTTCTTCTGAGAAAATGCAATAGGGAATTTGTAGTTTTTAATTGCCTTTTTTCGATTTTATTGCGTGCCGCCTCCGTCACCAAACGGTCTTATTCTTTTATATTGCCTGTGGTGACAATCAAACAAACACTACTTATGATAGGTGGTACTCAGGCCGGCTATCGTGAAGAAAGTGCATTTCTTAAACCCCATGTCTTAATTCTTTACACGCATTTATCTTTCTTTAATGGTTCTTGATTATTTATGAATCTATTATTTCTGTTGTGATGGATTTTTTCGTCATCATGTGGAGGATCGTGGCCGACAGTGCACCGTATATGGGCTGAGAAGTTTTTGTATTCATTTTATTACTTATCTGTGTTTAGTGGATAGTATACATATCAATAACTCCACACTCTAAATGTCATTTTAGAGGAGACTGATGTGTTACACATTGAGATTTACAAGACCACATCATCATCATTCATCATTTCAGCCTATTGCCGTCCACTGCTGGACGTAGGCCTCCCTCATATTGCGCCACAATGTGCGGTCCTGTGCCGCCTGCATCCAACGACGCCCAGCAACTTTCACTAGGTCGTCGGTCCACCTAGTGGGGGGGCGTCCTACACTGCGTCGTCCGATGCGTGGTCGCCACTCGAGAACCTTTCTTCCCCAGCGGTTGTCGGTTCGTCGAGCGATGTGGCCTGCCCATTGCCACTTCAGCGTGCTAATTCTTCGTGCTATGTCGGTTACACCCGTTCTTCTGCGGATTTCTGTATTCCGGATTCTATCTCGCAGAGAAATCCCGAGCATAGCCCGTTCCATAGCACGCTGAGCGACTTTGAGCCTTGATATGAGGCCTACATTTAGGGACCACGTTTCCGTGCCGTAAGTCATCACTGGTAACACACACTGGTCGTAGACCTGTGTTTTCAGACACTGAGGTATGTTGGACGAGAAGATCCTCTTAAGTTTCCCGAACGCTGCCCAACCGAGTTGGATTCGTCGGCTGATCTCTTTCTCGAAATTGGATCTACCTAACTGGACTGTTTGTCCTAGGTAAACATAGTGATTGACAACTTCGAGAATCGCATTGCCAACTAGGACCGGTACAGGAATGACATGGGTATTTGACATGACTTTCGTCTTGTCCATGTTCATTCGTAGACCCACTAGTTGGGATACCCTGCTGAGATCATTGAGCATAGTGGCAAGGTCCTCCATGGATTCTGCCATAACGACGATATCGTCTGCGAATCGAAGGTGAGTGATGTATTCGCCGTTAATGTTGATGCCGAGTCCAGTCCAGTCTAAGAGCTTGAAGACATCTTCCAGTGCAGTGGTGAACAGTTTCGGAGAGATGACATCTCCCTGTCTCACGCCTTCTGCAACTGGATCGGTTTCGTACTCTTATCCCGGATACGGACTGACATTGTGGCGTTCCTATACAAACACTTCAGCACTTCGATATAGCGATGGTCGATTTGGCACCGCTGAAGGGACTGCAGCACCGCCCAAGTTTCGACTGAATCAAAGGCTTTCTCATAGTCCACAAACGCTAAGCACAGGGGCCGATTATACTCCTCAGTCTTTTGTATAATCTGCCGAAGCGTGAGGATATGGTCTATGGTGCTATAGCCTTTTCGGAAGCCGGCTTGTTCGGGCGGCTGGAAGTCATCGAGCTTGCGCGTGAGTCGATTGGTAATGACCCTCGAAAACAACTTATAAACATGGCTCAGGAGTGAGATGGGTCTGTAGTTCTTTAAAAGAGCTTTGTCACCCTTCTTGAAGAACAGCACCACCACACTCCTGGTCCACGACTCTGGAACGTCGCCCCCGAGGATAACGGAATTAAATAGCTTCTGAAGGGCTATTAATACCGGCTTGCCGCCCGCCTTCAAAAGCTCTGCCGTAATTCCGTCATCTCCCGGTGCCTTACCGTTACGTAGTTGTTTGAGAGCCATTCTGATCTCGTACAAGCTGATGTCCGGGATTTCTTCGGTATAGTGCCGAGTTAGCTTGGATCTGGGATCTTGGACCAAGCCGACAACAGGATTTCGGGATGATTTGTATAACTGTCCATAGAACCTTTCGACCTCTCCCAAGATCTCACTTTGGGATGAAATGACAGTGCCGTCATCGGTCTTCAGCTTAGTCATTTGGCTTTTCCCAATAGACAGATCTTGTGCGAACACTTTCGAGCCACGATTCCGCTCTATCGCTTCTTTAATACGGAACGTATTAAATCGGCGAATATCGCGACGCACAGACCTGGAGATCTGTCTATTTAGCTGCCTATGTTTGGACCAATCGGCTGCAGACTGCACCGTCATCTCTTTTCTCGGCTCCATGAGCTCGAGAGTCTGGTAAGAAAGTTTTTTAGGTCTATTAACGCGGTGAGCCTTGAAAAATTTCGACCCAACCGCGTGGACAGTTTCCACGAACCTGTTGTTCATATCGTTCGGAGATTCGCACTCGTCCAGACATTGGAAGCGATTATGTAGTTCGAGTTGAAAGTTTTCGAGGTTCTGGTATTGGACAGATGTAGGTCGGAGTGTAGACTTCATCAAGCGTGACCGCTCGACTTTTGTATGGATATTCAATGTGCCTCGTACCATCCGGTGATCGCTCCCAGTTTTAATTCTGCTGATCACTGAGACATCATTGAATATCTGTCGTTTGTCTGACAAGATGAAGTCTATCTCGTTTTTTGTTGAACCATCGGGGCTAATCCAGGTCCATTTCCTTTGTGGCTACTTCCTGAAGAAGGAATTCATCATAAAGAGGCTTTCCTTCTCCAGAAAATCAGCCAGTTTCTGGCCTCTCTGGTTTCTCTGTCCATATCCATGTTTCCCCACTCTCAACTCATCATCACTCCCTTTGCCTAGTTTCGCGTTAAAGTCTCCCATAACCACCGTGAAGTGGGTTTTGGACGCGTGTATGGCTTTCGAGATGTCCTACAAGACCACATTATGTATTAAATGTTACAAAAAATTTCATCCGTCCATCCGTCAGTCCATAGACGTCCGTAGAGCTGTTAGACTTACATTCAACGGTTCCCTGTGACTTTCAGACTATCGTCAGTCCATTTAAAAGCGCATCGTCCTACACTGCGTCGTTTTCCCCAATTGGGGAATTTGGGGTCGCCACTCGAGAACATTTCTTCCCCAACGAATATCGGTTTGACCAAGCCCTATGGCTTGCCTCGATATATCGAGCATAGCCTTTTACATAGCATATTATGCGACTTTATAAGGTCGACATTTAGACTAAGTTTCAGTGTCGTATGTCATCGCTGGTTATGAATAACATATTGGTTATAAACCTTCGTTTTCAAACACTGCGGAATATTGGACAACAAGATCCTCTTACGATTCCAGTTGTCCAGCCGAGTTGGATTCGTCAGCTGACCTCTTTGTCGAAATTGGGCTACCTATCTGGGCTGATTGTCCAAGGTAAGCATATTGATATACAACTTCGAGAATCGCATACCCAATTAAAAACGGTAAGTAATGGAATTATTAAGAAGTACTTAAATCGCTTTGTTTCAAGCTGTGATGAATAAATATTGATCAAACATATTCACTAAATAGATACTTATAAAAGTGAAAAGGTGAAAGTTAAATTGAAAGGTTTTTATTTGTACAACTGTCTTCTCTGTTACAATATGTTATTAAGAAATTAATGCGCTTCTATTTATCAATCGATATTTACGATGCCCCCGATGTGTTAGTATTGGGTTTTATTTACCACTGAAGTCAAGGAACCCTGCACCGATGGTCGGCCCAACGACGAAGGCTACGTGTCACGGGTCGCCCCTCTGTCGTCCCGGACGGATTCGGGCGAGGAGTGCGCCGGCCGTAACATAAAAAAAAATAAGGTTTTATTTCAAATGTTCCTTCTCTTGCATAAATGTTATATGCCTGATAAATCTCATAATCTTTTACGGGCAAGAGAAGGCGTGGTGAATTGTATTTACTCCGTCACCACACGGCATTGTATTTTCCAGAATATTTTAGTAACATTTTTTTTTTATTGCAAACGGTGGCAAACGAGCAAACAGGTGATAAGTGGTGATAAGTATTGCTGCCGCTCATGGACCTTTACAGGGTCGCTGCTTACCGCGAAGAAAGTGAAGGGACTGTGAATGCGTGCATTAAGGCTCGATGATACCAAGGGCACCACCAAAACCCTCCACACATAAACACCCTCAGAAAGTTGGGCTTCCGGCTCTCTCGCTCACCGAACGAAGCGCAGTAACAAATTGCTACTCAGCCGTCGATTTTCTGCGGGAGTGTGGTACTACCCCGGACGGACCGGCCCACTGCTGTAGACGGACAACTGTCGACAGTGTGGTCCTACCACTCTTGACTATAGTCACTATGCACATGACGTAGTCATTTAAATACTGACTTTCAATGCGGTATGTTATTGATTTAATTCCTAAACAGTATTTTTTTGTGATTTTAGTGGTTATTTTGAATCCATGTGGTATTTGTATCCAAAAATTCTATGTTTAAGTACGGGCTTAGAATACAATACGTGGGAGTTATAATACTCGGTTAAGGCACCACCATGAAAAAATGTCATAATCACCAGCATGGTGATTATGACATTTTTTCCTTTTTAACAGGTTATGGTACGGGGGTAATGGAAGGGTGGTTACCCCATAACTTGTTGTATAATCCCCTCATTGCCTTTTGGGTAGACCAACAGTATCGATTCCTTGATATCGATGGTAATTACGAGGAATAGGGCCAGCACATATATAGTGAGTTTCGATTATTTGATGGGTGAATGGGATTTTATAGATATTTTAAAGTTTCCAACCTTGGCATCTTTAAAACACCTATCATCTACCTATCTATTATCTATCTATCATCTATTTATCGTCATCTATCATCTATCATCTTTAAAACATCTATCATCTTACCATCTATTAACATACAGAAATAAAATCCAGACTGAACAATTTGTGGGTCGCACAAAGGATTACCCGCCTGGAAATCGAGCCCACGTCACTCAGAATAAGAGTTCACTACCTAACCGCTACCACTGAGCCAATATTGCTATAACTACGAGCAGTTGATTCCGAGAAAAAATAACATTAATTTTTATTGCTTCAACTTCCTCTATGATTAAAAACATTATCTTCTACGTCAATCGTTTTTAAAACCTCTAGAAACGCAGGTAAATTATGAACTTTTTTTCATTTAAGTAAGAAATTCTAACGAAGCGGTTTCTTTGCACCTGTGGGGTCTCCGTATAATAGTGGCACACCCAAATATTTGAATGGGTTTTATTATTCCTAGTAAAATAATTGAAGCAATATTTTTGCTAAAAGATATAGAAAATCTTTTTCTGGCAAGCTTTTTTTGGCATAATAATAATAAAATAAGATTTTGAGAGGTCATGGTCCTTCACCAGAAAACGACCGCGTAGCTGGTGAAAGCATTTTATCCATTATGGAGGATCTCCAGGATTCGTTTTGAGGATTGGAATCATCCGGATTCTGGACTTTTGAATATCTTTGATATAAACTGTATGGAAGAAGTTACAAAGGAATTGGTCTTGAAGTTCGTGGTAGGTACATTGGGGTAAGCCTGAATGTTGTGAGATCTTCCCTCCCCGATCTGTATGTAAGTGTTCTGAATCACTCTAAGATGACTGATAGAGAATACACAGGTAGTTAATACCATTAGAAATTTTCATATCATCATCATCATATAAGCCCAAAAACCTCCTACTGCTGAGTTCAGACCTCTAGTATGTGAGTTACGTTTCTTTACGTTTCTCTCTGTCCTGTCTTTATTGCTATTTATATGTGCAAACTTTGCCTACTAATGCATCACGTTAGCTAAACGAAAGGTCCTATCTTTATAGACTTTCCTTTTCCTATAATGTTACCTGTTGACCTCACTTAATCATATATAATGACCCTGTAAAAAGGAAGGGACGATGACACATTGGGTTTTTTGCCATAAGGAAAATGTTCACGTTTATTTCAACTTTATATATTTAATTATTTCTTATAAATAGATTAGAGACACAAAGTAGCTAATATCTTAATTTCCAGTTTGGTGACGAAATAACAATATAATTCACCAGTGCCTTACCGTGGAATCTTGCCCGTGGAAGTGGTAAAAACGACTAAGAGATATAATACACATATCATATCTATACAAGAGAAGGAACTCACGACATAATAGGCCGGAGAAAGGTCTTTTCGCATGATCTTTATTTAAGCTTTCAATAAAATCTCTTTGGCTGTACTAGGTGTATCTGGCTGGGCCTGATACCATAAAAAGATTACATATCAAGTAAAGAAACCATTTAGAAAAAGATGTATCATTTACAGACTTAATGCAGTGTCAGTAAGTTTATACGTATGTAATATCTCTTACTAGTCTGTAGTAAGATTAGCACAAAGTTGGCTTAAACGTTTTCAATCCGGGAATTTTGATGTCAAAGATGCATCTCGCTCTGGTCGTTCTGGATAAAATGGAGACCATTTAAAAAAAAAAACAGAAAATAAAAGTAGTGCAAGATCGGTGTATCAGTAGTTAAAACATAGCTGAAGATCTGGCAATTGATCACAAAATAGTTCTGAGCTATTTCAATAAACCGGGATACAAAAAAAGGCTCAACACGTGGGTGTCACACAAGCTCACTGAAAGAAACCTAATGAACCATGTATGTACTGATTTGCAATTATTTATTGAAACGTAATAAAACCGAGCCGATTTTAAAGAGATTAATAACTTACGATGAAAAATGGATCATGTTCTAACATGCGATGCTTTGACCATTACCTGCGAAAAAGGTAATGGTCAAAGGTCGGAGTTCGGTCGGTCAAAGGTCGTTCAGGCTTAAGGTGATGCTATGTGTAAGGTGAGATTGGAAGGATATTGTTCATAATGAGCTTGTACCACCGGGCAGAACCATAGATTCGGATCTCTACTGCCAAGAACTGATGAAATTGAAGCAAGAAATTAAGAGAAAGCACCAGGATTTAATCAACAGGCAAGGTTTCATCACGATAACGCTAGACCACATACATGTTTAGCCACTGAACAATAATTAAGAGTTTGGCTGGGAGGTGTTAATGCATCTGCCATATAGCCCTGACTTTGCACCAGATCAGAAATCCCACCCAGATTAAAGATTGTCATCTGTTTCGTCTCTTCGGAATTTTTTAGGCAATATCGGGTTGATATCAAGGGAAGTTTGTCAGTCTTGTAGGTACAAGATAGCAAACAATTGAAAAAAAACATGTCTTGAATTTTCATAAAGAATTCAAAGAAACTTTTTATCGACCTATTTTTTTTTTAATTGCAAGCAGTGGCAAACGAGCAAACAGTTCACCTGATGGTAAGTGTTGCTGTCGCTCATGGACCTTTGCAAGGCCGCTGCCTACCGCGAAGAAAGTGAAGGGAGGTGATACCAAAGGCACCACCAAAACCCTCCACACGCAAACATCCTCAGAAAGTTGGGCTTCCGGCTCTCTCGCTCACCGAACGAAGCGCAGTAACAAATTGCTACTACTCAGACGTCGATTTTGTGCGAGAGTGTGGTACTGCCCCGGACGGACCGGCCCGCGGCTGTAGACAGATAACTGTCGACAGTGTGGTCCTACCACTGGTAAAAAGTTTATGTATTAAAAGTTATTATTATTTATTTTATTATTATTTATTTCATTATTATTTATTTTATTATAATTTATCTATTAAAAGTTTATGCCAACACGTCTGACCAGCGTGATATACGAGGGGTGATCCAAAAGTAATGATAATCAGTTATTTCTAGTGCACACAAAAATACAAAAAAATTTCAGTCACTTGCTCAGTTACCCACTAGTTCAGGAAAAAAAAATCATATAAATAGGCCACAATTCCCGGGAGCTACATTCATTTGAATACGGACTGTCAAGGAGTGAACATCAAAATGGAAAAACACGAAATCAGAGCTGTCATTAAATACCTCTGCTTGAAAAAAATGTCTACCAAAGACATACACAGCGACTTGGTGGAAACATTAGGGGACTCTTCTCCTCCATATTCCACAGTTGCACGCTGGGCTAAGGAGTTTAAGCTGGGAAGAACATCGACGGAAGACGAACACCGCGAAGGACGCCCATCGACGTCCCTCACTGAAGAAAATGTGAAAAAAGTTGAAGAAGTTGTATTGGAAGATCGAAGAGTGACTATCAGGCATGTAGCTGAGGTCACAGGGATCTCATATGGCAGCATTCAAAGAATCCTTGCGAACGAATTGCATATGAGAAAGGTCTCCGCGCGTTGGGTACCGAAAATGTTAAACGACGAGCAAAAGAAGAAACGAGTCGACATGTCAAGAGCAAATCTCGAAAAGTTCCAGGCAGACAAGGACAATTTTTTGTCACGTTTTGTGACCATGGACGAGACCTGGATCCACCATTTTGATCCTGAAACAAAACAACAATCGATGACATGGAAACGATCCGATGAACCGACGCCGAAGAAATTCAAAGTGTCAAGCTCAGCAGGGAAGGTTATGGCGTCTGTTTTTTGGGACGCTGAAGGAATAATCATGGTGGACTACTTGGAAAAGGGGGCCACTATTACAGGCTCCTACTATGCAGAACAAATAAGAAGATTGCGGGAGGCTATTAAGGAGAAAAGGCGAGGCAAACTGCGGGCTGGAGTGTTGTTCCATCAAGACAACGCACCTGTTCACAAAGCTGCAATTGCCATGGCTGGCATTCAGGAAGCGGGCTTTGAGTTGGTGGAACACCCCCCCTATTCACCAGATCTAGCCCCCAGTGACTTCTATCTCTTTCCACGACTCAAGGAACACCTCCGAGGCAAGAAATTTGATGATGATAGCGACGTGATGGCCGCGGTTGAGGACTTTTTTGAGAGTCAAGATAAAGATTTTTTTTGTAAGGGAATTTTAGGTTTAGAAAAGAGATGGACTAAATGTATAGACTTGCTAGGAGACTATGTTGAGAAATAAATATATTTTTTTATTTTATTCATTGTGTTTATTATTGATTATCATTACTTTTGGATCACCCCTCGTATTGTGCCAATTGCTTTTCTTTTTTTGTGGAGGAGTGGGGATGAATGATTTAATGACATAAATTTCTGATGCGGCCACGGTATATTTCTAAGTGGAATTGCTGTGGAATGGCATGCGCTATGACAATCTTTTTATTATTAATTTCGCATTTGTTATCACGTAACTTGTTATTGGAGGTTATAACATCCCGTTGAAATTCATAAAAACCAACTGCATGTATACCAAAAAATGGGCAGCAGCAGTCCAGGAAAACTTGCAACACCAACTGTGACCGCGTTTTTATGACCGTATCCCTTTTTTTTGGGGTGGGCTGTGGTCAACGCACTCGCCGCCCGGCTCCGTACGGGCCAACAAACGGACAGCGCGCGGCCCCATTACCCACCGTAGCTTGTCGCCTTCGTCGTTGGGCCGACCACCGGCACCTAGTTCCTTGTCCTCTGTTGTCGGCCACATTACCGCCTATGGCCTATAACCAATATTTCGAAGAACTATTGCATACCTAGTAATTATAAGCAACTAAATAATATTTTATAACAAAAATATTATCATCGTCATTATAACCTACCCTTAACCTTAACCTCACCTACCCTTTTCAACCTGTATATTAATGACTTGATTGGCGAGCTCAGTGGCACTAGGGCTGGATGTCATATTGATGGAGTATGCGTGAATAACATCACCTATGCCGATGATATGGCGCTATTGAGTGGGTCACCGTGTGGGCTGCACCAACTGATCACGATTTGTGAGAATTATGCTACACGTCACGGGTTATTATATAACACGAATAAAAGCAAGCTCATGGTCTTTGAGACCGAGGGAAAAAGTCCTCAAAGTGTACCACCAATACTTCTTAAAGGTGACAACCTGAAAAGAGTTTTCAGGTTTAAGTATTTAGGGCACATATTGACTCCTGATCTCAAGGACGATGATGACCTGGAACGGGAATGGAGGGCACTGTCAGTGAGAGCGAACATGATAGCTCGCAGGTTTGCACGATGTTATCTGGGCGGAGTCTCTCACCGCCTCCAATAAGGCTAAATTGCGAAAGGCGCAGAGAGCCATGGCGGTGAGAACAATACGAGGATACCGTACAGTATCCTGGACTGCAGCCACACTGCTGGCGGGCGATCCACCCTGGCCTCTACAAGCTAGGGCGCTTGCAGAGGTCTACCGACTCTGCGCTGCGGCGCGGGTCAGTGGCGGAGGTATCACCACAAGGGGACTGAGTAGGGCAATAAAAACGGCCCGAAGGATAGTTATCCGGCGCTGGAGGGAGCAATTGGAGTCCCCTGTAGCAGGACGGGGGACTGTAGAGGCGATTGCGCCCCACCTCCACCGCTGGATGAAACGAAAGCCCGGCAACCTGACCTTCCGGATGACGCAGGTACTTACCGGACACGGGGTCTTTGGTAAGTACCTGCATAGAATCAGGCGTGAGGAGGCCCCCGGATGCCATGAGTGTGGCGCGCCAAATGATGATGTGCGTTACACCCTGGAGGTATGTCCCGCCTGGGGGCCTCAGCGCCGCGACCTGTCGGCGGTCATAGGAACGGGCCTGTCGTTGTTGACCATCATAACAAAGATGCTCGACAGCGACAGGTGCTGGTCGGCGATGGCCTCTTTCTGCGAGGAGGTCATCGCCCGGAAGGAGGCCGCAGAGCGGGAACGTGAGGCACTTGCGTCCGCTAACTCGCTCCGTAGGCAGCGGCCAGGGAGGGGGAGGCGCGAATATGCGCGTCTTCTCCCACCGCCTTGAGTGACGACAGGGCGTGGCCCGACGGCCTTGCGTAGGAGTGTCGGGGATCGAATGTCATTAGACGATCTCTCCGGCACTCCGTAAAAGCGCGGAAGGGATCGCTGTTGGTTTTAGTGGGTATTCCGGTTGCATAGGCGACTGGCGAGTCCCACACACCGCCCTCGTCTGTTACCGGCGAGGGGTAGTGCGTAAATTGCATTTCCACAGCGTTAACAAAAAAAAAAAAGGTTTTCACGATGTACAACACAGGTGAAAATTACCCTGTTTAGAGCCTATTGTACATCTTTCTACACATGCAGCCTGTGGGCTAGACATACTCGTAAATCTTACAATGCCCTCCGTATCCAATATAATAACGCGTTCAGGGTGTTGTTGGGGCTGCCGCGCTTCTGCAGCGCGTCAGGGATGTTCGCCGAGGCTCGCGTGGATTGTTTTTACGCCACAATGCTCAAAAGGTGCGCATCCTTGGATCGTAGGGTGCGGGCCAGCTCAAACAGCATCCTGGCCATGGTTGCAAGTCGACTAGAAACTCAGTGGGATTGTCTTATTTTTTATTCATTTACTTTATTTTTTAATAAAATAATATACAACAACACGTCTATTAATAGCTCCAGTGTGATGCCTTTCGAATCATCATACAATACAGTTATGAAATATAACGAAAATGCATGTCATATTTCTTAGTCGATTTTTACGACATCATTGGGTACCAAAGGTGTAAATTGTAGTGTGTTGTCATCATCATCGTCATTTCAACTCATATAAGTCCCACTATTGGGCTCGAGCCTCCTCCAAAATAGGAGGGAAATCGACCTTACTATACCCTGCTAGTCAGGCAGGTTGGTATAGGGTTTGTTTCAAGTTTTCCTTTTCTTGCCTAGATGTTATATGCGTATTATATCTCTTTGTCCTCTTTTACGACATATACGGGCAAGATAGGGAGTGGTGAATTGTATTCTTATTCCGTCACCACAGATAATGGTAGGCATAGTAACTATAAACGGGTTGAACAACAATTTAGTAACAAACTAAACAATTTAAAATTAGAAGTTATTTTACAGAAAATGGATTCGTCACACATCTAAATTATTCTAATTATAGTAAGTAATGACTGCACAGATGGCGTGGTGGTTAAGATACCGACCTATAGTGCCAGTATCATGGGTTGGAATCCCAAGCAAGTCAATATGCATTGTGCGATATGCAAATTTTTGTTCAGAGTCTGGATGTAACTTGTGTACGTTAATTATATGTTTGTAAAGTCCACCGCAATACAACAATTATTTCCTTAGTGCAAAGAGTTATCTTTTTCACAAAAAAAATACTGTCATGTGTTTTTTACAACTTAATTATGTGTAAGGCGTCCATAAATTACGTGAGGTGTTTTTTTAAATTTTCTGTACCTCCCTCCCCCCTTGGTGAAATGTCGTGAGATTTTATTCAACCCCCTCCCCCATCCCCCAATACCACGTGAGATTTTTCAAAATGTGGGTTTCTTACGTAAACGCGTTGGATTGTTATTGTAAAAAGAAAAAAAAATACTTCGTGCTTTTATTTACGACTAGTTAAGACTAGTAATCAATATTGCTGAGAGTTTAATTATAAATATAATAAAAATTTTACAATGTTTTTTGTTTCAATTAGAAAAAAAATTGCGTGATATTTGCCGAGACCCCCCTCTCTCCAACGTAAGATTAGATGAGATTTGACTCGACCACCTCCCCCACATTAAACATCTCACGTATTTTATGAACGCCCCCTAAGTACATGTTTTATGCCACCGAAGTCAAGAAAAAGGTACCTGTAGTTAACCTAAACAGAAATGGGGAGCTAATTTGGTACGTTATGGGGTCCCTCTTTGTCATTTCGTCACCCCTCTCGGTGTGAATGGAGTGTGTTCAGACTATCATAAAAAGAGTTTTTTTTTTCTAAGGGGCAAAATACCTACATGTATTTAGCTTATGCCATTCATTTGGATACTCGTATGCTCACGGGTTAAGAATACCTACAATTTCTCAGCAACCTTACATTACTTGATTTTACTACAGATTCTATTGTTCAATGAACGTGTGAAGCATTCGAAATAATTCTATTTCTTCACAAAAAAATAATAATTATAGATGGATTTTAATAACATACCATAAACTGACAAAATTATACTCGGGCTCAGAAAACAATTGTAGAACGTCCAAAAAAAAACGCACTGCTTACGGCTCGAAACCGAAACATCTGTCACGAATCTTATCAATTGTTTTTTTGTTCTATATAAATAAAATTAAACAAAGCCGCAATTTATTCTATTTTGTTACAAACGCAAGATACCCTCAACTTACGATCCAGTTTATTTAAATGTATCAATTCAGAAAACTTTTTTAAAAGAGAATCGCAAAATATACATTTAACAGCAGTCATCTTTTATAATTTTAAATAATGTTCTCGGACAATTTGATTATAATTTGTATATGTATACAATGTATCATCAATCGAGAATTATATTAATATATTATAATTAATTTCTCAATAGTTAAGTAATTAAAACCAATATGGTCTTTCAGTTTCACGAGTAAACAAATCGTTATTGTTATACAATAAACATTATACAATACACATAATTACATTTAATGTATGGTACATTAAATTTTATACTTAAGTACACAAACATGACTTAAAATGTTTTAATAATATGTTATCGCCAAACGAAAGGTGGCAACACAAAGTATGCTCTGACAGCATTGGTAGCTGCGTATGGCCACGCTTGAGTGGTTTACTAGCGAACGACGGTTATAAATAGATGGTCGCAAATGAGTTGAGGGCACGGGTTGAGAGCCCTCAGCGCTCACCCACCAGTCCGGGTAAAGTTGTGACAGCCATCTGAGGCTAACAACTAAGTCACACAAAAAAAAAAAAAAAAAAACAAAAAAGAGTTGAGGGCATTCGGTGGTCACACATGGAAGAGTCAACAGAAGCAAGGAAGAAGTATCTATAACAGTTTAACATTACAAGTGCTTATTAAGGCTATGTTACTAAGTGTGTATTTATAAAGATGTAATTATGGAGGTATACGAATAAAGGATAGTATATAACATACGTCATTGTCTTAGTGTTTTATAAATATGTTTAATATGATAGTAAAAAAAAATAATTTAAAATTGACAAATGTTTCGCCATTCAATACATACAAATAAGTAACTTTAAATATTTTAAGTTTCACGATGAGTTATAAATCCAATCAAATATTTAACGAATAATAATAATCCAACTTACGATTTCACTAAAGTTTCACGAAGATAATATACGATATTTAATATATCAAGCAAGCTTTTTGTTTAAAATTATGTTGAATCGGTCAACAATAATAAAACGTTAGTAAAATATTCTAAAATTTAATCAAATCCACTAACATCAAGAATTTTGTGAAACCTAGAGTGGGTATATTTTACGGATACATACGTTGGTATCTTTTATAGAATAAATTAAATATACATTAAAACAGGTATGTGTTTCTTTATTATTTCATTTAAAGCTCATGAGGGTGCCTCTTCTCACAACAAATTGAGTGTTTAAACTCTGTGCTATAAACATCCTTTCATTAATGTTATTGCTATCATAAAACATGATTGTGAACTAAAACTGGTAAGTAGGTAATACTTACGATTTCACTAAAAGATACACGAAGCTTCTGGCAGATAACACTTTTAAAACTTTTATTTCGTTTTTCCAATTAAAATAATTTAATATATTAAATATATCAAATAAAAAAATAAATAAAAATCACATTTAAACACTTTTAAATAATTATACGATTTAATTCACCTTAATAATTTATACTTTAATTATCACAATAACATTAAGTACACCACAATAGTAACGAATCAATTTTATTATATTTAATTATTAATTTAAATTTATAGTATTTAAAATTATGTAAGTTTTATAACACTGTACCGATAAGTTTTAATGTTTTATGTTAAAATTTTCACGTTAACTAATCAAGCAACGTTTCTGTGATGCTGAGTGCGTGCGTTCACTAAGAGCATTCTACGCGCACTAACAAATTACTACTAAATAATAACTCATTTATTAATTAGGCCCGTCAGCTTTTAACTCGAGCAGTGTAAATATAACAATTACATGTCTAAATTATGTTCTTGTGTTATGAATGTTAAGGAAATACTGTTTGTGTATAGTATAATTTTAAATGTAACTATTTATATATATTTTAATTAATGTTTCAACAAAATTCTTTTGTGATCAAGTAATTTTAATTATTCTTTTAATATACGACGAGCTTTTTACTTTTCTAGAAATAGTTCTTAATTTTTCAGTCTTATTTTGCGTAATGTCAACTTTTAGGGTTTGTTTTTTTCAAGAGTAATATTTGTTTAGAAGAGTGTTGTGACGCCGCTACTATCCGCGCCGGATAATTTTCGCTGTATTTTCTACTAGCTCGGTGAAAGTCTTAAACATCAACAAGGGAGGTTTATTGTCCATTTTTAGTGTCAATGCTTTAGTTTAATTTGAAAAAGTTATTTTAAGTACTTATTTTAAACGTATTTTAAAATTGTAAAATTTATCAGCGTCACCTCAGCTCATATATATGCGTCCCATTACAACACTCGAGTGCCCTTCAAGATAGGAAGGAAATTGAACTACTATAATATATGACGCTGGTCAGACGTGTTGATATAGAGTTTTATTTCGAGTCTTAGCCTATCATATGCCATAGTCAAATTTTATGACAAGCACGGGCAAGAAATGGGACGGTGAATTGCATTCTGCTGTCACCACACGGCAAAAAAAAATCTAAAATTATAGAACATTTTTTTTTTCGTGTGATTTAGTTGTTAGCCGCAGATGGCTGAATTTTACCCGAACTGGTGGGTGAGCGCTGAGGACTCTTAACCCGTTATCAACATCAACTCAGTCCACATAAGTCCCAATTTTGGGGTCGGTCCTCCTCCATAATGGGAAGGAAATTGACCTATTATTATATAGCGCTGGTTGACGCATTGAGATAGGGTTTTATGTCGAGTTTTTATTCTCTTGCATGGATGTTATATTCTTACTAAGTATTTTCTTATTCTGACACCGTCAAAATTATATAAAAGTAATAATAGGGGCTTCCGTGTGGTGACGGAGTAAAAATACAATTTACTACTCCCTATCTTGCCCGTGGATGTCGTAAAATACGACTAAGGAAAATAATGCGCATAAAACAAGAGAAAAAATCTCGAAATAAAAAATAACCTATACCAATCTGACCATTATGGTATAGTAAGGTCAATACCATCTATTGTGGAGGAGGCTCGAACCCAGCAGTGGGACGTATATGAGCCGAAATGAATGATGATGAAATGAATAATAACGACTCCTGATTCAAGTAGAAGTAATATTATCATGATTTTAGTAGATTTATTTTAATCTGCATGGGTAGGGACAGAATGTTATCTGTCCATGTTCCTAATTACGACAGATAAAGCAGTAGATCACCTTTTATAATTTCAGCCTTTCTTGGAATATACTTAATCATGACTTAATGGGCAGTATGTGGAATTAACGTAAGTTACTGAACTCATAAGGGTCCGTTCACACAGACCGGCTCGGAGAGGAGAGCAGATTTTTATCACGTTGGAAACAGAGTTTTGAGGGATTGTAGTAAGGTTTATTTTTGCATGTGCACTTCTTTTGTCATTACGAATCCTTGAAAGCGCTTTTCGCTCGCGCAGCCGATTGGCTCCGAATGCGTGCTCTTTTTCGCTCGCACAGCCAATCGGCTCCAATTGCGTGCGCGCCGCGCCGACTGCAATTTTGATACCAACATTTGAACGCAACAGTTGTGTGTACTTGTACGAAAACATGACTGATGAGAAATTAATAATACTCGTGTCATATTTGTCTCCGCTTGCGCTTTCGTTTGTTTTGTTCTGCTTTTTTTTCATTGCCAACGGTGGCAAACGAGCAAACACTACACCTGTGGTAAGTGTTGCTGCCGCTCATGGACCTTTACAAGGTCGCTGCCTACCGCGAAGAAAGTAAAGGGAGTGTGAATGCGTGCATTGAGGCTCGGTGATACCAAGGGCACTACCAAAACACTTCACACGCAAACACCCTCACAAAGTTGGACTTCCGGCTCTCTCGCTCACCGAACGAAGCGCAGTAACTAATTGCTACTACTCAGACGTCGATTTTCTGCGAGCGTGTGGTACTACCCCGGACGGACCGGCCCGCGGCTGTAGACAGATAACTGTCGACAGTGTGGTCCTACCACTCTTTGCTTCAAGCTTGCTTCAAGTAATCTTGCTAACAAATATATTTCTTCATCGGAGCTATCTAAATCCACGTTTCGAAAAGCACACGTTAACACACCGAAAACAAAACTTGGACTGCACGGAATGCTGGTACTGCCTTTGTAGTGTATCCACCGGTCCACCCGGCTCCAAACGAATCCGACCGGCTTCAAGCGCATTCTCTTCTAGTCGTTCTATATTAATAATATAATAGTTGGTGGCTCCGCTCCGGCCGATTCCAAGCGTACACGATCCGGTCTGTGTGAAAAGAAAAGAGCGGGCCGATGCTCTCCGAGCCGGTCTGTGTGCATGGACCCTAATTGGTTTTTACTAAATTTGATGATGATAATTAAACGTCGGTCCTGTCCATGAATACGACGCGTTTTATCTAAGTAACTATAGAAATATGATTTATATAAACATTTAATTTATAAAAATACTGATTTTACTAACTTATCATATTAGTTTATACATTTTTAGTAACGTTATATTTTTAACCGAGAAGGTACCGTCAGCTTATTAAAAACTAAACTAATATTCCTGTAGTTTTATTTGGTATAAACGTCATATTATGATTTCATTTGAATTATTAATTTAATGGTTTAAACACGTGAAGTGAGTGCTGACTGCATTTTTTAAGTCGCCATTTGGGCTTTCAGTTCAGTCTACCTATTGTTATGACGTCAGCAAGAAGCATTCCTAAGAACAGTTTACGCAGAACTTAGGCAAAAACGTATGCCGCATATTTTCTTTTTTCCTCATATATTAGAGAAACAAGACATCATGCATTCGAGCTGAATAAATTAGGTGAATAATTAATGCTTGAGATGTCGTCATAATAGACGACTAATAGACAGAAACAGGTAACGTTACTGCACAAGAAAAATAAATTGGCAGTTATAGACGGCTGATAGAAGTGAAAACTTAGAACTTTTAGTATTAAAATTTGAAATTTCTTAATATTTGAATTATAATTATCAACATCAATCTGGTTTTCACATCTATTGGCACTCCGAACAACAATTATTTTTATTTTTTTGTGTTTTTTCATTATTCGAATATATTACCGGCGGGTACAAGATCATGACAAAATATAAATACAATCCGGTAACGCGAGCGCACGAGATTGCACCTATATAAAAAGTGTCTAAGACGCCAGTCATTAGCATGTTGGTGACGCGATCCCATAAGATTATCCCCTTCCAAAAACTGCCCAACGCGTTTAAAGAAGTTTTCACTTCAAAATTTGAAATAAACTCGTATGCCAATTTAGCCAGTAACCGCCTATCGGATCGGACCTAAATGGCTTGGAATAAAACGTAACTAGGGAAATTTTTTATTACGGAGAATGTTTGGGTTTTGATGGATATTTTATTAAATGAAGTGGTCTGCGTTATGATTTTTTTTTTAATTTTAGCTCTTAAACGTCCCACTGCTGGGCTCAAGCCTTAGCCACAATAGGAGAGTTTGAATTGACCTACTATACCACGGTGGTCAGGCGTGTTGGTATAGGATTTAGTTTCAAGTTTTTCTCCTTTTGCATACATTTTATATGCATATTTAATCCCTCAGTCGTTTTATACGACACCCATGTAAAGAGAGAGCGGCGAATTGTATTCTTACACTGTCATCACACGGGATGCTCGACGGTGATGCTGGCTTATTTTCGGCTTTTGGCAACAAAAATTACATACAACGTATGAAAATAAGGTAGGTCCGTAACAAAGCAAGGTGGACCCGTCAACGGCGAAGCTTTAGTGAGAGTGAGTGGTCGCAGACTAGCTGCTACGCCCGCGAGCTGCCGTCGGTGACTCGGGCGGCGCAGACGCGAGTACTTGCGTCTGATGCCGCCCTAACCGAGTCCGCGGGTGACCGGACCAGGGATTTTAGTCCGTCATCCGCAGAGAGGCTGAGCTGACCACGCGACGGCAACCGACGTCCCGGGAAAGGGACGTCAATAGGAGAGGGTACCCCCTCAGGGTATTAGGTCGGGCCGACCACTGACGACAAGGATCTCGGCACCGGTGGTACGCCCAACGACGAAGGCAACGTGGCTACGGGTGGGTTATGGGGCCGTGCGCCACTTCTCTGTCGCCCCGGACGGAGCCGGGCAGCGGGTGGGCTGACCCATAGCCCACCCAAAAAAAAAAGACCACACCATCCCCACTATTGCTGCAGTTGCTAGATTACTACAGATGACAATATTAAGCATTTGTATTGAGAAGATAAAGTGCCGCGTTTTCAGAAGTGAAATTAAACAAAAATATTTAAAAAAAAAAATCAAATTCCCCGTGACTTGTAAAGAACGACTAAGGTTTCACCAGGAAAAACGTATAACTCTCCTGTGAAAAGTATAACACCTCCCTGCGATTACCAACGCGGCAATTACGGCATTAGCCTTCATATAAGTGACAAAACAGAAACGGCCACCAGTCATGGCAGGTCCGCTCTCCTACGGGCTCATTTTGAAAGCGGGCCTGCTAGCGATGGATATGCCACGGAAACATGGACTCTAAATGTAGGCCTCATATCTAAACTCAAAGTCGCTACGAAGCTGGCTATGCTCGGGATTTCTTTGCAAGATAGTAAATACGGTAATCCACAGAATATCTGCTGTAACCGATATAGCGTGAAGAAGCTTGCTAAAATACCAATGACGAACCGAAATCCTCTAGAGAAGAAAGACTTTCGAGTGAGGACCATGCATCGGAACAGGTAGTCTAATGCGACGACCTGGTGAAAGTTACTGAGCGTCGTTGGATGCTGGTACCTGCACAGAACCGCATTTTGTGGTGAAACAATCCTACGTCCGGTAACGGATGGTAATGACGATGTAACAGATAAATACGTATAAATTTCAACATTATCTACCGGGTCCAATTACGGATTTGCCTTATCTAAACAGTGTGGGGAAGTCAACTAAGTAAAGGCTAATTAGTTCCGGTGTCTAGCTCAATTGGCGGCAAATCCGTTCAACCGAAAAATTTAACGACAGTTTCGCAATTCCAATTTAATATTCCACAACTATATAATTACACGCTACACAAATATGTATTTTTACGTAATACATGTGAATTTTGGAAGGGAAATATTTTATATTGTTTTCTCAATGCTGATTGAATTTAAATGAATTAGATTTTTATTACAAGTTAATTTAATACTTAGGGTTGACTGTGATTTTATTTAAAAAGTTTTCTCTTTTATTTTTAAATTACTCACCGAAATTAAGGCGATGATGACTTCATAGGTGCAGATGGTGGTTGAATTATGTCCTCTAAACTGCCATTCCATCAACTTTCATGACTGCATTGTGTCCAGGTGGCGTCTAAAGTTAAGTACGTAGCTTCAGTAGGTAATTTAGAAAGCGAGCACAGAGCAGAATATTTCGCTAAAGCAATAAATGTTGTAAATACATATAACAATTACGTTTTCTATTGCCAAAAATGTCAACTAGAGGCGTCTGGTTATCGAATAGATTCACAAGGTTTAAAATAATTCAAGCGCCTGCTTCTAAAATTTAGCTAAAACTTGTTTATACTATTTTGCTTTTTATTCACCTATACATAGGCTAGAACTGTAACTGCCAGTTTGGTCCTTAGAATGCCCCTGTCTAAACTCTCCTTTCGACTTCCGTGTGGTGACGGAGTAAGAATACAATCCACCACACCTTCTCTTGTTTGTGGGTATTGTAAGAGACTTCTATGGGATTAAATATGCACATAATATCTAAGCAAAAGATGGAGAACTCGATATAAAACCATATAAACGTCTGACCAGCGTGATATAATTGGTTAATTTCCCTTCTATTTTGGAGAAGCTTTATGCTCAGTAGTGGAAAGTATATATATAAGGTGAAATGATTGAGTGAAAGTTTCAGTATACAGTGACTTATGCCAGTTCAAATGTTTAAATAGAAGCAGGGGTAAGCGTTGAGTGTACCCTGGTTTGAGCACTTAAATGCTATTACCATCATCATCCTCGTCTTACCAGAATTATTTGGGGTCGATACAATATGTTCATACTTCAAAACATTGCAAAAGTTTCATGACCGGTCGCCTGCCTGACGTCAAACCTTTTTGAGAATATAATTGTTAATCAGACAGCATCAAATGGAGTCAGCCCAGGTGTAAAGGTCTTAGTCGTCTTTTACGACACCCAAAAGCAATGTAAAAATTTACAGTATTCGTTGCTACTGCCATACAGCACTATTAAGGTATTTTAGCAGACTTTCTTTCGTTTAAGTCCCCCAAATCGGACGGTGACGGAGTAAGAATATAATTCACCATATTATCCTCTTGGACTTTAGTCCGTCACCCGCAGAGAAGCTGACCGCGACGGCGACCCACGTCCCGGGACAGGGACGTCAAAAAGTGAGGGTACTCGAAAGGGTATTCCGTCGGGCTGACCATTGAGGACAAGGAACTCGGCACTGGTGATCGGCCCAACGACGAAGGCGATGTGGCTACGGGTGGATTATGGGCCTGCGTGCTGTCCTTTTGTCGCCCTGGATGGAATGAGCGGCGTGTGCGCTGACCATAATCACCCCATAAAAAAAAAACCATCCCCTCTTTGACCCATCAGTGTTGTAAAACGACTAAGGGATTATTGCATATAACATCTATGCAAGAAATGTAAAACTCGAAATAAAACGCTACACCAACACGTCTGACCAGCCCTGTGTAGTGGATCATTCTCCCTTCCGGAGGTGGAGGCCGTGGAGGTGGTGACCTGAATGGGTTCAGGTCCTTATATGAGTAATGAGGTGGAAATACAAATCTATACCAATAAATAAAATTGGAGTGTCTGTTTGTAATGTCAAAATAATAGGCTTTTTTCATGCTCACACGGTTATTTACATGACACCTATGCCTAAAATACAGATTAAAAAATTTTTGCCTGTCTGTCTGTCTGTTTGTTCCGGGTAATCTTCAAAACGGCTGGACCGATTTAAAAAATTCTTTCACCAATGGAGAGCTATAATATCAGGGACTAAACTAGGCTATATTTTATCCCGATATTCCCACGGGAACGGGAACTACGCGGATAAAACGACTGAAACCGAAGCGAAGCGAGGGCTAGTTTTAAATACATTCAAACATTATTACCAATACTGGGATAAAATATCAGCCTAATTTACTCCCTGATATTTATAGCTTCCCATTGGTGAAAGAATTTTTGAAATCGGTCCAGCCGTTTTGAAGATTACCCGGAACAAACAGACAGACAGACAAAAATTTTTTAATCTGTATTTTAGGCATAGGTGTCGTGCAAATAACTGTGTGAGCATGAAAAAAGCCTATTATTTTGACATTACAAACAGACACTCCAATTTTATTTATTGGTATCGATATTATATTCATAATGTCTATACATAATGTAGACAAATATATGAAAAGTATTTAAATTAAATCACGTATGTTTTGGTAATGTTAGGTTTTTATAATGTGTTTTTAATGCTGTTAGAATTTAAATGAACTATTTGCTAATTTTATGTAAATAAGTTCGATCTTAAAGAGTTTTTAGTACTTTTTGTGTGACTTTTGCCGCCTAAGGGATTAAATATGCATATAACATCAATGCAACAGAAGAAAATCTTGAAAGGAAAACTTATACCAACACGTTTCGACGGCCGCCGACGTCCCGGCACAGGGACGTCAAGAGGTGAGGGTACCCGAAAGGGTATTCCGTCGGGCCGACCACTGAGGACAAGGAACTTGGCACTAGTGGTCGGCCCAACGACGGTGATGTGGATACGGGTGGGTTATGGGCCCGCCCGCTGTCGTTTCGTCGCCCCGGACGGAATGGACGGCGTGTGCGCGTACCTTAGCCCACCCATAAAAAAAATACCAACATGTTTGACCTCGAGCCCTATAGTGGGACATGTATGAGCTGAAATGATGATAAATGATGAACGACGGACTGGTTGTGTGTAAGACGTAAAAATTTAAGACTATAGAATCCTAAAATCATCATCGTTTCAGCTCGCATACGTCCCACTCTTAGGCTCGAGTCTCTTCCACCAAAGGAGGGAAATTGATTTACAATATCACGCCGGTCAGGCGTCTTGGTATAACGCTTTGTTTCCAGATTTCCTTCTCTAGCATAGATGTTATATGCGTCGTCGTACGACATCCAAGAGCAACGTAGAGAGTGGTGAATTGTATATACAGGATGTATCAGGTTATGGGGCAACTGGTCAAACGGGAGGTAGGCAATGGTGGGAGGAACCCATAAAAAATTTTGAAGGAAAAAATCGATTCGTTAATGAATTAGAGACGTAAAGTTTGCAATTTTGTCATTGTTTTTTCATTTAAATCTGATTGAAATGTATAAAGTCGGTGATACTTAATCTGCAACATATTCGTACTTTGTTAATAATGTTCAATAGAAATTGAAAAAATCAATGATTACGTTCGCATAAGCAAAACGAACTTCGCTTTAAATCAGCTGATCAGCCGATTACCGTCGCCGAGTCACGTTTGTACCTACGTACCATTGAAGCGTTTGCGCAATTCCCTAGAATTAGACAGTATAATTTCATTCATACATACCTATATGTATGAATGAAATTATACTGTCGAAGCTTTACCTGCTTACATGTATCCTGTCTATCCATGCCTACATAATACGTAACATTTAAGGCGTAGACTGTTAGACACACATTTTAGAAATCACTATAACTTTTATGTTATATTGTTTTTTGTGTAATATACATTTTAATTACGATCTATGGGCGGTATACTACAACATACTCGAACAGTTGCCCCATAACCTGATACAGCCTGTATTCTGTGTATTGATTTTTAAGTTGAATAAAGTAATTATTTGGTGACGTTATTTTATAATAATTTATTGAGTGTATATCTCCTGAAGGTCATGATTCCCCACTTATGTTATCACTACCTTAAAGAGACCACGACAAGTATTTGATAATCGATAGTATACTTAATTATTACAAAAGTGTAGATATATTTAATAAAGAATACTTTACAAGCTCTGGCTATATAAAAATTAAACTAATTTATTAAAAAAATATTCTGTGCGGTGACGGAGTAAGAACACAATTTACGACTCCCTATCTTGCCCGTGGATGTCGTAAAAGACGACTTAAGAATTTAATATGCATATAACATCTATGCAAGAGAAGGAAAACTGGAAAAATAAATCTTTATACCAACCTGTCTGACCAGCATGGTGTAGTGGGCAATTTCTATCCCAGAGTGAAGGAAGTTCGAACCCAACAGTGGGACGTTTTTGAGCTGAAATGATGATTAAAAAAACATTATTGCTGTATAACAAGCATTAAAACTATTTTCACAAATTTTGGTGCGTTTGTAATTGATGTCTATTTTCTTCGCGTTGAATTTGTTTTTTATTGTTGAACACAATAGAATTCGTAAAAAAATGTTTTGTTTTGTACTAGCAACCCGCCCTCCCTTCGCTTCGGTTTCAATCGGCTTACCCGCGTAGTTCCCATTTCCGTGGGCATACCGGGATAAAATATAGCCTATGTTACTGATATTATGGCGTTCTACTGGTGAAAGAATTTTTGAAATCAGTTCAGTGGTTTAGGCGTGAAAGTGCAACAAACAAACAAACTTACTTTCGCAGTTATAATATTAGTAAGGATGTGTAATACTTACACGACTATCGGAAACCATTGAGCATAATTATTGTAATACAGATTATAGTCCATAAAATATAGCTTGATCTCTGTGACAGATGTGAAGGAAACCAACGAAGTAAGTTTGAACGAGCGACATGTTTACAATTTCATTTTGTATCAAATATATTTTCATTTTATTCGTGCCAGTTTTAACTGAATTGCAATATATTATAAATATAAAAATATTAATATTCATGCCTAAAATGTACCTCGTAAGACTAAGTACTGAATTACCTAGTAAACATTTTATACATAAATGACGCTTACACACATACAAGGTCATACTGAACTGAAAATAAAAAAGAGATGGGACAGTCGATATACGTAAATCGATAACCGATCTTTATTAAATTATTCATAACAGAAATAAACCCAATACAATACCTATATAAAACTTTCAACATATTTTTCACGATTAAAACAGACAGTTACATTATAAAATACATAAATTGAATTAATTAACCATTAAAAAACTACTTTTCGTCTCAGAGTAGATGATAACATTATGTACGCATTATTGTCAATAAACTAGACATATTTATTTATAAAACAGTCGTAATTGATTGATTGATCTAACGACTGTCCCTATTTGGCAAAAAATGATAAATGTTCTAGCAGGAACGCTCCAGTGATGACGATAATAGTGACCTAGACCTTGATTGTACTCCTTTTGAATAATTAAAAGAGTCAAAAAACACTTTTTGTTTGAAATAAATTCAAAAAGATTTTCATCGATTGTATTTTAATTATAATAGAAACTCAAAATTATAAAAATAAAGAGTTTTATCGATAAAAAACTACGCACTTTATCGTAAGCGTGACAGCACTAGGGACAACTGTCACAAAGATCATCCTATATTTTATGGACTATAGTAATGAATATGCATAAGTTGAGAAGTAGAGGAAATTACGCCACATTTTTATTTTCTTTTTAAGATTTTGTCCTGTTGCTATGTATCAGCCTCAATCTTAAAAAAAATCTCGTCCAGGCCTTAAAATAGAATATAAAAATACCTTAGAATAATAACGTATAGAAGGTAAGTTTGCGCATAAAAAGTGAAGCATTTCAATTGGAGCCTAATGGAGCTTACGCCGAAATCGTTCCGTAATGTAGGTACAAGTCATTGTACTGCCCGTAAGTATGCAACTCTTAAATAATAAATAGGTTATTATGACGGTTTGTGCATTCAAATGGTGTCATAACACATTTGAAAAACTTAAAAAGGTTTTTAGCATTACTTTTAAAAGTATTACGACGATTTATGTTAATAAAAACAAAATTTGATTTCATAATTTGTATAGTGGTGTGCGTGTGTACTTGTGTAATCGTCTGCGCGCCATTAGTATTTTTAGATTCATGTTTCGAACGTTCGAAATAATGACACTATCCTTCTATACGTTATTATTCTAAGAGTGTTACTTTAAATAGACAGATTTCCGTGCAGTGAAGGAGTAAGACTACAATTGACCATCCCCTATCCTATCCGTGGTTGTTGTGAATCGACTGAGAAATATACATACGATGTATAAAACATCGAAGAGAGCGCCAAACTCGTAATAAAACCAAGTCCTTCAACCATTCCGTATAATAAGTTAATTCCTTTCCTAATCTGGGGAAGGCTCGCGCCCGGTAGTGGAATGTATATGTGTCGAGATGATTTGTGCAATGTGCAATTGTATTTTCATACCATTCAGGGGAACGGCTCAAATATATATATAACATTTCATGTAAATCCGTCCAATAGTTTAGGAGTTGCCTTGAAATCGATTGCATTATCATTTACAGGGACTGATTATTAATCTAAACTATTCCTGAATTCACCAAAACTCACACAGAAGATTACCTCAAAATCAGTCCAGCCGTTTTTAGGAGCAGTTCAGTCACATACACATTTTTTGTTTTTTTTTTCGGTTAGGGTTGCGGTCGGCGCACTCCTCGCACCACTCCGTCCGGGCCGACAGAGGGGCGTAAGCACGCACACCCGCAACCGTCGGTCTTTCCTCGCGTGGTCGGCCTCTCGGCGGGTGAAGGACTAATACCCCGGTCACGTCATCCGCGGCCTCGGCTAGTCACATACACACTGACAAAGGAATTTTATATGTAAAGATTTATTTACAGAGAGTCACATAAATCACGTTTTTTCCACTTCTACAAACGATTATTAAATAAAACTCAAAAAAATAATTATCATAAAATAGCTGTTTATTAATTTATATTTTACAAGTCTTTACATACTTATTATAATAATAATTAATCACTATCACATATTTACATGTTTATTTTTAATTTCTGCATCAACAAGATGCATTATCAGGACAAACCAAGATGTCTGTCAATAACTTAACGCCTTTTAAAAGATATTTAAACATTACGATGGCAACGGATTCTGTATTTTTTTAAATTTTAATCTATTTTTGGAATGATATTATCAACATCAACCTATCAACGTCGACTGTTAGAGATAAAATTTTCTCCACAAGGGTTGCTGTTATAATTATTACGCTTATGCCGCGGCCACATATTGGATTCAACTTTGCGTCCAAGCTTGGCTCGAATTTGGAGTGGCAAATATTGTATCAAACTACTGCACCACACATTGGCTATAATACCAACTTTTTACCAAACACTGGCAATGTGCAAGCGTGGACCTAAGTTTTGATGTTCAGTTGAGCTGAGCAGCTGAAGCTGAGCAGACTATAGACAATAACTTATTTGCACTAGCGGCTTACGCATGTAGTTTAGGCACACAATATGCTTATTATTTGCATCGTCTGCTAAAACATTTTTGTGGAATTTATTGGTGGACTTTCATGTCGCTGGTTCTCCTTGGTATAATTCAATAAACTCCGAGACATGTTCATTCGACCATTCAGTCGAGAGTGTTGTCATTTCGAAAATAATTAGGTATAGGTACACAACCAAGAAACACGTACGAACAGTTGCGATGAATGGCAAACCAATGAGTGGCGTGCGCGCGACATTCTGCCCAAGATGCCCGCGCGCACTTCCCTGTCATTCCCCTCGCCTTTAAACTTGTTTAACAAACCGACTCGTCGCGGGTCGGTGTTGGACACAGGACGATGATTGGACGCAATGTTCACATTGTGTCAAAGACTGGTCCACACATTGGAGTATTGGCCGCAGTAAGCTACATTGGTGCAAATATAGCCAATGTGTGGCCGCGGCATTAGGAGCTGAGTTGAGAATTGAAGCTGATTTCATAAGTTTCCCAGGAGTGTTGCTGCCCTATATTCTGATGATCCCACATCCAGTTTTTACGACTCCCGTGGGAAAGTAAGGTGGCGATAACACATTGTATTCTTAACTTACCAATATACTTATATAATTAATTACATTACAATTTTAATAAAAAAAACACCGACAATGTAGTCAAGGTCAACCAAATACGCAGTATCGAGGATAAATTAAAAATTACTCGTTCAATCTTGATAAAATTTAAGTGGGACCACATAAAACAAAACTTCAAATCAAATAAAAAAAGGAGAAGAAAAAAATTGGAGAAATTCTTTCAATAATACTATCTGTACGGATTTAATTACATTGCTATTTGAATTTTAATTGTCCGACGTTTCGAAGACTTTACAGCGTTCATGGTCACAGGCGGACTGAGTCGACTATGTATGGAACATAGTCATTAAAAAATACACATTCCGCCTGTGATCATGAACGCTGAAACGTCGTTAGTCAAAAATTAAATACAAACGTACCGAAACCCGTAAATTTAGTTTTGTTTTAGATACTACAATTGTGAATGTTTCCTTTAACGGCATCAATGTTTAGATATCAACGAAATGTGTAACGCTATGCAACCGACGATAGGTATTATGGTTACGTGGCTATTCAAGATTTTTTTAAAGATCAGCATCAAAACTTTTAGAGCTAGGTAGTGCTAGAAAAGCTCTGGACTATACAGAACAAAACTCTTCCCTGCGATTTTTATAAGATAGAACTAGGGCTATTTTTAATGCTACATTTACACTGTTGGCTAGCTTCGACAAGTGCCCGCAAACGGAGTGTTTGGCCTGGCTTGACTTGTGTGAGCTTATGGACCTGGCCTAGTATCAGTTTTTGAACACAGGTCAAAAGAAGATTGCGATAAGCACTTGCGGCGTATTTACACTTTGGTGCATGTTTAATGTTCTGTTGGTTTCTATGGCATTTTAACATCAACCATTTTCTCAGCCAAACATTTCGTTTCCTTTATTTTTATTTATGTGCCTAACATATTTTTATTTAAAAAAGATATTAATCCAAAAGCAATAGGTAATTTCGACGTCTGCCATGTTTGCATGGACACATTGTCTATATGGAACAAACTAACGCACTTACCACCAAGAGCTTGAAGCTTAAAACTTGTGGATGTTTGCGAAGCCTAAGCTAGCATGTAAATGTAGCATAAAAATAACCGTTTATAAATAACAGTTGTTGCACATGTGAATAAATATTATCCCAATAACATAAATCGGAAATCATATCAAATTACATATCATAGTGATGTCAAGACTATGTTATATTAGTATTCACCAGTGAAAATTAAGCCAGAATTAGTCAACTAGTGATACAGCATAGAAATGCGACTTTTAAAGGTTAGTCTCAAAGAGCAGTTCAAAATCGCATATGATATGTAGAGGGACATGTTGGGATGGCCACAGGGTAAAATCCGAAGCAAGAAAATTTACATACATAATATCTACATACAAAAAGTGACATAGACAGAATCCTTAAGATTTTTGGATAGTAACCACGATATAAATAAAACTATTTTATGGATTTCATCGGGCGGACCGCCTGTGACCATAACGCTGTAAAGTGTTCGAAACGTTCGGCAATTAAAAAATCAAATACAAAATAAATAAAATCCGTAAAATAGTTTTTTTCTTACAATTTGTAATACTGGAGTAAACATCAGAGGTCATTATTTTTATGCATTTCATTGCATTTGTATTTGATTTTGATTTCCCGACGTTTCGAACGCTTGCCAGCATTCATGGTCACAATCAAAATCCTCCCGTGACCACGAATGCTGAAAAGAATTCTAAACGTCACGGGAGGCATATTGCCATAATCTGCTCTTGGTATGCGGGCTACCAATCGCAGTTGGTGTTATATATAATCCAGTAGAGGGCTACATCCGCGTGGTGGCGGAGAAAGAATACAATTCACCACCCCTTATCTTACTTGTGGATGTCGTAAAAGATGAATAAGGGACATCATATGCACATAACACCTGTGCAAGAGAAAGATAACTTGAAATAAAATCCTATATCAATCCCACTGATCAGCGTGGTATTGTAGATCAATTTTTCCCCCATCGTGAAGCAGGTTCGAGCCAGCAGTATGTGTGAATGAGATATAGCCGAGCCAAGTTTTTGAATGACGAATAAAATGTTATAATTTTTTGAAACAATACAGCTCCACATTTGATATACACACCAGCTCCACATTTGATAGTCTTGTGACAAAATTTATGTATTAGTAAATATTTTTAAATTACGCAATTTAATATTTAAATCTTAGAATAATAACGTCAAAATATCGAGCAAAGTCCAGTTTGGGAGTCATTTGGAGGACAAAGCCAAATTGGCAAGCAAAAAGTTGGGTGTCCTGAACAGAGCCAGGCGGTACTTCACACCGAGACAGCGTCTTGTGCTATACAAAGCACAAGTTCGTCCTCATGTGGAGTACTGCTCACATCTCTGGGCAGGTGCGCCCAAATATCAGCTAGACCCACTTGACTCCCTGCAAAGACGGGCTGTTCGAATCGTCGGGGATCCCAATCTTACGGACAGATTGGAGTCGCTGGAGCAGCAGAGAGACTTTGGGTCACTCTGTGTACTCTACCGACTCTTTCACGGGGAGTGCTCCCAGGAACTGTTTGACTTGGTACCACCGTCACCATTCTACCAACGTACCACTCGACATCGTAGCAGGGTTCATCCATTTCACCTGGAAACGTTATGGTCTTCAACTGTACGTTTCCAGCGATCATTTCTCCCACGTACGTGCAAGCTCTGGAATGAACTACCTGCTGCTGTGTTTCCCGAGCGCTATGACATGTTCTTCTTTAAACGAGGTTTAAGAAGAGTATTTCCTTCACGGTAGGCAGCGCCCTAGCTGTGCCCCTGGTATTGCAAAGGTCCATGTGCAGCAGTTTTACTTACCATCAGGTGTGCTGCTTGCTCGTTTGCCACCGTCGGAAATAAAAAAAAAACGTATAGAAGGATAGTGTTGGTACTTCGAACGATCGAAACATGAATCTAAAAATACTACATGCGCGCAGACGATTACACACGTACACACGCACACCATTATACAAATTATGAAATCAAATTTTGTTTTTATTAACATAAATCGTCGAAATACTTTTAAAAGTAATGTTAAAAACCTTTTTTGTTTTTCAAATGTGTTGTGACACTATTTGAATGCAGAAATCGTCATAATTACCCATTTATTTTTTAAGAGTTGCGTACGTACATGCAGTACAGTGAACTTGTACATTACGGAATGGTTTCGGCGTAAGCTCCGTTAGGCTCCAATTGAAATGCTTCCTTTTTTGTATGCGGACTTACTTTCTATACGTTATTATTCTAAGATTTAAATCTTCATTTATTTATTAGGTGAAACAAATATACAGCCGTTGCTTCTCTTTTTAAATGACGAACAGAATTTATTAACCTCATGGAACAAAACAGTTCCATATTCAAAATAGACTTATGTCAAAATTTATGTATCAGTAAATATTTTTAAATTACGTAATTTAATATTTAAATCATTATTTATTTATAAGGCAAAACACCATCCCTTTTAAAGACGAACAAAATTTATTAATCCTCTGGAACAAAACAGTTCCACATTCAAAATACTCTTCAGTCAATATTCATGTATTAAAATTTTTAAATTACATAATTTAATATTTAAATTCATCATGGCGTTTACTTGTACATATATTAAACTTAATATCGATAATTAACGATACAAATCATAATTTATAACAATATCATATTTATAACTTACAACTTAAACGTAATTTGAGTTGAATGATAAAATTAACATTAAGAAAGTTTGAAATATTATTTAGTTATGCTCTGGCACTTTGAATCATAACGTCAAAATCGCATGCTGCAAAAGAAAGTCACAATTTTATAATTTTGAGATTTCTTTTTTTAAAGACATCATCCTGCCCTAAGGTAATAAACCTTGTATTGCCGGGGAACTTTACAAACATATAACTATAGAACAAAAAATCACATCCAGACTCAAAACGACGAATACAGAAATAGCGATATTTAGTTGGAACTAGAAGATAAAATAGGTACTTGTTTTTTTTTGGGGAGTGTGTTCTCTCCTCGCATCACTCCGTCCGGGGCGACAGAGGGTAAGCACGCACACCCGTAACCCGCCCGTACAGCACGTCGCCCTCGTCGTTGGGTCGACCAGCGGCGCAGTTTCTTGACTTCAGTGGTCGACCCGACGGTATACCTCAAGGCGGTACCCTCTTCCGTCGACGTCCCCTACTGGGACGCCGATCGCCATCGCGAGGCTAACTTCGTCCGGACTAAATCCCCGGATCGGTCACCGCAGCCTCTGCTAGAGCGGCATCAGGCGCAGGTAGATAAAATAGGTACTTGCGTCTCTATTTGACCCGTGCAATTCTGCCCGTTCCTGCACGCGCATTAAAGTGTTAAAGCGACGATAATTTCTTTTAGACAATGCATATAATTCTAGTGTGAACATAATTAGCTAAACAAAAGAAAAAATGCGCTTTGTTTAATATAATACATAAGCGCCATATTTTCAAAAACATTTTCTTTGATTGCCAAAAGTTATGAATTTTGAATCAAGTCACTTTCATTTATAGCATGCAACATATAGTTATACATACACACACACGGACACACACACACACACACAGCCGTGCACATATTTAAACAAACATATACATAATAATGTTTATAATAATGTCTTATTGTTGATTTAATTAACAATTTAATGATAACTATTACTTTATTCCATAAATAAAAATATTTAAATTACGAACTTTACGTTGTAAAGTAGTACTTTGACCAGTAGGTCTAGGAATAATGATTATTTAATCATTTTTATTAAAATGGACATTTACTTAACATATTATTGATGTATTACAGATAATACAGTACCTACATTAAATTTCATAGAACTAGATATAATGCTATACAAATAAATATAATTCAAGTATTAATGTCAAAATAGTAGACTTTTTTACGCTTACGCGATTATTTGCACGATATTTATACTTAAAACCCAGTTCAAACATTTTCTGGCTATCTATCTACTTGTTCCAGATAAAATTCAAAAAGGCTGGACCGATTTTGTTAATATTTTAGTACCCGATAGCTGTCTCTATAAGGAGTAACTTATGCTATTTTTGCTCTTAGAAAATCCCTATAAAATTTTGCTCGGTCCGGGAATCTAATTCAAGCCCTTATGCACAGCAGTCACGTATCATGATATCTTAAAAGACTTTGCAGATTTAAATTCGGGGTATAACGACTGAAACCGAAAAGAAGCGGGTTACTAGTTACTATTGCTATTATTGGCATTCATATTTTATATAAAGATGACACATTTGAAGACATTTCCTATATTCACACACGAAAAATACTTTAAGATTAAAACAAACAATTACCTACTCTAAAACATCTTAAATATTTGCTTATGTATTATTAATATTGTACAAAACTCTAGCAATATTGCTTTTAAAATGCAATACAAATATACATTTCAACACAAAAAACCATATCATGCAAGACTTAAAATTGTCTATAACTTAAAACTAATTTACTTAAAGTGCAGCCTCAGTTCTATTAACACCCACACGGGTGTTAGGCTTAGGCTTGCCAGAGAGCTTAGAATAGATTTCTTCAATAGTTTTCTGCCTAGTCTCAGGGAAGTAAATCACCGTGTAAAAGCAGGCAACAAAACAGACAACGGCGAAGAATAAGAAGGTCCAGTGAATACCGATCAGCTTACAAAGAATTGTGAACCATTTCGTTTGAATAAAGTTACTCAATTTAGCGCAGACATTGGCGAATGCTGACACAGTGCCACGAAGCTGGAAAAGAAATAATTTATGGATGAAATACAAATTTTCGTTACCATTTCTGATATTTACGCGAGCAGTATACATTGTAAATAAAACTACTTTACGGATTTTATCGCGTTTGTATTTGATTTGAAATAAATTTTGACCCACATTTATGGTGCACTATAAATGTGCGTCAAAACTTTATACTCCGGCCGCTCTGAGTTTGCGTTCCTGACACATGTCCAATCGTCATCACTAGTGATGTACAATAAATAACATTCATTATATTTAATAATGTTATTTATTGCATTCATTATGCATATTTATTAAATTCAATATAGATTTTGTTAAATTTATAGGAATTATTGAGCATGTTTTTTTTAAAAGTGCCTTCATCTTTTTTATGCCATACGGTGAAAGAAGTATTATGGCCGGTTCCATAATCTTTAATTGGGGCCCAGATTAGCTCTATGGTATTGTACTGGCAGTGGAATGGGGGAATTCGAAGAACGCAATAAGCGTTCTCCAGAGCCAGCTCATCTAAAACATAACAAACTTATGCCGGCTTATGGTCATTGACTAATTTCATCAACTCTGCTTTTGGTGTAGACATATTTTCGTCATTGTCACGTCTTTGCAGCCACCGATCCCTCTTTTTATTAGATTTGGTAGGTGCTTTATTTAATTGCACCAAACGATTAGGGGCGTTATCCATTAACATAACTAACGGCTCTGGGAGGCCAGGTAGCAACGCATCCTGGAATCACTCCTTGAAATCAGTCGCGCTCATATCTTCATGGCAATCAGCAGTAGTTTCTTGACTTAAAAACCAATAAACCGTTTCCTACAATACCGTACTTCGCACAACCAGCGTGGCATATTATGAGTCGTGTTCCTTTCCCCATTGGCACTTTCTACGATGACGCTTCAGTGTCATTTGTCCAAGAACGAGAAAGCGTGTGGTTGGGGTTTAGCCTTGTCTCGTCGATGAAAGTGGTATTGTCCCAATTATCAATATTTTTCGCTTCTTTGGTTGGCATAATTATTAAATTTTTAATGTTATTACTCGTTAATAAGGTAAATATAAGATATTTAAAATTGTGCAGTAAATAGTACGGCAGTTCAAAGTTACATCGCCCATTCTGTCATGACCTGCCAGGAACGCAAACTCAGAGCGGCCAGAGTATAATAACTAATTTTCTGTAGCGGGTAGATAATTATAAATATCTGTAATAACGACAACTTGTTGGACGTAAAACATCTTAGTCCGCCCGTGACTATAAACGCTGCAAAGTGTTCGAAACTTCAGGCAATCAAAAATCAAATACAAACGCGATAAAACCCGTAAAGTAGATTTAATGTGTAATACTCGCGTAAACATTAGCAGGCATTAATTATGCTTAAGAAATACAGTGTAACTCTATATAACGACACTCAAGGGACTGTGAATTTTTTGACGTTATAGACAGTTATTGTTAGTTGGAGTGAAAACTAAATTGATATTATTTTACTATTCTAATATTTATCTATACCAATAAATAAAATTGGAGTGTCTGTTTGTAATGCCAAAATAATAGGCTTTTTTCATGCTCACACGGTTATTTGCACGACACCTATGCCTAAAATAGCAATTTAAAAATTTTTGTCTGTCTGTCTGTCTGTTTGTGCCGGGTAATCTTCAAAACGGCTGAACCGATTTCAAAAATTCTTTCACCAATGGAAAGCTATAATATCAGGGCGTAAACTAGGCTATGTTTTATCCCGGTATTTCCACGGGAACGGGAACTACGCGGGTAAAACGACTAAAACCTATAACCGAAGCGAAGCGAGGGCGGGTTGCTAGTTTATTAATATAGTGCAAATTTTACAAACATAAAAACAACTATGCCTAGTCATAGTTGTTTTTATGTTTGTAACGTTTAAAAACTTAACGATAGCCCAGTGGTCGAAGTAAACATGTGCAAGTTAAACGCACAATAAACAAAAGACAGATTTTTTAACAATTTTCGATACGTCAGTTGAGGTAAACACGTGCTAGATAATAAAATAACAAAACAACAAACGAAAGAACGTACACAGCTGCAGTTCTTACTAATTTTGACAATTTAGAAATTACTGCTTAAACTATATATATAAAAATGAATTGCTGTTTGTTAGTCTCGCTAGAACTCGAGAACGGCTAGACCGATATGGCTAATTTTGGCCTTGAATTATTTGTGGAAGGCCAGGGAAGGTTTATACGGTGAGAAAATATGAAAAATTGCGAGAAAAATACTAAAAACAATAATTTCATTTTACCATACAAACTGTTCTTACTTGTCAAACATTTGATGTTCGTCCCGTCGGTTTGGCATTTTTTTGGCATAATTACATGTAGGTCTAGATTAAAAAAAGTTTTTGGAATCGATAAGAAAAGGCGGTATATCGTTTAGTCGTCTTTTACGATACACGCGGGTGGTGAATTGTATTCTTACTCCGTCACCGCACGGATAACACTAAAGCCAAACTGATAAATACTAAAACAAAATGATTACGAAAAACACGGTGTGAAGTTCGCCGGGTCAGCTAGTGCTTAATATCTTATATCTTTAAACGAGCAATTCTTGTATATATAATTCAGGATCTCGGAAACGGCTCCAACGATTTTGTTGAAACTTGGCATACTAGAGGTTTCGGGTCCAAAAAATCGCTCTAGCTAGGTTTTATTTATAGAAAATGTTGTTTTGTCCGTGTTTTTAGCAAAACAAACAATGACATTAAATTTTAAAAGAATATGAATTCAAATTTCGTTGTCAACGTCATGAGTTACGATAGCTCAGATGGGAAGTTGACAGGTTCTAATTTTGATTTTGTTGACATTCAGACAGCGTCGGTTCGAAACTCGGTGTTATTATTATTCTCTTTTTGTAGTTTGTTATATAATTTTCATTATTTATTTTTTATTAATATATATCTAAATAAATTCAACAAAAATATTCCGAGCGAAGCTCGGTCAACCAGATATTAGTGTATTATCGTCGTTATTTCGAGTTAACGTGACGCTATATAGAGTGTATCATTTTATGGATTATATGGTAAACTAACCAAAATCAAGTCATTTTGACGTTTGGAGTTTGTCGTTAAAACGAGTGGCGTTATATAGTTTATACTGTAGTTCATCATCATCTCAGTGCATATATGTTCCAGTGGAATGTATGCGAGCCTAATAGTGGAACGGTTCCATTATTAGGCTCAAGACTCCTCCGTAATAGGAGGGAAATTAACCTACTATACCACGGTGGTCAGACGAGTTGGTATAGGGTTCTGTTCAGAGTTTTCCTTCTCTTGCGTAAATGTTATATGCGTATTTAATCCCTTAGTCGTCTTTTACGATATCCACAGGCAAAATGGCGTGTGGTGAATTGTATTCTTACTCCGGCACGGATTTAGAAATATTTACCAAACACTAAACAAGCCCAAGTTACATAAAGTAAATATAGTTATAGAAACTAAAAAAATAGGGTTATATGATAAATCGGACTAAAAATTTAATGTCAAAGATTGTTGAGGGAAAAAAAATATCATCAGTATCATCAGTAACGATGACTCATCTTAGTCCGCCCGTGATCATGAATGCTGCAAAGTGTTCGAAGCGTCGGGTAATCAAAAATCAAATACAAACGTGATAAAATCCGTAAAGTAGTTTTATTTAAAATATTTTTAATTATCTTCAAATTTAACCCAAAGACAAGTCAGTGAAAATAAATAATTCTGTGTGGTGACGGAGTAAGAATACAATTCACCACTCCCTATCTTGCCCGTGGATGTCGTAAAAGACGATTATGGGATATAATATGCACATAGCATCTGTGAAAGAGAAGGAAAACTTAAATGAAATCGTATACTAACATGTCTGACCAGCATGGTATAGTAGGTCAAATTCCCTCCAATTGTGGAGGAGGCCCGAGCCCACCAGTGGGTCGTATGTGGGCTGCGATGACGATGATGATTAGCACTATTGTGAAAAAAAACGTGAAGCGCTTTTTGACAGTCTTTAAAAACGGACGATCCGGCCCGTGGCTGTAGACGAACGACTGTGTCGGTCCTTTCACATAAAATGTTCCGGCTAATCTTCAAAACAGTTGGACCGATATTGATAATATTTTACTACCAGGTAGCTAGTATAGGAATAACTTAGGAATTAATTAGTAAACTTACTTGGAATGTAAACAAATCTGTAATAATGATGTATGAAATTGGCTGGAATCCTGCCGCATCAGCGAAGATACACAGGCACATAGCCATTACAGGCAACCATCCTGGTAACCAGATACCTGACGATGTCAAGTAAAACCAGGCACCTAATACCAGCATACCAACTCCAACGGCGAATGATGTTGATACTAGAAGAAGCTGAAATAAATGATACATATTAAATATAATCATCATTCCAGCTTATCTCCGTCCCACTTAGGGATACAAACGACACATCGAAGTTTCTGAAACATCGATGTATCAATAAAAACATCGATGTTTGCCATCGATTGTAATTGTAAAACATCGATGTATTGATGTTATTTTATACAATGTTTTGACATCGATGTTTGCTTGTATGATTTTAGCAGAGCCTGCAAAAAAAGCTCCTCATATCACGCAAATGTAGGTGTTTCATGTAAAAAATATGTGCGTTGCGTGCAATGAGGGTTTAGTGATACTAAAAGTTTCACGAAAACCCACCGCAAACACTCTTAGAAAGTAGGGCTTCTGACTCTTTCGCTCACCGAATGAATGCAGTAATAAATTGCTACTGTGAGAATGTGGTACTACCCCGAACGGGCTGTCGCGCGGCTATAGACCTAAGATTATCGACAGTGTAGTCCTTCTACCACTACATAACATAAATTAGATATCCAATATTAGATTTATTAGACTTACTTTTCTTCCAGTTTTTTCCACAATGCAAGTAGCAACGATACTGCCGATCAATTGAACTACACCAATCAAGATGACCTGTTTATTAGGACTCAGCATGAGACTAACAGACTCAGAAGCTCGTTCAAAGACGAACCCTGCGAATATCAGCACGATAAGGTAACCGTCAAACTGCTGAGTGATCTTTATCACAATAGTTATTATGAAGGCTTTGAATGTTGGTTTGTCTTGCCCTGAAATAGATAAAATCCACAGTTAATTAGGAGATTATTATATATATACATGAGAAATTTTCTTTTATATTATTGGATATCGTTTAAAGGTTTGTCTTTGACAAACTTTGGTTATAAAAAATCGTAATATTTATGAACTAGCAATCCGCCCTCGCTTCGCTTCGGTTATAGGTTATAGTCGTTTTACCCGCGTAGTTCCCGTTCCCGTGGGAATACCGGGATAAAATATAGCCTAGTTTACGCCCTTATATTATAGCTTTCCATTGTTGAAAGAATTTTTGAAATCGGTCCAGCCGTTTTGAAGATTACCCGGAACAAACAGACAGACAGACAGACAGACAAAAATTTTTTAATTGCTATTTTAGGCATAGGTGTCGTGCAAATAACAGTGTGAGCATGAAAAAAGCCTATTATTTTGACATTACAAACAAACACTCCAATTTTATTTATTGGTATAGATATTTGCAGTTAATTTGGTAAGGTTTGATAAAAAGTTTTCCGTGTGGTGAAGCCCTCTAATTTATCCGTGGATGTCGTAAAAGACGACTAAGGGATATGATATGCCTATAACACCTGTCGAAGCTAAGGAAAAATTTCAAAATAAAACCCTACACCAATCCGTCTATCTGGTCAATTTGTCTTCTATTATGGTAGAGACTCCAACTCAATAGTAAGAGGTATATGAGCTGAATCTTTTTTCATCACCATCATGATGGTGAAAAAGCAAAGTATACAATATTAATACCATTTTATACATTTAAAATAGGCAAAAATCAATAAAATCTATTTAAAATCTTTATTGGCAATGTAAAACTTCTCAGTTAACTAAATTTGATGTTTTATCTATACGGATTGAATAGAAAGTGTTATAACTACATTTAAGATTAAATTTTAGGCAGATTAGTGATGTAAGTATAGTATCGGGAACGGGTATAATGTATGAGATTTCTGTCATAATTTAAGTATTGTATTCTTCATTGGATAGGAGTAAAAAAAACCGATTAAGTGCGAGTCGAAGTCGCGCGAAGGTTTCCGTACCATTAGCTTTAAAAAATTGCATTTGTTGTATGGGAGCCTCCCTTAAATATTTATTTTATTTTGTTTTTAGTATTTGTTGTTATAGCGGCAACAGAATTACACAATTTGTAAAAATTTCAACTGTCTAGTTATCGCGGTTCTTGAGATACAGCCTGGTGACAGACAGACAGATGGACAGACAGCGAATCTTAGTAATAGGGTCCCGTTTTCACCCTTTGGGTACGAAACCCTAAAAAATATTGTACTCTTGCCAAGTAGTTCCTGCTTAGCAAAATTGTCTGTATGCAACGTAGAAATTTTACAGTTATACTATTTTATCAGGCGTTGTATTCAGATGGCCTACATCTATAGTGGCGTTGTGATATTTAGTTCCATAGAGCGTGAAAATAGCGTTAAATTCATACTAAGGTTCGATATATATCTTAATACAATTCGTTCAGAGATTGGATATAAAATAAACATTATTCCTAACGCCTTTGAAGCTAATTAATCTTTACTACTACTTTACTTGAGTAATTCGTTTTTTATCACTTTATATGCAAAACTTTCAGCTCGATTTGAATACCTTTACGTTTGATCTATTAAGAAATATTAAAGAATAATGCACAGGGGGAGAAAACCTTTAAAAATATATAAAGACAGCGGTCCGATTTTTTCGACAGAAAAAGCGCCTAACGGAATTGTTTTTAAATCTAATTTTAGATGGACTATTATCACATTTGCACACACTTAAATGAAGAGCAATACAATAATAAAATACTATTCAACTAATAAAATTCAAGAAAATATAATTATTGTTTAAAATACTTTCCATAGTTTTAAAAATTTAAATGAAGTTTGTCAAAAAAAGCGTACCAGTACTTACATATTATCTTCCAAACTGATTTCGCATCGGCCTGAGTCTGTTTCTCAACTCTCACGATGCCCTCTATCTCCTGCTCCACAGTTCTGTCGACTGGAGGCACACCGCGTAACCATGCAAGGACAGTTTTAGCTTCCTGAAAGTGAAAATATACCATTCAATATTTATATTTAATTGAAGCTTCCATTAATATTATACTACTAGCAACCCGCCCTCACTTTGCTTCGGTTTCAGTCACCATACCCACGTAGTTCCCGTTCCCGTGAGAATACCGGGATAAAATATAGCATTTGTTACGCCCTGATATTACAGCTTTCCATTGGTGAAAGAATTTTTGAAAACGGTTCATTGGTTCAAACGTGAAAGCGTAACAAACAAACAAACGAACAAATTTACTTTCGCATTTATAATTAGTAAGGATTACTACGTAGGCTGATTTTAAATATCTTTTAAAATTCCCACAACAAAAACCTTAAACGTGGCTTAAAGAAATAATCGTGTTAGTTATTATTTCTGATTACCTCGAAATACATATTTTGCCCATAAAGCCATAATTAACAAGCACAAGGCTTAACGATTCTTAAAGATTAGAATTTTACTTGCTCTTCAGTTAGGAAAAGTTAATTTAAAAAGACTGTAGTAACGGGGCATTGTATGTGTAATCATCATCATCATCATCATCATCATCTGAGCTCATACACGCCCCACAGTCGGGCACGGGCCTCCTCCACTATGGGAGCGAAATTGACCCACTATATTAAGCTGGTAAGACTTGTTTGTATAGGGTTTTGTTACGAGTTTGCCTTCTCTTGCATAGATATTATATGCATATTATATCCCTTAGTCGTCTTCTACAACAACTCATGGGCAAGAGAGGGGGTGGTGAATTGTATTCTTACTCCGTCACCACACGGATAATTTAATACGTAAATGTGTAATATTAAACTTTAAATCATCATTATTATTCATCATTCAATCTTTCGCCGTTCATTTAACAATGATGGACATGTTGGACGTAAGATTCCTTCGTGTTTTGCTATAAAATGCGATCATTTTCGTTTATATGAGGATAATTCCGTGTGGTGACGGAGTAAGAATACAATTCACCACCGTTGGCCTTGCCCACAGGCTTTGTTAAAAACGAGATATAATATGCATATAACTTCTACACAAGAGAAGGAAAACTCGTAATAAAACTAGGGATGTGACTTGGAGGGAAAATAATCGATTAATAAATAATCGATTTTATCACCCAACAGGATTATGACCTTTTTTTTTTAGGATATGTGTGCTTTATTTATCCGGTCGATGGCCCTGTACGGCGCACCGGTGTGGGCGGGGTCCTTGACCGCCCGACTTAGGGCCCTTCTGTGGCGACCACAGAGGGTCACGGCGGTCAGGGCCATCCGCGGATACCGCACGGTGGCGACGGAGGCAGCGTGCCTATTGGCCGGGACTCCCCCGTGGGACCTGGAGGCGGAGATGCTCGCCGAACTATATCGGCGGGTGACGGGGGTGCGAGCGGAGGGCGGTGTGGTCTCGTTAAGGGATCTCACCGCCTGGCGCGTCGACGCCCGCCGAGACGTCATCGCCCGTTGGGCAGTCCGGCTGGAGAGGCCTCGGTTCGGGGTGCGAACCGTGGAGGCCTTCCAGCCGGTGCTGATGCAGTGGTTGGAGAGGCGGCACGGGGTGCTCTCCTTCCGACTGGTGCAGGTTTTGACGGGGCATGGGTGCTTCGTCAAATACCTGCACAAGGTCGTTAGGGGGGAGAATACACCGTCCTGCCACCACTGCGATTGCGACGAGGACACGGCGCGCCATACGCTCGAGGCCTGCGGGGCTTGGGCAGTGCAGCGCTGTGAACTCGTCGCAATCATCGGTACGGACCAGACGTTGCCGGCTATCGCTAGGGCGATGGTCGACAGCGTCGGGAATTGGGACGCGGTCGCAGCCTTCTGCGAGACAGTGATCTCGCGGAAGGAGGCGGCGGATCGCCTGCGTGAAGAGCGCAGCCTCGATGAGGAGATCCGCCGCCGGCGACTGGGGCGGCGCAGGCGCAACTATCTGCGCCTCATGCCGCCCTAGCCGAGGCCGCGGGTGACGTGACCGGGGATTAGTCCGTCACCCGCCGAGAGGCCGACCGCGTGAGGAAAGACCGACGTCCTCCCCGAGGGGGGGACGTCGGTCGATGGGAGGGTACCCCAATAGGGGGTATTCCGTCGGGCCGACCACTGACGACAAGTTAACGCTGCTCCAGTGGTCGGCTCAACGACGAAGGCGACGTGGTTTTCGGGTGGGTCGCGGGAGTTGCGTGCTTAAGCCCCTCTGTCGCCCCGGACGGAGTGGCGCGGAGGCGCGCCGAACGCGGCCCACCCACAAAAAAAAAATGTGTGCTTTATTTACTAATATAGTATGAAACACTGCATGCAGTATCGTGACGACCCTTTTTTTTAGGAAATCTGGCAGTGAAATAATCGGTGGTAAAAAATGGATGGTAAATGGTAAATGTGAAAATGATATTGAAAGAAGAGTGTGTAAGGGAAATATGGTGAATGGTGCTTTGCGCACCTTTATGGGCAGCTAGAGCCTGTCTAAGAAGGCTCGCCTGGCTGTGCATAGAGGAGTCTTTGTACCAACCATAACGTATGGAAGTGAGAGCTGGGTATGGCAGAAGAAACATGAAAGTAGAATAAATTCTGTGGCAATGAGAGCGCTGAAGAGCATGATTGGTGTAAAACTAAGTGATAAAATTAAGAACAGTGTAATCAGGGAACGTTGTGGTATGAATGTTGATGTAGTGACAAGGATTGAGAAAGGTATGTTAAGTTGGTTTGGACATGTAGAGAGAATGAATGAAAGGAGATTAGCAAGAAGAATTTATAAGGCGAATCTCAGTGGAAGTGAAGGAAGTAGAAGGAGAAGACCAAGGCGGACGTTCTACGATCAAATCGGGGACGTTCTTAAGAAAGGCCAGGTTAGAAGTACCCTAAACCGAAGAATATGCATGAAGAGATTAATGAATGTAGAGGAAGCGAAAGTAGTATGTCAAGATCGTAGAAAGTGGAGGGAAGTGGCCTCTGCCTACCCCTATGGGAAAAAGGCGTGAATGTATGTATGAAATAATCGATTAAATTTTAATATAAAAAAAATATCATTTTGATAATCGATTATTAACATCGATTATTACAAAAAAATAATCGATTAATAATCGATTATTATAAAAATCGATTAATTTTTCACATCCCTAAATAAAACCCTATAGCAACAAGTATGATCAGCGTGGTATAGTAGGTTAATTTCCTTCTTATTATGGAGGAGGCTCGAGCCCAACAGTGGGACGTATATGAGATGAAACGATGAGGACGAGGATAATGCAGTAATCGCCACGCGTAGCAGTTGGGTTGGCAATCCTAGTGAAGTGTTATTTGGTTTGCAGGAGGGAGCTGCTGCACGCTTGCCTAGTAACCTTTTTTTTGAAAGGCTCTATTGCCAACGCATGCTGTCTCTCCCGTCTGGGGTGACCCGCGACCCCATAACCCACCGCATTCTCTTCCCTACGCCATGGGGCTGGCACTGGTACTGAATCCCTGAATCCATGAATTCCGTGACCAACCCAGCGGGATAACCTTTCAAGTAACCACTCTGCCCGACTCTCGGAGCTAGTGAACTTTTAGCACATGCTTGAAAAGCAAGGGATGCGACAATTGTATTCTATCTCGTCACCACACGGGCACTTTTAATATGCGCCCGTCTATCAGTCAGATGGATTCGTACAGCAATTGATTTCGTATTTGTCTTTTTTCACAGTGAACATCACCTCTTTACTTAGTTTGGTTTCTCTACGAAAGAAAAAGGCGTGGTGATCAAATCGACACTTATACACAGAAGTCTTCGTGATACATCATATATTAAAGATTATGTTATGTATATTTCAATACATAATGTTTGAATATGTACTTTTTTGTTTTAAATTTACCTAATAATTAAAAAATATAATAAAGTAAAATAACAGGTATTTCCTTTTAAGTTGATAACTTAAGAGAATATATATAATAACATGTTATTTAAATCTTGAATTATTTTGCATCAGAGTTAGCAAATTAATTTTAAATGTGTATTTTTTTTTAGTTTTTTTTTAACTAGGTAATACATTTATAAGTAATATTGTAAGTTTTTTTTAATATAGTATGACCGAGTTTTGCAAACCAGTTATAATCGTAAAGCAGAAACACATTTATTTTTACTATATTTTAAATATTAAATTAGATTGTTTTTATGATTCTGAACTAAAATTAATGTGTTGTAATTTTTTAAGGTTTTACGCTTGATGCTAATCTAGCCGAAGTCATGAATGGCCAATTGGCGATTAGTTCGCTACCTATCGGGAGGCGATATAAAAGTGATTTCTCACTGAATAATTGTTAGGCCGTCGATGTGGGAAGGTACTAGAAAGTGTAGCAAATGAACGAAATAACGAATGCAGCCACAACCGATTGCAATGGCTTGTATTAGATGTAGAGAGAAAATACTGCAGATTAATACAGGCTTTGCTTTGTCGCTTTTCTGTAGCCTGATCCATAACCAGTACAAAAAATCTCATTTTGTATATTCTGTCTAGGTATATTAGTCTATCTGTCCGTATCATGTCGCTAACGGATTATTTCTCATAAGTCGTATTTTTTTTTTATTGCAAACGGTGGAAAACGAGCAAACAGTACACCTGATGGTAAGTATTGCTGCCGCTCATGGACCTTTACAAGGCCGCTACTTACCGCGAAGAAAGTGAAGGGAGTATGTATGCGTGCATTGAGGCTCGGTGATACCAAAGGCACCACCAAAACCCTCCACACGCAATCACCCTCAGAAAGTTGGGCTTCCAGCTCTCTCGCTCACCGAACGAAGCGCAGTAACAAATCGCTACTACTCAGACGTCGATTTTCTGCGAGAGTGTGGTACTGCCCCGGACGGATCGGCCCGCGGCTGTAGACAGATAACTGTCGACAGTGTGGTCCTACCACTCCTAATTCGTATTCATCATCATCATCATTATTTCAGCCTATTGCCGTCCACTGCTGGATGTAGGCCTCCCTCATGTTACGCCAGAAGGTGCGGTCTTGTGCCGCCTGCATCCAACGTCGCCCAGCAACTTTCATCAGGTCATCGGTCCATCTAGTGGAGGGGCGTCGTAGACGAGTCGTATTATGCAATTGACATGGGAGTACTTGAAAGCTTCTTTTGCACGGGCTATGATCTGGACGTACGATGTTCATTCCGTTCGGTATGGCTCACCCTGGCTTGGCAGTTGGCGGTCCCGTAAACCATCGCATTCCCGCCATTGGGCCGACCACGAGTCGTAAAGCTTACCATTCAATCTTTTAGAATTTATACTTTTCAATTAGAGTCGGTTTTCAGTACATCTCAATTTAACACAATATTGTTTAGAAATAATGCGACTACTTTGATATTAAATTACTATTGTAGGGACGTGTGGTGACGGTGTAAGAATACAATTCACCACTCCCTATCTTGCCTGTGGATGTCTTAAAAGACGACTAAGGGATATAATATGCACATAAGATCTACAAGAGTAGCAAACTCGAAACAAAACTCTATACCAACATGTCTGACAAGCGTGGTATAGTAGGTCAAATTCCCTCCCATTGTGGAGGAGGCCCGAGCCCAACAGAGGGACGTATGTGGGCTGCGATGATGATGATGATTATAGAGCCTATAACACAAAGATCATGATCATCATTCCAGCTCATATACATACGTCCGACTGCTGGGCTCGAGCCTCCTCCTTAATAAGAGTGAAATAGAGCTACCATACGCTGTTCAATGGGGTTGGAATTTTTTTCGACTTTTCCTTCTCTTGCATAGATATTATAACCGTGTTTATATCTCTTTAGTCGTCCTTTACGACATCCACGGGTAAAATAAGGGGTGGGTGAATTGTATTCTTATTCCGTTGCTAGATACTATGGAACTATACTATCCTGTGGAAACTACCTGCACAATCGTAGGTACTTGTTACAATGACGCATCTATACTCAGTGCCAGATAACGTGGCAAAAGACGACCTTCACCTACCTTCACCACGATATCTTAAAATGCAAAAAAATCTATCGTTTACCATACGAATCTATCGAAAAGTTGTATCGCAAAATTCTCTTGGTAGAGGCCTACAAGGAAGCAACATTACAAACAGCACAACTCAAAATTTTACGAAATCTAGTAAAATTACCATAGGAAATATATGTTTATAATATCCTAGAATCATGTATTTCATTGTTTTAAAATACCAGATTAACCTGTAACTGGTGACATTTCATTATTTTATAAATAATATCATTGATAACAATGCCAAATTACTTTCAATGTGTGAAAATTAAAAGTTTTTAAGTAACATTAAAATTAAAGTACCGAGAATATTTATATAAATTCAATATAATATAGATCCTATAATTAAATACGTAATTAGCTTCGAAGAATTATGTAACGCCCAGAAAATGCCAAGTTTTAAGTTATGACACATTTCTTTCAACTCATTTTACCGTCAGGTGTAATAAACCTAAAGGATCGCACAAGTAGATGCAAGATTTTAGGTTATGTGTATCAAACATAAAATATTTTCTTAACTGATTTTAGCGTCAGGTGTACGAGATCAGTGGCGTCGTGTGGCCCAGTTGCCATTTTGTTTGACATTCCGTGTGGAGCACGTAAAAGATATTGAAAAAAAAATGATGGGCCTCGATGACAGTATATACCGAAAGATTGATGCATTCATAATTCATGTATCAGACAGCAGTGATAGTAATAGTAGTAGAAGTGACAGTTCAGAACTATAGATTTTGTAAAGTCATAAATAAATTATATTAGTATATTATTTTACCTCACCTTACGTATTTAACAAAAAGTTAGCCTTAAGATAGGTTAGCTATCAGTTTCATGCTAGGGCAGTGGTAAGATAGGTAACGTATACGTATGCTTTATTATTGCACGTGTAGGTGTTTAATAATTTCTTAATGAAAATTCTAAACAAATTACACTCAAATATAAATGTTTGTAACCTCTGTACTGTCTAGCCACCTTCACCACGATATTACAACGATAAGACGGTTTGTATGGAAAGCGATAGAATTAGCAATAAATTACTTGGATTTGATTATATCGTGGTGAAGGTCGCCAAATGACCTCTTTTGCCATGCTATTTGGCAAACACTTTACTTACTGCTTATAGCAGATATTTCATATAGTATATATAAATAGCATTGAAAAAGACGGATAGCGAGACTGTCTTGGGAGTGCATATATAAGTATATATATACTTATATATGAATTCTAAATAAGTAGAAGTGGAGTACTGCTCACATCTCTGGGCAGGTGCGCCCAAATATCAGCTAGACCCACTTGACTCCCTGCAAAGACGGGCTGTTCGAATCGTCGGGGATCCCAATCTTACGGACAGATTGGAGTCGCTGGAGCAGCGGAGAGACTTTGGGTCACTCTGTGTACTCTACCGACTCTTTCACGGGGAATGCTCCGAGGAACTGTTTGACTTGGTACCACCGTCACCATTCTACCAACGTACCACTCGACATCGCAGCAGGGTTCATCCATTTCACCTGGAAACGTTATGGTCTTCAACTGTACGTTTCCAGCGATCATTTCTCCCACGTACGTGCAAGCTCTGGAATGAACTACCTGCTGCTGTGTTTCCCGAGCGCTATGACATGTCCTTCTTTAAACGAGGTTTAAGAAGAGTATTTCCTTCACGGTAGGCAGCGGCCTGGCTGTGCCCCTGGTATTGCAATGGTCCATGTGCAGCAGTTTCACTTACCATCAGGTGTGCTGCTTGCACGTTTGCCACCGTTGGCAATAAAAAAAAAAAAAAAAAAAAAAAAATATTCTATTTTACATATAGTGACAAATAGAAAAAGACATTGACAATCACAACTAGAATAATAATACAGTTCCGATCAGGAACTAGCTTAAAATATACATATTTATACAATAATTGGTTTTTCTATTACATTAACCTTCTTGTAATAAATATGTTTTGTATATATATTATTGATTATGCATAGATATCGATAAAACATATTAATTGTCTTTGGTGATTTCACGGAACTAAATTATTATTCTAGATTGGATGTTAATAAGATGAAAATTCATAAAATCTTTATGCATTAAATGCAGCTAAAACTTAAAACAAAGCATATTTCGCCAATACAATATTTATTACTAGCAACTCGCTTCGCTTCGGTTTCAGTCGTCTTACCCGCGTAGTGCCTGTTCCCTTGGGAACACCGGGATAAGATATACCTTATGTTACTCCCTGATATTATAGCTTTCTATCTCTAAAAGAATTTTTGAAATCAGTTCGGTAGTTTAAGCGTGGAAGCGTAACAAACAAACTTACTTTCGCATTTAAAAAATTAGTAAGGATTTTAAGTCACAAGCGCGTGGTCCGGGAAGTAATAATGTCAAGCGCTGTAAGTTTTTATTTAACTTAAAATGTGTGTTCGGGGCAAATCATGCCACTGAATTTTAAAATAGTCAACTGAATGACCTGTTTGGCATAATATACAATATTTAAATAAAACCTGTTTTTTAAAATTCACAATAGATTTACTGCTGCTATTTTTCTATGGTTAATCAATAACAATAAGAAGAAAGGAAAGCCTTCCAACTCCTATGTGATGAGCTGCCTTCAGCACTTATCAGCTTCATTTGCCGCAGAAGTTCGAAAATAGATAAATTAAACACGTGTTTCGCCTGAAAATGAGGTATCTTTTGGACGATTTAGCTTCAAATTAGCATTTGGACCGTATTCCATTTTTTTTTCTTATGGTGAGTGGTATATTTTTTAACCTTGCCAAACTAGTGACTCTCCCTTTCAGGTGTTTTCTTTGTTTTTTATCAACATGGTGCACTAAGGAAATAATATTTGTATTGCGGGGGACTTAACAAACTTAGAATCAACGGACACAAATTACATCCACACTCAGAAAAACAATTTGTGGATCGCACAAAGTGTTGTCCTGCGTGGAATTTGAACCCCGGACACAGGTATCACAGATCGGTATCTTAACCACTCCGCCATCTGTGCAATCATGTCAATCAAATGGTTTTCAGCTATGTATAGTTTAATCAATTATAAAATAGTTAGTGCACTGGTTTATATTCTTTTACAAAAATTAACACTCTTCTTCGGATGGTGAATAAGCATTCTAATTTACTCTAAGTATGAGCAAAGTTTTATCAGATGACTATACGTTATATGGGAGAACCAATTTATACAACTATTTACAAACCTAATTTTCACGTACAAGTTAAACATTAGTGTTAAATGTTTTATACAGTTTGTATGGTCACACGAAAGGTAAATAAATCATTTGCCAATGTATCAAAGATGAAATTTTACTGTTATTAGTGCAAACATTCGTTCATTATCATCCTCAGTAGCTGTGAACTCGGTGCGATCATCGGCGCCGGCTTGCTATCAGCCCTCATTAGAGCGTCGGTGAACAAGGAAATTGACACACGGTAGCCATATTTTGAAGTTCTCGTATTAGGCAGCGGAGTAGATCAAAGATAATAATGCACACGTTGCTCCATGATAGGCATTGCGAAGCGCAAATATCTGCCCTTGGGTGACTGGACCGGATTAGATCAACAACCGTAGGAAGACAGAATCAGAAAGGGTGACAGCTCGTCGCTTTGTTATCAGAATGTTAAGGGTGTAAGTACTCAAAATGCTAATCCGCCCGGCAGGCCATGGACGTCGATCCAGTGGCCCATTCAATTGGCGGTAAAACCTAATACTACAGGTTATGGGGCGACTTACCGGAGCGGTAATTACATGGATCTTTCCAAAGTTGTACAACTAAATAATTACCTTCTGAATGGAGTTTGAGTCTTCGGTTCAATTGCTCACCGAACTAAGTGGTTCATAAAATTGATAGTACTCAGATTGTGCTATGTACTGACTTATTTATGGTTTCATACAGAAAACTGCTAGCGGAGTGGCTCTATTACTAAAAAGTGCATGCAATAATAAAATAATATTGAACTTACATCAACTTTGCCTTGCTTCACTAAGAATTCTGGCGTTTCTGGCATTGCGAGGAATATAAAAAATACCACGGTTGGCACCAGAAGACCCAGCCATAGCATTGTTGTGACGCTTAATAAATCAGCACACACGTAGCTTATCAGGTAGCCGATATTTCTGCAAATAAAAATCACAATTTGGGTTCAAAAAAAGTTAAGATTGCATACATATTTTAGTGGTTTAAGCAACGATTTCTCTTGCTGTGTACCTTAGATATAATTGTTAGTGTATTCTGTGTGTTACCAACTTTTATAATTATACGGGAATTGTAAAAACTGGCAAAGGGATTTGGATCATCATACTGGTCAGACATGTTGGTATCACACTGGAAGTATGTCCCGCCTGGGGGCCTCAGCGCCACGACCTGTCGGCTGTCATAGGAATAGACCTGTCGCTGTCGACCATCATCTCAAAGATGCTCGACAGCGACAGGTGCTGGACGTCGATGGCCTCTTTCTGCGAGGAGGTCATCACAAGGAAGGAGGCCGCGGAGCGGGAACGCGACGCACTTGCTTCCGCTGACTCGCTCCGCCGGCGGCGAGTAGGGAGGAGGAGGCGCCGATATGCGCATCTCCTCCCGCCGCTTTGATTGACGACAGGACGTGGCCAGACAGCCTTGCGTTGGGGTGTTGGAGATCGAATGTCAAAAGACGACCTTTCCGGCACCCCATAAAAGTGCGGAAGGGACCGCTGTGGTTTTAGTGGGTATTCCGGAAGCATAGCCGGCGAGTCCCACACTCCCCCTCGTCTGACACCGGAGGGGGATAGTGCGTAAATTGCATTTCCACAGCGAAAAAAAAAAAAGATATGTTGGTATAGGGTTTTGGTTCGAATTTTCCTTCTCTTGCACAGATGCATAATATATGTATATTATATCCCATAGTCGTCTTTTACGACATCCTCGGGCAAGGCAGGGAGTGGTGAATTGTATTCTTACTCCGTCACCATACGGAAAGGGGATCTCTTAGGGGGATATCTTAGGAATTAGAATGCGCATGTCTGCCAATTTTAAGCCTTAAGTCGTATTTTATGACACGGATAATAGGATATTCTCCGTCCGGTGACGGAATAAGAATATTATTCACCACCCCATCTCATATCCGTGGTTGTCGTAAAAGACGACTAAGAGATATATTACGCATATGAACTCTATGCAAGAGATGGAAAGCTCGAAATAAAACTTATACCAATCTGTCTGACCAGTATGGTGTAGTAAGGTCAATTTCCCTCCTATTATAAAGGGTAATTGACCTTACTATACCATGCACCAAAATGAATAGGAAATTATGGGAAAATTGTATTCTTTCTCCGTCACCACAAGGTATATCCTATATATAGAATAGATGAATACAAAAGTATGCAAATTTTAAAATGTAACATTTAACAAATTTATCTTCGTTCTTGCCACCATCCTTGCCTTTTGCATCAGTGATCGTAAAAGGACGATTATGGGACGCAAGCTAAAAATATCATTGTAAAATAAGGAAAGTTCAAATTAAAACACCCATTTGCCAACCCGTCTAACCGGTGTGATTGGATTTCATATTCAAATTTGTTATTTTTTAATTCATCGTTTCTTTTTAATATATACATTTTATTTATTTTTTGTATACACATAATGTATGTGCGTTGAAAGTTTGTAAAAAGTTAAAGTTTTATTTGTTCTACTTCTTTTAGCGTGTTAAAGAAAAATAATGAGTGTAATTTTTTACGATGCACGCGCATACCGTCACGAATAACCAACACTCTGAAGTTAGCACAAATGTTGACTAGCAACACGCCTTCGCTTCGCTTCGGTTTCAGTCGCCTTAGTTCCCGTTCCCGTGGGCATACCGGGCTAAAATATAGCCTAAGTTACTCCTTATATAAACAGCTGGTAGTAAAATATTATAAAAGTCAGTCCAGCCGTCTCAAACAAACAAACAGACAGACAATATTTTTTTAAACTGTATTTTAGGCATAGGTGTCATTCAAATAATCGTATGAGCATGAAAAAAGGCCGAGTATTTTGACATTACAAACAGACACTTCAATTATATTTATTTGTATAGATGTATAGATTAAGCAATGCACCTTTTAGATAAACTGCAATTTTATATTACCTAAAAACTAAAAAATTCATGACATCACCTTATTATTTAACGCCACTAATAAGCCAATCCGACAAGAGGAAGAACAAAAAATCTAAAATCATATACTAATAAATTCAGCTTATTTGGCATATAATGCTAATAACTAATGTATCTTAGACGATGCTTCTTCCTTATCCGTGTGGTGACGCTGTAAAAATACTATTCAACACCCTATTTCTTGCCCGTGGAAGTCTTAAAGGACGACTAAGGGATTATAATACGCAGATAACATCTATACAAGAGTTATGAGTTATAGAAGATTTATGAAATATAGAAGTTATACAAGAAATAGGATGGTATTTTACCACCCTATTTCTTGTATAACTTCTATACTATTATAGTATTCTTACTCCGTTACAACACTGATAATCTGATCTCATCTAGATAGCGGCGCAAAAAAGAAAATTACGTTTTTCTACAGATCAACTTGGGAGATAAATAGAATACAATTATAGTTATGATTAAAACTAAAGAACAGGCTTCTTTACTTTTTTTTTCTGAGTGGGCTACGGTCAGCGCACCCACCGTCCGTCCGGGGCGACAGTAACTAACCCACCCCATAGCACGTCGCCTTCGTCCCCGTTGACGTCCCCTTCCCGGGAAGTCGGTTGCCGTCGCGAAGTCAGCCTCTCTACGGTTGATGGACTAAATCCCCGGTGCGAAAACACAGGCTTAATAGTAATACGAAAAAATAAGTAATGAATCATAGTTAAAAAAGAAATAAAAAGGCTTGAGGTGATTTGTTCTATTTTTAAAAGAAAATACAAATTTGCCTGTGGCCATGAACGCTGTAAAGTATTCAAAACGTCGGGCCATCATCATCATCTTGCCCAATTACTTGGGGTCGACGCAATATGTCATCTGTTTTGACATATTGCAATAAGTTTCGGCAATAACTTTTGTGACCGGCCGCCTGCCTGACGTCAACCCTCCTTGGGAATGTAATCGTTGACCCAAATGGTACCAGATGGTCCATCAAAAAAAGGTCGGGCCATCAAAAAAATCAAATAGAAATGCAATAAAATCCGTAAAACTGTTTTATTTACAATGTGTAATACTCGCTAAACATCAGAAATCATTAAGAAAATACAAAACTAAATAATTAAAAGGTAGCTATTATAAGGTACATGTGTCTATTGTAATCTGTGGTAGCAATGAACAGACTTGACCACTCTGTGGTTTACATAATGGACGCCGTATCACGAATATTAATTATGCATTCAAGGAGAAATCAAATTATCTACCTATTCTACTTGTTTTTATATTCTGAAATCATTTGTTTTTAGTCAATAAAGTAATTTAGATGTATATAAAAATAAGATCTTACAAAAAATACCAAGGCACTATCCGACCACATTTCTTTGGTTTGCTTTACAGACTACAAAATTCCAATCGTTAGATATAAGTAAGATTTCTTGCTCTGTGGTTGATAGTTCGTCTAACATTTCTTTGCCCGCGTTGCGAATGGTTGCGAAATTAAATATAAGTTAATGTATTTGTGTATTTACAATATCCGAGACCGTGCCGTAACGGTGTAAGAATACAATTCACCAGCCCCTGTCTTCCCAGTGGGTATCGTAAAACACGAGCAAGAGATATATAACACGCATATATCTGTGCAAGAGAAGGGAAACTCGAAATAAAACCATATGCCAACACATCTGACCAGCATAGTTATAGCAGGTGAATTTCGCTCCTTTTATGGAGGAGGTTCGAGCCCAACGGTGGGACCTATATGAGCTTATGTGGATGGATATGATATGGATATTTGACCATTTTACTATTCATATTTATATCAAAATTAAATAAAATATTGATGATGGTAGAAATACAAATTCATCACCATCATCATCTCAGCTTATATAAGACCTACAGCTGGGCTTGAACCTCCTCCACAATAGGAGGGAAATTGACCTTACCCTACCGTGCTTTTTTTCATGCTGTAGAAATGCATTTACGCACTATCCCCGCCAGTTTCAGATGGGGGAGAGTGTGTGTGTGGGACTCGCCAGCCACAAAAGTGACCGAAATACCCACTAAATCCACAGCGGTCCTTTTCGCGCTTTTACGAGCTGCCAGAGAGATCATCTGATAACATTCTATCCCCGACAGCCCAACGCTTGGGCGTTTGGTCACGTCCAGTCATCATTTAAGGCGGTGGGAGGGGGAGCGCATAGCGACGTATCTTCCTCCCTGGTCGCCGCCGGAGGAGTGAGTCAGTGAACGCAAGCGCCTCGCATGCCCGCTCCACGGCCTTCTTCCTTGTCATAACAGCCTCACAGAAGGAGTCCATCGACGATATCATCGAGGTCTTGGAGATGATGGTCGGCAACGACAGGTCTTTGTCGATTAACGCCACACTCATGGCATCTCTTCCCTTCCAATTTTGTGGAGGTACTTACCGAAGACCCTATGTACGGTAAGCACCTGTACCATACTATGCTGGTCAGCCAGGTTGATATAGGGTTTTATTTCGAGTTTCCCTTCTCTTGCATAGATGTTATTTGCGTATTATATCCCTTAGTCGTCTTTTACGACATCCACGGACAACATAGGGAGTGGTGATTTGTATTCTTACTCCGTCACCACACGTTAAAATAGAATGCAATGGAAAATTCTAGCTTCATAAATAAAGCTACCTATTACTAGCTACATAGTGCCTTAAATAAAACATTCCGTATTCTCGTAGTACAAGATAGAATATTAAGATAACATTGAGACTGTATTTCATAATAACCTGTACGTGCTCTCATCATATTTGTGTTTATGATATGCGGTTTAATTCTCACAAAGAATCAATGACTATTATATTTTTAAGGCGCCAATACAGGCGACATATGTAGAAAATTATTATATAACATCATCGTTAAAAATATAATAATTGTTGATGATTTATTCATGACCATGGATACAAAGTCCTTCAGTCCAATATATTGTTAGCATAATGTTTCGCAAAAATAATCCGTTAAAACAAGTCCTTAACATTGATTGGGTCCTGACTACCATATCAATAAGTTCACTGGAAATTCACCATTATATCATATTCTATACTTTAGAATTTTGTTTGCATTATATTACATAAAATACTAGCATAATTATTCAGTAATACTGTAAACCGCTAAAATAAGGAATAAAATAAACTCATTTGCAAAAAAAACGGGCGGTTTTGATTTTCATTCATATTTAAAAAGATACAATACCAAAAAGGTTTCAATCGTTTGTACACGTTACTGGCCGGTTTTAAAAATGCTGTGGTATTTAAAAAAGTACGTTCTAAATTCAATTTTTCATTTGATGTTCATTTTTACAGAAAACCCCTTTTTATCCTACATTTTTGGCGCGAAGTTCCAGAAGTTAACATCGACTTTCATAACTTTTATTCAATTTTTATCGATTAATTTCATATCCTTGACTGTCAAAGCTTTATTTAATGCTGTTTGGCTGTATCAAAAATGGTAGATAAAGTGGTAAAAGCTACCAAAATTATCGCGCTGCTTGAAGAGGGTTGCAGCCAATGTTTCGTGGCTAGGAGGCTAAATGTTAGTCGCTCGACAGTCCAAAGGACCTGGCAGCGATATCAGGAGACTGGTTCCGTCGAGAGAAGGCCTGGTTCTGGAAGAAAACCATGTACCCAACCACGGGATGATCGTTTTCTTGTGAGTCGCGCATTGAGAAATCGCAAATCTTCGTATGTGGATCTTAAGAACAACCTCCAAGAAGTAAGAAATGTGCATATTAGTCTATGGACGGTCAGGAGGAGGCTTCTCGCTGCCAATATACGCAGTCACCGCCCGGCCCGCGGCCCCAAATTACTCCGTGAGCACAGAGTTCACAGGCTTAGGTTCGCTAGAAATTGTGAATCATGGACTCAAGACGATTGGAATAGGGTTTTGTTCTCTGATGAAGCCAGGATATCTCTGTTCGGTGAAGATCGACGTCGGCGAGTGCTAAGAAGACAAGGAGAACGCTTTGCAGAGGCATGTTTCGAAGAAATCACACCTTATGGTGGGGGCTCTGTTATGTTTTGGGCAGGAATAAATTCAATGGATCGTACAGAGTTAGTCTTCATTGAAAACGGCTCACTGACTGGGCATCGATACATAACGGAAGTTCTAATTTCTCATGCACAACCCGCATTGGCCGCTCTAGGTGAAGACTAGATTTTTATGGACGACAATGCTCGCGCCCACCGATCCCGCGATGTTAATGCGTATGTGCAAGAGGTCGGCATTCGTCGTTTGGATTGGCCAGCTCGAAGTCCCGACCTCAATCCCATAGAGCATGTCTGGGACGTTCTGAAACGGCGTGTGAGATCAGTACACCCGGCTCCGCAGACCATCAGAGAGCTGAAGAATGTGATTACTGCGGAGTGGGAACGTATTCCGCAAGCAAGTATCCGGGATATACTCGCTAGCATGCCCAGACGAATTCAAGCTGTGATTTTAGCTAGAGGGGGTCACACTCGATACTAAACATTTATCTGCTTTTACTTTATTAAAGAAAAACAAACAAAAAAACTTTTTTATTTTTACTTCATGAGCATATGCACTACTAGCGAATATACACTACTAGCGAGGTTTAGCATTATTTCCCATAAATTGTATCTAAATTTTATGAAATACTGATGAAAACGATTATTTTCTTATTAATTTAGCAAATTGTGTGGATAAAACTACCTATAATTATCAAACAAAGAAATATTAACATTTGAAATGGTTCATTGCTTAGGTGCCCGTTTTTTTTGCAAATGAGTGTATAAGAGAGAGTGCCACTTAACATTGACATTCTCACCAAAACCAAAAATATACTAAACTAGCAACCCGCCCTCGCTTCGCTTCGGGTTCAGTCGCCTTACCCGCGTAGCTACCGTTCTGAAAATCTGTTTCCTATAGGGAAACGCGCGCTTTTTCTTTTGTTTTTTTTTTTGTGTGTGACTTAGTTGTTAGCCTCAGATGGCTGTAACAACTTTACCCGGGCTGTTGGGTGAGCGCTGAGGGCTCTCAACCTGTTTAAAGTTAAGCGATCGATCCCGAAGGCACCCCCTGTGGGGTACGGACCTCGGCTCGGGGGTCGCTGGAAAAGTGAAAAATTATGGATATTTATTTGTCAGGGCCTCGCGGGCTATGTACCTGTACGCGTCCGTCTGGGCGCGTGAGACATGTGCGGGACTGAACGCGGTGCTTGAATTTATTTAGTCGCACGGTATTTTAATTTTGCGATAACTCCTAAGATATTAGTTAAAACTATATGGTGTAAGGTGTAAGGCAATTATGTAGTGCATGAAATGCTTAAGGTAACTAACGTATTTTATTTGATAAGGATTAATATCCTATGCGTCTAAAAATCTTTCAAATTATCACGTTATAATGTGGCCATTTTTGTAAACATTAAAAAGGGTATCGTACGTTATCCGTAAAAGATAGACATAATGCTATTGCAGACTTTTTTGTAGATCTATAAAAGATACACAATTCCACCATACATTGTTTTGATATATCTCCAACAGATTAGACAGCGTTTTCGATAAAAGCTCCCGGGCGGCTTGACTTTTTCCGGCCTCTTCGCCAATTATCGTCATATTTCAACCAATTTACACAAAACATTGATGTATTATACATAAAAACATTCCTCATGAACCACTTCGTCATTTGGGGAAAACCACATGAAAATATGTTTAGTAGTTTTTGAGTTAATCGTGTTCAGACAGACAGGCAGAGTCCGTCGGGGACTTTGTTTTATAATATTTAATAATAATAAAGAAAAGATATATTAGAGTTGTCCAAATTCAAAAAACAACTTCAGTTTAAAAGCTTATGCTTTTAAACTGCAGTAGTGGAGAGACAATTACGGGTGAGAGCCCTCAGCGCTCTATAAGCTCGCTCGCTCGCTCTAACAACTAAGCTCGCTCGCTCTAACAACTAAGTCACACAATAAAAAAAAAATAGAGAGACAATAGTGGTGACAAAGAGATATCGCTGAGTATCACGCTGTATCTTTATTTTAAAACAGCATATCAGCGAGAATACTCGCGAGCCGTGAGGCTGCCTGAAATGTAAGAATTGTAAGAGTGGCATACGATTTTTAAAATACATGACTTTATTAGAGCGCTTTAAAAACACAGGACTCTGCTTAAAAACTATCCAGGACATCACAGGCCACTTCTTTTTTTGTTTTGGGGTGAGTTGCGGTCGGCGAACTCCTCGCACCACTTCGTCCGGGGCGACAGAGGGGCGTAAGCACGCACGCCCGCAACCCACCTAAACACCACGTCGCCTTCGTCGGAGCACGGTTACTTGTCGTCCGTGGTCGGCCCGACGGAATACCCCCTAGTACCCTAACCTACCCTCCCATCGATCGACGTCCCCCCCTCGGGGAGGAACATCACAGGCCACTACAGATACTAAGACGTGTCCTAGAAAAACAGGACGGTTTGCGAATGTAATGTATATATGCTTAGTTCCATGATTAAAGGGAGGGGATTTTTACCATCTCAGCTCATATAACTTCTGTGGGCTATAACGATCAAGCCAAATTGATATAACTAGTCTGTCTAATTTAGTATTCTCTTTCTAGGCCATCGATGTCATAAAACACGACTAAGGGCTATGTAGCTAACATCTATTCAAACTCGAAATAAAACCCTATACTAACTTGTCTGACCACGGTGATATAGCAGGTAAACTTCTTTCTATTATGAGAAGGCTGAACCCAACTTGAAAAGAGGGAAAGAGATTGTTGATTAAGAATACATTAAAATATACCCGAAGATTTTGTAAAAGATGATTAAGATACAATAAACAGATAATTAAAGAGCAAGACAAGAATACCCTGGTTGGAAATCAAAGCATGGATGGTTCGAGCATAAACTAAAACAAAAATCATCGTCTCGTTGTCTCAGCTTATAAAAGTCCCACGGCTGGGCTCGAGCCAACTCCCCAATAGGAGGGAAAATCACCTACAATACCATGCTCAAACATGTTGGTATTGGGCTTTATTTTGAGTGTTCCCTTTATTGCATAAATTTTATATGCATATTATATCCCTTAGTCATCTTTTACGACATCCACTGGCAAGAAAAGGAGTGATTAAGTGTATTTTTTTACTCGGTCACCACACGAAGATTATGATAACGATATTTAAACTAAAAAAAAACTAACTGTATTTTTTTTTTAATATTTCTAGATAATATTGACTCTTAGAAGGTTAGTCTAAATGATTTATCTAAACAACTTTTAAAAGAGAACATGTTATAAATAAATAATGTATTTAATTTATTATAATTGCTGCATTATCATATTATTTTAGTTTAGAATCGACTTCCTGGTGCATTTTTAAAACTATTTAGTGGTTTCATCTTTAAAATACCTAGATGAATAAGTTACATGTAGTAAATAAAAACTATTTTACGGTTTTTATGGCGTTTGTATTTGATTTTTGATTGCCTGACGTTTCGAACAATTTGCAGCTTTCATGGTCACGAGCGGATTAAGATGTATCACGTCCAAAAAGTGGTTTTATTTACAATCCGTAAAGTAGTTTTATTTACAACTAGCAACCCGCCCTCGCTTCGCTTCGGTTTTAGTTGTTTTACCCGCGTAGTTCCCGTTCCCGTGGGAATACCAGGATAAAATATAGCCTAGTTTACGCCCTGATATTATGGCTTTCCATTGGTGAAAGAATTTTTGAAATCGGTCCAGCAGTTTTGTAGATTACCCGGAACAAACAAACAGACACAGACAGACAAAAATTTTTTAATCTGTATTTTAGGCATAGGTGTCGTGCAAATAACCGTATGAGCATGAAAAAAGCCTATTATTTTGACATTACAAACAGACACTCCAATTTTATTTATTGGTATAGATATGTGATGCCTTATATATGCCACTACTAGGCTCGAGCCTTCTCCACAATAGGAGTAAATTTGACCTACTCTACCATATTGGTCAGACATGTCGGTTTTTGATTTCGAGATTTCCTTCTCTTGCACGGATGTTATATGCATATTATATCCTCTAATCGTCATTTACTACACCTACGGGTAATATAGTGATAGTGGTGAATTGTATTCTTACTCCGTCACCAATCGGAATTTTTCAAATAATATTAATTACTTTTTTTTTGTGGATGGGCTGCGGTCAGCGCGCCGCCGCACCACTCCGTCCGAGGCGACAGAGGGGCTTAAGCACGCAACTCCCGCAACCCACCCGAAAACCACGTCGCCTTCGTCGTTGGGCCGACCACCGGAGCAGGGTTACTTGACATCAGTGGTCGGCCCGACGGAATACCCCCTATTGGGGTACCCTCCCATCGACCGACGTTCCCCCCTCGGGGAGGACGTCGGTCTTTCCTCACGCGGTCGACCTCTCGGCGGGTGACAGACTAATCCCCGGTCACGTCACCCGCGGCCTCGGCTAGGGCGGCATGAGGCACAGGTAGTTGCGCCTACGCCGCCCCAAAATAATATTAAATACTAAAGATTTCTGATGTCGTGTAAACACACCTATAAAATTAATTAAAATTGAATTGTCTGTTTGTAATAAAATAGTAGGTTTTTTCTTGCTTACACGGTTAGTTGCACGATACCTATGCTTAAAAATGCTTTTGTCTCCCTCTCTGTTTGGAGTAACCTTCCAAACGGCAGAACCGATTCCAATAATATTTTACTACTAGGTACCTGTCTATATAAGAAGTAACTTAGACTATTTTTCCTCTCAAGAAACCCCTATAAAATTTTGATTAGTCCGGGAATTGAACCTGAGGCCTCATGGACTGCAGTGGTGTTTCGTAACATTTTAGAAGACATTGGCAATTTAAAATGCGGGTGCAAGGCGACTGAAACCAAAACCAAGCAAGGGCAGGTAGCTAGTATATAGTAAAACAATTTTTACGCCTTTTCTTCATTTGTATTGGCAAAAAGCTACAATTATATGCGTTTTTGCACTAAAAACGCATATAATTGTGCAGTGTCGAGTTATGATATTGTTTTTAATACGTTTTTAGTCTCTTCATATAAGTCTTAGTCGCTACCATTGATTGAGTGCTGGCAGCCAAATCACGATTTGTCTGAGAATTTTGCGGGAAATGAAAATGAGCGTGCATTTTCATTATTAAATCATATTCACTACTACGTTTCATAATTTTCTCTGCATTAACTTTACTAATTTTATAAATTGAATCGAAAGAAAGTTTGTTTCTTTGTTTGTTTATTACACTTTTACGGTTAAACCACCGAACTGATTTCAAAAATTCTTTCACCAGTGGAAAGTTATAATATATTTCATCCCAGTATTCCCATGGGGACCGGAAACTACGCCGGTAAGGCGACTGCAACCGAAGCGAAGCGAGAGCGAGTTTCTAGTATTACATAAAATATCAGCAAAATTGTTCCATTAAAAGCCACTACTTGACATTTTGAAATTCCTGTCAAACAACCCTTTACTTCTTCTTCTTCTTGAGTAATGGCATTAAGCTACAATTATGAGCTATTGGTGCCAGTGTTGAGTATAACATATATTCTTCACATCTTCGTATTTACTCTTAGTTAATGGTTTTGGTCAGCTAGTCAATGGTAACACCATTTATTAGGTGCTGACAACCAATCCATGGTTCTTCTAGGCATTTTGACAGAATATAAAAATGCACTCAATTCACTGTTATGTCCTATACACTATATTTCAACATTTTGTCCGCATTATATTACATAAAACATCATCAAATTATATAATAAAACACTAAAATAATGAAAAACATATAAAAGTGCTACATGACATTTTGACATTGGCGTCGAAAGTCCACCCTTTACTTTAAAAGCCTTTTATTGCGGTTGTATTTGATTTTGAAATTTCGACGTTTTGATGTTCATAGTCACGAGATGACAATCCTTAAAATTTTATTTCATAACTGCCTTATGAATATAATTCTATTTTTTTCATTATTATTCATAAGCAGTTGTGAACTAAAATTTATTGCATAACTGCTTAAAAATTCACATAGTTGAAGAAATATTTCAAAATAGTATAGATTACAAAGTTTATTATAATCTATACTACAACCTCGATAAAATCGGAAATAATTGTTTTATTTAGTATGTGTATCCTTACTAATATTATAAATGCGAAATTAAGTTTGTTTGTTTGTTACGCTTTCACGTTTAAACCACCAAACCAATTTCAAAAATTCTTTCACCAATGGAAAGCTATAATATCAGGAAGTAACACAGACTATATCCCGGTATTCTCACGGGAACGGGAACTACGCATGTAAGGCAACTGAAACTGAATCGAAGCGAGGGTGGGTTGCTAGTACATTATAAGTTTATAATGACAACTAAGTGATACACATAACATACTAAGCACAAGATACACGAAATGAGCTAACATTTACTTGTTGAAGTCATTTCGATTTTAAAAGAATTTACTTAAATACTTAATTCTTGCTTTTGAAGAATATATACGCACGTAAATTTCTTAAATCATTATGTTAAGTCATTTGTTCAGAATAATACATTCCTAGGTCAAAATCCTTCCCACTGTAGAGTAACTTATGTCTAATAGTAGAACCTTAGAATAATAACGTATAGAATGTAAGTTCGCGCACAAAAAGTGAAGCATTTCAATTGGGGCCTAATGGAGCTTACGCCGGAACCGTTCCGTAATGTACAAGGTCACTTTACTGCACGTACATACGCAACTCTTAAAAAATAAATAGGCAATTGTAACGGTTTGTGCATTCAAATGGTGTCACAATAGATTTGAAAACATAAAAACAAAATTTGATTTAAAAATTTGTATAGTGTACGTGTGTAATCGCTTGCACGCATGTAGTATTGTTTGCTTCATATTTTTGATGGCTTACGTATGGACACTAACCTTCTATACGTTATTCTAATAGTGGGACAATAATATGGGCCTACGATGAAGAATTAGGTCATTATTTATTTTTTTATTTAGAGAATGTTCTTTATGTTCAAGACATCCTTTATAATTCAATTCATTGATGTTATTTATAGTATTATCATTGTTATTGTTAATTATTTATTCTGATTTTATTTCTTATATTTTTTCCTTGTATATTTCGAGCGGCAGAGGTTTGTTAAAAACCAGTCCTGCATAGTTTCTATGCAGCATAACGCTGATCATTCCTCCAATTATTGTAACTAGTGGTCGCCGAGTGGTCGAAATTCGGTCATAATTTATTTAAGTTAATTTTCTGCTACGAAGTTTTCTTTTAATTATATTTATGTATAATTTTATATTGAGCAAGCTGCATTTTATTAATAACTAATATATGACAAATGTTTATTAGACATTGTCATCATAATTACGATTGTTTGACATTCAGTTCGACCAGAGATTTTAACCGTAAACAAATGTGTATAAGCGCGTGTGTGTATGTGTGTGTGTGTATCGATTGCGTGGTAGCATGCGTAATGCTTTTTTAATGATTTTAATGTATTTATAATGTATTATTATGTAAAGTTTCAGTATCATGCACTTCTCCTCATTATATACTTCAACTGTGCCAAAATTCATACTTGTCCATCCACGTAATTACAAATATTACGTTAAAAGGGGTACAAAGTTTTTGCTTGTCGTATTAATATATAGATATCATTATTTTTATGTGATAATAAATGTTATTCTGTTCTATACTTTGCTACACGTGCACAGCGTCATGCAAAACCGACACTCTGAAGTGAGTAGCTAGCTAACTCAACAATTTTTACGATGCGCGCATACTATGTCACAAATGTCAAATAGATAATGCGTTATAATAAAACTTTCAATGTATTAACCTTTTTTTTTATTGTTAGCTTCGCTTTTTCTACAAACGTAGGATAAAGCGACTGATTAAATTTTTAGAAACATTTTTATCTTGTTACGCCAAAGAAGTATAACTTCTTACGTACGTAGATAAGTACATACACACTTTTTTTATGTAGAGAACTAGCAACGCGACCTCGCTTCGCTTCGGTTTCAGTCGCCTTACCCGTGTAGTTCCAGTTCCCGTGGGAATACCAGGCTAAAATAGAGACTTTTTTTTTGGGTGTGTGTTACGGTCGGCGCACTCCTTGACAGAGGGGCGTAAGCGCTCACAGAGGGGCGTAAGCGTGCACAGAGGGGCGTAAGCACGCACACCCGTAACCCACGCACGTCGCCTTCGTCGTTGGGCCGACCACCGGTGCAGAGTTTCTTGACTTCAGTGGTCGACCCGACGGCATACCCCGAGGGAGTTCCCTCTCCCGTCGACGTCCCCTACTGAGACGCCGATCGCCGTCGCGAGGCTAACCTCTCCGCGGATGCCGGATTAAATCCCCGGTCCGGTCACCCGGGGCTAAAATATAGCCTATGTTACTCCCTGATATTATAGCTTTCCATTGACAAAAGAATTTTTGAAATCAGTTCAGTGATTTAAGCGTGAAAGTGTAACAAACAAACTTACTTTCGAATTTATAATATTAGTAAGGATGTATATTCTCTATGAGTTGGATCGCAACATATAGAATTTTGAGATTCAATGCAAATTTGACAACGCATTCTTGAAATCCTTATCAATGGCATCAATATTTTAACGTTATATAACATTGAGGTCAATGCCTAAGAATATGCAAACTTTTCTGTATGTCCGGTTGAGATTTGTTTTCCATATATAATATATTTCTATATATTTAATCTACCTCTTTAAATAATTAATTAGCGTGTGTTATTCGCATTATCATAAAACACTTCAAATCTATGGTGACAAAAGCATATATACGGTCGAATTGAGAAGCCTCCTCCTTTTTTGAGGTCGGATAAAAAGAATGGTCCATTGCTAACGATTTGAATTAGAATTATCTATAAAATTACAATTTTTCTCTACATGATCCTTTGATCATGTAGAGCAAAATTACCAACAAGGTAAAAATTTAGATACGAATCAGAATTATTTATAAAATTGCAACAAGTTTACAGATTTGAATCAGAATAATTTATGACATTTACAACAACTGTACAGATTTGAATCAGAATTATTTATAAAATTACAACAACCTAAATTATAATTTACGGATTCGAATCAAAACTATTAGTAAAATTACAAAAATTAAACTTTTATTTACAGATTTTAATTATAATTAGTAGCAGCGGTAGCCATAGTAGGAAGTCTTTTGGCTGCAAATCCATGGTGCAAATCTAACATTCTTAGTATGTACACATTGTCTGGCATGCTAAACGTTTTAGAATACAATGTGTAACTATTCCTTACTTTCACATGGGATTCTTAAAAACCTGCTTAGAGATCAACGCAAAGAATAGGAAGCAGAACTTTTCAGGGAATGTCCTATATGCAATAGTGGCCGAAGTAAAAATGATATTTTTGTAAATAATGTTATTTACTATACAATTCTTGCCTATGATGTCTTGCCTATGAAGACGTGAGTTTGTAATTATAATAAACCAATTATATATTACGTAGAACAAGAAAAACACAGCGCTGACTGACACGGAGATCGATTATGTAATTTGTCTTCCGCGGAAGTGTCAAGGACATATTCGTAGCATCGAAATAAACAAAAATCTATATAGATTTTACCAAAATATAATCAATAAATACCGTGTGGTGACGGAATAAGAGTCCAACTCACCATCCATATGTTGCCCGAGGGTGTCATAAAAGACGACTAAGGGATATAAAATGCATATAACGTCTATGTAAGAGAAGGAAATCTCGAAATGGTACCTTATACCACCATGTCTGACCAGTGTGGAATAGTAGGTCAATTGCCCTCCCATATAGGAGGAGGCCCGAGCCTAGCAGTGGGACATCTATGGCCTAATATGATGATAATGAATCAATAAATATAATAATCGACAGCACAGTTGGCGAAATGATCTAACTAGCTATTGAAGTAATGAGTGTCGTGGGTTCGATACTCAAGCATGAAAATTCTTTCAAGACTGGGTGCTAGTTTTGACGCGAATGTCAAAATGTCACGTAGCACTTTTATATTTTTTTCATTATTTTAGTGTTTTGAAGTGTTATATTGAATAATTTTGATGATATTTTATGTAATATAAGTTATGCAGTATAATATTTTATGCAGATAACATTCTGAAATGTAGCGAAAATTAAATAATAGTGAATTGCGTGCATTTTGACATTCTGCCAAAATTCCCATAGAAGGCATGACTTGGTTATCAGTACCAAATCATGCTAACTACTGACTGAAATACGAAGACTTAAAGACGTGAATAATTAATATAATACTCGACACTGGCACCAATAACTTATATTATTGTAGCTCACTGTCATTAAATAAGAAGAAGAAGAACAAGTCTGGGTGTGATTTGTGTAAATTAAACAATTAAGTTTCCGTGTGGTGATGGAATAAGAATTCACCACACCCTTTCTTGCTCGTGCGTGTTGTAAAAGACAAGTACGAGATTATAATATACATACAACATCTATGCAAGAGAAAGAAAACTCGATACAAAATCCTGTAACAACTAGGGAGGTAAATATCGAAACCAAGAACATCGGTGTATCGATACATCGATTGAGAGTAAGCATCGCATCGATGTTTTAGAGATCTATGCGATTTTTTTTTAGTTAAATCAAGCATATTTTTTTACATGAAACACCAACATCTTCGTGATGTGATGACCTTTTTTAGTTATTTAGAAACAGAGTAGCTAAACTATTACGCAGGTTCTGCTAAAAGTATGATACATTTTAAATCATGCAGGCAAAACATCGTATAAAATAACATCGATACATCGATGTTTTACAATAGTGAACATCGACGCCATGCATCGATGTTTTTTTTTGAAACATCAATCGCAAACATTGATGTTTTTTTTGAAACATCGATATTTCAGAAACATCGATTCGTTGTTTGCATCCCTAGTAACAACACGTCTGACCAAAGAGGTATAGTAGGTTAATTTCACTCCTATAGTGGAGTAGGCTTCAGCCCAGTAGTGGGACGTAAATGAGCTTTGATGATGGTGATAAAATAAACAACTGAGAAAGGAACCTTTTACCAGGATAAAATATAAATTTACATAAATATCTAAAAGGTACAAATCTACTTTATCATTATTTATGATACATTGCAGAGTCGTAAGATAGCGGGAGCAACTCTCCAAATCTCAACCATATTGTACGGAAGAATTGAGAAACTCAAGTAAGGAAATTATTTTCTTGGACTTTCTTGTGATTGGTAAGCCATTGGTAAGTTATTTTCAAGTAACTTAAGTTGAGAATAATTTAAATTTTTCTGTAAAATGTTTTGCCGCCAATGTGGTTTTAATTTTTTACATGAATTATTATCAATATTTCAAGTTACAAGACTACTGGTATTGTCCACAAATAATTTTTATTTACACAGTTTTATTTGAGCTTGTCTTTTCTTACTGTAACGTCAAATGCTCAAGTTCTTGGGTCGTCTTTTACGAATGGCAGAAAAAGATAGGTTGGTGAAACTTTTTTATGAAAACAATATGTCATCCTTTCTTTGGCGTTCGCAGAGTTTATATATACTAGAGATCTAAATTCGGCCATAATTCATTTAAATAAATTTTTCTGTTACAGAATTTTCTTTTAATTATATTTATGTATAATTGTAGATAGAGCACGCTGTATTTCACTAATAACTAATATATACATAACTACAAATATCTATTAGACATTGTCACCATAATTGTGATTGTTTGATATTCAGGAGATTTTAACCGTAAACAATAGTGTACTTATAAGCGTTGGTGTTTGTGTATGTGTGTGTGGGTTCGATACTCAAGCATGAAAATTCTTTCAAGACTGGGTGCTAGTTTTGACGCGAATGTCAAAATGTCACGTAGCACTTTTATATTTTTTTCATTATTTTAGTGTTTTGAAGTGTTATATTGAATAATTTTGATGATATTTTATGTAATATAAGTTATGCAGTATAATATTTTATGCAGATAACATTCTGAAATGTAGCGAAAATTAAATAATAGTGAATTGCGTGCATTTTGACATTCTGCCAAAATTCCCATAGAAGGCATGACTTGGTTATCAGTACCAAATCATGCTAACTACTGACTGAAATACGAAGACTTAAAGACGTGAATAATTAATATAATACTCGACACTGGCACCAATAACTTATATTATTGTAGCTCACTGTCATTAAATAAGAAGAAGAAGAACAAGTCTGGGTGTGATTTGTGTAAATTAAACAATTAAGTTTCCGTGTGGTGATGGAATAAGAATTCACCACACCCTTTCTTGCTCGTGCGTGTTGTAAAAGACAAGTACGAGATTATAATATACATACAACATCTATGCAAGAGAAAGAAAACTCGATACAAAATCCTGTAACAACTAGGGAGGTAAATATCGAAACCAAGAACATCGGTGTATCGATACATCGATTGAGAGTAAGCATCGCATCGATGTTTTAGAGATCTATGCGATTTTTTTTTAGTTAAATCAAGCATATTTTTTTACATGAAACACCAACATCTTCGTGATGTGATGACCTTTTTTAGTTATTTAGAAACAGAGTAGCTAAACTATTACGCAGGTTCTGCTAAAAGTATGATACATTTTAAATCATGCAGGCAAAACATCGTATAAAATAACATCGATACATCGATGTTTTACAATAGTGAACATCGACGCCATGCATCGATGTTTTTTTTTGAAACATCAATCGCAAACATTGATGTTTTTTTTGAAACATCGATATTTCAGAAACATCGATTCGTTGTTTGCATCCCTAGTAACAACACGTCTGACCAAAGAGGTATAGTAGGTTAATTTCACTCCTATAGTGGAGTAGGCTTCAGCCCAGTAGTGGGACGTAAATGAGCTTTGATGATGGTGATAAAATAAACAACTGAGAAAGGAACCTTTTACCAGGATAAAATATAAATTTACATAAATATCTAAAAGGTACAAATCTACTTTATCATTATTTATGATACATTGCAGAGTCGTAAGATAGCGGGAGCAACTCTCCAAATCTCAACCATATTGTACGGAAGAATTGAGAAACTCAAGTAAGGAAATTATTTTCTTGGACTTTCTTGTGATTGGTAAGCCATTGGTAAGTTATTTTCAAGTAACTTAAGTTGAGAATAATTTAAATTTTTCTGTAAAATGTTTTGCCGCCAATGTGGTTTTAATTTTTTACATGAATTATTATCAATATTTCAAGTTACAAGACTACTGGTATTGTCCACAAATAATTTTTATTTACACAGTTTTATTTGAGCTTGTCTTTTCTTACTGTAACGTCAAATGCTTAAGTTCTTGGGTCGTCTTTTACGAATGGCAGAAAAAGATAGGTTGGTGAAACTTTTTTATGAAAACAATATGTCATCCTTTCTTTGGCGTTCGCAGAGTTTATATATACTAGTGATCTAAATTCGGCCATAATTCATTTAAATAAATTTTTCTGTTACAGAATTTTCTTTTAATTATATTTATGTATAATTGTAGATAGAGCACGCTGTATTTCACTAATAACTAATATATACATAACTACAAATATCTATTAGACATTGTCACCATAATTGTGATTGTTTGATATTCAGGAGATTTTAACCGTAAACAATAGTGTACTTATAAGCGTTGGTGTTTGTGTGTGTGTGTGTGTGTAGCGATTGCATGATAATGTGCGTAATGCTTTTTTAATGAATTTAATGTATTTCTAATCCATTATTATATGAAATTTCACTTCTCCTCATTATATACTTCAACTGTGGCAAATTTCATACTTGTCCATACACGTAATTTTCGTAAACAGGGGTACAAAGTTTTTTTTCACGTATTAATATATAGATAGTAAATATTCATACCTGTTTAATATAAGTAAGGATCCTAAGGCCCCTCTGAGGTCAATATCACTAATCTCCTTGAGATATATAGGTAGTACAATGTAGCACGATGAACAAGGTATACCGGCCACTGCTCGGGCCAGGATCAGCGCCCATGGCTCCAGGCAGAGCAGCTTGATCTGCCAGTAGATCTGAGAAACGAAATAGTATTTCATTCAAATTTACTCTAGAAGTGGTGACTAAAAATTCCAAACATGATTCTCAATACGAATGTGGGCCTAGTGAATCTATATAAATTATTCGTTCTGTTTCTGAATAATAACACATTGAAATGATTTGAAAAATATTTTTATATTATACTAGCAATCCGCCCTCGCTTCGCTTCAGTTATAGGTTAGGTTATAGTCGTTATACCCGCGTAGTGCCCGTTCCCGTGGGAATACCGGGATAAAATATAGCCTAGTTTACGCCCTGATATTATAGCTTTCCATTGGTGAAAGAATTTTTGAAATCGGTCCAGCCGTTTTGAAGATTACCCGGAACAAACAGACAGACAAACAGACAGACAGACAAAAAATTTTTAATTGCTATTTTAGGCTACGTGTCGTGCAAATAACCGTGTGAGTATGAAAAAAGCCTATTATTTTGACATTACAAACAGACACTCCAATTTTATTTATTGGTATAGATAGCCCGCTTGTTGATAAAGATTATTGCAGGTTATAGATCAAACCATTGGTTAATCCAATATATAGGGGCTGAGTGGTCATTATAAATATTAGAAATGGTAAATAAAAAATATTAATTATTTATTTTTTTAAACAGGCTTTTATTTAAATGCTCTAAAACGAAGAAAACAAATTGTGAATGCAATCCAACCCATCATTTTATTAACTTATAAAATTTATATTAATATAAATAAAAAGCTTGTCGCGAGAACACGAACATATATATTTTTTTTTCAAAAGAACTAACTTTAATTCTGAGCAAGTGATAAGAACGCGTCTAAGTCTTTTGTTGGAATTTAATATTACTTAGTAGAGAGGTACGATGTTGTTTAAAAATGTCTGTTCGTAGTTAAATCTTGTCAAAGAAATTCTGGGCAACAATGTCCCATTCGCCGCATGGTAGAGTCAGATAATTGTAATTTTATTAATATAGATAATTTTTGCAAGCATGAAATCAAAATATAGACATAGTAATACTGAACATTTATCATTGAAATAATTGTACTGATTCTATAGAGATGTAATGAAGTGTTTCATTGGCTTGTTTTATTTAATTCGAATATTAACGTTATTCAAATTTTATAATTTTATCTTATTCTTTATATAAGCTTTAATGTTGGTGATTACTTTTATTATTTGATTTTCTATTTTTATTAATAAAATTGTATCTATTTAATGTTATTTGTATTTCATATCCTTTTCTAGTGGCAATATATGTCTAATTTTCTTGTGTTTATATGTAGATAATGTAGTGGGCTACAATATTGTTCAAATAGTCTGCATTTATTTTTAATATTTATATTTTAGCTGTTTATTGTCCCATAGCAAATAGAATAAAGTATATGAGAACACGTATAGTAGAGTAATTTGGCGATCGCTAATTTACCTCCCAATATGGAAAAGATAACAGTGGAACCGAAGAAGACTTCTTCTTTTATTATTTATAGGATAATAAATGCTCTCCTTATCACCATTTCCTTTTTTTTTTTATTGCAAACGGTGGCAAACGAGCAAACAGTACACCTGATGGTACCTTTACAAGGCCGTTGCCTACCGCGAAGAAAGCGAAGGGAGTGTGAATGCGTGCATTGAGGCTCGGTGATACCAAGGGCACCACCAAAACCCTCCACACGCAATCACCCTCAGAAAGTTGGGCTACCGGCTCTCTCGCTCACCGAACGAAGCGCAGTAACAAATTGCTACTACTCAGACGTCGATTTTCTGCGAGAGCATGGTACTACTGCCCCGGACGGGCCGGCTCGCGGCTGTAGACAGATAACTGTCGACAGTGTGGTCCTACCACTCCTACTTTAGTAATATTTTTAGATATGATCACAAATAACTGTAATCAGCATTTCCTAACGGACTAGCTAATTTCGGTACTAATCAACTAATAATATTTAATCATCATAGAGAATAAACAGTTATTCAACATATTAAAAACTGTAAAATGTTTATTCTTGAACTAAAATGAACTGTATAATAATCTGCACGGTATACTGTTTTCTTATTTTCCTAGAATAATTGAAAACGTTTATCCGACAAGTGAAACTGGCGTCGGGATGACTATTGATGATATTATACATCTTATATTCTTTGATAGGCATCTCCTTCTACCTTTTCAGTCTATAGATATCCACTGTTAGATTGTATCTAACAGTGGATATGGCCTTATCACAAGGACTAATAATACCAAAATTACAACGTACAAGACAAGTGAAAAAAATCATCTGGACTATATAAGTCCTACCATTGGACTGAGACCTCTTCCACAATAGGAAAGAAAGCGACCGACTATACCTCGTTGGTCAGACGTGTTAGGATCAGGTTTTTTGTTGAGTTTTCCTTCTCTTAGATCGATGTCAACCGCACATATTTCTTTGTCATTTTTTACAACATCCAATTCCACGGGCAAGAGAGGGTTTATTCTTACTGGGTAATCATAAAATCTTCCGTGTGGTGACGGAGTAAGAATACAATTCACCATTCCCTATCTTGCCATTGGATGTCGTAAAAGACGACTATAGTATATAATGTGCACATAACATCTGTGCAAGAGAAGGAAAACTCGAAATAAAACCCTATACTAACATATCTGACCAGCATGGTATAGTAGGTCAAATTCCCTCCCGTTATGGAGGAGGCCCGAGCCCAACAGTGCGACGTATATGGGCTGCGATGATGATGATGAATCACAAAAAAGATCAACAGCTGTTATAATTTTGCAGGAGATAGTCCCTGTGTTTTAGACTGTTTCTTCTTTATGACAACTTGGCTGGCTATAGCGCGCTAGTCAGTCATGTTGGCATAAGGTTTTATCTTGAGTTTTTCTTCTTTTGCGTCGATGTCATCCGTATATATATTTTTAATCGTCTTTTACGACACCCACGGGCAATTCTTACTCCGTCACCACACGGATATATATTGAATATATTGTGTATTTAATTCACAATCTAGATATAAATTAGTTATTAATATATTGGTGTATTAAATCATGCATACCTAAATGCAATTCAATGAAAAAAGCAATGATACAAGTATAATTTTTTGTTGATACAAGTGTAAGAATATACAAGATGTTATTCATATTAAATTCCTTACAAAATCATGTCTAAACGAATATTTAAATATTACAAAATATTTATCACCATGATCACCTCAAATAATATGCGTTCCCAATGCTGGATTTTCACCACAATAGGAAGGAATTCTTACGCCGTGTTGTGGCGGAGTAAGAATATAATTCACCATAACCTCTCCTTTTGATCCGAATGCGAAGTATATCTGAAGTAAATCCGAAGTATATCTATCAGCCTGATAAGGGGATTAACTGTAAATAATACTATTTTTATGGATTTTATAGCGTTTGGATTTGATTTTTGATTGTTCAACGTTTCGAAAAAATAGTATATCATTAACAATATATAATACTCGTGTAAACATTAAAAATCAAGGGGATATTAAAGTTCAAATTCTGTGGGGTGATGGAGTAAGAATATCATTCCCCACCTCCTTTCTTTCCCGTGGGTCTCGTAAAAGACGACTAAGGAATTACAATATGTGGATAACACCTATGTAAGCGAAGGAAAACACAAAATAAAACCTTGTACTAACCCGCTTGACCAGCTTGGTATACTAGGTCAGTTTTACTCCCATTGTAGAATAGGCTCGAGCCTAATAGTGGGATGTTTAAAAGCTGTAACGATGAGGAAGGAAATTGACATACCTTGGGCAGTTATGTTGGTATAGGTTTTATTTCGAGATTTCTTTCTCTTGCGTAGTATAATTAATATTATATCTTTTAGTCATATTTTATGACATTCAAGGGTACCTGACCCAAAGGTTTGGTAAGAGAGGAGGATAGTGAATTGTATTCTTACTCCAATACTACACGGAACAATCTATACTTAAAATAGAAAAATAATCAAGATTAATAATATAGTTGGAAATTTGGAAAATGACCACAATCAAAAATTTGCGTGCAGTGACGGTGTAAGAATACCATTTACTAACCATTATCTTGCCCGTGGGTATTGTAAAAAGCGACACGGGCCGGAGAGAGGGGAGTGAACTGTATTCTTACACCGTCACTACACGGCAAATCTATAATTAGCCATTCGAAACCTTTAAAGGCATTCGAAACCTCAAAAATCATGGCCACAAACCATTCGTAAGACAAAGTATAATTTTTAGCACTGCAAATAAATTATTTTCTTACAGCGGGCCTTAAAATAGTACTATTCGCGGATATTAAGTTATATACAAATTTATGAAGGCCATATCTGGGTTGAACAAAAAAAAATATCCGGCGTGTCAATTTGAATGGAAGGAAAATAGATGTTTGTTTCGGCTCATATACGTCCCACTACTGGGCTCGAACCTTCTCCACAAGGAAGGGAATTGACCTTAGTATACGATGCTAGTCAAACAGGTTGGTAAAGCGGCATCCACGGGCAAGATTGGGAGTGATGAATTGTATTCTTAATCCGTCACCACACGGAAAACCAGCGTATTATACTACGTCTATTTCCTTTCTAATGGAGAAAGTACAAAGCGATAATTTTTTTTTTTTTTTATTATTTATTTATTTCATCTCATCATCATCTCAGCCCATATACGTCCCACTGTTGGGCTATGGCCTCCTCCATAATGGGAGGGAATTTGACCTACTATACCATGCTGGTCAGATATGTTGGCATAGGGTTTCATTTCGAGTTTTCCTTCTCTTGCACAGATGTTATGTGCCTATTATATCCCATAGTCGTCTTGTACGACATCCACGGGCAAGATAGGGAGTGGTGAATTGTATTCTTACTCCGTCACCACACGGAAATTTATTTATTTATTTAAAGAAATGAGTGTGATTTATAAACTAGGAGTTATTCCTTTCCTAGTGGTGAAGACCAAACTCAAACTGTGACACGTAAGCGGAGAGATAAGACGAAGAAAGATATAGGAAGGATTTAGACAAAAGCAACCGTTTTACTCATTACAAGGAAAAGATTTTTAACAAAACTGTCTGTCTAAATAAGTAATGTCCAGAAAAAGTCGTTAAAAATACTCATAATTGTGAATTTCATTTCTAAATAGCATCCGTTGGTTATACGGAAAATCTATTCAAGTTTTTACTACTTAACTTTTTTTTTATTAAATGAATAATAGCTTCTTTTAGCACCGTATTTGAAGCATGAAGCGAAGGGTGCTGAAAAAAGTTGTGGTTTATTGAACTTTATGCTTCCTTCCTATACTGAGTTTGTTGTCCTATTTCCTTAGACATCATGTGATAGTATTGTTCTTTTAAACAATAGTGAACGAAATTCTCAGACCTATATAGTTTTTTTTTTATCTTTTAATAAAGACAACGCTCTGCACTAAGGAAATAATCCTTGTATTGAGAGAGACTTTACAAACATATAATTAACGGACACAAATTACATCCAGACTCAAAACAACAATTTGTGGATCGCACAAAGTGTTGTGCTGCGTGGAATTCGAACCTGGAACTAAGGACACGAAAAATGTATCGATACTTTTAGGTATCGAGTACTTTCCTTTCGATACCGATACTTTTGTACTCGATACTTTGCATTCGATACTTTTACTCAATGAGTACTTCTTGACAGGTATCGTATAGAATATAGTGAGTATCCATATGAAACTTGACCTTGCAGCTTATATTTAGGCATGCCTTCTAGTTCAAACCTAATGAACCTTCTAAAATGTGGCTCGCAATATTTTAATCCGTTCACAGACGATCAAAATTCCTAAAAAAAAGACAGACTCCAGAAAAAGTACTTAGTACTCGATACTTTGGAGTATCGATACTTTATTTAGTACGATACTTTTTCTTCGATACTACTCATCGAGTACGAGTACAGTATCGATATTTTCTGTTCGATATCTTGTCCCTACCTGGAACACTGGCACGGTAGGTAGGTATCTTAACAACTACGCCATCTGTGCAGTAAATGCTTATAAATCCTTTTCCTCCCTATATTGTTATGTACATATTATATATACACATTATATATACTCTTACTTTCGCGAATCTCAATGCGGCGATCTATAGGTAATATTAACCCAATCGCTAAATCCCCTGCTAAATAATAAAGATTCTATTCTTTTGTTTTAATTCCCCTTTAAGACCGATAGATAGATGTAGTTCGGATGGATAAAGTTCAACAGTGTTACATCTAGATCCGTGTAGTGAAGAAATGAGAATAAAATTCACCACTCTATATCTTATTTTATTTTATTTTATTATATTTGGGATAACAACAGTCCTTACAAATGCGTATGAGATAAAGATAAAGATAAAACTGTTTTATTGACACTTAACTTAAATATAGATGTTACAGTAAGTCGAATGAAATATAAAGGTTTTATAAGAAAATTAAAATAATAGTTAAACTTAACTGTAAATACAACACAAAGAAGAAAAACAAAATATGATAAGTGTCAATGAGGTTCCCATTCAGCAATAATGCTACAGTGCAATATGCTACACTGCAACGCTGATTTTCAATGAGTACCTTAATGACGTACGAATTAATCAAACGAACAAAAAGCCTAAGCGACAAGATAGCAGTTACATAAATATAGAGATACATAATAAGAATTTAATAAATAAGAAGTATATTTTAATAATAATTTGATACAAAAGAAGAATGTAATTATAAGAATTAGGTATATTGAGTAGGTACATATGTCACCGGATTATAGTACGAACCGTTAGTTTATAAACTATCTAGTGAGATTATAAACTATCGATAGATTGTGAACGGACACAAAAATTTACAATTTAACGCTTATGTTTTCGTAAGATTATAAACTGACTATGTTCAACCGTCAAATTGTAATTTTAATTCTTTTAACCATCAGTTCAAAAAGAAATGACCCAATCACAGCACTGTCTACAATTTCTCGCCTGCGAATTTGTGAACCGTCCTCTGATTGGTAGGCGTTATAGATGGCATGTGTTCGTGTGCATAGAGTTACAAACATAATTATCAGCAAAAAGCTCATTGTCAGCAAATATTAACGTACATTATTAAATACCACCAAAACACTGTCTAATATTTTTAAATTGATGTAATGTAGTAATGTCGCTAAAATAATAATGGTGGAAGGCAGCGCGCGAAAACAATGATTTTTTGAACCAATCAGCGTACAGTTTGCGTTTTGTTCACAATTTAACGGTTGAATATAGTCAGTTTATAAACTTACGAAAATATAAGCGTTAGATTGTAAATTTTTGGTGTCCGTTCATAATCTGTCGATAGTTTATAATCTCACTAGATCGTTTATAAACTAACGGTTCGTACAATTTTACGATGACACATATAACATAAAACAAAATTACTAACTAATAGGACCAAATGCGGTTATCCACATTATTTATATAATTAATCGTAATACGGTAGTTACATACTAAACCAGTTCGACGAATCAATGACCATCCAAGTACCCACCATTATTTCAATATCCGAATAGCGCTTGCCTGTGGATGTCGTAAAAGACAACTAAGGTATATAATAATCATATGCAAGAGAGCCCGAGCGGGTTGAGAGCCCTCAGCGCTCACACATAGTCCGGGCTGAGCTGTGAAAGCCATCTGCGGCTAACAGCTATACACACACACACACACAAAAAGAAAAACAAGCCCAACCAACCTGACTGATCAGCATGGTACAGTAAGATCAATTTCCCTACTATTGTGGAGGAGGCTCGAGCCCAGCAGTGGGATGTATATGAGCCTATATGATGAATATGCTGGTCGGACGGATTATAACAGAATTTTATGTTCAGTTTTCAGTCTTTTATAATGGTCTCTATATGATATATCTTATCTATATCAATAAATAAAATTGGAATGTCAGTTTGTAATGTCAAAATATTAGGCTTTTTTCATGCCCACACGGTTCTTTGCTCTATACTTATGCCTAAAATACACTTTATATTTTTTTGTCTGTCTGTTTGTTCCGGATAATCTTCAAAACGGCTGGACCGATTTCAAAAATTCTTTCACCAATGGAAAGCTATCAGGGCGTAAACTAGGCTATATTTTATCCCAGTATTCCCACAGGAACGGGAACTACGCAGGAAAGACGACTTAAACCGAAGCGAAGCGAGGGCGGGTTGCTAGTCTATACTAATATTTTAAAGAGGAAAGGTTTATATGTATGTTTGTAACGAATTGGCTCAAAAAGTACTAAACCGATTTTAAAAATTCTTTCACCATTACAATGCTACATTATCCCTAAGTAACATAGGCTATATTTTATCCTGGTATTCCCACGGGAATGGGAACTACGCAGGTAAAGCGACTGAAACCGGAGCGAAGCGAGGGCGAGTTTCTAGTATGATATAAAGTCTCTATATGATATAAAGTATTTTATCTTCTATCTGAAAACACAGGTCTGCGACCAGTGTGTGTTACCAGTGATGACTTACGGCACGGAAACGTGGTCCCTAAATGTAGGCCTTATATCAAGGTTCAAAGTCGCTCAGCGTGCTATGGAGCGGGCTATGCTCGGGATTTCTGTGCGAAATAGAATCCGGAATACGGAAATCCGCAGAAGAACGGGTGTAACTGACATAGCACGAAGAATTAGCACGCTGAAGTGGCAATGGGCAGGCCACATCGCTCGACGAACCGACAACCGCTGGAGAAGAAAGGTTCTCGAATGGCGACCACCCACATATCGGACGACGCAGTGTAGGACGCCCCCCCCACTAGGTGGACCGATGACCTAGTGAAAGTTGCTGGGCGTCGTTGGATGCAGGCGGTACAGGACCGCACATTGTGGCGCAACATGAGGGAGGCCTACGTCCAGCAGTGGACGGCTGTAGGCTGAAATGATGATGATGATTTTATCTTCTATATGATATATTTTAGTCATTTTTTATAACACCCACGGAATTGAAAAGGGTGGTAATTTTGTTTTCTTGCTCCTTCATCATCATCACCATAGTTCATACACGTCGCACTACTTGGCTCAAGCGTCTTCCACAATGGAAGGGAAATTGACCTACTATACCACGCTTGTCAGAAAGTTGGGCTTCCGGCTGTTTTACTTTGCAAAATATTAGGTAATTTGCTTAATAAAGACTGATTGAATTTGATTAACCACTGTTAGATATAAAATTCTCAGTATTAATAATGTAATTACACAGATGGTGATATAAGGACAGAAATCTCGTTCAATGTGATTGGAAACGCAGAATAGTTCTTTGGACAATTTATTTAAGTATATTGTTCTCAGACCAAATGTTATTACTTAATGTTTAAAATCCTTCGCGACTTTAGAATTCCATTCCAGCTCTGTCAACTTTTACGATAACCATGTACAATATAATTGTTGGTAGTATTTATAGCCATCACGTAGCAATATCTACCTAATGGAAAAAACAGACAGAGAGACAAACAACTTTATACTGGGTCTAAGGTTTCGCTTAAGTTTCCCGAACGCTATCCAACCGAGTTGGCTTCGTCGGCTGATCTCTTTCTCGGAATTGGATCTATCTAACTGCACTGTTTGTCCTAGGTAATCATAATGATCGACAACTTTGAGAATCTTATTGCCAACTAGGACCGGTACAGGAATAACATGAGCATTTGACATGACTTTCGTCTTGTCCATGTTCATTCGTAAACCCACTAGTTGGGATACCCTGCTAAGATCGTTGAGCATGGTGCTAAGGTCCTCCATGGAGTCTGCCATAATAATGATATTGTCTGCAAATCGAATAGTAAAGATTATCGTAGCTAGATTATTATAAAATAAATAAAATAAATATATCTCTTATCATATATAAGTCTTAATAATTTTAAACATAAATACAATTCTTAATTTTTTGAAGTCACCAATTAAGCTGTTTGCCTTTGAACGTGTGATGGCAACGCCCCTTCTGGGGCGTTCATGTTATCCCGCCGCGCTGGCCACGGACGTCAAGGAATTTGGTACCAGGGGTCAGTCCAATGACGAAGAGGAGGGAATACGATGGATTATGGGGCCGCGCGCCGCTCTTTCGTCACCCCAGGTGGAACAGATGGCGGGCATCCAGACCATAGCACAACCAAAAAAAAAAAAGAAGAAAAGCTAGGGAGCAAGGCAAGATAGGGAGTGGTAAATAATATTCTTATTCCATCACCACAGGGAAAATCGATCGATTAATCCACATCTTTCTTGCAATGTATTGTACCATCGTCTTTTCGGTCCTCTATCTCTGCTTCCCTTGGTATCCATTCTGTTATTTTTACAGCTACTTAGTTAATTAATAAAATAAAAAAAAAAATGGGTGCGTGTACTTATGTAAGCGCGTGAGAAGTTATACTTCTTTGGCATCATTAAAAAATAGTTTTTAATTGCATGCAAATAATTAATTACAATAAAATAATAGAAGGATTGGAAAAGGATAATCAACAAAGTTCAGTTTAATAGTCATCAAATTTAAACTAAAAGAATCTTAGATTGATCTTAGATATCAATAATTAATATTAAAAATTAAAAATTAATATATTTATATAATAATATATTTAATATATATATTTAATATAAATTTATATAATATATAATTAATATATATATATATAATTATTAAAAACAAAATTTAGATAATAATAAATATATAAGACATAATTTGTACTAAATATTATAAGATTCTTAATTTTAAATGTTTATTATTGATTATTTAATATTTTAAAAATAAATTTAATTATAAATTCAAAAATTGAATTTAAGGTTAAGCAGACAGCTTCATACTGTTAATTTTGTGTCACAGATGCGCGCGCATCTTAAAATTTCACTCAATGAGCGGTTAAGCAGACAACTTCATACTGTTAATTTTGTGTCACAGATGCGCGCGCATCTTAAAATTTCACTCTCATCATTTTTTCATAACGCGCCTAAAGAAGTATAACTTCAAAAAGTAAATAATGATAAATATAGATTTAGAAAAAATAACGGTAAAATACTTGCTGTCAATAATTACTAAAAGCCATGAAATTTATTCATATATTCAACGTTCAGATTGACATTTTAGACACGGATGATTTATTTAAATTATCTTGCTAATATGTACAACGAAAGTAGTTTTGGAATATGAAAATTCTATGACTAGAAAAAGAGTATATCATCATCATCATCTTCCTTTTATCCCAATTACTTGGGGTCGACGCAATATGTCATATTCTTCAATACGGTCCTATCAAACGTCATCTCTGCAGTCACTCCCAGACTATCCATGTCATGCCTCACGCAGTCTATCCATCTCTTTCTTGATCTTCTTTTACCCCTAAAGCCTTCAACATTCATACCCAAAACTTTTCTCACAACATTACTTTCATCCCGCCTCATTAAATGTTCATACCATGTCAGCCGTTCACTCCTTAACTTTTTCGTCACTGGCGCAACTTTCAAAAGAGTAGATATTTTTTAAATATTATCATCATTATTATCGCACCTTATATACGTCCCACTCACAGAAATATTAATACTTTTTCAATGGTTCCATTACTCGACTTAAGCCTCCTCCACAATGGGGGAAAATCTACTAAAATCTATCACAATGGTCAGACAGATTGGTATAAGATTTTACTTCGAGTTTTTCTTCTCTTGTAAAGATGTTATCTGTGTATTATCCCTTAGTCGTCTTTTACGATACAAGCAAGAAAGGATTAGTGAATTGTATTATTGCTCCATTACCACCAGGCAAACTACATCAGACCTACGCTATTCAAGAAATGAATATTTTCTATAATCATTATTATAAAAAAAATGTAAACATATAGATAATCGCCGATATTTACGCTAGTATTAAACGTGGTAAATAAAACTATTTTTACGGAATTTATCGCATTGTTTTTGATTTTTAACTGTCGGACGTTTTGAACACTTTACAGCTCATGGTCACAGACGGTTTTAGTCCTCAAAAATATTTCCAATTCCGTAAAAATAGCTTCATGTAAATAAAACGATTTTATCGCGTTTGTATTTGATTTTTGATTGCCCACGTTTCGAACACCATGAACTCTGTAAATAATTCAAACGTCGAGCAATCAAAAATCAAATACAAACGTGATAAAATCCGTAAAAACAGTTTAATTTACAAGATTTCATAGTGGTCAAGCTATCCAATTCTTCTTATATCTGCAATAATAATACTTCCTTATTATGCAACGAATGTTCTTTAGATTGCGTTAATTTCAAATGCCAATAAAATGAATATCACGTCTGATTAGAATAAATATTGTTATTATTATCGTAACTGTGTGGTCCCTCTGCTGGACCTCCTCCCAAAGGTTAAGGTCTCAAATTTGCCAAAAGAGCTGTTTTACTTGTGTTCGTTTAGCTCGCATACAACTCCTACGTAAAATATCCCCTATATTGCCATATTGTATTTTTAATCAGTCAGCAGAGGAGGAAATTGTATACTTATTATTAAAAAAATACATCTAATGCCCACCGCTACCATGAATGTGCTCAAAACGTCGAACAATGAAAAATCTTAGGAAAATGCTATGAAAACTAAATTTTTTTTTTTTCACTTGCCTAAATATGTAAATCATCTTTACCTACATACGTCCCACTGCTGGGCTCGTGCCTCCTCCACAATGGGAGAGAAATTGACCGACTACACCAGTATCGTAAATGATGATTAAGAGCTTTACATCGACCTAGGTCATTCATCTAAAGAATATCTTTAACAATAGCTGCATAGATCGCATAATGGTTAAGATTTTACTGTGTCAGTATCGCGGGTTCGAATCCCACGTAGGACAATACTTTATGTGATCCACAAATTGTTGTTCTGAGTCTGGTTGTAATTTGTATCCGTTAATTATATGTTTGTAAAGTCCTCCGCAATACAAGGATTATTTCCTTAGTGCAGGGTGTTGTATATAAAAACATACAAAGGAGGGTTGACGTCAGGCGCTCGACCATAAAACTATTGTCAATATTTTATATGTACGATGGAAGAAGCTTGTATATTACGTTGTTTCTGAGTAATTCCTATAAGATTAAGATTATAGTCCAATATTAACCTTTTAATATCTCCCAGAGCCTGAATTTATAATTTCAGCTCATATACGTCCCACGGCTGGGCTAGAACCTCCTCTACAATAGGAAGGAAATTGACCTTACTATACCATGCTGGTCAAACAGGTTGGTGTAGAGTTTTGTTTTGAGCTTCCTTCTCTTGCATAGATGTTATATGCATATGGTATCTCTTAGTCGTCTTTTACGACACCCAAGGGTAAAACAGGGTCAGTGAATTGTATTCTTACTCCATATCATGCATACTTATATGGTGGTTGTAATTTGTATTAACTATATATAATAACCTACTATGCTGGTCAGACAGGTTGGTATAGGGTTTTGTTTTGAGTTTTCCATCTCCTTTAGTGATCTTTTACGACACCCACGGGTATGAGAAGGGGTGGTGAATTGTATTCTTACTCCGTCACCATACGAACATGAATTTAATTAGTCATAACAAAATTAAAATAGTAATTTAGTGTATTACATCATTATTTAAACACACATTGTTAAAATTCGTCCGTCTAGTTGATACAAATGACGACGACTGAACAAATATTGTCTCATATATACAATAATTGTGAATTGATTTGGCGCTTAATTTTAATGTAAATGGTATGTTATTTGATTTAACTATTAACTAAATGATTATGGTTATAGTAAATACAACTTTGGTATCAACAAGTATATGTTAATCGTATACGATATGCTATGTATTAGAAGATAAACATACACTCACACAAACGGACACACTATGTATATATATATATATATATATGTATAGCCTTTTCCACAGGGAAATTTTCTATGGCAATTATGTGCAGGTAATCGCGGAGTAAGAATACAATTCACCACTCCCTATCTTGCCCGTGGATGTCGTATAAGACGACTATGGGAAATAATGTGTACATAACATCTGTGCAAGAGAAGGAAAACTCGAAATGAAACCCTATGCCAACATGTCTGACCAGCATGGTATAGTAGGTCAAATTCCCTCCCATTGTGGAGGAGGCCCGAGCCCAACAGTGGGACATATGTGGGCTGCGATGATGATGATGATGAAGAATCGCGCCTGCGCTGCCCCAGTCACCGGTGGCGGACCGCGTCGTCGTGGAGGCGTTCCTCCCGCGCGCATTCCGCCGCCTCCTTCCGCGAGACTACTGCCTCGCAAAAGCAGCGACCGTGTTCCCTGTTCCCGATGCTGCCGTCCATTTCCCTAGCGATAGTCGGTAATAACAGCAACAGTAAAACAATAACAGTAAAATCGATGTTTTTGGTTCATATATTTGCATCCCTACCCACCGTACAAAGTGTCTCGCGTTCTTATCCCATGCAGTACAATAGTTCGTGCGATCCACAAATTGATAGCATAACTTGTGTCCGTTAATTATGTTTGTAAAAATATACTAGGATTTATTTCCTTTGTGCAGTGTTATTCTTTAATGTAGGTATTGCCATATGTTGTTTGCCTCTAATTACTATAATGTACAAAAAATTTATAATCATTTTACAAAAATGTCAACACAATAGAATAATTCTTTGCCAAAGTGTTAAAAAACATGGCAGGCACATTTTAAATGTAATTACGTCCATATAATGAGTTTTACAGTAGGATTATTATGTCTTGTATTAAAAAAAAATCGGCCAAGTGCGAGGCGGAGTCACGCACGAAGGGTTACGTACCATTGAGAAGAAAAGGGCAAAAAAAAATGCGTTTTTTGTATGGGAGCCCCCCTTAAATATTTATTTTATTTTTAGTATTTGTTGTTATAGCATATTTCAACTGTCTAGCTGTCACGCTGTTCTTGAGATACAGCTTGGTGACAAATAGACGGACGGACAGACAGCGAAGTCTTAGTAATAGGGTCCCGGTTTTACCATTTGGATACGGAACCCTAAAAAAGGGAATGAATAAGCAACTAGAAATAATTGACACAGGAACGATTTCATCTGACTTTTATCAAAAAAAATATGTCATTCTTTCTATTTTTAAAATAATAATGGATTTTCGTGTGGACTTCGGTGCGGTGACGGAGTAAAAATACTTAGGGATTACAATTTTTTTTTCTTTTTATATAAGGGTGGGCCATGGTCAACGCACCCGCCGCCCGGCTCCATCCGGGGCGGCAGAAGGGTGGCGCGCGTCTTCATGATCCACCGTCACGTTAAAAATGACACAACAAAAAGAAATGGATTTCAATATGCAAATATCATCTATGCAAAAAAAACTTAAAATAAAACCCTATGTTATCCTGCCTGACCAGAGTGGTATAGTGGTACAATTACCCTCCCAATGTGAAGGAGGCACGAGCCCAGCAGGGGGATATATATGAGCAGGGTATATATCAGGATAAGGATGAATTGCCGGCACGTATCGCGTAATTCAATTACCTGTGTCTTTTATTCGCACTAAGTAACACTACTACTTACAACACTAGTTTAAGTAAACTAATCAATTCACCAATCACATTCTAACCTTTTTGCCACTCCATCTCTGAATTTTTTTTATACTTTTTGCATTTTTTTAGTTAAAATTATATCTTTTAAATAATAACACATTTTGCCTTTTCCTTTTTTGTTTTTATATGTCTTGTTGTAGCATTTAATATACTAGAATTTTTATAAAAAAAATGTTGAGAGTTGCGAAAAATTATTGAATGAACTATAAAACGACGTCCTGTCGACTTTCGATACAAAATTTTAAGACAGAATCTTAGTATCGGCTGCTACAATTATAACACTGTATTAAGGTAGAGTATCTATTTAAAGGATACATAAATCATTTTGAATGTGTAAATTCATTTAATTATAGTTACTTATTAATTAAAAAGACATGCCTGAACAAATACCGACATTTTTCTAAGTTCCTGAGTGCTTGTTGTATTATATTTCGTATGAGAAGATTAGTAATTCCATAACAATATTTCGTTTTGTCAGTTGTTACGAAAATATAATTTACTTATTTTTTATTATCGTGTGATGTACTCACATGTTACTCTTTGTAAGAATACTATGATGCTGCGGGGTGACCGGACCGGGAATTTAGTCCGGGCACCCGCGGAGAGGTTAGCCTCGCAACGGCGATCGGCGTCCCAGTAGGGGACGTCGACGGGAGAGGGTACTGCCTTGGGGTATGCCGTCGGATCGACCACTGAAGTAAAGGAACTCTGCATCGGTGGTCGACCCAATGACGAAGGGATGTGCTATACGGGTGGGTTACGGGTGTGCGTGCTTGCACCTCTCTGTCGCCCCGGATGGATTGGTGCGATGAGAGCGCCGACTGTAACCCAACCCCAAAAAAAATTAATTTAAGTATACTATTCACCACCCACTCTCTTGCCCTTGGGTGTCGTAAAAGTTGTCAAAGGTATTAATAATGCATATAATGTCTATACAAAAGAAGAAAACTTCATAATAACAAAAATCCCTATACAAGAGGTGTCAAACTCAATTTTGCAGAAGGAATATTAAATTTTGAATTCGTAGGCGGGCCAGATTGAAAATAAAAAATGACTAGGTGCGAGTCAGCGTCGCGCACGAAGGGTTCCGCACCATTATCTATAGAAAAGGGCAAAAAAAAACGCGTTTGTTTTATGGGATTAAATATTTATTTTAGTTTTTAGTATTTGTTGTTATAGCGGCAACAGAAATACATAATTTGTAAAAATTTCAACTGTCTAGCTATCGCGGTTCTTGAGATGCAGCCTGGTGACAGATAGACGGACGGACGGACAGACAGTGAAGTCTTAGTAATAAGGTCCCGTTTTTACCCTTTGGGTACGGAACCCTAAACAGATGAACTAAATATCATTTTATTTATTAAATTATAGTACATATTATACGGTTGTTAAAAATTCTATAAATTACTAATTTTTACCTGGCCTTATTGATACGGCTCAGGGGCCGGATGCAGCCCGCGGGCCATATCTTTGACATGACTGCCCTATACTAACACGGTATACGCTATATACCGTACACGGTATAAAACTCTTGTGAAGAAGACTCGAGCCCAACAGTGGGACATAAGTATATAAGATTGAAATGATGACAAAAACATGTATATCATCGTTATAATCTTAATGGTAAATCATCATTTGCCTGCCCCCATCTCACGCTAAGAGGGGTCGGCACAACATGTTTTTTGCTTTCCATAGCCTCCTATCAGCCGTCATATTTGCTCTTCTTGGGTCTCCCACGCTTTTTTCGTCCATCCACAATCATATTGACTTATGCCTTTCATCCCTCCTCATCACATGTCCATACTAATACAATCTCGCGTTCCTAATCTTCTCTATCACTGATGCTACTTTTAGGCTTCCCCTAATATCTATCTATAATCTTAATGGTAAATGCAAAAGTTTATTTGGACCTATGTTCGTTGCTCAATCATGTCAGAGCGGCTGTGTAGGTCCATCCATTGGGAAAGATGAAACGGTAACATTTGTTCAAAAAGTTCCTATACCATGATCATCTCAGTCTATATATGTCCCACTGTTGGGCTCAGGCCTTCTCCATAATAGGAGGGGAATTGACCTACTATTCCACGCTATTCAGACGTGTTGAAATAGGGTTTTGTTTCGAGTGTACCTTCTCTTGGACAGCATGTAACATGCTTATTATATTCCTTAGTCGTCTTTTACGACATCCACGGGCAAGATAGGGAGTGGTAAATTGTATTCTTAGTCCGTCATCACACGAAATTTTTATCAAAATACATGAAAACCTTAGAATAATAACGTATAGAAGAATAGTGTCGGTACTTCGAAAGTTCGAAACATGAATCTAAAAATACTAATGGCGTGCAGACGATTACACACGTACACACGCACACCATCATACAAATCATGAAATCAAATTTTGTTTTTATTAACATAAATCGTCGAAATACTTTTAAAAGTAATGTTAAAAACCTTTTTAAGTTTTTCAAATGTGTTATGACAACATTTGAATGCACAAACCGTCATAATTACCTATTTATTTTTTAAGAGTTGCGTACGTACGTGCAGTACAATGACATTACGGAACGGTTCCGGCGTAAGCTCCATTAGGCTCCAATTGAAATGCTTCACTTTTTGTGCGCGAACTTACCTTCTATACGTTATTATTCTAAGATGAAAACCCATCAAAACATTGAAAAATATACTATCAAATACCTCAAGCCATTAACAAAGTAAATAGAAAATAGCACACAATCGAAAGACCTCACTTTGTTAAGGTAATTTTGGCAAAACCCGTATTTGTTTCTGATTAATCATCGGTAGGTATCGAGAATAGTTTAGATTCTCATATAATATTTATTTAATCAACAATATTTCCAATAAAAACATTTAATAACAACCTTCGGATTTGAAAAACCCAAAGCGCGGGCAAGGGATTACATAATAAGATATATTAATGCAATTAAGTTCTCATATTTTTGTTATTTTATTTGTTTTTTCCTTATGATTTCTTATTTTCCGTGTGGTGACGGAGTAAGAATACAATTCACCACTCCCTATCTTGCCCGTGGATATCGTAAAAGACGACTATGGGATATAATATGCATATAACATCTGTGCAAGACACTGAAAATTCGAAATGAGACCCTATACCAACATGTCTGACCAGTATGGTAGTAGGTCAAATTCCCTCCCATTGTGGATGAGGCCCGAGCCCAACAATGGAACGTATGTGGCCTGCAATGATGATGATTTTTATTATAATTGTTATAAAGAACTAACAACCTTTTTTTTTTTTTTTGTGGGTGGGTCGCGGTCGGCGCGCCTCCGCACCACTCCGTCCGGGGCGACAGAGGGGCTTAAGCACGCAACTCCGCGACCCACCCAAAAACCACGTCGCCTTCGTCGATGGGCCGACCACTGGAGCAGCGTTAACTTGTCGTCAGTGGTCGGTCCGACGGAATACCCCCTATTAGGGTACCCTCCCATCGACCGACGTCCCCCCCTCGGGGAGGACGTCGGTCTTTCCTCACGCGGTCGGCCTCTCGGCGGGTGACGGACTAATCTCCGGTTACGTCACCCGCGGCCTCGGCTAGGGCGGCATGAGGCGCAGATAGTTGCGCCTGCGCCGCCCCAGTCGCCGACGGCGGATCTCCTCATCGAGGCTGCGCTCCTCACGCAGGCGATCCGCTGCCTCCTTCCGCGAGATCACTGTCTCGCATAAGGCTGCGACCGCGTCCCAATTCCCGACGCTGTCGACCACCGCCCTAGCGATAGCCGGCAGCGTCAGGTCCGTACCGATGATTGCGACGAGTTCACAGCGCTGCACTGCCCAAGCCCCGCAGGCCTCGAGCGTATGGCGCGCCGTGTCCTCGTCGCAATCGCAGTGGTGGCAGGACGGTGTACTCTCCCTCCTAACGACCTTGTGCAGGTATTTGGCGAAGCACCCATGCCCCGTCAAAACCTGCACCAGTCGGAAGGAGAGCACCCCGTGCCGCCTCTTCAACCACTGCATCAGCACCGGTCGGAAGGCCTCCACGGTTCGCACCCCGAACCGAGGCCTCTCCAGCCGGACTGCCCAACGGGCGATGACGTCTCGGCGGGAAGAACTAACACCCTGGCCTTATTTAATGATTAAATAAACATATTGTATTTTACACCCCTACCCAATACCCTCACGACCCTCTACCCCTATTCTAAAACGTCTGACTAGCGTGAACAGTAGGTAAATTTTTCTTCCATTGCAGAGAAAGCCCGAGTCCAACAGTGGAACTATAGGCTGGGATCAGATGGACATTGTATTTTACATATTGTATTCTGTATCGCCTATTCTAACATGTCTGACCAGCGTGGAATAGTAGATCAATAACCTCCCATTATTGAGGAGGCCTGAGCCCAACAGTGGAACGAATATAGGCTGAAATGATGATTCCGTATGGTGACAGTAAGAACCACCATGTATGATAATTCACCATCCCTCTTCATGCCCGTGGGTGTCGGAAGAGACCACTAAGGGTTTATTGCAGATAACATCTATCCAGAAGAAGGAAAGCTGGGCATAAAACCCTATACCAATCCATCTGTTCAGCGTGGTAGTAGAAAGCATAGCTCAAAAACATTGGTATAAACAAAATTTCGAACCGTTATTTTATATAAAGATTTACATTGTTTTTTTTTTGTTTTTTATTGTTACGGAAAAGGTGTGTTATCCTCATTATGTTGTTTTTTTCTAAATGCATCTGTTTTGATATCCAAATTGAAAACAAGTTTTTATAAGTGCAGCGTATCTAATTTTAAAAATAAGCTTATTTTTTACAGTATTTTGTAGTGATTTTTTTATTGTCAACGGTGGCAAACGAGGAAGCAACACACCTGATGGTAAGTGACACCACCGCACATGGACCTTTGCTCGTAGTAGCTTCGCTTAATAGGATTAATTAAATTCTAAATCAATCCATTCAAATGTTAAAAAACTAATGTTTTTGTTTATGTTGTAGAGTTTTATATAAATAAATAAAAATACAGATACATCAGCGCTTGACCTTGTTTACTCTAATTAAAATAATAAGGACAATATACTTATAACAATAATTGGATGTACCACCGTCACCGTTTTACCAACGTACCATTCCATACCGCGGCAGGGTTCATACATTTCACCTGGAAACGTTATGGTCTTCAACTGTACATTTCCAGCGATAATTTCTCCCAGGTGCAAGCTCTGGAATGAGTATTTCCTGAGCGCTATGACATGTCCTTCTTTAAACGAGGTTTAAGAAGAGCATTTTCTTAACGGAAGGCAATGGCCTAGCTGTGCCCCTAGTATTGCAAACCACTAAAATTTGAATACCCTATGCCAAAACGTATGACCAGCTTGGTATAGTAGGTCAATTTCCCTCTTATAGTGGAGGAGTCCAAGCCAACAGTGGGATATAGAGGTACATATGGGCTGAGATGATGATGACGATAATGATTAAGAAGAGAAAGAACCTGACCTTATCCCATGCTAGGCAGGTTCGATACAACACGAGCAACTTCTATTCAAAAGTTATACGTATAGTGATAAAGTAAAAATACAATTCATCACCCCTTATCTTACCCGTGGGTGACATAATAGATGACAGAGATATAATATGCATACAATATCTATGCAAGAGAAGGAAAACTCGAAATGAAACCCTATACCAACATGTCTGACCATCATGGTATAGTAGATCAAATTCCCTCCCATTGTGAATGAGGCCCGAGCCCAACAGTGGGACGTGTGGGCTGCGATTATGATGATGATAAGGTAAGGAAGGACATTTTGTAATAATAAATATTTACATTTTTGTGCCATTAGTATGATTTGTTGTAGCTTTATTTGCTTGTATTGCAATTACAGAACTAAAATATCAAAAAAAATAGATGTAAGGATTGATAGAGATCATAGGCGCCACATAGTAAAAAAAAATTTAAAAAGGTTAAAAAAAATACAATGAATTTGTTCGCAAATCATGCAAAAACTAGCATGCTTAATTTTTTTTTTAATTATGCATGATAATGTTTTATTCTATGCTGTAAAATATAAGATAATTAGTTTTGAAATATTATACCAAAAGTTAATGTTTTGAATACAAAATTCGCCGTAGACGGAATTGCATGACAGCTTATCATAAATATAAAGGAAAAAATTAAATTCATTTAAAAACCGCATAACGAAACAAATTAAACTTTATACCGCAAATTATAATCTGCTTGACAAAAAAATTAGACGTTGTTCTTAACGAAATAATAGCGCGGAACATACAATTTATGAATTATTCATATGGTTATATGTAGTAGTATTTATTTTTATCTGGTTACTGGGTTTTCAGTAATGTTCAACAGAGCATTCATTTATTCACTTTAAGTTATATTTTTAATCTCTTTTTTATGTCTACTCTGCCCTTCCAATTTCATAGAAGTCATCAAAATCATTTCAGCCTATCGCCGTCCACTGCTGGACGTAGGCCTCCCTCATGTTACGCCACAAAGTGCGGTCCTGTGCCGCCTGCATCCAACGACGCCCAGCAACTTTCACCAGGTCGTCGGTCCACCTAGTTGCGTCCTACATTGCGTCGTCCGATACGCGGTCGCCACTCGAGAACCTTTCTTCCCCAGCGGTTGTCGGTTCGTCGAGCGATGTGGCCTGCCCATTGCCACTTCAGCGTGCTAATTCTTCGTGCTATGTCGGTTACACCCGATCTTCTGCGGATTTCCGTATTTGGGATTCTATCTCGCAGAGAAATCCTATAGCATAGCCTGTTCCATAGCATGCTGAGCGACTTTGAGCCTTGTTATGAGGTCTACATTTAGGACCTAGAAAGGTGGTACATTTAGGACCACCTTTCTATGCCGTAAGTCATCACTGGTAACACACACTGGTCGTAGACCTGTGTTTTCAGACACTGAGGTATGTTGGACGAGAAAATCCTCTTAAGTTTTCCGAAGTAAACAAAATAAAATATCCGTGTGGTGACGGAGTAAGAATACAATTCACCACTCCCTATCTTGCCCGTGGATATCGTAAAAGACGACTAAGGGATATTAATATGCATATAACATCTATGCAATTGAGGGAAAATTCAAAACAAAACTTTATACCAACCTGTGTGATCAGCATGGTATAGTAGGGCCAATTTCCCTCCTTGTGGAGGAGGCTCGAGCCCAGCATTGGGATGTATATGAGCCGACATGATGATGATGATGAATAAAATAATATAATAAGCGTCCATTAGATACGTTAGCCGTTTTTAAGGATTTTCGTCCGAAGCCCCCATTCGTTCTGCGTGAGTAGTTTATTGTTTTTCTCTAGCTACGGTTTTATTACTATTTTATCAAATTATGTCATATGTTATCGATGGTAAAGAAAATAGTTGTGTTAAATTGTATTTTTAGTCTGCACACTGAATTAAAATGATCAAACAGTTTAACGGTCAAACAAAACATGACGTGATTATTAGAAGTGTCTGTGTGACTTAATTAACGAAAATAATTATATCTCAAAGCTATATATATATATATATATATATATATATATATAAGTATATATTAGGGCGTTTAAAAAAAAAATGTTTTTTCTCTCGGAACCAGGCTCAAAAGTTTCGTTTAGATGCCAAAATAGGCCTCTGAAAATATGAGCCCTTAATATTAATGTTAAGGATGTCCGCATCGCACTTTTCGATTTTCCATAAGAATTACATAGGAATTTTTTTATTTTTTATTCTGATTTTTGTAACTAATGAACCATACATTGCTCTGCAATTCCCATTACACATATTGGTAGACAATTAAACGCTCTCCAAAAATGTCTGAAATCATTTTTCGATGAATCCACTCATTCAAGTTATTCAAAGTCAAAGTTAAATACCTTCTTTAGTATTAAATTTAGTACAAAATGTTCTATTGAGTTGAATGTCTATTTTCAGTATTTGATTTTTTATACAGCTTCGAAGTTCAAATTTTTTGCATTTTTTAGCTGAACTGTATAAATATGTATGTGTAAATTCAACTCAAAGAACTTTATATATATATATATATAGAAAGATGACCTTGTCCATCTATTAATTTATCGATTTCTATCATTCAACATTCGTATCGCAGAGAGGGAAAACGCTATAACGATCATGCTCGGCTGTCTTTGTAACCCAGGAGATGGTTGTTACCCAATATATAGAAGGGGTAGGAGCACACTGTTGATATTCTCTGTCTACAGCCGCAGGCTGGAACTTACACGGTAGTACCACACTCTCGCAGAAAATCGACATCTGCTTAGTAGCAATTTGTTACTGTACTTCGTTTGGTAAGCGAGAGAGCCGGTAGCCCAAATATCTGAGGTTATTTGCGTGTGGTGGGTTTTGGTGAAGTCTTTATAATGTTACGCATTCACACTCCCTACATTTCATTCACTGTAAGCTAGCAAAGGTGCATGAGAGGCGGTATTACTTAACTTCAGCTGTGCTGTTTGCTCGTTGGCCATCAACAGAAACAAAAAGAATCTCTTAGTTATACCTTAGATCAGGGTTTCTCAAAATGTATTGTGATGTGAACCTAGGGTTTCCATGGAATAGTCATTAGAGTTCCGCTAAAATTAAATAGCTTTTAATTTTAGTAATTTGGCTGGGAAATAATACAACGCAAAATAAGTCATCATCATCTTGCTCTTATCCCAATTACTTGGGGTCGACGCAATATGTCATCTGTTTTGACATATTGCAAAAAGTTTCGGCAATGACTTTTATGACCAGCCGTATGCCTGACGTCAACCTTCCTTGGGAATGTAATCGTTGACCCAAATGGTAGCAGGTGGAGTTGGTCCGGGTCAATCTAGGGCTCTTAGTCGTCTTTTACGACACCCACGAGCAAAGCAAGGGTTGGTAGTATTCGAAGCCGCTACCACACAGCAACAATGCAAAATAAGTGATGAAAAAAATTTTACTATTATGTAAGTAGGTAAATAGCAAGAATTAAGCTCTGACTGTGGCACAGCAGCGTAGTGGACTGACGACATTCTCAAAGTCGCAGAGAACCGTTGGATGAAAGTGGCGCAGGACCGTTCCGAGTGGCATTCTCGTGGGGAGACCTATGTCCAGCAGTGGACGCCTGTAAGCTGATGGATGAATAGATGGAAAATGCGTAGTTAGTTCCAAAAACAATTCATTCTCAATTACTCGAGTATCTAAATTTTGTATTTGATTTCATAAATATTACAAGTAAACATAATTTGTTCATATTTCTTTTAACTTATTAACACTATAATGATAACGCTTATGGCCATTTTTACTAATGACTCTTACAATTCAGATGACCTATAATGAAATATAAATGACAGCATTAAGGTTAATTAATTTTTTTATGATAAACATCATATCTCAGGCCATATAAGTCGCAATTTTAGGCTCGGGCCTCCTCCACAATCGAAGAGAACCTACTATACCGCGTTGGTCAGACGTATCGACATTCTTATGTTGTTTTCCTTTCCTTTTTTATGGTAAATATATAAATTTTAATACATCAATCGATATAAATAACGCATAATCTCAGCTATACGTTTCACTTCTGGGTTCGAGTCTCCTTCACAATGGGAGGAAAAATAAACCTACTATACCAAGCTGGTCAGACGCGTTGGTATAGGATTCCATTTAGAGTTTTCTTTTTCTTACACAATTCATTCATAGCGGCAATCCATTTTTATTTTAAAAAGGAAGGAAGGGAGATCCACCACTTTCCCACGGTAATGAATATACCGCACACTACAATAGAAGGAATACGGGATAGGATTAAGCTGTGTGACGCCCGATCAAAGCCTTTCCTTCCTTCCTTTTTATAATCTTACACAAATGTTTACAACATCCACAAGCAAGGTAAGAGTTAATAAATTGTATTCTTACTTCGTTATCACACGTAAAAACATCATTCATCATCTCAGTCTAGTCCCAATGTTGGGAGGGTAATCAACCTACTATGCCTCGCTCGTCAGACGTGTTGATATAGGATATTATATTGTTTTATGTTACCTGCATTACCTTTATGTACCCTTAGTAATTTTTTTACGACACCCACTTGCAAGAGAATTGTTAATTACATTCTTACTCTGTAGGTACATATGGTCTAAAAACACGTCAATATTATGTGTTATTTATTATTTGTTACTGAAATTCCTTAGGACGAAAATATTTTCATATGTGAGTCTATTCTAAAGATTATTTCTTGCGATCCTCGTGTGCTGATTATTTAAGAAGTCCATAAGTATATCTATTTTCTTTCTAGTGAAAGTCTTCAGGATCATGGGCAGAACGGGCAGCACTACTCTCTTAGAAGACTTGAAAAATTAACGCTAAGCGTAACGATTATGGTTTATCTACTATTAGAGAGGCCTATTTTCAACAAAGAACTTCGATACAGGCTCTAGAATGAAGGAACAAGGTTTGCCGATGGAGCGCATTATAATTCATACTAATATTATAAATGCGAAAGTAAGGATGTTTGTTTGTTTGTTTGTAACGCTTTCACGCTTAAACCACCGAACCGATTTCAATTCTTTCACCAGTGGAAAGCTATAATATCAGGGAGTAACATAGGCTATATTTTATCCCGGTATTCCCACAGGAACGGGAACTACGCCGCGGGTAAAGCGACTGAAACCGAAGCGAAGCGAGGCCGGGTTGCTAGTAATAATATAAATAAGGTATTGAAGGCGGACGACAGTTTTTAAATCAATAGTTTTTAGTTGTACTAGTCCATTGAACCTCCAACCCCATGAACAATACCATCATCACATAATAGTTTTACACCTACCGTTGGCAGTCCACGAGTTTTATGTGCAAACGTGGAGTGTCATCGGTAGATGTCCCATCGTATTTTTACATTAAATTTCTCTAAAAGTCTCTGCGTATTGGATCCATATCCCCATGTAACCTTTCAAAGGACCGGGTATCTTCTCTTGGAAGATCCCGTGAAGTAAAAGGAGATATAAATATATTTTCATGTGGTGAAGGATAAAAAAAAATTATTATTAAAATAGTACTTACAATTAAAGACACAGTAGTAAGAAGTGTCATGGCTTTCCTCCCATATCTGTCCGTGAGCCAACCCATTGGAGCTCCTAATATGATGGCTGTTATGTACGTAACTGAAGCCATCCAGGATATATCAGAGCTCGTGTACGGCTCTGGAGCGGGACTTTCAGCAGACTGCAAGATGGATATCATTGGTGACAACCATCCTTGGACCATTCCGAAGCTCAGGAGGGGAATTGTAACTGTGAACAAAGATTTATTATTATTAATTTTGTATATATTCAGGATTTTTTGTATCCCCGTCTGGTGATGGGTTAATAATACAATATGCCATTAATCTTTACTTCTTATGGAAGTAATTTCTATCAGCCGATAGTTTTTTTTTACTGATCTTGGTGGCAAACAACCAAAGAGCACGCCTGATGGTAAGTGATACAGTCGCTCGTGAAGCCTTTACTACTCCGCTCCCGACCATGAAGCATGTGAAAGGGATCTGAATGCGTGAATGATTTTCAATGATATTAAAGGTATCACCAAATTCCACTACATACAAACACCCTAAGAATGTTGGACTGCCGGTTTTCTTGTTTACCGAACGAACTGCAGTAATAAATTGCTACTATTCAAACGTCGATTTTCTTCGAGAATGTGGTACTATCCCGGACGGACTTTCCCACGATTGTAGACAGACGACTGTCAACAATGTGGTCCTACTACAAGTTGAGGTCCTACGATGAGTTTGATCAAGTTGGGCCATTAGTGCATACACATTCGACGGATTTTCTTTTTTTTTTGGCAAACAATGGTAAATGAGCAAATAGTACACCTGGTGGTAAGTGTTGCTGCCGCTCATGGACCTTCGCTAGGCCGCTGTCTACCGCAAAGAGAGTAAAGGGAGTGTGAATGCGTGCAATGAGGTTCGGTGATACTAAAGACATCACTAAAACCCTCCACACGCAAACATCCTCAGACAGTTGGGCTTCCGGCTCTCTCGCTCACCGAACGAAGCGCAGTAACAAATTGCTACTACGCAGACGTCGATTTTTTGCGAGAGCGTGGTACCCGGGCGGACCGGCCGCGGCCCGCGGCTGTAGACAGATAACTGTCGACAGTGTGGTCCTACCACTCTTAATTAGATTTATATATGTTATTTAATGATTACTGTAATATATATCAAAAATACCTAATAGTTTCTTTTTTCATTTTATTAATGTAATTGCATTTTTTTTATTCATATTATACACGATGTTAATTAAATTCCTTATTGCTGGTGCACGCCATGCCGGAGACTTCCCTAGTTGTACAAAAATGCCGGTAACAAATGCTCCTTCCTTGTACCTCTTGAACATAGATTTAATGTATTGTCATTTTTAAGCTTAAATAACATAATGAGAATAGATATTAGTTAAATTTGATTATTTTAGATTTAGCGAAAATAATGATTTCTGATGTTTACGCGAGTATTTTTTTTTTTTTTTTTTTTTTTTTTTTTAAGACAACACCCTGCACTAAGGAAATAATCCTTGTATTGCGGGGGACTTTACAAACATATAATTAACGGACACAAATTACATCCAGACTCAGAACAACAATTTGTGGATCGCACAAAGTGTTGTTATACATTTTAAATAAGACTACTTTACGGATTTTATCGCGTTTGTATTTGATTTTTGATTACCCGACGTTTCGAACACTTTACAGCGTTCATGATCACGGGTGGACTAAGATGTCTCACGTCCAACAAGTCATCGTTACTGCAGAAAATTTTATAATTATCTACCCGATACAGAAATTAGTTATTAAATATTGACCCACATTTTGATACAAAATTTATTGCCAGTGTAAAAAGAAAATGATTCTATATGAAAAAATTATATTGTTTATGGTTAGTAATAATTAAACATTAAAATTAATAGTAATTATATTTAAAAACTAACTAATAATCTAGTATACTACCACCGGATCGGAACACGGTTACATTGAGAAAGATCCGGCAAGAAAGTAAAATACCATCAAGCTGGGATCCTGTTATAAACATTATTAAAAAGAAATTCAAAAAGACCACCACAAGACTGCAAGACACCGTGAGCTCATATTGTGTAGATTTGACCCACAATAATAATAACTAAAGATAATTTTATAAATTAAAACCTTTTTAGTAACATAAAGTAAGCCGCCTTCAAAATTAACTTTAATTTAGCATCATGTTACCTGAGTTTTCTTGCCGGATCTTTCTCGATGTAACCGTGTTCCGATCCGGTGGTAGTATACTAGATTATTAGTTAGTTTTTAAATATAATTACTATTAATTTTAATGTTTAATTATTACTAACCATAAACAATATAATTTTTTCATATAGAATCATTTTCTTCTTACACTGGCAATAAATTTTGTATCAAAATGTGGGTCAATATTTAATAACTAATTTCTGTATCGGGTAGATAATTATAAAATTTTCTGCAGTAACGATGACTTGTTGGACGTGAGACATCTTAGTCCATCCGTGATCATGAACGCTGTAAAGTGTTCGAAACGTCGGGTAATCAAAAATCAAATACAAACGCGATAAAATCCGTAAAGTAATTTTATTTAAAATTTAGCGAAAATGTCTAAATATCTTTGTTTTTTGAGTGGTGACGGAGTAAAAATACATTTCACCACCCCCTCTCTTGCCCATGGGTGTTATAAAAGACGACTAAGGTATTACACTTCCTTGTGATCGCCAAAATTTGCGGCATTATTTCCAAAATATGAACGTATACAATAGTAAGAATGTATGTTAGTTAGAATACAATTCACCATCCCCTTTGACCATACCTTGCCCGTAGATGTCAAAAAAGACGACTAAAGAATCTCATATGCGTATAACATTTATGCAAGAGAAGAAAACTGGAAATGAAACCCTATACCAACACGTCTGACCAGCATGGTATAGTAGGTCCAGTTCCCTTTTACAGTAGATGAGGCCCGAACCCAATAGTAGGATATATAAGGGCTGAAATGATGATGTGGATCAAACGAGGCAGTATCAAAATATTAGTTAAACAAGCCAATTTCAAAATATAAATATTATGTTTACTAAAACACGAACTTTTAACTAAAAAACATAAACAATTAACACAAACCAGTTTGAATTAACGCCGAAGGCCGTGGAAGGTTGTGCAGTAATTACAATTTTATGGAAATCTTTGGGATTTTGTTTATTTATATTAATTTAAGAAGCATTTCATCAAAAATAAATGGTGTCATCTTTGTTGTACATTCACTCATCATTTCGGCTCATATACGCTGGACTGCTGGACTCGAGCATCCTCCATAATAGGAGAGAAATTGACCTCACTATACCATGCTGGTCAGACATTTTAGTATAGGGTTTCGTTTCGAGTTTACCGTCTCTTGCATAGATTTCGTAAGCGTAATATATCCCTTCCGGTGGTCGGCCCAACGACGAAGGTGACGTGCATCGCGGGTGGGTTGCGGGAGTGCGTGCTTACGTCCCTCTGTCGCCCCGGACGGAGTGGTGCGAGGATCGCGCCGACCGCAACACACCCCCAAAAAAAGCCTTATATCCCTTAGTTGTTTTTTACGATACCCACGGATATGAGAGGGAGTGGTGTATGATTGTAATCTTACTCCGTCACCACACGGAAAGCTTCCTCCTATTTCCTGGCTAACTAGATAACATTCCTTCCTGTCTATCGCATTACATAGAAGGGCAGTGAAATCAATCTTTTTCCAACTCTTTGTTTAACTTTTCTAATTAAATTTATCGTCGATCTGGAGAATATTAAAATCATTCCGGTATTGCTTGAGGATCAAACCTCGGTGTCATGTAGTGACTTTTCCTGATCCTGATTTACAGAAGATACGATGGTGGGAATATGTGGTGGGATTAGTCTCATTAAAATAATAAATTATAGTTAAAAAAATAACCAAAAAAAAAACGCGCTTGTATATTACTATGACTTGTAATTTACAAGCGCGTTTTTTGGTTATTTTTTAGTAGCTAGTTTCGAATATCGAGCATACGCAGTTTGCACACTAGCTCTTGTTTCTCTTGCTTCTATGCAAAAGACACGATTAGAAATTTCTAAATACTGGCGAATCTAATCAGGATATTTGGCTATTTTGATGGAATTGTCATGGACCTCCGACGAATGTGCATAGTTTATATAAAATCTGTACGTTCAAAGTGAGGCAAAATGACGTTCAAAGATTCCGTTACATTCATACAGATGAAACTAAAAAAAGCGTGTTAAGAATGCGTTTTATAATAAACTAACAATAAGAAACAAACGATTTACAGTTTATCACCACCATTAAACATGTAGGTAACTTGAAGTTATCCATCCTGTTCTAAATGTGCTGTCACTGGAACGTCTTTTGATTTTTTTTTTAAATATAAGACTACGCCCTGCACTAAGGAAATAATTCTTGTGTTGCGGGTGACTCTACAAACATATAATTAACGAACATAAATTACACCCAGACTCCGAACAAAAATTTGTAGATCGCATAAAGAGTTCTGTAGCGTGCGGGTTATAGTAGGTTAATTTCCATTCCACTGTAGACGAGGTACGATTTTTTTTTTTTGTTGTGTGTGTAGCTGTTGGTCGCAGATGACCTTGACAGTTTAACGCGGTCAAAGGGCAAGCGCGGAAGGCTCTCAACCCGGTAAGTAAGTTACGAGGTACGAACCCGACTGTAGTACTTATATTGGGCTGATATGATTTAATCCCGCACTTCCACGGGAAGGGGAACTACAAGATTGAATTTGTGGGAATTTGATAGTACCATTACAGACCTAGCTAATTAATCAACGAAAGGGAAGTTGGCTAGCACAGCTTGTCTAGATTTTTTTTATTGCAATCGATGGCAAACGAGTAAAAAGTACATCTAATGGTAAGTGATGCTGTCGCTTATAGACCTTTGCTAGGCCGGTACCTATCGTAAAAAAAGTAAAGGGAGAAGAATGCGTGTAATGAGGTTCGGAAGGTATCACCAAAACCCACCACACGCAAATACCCTCAGAAAGTTGGGCTTCCGGTTCTCTCGCTCACCAAACGAAGCGCAGTAACAAATTGCTACTACTCGGACGTCGATTTTCTGCGAGATTGTGGTACTACCTTGGATGGACCGGCCCGCGGCTGTAGACAAACAACTATCAACAGTGCGGTCCTACCACTATGAAATATACTAAATTATCGAACATTATCTAACAGAAGGACATTTCAAATCACAATTAAATTAAAATGAACTATTAAATGTATTATTAGTAGCAAGATCTCTATTGTAAATATCATTTACAGTAATAAGGAAATTATTGTAAATGGCAATACATTAACTCATCATTGTCAATAATTGTTTAACATTATGAGAATACATGAACTGAATAGGCAATGTAGACCACGCAATAGGCTATAAGTATTCAAGGTATTTATATTGCCCTTGTGATGTGATGTGATGAACGGAGTAAGAATATAATTCACCAGAATATAAATTACTAGATGTTGTAAAATATGACTACGGGATTCAACCAGCCCCTATATTGTCCATGAATGTCGTAAAATATAACTGCGGGGTAGCATGCATAAAATGTACCGGTGGTCGGCCCAACGACGAAGACGGCGTGCTACGGTGGGTTATGGGGCCGCGCGTCGCCCCTCTGTCGCCCCGGACGGAGCCCATCGGCACGTGCGCTGACCCCTAGCCAGTGTGACCAGATTTAGCAGAATTCTGCGATTTTAGCAGAATTCGATCCCTAATTTAGGGCTTAGCAGATTATGTCGCAAATTTCGAAAATTTGGCAGATTTTAGCATAATATTAAAAAGCCTTGCAGGAAACTAGCAGGATTAGACATTGACTAAATACCTGTGTTTCGCTAGGGTAGAAATTTAAAAATGAACATGTTGCTCCAATTCTACGTGATAAACAGGCAGTTAAAGAACAGGGTGAATGCGTAAATTTTACGAGCTAGCTTAAAACTCTATACAGGTATATCAGGTTATAGGGCAACTGTTCGAGTATGATGTAGTATGTTTTCAATAATTCAAAAAGAGATTTCAAAAATGTATGTCTAAGAGTTAATGCCTTAAATGTAACGTATTATGTAGGCATGTACAGATAGGATACATGTAGGCATGTAAATCTTCGACAGTGTAAATAGGTATAAATTGCGCAAATGCTTCAATGGTAGCGTAGGTACAAAGGCACCTCGTCAACGGTCATCGGCCGATCAGCTAATTTAAAGCGAAGTTCGTCTGTTTATGCGAATGTAATCATTGATACATTCTAATTCTAATGAACATTTAACAAAGTTCGAATATGTTGCAGCAATGCAGATTAAATATCACTAACTTTATACATTTTAATCAGATGTACACGAAAAAGTGATGAGAAAATTGAAAATTTTACATGTCACTAATTCATTAACGAATCGATATTTTTCCATAGAATTTTTTTCATGGGTTCCTTATACCATTGCCTAACTCTCGTTTGACCAGTTGCCCCATAACCTGACACAGTCTGCATACAAATATGAATAGAAGTTAGAAACTTTTTGTTGATAAACATTTGAAAATATTAAGTTGCGTTTTCCTTTAATATTCGTGCACATTAAAACTTCATATATTAGCAGAATTTTAGCATATATTAAAAAAAAAATAACAGATTTTAGCAGAATTCAAATGAGTAGCTAGCATAATTATCAATTTAAATCTGGTCACACTGCCCTGCCTAGCTGGGCAGTGTGACCCACCCAAAAAAAAAACCATGCATATAATATCAGTGCATAAGAAGTCGAAATTTTGCATTGATTTCAAAATTATAAAATACTTATTTAATCATTTCTGATTAACTAAATCTAAATACGAATTACTTTGTGCTAAATAGATTTATATTTGCTTTATAGTTTAAATTTTGAAGCTGGATCTTTTTGTTAAAAAATTGTCTATATCCTACTCTATCTCGTCTTATTTGCTCACTGCTGTTTATTCCTTAATGTATTCGTTCTATCAGTGCAAAGGATTTTTTTCCTTTATTAATACACAGTCAGCTATTTCTTATTTCGCTTTTTTGTTGCGACAAGCCATGGTGCTTTGAACACAGTCCAACTCCTCCAGGGTGACGGGAGGGGGCAGCGAACGAGACCACCGGGTACTTAGCTCAAGCGCCATGTTGCGAGTCACCTGTAATCGACCTTGTCAATGGCAGTCGAAAGGGACTACTACCGTCTCGAGTCGACGCCCTCACAAAATCCACCTCTCCTCGAGTGACTGAACTATAAATCCCTGGTCCGATCATTCGACGCTAGTTGGTTACTAATAATTTTGCCATGATATTGAAATTACTTTAGTAACCTTTTAGTTTATTTCTGGTTTAAATATTATACACTTATATAATTAAAATATACATCATATTATTTAAGAAATGAAAGCAACGAGAAGAAAGCCCACTAGGTTTTTTACCGGATCTTCTCAATAAAGTCCGCATTCCGACACGGTGGTTAGAGTTATTAGATAAATTTGAAATTATTACGTAAAATTTAAGAAAATATTAAAAATTAAAATTCACACTCAATTTATTGCGTATAAGATTTTGAGTTAATATTATTTTACGATGACATGTATATAGAAATGCGTCCTTAGATTTTCGCTTCTTCGTTGTTTTTAAATACAACAGTATGACCCAAGGAACACAAATGATTTGACTAGACGCAAAATGACCAGTTACGGATCGCACAGAATGTAGGTAAACCGATCTAAGATATAATTATTTCTGATGTTTACCCGAGTATTACACATTTTTAATAAAACTACATTATGGATTTTATCGCGTTTGTATTGGACTTTTGATTGTCTGACTTTTCAAACAGATAGATTTCGGGTAGATAATTATAAATTTTCTGTAATAACGATCACTTGTTGGACGTGAGATATCTTAGTCCGCCCATGACTATGAAGGCTGCAAAGTGTTCGAAACATCGGGCAATCAAAAATCAAATACAAACGCGATAAAATCCGTAGTTTAGTCTAAGATATTTAGCACGCAAGGTCAAAAGTTCGACTCGTTTTTTTTTGGGGATGGGTTACAAAAAGTTCGACTCCTACGGTGTCATTGCAAAGTATATTTGCAAGGAAAGTTGGAATGCATCGAAAGCGTGTTAGTCAATTTTCTATATGGGACTATATAAAATAGCCGATATTTACCTTTTTTCTTATTACTGTTAGTGACAAATGACCAAACAGAACACCTGTTGGTAAATGATATTACTGCTCAAGAACGTTTGCTAGGCCGTGGCTATCGCTACCGCAGCTACCGCGAAGCAAGTAAAAGGAGTGTATTCACACTCCTTTTCGCGTGCTATGAGGTTCGGTGATAGTAAAAGCTTTTTTTATTTTAGGGTGGGTCGCGGTCGTCACACTCCTCCCACCACTCCGTCCGGGGCGACAGAGGGGCGTAAGCACGCATACCCGCAACCCACCCGAACACCACGTCGCCTTCGTCGTTGGACCGACCACCGGAACAGGGTTACTTGTCGTCAGTGGTCGCCCCGACGGAATACCCCCTAGTGGGGTACCCTCCCATCGACCAATGTCCCCCTTCCTCGGGGTGTCCGTCCTCGGGGAGGACGTCGGTTTTGCCTCACGCGGTCGGCCTCTCGGAGGGTGATGGACTAATTTCACGTCACCCACGGCCTCGGCTAGGGCGGCATGAGGCGCAGGTATTCGCGCCTACGCCACCCCAGTCGCCGGCGGCGGGTCGCTTCGTCGAGGCTGCGTTCCTCGCGCGCGCGATCCGCCGCCTCCTTCCGCGAGACTATTGCCTCGCAGAAGGCTGCGACTGCGTCCCAGTTCCTGACACTGTCGAGCATCGCCCTGGCGATAGTACTCTCCCTCCTAGCAACGTGATAATAAAGGCTTCAGCAAAATCCACCACACGCAAACTCTCTTAGAAATTTGGGCTTCCAGCTCCCTTGCTCACCCAATGAAATCTAGTAACAAATTGCTACTACTCAGATGTCGATTTTCTGAGTGTGATATCTACTACTCCACAGAAAAACAAGAAAAAATGTGCTGCAATATCTGCGAAAGAGATGTTACGGATATGAAGTGTAAGATCTGGATACTTTTATTATACAGGTTTTCAATACGGTTACGGATATAAAATTATTTTGGTTTAAGGTAATTATAGATAAATACACATCTATAGAGAAGCTTATATTTAGTATGTCAGTTCGCCTGATTAACAGAAAACCTGTTTTAAACCGTACAAACACCGACCCTATTGGAAATTATCCGAAACTTGTGTATCGGTTTTTATACGTAAGTATATATTTTTATTTCGGGTATGCGGTAGTTTCAGTTATAGTTACACAGCATCCCTATGATAAACATCCAAGTAAAATTATCTATAAATCTATACAAATAAATAAAATTGAAGTTTCTGTTTGTAATGTCAAAATACTGAGCTTTTTTCATGCTCACATGGTTATTTGCATGGCACATATGCTTAAAATACAGTTTAAATTTTTTTCTCTGTCTGTCTGTCTGTTTGTTTGTATGAGGTAATCTTCAAAACTGCTGAACCAATTTTGATAAAGAGTAACTTAGGCTATATTTTATCCCGGTATTCCCACGGGAACGGGAACTATGCGGGTAAGGCGACTGAAGTCGAAGCGAAGCGAGGGCAGTTTGCTAGTGTATTAATATATCCGTTGTTGAGTTCATTGACTCGTATCGTATTTCATTAGGTATAGATAAATGACATACTATAAAGAATTTGAGGAATTTATACATCACTTTCACCGATTAGAATAATATTATACGCTAGACATTAAATGACCACAGACAGGGTATTCGGTCGCGACAAATTTTACTATTTCCTTTAAAAACCTGTTGTTAGTTGACCTAGAACTATATGAATAATTGAGGGTTTAAAAAAATACTTTATGGACTGTATTAAATGTTTAAAATAAAAATTAATATGTAAATCTACAATAAAATTATTTAAATATATAATGCAATAAAATTTTATGTAAAATGATACATGTTTAAGAAGAAAAATAGCCGAGATTCGCTTTTAAATATGGCGCAGTATATATAAGTAGATAATTAACTCCTCGCACAGTTTCGCATTATTTTAAAAACAATTGTGTGTCTTTAAGAAAAATAATACTATAGTATTTCTTAAGTGGGATCAAGTTAGACACTTTTACAAAATATCATGGCAATCGGTTTCGCAGATAGTGATGGTGATAAATATAATTCTAGAAAATTCTAGAATACGTACATTTATATGGATATACTTAGATACCTTAGAATAATAACATATAGAAGGTAAGTCCACGCACAAAAAGTGAGGCATTTCAATTGGATCCTAATGGAGCTTACGCCGGAACAGTCCCTAATTTACAAGTCATTGCACTGCACGAACGTACGCAACTCTTAAAAAATAAATAGGTAATTATGACGGCTTGTGCATTCAAATGGTGCCACAACACATTTGAAAAACATAAAAAGGTTTTTAACATTACTTTTAAAAGTATTTCGACGATTTATGTTAATAAAAACAAAATTTGATTTCAGAATTTGTATAGTGGGTTTCCGTGTGTAATCGTCTGCCCGCCATTAGTATTTTCAGATTCAAATTTTTAAAGTTCGAAGTACTGACACTATCCTTCTATACGTTATTATTCTAAGTTAGATACCTTATGCTCTCGTAAATTATAATTATAAGCATACCCGCCAGATTTCGTTCTGCACAGAAATACGCGCCATTTAAATGTGATATCCTAGAATAATAACGTATAAAAGGATAGTGTCGGTACTTAAGCGATCAAAAATGTGAAGCCAAAACACAAACACACGTGCAGCAGAATTATATATAATAAGATAATTTACCTAATAATATGTATTTCGTTACTTTGTTTTTATACATTAAATCACTGAGGCATGTACGTTTCTTGTCAACACCTTCATTATTACCATAGACGTATATTTTAATATTATGTACTTAATATGAATATTTAGTCATAGACACATTGTCTTTGATATTATTTCTGACGTTATACCTAAATACAACTATTTAATGGATTTTATCGCGTTTGTATTTGATTTTAAATTACCCGACGTTGCGAACACTTTATCGTTCATGGTTCTTGGCCAGTCCGTAAATACAGTTTTATTTATAATTAGCAACCCACCCTCATTTCGCTTCGGTTTCAGTCGCCTTACCAGCGTAGTTACCGTTCACGTGGGAATACCAGGATAAATTATAGCCTATGGTACTCCCTGATATTATAGCTTTCCATTGGTGAAAGAATTTTTGTAATCGGTTCAGTGGTTTAAGCGTGGAAGCGTAACAAATAAGCACACTTACTTTCGCATTTATAATATTAGTAAGGATGTGCAATACTCGCGTAAACACCAGTAATCATTATGATTTTTAACATTTGAAACACACGTTTAAAATTTTTCATTTTTAGACAAGAAATGGTCTCGTCTCAAACTGCCCAAACGCTTCAGAACGACAGAAGAGAAGGTCAATCCCACCACACATTCCCACCACTGTAACTCCTGTAAACCAGGATCCACAATGGTCTCCGTATAAGACACTGAGGTTTGACCCTCAGGAAGTTCCGGAAAACCCTTTTAATTGTCTTGGGACCCGTAACAAATTTAATTAGAAAAGAAAAACAGGAGGAGTTGGAAAGATTCCACTTCCCTCCTATGCAAAGCGGGCGACATGAAGCCAAGTTGTCTAATAAGCCAGTAAATAAGAACTTGTACAACTACGTGAAACGTAGCGGTACACCACCACGAATTGGACAGAGCTTAATGGACCTATTTGTGAGCTTTAGGTTTGGTTACAATAGTAGGTATGGCAAAAGCGGGTCGACTGCAAATTATCTTTCAGTAAAAGATGATACGTTTTGTGGGGAGCGAAAGTAAGTCGACTTTGCCGACGAAGAGAAGGCTATAGACTATAAGCCGGCGTAAAAAGCAACTTTCCTAAGAAGAAATTTTATCCCAATCAGTTTAAAAGAAATCACTCAAGAGTCTCCCAAGAGAACATATTACTGTGATAAGAATAATTATCCTATATGTTAACAATGAAAAATTTATGCGTCAATTGTCATCGAAATCTGTTTAACAGTTTACGCGTGATCGAGTAATAAACATCGAAATTTCTAAACATCTTCACATTTAAAATATAGCAGTATAAAAAAGGTATACATTTGACTCATGTTGATATGATATGAAGAACAAATATATTACAAGAGTCAAATAAGGATTAATTAATTCAGTTGAGCACATATATGCATGTTTTTTTTTTAATTTTGAATTTATACTCTTTTTGGTACGTTAGGGAAAAAATGAGAGTAAATTTTTACGAGCACACCGTCACGAATAACCGACACCCTGAAGTTAGCTAGTCAACATTTTTTACGTTGCGCGCGCACACCGTCACAAATGTCAACTAGATAATGCGTTATAGTAAAACTTTCAATGTAAAAAAAAAGGTATTTACCTTTTTTTTTATATTTTTAGTCATTTTCTTACAAACGTTGGATAATGAAACATTTTTATCTTGTTACGCCAAAGTATAACTTCTTACGTGCGTACTTAAGTACACACTTGCCTACTCTTTTATATAGGAACGTTTGTATCATCATCATCATCATCGCAGCCCACATGCGTCCCACTTTTGGGCTCGGGCCTCCTCCACAATGGGAGGGAATTTGACCTACTATACCATGCTGGTCAGACATGTTGGTATAGGGTTTCATTTCGAGTTTTACTTCTCTTGTACAGAGCTTATGTGCATATTATATCCCTTAATCATCTTTTACGACATCCACAGGCAAGATAGGGAGTGATGAAGTGTATTCTTACTCCGTCACCAGACGGAAAAACGCTTGTATACCATTATATAAATTAGTCACATCAATATAAAAATAAATCTATTATTCAAAACAATATTACAGAATAGTACTTTGCTTATAACGACTGTAGTACAATCTGTTCACTGAAATTTGACGTCACTGAGGGATAACAAATCATATGTGAAAAACAAATTCATTTTGAAATACGTTTAAGGTATTATTATTCATTTTGAAGTACGCTTAGAACAGTATTATTGAACCGTTTTGAATAGGATAAGCGGATTGTTGACGTGGTTGATAGATACTTTTAGTAATTTGAATAAATTTGTAGCTTTTTTTTATTTTATTTATTGCCAACGGTGGCAAACGAGCAAGCAGCACACCTGATGGTAAGTGAAACTGCTGCACATGGACCTTTGCAATACCAGGGGCACAGCCAGGCCGCTGCCTACCGTGAAGGAAATACTCTTCTTAAACCTCGTTTAAAGAAGGACATGTTATAGCGCTCGGGAAACACAGCAGCAGGTAGTTCATTCCAGAGCTTGCACGTACGTGGGCGAAATGATCGCTGGAAACGTACAGTTGAAGACCATAACGTTTCCAAGTGAAATGGATGAACCCTGCTACGATTTCGAGTGGTACGTTGGTAGAATGGTGATGGTGGTACCAAGTCAAACAGTTCCTCGGATCTCTCCCCGTGAAAGAGTCGGTAGAGTACACAGAGTGACTCAAAGTCTCTCCGCTGCTCCAGCGACTCCAATCTGTCCGTAAGATTGGGATCCCCGACGATTCGAACAGCCCGTCTTTGCAGGGAGTCAAAGCTGATAAAAATAATGTTTTTATTTTTATTGCTAACGGTGGCAAACGAGCAAACAGTACACCTGATGGTAAGTGATGTTGCCGCTCATAAACCTTTACTAGGCCACTGCCTACCGTGAAGAAAATGAAGGGAGTGTGAATGCGTGCAAGGTTCGGTGATACTAAAGTCATCAACAAAACCTACCATACGCAACACCCTCAGGAAGTTGGGCTTCTTTTTGGGTGGGTTGCGGTCGACGCGTTCCTCGAACCACTCCGTCCGGGGCGATAGAGGGGCGTAAGCACGCACACCCACAACCCACCCACGATGCACGTCGCCTTCGTCGTTGGGCCGACCACTGGAGCAGGGTGACTTGACGTCAGTGGTCGGCCTGATGGAATACCCCCTATTTGAGGTACCCTCCCATCGACCGACGTCCCCTCCTCGAGGAGGACGTCGGTAGAAAGTTGGGCTTGCTACTCTCTCGATCACCGAACGGAGCGCAATAACAAATTGCTACTACTCAACGTCGATTTTCTGCGAGAGTGTGGCACTTCCCCGGACGGAACGGCCTGCGGCTGTAGACAGACAACCGTCAACAGTGTAGTCCTACCACTAATGAAATGAAAATATTCTTAACTACTGAACATTTTCAGTATTTCCTTTACAAAAAAGAAAATCGCGACGTTAATTATGTAAGAAATGTCATATTTTATATACCAATACGTGTCCCCTACACCAACATGTCTCACCAGACTGGTACCTATAGTAGGTCCTTTGCCCTCATAATATGGAGGAGACTTTAGCCCACCAACGGGAGGCATACGAGCTGAAATGATGATGATGATAATCATATTTTTCATATTGTTTTAAGACCGGTCACCTTGTTAATATACTAATAATAATTAAAGTATAACTTCGCCTTATATCAATACCAGACGACAAATTTTTTAAGAGCAACATTTACACTGAGGCAAAATAAATATTCTATTGTGGGAGATTTCACAAATATTTATTTAACGGATATCTATACCAATAAATAAAATTGAAGTGTCTGTAATGTCAAAATAATAGGCTTTTTTCATGCTCGCACGGTTATTTGCATGACACCTATGCTTAAAATACAGATTAAAAAAATTTTGTCTGTCTGTCTGTCTATTTGTTCCGGGTAATCTTCAAAACGGCTGGACCGATTAAAAAATTCTTTCACCAATGGAAAGCTATAATATCAGGGCGTAAACTAGGCTATATTTTATCCCGATATTCCCACGGGAACGGGAACTACGCGGGTAAAACGACTAAAACCGAAGCGAAGCGAGGGCGGGTTGCTAGTAAATAATATATAGGAATAGGAATACAAATAATATAAGAAAATATGTGTGTCCACCAGATGGACCCGACAATTTGGTGAAAGTTGCTAGGAATCGCGTGCGGCACAGGATCGCACTTTGTGCCGAAGTATGAGGAAGGTCTACAGTAAACGTAGAAAGGCTGAGTGATGAAAAGAACATGCATCGTTTACGATCATTAATCCAATTGTAAGTAATGAATTATGGTACAATCGGTACAATCCTGACCTTTTTATTTTGTTTTTAGAGGTATAGTCAGTACAAACTCCACCCAATCTATCCGGGAAGACGTAAGGCCGGCCTCGTAACGTATTACGTACCGTATTCCCTCCCGATTACCATTGGGACGACCACTGGTGTACAGATTTCTTCACCTCCACGGTCGGTCCGGCGAATTACTGTTTTGGGTAGGTACCGTTCCTTTCGATGCCCCGGCAACAAAAACAGAGTTAACCATGCGTCGCCCTCACGCGGTCGGCCTCCCTGCGGATGACGGCTATCTTAACCCTTTAAGAGACGTACGTTCAACAGAAAATCTCGGTAAGCCAATAGATAGATGGATATTCATTAACCTTTATTACCACATCTCGTCATCTTAACTTTCATCTTTAGATATTTAAACATGATCTTACTGTCACATATTTTCTGTTTATTTTAAACTAACAACCCGTCCTCCCTTCGCTTCGGTTTCAGTCGTATTACCCGTGTAGTTCCTGTTCCCGTGGGACTACCGGAATAAAATATAGCCTATGTTACTCCCTGATATTATAGCTTTCCATTGGTTAATGAATTTTTGAAATCGGTTCGATGGTTTAAGCGTGAAAACGTAACAAACTTACTTTCGCATTTATAATATTAGTAAGGACTACCTACTAAATTGAATGGAGTACGAATACGACTGGTTACGAGATGTTGTAAAGCTCCATAATCGAAACTATCGGATATCCGAAATGAAAATATATCCGAAACTGAAAACGATAATAACGTTATATAACACCTTTTTGTCGTGAAAAAAAAAATAGTTTAAACAGTGGTTTATAAAAATACTATCACATAATAAATTAACATATTTAGAAACGAATGCCAAATAGGTCATTGTATACATTTTTTTATGAATGAAAATTATAACTGTCACATTGTGATGCGCCGGATATGTAACTATTAAATTTAAATAGTAGATAATTAAGTACCGTTTTTATTTATAAATAGGACTAAAACTGTATATAAAATATAGTGACATACTAGGAAAAGAGTGTGTGATAATGTGATGCGATATTTTATTTCGTATGGTGACGGAGTAAGAATACAATTCACCACTCCCTCTCTTGCCCGTGGATGTCGTAAAAGACGACTAAGGGATGTAATACGCATATAGCATCTATGAAAGAGAAGGTAAACTCGAAATTAAAGCCTATACCAACCTGTCTCCGACCACTGAGGACAAGGAGCTCGGCACTGATGGTCGGTCCAACGACGAAGGCGACGTAGGTACGGGTGGGTTATGGGCCCGCGCGCCGTCCTTTCGTCATCCCGGACAGATTGGACGGCGTGTGCGCTTACCATCGCCCACATCATAAAAAAAAGAAATAAATTCCAACCTGTCTGACCAGTATGGTATAGTAAGGTCAATTTCCCTCAAAGTGGAGGAGGCTCAAGCCCAACAGTAGGACGTATATGAGCTGATGATGATGATGATGATGATGATAATGATGTGTGTTAAAGGCACTTAAGAAGTTATACTTCTTTGGCGTAACAAGATAAAAATCTTTCTAAAATTATATTCCCCGCATTATTATAAAAAAAAAACGACATTAATAATAGAAAAAAAATATATTGAAGGTTTTATGATAACGCTTCATCTAGTTGACATTTGTGACTGGCTGCGCATCATCAAAAATCTTGACTAGCTAACTTCAGTGTGTCAGTTTTTTCGTGACGGTGTGCGCGTGCGCATATTAAATGTATACTGTCATAATTTTTCCCTAACTCGCCAAAAGAAGTATATCTTCAATAACAATACAATTATATATCATTATCAGCCTGCTCTTGTTCCAATTACTTGATGGGTGAAGAAATATGTACTTTCTTTCATGGCATATATTACAAAAGTTATTGGCAATGAATTTATGACCGGCCGCCTGCCTGATGTCAACACTCTTGATAATTCCCATTCCCCGACGAATTGACGATGAATTTGCATAGATGTCACATGCCAATTATCCGTTAAAATAGTTTTAATTAAAACTGCCAAATGTCTGCAATTTCAAGCGCGTAGTTCACGTTCTCGTGGGAATATCGAGATCAAATATAAATTAAACTATATATAAACAGCTAGTTGGTAGTAAAATTTTACCAATATCAGTACAGCCGCTTTGAAGATTGGCCCGGCGAAGTATAGACAGACAAAAATATTTAAACAGGTTTTTAGGCATAGTGCCAATAACCCTGTAAGCGTGAAAAACCACCTATTATTTTGACATTACAACCATATACTTAAATGTTAATTATTTGTATAGATGTGTAAACATCAGAAATCACGATGCTTGACGCGTATCTACGCTGACCATTTCGTAGAAAAGTAGTAGGCACCATGAAGTCCATTTAGATACACCCTTCTTTTTGTGGTAGGCATTAGTCTGGATACACCTGATCCGCCCAGGGCGACGGATGGGCAGCGTGCGACCCCATAACCAACCGTATTCTCTCCCCATCGCCATTGGGCCGACCACTGGTACCGATTCCTTGACATCCGTGGTCGGCCCGGCGAGTTACACTTTCGGGTATCATCCTATTCGACGCCCCGGTTGCCGGAGCATCGCCCTCACGCGGTCGACGTCTCTGCGGGTGGCGGACTAATCCCCGGCCCGTCCACCCCCGAACTCATCTAGAGCGGCATCAGGCATCATTTTCACCTTAAGATGCTATTACAAGGGGCGGCGCAGGCCCGACTACCTGCGCGCCATGCCGCCCTAGCCAAGGCCACGGGTGACGTGACTCCCGGAGGGGGGACGTCGGTCGATGGGAGGGTACCCCAAATAGGGGGTATTCCGTCGGGACGAAAACTGATGACAAGTAACCCTGCTCCGGTGGTCGGCCCAACGACGAAGGCGACGTGGTGTTCGGGTGGGTTGCGGGTGTTGCGTGCTTACGCCCCTCTGTCGCCCCGGACGGAGTGGTGCGAGGAGCGCGCCGACCGCTGCCCACCACAAAAAAAAAGATGCTATTACAAAAAGATAGGGTCGAATTTTAAAATCATTTTATTTCAGCTCATACATGTCCTGGGCTTGAGCCTCCTCCACAATAGTAAGGAAATTGAGTTATAATAACACTCTGATCAGATGGGTTAGTATGAGGTTTTATTTCGGAATTTCCTTCTCTTGTATACGTTATTTGCATATTATACCCCTTGGTTGTCTTTTACGATATCTACTGGCACGATGGAAGGTGGTGAAATGTATTCATACTCCATCATTATAGCAAAACAAATGAAAATACTGACACTTAATTATTGTAGTCACTAAATTTATTTAACTAGAGTTAACTTATTTTATTTATGTAGAAGTTAGGAGAGGGCGGAACTGCTATCACAATAATTCCAAGATAAGGTTGCTAACTACAAGTATCTTTTAGTTTTTGAAGGCTAAACTTTTTAGACGAATTCCACACTTTATTTTGTAGGTACTGAATAAGGCTGAATCACACTCGGCTATACAATGCTCGTTTGAATAAACTTAGTTCTCTTTGAATAAGTGAGCATATTTAGAGTATGACATGTACCGGTTTGAGAGCCTTCAGCCTGGGTTAAGCTGTTAAAGTCATCTGCGGCTAATAGTTGCACGGTCAAAGACGGCTGCACTAGTAGTTTGCAACTAACACTCCAGTTTTATTTATTGGTATAGAAAGGGACAAAAGTGCCTATATTTCCATCACCTACATTTTCAAAGGTTTGCAATATTCATCTGATACCAATAAATAAAATTGGAGTGTCTGTTTGTAATGTCAAAATAATAGGCTTTTTTCATGCTCACATGGTTATTTGCACGACACCTATGCCTAAAATACAGATTAAAAAATTTTTGTCTGTCTGTCTGTTTGTTCCGGGTAATCTTCAAAACGACTGGACCGATTTCAAAAATTCTTTGACCAATGGAAAGCTATAAATGATATCAAGGCGTAAACTAGGCTATATTTTATCCCGGTATTCCCACGGGAACGGGAACTACGCGGGTAAAACCACTATAACCGAAGCGAAGCGAGGGCGAGTTGCTAGTTATATTATATTTAGAAAGAAAACATTAATTTTGAGTAAATTATTCATTTTTAGGGTTTCGTACACAAAGGGTAAAAACGGGACCCTATTACTGAGACATCGCTGTCCGTCCGTGCGTCCGTCTGTCACCAGGCTGTATCTCAAGGACGGTGACAGCTAGATAGCTGAAATTTTCACAGATGATGTATTTTTATTGCCGCTATAACAACAAATAAAATAAAATAAATATTTAAGGGGGGCTCCCATACAACACACTTGATTTTTTTGCTCAATATCGATAATGGCAATAGGAAGGCACTCGTTTACCTAGTCAATGGTACGGAACCCTTGCTGCGCGAGTCCGACTTGCACTTGGCCAATTTTTATTATAAAACTAGCAACCCGCCCTCGCTTCGCTTATAGGTTACAGTCGTTTTACCCGCGTAGTTCCCGTTCCCGTGGGAATACCGGGATAAAATATAGCCTAGTTTACGCCCTGATATTATAGCTTTCCATTAGTGAAAGAATTTTTGAAATCGGTCCAGCCGTTTTGAAGATTACCCGGAACAAACAGACAGACAGACAGACAGACAAAAATTTTTTAATTGCTATTTTAGGCATAGGTGTCGTGCAAATAACCATGTGAGCATGAAAAAAGCCTATTATTTTGACATTACAAACAGACACTCCAATTTTATTTATTGGTATAGATGGGAAAATAATTTTGAAAATGTATTATTTTTTATTTTTATTTAAATCTTCTGCACACAAAAAAGGTACATGGCGGACTTAATGCCTTAGGCATTTTCTACCAGTCGACCTGGGGTGGAGCAGAAATAAGTTAGGTAGGTGCAATTTAGCGAGAGTAATGAATTCTGGTGAACAGTTATCCGAATCAAATTACTTAATATAATCTTATACCTAATACATAAAGACAATACATATATACATAGATACATACCTACCCATATAAATACATAAATACATGCATACACACAAATACATATATATATATATATATATTATAGCTAATAGATCCGAGTTGACACTTGCGATAGCTGATTGCACATCATCCAGCTTGGCATGAGAGTACAGTTGTAGATCATCGGCATACAAATGATACGCACACTGAAGTTCAGAGGTTATAAGATTAATGAAGAGAGAGAAGAGAAGACGGGAAAGTATACCGCCTTGAGGGACGCCAGACCCCAAATCGCACCAATCGGACAAAGTGTCGTCGATACGGATGGACTGCTGACGATCCTGAAGATAAGATGAAAACCATTCCAAAGCATCCGATGAGATCCTATAATGGGACAGAATAGATAGCATGCATAATAGCAAAATGTGATCTATACCAATAAATAAAATTGGAGTTTCTGTTTGTAATGTCAAAATAATAGGCTTTTTTCATGCTTACACGGTTATAGTGTGTGTGTGTGTGTGTGTGTACTTATGTATGTACGCACGTAAGAAATATACTTTGGCGTAACAAGTTGGAAATATATCTAAAAATTTTATTCTTTGCGTTATTCTACGTTTGTAGAAAAAACGGCACTAATGCGCGTGCTAAGGTGACGTGGGACTTATTCCTTCATCTTTCCTCTGGTGGGTCGCTCCGGACGAAATGGACGGCGTGTTAACTGCCAATAAGTCCAGCAAAAAAGCACTGAAGACTCGGCAAAAAAAAAAACAAAATTTTTAACCCACGTTAACTTTATGATAATGCGTTGAACCCAAGACATCGCAATGAGCGCATACATTTGCATTCCAATAGCACAGGTAGTTAAAATAATCGTATATTACGATTATTTTATTAAAATTAAAAACAGGTAAAAATATTTAAATCAAGCCTAAATTTGGTTAATAATTTTCTGGTCTATAATAATATATAGTATGTATTATACACTATTTATCTATTCGTTTACTATTCATAGTCATATAGAATTTTTAAAATTTATGGTAGTTTCAGTATTTTCTAACTACCGACATTATAGTAATAGTGAAAAATACTAACTTCTAATCTCTAAAATATGTGTCTTATCATAAATTAATATTAAAAATATATACTTTTTATATACTTTGTACCCAACAAACTTTATGCTATAATTGCCAGTACCAGAACTATAATTTAGGTACTTATAAAAAAGTACTTAGATAAATGAGCATCTGAAATATATTGCGTTGTTGAAAATTTTGTTATGGTACAGTAAATTGCTTAATAATTATTTTATTCATAATTTAAAAACAACGCTCGTAAACAATTTAAAAAATAATTAATAATACTCACTAATAATTGCGAAGACATATTGATTTATCCGCGTTCCATTTGTCCATGTTAAATTTCGAATTAGGAAATTCATTTTTAAAAACACACTTTTATAACACCGGTAGTACTTCCATACAGCCTAACACGTCAATGGCTATAACCGAACTGGCGCTCGATCGCGATATTAACAAATCGTTTACAATGCTACTAGTTAGATCTGATAATAATTATTTGCAGTATTCGGTTACCGAATGAAGACTTGATAATATCATATACACACACCGGCATGTAAAAAATGTCGTCATCGCGTGTCGTTTTGGGAAAGGTGTCAATTAAAAAAATATACCTGAATATCTTTTAATTTATATATCGTTTGGTTTGTTTACAATATTATAATACAAATCTATCATCCAATATTCACTTAGCGCGGAGTTAATTGAGGTAGATATAGAAAGCTTTTATTAAATAGGACGGGAAAGTTTCGGGCGTGATACTCAATATATATATATATTTCAAGAGTCAAAGAGTTTTCTAGACTATAATTACATATAGATTTTTCTGTTGTATATAAGCACATAATAAGTATAACATATTTGGACAAAGGCTGTTAAAAGTTACCATGAATAAATTACATCCAATAGGACATTGGTCACTCCGCGTTTTGCCGTCCACCGCTGCGCTGCACTTAGGCTTCGCCACAAAGTGCGGTGCTGTGCCGCATTTATCTAACGACTCCCAACAACATTCACTAAATGGTCGGTCACTTATATGAGGAGATAGCGCCTGATAGTCATGTACGACATTATAGTCTTCTTGGTCATGACTTATTAGTCTTCTAGAACAAATATGGGCTAGATGTTGTAAAGGACTAGATATGCCATATCTACGTCAAGTAATCGGTACAAATCGCAATTTGGAGGTGATAACGTTAGCTTATTAGGCACGTCGCCCTTCCATCGCCTCGGACGAAACGGGCGCGATGTGTCCAGACTCATAGCTTATTACAAAAATGGGAGGCAAGGTTCTAAACTTCCTACGATAAGCCTATCAACGTCTACAGCTATATGTATGCTTTCCCAAAGGTGAAATAATGGTATAGTCGCCATGGTTGGCAGGTGTGTATGATAACTTTTCTTAACCTGTCAAACGCCGCTGAAGGATGGGTTTTTATATCCAAAAATACCCAGAATACACAGAAATATGCTATTAAGTCATTTATTTTGTTGTGGCGGTTATTGGTTCATAAGCCCACCTAATTACTAGGAATATTTAATCATTCCTGACCTGCAGCTGCTTACCGGCGTCTAATATTGCCTAACCCAAAATTCTAACTACTGCGAAAGCGAGTCGCTTATTTTTTTTAATTAAAAAGACTTAAGCTACCGTGTACCAAGAAAAAGAATTGTTGCCAATAAATACAGAAATAAATGTATATTGGTTCATAATTTGTAACAATTCGGGCAGTAAAAGTCGCATACCTAGTATACATATACCATTTTAATATACCATGTCAAGTGTCGTGGGATCAATCGCCACGCAGAACAATATTTTGTGTGATCCACAAATTGTTATTCTGATTTGTGCCCGTCAATGTTTGATGTGGTAGGACCACACTGACAGTTGTCTGTCTACAGTCGCGGGCCGGTCCGTCCGGGGTAATAACACAGTTTCGCAAAAAATCAACATCTGAATAGAAACAATTTGTTATTGCGCTTCGTTCGGTGAGCGAGAGAACGGGAAGCCCGACTTTCTGAGGGTGTTTGCGTGTAGTGGTTTTGGTGATGGCTTTAGTATCACTGAACTCACACGTACAACGTAATCATACTCCATCACTTTCTTCACAATAGGTAGCACTTAGCATTAGGTGTACTGTTTACTCATTTGCCAGCGTTTGCAATAAAAAAAGAGCGTGTGTACAAAGAACACATGGCAGAAGTGAAACTTCTTTGTCCTTTATCATCCTTTATCTCATTCTCTCACCGGCTGAATCCTATACATTTACGTGTTTATATCTCTATAGACTCGCTTTTTCGTTTCATCGAGTTTGAAATCACAACGATTCTAAACAAGTTTCAGTTCATAAATTGTATCTTAGCAATACAAGAATTATATCCTTAGTGCTCCTAGGGCAATGGTTTCCAACCAGTGGTCCGTGGACCACCAGTGGCTCGCAGAAGCTAAAATATGGTACACGAATGATTATTTATTACACAAATTATTTATGTGAACAAGGACTTTCCGCTTCGTTGGTAATTAAAAACAAGGCGAGGAGTCCCTTAAAAGTATGTGATGATTTGTGTGTAACTTTGAGTAACAGTGTTAGGCGTAAGATAGCGGAACTCGTGCCAAAGATGCAAGCTCAAAAATCACATTATTTATTTATTTATTTACACTTTATTGTACACCATGTTGAATACAGAAGTAGAAACTTATGATAATATTAGTTCGTACAATGGGCAGCTTTATCGCTAACAGCGATTTCTTCCAGGCAACCTTTGTATGGAGAAATTATTAAACAGAGAGAGTGATAGATTATGTTGTAGTAGTGAATATAAATTACCAATACACATACATACATATACACATACAAATATACATACACTTATACATACAATGAAAATACATATATTTAAATATAATTACAAATATATCAATATAAATAACAAATAGACTACAAATATAACATACATAGGAAATAGGTAAATTACAGTGTTTATTTGAGAAGTCAGAATAGTGAAGTTGACGTGGCAATTAATAGAGAAAACGCTAAATTCTAAGATAATGCGTTTTTAATAATAATTTAAAAGCAGATACAGTTTTAGCTTGACGTATTTCAAGCGGCAGCTCATTCCACAAACATACCGCTGTAACAGTGAAGGAGTTGGGAAAAAAAAAAGTGAGCCGTCGCTCAGGACGCCTGACAGATGTGAAACATCGAAACTAATTTGTACGAGTAGAGACACGGTATCGAATATAAAGTATCGATACTGAACTCATGAATAGTATCGAAAGATAAGTAACGTACTGTTTAAAGTATCGAGTACTTTTATTTAATTTATCTTTAGGTATCGAGTACTTTTCTTTCGATACCAATACTTTTGTATTCGATATTTTAGTCAATAAGTACTTTTTGGTAGGTATCGTATCGAATAAATTATCCATTTTAAAATTGACTTTACGACTCATATTTATGGTAACGTCATTTAGTACAAACAAAATGAACCTTCTAAAACGTAACTTGAAATAATTTGAGGCTAACACACACACACTTGTTCTATAAATTAATGTAAAATTCTCTAACTTTGTAATATACCAGTAGGTATGGTATTTAGTTTACTTTCAGTTACGAAAACTGGAGAACCGTTTTTTATAGGCTTTTATTAGTTTCAGGTGTATATATATTTATTTCTTTGTATATTACCAACTTCATAGGAATTGGATTTTGACTCACTTTAAACAGTCAAATTTCATTTAAAAGTTGAAAATTTAAGGAGGACCAATGACATTAAAATTATTTAGATAGCTTGTCTTATTATCATTACAGGATTAAAAATTTCTTTATTAAATATATTGAAGCTGAGAGTTGGTCGTTAGCTCGATAAATGCCGCCATTTCTGTTTCCTAAATCACACTCTTCGTGCGGAAAGAATGTCTGTGAACGGATGAAAGCATTTCATTTTTTATAGGCTTTTATTAGTTTCAGCTGTGTATTTATTTGTTTGTATGTCACTAACTCCTTAAGAATTGGATTTTGACTCACTTTAAACAGCTTGTCTTATTATCATTACAGGATTAGAGATTTCTTTATAAAATATATTGTTGCTTAGAGTGGGTCATTTGCTCGATAGATGTCGCTATTTCTGGTTTATAAATCGCAAATTATTTCAAGCTACGTTTTAGAAGGTTCATTTCGTTTGTACTAAATGACGTTACCATAAATATGAGTCGTAAAGTCATTTTTAAAATGGATAATTTATTCGATACGATACCTACCAAAAAGTACTTATTGACTAAAATATCCAATACAAAAGTATCGGTATCGAAAGAAAAGTACTCGATACCTAAAGATAAAGTAAATAAAAGTACTTGATACTTTAAACAGTACGTTACTTATCTTTCGATACAATTCATGAGTTCAGTATCGATACTTTATATTCGATACCGTGTCTCTACTCGTACAAAATAGTTTCGATGTTTGACATCTGTCAGGCGTCCTGAGCGACGGCTCACTTTTTTTAATTAAAGTTTCAGTTGGTTGGTCCCTGCTAACAAAAATAATATAAAAGTGGTCCCTGACCAAAAAAAGGTTGGGAACCCTATGTCCTAGGGTGTTATTTATTAAAAAAGTGACAAATATAGAATATCACAAGAAATTATGTAAACAATATGAAAATATATTATGCTTTAAAAGACAAATTGAGATATTTTTCTAAAACCTGTCATATACCCAATAATAATTATTAGTAAGCAGTAATCATTTATTATTAATTTCATATTACACTGGAGGGACCATATCCTTCTACAATAGATACTTTCTGACAAAAAGTGGGTATAGGAAATTACTACAAAGTTTACAATGGTAATAAACGTTAAAATACTTATGTAATATGTTTAAGAACAAGAACTAAAGGCGTAAAGTGAGTCTTATATTAAATTATGTGTACCAATTTTTAAATGTCAAAGCGGACAATTTCTAACATTTATTAAACTGTCATTATAATATTTCCAGTATTATATGCTTGACACTTTTTTTTCTCAGTTGCTGTAAATTGTCATCCACGTGATTGTGGACAAATGATGTAGTAGTTTAAAAAAAACGCCATCCCATAATTAAAAATAATCCAACTAATCAACATAACCGAAAATTCGAAAGCCATCAACATAATTTAACTCGTTAAATTTCTTAGAATTTAGTCTTAGTTCTTATAACTGTTTATCTAAATTGAGTTATTGGCGAAATCTTGAGAACATCATTATATAAAAAATACACTTGACACTTGATTTCTGTGGGTTTTTTTATGGGTATGATTATTACATCAAACAAGTTAAGAACGCTCTCTCCTCAATTTAATTCCCCATGGAAGTTGTAAAAAATTGCCTAAGGCTATTCTACTGGGATACTTGTAACATCTACTATGAGCTTCAATCCATCTGCCAAGCGTAGGTAAAGATTATGGTATTATCCTTTCGTGAGGTAAGGTGTGTCCAACGTGAATAGATCCTCTGATGGACGGATTCTTGATAGCGAGTGTAATTATTATGTACTAGCAACCCAGGGTGGGTTGCTAGTACATAATTACGTTTCGCTTCGGTTTCAGTGGCCTTGCCCGCGTGGTTCCAATCCCGTGGGAATACCGGGATAGAATATAGCCTATATTACTGCCTGATATTATAGCTTTCTCTTGGTGAAAGAATTTTGAAATCGGTCCAGCCGTTTTGAAGTTTACCCAGAACAAACAGACAGACAGAAAAAAATATAAAGTGATTTTTAGGCATACTCATGTATAGTGCAAATAACCGTGTGAGCATGAAAAAAGCCTATTATTTTGATATTACAAACAGACACTGCAATTTTATTTATTGGTATAGATATTTAGTCATATATCAACAGGGTATAAAGAAGGAGGTCCGTTCCAGGTGTGGAATGGAATCTTCATAATAGAAATGTACCTATACACTGGACAAGTTGGTTAATATACCTATAGTCTATAAAATATAGGATGATCTCTGTGACAGTTGTCCCTAGTGCTGTCACGCTTACGATAAAGTCTGTAGTTTTTTATCGATAAAACTCTTTATTTTTATAATTGTTATTTTCTATTATGATTAAAATACAATCAATGAAAATCTTTTTAAATTTATTTCAAACAATAACTGTTTTTTGACTGTTTTAATTATTCAAAAGGAGTACAATCAAGGTCTAAGTCACTATTATCGTCATCACTGGAGTGTTCCTGCTAGAACATTTATCATTTTTTTTGCCAAAATAGGGACAGTCATTATATTAATCGATCAATTACGACTGTTTCATAAATAAATGTCTAGTTTATTGACAATAAACTAGACATTTATTTATGAAACATAATATTATCATTTACTCTAAGATGAAAAGTAGTTTTTTAATGTTTTATTAATTCAATTTATGTATTTTATAATGTAACTGTCTGTTATAATTGTAAAAAGTATGTTGAAAGTTTTATATAGGTACTGTATTGGATTTACTTCTTTTATGAATAATGTAGTAAAGATCGGTTATCGATTTATGTATATCGACTGTCCCAAGTCTTTTTTATTTTTAGTCCAGTAAGACCTTGTACGTGCGTAAGCGTCATTTATGTATAAAATGTTTACTAGGTATTTCAGTACTTACGAAGTACATTTTAGGCATTAATATTAATATTTTTATATTTATAATGTATTGCAATTCAGTTGCAACAAAACTGGCACAAATAAAATGAAAATATATTTGATACAAAATTAAATTGTAAACATGTCGCTCGATCAAACTTACTTCGTTGGTTTCGTTGACATCTGTCACAGAGATCAAGCTATATTTTATGGACTATAATGTGTTGTTTCGGGTACTCCTTTCATTAGCGTCGCTACCTGATTATATTACTCGTTTTTAGGACATCCAAGAAAAAAGAGGCACTGTGTTTTATTCTTACTCCATCACCACATAAATAAAATTGTATTAAAGAATGGTCGATCCTTTAAAACAGTTTAGGTATGTTATCTTGCAGGGCATGCCATTCGCCTCCTCCGGGATGACGACAACCCGCCGTATTCCTTTCCTTTCGTCATTGGAACGACCACTAGTACCGAATTCTTGACGTTCGTGGCCAGCCCGGCGGGATACCAACCCTCGAGACGCCCCCGGGCCATCGCCCTCACGCGTCAGTATCACTGCGGGTGACATACCATTGCCTGATGACCCGACCCTTTAAAACATAGGTATAGATTAAAGTTTATATCTTTCTCACGTGTATCAAACTGCACGTGAGATTTTTGGCAAATAAACATTTTCGGTGTATATTTGCATAGGCAGATTAACATAACAATAAGTTAACTTGGTACAAATTAATTTTACAAATAGATTAAAATACGGTGAGTATACATATCTGCCTACGCTTTTATAATTTGCTATGTTATAAAAAATGTGTACGGTAAGCTTGCCGCGGGTGACCGGACCGAGGAATTTAGTCTGCCACCCGCAGAAATGCTGACCGCGCGACGGCGACCGACATCCGCGACGGGGACGTAGTGAGGGTACCCGAAAGGGTATTCTGTCGGGTCGACCACTGACGACAAGTCACATCTGCTCCGGTGGTCGGCCGGTCGGTGTACTTTTTTAAATACCACAGCATTTTTAAAACCGGCCAGTAACGTGTACAAACGATTGAAACCTTTTTGGTATTGTATCTTTTTAAATATGAATGAAAATCAAAACCGCCCGTTTTTTTTTGCAAATGAGTTTATAATAACAAGATAAGAAAAAAGTCAAAATAAAAATGTCAAATGTCAAATGCAAGATGAACTGATGATTAATTATAACTCGACATTGGCACCAATAGCGCATATTATTGCAACTCATTGCCATTAATCAAGAAGAAGAAGAAGTATATAATAACAAAATGCAAATGACAGCTTTGAACGAAATTTTGTCTATAGTTTAAGTTTATTATTTAAGTATGGTTGAAATTTTGATAATTATAATTTTGTCAGAAATCAATAATGAGTAATTTGTATTCTCTTTGAATTATCATTAACAATGCCGCGACCAAAACTATTGAATCTTGCCCAACGAAGCTGTAATGGTTCTTCCATTAGACTATATTTTCGGAAATTTGGAAAACATATTTACGAAAAAAAAATATGGCGTTACGAAGTTCGCCGGGTTAGCTAGTAACTAATATAAATAATAACTTTAATAGTGGTAGGACCACATTGTTATAGCCCACCCTTAGAAAAGGACCACATTGTTAACGGTTGTTTGTCCACAGCCGCGGGCCGGTCAGTCCGAAAATCGACGTCCGTGTAGTAGCAATTTGTTACTGTGCTTCATTCGGTGAGCGAGAAAGCCAGAAGCCCAACTTTCTGAGAGTGTTGCCTTTACGAACCTCATTGTACGCATTCACACTCCCTTCACGTTAGGCAGTGGCCTTGCAAAGGTCCATAAGCGGCAGCAACATTTACCATAAGGTTTGCTCGATTGCCACAAAAAAGTTTGCAATAAAAAAGGCAGTATTTCTTAATCGGTATCTTACTTTGTGATGGCAGCTACGAATATTGCTAAGTCACAAATTACTTGTTGATGTCGTAAATAACGATTAACAACTTTATATAGTTCCGAGCATAAATAACTCCATCCGATACCATCTAGTTAACAATGGCATTTCCAGGGAAGGTTGATGTCAGGCAGGCGGCCAGTCATAAAACTATTGCTAATAACTTCTGTAATATGTAGCATGAAAGAAGAGTACATAATCGACCCAAAGTAATTAGGATAAAAGCGGAATGATGGTCGCTATTGTGTTTACAATATGTTTATTGAATAAAAATCATAATTTTGTGGAAGAAAAATTGTAATATTTTACTTGTACAAAATAGATGTTTCACATCTGCCAGGTGTCCTGAGCAACGGCTACCTTTTTTTTTCTTTTGCATAAATGTTCTCTGCATCTCTTAGTCCTTAGCCGTCTTTTACGATACCCACGAGCATGAAAGGCGGTAGTAAATTGTTTTCTTACTCCATCATCACACGGAAGGAGTAAAAAAGTAAAACTATATATTGTGCTTATTTGTTTATATTTATAGCACCAAAATGTTTACATTAAAACAATAACTTCGATATGAAACCTTGATAGGACAAAACTTGAAAGAATTAAAAAATATTCGTTATACCAAGTAATTCGTTACACTTTGTTTGTTATATAGAGGTAAGTCTGGTCTCAGATTCGTTTTAACAAGGTAAGTAAACGTGACAAAATTTTAACATTTACCTACCTATTTACTTCAAAATTTTCATTTCAACTTATTCATGTTCCACTGTTGGGTTCGGACCTTTACCAGAATGAGAGAAATTGACCTAGTATACCATGCTGGTCAGACGTGTCGGTATAGGGCTCCATTTTTCTGTGGCGACCACAGAGGGTCATGGCGGTCAGGGCCATCCGCGGATACCGCACGGTGGCGACTGAGGCAGCGTGCCTATTGGCCGGGACTCCCCCGTGGGACCTGGAGGCGGAGATGCTCGCCGGACTATATCGGCGGGTGACGGGGGTGCGAGCGGAGGGCGGTGTGGTCTCGTTAAGGGATCTCACCGCCTGGCGCGTCGATGCCCGCCGAGACGTCATCGCCCGTTGGGCAGTCCGCTGGAGAGGCCTCGGTTCGGGGTGCGAACCGTGGAGGCCTTCCGGCCGGTGCTGATGCAGTGGTTGGAAAGGCGGCACGGGGTGCTCTCCTTCCGACTGGTGCAGGTTTTGACGGGGCATGGGTGCTTCGCCAAATACCTGCACAAGGTCGTTAGGAGGGAGAGTACACCGTCCTGCCACCACTGCGATTGCGACGAGGACACGGCGCGCCATACGCTCGAGGCCTGCGGGGCTTGGGCAGTGCAGCGCTGTGAACTCGTCGCAATCATCGGTACGGACCTGACGCTGCCGGCTATCGCTAGGGCGATGGTCGACAGCGTCGGGAATCGGGACGCGATCACAGCCTTCTGCGAGACAGTGATCTCGCGGAAGGAGGCGGCGGATCGCCTGCGCGAGGAGCGCAGCCTCGATGAGGAGATTCACCGCCGGCGACTGGGGCGGCGTAGGCGCAACTATCTGCGCCTCATGCCGCCCTAGCCGAGGCCGCGGGTGACGTGACCGGGGATTAGTCCGTCACCCGCCGAGAGGCCGACCGCGTGAGGAAAGACCGACGTCCTCCCCGAGGGGGGGACGTCGGTCGGCGGAGAGTACCTCAATTAGGGGTATTCCGTCGGGCCGACCACTGACGACAAGTTAACGCTGCTCCAGTGGTCGGCCCAACGACGAAGGCGACGTGGTTTTCGGGTGGGTCGCGGGAGTTGCGTGCTTAAGCCCCTCTGTCGCCCCGGACGAAGTGGTGCGGAGGCGCGCCGACCGCGACCCACCCACAAAAAAAAAAAAAAGGCTCCATTTTAAGTTTCTCTTATCTTGCTTAAACGTTATATTTTTATTTTATTTTATTAGTAAGACCAACAGCTAATAAGAACATTATAAATTGAACAAATAAAAACTTAAAGCTAATAATAAGGCTCCACGCTTATACAGCAATACAAAAACAAGTGACCTGATTATATAGGATAATAAGCAAACAAAAGTTAATAAAAAATAACCAAAATGGGAAAGTAACATGAAACATATTTTGCAAAAAATTCCAAACTAGGCATACGTTTTATTGGTTCCACCTTGGTTATAAATAGGTCAAAGTTTGTTTTAGTTTGATTATTCAAATAGTTACCCGCTCGCCACAGAAATGCATTTTGATGATAGTTGGTGGGCGCCGGTGGAAGATGGATTGGTGTATATACATATTTAATCCTTTAGTCGTATATTACGATACCCACGGGCAGGAAAGGAATTGGTAAATTACAATTCACCGCATTATGTACACAAAACTGCTATGCTTTTTATGATTGTATTTTTGCTATGAATAAATTTTATCTAATTTTGGATACAACTTTTTTGGTAGCAAGTGTTAGATATCCGGTCTGACTGCTCAGCCTTTTGAAGGTAATAATAGAGGAAATTGCGGTACCATACATCAACCTGCCGCCATTATCATATCACTTCAGTGCTGCCTGATAAGTTAACTTCATCATTGCAGCCCACATACATCCCAATGTTGGGCTCAGGCCTCCTCCACAATGGGAGAGAATTTGACCTACTATACCATGCTGGTCAGACATGTTAGTATAAGGTTTCATTTCGAGTTTGCCCTCTCTTGCACAGATACCACGTGCATGCTATATCCCCTAGTCGTTTTTTACGATATTGACAGGCAAGATAGGGAGTGGTGAATTGTATTCTTACTCCGTCAGAACACGGGAAATGAGAAAATGAGTCAACTTTTATCGGTAAAACTAAATCTAGTCTTGATTTGAAAACTGGTCTTAAGTAAATATGTAAAATAGATAAAAAGAATCACTTAACCTAAATATGACTATACCAGTATTAAAATATTAATTATTAAAATATAAATCAATCTTAGGTTTCTTTATATGGTTTCCAGTTCGCATCAATGTCGCCAGGTATCAAAACTATAATATAATTTCGTGTTTAAAACTTCTTGATAGATGTTTATGCGGTAACACTATTGAGTTTAAAAGAATTGTTTCTGGTGTAACCACGACGCCTGCGCCTGTAACAAAATAAAAACAAAATAATTAATTAAAACAATATATACTTTTTATGTGTTTTTGAAGTGAAATTTTTAATGGCAGGGGTTTAAACTTCTGATTCGCAAACTTTTTGTGTGACGAAAAGTTCGCGAAACAAAACTTAAGTGAGTGCTGCATCGTGAGCGCTGCATCGCGAACGCGCCTGGGTATAGATATAATCTATACTAATATTGTAAAATGTTTGTAACGAATTGGCTCAAAAAGTACTGCACCGATTTCAAAAATTCTTTCACCATTGGAAAACTATGTTATCAGGGAGGATAGGCTATATTTCATCCCGGTATTCCCACGGGAACAGAAACTACGCGGGTAAGGCGACCGAAACCGAAGCAAAGCGAGGGCGAGTTGTTAGTAATAGATAAAGCAATAGAGATATAAGCCGCTTAAGCTCTTTTTCTCACGAACCTAAGAGTGAGAATACTCTCTTATTACTTTCATAATTATACATAAATCAATGAATAATAAACTAAATCTATTAGAAAATGATTCATGGATAATTAAAATGTTTCCTTTTAACCGACTTTAAAAATGGAGGAGATTCTCAATTCGATTGTAAATTGTATTGTCGCCAATTATAAGTAAATTTTGATGATCCTTTTTTATTTGATAAATCATACTTCAGAGACAGTTCTATATAAATGTTATCAAGATCTGAACAGTCGTGTTTGTGTTATCCTTAATAATGCGTATTTGGTTCATTTCGACTATATTGTCTTAAAGCAGGTTTTATTCGTTCGTACAAAAAAAGTTTCACTCTTATCGTATGCCTTTACGACACACACTGTCTAGTCACCTGGCGTTCATGCTCAGCAGTAGCATAGTGACAAATGATAGATACAGTTTATTTTACTGTATAACTCGAAAATATTCGTATAATTATCATACAACAGTCTTAGAATTAAATTATCGTGATACGGACATATCGTGAGGTTACATTTATAACTTTCGACGTTATAGTAATAGAAATATGATAAAGGAACTATTTTTATGGAGTTTGTATTTGGTTTTTGATTGCCCGTGATTTTGAACACATTCTATATCGTAGAGAAATCCCTAGCTTAGCCCGCGCCATAATACGCTGAGCGACTTTAAGCATGGTTATGAGGCCCACATTTAGGGACCACGTTTCCGTGGCGCGAATTTACAGTAGTAATTAGAAAATACGATCTTGAAATTATCAATCGCAAACGACAGGTGTGACGTATTCTGTGATTTGGCTGACGTGACCCGCAATGATTAACACATTTTTATAGCTTATACCATTATCATCTAAGATGTCATCAAAGGTGTAAAATGCTCATCAATCATCTCCAAATAAAGGTATGTACTTCAAAAGCATGACTGATTACGAAATATATTTATTTTTTATTGGAAAAGGTATTTTCCCATATTAGATATCAACTATTTCATTTTCGCCTCAAAGAGCGAGCGCTCTTTGGATACAAGTTGAAAGATACGAATAGACTTATCTTACCCTCCTGATGACTGAGAAAGAATACAATGATCACCAACGTTCCCTTGTGGGTATAGTAAAGGAGACACTGAATTGTATTTTTACTAGAACTTCCTTCATCAGAACCCAATCATTAAGATCCCAATAGTGATACGTAAATTAGCTAAGAACAAGAAGAAAAATCTTACCTAAAATAGTGATAGACGGGTTAAGTCTTCCATCAGTGTTGAACAATGGTGTATTATCCATTTTAGCAAATGGTTTATTAGGATCCGGATCTGAAGGTGTACCTTCAACACGTGACCATTCACCTACCGAAGCATCTTGACCCACTGAGAACAAAACAAAAGTAATAAAGTATTCCCATATGATAACGGATTTAAAGTAAAACAATATATAATTTTAGATCACAAAGAGAATAGATAGAAGTACTCTCTTGAGAAATTGATAACACCAAGCGCAATTGCCAAGCCGTATAACAGGCGTGGCAAATATAGCATTACCTGGTCATGGGTTGGTCATCATGAAAAGTTTTTAATAATAAAAAAACTTATATCTAATATATAAAATTATCGTGTCACAATGTTCGTTCCCATACTCCTCCGAAACGGCTTGACCGATTTTTATGAAATTTTTTATGCATATTCAGTAAGTTTGAGAATCAGCTGCTATCTATTTTTCAAACCCTTAAATGGCAAGGGGTGTCCACCACATTTTTTTTTATTTCTTGGATAATTTTTTTTTATTTTTTTTTTATTATGTGGCATTAAAAATACATACCCTATATTATACATAATACAGCCCTAAGTTTTCGCTTTTCTATCACCAACCCCTGCTTTTTAATAGTCATTTTAATAATTTGATCATTTTTTATCCCGCTCGATAACATCAATTATTATCACTTGGTAAGTTATCCCCTACATGTGTCTACCGGTGTCACTACTCACCCAGTAAACAGCAAGGAGTAGGGAAGACAATGAAGATGTTCTTCTATTTCTCTCAAACAATAAGCCTTCTCTTACTCCCTCTACAGTTTTCGCAAAGCCATCATTTTAAATGGCAAGTTTCGAGGTGAAAATATATTAATACCACGAATACCTATTATACCCACAGATGTGCCAATTCAATTTAAGCATATTCAATTGCCGATTAGATTGGCATCTACAATGACTATTAATAAATCCCAAGGCGAAACAATGTCTGTTTGTGGCTTAGATTTGGGCACACAATGTTTTTCACACGGACAATTATACGTTGTATGCTCTCGAGTGGATAAACCATAAAGTTTATTTGTATTAGCTGAAGACGGGCTAACAAAAAAATATTGTTCACGCTGTAGCATTAAAAGATTAATATTATGTGATGAATTAATGATATAAATAATTATTACTTAAAATAAATTATAATAAATTAAAAAAATATATATTTGGTGTTTTGTTATTTTTATATTCCCTCATCGTTCACAGCGCTCCATGCCTTTTTCACTCATATACCACATCCTTATACACTTCCAATAAGTTAGTTATTTTTTTATTCTACACTAGTCATTCTTTGGAAATTATTTACATGGCAAAACAACGTTTGCCGGGTCAGCTAGTCTTTATATATATATTTACTATACTCGTTCCAACCATTTATTTTACTTTTGACACATGCTTTAGGACGTAACTGTTTCATTATACGCAATTATTAACTTTGAAACGAGTGAACAGAGAAATATATAAACTGCCCAATAATATTTATATATCTTAATTATTACCCACTAAATACATTAATATGTCGTAAATAGCTCTATTTATAACATTTAAGTGATAATTCATTTCCGTTATAAAAAAAGTTACGTTCTATCACATCTAGTGACAGGATCAAAAGTATTCGGTGCAAACTAATGAATCGCAAATAATCGATTACACTTATTTGCAGTTAAGTCAGCTGACAACTGAGTTTTGAATTGTTGTAATAGACAACACTTTAAAATTGTATCAGGGAGATATAAAAATCTTCTCATCATACCTATTACATGAAATAAAACAACCAAAATATTTTAATATTATTTTATTATAACGAACCGTCGGATTCTTCATACGAACTCGAATCGTCGCTTGAATCATCTGCAGTGTTTATTATTAACTCTTGTGTAGGTATGTTGTCAAATTCAATTTCCCGATCCCAATCAGAGAATATTATATTTTTTGTCTTGTTGACGACACTCGCCCAGTTTTCAGGCGTCACACTAGCACATGCGTTTTTTAAAAGTTCAAGCATTTTATTTGCTGTGAAAGGAGGAGTTGTATTGTTTCTTGCGGCGTGTCCTTTGACTTGTGCCCAGATCATTTCAATTGGATTATATTGACAGTGGTACGGAGGAATTCTGATTACAACATGCCCATATTCTGCGGCCATTTTGTCGATGACATATCGTTTTGGCTGCTTTTTACTTATTAATTAATATTTTAAGTAATTCTACTTTTAGTAGAGATTCGTCCACATCTTCCCCATTATCACGAAGCCAGTTTATAATCTCGTGTTTTTTGTTGGCCTGTGTTGGCATTTTATTAATTTGGCGAGAGTGATAGGGCGCATTATCAATAAATATTGTTGATGGCTCTTCAAGTGATGTAAGCATTTCTCTGAACCACTTTTCATACACGTCCGCATTCATCTCCTCATGATAGTCTCCTGTTTTTTTTTATTTGAACGCTAACAGAGCGTCTGGTACAAATCCCTTTGTAGTTCCCGCATGGCAAATGATGAGGCGTTCACCTTTCCCCATTGGCACTGCAGAAGTAGAAGCAGCAGTATCGTCAGTCCAACCTTTTGGTATGGAATGATTGGCATTGAGCCAAGTTTCATCTGTGAAAACGACATTCGACCAGTCTTCTATTTTCTTCCCTTGTCTTAAAATTTCACAGCGAGACAAGGCTATATCACGACGTTCCATTAAAATTTTTCTTTTGTCGGATTTCTTATACAAGAACCCGATTTGGTGCAGCACCTTTGACAAAGAAGATTTTTGGCCACGAAACAAGCCACAATTTCGTAGAGACGCTACTAATTTTTTCAAAGTAGGAATCTCTTTGCTTGTGTAATAATTGTATATATGACGACGAATAGCATCAGTATCAAAACTGTCAATTGCTGTCACTTTACGGGGCTGACGTTTTTTCTTAGGCGTAGATAGCTTGTTCTGTTCAATACCACTACTACCATAGGCTTCTTTAGTGATTTTCGCCACCGTTGGAGCACTAATACCTAATGCTGCTGCAACACGGTCTCTAACTTGGGTTACTGGTATAAGGAATTCGCCATTGCGGCTTTCCTTTTCAAAAAATTCACGAAGCCGCAGCACTAACTCTCTGGATTGTCCTTTAAGCACCATACCTTTCGGCATTTTGCAAGTAAAATCTTACTGGGAGGAACGATACGCTCAACTCAATCAAAGTAAGAACAATGAAATCAATACGGTGGAATATAAATACTCAACACAGCGTATGAAAAATATGAAAGAGCACTCAGCGAACAGAAATGTGACTAGCACGGGAGTCTTGTTGCGAGTGACAGACAACACAACAAAATGGCGTCACCGGCGCGCCGTTCAGTGTTGCCAATTCGGCTTAAAAAAAAGGGGTAGGCTGGATGAGAAAATTAGTGATTTACTACCGCAGACGAGGGCGCCATTGTCTCTAAGTAAAGTTTGGAGCAGCGGACCCCGCTTAATGGAAAAATGCTTCATAAAGTAGTTATTTTTTATTTTGCAAAGTACAAAGTAAAATATTTTGGGAGGACTGAATTAGTGGGTATGCAAAAATTAATGTGCCCAAATAACAAATATATTTACAGAAGTGAAGTTTTTAAATAATATGAAATATGTATTTAAGCAAAAATAAAATATCCGTGTTAAATCGATTAAAAGTTCTTCCTGACTAAAATCGATTATTACAAAACATAGTATCCGTAATACATTGGTACAACACTAATTGATCAGAATTCGACCTGCCAAAAGTAAAATAAATGGTTGGAACGAGTATAGTACAGTGGATTTCATTAATAACGACCTCGATTGTAACGACGTTTCAGTTATAGCGACGTCGAACCTGCGTCCCTAGAATTTAAAGCATACTTTTGTAGGCAATTCATTCGGTAATAGCGACTTCGGATATAACGCCTAATTCGGGTATACCGACTGTTTTTATGAACTATTTGGGACAGATTCCTAGAAATTCCTTGCGGATGTTGCGGCTGAGTCGGCAAAGGTACAAAGTCTTATTCATAAGCTTTAACTATTAAGCTTTCTTATCCTATGTTTATATTCGCAGATGATCAAATGCTTTGTGTGTAGGGTTATCCTTTGTTTACATTCGCAGATGGTCAAATGGTTTCGTGTGTAGCGTTACTTAGCGTGTGCGCGAAGTTAAAATTATGAATCAGTTACATAGCTATTTCCAGTGAGTGAACAGTGTTTCTTAAACTAGTGAAAATAGCTTCTAGATGTACATTTACTGTTAAAGAAAACTGATTTCGGATGTTAGAGACCTCCGGATATAGCGACGTCATTAAAGTGGTCCCTCCGTCGTCGTTATAACCGAAATACACTGTATATACTAGCTGACCCAGCAGATCTTGTTCTGTTCAAATAAAATAAAATCTTTGAAATCAATAGCAGCGCCATCTACCTATCGAATTGTGAATCTAAATCATTCTCGAATCCCCTTGAACACACGCACACAAAATTTCATCAACATTGGTCCAGCGGTTTTGGGAGGAGTTCAGTGACATACACACATACACAAGAAATTTATATACAGAATGTATCAGATTATGGGACAACTGGTCAAACGGGACGGTTTTGTCACCGCTTTTTCTTGTAAATCTGATTGAAATGTATAAAGTCAATGATACTTAATCTGCAACATATTCGTACTTTGTTAAATGTTCATTAGAAATTGAATAAATCAATAATTACGTTCCCATAAGCAAGACAGACTTCGCTTTAAATCAGCTGATCAGCCGATGACCGTTGACGGGTCGCCTTTGTACCTTTTTTTTTTTTATGGATGGGCTATGGTAAGCCCACGCGCGGTCCAGTCCGTCCGGGGTGATGAAAGGACGGCGCGCGGGCCCATAACCCACCCATACCCACGTCACCTCGTTGTTGGGCCGACCACCGGAGCAGATGTGACTTGCCGTCAGTGGTCGGCCCGACGGAATACCCTTTAGGGTACCCTCACGTCTCGACGTTCTAGTCGCCTTTGTACCTACGTTACCATTGAAGCGTTCGCGCCATACATACCTATTTATATTCTCGAAGCTTTACATGCCTACATGTGTCCTGTCTGTCAGGTACATGTCTACATAATACGTAACATTTAAGGCATAGATTCTTAGACACACATTTTTGTGATCATTATAACTTTTATGTTATATTGTTTTCTGTGTAATATACATTATAATTATGATCTATGACCGTTGAAATACAACATACACTAACAGTTGTCCCATAACCCTGTATAAAGATAACTTTTCTATACATGTCTTTGTTACCTAACTCTTTCTAAATGGCTTTACGGATTTGAATGTAAATTTAATAATACAATTTAAATTGAACCAGATAGGTGCCAAATGTCATCTTTACAAAACATCACATTTAATGTGGCTTTGTTTTACCAGGTACGGACGAATTACGCATACATATATACACATATGTGTATATATACATATATATTGGTGCTTATTTGGTTGCAGTGACTCTGGTGAGTAGATTGAATTAATGAAGCACTTAGGATGCATTTCCAACAGATATAAATTCCATTGTAGTAATCAATCTAGTTAAAAAATGCTTTTGCGGGATTTGTGGATTTTGACAACAACTATTTTTCAATTCAACCATCAAGGGATTCAATTCATTCAATCCCCAAGGGAATAATGACGCTTGGTGGTTATAAGTTTCCCAGGAAAGCGCTTCCAATTCAGAGACCTACCTACTGAATACATAATTAAAGCGTGTTCATTAATAGTTGCATTATTCAGGATTATTGATTCCTTTATTCTTACACCTGCCTTCACAGTTACACCAGCGCCCAAAGAAACATTTGGACCTATCTGCAAAAATAAAATTAATAATCAAGTAATCTATACTAATATTATAAAGAGGAAAGATTTGTTTCTTTATTTGTATTCAATAGGCTCCGAAACTACTAACCGATTTCAAAAATTCTTACACCAATGGAAAGCTATAATATCAGGGAGTAACATAGGCTATATTTTATCCCAGTATTCCCACGGGAACTACGCGGGTAAGACGACTGAAACTGACCACCACTGACCACTCCCTTGTTTGTCCGTGAATGTCGTAAAATACGACTATGGGATTAAAGCCTATGCCAACACGTCTGACCAGCGTGGTATAGTAGGTCAAATTCCCTGCCCAACTGAGCGCAACAGTGGGACGTATTTGGATTGAGATGAATAATGAAGATGAGAAAAATCAAAATTGACATTCACATACAAAAGGAAAACCCGAAATAAAACCTTATATCAACCCGTGTGACCAGCGTGGTATAGTAGAACAATTTCCTTTCGACTGCGGAGGAATCACGACAGTGGGATATACTCATATATGCTGAGATGGTAATGATAGTAAAAATTCTAAAACAGGATTAGGCTTCATTACATAAATGTGTACAATTTCTTTTTTTTATTTTATATCCAAACGTGGCGTTAACGCCACGTCAATGATCAGTGGGCTTACTCTTGAAATCAATTCTAATTTCGAATCCGATTCAATTCCAATCTCACCAAACGTATGTTTGGTACTCTTAAACAAAATCAAGAATAAATTCTTCGTGTTTGCCGTTGTTATTTTCTCCAAATGTGCCGAATTTTAGTGCCTTAAATTAATAACGTTACAGAACTCGATCACCACAAAGACGCTTTCTTGAAATTGTACAACGTTAACGATTTTAAACTACGTCAATACCAAGTCGAGAGTAGCAAATATTTGATCGACGAGGGTCGAACTCATTTAGTTTAAAAAAAATCCTCTGCATTTGATTCCAATCGTGCGCTAGTGTCACTTTCCAAATTACTCAAATGCTCATATTCGAGCTGCGATTGGATTTAGGATTGGAATCGAGATTCAAGAGTAAGCACACTAGTTCACCCCTGCCTATAGATGTTTCACATCAAAAAGCTGTGAAAAAGGAGAGAGCGCCATCATTCGAGTTTTCCTTCTCTTGCATAGATGTTATGTTTATCATATCACTTAGTCACCTTTTACGACATCCATTGGCAAGATATGGGGATGGTGAATGGTAGACAGTGGCTTGATTGAAAATCAATTAAAAATAAAGAAAAAGCTTACCACAGCAGTGGGGTCTACGACAGCAGTAGGATGTAGAAATACATCTGGTAGTATTGTACAAGGTGGGTCAGTTGGTACTTTGGTTTTTAGCAGCTCCAAGTAATGGCGGTTAGCGTATATTGCAGAACCAGCTGTCTTCAATTGAGACCACCAATTTGTAACCTGTAATGTGAAGAGTTTTTTTTATTAATTGTACTTGAAATTATGATGGTGTGTAATAAAATGGAATAACTTTCTCCCGATCAAAGTTTGAAAATTATTCGTGTACTAGTAGCGCCCTGCGTTTTTATCCTCATAGTTCCCCTTCCCGTGGGAATATCGAGATAAATTATAGCCTATGTGTTATTCTGATATGTGAGCTATATTATTGTGAAGTTTCATCAAAATCTATTCAGTAGTTTTTGCGTGAAAGAGCAACAAACATACTCACAAACTTTCGCGTTTATATTATTAGTAAGATTTGGTATGAGGTCCCTCGCCGAGGTCGTTAAAAAAAAAGCGTGTGCTTTCTATTCTAATGTATGCACGTAAGAAGTTATACTTCTTTGACGTAACAAGATAAAAACCTTTTTAAAAATCTTTCCAAAAATTTTATGTTTCGCGTTCTGCTACGTTTGTAGAAAAACAACACTAATAATAAAAAAAGGTATTATATACATTGTTCAGTTTTATTATAACGCATTATCTAGGTGACATTTGCGCACGCGCATCGTTAAAATGTTTTCTAACTTCATGGTGTCGGTTTTTCGTGACGGTGTGCGCACGCATCATTAAAATGTTGTCTAACTTCGTGGTGTCGGTTTTTCGTGACGGTGTGCGCACGCATCGTAAAAATTGAATGTCATCGTTTCTCCCTAACTTTTATTTAATTAAGTAGTATAATACATCGTCACCCTCCTCTTTTGCCAATTACCTGTGGTCGACGAAATATCCATTCACACATATTTTACAGACTATAATCTATTTTCCGTGTGGTGACGGAGTAAGAGTACAATTCATCACTTTCTTTCTTGCCTGTGGGTGTCGTAAAAGACAAATAAATAATATTATATGCATATAACATCTATGCAAGAGAAGGAAACCTCAAAACAAAACCCTATACGAACCCGTCTGATCTAGCGTGGTATATAGTAAGTCAATTTTCCTCCCATAGTGGAGGTCTGAGCACAACAGCGGGACGTATATGGGCTTTTTATTTTAGGGTGGGCGCGCTCCTCGCACCACTCCGTCCGGGGCGACAGAGGGGCGTAAGCACGCAACACCCGCAACCCACCCGAACACCACGTCGCCTTCGTCGTTGGGCCGACCACAGGGTTACTTGTCATCAGTGGTCGGCCCGACGGAATACACCCTACTTGCGGTACCCTCCCATCGACCGACGTCCCCCCCTCGGGGAGGAGGACGTATATGGGCTAAGATGTGATGATGATATTCTGGACATACCGGTGCAAAACAGGGGCGACGTGCGACCCCCATAATCTACCGTAACACCCCCTCGCCATTTGAGCAGATCACCGCTTTCCCGGGGCTACCTAAGGATGCCAAACATCGTATATGGAGACCATTGTGGATCCTGGTTTACATCAGTTACAAAGTTGGGAATGTGTGGTGAGATTAGTCCGAAAAATTACCACCAGTAGCGATTTATAAAATAATAAGTGTTTATAAAAATTACCTGCATAGCATATAATTTATTTGTACCAGCAAGAGCCGCCAAAACATCTTGTTCCCATGACATATAATCAGAATGCGGTATCGTGTTACCATTGCCGCTAAAAAAAAATAATAAACGTTACCTAAAGTAATTTATAGATTTGATAACTTTCCGTATGGTGACGGAATAAGAATACAATTCTCAAAAACCCCAGATATATTTTCATTTCTGTTATCTGATAGTTACGGTTGCGCAGATCCATATAGAAATCCAAAACAGTAGTTATCTGTCTCATTACATAAAATAAATGTGTTTTTTTTTGGGGGGTGGGTTGTGGTCGGCGCTCCTCGCTCCTCCGTCCGGGGCGACAGAGGGGCGTAAGCACGCACACCCGCAACCCACCCACGTGCACGTCGCCATCGTCGTTAGGCCGACCACCGGAGCAGGGTTAAAAATAAATGTATAGGCGTAACAATTCTTTTAGCAATAATCTGCAGAGTCCATTCATTCATTCATTCGTCTCAACCTATATATGTCCCACTGTTGGGCTCAGGCCTCCTCTATAATGGAAGGGAAATTGACCTACTATTCCACCCTTCTCTTGCACAGATGTTATAAGCCTATTGTATCCCTTAGTCGTCTTTTACGACATCGACGAGAAAGATAGGGAGTGGTGAATTGTATTCTTACTTCGTCACCACACGGAATTGTCAAATTAATAATTTTGAAATGCATAAGCAAAAAAATATGTAAAAATGTAAAAAAAAAGTATGTGTGTACTTAAATAAGAATACTTCTTTGGCGTATCAAGATAAAAATCTTTCTAAAAATTTTATCCTTCACATTATATTATGCGACACTAATAATAGAAAAAAAATCTGCCAAGTGCGAGTGGGACTCGCGCACGAAAGGTTCCGTACCATTGACTATAGTCCATAAAATATAGCTTGAGCTCTGTGACAGATGTCAACGAAACCAACGAAGTAAGTTTGAACGAGCGACATGTTTACAATTTCATTTTGTATCAAATATATTTTCATTCTTTTCGTGCAAGTTTTATTGCAACTGAATTGCAATTTATTATAAATATAAAAATATTAATATTCATGCCTAAAATGTATCTCGCAAGTACTGAAATACCTAGTAAACATTTTATACATAAATGACGCTTACGCACATACAAGGTCATACTGGACTGAAAATAAAAAAGAGATGGGGCAGTCGATATACGTAAATCGATAACCGATCTTTATTCATAAAAGAAATAAACCCAATACAGTACCTACATAAAACTTTCAACATATTCTTTACAATTAAAACAGATAGTTACATTATAAAATACATAAATTGACTTAATTAAACATTAAAAAACTACTTCTCGTCCTAGAGTAAATGATAATATTATGTACACATTATTGTCAATCAACTACACATATTTATTTATAAAACAGTAGTTAATTGATCGATTGATCTAGTGACTATTTTGGCAAAAAATGATAAATGTTCTAGCATGAACGCTCCAGTGATGACGATAATAGTGACCTAGACCTTGATTATAGTCCTTTTGAATAATTAAAACAGTTTTTGGTTGAAATAAAATCAAAAAGATTTTCATTGATTGTATTTTAATTATAAGAGAAAGTCACAATTATAAAAATAAAGAGTTTTATCGATAAAAACTACGGACTTTATCGTAAACGTGACAGCACTAGGGACAACTGCCGCAGAGATCATCCTATATTTTATGGACTATAGGTAAACAAGTGCCTCCCTATTGCCATTATTGATATTGAGCAAAAAAATCAAGTTTGTTGTATGGGAGCCCCCCGTAATACTTATTTTATTTAATTTTTAGTATTTGTTGTTATAGCGGCAATAAAAATATATCATCTGTCAAAATTTCAGTTGTCTAGCTATCACCGTTCTTGAGATACAGCTTGGTGACAGACGAACGGACGGACGGACGGACAGCGAGGTCTTAGTAATAGGGTCCCGTTTTTACCCTTTGGGTACGGAACCCTAAAAAAGGTATTTAATACATTGAAAGCTTTATTATTACATTATCTAGTTATGTTTGTAACGGTGTGCGCATATATTGTAAGAATGTTGACTAGCTAACTTCAGGGTGTCAATTTGCCGCGACGGTGAGCACGCGTATCATAAAATTTACTCTCATCATTTTCCCTAATACGCCAAAAGAAGTATACCTTCAAAAATGTAATATTTAAACCTTAGAATAATAAAGTATAGAAGGTAAGTCCACGCACAAAAAATGAAGCATTTAAATTGGAGCCTAATGGAGCTTACACCGGAACCGTTCCGTAATGTACAAGGTCACTGTATTACACGTACGTACGCTACTCTTAAAAAATAAATAGGTAATTATGACGATCTGTGCATTCAAATGGTGTCACAACACATTTGAAAAACATAAAAAGGGTTTTAACATTACTTTTTAAAGTATTTCGACGATTTATGTTAATAAAAACAAAATTTGATTTCATATTTTGTATAGTGGTGTGCATATGTACGTGTGTAATCCCCTGCGCGCATGTAGTATTTTTGGCTTCATGTTTTTGTCGCTCGAAGTACCGACACTATCCTTCTATACGTTATTATTCTAAGACTAGCAACCCGGCCTCGCTTCGCTTCGGTTTTAGTCGTTTTACCCGCGTAGTTTCCGTTCCCGTGAGAATACCGGGATAAAATATAGCCTAGGTTACTCCCAGATATTATAGCTTTCCATTGGTGAAAGAATTTTTGAAATCGGTCCAGTCGTTTTTAAGATTACCCGGAACAAACAGACAGACAGACAAAATTTTTTGTATCTGTATTTTAGGCATAGGTGTCGTGTAAATAACCGTGTGAGCATGAACAAAGCCTATTATTTTGACATTACAAACAGACACTCCAATTTTATTTATTGGTATAGATTTTCACATTACAAGTTGACATTACAATTTTATTAACCTGTCTATGTAGCAAACCTACGCTATAGAAATTAAAACCAAGATTAGAAAGTACTTACCTGTAAAATCCGTTTTGTTTTTTCTGAAACGCATCGGCCATAGTATGAAACACTTGTAGGGAGCACACATATACTCCGCAATTAATTAACGTGGCTACATAACTATTTGGTTTTTCAACGTAATGTGTAATCGCTTTTGTTGATGACTCGCAAGCCATGCAACCATAGTGAACAGATTGTTGGCGAGTTGCTTCTGTACCCATTATTGTTACCTAAAATTAATAAAAAAATTAAACTATATTTGTAATCCAAAAAAAGAGATGAAAACAATTTAAATAATCACCACATGGAGTACCCTACCTATAATCAGTTTTTTATAATAAAAATTTGGTTTTTGAATAATTGCGTAAAGTTTTATATCTATTACACACATTATCACTAAATGCTCGATTTTATTACAAAACTAGGGACTAGCGACCCGCCCTCGCTTCGTTTCGGTTACAGACGCCTAACCTGCGTAGTTCCCGTGGGAATACCGGGATAAAATATAAACTATGTTACAATAACCTCCCATTGGTGAAAGAATTGTTGAAATCGATTCGGTAGTTTGAGCGTGAAAGCGTAACAAACAAACTTATTTTCGCCTTTATAATATAAGTAAGGATAGCACCGCCCCACTGTTTCACCCCCGTAATCAATATAGTCTAGTTTACGCGCTGATAACGTACCTTTCTATAGGTCAAAGAATTTTTGAAATCGATCCAGTCGTTTTGAATATTACCCGGAACAAACGGACGGACAAAAAAATACAGTAAAACTCGTTTAAGACGATTTCGCAGGGACCCGACCAAAAACGCGTTAGGCGGGAAAGCGTATTATGCGAGAAAGGGAAAGAACGTGTCATTATTATTTTATTATATTCTATTATTATTTTGAATACCTACGCATTGAATTTAACACTTAAAATTACCTAAACAAAATGTTGTTTATTTTCTTTATTTAATATACTTTACTAGATACAATTTTAAAAATTAAAAAATAAAAATATTTTAAAATATAAAAAAATGTTGTTTATTATTATTACGTTACTTAACTTATTTTAGTTTGACAAAAAGATTTTGAGGCATTACCAATTACAAGATTTTCAACGTAATTTAATTTTCGCAGTGCGTCTTCGCTTGATTCAAAGAAGTTACATAGTGTCTTAAATCATTAACTGATGATAATGCCTGGGAGTGTGACAAAATCGGAGTTGACTTAGCTTCTTGATCATTATCACTTAGGGTCGCTCGACAGTCGTCACTTCGTCAGTCGCTGGCCACTGCCGCAAGGGATAATATGTGTATTTGAGTGGCACGTGTTGGTGTATTAAACGGGATGACGATCGTATTAAGCGTTAGAAATGTATGAAAATATGTCTCAAGTTGCTGGGACTGACGAAAAATAGCGTATTATGCGGGCAATCGTATTAAGCGGGTTCTACTGTATAATGTGATTTTTAGGCATATGTATCGTGCAAATAAGCGTGTGAGCATGAAAAAGGCCTATTATTTTGACATTACAAACAGACATTCCAATTTTATTTATTGGTATTGAAGAAATTTCAATAAATACAAAAAGCATTGTGAAGTGCGCTAATTTAAACATCTTACCAAAGCATTTGGCCTTTCCTTATGGAAGCTCCAAAGCTCTTCAAGTGGAAAGTCTGCACAAACATCACCATTCAGCAAAAAGAATGCACTTGGGTTACCAGCTCGAACTTGATCTCTGAAGTGGTATAAACCACCACCTGTCCCAAGGGGAGTAAATTCCTGAAGGTATCTGAAAATGTTGCAACACTCATTTTATAGCAATTAATATAAATCCTTATTAATATAAATCTAGGGATTGGGCAACAGCACACTCTGGGGAAATTCACTATACCTGGCAAATGGCAGCCCCATGCCAAGTGTGATAATTATGGCACTATTTCCCTTGTAGGGAGGCCCTTGTCCGACACAGGCATCAATAGGTAGGCCGATGGCTGAAATGATACTTGAAAATTTATCTTATCTGTAGAATGTCATTGTGTTTGCCCATTTCTTCTTGTCAGAATTACATATTTACTCAGAATTAAGTTTGCCTATAGTGATCACAGTAACAATACAATTCACCACAATCTTTCTTTGCTGTGGGTGTAGCAAAAGAAGAGCATAGTGAGTGGTAATATCTATGCAAGAGATGGAAAACTTGAAATAAAATTCTATATGAAGTTGTCTCACCATCCACATATAGTAGGTAAATTTTCAAGTTGTGTCTGTTAAATTATTCTATACTTGCAACCCACCCTCGCTTTGCTTCAATTTCAGTCGTCTTGCCTACGTAGTTTCCGTTCCTGTGGGAATACCGGGATAAAATATAGCCTATGTTACTCCCTGATATTATAGCTTTCCATGGGTGAAAGAATTTTTGAAATCAATCAAGCCGTTTTGTATATTACCCGGAACAAACAGACAGACAGACAAAAAAATATAAAGTGTATTTTAGGCATATGTATAGAGCAAATAACCGTGTGAGCATGAAAAAAGCCTATTATTTTGACATTACAAACAGACACTCCAATTTTATTTATTGGTATAGATGACAACCATACTACAAAATTACTTCCATAAAACAATTTATATTCCTTTTAATTATCATAATTATTTTGCTTTATTCATATTGGATCAACCCCAAATTATTGACTAAATGTGTACTCTTCTTTTTTATCTTGTTGGAATTGGCTGATGTCGATGTAAAGTCTTAGTTGTCTTATTAAATACCCACAAGCAATGTAGATGATAGTATTTATAGTTCGGTCCCTAGTGAGGTGGTCCTCACAGCAATTTTTTTTTGTTACCAGTGATGATTTAGGGCAGGGAGACATGGTTCCTAAAAGTAGGACTCATAACCAAGTTCAAAGTCGCTCGATGAACTGACAACCACTGGGGAAGAAAGGCTTTCAAGTAGCGACCACATATCAGATGACACTGTGTAGGAAGCCCTCCACTAGGTGGACCGATAACTTGGTGAATATTGCTGGGTGTCATTAGATGCAGACTGCAGAGGAGTGTACTCTGTGGTGTAACATGACGGAGGCCTATGTCCAGCAGTGGACGGTGATAGTCTGAAATGATGATAAATTAACAAATTAACTTACCTTATAATAATGTGGTATTCCTTTGCCATATCAGTAACAAATTGTTGCATCAGATTTGTTGTATATGAGCCAATGATAAGAATTTCCTTGCATGCTTCTAGTTTTGCACATGCTGCTATATGGTGTTCAATTAGAGGTAGACCAGCAATTGGGAATAGTGGTTTTGGTGTGTCCAGAGATAATGGACGGAAACGAGTTCCTAAAATAAAAAAAATTACAATTAAATAAGTAGTAGTATTTATTTCTACATATCTGTGTGGTGACAGAGAAAAAATACAATTCACCGCCTTCTCTCTTAGACGTGAGTGTCATAAAAGACAACTAAGGGATTATATATGCATATAACATCTATGCAAAAGAAGGAAAACTCGAAATAAAACCCTATGTCTGACCAATATTGTGTAGTAGGTCACATTCCCTCCCATTGTGGAGGAGGCCCGAGCCCAATAGTGGTACGTATGCGGGCTGCGATGATTATGATGATAATTTATTTCTAAATTAAATATATTAGTTATAAATTGCATTGTCTCAGCTCGTATACCTCTCAATATTGGGCTCGAGCCTCCTCCAAAGTAATAGAGAAATTGATGGATTGGGGGAAATTTATTTATAGCATTAACATTCTAATCTACATAGTCTAGTTTCTAGTCTACTTAGTGACCGAATTACTTATTATTGCAATACCGGTGACGTTGATTAAGTAAATATAACTTTAAAAATTAAAGTACCAACCTTTTTGTGGTCCACCGATAAGAATAACTGCTTTCAGCATTTTGAACACGTTCTGGTGCTACAATTTTAATTTAAGTAATTAGTTAATGTATTTTATAATACAAGTTAACAAATGCTAACAACAATATTACTGATAACTAATAACACGTCAGTTTTATGTTGTCACTATTGTGACAAAATAACCACAGGCTATAAAATAGGTACCTATTAAAATTTTATAAAAAATGCTTTGCCAACTAGAGCGGGGTGATGCTATAAACTAATGATTTCTTTAAAACAGAGAGTCAATATTAACAATAAACTGAAAAATTACTCAAATTTTGGTTATTTTTATAAGTACTGTTATTATTGAACTGCTTTCTGGTGACAACTACGAATACTAAAAACCCTTACAAGCTTGTAAGTGTCGTAAAAGACGAATAAGAGATTTAAAATTGATCTGTGAACATGATATCCCCGAGGAGAGTGGCAGGTCGGTCATAAAATGATTGCTAAACCTTTCTAAAATATATGCGTTAGCAGAAAAGTATATACCTATTGCATCGATCCCAAGTGAGATAAGAGCGTGATGACCAGGAACATTGTTCGGTACTAATATATATATACAGGTTGTCCCTAAATTAAACATCCAACGTAAAGTGGGTGATAGATGAGTTTATGATAGCTATGAAAAAAAAATCCACGTCACTTTTTTTTTTATATGAGCATATTACTAAAAACGATGAAAAATCAGACCTTGTACGATATTTTCAAGTACTATAACGACAAATAGGCTAGTTTTAGCATCGGATATTTCTTGTTGGAAGCGCAGATAACTGCACTATCGACCACAAGTACAATTAAAACTAGACATGTTACAATGACATAAAAAAATATACATTTGTTATGGCTATTGCTTATTTTTTTTCGAAGAAAACGTTAATCATTTGACTTCAACACACCACCCTGTAAAAAAAAATGTACCGTAACCATAGTGGTAAGTAATTTCAAAAATTGGCCCAATTCATTATTCCAAAATAGTATAATACCTTCTAGATGTAATCGTAACTTGTAGAAAAAAAAATTGTGACAGACAACGAATATGAAAAATGATTAGGTATATTTTTTTGTTCTTTTTTATTAGACCTCATATAAAAAATCTTATTGAGTGTGTGAAAGAGAGACAGAGAGTGACGCTTATTGTATTTTATTGGGCACTAGGTAATAGTCCCTCGGAATATGCTCGAGGAACATGAATGAACACTCGATGGTATACTTGTAGCATGATTATTGCATCTGTACTCTCCCTTGATCAAATGCATATTAGGGGATTCTAACATTGTATAAGAAGACGGCATCGTAATCATACAAGTCACTTTTTATTTTTAATGTCACTCTTTCTATACTAGTACTATCTACTTTATGCAAATAAATGGCGTGACTGCGGCTGACCGGATCGTGACTGCGGGTGATCGGACCAGGGATTTAATCCGGGCACCCGCAGAGAGGCTAGCCTCGCGACGGCGTTCGGCGCCCCTTGGGGTATTCCGTCGGGTCGACCACTGAAGTTAAGGAAATCTGCACCGGTGGTTGACCCAACGACGAAGGCGACGTACTATATGGATGGGTTACGGGTGTGCATGCTTACGCCCCACTGTCGCCCTGGATAGAGTGTAGCGAGGAGTGGGCCGACCGTAGAAATAAAAATGCAAATAAATGGCGTAGAACATAAATCCTTTTCCTAAAAAACAGTAATTTACAATAAACTTCGTTGTTTTTAACAAAAATATTTTTTTTTAAGTTACGCCAACACGTAGAAGGTATTATACCATTTTGGAATACGAAGGGAGTACCCTCTGCCGTCGACGTGCCCTACTGGGACGCCGAACGTCGTCACGAGGCTAGCCTCTCCACGGGTGCCCAGACTAAATCCCCGGTCCGGTAACCCACAGTCACGGTCTGATCACCCGTAGCCACGCCATTTATTTGCATAAAGTAGATAGTACTAGTATAGAAAGAGTGACGTTAAAAATAAAAAGTGACTTGTGTGATTACGATGCCGTCTTCTTATACAATGTTAGAATTCCCTAATACATATGCATTTGATCTATGGAGAGTATAAATGCAATGATCATGCTACAAGTTGAATGTATCGTGAGCGATATCCGAATACTGAACGCTATCCAGACCATCGAGTGTTCATTCATGTTCCTCGAGCATATTCGGAGGGACATTTACCTAGTGCCCAATAAAATACAATAGGCGTCACTCTCTGTCTCTCTTTCACACACACAATAAGATTTTTTATATGAGGTCTAATAAAAAAGAACAAAAAAATATACCTAATCATTTTTCATATTCGTTGTCTGTCACAATTTTTTTTTCTACAAGTTACGATTACATCTAGAAGGTATTATACTATTTTGGAATAATGAATTGGGCCAATTTTTGAAATTACTTACCACTATGGTTACGGTACATTTTTTTTTACAGGGTGGTGTGTTGAAGTCAAATGATTAACGTTTTCTTCGAAAAAAATAAGCAATAGCCATAACAAACGTATTTTTTTTTATGTCATTGTAACATGTCTAGTTTTAATTGTACTTGTGGTCGATAGTGCAGTTATCTGCGCTTACAACAAGAAATATCCGATGCCAAAACTAGCCTATTTGTCGTTATAGTACTTGAAAATATCGTACAAGGTCTGATTTTTCACAGTTTTTAGTAATATGCTCATATCAAAAAAAAAGTGGCATGATTTTTTTTTTGTCATAGCTGTCATAAAGTCATCTACCACCCACTTTCTGTTGGACGTTTAATTTAGGGACAGCCTGTATAGGTATAATAAGCATTTTTATACGACAATTCCTCAACAGTTTGTTTTATAGAAGCACATTTTTTTAAGATTCATAATAAAAGTTATAACAATAAAGTTTTATTACAGATCATCATCATCATCGTTCAGCTTATCGAAGTCCACTGTTGGACATAGGTCTCCCTCATATTGCACCACAAACTGCCACGGACCGTAGACTTATGTTGCCTACATCCAACGACGCCCAGCAACATACTATGGGTATCTATGTACATAAAATTGGTAAAATCCGAAAATACTCAAATCATATAGGTAATAGCTAGTTGTTGAAATCCATTCCTGCGAACATTTATCTATGGTCATTGTATAGTAATAACTAAGTTTAAGTTGTTAAAATAAATAAAATGACTGTCAAGTGTCAATGTCAAATATATTATGTCAATGTATCTATTATGTATATATATATGTTATCTGTAGTATATTAAAACAGTTTTAATATACCTACTACCCGAATGCTATAATATCTTAGTAGATAAATGTAATGAATTCTTGGAATAGACAGATTTCTTATTGTTACTTTCATGACACTGATTAGGGAATATACCAATATTTCTCAAAAAGATCATTCTTCATTCATTAGTTATTCCAATAAATTACTTTATATTCCAGGATAAGCTGTTGTTATGAAAACAAACAGTTTTAAATATGAGGGCAACGCATTGTTTGGAAAACCGACACAAAATTATTGATTAAAAAAACCTTCTTTTTGGGTGGGCTATGGTCAGCGCATACGCCGTCCATTCCGTCCGGGGCAACGAAAGGACAGCGTGCAGCTCCATAACCCACCGTATCTTCTCCTTCGCTCTATTAGGCCGACCACCGGTCCGAGTCCCTTGTCATCCGTGGGCAGCCCGGCGGGATATGCTTTCGGGTACCTTCCCTTTCTCCAACGCCTCTCTCAGAACGTTGGTCGCCTTCGCACGGTCAATCTCCCGGCGGGTGACGGACTATTCCCCGACCCAGTCACCCGCGGCCTCGGCTAGAGTGATTAAAATAACCTATGGATAACTTAATACTTCACTTACTTAAAGTCTATAATATATATACTTATACTTTCTTAAAGTCATAAACGTGGGAATGCCCACTTTGCCAGCGCCCCAAAGCTGAGGTCCGTACCCCACAACGGGGTGCCCTCGGGATCGGTCGCTTAACTTTAAACGGGTTGAGAGCCCTCAGCGCTCACCCAACAGTCCGGGTAAATTTGTCACAGCCATCTGAGGCTAACAACTAAGTAACAAAAAAAAAACATACTTTCTAATGAACCATTAGCAATTTGTTTCACCATTAGCATACATTGTATAGGAACAATAGCAACCACGAAACGTGGATGAATTTGTACATAAACATAGCGATTAGAATGGGTTATGAGGTCGGTCGCCACCCTTTCGTTGCCCCGGGCGGAACGGACGACGGACGTGCACACCATAGCATGCTAAAAAAGGCTTTTGCTTCTATGGTTTGTTATAGTTCAGTCCAACTTTAAATTTAATATCTATTTATATACGTCATGTAATGCAGACATAGAATCGAAAATTAAAATCCAATATACAATCCAATTACATATTATGTCTAAACATTATTAATATTTATCTTTAAATCTTTTTTTTTTTCTTTATTTAAGGAGCTTTAGTCCTCATGGACTACGCCGCTCCATTAAACCAAACCTTTAAATTTTATATTAATATTCGCTGAATCACCCAATGCCGTTCTCTACAAAGCTTAAAAAATAAAAATAATCTTTATTCACGTCGATTAAGTCCAGTCCGGATAAAGTTGTCACAGCCATCTGCGCCTAATAACTACCTCTAGTTACACAAAAAAAAAGGTATATTGATCACAGCGCTACCTAACCGGTCCAAATGTCATTAAAATCGGTCCAGCCGATAAGAAGCCCAGTCGCACACTTATATATAAGGGTATAAAGAAATTTGCTAGATAGCATAGACCAGAATTTTCGTGTGGGGACGGAGAAAGAATACAATTCATTGCACCCTCTCTTGCCTGTGGATATCGTAAAAGATGACCAAGTGATGCAATGCATATACCTAATATCGATGAAGAGAAAGAAAACCCATATAAAAGCCTACGCCAAGATCTGCGATAGCTTGGTATGGTAGGTCAAATAACCTAGTAGAGGAAAACCGAATCCAATAGTGGTAGGTATGTGTTTGAGCTGAGATGCTAAATGAACTAAACATAGCTACAAATACATATAGCTACAACTAGATACAGATACTAATATTGTCAGGTGTCCCGACTTGCGCGTGACGTTACAATTTTCAGGTGTCAGGGGACCCGTTTAGTGTGCCTACTCTTGAATCTCGATTCCAATCCTAAATCCAATCGCAGCTCGAATTCGAGCAAATTTGGTACTATTGAAAGCGACACTAGCGCACGATTGAAATCAAACTCGGTGGATTTTTTTTAAACTAAATGAATTCGACTCTCGTCGATTAAGTCAAATATTTGCTACTCCCGACGTGATATTGACGTAATTTAAAATCGTTAGTGTTGCACAATTGCAAGATAACGTCTTTGTGGTGATCGATATCGATAACGTTATTAATTTAAAGTAAGAAAATACGCCACATTTGATGAAAATAACAACGGCAAACGCGAAGAATTCATTCTCGATTTTGTTCAAGAGTACCAAATATAAGTTTGGTGAGATTGGAATTGAATCGGATTCGAAATTAGAATTAATTTCAAGAGTAGGCCCACCGATTTGCACCTGATCGAAACGTTAAATGTCCCGATTAATCAATTAATGAAAGAGCTGATATTGAAATTCAAATAAATTCAAATACTCGAAACTCAAATCCGATGGAGCAAAACAGGATTCAGGATATCAAAAAACATATATAGTAGGTTTGTCAAATGCTGTATGCTGATAACTTTATTGAAGTGAAAATTTCTTTAGCAGCGTTAGGCACTTTTGGTAGGGGAAAATGTTATGGGTTCGCGTCACCGACATGCTCGTGACTGGCGCACGCGCAAAGCAGTATATTTGTAGCTATACGGGATTTAGTGAAAAGTTCAATGTGTCAATCTACTGTGCATTGTCGAGATAGTTTTTTGTGTTTGTTTCACCATTTTCATTCATGTGATGATACAGTTTCAAAATTCATTGATTTGTTTATTATTTAAATGTATTTTTGAAGTAAATACTTCTGTAGGCAAGTTTGTATGGGGAGTTAGCCATCGACATGATCACGTAACTTGTTAACGCTGACACTATATTTGTAGCTATATCAATCTCACTATATCTGTGCCGATAGTTGTCAAAACCAGATAAATGTAAGGTTTAATTTTTGAAGTGAAACTTCTTTAGAATCATTGTGATTTCTAAATCGATGAAACGAAAAAGCGAGTCCATAGAGACACAAACACGTAAATGTATAGGATTCAGCCGGCGAGAGAATGAGATAGAGGATAAAGGATAAAGGACTTTCACTTCTGATATACTTACGTAAGTACTTTGTACCTACATACCCTCTTTTTTTATTTGATCAATTAATTTATGTATCCAAAAATAACATATAGGAACCTACCAGTATAATCAATAGGGCTCTACCGAATAATTAACACTTGTAAACGAATATTCAATCAATTTCAGTTTGTTTTCGCGAAAGTTTGTTACTGTCGAGTGAAAAGTTGTACAATAGCATAAATTTTAAGCCTGCTTTAAGATTCTACAGTAATAGATTCAATTACAGAGAAAAGTATAACCAAAACAAATAAATAATTAATCTACCTCCATTAACCTAGTTTATTTAACTTATTCCCAGGAAGGATTAAGAACGCGTAGTCAAAACGATCGGTTGTCAATGTTGAAAGCCCTTTCAAAATTACAAAGTCTTGTCCAAATAAATACAAGGATAACATAAATTTACGTAAACCAAGGACATGCAAATGCTTAAAATCCTAATTAATCATAGCAATCCGACTGAGATTAATGTGCGGAAATTCTGGAATATTAACTTAGTTCCAAATTCTTGGTTTTTGAAATGGTGACAGAGTAAGAATACAATTCAAAACTCCGTCCTTTTCTAGGATCGCATTAAAATCTACTAAGGGCTACTACTACAAGGCAAGGAATTCTGATGTTTACGCGAGTATTACACATTGTAAATAAAACTATTTTAAGTATTTTATCGCGTTTGTATTTGATTTTTGATTACTCGATGTTTCGAACACTTTACAGCACTTTACAGGTGGACAGTTCATGGTCTGTAAAATAGTTTTATTTTTCTTCCTTTAGAGAACTGGGATTTTGTATTCTTTTTATTGACAAGTGAGTAAGTAACCTCGTGGTAAAGAAGCTTTCAATAACAAGAGGGGAATACCTATATTGCAGCCTACGTTAGATATAATATTGGAAAGAATGGAATGAGGTAAGGTAAGAAGTGCAAAAGAGTATGAGTTTCCAGCTCTATTACTTTGAACAAAGCGTAGTAGCGAATTATTACTACTAAGTTATCGATTTCTTTGCAAGAGTAATATACCATTCTTGACGAGCATTCATTTATGGTTGTTAGCAGAAAAGTATCAGCAGAATGACTTGCCGTAACTTGTCTGATGTTGCCCTAGCCAAAGTCGCGAGTGGTTTGACAGGGACCAGTGGGTTTACCCTTGAAATCGATTCTAATTTCGAATCCGATTCAGTTCCAATGTCATCAAACTTATATTTGGTAGGTACTCTTAAACAAAACCGAGAATGAATTCTTCACATTTGCTGTTGTTATTTTCACCACTTTTATTACTTTAAATTAATAACGTTACTAAACTCGATCACCACAAAGACGCTTTCTCAAAATTGTGCAACATTTATTAATTTTAAACTACGTCAAAATCACGTTGGGAGTAGCAAATATTGGACTTAATCGACGAGAGAGGAATTCGTTTAGTTTAATAAAATTCCACCGAATTTGATCCCAATTGTGCGCTAGTGTCGCTTTCAAGAGTACCAAATTGCTCAAATTCGAGCTGGGATTGGATTTAGGATTGCAATCGCGATTCAAGAGTAGACACACAGAACAGTAACCCATCGCACTGACCACCAAGGTTAAAGAATAGATACCAATACGCGCATATTATATGCAATGTGCATATTATATCCCTTAGTCGACTTTTACGACAGCCATTTAGAAGTGGTAAATGGTATTCTTACTCAGTAGAGTAGAAGTATATGAATTTATATTAACAATTCTATACAATCGTTTTTGCAAACAATTCCATTTTTAAAATAAATACTAGGTGCTTAGTGAACGATAATTTAATATTTATAAGGTACTAGCGTCCTCATCGCTTTTCTTCCGTTTCATTTTTTTTTTGAAGTGGGCTATGGTCAACGCACAGCCGCCTGGCTCTGTTTGTGACGACAGAGGGGCGGTGCGTGGCCCCATAACCCACCGGTACCGAGTTCCTGGTCCTCCGTGATCGGCCCGAAATATCTAATATCGCCTGAGATATACCCGTACCCAACTAAAGTTTATGAGGTTTCGAGTTTCATTAAAATTTTTATAATTATTTTCTGAGAGCAAAAATAACCAAGTTACTGCTTGTATAGTCAGCCATCTGGTAGTACAGTGTAATGAAAATCAGTCTAGCCGTTTCGATGATTACACAATCGTGACACAATCGCGAGTGGAAATCTAATTCATCGCTTAATTACGGTAGGTCGTTATCTTAACCTCGCCATCTGTTCAGTTTATTAATAATTTTTAATAGTTTCTTTGACAAACAAATAAATATAAGTAATTTTCATCTCATCATCATCTTAGCTCATATACATCCCACTGCTGGGCTCGAGCCTCCTCCATAATAGGAGGACCCATAATAGGACCTATGCACCACGCTGATGAAATGGGTTTTATTTTAAATTTCCTTATCTGACTTAGATGTTATATGCATATTTGATCTTTCACTCCCACGGGCAAGATGGAGGTTTCTTAATCCATCTCCATACAATTATTATGGTGCTATGTAGTGACAGCTACGAATACAATTAACCTTTATATTCTCATTTTCTCTTATTTCATACAAAAGGACTAAGAGTTTGTCATCGATCCGTGCCAATTTCATCTGATGCTGTTTGATCAACAATTACATTACTAAGGAGGATTGATATAAGAAAGGCGACCACTCATAAAACTATTGCCTTTTGCAATATGTACAATGGAAGTAAATTGAGTCATCGCCAAGTAAGTGTAATACTAACAGTAGATATAATAGCAATGATTCGGAGGAGGAGGAGAGTGACTCCTCTGATGAGGAGTAAGAATACAATATATAATTCCCTATCCAGCCCGTGGATCTCTTAAAATAACGACTAAGGGATATAATACGCATATAACATCTATGCAAGAGAAACAAAACTCGAAATAAAACTCTATACCAACACGTCTACCACCCATAAAAAAAAAAACCAACACGTCTGACCAGCGTGGTGTAGTAGGTCATTTTTCTTTTCATTGTGAAGGAGGCTCGAGCACAATAGTGGGCAATATGTGAGCTATGATGATGATGACCATGAATGATGATGATAGAGGCTGTGAATATCAAATCACAATAAGGCAAGGGCATATAAAAAGGTGTTGTCAACTAACAGGTAAGATAGTAGAAATATATTAAAAGTTATTTCATTTTCCTCCAAGTCTTTTGTTTTAATTACTGCCACCGGGAAGAAACAAAACAAACAATTATGTACGTTCTCGTATTTTATTTATTAAAGTTGATAAGTATAAATTGCTGTAATTTATATAAACTATGAACTTGTTTAATATATTTTTTCAGACTTGGGCAGGAAGTACATTTTTCCTATGTTTACACGAGTATTATACATCTTCTTTACATAATTCTAGCAACCCGCCCTCGCTTCACTTCGGTTTCAAATTCAAATTATTTATTATGCATAAACCCCGAGAGGCCACTTACATATTGTCAGGTTAACAATTTCCAAAAAAAATATACTACCACCGGATCGGAACGCGACCGCTACTGAGAAGATCCGGCAAGAAACTCAGCGGGCTTGTCATTATTTTTAATTTTTTTTTTCTTCTTACTAGTTATACAATTATGTACATATTTTGTAAAAACTAGCTCCAGTGTGATGCCCTTCGAACAACAAGACACTTAATATAATTTAAACGATTATGGCTGGACCAGATCCCACAAGCGGCGTTTCAGTCGCCTTACCCGGGTAGTTCCCAAACCCGTTTGAATACCGGGATAAAATATAGCCTATGTTACTCCCTGATATTATAGCTTTCCATTGGTGAAAGAATTTTTGAAATCGGTCCAGTAGTTTCGGAGCCTATTCAATACAAGCAAACAAATCTTTCCTCTTTATAATATTAGTATAGATAAAACAGCCTTCGCCGCTATTTGTACGCTTAGATCTTTTAAACTACGCAGAGGATTTTAATGGTATCTTAAATAGATAGTGATTTAAGGGGTAGGTTTATATATATAATACATGCATGTTTAAATGTTAGCCCGTTTCTTATATTTTGTGCTTAGGGTAATGTGTTTATCACTTCACTTAGTGTCACTATAAACTTCAACTTCTTGATTAATAGCTTTTGTTAGCGGTTGACCACGACTTCGCCTATATAACACAAATTTATACGTAAGCCGCCAAGTGAAAGACATTGATCGAAATTTACGTAAAGGGCTAGTTATTCAATGGCCTCCAGTCTCTAAGAGTGTCTTTAAGAGTACATAAGAATTACCAAAATGAGTAGCTATATAGGTATGAACATTTGTGAATCATGAAGATTTGATAGATTAAGAACCTGGAGATCCATTCACACTTCCTTCTTCACATCTTAATCCATCAGCCCATAGATGTCCACTGTTGGACGTAGACCTCCCCATGAGAATACCACTCGGAACGGTCTTGTGCCACTTGCATCCAGCGGTTCCGTATAACTTTCAACATGTCAGTCCACCTAGTATGGGCTTGTATTACGCTACGGCGTCCTTTCCCGTTTTCGCAATGGTTGTTGGTTCAACAAGCGATTTTGCCTGCCCATTGGTATTTCAATGTACTAATTCTTCAGACTACGTCGGTTTCACCCATTCTTCTACGCATTACCGTACTTCGGATATTATTACATAGAGAAATATCGAGCCCTCTAGCCGTAGCCCTCTCTATAGCACGATGAGCGATTTCGAGTCTTTTTACGAGGCTCATATTTAGAGACTACATTTCAGTGCCGTACGTTATTAGGTGGCCGGTCCAACGATGAAGGCGACGTGGTGTTCGGGTGGGTTGCGGGTGTGCGTGCTTACGCCCCTCTGTCCCCAGGCGGACTGGTGCGAAGATTGCGCCAAACGCGATCCACCCAAAAAAAAAAGTGCCGTACGTCATCGCTGGTAAGATACAGCGGTTGTAAACCATTGTTTTCAGACGCTGAAATATTCATATCTGCATTTTGTAAATTAACCTGGGAAAGAAAAAAGCAAGAAAAATCGTCATCATCCTGCGCTTATCTCAATTACTTGGGGTTGATGCAATATGTTGTCTTTGTTTTCCTACCCGTCTATTAATTTTATACTCTCGGTAGACCATCCATCTTCTCTTTTGCCTTCCGTTGCCTCATACTTATAACCTTCCTCTTATTGTTCAGTAACGAATGAAATAGACAAAATGACAGTTCATTTTGTCTATTTCATACTGTCCATAACATCAGGCATAAAAAAAACAAGAGAAATAAAGATTCGTTATCATAAGGAAGTTTTTTTGCTTGATTGAAAAGAGGTATGTCCTTATTTCTAAGCTACGTGTTAATTAATATAAAAGTTAAATAAAAAAGCATCATCTCATCCTCGTCTTTATTTCATACAGATACAGTGTTGCAAGTATTGCAGACGATAATTAAAATGGGTAGACTTATTTGAAAAAAAGGAGTAATGTAGCCTTTTCACTGGGGCTTTTTTGTCTTTTTTTGTCTTGTTACGTCTGATAATATTTCTATACAGTCAACTAGGTATAAGCGACACCTCTTTGAAGATATACTTCATTATTCATCATCATCATCATTTCAGCTCATATACGTCCCACTGTTGGGCTCAAGCCTCCTCCACAATAGCAAGGGAATTGACCTTGATATATAATGCTGGTCATATGGTTCTGTTTCGAGTTTTCATTCTTTTACATAGATATTATATGCGTATATATCCCTTAGTCGTTTTTACGACATTCACGGGCGAGACAGGGAGTGGTGAATTGTGTTCTTAATCCGTCACCACACGGAAGAGAGATATATGTACGTTCAAAAATCAATTCCCTTAATCGATTTTGATTGTAATTATATTTAAGATATTATGTGCCTCGTTTCTATAGTGTCTATTACGATTGGTTTTCGCAATATTTTCATATGTCTAACGCCTTAGGGACTGTCCGGAATAAATCCGCCTAACGTACGATTTTGACCTGATTATATGTACATTATATGACCCAGTTTTTATTACTAGAAGTTCAATAACGTTGTCACATAAATATAAAATCATTTCTAGTAGACCTCTCCGTGTGGTGACGATGTAAGAATACAATTCACTATACAAGGATACGAAAGAAGCTGCATAGATGAAGGCAATGCAAAAATTGCTAAGACTTATAAAAGCTACAAAGGATATGCATCAGAAGCCACTGATATGTATGGGATGTAATGCTTTCCGAAAAAGATTAAGGCAGCGTCATATATACGGAGTATAATATTTTGTTCGAGTATGGGAATAGTCGTCCGTGTGGTGATGGAAATAAGAATACAATTCGTACGAGACGACTAAGGGATATAAAACGTATATAACATCTATACAAGAGAAGGAAAACTCGAAATAAAACCCTATACCAACACGTCTGACCAGCGTGGTATAGTAGGTCAATTACCCTTCCATTATGGAGGAGGCCCGAGCCCAGCAGTGGGACATATAGGGGCTGAGATGATGATGATGATGATAACATCTATCCAAGAGATGGAAAACTCGATACAAAACCCTATACTAACCTGTCTGACCAGCATGGTATTGTAAGGTCAATTTCCCTGCTATTGAAGAGGAGGCTCAAGCCCAACAGTACGTACCTATAGGAGCTGAAATGATGATGATGATGAATATTGATGATGGTGAGGAATTTTATTACCTCCAAGCTTCGCATGCAGGTCGACAATCACAGTGTTATAAATTTCCGAGAAAAGTGCTGCTGCTCATTCTCTTGGGGATACTTTAAGTGGTTTTTACGACTTTGAATGGTGAAACAGTCTATTATTAATCCATCATCAAATAAAGTTTAATATTAATTTAGCATTATGTGAGTTTTCGTGACGGATCTTTCTCAGCGTGGCCGCGTGCCAATCCGGTGGTTCTTAGTATAGGTACTAGATTTGTTAGATTTTTTTAAATTAATAAATTGTCATAATAATTACTAAAAAAAATAATATTTAATAATTACATACCATAAACAATATAATTTTATCATATAGAATCATTTTCATCTTATACTGGCACTAAATTTGTACTAAAATGTGGGTCAAAATTTAATAACTAATTTCTGTATCGGGTAGATGAATATAAATGTCTGTAATAACAATGACTCGTTGGACGTGAGACATCTTAGTTCGCCCGTAACCATGAACGCTGCAAAATGTTCGAAATGTTGGGCAATCCAAAATCAAATACAAATGCGATAAAATTCGTAAAGTAGTTTTATTTAAAATATCATCAAATAAGTTATCATATCACTTAATCATTTCAGTTCATATATGTCCCACTGTTGGGCTCGAGTCGCCTCCACAATAGGCAAATTGATCTACTATACCACGCTGGCCAAACTTGTTGGGTTTCATGTCAAGTTTGCCTTCTCTTGCGTAGATATTATATATTTTTTAACTCCTTTGTCGTCGTTTACGGTCGAGAGGGGGCGGTTAATGGTATTGTTACTCCGTCACCATAGGGAAATACATCATACACTTAATATAAGAGTATAATCCTTATAGTCCATAAAATATAGCTTGATCTCTGTGACAGATGTCAACGAAACCAACGAAGTTAGTTTGAACGAGCGACATGTTTACAATTTCATTTTGTATCAAATATATTTTCATTCTTTTCGTGCCAGTTTTATTGCAACTGAATTGCAATATATTATAAAAATAAAAATATTAATATTCATGCCTAAAATGTACCTCGTAAGTACTGAAATACCTAGTAAACATTTTATACATAAATGACGCTTACGCACGTATAAGGTCTTACTGGACTGAAAATAAAAAAGAGATGGGACAGTCGATATACGTAAATCGATCACCGATCTTTATTAAATTATTCATAAAAGAAATAAACCCAATACAGTACCTATATAAAACTTTCAACATATTTTTTACAATTAAAACAGACGGTTACATTATAAAATACAGTAATTGAATTAATTAAACATTAAAAAACTACTTTTTGTCTCAAAGTAAATGATAATATTATGTACGCATTATTGTCAATAAACTAGACATTTTTATTTATAAAATAGTCGTAATTGATCGATTGATCTAGTGGCTGTCCCTATTTTGGCAAAAAATGATAAATGTTCTAGCAGGAACGCTCCAGTGATGACGATAATAGTAACCTAGACCTTGATTGTCTTGACCTTTTGAATAATTAAAACAGTCAAAAAAACAATTTTGTTAGAAATAAATTCAAAAAGATTTTCATTGATTGTATTTTAATTATAATAGAAAAACACAATTATAAATATAAAGAGTTTTATCGATAAAAAACTACAGACTTTATCGTAAGCGTGACAGCACTAGGGACAACTGTCACAGAAATCAAGCTATGTTTTATGGACTATAATGCATTAGCCTTTATTGAAATGCCTTTATGCATTCAGATAGCCACGCTAATCTGACTATTAGTCCGATTGTTACTGTTCCAATTAATAAATTGATATCAGTTTGATCCGATGAAGAGTTCAAAGAGATTATGAAATATTAATTTACAAATTGCTATGAAATCCTAGCTATATTGGGCAGCTCCTTAAAATAAAAATAAATCCAAATCTTCGAGTAAATTTGCCGCCATATGTAATACAAAACGATTAAGGATACTAACCGTAATTATTATTTAATTGTTTCGCTAAACCCTTAATACAAATATAGCATTAAATGACACGTAAATATGTACTTAATTGTTGTTTTCATTTATATAAAATAATAATAATCATCATCACAGCTCATATACGTCCCACTGCTGAGATCGAGCCTCCTCCAAAATAGGACCGAAATTGACCTACCACGCTGGTCAGACGGGTTAGTACAGGGTTTTAATTCGAGCTTTTCTTCTCTTGCACAAATGTTGTAAGCATATTTAATACAAAGCTAATATGCAACGTTCATCATATCGGACAGTTCGGCCGTGTCCAAACCATGTCAAAATAATATTGACAGATTCTCACGCTTTACACGCTGCAGTAGTGCAACAAAGGCCTATCCTTTTTTATTTTTTAATAAAGACAACACTTCGAGCTTAGGAATAAATATCGTGGATGACTTTATGAACATACTATGAATGAGACCGTCAGACTTCAAATACTCATTTATAGATTGAAAAAGGAACTCTCACACCTGCAATATTCGGTATTTCAAAACGGTACATAGGAAATTATGCCAGCTGTGTAAATCAAGGCTGTTGTTTACTTAAGTGTGTCGTACGTAATTTTCCACTATCACAGACATTTTTTTTAAATTTTATATGGTCTGTATCCCATCGAATCTGTCCCAGGTAATGGATGGGCGATGTGTGGCCCCATAAACTTTGGCCTCATAATCGATCCTGTTGCTTCCCTATCGCCATTTGGCCGACCACTGGTATCGCTTCCTTTACATCCGTGGCTGGCCACTACCATAGACCTACAAGTTAATTGTACGTTACGAAATTATCAGTTCTGCTTTGACTGAATTTTGTCAAATTTCTTTTTGGTCGTATCTTTTGTCTCATAAAAATACAGTAGACCCGCGGTGATCCGGCTCCTGCCTAATTCGGCCACTTGTAATCCGACATATCTGTTATTATTGAAAAGTTTTCGTCAATCTTTGCTTATGTTACTAATATATGATTGAGCAGGTTACAACTTGTACGCGCCATCACTATTGTGCTTATTTTTAACCGACTTCAAAAAAGGAGGAGGTTTCTCAATTCGACCGTAAATATGCTTTTTTATGTTTATTCGCGAATAACTTCGTCGTTTATGAACCGATTTTGATGATTATTTTTATTTTGTTGGAAATGTTATACTTCCCAAATGGTCCCATGAAATGAAATTTTATCGAAATTGGACAAGCAATTTTTGAAAAATCAACAAAAATCTAAAAAATTATTTATATTGTCTACATTATTGAAGGCGGTTTCTTTTTTGCAAAAAATAATTTGAATCTGATTGTTAGTTTGAATTTGACTACATTTAAAGCGGTACGGCCTATCGTACGTTCATAGTTTAGTTTATTCATTGTATATTAGGTATACATACCTGTCGGATTACAAGGTACTCTTCTGTAAAAAATCCAGACTATAAGAAGGTCTTAGCCAGTACTCTATAATCCGTCAAATTCGATGGTCCGACACTGCCATGCAAAATGTTTTGCGGAATACCGAGGATCTACTGTATGTGAATGACTGAAGTCTAGAGAATATTGAGGTTCGCTGCTACTAAAAAAATATAACCAGCGTTTTTAATTAGCCAACGCTTAAATTCTCATTGTAACTAAAACTATTTTCCGGTTTTTAATACGCTTTTATTAGCTTCAGACGTATCTATGTTAGTATGTAACGGAATCTTTGAACATGATTTTGACCTCCTTCAAAACATCGGATTAACTCGAAATTTGGCATACTTATTAAGGACCGATGACAATTCAATATTTTAAACAGTTTGACCCGTTATCCTTACTAGGATAATCAGGATTAGCGATTTAAGCGTATATTTTTAGTTTTTTTGAACTATTTATATTTATTTCGCGTTTGTATTTGATTTTTGACTGCCAGATGTTTAGAACACTTTACAGTATTATGAACAGTCACGAGTGGACGGTGTTAAGTGTTCGCTACATCGGACAGTAAAATCAAATACAAACGCGATAAAATCCGTAAAATAGTTATTATTAGCAATGTGTAATACTCCCGTAACAAGCCTCAAAGTCGCTCAGCGTGCTATGGAGCGGGCTATGCTTGGGATTTCTCTGCGAGATAGAATCCGGAATGCGGAAATCCGCAGAAGAACGGGTGTAACCGACATAGCACGAAGAATTAGCACGCTGAAGTGGCAATGGGCAGGTCACATTGCTCGGGGAACTGACAACCGCTGGGGAAGAAAGGTTCTCGAGTGGCGACCACGTATCGGACGACGTAGTGTAGGACCCCTCCCCCCACTAGGTGGACCGACGTCCTGGTGAAAGTTTCTGGGCGTCGTTGGATGCAGGCGGCACAGAACCGCTCTTTGTGGTGTAACATGAGGGAGGCCTACGTCCAGCAGTGGACGGCGATAGGCTGAAATGATGATGATGAATACTCCCGTAAACATAAGAGCTCAAATTCTCGCTTCAAAGTATCTGATGTGTTTATTTATTTATCATAACGCAGTATCTCTGCGTAATAAGAAATAAAATGAGAAAGAAGAAGAAATAAAATGTTATTACTAAGCGCTATAAATTATCCTTTTTTAAAAGATAGTCAAGAAGACTTCTTTTCTCAATGTGGTCAGAGACTTGCCTGTGTTCCTGTAATTGCTAACGTTCATGAGTGATAATTGACACTTACCATCAGAGCTGCCGGCTCGTATGACAAACATAACACAAAAAGAGAAAGAGAAGTGGAAAGAATTATTACATAATTTATATCAACTCTTTTAACCAGCATGGAATGGTACACCCATTAAAGAGGAAGCTCGTGCCCTTAAATGGAAGCTATATTATTCTATTACTGTTTATGGCAAACGAGTAAACAGCACACCAGATACTAAGTGATATTACGGAACTTTAGTAGGCCGTTGCCTACTATGAAGAAAATTAAGGGAGTGTGAATGCGTGCAATAAGGTGCTGCGGTACTAAAGGCATCGCAAACCTGCCACACGCAACCTTTAGAAGTTGGGCTGCCAGCTCTCTCGCTCACGAAATGAAGTACAGTAACAAATTGCTACCACTCAGACGTCGATTTTCTGTGAGCGTGTGGTATTACCCCGGACGGACCGGCCCGCGACTGTAAACATATGACTGGTGACAGTGTAGTCCTACCACGTAAAATAAGAGAAAGAAAATACGATTGACATTGTCGTCTTGCCGGGAAACATTCTACACGCTATCAGAAAATGTTAATAAGCGTCCAGACTACATAATAAATTAAATCCCACGTGCAGCAATCCATTTTTTGTATACAACAATTTTATAAATAACCTAAAGATAAAATTAGATAAAATTTCTACTAGTGTATACTGTACTCATATTTTGACGCATGCAGTTTAAGAGGCCCTGTGGCGCAATGGATAACGCGTCTGACTACGGATCAGAAGATTCCAGGTTCGAATCCTGGCAGGGTCGTAATTATTATTTTTAAGCATTAATTTTATTTTTCAATAGCTTCTGCTCGTGACTTCGTCCGCGTGGTATAGATACTTTGGGCTAACGCTAACTTTAACCTAAGACTTTGTTTACGTAGGTGAAAATATTTTTTAATAATACGATTCTGTCACACATGATTTTTGTGCAAATTTTGCCGTTTACGCAGCGCAAGCTCTCAAAAGGAAAAAAAAAAACCGATTTGAAACATTTTTCATTGGTGCTCCACTCCTGTTGGTCTTAGCGTGATAATATATAGCCTTCTTCGATAAATGGGCTATTTAACACTGAAAGTCTTTTTCAAATCGAACCAGTAGTTCCTGAGATTAGCGCGTTCAAACAAACAAACTCTTCAGCTTTATATATTAGTACAGATTTAGATTTATATTATTGTAGATTTTATTTGATGTTCCTACTAATCTATAAGAAACATTATTAAAAACTATGGTCATTGATATTTTTATAGCATGATTCCTGACATAACAAAGTATGTTTTGTACAAATTTAAAAATGAATTATTTACTAGCTGCAAATGAATTTTAATACTTACCGATTCAAAAGTACAAAGTAATCCAGGAAAACACTCGTTTCACACAAGAAATCATTATCATTATCACCCCAGCCCATATACCTCTTACTGTTGGGCTTCAAGTTTTACTTCTCTTGAATAGATATTATCTTCAATAATCCCTTAGTCATCTTTTATGACACCCATGGAGAAAAAGGGCACAGTGAGTCATATTCTTACTCCGTCACCACACGGATTTAGATATAGACTGAATCAATAAAAATTGTATAGTTACAGCAATCACGTTAATATAGGGACCAATTATTAATTAATTAACATTTAAAGATTATACTGGCACGCGTAAAACACTTAATCGAGTAATTATATGTCATTGTATAATTTTGTAGCTGATACTCTTACACTGCTGGACCAATATTAACCAAACAACCACCGTAAATAAGCACCGGCTTTCAAATGAAAAAAAAGTGTGCTTACAAAGTACGCATATCAGAAGTGAAACTCCTTTATCCTTCATCCTTCATCCTCCATCCTTCATCCTCCATACTTCATCCTTTATCCTTCATCTCATTCTCTCGCCGGCTGAATCCTATACATTTACGTGTTTGTGTCTCTATGGACTCGCTTTTTCGTTTCATCGAGTTTGAAATCACAACGATTCTAAAGAAGTTTCACTTGAAAAACCGCATCGAAATCGGTCCATCCATTTAAGAGTTACGATGCCACATACACACACAGCAAACAGACATCGACGTCAAACTTATAACACCCTTCTTTTTGCGTCGGTGGTTAAAAAGGAGTTGAGATACAAACACAATTACATAAGTATTACGTTGTAAAGATTTGACTGTCTATAGAAGATATTTAGCCGAAGGGTTGCTTATAATAATAAACTTCAGTGTTCGACTTTAATTAAATAATTAGGCAAGAATAAAAGCGAAAGGTAAAGTTTGAAAGAAACTGCTTGATACTGAAGCGGCGTTAATTTATCTTTTTAATTATTAAATCTTTGCTAATAAAGAATTTTATTATGTTTTTAATAAAGAGGAAATTTTTTTTTGTATTTATTTTAATCTTTATGAAATGTTATCGACGATTTTAAAGATTTTATGAGTAAGACAATAAATAATGCTTATTTTTTTAGTGCGTCATTTTCAGGCATAGGGCTTCCTAAGGACACTTCCTTTGCCACACTTAAGATGTCAGGCAAACGAAGAGACACACGATGGAATTTGAGACTCAGTGTTAAATTTACGTTATCTGGAACATGAACATGAATCACTAATTTCTGCAAAAGAGTAATAAAACTAATTTCTGCAAAAGAGTAATGATGACCCTGCCAGGATTCGAACCTGGAATCTTCTGATTCGTAGTCAGACGCGTTATCCGTTGCGCCACAGGGCCTCTGTATTAGATGGGTCAATGAGCGTGATACGACCGGACTATTGCCGGACCAAAAGGCAAGATACGTACTGTCTCTTAGAATGGGTGAATTAGACTATCAGGGCAATAGTAAGGTGAACTGCCGCAGAAGAACGGGTGTAACCGACATAGCACGAAGAATTACCACGCTGAAGTGGCAATAGGCAGGCTACATCGCTTGACGAACCGACAACCGTTGCGGAAGAACGGTTCTGGAGTGGCGACCACGTATCAGACGACGCAGTGTAGGACGCCCTCCTACTAGGTAGACAGACAACCTGGTGAAAGTTGCTCATTGGATGCAGGCGGAACAGGACAGCACTCTGTGGCGTAACATGAGGGAGGCCTTCGTTCAGCAGTGGACGGCGATAGGCTGAAATGATGAAGTACAACTTTTTGAAACGTTGTATCTCAGAAACCGGACCTAGTGAAAGTGGACCGATGACCTAGTGAAAGTTGCTGGGCGTCGTTGGAGGCAGGCGGCACGGGATCGCACATTGTGGCGCAACATGAGGGAGACCTACATCCAGCAGTGGACGGCAATAGGCTGAAATGATGATGATGATGATCTCAGAAACGGTGGCTTGTAGGAAAACAGTATTGATACATTTTTTGTAGATAATTTTATGATCTACAATTTTTTTTAGAGTACTTTTATGATAATACTTACCGTTTTGCTGAAAAACGCGAAAAGCTCATTTTTTTAACCTTTGACCTCGAGTTAAATTTTTCTGTGTGGTGACGGAGTATCTTGCCCGTGGATGTCGTAAAAGACGACTATGGGATATAATATGCACATAAAATCTGTGCAAGAGAAGGAAAACTCGTAATGAAACCCTATACCAACATGTCTGACCAGCATGGTATAGTAGGTCAAATTCCCTCCCATTGTAACGGAGGCCCGAGCCCAACAGTGGGACGTATGAGGGCTGCGATGATGATGATGATAAAAAAATTTCCAAACACGGGGATGATGCGGAACTTGAAAATTTTATTTATATTTTTGAACAATTGTACTGATTTTCAGCTTGTTGTGAATTTATCCACCTTCAATCTCATTTTTTAGTCTGGCTTGACCGGACTAATATTTGATTGCCCGACGTTTTGAGCACTTTACAGCGTTTATAGTTATAGTGTAGTGTTCGAAACGTCGGGCAATTAAAAATCAAATAAAAATGCGGTGAAATCCGTAAATATAGTTTTATTTACAGTGTGTACACTCGCGTAAATATCAGAAATCGAAAAATAAATTAGTAATTTTTTATATAAAATATTACTATCACCGAGTTTAATTTAAATATATATTGGAGCCTAAATCCCTTTTTCAATAGAAGGCAGGTCAAAGACATATATATTTAAATATATGAATATTTAATTGACCTTAAAAGGGTCAATCTGAGGTATAGTCGAGAAAGTGACGTGTAGGCTTAAGGACGAGACGTGGCCACTTTATTTAAAATTAATCGGATCCCTTGAGACGCTCCATACTGATTTTGTGTAAACGAACTTTAACCTACTAAGTTGTATTATAATTTTAAAATCTGTGTTTTATTTTCTTTTCCTTTCATCTCGATTCTTATACGACCCAGTGCTGGGCTCGAGCCTCCTCTTTATTGGAAGGCAAATTTACCTATTATACTACGCTGGTCGGGTAGATTGCTATAGGGTTTTATTTCGAATTTTCCTTCTCTTGCATTGTTTTTATATGCACGAGATATCTCTTAGTCGTCTTTTACGATACCCACGGAGGTGACGAATCGTATTCTTACGCCGTCACCATACGGAGATATTCTTTTTCTATCTATACCAATAAATAAAATTGGAGTGTCTGTTTGTAATGTCAAAATAATAGGCTTTTTTCATGCTCACACGGTTATTTGCACGATACCTATGCCTAAAATAGCAGTTAAAAAATTTTTGTCTGATTGTCTGTCTGTCTGTCTGTTTGTTCCGGGTAATCTTCAAAACGGCTGGACCGATTTCAAAAATTCTTTCACTAATGGAAAGCTATTATATCAGGGCGTAAACTAGGCTATATTTTATCCTGGTATTCCCACGGGAACGGGAACTACGCGGGTAAAACGACTATAGCCTATAACCGAAGTGAAGCGAAGGCGGGTTGCTAGTTATTACATAAAAATTCTCCTTTTGGCGATAGGAAACTTACATGGTGGGGCTCATAAAAACGACTAAGGTCCAGGGAAGTAGGCAGCATCTCTCTCCTGGGAAATACAACACCTCATTACTATCGTCAACTTGCCTGATAAGCGTGGTGATTACGGTAGAATTCCCTCCTTTTCGGAAGAGACTTACACCTAATAGAGAATGGCAAGAAGGGGTTGTATGATTATTTAAAAAATAAAAGCCATGTATTTATATAATAATTAATTTAATAATTATAGAATGAGATTTTTTATTTATGATGTTTTTAATACCTTTAATTTGATGGGGTGAGTACCGAGTAGGTGGGACGTCGCACGAAGATTAGCACTCGTAAAGAAGAAGGTTAAACAAGCGGTCCACTAAAATCAAATTTTTTCAATAACTAGCAACCCGCCCTCGCTTCGCTTCGGTTATAGGTTATAGTCGTTTTACCTGCGTAGTTCCCGTTCCCATGGGAATACCGGGATAAAATATAGCCTAGTTTACGCCCTGATATTATAGCTTTCCATTGGTGAAAGAATTTTTGAAATCGGTCCAGGCGTTTTGAAGATTACCCGGAACAAACAGACAGACAGACAGACAAAATTTTTTTAATTGCTATTTTAGGCATAGGTGTCGTGCAAATAACCGTGTGAGCATGAAAAAAGCCCATTATTTTGACATTACAAACAGACACTCGAATTTTATTTATTGGTATAGATAGTATTTCGCTCTAAAGGAGAAAAGCATACCGTTTTCAGCGATCATTCCTCCCATGTACATGCAGGCTTTGGAATGAATTACCTGCTGCTGTGTTGCCCGAGCGCTATGACATGTCCCTCTTTAAACGAGGTTTAAGAAGAGCATTTTCTTCACGGTAGGCAACGGCCTAGCTGTTTCCCTGGTATTGCAAAGGTCCATGTACGGCAGCGTCACTTACCATCAGGTGTGCTGCTTGCGCGTTTGCCACCTCCGGCAATAAAAAAAACAGGAAGAATTAACGAAATAAATTAGATAAGTTTTCAATCCCGTAGGAATAAAACATAGCGATAGTTTCGGATAAAAATTAGCCTATCTTACGTGCTGATAATGTAGCTTTCTATTGATGAAAAGTTTAAAAAATTGGTTTAGGGTTTGTAGACGTGAAAACGTAATAAACAAATAAACAAACGTAGTTTCTCATTTATAATATTAATTATGATTATAAATATTTATAAATCTTTTATAAATATTTATAATCTTAATTAATCTTAATTAAATCAGCAAGGAAATAATTTTCATATAACTTTACCACTCGCAATAACGGAGATTAATGGACTTTCACATAAGTGATCCGTCAGTGTATTAATATGATAATAAAAACGTATCAACGTATATTCCGAAGAGGTAAATACACCCTAAAATGACTATCATATGCCCGAATAACATCATAAAATGGTGCATAATTATTTAATAAATAATTATTAATAAATAATTATTTAATAATATTTAAATGGTGCATAATAATTTACCTTTCATCTATACCAATAAATAAAATTGGAGTGTCTGTTTGTAATGTCAAAATAATAGGCTTTTTTCATGTTCACATGGTTATTTGCACGACACCTATGCCTAAAATAGCAATTAAAAAATTTTTGTCTGTCTGTCTGTCTGTCTGTTTGTTCCGGATAATCTTCAAAACGGTTGGAGCGATTTCAAAAATTCTTTCACCAATGGAAAGCTATAATATCAGGGCGTAAACTAGGCCATATTTTATCCTGGTATTCCCACGGGAACGGGAACTACGCGGGTAAAACGACTATAACCTATAACCGAAGCGAAGCAAGGGCGGGTTGCTAGTTAATAATAACTATCCGTGCCTTTTTTTCTTTTGGTACTAATCCACCACACATTCCCACCACTGTAACTCCTGTAAGCCAGGATCCACAATGGTCTCCGTATAGCACACTGAGGTTTGACCCTCAGGAAGTCCCGGGAATCACTTTTAATTGTCTTGGGACCCGCAACAAATTTAATTAGAAAAGAAAAACAGGAGGAGTTGGAAAGATTCCACTGCCCTCCTATGCAAAGCGGGAGACATGAAGCAAAGTTGTCTAATAAGCCAATAAATAAGAATTTGTACAACTACGTGAAACGCAGCGGTACAGCACTACGGATTGGACAAAGCTTAATGGACCTATTTGTGAGCTTTAGGTTTGGTTATTTGGTTGCAGTAATAGGTATGCCAAAAGCGCCTAAACGCACGGAAATTTTCTCGAGTTGTTACAAGATCCGAATAGTATATTACCCCAGACGTGACATGCATATTATATAACATGAGGTCCCGCTCGTTGCGCCAGAGAATGCACTCCCAAAGGATGTGATGAGCTGTTTGTTCAAAATCGGAGTTTGAGGTCAAACATTGACAAAATGGTGAATCTACTAGTTTAAAATAGAATAATTTACTTCTAAAATTCCCATGGTCTGTGAGGAATTGGGCTACATAGTGGTAAATTTCTAGCCAAGTTCTCTCCAAACGTTCACGAACAGATGGAAAGAATAGATATAGATGGCGACTTTTTGTTGACGAATCCCATCTTTCCTGCCATTCGGTCAGGAGCTTATCGTTAAGGACGGATTGCGGCGCAAAAAGTCTAGTAATTTTATTACGATCGCGTGGTAAAAGAAAATTGTTAGTCATGTTTTCCCTAGTGGAATAATACATGGACGCACGTTTTTGTATCTCTAAGTCGACTGGGAGTACACCTGCAAGCCGTGCCTTATAAAAAGAAGAGAATTTTCTATCTAAATTATTTCTATTTTTCACATTGTAGTCACGGAGTAAGCATATAATTCATCAACCTTTTATCCTTGGGTCATCGTTAAAAACGGCTAAGGGATTAAGCATATAACATCTATGCAAGAAAAGAATAATCTATATCTAAGAGTAATCTATAAAGCTGAATTGATTGTTTGTTTATTTGAACGCGCTAACCTCAGGAACTACTGGTCCGATTTGAATAATTCTTTCAGTTTTAGATATCCCATTTATCAAGGAAGGAGGTTACATATCATCACGCTAAGACCAATAGTAGCGGAGCAGAAATGAAGAATGTTTAAAAAATGTTTTTTTCTCTTGTGACAGCCGCCGCTACATACGCTACGTAAACGGTTAATTTCGCAAAAATTATCATATATGACCGAATCGTATTATTTAAAAATATTTTCACCTTCTACGTAATCAAATTTGCGGATTAAAGTTAGCGTTAGCCCATAGTAAATATTCCGAAAGACGAAGTCGCGGGCAGCAACGAGTTCGTAATAAAACTATATACCAATCCATCTAACCAGTGTGGTACATTATACCAATTTCCCTTTTACTGTTCTGGAAACTCAAGCACAGTAGCGGGACGTATATAAGGCGAGATGACTTGTTTATCTTGAAAAAAAAAAATAACTACAAATAATCTATAAATCCAAAAAAATATGAAAATGTTAAATAATATTGGCAAATGGATTCTAAAAGCCTATATTCAAAAAGTCTAGTTAGTCTACATTCAAAAGAGCTTAGAGTAAAAAGCCTTGTAATACAACATACGTAGGTAGAATAACTTAATCTTAGCCACACCAAAATATAACTGTCGCTGGCTTAACTTATTAGCTTAACTTCGTCGAAGGTAGCCAGGTAGCAATTACAATAAGCCAACAGTTTGTATGTGACCACGCACATTGACTTAAAGATTACTTGATATTTCATTACATTAAAAGCCCAAATAAACTACCTTATAGGTTTCTAATTGCTTACCCGGTAGGTATATTTCGTGTGGTGACGGAGTAAAAATACAATTCACCACTCTCTATCTTACCGGTGGATGTCGTAATAGCCAACTAAGGGAAATAATATGCATATAACATATTTGGAAGAGCGTGTGGATCCGAGTATTACACGTTTGAAATAAAACTTGATAAAAATTTTGATTTCAAATACTTCTCACTTATAACGCTGAAAAGTATTTAAAATATCGGAGATATAAAATGAAATAAAAAGGAGATAAATCCGTAAAAATAAAACAAAGTTATATGAAAAATTTATTTCGGTTGGTGTAAAATATTCATTTAGTTTTTATTACCTTTATTTGTTTATTTTTGACAGAGACAGCATCTTTGGTTCAGTGAGGGCCCTGAGTTTAACTACTGGTTCCTACAAAAAGGGTTGATTTATATTTTAAATTTTTGAAGGTTCATTCTAAAATTTTCCTGCGATAAGATTGAAATTTGAAACTAGGTGCGATTAAGGAAATTAGTCTCGCACGTTATTACATAGGACTAAGGATTGTATATAAAATATTAATATATTTTATATCTCAGCCATCACTTCAAGGATGAAGGCGTGAGATTACAAAGTATAAAAAATATAATAAATCTTTAAAAAATCATAATATATTTTTTTCCTTTAGCCTCTGTGCGTGCCTCACGTGGGAAAGAATTTACGTACCCTTATCAAACAGGATGGCATATGGTTTTATGTTGAGATTTCAGTAGGTTTTATCAATGTTATCCACACCCAGACACATAGCTATCTAGATAATACCCACGGGTAACTAAGTGGGTGACGAATCGTTTCAGCATTCCAGCATGAAAAGAAATGTTTTTTATGTTATTATACTATCGAAAATTTCCTTATAGTGATGGAGTAATAATACAATTCACCACCCCAATGGCGATTTTAAAAGACACCTTTTTATAATAATATAGTAGGTCAATTTCCCTGCCATTGGGGAGGAGGCTTGAGCCCAGTCATCATCATCATCGTCATTATCATCGCAGCCCACATACGTCCCATACGCCCCGTCGGGCCTCCTGCACAATGGCAGGGAATTTAACCTACTATACGATGCTAGTTAGACATGTTGATATAGGTTTGCATTTCGAGTTTTCCTTCTCTTGCACAGATCTTATGTGCGCGTTATACCCCTTAGTAGTCTTTTACGACATCATCATCATCATTTATTCATGTTTTATTTATGCCATACATATTGCAATAAATATTATGACTAAAGTATTTAATTACCTCTTATATTTCCATATGTGTAAGAGATCATTAAGATGTCTTCTTCTTTGTAATACATATATGTACAATGTACATCCCACTATTGGGATCCCACTTTCTCCAAATAAATAAAGCCAGACAGGCTGGCAGTTTTATTTCGGGTTTGCCTTTTTTAATAGTGGTGATATATGCCTATGTTCTTTAATTATTTTTTTTACTATGGCCTTGGAAAAAGGAAAATTGAAAAGGGACAAGAATGAGAGTTCTACTCTTTCACCACGCGGTTATTCTTTATATATAAATTTCTTGTGTACGTGTGTATGTCACTGAACTCTTTTTAAACGGCTGGACCGATATTGACAAATTTTTTTGTGTGTGTTCAAGGGGATTCGAGAGATTCACAATTGGTGCCGGTAGGTGTCGCTGAAATCCTTCTATTCTATTTGAACAGAACAACGTCTGTTGAGTCAGCTAGTACTATATATAAATGCAGTACTTTTTTGTTACAATAAAATAAAAAATATACCAATATCTGAGGGCAGGGCAGGCAAAAAAAAGTCGGTCAAAACGCAACACTGCCGTAAGATACTTTTCTCGAAGCAATTCAAGCCATTTTCGACCCCCTTTAAATTCGTTGCGAATAAAACTAGAAGCCTGAATTTTTAATAACCTAGCAGGCATACCATACCGAAGCCTTACCAGTACTTGCAGGTGTACTTCCGGTCGACTTAGAGATACAAAAACGTGCGTCCATGTATTATTCCACTAGGGAAAACATGACTAACAATTTTCTTTTACCACGCGATCGTAATAAAATTACTAGACTTTTTGCACCGCAATCCGTCGTTAACGATAAGCTCCTGACCGAATGGCAGGCAAGATGGGATTCGTCAACAAAAGGTCGTCATCTATATCTATTCTTTCCATCTGTTCGTGAACGTTTGGAGAGAACTTGGCTAGAAATTGACCACTATGTAGCCCAATTCCTCACAGGCCATGGGAATTTTAGAAGTAAATTATTCTATTTTACACTAGTAGATTCACCATTTTGTCAATGTTCGACCTCAAACTCCAATTTTGAACAAACAGCTCATCACATCCTTTGGGAGTGCATTCTCTGGCGCAACGAGCGGAATGTCATGTTAGATAATATGCATGTCACGTCTGGGGTAGTATATGTCGGCGTTGCGCCAGGAATTTGGACGATGATAGTAAAATACTGAGTATGTAATCACTGTATTTATTAGGAGTTCTTGCCGGAGAAGTGAGTGAAGTAAAACTGTCCTCTATTCTAATCTTACAATGTTTTTATAACCTCCGCTTTACAATGAAACGGTCTAGTCTTAGCAACTACAATTAGTTTTTATAACAAACAAATAAAACAACTATTAAATAACTATCGGCATATAGCTAAATAATAATGATAAATATTCTAATGCATTTAACATAATTCCAAATAGTCAATTTTACACAATTTACATTAATGTAATTAAAGGAAATATTGTTCTCCTATATTGTTCAACAGACGGCGCTGTAACTAGAAATAAATTGCAATATTTATTGTGTAAAAACAACTAAATATGGTTACAAATAATTACATTAATTCTAATCGATTTTAATTTAATCAACTATATAAATATTTAAACAACTAAATCAAATATATCTAGAAATACATTCAAAAAGTGTCTTTTAAATATCATAGCATGATAAATAGCAGTGTTGTTACTACAAATAATTATTTAAATATTAGTTGCAAATATTTCAAACACGTTTATAACTATAATTGATAACACATACATCAACAATTTACAAATATTGCCGATAGAGGGCGATATGCGCCCATATATACTATTCGGATCTTGTAGCAACTCGAGAAGATTTCCGTGCGTTTAGGCGCTTTTGCCATACCTATTACTGTAATCAAACCTAAAGCTCACAAATAGGTCCATTAAGCTTTGTCCAATCCGTGGTGCTGTACCGCTGCGTTTCACGTAGTTGTACAAACTCTTATTTACTGGCTTATCAGCCAACTTTGCTTCATGTCGCCCGCTTTGCATAGGAGGGAAGTGGAATCTTTCCAACTCCTCCTGTTTTCTTTTCTAATTAAATTTGTTGCGGGTCCCAAGACAATTAAAAGCGATTCCCGGGACTTCCTGAGGGTCAAACCTCAGTGTCTTATACGGAGACCATTGTGGATCCTGGCTTACAGGAGTTACAGTGGTGGGAATGTGTGGTGGGATTAGTCCCATATAAAAAACCTAGCAGGCATTGTATACACATTGTGTATTTCAAATTTCATTTAATTTGAACCAATAGTTTAAGAATTATAACTAGTCAAAATTTCATAATTTTGTCACTCACTGACTGACTGACCGATCATCAATATTAAAGAGGCACTTCTAACAGACATAGAAGTTGCCAATTTAGAATACAATTAGTGTTTAGTGTATAAATGAAGGAAAAGTTATGAAACATTGTAATTTTCGTCCACTTTCCGAGATACAATAACTGCATAAATAATTTTGTAAAGCCATATAAATATAAAGGATTACAAAGTTAGATTTGCAGTTACTGAAATGTAACTTTGTAAAAAATAAGAATACATTTGTCGCCATCATTGCTTCCCTGTGGGAATCGTAAAAACCGGCTAAAGACTGCGCAGATGGCGTAGTGGTTAAGATACCAACGTACCGTGCCAGTGTGGCGGGTTCGAATCCCATGCAAGACAACACCTTGTATGATCCACAAATTGTTGTTCTGAGTCTGAATGTAATTTGTGTCGGTTAATTATATGTTATTTCCGTATGGTGACGAAGTAAGAATACAATTCACCACTCTCTATCTTGCCCGTGGTTGTCGTATAAGACGATTATGGGATATAATATGCACATACCATCTGTGCAACAGAAGGAAAACTCGAAATGAAACCCTATATCAACATGTCTGACCAGCATGGTATAGTGGGTCAAATTACCTCCCATTGTGGAGGAGGCTCGAGCCCAACTGTAGGACGTATGATGGCTGCGATGATGAATTATATGTTTGTAAAGTCCCCCACAATATAAGGATTATTATTCCCTTAGTGCAAGGCGTTATCATTTAAAAAAAAAAGATTCAACAGGAGAGTGGGCAACAGCTCTTGCCTGGGAAATGTATGATATCTCACTGGGAAACCAACCCGCCTACCAAACGTGGCGATTACGGCATTATTCCTCATATAGCGAAGAAAAATGAGCCCTAGTCATGGCAACTCAACAACCAACAACAACAACAACCTTGAGTGTCGTTGGATGCAGGTGCCACAAGAGCGCACTTTATGGTGAAGCATGAGGGAGGTCTATGTTCTGCATTAAATGGCGATAGGCTGAATGATGATTGGCATAATAGATGTAGATAGATATTTAGATATAATTATGTTCAAAGATAACTTGTAAAATGGTCAATCAACGGAATGAAAAAGCAAGAGTGGGACATGTCTTATGAAATTGTACTAAAATCTCCCAAAGTATTAAGCAAACTAAATTGCCTGAAATTTACCTGAAAGAAAGAACGCCATCATTAGGCTCGATTGCCATCAAAGCGGAGAGGAGACTAGAGGAGATGTGTTTCAAAATACCAATCAAATTTCTTTATTTCCACATCTCTCCGCTTAGTTTATGTAGAAATTACTCAAGCGGAAAGGAGAGATGTCTCATTTTTCAGAGAGTGGGCTCTAAGAAAATCCGTTGTTGGTATTCAAGAAGTAGAAGGTACCGGAAAGGAAAATAAGGAGGTCTATCTACAAAAAGAAATGAGATACCATCAAAAGCAAAACTTGTAAAAAAAGCCAAGCCTCGTAACTGAGTTCTTCTACCATAAAAAGTTGTGAGATCCATGGTATACCAAGTCGGTTAACTCATTCAGTCCCTGCATAAGGGACCTTTCTTCTTAAGCTATTACGTAAATAGCTAACCTAACAACTTCTTATAGTGACTATATCAATATTAAAGATATTTTATGTTTTAAATAAATAGATTGACTTGGCAATCGCACTATATTTAGTACAATTTAATATAATATGTATTACTTGTAAGGTATATTGTGTTTTCATGCGATTGCCAAGTCATTCTGTTTATTTAAGACATAAAAGACCTTTAATATTGATATAGTTACTATAAGAAGTTGTTAGGTTAGCTATTTACGTAATAGCTTAAGAAGAAGGGTCCCTTATGCAGGGACTGAATGAGTTGATCGACTTGGTATACCATGGATCTCACAACTTTTTATGGTAGAAGAACTCAGTTACGAGGCTTGGCTTTTTTTACAAGTTTTGTTTTTGATGGTATGCATATTTCTTAATCAATACTTATTTTACCTCGATATGTAAATAAAAAAAGTAAAAGAAAGAAAGACATTCTAAAAAACTTTTAAAGAACATTAATATTTTTAATAAGGAGATCGTAAAAGGCTGAAAGAGAAAATTCAGACGCACTTAAAAGAAAAAGTTTGAGCCATTTTTCTCGGGAGTTTTTAAATAAAGAATGGAGTTAGTTATATTTTGTCGCATGAACTAAAATTACATAAAATGGTATTCGTACCACTACCCAAGTAATAAAGTGTGATACTAAAATGTCTTTAGTCTCAACTGAATAATTCATTTATTTTGTTTACGGTTGCTTACTTAGATGTAGAGATGTGAAAAATAATCGATTTTTATATTAATCGATTATTTTTTTGTAATAATCTATTTTAATAATCGATTATCTAAATTATATTTATATTAAAATTAATCGATTATTTTAATATTCGCTTTTTTGTTTAAATCACTGCCAGATTTCCTAAAAAAAAGTCATCATGATATTGCCTGGAAAAGTGCTCGATCGAATGTCAGTGTTTCATACTATTTTAGAGAATAAATCTCAAATTTCCTAAAAAAAAGTCATTATTATCCTGTTGCGAGAAATTTTTTAAAATAAACCGATTAACTAAAAATAATTAATCGATTTTTTGCAAATCGATTTATTTTAAAGATAAAAAATCGATTATTTATTCATCGTTTTTCCCCTCCAAGTCACATCCCTACTTAGATATAATTTATACTGTTATTTATTATTCTACATGACAACGTATTTAAAATGATACCAGAAGCAATAAATACATCGGTAAAAACTGCAAATGACGCAATAATTTTCGTGGTGCCTGTACAAGTACAGGTAGTTTTAAAATGGAAGGAAGGAAGGGAGACCCACCACTTTCCCACAGTAATCAATATACCGCACACCACATTAGAAGGAATACGGGATAGAATTAAGGTGGACTAGGAAATAAGAAAATCTTACTCTCACGTGATGATGATGTTGATGCAAGTTGATGTTCTTCCAGAACATCAACTTGCAATTTGCCGCAGAACTTCGAATATTTATTCGACACGTGTTTCGTCTCTAAACGAGGTATCCTCAGGACGATTCGGCTTCAAATGCGCCTTCAAAAGTATAGGTAGATAAAATTTTGAAAAATTATTGGCTTGGCTATTGTTGATTTAATAAATTGGTCGCAATATATGGTCGCGGAAAAGTCTCATTGCATTCTATATAAATATTCAATACATTTCCTTTCAAGGTTTATTTACATTTAATTACGATATATTTGTGTCATTTTGTCTGATGACTGCTGCTGTCTGATGACAGAGGGGTGGCGTGCGGCCCCATAACCCACCGTAGCTTGTCGCCTTCGTCATTGGGCCGACCACTAGTACCGAGTTCCTTGTACTCCGTTGTCAGCCCGACGGAATACCCCGTGGGGTAGCGTCTCCTCTCGACGTTCCTTTCCCGGGACGTCGGTCGCCGTCACGCTGTCAGCCGCTTTGCGGGTGACGGACTAATCCCCGGTCCCATCGCCCTCGGTTAGGGCGGCATCAGGCGCAGGTACTTCGCCGCCCGAGTCGCCGGCGGCGGACCGCGTCGTTATGGAGGCGTTCCTCAACCCATCCAACCGTCGCAGTATTAATTTGATTCATTATTAATTTCAGCTTATATACGTCCACTGCCGCATGCCGTGCTCGAGCTTCTTTCACAATAAAGGAAGGAAAATTGACCTACACCATGCCGGTCAGACGTGTTTGTATAGTGTTTTATTTCAAGTTTTCTTTGTTTTACATAGATGTTACTTTGATAACTTTGATAAGTAATATGTTATGTGCATTATTATACCTTAGTCGTCTTTTATAACATCCACGGGTAAGAGAGGGGCTGGTGAATTGTATTCTTACTCCGTCAACAGTTCACCACACAGAAAAGCGCGGTATAGTAAGTCGATTCCTTCCGTTGTAGAGGAGGCTTGAACCTGGCAATGGCATGTATATGAACTGAAATGATAGTTATAAAATTAAAGTCTAAACATTTACAGGATGGCACTGGATAATAAAATATAACTAGGTAAGCAATTCATTGCTTAAAGGTCAAAATACCATGAAAATCAATACTTAGTAATAAAGGGTAATAGCAAATTAGCAAACAGAAGATCTGTTTGAATTGCCTAATAGGATATTACTTATTCAGAGAATTTGGTATTCTAATATATATTCCTGTAATTATATTATTCTAAATCGTCTTAAAATTGTGTTATTTACATTTTTGAATATAATAATGTTACATGTTTTATAAATTTAATAAAATTTTTAATGAGAAAATTTCAAATAATTTACACGTTTCATTTTTGGGGTCGAGCCTCCTTCAAATGAGAGGATAATTTACCTACTGTACCACACTGGTCAGATGTGTTGGTATAGGGTTTTATTTCGCGTCTTGCATAGATTTTATATGTATATTTAATCCTTTAGTCGTCTTTTACCCGACGGATAAGAGAGGGAGTGGTGAATTGTATTCTTACTCCGTCACCACGCTTACAATCTTTATAATTATATAATTATTAAAAACTAGTTATAAAAATTATTAAGTAAATTGTATACTAATATGCAATTTGTTATTAATAAGAATATTATTATTTAATTGAATTTTTCGCATAGATAATATTTTGAGGTCGGGGTAAAATCTGTTTTCGCAATAATTCATAGGGTAAATAAAATTCAAAAGGTTAGGAACCACCGATTATAATAATCATCGTACTTCCTCCGTTCAGTAGCGTCGGTATTCCTACATATTGTGGGATTTTTGATTAGATTCCTAAACAGATGATTTAATAATAAATAATAATTTTCCTTAACACTTTGACCGCTAACAAAAACGTATCTTATAGTTTGTGAACTTGTCCAGGAGGCCCATCGTGAGTAACCTCATCCTTTTTTTATTTGCTGTATTTGAACGACTACGAGTAGTAGTAATATATAAGAATAAATTTCAATCAATTGAAAATGTAATAACAAGATGTTACTAATTAGACGTCGATTTTCTGCGAGAATTTCTGCGAGGGTGTGGTGATGCCCCGGATGGACCGGCCCGCGGCTGCAGACAAAAGACTGTCCCCAGTGTGGTCCTACCACAGCGCGACCGGCTCCTCGTAGCTCCCACAAGCAGATACTTTTGTGAATATGTAAATAGTTTCTGATACATGTGTCTCTATTGTCTGTCTTTACGAGAGATGTTTTGTCTCTCGTAAAGATAGATAATGTAAATCAAAATTTATTTACCTTACGTATTCGTACCTACTCACACTGCCCTGGCAAATGATTGAAATGGATTTTCAATATATGTAGATTGTATTGATAGACATCTGTGTACATACATTCAAGTCCCGCATGCGGTAATCATTTTTCGTGTGCCTTTTTTTGAAACATTAATATTTAATACTAGCAACCCGCCCTCGCTTCGCTTCGGTTTCAGTCGTCTTGCCTGAATAGTGCCCGTGCCCGTGGGAATACCGGGATAAAATATAGCCTAGTTTACGCCCTGATATTATAGCTTTCCATTGGTGAAATAATTTTTGAAATCGGTCCAGCCGTTTTTAAGATTACCCGGAACAAACAGACAGATAGACAGACAGACAGATAGACAGACAAAAAAAATATAAAGTGTATTTTAGGCATATGTATAGTGCAAATAACCGTGTGAGCATGAAAAAAGCCTATTATTTTGACATTACAAACAGACACTCCAATTTTATTTATTGGTATAGGTAGATATAGATGCCTCATTACCTAAAATGTAAGGATTGCTGGCGAAAAAAGACCATTAGAAAATTATAAGCGAAGTTGTCACAACATAAGTTATTAAATTTGGTTCTAAGTGATATCTTCTTAGAATAATAACGTATAGAAGGATAGTGTCAATACTTCGAACTTTCAAAATTTTAATCTAAAAATACTAATGGCACGCAGACGATTACACACGTACACACGCAAACCACTATACAAATTATGAAATCAAATTTTGTTTTATTAACATAAATCGTCGAAATACTTTTAAAAGTAATGTTAAAAACCTTTTTAAGTTTTTCAAATGTGTTATGACACCATTTGAATGCACAAACCGTCATAATTATCAATTTACTTTTTAAGAGTTGCGTACGTACGTGCAGTACAATGACTTATACATTACGGAACGGTTCCGGCGTAAGCTCCATTAGGCTTCAATTGAAATGCCTCACTTTTTGTGCGTGAACTTACCTTCTATACGTTATTATTCTAAGGATATCTTACTAACCGATCTGTGAGACGTCTATTGACTCTAAATCAATAACATTTGTAATAAATATGTGTTTAAAGAACTTAATTTGTCATACATATAATCATATAGTGTCTTTTTAATGAAGTACACTACAGTATCATGTTCAATATTTATCCGTGTGTTGACGGAGTAAGAATACAATTCACCATCTCCTTTCTTTTTCGTGGTTGTCGTAAAAGATGAAACGGAATTATAATATGTAGATCACATATATTCAAAAGAAGGCAAATTCGAAATAAAACCCTATACCGACCCGTCTATCTAAGGTGATATTGTGGCTCAAATTCCCTCCTATATTAGGAAGCGACTCTAGCCTCGCTGAGGTGATTATCCTGTCTCAAGATCATTATATATTTAAAATTTTTGCTTCCTTTAGATAAAAATCTATATATTACTAGCAGACCCGGCCACGCGTTGCTATGGCTAATGTTTTTGTTATATTACATTTTATTAAACTATTTAAGTGGAACTGTAGGAGAAAATCTGTCATGGATGTTGTCATATTTTTTTACAAATGGCATCTATGTAAAAAAGCAAGTTAAAATCGTATATGACACGTTCGTAGGTTTAACATAGCGCCATATATTAATTAATAACTCAACATAGTCAACAAATATCGCCATCTGTTAAAATCGTTTGGAGTTAAAAGACAATTGTGAATGTCAAATAATAGGTATATATAGGTAATACAAATAATTTGCAATAAAATAATATTGCGACTATAAATTAAGATGTAAGCTATCCTATCTTTCAAGTTGGATCAAACTGCATACGGTGTGCAAATTTGATTAAAATGTTTTAAGTAGTTTAGGAGTCCATCGCGGACAAACAACGTGACACGTAATTTATATATATTAAGATGTTATATGTTGCAAAAACAAAAGTTTTTGCAACATATTCCTTTAGATTTTATGTTGTTTTTTTTAAAGCAGTCTATCATACTCTTTGATATCATTAGGAGATTGGTTGTACAACTCTGTTCTCTCAAAGAATATTGTTTATACATCATAGTTAGTACGTGGATGAATTAATTATACAAAAATTGATTGTTCAATCATAATTAATTAGATTGATGACCGTGTAGTAGACCGACTGTTATTCTAGTTTGATTGGACATGACTTCATCAATCATTTTAATGGTCATTCAACACGCAAGCTAGTTCCAATATTGATAGTTTAAAATAAATGTACAACTATAGACAGTTTAAAATAAATGTATTGTTTAATAATACAGAAAAGTTACAATTCTAACTAATATTATAAATGAGAATCTGAATTTGTTAGTTTGTTACAATTTCAGGCTGAAACCTATAAACCAATTTTAAAATTTCTTCACTTTATTTCTTTTTTTTTTGGGTGGGTTACGGTCGGCTCGCTCCTCGCCCGACTCCGTCCGGGGCGACGGAGGGGCGTAAGCATGCACACCCGTAACCCACCCGTATAGCACGTCGCCTTCGTCGTTGGGCCGACCACCGGTGCAGAGTACCTTGACTTCAATGGTCAAAAATTCCTTCACTATTTGAATATTTTCTTATCAGCGAGTAACACAGACTATGTTTTATTCTCGTATTCCCACAGCAACGAGTACTATACGGGTGAAACAGCAGGAATTTTCTAGTAATTAATAATTTCCAAATAGTCACGGAGAAAGAATATACTCCACCATCCCTTATCTTACCTGTGGATGCCATGTAAGACGACTAAGTAAAATTTATTTATACAAAACTATGCAAGGGAATGAAAACTCAATAAAATCCTTACCAATATTATAAATGCGAAAATAAGTTTATTGGTTTGTTAGTTACACTTTCACGCTTAAACCGCTGAACCGATTTCAAAAATTCTTTCACCAATGTAAAGCTATAATATCAGGGAGTAACATAGGCTATATTTCATCCCGATATTGCCACGGGAACTATAAGGGTAAGGCAACTGAAACTGAAGCGAAGTGAGGGTGGGATGCTAGTTCTATAATAATCCGTTTCAAGAGTTCGACAGCGAGGATATATATTCTATCAATATAATAAATCAATTTCAATTCTATTTCTGAGGAGGGTCGAGCTTAGCAGTGGAACCATTTTTTTCATTTGTGGTCATGTAAAATACCATTTTTTGATATTAGCTTCTCTAGACCTATAGTATAGTACAAGTTATGCCTAACCTGACCGTACGTCACGTTTCTTTATTCCCAAAGCCGTAAAAAAAAATCTCGTGTTTACAGACGTTGTTATTTTTCTTTTGAGTTTCGTAAAAATGGACATCGATACTCTAATGAATGAATCAAAAATTATAAATTCTTTTATATTTTCATTTTCCAGGATCAGGTTTCAGGCGGCTGTCGCGAGGCGGTCGGCCGCAGGGCTGCCTCGATTGTACAGCCTGTTGCGGCGACCAGCACACGTAGACAAGCAAATTTGACAACCCTAGCTCTTGTATATACATATTAAATATTACCCTCTTCATCATATAATTGTAACAACTATATTACTTTTTCTTTTGAGTTTCATGAATTTTTGATGTGAAACGTCTATAGGCGAGGGTGAACCCGATCGTCGGCTTAAACAGCTCGTGGCGTTACGACGTCACGCTATATGACGGAATTTGCGAGGGTAAACCTGATTGCTGAAGCGTGGCATTAACGCCACGCTATACATAATTATGTACATACGCAGTCTATACCTAGAAGTGTGTGAGCGAGACAGAGCGACGCGATGTTATGCGCAAGCGCCTGTGCGCTATCTCTCCCGCCGCACTGAGCTCGCATACCTATAGTGTATACTAATGAATAAAAATCATTTTCTTGTACAGAATAATTTCGATGTTTCACATCTGCCAGGCGTCCTGACCGACGGCCTCTTTTTTATCGATTTCTTCAGGACTATTCGTATGTCTTTGTTGATTTTAGTTTTTTAATTTTAATAATTTTTTTGCCTATTTCTAGCAGCGTCCATTTTCAACGTTAGTGCAAAGCTCTATTATGTTTATGATGTCTTAATTAAAAACTTAATGGCTAACCACAAATGAGAAATTATAAATAAATTTATTCACTTCTCGCTTTTAATTAAAGTCGTTCAGGAATTCGAGAAAAACTTTATTTTTCCTGTGGTACACTTAATTGCCAGTTACGTAAAATATTTTTATTATTGAAATTTTGCTGTCGAGAGCGCAGTTATTACGTTAAAAATTTTTTACAGAGTAAGGTACCTTATTTTTATTTGAACTAACATTTTTCCCAGAATTTCGCTCGTATCATAGTTTATTTGTGTTTGGTTTGAAGAAAAGAAGAGTTATGGGCCTTTAGCTCGATTATTATAAATTTTTGTTCAGCTTTTTATAACTCTTAAGGGAAATAAGCAGTGGTGACATACTAAATTACTAATCCAAACCCACAAGAAGAAATTCGTCCATTATGGTAATAAGAGACAGAGAATCAGCATAGGTATTATTTTGAGTACAGCATAGGAAAAACACGTCTTCAAAAATCAGCATAGGTAAAGCACGTCTTTTTTTTTGGACAGGCTATAACCAACATATACACCGTCCGTTCCATCTAGGGAGACGAAAGGGCGGCACGAGGCAAATAACTTACTAGGTATATTCTTTTCCCTTTGCCGTTGGGCCACCCATTAGGACCGGACTCATTGTCATCCGTGGCCAGCCCGGCGGTATACCCTACCGAAAACACTCTCTCCTCGACGCTTCTCCCAAGGCGTCGCTCTCATACAGTTAGTCTCTCTGCGGGTAATGAACTGTTCTCCGATCCAGTCACCCACGGCCTCGGCGAGGGTGGCATCAGGTGTAAGTAATCATAACACTGATATATTGATCCGCTTCGATGAATCTCAAGGTATCAAGTTTGATTACATCATCATCATCATCATCATCTTAGCCCATATACGTCCCACTGTTGGGCTCGGGCCTCCTCCATAGTGGAAGGGTAATTGACCGTCTGACCAGCGTGGTATATTACCACGCTGGTCAGACGTGTTGGTATAGGGTTTTATTTCGAGTTTTCCTTCTCTCGCATAGATGTTATATGCGTTTTATATCCCTTAGTCGTCTCGTACGATCACCCACGGGTAAGATAAGGGGTGGTGAATTGTATTCTTACTCCGTCACCACACGAATCGTGTTACGACACACACGAGTTGGCCATTATAAACTAAATAATATGCTAGGTTTATAATATATACAACTAGGAACAAAATATACAGAAATTGATAATAATTATAATGTAATTTGATACTTAAATAATACATTTAAAATACTTTTGATTATGGTGTATTATATCGTTGGAATTTCTTTACATGTAGATTCTTACTAATAGTGAACTAAGGACTTTAGAAACCCTGGTTAACAATACTAAATGTGAAATACAGGTCAGTCGTGGCTACAAAGTCTAGAAAAAAGAGGCGTCATGATGAAAATGACGATGAAAGATGAAAGATATGGTCATAAAGATATCACCTGAAAGCATAAAATCTTATAGAACTTCATGCTATCTCTAAATAGCCAACTGAAGGCAACCCGAAACGGTTTCCCGTCGAGTTGGCCACGGACCACTAGGAACACGGTTTATTTTTTTTTATTGCCGTTGGTGGCAAACGAGCAGGCAGCACACCTGATGGTAACTGATACTGCCGCTCATGGACCTTTGCAATACCAGGGGCACAGCCAGGCCATTGCCTACCGTGATTACATGAGAATAAATAACATTTTGGATTACCCTGACCGAGTTTTATTTATTCTAGATTAAGTCATATCCAAACAAATGAATAAGAAGCTCTATAATGTATCTTTCAGATTATAATTTATTAATTGACCCCCTTATACCACTTTTTACGAGAAAAATATTTTAACTAATACCTAAAGCAATTCAAATGAAACAAAATATTAATGACAATTTTTCTTTATGTTAATTTACATTAAATCATGATGGTATAGGGTTTTATTTCGAGATTTACTTCTCTTGCATAAACTTTCTATGGGTATTATAATACCTTAGTCGACACCCGTGGGCAAGAAAGGGGCCTGTGAATTGTATTCTTATTCCATCACCAAACGAAACATTTTATCTGTACCAATAAATAAAATTGGAGTGTCGGTTTGTAATGTCAAAATAATTGGCTTTTTTTCATGCTCACACGGTTATTTGCATGACACCTATGCCAAAAATACAAATTAAAAATTTTTGTCTGTCTGTTTGTTCCGGGTAATCTTCAAAACGGCTGGACCGATTTCGAAAATTCTTTCACCAATGGAAAGCTATAATATCAGGGCGTAAACTAGGCTATATTTTATCCCGGTATTTCCACGGGAACGGGAACTACGCGGGTAAAACCACTATAACCTATAACCGAAGCGAAGCGAGGGCGGGTTGCTAGTATTAAATATAATTAAAAGGCAGAATTCGAAGCTGCTACCATACTACACATTTTCTTTCGACACCCATGGAATGGAGGACGATTCATCTCAGCCAAAACAAGGCCCACTGTTAGACTCAAGCGTCCCTCGTAACGGGACGGAAATTGACGCACTATACCACGCTGGTCAGACGTGTTGATATAGAGTATTATGTCGAGTTATCCCTTTTGGAATAGATGTTATCTGCATAAACATCCCTTAATCTTCTTTTACGACTTCAACGGGCAAGACAAGGGAGTGGTAAATTGCATTCTTACTCCGTCACCATACGGAGAAAAATGGAATATGAAATATTTATTTCATATAACGTACAATTTATTTGAAAAGGGAACACCGTTGTTTTGAACAATTTGACCCAGTTTCTTTCAATATAACATTTATCGATAAAGTATACCTTTACGAAATTACATAATAATGAAAGCAGTATTGAATATGAGGATATTAGTTTTCATAAGATTAGTTTCGTTAAGGAAAAACCCGAATAAATAGAAACCTTAAGGAAACCATACTTTTTGTATATACAGATTTTTTCTTTACTATAATATGGAGTAATAATGATTGCAAAATGGGGTAAGGATAATTTTTGTACGGTCCGGTCCACACAGGGGTTTTCGTTATGTATTTTGAGTTTTGGCGCGAATATCAAAATGTCATGTGGCGCGATGTGTGGCACTCTTATATTTTATTCATTATTTTAGCATTTTACAGTGTTATATTGAATAATTTTACTGATATTTTATGCAATATAACGCAGAGAAAGTTCTGAAGTGTAGTAAATGTGAAATAATGGTGAACTACGTGCATTTTCGTGTTCTTCCAAAATTCCTAATGAAATTATTATTTTGGTTATCAGCTATCAAATCATGGTAACGATTTGACTTACATACATATATGACATACTATTTATATGAATTGTTAAACTACGATGTATTCGACTGAAAGACTTTGTATCCATATTTATCAATAAATTTGAACAACAACAACGTTATGTATTTTTATAAACTACTAGCAATCCGCCCTCGCTTCGCTTCGGATTCAGTCGCCTTACGCGCGTAGTTCCCGTTTCCGTGGGAATACCGGGATAAAATATAGCCTATGTTACTCCCTGATATTATAGCTTTCCAATGGTGAAAGAATTTTTAAAATCGGTCCAGTACTTTTTGAGTTTATTCGTTACATACAAAAATACAAATCTTTCCTTTTTATAATATTACTAGCAACCCGCCCTCGCTCCGCTTCGGTTTCAGTCGCCTTACCCACGGCGTAATTCCCGTTCCCGTGGGAATACCGGGACAAAATATAGCCTATGTTACTCCCTGATATTATAGCTTTCCATTGGTGTAAGAATTTTTGAAATCGGTTTGGTGGTTTAAGCGTGAAAGCGTAACAAACAAACAAACAAACAAACAAACAAACATCCTTACTTTCGCATTTATAATATTAGTAAGGATTAGTGTAGACTAGTGGTCGCCGAGTGGTCGAAATTCGGCCATAATTAATTTTAATTAATGTTTCTGCTACACAATTTTCTTTAATTTTATTTATGTATAATTGTAAATTGAGCAAGCTGTATTTCACTAATAACTAATATATAAAATCAAATCAAATCTCTATTAGACATTGTCATCATAATTATGATTATTTGGCATTCAGTTCGACCAGAGATTTTAACCGTAAGCAAAAGTGTATAAGCGTTGCTACGCAACACACTCACATAGACGTGTGTGTGTGTGTGTGTGTGGCAATTGCGTTGTAGTGTACGTAATGCCTTTTTTAATGACTTTAATGTATTTCTAATCCATTATTATATGAAATTTCAGTTTTATGCACTTCTCCTCATTATATACTTCAACTGCGCCAAATTTCATACTTGTCCATCCACGTAATTTTCGTAAAAAGGGGTACAAAGTTTTTGCTTCACATATTTATATATAGATAGATACCCTCGTTATGTAATTAACAATTTGTTAAGAATTTAATGTAGTCTTTAAAAAAAAGTAGAACCTATTACCTTTTTTGTTCTCGTTGAGGACAATCTATTAAAAGTTATCTCGAATTCCGAATGCGGTAAAAAGTGTTTCTAAGTTTTACCACCTGAGATTTTCTATATTATCACAAGGGAATCTAAAGTTATTTAATACATTTTTTATTTTATATCAGATGGTGTAATGGTTGAGCTACCGTCCTACCAGTAAAATATCGAAGGTAATCCCATAGCCGTCTTTTACAATATTAATTACCATTACAATCTAGGCTGACTGAGCCTAGATTGTATGTGTTGGCCAAACGGCATAAGATGAGTTGGCCAAATATCTATTTTAAATTTTCTGTAGATCATTATTTCGGTAGATAATTATAAATTTCCTGTAATAACGATGACTTGTTGGGCGTGAGACATCTTAGTCCACCCGTGACTATGAACGCTGCAAAGTGTTCGAAACAGGCATCAGAAATCACTATGTTAATCTCTTAGTCGCCTTTTACGATACCCTCCAACTAAGTAAGGGTTGATATGATAGTATTCGTAGCGGCTAGTACATAACAACTCCAAGTTTTCCTGTAGCAATCTGATAATAAATTGAATTTTACTTAGAAAATACAAGCAACCTTTTCTAATATTTATCGATTATTTATTATAGAGAAAGCACTAATAGAATTAGCGTCGAACCGGCACATTGTTTAGCATTTTAATGCATAACTACATTCCCTTGATGAAGTTTGCTCGTCGCTAACTAATTCTATGCAAATTTTGTTTATGGATGCAGTTTACAATTAGATAACTTAAAATATACCTATTATTTCCGTAGGATGACAGAGTAAGAATACAATTCAACATCTCCTCTCTTGCCCGTGGGTGTCATAATAAACGACTAAGGGATCAAATATGCTTACAACATTCATCATCATCATTTCAGCCTATCGCCCTCCACTGCTAGACGTAAGCCTCCCTCATGTTACGCCACAAAGTGCGGTCCTGTGCCACCTGCATCCAACGACGCCCAGCAATTTCCATCAGGTCATCGTCCACCTACTGAGGGCGTCCTACACTGCGTCGTCCGAAACGTGGTCGCCACTCGAGAACCTTTCTTCCAGCGGTTGTCGATTCGTCAAGCGATGTGGCCTGACCATTGCCACTTCAGCGTGATAATTTTTTTTTTTCTTTTTATTGCCCACGGTGGCAAACGAGCAAGCAGCACACCTGATAGTAAGTGAAACTGCTGCACATGGACCTTTGCAATACCAGGGGCACAGCCAGGCCGCTGCCTACCGTGAAGGAAATACTCTTCTCAAACCTCGTTTAAAGAAGGACGTGCTATGTCGGTTACATCCGTTCTTCTGCGGATTTATTTTGGATTCTATCTCGCAGAGCAATCCCAAGCATAGTCATAGAACACTGAGCGACTTTGAGCCTTGTTATGAGGCCTATGTACAATAACATGCCTACAACATCAGGGGAGGCATAACTCAAAATGAAACTCTATGCCAACACACCTGACGAGTGTGATGTCGTAGGTCGAATTCCTTCCTATAATGGAGTGGATCCGAGCCCAACAGTGGGATGTAAATAGCCTGTGTATCATAATCATTATGATGATGATGGTAATTTGCCTGTAATGAACACAAGAATACAATTCACCTACACGCTCTTGCCGATATCGTAAAAAACGACTAAAGGTTTTAATATGCTTACACCATATTTTTTTTTTTTATTTGGGACTAATCCCACCACACATTCCCACCATTGTAACTCTTGTAAGCCAGGATCCACAATGGTCTCCATAAATGACACCGAGGTTTGACCCTCAGGCAGTCCCGGGATATGATTTTAATTGTCTTGGGATCCGCAACAAATTTAATTAGAAAAGATTAAAGAGGAGGAGTTGGAAAGAGAGATTCCACTTCCCTCCTAGGCAAAGCGGGAGACAGGAAAACAAAATGACTAGTCAGCCAATAAGTAAAAAGGTGTACAGCTACGATAGCGCAGCAGTACGGCACCACGGATACGGAAGAGCTTAACGGGGCCTATATGTGAGCGTTAAGATTGATTGCTACAGTAGATATGGCAGAAACGCATGAACGCACGGAAATTTTCTCGAGTTGCTACAAGGTCCGTATAGTATACTACCCCACAGGTGACTTGCAAACTGTTTAACATAAGGTTACGCTCGTTTCGCCAGAGATCGCACTCCCAGAGAATGTGATGTGCTGATTGTTCATACTCGTGGTCAGATGTGGAACATTGACATAATGGTGATGGTACGAGTTTAAAAGAAAATAATTTACTTTTAAAGTTGCCATGGCCAGTTAAAAATTGGGCCACGAAGTGGTCAACCTCCAGCCACACCTTCTCCAAGCGCCCCCGGATGCATGGAAAAATACTTACTGCTTACACCATATAAGGAAATTTCAATATAAATACCCTATATTAACACGCTTAACCATTATGGTAGAGTAGATTAAGAAGAAAACTTGAAATAAAATCCCGAGGGGGTCGTAAAAGATGGCTAAACCATATGATATGTATTTAACATATATGTAAGAGAAGGAAAAGTCGAAACAAAACGTTATGCCAACACGTTTAACCAGCGTGGTTAATTTCCCTCCTATTATGGAGGATGCTTGGACCTAATAGTGGGATATGTATGAGCTAAAATGATGAATGAATACCTACTATTTGTTTTGTCTTGCATTGGCTTGGGTGAGCAGTGCAAATTGCCGTGTCTTCTTGTGCAGCCCAAAGTCCATTCTTGGGCATAAACAACATAGACTTTCGATAACCTATTTCTTTAGATCATCATCATCATCTTGCTCTTATCCCAATTACTTGGGGTCGACGCAATATGTCATCTGTTTTGACATATTGCAAAAAGTTTCGGCAATGACTTTTATGACCGGGCGCCTGCCTGACGTCAACCCTCCTTGGGAATGTAATCGTTGACCCAAATGGTACCAGATGGAGTTGGTCCGGGTCAATCTAGGGCTCTTAGTCGTCTTTTACGACACCCACGAGCAAAGCAAGGGTTGGTAGTATTCGAAGCCGCTACCACACAGCGATTTCTTTAGATATCGTACTTTATTTCTGAACTAGCAACCCGCCCTCGCTTCGCTTCGGTTTCAGTCGCCTTACCCGCGGCATAGTTCCCGTTCCCGCAGGAATACTGGGATAAAATATAGCCTATGTTACTCCCTGATATTATATCTTTCCATTGGTGAAAGAATTTTTAAAATCGGTTCCGTGGTTTAACCATGAAAGCGTAACAAACAAACATCCTTACTTTCGCATTTATAATTACGATGCCGTATTACGATAGAACGAAGTACGAAACTACGAACATACAAAACAAACGTACAACGAAATTACGATATTTTCGATTATGAGGTATCTATCAACAACAACAACCATGCGAACGAAACAACCGAAACCAATAACCAACTGACATGTAATTTTTAGAACTCCAACTAACGACAACGTGGGCATAATAATTCGAGAGGGTCATCAATCCACGGAAAGTCTTAACACCGCGATTCAGAAAAATGACGTCATTGCAGAACGCCATCTATGGGCAAATAGGTAAAACGTCTGCACAATGAAAGTTATGCTAGGGTCATTTTGCGTTTTAGTAATTTTATATTATCTCCGAAACTGTATGACCAATTGATATACTGTAAATGGCAAATCTTATCTGTATGATGTTCCTGTGATACTGAAATAATTTATTGTCATAAGAATTAATATTTTGTTGCTCAAATAATCAACCAAACGTAACAATGCCGAAAAAAAAATTTTTTAATGCAATAATAGAAGTATAAAAGATAAAATATAAAAGATAGAGATATGGTATCGCTGACTTTTTTGTAGAAATAATTAAGATGAACCAGGTAGCCATACATTCTTTTTAATTTTAAGCAACTGTTTAGGCAGCGCACGCAAATAATTCTGTTTTACGAGGTATTTTTTTCCGACTTGCCAGACAAAAGTTGTGATAGCTCGGTTAATATACATGTTATAGAAACAATTTATAGCCTATAGCACTCAGGAATAATGTAGCTTTCTGCCAGTTAAAATAAAATTAGAATTAGATTATGAGTTCCAGAGATTACCCCCTGCATACAAACTTACAAATTTTACCTCTTTATAATATTAGTATAGAATAGATAAGAGATATTCTCTTTTAACTCCCTGATAACGTGAATAATAAGTTGAGTATTTAAGGTGTGGCGTAACACACCAGCAAATAACCTATCATCATGATCACAGTTCATATAATTCCCATTGTTTGGCTCCAGTGGGAAAATTGACATACAGTTTTATGTCTCGTTTTGTTGGCATATAGTTTTATGTCTAGTTTTCCTTCTCTCGATATTATCTGCATATCCTTCAGTCGTCTTTTACCACGCCCACGGGTAAACTGGTGAACTGTATTCTTACTCCGACACCACACGGAATATCTTCTTTATATATATAAATTTCTTGTGTACGTATGTCACTGAACTCCTCCTAAACGGCTGGACGGATGTTGATGAAATTTTTTGTGCGTGTTCAACGGGATTCGAGAATCGTTTATATTCACAATTGGACCCGGTAGGTGGCGCTTCTGTCGATTTCAAGGGGAATTACTTTTATTTTATTTGAATAGAACAACGTCTGTTGGGTCAGCTAGTGTTATATATAAATATACTGGCAACCCGCCCTCGCTTCGCTTCGGTTTCAGTCGTCTTTCCTGCATAGTTCTCGTGGAAATACCGGGATAAAATATAGCCTAGTCTACGCCCTGATATTATAGCTTTTCATTGGTGAAAGAATTTTTGAAATCGGTCCAGCCGTTTTGAAGATTACCCGGAACAAACAGACAGACAAAAATTTTTAATCTGTATTTTAAGCGTAGGTGTCGTGTAAATAACTGTGTGAGCATGAAAAAAGCCTATTATTTTGACATTATAAACAGACACTCCAATTTTATTTATTGGTATAGATAACGTATACGAATTTACAGTATTGTGATGTCATATATTTACACAAGTGTTATACGCGCATTTCATTAGATTTATATTGGGTTTTCTTATGAGGACCGAAATACCGACGTTTCGAATACTTTTCAGCAGTAATAGCGAGGTTCAGACTATAATTTAGGAATAAAAATTATAGCTGTTGACCTCGGGTCTCTTGCACTATGGGGGGTTGTACCGCGCTGGTCCAACGTGTTGGCATAGCGTTTTGTTTAGAGTTTCCCTTCTCTTACATTTATGTTAAACTAGCAAACCGCCCTCGCTTCGCTTCGGTTATAGGTTAAAGTCGTTTTACCCCCGTAGTTCCCGTTCCCGTGGGAATACCGGGATAAAATATAGCCTAGTTTACGCCCTGATATTATAGCTTTTCATTGGTGAAAGAATTTTTGAAATAGGTCCAGCCGTTTTGAAGATTACCCGGTACAAACAGACAGACAGACAGACAGACAGACAGACAAAAATTTTTTAATTGCTATTTTAGGCATAGGTGTCGTGCAAATAACCGTGTGAGCATGAAAAAAGTCTATTATTTTGACATTACAAACAGACACTCCAATTTTATTTATTGGTATAGATACATATCATATCGCTTAGCTGTCTTCTACGATACCCACGGGCAAGATAGATGATGAATTGTATTCTTATTCCGTCACCACATGGGGAAAACCCTTAAAACTATTCTTACGCATTTCATTTCGCGCGTTTGTATTTTATTTTTTATTGACCGACGTTTCGAACATTTTTCAGCCTTCACGGGAGGACCTTCCGTGTCAACAATCAAATATAAATACAAGGAAATGCTTAAAAATAGTTTTATTTCCAACTAGTAACCCATCCTGGCTTCGCTTCGGTTTCAGTCGCATTACCCGCGTAGTTTCCGTTTCCGTGAGAATACCGGGATAAAATATAGCCTATGTTACTCCCTGATATTATATCTTTCCATTGATGAAAGAATTTTTGAAATCAGTTCAGTGGTTTAAGCGTGAAACCGTAACAAACAAACATACTTTCGCATTTATAATATTAGTAAGGATGTGTAACGGCCCGTTCACGACCTTGCCGCTGTGAGCGGCGGCTAAGCGCGGAGCGGCGCACAGTGGGAAAATCGCGTATGTTTCGTCTCAAAACTCCGTATCTCAGTTGTTACAAAACTAAATGAGCTGTAATTTTGCACACATATACGTGAATATTTAAAGTTTAAATGACACAACTTTGATTTTAAAAAATCTGTTTATAAATTAATTATAAATACATGAATAAATAAAAAAATTCAAAATCTGCTTGTTTAATTTACATAAAATGGTAGAACATAGTAATAACATATTATAAACGCATACTACACTACTACTACATACTATATATATACTAAAATGGCAGACATAACTAGAAAAAAATTGTAAATAAAACTACTTTTACGGATTATATCGCGTTTGTATTAATTATTTATATATGTATTATATATTAATTTATAAATTTTATTCCATTACAACGACTTTCACATGAAACGGTTTTGAGACGGCTTTTTATGGGGCTTTACCAGCGTGCGCCGCTCGGCACGCCGCGCCGCTCGCCGCTTAGACCAAAGTCGTGGCCAGGCCGTAACATTTGTAAACAGGGTATTCTTCTTCAATAACACCAAACGTTCCTTTTGAACTTATTTATTGTTCCAAACTATACAATACACTGTTATTAAGTATTTTGCTCTAAGTAACACTTGCTTACAATCTTCTACTAGCTAAGCTCCTAGCACAATGCCCGTTCGAATGATTTCTTGCCGAATGTAATCTTAGTGTGACAAGTGTAAACCGCATCATCTACCGACCTAATTGAAATTATAAAACGCCCTAATATTATTTTAATTATTTTGACATAGTACTATTTCTTTCTTTTTTTTTATATAATGTAGCAAAACCCTACACATATTTAACTTGCGTAATAAATTTTCACTACCGCGTAAGGCAAAGATTAATATTACAATAAGTCCGTAGACAATACCGTGAAATTAATCCGCTATTCTAAAATCCCAATACACTACTGTACACATGAATACTGCAAAGGGATTTACATGAAAATGTGTGTCCCAGATGGACCATAAGATGCTGCCACAAATGGATGTCTTCTATTATTACTTTACGTATATGTTCATTGTACTGTAAGGATCTAGACAGCTTAATTTATTACTCAAGGGTCGCCTCTACACGTTGATAATTATTATGTTCTTATATACTCGCGCATCTATCTATATCTTTATATATAAATTTCTTATATACCTGTGTATGTCACTGAACTCCTCCTAAACGGCGGGACCGATGTTGATGAATTTTTTTGTGTGTGTTCAAAGGGATTCGAGAATGGTTTAAATTCACAATTGGACGTGGTAGGTGGCGTTATTTTATTTGAACAGAGCAACGTCTGTTGGGTCAGCTAGTCTATGCCAATAAATAAAATTGGAGTGTCTGTTTGTAATGTCAAAATAATAGGCTTTTTCATGCTCACACGGTTATTTGCACGACACCTATGCCTAAAATGGCGATTAAAAAATTTTTGTCTGTTTGTCTGTCTATCTGTCTGTTTGTTCCGGGTAATCTTCAAAACGGCTGAACCGATTTCAAAAATTCTTTCACCAATGGGAAGCTATAATATCAGGGCGTAAACTAGGCTACATTTTATCCCGGTATTCTCACGGGAACGGGAACTACGCGGGTAAAACGACTATAACCTATAACCGAAGCGAAGCGAGGGCGGGTTGCTAGTAATATATAAAATTCTCGTGTCACGGTGTTTGTAATTAATCTCCTCCGAAATGGCACGACCGATTCTCATGAAATTTCGTGAGCATATCGGGTAGGTCTGCGTATTGGTCAACATCTATTCTTCATCCCCCTAAACGTTAAGGGTGGTCCACTCCTTAATTTTTTTTTGGACAAATATTTTTGTTTTCCTTTTTTTTATAATACATCATTCAAAATATATACAACTCTAAATTTTCATCCTTCTTCTTTCTTCAACGAGATCAATTCCTATTTTTCATTTGTCAATTATAAACTTTAATATTTTCGGCACGATTTTTATTTTTATTTCGTCATGACTTTGAATAATCGAGAACGGTTTAGATTTTCAATTGGATCCGGTAGGTGGCACTGCTGTCAATTTCAAGAAAAATTCTTTTTATTTTATTTGAACAGAACAACGTTTATTGGGTCAGCTAGTATACCTATATAAAAATGAATGTCTGTCTGTATGTCCTTTATAGAATCGTAAACTATGCATTTGATTATGTGATGATCATCAGCAAAGTGTCGGGCATAAGCCCACGAAGGTTTCTGAGTTGGTACGATCTGATAGGACCGATAGGTGGCGTGCTGATCAATTTTAAGGAGAATTCCTTTTACTATTTCTTTAGAATTGAACAGAACAACATATGTTGGTCAGCTAGTTTTTATATTGAATTTATATTTAGGTAACTAGCAACCCGCCCTCGCTTCGCTTCGGTTATAGGTTATAGTCGTTTTACCCGCGTAGTTCCCGTTCTCTTGGGAATACCGGGATAAAATATAGCCTAGTTTACGCCCTGATATTATAGCTTTCCATTGGTGAAAGAATTTTTGAAATCGGTCCAGCCGTTTTGAAGTTTACCCGGAATAAACAGACAGACAGACAGACAGACAAAAATTTTTAATTGCTGTTTTAGCCATAGGTGTCGTGCAAATAACCGTGTGAGCATGAAAAAAGCCTATTATTTTGACACTACAAACAGACACTCCAATTTTATTTATTGGTATAGATTTAGGTAAGTAATTGATAATTAATGAGAGTAAAAATACTATTCTCCACTTCCAATCTTGCTCGTGGATATCGTTAAAGACAAGACAATAACACTATAATATGTATAGAATGTTTATGCAAGAAAAGGTAGACTCCAAATAAAACCCTGTACTAACCCGACTCACCAGCGTCATCAATATCCTTCCTATTATGGAGGAGGCTTGAGCCCTTTTTTTTTTGTGACTTAGTTGTTAGCCTCAGATGGCTGTGACAACTTTACCCGGACTGGTGGGTGAGCGCTGAGGGCTCTCAACCCGTTATTTAGGCTTGAGCCCAGCAAGAGGACGTATATAAACCAAGAGTGATTAGTGATCCGGTCCTACTTGTGGGATTAAGTCCACCAATAATATTTTACACTAGCAATCCGCCCTCGCTTCGCTTCGGTTATAGGTTATAGTCGTTTTACCTGCGTAGTTCCCGTTCCCGTGAGAATACCGGGATAAAATATAGCTTAGTTTACGCCCTGATATTGTAGCTTTCCATTGGTGAAAAATTTTTGAAATCGGTCCAGCCGTTTTGAAGTTTACCCGGAACAAACAGACAGACAGATAGACAGACAGACAAAAATTTTTTAATTGCTATTTTAGGCATAGGTGTCGTGCAAATAACCGTATGAGCATGAAAAAAGCCTATTATTTTGACATTACAAACAGACACTCCAATTTTATTTATTGGTATAGATTATATTATGAACTAGCAACCCGCCCTCGCTTCGCTTCGGTTTCAGTCGTCTTTCCTGCGTATTGCCCGTTCCCGTGGGAATACCGGGATGAAATGTAGCCTAGGTTACGCCCTATATTATAGCTTTCCATTGGTGAAAGAATTTTTGAAATCGGTCCAGCCGTTTTGAAGATTACCCGGAACAAACAGACAGACAAAAATTTTTTAATCGCTATTTTAGGCATAGGTGTCGTGCAAATAACCGTGTGAGCATGAAAAAAGCCTATTATTTTGACATTACAAACAGACACTCCAATTTTATTTATTGGTATAGATCAAAATGTACTTAATACTTTGTCAACTTTTAAATGCAGAAATATGAAGCGCAAATGAATGACCCGTTTGACCTTTTCTAAACAGCAATAAACACTTGACCTATAATAATTTATGCGAGCGCTCATTTCGAGCAATATAGGAAGAGACGTGAAGGGGGATGGTTCAAGTTTAAGTGGACGGTAAGTGCTATTACCGATTGCTAATTCCGTTAAAGAGCACTACGGCTCACACGTGTGCTTTTAGTTGAATGGTGTAGTTTTATTGCATTAATTTAATCATTGCAGTTTTTAATTTCAGTAAGTGCGATAATACTAATCATTTCGTGCAATAAAACTTAAAAAAAATATAAGAAGGTGTACGATATGCTTTCACTAAGGCGACAAAGAAAGAATACAATCGTCGTCTTCCTTTTTTTGCCGTTAAAATTGCTTGAGGGTTTACCAAGAGGATATTTTCTCTTTTAAGAAGAACCCTAGCAATGGATAGCGAAAGGAATGGTTATCATCATCATTTCAGCTCATATACATCGTATTGATTGGTTCTCTTTCCTTATTAGAAATTCTTTCTATTGAAAGAAGATTGACCAACTATACCACGCTGATTAAACGTATTGCTAAAGGGTTTTATTTGGGATTTCCTTTCTCTTGAATTCAAATTCAATTTACATATTGTCAATTACAACATCCTGACTAATATTATAAATGCGAAAGTAAGTTTGTTTGTTTGTTACGCTTTCACGCTTAAACCACCAAGCCGATTTCAAAAATTCTTACACCAATGGAGAGCTATAATATCAGGGAGTAACATAGGCTATATTTTTTGCCGATATTCCCACGGCAACGGGAACTACGCGGATAAGACTGAAACCGAAGCGAAGCGAGGGCGGGTTGCTGGTTATTCAATAAAACTAATAAATTACTACGGCATCGATGTATATAACAGTATGAATATAACATAGTATGAATATACAGATTACAGAGAATCAAATGGTAATTATTTTGTTTTTTATTTATATTTTTATATTATTATAGCCTTCTTTTTCCTTTTTATTTTATACTTTTTTTTAAATTTATATAATTGTTGTTACTTGTTTACAAAAGAATTTATTCAATTATTAATTACTAGCAACGCGCCCTTGCTTCGCTTCGGTTTCAATCGCCTTACCCACATTGTTTCCGTTCCCGTGGTAATATCGGGATAAAATATAGCTTATGTTACTCCATGATATTATAGCTTTCCATTGGTGAAGTAATTTTTGAAATCGGTTCAGTCCTTTAAGCGTGAAAGCGTAACAAAATTACTTTCGCATTTATAATATTAGTAAGAAAATAATTAATAGAAATATTTGTTTATTATTAAAAACCACGTGAAAAACACAATTAACCTAATATTAAACGTTATTGAAAGGATCGTAAATTGAGAAAAATTTCGGTTTCTTTGAAAAATCACACCTACAATCTGTAGTGACCAATATCAAAAAACAACCAGAAAAATTAAAAAAATATAAATTGCAGCATTGACTGAATTTAAAAAATAAAGACATTTTGTTGGTCTATGATCTGAGTACATCCTATTCAATCTGGCCAGGGCAACGCATGAGCGGCGTGCAACCTCAAAACCATATTCCCTCCCCATCACCATTGGGCCAACCATTGGTACCGATTCCTTAACATCAGTGACCGTACAAAAGTATCGAATATTTTTTATGCTGCCTATCAAATACGTCCAATGCGTGCTTGTGATTTTCTAAAAGGAAGTGATAATTTAGAATCAATTTCATGGAAGCATGTTTTTTTACATAAAGTACCTACATTTGGGTAACCCACCCGTTACATGTCGCTTTCGTCGTTGGGCCGACCACCGGTGCAGGGTGACTTGTCGTCAGTGGTCGGCCCGACGGCATACCCCTTGCGGAGTACCCTCTCCTCGACCGACGTCCCGCCGCTGCTCGGAGACATCGGTCGTCGTCGCGCGGTCGGCCTCTCGGCGGGTGACGGACTAACTCCCCGCTCCAGTCACTCGCGGCCTTGGCTAGAAATTTAACATCTGCGAACGCACAGAAATTCAAGTTTAAAATAAGTTATTTTTACAATTTATTTGATACGATACCTACGAAAAAGTACTCATTGAGTGCAAATATCGAATACAAAATATCGGTATCGAAAGAAAAAGTACTGGATATCTAAAAGTATCGATATTTTTTTCATGCCCTGTGTTACTTTAGCTTTACTATGACGTATATATGACCATCGAATGCCTTCTACACATTTGAGATCGCCATTTATACCCATTTTTCACTGTTAAACCAATCAAGTGTGACGATTGCAGCGACGAATATTGCCAGAGCACACTCTGAGTTGCTACATTTTGATGGGCGATAGCATAAGCTACCTGATCGGAAAGTGACCATCCAGATTCGATAAGAAACACAACGTCGCCAGCAATTTTCCGGAATTTCTACGGTGTATGATATATTGGAAAATGTGGGTATCCCTTTCTATTTTCCATTTCAAAATACTACAGAACTTACAAAATGATTTCTGATGTTTACGCGAGTACTAAGATCTTAGTCCACCCGTGACCATGAAAGCTGTAAAGTGTTCGAAACGTCGGGTAATCAAAAATCAAATACAAACGCGATAAATTCCGTAAAGTAGTTTTATTTAAAAGAACTTACAAAGCAAAAACGATGAGTTAATCTCGAGTTGTTTTCAAAGACACTTAGAAACAACTATTAATCACAAACAACAAATATTAATTATTAAACTTATCGTCAGGGATTAATATCGTGTTCAAGTTTCAAGTCAATATTAGCTTCGTGTCGTGCGACCCAAATATGGTACAAAGTTCGACTTTGCAAATGGACGTTTCTTGTCGCTATATCGTTATACCATGAAACCCGTCAAATTATCACTAATGTTAATGGAATATCATAATTATATTATTACTATATTATTCACTGAACTATTAACTCTTTTTTTTTTCTTTTTTTTTTGGTGTGGGCTGCGGTCGGCGCGCTCCTCGCACCACTCCGTCCGGGGCGACAGAGGGGCGCAAGCACGCACACCCGCAACCCATCCGAACACCACGTCGCCTTCGTCGTTGGGCCGACCACCGGAGCAGGGTTACTTGTCAGAACTATTATCGCTTACAATTTATTTGATTACTAGCAACCCGGAACCATTAGCTGGAACAAACAGACAGACAGACAGACAGACAGACAGACAGACAGACAGACAGACAGACAGACAGACAGACAGACAGACAGACAGACAAAAATTTTTAATTGCTATTTTAGGCATAGGTGTCGTGCAAATAACCGTGTGAGCATGAAAAAATCCTATTATTTTGACATTACAAACAGACACTCCAATTTTATTTATTGGTATAGATACATATTCCGTGTGAAGACGGAGTAAGAATATAATTCACCAGCCCCTCTCTTGCCCGTGGATGTCATAAAAGGCGATAAAGGGATATAATATGCATATAATATTTATACAAGAGAAGGAACACTCGACATAAAACCCTATACCAACCTGTCTGACCAGCATGGTATAGTAGGTCAATCTCCCTCCCACAATGAAGGAGGCCTGAGCTCAACAGTGGGACGTGTATGATGATGAATTATTGAAATATTTGTTGTAAATAAATTTTCTATCCTGCTCTGTTCTATTCTACTTAAAATATAGTAATTATTGCAAAGCCACAGGAAAGATATAATAGTTGTCTGTACCCTCAGTTGGACCATAGGTAAGACAGGCATAGGATAAAAAAAAAATTAAACAGTAACAAAATCGCCTAGTAACAAAGGCGTCTGAAACCGAAGCGAAGCGAGGGCGGGTTGCTATCCATACTAATATTATAAATGCGAAAGTAAGGATGTTTGTTTGTTTGTTTATTTGTTTGTTTATTTGTTTGTTTGTTTGTTTGTAACGCTTTCACGCTTAAACCACCAAACCGATTTCGAAAATTTTTTCACCAATGGAAAGCTATAATATCAGGGAGTAACATAGGGTATATTTTATCCCGATATGCCCACAGGAACGGGAAACTATGCCGCGGGTAAAGCGACTGAAACCGAAGCGAAGCGAGGGCGGGTTGCTAGTGTATTATAAAACAAAGTCGCGTCCCGCTATCTGTCTGTCCCTATGTATGCTTAGATCTTTAAAACTATGCAACGGAATTTGATGCGGTTTTTTTAATAGATAGTGATTCAAGAGGAAGGTTTATATGTATAATAGATACATAATATGTCGCCCTTTCAAGAGTAATCACTAAAGAAAACAAGTTTATATTGTTTAATGACAAAAAAGCTGTGAACGTTGTATACAAAGACATTCTGTTGTAGATTTAGTATCAGAATTGGATCCGTTCGAGGTCGCTAGTTCTTTTAATATATCTTAGTATAGAGAATCTCCATAACTTCTAAATCATCATCATCATCATCTTGTTCTTATCCCAATTACTTGGAGTCGACGCAATATGTCATCTGTTTTGACATATTGCAAAAAGTTTCGGCAATGACTTTTATGACCGGCCGCCTGCCTGACGTCAACCCTCCTTGGGAATGTAATCGTTGACCCAAATGGTACCAGATGGAGTTGGTCCGGGTCAATCTGGGGCTCTTAGTCGTCTTTTACGACACCCACGAGCAAAGCAAGGGTTGGTAGTATTCGAAGCCGCTACCACACAGCTAACTTCTAAACTTATACTTCCATAACTTCTAAATAATATGTAATATATGATATTATTTACATCATGTAAGTTCATAAATCGTGGCATGTAGGGATAGGATATTCGAACGTGGCGAGAATATAAATTGGCTGTTCTTGCTGAGATGAACCGAGCCGTTGTTTATTTTAGCGAAAAATAGTGGAGTTTAGTTGAAGTTCCTTAAAGTTTTCAGCACGTTACTTATATTGATTTTACGCTGTGCTATTTTTACAACATAAATAAAATAAATCCCACATAAATTAATTTAAATCTAATCTGGTAGGTTAAATAGAATTAATTCAAACTGTTTGATGACTTTTCCCATTCTTTACATTTAGACATTTTTGGGGATTGTTTACATCATTTTAAGACTAGAATCTATTAATATTATATGTCTAAATGATATAACTATAATTACTAATTAACAAAAAATAAACATGGCTTTTTTTTTCATTTTCGTACATTGTCATCTAAATAGGGGTGCAAACGATACATTGATGTATATACATATATTACATAATAGCAACCTAGCGAAGCGAGGCCGTCGCTTCGGTTTCAGTGGCCTTACCCGCGTGGTTCCCGATCCCGGGAGAATACCGGGATAAAATATAACCTAGTTTACACGCTGATAACATAGGTGAAGGATTTTTTTAAAACGGGCCAGCCGTTTTGAAGATTACCCGGAACAAACAGACAGACAAAAAAATATAAAGTGATTTTTAGGCATATGTATAGTGCAAATAACCGTGTGAGCATGAAAAAGCCAATTATTCTGACATTACAAACAGACACTCCAATTTTATTTTTGGTATAGATAGATGAAACATATGAAATTAGCATTTTGTCGTACTGACCACTTTGATCTGAAATATCTCCTCTTTGGTTAAGAATTCCAAATTCAAATTTATAAATTCATTTAGCAGGTACATTTGAGTTTTGAAAACATTCATTTATTTTTCCTCATTATTTTTTCATTGGCGTCGCCTATTACCGCACAATAGAAAACATGAAATATCGAAATAACGAGTAGGAATTCTACCGTGACACCAGTGCTGCAGAAACAGCTCGAAGGATTAATTATATGTACGGCGCTGGTGTCGCAAAGCACGGTACGTTTTTGGTTTCAACGTTTTCGTTCTGGAAATTTCGACCTTCAGAACCAACCCCATGGACGGCCGGAGACCAAAGCGGAAAATGAAGAATTACAGGCTATTGTAGAAGCGGATCCATCACAAAGCACTTCAGAGATAGCTGCAGGCTTCGGGGTAAGTGACAAGACTGTATTAATCCACTTGAAGCAAATCGGGACAGTAAAAAAACTTGAACGATGGGTACCTCATGAATTGAGTGAATCGAACTTGCAAATACGCGTCAACTGCTATGTTACTTTGCTCAACCGACACAATAATGAAAGGATTTTAAATCAAATCATTACTTGTGATAAAAATGGATACTGTACGATAATCGCTCGTTGCAATGGCTGAACCCTGGAGACTCAGCCAAATCCTGCCCTAAACGAAAATTGACTCAGATAAAGTTACTTGTGTTTGGTGGACTAGCGCTGGTGTCGTTCACCACGGCTTTCTAAAATCTGGCCAAACGATTACGCCAGATATCTATTGTCAGCAACTGCAAACCATGAAGGAAGAACTTGCTGCTAAACAACCGAGATTGGTCAATCGCTCTAGGCAACTTCTGCTTCACTACAACGCAAGACCACACACTGTAGAACAATCAACCACTAAGTTAGATGAGCTACAATTGGAATGTCTGCGACATTCACCGTACTTCCCGGACCTTGTTCCAACAGATTACAATTTTTGCCGGTATTTGGACAACTTCTTACAAGGAAAAAAATTCATCTCCGATGCGCCAGTGCAAACCACCTTCAAAGAGTTTATTGATTCTCACCCCTATGGTTTTTTAGTAAAGGGATGAATGAACTACCTATGTATGAGATGGTAAAAGTGCATAGATAACAACGGTGCATACTTTGATTAATTAAATATATGTTACAAAAAAAAATACTTTAAAATCCTCCCGTATAAAACGCCAATTTATATATATATATATATATATAAAGTTAACCCTCACAATTAATATTAATTGTGAGGGTTAACTTTTGCACTTGGGCCATAGATAAGAACGCTTCAGTGAAGCAATAATCTCATTGACTTTAGTCCTTCTAGTTTTAACAGGCAGAGTTTGCTGAAAATACCCAGAGAAAAGCAATGTAATATTCCTCATTGGCTTTTCATTACGGCGAACGTCACGGAGAGTTCGATCCACGGCCTCTACAGCTTTTTTATTTACCACTGCGCATTCTTCCCAAACGATTAGACAGCAATCCTAAAACACTTTAGCTTTGTCACAGTTGCGAGTTAATGAACATGTCGGTGATTCATTGCTCTCTAAATTGATTGGAATTTTAAACATAGGATGAACCGTCTTACCGCCAGGAAGCAATGTGGATGCAATTCCAGACGAAGTCACTGCCAAAGTTATTTTATTCTGTCTCCGGATTTCGCATCGCATCTTTCTGTCGGTGAAAGTCTCCTAGGCGTAAGATAACATATGACGTTCACGATCAGCGCTCAGTCGTAAGCTTCTATCAGTAAAAGTCTCTGGGGCGCGAGAAAGCGTATTCCGTTCACAATTAGCGCTTAATCACATCTCTCTGTCAGTAAAAGTCTCCGAGGAGTGAGATAACATATGACGTTCACGATCAGCGCTCATTCGTGAGCTTCTATCAGTAAAAGTCTCTGGGGCGCGAGAAAGCGTATTCCGTTCACAATTAGCGCTTAATCACATCTCTCTGTCAGTAAAAGTCTCCGAGGAGTGAGATAACATATGACGTTCACGATCAGCGCTCAGTCGTGAGCTTCTATCAGTAAAAGTCTCTGGGGCGCGAGAAAGCGTATTCCGTTCACAATTAGCGCTTAATCACATCTCTCTGTCAGTAAAAGTCTCCGAGGAGTGAGATAACATATGACGTTCACGATCAGCGCTCATTCGTGAGCTTCTATCAGTAAAAGTCTCTGGGGCGCGAGAAAGCGTATTCCGTGTACAATTAGCGCTTAATCACATCTCTCTTTCAGTGAAAGTCTCCGAGGAGTGAGATAACATATGACGTTCACGATCAGCGCTCAGTCGTGAGCTTCTATCAGTAAAAGTCTCTGGGGCGCGAGAAAGCGTATTCCGTGTACAATTAGCGCTTAATCACATCTCTCTTTCAGTGAAAGTCTCCGAGGAGTGAGATAACATATGACGTTCACGATCAGCGCTCAGTCGTGAGCTTCTATCAGTAAAAGTCTCTGGGGCGCGAGAAAGCGTATTCCGTGTACAATTAGCGCTTAATCACATCTCTCTTTCAGTGAAAGTCTCCGAGGAGTGAGATAACATATGACGTTCACGATCAGCGCTCATTCGTGAGCTTCTATCAGTAAAAGTCTCTGGGGCGCGAGAAAGCGTATTCCGTGTACAATTAGCGCTTAATCACATCTCTCTTTCAGTGAAAGTCTCCGAGGAGTGAGATAACATATGACGTTCACGATCAGCGCTCAGTCGTGAGCTTCTATCAGTAAAAGTCTCTGGGGCGCGAGAAAGCGTATTCCGTGTACAATTAGCGCTTAATCACATCTCTCTTTCAGTGAAAGTCTCCGAGGAGTGAGATAACATATGACGTTCACGATCAGCGCTCATTCGTGAGCTTCTATCAGTAAAAGTCTCTGGGGCGCGAGAAAGCGTATTCCGTGTACAATTAGCGCTTAATCACATCTCTCTTTCAGTGAAAGTCTCCGAGGAGTGAGATAACATATGACGTTCACGATCAGCGCTCAGTCGTGAGCTTCTATCAGTAAAAGTCTCTGAGGCGCGAGAAAGCGTATTCCGTTCACGATTAGCGCTAAGATTGTTGTAAGGGAGCCGCCCCTTAAATATTTATTTTATTTTTAGTACTTGTTGTTATAGCGGCAATAGAAATACATCATCTGTGAAAATTTCAATTGTCTAGCTATCACTGTTCTTGAGATACAACCTGGTGACAGACAGACGGACGGATGGATGGACAGCGAAGTCTCAGTAATAGGGTCCCGTTTTTACCCTTTGGGTACGGAACCCTAAAAACAGCAGTAATTTCAAGAAATGCTATCTAGATTTATTTCATATCCACCAATTTATTTCATAAAACAGAATTCGACTATAATAGTATTTTCAAATTCACATATTCACAATATTTTTATAACCCAATAATAAGAATAGCAATAATTCAACCAATCCGTTAAGCAATTTCAAGAAGTCCGTATTTTTATAGCCAAATATCAATAATCAAACAAATGCTTAATTCATACAATCAATTTTACCTTAGAACATACACAACTCAACAGTATTATAATCTTAGACTGAATTCAAGGAGTAAATGTAGACGTCTTTTAGAATCTTAACCCAAGCGCGAGATAAATAAAATTACAGCGCCATCTGTTATTCATTTAAAGAATCAAATAAATCATTCATTTTATTACTTTGTAGCTAAACTAAATATTAACTAATGCAAATATTATTTTTTTTACATCACAGGTGTCTTTAATAGTTATTTTAACTACATGACTAACGTGATTATAGTATGTAAATTTCCCTTCCACTGTAGATTGAGAAGAGAGATTGACAATTAAAAATTAAGACTCAGGTCCAGAGGTGGGACGGGACGTATATGAGCTAAGCTGCTGAACCTAATATGTATTAAGTAATAAAAATATTTTTCTTACATCACCAATAAATAAAATAGTTATTTTGAATTAACTCTTCAAATGACATAAACGGAGAGCGGCGGCGCGACGATTTAAAAAATTTAAATGACGATAACTTTTTTTCCTGACCTCAGATTTTAATAAAACAAAGACTAAATGTTGCCCTGAATTGGGCTTAATCTACTTGTGAAAACTGCGAAACAATCCGTTCAGTAGTTTTCGAGATTAGCGCATACATACATACAGACACACAGACATACAGACAGACAAAAAATTCAAAAAAATATTTTTTGTGGTCCATTCGTCTTTTTTAACGGCCTACATTCATTTTTTAATAAATTTATCAAAAGTACAGACACGCGATTTCTACTCATTTATTATATGTATAGATAAACATCTCAAACTTAATAATTTAATTAGCCAAGGCATACCTTAACCTTCAATATATTATCTTAAGTTATAAAAAGATATAATATTTTAAGTTGTTATAAAATATTTTATGTTGTTCTAAATAAATTTTAGGAGTGACTATTGAACTTGGCACCCGTTTAGATCCCACTTCTTTGTCAATGAAATCAACAACCAAAATATTGAACTTGGCTCTCATTTTACATTTATGTTTTTGATGGGATTATAAATAACATACAATTACTAGTAAACTATTCATTTAGATTATTATTTACGATTTATAAAGAAGTGTTTATGATCAAGAATTAAATTTTGAATTAGTCATTAACAATTTTTTACGAATCAAAAATAATTAAATAATAATAATCTAATAGTTCGACGTCAAATTTACTTAGTTTTCACTTCTATCTGCAATCCCCAAACACGTTTTATAATGCTATTTGGTGCACCTGATGGTAAGTTACTACCACTCAAGAACCTTTGATCGATCGCTGCCTACCACGAAGAAATTGAAGTAACTGTGAATGCGGGGAATGAGGTTCGGTGTTATTAAAAGCATGATCAAAAACTACAACATGCAAAAACCCTCAGAAAATTGGACGTCCAGCTCTCTCACTTACCGAACGAAGTGCAATAACACATAGCTACTCACTAAGACGTCGATTTTTAGTGAGAGTGTACCCCTCAGAGAGGTATTACCCCGGACGGCCCGCGGCTGTAGACAGAAGACTATCGACAACGTGATCCTACCACATTAAAGAAGTCATTGGCATTACTAATGCTAAAGAATATTTTTTCATTTTTCATATACCTATATAATTTTATGCAAAGCAGACTTAGTACATAGCATTCTTTGCGAGTCAACCCTTGGTTAAAATAATTACTATGGAAACTCAAGCAAAAAATGTATGGATATTATGTTCGGGCTTCATTAGAATTCCAAGCATAACTTTGAAGCAAATGCTGTTAATTTAAAACGTCCAAAATAACCCCAAATACCCGTATCAATCACGAATAAAAAATACCATTTTACAGAAAAGAATGAAGCGGGGTTGATGGTATATAAATTTAAATTATACCAGCTTCTCTTCGGTTTCAATCGCCTTGCCCCCATTATGCAATTATAAAACCCTGTACGCGACTGCAGTCCTTGAGACCTAGGGTTCGATTCTCGGAAAGGACAAAATTTTATAGGGGTTTCGTGAGAGGAAAAATTTCCTAAGTTACTCTTTATATAGTCAGGTACCTAGTAGTACAATAAAGACAGAAACTTTATATGGTTTATAGACATAGGTATAGTATAAATAACCGGGTGAACATGAAAAATACATATTATTTTGACATTACAAACAGACACTTCAATATTATTTATTTGTATAGATAACAGATATTGTACAATCCAAGTATGAATTACCCTGCTTTAAAATAAAATAAAATGAATTTTTTGGGATATGCTTTGCAAAAAAATAATAAAATCTTTCGGTAATAAATAAAGAGTGATCTTGAAATTAAATCTCAGCCTATATAATTCCCACTGTTGGGTTTAGGCCTCCTTCAAACTCCTATTGCTGGTTAGACGTATTGAAGTAGGGTTTTATTTCGACTTTTCTTTCTCTTGCATAGATGTTACCTGCATCTTGCCCTTAGTCGTTTTTTATATCAGCAACGGGAAAGAGAGGGGGTGGTTAATTGTATTCTTACTCTGTAACTACACGGATCGAAATACGGATATTAAATCCCACCAAAGTCTATAGTCTATATCGACCAGATAATTACTCGAACAGACACAAAGATTATAAAGACTTGATTTCTGGAGCTTAGACTTACCTCTGGAATGAGATAGAAATTGATACACTATAATAGTACATACGCTGTGAGTGCGTGCGAGCGTGCGTGTGTTCGTCCGTGCGTGCGTGCGTGCATGCATGCGAATGTGAGTGCGTGCGTGCGAGCGTGCGCGGGGGCGTGCCTGCGTGCTTGCGTGCGTGCGTGCGCGTGTGTGTGTACTTAATATGCAGATAACATCGATGCAAGAAAAGCAAAACTCAAAAGGAAACCCTATGCCAACACGTCTAACCAGTAGATCGAATTCCCTCCCACACTGGAGAATTTTTCTTGTGGAGCGTAGAGCTGTTAGCTGTAAATGGCTTGACGCAGACTTTGAGTGAGCGTTGAGGACCTTCAACGCGATGAAAGTGAACTAAGCAATACCGCCCAAAGGCTCCTCCTGGGGGGAACGGATTTCGGCATAGGGCGTCGCTGGAAGGAAAGTGAACGTGCTCACGTTAATGTTAATGACTGTGGCGCATCGTGGTTTCATACTTCCACGACGGAGATGGAGCTCGGACGGGGGTGGTCTGGCGGGTCGTGTACTCTCTACGTTGACCGAACATGATAATCCTCCTTATCGAGAAATGAGTCTAGGACGTCGGGTCGCCGCAATAGAGAAGGCACGAACCCAACCGTGTGACGTAAATAGGTTGAGATAATGATAATAATGTGTTAACTTATTTTAACTACAGTAAAAATAACTGTATGTATTTTAACAGTTACCACATGGATTAATTAACGCGTAATAACGTAGATGCAGCTTTGGATTTAATGCGACTAATCTCTGTATTCTGTATAATCAGCACATTACCGTTTCCTTTATAATATACAGAATTATGTATATATTAATATCTCTAAATAACTATAATTACGTGTGACTTATCATAATTAATATTACGATATAATGAAGTATATACATGCTCGTAAGGCGCTACCCAACGAACATTTGATCAATATATATATATGTCTATAACGATTTCCAATCTTTACATCAGTATTATTAATAAGACCATATTTTTACGTCAAAACGGGACATTTACATAACTAGCACATTAGTTTTTTGTGTCACAACGGGACTCTTGTAGAAATGGGTAAAAATATGAACTTAAAAGCTAGAAAAATAGGAACATATGAAAATTTATCGAACAAGTCCGTAACACTTGCAGAAATAGGCGAAAAATCTAAAATATAAAACAAAAACACGTCGGTATCAGTATAACAAATGATTATTTATTATCCGTTTGCAAAATGGAACATTTTTGTTACGGCTGGGGCCAATGGGACAGATAATCTAAACTGGACTGTCCTATTAAACAAGGAACGTTTAGTCACATTAGATATTATATAACTATGAAAGACGTCTGATAAGGTCGTAGGTGAAAGTGCTTATTGAGAAAAGTATAGATTTGTATTTTTTATATTTCAATATGATCCCGTTCAAGTAAGTTAAACTTTTAATATTCATGTTGCGATAAAATAATAATACTATGCACCACTCCTCTACTCGTAGTTGTTTTAAAAGACCACTAAGGGATATAATATGCATATAACATCTATGCAAGAGATGGAAAACTCGAAACAAGAACCTATGCCAACCTTTTTTTTTTAATAAGGAAATTTGGTTGGCTATGGTCTGGGCACACCCCGCCCAAACTGTCCGGGGCGACGGGTGAGTGGCGCGCGACCTCATAATCCAGCGTATTCTCTCCCCATCGTCATCGGAGCGACCACCGGTACCGATTCCTTGACATCCGTGGCCGGCCCGGTGGGTTACCCTTTCGGGTACCGTCCCCATTGATGCCCCAGCAAGATTGTAGTGTTGCCTACCTAGCCAAATTGATCAACCCTTTTGACCAGCATGATATAGTAGGTTAATTTTCCTCATATAACTGAGGAGTCCTACGGTCAGCAGTGAAACGTATATGGGTTGAGATGATAATAATGATGATGATGAAATTTTTCTCATCTTGAATAGTGCTTTTCTGCTAATGAAAAATTTCTTATGGATTTCTTTTCAAAGTGGTTTGGCCTTCACTTCATTCTCTTCTGAAAACAATACGAAGCCAAAACCGGAATATAAGGTGGCTGGTCAAATTCTGCAAATAATGTGTTTAAAAGACTCCATTGCAATCTACTTGGTGTGGTTTGGTATTGTCTTGTATAAGCAATACTATGAATTTGTCTATGGTCATGAATTGCATTCTCTTTTGGCAATTCTTATGTATGTGACAAATTGCGCGCTATCCTTGCTAAACTCACGCTTGTCAGAAACAAAATACCCTATGACATCCGACTTCTACTCTACAAAGCTCTAGGTGAATCGGTAATATCTTATGGACTTAGTACTTTTAATAGAATTTAAGCACTTGATGTACTAATATAAATAAATAAATAAATAAAAAATAAAAAAATAAGTAATCATACATTTTTCGTTACTATTCCTAGGATATTGTAACCTTAATCTTAGAGTAAGTTATTTTTTTCACTTTGAATTTATTTGGCGGTCTTGCACCTTATTTTATCGATTGCATCGGTTTTTGCTTGGACTCGGGATAATTGTCAAATCCAGGTTTCATCAATATCTACTAATTTGTTAGAAATTTCATGAAAATTAATCTGCGCACCCGTCACCCGGCTCCATCCCGGGCGACAGAGGAGCGGCACGCGCAGTCCCGGAACCCACCCGTGACACGTCGCCTTCGTCGTTGAGCTGACCACTGGTGCAGGGTGACTTGTCGCCAGTTGTCGGCCCGACGGAATACCGCTTGAGGAGTACCCTCTCATCGAACGACTTCCCCCCGCTGTTCGGGAACGTCGTCGGTCGTCGTCGCGCGTTCGTAAAATGCACCTAAAGGATATTTTGTGCATATAACAACTATGCAGAGAAAGGAAAGTCCGAAATGAACCCTATAATAAGCCGCGTGAGCAGTGGTAGAGGAAGTCAATTTCGCTCCCTACATAGAGAAGGCATAGCCCCGTAGTGGGACGTATATGAGCTGTGACGATGATGGTATAAAATCCATACCAACTGCCAATCAACATTGTTTGTCGAATAGTGTAAGCGTTCCTAAATCTTAACGCCCACAAAATTCCTTCAAATATAATTATATAATTTCTCTAAATTACTTTTTAACTAATCTGTAACGCCCTATCTTGCCCGTGGATGTCGTAAAAGACGACGAAGGGATGTAATACGCATATAACATCTAGCAAGAGATGGAAAACTCAAAATAAAACCCTATACCAACATATCTGACCAGAATGGTATATTAAGTCAATTTTCCTCCTATTAAGGAGCATAACAAACTGAAACGATCAGGCAGATACGCATGTTAGAAGTGAAACTTCTTCGGTGCTACGTATTTTTTGTCAATATAAAAAAAACCAATAACAAAAAAATAAAAAAAAATCAAATGTACTCTCACTCTATCTCTCGATCTTTCTCGTTCGCTTACTCCCTAGTCTCGCTCCATGGTTACGTGCTTCGTGCTATGTTCGCCATTTCCCACTTTCTCAATCGCTCTCTACCTCTTCTTGGACGAAAACTTCCCACATTTTCGTATCACTAAATTGCGTTTCTTCCGTAAAAAATTTACCCTCATGTGCGCAAAGAAGTTTCACTTCAAAAATTTCATGTATAATTAATGAGGTAGAACCATTAGTTTCTACAGAGTAATAAAAGGCTTTTGTAGAACCCTTTGTTTAAGCCAAGAGTATGAATTGTTTAATGTTTAATGTACTAAGAGTTTTACTAATCATTGTATTCAGTTGAGCCCATTTTAGATATTTTAGTCATTTATTTTCATAGTATTTAAGTGGCAAAGCTGGAGATATTATGCTCAGTGTTAACTACTGTTTTCAATACAACTATAAATAGCAAAGAAGCTCTGTTATGATTTCAAACAAAATATTTCAGGCGACCTTCTAACGACCCAGATGGTTTTTGGGATAATAGCGTCGTGTTGCACTTTTGAAATTAACATAAAGTAGGAAAGCAAAATAAAAAAAACTTTTCTGTATGATGACGGAGTAACAATACAATTCACCACTCCCTATCTTGCCCGTGGATGTAGTAAATAACGACTAAGGGATATAATATGCACATAACATCTATGCAACAGAAGGCAAACTCGAAATGAAACCTATACTGACATGTCTAACCAGCATGGTATAGTAGGTCAAATTGGCTCCCATTGTGGAGGAGGCCCAAGCCCAACAGTTGGACGTATGGGACCTGCGATGATGATGAGGAAAAAAAATAATACGCGACTAGTGTAAATGATATTTCATAGTCTTTCCGTGTAGTAACGGAGTAAGAATACCCCCCTCTTTTACCCGTGGATGTTGTAAAAGGCGGCTAAGGAATAGAACATGCATATAACATCTATGGCGGACTATGTTCGGGATTTCTCTGCGAGATAGAATCCGGAATACGGAAATCCGCAGAAGAAGGGGTGTAACCAACATAGCACGAAGAATTAGCACGCTGAAGTGGCAATGGGCAGGCCACATCGCTCGACGAACCGACAACCGCTGGGGAAGAAAGGTTCTCGAGTGGCGACCACGTATCGGACGACGCAGTGTAGGACCGTCCGACCTGGTGAAAGTTGCTGGGCGTCGTTGGATGCAGGCGGCACAGGACCACACTTTGTGGCGTAACATGAGGGAGGCCTACGTCGAGCGGTGGACAGCGATAGGCTGAAATGATGATGATGATGATAATATCTATGCAAGAAGAGTGGTGAATTGTATTCTTATTTCAGTGTTAAAGACAAAATAAAAAACAATTTCCAAGTGAAAATATAATAAAACGCAAGGTATTGAATGTTTGTTCGCCATCTTTGTGCTGACCCTGATTAAATCTAATCCCGACATCTGCTCTAACTTTAGAATATCGTTATCCCTTTGAATTGCGCCAGTCAGATAGCAATCGCTTTGTGGAAAATTGAAATTCCCCCTAATCTGGTTAGAATTAAAAGGCATTTAGGTATTGGATATAATAACGCTTAAAGGATAACCACTTTAAAGAGGTGAAATGGCTTCATAAATGTTTCTTCGTAAGGCATAATTATCCGTGTGGTGACGGAGTAAGAATACAATTTACCATACCATTTATTGCCCGAGAATGTAGTAAAATACGACTAAGGGATATAACATGCATATAACAGCTATGCAAGAGAAGGAAAACTCGAAATAAACACTATACCAACACTTCTGATCAGCGTGTAAGTCAATTGTCCCTCCCATTGCGGCTTGAGTCCACCAGTGGGTTATTTATGAGCTGTCATGATGATCATAATAAATCATACCACGCTGGTGAGAACTATGCCACCCTGATGAGACGTGTTGGCATAGGATTTTGTTGCGAATTTTCATTCTCTTACATAAATGTTATATATTAGTCCCTTAGTCGTATTTTTTGTACTCACGGGCTTAAAGAGAGGGTGGTGAATTGTATTCTTACTTCGTCACCAAACGGAGAACCCTCGAATACTGACCGACCTGATAAAAGTACAAGGCCATATTTCACAAGAGATGTGGCGACGTATCTTTTACCACGGGCTCTTATTATTTTTAAAATTCTATGTCCTGGACGTCAAAATTAAAATACTTAGGCATTACTTTGATATTTGTTGAGCTTTGCCTGAAATAACCACTATAATATCGACCTTAAGCCAATGGCCAATGGCTTAAGGTCGATTACATAACCTACTAAAGCATTAATACAATTGAAAATTTTGATTACTTTTGAATACTGTTTGTAAAAGTCTTTTGCGTATTGCATGGGACTTTTACAAATATATAATTAAGGGACACAAATAACATTCAGACTCGGAACAACAATTTATAGATCGAAGACGAAGACGAAGTCGTACCTAATAATACCAAAACACAAAATCCTCAATAATGCAGGGTATCCGGCCTTTCTACCCAAATGTCCGGCCAAACCGGCTGGTCTGTCCGGCTATTGGGTTTGACGACCTGGCGCAACCCTATCTACAAGGGACGTCCTTGGCCCTTCTCTATGGTATGCCTTGAGTTAAGAGCCTACTGCATTCACCATTTATTCGTGTAAGGTTGTAAGATATGAAGGTCTTTTGGCGAGCATCTGAAAGTGTCATGTGGTCAGGGTTGGGCAGTATTTGAAATACTTGTAATTAAAATACGTAATTGAAATACAAATACGTATTTGATATTTGTAATTCAATTACTTCTTAAAAATATAATTTGTAATTGGTATTTCAAATACCTGACGTTGTATTTTGTAGTTCATATTTTAAATACTTGGGGCTTGAAAATACATTTTTGCATAAATACTGTTCAAGAATTCATTGAAGTATTGAAACCAGTTGCTACAGCTTTAGTTTACATTCAGAACGACAATTATTACTATGGCAAATTTTTGCCTGCCGAGGCCGCGGGTGACGTGACCGGAGATTAGTCCGTCACCCGCCGAGAGGCCGACCGCGTGAGGAAAGACCGACGTCCTCCCCGAGGGGGGGACGTCGGTCGATGGGAGGGTACCCCAATAGGGGGTATTCCGTCGGGCCGACCACTGACGACAAGTTAACGCTGCTCCAGTGGTCGGCCCAACGACGAAGGCGACGTGGTTTTCGGGTGGGTCGCGGGAGTTGCGTGCTTAAGCCCCTCTGTCGCCCCGGCCGGAGTGGTGCAGAGGCGCGCCGACCGCGGCCCACCCACAAAAAAAAAAAAAAAAAAAAAATGCCAAATTTTTGCCTGCGTTAATGACTGTACGAACCAGATTAGAATGGCTGCAGGATTGCAATTTGGAGCATTTTGTTGCTAAAAACAAAAAAAAAAATGCCAGTATCGCGGGTTGGAATCCCACGCAGGGCAACAGTTTATGCGAACCATAAATTGTTATCCTGAGTCTAGATATAATCATCTATGAATGTAATCATCCAGACTCAGGATGTAATTTGCGTCCGTAAAATAAAGTTAAATATATAAAATGCCCCACAATACAAAGATTATTTTCTTGGTGCAGAATGTTTTCTTTAAAAAAAGTTTAATTTTATAAACTTTCCTCTGAAATAAATAGTCATATTGGTATCATGCTACCAGCCTAGTTGCAAAATGCGTTGTTTACCAAAACAAAAGTTAAAAGTACGTGTATTGTGAACACATGAGAGTCAAAGAATTGAAAATCTTGCAATTAATGCCAGGCCAATCTTTATTTTGTAATTTTTATTTTGTATTTTAAATAACAATCATTAAAATGCAAGTAATGTATTTTATATTTCGAATAGGTACTCGATTTAGAAATATTTTATATTTAGTATTTCAAATACATGCGGGATGGTATTTTGTAATTTTTATTTGAATTAAATCAAAGCATGTATTTTGCCCAGCCCTGCATGTGGTGTTCTGGTATTAAATTAAGTATCTTAGTGTTCTAACGTTTTATATTAAGTAACTAGCAATCCGCCCTCGCTTCGCTTCGGTTATAGGTTATAGTCGTTTTACCCCCGTAGTTCCCGTTCCCATGGGAATACCGGGATAAAATATGGCCTAATTTACGCCCTGATATTATAGCTTTCCATTGGTGAAAGAATTTTTGAAATCGGTCCAGCGGTTTTGAAGATTACCCGGAACAAACAGACAGACAGACAAAAAAAAAATTTTAATTGCTATTTTAGGCATAGATGTCGTGCAAATAACCGTGTGAGCATGAAAAAAGCCTATTATTTTGACATTACAAACAGACACTCCAATTTTATTTATTGGTATAGATGTTGGTGGTAGTTTGTATGTTTGTGGTGAAAGAACTGCTGAGATGTAGTGAATATGATTTAAAAGTGTTTTAAATGCCTTTTCGTTTCCACCGAAATCGTCAGAAGATACCGTTAACTGTGGCCATAACACTATTGGTGGCGACAATTTGACTTACGGACAATTAGCATGAACAAATTGATAATTTGTAAAGAAACATTTATATGTTTCTTTCGACACTGGCAAAAATGGCTCGTATTAGTAGCTGATTGCCAAAACAGAAGAAGAATACACTAAAGCTAACATTCAAAGTCTGAAAATAGAAAAACTATTCAACATACTATAATATCCTTGCATAATAGCCGCAGTTGTGTAGCCATTGTTCAAGTCTGAATTAATTGTAGTAGTGAACAGACTCTATTGTTCCCGTCATCATTAATTTTGTGTACAAAAACTGTGATGAGGGTTTTAGTTATGGTTTCTTTGAATAGATACGAGTTCATTGTTATCGTGTAAAAACCTTAGTTTAAATTTAATTATAGTATGTATATGTATGTTTACAGTTTGAACTGATGACGTTTTATTTTTTTTTAATATACATACCTTTATTTTCCTTTTCCGTGTGGTGACAGAGTAAGAATACAATTCACCACTCCCTATCTTGCCCGTGAATGTCGAAAAAGACGACTAAGGGATATAATATGCATATAACAGTTATGCAAGAGAAGATAAACTCGAAACAAAACCCTATTCCAACACGTCTGCCAAGTGTGGAATAGTAGGTCAATTTCCCTCCTATTATGGAGGCCTGAGTCCAACAGTGGGACATATATAGGATCAGATCATGATGAATATACATATTTGTTCAAGTAAATAAAATTGTATTCTGTTTGTAACGTCAAAATAATTGATTTTTTTTTCACGCTTGTACGATTATTTGAAGCCTATGCTTAAAACTTCTTTAAAAAAATGTCTGGTTGTTTCGTTCGGATTATCTTCCAAACGACTGGACTGAATATGATCATATTTTATTACCAGATACCTGTCAATATAAGGAGTAATTTAAAATATTTTCCCTTTCAAGTAACTGCTATTAAATTTTGACCGGTCCGGTAATATAACCCGAGGGCTCATGAATTGTAGTTGCGTATTGGAATATTGTAGAAAATATTGAAGAGTTAAAATGCGTGGGCAGGGCGACTGAAACCAAAGCGAAGCGACGGTGGATTCATCATCATCATTTCAGCCTATTGCCATCCACTGCTGGACGTAGGTCTCCCTCATGTTACGCCACAATGTGCGGTCCTGTGCCGCCCGCATCCAACGACGCCCAGCAACTTTCATTAGGTCGTCGGTGCACCTAGTGGGGGCGGGCGTCCTACACTGTGTCGTCCGATACGTGGTCGCCACTCGAGAACCTTTCTTCCCCAGCAGTTGTCGGTTCGTCGAGCGATGTGACCTGCCCATTGCCACTTCAGTGTGCTAATTCTTCGTGCTATGTCGGTTACACTTGAGCGACTTTGAGCCTTGTTATGAGGATGGATTGCTAGTAGAAAATAAAATTAGATAGAAAATAGTGTGATCTTTTTTTGACAGGCTATGTTTTGAACACATTATGGTAGGTACCGGCTGGGTTGACGGAAATACGGCGTACGTTACCGGCTTATGTACTTTATTCTCAATTATACTGACTGGCGCTCCCATCCCTTAATTTTGGAAGCCTGCTCGGTGTGATTTGAACCAGCATATCTTTCTTCTTTAGAAATTTGATAGTAGTTTTGATTATAGACTCCTTGAATTTTCTTTTATTTTACATAAGCGTAAATGCCGAAATTATTCGTGTGGTGCTCGAATAAGAATACAATTCACCACTCCCTATCTTGCCCGAATTCTGGAACAGATCAAAATCAAGTGCAGGCTATCAACAACTTGCCTTAAGAGGATACTCGAGTACTTTGGCCATATAACAAGAAAAGAAAATGCAAATCTGGAAAAGCTATAATGGTCACAGAAAAGATAGCAGGAAAGAGTCCTCGTGGTCGTAGCTCGATGCGTTGGTCAGACCAGATCCGCACCGCTCTTAAGACTCCAATACACGAGGCCCTAACGATTGCTAACAACAGGTCCAAATGGCGCTCCATTATACAAAATCACATCCTGACGGACAGGGGTCGCGACCCCCAGTAATGGGAAATACGAATCAAGGAGGAGGGAGGCTTTTACCAGTGGATGTCGTAATCGACGACTAAAGAATATAATCCATACTAATATTATAAATGCGAAAGTAAGGATGTTTGTTTGTTTGTAACGCTTTCACGTTTAAACCACCAAACCGATTTCAAAAATTCTTTCACCGATGGAAAGCTATAATATAAGGGAGTAATATAGGCTATATTTTATCCCGGTATTCCCACAGGAACGGGAACTACGCCGCGGGTAAACGACTGAAACCGAAGCGAAGCGAGGGTGGGTTGCTAGTAAGCATATAACATCTATGCAAGAGAAGGAACACTCAAAATAAAACCCTATACTAACCTGTCTGACCAGCATAGTATAGTAACGTCATTTCTTGTTATAGAGGAGGCTCGAGCCCAGTAGTGGGACGGATATGCAATTATGTGTCTGGGACGAAGAAACGCTAAATGTCATTATGATGTATTTTTTAACTAGCAACCCGCCCTCGTTTTGCTTCGGTTCCCGTTCCCGTAGGATTACCAGGATAAAATATAGTCTAAGTTACTTATATAGACAGCTATCTGATAGTAAAATATTATAAAAATCAGTCCAACCGTTTTGAATTTTTGTCTGTCTGTTTTTTTTAAACTGGTTTTTAGGCATAGGTGTGAAATCTGTTTGTAATGTCAAAATAATGGGCTTTTTTCATGCCCACACAGTTATTTACACTATACATATGCCTAAAATACACTTTATATTTTTTTTGTCTGTCTGTCTGTTTGTTACGGGTAATCTTCAAAACGGCTCGACCGATTTCAAAAATTCTTTCATCAATGGAAAGCTATAATATCAGGGCGTAAACTAGGCTATTTTTTAACCCGTTATTCCAACGGGAACGGGCACTATTCAGGAAAGACGACTGAAACGGAGCAAAGCGAGGGCGGGTTGCTAGTTATATATAAAAGATTTTTTAACCGAGTTTCTTAACGAATCTATTCAGCTTGTGCACTCGTTTCGATCCGGTGGTAGATTATTGTCCATTGTTGCAAACGCAGTGTAAATTTGATAATATGTAAATGTCCTTAAGGGGCTTTTATGGGTGGGCTATGGTATGCGCACGCGCGGTCCAGTGCGTCCGGGGCGATAAAAAGACGGCACGCGGGCCCATAACCCACCCGTACCCACGTCACCTCGTTGTTGGGCCGACCACCGGAGCAGATGTGACTTGTCGTTAGTGGTCAGCCCTTAAGGGGCTAATAAATGATTTGATTTTATTACTATTACCTTATTTAACTACGATTCCCATATATATTTATTACAGCATGTTATTTTTTAAACATCCTAATATGTCCGTATATTTTGGTACATGTGATATAAAATTTCCGTGTGGTGACGGAGTAAGAATACAGTTCACCACTCCTGGCCGTGGATGTCGTAACAACTAAGGGATATAATAAGCATATACGTAAATTTGATACTGATGTTATATGTGAAAGAAGGAAACCTCGAAATAAAACCCTATGTTTGACCAGCATGGTATAGCAGGTCAATGTCCCTCCTATTATGGAGAAGGCTTGGAGCCCAACAGTGGGACGTATTTGAGCTGATATTATGATGATATAAAATATTTTTTCTGTGTGTTAACGAAGTAACAACTCAGTTTCGCAACCCCTTTCTCGTCCTAAAACGACTAAGGGATTGTAATATGCCGATACCATATATGCAAAAGAAGGAAAACCCATAATTAAACTCTATAGAATCCCGTTTAACCAGCATGTTATTGTAGGTCAATTTTCCTCCCATTTTGGAAGAGTTTTAAGCACAATAGTGGGACGTATATGAGCTGAAATGGTAATGATGATGATATAAAATAATATTTCATTCATCCACCAGACTATAGATGGTCAATGTTAAACATATCCTGAACATCATCATCATCATCGCAGCCCACATACGTCCCACTGTTGGGCTCGGGCCTCCTCCATAATGGGAGGGATTTTGACTTACTATACCATGCTGGTCAGACATGTTGATATATAGTTTTATTTCGAGTTTTCCTTCTCTTACACAGATGTAGTGTGCATATTACATCCCATAGTCGTCTTTTACGACATCCACGGGCAAGATAGGGATAGATCCTGCACATAAGAGGGAAAATTTCATAATCACCACGTTTACAACGCGATTTGGCGATCGCAGATGGTGTTAGCAATTTACCATGAGAAAATTATTACTGCCTGTAATAAAGGTGCAGGAAGTCGTTGGATGCGGGCGGCACTCTTTGTGGCGAAACATGAAAAATGTCTACGTTCAGCAATAGACGGTGAAATGCTAAATGGCGCTGATAATCCTGGTGATCTCTAAGATGATTTTTATGACTCGCTAGTAAAGGGTCTGATGGACAAATATTATTTACGAATCGGCGTTGAAAATTGAAAAAGTTATTTGTATTTGTCGTCGCTTTGAAACAATATTTATTTACATCACTGTCAGAGAAATATGTAAACGTTTTGACTATTTGGTAACTGGGCTTTTGTCTTTAAACAAAATACTTTTTTGATAAAAATATATTTTGGGAGATTCAACCCAAGTTATAGGTAAAAGGGTACCGGTTTTTAAAAGAGCAATTTGAACAGAATATAGTATAATATATATTGAAGGCTTTGAGGGAAACACCTGACTCAAATGTAAGATTAAATCAATGTTTACGATAGATAAATAGATTACTGTAGCGTGATGGTCCCGTTGAACTTTTTGGGACAATCTACTCACGCGATGGTCGAGTAATTCAATAAATTTCACAAAAGTGTTCTAGTTTTGTCCGTAGGCTAGTGAGCTTTTGTGTTGTTATTTGGGAGCACAGCAGTGGCCCCGCCAAGTCGAGCGAAATAACGACACGGCTGTGCCAATCTGTGTGACTAGCGCGACATACTAACTCAAATTCCCTGCCGTTGTGGATATTTGCCAAAAAGAGTTTTTTTGATTTTAATAAACAATTCATATTAATAAAAAATAAAATAGCACACACTTTGCATATAGCACTGTTTAAAATAGACATATTGTCTATTTAATAATGCCTGATTTTAAAAAAATAACTCTAATAGACAATTAACATTAACAAAGATTATTAACAACATTATTAACAACACTTAGATACACAATATACAATCTCAATATCTATTTTTTGTTATATTTTCGTACAATATATATTTTTTATTTTTAATAAAGGATTAACAAAAAGCAATTCGAAATAATTAACAAAAAAATTTGAATACTATTTCAAAATTTATTTTCAGAAGTTTTCCTCGTTGTTATTTTAGGTAATTATTTCTTCATCATTTCAGCCTATTGCCGTCCACTGCTGGACGTAGGCCTCCCCACAAGAATGCCACTCGGAACGGTCCTGCGCCACTTGCATCCAACGGTTCCCTGTGACTTTGAGAATGTCGTCAGTCTACCTAGTGGGGGGTCGTTCTACGCTGCGCCGTCTGATTCGTGGTCGCCACTCAAGAACATTTCTTCCCCAACGGTTGTCGGTTCAACGAGCGATGTGGCCTGCCCATTGTCATTTCAACGTGCTAATTCTGCGGGCTATGCCGGTTACACCCGTTCTTCTACGGATTTCCGTGTTCCGGGTTTTATCACGTAGAGAAATACCGAGTATAGCCCTCTCCATAGCACGCTGAGCGACTTTGAGCTTTTTTATGAGGGCGACATTTAGAGACCACGTTTCAGTGCCGTAAGTCATCGCTAGTAACACACACTGGTTATAAACCTTTGTTTTCAGACACTGCGGAATATTGGACGAGAAGATCCTCTTAAGTTTCCCAAACGCTGCCCAGCCGAGTTGGATTCGTCATTCGTGTGGATGTGGTCTATGGTACTATAACTTCTTCGGAAGCCGGCTTGTTCGGGCGGTTGCAATTCGTCGAGCTTGCACATGAGTCGATTGGTAACGACCCTCGAAAACAACTTGTAAACGTGGCTCAGGAGTGAGATGGGTCTGTAGTTCTTTAGAAGAGCTTTGTCACCCTTCTTGAAGAACAGCACTACCACACTCTTGGTCCACGACTCTGGGAAGTCGTCCCCGAGGATGACGGAATTGAACAGCTTCTGAAGGGCTTTTAAGACCGGCTTGCTGCCTACCTTCAGAAGCTCTGCTGTCATTCCATCACCTCCCGGTGCCTTACCATTACGTAGTTGTTTGAGAGCCATTCTGATCTCGTACAAGCTGATGTCCAGGATTTCTTCGGTATAGTGCCGAGTTAGCTTGGATCTTGGACCAAGCCGACAATAGGATTTCAGGACGATTTATTTAACTGTCTTCTTAAACCTCATTTAAAGAAGAACATATATCATTCGAGCAATAGAGCAGCAAGTAATTCAATCTAGATCTTTCATGTACGGCAAAATCTCGTATATTTATCTATATTTAAAGTCAGTTGTTGACATACTAAAGCGTTGTTATACCTTCAAGCATTCTACGATTGAAAAATCAATAAAGACCAGTGTCCAAGATGATCAACTAAGTGGAACAAAATAAAAAAAAGCGATCTTACAAATTCAGAAGTGAGTTCTTTAGTGCCACGTATTTTTTGTCAATATTAAAAAAAAAAGAAAATTTGTACTCTCGATCTTTCTCACTCGCTTGCTCCCTACTCTCGCTCCATGGATATGTGCTTCGTGCAATGTTCGCCCTTTCTTACTGTCTCTCAATCGGTCTCAATTGCTCTCTTCCTCTTCTTGGACATAAACGTGCCACTTTTTCGTATCACTAAATTGCACTTCATCTGTAAAAATTTTGCCCTCATGCGCGCGAAGAAGTTTCACTTCAAAAATTCAAACAAAAATCCACAATGCAACCCTGCCAGGATTCGAACCTGGAATCTTCTAATCCGTAGTCAGACGTGTTATCCATTGCGCCACAGGGCCATGTTCACAATGACAAAATACAGGTATGCAACATGGGCATTAATGTAGACCATTGTAATATATAAATAAACAGTTTATTTAAAGCACCTGTTTGTGAAAATATGCCAAGTGCGAGCGGACTCGTCTACAAAGACTTTTCTACTATCATATTATTATTTATTATGTCGGCTCTTATACGTCCCACTACTGGGCTCGAGCCTCCTCCAATATAGGAGGGAAATTGACATTACTATACCATGCTTAGTGTTGCCCAAATGCAAGACCAAGACGAGACTTGGACTAGTCTTGGTCTTGGTCTTGCAACAGAACACCTGGTCTCGTCTTGGTCTTGGTATTGCACAATCGAGTCTTGGTCTTAGTATTGCAGCAAGAGTCTCGCAAAGTCTTGCAGTTGGAATAACGTAACAGTTATTTATCATGGCAATGAAAAATCCAACTAAATTAATTAAATATCATCCTATCCTATCTATCCATCTGCTAGCCTATAGTCCACTATTGAATATAACCCTTACCACTGGAGAAAATTACTCTCATATTCCCCTGGTGTTACATTAGACAGAGTTACTACTCCTATGACAAAGGAAGGAATTTCGACCCTGTTTTCTTAAAATGTCACCACACGGGGCAATGACAATAAATTTTATGTCATTTAACATTCCCCCTTTCCAACAAAAAAGATTTTTTCAATTTGATTGGCAAGTGACGGAGTTATTTGACCACTGACGACAAGTCACCCTGCTCTGGTGGTCGGCCCAACAACGAGGCGACGTGGATACGAGTGAGTTGGGCCCGCGCGCCGTCCTTTCATCGCCCCGGACGGAATGGACCGCGCGTGTGCTTACCATAGCCCACCCATAAAAAAAATAATAATGGCTTCCTAACACCATTGCCTCTGTCCGATTTGATACGATAACCACGGGTAAGAGAGTGGTGAATTGTATTCGTACTCTGTCCCTACACGGACATTTATGTAGATTAATTGTACGCATATTTCTATGTCCAACAGTGAACGTCGTTGGGCTAATAAATAAACGGATATATAAATATGTACAATGGGCACTTTCGTGATTACGGTATTTTTGTCCTTAAGCCTTTCTGAAGAGTAATTCTGAAAAGCCAACACCAACATTGGGAATCGATTGGCCAATAGATTGATATCTCAAGACTGATTTGACTTGCCGTGTAGTGACGGAGTAAGAATACAATTCATCACACCCCTATTTTACCCGCGAGTGCTAACCCACGACTAAGGGCTATAATATATAACATAGATGCAAAAGAAGGAAAACTTGACATGAAACCCTGTAACAACACGGCCGATCACCGTGGCCATTCCTCTCCGGCCACGGCCGATTTTCCTCTTATTATGTAGAAGACACGAGCTCCACCGTATATAAGCTGGAATGGTGATTTGAATTAAATACAAGACCGCGAGACTCTTGCAGGCTCAGTCTTGGTCTTGCTCAAGTTTTGCAGGGCCAGTCTTGGTCTTGCAAAAATTAAGTGGTCTTGCTCTTGGTCTCGGTCTCGCATTTCTCGCAAGACCAAGACCAAGACCGCAAGACCAAGACTTTTTTGGGCAACACTAACCATGCTAGTCAGACAGGTTGGTAGAGTTTTATTTCGAGGTTTCCTTCACTTGCATAGATGTTACATGCATATTATATCCCTTAGTAGTCTTTTACGACATCCACGAGCAAGATAGGGTGTGGTGCATTGTTGTCTTATTTCGTTATAATTAGGCCACTGGTCAAACTTTAAGTTACATACGTTTGAAATAAAAGCGTAATATCGATCAAGTAATATATACAATTCATTACATGTATGTCTCCACAATTAAATCTTCATAAAAACACACTTGGTAATACAACCTTAATATGCACTTTCAATTAAAATATGATTATAAGTTATTTTATTAAACGTATGTAAAAGGAATGTATCAATATACTATTTTTTCTTTCTGAATGCTAAACATTTTTAATTTAAACTGGATGTAAATGAAATTCCGTGTGGTGGCGGAGTAAGAATACAAATAATTACTCCCTTTTTTTTTGTTTTTTTTTTTGTGGTGGGCTGCGGTCGGCGCGCTCCTCGCACCACTCCGTCCGGGGCGACAGAGGGGCGTAAGCACGCAACACCCGCAACCCACCCGAAAACCACGTCGCCTTCGTCGTTGGGCCGACCACCGGAGCAGGGTTAACTTGTCATCAGTGGTCGGCCCGACGAAATACCCCCTACTTGGGATACCCTCCCATCGACCGAGGTCCCCCCCTCGGGGAGGACGTCGGTCTTTCCTCACGCGGTCAGCCTCTCGGCGGGTGACCGACTAATCCCCGGTCACGTCACCCGAAATAATTACTCCCTATCTTGCACGTGGATATCGTAGAAGACGACTAAGGGATAAAAGACGCGCATAACATCTATGCAAGAGAAGAAAAATTGGAAATAAAGTCCTATACCAACCTGTTTGACCAGCATGATGTTATCATCCATCATTTCGGCTCATATACGCCCCCACTGCTGGGCTCGAGCCTCCTCCATAATAGGAGGGAAATTGATGCTGGTCAGAGAGATTGGTATAGGGATTTTTTTTCGAGTTTTCCATCTCTTGCATAGATGTCATTTGCGTAATGTATCCCTTAGTCGTCATGGTATAGTAATGTCAATTTCCCTCTTATTGTGGTGAAGGCTTCGAGCCCAGCAGTGGGACGTAAATGACCTTTTATTTTTGTTTTTTTTTTTTGGGTGGGCTGCGGTCGGCGCGCTCCTCGCACCACTCCGTCCCGGGCGACAGAGGGGCGTAAGCACGCAACACCCGCAACCCACCCGAACACCATGTCGCCTTCGTCGTTGGGCTGACCACCGGAGCAGGGTTACTTGTCATCAGTGGTCGGCCCGACAGAATACCCCTTACTTGGGGTACCCTCCCATCGACGGACGTCCCCCCCCTCGGGGAGGACGTCGGTCTTTCCTCACGCGGTCGGCTTCTTGGCGGGTGACGGGCTAACACCCCGGTCACGTCACCCGCGGCCACGGCTAGGGCGGCATGGCACAGGTGCTTACCGAACACGGGGTCTTCGGTAAGTACCTGCATAAAATTGGAAGAGAAGGGATCCCAGGATGCCATGAATGTGGCGCAGCAATCGACGATTCGCGCCACACATTGGAAGTTTGCCCCGCCTGGGGGTCCCAGCGCCACGTCCTATCGATGGAACTCGGAATAGACCTGTCGTTGTCGACCGTCGTTTCACAGATGCTCGACAGCGACAGGTGTTGGTCGTCGATGGCCTCATTCTGTGAGGCCGTCATTACTAGGAAGGAGGCTGCGGAGCGAGGACGCGAGGCGCTTGCGTTTACTGACTCGCTCCGTCGGCGGCGGCTAGGGAGGAGGAGACGCCGATATGCACAACTCCTTCCACCGCCTTGAATGACGATAGGACGTGGCTAGATGGCCATGCGTAGGGGTGTCGGGGATCGAGTGTCATCAGACGATCTCTCTGGCACCCGTAAAAGCGCAGAAGGGGCCGCTGTGGTTTTAGTGGGTATTCCGGTCACGCAATGGCTGGTGAGTCCCACACACTCTTCCGTCTGTCACCGGTGGGGGAGTGTGCGTAAATGCATTTCCACAGCGAGAAAAAAAAAAAAAAAAAAGGCGGCATGGCATGCAGGTAGTCGCGCCCGCGCCGCCCCAGTCGCTGGCGGCGGGTCGCTTCGTCGAGGCTGTGCTCCTCGCGCGCGTGACCCTCGGGCACAACAGAGCCTTGATCGTCGAACGACCCCTCCTAAACCCAAACTGGGCGTCCGACAGATGACGTATGAGCTGACATGATGAAACGTAATATCTCAGGAAAAATGCTAATCTTGGCCATCCCAGAAAATCCAGATTGCCGGAGATTGTATTGCGGGGGACTTACAAACATATAATTATCGGACATAAATTACATCTAGACTCAAAACAACAATTTGTGGAACGCACAGTTTTGTCCTGCGTGGGATTTGAACCTGACACTGGTATGTGCCAGGTGTACTACCAATACGCTACGTATATACCATTACGCCACCTGTGCAGTCAGTAACTGTCTACTTTATATTTTGAGACGGCAATAATATAAGAGAAAGTCCTAAGTTTGAAAGTGCAAAACATTTAGCTTGAAACTGGATAGTACAGATGGTATTTTGGTTAACATTATATCTTACTAGCAACCCGCCCTCGCTTCGCTTCGGTTTCAGTCGCCTTACCCGCGTAGTCCCCGTTCCCGTGGGAATACCGGGATAAAATATAGCCTATGTTACTCCCTGATATTATAGCTTTCCATTGATGCAAGAATTTTTGAAATCGGTTCGGTGGTTTAAGCGTGAAAGCGTTACAAACAAACAAACAAACATCCTTACTTTCGCATTTATAATATTAATATGGATAGTGCCTAGTATCGCGGGTTCGATTCTCAAATAGAACAATATTTTTTGCGACCCACAATTTGTTTTTCTGCTTCTGAGACTAATTAGTGTCCGTTAATTATAAGTTTGGTGATGTTTCCATGTGTTGACTGAGTAAGAATACAATTCATCACCCCCTTTCTCATCCATCGTTAAAGATGACTAAAGGATTAAATATACATGTAATATCTATACAAGAGAAGGAAAACTTGACGTGAAACAAGATACCAATGTATGTGACCAGCATGATAATAGTAGGTCAATGCGCTTCCATTGTAGAGGAGGCTCGAGCCCAACTGTGGGATGTAAATAAACTAAAATATTTATGATGAATGATGATGAATTTTAATTTTATAAATGCCTCACAATACATCCTTCCTACTAATATTATAAAAGCGAAATTTTGTGAGGGTGTGAAGATGTTTGTTGCTCTTTCACGTAAAACTACTGAATGGATTTTGATGAAACTTCATAATAATATAGCTTACATATCAGAATAACATATAGGCCATAATTTATCCCGATATACCCACTGTTAGAGTAACTGCGGGTGAAACCGCAGAGCACTGCTAGTTTTAAATAAAAAATCAAATACAAACGCGATAAAATTCGTAAATTAGTTTTATTTAAAATGTGTAATATTCGCGTAAACATCAGAAATCGTTATGTAGGCCCATCATACAGATTATTTTCGTGTGTACAAAGTCACTCAAGAAAAGAAAACTGTCTCTATTCTCTAAGTATATTCAGGTAAATGAAATATTTTATGTGTGGTGACGAAGTAAGAATTCAATTCACCACTCTCTATCTTGCCCGTGGATGTCGTAAAAGACTACTAAGGGATTATAATATGCATATAACATCTACGCAAGAGAAGGAAAACTCGAATTAAACTCTATACCGATATATCTGACCAGCATAGTATAGTATGTGCAGCCCAACAGTGGGACGTTTACAAGCTGAGACGAAATAAAATATATACAAAATTCTCTATAATAAATAACAGCAAAATAATCTCAGTCCGTATTTCGTACTCCACCTAATAGCAGACTAAAGTTACCTTAATTATTATTTAATTGAGGCGAGGGTTGCCAGCCTTATAATTACGCCTCAGGCATCAAATATGACACGTTACGTAGCGTACACTTGTTATTTTAATGTTGATATATAATTTAATGAGAAAATAATTTCGTTTTCATATATGAATTAACTTGCTGTAAATACATTTTTAAATGAAAGAAATTATAAATGGCATGCAGTTACCGCTGTGTGGAGGCCGCTACAAATATAATCAAGCCTTAAATTACTCGTGGGTGTTGTAAAAGACGAGCTCTACAGCGACCTGGGCTAACTTCTCCTTACCGTCTGATCAATAAAGGTGAATTATATGTTTATACTGTCACCACGCGTATAATATCATCTTAAGGTGTGCCAAAATAAGACTATAGTTTTTTTTTTCACTCTCAACCCAAAACATCATAGGATATGTCCAAACAAAAATTCTGTCCAAAAGCCAGCTCTTAATTTCAATTTTAAGAGGTTCTCCATGGAACTTTAAGTTTGCTCGTTTGGATAACGTGGAAAACATGGTTTTTTAATACTTTTTTGTCCTGTAAGCTGTGAAAAAAAATATTTTCCAAGAAAATAAATGAATAGAGAAAAAATGTTGACCAACAAATTTGTAGTACATTTAAAACCCTATAAAAATGTTCTTGTCAACTTTTTCATATCATCAATAACAACAAAGTTACAGGCTCTAGAATATTTATTCTATAACTCTTACAGTTTAGCTAAAAAATGCAAAAACCTGAAATTTGAACTTCAAAACTGTATAACAAATCAAATGCTGAAGATAGAAATTCAACTCAATAGAACTTTTTGTACTAAATTTAATACTAAAGAAGGGGTACATTCATTTATTTTCTTGGAAAATAATTTTTTCACAGCTTGCAGGACAAAAAAGTATTAAAAAACCATGTTTTCCACGTTATCCAAACGAGCAAACTTAAAGTTAAAAAGTATTAAAAAAACATGTTTGCCATGTTATTCAAAACTTAAAGTTCCATGGAGAACCTCTTGAAATTAAAATTAAGAGCTGGCTTTTGGACAGAATTTTAGCTTGGACATATCCTATGATATTTTGGGCTGAAAGGAATCATTTTGGCACACCTTAATATATCTACTACACATGTAAAATATAATTTATATGTTTTAAGCATATCATGCATAGCTTAACTGACAACATTAATTCAGATTGCTTTGCATTATCATGGATGTAAATGAATACATTTAGGTTAAAAATAAAGGCTTTTAACCTAAATTCAACACTCTTTCAACTTAATTCAACTTTTATCAATGGAGATATACGTTTTCTTAATAATAAAATACTCTTGCTTTTATTTAATGCCTGTTTGCTTATAGTCTCTAAAAAAAGTTGAATAACCTAGAAAAGTCGATAACATGCTTTAGACAAAACACCAGTTTCGTCTGAACTTTAGTGGATTAACCTAAATTTAACATGTAGTGACAAAGTAAGAGTATTCAATTCATCACCTCCTATCTTGCCTATGGGTGTCTTAAAGGGCCATATGTGTCCCACAATCGGGCTCGGGCCTTCTCTACTGTGGGAGGGAAATTGACCACGCTGGTCAGACATTATATAGACGTTGATATAGGGTTTCGTTTCGAGTATGATTTCTCTTGCATAGATTTTTTATGCTTATTATACTAATCATTCGTATTTTACGATACCCACGGTCAAAAAAGGGGGTTGTGAATTGTATTTTTACTCCGTTATTACACGGTTAATTCAGTTAATTAGAATACTTAACCATTTCCATTCTCTGAGTGAACTTACTTTAGTAAGTTTAACACGAGCCACAAGCAATAATGAACTATATGAGGCTTTAAATTAATATAAATTTTCTTTTCTCTTCCCTTTTCCGTACCTCGAAAGGAAAAAGCGGAATCCTTATAGGATCACTTTGCTGTCCGTCCGTCTGTCTGTCAAGACCATTTTTCTCGGAGGTATCAAGCTGAAATTTATATCAAATACTAATCTACTTCCCTAAAGGGTCCTTAAAGCTGTGAAAAAATCAAACTTCTAAGCCAACGCAATCAAAGGATACAGCCGCTTATGCCGAAAATTGCCGCAAATTTTGGACACTCAGAAGGGAATCAAAACCTTCAGGGTACTTTTCGTGAACTCAGAATCTTGAAATTTGGTATGAAGCCACATCTTATAGAACAGATAAACGAAAAATTGCGAAAACCGTACATTTTTAATTACATTACATAATATTAATATTTTAAATCATTTAAAATTTACTACACCTACAGCGTGCCTACTCTTGAAATCAATTCTAATTTCGAATCCGATTCGATTCTAATCTCACCAAACTTATATTTGGTACTATTGAACAAAATCGAGAATGAATTCTTCGCGTTTGCCGTTATTATTTTCACCAAATGTGCCGTATTTTATTACTTTCAATTAATAACGTTATCGAACTCGATCACCACAAAGACGCTTCTTGAAATTGTGCAATATTATCGCTTTTAAACTACGTCAAAATGACGCCGGGAGTAGCAAATATTTGACTTAATCGACGAGAGTCGGATTCATTTAGTTTAAAAAGATTCCACCGAATATGATTCCAATCGTGCGCTAGTGTCGCTTTCAAAAGTACTAAATTTGCTAAAGTTCGAGCTGCGATTAGATTTAGGATTGGAATCGAGATTTAAGAGTAAGCACACACAGTTTGTACGGAGCCCACGGTGCGCGTGTCCGACTCGCACTTGGCCGGTTTTTTTTTGTGAACGTAATAATGAAACTCAAATGACAATGAAAATATAAAATTGTTATACTTACATGTAATTTAATTGTCATCTTAGTACTTTAACAACGTATTCCAGCTCTTTAGACGAGAATAAACATGTATAACAACGTAGTAATTGGCATAAAGCTAGTGACGTGAACCAGTTTGTCAACAATAACATTATGAAATAAATCTGAAGTTGGAGAGTTACTCGACAAAAACTTCGTGAATATCATTCTGTTGAAAAGGTAAACTGTTTGATACAATGAGAAATTGTTTGTGAGAAATAGTTTATTTATTGTCATCTATATAACATAACTAAAGTTTGATGTATTCGTATTTCATTTCAAACTTAGTAAAGTAACTTTAACAGTACTTTAGCTTTTAAACGTCCCATTGCTATGTTAGAGCGTCCTCCCCAATAGAAGAGAAATTAACCTACTATACCACGCAGACATGAAAAATCACGGCAATCTGATGCCATATATCAGCAACTTTTGAAGTTCTGTTTACTGTTATAAACCACAACGGAGGAAAGAAACTCGCTACAAGAATATTTGTTAAACCATTCTACAAAAATATCGAAATAATAAAAAACAAAAGGTTATTGTTTGATTTGTTATTTGTTTGATTTTACGAGCTTTCACTTGGGACCCTCCCCTAGATATCTTCGTCTTCCAAGTTACTTAAAAAGTAAGGAGGCGTGGAGGTCCATGGTGAGGAGACACGCCCCTCTACGTAAACAGTCGGCTTTTAAACGAAGCCCCCCCACAGATCGCTTATAGCCAGTCCTCTACAGAAGAGAGACCTCAAAGCGCTTCCAGATGCCCAACTGCACCCAAAGGAGGAGATAATTTTGTTTGGCTGTTATTTTATTTGGCATCCGAAGCCTAGAAAGTACACCTTCCATGTGACTGGCCACGACATGCGGGTCGGTCAATGAAGATACCTAAGGGAGGACCAATAGTTACATGTCAAAATTTGTATATATAGTAATAATCTGAGCAAATGTTACAAGTGCGATTCAGAACTTTTATTTTATGATCCGTTTTATAAATACAGTACATATATTTCGAAGCTATTTTCAACTAATATATCATATCAGTAATATTCTCTTTATTTATTATAGTATTTGATATATAGTTTATGTCATAAATATCTATATAATAGAAAATAAAAAAATATTGTAAATGATTACATATTGACTACTAGCATCGCGCCATTGCGCGGGACATCCCCGTAAAACTGACCGTTGTATTTTAATTTTAAAGTTACTGTTTTAGAGTTCCATTTCATATAAGGTAGCGTCCTTTGCACTATATTACTCACATCTCCATGAATGAACTGTCATAATTATCCTTCCTCATTTATGACTAGGGTCGCCACCATTTTTTGATAATAAAAAACGTATAAAATGTTTAGGATAGGAAAAAATAAAGTATTTTCGAAGAAAAGTATTTTTCATATTTTTTTAATGCCTTAAAAACCTATTTGTGTATGCTTTTAGCACATATAAAGTTTGATTCACAACACATCTGACATTTCGTTTAGTAATTATAAATCGTTTCCATCATCCGTTTTCATTATGTACACCGTTAAATAGTAAAGAACCTATTATGCATTGTTTTGTTTTACGCATCACAGTAATGATTGGAAAATAAAGTGTTTTCGTATACTTTATTGGTATGCAAAAGTATAACTACCAAAAATAAAGTAAGGATAGTTTATTTATAAGGTATGGTTGGCAACCCTATTTATGACTAATATCTTCCCATCTATCGAGTAATATACATATAATACCATTGGTCCGTAAAAGTAGGCCTCATAACCAAAGTTGGTCAGCGTGCTATGGAACGGGCTATGCTCGGCATTTCTCTGCGAGATAGAATCCGAAATATGGAAATCCGCAGAAGAACGGGTGTAACCGATATAGCATGAAGAATTAGCACGCTGAAGTGGCAATAGGCAGGCCACATCGCTCGAAGAACCGATAACCGCTAGAGGAGAAAAGTTCTCAAATGGTGACCACGTATCGGACGACGCAGTGTAAGACGCCCGCCCATTAGGTGGACCGATGACCTGGTGATGGTTACTGGGCGTTACTGGATGCAGACGGCACAGGAATGCACTTTGTGGCGTAACATGAGGGAGGCCTACTTCCAGCTGTGGACGGCGATAGGATAAAATTATGATGATGATGAATATACCATTCTTATACGTATATCTCCACAATCATATCTTCATAAATATATACTTAGTAATATAACCTTAATATGCACTTGCAATATCTGACTATTTCACTCTCCTTTTTTTTTGACTGACTCCGGCCATCGAGTGCCTTCTACTCTTTTTTTTTGGGTGACTTAGTTGTTAGCCGCAGATGGCTGTGATAACTTTACCCGGACTGGTGGGTGGGTGAATGCTGAGGGCTCTCAACCCGAACCCTCTACTCTGTTGAGACCATCTATTTATACCCGTTTTTGGCTATCAAACCACTCAAGCGTGTCGATCTGCAGCTACAAATGTTATCAGAGCATACTTTGAGTTACGACCTTCCTATGGTCGATAACATGTATGATACAATAAAAATGTCAGTAATGTTAGGACTGATGATATTATTATTTACATTCAGAATTAAACCAGGATACCGATCGCAGTTAGGAGAAAAGGTTTCCCAAAACAGTACTGCTGTCAAACCTCCTGGTAATTGCCAGCCATTTTCTACCACACTAACAGCAAATAGGTGTTTCATCATCACAGTTCACGTACGTCCCATTTTTAGGCTCGAGCCTCCTCCACAATGAGAGGAAAATTGACCTATTACACCACGCTGGTCAGAAGTCTTAGTATAGAGTTTTATGTAGAGTTTTTCTTCACTTGCATAGATATTATATGCATATTATATCCCTTAGTCGTGTTTTACGATATCCTTGGGCAGGATAGTGAGTGATGAATTCTATTCTTACTCTGCCACCGCACGGAGATAGTGACATAATCGTATTATTTTCTTTGTATATCATCACGCAGGCACAACGTATTATATAAAAAAAAGCTCTTATCACTATCTTATATATATATAAATCTTAGGTTCGTGTGTTTTTAAAATTGAACTCCTTCTAAACGGCTGGACCAATATTGATGAAAAATTTTGTGCGTTCAAGTGGGTTTGAAAATGGTTTAGATTAATATTTAGACCCGGTAGGTGCGCTAAGATCGATTTCAAAGAGAATACCTTTTTTTTATTTGAACAGAATAACGTTTAACTAGTAATAAAAATTAAATATGTAGTACCCGACATCAGTGAACAAATTTAAAAGAATACCTCCTAGCATAAAGAGGCAAAAATTTTAGTTGCAAATTAAGGTTATATGAAAGGAACCCTTACCGTGTGGTGACGGAGTAAGAATACCATTTACCACCTCTTTTCTTGTCTATGGGCGACGTAAAAGTCGACTAAGGGATATGATATGCAGATAACATCTATGCAAGAGAAGGAACACTCGGCATACAATCCTATGCCTTTTTTTTTGGGGTGGGTTGCGGTCAGCGCGCTCCTCGCACCACTCCGTCTGGGGCGACAGAGGGGCGTAAGCACGCACACCCACAACCCACTCATGATACACGTCGCCTTCGTCGTTAGGCCAACCACCGGAGCAGGGTTACTTGTCATCAGTGGTCAATACAATCCTATGCCAACACCTCTCACCAGTGCGGTATAGTAGGTTAATTTCCCTCTTTATGGAAGAGGTCCAAGATCAAGAGCAAAGCTTATATTGACTATGATAATGATGGAAGGAATTCTAATCACCTTGAACAATCTTAAAAACTAGCGCACATAGTGATACAAAGAGAGATATTTATGTAATGATATTACTATTAAAACCAACGGCTTTTACGCCACGCTATTGAAATCTATCGGTTAGAGGGTTCCATTTCGAGATTTACTACTGTCGCAGCTATGTTAATAAATAAATAATTGATAAAAAGAACTGTTATCACCTTAAATGTCATAGTTTTTATTACAGCTGTGGTATACCACAGCTGTAATAAAAATTCATCGTTTATCTCATTCTCTCACCGGCTAAATCTTATACATTTACGTGTTTGTCTCGCTTTGTCGTTTCATCGAGTTTGAAATCACAACGATTTTAAAGAAGTTTCATTTCAAAAAACCCGTGTGCATGAAAAAATATCTATTAATTTGATATTACAAATAGACAATTGAGTTTTATTTAATTGTACGGCTCTATCTTTATTTTCACGGCCTATAGTCTAGTCTAGAATAATTCAGATAACAAAATGTTAAAATTTAAGTATATTTCACTTAAATTTAAAGACCGCACATAAATGAAAGCAAAGGGTAAAAAATCACAAAATACAAAAATATGGTAAAGATTTCGCCCATATTATTAGAGATAAAAATAAGCAAGCGAAATGGTTGCACAAAAATATAATTGCTATTTTCACAAAACTAGTTAGCTTAGATTATGAAAAGTAATCTAAGCTATTTCCGTGTGGTGACGGAGTAAGAATACAATTCACCACTCCCTATCTTGCCCGTGGATGTCGTATAAGACGACTATGGGATATAATATGCACAAAACATCTGTGCAAGAGAATGAAAACTCGAAATGAAACCCTATACCAACATGTCTGACCAGCATGGTATAGTAGGTCAAATTCCCTCCTATTGTGGAGGAGGCCCGAGCCCAACAGTGGGACGTATGTGGGCTGCAATGATGATGATGATGATGAAAAGTAATCTTTGCATAATAAATAAAACTATTTTACAGATTTTATCGCATTTGTATTTGATTTTTGTCTGCTCGACGTTTCAAACACTTTACATTCCATTCCATCGGGCGGCCTATGACAGCTGTGAAGTAATAAAATCCGTAAAATTGTTTTATTTAAAATTTAAGAAACGATTCCTTTGTCTCTAATTCCCTTCTCTCTTCATCGTAAGTGTCTTCTCGTCAGTGACTTCAGAAAAGATGTATGCAACTTTTATTGCAAGAGATATTGAACTGAGGCTGTCTCACCAGCGTGGGGCAGTCTTCAATTGTAGAAGAAGGGCCTTGCGTAGCAATGGGCATAGCACCCTTCTGGAAAACTGATGAAGTCAACCAGGCCTGGCGATTACAGCATTTTCCCTACTTGGAGTGTCAAATGTTGTCATTAGACGATGTCATTAGACCTCAGGATGATAATAAATGGGTAGATGGATGAATAATTGTTTAGTAAAACATAAAGGTGTATGAAGAATCAAACCCCAGCGTTACTTAATTGAAAATTATATTATTATTTGTTTAATGAGACGGTTACAAGAGGAATGAGGACCACTTTGGAGGTGACGATAATAAAAATGCTTACATACATTTAGAAGGGAGGGGTAATTTGCATACTCATAACATATTATAATAAGGCGCCTAGAAATAATATATAAAATAGGCAATTTATCAAGATTGTGAATTACAAAAATTATAAGGGTCAAATAAAAAGTTATATAAACATTGCGAAATAATTTAAAGGCTGAGCCCAGAATCATATTCTATCTTGTTTTTCGAGTGGCAGTTCGAGCTATGTTTAATGCCTAAATATTTGACAATAATTTCATTATATTTGGTATCACGATATATTTTTGAACGCCAGTCACCACTCATAACTTCCACTTCAAAAAACTAGTAAAAATATTTTGTTTAAGTATCGTTGTATCAGTTGTGAATATTTATAAAATTATTTGATAGTCTCAAGTATGAACGTGGGATTGATCTGCGAGTGTCGTGAAATTTACTCTGCAACAACGGATCTGCTAAAATTTTATTATATTTACCGTACTTGCATGTTCATAGTACATTGTTCATTTTTTATATTTTCGCTATTAATTTTTTTTTTATTGCAAACAGTGCCAAACGAGCAAACAGTACACCTGGTGGTAAGTGTTGCTGCCGCTCATGGACTTTTACAAGGCCGCTGCCTACCGCGAAGAAAGTGAGGGGTGTGAATGCGTGCATTGAGGCTCGGTGATACCAAAGGCACTACCATAACCCTCCACACGCAAACACCCTCAGAAAGTTGGGCTTCCGGCTCTCTCTCTCACCGAACGAAGCGCAGTAACAAATTGCTACTACTCAGACGTCGATTTTCTGCGAGAGTGTGGTACTACCCCGGACGGACCGGCCCGCGGCTGTAGACAGATAACTGTCGACGGTGTGGTCCTACCACTCTTTTTAATATTTTAGATTTCCGTGTGGTGACGGAGTAAGAATATTATTCATCACTCCCTATCTTGCCCATGGACATTGTAAAAGACGACTGAAGGATATAATATGCATCTATGCAAGAAAACTCGAAATAAAACCCTATATCAACCTGTCTGACCAGCATGATGTAATAAAGTCAATTTCCCTCTTATTGCGGAGGAGACTCGAGCCCAGCAGTGGGACGTATATGAGCTGAAATGATGATGAATGATGAATATTTTAGAATTTGTTGTGTTTAACAAAACAAAATGTTTAACAAAATTATATTATTTATCTGATTGAACGTTGAACAAAAAATAAATGAAAATTATAAATGCAAATAAAATAAAGCTTTTAAAATTTGTATAGTGTTTTATTTGGGTAATATAATTTAATAATTTAATGTAATTTAATATTTGATTAGATAACTGAATGACACTAAATCAATTAGTAAGCTATAGTTAATTAGTCGATATTTTGAAGTTATTTGGCACATCACTACCTATAGATCAATAACAGTCAATTAAAGTTTACAAACATGGCCGTCACCGCTTCAAGAAATTAAAAGTCCAATAATAAACTATGTAAACATTAATTAAGTAATTGTTATCGTTCAAAACAAAATTATTAGTGAATAATTGAGTTTGAATTTTAATAAGACTATTTGTATCTGTAACTCCGACCACAGTTAATTTTACTATAGAAACAAAGACTATTGACTGCACAGATGGCGTAGTAGTTAAGACGACCTACCGTGCCAGTGTCGTAGGTTCTAATCTCACACAGATGAGGGTTCACTTTATTTAAACAGAACGACGTCTGTTGGGTCAGCTAGTTTATCTAGGGGCACGGCAGTGCCCTTGCCAAGTCGAGTAAAAAAAAGTCGGGCAAAACGCAACATTTTTTTTTTTTTTTTTTTTTTTTGTGTGGGTCGCGGTCGGCGCGCCTCCGCACCACTCCGTCCGGGGCGACAGAGGGGCTTAAGCACGCAACTCCCGCAACCCACCCGAAAACCACCTCGCCTTCGTCATTGGGCCGACCACCGGAGCAGGTTTACTTGTCGTCAGTGGTCGGCCCGACGGAATACCCCCTACGCGGGGTACCCTCCCGTCGACCGACGTCCCCCCCTCGAGGAGGACGTCGGTCTTTCCTCACGCGGTCGGCCTCTCGGCGGGTGACGGACTAATCCCCGGTCACGTCACCCGCGGCCTCGGCTAGGGCGGCATTGCACGCAGGTAATCCCGTCAAAACGCAACACTGCCGTAACATACTTTTCTCGAAGCAATTCAGGTCATTTTCGACCCCATATAACTTCATTGTGAATAAAACTAGAAGCCTGAATTTTTAGTAACCCAGTAGGCATTGTATACACATTGTGTATTTCAAATTTCATTCAATTTGAACCAATAGTTTAAGAATAACTAGTCAAAATTTCGTAATTTTGTCACTCACCGACTGACCGATCATTAATATTAAAGAGGCACTTCCAGCAGACATAGAAGCTTCAAATTTAGAATACAATTAGTGTTTAGTGTATAAATGAAGGAAAACTTATGAAACATTGTTATTTTCGTCCAGTTTCCGAGATACAATAACTGCATAAATAATTCTGTAAACCCATATAAATATATGGGATTACAAAGTTACATTTGCACTTCATGAAATGTAACTTTGTAAAAAATAAGAATACATTTGTCGCCATCATTGCTTCCCTGTGGGAATCGTAAAAACTGGCTAAAGACTGCGCAGATGGTGTAGTGGTTAAGATACGTACCGTGCCAGTGTCGCGGGTTCGAATCCCATGCAAGACAACACCTTGTACGATCCACAAATTGTTGTTCTGAGTCTGAATGTAATTTGCGTTGGTTAATTATATGTTCTTTCAGTGTGGTGACGAAGTAAGAATACAATTCACCACTCTCTATCTTGACCGTGGATGTCGTATAAGACGACTATGGGATATAATATGCACATATCATCTGTGCAAGAGAAGGAAAACTCGAAATGAAACCCTATATCAACATGTCTGACCAGCATGGCATAGTGGGTCAAATTCCCTCCCATTGTGAGGGAGGCTCGAGCCCAACAGTGGGACGTATGAGGGCTGCGATGATGATGCGATGATGAATTATATGTTTGTAAAGTCCCCCACAATATAAGGATTTTATTCCCTTAGTGCAAGGCGTTTTCATTTAGAAAAAAAAAACGATTCAACAGGAGATTGAGCAACAGCTCTTGCCGGGGAAATGTATGATATCTCACTGGGAAACCAACCCACCTAACAAACGTGGCGATTACGGCATTATTCCTCATATAGCGAAGAAAAATTAGCCCTAGTCATGGCAACTCTGTTTGTTACCCTTGAGCGTCGTTGGATCCAGGTGCCCCAAGACCGCACTTTATGGTGAAGCATGAGGGAGGTCTATGTTCTGCATTAGACGGCGATAGACTGAATGCTGATTGGCATAATAGATGTAGATAGATATTTAGATATAATTATGTTCAAAGATAACTTGTAAAATGGTCAATCAACGGAATGAAAAAGCAAGAGTGGGACATGTCTCATGAAATTGTACTAAATCTCCCAAAGTATTAAGCAAACTTAATTGCCTGAAATTTACCTGAAAGAAGAACGCCATCATTAGGCTCGATTGCCATCAAAGCGGAGAGGAGACTAGAGATATGTTTCCAAAAACCAATCAAATTTCTTTATTTCCACATCTTTTCGCTTAGTTTAGGTAGAAATTACTGAAGCGGAAAGGAGAGATGTCTCATTTTTCAGAACAACGGATTTTCTTAGAGCCCACTCGGCTCTAACAAAAACCGTTGTTGGCATTCAAGAAGTAGAAGGTACTGGAAAGGAAAATGAGTAGGTCTATCTACAAAAAGAAATGAGATACCATCAAAAACAAAACTTGTAAAAAAAAAGCCAAGTCTCGCAACTGAGTTCTTCTACCATAAAAAGTTGTGAGATCCATGGTACACCAAGTAGGTTAACTCACTCAGTTCCTGCATAAGGGACCTTTCTTCTTAAGTTATTACGTAAATAGCTAACCTAACAACTTGTTATAGTGACTATATCAATATTAAAGATTTTTTATATTTTAAATAAATGGATTGACTTGGCAATCGCACTATATTTAGTACAATTTAATACGAGTATATTATGTATTACTTGTGAGGTATATTGTGTTTTCATGCGATTGCCAAGTCAAAGAGATGACAAATTCGAAATTAAAACTTATATCAACACGTCTGACCAGCGCAGAATAATAGGTTAATTTCACTTCTATTGTGGAGTAGGCCCAGCAGTGGCACGTAAATGAGCTGTGGTGATGATGATAATTCTAATTACTAGTGATTGACGCAACATATATCTTCTTCTGTTGTACATATTATGGCTACTATGGTTTTACAACAGTCGCCTGCCTGACACCAACCCTCCTTAGGAATGTAATTATTAAACAAATAGCTTAAGATGGAGTTGTTTCAGATCAATGTAAAGCTCATAGTAATTTTTTACGACACCCATGAACAACGTAAGAGTTCGTAGCTATCATAGAAACATTTTTTTTTTGGGGCGGGCTTCTTTCGCCGCACTTCTCGTCCCACTCCGTCCGGGGCTACAGAGGGGCGAAAGCACGCACACCCTTAACCCACCCGTACAGCACGTCGCCTTCGTCGTTGGGTCGACCACCGGTGCAGAGTTCCTTGACTTCAGTGGTCGACCCGACGGAATACCCCAAGCGAGTACTCTCTCCCGTCGACGTCCCCTATTGGGACGCTGATCGCTGTTGCGATGCTAACCTCTCCCCAGTCCGGTAGAAACATATAATTGAAGGGGGGCGGGGCCGGAGCACCTCCACGTGGTGCTCCCTGGAAACGTCCATTTGGACGTCACGCGTCCATTTGGACGGCCAAGATTCCGGCAGGAGGGGGTCTCCGCGTGCGGCTCTGATGGCAGAGCGCACGGCGGATCTGACCCGGGGCCAATGGGGCGGATGTGCCTTATGGCACTCCGTCGCCAGAGACGGTGGCGTCACGGCCCGGGGGCGTGACGGGTCGGTCGCTCGCGAGCGGCCAGACCCGGAAGGCCCAAACCGTAACCCTGAGTGTGACTGCGGCTGAAGCTCAGGGCCGGGGGTCTTCGGACCGTGGGGAAGAAAACCCCTATAAAAAATTACCCCTAATCCTAAGTTTGGCCACTCGGCGAGGGGATGAATGGTTGGTGGGTTAAAAAGCGCGCAAGCGTCCAGCCGTTAGAGTGGTAGTCAAGGCAAGACTTAAAAATGTTCCAAAAATGGCAGAGATTAAAACGAGCGTAGCTACTCCAGAGGGTCCCGGCCACGCCGGGGAATCCCTCACTGTGCCGGTGTCTGAGCGCGAGATGCGCACAAACACCGGCACGGTCAGTCTCCGATCGTATGGGAGGGAGACAATCGCTGCTGTAGTTGCCGAGAGCCTGGCAAAACATCCGGAGGCTCCAAAGACGAGGAAGAAGAGGAAGAGGAGGAAGCTGATCGCCACCACCGTACACTCCAATAGGGTGCGTGCGCGAAAGGAGGCAGCAAAAAAGGAGGCGGCGCGGCAGGCGCAACTAGCTGCCGCCGTGGCCGCGAGCGACGAGGGCGGTGTGACCGCAGCCACCGCAGAGCCGTCGCAGAAAGTGGACGCCGGTACTGCCCGGCTGTCAGGCGGAGAGAAGAGCGACGAGGGCGGATCAGCCGCAGGACCGTCGCGGGACGAGGGCGGGAAAGCCGCAGAGCCGTCCCCAAAAAGGCGCGGAGGAAGCGACAGCTCGACGGGGCTGTCGAGCGACGAGAGCGGCACCGCCGCAGAGCCGTCGCAGGACGAGGGCGGTGGTGCTGCAGGGCCGCCGAAAGCTATGCGCCGGAGAAGCTGCTCGACGGGGCTATCGGACAGCTCCGGGAGCGATGTGGCGTACGCGCTGTCGACAGACGAGGGCGGCAGTGCCGCAGGGCCGTCTGTCTCTGAGATGTCGGCGGACGAGGGCGGCAATACCACAGAGCCGTCCGCCGACGAAAACATCAGCCATCAGCTGCAGGTCGTCCAGAGGAGGGACAAGGGCGGTGGATGCGCGGGTCCGTCCAAAGGTGGTAGGAGTAGGGAAGGCAGGCCGTCAATTGAGGAGGGTATAGTTAGGCCGTCATCCCAGAGGAAGGAGAAGGAGTTAGGAGGTAGGAAGGAGAAGGAGACGGGTAGGGGGGCTGCCGAGGAGGCTCTAACGGCAGCCCCAATTGTGAAGGAGAGGGAGGAGGCCTTCCCCCCGAGCGTCCGGAAGCGCCCCCTGCAAAAGGGTGGTGGCTCAAGCTCCGACTCGGAGGGGAGTTTCGTCGTGCCTCCTCCCAAGGTCTCGACCATGCGCCGTGGGCGCAGGGGTAGGGGATCGGCGGTGGCGGCGAGGCCGGGGACCCCAGGTCCGGCCTGCCAGAGCGGGGAGGTTGCGGCCCTGCAGGCCGCGAATGCCCGCCTCAGTAAGGAGGTTTCCGGCCTGCGGGAGCGCAACCGGAAGCTCGAGTCGGAGCTGTCGGCGGTGCGGAAGGAGAACCGCGGGTTGGCCAAAGACGTGGCTGACCTGCGGTCTCAAGTCGCACTCTTAGTGCCAGCCGCACCGCCGACGCCAGCCTCGCCGCCGAAACGGGCTGCGCCGGAGAGGGCGGGCCCGTCGACTGCGCCCGTGGCGCCGCCTGCGCCTGTGGTGCCTGCCGCGCCGGTTGCGCCCACCGCGCCGGCCGTTGGCGCCGCCAAGAAGCGCGGCGGGCCCCGAAAGGAGGCAGAGCCGCTGCCCGTGGTGCACGGCGTGCCGGAGGGGTCGATGCGCGTCATCTTTGCTAAGCTTGAGCTTATGCTGGATGCGCGCATCAAGGCCTTGGTGGATCGCCTTCCGCCCGAGCCACCCCTCCGGCCACCGCTCGCCACGGATAGAGCGAGGCGGCCGCAAGCGTTGGCTCCCACCCCGCTGCCCTGTCAGGGTGGCCGCGTGGTGAGCTACGCTGCGGCCGCCGCTGGGCCCAAGGGGGCCAAGAAGGCCGGCAAGGTGCCGGCTCCCGCCAAGGCCGGGCCGCGGCCGGCGCCTGCTGCGCTCAGCGCTGCTGCCAGGCTCGAACAGGGCTGGCAGGTGGCTGAGCGGAGCAGGAAGGCACGCGGCCAGAAGCGGAGAGCGGCGGCCAAGGGTGCCGCCGTGGCCGCCGCTCCCCAGGCGGGAGTCGGCAGAAAGGGGAAAAGGTCGCGCAGGGGCCTCAAGTCGCCGAAGACGGCCGTGGTGGTCATCACCGTGCTGCCTGAGGCGGCTGAGAGGGGCCTCAACTATGAGGCCGTCCTAAAACGCGCCCGGCGGGAGCTGGACGTCTCCGACATCGGAGGCGTCGAGGCTAGGACCCGCAAGGCCCGGACAGGGGCTCGAATTCTCGAGTTCCCTGGGGCCGAGGGCGCGAAGACGGCCGATAGTGTGGCTTCGAAGCTGCGGGGGCTGTTCGGGCCAGAGGATGGTGTCCGAATCGCCAGGCCTGTCAAGTGCGCAGAGATGCGCCTGACGGGCTTGGACGATTCCGTGACGGTGGAGGACGTCCGAGAGGCCATTATGGCGCGTACCGGATGTGCCTCGGACACCGTCCGGATTGGCACCATCCGCCCTGGTCCAGGCGGCGTCGGTGCTGCCTGGGTGCAGTGTCCGGTGGAGTCGGTCAAGCAATTGGCCGACTCAGGCAGACTCCTCGTGGGCTGGAGCTCGGCGCGGGTAACCGTGCTAGAGCCCCGGCCCGCGAGGTGTTATAAATGCATGGCGGTCGGGCATACCCGACCGACATGCAAAAACTGCTTTGACTGCAGCGGGCTATGTTTCCGTTGCGGTCTGACCGGACACCAGGCGGCATCGTGCTCTGCGGTGCCCCACTGCCCCGCGTGTGCGGCAGGCAATAGGCCTGCCAAACATCGCATGGGCTCTGGGGACTGCAGACCCCCGGCATCGGCCCCAAAGGGGCGGGGCGGCCTATCGACCGGGCCAACCCCCGCTCCGAGCGCGACCCGATCGCCCGTTAGCGCGGAGGAGGTGACGATGGATACGGACCGTTAATGGACCCCGTATCCATCCGTCTCCTCCAAGCCAATCTCAATCACTCCGCCGGTGCGCAGGACGTTTTCCTGCAAGCCATGGCGGAGTGGTTGATAGGAGTAGCCGTAGCCGCGGAGCCGTACGCGGTGCCCGACCGGCCAAATTGGCTGGGCAGCACCGACGGTACCGTGGCAATCATCGCTTCCACGTCGTGGCCTTCGTCGCCTCTGATCCTTAGGGACAGGGGCGTCGGATACGTCGCGGCGGACTGGGGAGAGATTACGCTCCTCGGAGTATATCTCTCCCCTGCCTGGAGAGCGGCTGATTTCGGGGTCTCCCTTACCATCTTGGGAGCCTCGTTACGGCGATTGGCACCGCGCCAGGTGATCGTATTGGGGGACTTCAACGCCAAGTCCGTGGCGTGGGGGTCCTCCCGTACGGACGACCGAGAACGGGCGGTCGAGGATTGGACGGCGGCTCTGGGCCTCTGTTTGCTGAACAGAGGCTCGGTGCATACGTGCGTGCGACCTCAGGGCAGGTCGATAGTGGACCTTTCGTTCGCTAGCCCTGAGGTCGCTGCACGCGTGGGGAGCTGGTGCGTCGAGGAGGAGGTTGAGACCTTGTCGGACCACCGGTATATCCGGATGGAGGTCTCCCTGACAATCCCGGCGCCCGGCAGGGGTCACAGGGGGGTGGTAGGGCGTCCTGCGTTCCCGCGATGGGCTGTGGGTCGCCTAGACCGAGATCTGCTGGCGGAGGCAGCCATCGTTCATTCGTGGCTGTCCTCTGCCAACCAGTTGGACGGGGTGGACGCCGAGGCTGGCCGCATCCGCAGTGCGTTGACGCAGATCTGCGATGCGGCCATGCCCCGGGTACGGCGTCTGCCCCCGAGGAGGGCTGTCCACTGGTGGTCCCGGGAGCTGGCAGATCTCCGGGCCGCGTGTATTCGCGCCCGGAGGGCCTACACCCGCAGCCGGCGGCGCAATCGCAGCGCGGAACTGGAGGGCCAGCTTTACGAGGGCTACCGCAATGCGCGGTCGGCCTTCAGGCTGGCCGTCCGTTCCGCCAAGGACGCCAGTCGGCGGGAGATGCTGGAGAGTCTCGACCGTGACCCCTGGGGTCGCCCCTATGGTGCGGCGCTGAGTAAGCTCCGCGCACGGGGCCCGCCCCTCACCGAGACTCTCCAACCCAGCCTCCTTACCCGGGTCGTCGAGGACCTGTTCCCACGACGGGCGGAACACACGCCCCCGGTCATGGCGCCGCCAGACAATGACCGGGAGGGCGATGGTGGCAGTGTTCCGCTCATCACGGAACCGGAGATGAGGGCGTCGGTGGCGCGCATGCGCGGTAAATCTACCGCCCCCGGGCCCGACGGTATTCCAAACCGTGTGTTGGCCCTGGTCCTCGACCATCTGGGTCCCCGCCTCAGGGAGCTGTTCGACGCGTGTTTAGCGTCCGGGCGGTTCCCTGGGTGCTGGAAGGAGGGGAGGCTGGTTCTCCTGCCGAAGCCGGGACGGCCTCCGGAGTCGCCATCGGCCTACAGGCCTATCGTGCTGCTCGATGATATGGGCAAGCTACTGGAGAGGATAGTAGCTGCCTGCATCGAGCGGCACCTTGTCGGCACGGGGCCCGATCTGTCGGACGCCCAGTTTGGGTTTAGGAGAGGTCGTTCGACGATCGAGGCCCTGTTGCGCCTGAGGGCCGTGGCGACTGAGGCCGTCACCGGCGGGGGAGTGCTGTTGGTGGTGTCCCTAGACATCGCCAACGCATTCAATAGTCTGCCATTCAGCTGCGTCAGGGAGGCGCTCCGTTACCACGGAGTGCCAGCTTACCTGAGGCGGCTGGTGGCAGACTATTTAGAGGAGCGCAGCGTCCTCTACGCCAACCGAGTAGGGGACGTTGTGCGAACGCCCATGACGTGCGGTGTTCCACAGGGGTCGGTCCTCGGACCCACCCTGTGGAACATCGGCTACGACTGGGCGTTGCGGGGGAGCCTCCCACCCGGGCTGGGCGTGATTTGTTACGCCGACGACACGCTCGTCACAGCCCGCGGTGGGACGCTACAAGAGGCGGTAAGCCTGGCGACCTCAGGCACCGAAGAGGTCGTCAGGCGGATCGAGGCGCTGGGGTTGAGGGTGGCCCTGGACAAGACGGAGGCCCTCTTGTTCCATGGGCCCCGTATGGACCCTCCCATCGGCGTCTCGATCACCGTCAATTCGGTTGGGATCAGCATCCAGGCCCATATGAAGTACTTGGGCCTGGTGCTCGACGGGCGATGGTGGTTTCGGGAGCATTTCCGCAGGCTCGTCCCGCGGCTCGTCGGCGTGGCGTCCGCCCTACAATGGCTGATGCCGAATGTGGGCGGACCGAGCGCGGCATGTCGACAGCTGTACGCGGGGGTCATCCGGTCGATGGCCCTGTACGGCGCACCGGTGTGGGCGGGATCCATGACCGCCCGACTTAGGGCCCTTCTGTGGCGTCCACAGAAGGTCATGGCGGTCAGGATCATCCGCGGGTACCGCACGGTGGCGACGGAGGCGGCGTGCCTATTGGCCGGGACTCCCCCGTGGGACCTGGAGGCGGAAATGCTCGCCGACTTGTATCGGCGGGTGTCGGGGGTGCGCGGGGGGGGTGGTGTTGTTTCCTTGAAGGAGCTCACCGCCTGGCGCGTCGACGCCCGCCGGGACGTCATCGCCCGTTGGGCAGACCGGCTGGAGAGGCCTCGATACGGTGTTTGGACCGTGGAGGCCTTCCGGCCGGTGCTGATGCAGTGGTTAGAAAGGCGGCACGGGGTGCTCTCCTTCCGACTCGTGCAGGTCTTGACGGGGCATGGATGCTTCGGCAAGTACCTGTACAGGGTCGCTAGGAGGGAGAGAACTCCGTCCTGCCACCACTGCGATTGCGACGAGGACACGGCGCAGCACACGCTCGAGGTCTGTGCCGCTTGGGCAGAGCCGCGTCGTGAACTCGTCGCAATCATCGGTGCAGACCTGACGCTGCCGACCATCGCTAGGGAGATGCTCGGCAGCATCAGGAATTGGGACGCGGTCGCAGCCTTCTGCGAGGCAGTTATCTCGCAGAAGGAGGCGGCGGGTCGCGAGCGCGAGGAGCACAGCCTCGATGATGCGACCCGCCGTCGGCGACTGGGGCGGCGCAGGCGGGAGTACCTGCGTGCAATGCCGCCCTAGCCGAGGCCGCGGGTGACGTGACCGGGGATTAGTCCGTCACCCGCCGAGAGGCCGACCGCGTGAGGAAAGACCGACGTCCTCCCCGAGGGGGGGACGTCGGTCGATGGGAGGGTACCCCGGGTAGAGGGTATTTCATCGGGCTGACCACTGATGACAAGTAACCCTGCTCCAGTGGTCGGCCCAGCGACGAGGGCGACGTGGTGTTCGGGTGGGTTGCGGGAGTTGCGGGCTTGAGCCCCTCTGTCGCCCCGGACGGAGTGGTGCGTAGGCGCGCCGACCGCAGCCCACACAAAAAAAAAAAAAAAAAAAAGAAACATATAATTGAAAGAGATATGATATTTAATTTTATGAAATTTGTGACTAGTTTTCATTTGATTTGCGAATAAACCTGACATTTAAGAGAATTTTAGCATACATTGTCTCGTAACAATAGATACTGAATATAATTACAATGCAAGCAAGCATTTTCAGCTCATATGCATCCCACTGCGGGACTCAGGTCTCCCCTTAATAGGAGCTATACCACGCTGGTTAACCCGTCTAGGATTGGATATAGGTTATAGGTTGGTTATAGGTTGGTGATAAGTTGGCCGTATAGGGTTTTATTTCGAGTTTCTCTCTCTATGATTTTTATATCCCTTTGTCAGCTTTCACGACATTCACGAACAGGATAGGTGGTGGTGAATAGAATACTTACTTCGCCATCACACAGCAATCAATACAATGTAAAAAACGCGGTAAAAACCCTAAAAATAGAACCATTTTTGTATTATTTAAATTCGATATAAATGTTTTTGAATTAATTAAAATAGCAATATTTGTCTTATAGATAGTTTTGAAGTAAAATAAATGGTCAAAACAATGTTTCTAAACGAAATGACATCGTCAAAGAGAAATAATATCAAACTTACAATTGTATCAGCAATATCGAAATTCTATCGACTGTTCTGTTTAAATAAAGGGTAGGCTTCAGTGTCGAGTTACAAGTTATGCCGCCATAATTTCAAACAACTGGCATGAAATTATTTATTTTAATATCTATTTTTATACCGTCCAAAATATCTACTAAGATAAAAATATTTCTAACATAAACATCATTCAGCCTATTGACGTCCCCTGCTGGACGTAGTCCCCTCTTGTTTGCAACAAAGTGCGGTCCTGTGCCGCCTGCATCCAACGATGAATAGCAAGTTTCGCCAGGTCATCGATCCACCTAGTTCATCCTACACCACGTCGTCCAGTACGTGGTCACCGAGAACCTTTCGTCTTCAGTGGTTATTCGTCGAGCGGTGGAGCCTGCCCATTACCACTACAGCGTGCTAATTCTTCGTACTATGTTGTTTACACCTGTTCTGATATCCGTATTTCGGATTCTATCTCGTAGAGAAGTCCCGAGCATAGCCCGCTCCATAACAAGCTGATCGGCTTTGAGCTTGGTTATGAGGCCCACATTTTTATCATAAGGAAAGTACAGACTTATCGTACCTCCTTATTGTGATAATTTAAGAATAAAACTTGTCGCCACGTCTCTGAATACCATGCCGAAGGTTCATCAGAACATCAGTGGTGTCCTGAATAACCCAACTGCCATTGCCAGCCCGCCTTTATAGCGTGGCCATTTTGGCATTAAGGTAAATCCATATAGCCGTTATTCACGTCCGATGTTGGAAATCATCATCATCATCTCAGCCCATATACGTCCCACTGTTGGGCTCGGACCTCCTTCACTATGGGAGAGAAACTGACCTACTATATCACGTTGGTCGGACGTGTTGGTATAGGGTTTTGTTTTGAGTTTTCCTTCTCTTGTATAGATGTATGCGTTTTATAATACTTTAGTCGTCTTTTACGACACCCACGGTGGTGAATTGTATTCTTACTCCGTTACCACACGGAAAAGTGTAATGTTGGACATAATCAGATATAATGAAGATGAAAACATGTCTCCGACTTATATACGTCCCACTGCTGGGCTTGAGCCTTCTCCACAGTGGAAGAGAAATAGATCTACCACACTGATTAAACGGGTTGTTATTTGCATATCATATTTTTTTAGCTGTCTTTCACGAAAACCATAAGCAAGCTAAAGGTGGTGAATTATATTCTTACGGCGTCAACACACGGAAGTTCCTTAACTTTTTTTTTTATTTATTGCAAGCAGTGGCAAACGAGCAGACAGTACACCCGGTGGTAAGTGTTGCTGCCGCTCATGGACCTTTAAAAGGCCGCTGCCTACCGCGAAGAAAGTGAAGGGAGTGTGAATGCGTGCATTTAGGCTCGGTGATACCAAAGGCACCACCAAAACCCTCCACACGCAAACACCCTCAGAAAGTTGGGCTTCCGGCTCTCTCGCTCACCGAACGAAGCGCAGTAACAAATTGCTACTGCTCAGACGTCGATTTTCTGCGAGAGTGTGGTACTACCCCGGACGGACCGGCCCGCGGCTGTAAACAGATAACTGTCGACAGTGTGGTCCTACCACTACATATATAAATTATATGTGCTCACTTTCCAAACTTGTTTCATTTGGGAAACGATAGCTTCTCTGCTAGTTAACTGGTGATCGGGTGCCATGTAGTGGTATCATTATGTGCGTGTACATGTACGACGTAATGTTAATTAGTTATTATTTCAATTTAGTTAGTAATTTTTTTTCTCCCTTGTTTGTTTTTTTTTTCTTATGTTGATTAGCTATAAGTAATGAAATAATGTACATACCTTTTTATTGTGCATGATGTGGCACCTTTAAAAATTGTGCAACTTAGTTTAATTTTTCATAATAATGTTTATTAAGTTTGTATTTTTAGTTGTAACAATTCTTGGTTGTCCAAATAAATCTATTCTAATATTATAAAGCTGAAGAGTTTGTTTGTTTGAACGCGCTAATCTCAGAAACCGCTAGTCCGATTTGAAAAATTATTTCAGTGTTCGATAATCCATTTATCGAGAAAGGCTATAGGCTATATTATATTTTCAAAAAAATTAGATATCCGTACTAAAAGTCCAATAATGTACCCCAAGGTGTAAAAAAAAGACCCGAAAAATCCTTACATCGCGTGTGCTGCGAAAACTATTGATTATAGAACAAAACAATGTACTACAACCTTGTAGGGAATACAATTATCTACAAAAAATATTACAACACAATATGTCTAAATATTGTAGTTATCTCACAATAAGTGTTTTTTTGAATTTCTCTAAATAATTTAAATGTCGTCGCTCATCATTCACTGTATTTTGTACCTTGGTATTAATCTTTATCAAAATAAATTACTTCATATCCAAGACGGATTCAATACGTTTCTATAACTTTTTGAATCATTAAATTCGGACATTCCGTGTGTAGCCAAATAAGTGTTAAGTATTGCGCGCTGTGGCAGGCAGTCATCAGGGGCGAGGAGGCGGTAGCCTTTCTTTTTTATTTTCAGGTGTACCTGACTTTTTTTTTGGAGTGTGCTGCTGTCGGTGCTCTCCTCGCACCACTCCGTCCGTGGCGACAGAGGGGCGTAAGCACGTACAGAATATAGGATAGTCCATTTATCGCGGCAGGCTATAGGTTATATTACATTATAAAAAAAATTAGGGTTGTAATTATGGGAGGGCAATTAGGGACAAGTCAGTTTCTTCAACATTTTTTTCAATTAAAATTTAATATTTTAGATGTCATTCGTTAGGTGAAAAGTAATTAATATTTAAAATTGCCATCTTCTTATTTTTTGCACTGTTAGCCCAAAAATCATTGCCATTATTTCAGCTCATAACCATTCTACGGCTGGGCTCAAACTTCAAAATGAGAGGATTTTTAAGACCTTCACTAAGGAAATATTTTTGAAGTTATACTTCTTTAGGCGCGTTATGAAAAAATTATGAGAGTGAAATTTTAAGATGCGCGCGCATCTATGACACAAAATTAACAGTATGAAGCTGTCTGCTTAACCGCTCATTGAGTGAAATTTTAAGATGCGCGCGCATCTGTGACACAAAATTAACAGTATGAAGCTGTCTGCTTAACCTTAAATTCAATTTTTGAATTTATTATTAAATTTAATTTTAAAATATTAAATAATCAATAATAAACATTTAAAATTAAGAATCTTATAATATTTAGTACAAATTATGTCTTATATATGTATTTATTATTATCTAAATTTTGTTTTTAATAATTATATATATATATATATATATATATATATATATATATATATATATATTAATTATATATTATATAAATTTATATTAAATATATTTGAAATATATATATTAAATATATTATTATATAAATATATTAATTTTCAATTTTTAATATTAATTATTGATATCTAAGATTCTTTTAGTTTAAATTTGATGACTATTAAACTGAACTTTGTTGATTATCCTTTTCCAATCCTTCTATTATTTTATTGTAATTAATTATTTGCATGCAATTAAAAACTATTTTTTAATGATACCAAAGAAGTATAACTTCTCACGCGCGTACATAAGTACACGCACCCATTTTTTTGCAGAGCGGGGAACAGTTACAAATATGCTACTAACAGATACAAGTTATACTCGGACTCAAAACAAAATTCGTGGATCGCACAAAGTATTGGTTAAAAATCGACTCCACGACACCTGACTCGGTAGGACGCTCTTGCTTACTAAAGAGGTGCTGCTAATTGTTCCTCCGTTTTTATACAAAATAATAAATAGTCATGAAATTTAATAAGTTTTAAAAGAATTTCAGAGGAGGATAAGATGCCAGCGCCTTGTCCCGATAAATATAGCATAACTCGATCAAGGAAATGTATATATTAACATCCATCCTCTTTTAACATATAATTGAAAAACAAATGTAATTAATAGTTATTTGTTTAGATACCTTAATGCAGCCAAACATATGGTAATTTACTTATGTAAGCTTAGAATTGCACAAGTATATTACCGTTATCAGTTGAGTCACCAATGACAACCATTATCAGTTGAGTCACCGTAGATAACCGTTATCTGTTGTGTTACCTATGATAACCGTTATCAGTTGAGTCACCGATAATAACCGTTATCAGTGGAGTTACCGATAACAACCGCTATCAGTTGAGTCACTAATAACAAACATTATCAGTTGAGTCACCAATGAAAACCGTTATCAGTTGAGTCACCAATGACAACCGTTATCAGTTGAGTCACCAATGACAACCGTTATCAGTTGAGTCACCGATGACAACCGTTATCAGTTGAGTCACCGATGACAACCGTTATCAGTTGAGTCACCGATAACAACCGTTATCAGCTGAGTCACCAAATAACAACCGTTATCAATTGAGTCACCAATAACTAACGTTATCAGTTGAGTCACCGATAACAACCGTTATCAGCTGAGTCACCGATAACAACCGCTATCAGTTGAGTCACTAATAACAAACGTTATCAGTTGAGTCACCGATAACAACCGTTATGAGTTCTGTCACCGATGACAACCATTATCAGTTGGGTCACCGATAATAACTGTTTTCAGTTGCGTCACCGATAACAACAGTTATCAGTTGGGTCACCGATAACGACCGTTTTCAGTTGAGTCACCGATAACAACAGTTATCAGTTGAGTCACTGATAACAACCGTTGTCAGTTGAGTCACCTATGACAACCGTTATCAGTTGAGTCACCGATAACAACCGTTATCAGTTGAGTCCACGATAACAACCGCTATCAGTTGAGTCACTAATAACAAATGCTATCAGTTGAGTTACCAATGACAACCGTTATCAGTTAAGTCACCGATAACAACCGTTATGAGTTGAGTCACCGATGACAACTGTTATCAGCTGGGTCACCGATAAAAACCGTTATCAGTTGAGTCACCGATAAAAACTGTTATCAGTTGCGTCACTGATAACAAACGTTATCATTTGAGTCACCGATGACAACCGTTATCAGTTTATTCACCGATAACAAACGTTATCAGTTGAGTCACCGATAACGGGACAACGAAAATCAAGTGCTGAAAGTTCTTAACGTTTGGCCGCAGAAGTTTTGAAAATAAATAAATAAATCCTGAAAGTCACTATACCCCCCAAAGTCACTATTCCACGCGGATGAAGTCGCGGGCACTACTAGTAAATAAATAAATAAATCTGGTCCACCAAAAGTGGTTGGGATGATGACCGTAATTACGGGCAGTACTTAATGTAGAAAATACTCAAATATTATCTATACTAATATTATAAAGAGGTAAAATTTGTAAGTTTGTATGTAACGAATAAACTCAAAAAGTACTGGACCGATTTTAAAAATTCTTTCACCATTGGAAAGCTATAATATCAGGGAGTAACATAGGCTATATTTTATCCCGGTATTCCCACGGGAACGGGAACTACGCGCGTAAGGCGACTGAATCCGAAGCGAAGCGAGGGCGGATTGCTAGTCATTAATAGAAAGGGCAGTGTAAATTAGATACTTTTTGTGGTTTAATCTAAATAGTTAGGCAGTTCTTATAAATTACTAGAAGATAAATAAGGCAGCGATAAGGTAAGATTAATTATTTACTATTTGTCACGACCTTTTGGTTAATTGTTGTTTAAGAAAAAAAAAATGGTAATTAAATAACGGTGATTAATTTAACTTTTTTTCGTGTAGTGGCAGGATAATAATACAGTTGCCTTTTGCCTTGCGTGGCCTTCTTTCTTGTGAGTCTCGGAAAAGATGGATAACATATATTTAGAAACGGCTAACAACACTATAAAAAAAAAGAAAGAGTGAAATTATACTCTTCAGCAACCCGACTGACCTAGTCCGTGTGGTGACGGAGTAAGCATATAATTCACCACTCCCTATCTTGCCTATGGATGTCGTAAAAATCGACTTAGGGATATAATATGCATATAACATCTGCAAGAGACTGAAAGCTCAAAATTAAACCCTATACCAACATGTCTGACCAGCATGCTATAGTAGATCAATTTCCCTCCTATTGGGGAGGAGGCTCGCGCCCAACAGTGTTTGAACTGAGACGACGACGACGAAACCGATTGACCAGCGTGGTAATGTGGTTCAATTTAACTTCTAGTGTGTTGTGCCTGTGCCCAATTATGTAGAAGCGTGTATGATCTGCAGAAAATTAAATTATCGACACTCATTTCTGTAATATCGGCTCTACGTATGTTAGAATTATCAAGATATAGGAAGATGTTAAGAACTGACTCTCAACATGGTAAGACCACACTGTTAACAGTTGTCCGTCTACAGCCGCGGGCCGGTCCATCCGGGATAGTACCACACTCTCGCAGAAAATCGACGTGCGAATAGTAGCAATTCGATATTGCCCTTCGTTGGGTGACCGAGAGAGCCTGGTATAGAACGCTCTTCAGGCGTGTTAGTTTCATTTCATAGTTGTTATAAACACATTTAATCCCTCAGTCATCATAAATGAAACTCACGGGCAAGGGTGGTGGTGTGTGTCCTGGACTGCGGTAACGTTACTGGCAGGTGACCCACCTTGGCTGCTTGTGGCTGAGGCGTTGGCGGAAGTCTACTAGCTCCGCGCCACAATGCGGGCCAACGGTGAGCAAGTCAAGGACTGTGGAGGCGGTTGCGCCGCATCCCCACCGCTGGCTCACGAGGAGGCACGGCAACTTAACCATTAGGATGGTGCAGGTGCTTACCGGACACGGGGTCTTCGGTAAGTACCTGCATGGAATTGGAAGAGAAGGGGCCCCAGGATGCCATGAGTGTGGCGCAGCAATCGACGATTCGCGCCATACATTGAAAGTTTGCTCCGCCTGGGGGCCCCAACGCCATGTCCTATCGATGGAATTAGGAATAGACCTGCCGTTGCCGACCATGATCTCACAAATGCTCGAGAGCGACAGGTGCTGGTCGTCGATGGCCTCATTTTGTGAGACCGGACGATAGGACGCGGCCAGACGGCCATGCGCTGGGGTGTCGGGGATTAAATGTCATCAGACGATCTCTCCGACGCCCAGTAAAAGCGCGGAAGAGACCGCTGTGGTTTTAGTGGGTATTCCGATCACACAGTGGCCGGCGAGCCCCACACATTCCTCCATCTGTCACCGGCGGAGTACGGTGAGTAAATGCATTTCCACAGGGTGAAAAAAAAAAGGGTGTTGAATTGTATTCTTACCTCGTCACCACACAAAAGGAAAGGTACCTTAAACTATGGCAATCTGAATAAATACCATCCTCGAACCTATTATATATTTAAATAGTTTTTATTGTAGTAGTAGTCTCTCTATATCTCCGATAACCAGCCCAGTGGGCCACCTTCGATCAGAAATCGGTACTAAAGAGACGCTTAATTGCCGGATAATTACACAAGTTATGGAGCCCCATACTGTGGCCCTCTCATAGCCCTAGATGGTTTGCTAGATATGACCATAACCTGTCAAGAAATGGAGGCCACTATAGCATTGTAGGTAAGATGTCAATTTCTGTAGCCAATTCAATAGGCGGTGATGGAAGACATTAAAAGTGGCTCTATGACTTGGGCGGAGATTGGGTGAACTACAATCAATAGCATCGTTTTTAACATAAGGCCACACCGCCCGTGCCCAAAACTCTCACTATGACGAGTACCCCGAAAATACAAAGTATTCGCAAATAGTATAACCTTAATTGGACCTCAAATTCTTGTGTACCCTGGGTTTCCAGCATAGCCTAAGATAGCCCATAGCTTTAAAAATAAAATAAAAATAACTATACAACACGCGTTATAATAAAGACGTAACAAAAAATAGAAAATGTAAAGAAAGAGGGTTTGTTATAAAAATACGACCTAAAAATATTACATCTGACACCCTTGAATCTTTGTGAATCTATTCTAGATTTTTATTATCATATATCTAACTTCTAACAGATTTCGACACTCATAAATTATACAACTTCAGCTATGAAAAGGAGGTCTTCGTAAATTTTTCTCTGTAATGTTGATAGAGATAGGCTCACATTTTTTTTTTATCTGAGCAGTGTCGTAATTCAAGGACCTTTGGCGTCTTGCATTTTGTTCAGCCTTAGATGTTTTATTTGTTTTATTTTTTTCTTTATAGTACTGTCGCTGTAAAAGATTTAGTATATGCCAATGGTTTTATAAAATTTATTGTGATAGGTGTTGGGTTTATTTTAATAAACTAATGTGACAGGTATTGGGAACTGTTTCTTCTTTATTTTAATAAAATAATATGTGGTCCATGTGGTAACGGAGTAAGAATATAGTTCACCAACCTCTCTCTTATTCGTGGGTGCCGTAAAAGATGACTAAGGGATATGATATACAAATAATGTCTATACACTCAACACTAAGCCTTATGCCAACACGTCTGACCAGCGTGGTATAGTAGGTCAATTTGCCTTCTACAATAGAAGGAGGCCCGAGGCCAATAGTGGAACTTATTTCGTATGAGATGATGATGATGATGAATAGTTAGTTAGCAATTTCTGTTAACACATGAGCAATAAATCAATCCGATGTTGAACGGTATCTACCGGTCACGGTCCACTCCAAAACTAAGAGCACAGCTTCATTGCCTACCTTAATATGAGGTTTAGACCTCTGATTTTTTAGGCAGAAAGCTGCAGCCGTATGCATTAATAGCGTGATAATTTGTGGTCGGCCCAACGACGAAGGCGATGTGCTATACGGGTGGGTTGCGGGTGTGCGTGCTTACGCCCCTCTGTCGCCCCGGACGGAGTCGAGCAAGGAGTGCGCCCGCCGACCGGAACAAACAAAACAATGATAATTTAAAGTGACTTACTTATTAATGACTAGCAACCCGCCCCGGCTTCGCACGGGTTAGGTTATTAAACAAACATTTCAAAAGTTATAAATTTTTACACACACTCACTCCCATTGTGACATAACTATAATAGTTAGACATATGCTGTCGTGATATTTTTTGTAGATAATTATATGTTCTGCAAAGTTGTAGTATATTATTTTGTTCTATAATCAATAGTTTTCGCAGCGCACGCGATGTAAGGAAGTTTTTTGTAATTTTTTTATACCTTGGGTTACATTATTGGAGTTTTAGTATGGGTCCCTAACTTTTTTGAGAATTTAATCTGGCCTATGTTCGCCGGGGATAGTGTAGCTTTCCAACAGTGAAAGAATTTTTCAAATCGGTCAAGTAGTGCTGGCGCCTATTCATTTCAAACAAACAAACAAACAATCAAATCTTTCCTCTTTATAATATTAGTATAGATTAGAAGATTCTCAAAAACTAAAATGGGCAGGTCATATTGCACATATGGATAAATAAAAATGGACACAAGAGTAGCCAAGATAACAAGGACTAATAAACAAAAAGAGGTAAACCGAGAGAAAATGGGTAAATGACATTTTAAGAAAAACTGGTATAAACTGATTAAATAAAGCCAAAGACCGACAGACGTGGAGAAAAATGAGGGAGGCCTTCACCCATTATGGAATCTATATAAAATAAACTATTGAATGTAATTTGTTAATTTTTGGAACTTAATAATTTATAAGTAATAAATATTATTTATTTTTATTCATGCATGCTTACAATAATACAAAAAAAAAAAATTGTATAACATCATTACTTATGGAAATAAAGAATCTATATTATTATTATCATTATATATTAATGAAACATGCCGTTTGTATGTAGTATATTGTGTGAACACTCGCCCCTAAATCCGCTTCATCATCTTTGCTAATACATATCCCAAAGCTGTGCTCTACCTTACTCCACTGTAGGAAGGGAATTGACCTACTAGACCACCGTATCAGCCGCATTGGTAAAAGGTTAGTAGTTATATGGTAATTTCCATCGGAACTCCAACAAGAACTTTTTGCTGTTAAGCCAGATAATCTACAAAAAGTTTCCTCGCCTTATAAAAATCCCTATGACAATCAATTTGAGCAGTATTTCTTTTCAGAATTTCTGGATTGCTTTTCAAATGAAGATGGCTTAGTGAAAAAATATAGACCACCCTTTACTTTCCCGAAGTGATCGTGAAAATTATGCAAGAACCAATTTGGAGAATGGTTAGCAGCATTTTCTTGGCAAACTTATAGCATCAACTCTGATCACGCAGATCCACCAACTAAGCGTGGCGATTGCGCCATAACACCTCTTTAAGGAGTCCTATATTTAATAGTTGACGTTGATAAGCTGAATGGTTGGTAGACGATTTGAATGCGTGTCTGTCTATGGTAATAAACACGATGAATTAGGCTCTTATAACAAACATCTATGTAAGCCTATCACTAGACATCATTATCATCACCCCACTGTTTGTCTCGGACCTCCCCCATTGTGCGAAGAAAATTGATCTACTATACGCTAGTCAAACATGTTACCATAAGGCTGTCTTGTCATCATCATCATAAGCTCATACACTCGATGTGTATTGGCTTATGATGATGATGACAAGATAGATATGTATTGTTGAGCTCGAACCTCTTCCACTGTGCGAGGAAAATTGAGCTACTATAAACCGGTAAAATGTGTTAGCATAGGGTTTTAGAATCAGTTTTCCTTCTTTTTCGATGTTATCGGGGTAATAGGCAGGACACATCCCTCAACGAACCGACAACCACTGGTGAAGAAAAGTTCTCAAGTGGCGACCACGTATCAGACGACGCAGTGTAGCGCGTACGCAGTTTATTCGAGATGGTATAAGATTTTATTTCAAACTAGCAATCCGCCCTCGCTTCGCTTCGGTTATAGGTTATAGTCATTTTACCCGCGTAGTTCCCGTTTCCGTGGGAATACCGGGATAAAATATAGCCTAGTTTACGCCCTGATATTATAGCTTTCCATTGGTGAAAGAATTTTTGAAATCGGTCCAGCCGTTTTGAAGATTACCCGGAACAAACAGACAGACAGACAGACAGACAAAAATTTTTTAATTGCTATTTTAGGCATAGGTGTCGTGCAAATAACCGTGTGAGCATGAAAAAAGTCTATTATTTTGACATTACAAACAGACACTCCAATTTTATTTATTGGTATAGATTTTTCTTGCGTAGATTTTATTAACGTAAAATATCCCTAAAACGTCTTTTACGGTCCCTAGCCAAGGCCACGGGTGATCGGACCGGGGAATTGTCCATCACCCATGGAGAGGCTGACCCCGCGACAGCGACTGCCGTCCCAGGACGTCGAGAGGTGAGGGTACTCGAAAGGGTATTCCGTCGGGCCGACCACTGACGATAAGTCACCCTGCTTCGGTGGTCGGCCCAACAACGAGGCGACGTGGGTACGGGTGGGTTATGGGCCCGGGCGCCGTCCTTTCATCGCCCCGGACGGAATGGACCGCACGTGTGCTTACCATAGCCCACGCATAAAAAAAACAAACGTCTTTTACGGTACCATGCACGGCAAGATAGAGGTAGTGAATAGTACTCTTGCTTCGTCATCACATGCCAAGGGCAATTTGATTTATGAAATTGACTGCAGAGTTGGTATAATGATACCGACCTACCGTGCTAAATGCCGCGGGTTCGATTCAAATACAGTACATTACTTTATGCGATTCAAAAATTGTTGTTCTTTTTCTAGGTGTAATTTATCTTTGCTTTTTGTCTGATCTATATATTAATACGTGAAGCAAAAACTTTGTACCCCTTTTTCGAAAATTACGTGGATGGACAAGTAAGAAATTTGGCACCGTTGAAGTATACTAGTGGTCGGCGTGTGGTCGAAATTCGGCCAAAAATTATTTTAATTAATTTTTCTGTTACACAATTTTCTTTAATTTTATTTATGTATAATTGTAAATTGAGCAAGCTGTATTTCACTAATAACTAATATATAAGCACAAATCTTTAGTAGACATTGTCATCATAATTGTGATTGCTTGACATTCAGTTCCACCAGAGATTTTAACCGTAAATAAAAGTCCATAAGCGTTGCTACGCAACACACTCACACAGACGCGTGTGTGTGTGTGTGTGTGTGTGTGTGTAGCGATTGTGCTGTAGTGTGCGTAATGCTTTTTTTAATGAATTTAATGCATTTCTAATCCATTATTATATAAGATGTCAGTTTTATGCACTTCTCCTTATTATATACTTCAGCTGTGCCAAATTTCATACTTGTTCATTCACGTAATTTTCGTAAAAAGGGGTACAAAGTTTTTGCTTCACGTATTTATATATAGATAATGAGGAGAAATGCATAAAACTGAAATTTCATATAATATTGAATTAGAAATACATTCAATTCATTAAAAAAGGCATTACGCATACTACAATGCAATCGCTACACACGCACGCACACATGCGCGCACTTATACACTTTTGTTTATGGTTAAAATCTCTGGTCAAACCGAATGTCAAATAATCATAATTATGATGACAATGTCTAATAGGCATTTGTACTTAGTACTTTATATATTAATTATTAGTGAAACACATCTTGCTCTTGAGTAGCAGAAAAATTAATTAAAATGTATTATGGCCGAATTTCGGCCACACGGCGACCACTAGTACTTATAAATTTGTAAGTCCTCCATAGTAGAGGATTATTTATTCTGTTTTGTCATAAAAAAAGAAATTAAAAACCTATTTCCATAGTCTATGCATATAATCATTCCTCATTAACATTTTAGCATCGTCATTTGAGCTTATTATACATCCCACTATTGGGCTCGAGCTTTCTCCACAATAGGAGAGAAATTGACTTATTATACCACGCTGGTCAGACGTGTTGGCATAAGATAGTATTTCAAGTTTTACTTCTCTTTCATAGAGATCTATACCAATATATAAAGCTGAAGAGGTTGTTTGTTTGAACGTGCTAATCTTAGGGACTATTGGGCCGATTTGGAAAATTCTTACACTATTAGATAGCTCATTTATTGAGGAAGGCTATAGACATGACGGCTATAGACGGCTAAGACCGATACGAGTGGAGCACCAATGAAGAGTGTTTGAAAACGTTAGGCAACGGCCAGGCTGTGCCCCTGGTATTGCAAAGGTCCATGTGCGGCAGTATCACTTACCATCAGGTGTGCTGCTTGCTCGTTTGCCACCGTTGACAATAAAAAAAAATCGGAGTTTTTTTTCTGTTTGAGAGCTTTCGCTACGTGCGCATAAATCGTGAGTTTGTAATTGAACTCCTCCTAAACGGCTGGAGTGATGTTGATGAAATTTTTTGTGTGTTCAAGGGGATTCGAGAATGGTTTTGATTGATAAATGGATACGGTAGGTGGCGCTGCTATCGATTTCAAGACGAATTCCTTTTATTTTATTTGAACAGAACAATGTCTGTTGGGTCAGCTAGTTATATATATAATGAACTCTTTTTTTTTGGGGATGGGTTACGGTCAGTGCACTCCTCGCACCACTCCGTCCAGAGCGACAGAGGGGCGTAAGCACGCACACCCGTAACCCACCCGTGACACGTCGCCTTCGACGTTGGACCGACCACCAAAACAACCCTGTTTTGGTCTGTTTTGGTCACTGACGGCAAGTCACCCGACTTGCCGTCAGTGGTCGGCCCGACAGAATACTTCTTGAGGAGAACCCTCCCATTGACCGTCGAGACAATTAACAATTAACTCCTTAGTTGTCTTACAAATCAAATCAATTCTGCATAGGCCCCTTAAGGGCACTAACATATTGTCAAATTTCAAAACGTTTGAACACAATACAATAATCTACCACCGGATCGGAACGCGGCCACCAACTGAGAAGATCCGGCAAGAAACTCAGCGGGCAGTCATTTTTTCTTTAATCTTTTAAATATACATAATTTTATGCTTCCTACAACATATATGGTATTAGCTCCGTTGTGATGTCCTTCTAAATTGTATATATGTATAAATTTACAAAATTTAATATACTACAAAAAAAAATTAAAGAAACTTTTACGACAATAATAAATTGTATTCTTACTTTGTCACCAAACGGTTTATTTATATAATGCACGTGAAAGTAAAGCTATGATATTTTTATATATTATCATTCCATCACCACATTGAAAAGAAGATAATGGAATATAGCGTATTATCCATAACCCCATAAAAATTCTTTGAAATTGTCGCTCGTAGCTACATAAAGTTTACGTGAAAATAGATTAATGGTGTGTCATGACTGACAAAATTTATTGGAGGTATTCCAGATACAAGTTGAACTCTACTTATATATACTGAATGGTGTTTCAGAGGTCAAGTTATAGTAGACGTTGGTAAACAATCTGGAGACTTATGTCTCCGTGCAAATAATGTGAATTGGTGTATCAAGTTATAATGGTTTATGTAGTAACCTTGATAGTGATTAAAGAAGCCTTGAACAACATCAAAAGCGTTTATTGACCTTTTAATATTGTTTTCTTTAGTATATAAAATACTGTAGTAAATTTTTCAATGTAAATATTTACGAAATTTTGTATTGTAGAAGGTATTATTGCTGAAATATTGTTGAAATGTAGTAAATATGAAATACCAGCGATTTAAATATGACCTTATTGTTATATCCAAAATGCATAGATACAGCTTTTATTTTCACCCAAATTTTAATTATTTATTCAGCCTTACTAATATTATAAATGCGAAAGTAAGTTTGTTTGTTTGTTACGCTTTCACGCTTAAACCACCGAACCGATTCCAAAAATTCCTTCACCAATGGAAAGCTATGATATCAGACTAACATAGCTTATATTTTATCACAGTATTCCCACGAGAACTACGCGGGTAAGGCGACTGAAGCCGAAGCGAAGCGAGGGTGTGTTGCCAGTTGTAAATAAAACTACGGATTTTAATCCGTTTGTATTTGATTTTTGCTTGACGATGTTAATGTTTTGAACACTTTACAGCAATCATAGTCACGGGCGGACTAAGATCTCTGATGTCCAAACAAATCATCGTTATTACAGAAATTTGTAATTATCTACCCGCTATAAAAATAAGTTATCTGCAAAGTAGTTTGATTTACAACTATAAATAGCAACTTTTTTTTTTTGTTTTTTTTTTGTGGATGGGCTGCAGTCGGCGCGCCTCCGCACCGCTCCGTCCGGGGCGACAGAGGGGCTTAAGCACGCAACTCCCGCAACCCACCCGAAAACCACGTCGCCTTCGTCGTTGGGCCGACCACCGGAGCAGGGTTACTTGACATCAGTGGTCGGCCCGACGGAATACCCCCTATTGGGATACCCTCCCATCGACCGACGTCCCCCCCTCGGGGAGGACGTCGGTCTTTCCTCACGCGGTCGACCTCTCGGCGGGTGGCGGACTAATCCCCGGTCACGTCACCTGCGGCCTCGGCTAGGGCGGCATGAGGTGCAGGTAGTTGCGCCTACGCCGCCCCAGTCGCCGGCAACTATAAATAGCAACTTACCCTCCTTTCGCGTCGGTTTCAGTCGCCCCACCCGCATTCGGAAGAATTTTTGAAATCGGTTCGGTGGTTTAAGCGTGAAAGCGTAATTAATAAACAAACTTAATTTCGCATTTATGATATTAATAAGAATGCACAATACTCGCGTAAACATCAGAATTCATTATATAATTATTTATTCTTTCAAACATAGAAATATGCCCCGAAATGACTTTTGCTCAAAAAAAATCTGGAATCTTCATCATCAATGATTCAGCTAATATACATCTCATTGCTAAGCTCCAGCGCCCTTTACAATAGAAGAGCAATTGATGCATACGTGGTAGGATCACACTGTAGACATTTGTTTGTCTACAGCCGCAGGCGGGTCCATCCGGGATAGTACCACATTCTCGTAGAAAATCGACGTCCGAGTAGTTTGTTACTGCGGTTTATTCGGTGAGCGAGAGAGACGGAAGCCCAACTTTCTAAGGGTGTTTGCGTGTGGTGGGTTTTGATGATGCCTTTAGATCATTGCACGCATTCACACTCCATTTGCTTTCTTTACGGTAGGCAGCGGCCCAGCAAAGGCCAGGTGTACTGTTTGCTCGTTTACCACCGTTTGCTATTAAAAACCTGGTTGACCGAGCTTTGCTCGGTATAATTTTTTTTTGTAGGTGATGGCGCCAGATTTTATGAAAGGCGAAATTGCCCTAGGATCGATGAGTGGACTGTATTATTTGTTTATGATTAATCTGGTGCGACAAATGTGACAGGAAAGGAAATTGAAAGGAATACTCACACTTTTGGACGATTTCTTCCCGTTCGCAGGCAGCCAGCAACGTAAATCCGCACAGCGGCCACGAAACACAATATGTACACCTAATTAATGTTCTGACGCGATCATATTTTTGTAGAAGAGTTCACACGTTATCCGCATTGAATTCCGGTGAATATGTTATAGTTTATGCAACACACAATGTATTGATGAACACCAAATTGCGGAGCACATCCGCTTCGACTCACTGTCCGTTCGGTATTACCCGCGTACATCGACCACGCGGGTGTTCGTATGATGTAAGTATGTAGGGTAGGTTGTGGGATATAAGGATATGCACCAGAAATCGATTCTTATTATTATTATTAATAATCTGGCGTAACCATCCACCCCCCCTTAAAGGGTCACCTTTAAGAAAACTCTCATAAGATGAAAAGAAAATTATGTATGGGCCCTAAGTGTAACGCTCAATGCGTATGGTTAAGAATATAGCCGTAGAGCCATGGTAAGCATAAAAAAAAATAATTTAAATAAACATATAAAATGTATAATAAATATAATATAGTTTTATAACTTATGTAAAATGTTAAACTACGAAGCAATACTTAGCACTTATTGTGTCGGAAGAGGACATAAGCGAACAACTGGACGAAGATAGGATCTCCCCGCGATCCTCACAGTCGCTACGCGTATGACACCGTCTTTCGAAGGATGTATCTCTTCTACAACTGCCAAAGGCCAAGTTAAAGGAGGTACATTATCTTGTATCACTACCACGACAGTTCCTGAAGCAATAGGAGCTGTGGAAGTATTCCATTTTTGCCTAACCTGTAGACCGTGTAGATATTCTATCCTCCAGTGATTCCAGAAGGACTGAACTATATTATCCATTAAAGAATGTCTATCATGCAAGCTGACATTATCAGAGCTAACGTTAGGTGCAGGTAAGGAAAGTAAGGGTGTTGTATGTAAGAAATGACTTGGCGTAAGAGCCGATGGCTCTGCCGGATCAGAGCTGAGCGTTGTTAGCGGACGCGAGTTAAGCAAACATTCTATTTGAGTTAAGACTGTGCACAGTTCCTCATAAGAAAGAAGCTGTTGCCCAATGACCTTGAACAAAATACTTTTGCAAATCTTGATCATACTTTCCCAGGAACCTCCGAAGTCTGGAGAGTTAGGGCAGATGAATTTCCAAGTTATACGATTCTCTGCGCACTCCTGCTCTAATTTCATATAGTATTCCTCTCTAAAAAACTTATAGAGATGTTTCAAGTACGATGCAGCACCTTGAAAATTCGTTGCATTGTCACTGTACAAGACTTGTACTGGCCCACGTCGAGATAGGAACCTTTTGAACGCAGCGAGAAAGCATGGAGTACTAAGGGTGCTAGCTATTTCCACATGTGTTGCTCGCGTCGTAAGGCACGTGAATAAAACAATATAAGCTTTCTGGCTATGTACACCACGACGACGAATGGGAGTATAAGCAATAGGGCCTGCATAATCGCAACCGGTATGCGTAAACGCTTTAACTACTGGACGCGTACGAACATCAGGCAGAGCGGCCATAAGTGGATAAGTTGGTCGCGGCCTATGTCGAAAGCAAGTGTTGCACATGTGCACTCTTTGCCTGACAAGACGGCGAGCTGACATGATCCAATAGCGTTGTCGAAGTAACGACATTAACAGCTCTGGCCCAGCGTGTAAGTTTTTAATGTGATAGTAATCGACTATTATATTAACTACATGGTCATTGCGTGGTAATATAACCGGATGAATTTTGGCAAATTCTAGTCCAGAATTAACAAGGCGGCCGCCAACACGAATAAGACCGTGTTCATCGACAAAAGGTCTCAAGCGATTAAAGGCCGGCGAGCAAGGTTTATTTGCAAGAATATTTTCATATTCCTGTGCAAAATACTGATGTTGCAAAACGCGAATTAATTTACTTTCAGCCGCGTTTAGATCATCAGCAGTAATAGCAGTAGTGTTACGACGTGGAATTAATTTCGTAAACTTACATACGTAGACAACTACACGAAGAAGCTTGCTCCACGAAGAAGTGCGTAGGGCAAGTTCATACAAAGCGCACTGCTTTGAAGGTATGCACAAAGTGTGTATCACGACCTTCTGTTCAGGTATGTCTGTAATTGACTGATTGTCTAGACTTTTAAGGGGCCATTGACAGACTTGTAACGAAGCCCATGGTGGTCCATGGAGCCACAAAGGGTGTGTCACAAGTTTCTCGGGAGTAACTCCTCTTGAAATAATGTCTGCTGCGTTCTCGACTCCCGGGCAATGAAAGAAGCATGGAGTACTAAGGGTGCTAGCTATTTCCACATGTGTTGCTCGCGTCGTAAGGCACGTGAATAAAACAATATAAGCTTTCTGGCTATGTACACCACGACGACGAATGGGAGTATAAGCAATAGGGCCTGCATAATCGCAACCGGTATGCGTAAACGCTTTAACTACTGGACGCGTACGAACATCAGGCAGAGCGGCCATAAGTGGATAAGTTGGTCGCGGCCTATGTCGAAAGCAAGTGTTGCACATGTGCACTCTTTGCCTGACAAGACGGCGAGCTGACATGATCCAATAGCGTTGTCGAAGTAACGACATTAACAGCTCTGGCCCAGCGTGTAAGTTTTTAATGTGATAGTAATCGACTATTATATTAACTACATGGTCATTGCGTGGTAATATAACCGGATGAATTTTGGCAAATTCTAGTCCAGAATTAACAAGGCGGCCGCCAACACGAATAAGACCGTGTTCATCGACAAAAGGTCTCAAGCGATTAAAGGCCGGCGAGCAAGGTTTATTTGCAAGAATATTTTCATATTCCTGTGCAAAATACTGATGTTGCAAAACGCGAATTAATTTACTTTCAGCCGCGTTTAGATCATCAGCAGTAATAGCAGTAGTGTTACGACGTGGAATTAATTTCGTAAACTTACATACGTAGACAACTACACGAAGAAGCTTGCTCCACGAAGAAGTGCGTAGGGCAAGTTCATACAAAGCGCACTGCTTTGAAGGTATGCACAAAGTGTGTATCACGACCTTCTGTTCAGGTATGTCTGTAATTGACTGATTGTCTAGACTTTTAAGGGGCCATTGACAGACTTGTAACGAAGCCCATGGTGGTCCATGGAGCCACAAAGGGTGTGTCACAAGTTTCTCGGGAGTAACTCCTCTTGAATAATGTCTGCTGCGTTCTCGACTCCCGGGCAATGAAAGAAGTTATCGGCGGAAACATTTTCAGTAATTTTAACCACGCGATTCGCAACAAACGTTTGCCACCGATGTGGCGAACTCTTTATCCAATATAATGCGACCTTGGAATCGAGAAATGCGTACGTGGCTTTAACTGCAATGCGCTCGGCGTAATTATCTCGAACTGTACGAAGAAGTTTCGACAGTAAGACGCCTCCCAACAACTCAAGGCGAGCGATTGAGTGTGGCTTCGTCGGTGCAACCTTACTTTTAGCACAAACAAGGCGTACGGTGTTGCCAGTGGAAGAACTAACATGTAGGTATACTACAGCGCCATAAGCAGCAAGACTAGCATCGGCAAAGCCTAAGTGGGTCAACTCGCACTCTTCAAATGCACCCACGTGACGCGGTATACGAAGGTTATTTAATGTAGGTAATTCATCGCAGAATTGTCGCCACATCTTAATGATGTGGGGTGGAGCTACAGTATCCCAATCTAAATTAAGCTGCCAGAGCATTTTAATTAGTATCTTGGCGTATACGATCGTGGGAGCAACGAAGCCCATTATGTCCCACAAACGAGCCACAGTCGACAAGATGGAGCGCTTAGTGCACACCATGTCGTCTGGAGGAGTAATTTTAAAATAGAACTCATCGCGTTCTGTAGACCAATGCAAGCCAAGTATTTTGTGTTGCATGGTTTTGTCAAACTCTACTTCGGTGGGTAGTTTATGTGAGTCAGGGAGACAGTCTAGCACTGTGCGAGAATTACTATTCCACTTGACTAGATCCCACTGTGCACCCTTGAATAAATCAATCATCTCCTTCGATACAGAGATAGCCTCGCGCTCGCTTGGAAGTGAAAAGGCGATGTCATCCATATATAGCGAAGGTAGTACAATACTACTAGCATGTGGATACATCGCACCATCATCGTCGACGAGTTATCTCACGGTGCGCAATGCATGGTATGGACTCGACGACAAACCGAAACATACGCGATTAAATTGGTATAAAACGAGTGGGTCTTGCGTGTTAAAGCGATATAAGAAGCGCTGATAACGACGATCAGCTTCGCGCATAATGATTTGCAAGAATTGTTGGCGACAATCTGCAGTCATTGCGACAGCATGCAGACGAAAGTTTAATATAATCGCAAACAAATCGCCTTGCAAATTCGGACCTGAGTGAAGAATATCATTTAATGACCATCCGGAGGTGGAGCGGCTACTGGCGTCTAGCACTATGCGCAGCTTAGTCGATGATTTATCCTCGCGTATAACTCCGTGATGAGGAATCACGTAAATCGGAGCAGGGTCCTTAGGGTCATACGGAGGTGCTATGGATATGTAATCTTTCGCAAGGTAATCTCTAATGACGTCATCATATGCCAACCTCAATTTAGGTGAAGCTTCGAGCTTTCTCTCGAGACAGATGAAACGTCTACGAGCTGTATCTAAAGAATCCCCTAGGGAATAAACGTCGTCCTTAAAAGGCAGGCCGACAATATACCTGCCACTGGTAGGATCACGAATAGTGGATGAAATATAAAAATCTTCACATTCAACATCAGCTGGGTGCTGAACGGAAGCAGTAGGGAGCTCTTCAAGTTCCCAAAAACGCCTGACCAGAGAATCAATAGCGTTCGACTCCTGAGTGAGGCAACATGTCAGGGCTGTATGAGTATTTATGGTGGATACCGTGGGTGCGGGACCCATCAGTACGAAACCAAGGACTGTGCGCAATGCAGCAGGCACTGACGGGTCACGTGGTGTGTGATCATCGTCAGGGAGTAGTAAATGAGGAAATAGGGAAGCTCCTATTAAAGCATCAATTTTATTAGGCATACCGAAGCTCTCGTCAGCAAGCGGAATACCTTTAAGATGTGACAGAACTGACATGTCAATCACCTCTGTTGGTAACAAATCTGTCACCTTATCAACAACAAGCGACGTGATGTTGAAATTAATGTTATCGTCGAAACGAGAATAAAATTTTAAATCAATCGTATTAGTTTGAATAACTTTCTCGTTCCCACCGAACCCCTTCACTATAGTACGTTCAGTGTTTTTTAACGTTAGACCTAACCGATTACAACACTCCTTCGTAATGAAATGACTTTGTGAGGCGGAATCTAATAAAGCACGAATAATATGACGATTGCCGATAGCATCGTAAACGGCAACCTGCACAGTTGACAATAAAATTATTGTTTGTTTATTACTTACGGTAGCGTTATGTAGTGATAAGCCACAGCTATTATTATCTACTCTCGTTGTGCATAATGCAACGTCTGAACGTTCACTAGGTACTTGTGCCGTGGTCACAGGTGCGCTGGCGGCGGATGACTCATTAGCGCGTAACTGCAGCGGCGATGCCACGCGTGTACTCGACGTGAGCGCGGAAGCTGTCGTCTGAGGTACATTGTATGAAGGACGTCCCGGGCGCTCAAAATGCAAAACAGAATGATGCTTTTGAGCACAGACCTTACAACGAGAGGCGCTGGGACAGCTAGAAACTTTATGATTGAGAGCTAAGCAGTTCACACACGCATTACTCTCCTTAACGCATTTAAAACGCTCATGAGAATTTAATTTATTAAAATCACTACACTTAAAGAGATGTGTATGTGTTATGTTTTTACATAAACACTTAGGAGTAGATATCTTAACTGTGCTGATATAGCTTTGGTACTTCGGCGCAGTGCCAGAAGGGCTACAATGTGAAACTTTATTATTTTTAAGTTTATGAACTAGATTTAAACTAGATGCAGTACTAGTACGTTCAAATACTTTCGCACGAGTTGTCATAAAATCAACAAACACGTCGAAATCAGGCATTTTATTACCATATTTTATTTCAAATGCGCGGACAGACTCCGAGTCTATCTTCTTTAATGCAATATGAAGTATGATGAGATCAGCTAAGTTATCTAATTTTAGGTTTTTCAGTGCACTAACTGCGCTAACAAAATGATCACTAAAAGATTCAAAGTTGGCAGCGGAAGCGATTTGAAAGGATTTAAAATTAAACATTTCATTTAAATAGGCGGAAACTAACATTCGCTTATCATCATATTTATTTTTTAACGTTTGTAAAATTAACTCGTAATTTTCTGCACACGGAGAAATACCCGCGATCGCCACTCTAGCCTTACCCGTTAACTTAGGTATAAGGTAAAATAGTTTTTCGGCATCCGTGAGGGAGGGATTTTCGTGCACTACAGACTTATAAGTTGCGTAGAACATCTGCCATGATTTTATATCACCATCGAATTCAGAAATCTGTATGGGAGGTAGTTTAGGCTTAGCCTTTATCAGTGCAGCAGTTTCGAGATAGTTACTCGGTAATGCAGACTGCGAGTATACCGTTTGAAGTCGCTTAATCCTGCTACATAAAGTCTCAAACGCGTACAGACTTTTATAATCGGGTTTTGTACTTGGATTTATTTTTAATAAATGAGAATTATATTCATCTAAAATTTCCTTAAATTCGTTACGCAACAAATCAATCTGTGAGGATTCATCGAGAAAACGTTCCCTTTTTACGACGTCCGTACTAATATCGGACTCAGAAGATAGGTCAAAGATATTCTGAACAATACCAAATATTGCCTCGCGCTTAGCAAGTAAAATAGATAAAGTAGTATCTTCAAATGCATCGTCATAATCTGAGCTTGCACCAGATTTACTATCTTTTTTCGGTGGCATTATGATGACACGTAGATACAATTATCGTAAACAAAAATAAAAAACTTTTATTTATATAAAATAATTATGGAACCGAACACGTTACCGCACGATAAGCGTCGCACTGCACCGCTGCGCTATCGGGTAAATCGAGCTGCGCTCGTGTCGCCGAGTCACGTAGGCCGTTTTATTTTAATACGTACGAGGGTACTAACAGATTACAATGTAATATTTTTTATTTTTGTTAATTGTACTTAAATACAGTAATATTTGTTTAATATAAATACTAATATGCATAGACAACTAGTTTATCTAACTATTTATATATTTAGCTCAATGCTAATATCGATATTTGCCAATATTTTAGGCTATGAAAACTAGATGATGCAATATTAGGTGGGTAACAATACAATAAATAAATAAAATATTATTACTAAATATACTTAAATATATAATTATTAATTATTAATTATATATATATGATTAATAATTAATAAACGCTAAACGAACAATAAATAATTCTAATAAGGGAGGGTGGTAGCAAACCCGTGGTGGACGATCATAATGAGCGTCCGGCCGAAAGGCCGTTAATATGATCCGGCTCGAAGGACCACTAAGATGATGGCGCCAGATTTTATGAAAGGCGAAATTGCCCTAGGATCGAGGAGTGGACTGTATTATTTGTTTATGATTAATCTGGTGCGACAAATGTGACAGGAAAGGAAATTGAAAGGAATATTCACACTTTTGGACGATTTCTTCCCGTTCGCAGGCAGCCAGCAACGTAAATCCGCACAGCGGCCACGAAACACAATATGTACACCTAATTAATGTTCTGACGCGATCATATTTTTGTAGAAGAGTTCACACGTTATCCGCATTGAATTCCGGTGAATATGTTATAGTTTATGCAACACACAATGTATTGATGAACACCAAATTGCGGAGCACATCCGCTTCGACTCACTGTCCGTTCGGTATTACCCGCGTACATCGACCACGCGGGTGTTCGTATGATGTAAGTATGTAGGGTAGGTTGTGGGATATAAGGATATGCACCAGAAATCGATTCTTATTATTATTATTATTAATAATCTGGCGTAACCAGTAGGTAAATGGTATTTTTGACGAATTTATTTAGATATTATATTAAAAAAAAAATAAAAAAGGATGAAATAATATTAAATACAAACAATATTAAAAATTACAAAAACAGAATAATAATAACACCGAGATTCGATCTCCCGCTGTTAGAATGCGATTGGACAACTTCCCAACTGAGCTGTTGTCACTCTTGGCGGCGATGGCTATATTTGAATACCTATTCTATTGACATTTTATGACATTGTATTGATTAGCTAAAACATCGACCAAACAACATTTTCTATAAATAAGACCTAGATAGATCGTTGGAGCCATTTCCGAGATTCTAAATAAATATATATATATACACACACAAGAATTGCTCGTTTAAAGATATAAGATTGACGTTTGCATAAGGTTTTATTTTCACTCTTCCTTCTTTTTCATAGATATTATATACGCAACAAAACAAAAATATAGTATAATAGTGCAACGTTCAAGCAGTAAAAATCACACAACAGGATATCGTTATTCCAAAGGAACAAAGGAGTCCTAATAAACAGCTGTCAGCTACACGGCTCCTTTTTGTTAAATTCGACACTTTAATTATCGTTCACAATACTTGCGAGATTATTATCGATGTATTTTTCCTGTATTTCTCAATTCTTATATGTCGCAATGTTAGGCTCCAGCTCCCTCCACAATAGGAGGGAAGTTGACCTTACTATACCATGCTGTTTAGAAATATGTAGGGTTTTATTTCGAATTTCTTTTGTCGATACTAATATTATAAAGAGGAAAGGTTTGTATGTGTTTGTAACGAATAGGCTCCGAAACTACTGGACCGATTTCAAAAATTCTTTCACCAATGGAAAGCTATAATATCAGAGAGTAATATTGGATATATTTTATCCCGGTATGCCCACGGGAACGGGAACTACGCGACTAAACAAGGCGACTGAAACCGAAGCGAAGCGAGAGCGAGTTGCTAGTCTTGTATATATTATCAATATCATTTCAGCTCATATACGTTCAACTGTTGCGCTCGAGCCTCCTCCACAATAGAAGGCGAATTAACCTTACCATGCTGATCAGACATGTTGGTATAGGGTTTTATTTCGAGTTTTCCTTCTATTGCACAGATCATCATCATCATCATCATCATCATCTTGCTGTTATCCCAATTACTTGGAGTCGATGCAATATATCATCTTCTTCCATACGGTCCTATCAGACGTCATCTCTGCAGTCACTCCCAGGCTATTCATGTCACGCCTCACGCAGTCCATCCATCTTTTCCTCGGTCTTCCTTTCCCCTTAAAGCCTTCAACATTCATACCTAAGACTTTCCTCACAACATTACTTTCATCCCGCCTCATCACATGTCCATACCATGTCAGCCGTTCACTCTTTAACTTTTTCGTCACTGGCGCAACCTTCAAACTTCCTCTAATGTGTTTGCACAGATGTTATGTGCATATTATATCCCTTTACTGCTACTATACTATTACTCCTATACCATTCTGGTCAAACATGTTAGTCTTATTTCAAGTTTTCTTTCTCTTGCATAAACGTTTTATGCATATTATATTCCTTAGTCGTCTTTTACGACATCCACGGGCAAGATAGGAAGTGGTTAATGGTATTCTTACTCCATCACCACACGTTTTACATCATCACCTGTGCTGTGGTGATGATATAAAACCCATTGCTGGAAACAAGCTTAGTCCCACTAGATTTACCGACTATACTACGCTCATCGGATATGTTGGTATAGAGTTCCATTTTGAGTTTTATGGATGTTTATCATATACTTATTGTATCCCTTAGTCGTCTTTTAGGACGTCATCGGATAAGATAGAATAGAGATATTGCGTTGAGAGAATTATGTTGGCATGCATCTGTCCACACTAGCTTGGGACACGCTACTGCCACTAACTGCGGTACCAAAAGATTCACTAATATTTTACAACGCTTTTTGACGTAATAACGGATATATCTTATTATTATTAGAGAGATAGAATAGAGGGTGTTGAATTGTATTCCTACTCCATCATCATCGTCCGTCTTACACCGCTACTATTGTATTCGAAAAGTGGAAAAGAACACTTCAGATACAGAATAAAAGGCGGTTAAGAGACGCAAGCGGATAACATCATTATATAGAATTTGCGTATAAAAGAAGTAATTTCAAAAATAAGACGAGCCCGTTGAGTTTCTTGAAGGATCGTTTAGGTTGCGGCCACGTGCCGATCCTATGATAGATTATTGAATTAATTTCAGACACAATTTTAAGTTGATATGTAAGGAAGAGGGCTCTAAGAGGGACGGATTTATATATTTATTTATTTAATACTTGGAAAACCAACTGCTGTACAAAAAAGTAATTAAAACTAGAGTAAGAAACATAAAGCCAATAACAAGTTTTCACGGATAGCAGTGGTACACACCTACAGTAAGTCCGATAACAATTTGCAACATCTTAATGAACAATAACACAGATTATGACAGAAAAAGGAAAAATAATGATAATTATTTTTTTAAAAAGTTAAGATTTAGCTGTCTCCGTGCCACCTCGCTCCCAGTATTGAAAGGGTCAAAAGAAAACTCTTTACATAGTTTGTTGAAATCTTTACTCGCTCGCAAAATATATGAATTCTTATATAATGAATGATTGGAATTTGACCCAATTAAACGTTTCCATTCTTGTGGTTAATAGTTTTTCATCTCTTGCTATACCGCTGCTATCGTAATTATTAATGGGCATAAAAAAATTAAAAATTTTATTGTAGTAATACCTACCTGTAATAGTCTAAATAAGAACGAAAATTATGCAAAGGTTAAAAAAAAGACCAATAGACTAGTAGTACAATAATAATGGCCGGTGCTGATGCAGTGGCTAAAACGATGGCACGGGGTGCTCTCCTTTCGACTGGTGCAGGTGTTGACGGGGCACGGTATCTTCGCCAAATACCTGCACACGGTCGTTAGGAGGGAGATTACATCGTCCTGCCACCACTGCGATTGCGACGAGGACACGAGGCAGCATAAGCTCGAGGTTTGGTCATTTCAAATAAATTTTAGTTCCTTGTTGCTCTCGTGGAATGTAAATATAAATAACACGCCTATTGAGCGGTCCTAGAAAAGGATATCGATATTAGAGATATTTCTGTTTTAATACAAACTATAAAAAACTGAACGTTGGGATGTGCGGTTCGAACCGGTGACAAACGTGACGCGGTGTGTGACGCGTGCTTATTCATCGCGCCACCGAGTGAGTTACGACAATCGACGAAATAGCCGATCGGTTGGTGCGGCCGACGTCATCTGTATATGCTACGGTCGCTGGCTGCTACAAGAGACGCGCGCTACGATTGCTGCATCGTGCATCGGCTACGTATTGAACCTACGAACTCGAACTACACTTATACATAATATCACTTGATTTATCGTTCGCTCGTACTCAGGTGGGTGAAATAACATAAAGTAATATAGTACTTTATATTTATATACGTACAAATTATCTAATTAGTAATTATGGCGAATGTCCAGCGCACTCCTACTAAATCACAAAATAAACCTTTGAGTCAAACGCAATCTGAACCAGACATAAGTACGGCAATCACTATCAATGACAGCTTAACAAACAGAAAAAAGCGACCCAGATCGGAACAATCCCCAAAAGGTTACGTTAATTGTCTGGAACTAAATGATTTCCTATCTGGTTGGAGACAAGAACAGGACACTATAATGTCAAAAATGCTTGAGGAGCAGACAGCATTGATCACGAGACTAGTAACAGATGTTAGCGAAATAAAGGCGCAAAATAATAAAATACAGGCATCAAACAAAGAAATCTGCAAAATCAGTGAAGAGATAGAAAAATCTGTGTCATTTATGAATCAAAAATTTGATGAGTTAAAGAGAGAGGTAGAAGACCTAAAGAAGGAACGTAAGGAGCAGTCTGTTTATATAGAGTCTCTTGAAAGAAAATCCTAGACCTGCAGCTAAAATCTCGTTCGTCGGGAATTGAAATTAGGAATATACCCCAGTTAGAAAATGTGTCAAAAACTGGTCTAATAAAAACAGTCTGTAGCATCACGGGCTTGGTTGGAGTGATTGTTCCTGAGGCAGAGTTGCGGGATATATATCGTCTCCCCGGGAGGTCAACTGCTATGTCTCCACGCCCGATTATAGCGGAGTTTACAACAGTGCGAGCTAAACAGGATGCCTTGTCGGCTGTCCGGACTTATAACAATAATAAACCGAAGGATAAAAAATTGAACACAAAATTGATTGGTTTTTCTGGACAGCAGCGGGCGGTCTATGTTGCGGAACAGCTGCCCCCCAGCTCCAAAAGGCTGTTCTTCTTAGCCAGAGAATTTGCCAAAAATAACCAGTATACCTTCTGTTGGATAAGTAACGGGAACATTTTTCTGCGCAAGAATGAGGGTGATAAGTAACTGCTTGTAGATTCCGAAAAATGTTTAAGCGAACTGGCCAATAAGAATATAACAACGTGACTATATGAATTATTTCCTTTTATAGATATGCATGTTTATATTTTTGTGTTTCTTTTGTTAAAATTGTTTATTTATTCTAATTTTATAATCAAATATACTACAACGTTTACACTCACATATACAATTTCACATCACTTACACCACATACATTTACTATACCAATGTAACCATACCATTTCACATTTTATGCTATTCTTACCTCAATTTACATTATGTGTTTTACTGCCTGAGTATTACCTTAAACACAAATGGCTAATTTAATTAATAATATAAATAAAGAACTGGATATCTTAAACCTTGATCACTCTTTTTCTTGTGATCCACATGAATGCACTAAATATATAAATATGTCAAGTCGCAACATAAAACTTCTTCACGTAAATATACGCAGTGTAAATAAAAACTTTGATAGTCTTTTAGCATTAATTCATGCAACTAAACTTATCTTCGATATATACTTGTACTCACCGAGTGTTGGTTGAGTAAAGTCCATAACTTGCCTTACTTAAATGGTTACCAATCACATTCGACCAAAAATACATTAAACCAAAATGACGGCGTTATTATTTATTCCAGAGTGGGCCTAGAAGTATCGATACGAGAGCCAAACTTTATGTACGCAAATTGCCTTGTATGCAACATAGATAAAAAGTTTTCTATAATAGCGATCTATCGGTCTCCATCATATTCCACGAAAGATCACTTTGATTCCTTTTGTAACAGCTTAAACAATACATATAGTGATTTATCTAACTACCCTAACATTATTCTTGTGGGTGATTTAAATATAAATATTCAACCAATTAATAGAAATGACCGTACTATGGAATACCTTGTCTTAAATGCTTCTCATGGACTAATACCTACGCATCTATTGCCTACCAGGATGGGCAATTGTCTAGATCACATTTTCATTAAAACTAAACTAACTGCTACTACCTTAGTACTTAAATCTGACATAACTGATCATAACCCGACTATTCTCAGTATATCAAATGCTAACCCCGTATGCACAAAGACGTTTACGATCTTCCGTCAGAATTTTGAAGCTATCAGAGTTGAGTTAGAAAGCACAGACTTTGCAAAGATTTATAATATGGATGACCCTAACGAAGCGATGTCTAACCTAATAGTGATAATATCAAAAATATTAAATAAGCACACAACGCAAGCCAAATTAACTAGGAAGCAAAGAACACTAAAACCCTGGATAACCTCTGGTCTCATAAAATGTATGAAACATCGTGATAAACTACATGCAAAATCTAAAAAATCACCTGATAATGTAACACAAAAGCTAATCTACACGCGATACAGAAACTTCTTTAACTCTCTATTGAGAAAACTGAAGAGAAATTATGAAAAGAGTGAGTTGGAAAAGTCCAGAAACAATCCTAAAGCCTTATGGCATACAATTAAAGAAATAACAAACACTAGCAAACCGCGTTCTAGTCCTACTGAGCTCCTCAAATTATGTGATACACCAATAGCTTCAGTGAACCGAGTTTGTTCATATTTCGCTAATGTAGGTAAAAATATGGCAAGAACAATACTGGAAGACACAGCAAAAAATTCTGATGAATATAACACAGCCCACATAGATGACGTAAACACCCGTTTATCTCAAGTAAACTCCCTTGTTATAGGAAACGTGAACGAAAATGAGGTACAAGCCATCATACAACAACTACGTAGTGACGCCGCTGTGGGCTGGGACGGGATATCTTCCAAGCTTTTAAAAATGAGTAGCCATGTATTAGTGTCCCCAATAACGTACATATGTAATCTCTGTATAGAGAAAGGAGTCTTCCCAGACTGCCTAAAAAGAGCTATTGTTCACCCTATTCATAAGGGAGGGAGCAGAAGCTGTGTCAATAATTATAGGCCAATTTCTGTGTTATCATCACTCTCTAAAATACTCGAACGGATTTTAAACAATAACCTCAAGAGTTTCCTACGCAGTTACGGCATCCTGGCCGATAACCAGTACGGTTTCCGTACTGGTGTCTCGACAGAGGATGCCGTATTAGACTTCACACAAACTGTGGCAAAAGCACTGGATGATGGCACTAAATGTCTAGGCATCTTTTTAGACTTATCTAAAGCTTTTGACACAGTTTCTGCAGAAAAACTAACTAATAGCAAAGATGGAATTTATCGGAGTTCGTGGCATAGCACTGGAAATCTTCAAGGATTACCTTCGAGATCGTTCTTAACAAGTAAAAATAGATTCTACATACAGCGATGAAGAGTGTGTATCATATGGCGTCCCGCAGGGTAGTATCCTGGGGCCCACACTCTTCCAGATATACATGAATGATCTCTGCAAAAGTACCATTCCGCATTGCAAGGTTTATGCCTATGCCGATGACACAGCGATTTTGATTGATGGAAATACCTGGCAAAGTGTCAAGTCAAGAGCGGAATTCGCACTGTCCTCTATCATGAAATGGCTCAACAAAAATTTGCTTACCCTGAATTTGCAAAAAACCTGCTACATCCCTTTTTCAATCCGTCATATTACCAAACCTCCAAACTCCTTCACTATTGTAGCACATTCCTATTCCTGTTCTAGCTCCCACTCACGATGTTCATGCATGGGTATAACTAGATCGAATACAGTTAAATATCTGGGAATACAAATAGATGATGGGTTGAGATGGGATCATCAAGTTGACAATGTTACTGCGAGAGCACTCCGTCTTATTCATGTTTTCAAAGCTCTCAGGGAATCTGCAAACCCCAACACATTAAAATTGGTCTACCTCGCTTTATGCCAATCCATAATCGGGTATTGCATTACTGTTTGGGGTGGAGCTGCTAAAACGCATCTTTTGAGAGTAGAGAGAGCACAGAGGGCAGTACTCAAAATAATGACGAGGAAACCATACTTGCACCCAACAAGTCAACTCTATAGAGAGTGTCAAGTTTTAACACTACGTCAGTTGTATGTTAAGTTATCAGTACTTAAGATACACGCCCAAATACCCCTATCTGACCCAAACAAACGTACAAATATACCGCGAGGAGTCAAACACAAAACTAGTTTTGCCAAGCATCAATTTTTTGTCTTGAGTGTCCATATTTACAAAGGAGTACAAAGAGCACTTAATATAAGAGACTTATGTAAATTTAAAATAAATACGAGAATTACGGAATGGTTACTACTTCAGGACTACGCTAAAACAGAATCTTTACTAGTCTACATCTCATAGTAATATATATATATATTACAAACACATTTTCACACACACACACGCGCGCGCGCACACACACACAAACACACACGTACGCACACACACACACACACACACACGCACACACACACAAACACACACACACACACACACACACACATACACAAATGCATACAGACACACATGGACACATAATTAAAACAACACAGTTACATATTTCAATAATATATTTTATTAGATACATTTAATTTTCATTAAATTCATCAGTAATTTATTAATTTGGATAAGTTACACCATTTATGAATGCATTACGATTAATCGACACACTTACACTCGACTATTTTATACCACCGCCAGGGCGATGTTCGACAGCGTCAGGAACTGGGACGCGGTCGCAGCCTTCTGCGAGGCAGAAGTCTCAGGGAAGGAGGTGGCAGGGCGCGTGCGCGAGGAGCGTCTCCTCGAGGACGCGAGCCGCTGCCGGCGACTAGGGCGGCGTAGGCACAATTATCTGCGCCTGATGCCGCCCTAGCCGAGGCCACGGGTGACGTGACCGGGGAGTTAGTCCGTCACCCACCGAGAGGCTGACCGCGTGAGGAAAGACCGACGTCCTCCCCGAGAGGGGGACATCGGTCGATGGGAGGGTGCTCCTCAGGGGGTATTCCGTCGAGCTGACCAGGCAAAGCAGACAATATACGTTAAATTCAGTATCAGTTATAGATCATATAATTGAGCATGATCTTAATCAAGTTCACATATTTTTTATTGTTCATCTTTGCGGATGACAGAGTCAATAAACAAGTAACAAACGTAATTTCTATTGAAGTAAATTGATGCTAAACCTGAATAAATCAATAGTTACAGCTGCGGCGAATGTTATTAAATCGTCACCATCATTTCAACTCGTACTCATTCCACTGTTGGTCTCGAGCCTCCTCTTAATGGGAAGAAAATTGATCTGCTATATCACGCTGGTAAGATGGGTTAGTACAGGGTATTATTTTGAATTATCTTTCTCTTGCATAGATGTTGTTTTACTTTGTACCACTCGTAAACCATTAATCTATAATTATTGTCGCCGGCGAATGGGGTGACGCAGGCGCAACTACCTGCGTCTCATGCCGCCCTAGCCGAGGCCGCGGGTGACGTGACCGGGGATTAGTCCGTCACCCGCCGAGAGGCCGACCGCGTGAGGAAAGACCGACGTCCTCCCCGAGGGGGGGACGTCGGTCGATGAGAGGGTACCCCACGTAGGGGGTATTCCGTCGGGCCGACCACTGACGACAAGTAACTGCTCCGGTGGTCGGCCCGACGACGAAGGCGAGGTGGTTTTCGGGTGGGTTGCGGGAGTTGCGTGCTTAAGCCCCTCTGTCGCCCCGGACGGAGTGGTGCGGAGGCACGCCGACCGCAGCCCACCCACACTTGTATTGTACTACTAGTCTATTGGTCGTTTTATCTTTGCTGAATTTTCGTTCGTATTTAGACTATTACAAGTAGTTATTACTAGGCTTAAATTTACAAATTTTCTATGCATATTAATAATTACGATAGCAGCGGTATAGTAAGAGATAAAAAACTATTACTATAAGGATAGAAACGTTTCATCATCATCATTTCGGCTCATATACGTCCCACTGCTGGGCTCGAGACTCCTCCATAATAGAAGGCAAATTGACCTTACTATACCATGCTGATCAGACAGATTGGTATAGGGTTTTGTTTCGAGCTTTTCATCTCTTGCATAGATGTCATATGCGTAATATATCCCTTACGACACCCACGGGTAAGAGAGGGACTGGTGAATTGTATTCTTACTCCGTCATCACAAGCAAACTATTAAATATTAGGACAATATTAGTTATTATTCTAACAAAAATGTATTTATTTATTGCTACGTTTAGAAATTATATTACAATGTCGTTCAGAATTTATTAATAAACATGTTCATAATTGAAGTAACGTTCGTTGGCGCGAACAACTATTTTTAGGGATTTTATCGCTGTAATTCTTGATTTAATTACATGGTTCTGGGAGGATAGTCCTCCCCTGACCATAAACGCTAATCTTCGAAACGACGGGAAATCAAAAATCAAATGAAATTTGTGGCTTGAGGTATCTGGTCTAGCCATATGGAAAATATGGCTCTTCCTTCTTTTTTTATATGTATTATATTTTGAAATATATACATATAAACTCATTTGCAAAAAAAACGGGCGGTTTTGATTTTCATTCATATTTAAAAAGATACAATACCAAAAAGGTTTCAATCGTTTGTACACGTTACTGGCCGGTTTTAAAAATGCTGTGGTATTTAAAAAAGTACGTTCTAAATTCAATTTTTCATTTGATGTTCATTTTTACAGAAAACCCCTTTTTATCCTACATTTTTGGCGCGAAGTTCCAGAAGTTAACATCGACTTTCATAACTTTTATTCAATTTTTATCGATTAATTTCATATCCTTGACTGTCAAAGCTTTATTTAATGCTGTTTGGCTGTATCAAAAATGGTAGATAAAGTGGTAAAAGCTACCAAAATTATCGCGCTGCTTGAAGAGGGTTGCAGCCAATGTTTCGTGGCTAGGAGGCTAAATGTTAGTCGCTCGACAGTCCAAAGGACCTGGCAGCGATATCAGGAGACTGGTTCCGTCGAGAGAAGGCCTGGTTCTGGAAGAAAACCATGTACCCAACCACGGGATGATCGTTTTCTTGTGAGTCGCGCATTGAGAAATCGCAAATCTTCGTATGTGGATCTTAAGAACAACCTCCAAGAAGTAAGAAATGTGCATATTAGTCTATGGACGGTCAGGAGGAGGCTTCTCGCTACCAATATACGCAGTCACCACCCGGCCCGCGGCCCCAAATTACTCCGTGAGCACAGAGTTCACAGGCTTAGGTTCGCTAGAAATTGTGAATCATGGACTCAAGACGATTGGAATAGGGTTTTGTTCTCTGATGAAGCCAGGATATCTCTGTTCGGTGAAGATCGACGTCGGCGAGTGCTAAGAAGACAAGGAGAACGCTTTGCAGAGGCATGTTTCGAAGAAATCACACCTTATGGTGGGGGCTCTGTTATGTTTTGGGCAGGAATAAATTCAATGGATCGTACAGAGTTAGTCTTCATTGAAAACGGCTCACTGACTGGGCATCGATACATAACGGAAGTTCTAATTTCTCATGCACAACCCGCATTGGCCGCTCTAGGTGAAGACTCGATTTTTATGGACGACAATGCTCGCGCGCACCGATCCCGCGATGTTAATGCGTATGTGCAAGAGGTCGGCATTCGTCGTTTGGATTGGCCAGCTCGAAGTCCCGACCTCAATCCCATAGAGCATGTCTGGGACGTTCTGAAACGGCGTGTGAGATCAGTACACCCGGCTCCGCAGACCATCAGAGAGCTGAAGAATGTGATTACTGCGGAGTGGGAACGTATTCCGCAAGCAAGTATCCGGGATATACTCGCTAGCATGCCCAGACGAATTCAAGCTGTGATTTTAGCTAGAGGGGGTCACACTCGATACTAAACATTTATCTGCTTTTACTTTATTAAAGAAAAACAAACAAAAAAACTTTTTTATTTTTACTTCATGAGCATATGCACTACTAGCGAATATACACTACTAGCGAGGTTTAGCATTATTTCCCATAAATTGTATCTAAATTTTATGAAATACTGATGAAAACGATTATTTTCTTATTAATTTAGCAAATTGTGTGGATAAAACTACCTATAATTATCAAACAACGAAATATTAACATTTGAAATGGTTCATTGCTTAGGTGCCCGTTTTTTTTTGCAAATGAGTGTATATTTTTTTTTGGGGGGTGGGTTGCGGTCGGCGCACTCCTCGCACCACTCCGTCCGGGGCGACAAAAGGGCGTAAGCACGCACACCCGCAACCCACCCGAACACCACTTCGCCCTCGTCGTTGGATCGATCATCGGAGCAGGCTTAAATATATACTAGCTGACCCAACAGACGTTGTTCTGTTCAAATCAAATAAAATAAAAGGAACTCTTCTTGAAATCTACAGCAGCGCAACTTACCGGGTCCAATTGTGAATCTAAACCATTCTCGAATCCCCTTGAACACACACATAAAAATTCATCGACATCGGTCGAGCCGTGTAGGAGGAGTTCTGTGACATACACACGTATACAAAAAATTTATATATAAAGGTATCCTAATTTGGGGAGGTGGGGCATCACACTGGAGCTAATACCATATTTTATCTATATATATATATAGGAGAGGCGAGTTTTGCGAGCGATATATTGACTCATCACGATATCTCTGGAACCATAAGGCGTACAGACTTGAAATTTGGCACGAGTATTCCTTTCATCGAGTAGAGATCAGCTAAGAACGGATTTTGCGAAATTCCACCTACAAAGGGTGTTGCGGGGGCATTCACAATAATCCATACTAATATTATAAATGCGAAAGTAAGGATGTTTGTTTGTTTGTTTGTAACGCTTTCACGCTTAAACCACCGAACCGATTTCAAAAATTCTTTCATCAACGGAAAGCTATAATATCAGGGAGTAACATAGGCTATATTTTATGCCGGTATTCCCATAGGAACGGGAACTACGGCGCGGGTAAAGCGACTGAAACCGAAGCGAAGCGAGGGCGGGTTGCTAGTATACATATAAAGGAACAGGGTGAGCCGAAGCTACTGAAGCTAGAAAAATGAAATTTGGACCGTAGTTTCATTTCGTGACGTAGGCACCCACTAAGAAAAGTTTTTTTGAAATTCCACCCCTAAGGGGGTGAAACGCAACGGTAAAGTCTGTAAGGAAAGAAAAAAAAATCTTTAGCTACTGTCTTCAAATTAAGCATAAATACTCTTTAATAAAAATAAATAAACATGTATTTCAGCGTTTGTCCATTTTCATCCTCTAAGGGTGTAAAATAGGTAGAAAGATGTCAGTTTTCCGACTTATCACAGAACCGAAACTACTGAAGCCAGAAACATGAACTTTTGACATTAGTTTATTTGTGTGACGTAGAAACCCACTAAGAAAGGATTTTTTTGAAATTCAACCCCTAAGGGGGTGAACCGTAGTAGTAAAGTTTATATAGCTAGAAAAAAAATCCTTTTCGTGAAATTCTCCACAAACACTCTTTAATGGCCCATATGAGGTACTTGGGCCTGGTGCTCGACGGGCAATGGTAGTTCCGGGAGCATTTCCGCAGGCTCGCTCCACGGCTCGTCGGCGCGGCGTCCGCCCTATTGTGGCTTATGCCGAACGTGGGCGGACCGAGCGCTACGTGCCGACGGCTGTACGCGGGAGTCATCCGGTCGATGGCCCTGTACGGCGCACCGGTGTGGGCGGGGTCCTTGACCGTCCGACTTAGGGCCCTTCTGTGGCGACCACAGAGGGTCACGGCGGTCAGGGCCATTCGCGGCTACCGCACGGTGGCGACGGAGTCAGCGTGCCTATTGGCCGGGACTCCCCCGTGGGACCTGGAGGCGGAAATGCTCGCTAAGTTGTATCGGCGGGTGTCAGGGGTGCGCGGGGAGGGCGGTGTTGTTTCCTTGAGGGAGCTCACCGCCTGGCGCGTCGACGCCCGCCGAGACGTCATTGCTCGTTGGGCAGTCCGGCTGGAGAGGCCTCGGTTCGGGGTGCGAATCTTGGAGGCCTTCCGGCCGGTGCTGATGCAGTGGTTGGAAAGGCGGCACGGGGTGCTCTCCTTCCGACTAGTGCAGGTGTTGACGGGGCATTGGAGCTTCGCCAAATACCAGCACAAGGTCGTAAGGAGGGAGAGTACACCGTCCTGCCACCACTGCGATTGCGACGAGGACACGGCGCAGCATACGCTCGAGGCCTGCGCCGCTTGGGCCACGCAGTGCCGTGAACTCGTCGCAATCATCGGTGCCGACCTGACGCTGCCGGCCATCACTAGGGCGATGGTCGACAGCGTCGGGAATTGGGACGCGGTCGCAGCCTTCTGCGAGACAGTGATCTCGCAGAAGGAGGCGACGGATCGCCTGCGCGAGGAGCGCAGCCTCGATGAGGAGATCCGCCGCCGGCGAATGGGGCGGCGCAGGCGCAACTACCTGCGCCTCATGCCGCCCTAGCCGAGGCCGCGGGTGACGTGACCGGGGATTAGTCCGTCACCCGCCGAGAGGCCGACCGCCTGAGGAAAGACCGACGTCCTCCCCGAGGGGGGGACGTCGGTCGATGGGAGGGTACCCCAAGTAGGGGGTATTCCGTCGGGCCGACCACTGACGACAAGTTAACTCTGCTCCGGTGGTCGGCCCAACGACGAAGGCGACGTGGTTTTCGGGTGGGTTGCGGGAGTTGCGTACTTAAGCCCCTCTGTCGCCCCGGACGGAGTGGTACGGAGGCGCGCCGACCGCAGCCCACCCACAAAAAAATAAAAAACACTCTTTAATAAAAATAAACAAACAGGTATTTCAGCATTTTTAATTTTCACCCTCTTAGGGTGTAAATAGGTATAAAGAAGTTGGTTGTCTGACTTATCAACGCCGAGCGGAAACTACTGAAGCTAGAAACATGCAATTTTGACCGTAATTTTATTTTGTGACGTAGAGACTCTAAGAAAGGATTTTTTGGAATCCATTCCCTAAAGGGTGAAAAAAAAATCTTCATCGACTTTCTTTAAATTTTGCATAAACACTGTTCATTCGTCATTTTTTCATCATTTCAACCCTTATACATCCCACTGTTGGGCTCGAGCCTCCTCCATTATGAGAGGGAATTTGACCTACTACACCACACTGGTCAAACGTGTTGGCATAGGTGTTAGTTTTTGTTCTCTTGCATAGATGTTGTATGCATATTATAATCCTTTAGTCATCTCCTATGACAGTCAGGGGTAGGAGAGGGGGTGGTGAATGGTATTTTTGTTCCGTCACCACAAGGAAAATACTCTTCAGTAAAAATAAATTAACAGCATTTGTCAATTTTTACCCTCTAAGGGCGGGTAAGGTGATTGAAACCGAAGCGAAGCGAGGGCGGGTTGCTAGTATATGTATATAAGAATCCATTTAAATGAAATTATTTAAAAATTACAGCTCAAAAATATTACCAAAATTTTTGCAATGTGTATCTACGATGGCAGAAGAGTAGTTATTAGGTATAAAAAATTACAGCTCGCTGAGTTTCTTGCCGGATTATCTCCTACCTTCCGATCGGGTGGGAGATTATTAGATTGTTTCAAACAGTGTATAAATTTGTCAATATGTGAATTCTGTTAAGGCTTATGCAGAATAAATGATTTGATTTCATTTGACCGTCTGGTCAAGAATTATATTCCCTCATTTGGATTGACGTCAGACAAGCGGCGTGTCATAAAAATATTACCATAATCTTTGCAATATGTACCTACGATGGCAGAAGAGTAGTTAATTAGCAGCTTCACTTAATGAACCTGTATATTAGACTAAAGAAGAAAAATAATAAAGGTGATATAAATTCTCGTAAAAATCGTGTATATTTGAACATTTAAAAAAATATTCTTTTAAATATCCGGGAATTTATATCTCAATATTATCGAAAGCATAGTTAAAATAAAAGACTTGTATCACATAAATTCTTTATTTTTCTATCACATAAATAGATTGAACCGTCATAACATCGAAATAACGTATACAAAATAATCTACTGACACAGATTATGATAAAAACAACAATTTAATAGAGCAAAATTCATTTATACACTTCGACAATTTACTTTTATTTTCAGCCGAACGAGCGGGACATCGGCATTTAATTACCGATGAAATACCGGTGAAATTATTTATGTTCATAGGTTATATTCGTCCAGTGGCATTAAAAAAAATATATTGACGACATTCTTTTAGTGCAAATCAAAGCCTTTTTTTTGGTTCTGTTTGTTCATTCGGACAAGCAAAGGCGACAAAGCCCATAGAGTCAAGTCTTATATAATTTTCTTCATGTATTATTTAATTCTTCTTCATATAGAATAGCTTATTAATAGTCATTGTCCGTTAGTAAGTCAAGTCGTTATCATTAATTGGGCGCTGAAAACCAAATTAATAATTTCCCTAGGCATTTCGGTAGAATATGAAAATACACGTAAACCACTCTTATATCACATTCATCACATTTCAGTACCTTTCCTAATTGTATTATATTACGCAAAACATCAGCAAAATTATTCAATATAACTCTATAAAACACTAAAAATATTAATATAATTCAAGACCGTGACATGACATTTTTATATTTCCGCCGGCACTCGCTATTCAAAGACAGGGTGATATAACATTTCAGTACCATAGACACACATGGTAGAAGTCTTAATAGACACGGTTTATTTATTAATAAAAAAGCATATAGCTGGCTTGCCAATATATAGTATTACTCTACGCAGCTCGCGTTGTACGTCAAATATTCTGTGTTTATATAAATAAATAAGGTCTTGAGTGTGATCTTTCTCTAAGATCTATTGATCTATAGTATATTTTATACAAGCTTTAGTAATTCATTCTAATATAATCTTTAATTTATTTAATCCGTCCTTAGAACATTCAAATATAACTTAATTATTTATTAGACTATTTTATATTAGAATAGTGTATCCGCTAATAATTGATTTATAATCACTTCACAATTATTATAAAATAGGGAATAAAACTTTGCCAAATCTTTTTGTCATAGAATAATATTTTTTATTAATTTTTTTTATTTTTTTATCATAAAACTGTCGAAATGTAAAATAAATTTAGTTCTACAGTATTCTATTTAGTTTACAAGAAGGTTCAGACTTTAAGATAATGTTTATAAGACAAAGCTAAAATGTTGGCAACTGATGATATTGCTCCGGTAGTCTACGATAAAAAATACAAAGCACATGGTGACATAGCAATTTATAACCAGTAGTCCAATAAATAGTATTATATAATAGTACTATTGGACTAATGATCTAATGTTTACTTTCATCATCATCATTTCAGCCCACATAAGTGCCACTATTGGACTCGGGCGTCCTCCACAATGGGAGCGAAATTGACCTACTATACCACGCTGGTCACATGTTTTGGCATAGAGTTTTATGTCCAGTTTTTCTTTTTTTGTTATGATTTTAAACATTGGTCTATATGTAATGCGCAACTTTTCAATTAGAATTGCATTAACCATAGACACGATGCTACTATCTAAATTACTGAGTATGTAACATACTCGACTCGTCTCATCCCTGCTCATACATGTCTTACGGCTGGGCTCGTGCTTCGGAGAGGAATAATAGAGAAATTGACCTACTGTACCATTTTCGCATAGGGTCTTAAATCGAGATTTACTGCTCTTGCACACACTCTTAATTGTCTTTTGCGACATCCACGGCCAAAATAGGGAGTGGTGAATTGAATTCTTACTCTGCCATCACACAGAAATATACTAGATTTATAAAAAAATGTTTAAGAGTGTTCCCTGTTATTATCAAACTTGAAATTACATTATTATCAAAATTTTAATTCCCTTTTGGAAAACGTAATTATATATTGTAAATTAATAAGTCTTTTATTTCTCAATTAATAAATTTAGGCGACCTATACTATAACCACATCAAAAGTAATATCTTTTTAAAAATGCATTGGGAAATTGGCGCTAAAATGTTTCCCTTTTTTAAATATTTTAAATAAGGCAAAAATAAATTCAATTGATATACTGTTTCATTTACACTGTGGCTAAAAACCTGGAGACAGCTGATGTGTGACGTCCATTACCGAAGTAACAAGTTTCACTCACAGTAATGACAGTGACTTAACATTCTCTATGCGATATACCTACTCTATGTAACTGTCAAGAGAGAATGACTACGTTATTATTTCGTTACAAAAATTGACACTTTTTCACAAGCTTTAATAATTTCTATTGTATCATATTTATATGTACCAAAATGGTACAACATTTCCGGAACAATATTCGACTAAGGTAAATAATATGCAGTTAACATCTATGCAAGAACTTATTAACCATAAACAATTTTTTTTTCATATAGAATCATTTTCTTCTTGTACTGGCAATAAATTTGTACCAAAATGTGGGTCAAAATTTAATAACTAATATCTTTAGCGGATAAATAATTATAAATCTCTGACTTGTTGGACGTAAGATACCTTAGTCCGCCTATGAACGTTGCAAAGTGTTCGAAACGTCAGGCAATCAAAAATCAAATACAAACACGATAAAATCTGTAAAATAGTTTTATTTAAAATTTATGCAAGATAAGGAAATCTCGAAATAAAACTATAGCAACCCGTCTGACCAGCGTGGTGTAGTAGATCATTTTCCCTCCCTTATAGATGAGGCCCTAGCGCAACAGTGGGACTTATGTTGGCTGAGATAAATGAAAAAAATATTATTATCATACCGAGAGCAATGTTATTAGATGCCATTTAAATAGAAATATCACTGAAATGAATTTAACATTTCTTATCAGTGATTTTGTGCATTTATACCCCTCTTTACAAATGATATTGGGGACACATTTTATTACATGAAAACAGAGTTTATACACATTATATTTATACAAGGAACATCTACTTATCTTAATTTGATATAATCACGTCCAGCGTGGTGTATATTTGTATTCTAACAGAGTGGGAATATTATTACATAACTTTTCTTTAGGCCTTCCCATAAGAGCCATAACAAATTATCGTTATTTTTATTAATGAAACATTATGACTAATTTACGGATTTTATCGCATAATAACGGATACGGATTGTATCTACCCACTACAGATAATTAAGATAATTATACATATGACTTGTTGGACGTCAGACATCTTAGTCCGCCCGTGACCATGAACGCTGCAAAGCGTTCGAAACTTCGGACAATCAGAAATCAAATACAAACGCGATAAAATCCGTAATTTTATTTGCAATATGTAATATTCGCGTAAACATCAGAAATGATTATGAAATATTATGATTTGATTAAATTTAATTTGAATTAATTAATTTTTTGATATATAAATAGATTTTTAGTTTAGTTTTATATCTCCTATGAGAAGGTGTTAAGATTTATTTTCTCAAGTATATTTGAAGAGTTGAATAGTCAATACATTCTCATATTAAAATAGGGATGATACCATTAGTCATTTAAAATGTATTTCCCGTTGAAAATGGTAAATGTATATATGTGTTTCATGCAGTAAGATTTTGATAGAACAAGTTTTATTTATTAAATTACTGAAATATAACCTCTTCCATGGTAGATCATTTATAAAAACTCGCTTAAGAGTGAAATATAATATTTTAACTATAACTAATTTTAACAAAAAAAATACTACTTCTATCGTTTTCTCATAGACATTATCAGAACTGGACCAAATTGAAATGGAACCACACACGAAGCACCAGGTTAAAAAAGAATCATCAAACGTGGTTCAACCAAGGGAATGATTCGAGGTAACAAACATAAAAAATAATAGAGTGGAATTTAATAATCCTTTTTTGAATCCGGTTAATTAAGACCACACCCGAGTACCTTTGGACGAATGTAACGGATTTCCAATAGAATACGTATTCCTTGTGATATTCAGGTATTCAGTTTTCAATCGTAAGCAAGTTTTTAAACGTTTTATTGACTTAATGTAATTTATATTTTATTTCTGAATAATAAAGATGAAATTTAATTGATATTTGGTGTAGTCCCAGTTTGAATTATCATAGACCACAGTTTTATTTGTCCTATCAAAGGTTTTAAAGCTCGATGTCCCGTACGGGGAACTTCGGGTTTTAATGCAAATTCCTACAAAAATATTCATAAATGTTTCTCACGGGTGAGATTGTTTTGACGAAACGCTATTAAATTTGTTCCAAGAGTGTTTTAACGCGTACGAAAGGCTTATGTTATGTATGTTAAAGATAAATTTATGTTCAAGAAAATATTGAGGCAAATAAGGATTAAAATAATACTGCTTTTAAAATTTGTCTTTTTTAAACATTTCAAAACAAAATTCATATCAATTCGTCTATAGTATTATGCTTCTTCATGGATTATTATAATTTTCATTCGTTTTAGACATTTTGAAGTGAAACTTCTTTAAAATCGTTCTGATTTTAAACACGATGAAACGAAAAAGCGCGTCCACAGAACACATTCGCGTAACGTCCTCACTAGTAAGAATACCATTCGCCACTCCATTTCTCGCCCATGGGTGTCGTAAAAGAAGATTAACGGATTATAATATGCAGATCATATCTATAGAAGAGATGGAAAATTTGAAATAAAGCAGTATAAAAATGCATTTGACCAGCGTGGTGGTTTAATTGCCCTCCCATTGTGGAGGAGGCTCGAGCCTAGCAGTGGGACATATATAAGCTGTGATGATGATGATATGTGATCAAACGACTATCCTTCTGAACTCATCATCATCATCATTTCAGATCATATATGTCTCACTGTTGGGCTCGAGCCTCCGCCACAATAGGAGGGATTTTGACCTTACTATACCATTCTTCCGTGTGGTGACGGAGTAAGAATACAATTCACCACCCCCTATCTTACCCGTGGGTGATCGTACGAGACGACTAAGGGATATAACACGTATCCACGTATCACGTAACATCTATGTAAGAGAAGGAAAACTTGAAATAAAACCCTATACCAACACGTCTGACTAGCGTAGTAGAGTAGGTCGATTACCCTTCCATTATGGAAGAGGCCCGAGCCCAACAACGGGACGTATATGGACTGAGATGATGATGATACCATGCTGGTCAGACAGGTTGGTATAGGGTTTTGTTTTGCCTTCCTTTGCATAGATGTTATATGCATAGTCCCTTAATCGTCTTTTACAATATCCACGGGCAAGATAGGAAATGGTAAATTGTATTCTAACTCCATCACCACACCGAAAGCCGTCACCTTCCAAAATACAGCTTTATATTTTAAATACTCGTGTACAGATTGAAATATAATCGATTAAGAGACGGTCTTAAAAATTAGAATCCTTTAATTGAGAGTTTATACCGCAGATGTGCCGGATTTATTTTTATCTTAGTCCGAGAGCATGTACTTTTATTTAAATGAAATTTGCAAATGAATAAAAAATAGACAACCCCGCTGAGTTTCTTGTCGGATCTTCTCAGTGTGGTCGCGTTCCGATCCGGTGGTAATTTTAAGGAGAAATGTAAAAATGACAATATGTAAATGCTTCCGCGGGGTTTATACATAATAAATAATTCAAATTTAAATAATATCCTATCATAAAATAAATTTTCATAGAAATTTGCACGTTTCCCAAATCTATTTGTTTCCTATCTAATCTAATTATTTTGATCTCTCTCACATTCAATAGAATACATATCAGTGGTACAATTGATAGGTTATAACAAGTTCTTAACACTTAAGGATAGGAATAAATACACTAAACGGATATTAATCACTATAAAACTATAAATACTTACACGTGTATTTCTTTTTTCGTAAATGAAGACGATAGGTTTTTATTTTGTGCCAAAGGATAGTCTTAATAAATAAATTATAGTTTAAAAAACTAAAAAACACGCTTACAAGTTACAAGTCAAGTAGTTGATAGTAGTTAACTTTCATCTTACAAGTTTTAAACGCAACTGCCTTTAAATAGACTTTGCTACATTGTGCTAAGCTGACAGCCCGAATCATAGAAGATTCGAATTTCGCGTATGTGTAGTTCGCACACTAGCTCTATCTCTCTTGCTCTTATGCAAAGGATACGATTAGAAATTTCTAAATCCTGACGAATCAGGATTTTCGGCTATTTTGATCGAATTATTGCCTTTGACGAGTGTGCAAAGTTTAAATAAAATCTATTCGTTTAAAGTGGGGTAAAATGACGTTCAAAGATTCCGTTACATACATACTAGATTTATTTTTAGTTTAGTTAGATACATACATACATACATACAGGTGCAACTAATAAAAGCGTGTCAATTACAAAGAAAATAGCCCAGCTTTTAATTAACGTTAGTTTTGACTTTTGGCGGGAATGTGGAAGTGACATGTGGTGTGTTATTGTAATATATTCAATATCTTAGTGTTTTGACGTTATTATATTAAATAATTTTGATGGTATTTTATGTAGCGGAAGAAATGCTGAGGTGTAATGAATATGATATAAAATGCTTAACATACATTTTTGTTGCCACCAAAATTCTCATAAGATATCATTAACAGTGGCCATAATACTGTTAAAGGCGGCAATTTGACTTACTGACGGATAATCACTAGGAAGAAAGATAATTTGTAAAAAAAATTATAACTCGACACTGGCAATAATGTCTCGTATTAGTAGCTGATTTCCAAGACAAAAAAAAAGAAGAACTAAGCTTAGAATTGATAACATCACAGAAATACAAGTGAAATAAAATCAAATCGATCAAAAAAAGAACTGTTGTAACCGACATAGCGTGAAGAATTAACACGTTGAAATGACAATGGCCAGGCCACATCTCACGACGAACCGACAACCGTTGGGGAAGAAAGTTTCTCGTAGTGGCGAGTGTGAATCGGACGGCGCCGCATAGGATGACCGCCCACAAGGTAGACTGACGACATTCTGAAAGTGGATGCAAGTGACACAGGGCTGTTCTGCATCCTCGTGGGGATGCCTGTGAACGTTTACGGTCTTAAGGATGGATGATGATATTTATAAAATAGTCATGAATGCTTCAAATGAAGCTAAACAGCTTCAACATGATTCATGATTTTTCTGAAGCCAGGTTTTTAGTTAGGAATTAAATTTTTGTAAGATTCTCTAAATTATCAAGGAATAGAATTATAATTATTTATACACTATAGCTATTATTGTGATGCAGAGTGCTTCTACAGTATTATTCTATAAATAACATTTGCAGTAATGTCATCATCATCATCATTAAAGCTCATATAAACTCATTTGCAAAAAAAACGGGCGGTTTTAATTTTCATTCATATTTAAAAAGATACAATACCAAAAAGGTTTCAATCGTTTGTACACGTTACTGGCCGGTTTTAAAAATGCTGTGGTATTTAAAAAAGTACGTTCTAAATTCAATTTTTCATTTGATGTTCATTTTTACAGAAAACCCCTTTTCATCCTACATTTTTGGCGCGAAGTTCCAGAAGTTAACATCGACTTTCATAACTTTTATTCAATTTTTATCGATTAATTTCATATCCTTGACTGTCAAAGCTTTATTTAATGCTATTTGGCTGTATCAAAAATGGTAGATAAAGTGGTAAAAGCTACCAAAATTATCGCGCTGCTTGAAGAGGGTTGCAGCCAATGTTTCGTGGCTAGGAGGCTAAATGTTAGTCGCTCGACAGTCCAAAGGACCTGGCAGCGATATCAGGAGACTGGTTCCGTCGAGAGAAGGCCTGGTTCTGGAAGAAAACCATGTACCCAACCACGGGATGATCGTTTTCTTGTGAGTCGCGCATTGAGAAATCGCAAATCTTCGTATGTGGATCTTAAGAACAACCTCCAAGAAGTAAGAAATGTGCATATTAGTCTATGGACGGTCAGGAGGAGGCTTCTCGCTGCCAATATACGCAGTCACCGCCCGGCCCGCGGCCCCAAATTACTCCGTGAGCACAGAGTTCACAGGCTTAGGTTCGCTAGAAATTGTGAATCATGGACTCAAGACGATTGGAATAGGGTTTTGTTCTCTGATGAAGCCAGGATATCTCTGTTCGGTGAAGATCGACGTCGGCGAGTGCTAAGAAGACAAGGAGAACGCTTTGCAGAGGCATGTTTCGAAGAAATCACACCTTATGGTGGGGGCTCTGTTATGTTTTGGGCAGGAATAAATTCAATGGATCGTACAGAGTTAGTCTTCATTGAAAACGGCTCACTGACTGGGCATCGATACATAACGGAAGTTCTAATTTCTCATGCACAACCCGCATTGGCCGCTCTAGGTGAAGACTCGATTTTTATGGACGACAATGCTCGCGCCCACCGATCCCGCGATGTTAATGCGTATGTGCAAGAGGTCGGCATTCGTCGTTTGGATTGGCCAACTCGAAGTCCCGACCTCAATCCCATAGAGCATGTCTGGGACGTTCTGAAACGGCGTGTGAGATCAGTACACCCGGCTCCGCAGACCATCAGAGAGCTGAAGAATGTGATTACTGCGGAGTGGGAACGTATTCCGCAAGCAAGTATCCGGGATATACTCGCTAGCATGCCCAGACGAATTCAAGCTGTGATTTTAGCTAGAGGGGGTCACACTCGATACTAAACATTTATCTGCTTTTACTTTATTAAAGAAAAACAAACAAAAAAACTTTTTTATTTTTACTTCATGAGCATATGCACTACTAGCGAATATACACTACTAGCGAGGTTTAGCATTATTTCCCATAAATTGTATCTAAATTTTATGAAATACTGATGAAAACGATTATTTTCTTATTAATTTAGCAAATTGTGTGGATAAAACTACCTATAATTATCAAACAAAGAAATATTAACATTTGAAATGGTTCATTGCCGAGGTGCCCGTTTTTTTTGCAAATGAGTGTACATATGTCCCACTGTTGAGCTCGAGCCTGCTCTACAATAGGAAAGAAAGTGACCCACAATGGTTATAGTGCTGCTGGTGCTGATCACACAAGTTGGTTTAGGGTTTTATTTCAAGTTTTTCTTTTCTCACATAGATGTTATCTGCGTATTATAATCCCTTTTTCGTCTTTTACGACATCCACGAGCAGGAAATGGGGTAGTGAATTGTATTCTTACTCTGTCACCACACGGAAAGTTATATTATCTAAGTATTGTATAACTAAAATTTCGAATAGAAACATTTAAACGCTTCGTACGAATGAAAACTTGAAATTAACATATAATATCAAATTCAATATAAATTAATTCAAATAATAACAACGTATCTACTCATGACTTCCGAAGAAACTAATTAATCAAGAACAAAGTAATAACAAATATGGCTGCCGTTGTACAATGGCTACAATATTGACACAACGGGAGGTGATTGGCATATTTGCCAAGCCTACCATTATATTGATCATAAAGTTCATTGTTATTAAAACGCTGTAAGTAGGGTGGAGTTATCCGTGTGGTGACGGAATAAGAATACAATTCACCACTCCCTATCTTGCCCGTGGATGTCGTTAAAAACAACTAAGGGATATAATATGCATATAACATCTATACAAGAGAGGGAAAACTCGAAATAAAACCTTATACTAATATGTCTGATCAGCATGGTATGGTAAGGTCAGCTTACCTTTTTTGGATGGGGGCTCGAGCCCGGCAGTGGGATGTATATGAGCCGTGCAGTAATCTTTTCTTGATCATCAGACTGAACGCTAATATGCTGTGTGCGACTACAAAGATTACCAACCCTTAGATTGCTTGTGGGTGTCCTAAAATACGACATTACCTTTTTTTGGGTGGATCATGGTCAGTTCGCTCGCCGCCCGGCTCCGTCCGGGGCGACGGAATACCCCAGTCGTGGAATACCCGCTCTCACTACGTCCCTCTTCGGGGACGGCGGTCACCGTCGCGCGGTCGGCCTCTCGGCGGGTGACGGACTAAATCCCCTTTACACCGACCTAGGCCAACTTCATCTGATGCCATTTGGTCAATAATTACATTCGGAAAGAGGGTTGACCTCAGGCAGGCTGATCATAACACTATTGGCATTAACATTTTCAATATATACGATGAAAAAGAGGTACATATTGCGTCGACTTCGATTAATTAGCATAAGAGTAGTATAATGAAACTTAATTCTCCAATGCACGATGGCCTAGATAACTGGAAATTTTAAATATGGTAAATATTTTCGTATGGTGACGGAGTAAATATTCACCACTGCCTTGCCCGTGAATGTCGTATAAGACGACTATGGGATATAATGTGCATATAACATCTGTGCAAGAGAAAGAAAATTCTAAATAAAACCCTATACCAACATGTCTGACTAGTGACCAGCGTGGTATAGTAGGTGAAATTTCCTCCCATTGTGGAGGAGGCCCGAGCCCAACAGTGGAACATATGTGGGCTGTGATGATGATGATGACAATGATAGGAAATCTCATCAAGAATATAGGTGCAGTGTTGAAAGTTTGTCTACTCTCACCGCTACGCTCACCATTCAATCTATTGGATCCTATGCAGCCATTATTTAATGGGCTAATGTGAAAATGAAATATTAGAGATTATTATTGATTTATATTGTTCCGGATCCATTAGCGATATGAAGAAAAAGCACTATTTATGTGGTCTAGAGTTATACGCCCAAAAGGCGAAACTCTGGCGTCCCATAGAAAGCGAAGATGCGGGGCAGCTGTGGTTTTCTGTAGGTATTTTGATGTGGTAAATACTATACCATGTCAGCGAATCCTACATACCCCCTTGCCGTAACTAGCAATGGATATACGTAAATGCATTTTCCAAAGCGCAAAAAAAACAACAATAAATAACCATGGCAGTGGTCAGTTAAATGGTTTTCTGTTCATTAATATTCGAACTAAGCTTTCCGTGATAGCCTTCTATATACTTAAATATAATTTTCCGATGGCACAAAATAAATAATTAAGAATAAACATTTACATTTTCAAAAGTCGTAGAAAGATTCGTATAGAAAAATATAGTTAATATTCTAATAGTAATATGTAATTTTACTTATGAATACTTTTAAACAATTCTTGTGATTAATACTGATGTTTCTCACAGAATAACTAGTGTTAGACAACAAGGCTGCCCGATACAAGCTTATTGATAAAGTATTACAACATTAAAAGCTACACAATATGACTTATATATTTTAAATAACGTTTAAATATTACTTAACATATTCAAGATGATTTTTTTTAATCTAATATTCTAAAATAATATTTTATTGAATGTCATTTTTAGTTTTTGTTTTTCGCCAACTTTAAAATATAGAGTAGATAATAAACATAGATAGATGTAATCTGTTGTTGTTCTATTGTCAAAAATTCTTTCTCGGTTATTATTCTTTCAGTTTGGTGCATTTGTTTATGGTATAGAGTTATGTATTTTTTGATTATATGAAATCTTTTGTTCGTAAATATTAATAGATTGGCCTGCAGATCACTTTAATTAAAACCTATGAGATAATGACACAGTCATATAATACTACACAAAATGACAAACTTATTAGGTAATATTACGTTTATATAGTTCCTAACCTACCGATGCAAATCTCACAAAAAATCGCGCTTGTTGAGTGTTCATAAAAATAAAATTATAGCTACGCACACAAAATATTATATATACCTAGAAAACTAGCTACAACTAAATTTAAATGATACTTAAAATTATTAAAAAGGCTTAAGCTAAGACTTATTGTATGTGCTATTAACAGCAAGTACCTATAAATTAATTCACGCCGAAAATTGTTTATTTCATTAGAATCGAAGAAATAAATTAGCTGTAGATATTTTGTTGAGATTTAACCAGAATTTCTACTTGCCATAATTCTGAGATATATCATCATCGTCACGGTTCACAAAAGTCCCACTGTTGGGCTCGGGAATACTCTGCAATGGGAGGCAAATTGATCTAATAATCAGACGCTGTTCAGACCTGTTAATGTAGCATTTTAAGTCAAATTGTCTTTTTCTTCATAGATATTATCTGCATATTTATTCTTTAGTCGTCTTTTACGACACCTACGGGGAAGATTTGTGAATTGTATTCTTACTCCGTCACCACATATATAATATATAATAATTCTGAGAAATATAGTCTGTATGAATGCTTGTCGAATCACATAACAGTAGATTACACTACAGTTGTTTGTTAGCACGTCATCAATTTCACGCAAGGATGTTCTACTTAGTTGTCCCCTAGTAACTTTATTGTCACATTATTATATAATATCTGGTTGACCGACCTTTGATCGGTATATTTTTGTTGTATTTGTGCCGAATTTATTTAGATATATATTAATAAAAATTAAATAGTGAAAAAATATCAAAAATTACAAAAAGAGAATAATGATAACACCGAGATTCGATCCCATGCTGTTTGAATGCCAAAGCAAAACAAAAAGAAAACTGGACAACTTCCCAACTGAGCTATCGTAACTCATGACGTTGACAACGAAATTTGAATTCATATTCTTTTAAAATTTAATGTCATTGTATTGTTATGCTAAAAACACAGACAAAACAACATTTTCTATAAATAAAACCGATTTTTTGGACCCGAAACCTCTAGTATGCCAAGTTTCATAAAAATTTGAGTTTGAGTTGAGTCGTTGCCGAGATCTTGAAAATATATATATATACAAGAATTGCTCGTTTAAAGACATAAGATAAGATCTAGTCTTCGTCATATCTAGATCTTTCTAGTTCTGTGTATATTTTTCACTACTTTTACTTTTAGTTCATAGTGCTCATTAAGTCCTTATGTCAGTATTATATTTTTTGTCGCACTAACATCAATCGAGGCTTTTTTGACGGGAATACGAAAATATCAGACAGTGTTTATAAATGTTATTCTTTATTTCGCTGTTTTGCAATGTTATATTGAATAATTTTGATGGTATTTTATTTATTATAATGCAGATTAAATTCTGAAGTCTGAAAAGCGTGGATGATTTGGTTTGAAATATATTAATTTCTTTCATGACATTGTTAGCAATAAATGTTAATTATATTATGTTATATGAGAATATAATTATGGCAGAGAACATTCCAGAAATTACAACGTTAAATTAATGTTATGCAGACGCGCCTGAAGCGATTTTTATATGGCATCTCATAATTAATTTTAACATACAATACCACAAAACAAGCATATTTGAAAACCGTCTAGCAAGTTTTTTAATATAAAATTTAGTAATTTAATAAATAGATATTTTAGTTTAAAACCGTACGAGTCTTCTAAGAATGTCTATATCTAATCTATTCCATATGATGTCTTCTAAGAATGTTAGCGTTTATGTTGTATAACATTTTTTTTTCAGTCCGAAGATACTAGAACTTTTAAGTAGAATTCTATGATCATATATTCTGTGTGGTGACGGAGTAAGAATACAATTTACCACCTCCGCTCTTGCCTGTGGCTGTGGAAAAGACTAAAGGATTAAATATACATATAAGACCTATGGAAAATTCGAAATAAAGCCCTATATCAATACGTCTAACCAGTTTATAGTAGGTTTCCCTCTTATTGTGGAGGAGGCCCGAGGCCAACAGTGGGACATATGTAGGCTGACATAATGATGATGATATTACACAGTGATAAGCAAAACTCAAAGACATGTTCATCAAAACTAAAGTGATAGGTTTCATAAATTAGTTTAGTATACCGTATAAAGCATAGCATTGTAAATAAAATATTACTGACTCAATACTCTAAAAAACTTAAAAAGTATACTAAGATATGAATGATAATGATATTTTCTAAACTTTCCTTATACTTAAGTACTTAAAATTTATTAACATCAGTATACTAGAAGAGGCTTAACATGTATCAACATTTATATTGAAAATACGTAATACATCTTTTTAAAGTTTTAAATTTGATACACATCACACTAAAATACTAGATAAATACACTTTTACAGTATACAAACACTAAAAAAAAAACACTTAAAATGATAAATTGTAATAGAAAGTTATATTATTCAAATAAAATCTTACCCATTTATATGGGATATTTAAAATAAACATAATAAAACGAAAATTAAAATTGTTCCCAATGGGCGGGGTGTGTTCAGACCATACCTTTTTTTAGGTTATGATCAGCAAACACGCCGTCCGTTCCCTCCAGGATGACGAACCCACCATATTCCCTGTTCTTCGCCATTGGGCTGACCAATGGACCCGACGATAATAGCCTACCACAAAAAAAAAACAAAAGAGCAAGCAAAAATAGACAATCTTATAAAATTTAACACAGGGACTATATAAAATATACAATAAACATTTTGGGAATGGATAAATTACCACAAAATTAAATAAGTCGAAGTACGAATACTTTTGGTTTTGCAAACACGCTTTCAAAATTCTAAGTATATCTGTCCATTAAATTGTTCTCCGAAAAACATTTTAGCTTTTTTACGAGTACGCATTTTCCTAACCTCCTTAATAGGAACAATTTTGTCTTTTATTTTTCGTAAATTTCTCATTTTAACCTAACCGCTTAGGGAAAAGCAGCTGTTTTTGTAAGATAAAATTTCGTTACAATTAAATCAAATTCTATTTTATTCTATTACTTTATTCAAATAATAAATGACATTTTAATAATATGACTAGATGACGCAACAGACGCTAACTTTTACAAATAAAAAAATAATAATATACCTTAATAGTTCCTTGAAATCGATCACAGCGTCACCCATGGGTAATTATTGATGTAGACCACAAAATTTTTATCAGTCAGTTCTGCCGTTTAGGACGAGTTCATTCGCATGTATGCATATATACAGGCTGTATCAGGTTATGGGGCAACTGTTCGAGTATGTTGTAGTTTAATGGTCATAGATCGTAATTAGAATGTATATTATACAGAAAACAATATAACATAAAACTTATGATGATTACAAAAATGTGTGTCTAAGAGTCTGTGCCTTAAATGTTACGTATTATGTAGGCATGTACAGACAGGACACATGTAAGCATGTAAAGCTTCGACAGTATAAATAGGTGTTATTTACACGAACGCTTCAATGGTATCGGTGGTACAAAGGACTCGCCAATGGTCATCGACCGATCAGCTGATTTAAAGCGAAGTTTTTCTTCCTTATGCGGACGTAATCATTGATTTATTCAATTTCTAATGAACATTTAACAAAGAACGAATATGTTACAGATTAAGTATCATTGACTTTATACATTTCAATCAGATTACCCGAAAAAGCGATGACAAAATTGAAAAGTTTACGTGTAATGAATTAATCATTAACGAAACGATATTTTTATTTCAAATATTTTTCATGGGCTCCTCCCACCATTGTCTAGCTCCCGTTTGACTAGTTGCCCCAAAACCTGATACATCCTGTATAATTGATAATTATTTTTATCGTTATAACGCTCCCTTACTGGACGAGGGCCGATTTTACGTGAACGAGTGTTACATAGTCAAGCATGATGCGCAGTTTCATTCAGTACCCCAAGAAGTTTTTACTTCAAAAACTAATCACCAATAAAAAATCTAATGATCTAATAAAGCATACATTATCAAGATCGTATACTCAATAAAGTAATTATAATGATAATTACTTCATTGTAATATATTCTTCGAATATTTTTTTCTTATACACGAGTATTTATAGAAAAAAATATATGAGGTACTAAAAGATCCATACACTGTTAGGTTAAAAAGATTCTCTATGCTGATTTAAATGAGGAATGATTTTTACAGAACATGAAGATTTTCGCAGGATTTTGATTTTGAGATGTCATTTATGCATATTTTCTGCAAAAGTTCTCTGGCGATACTCAAGGATATATGCGTTCGGGAACTTGCTAGTTTTGACGGTTTTGCTTCCTGAAACAAAAAATACTATTCAATATATAAATACATTTCTATATATACAATCGATATTATTGTCCATTTATTTGGTAGGATCATACTGTTAACAGTTTTCTGTTTACAGCCGCGGGCCGGTTCGTCCATGTTAGTACCACATTCCTGAAGAAAATCGACGTCTGAGTAGTAGCAATTTGTTACTGCACTTCGTTCGATGAGTGAGAGAGCCGGAAGCCCAACTTTTTGTTTTAATGATACATTTAGCTTCACTGAACCCTGTTACATGCATTCACTGTCCTTTCCCTGTAGGCAGCGACCTAGCCATTGTCCATGAGTGACAGTAGCAATTACTATCAGGTGTGGTGATTGCTCGTTTGCCATCAACAGCATCATCATTTGCCTGCCTTCATCCCACGCTAAGTGGGGTCGGCACAACATGTACTTACCTTCCATAACCTCCTATCGGCCATCATATCTATACTCACTCTTTTTATACGCATATCCTCATTCACACAGTCTATGCATCTCTTTTTGGGTCTCCCACGCTTTTTACGTCCATCCACATTCATATCATTTGCCATCAACAGCAATAAAAAAAACTATCAACCTATCGACATATTTATTAGCATTGGCCTATCAAGAGCCGGATAGTGCAATAGTCGCCATCCATGGCAAGTGAATTGGCGCAGTCGGTACTATATATCGCTTGAGACGGTGCTACCCCCTGTTCTCGAGGCAATACTTTAGCCGGTACTTGAGACTACTACGAAAAGGTAGGAGATGGTAACAAATTGTTGAATAGAGAATATTAAATATAATCCTACTATGACCATGAACGCTAAAAAATTTTTGAAACGTTTGCCAATTAAAATCCGTAAAGATAGTTTTGTTACCAATGTATAATAATCGCATTAACATTAGAAATTATTAAAAGGAATACTTTTCTTTTTTAAACGAAGTATTACCGTATTTAAATTTCAAATGAAATTCATGATTGTCATGGATCTTTCATCTTTACTTTAACAATAATAACATAAGTAAATATAGAATACGCTAAAATGTCTTTAATACAAAGCATCTAACGCTTTATAAAGGTTACATAAATTTTCTCATTACGTGTTCCCTTTGCCTTATTTTATTGAAGGAAAAAATGTTTTACATATCTCTGATGTCAGGTTTTGTGATTCAAGATCTGATTTATTTATGTATCGTCATCAATTTCTTGGTACTTACGGTCTAAGTGGGCCTAAATTGAAATTTATAAGCACCTGCTTTGTTTTCTTCGCGTGTTTCTTATCTCGGTTTTCTTTAAGACGAATCTGTTTGAGGATTCCAACCAAGAGTTCATCAACGTTGTGCTGGATGCCTGATGATGTTTCAATGAATTTGCAATCCCTCGACGTGGCTAATCCTTTGCCCTCTATATAAAAAAATATATACAAATTAATATTTTAAGAAATACTTAACAAAAAAAATTACTGAATTTATTATCATTAGCATTATGTATTTTTTTAATTATGTTAAGGTAAAAAGCAGTATTTTTAGTTCAAAATTTTAGCCACGTTACTTACCGTTAGTTGATACTTGTCTTGCTCTTGCCAGATCAGCCTTATTGCCCACTAATACCACAGTTCTCTCAACTGTGAATTGTTCTCTTGCAAGATATGCGAGGAGTTCAGCTGCTCGAGTAAAAGAACTCTTAGCAACTACAGAGTATACTACTACGCAAGCATGAGGCTCGTACGTTGACAGGCAATTCTCCACCTAAAAATAATATTTATATTAAATATTTTATGCAAAATAAAGGAGAGATGAAATGGTGACGGAATAAAAATGCAATGGTTAACACTTTCTTTCCAGTATATCACCGTAAAAGACTGTTATGGGGAGTAAACAGTTAACAGCAATTTTATCTTAGGTGTAAGTTATTTGCTGCCATTTAGATGCATCAGGGAAGCGCACCGGTATTACGGGGTGCCCGTATACCTGAGGCGGCTGGTGACAGACTACTTGGAAAGCCGTAGCGTCCTCTACACTAACCGAGGAGGGGGCGTTATACGGACTCTCATGTCGTGCGGTATCCTACAGGAGTTCTGGGGCCCACCCTATGGAACATCGGCTACGACTGCGCGTTGAGAGGTAGTCTCCCACCCAGGCTGGGCGTAATTTGCTACGCTGACTATAAACTCGTCCCATTCTTCATATCAGTCTTCCCACCGGTGTTTTGATCACCGTCAATTGGGTTACCACCAGCTTCCGTGCTCACATGAAATACTTGGGCCTGGTGCTCGACGGGTATTGGTGATTCCGGGAACATTTCTGTGGACTTGCTCGTAGGCGCGGTTGCTGCCCTTTTTTGGACAAACACTAGCTACGTGTTGAAGGCTGTATGGGGGGATGATCCGGGCGACAGCCCTGAACTGCGCTCTGGTGTGGCCGGGGTCCTTGACCGTCAGTTTGAGGGCTCTCTTGTGGTGTCCACAGGCCCTAAGCGGATACGCACGGTGCCGACAGAGGCAGCGTACCTATTGACCAGTACTGCCCCATGTGACCAGGAGGTGAATATGCTCGCCGAACTTTATCAGCGGGTGTCAAAGCCGCGCGCGGGTAGCGGCCCAGTTTCCCTTAGCGGGATGGCCGCCTGGTGGGTTGACGTCCGCCGCGAAGTCATTGGCTATTGAATAATCCGGCTGGAAAGGTCTTAGTACGGCATTCGGACTGTCAAAGCCTTCTGGTCGGTGCTGATGGGGTGGTAGATCGGCGGTTCGGATTGCTTTCCTTCCGACTAGTGCAGGTATTAACGAAGCACGGTTGCTTCGCCAAATACCTGCGCACAGTCGTGAGTAGATGGAGCACACCTTCCTGCCACCACTACGATTGCGATGAGGATACAGTGCAGCACACGCTCGACAGCATCAGGAACTGGGACAAGGTCGCCGCCTTCTGTAAGGCAGTTATCTCACGGAAGAAGGCAACGGAACGTGCGCGTGAGGAACTTCCCTACCGCGATACGATCAGACGCAGGCGTCTTGGGTAGCGCAGAGCAAGTACCTGCGCCTGATGCCGCCCTAGCCGAGGCCGTGGAATAGTTGGGATTAGAGAATAGTCCATCATCCGCAGAAAGGCTAATCATATGTGGGCGATCATACGTCCCAGGACGTTAGGAAGGGACGGTACCCGAGAGGGTATACCGCCAGGCTGGACACGAACAACAAGGAACTAGGTACCGGAATATAGATCACTTTTGAAGACATTTGCTATTTATATTTGCTGATTAACAAATGTCTATTAAAACTTCTAAAATAAAATATTTCAAGGGGTAAACTTATCTATGTTATTAAAATATAATTAAGAAGTCTGCGTCCGTCGCAAATATTAGATTTTCTTACTCCCATAACGAGTTTCGTTTTGATATCGCGGCTTATTTCTCAAACGATTCGTTTCAAATTAGTGTCTGTTTTTTAATATTTATGTAACAGCTTATATTTGGAGACTTTTAAATTAATTTTAAGTCATCATCATGACCATTATCCAATTACTGCCGTAAGCTTAGCCGTTATCCAATTACTTGAGTAATCCTAAGGTAATTGGCATATAAAATGTAACCCCTCACACATATTGTAGAAGTTATTTGCAATAGTTTTATGAGCTATGGGGTGGCGATTAGTTATTACATCGCTACACCAAGGTCTCCTCTCTCTGCATCCCAAAAAGATTTTGTTTCTTATCTCCCGCTTTGCATAGGTGGCAAATGGAATCTTAACAACTCCTCCTCTTTTTTCTGTTCTATATTTGTTGCGGCTCCCAAACAAAAGCGTTTAAAAGCGTTTTCCGAGACTTTCTACACGTCAAACCTCAGGTGCTTTTGCGAGGACCATTGGACCAGGTGGATCCTGGATTACAGGAGTTACGGTGGCGGAAATGTGTGGTAGGTTACCAAAGATATTTTACATATAACTTATGAATGCAAGGCTAATATTACCTTTATTCGTAAAATAAAGTGGACAATCTCAGGCCTTAAGATAGTTCTTTGCTTTAAAGTGACATAATATAAATATATGGACCATTACTTACCGACATTTCAGTGCTTGGATGATCTATGAATATAAGTTCAGATTCTTCACCATCGAGAAGAACTGATACAGACTTTTCACCAAACTCGTCATCTGTAACAAGAGGAATTGTTATTTTTTATTTTTAATAAACTGCGATGAGGGCAATCTTTTGTGTGTACAATAAATACTTTAGTTGCTCGCTCAAAATACTTTTACGTGTCTTCTATAGAGGCTTCTTATATATTGACGATATTACGATATTAATTAATATTATTTTAAAGTAAAACTTTTTAATCAAGTGATTTTTCTATGGCGTCACAGCGAAATACTCGAGTAGTACATTCGGGTCTACTCGGTTCTATTCGCCTCGGCTCAACGAACTCACGTGTTCCACGCATTCATACAGCTGTTCGCAGCTGCTCGCGACAATGTTACATACCCGTGGTTATTATTCATTGTAAAAATCATGAATGCATGTAATAAATGTAATATAGTATCGAAACTGTCGATAATATCAGTGGTTTATAATAGTTCAGTGAATGTGCACAACGAATCAACAGTAAAAATATTTTGACGTGACAACGTCTTATAAATTGGTTTGCCGGGTGACACTTCAAGAAACTGCGTTACGCTCCGCTCACGTTATGCGCTCACAATGAGAGCGAGTGAGAGGCACGCGTCCCTTCCACTCGGGCATGGTTAGCCCGCCTAAGAGCGAGAGAGACAGACATAAATGTTTTAAATATAATTCTTTGTATAAATAAATGTTTTAAATTGTTACTATTATTTCATCCTTCTTCCTACTATACGAATGAATATTCACATTAAAATTATTTTACCACTCAAAGTCGTTGTCACGTAAAACTTTCGCCCGTATACCGACTTTACAGGCAACCAATTTTTTTTTTTTAATATAACTGCAATTTTTTATGCAAAAGTTTCACTTCCCGTCTTTCGTCCCGTGTGTGTAGGTGAAGCGAACGACAGTTGAGGGGAGATATAATTTAGTGAATATAGAAAAAGAGAGTTAAGTTTCCTATATTTTTGTAGGAGCAACAGAGAGAATTGCGAGCACATAATTTCGTTCTCTCTTTCTTTCATAGCCAGTTACATTTCGTATATCTAAGACACAGTGCAGGCCTATTGTCTATATCACACTCTAGGAGCAAAAATAGAGTAGTGCAAATATACATATAGGTCTACACAGACACACATATAGATGGAGCTAAAGAAATTCTCTTTCAGTCATTTGGTCTAAAGCAAACTCGTTTTTTTACACACACTATTTGTTTTCTCTCTGTTTGGTTCCTCATCATCATCATCATCATCACAGCTTATTTACATCTCATTGAGCACACTCCACAATAAAAGTGAAAATAACTTACTGTACCACGCTGGTCAAATGTATTGATATAGGGTTTTATTTCGAGTTTTTATATTTTGCATAGATGTTATATGTATATGTCGGCGTTGAGCCAGGAATATTGATGTCGATAGTAACACGATCACTATGTAGTCACTGTATTTATTACAAGTTATTGCCGGAGCAGTGAGTGAAGTAAAACTGTCCTCTATTCTAATCTTACAATGTTTTTATAACCTCCGCTTTACAATGAAACGGTCTAGTCTTAGTAACTACAATTACTTTTTATAACAAACCAATAAAACAATATTGTTAACTATCTGAATATAACTAAATAATAATGATAAATATTCTAATGCATTTAACATAATTCCAAATAGTCAATTTTACACAATTTACATTAATGTAATTAAAGGAAATATTGTTCTCATATATTGTTCAACAGACGGCGCTCTAACTAGAAATAAATTACAATCTTTATTGTGTAAAAACAACTATATATGGTTACAAACAATTACATTAATTCTAATAGATTTTAATTTGATCAATTATATAAATATTTAAACAATTAAATCAAAGATTTCTGGAAATACATTCAAAAAGTGTCTTAAATATCATAGCATGGCAGTGTTGTTACTACAAATAATTATTTAAATATTAGTTGCAAATATTTCAAACATGTTTACAACTTATAATGGGCATGATGACAGTAACCAAAAATCACTAAAATAATGTGTTCATCTACTGTAACACAAAGAATATATCTTGGAATAAATATTTATTTTCTTTTATAAGATGCGATTATTAATTTATTTAATAAAATAAAACTACAAAATACACAAGTCCGCCATGTTCAGCTAAACACCAATCAAGTTGAGTTACGTCACTCCTATGTGCACCTATCATTATCATCGCAAATTCTGTACGAAACCCTACGATCGTTACACTTATTAATTGTTTTAACTTGCATTTAAAGAGTATTTCGTGATTTTTATCGATCTCTTGCTTACTTTTGTGTTCTTACTAAAAATATAAGTCATGGAAGAAGGATTCACCAAGGCAAATAGCTCTAATTTGCCTAGAGTTGATTTGTTAATGCTGGGAGAGTACCTAGCATCATACAAAGACTTCTTCTGTTCAGCAGAATTTAGAAATGTCAAAACTACGATGTAAATAAAATATTGATTAATAATCTTCTAACACCAATAATTTAAAATCTATTTAAAAATATGTTATTTAAATATTGGTTATGTTATTTAAATAATGCTTTTGTAAACTTGGTATTAAACTGCAGTTATATAAAATCACACACCAAATAAAATATACGATATAAAGTAATTACTTACGTCAAAATGATCTTCACAGAAACAAATAGTCTCCTATTTATTTATTTAAATTTATGACTTTGAATTTCGCCGTGCAAGATTAAGCCTTACCTATATCTTACTGTTTTATTGTGTGGCACATAAACAAACAGTTTGTTATGAGTTTTATTGATGTATTAATACATTGAGGAACCGCACACCACTTATAGACTTTCAAATTAAAGTCTAAATAAAATATATCGGATTTTTTGCTTTAATTCCCTTACATTTACAACTCAACGTGACGTCACAAGCGGACGCCATGACACTAGGCACCGTTTTGGCGCTAATTTAAATGCATTTAATTAAAATAGCATTTATTTCTAAAGAAACCGTACTTATTGCAAAAATAATATGTTTTTTGGTAATAGTGGTTATTTAAGAATATTATAAAACCGTTTTTCAAAATTAGTCATCATGCCTATTGATAACACATACATCAACAATTTACAAATATTGCCGACAGAGGGCGATATGCGCCCATACGGCCATACTGACTCCAGCGCGTCCCTTGCGCTGTTAAGGCGTCACCCACCAAGGGATCTAGCCAACCACAAGGCATCACCACCACGGGATCTAGCCAACCATAAGGCATCACCACCACGGGATCTAGCCAACCATAAGGCATCACCACCACGGGATCTAGCCAACCATAAGGCATCACCCATACGGGATCTATCCAACCATAAGGCATCACCCATCCTGGGATCTAGCCAACCATAAGGCATCACCACCACGGGATCTAGCCAACCATAAGGCATCACCCATACGGGATCTAGCCAACCATAAGGCATCACCCATCCTGGGATCTAGCCAACAAGACCAGGTTTTAAGGATACGCATGGTGGCCAGCCAGCGCTTTAGGAAGGATGGTTTGGATAGGAAAAATAAAAAGCATTTGTTTCAAAATTAATATTCACCCGCCCATACGGCATTGCTGTGATCAAAAAAAAAATCAGTCTTTGCAACAGGCGCTGGTCATAAAAGTCATGGCTAGCGATACTTACATCACATCCGCGGAGATAATTATGCTTCAACATGTATCGGTCATTAGGCAATACCTCCTAAAGTGCCACGAGACCCTCGAAGAGAGTGCGTCGATCGTGACGATGCACGAGAACAAAATTGCCAAAAATACATTTATTTTGGCTCTATCTTTGTCAAATCAATTAACTCGGAAAAGACCGCTCGTCCATCCTCATCGTACAGACGTTAAATCTTTTGTTCGTTCGTCGTAATTTACCTGCAAAATCTTAATAAGCAGCGGTCAATATTTTGCCAAACAATACTCCCAGTAATATTGCAGTTTATAACCAACTGGAAATCGCAAATAGCACTGTGGCATGGTTTATCAAGCTCAAGTACAGACATTAATATCTTTGATAATTTTCACAACTAGTCCCACTTAACCATTTGCTCTACTAGTTCCCTTAGCCACAAGGTATATTCCATACCGTATTTATTCATTATTATAAGAAGAGACGAGTTCCAAATACAGTTACAACTTCACAAAAGACCTCATAGCCGATTGTGACGTCTTTAGTGTAAACTACTATAAAGACATGCGTATTCTGGTTGATGACGTCCGCCATGAATGTAGCCTGTAATGTCAGCGAACACAGTATGAAAATTATATTGCAATTTTATAGATTGGAAGTAGATTGTTTTACGCCCGATTTCGGCTTCACGAATGTTAGCTAACACAATTCTTCACAAATTTTCGAACATATTCGGGTACCAATATTGTTCGCCGATTTTAGCCAGTACCTTTTCGCAACAAAAGTTGTGGTAGTCTCGCAATAGTCCTTATATTGCGGTGGAGGTAATAAACACTAATGGAAACAAATTAAATCCAAATTCAGAACAAAAATTTATGGATCGCAGAGTTGTCCTGCGCGGAATTCGAACCCGCGACACTGGCACGATATCTTAACCACTACGTCCATCTGTGCAGTGCAGTGTGATCGTAACACGAGTTTCTAACGGTAATTACGTGAAACGATACTATTTGAACATTATGGCTCAGCAGCAATATCTTGTTAAATGACATAAAGTATAGACTACTACTGTCAGAGTCAATCTCCTTTATTGAAGGATCACTCTTCTGCCCTACATGAAGCCAAGTATGGTCAAGAGTGGATGAATTTACGACGAGATAAACAATTACTTCGTTTTAGAGCATATGGTTTACTTAACACAGATTAAGACTAATCTGTATTAACCAAGCAGTCACCCTTTCGATATTCTACTTTAAACTAAAATTTTAAAGAAATGCTACCAGTTATGCACTCCTGGAGTGTGCTCTTTCTGCCTTGCCTTGAAACCTTAAGTGAATTTCAGTTACAACATAATCAGTTACCACTTTAAATAATTGACCACCTAAATGACGAAAATGCTTAATAGCTTCAAACGAAGTCTAGCGTCTTCAGCTCACGAGCGGTATTTATTTCAACGCACACGGTTCGCATACTGAACTACGCGAGGACTTTTGAACATTTAGTGATATTTAAAGTGAAGGCAGCTTATCTCATTTTCATAGCGTTATAGAGGTGATAATCTATAGGGTCTGCGTTGAACTATTTAATCAGCCTTTTAGTTTTATTGTTAACGCACTGGTCTTTATTTGCGATACACAGTTGCAGAGTAGGAAACTAGATTTAAAGCTTGAGAACATCATGTAACTTAAAACAATATTGAGTCGTTTAGATTGAAGTTAAAATCAAAGTTATAGATAGCATGGAGGGTTCATTTATCAGCAGTTACAGTTTTATATATTATACCCTCTTTAAGACTTACGGTAATACCAAACAGCACTAATAATGTCATAACCAATTCTACCTCGACACGTCATGGAAACTAACTTTGGTTGTAATACAAGTAACATCAACGATCTGGCGTTTGGCCGGAATCGAACCAGTAAACTTATTTCGGATCAGAGAACAATCAACACCAGTATGGAATAAGCTATTCAAAACTTTACCTTGTGATAATGCGATCTCTAGAAGTAAAAATAGTCCCGATTGTTAGTTAACCATAAATTTTATCGATTTGCTTACGGAAATAATTATTTTCACTATGGTATTTTCTATAACAAAAACGGTATTATAAACTTCGTCGTATTAAAGGGGTTATGAAAGTTATAAATCGAGAACTCTGCAAGCGTGATAAGTAGACGCTTCTATTTGCATCACAAAAAGGTCCTAGGTTATTACAATTAACACAATTACTAGACAGTGTAAGCGACGCGAATTATTCAAAATAAGAACTATTTAATAATTGTAAATATGTAGTAGGCATTCTATTGTTACTATGCAAGTGCGCGCGGGGTAACTGACGCGCGGGGTAATTGGTCGCGCAGGGAGAGGTTCTCGCGCGCTGCCGCGCTCACGTCACCTGGACTTGAGCGCCTTTTACGTCACGAAAGGTGCCAAATACGGGCCTTATCATTTTTAAATGTCCCGTGCTGTTTACTATTATTATTAGTCAATATCTATACCAATAAATAAAAATGGAGTGTCTAATGTCAAAATGGCTTTTTTCACGCTCACGCGGTCACCTGCACGACACCTATGCCCAAAATACAGATTGAAAAATTTTGTCTGTCTGTTTGTTCCGGGTAATCTTCAAAACGGCTGGACCGATTTCAAAAATTCTTTCACCAATGGAAAGCTATAATATCAGGGCGTAAACTAGGCTATATTTTATTTCGGTATTCACACGAGAACGGGAACTACGCGAGTAAAACTATTAAAACAGAGGCGAAGCTAGGGTGGGTTGCTAGTTATTCAACACATCAGTACTTTTTGGCGTCAATAGTCATTACATAACTCTTCACCGCCTGCACGCCGGTGAAACCCCCGGCGTCGTCTCCAGACAGTTACAATTACTGTTAGACGGTAGTTTTCGCTAACGAAAAGTTAACAAAACAAACACGAGCCTAGACAGAATCTAGGCGTGTTTCGCAATAGCTCAGATCTTATTAATTCAAGATTCACCTGTTATTACGGCGTCGATCACCTCAGAGTCCGTAGCCTCACGTCTCAAACGTTTGAGCAGAGCCTGGCCCGTTGTAGCGTAGTCTGCGTAACTGTCAGCTTGTTCAGAGGTGCAGCTGCGCCACCACTGGACGTAGCCAGCATACCGGAACTCCTTGCCGAAGGTTGTAACGATGTCATCTTCCACTTGTTGCCATGTAATTGATTGAAGCGCCCATGTGTCTGCCATACCGTTGAGTTCAAGAATAGCTTCCATTCTTGCTTCTTGCGGCTTATATGTTGAAAGCCATGAACGTCTCGTTAACATTTGCCCACCAGTCCGCGATGTCGATGATTATCGATGCGATCTCTCGTCGGGGTTGAACTGCGGTAGATAAAAATTTTGGTGCCGCCGTTACATTGTAGCCTCCGTAGAAAATGCGGCTCTCGCAGCTATTGTTGCAGCAGTATTTTGTAATCGAGGTCAGGAGATCCATCATTTGCTCCATAGTGAAGGTCATCCGTAGATCTTGAAGAGTTTTGGGGCTGTGATCCCACCGCTGCTGTCGGCGTTGAGCCAGGAATATTGATGTCGATAGTAACACGATCACTATGTAGTCACTGTATTTATTACAAGTTATTGCCGGAGCAGTGAGTGAAGTAAAACTGTCCTCTATTCTAATCTTACAATGTTTTTATAACCTCCGCTTTACAATGAAACGGTCTAGTCTTAGTAACTACAATTACTTTTTATAACAAACCAATAAAACAATATTGTTAACTATCTGAATATAACTAAATAATAATGATAAATATTCTAATGCATTTAACATAATTCCAAATAGTCAATTTTACACAATTTACATTAATGTAATTAAAGGAAATATTGTTCTCATATATTGTTCAACAGACGGCGCTCTAACTAGAAATAAATTACAATCTTTATTGTGTAAAAACAACTATATATGGTTACAAACAATTACATTAATTCTAATAGATTTTAATTTGATCAATTATATAAATATTTAAACAATTAAATCAAAGATTTCTGGAAATACATTCAAAAAGTGTCTTAAATATCATAGCATGGTAAATAGCAGTGTTGTTACTACAAATAATTATTTAAATATTAGTTGCAAATATTTCAAACATGTTTATAACTTATAATTGATAACACATACATCAACAATTTACAAATATTGCCGATAGAGGGCGATATGCGCCCATATATACTTAGAATAATAACGTAATAACGTAGAAGGATAGTCTCGGTACTTCGAACGATCCAAACATGAATCTAAAAATGCGCGCCGACGATTACACACGAACACACGCACACCACTATACAAATTATGAAGTCAAATTTTGTTTTTATTAACATAAATCGTCGAAATACTTTTAAAAGTAATGTTAAAAACCTTTTTATGCTTTTCAAATGTGTTGTGACACCATTTGAATGCACAAATCGTCATAATTACCTATTTACTTTTTAAGAGTTGCGTACGTACGTGCAGTATAGTGACATTGTACATTACGGAACGGTGCCGGCGTAAGCTTCATTAGGCTCCAATTGAAATGCTTCACTTTTTGTGTGCGAACTTACCTTGTATACGTTATTATTCTAAGTATGTATATTATAACACTTAGCTTTTACGATACCCACAGGCAAGAAAGTGGGTGGTGTATTGTATCCTTACTCCGTCACCTTTCTGATCGTACATATTTCGATTATAATTAAAATACATGAGTTTCACGTTTTGTAATGGACAATCTATGGTTGCACACGGTTCAAGCATTCGAAGTGACGAAAAGACAGTGCAAAAAACGCAGTACATATATATAGGACTTAATTATAAATTATTATTACTATAAATTATATTATTCATCACATCAAGGAGGAGATACATTAGACGTGATGGATAAGGTCTTATTGTGAACATCAACGCTATCCTAAATATCTTTTTTTAACATTTGCAGTAGATTTTAAAATTATTTCGGATATGTGAATTTCAAACGTTAGCTTCAAAAACCTCAATGAAGTTAAAACCAGAGCCTGCTAAAACTGCTAGATTCGAAAGTATAAGGTACTTAAATAATTTAGTTATAATGCAATTCGTTTCAGATACATTTCTAATTCTGATTATAAATGCCGTAATCTAATATGTATGTCGAATCATATCGAATATGAAATATTTTAAAGCTAACGTTTCAAATCGTAAGCGTTGAATCCGAAACATTTTGATGCTGGACAAACAAATCATTGTTTGTTAAAACTATCTTCTTTCGAATTTAGTAATAGGATCTCAGGTATTCTGACGGTACAAGATAATATAAATTTAATACAAACTCGGTCAAGATTTATTGGGCAGTTAACTAGTCGTAACCACATCATTTCAGCTCATATTTGTCCCACTATTGGGCTCGAGACTCCTCCACAATAGGAAGGAAATTGACCTACTATACCACGCTGGTTAGACGTGTTGATAGAGGTTTTATTTCAATTTCTCCTTCTCTTGTATAGAAGTTATATGCATATTTAATCCCTTAGTCATCTCTTACGACGAGACAAGGCACGGGGCAGATAGGGGATGATAAATTGTATTTTTACTCTGTGTTGGAAATTGTATTTTTACTTTGTTATCACACAGAAAAAAGTGTTATTCTATTCTACAACAAACACGAACATTCAAACATCAATTTATACAAATGGATAGTGAGGATGCTCATATGGTAGGTACATTCATTCATCAGCTTAGCCACGATCAGTGTTGGACGTAGACCTGCTCAATAGCCATCACCTTAATATTGCGGGTGACGCGACCGGGGTATTAGTCCGTCACCCGCTGAGAGGCCAACCGCATGAGGAAAGACCAACGTCCTCCCCGAAGGGGGGACGTCGGTCGATGGGAGGGTACCCCAAATAGGGGGTATTAAAATCAAAAAAAAAAAAATCACCTTAATATAGGTCCCATTACTGATCTCGGGCCTCCTCCAATAGGAAGAAAATTGAACTACTATACGTGATTAATATAGGGTTTTATTTTGAATTTATATTCTCTTGTATAGACATTATAACCATATTATGCCATTCTCTATTATGACACCCACGAGTGATAAAAGGGGTAGTATTCTTACTCCGTCACCACATTCAAAGCTATCTTAAGATTCATTTCCACACATCAGTAACTGCACAGTACCGTAACGTGACTGATGCGACAGTGTCGATATCAGTGATAAAATTATTGTTTCATAAAACATGTACGAAGCTTAGAATAATAACGTATAGAAGGTAAGTTCACGCACAAAAAGTGAAGCATTTCAATTGGAGCCTAATGGAGCTTACGCCGGAACTGTTCCGTAATGTACAAGTCACTGTACTGCACGTACGTACGCAACTCTTAAAAAATAAATAGGTAATTATGACGGTTTGTGCATTCAAATGCTGTCACAACATATTTGAAAAACTTAAAAAGGTTTTTAACATTACTTTTAAAAGTATTTCGACGATTTATGTTAATAAAAATAATATTTGATTTCATAATTTGTATAGTGGTATACGTGTGTACGTGTGTAATCGTCTGCGCGCATGTAATATTTTTAGATTCAAGTTTCGAACTTTCGAAGTATCGACACTATCCTTCTATACGTTATTATTCCAAGGTACGAAGCTATTCCCACTCGTCCGACGCCCAGTACCGTGAGTATTCTCTCAGTGACTTCACAGTGACGTCGGGGATTATTTGCCGCTGATATTTTTTTTATATTACGGAAGGATGGAAGACGAAAAATTAATAGAAGTTGTGCGAGAATATAAAATATTGTACGATCTGAGCTATAAAAAGTATCATCATCTTGCTCTTATGCCAATTACTTGGGGTCGACGCAATATGTCATCTTCTTCCATACGGTCCTATCAGACGTCATCTCTACAGTCACTCCCAGACTAACCACGTCATGTTAAATGAACTGTGCAGTTACGGATGTGTGGAAATGAACCTTTAATAGTATAATACCACTCTCAGTAGGAAGATTGACGGATGCAATTGGAAGTATGAAGTTCCCAACATTACTGTCCATTTTCATTAAGATCACTCAAAAAATAAAGGGGTATATGTTGTAATCGTAAGTATATATTACTATATACAGCGGCGGCCTTACCCATTGCGAGGCTCCGGGTGGATTTGTCATGTTTGATGAAAAATACTAAAGTTGTACAAATAAATAAAATTTAAGTTTTATAATATTGAAAACAAAGTTAAAAATATAATTAATAAGTAAAAATGTAATTTAAAATCTATATATTTTTTTAATTTGCTTGGGTTGTTGTGTGAGGCCGCTGTAAGCGCGAGGCCCCTGTAAGCGCGAGGCCCCGGGCGATTGCCCTGTTCGCCACCCCCTAAGGCCGCCACTGACTATATATACATAGCTTTGATCTCGGCTCATATACGTTCCACTGCTGGGTTCGAGCCTCCTCCATAATGGAAGAGAAATTAACCTACTATATAATGCTGGGCAGATAGGTTGGCATAGAGTTTTATTTCGAGTTTTCCAGGGAAATTTATTTTATTTATTTATTTAAGACAACACCCTGCACTAAGAAAATAATCCTTGTATTGCGGGGGACTTTACAAACATATAATTAACGGACAGAAATTACATCCAGACTCAGAACAACAATTTGTGGATCGCACAAAGTGTTGTCCTGCGTGGAATTCGAAACCCCGACACTGGCAATGTAGGTCGCTTTCTTAACCACTACGCCATCTGTGCAGATATTGACTTTATCATGCTGGTCAGACAGTTTGATAAAGAGTTTTATTTCAAATTTTCCTTCTCTTGCATAGATGTTACACGCGTATTATATGCCTTAGTCGTCTTTTACGACATCCACGGGCAAGAGAGAAGGAAGTGGTGTATTGTATTCTTATTTTATCACCATGCGGAATGCATAGCTTTATTTAGGTAATATCTATTTTAGCGATGAGAAGGACGGGGTAACGGTGATCCGTCTAAATGGCGATGAAGAGGTGTATGGCAGGTCGCGCACAGTCACTTTCGTTGCTCTAGATTCGAACGGAGTATACCATATCCGTTTAAAACAATTATGCAAATAATTACATTCGGTCTAACCACAATGATAACGCCAAGGAAAAATATTGCTGTGTATTGTATGTTATTAAAGTATGAAACTAACATTTAAGTGCGAACTATATGTGTAAATGACATATAAAATGTTCAAGTAATAACACATATTAATTCTATAATCTCAAATAAAACCGATATTTGAGGGAAAATTAACCTTATTCGCTTAGAGTTCGGAATATCCTAGTTATTTAGGTTCATTAAAAATTAACATGTTTGCGTTTGATTTCAGTGGTATAATTAGACAACTGTAAAGGTTATCCTTGACTGAATAGATGGCGTAGTGATACCGAGCTACCCTGCTGGTGTCGTGGATTTGAATCTTTCGCAGGACAACACTTCGTGCGATCCACAGAATTTTTGTTCCGAGTATGGATATATTTTTTGTCCATTTGTTATATGCTGTAAAATCCTCCGCAATATGAAGATTATTTCTTTAGTGCGTGTTGTCTTTTTAAAAAAATCACGACTAAGTTTAAAGTGAACTTACAAGGATTCCTTTGTTATGTTTTACTGTATTATTTTTAAGGAAATGCTCAACATCAACTGGTTCAAGTGTGGAATTGTTATTGAAATGCTTCAAACTACTTAATGGTAAGGTACGACACTAAAATATTTGGAGTGAGAAATACTAAATACATTTTTGAGAAAAGCTGTGTAGAAAGATTATAACAAAGGCAAGGTGTCTTAAAATCACTTAGGACATGGAAATTGCTAATAAATTTAGATACATTCGAGAATATTCTTTTCTATTCATCTTAACTTTTCTTTAAGTTATCACAAAAAAAATCACAACTCATATACGTCCCACTGTTGGGCTCGAGCCTCTTCCACAATAGGAGGGAAATTTATCTACCTATCAGATGTGTTGGTATAGAGTTTTATTTCGAATTTTCCTTCTCTTGTTATATGCATATTATATCCCTTTGTCGTCTCTTACAACACCCACGGGCAAGAAAAAGAATGGCGAATTTTATTCTCACTCCGTCACAGTACGGAGAAAAATATTTAAGTCAGTGATAGATATTTCTATTTACGTCTATGCAATTTTTAAAATAAGACTGTATAAAAACACTATATCAAAGACAAGATGTCTTTTAAACATTACGTAGGACATCAAAATACCTAAAGTATTTTGAGGGTTTCGAGAATATTATTATTTATTCATCGATTTAGTATTACATATATTAAATCCTCAACAACTTACGGTAAAAAACAAATAAGGTAATGTTAACATTCTCTAGCACTAAATAAAATAAATTAATTAAAAATATGAAGACATAAACAATACACATAGTGAGGAAATAAGTGATAAGTGAGTAAGCATTACATAAAGTGTGACAGTACACTTACCGCGTTTAGCTTCACATCACAGTAAGCACCAAAAAGAAGTTTCGTTATTTACATAACAGCTAGCAGCCATATCTGTGCTTAATCTATTTTATACTAGATTTAAAAATTGAGAGCGAAATATTGTTATTTATGTAAATATATTTAATAAAATATGTACAAAATTAAAATAGTTACAAAATGCACCCTTCTTTGATATACATTTTAAAGTTTTAAACTGGCTTCTGCTCGCAGCTTAAACCTTGAAAAAGTAACTTGTCTAAGGAGATATTTATATCCAAATCCGTACAAAGATTGATTAAGTAAAAAATGTAAAGTTTAACTGTTATCCCAAGGGAACACGTTACCAGATAAAAGTATCCATGAAATGATCTATTTATTTACCAATTTTCGTCCAAATTTGTTCAAAGGTTTGCGCGTAATTGAGTAGCAAACATTTTCACAAACTTTTATGATAATATTAGAATGTAATAATAATACATTTTAACGCATCTATACAAATAAATAAAATTGAAGTGTCTGTTTGTAATGTCAAAATACTGAGCTTTTTTCATGCTCACACGGGTATTTGCACGACATTTAGCTTAAAATGCAGTTAAAAAATTTTTGCCTGTCTGTTCGACTGTCAGTTTGTTTGTTTGAGGTAATCTTAAAAACGGCTGGACCGATATTGATATTATTTTACCAACAGATAGCAGTCTATATAAGGAGTAACTTAGGCTATATTTTATCCCTTGGGAACGGGAACTGTGCGGGTAAGGCGACCGAAACCGAAGGAAAAGCGAGGGCGGATTGCTAGTATATAATAAAAACATGTTGCACACACGTAAAAACAAAATAATCGCTGGAAACGTACAGTTGAAGACCATAACGTTTCCAGGTGAAATGGATGAACCCTGCTACACTCGATAGTGTATCGAGTGGTACGTTGGTAAAACGGTGACGATGGTACCAAGTCAAACAGTTCCCCAGAGCACTCCCCATGAAAGAGCCGATAGAGTACATAGAGTCACTCAAAGTCTCTCCGCCGCTCCAGTGACTCCAACCTATGCTTAAGATTGGGTTCCCCGACGATTCGAACGGCACGCCTTTGGAGGGAGTCAAGGGGGTCTTTTTTTTATTGCAAACGGTGGCAAACGAGCAAACAGTACACCTGATGGTAAGTGTTGCTGCCGCTCATGGACCTTTACAAGGCCGTTGCCTACCGCGAAGAAAGTGAAGGGAGTGTGAATGCGTGCATTGAGGCTCGGTGATACCAAGGGCACCACCAAAACCCTCCACACGCAAACACCCTCAGAAAGTTGGGCTTCCGGTCTAGCTGATATTTGGGCACGCTTGCCCAAAGATGTGAGCAGTACTCCACATGAGGACGAACTTGTGCTTTGTATAGTACAAAACGCTGTCTGGGTGTGAAGTACCGCCTGGCTCTGTTCAGGACGCCCAATTATTTGCTAGCCAATTTGGCTTTGTCCTCCAAATGACTCCTAAACTGGACTTTATTCAATATTTCGACACCGAGGATCCCAATACTGTCGGAAATTTGGAGAGTTACTCCTTGGAACTGAGGCGCCATGACAAATGGGTCCTTCTTTGCAGTGAACGCGCAAACTTGTTATAACGTTAATAAATTATATACGTTGTAACATTAAAAAAATGTAATTCATAAATGGTATTCCTTAAAAAATTTTAATCGTCACGTTTAATAAATTGAAATAATTTCCTAATCAATTTATCAACGGTGGACAGCTCGTCAAATATTCAGCCTCATCGTAATATTGTTTTAGTATAATAAGCACACAATCATTAATTATTTGTTTTCAAATTTATTAAGAAGGATCACAATCAATTTAAGTATTTATTTCAGTTCTCTTCATGTTTCTATTATTTACAGCTAGTTAATTCTGTTTCGTGTGGTGCCGGTGTAAGAATACAATTCACCACCCTCTATCTCGCCTGTGGGTATCGTAAAAGACGACTAAGGGATATAATATCTATGCAAGAGAAGGAAAACTCGAAAGGAAACCCTATACCAACACTTCTGACCAGCGTGGTACAGTTGGTCAATTTCTCTCCCATTGTGGAGGAAAATTGACCTAATGACCTACCTCAAGCCCCAATAGTGGGACGTATATGAGCTGTGATGATGATAATGATCCCTTATTTGTGTTTTACGACACCCACGACTAAGAAAGGGAATGTTAAATTGTATTCTTACTCCGCCTACGAGTAAGAAGAAAGTATTAAAAGAGGGGAGTATTGAATTTTATCCTTACTCCGTCACCACACGGAGATTACAGAATAAATAATCTTACATAACCTACAAATAAATGAGACTGACTCTCAGTTGGATGATTCTTCTAACATTTACTATCTTTATCATTTTTTATGACAAGTCATGATCCGGCCATATTAATTCGCCTAAATAATCGGGTGACCAGAGAGTGGGGTGTAGCCCCATAACCTGTCGTATTGCCTCTTACCGCTAATTGGACGAGCCAATCAGTACCTTGCCCTCGTAAAACTTGATTCCATAACAATAAAATAGTGATATAACATCTAACTTTGTTTCATCTATCAACCTATCAAATAAAATAAAATCATTTATTATTTATAAGTCCCATAAAGGCAATATTATATCTCGTTTGAAATCAATCTAATATTTTTGACATACGATCACAAACTGAGAAGATCCGGTAAGAAACTCAGCAGCTTCGCTATATTTTAAATTACTTCTTTTAAATGAAATTAAGGCCTCTAAAGGCCTCTTAAAAATGCTCAAAACAGTTAACGTGCTGTGAAGGGGGCTGTGTTCGATATTTCTCTACGTGTTAAAATCTGTAATATAGAAACCCGTAGAAGAACGGGTACAATCAACATATACTGAAGAATTAGCAAGTTAAAATGGGCAGGCCACATCGCTGAGCAATCGAACTGAGCAACCTGTTCTCGAATGGCAGCTACACATCGCACGACGCAGCGTAAGATGACCCCTACAACGATATCTTGAAAGTCACAGGGAATCGTTGGAGGCAAGTGACACTGGAACGGTCTGAGTTGCATTCTGGTGGGAAGGTCTTTAACCAACAGTAGACATCTATGAGCTGCTGGATGGATGGAATATCTGATATAAAAATAATTCGGAATGCTTTTCGAGAAAACTGCCTGAAGATTTATTAATATATATCAAAATACTTAGCCAACATTGTAAATAAAACTATGGATTTTATCGCGTTTGTATTTGATTTATGATTACCCGATTGGTCACTAGCGGACCATGAATCCGCCCGTGTCCATAAATGCTGTAAAGTGTTCGAAACATCGTGCAATCATAAATCAAATACAAACGCGATAAAATCCGTAAAGCAGTTTCATTTACAATGTGTAATACTCGCGTAAACATCAGGAATCATTACTTAGCCAACTTTAGAAAAAATGAAGAATGGCCACAATAGCAAAAAGTTTGTTCTAAATAAAGAGACATATTTAAAAATCATGTAAAAATTACAAACACTAGCAGATAAATCCATTTACATTTGTGTAACGCTTATTTTTAAATATAAGAGATAAAAATGTCTAGCAAATTTAACGGACGAAAAACACCAATGTTAAGAGCATTTATTTGTGACTCACAATAAATATATTTTGTACCGTACCGTGACACACCACGAATCTCCGAACACGGGTTTTGGGTCTAATAGCTTTTAAAATAAAACAAAGAAAGTTTGTAAGCTTCGAAAGGATGATAAATAGTCCTTTGTAAAATAAATTTTATAGAATCTATTTAAAGTAATGCCTTTTTGAATGAATAATTCAATATTGAAAACGATCATTGTCTTTTGTGCACAGAGTATATAGTCTGTATACCCTGCGAGTAATAGTCTTGGACTGGGAATTTAAAAATATAAAAGTTATAACATTAGTAATGGAAATATTTTAAATCTTTAATAGTCTGAAGAGGAATAGAAGGATCAGTCTTATTTTCATAATTTTATGCGCATATACTCAATATCTGGTTGACCGAGCTTCGCTTGGAATATTTTTGTCGAATTTATTTAGATATATATTAATAAAAAATAAAAAATAAATAATGAAAATTAAATAAAAAACTACAAAAAGAGAATAATAATAACACCGAGATTCGAACCGACGCTGTTTAAATGTCACATAATCCAAAATTAAAGAACCTGAGCTATCGGAACTCATGACGTTGACAACGAAGTTTGAATTCATATTCTTTTAAAATTTAATGTCATTGTTTGTTTTGCTAAAAACACGGACAAAACAACATTTTCTATAAATAAAACCTAGCTAGATCGATTTTTTAGACCCGAAACCTCTAGTATGCCAAGTTTCAACAAAATCGTTGGAGCCGTTTCCGAGATCCTGAATATATATATATATATATATATATATATATATATACAAGAATTGCTCGTTTAAAGATATAAAATAACATACATAATAATTACGTAAATATTTTGCTCTCATTTTCGACTAATTAAAGCTTAAATACTTCAGCCCTCTACATACATATATATAAACGTTTTATGTGCAGGTTGAAGACTAAGTATTTAATTTTATCCTTAAACACTATTATTAAACTATGATCTATTTATCTATCAGCAGTATCTAAGGACGGAACACTGCTGCACTCAATGCATGATAAAAAATCTCGAGATTAGGACCCTGTACCAAACAGTTTTAGTCAGCGAAGTGTCCCGTTATTATCCAAATGATTTAAGGTCGAAGCAATATTTACTCTTCTTATATCATACATTGGCGACCAAGTATCGGATGTCGATATCGGACGTCGTGTAGGAAGCCAACTAGGTGAACTGACAGCCTGGTGAAAGTTGCAGGGCGTCCTTGGATGTGGACATGTGGACCCAAAACTAAACTTTGTGGCGAAACATGCGGGAAGTCTTCCAGCAATGGAAGGCAATGGACTGAATAATGATGATGATATATATTGCAAAATTTTTTATAAAACTTTTATGACGGGCTGTCTGCCTGATATTAGCCATTCATGAGAATGTGATTATTGACCAGATAGCATCAGATGCAGTTAACTCAGATAGATATAGAGCTCTTAATCATCTTTTACGATATCCACGAAAAATGTAAGGACTGGTAGTATTCATAGGAGCCAGAACACAGCAACTGCTAGATCAATTACTTTTATATTACAATTTGGAAAATTTCATCATCCATCTATCAACCCATAGACGCTCTCTGCTGGACATAGGCCTCCTCAAGGTAATCCCACTCGAAACAGTCCTATACCACTTGCATCCAACAGTGTCTTGCGACTTTCAAGATTTCGTCTGTACATCTAGTAAGGGGTCATCCTAAGCTGCGTTGTCCGATTCGTGGTTGCCACTTGGGAACCTTTGTTCTTCAACCGTTGTCGGTTTAACGAGCAATGTGGCCCGTCCATTGCCATTTCAACAAATATAAATTTAATGAATTACAAAAACAAATTATTGGTTGTTTGTTGCCTTATTGGTTGTTTAAGACAACGCACGCAAATAAACGAATATCAAAACAAGCAATAGATATTTGATAAATGTTTTTAGCCGATTGAAAAGCAATAAGAATTAAAAAGAACCACCTGGAAACTGTCGTTATTTCCTCTTCCGTATTGTTTCTACATCAAGTAAAAGAAATACTAAGTATAATTTATATGTATGGAATCCAAAACTTCATGAAGTTTGTTAGATTGCGTTTACAATTTATGCCGTGTATCATCATCCATCATCATTCATCACAGCTGATATACGTCCCACTGCTGGGCTCGAGCCTCCTCCACAATAGGAGGGCAATTGACCTACTACATCCACGCTGATCAGACAGGTTGATTTACAGCTACTGCTGCCGCTCATGGACAAGGCCACTGCCTACTGCGAAGAAAATGAAGGGAGTGTGAATGAGTGCATTGAGGCTCGGTGATACCAAAGGCACCTCCAAAACCCTCCACACGCAAACACCCTCAGAAAGTTGGGCTTCTGGCTCTCTCGCTCACCGAACGAAGCGCAGTAACAAATTGCTACTACTCGGATGTCGATTTTCTGCGAGAGTGTGGTACTACTCCGGACGGACCGGCCCGCGGCTGTAGACAGATAACTGTCGACAGTGTGGTCCTATCACTCTAGATACACTCACGTATACTTTTAACATAACCTTTCGCCCATTTGATTGAGTATATACGACATAGTCTTTTACTTGTAATCTTCCCACTCACATTTGCTTTATATACAGTTACTTGCTTATTATTATATGATAATCATCTCAGCACATGTACACATTGTGAGAAAGAATCTAACGAGCTATACCATGCTCGTAAGACGTATTGACATAAGGAAAATTCGAGATAGAACTCTATACCAACCCGCCGTGGCATAGCAGGTCAATTTTCTTAATATTATAGAGGAGGCTCGAATCTAGCAATGGGTCGTATATGAATTGCGATGATGATGATAATGCCATTATATTGCAAGACCCACATGAGCCTAAATTTAGACTCATGTTGGAATGAGTACAAAATATTTTTTTTAATGTTTTTATAACAGTATGACGTATATCCATAATATCCACTCATATATCCAACTATATTTGTTTTCTGTATGGTTGATCATAATGAAATTAAAGGTTAGGAGATATCTCGTACTTGCTTCGTATATATTTAGAGTAAAATATACAATGCCTACATTCTAGAAATGTTGTTTTTGTATGCCTGATAGGTAAGTATGGCGAAGACAACACCCACGCTTGCCGACAACCCACGCCCCTTGGCAGTTAGAGTTCACAAGAATCGCATTATATTTTATCTGTTACAGAAATATTGAATTCTATACTAGCAACCCGCCTTACCCGTTCCGTTTCAGTCGCCTTACCCGCGTTGTTTCCGTTCCTGGGGGAATTCCGGGATAAAATACAGCCTATGTTACTCCCTGAATTATAGCCTTCCATTGGTGAAAAAACTGTAACTTCTGTAACTTCGGTGGCCCTTCCAAATTCTCTCTCATTGCCCTAGATGGGGTATCCCTACCGGTTTGCTCCGATTTCAAGTATCTAGGCTCGCTTCCCCAAGACGATGGCAACATTGACCGAGAGATTAATAGTAGAATGAATGCAGGATGGATGAAGTGGCGGCAGGTCTCGAGGACAATTTGTGACACCCGGTTGCCTCTCAAACTTAAGGGGAAAATATACAAGAGTGTCATCAGACCTGTTGCTATGTATGGATCTGAATGTTGGGCATTGAAAAAGACGGATGAGAGAAGAGTGCATGCTACAGAGATACGAATGCTAAGATGGATGTGTGGGGTTACAAGGTTAGATAAAGTAAGAAATGAGTATATTAGGGGAAGTCTAAAAGTGGCACCAGTGATAGAGAAGATTAGGAGCGCGAAATTGTCATGGTATGGACATGTGATGAGGAGAGATGAAAGGCATGTGACAAGGAGGATTGTCAATATGATTGTGGATGGACGAAAAAAGCGTGGGAGACCCAAAAAGAGATGGATGGACTGCGTGAATGAAGATATGCGTATGAAAGCAGTGAGTGCACATATGACGGCTGATAGGAGGCTATGGAAGGTAAAAACATGTTGTGCCGACCCCACTTAGTGTGGGATGAGGGCAGGAAAATGATGATTGGTGAAAAATTTTTGAAATCGGTTTGGTGGTTTAAGCGTGAAAGCCTAACAAACAAACAAACAAACAGACTTACTTTCGCATTTATAATATTAGTAAGGATATGTTATGATTAAAAATTTTTTTCAACATGCTATTGCTTTAGACTAAATTCTATAACTATTCCTCAGAAATCGGCCGGGGCGTCGGAAATTCTTTCCCTATAAACCCAAAACCTGCATATCAGCATGTCACTGGGTAGAAGCTCTTTTCTTTTTGAAGTCGTCCGTATTTTCTCAGGTATCGTCTCTTATTGATCACCCGGCTAAGATTATTTGTGACCAGGACGTCGCCCTCGCATGTCAATGACCGTAAATGAATTTATGTCAAGCACCTCGATTATTTCTCGGTGTACCGTTAAATTCTCAACACAATCTTGAGTAAACGAAATAATGACCAGTTACCATTAATTGAGGTTAGCCAAAGGTATCTCAAATAAAATTACAGTAAGACAACACCCCGATGTACGGCCGGTTTCAGGCACGTTTTCATCAAGATTACTCCATGTTTCATTTTAATTGAAACCTAAACAACTGTCTTTGTATTTAGGTCTGCCTAAATCAACGTTCTGTTATGTGGTAACTTGTTAATTAAGTTAATGGTGGTAATCGTAAATCCGATTGTGAACTCCAGTGTCTCCAATTTCAGAGAGTAACGAGAGCGCTTATCCTGGCAAATCTCATATCAATTCTGTTAGCAAATCCATGTGTTAAGCTAAGTTAAGTTATTACCTAGCCTCTAACATCGTATGTCCATTGGTGGCATCAATAAACTGATATATTCTGAGATGGTGATGATATAGACTTCTTAAAAGTGTTTTTGTTTTTTGCTAAATTAAAAAATAGTATCCGGATGACTAAACTTGAACAGGCTCGGTTGTTTTCTGGTAAATTGTATTTTATTGTCCTATTTTTAACCCCCGACGAAAAAGTGGGGTGTTATAAGTTTGACGTCGCTGTTTGTGTGTGTGTGTGTGTGTGTGCGCGTGCGTGTGCGCGCGTGCGTGTGTATGCGTGCGTGTGTGTGTGTGTGTGTGTGTGTGTGTCTGTGTGTGTGTGTGTGTCTGTCTGTCTGTGATATCGTAGCTCTCAAACGAATGGGCCGATTGCAATGCGGTTTTTTTTCATTCTAAAGTCAGTTTCCTTGCGGTGGTTCTTAACTATGTTTGGTTAATATCGGCCCAGAAATGTAAGAGTATCAACTCTTTTCCAAAATGATGTAATGGCGTATGATTACTCGATTAAGTGCTTCACGCGTGCCAATATAATCTGTAGAAGCGAAGGTAATAATTTTTTTTTATTATTTTAGTTTGTTGCAGGGGTTATCCAAAATTTGCAATTTTACTAATTATTTAAATAGTAAATTATATCACAAGAGAAGAACTTTTGTTCAGAAGGAAAAATTTAAAAAAGGAGACGTAATGATCGTCTTGATTAAAGGTCTGACCGATTTCCCAACTAAGCTATTTAAATTCTTGATAGCAGTGACTAAATTTACACACATTTACATATTTTTTTATTATCTAAAAGCATTGATAAAACGAGATTGTCTAAAAATGGAACCTAACTAGATCGATTAATCACCCCCGACAGCCGTTTTCTATACAGTACTCTAAATATATAAGGATATACAAGAATTGTTCGTTTAAAGATATTATAGTCCATAAAATATAGCTTGATCTCTGTGACAGATGTCAACGAAACCGACGAAGTAAGTTTGAACGATATAATTTTATACAATATACAATTAGATATATAATTAGATACAATTTTATTTTGTATCACATATATTTTCATTCTTTTCGTGCCAGTTTTATTGCTACTGAAGTGCAATATATTATAAATATAAAGATATTAACATTCATGCTTAAAATGTACCTCGTAAGTACTGCAATACCTAGTAAACATTTTATAGAAAAATGACGCTTACGCACGTACAAGGTTATACTAGGCTGAAAATAAAAAAGAGATGGGACAGTCGATAGACGTAATTCGATAACCGATCTTCATTAAATTTTTCATAAAAGAAATACACCCAAAATAGTCCCTAAATAAATCTTTCAACATTTTTTACTATTACAACAGACAGTTACAGACAGTTACATTATAAAATACATACACTTAATTAATTAAACATTAAAAAACAACTTTTTGTGTCAGAGTAAACGATACATAGTATGTATGCATTTTTGCCAATAAACATATTCATTCATAAAATAGTCGCAATTGATCAATTGATCTAACGACTCTCCCTATTATGGCAAAAAATGATAAATGTTCTAACAGGAACGCCCCAATGATGATAACAATAGTGATGTTGACCTTGATTGTACTTCTTTCGAATAATTAAAAAAGTCAAAAACAGTTTTTGTTTCATTTAAATTCAAAAAGATTTTCATTGATTGTATTTCAATTATAATAGAATATCACAATTATAAAAATAAAGAGTTTTATCGATAAAAAACTACGGACTTCATCGAAAGCGTGACAGCACTAGTGACAACTATCACAGAGATCAAGCTATATTTTATATGGACTATAGATAGATAATTTACCTCAAAAGTTCAGTAACCTCTATTTATGCTTTAAAAAACAAAAGAAGTTGGAGCAAGAACATGGAGTTTGTATTTATCGATAATATAGTATATTTATTAGAACATTATTCAAATATTAAACACATTGAGATACCTCAGGGAAAATGGATATGGGCAGATTTTGTTTAGTATGTTCTTCCAATAGCAAACAACATTACTTACTATAAACAATAGTATGTATTTTTATTCAGTGAAATAAATAATTCTGGAATGATAAATTATTGTAATTATATGGAATGACTATGTATTTGCCAATTTTCCTCATTATTATTAATATATTCACGAAGGATTTGGAAAAGCTGACTTACAAGTTCATCATTCACAATCTCCAAACGATATGAATTTAGCGTCTACAAGTAAACAAAAAACGGCTAAGTACGAGTCGGACTCGCGCACGAAGGGCTCCGTAGCCCTCTTAAATATTTATTTTATTTTATTTTTAGTAGTTGTTGTTATAGCGGCAACAGAAATACACAATTTGTAAAAATTTCAACTGTCTAGCTATCGTGGTTCTTGATATACAGCCTGGTGACAGATAGACGGACGGGCAAAGTTTTAGTAATAGGGTTCCCGTTTTTACCCTTTGGGTACGGAACCTTAGACAGCACACAAACCTTTTTTCAAAGACAACAAACACCCTTCACTAAACAAATAATCGTTGTATTGCGGGGGATTTCACGAACATATAAGTAACGGACACAAATCACATCCAAACTCAGAAAAACAATTTGTGAATCGCGCAAAGTGTTGGCCTGCGTGGTATTCGAACTAATGACACTGGCACAGTATGTCGGTATCTTAACCACTACGCCATCTGTGTAGACAAATCTATGTTTCTACCGGCTCAAAACCGTTACATTAAGAAAAATCCTAGCACGAAAAATTCTACATTTTTTATTGCTTTGGATGACGAACGATAGCTACCGTTGATGGATCGCTACAATACCAGAAGCAGAGGACTGCTACGTCACAGTCTAACGTAAATAGTAACTTTGCCTCTCTTGCAAAAAGAATGTAGCGTATATGCTACTACTCAAAAGTCGATTTGCGAAAGTGAACTGCTACCCCAGATGAGTCGACCCATTTATGATTTTCTCATTCTCTCATTCTCACGGCTCATACACGTCCCACTGCTGGGCTCGAGCTTACCCTACAATTGGAAGGAAATTGACCTACTATACCAGGATGGACGCCTGTCCATTCAGGCGGATTGGCATAGAGTATTATATGCTCTATGCCAATCCGCCTGGATTATCATAGGGTTTTATTTCGAGTAGTCCTACTCTTGCATAGATGTTATGCATACTGTAATACCTTGGTCGTTTTTTACGATACCCATGGTCAAGCAAACGTATGGTGAATTGTATTCTTACTCCGTCACCAACCAGGAGATTTATGATTACGTGAAAAATACTTTTAACCACATGTAGCTCTACCATTAGAAAGGGCCTACATTAGACATCTTATTAATATTACACGCAAACATCAGAAATTCAAGACATTTAAATAAATTTTAATAAATTTGTTCCGTGTGGTGATGGAGTAAGAATAAAATTCACCATCCCCGCTCTTGCCCTGGAGAGTTGTAAAAGACGACTAAGAGAGAAAAGATGCATATAACATCTATGGAAGAGAAAGAAAACTCGAAACAAATCCCTATACCAACACGTTTGACCAGCGTAGTCACTTTCCCTCCTATTGTGGAGGAGACTCGCGCCCAACGGTAGGACGTATATGAGCCGAAGTATTGAAATAAAAATTACAATACTCTACACACATCTTGTTAAAATATTTATTAATATTCTGACAAAACTAAAATATCTAATACAGGCATTTTCATTGTAATTTAAACGTGGCATTTGAAATATTCAAATTATTTGTATCAAAGTTTATTAAACACAATTTCAACATTTATGAAAGTTTCACAATACCGTTCCAATAGAATGGCGACAAAATAATGAATACTTTGATGTAGGCATCTATTCAATTTATAATGTACTAACAACTTGCCCTCGCTTCGCTTCGGTTTCAGTCGCCTTACCCGCGTAGTGTCCGTTCCCGTGGGAATACCGGGATAACATATAGCCTATGTTATTCCCTGATTGTAGCTTTCCATTGAGAAAGAATTGTTGGAATCGGTCTAGTAGTTTCGGAGTTCAATACAAACAAACAAATCTTTCCTTTTTATAATATTGGTATAGACTAGCACGCTGCCCTCTCTTCGCGTCGATTCCAGCCGCCATGCCTCCGCATTTTACATATTTACACGCCTCTTTCCCATAGGGGTAGGCAGTGACTACTTCCTTCCACTTGCTACGATCTTGACATACCCCTTTCTTCGGTTCATGGTATTTCTAACCTGGCCTTTCTTAAGAACGTCTCCGATTTAATCATGAAACGTCCGCCTTGGTCTTCCCTTCCAACATTTGTGTTTATTTAATAGCTTTAACGGTAAAACAATAAATACTTTTCTTTTTTTACTATAAAGTATTTTTATCTCGAGACTTTCTCCTCTTACATTGATGTTAAAACAGTCAGTCGGCAGTCGTTTACGACATCCACGGTAAAAAAGGGGGCAGCGAATTGTATTCTTGCTCCGTCACCACAGATACGCGAATATTACACATCCTGCTGGTCGGTTTTTTTTTTTATTTTCTTTATCTTATACCAATGTTATTTGATTACCTTAATCGTCTGCTACGAATAATCGCGAAATACGATCGGTTTATAAAACATAGTATTCTTACACCGTCATCGCAGGCAAACGATAGTTTAACTACGCAAAAACATTATCTGTTAAATCCCTATTGTAATAATAATGCCCGACGTATAACGAACAATAATGGTGAATATGACATACACGTCAAAGGCCTCGTAACGGAAGTGTATATGCCGCTGACAGATGTCACCCTCACTAATGACGTCATACAGCCTATAAGCCTATAGGACAATGTTTTAATCCGTTCAATGACGAATTTTCATTCATTTTTTTCAATCTCTTTCGCTGACATGCGCTGAATGTAGTTTACTACATTTGTTGAGTCATCCAACTCAACTTGGTCGGACCACGGCGAGGGCGTCACGGTGAGGGGGCGCCAACAGCGGTTCGCCGCGCGCCGCGTCGACCGATAGAACATTAAGCTTACATACATTGTAACGCGTGCGCACATCACTTATTTACTTTTCCTTATACATTTTTAAATACTTGCCGTAGTTGCGACTTTCATTGTTAACCTTTTAATAGTTTCTTTTAAATTATAATTATATACAGTCCACGGCTTTTATTCCGCCTACCAACTAAGGAATCACTCCAATATACATGGTCCTTCGAGCCGGATGATGACGAAGAGTATTTATTGATTTCTGATGTTTACGCTCAAGCCGGCAACAAGTTTATGGGATGATGATTTATACAACTTCATATGCATCATTCAGCATCTTCGTCACAGCTTCTATACATCCCATTGTTGGGGTCGGGCCTTCCGCACAATAAGGGAGAAGGAAAATGACGACCACGCTAATTAGACGTATTAGTATAGGATTTTATTTCGAGTTTTCTTTGTCTGGCATAGATGTTCTATGCATAATATATCCCTTAGTCGTCTTTTACAACACCCATGGACAAGGAAAGAATTGTATTCTTACGCTGTTACCACACGGATACGCGAGTATCTTATATCTTTAAACGAGCAATTCTTGTATATATATTAAAGATCTCGGAAACGGCTCCAACGATTTTGATGAAATTTGGCATACTAGGTTTCCGGGCCAAAAAAAATTTTGTCGTCAACGTCAAGAGTGGCGATAGCTCAGTTGGGAAGTTGTCCAGTTTTCTTTTTGTTTTGTTTTGGCATTCAAACAGCGCCGGATCGAATCTCGGTGTTATTATTATTCTCTTTTTGTAATGTTTGATATTTTTTCATTATTTAATTTTTATTTTTTTTAATATATATCTAAATAAAGTGCTGTGTGGTAGCGGCTTCGAATACTACCAACCCTTGCTTTGCTCGTGGGTGTCGTAAAAGATGACTAAGAGCCCTAGATTGACCCGGACCAACTCCATCTGGTACCATTTGGGTCAACGATTGCATTCCCGGGGAGGGTTGGCGTCGGGTGGGCGGCCGGTCATAGAAGTCATTGCCGAAACTTTTTGCAATATGTCAAAACAGATGACATATTGCGTCGACCCCAAGTAGTTGGGATAAGAGCAAGATGATGATGATGATCTAAATAAATTCGACAAAAATACAACAACAATATTCCGAGCGAAGCTCGGTCAATCAGATATTTACAGATTACAAATGAAACAATTCTTACGGATTTTATTGCGTTTGTATTTGATTTGTCATTGCCCGACGTTTTGAATATTTTTCAGAGTTCATGTCCGTTACCATGAACACGATTACGCGATACGGATTTAACCGTAAAACAGAAACGCGACAAAATCCGTAAAATGTTTTTTTTTTATTTGTAATGATCTCTTCATTCAGTCCATAAAATCACACTGAGCCGAGATAAAGGTTTTATTTAAGTCAGTGATGTTACTTAATAGTCATTTACGAAGCATATACTACTACTTTTTTTTTGGGGTGGGTTGCGGTCAGCGCGCTCCTAGCACCACTCCGTCCGGGGCGACAGAGGGGCGTAAGCACGCACATCCGCAACCCACCCACGATGCACGTCGCCTTCGTCGTTGGGACAACTACCGGAGCAGGGTAACTTGTCATCAGTGGTCGGCCCGACGGAATACCCCCCCTCGGGGTGGACGTCGGTCTTTCCTCACGCGGTCGGCCTCTCGGCGGGTGACGGGCTAATTCCCCGGTCACGTCACCCGCGGCCTCGGCTAGGATGGCATGAGGCGCAGGTATTCGCGCCTACGCCGCCCCAGTCGCCAGCGGGGGATCGCATCATCGAGGATATACTACTACTGACGGATTGCCATCTGATGTCATCTGTGCTAGTAACGTCATACAGTTGTCCTTAGCAGTAGGACCACACTATTGATAGTTGTCTGTCCACAGCCGCGGGCCGCCCGGCCGGTACGTACGGGGTAGTACCATACTGTCAGAGAATATCGACGTCTGAATAGTAGCAATTTGTAATTGCACTTCGTTCGGTGAGCGAAAGAGCCGGAAGCCCAAGCTACTGAGGGTATTTGCGTATGGTGGGTTTTGGTGATGCCTTTAGTATCACTGAACCTCGTTGCACGCATTCTTCACATTCTTCAAAATAGGCTTAGCAAGTGTCTATGAGCGACAGCATCACTTACCATCAGGTGTACTGTTTGTTCATTTGCCACCGTTTGCAAAAAAAAGTCAGACAACAATATGTGGTTAAAACACTGCAATGACAACTTTCCATGTAATTATTCTCAGCTTTTCATTTCCCTTGCATAAGTTACATTCATAATAGAAAAGTATTTAGTCAACAAAATCTACTTTTTCTCAGCCTATATACGTTTTACTATTGGACCTGGGCCTCCTCCTCAATAGGAGGGAAATTGACCAACCTATACGAATCAGACCTATTGGCATAGGGTTTTACGTCGATCTATCCTTCTCTTGTACAAATGGTATCTGCTTATCATATCCCTTAACAATCTTTGTGGTCGGTGGTGAATAATATTCTTACATATATACTTTAAATAATTTAACTAGCTTCTGCTTGCGACTTCGTCCGCGTGCTATTAATACTTTGGGCTACCGCTAACTTACCGCTAACCTAAGACTTTGTTTACGCAGAAGGTGAAAATATTTTATAATAAAATATTCTATCACACATGATTTTTGCAAAAATTAAGCCGTTTACGCAGCGGAAGCTCTCAAAGAAAAAAAAACACTTTTGAAACATTCTTCATTAGTGCTCCGCTCCTGTTGGTTTTAGCGTAATGGTATATAGCCTATAACCTTCCTCGATAAGTGGGCTATCCAACACTGAATTTTTCAAATCGGACCAAGAGTTCCTGAGATTAGCCAGTTCAAACAAACAAACTCTTCAGCTTTATATATTAGTATAGATAAGCCCTAAACATTTATATAATTTGTAACTATCGTAAAATTGCTTTCTATATAACTAAATAACCTATTATTATTATAATATATGCATGCTATGATATAAAAAGTCTATAATAACATGCTTATTAAGCTTTTCTTCATTATTTTCATGCATCTAGTTATGAAAATCCTACGCAAATTGGAAGAAATTTTATTTCTGTTATTTTTCTACCATTTTTTAATGACTAAGGGTAAAAAATAAAATAAAAAACAAAAATAAATATACATATTATTATAGAAAATTTAAGGCGAAAAAAATGAGCATAACAAAAAAGGTTTCATTAAATTATTTTTTGATATTTTACAGCATTTTTATAAAGAAAATAGTTAAAAAACCAAATGCAAAAACTGAAATTTGGTATAATAAAAGTATAAAAGTAAATATAAAGAAATATCTTTCATAAAAACGAAACTAAAAAGTTTCTTGATACTTATAAATAAGGAAAAACACAAGGAAATCTCACCATGTTTTTACGGATAACGGAAATGGTTGTAGAGACTTTTTTACATAAAGAATGTAGAGCTTTATCTCTGACACTGTGGTATAAAGTAACTTACCCAAACTGGCATCGTAAGTGTTCATGTATTCCGAAGTCATAAATTGTGATACTAAAGCCGTCTTCCCCACACCGGCGTCGCCGAGCAAAACAACTCTGTGTTTTGGTATCTGCAATAGAAATATACGCATTAAATGACAATGTACTTACTTGTTTTTATGTTATTTATACGATGATTTTTACTTTAACTTTACAAACGTGATAAAATTGAGCTACTGAAAGATGAAGTATCATAATTTTGAATTTCCCCTCGTATTTTTTTAAAAATTATTCATTGGAGTAATTTTCTAATTCCAAATTCCCTCTCATTGTGGAGGAGGTCCGAGCCCAACAGTGGGACATACGTGGACTGCGATGATGATAATGAGGATTTTTTGAAAAATTATTCATTGGAGCAATTTTCTATATAAAATACTTTTATGAGATTCTATAGGACCTTTCCCTGTGGTGACGGAGTAAGAATATAATTCACCACCCCCTATCTTGCCCGTGGGTGTCGTAAAATACGACTAACGGATACGCATATAACATCTATGCAAAAGAAGGAAAACTCGAAATAAAACCCAATTTCAACCTGTCTGACCAGCATGGTATGGTAAGGTTGATTTCCCTCATATTGTGGAGGAGACTCGAGCCTAACAGTCGGGCGTATATGAGCTGAAATGATGTTGATAATAGAAAAAAAAACTCGAAATGAAGAAGAAGGAAAACTCGAAATGAAACCCTATACCAACATGTCTGATCAGCATGGTATAGTAGGTCAAATTCCCTCCCAGTCTGAAGGAGGTCCGAGCCCTACGGTGGGACGTACGTGGGTTATGATGATGATGATGTTGAAAAAGATGTTTTGAAAAATAATCTTTAGAGCAATTTTCTGTATAAAACACTTTTATGAGATACTATAGCACCGCCCTCTTCTTTGTAATGTGATGCTCATCATCAAAGATACACGACAGAAATGAACCGTCGTATTTCAAGGCAGATGTTCATTCCCGCCGGGCTGGCCACGAACCCGCCAGGCTGGCCACGAAGGACAAGAACTCGGTACTGGTGGCCGGCCCAATAGCGAAGGAGAGCAGTGGGCTTACCTTTGAAATTAATTCTAATTTTGAATCCGATTCAATTCCAATCTCACCAAATTTATATTTAATACTCTTAAACAAAATCGAGAATGAATTCTTCGCGTTTGCCGTTGTTATTTTCACCAAATGTGCCGTATTTTATTACTTTAAATTAATAACGTTACCAAACTCGATCACCACAAAGACACTTTCTTGAAATTGTGCAACATTAACGATTTTAAACTACGTCAAAATCATGTCGGGAGTAGCAAATATTTGACTTAATCGACGAGAGTCGAATTCATTTAGTTTAAAAAAAATCCTCTGAATTTGATTCCAATCATGCGCTAGTGTCGCCAAATTTGCTCAAATTCGAGCTGCGATTGGATTTAGGATTGGAATCAAGATTTAAAAGTAGGCACATAGATACGGTGGCCGCGCGCCGCCCTTTCGTCAACCCGGATAGAACGGACGGTACGTGCGCTGACCATAGCCCACCCTTCAAAAAAAGGGCAGATGTTCTTTCATTATCGACATGATGTTAATCAAAGGGATTCTCGTGGGGAGGCCTATGTACGGATACGATATCGAAACGAAAGTATCGATACTGTACTCGTGAGTGGTATCGAAGAAAAAGTATCGTACTCAATAAAGTATCGAAACATAAGGTATCGATACAAAAGTATCGATACCCCAAAGTATCGAGTACTGAGTACTTTTCCAAGAATCTAGGTCGTGATGAGTTTTTTTTTTAGGAATTTGTCCATCGTGTTCAGATTAATATATGTCGAGCCACTTTTTCGAAGGTTCATTACGCTTTAACTAGATGGCGTTACCATAAACATGGGGCCGTAAGGTCAAGTTTAACATGGATACTTTCTACAATCTATTCGATGTCAGGTATCGTACCTGCCTAAAAGTACTCATTGAGTAAAAGTATCGAATAGAAAGTATCGAGTACAAAAGTATCGGCATTGAAAGACAAGTACTCGATACCTAACAGTATCGACACTTTTTTCTTGTCCCTAGGCCTATGTTCAGCAGAGGACGTCTGTATATATAGGTAGATGGACGATGAAAGACACACGATAGAAATGAAACGATCGTATTACATGTAATCATTTTATTCATCATTGTCATAATGATAATCATCATAGTGGTGATGATAAAAAACACGGTAGAAATCAAACTTTCGTATTAGGTGACAAATATTCTTTAATAACTTTTGAATGGAATTGCGTTTATTGTTTACTAGCAACCCGCCCTCGCTTCGTTTCGGTTTCAGTCGCCTTAGCCGCGTAGTTCCCGTTCCCGTGGGAATATGGGAATAAAATATAGGCCAAGTTACTCCCTGATATTATAGCTTTCCATTGGTGAAAGAATTTTTGAAATCGGTTTGGTGGTTTAAGCGTGCAAGCGTAGCAAACAAATAAACTTACTTTCGCATTTATAATATTAGTAACTTAGAATAATAACGTATAGAAGGATAGTGCCCATACGTCAGCCATTAAAAATTTGAAGCAAACAAAACTACATACGTGCAAGCGATTACACACGTACACACGCACACCACTATACAAATTATGAAATCAAATTTCATTTTTATTAATATACATAAATCTTCGGAATACTTTAAGTAAGGTTAATATACTTGTTATGTTTTTCAAATATGTTGTGACTCCATTTGAATGCAATAGCCGTCATAATTATCTATTTATCTTTTAAGAGTTGCGTACGTATGTGCAGTACAGTGACCTTGTGCATTACGGAACGGTTCCGGCGTAAACTCCATTAGGCTCCAATTGAAATGCTTCACTTTTTGTGCGCGAACTTACCTTTTATACGTTATTATTATAAGATTAGTAAGGATTTATTTACATTAAAGCGAAAAGAACATACGTGTCACTCTTTAAGTCTCCCATCATATAATTTTCATAAACTCACATTAGAAATTCCATTTCAATACATTTTCTTAATCCTTATCTTTAAAGAAACATATTGAAATATTACGAATTTATCAAAGTATATCCACAACATTAATCCAATGTACGTCAGCATGTATAAAGCCGAATCAATTTTACCTTGGCATTATGTAGCAAAAAATATATTTCGCGAATAATAATACCATATATATCGCCTACGAAAAGTATACAATTCATTTTATTTGCCCCGTGTTTGTTAAAAGATCACTAAGGGATATGATATGCAGATAACATGATAACATCGATGCAAGAGAAGTATCTATTCTATATATCTATACCAATAAATAAAATTGGAGTCTCTGTTTGTAATGTCAAAATAATAGGCTTTTTTCATGCTCACACGGATATTTGCACGACATCTATGTCTAAAATACAGATTAAAAAATTTTTGTCTGTCTGTCTGTTTGTTCCGGGTAATCTTCAAAACAGCTGGACCGATTTCAAAAATTCTTTCACCAATAGAAAGCTATAATATCAGGGAGTAACCTAGGCTATATTTTATCCCGGTATTTCCACAGGAACGGGAACTACGCAGGAAGGACTGAAACCGAAGCGAAGCGAGGGCGGGTTGCTAGTATATAAACTCATTTGCAAAAAAAACGGGCGGTTTTGATTTTCATTCATATTTAAAAAGATACAATACCAAAAAGGTTTCAATCGTTTGTACACGTTACTGGCCGGTTTTAAAAATGCTGTGGTATTTAAAAAAGTACGTTCTAAATTCAATTTTTCATTTGATGTTCATTTTTACAGAAAACCCCTTTTTATCCTACATTTTTGGCGCGAAGTTCCAGAAGTTAACATCGACTTTCATAACTTTTATTCAATTTTTATCGATTAATTTCATATCCTTGACTGTCAAAGCTTTATTTAATGCTGTTTGGCTGTATCAAAAATGGTAGATAAAGTGGTAAAAGCTACCAAAATTATCGCGCTGCTTGAAGAGGGTTGCAGCCAATGTTTCGTGGCTAGGAGGCTAAATGTTAGTCGCTCGACAGTCCAAAGGACCTGGCAGCGATATCAGGAGACTGTTTCCGTCGAGAGAAGGCCTGGTTCTGGAAGAAAACCATGTACCCAACCACGGGATGATCGTTTTCTTGTGAGTCGCGCATTGAGAAATCGCAAATCTTCGTATGTGGATCTTAAGAACAACCTCCAAGAAGTAAGAAATGTGCATATTAGTCTATGGACGGTCAGGAGGAGGCTTCTCGCTGCCAATATACGCAGTCACCGCCCAGCCCGCGGCCCCAAATTACTCCGTGAGCACAGAGTTCACAGGCTTAGGTTCGCTAGAAATTGTGAATCATGGACTCAAGACGATTGGAATAGGGTTTTGTTCTCTGATGAAGCCAGGATATCTCTGTTCGGTAAAGATCGACGTCGGCGAGTGCTAAGAAGACAAGGAGAACGCTTTGCAGAGGCATGTTTCGAAGAAATCACACCTTATGGTGGGGGCTCTGTTATGTTTTGGGCAGGAATAAATTCAATGGATCGTACAGAGTTAGTCTTCATTGAAAACGGCTCACTGACTGGGCATCGATACATAACGGAAGTTCTAATTTCTCATGCACAACCCGCATTGGCCGCTCTAGGTGAAGACTCGATTTTTATGGACGACAATGCTCGCGCCCACCGATCCCGCGATGTTAATGCGTATGTGCAAGAGGTCGGCATTCGTCGTTTGGATTGGCCAGCTCGAAGTCCCGACCTCAATCCCATAGAGCATGTCTGGGACGTTCTGAAACGGCGTGTGAGATCAGTACACCCGGCTCCGCAGACCATCAGAGAGCTGAAGAATGTGATTACTGCGGAGTGGGAACGTATTCCGCAAGCAAGTATCCGGGATATACTCGCTAGCATGCCCAGACGAATTCAAGCTGTGATTTTAGCTAGAGGGGGTCACACTCGATACTAAACATTTATCTGCTTTTACTTTATTAAAGAAAAACAAACAAAAAAACTTTTTTATTTTTACTTCATGAGCATATGCACTACTAGCGAATATACACTACTAGCGAGGTTTAGCATTATTTCCCATAAATTGTATCTAAATTTTATGAAATACTGATGAAAACGATTATTTTCTTATTAATTTAGCAAATTGTGTGGATAAAACTACCTATAATTATCAAACAAAGAAATATTAACATTTGAAATGGTTCATTGCTTAGGTGCCCGTTTTTTTTGCAAATGAGTGTATATATAATGAAAATGGTATTTGTTTGAGGCTCATCCACGCCTAAACCACTGATTGTATCGATATGAAACTACCACCATTCGATGCGAAATTTATCCTAGATGGTTTATAGCTATTTATTTTTCGAATTCCAACGTTCCTTCATTTTTTTATTGCTGTTTTACCTTTATGAACATTTTTCCCGCTAATAAAAGCAAAAGACAATCATTTTCTATTGATTCTTTTGTTTTAATGGATTTCAACGGAGTATATTAAACGGATTATGTTCTTTTACATTTAGCTAAGAATCTACTCACACACTCCCATGCACCCACCCACTCACACACCCATCCACTCCCACGCACCCCTTTTTTATGGGGTGGGTTATGGTCGGCGCATTCCTCACACCACTCCGTTCGAGGTGACAGAGGGGCGGCGTAAGCACGCACACCCGCAACCCACCCGTAACACCACGTCGCCTTCGTCGTTCGACCGACCACCGGAGCAGGGTTACTTGTCGTCAGTGGTACGAAGGAACAAGGGAAAAAAGGAGAAGATTGAAAAAATAAAGAAGTTAGAAAATGCCCGGAAAATAATATTGTTGATCTACATTGACGTACATTCAGCTCTAAATCTATACATATAATAAAACTGTAGAGATCGAAATTCTGTACATTGGAAAAAAAAAGGCTAAAAACCGAGTCAGGGGGGTGTTAGAAGTGAAATAGAATACATCCAGATTGATATCAAATTTTTTGTTTCTCTGTCTGTTTGTCTGTTTATCTGTTTGTACAGGCTAATCTCCGAAGTTATTGGACCGATTTAAATGAAATTTTGCATAGTGGTACCTTACATCCCCAGGCAACATTTAGGATATTTTTATCCCGGAAAATTAAAGAGTTCCTGTGGGATAGATTAAAAACTGTAGTAACTTATACAGCTTAGTACACAACCTACTTAATTGAAAATCAATGTAAAAAGATTCATTATAAACGAAATTTATTCTGAAAATCCACCCCGCAGAGGATATATCCTTATTAATGGTGTAAAATAGGGGATGAATTATGCTTTGATATTTTTCACTCTAATACACAAGTAATAAATTCATACCACCTCAATGATTAATTAACTGCACTGATAGCATAGTGGTTAAGATAACAACTTACCATGCCAGTGTCACGGGTTCAATTCCAACGCTAGACAATTTTTTGTGTGCTCGACAAATTTTTGCTGGATAGACTAGGTAGGTAGGTAAACTAAGTCTAATTTGTGACTGTCACTCATATATTTGTGAGGTTTCTCAGTAGAGGGTGTAACGCAAAATTCATAATTTGTAGAATAACTAATAAAAATCGCCCAAGTGTGAGTCGGACTCGCGCACGAAGGGTTCCCTACCATTGACTAGGTAAACAACAGTTAGTACACAGAAATTTTACATTCTAACCTTCACCTGTTACCTGATATCGAGCAAAATTAGGCAAAAATGACGTTTTTCTATGAGAGACCCCATTAAATATTTATTTTATATTCCTTGTTTATTATTATTTTAATTTTATTATTATTTGTTATTAAAAATACTACTGAGCATTTTGTAAATATTTCAAGTGCCTATCTGCTGCCATTATTAATATCGAGCAAAATAGGACAAAAAATCGCGTTTGTTGTTATAGCGGCAACAGAAATACATAGTTTGTAAAAATTTCAGCTGTCTAGCTATCGCGGTTCTTGAGATGCAGCCTGGTGAGATACAGACGGACGAACAGAGAGCGAAGTCATAGTAATAAGGCCCCATTTTTATCCTTTCGGCACGGGACCCTACAAAGGAAGGCTGTGCAGGGTCACTCGAACACCCTTTTTTGACCCCAGGCAGCAAATTATGTTGTCGTGGTATCGCCCGCGCGTGGTCATTGTTAGCATACGAGCAAGCACCTTATGGTAAGTGATACTGCTCATGAACTTTTGCCAGCCATGTCGAGAGTGTGATTCTATCACGTAAAGATAATAAAGCGCAAGCGCTAGACACCACCCGACACGACAGCAGTGGAACAAGTCAGCATGGAAGTTCTCTTCCTGTCTTGCCGAGTTCTTACGCGAGATAACTGCCAAGCAGAAAATGGCGACGTCATACGGCAGTTCTTGGTCTATCGACTATGGTTTGAGTGATGGTCGGCAGCTTTGGTAGTGATACTTGCGATGAATTCCCGGCGCTGCTCTACCCCGGGAACACAGATCTTTTTTTTTATTGCAAATGGTGGCAAACAAGCAAACAGTACACATGATGGTAAGTGTTCCTGCCATTCTCACCTTTGCAATACCAGGGCCATAGCTAAGCCACTGCCAACCACTAAGAAAGTAAAGGGGGTGTGAATTTTTTTTTATTTGAAACGGTGGCAAACGGGCGATCAGTATACCTGATGGTAAGTGTTGCTGCCGCTCATGGACCTTTGCTAGGCCACTGCCTACTGTGAAGAAATTTAAGGGAGTGTGAATGCCTGCAATAAAGTTAGCTGATACTAAAGAAATCACTAAAATCCACCAGACGAAAACACACTCAGAAAGTTGAACTGCCGGTTCTCTCACACAACGAACAATGCACAGTAACAAATTGCTACTACTCAAACGTAGATTTTTTGCGAGAGTGTGATAATACGCCCGCGGCTGTACAACAACTGTCAACAGTGTGGTCATACTATTCCCTACTATTACATAAAAAAACATATCAAAAAGTATGCCTGATGTATCTTAGTTGGAAAAACAATAATTGTTTTTATTGTTTGTAATTATTGTGGGAGGGCTCTGTGTATTTCCACATTTAAGTCCCACGGGAGAGTGCCGGCCAAAGCGCACGCTGCCTCGGTTGACATGGTACGGTATCTGTGTGTAGCCCTAAGCACCATGACTTTCTGCGAATGCCAGAAAAAAGTTCTAAGACAAGTGATCAGAGCTAACCCACACAGGTGCACCGTACAGGCCATTGATCAAACCTGTCTCGCGTACAGCCGTCAACATGTTACACCGCGTCAATGAGCAGGGGAGTAATTTGATAAAAATGAGCACCATCGCCCGGAGCATTTTGGGTTAATTCGGTTCCACTGATCGAGGACCAGATAAAATATTTGGGCTTAGTACTCTAAGCCCAAATAATTTATCTGGTCCTCGATCGAGTGGTACTGAATTAACAGTGATTGCTGTGGCGACCGGTGTATAGTTACGAGGTCTATGAAAAAGCAAATCATTCGTTTTATATATACCTACTCTACTACTTTATCTATTTTTTCCATGCATCCGGGAGCGCCTGGAGAAGGTGTGGCTGGAGGTTGACCACTTCGTGGCCCAATTTTTAACTGGCCATGGCAACTTTAAAAGTAAATTATTTTCTTTTAAACTCGTACCATCACCATTATGTCAATGTTCCACATCTTACCACGAGTATGAACAATCAGCACATCACATTCTCTGGGAGTGCGATCTCTGGCGAAACGAGCGTAACCTTATGTTAAACAGTTTGCAAGTCACCTGTGGGGTAGTATACTATACGGACCTTGTAGCAACTCGAGAAAATTTCCGTGCGTTCATGCGTTTCTGCCATACCTACTGTAGCAATCAATCTTAACGCTCACATATAGGCCCCGTTAAGCTCTTCCGTATCCGTGGTGCCGTACTGCTGCGCTATCGTAGCTGTACTCCTGTTTACTTATTGGCTGACTAGTCATTTTGTTTTCCTGTCTCCCGCTTTGCCTAGGAGGGAAGTGGAATCTCTCTTTCCAACTCCTCCTCTTTAATCTTTTCTAATTAAATTTGTTGCGGGTCCCAAGACAATTAAAATCATATCCCGGGACTGCCTGAGGGTCAAACCTCGGTGTCATTTATGGAGACCATTGTGGATCCTGGCTTACAGGAGTTACAATGGTGGGAATGTGTGGTGGGATTAGTCCCATTAAAAGAAGATATACCTACTCTAAGCGGCAGCGTGACTCATTGAATCACCACCTCGATACCAAGTATGGCCAAAGGTAATGCATATTTAAATTAAGTCCAAACTGGAGTGAGTCCAGTCTCAGCTAATATACCATACAATCACCCGTACGAACTACGACAGCTGGGAGCAGAACAAAATAGGCGTTAGTATAAAGTCCGCTTCACGCAGCGACCAATGCGCCGCGTTAAATAATCTAGAATGAGGCGCTTAAGTATAGAAGCACCCCTTGATAACAGCGCCTGCCTGATATACCAGATTGGTAAACTATTAAATGAGTTGACGACATTTAAATACACCGCCAAGAGCACCTCTCCGCCAGTAACAAATACGTAAACGTATAGGATTCAGCCGGCGAGAGAATGAGATAAAGGGTGAAGGTCGAAGGACGAAGGACCAAGGACGAAGGATCAAGGACGAAAGACGAAGGATGAAGGATGTTTCACTTCTGACATGCGTGTTTTGTACACACGATATTTTTTTTTAATTGCCAACGGTGACAAACGAGCAAGCAGCACACCTGATGGTAAGTGATACTGCCGCACATGGACCTTTGCAATACCAGGGGCACAACTAGGCCGTTGCCTACCGTGAAGAAAATACTCTTCTTAAACCTCGTTTAAAGAAGGACATGTAATAGGAGGGATATTAACCTACTATACTACGCTGGTCAGATGGGTTGGTTTAGGGTTCTATTGCCAGTTTTCCTTCTCTTGCATAGTCCTTATTCATCATTTACGACGCCCTCGGGCCGGATAGGGGATAGGGGATGGTGAATTGCATTCTTATTCCGTCACCACACGCAAACGTTCGGTTTAGCAATACTAGTAACTACTTCTACGGTACGATATAACTGTTCAAAGTTAATAATAGCTTTAAAAAAAATCAACAAAAGCAAAGTAAGCACTATAAGTATAATAATAAAAGACAATACAATTAATAATAATACTCTCAGAGCTAGAATAAACCCATTATCATAATTAATTGCGGTGAAATAAATGTGTCAAGAATCGGACCCTTGTAACAAAATTAAAACTTAATTAAATATTAACTTTTACCTTGTAAATTCAAAATTATTCATTTCTAACTTTTATATCGTACACAATAATTATCATAATTATATCTTTCTTTAATTCCAAATCATGTTGAGATCGTTTTTTGTATCTAAACAAATTAAGCAAATTATCTATGGTATATCTAGTTGATCCAATCGAAAGAAGAGGAGCAAATACTAAAATTATCTTTTTCTCAACATATTTCACGATAGTCGTACAGACTGGTATTAAGGCTGTTTATAAGGCAGAGTAGGAGGATATTCTGAAATTATTTCACTACTTTATATATTTTATAATGATTTCTGATGTTTACGCGAGTATTACACATTTTAAATAAAACCACTTTACGGATTTTATCGCGTTTGTATTTGATTTTTGGTTGCCCGACGTTTCGAACACTTTGCAGCGTTCATGGTTCATAGTATTATTGACCCGACGATATCAGATACAGTTGGCACATGTGAACGTAAAGCTCTTAGTCGTCTTTTAAAACACCTACAAACAAAGTGTTGGTAATATATTTAGTCGCTACCAATATAGAAAACTACAATATAGAAAAATATGCAATATTTCAGGAGTTTCCGTGGCATTTTTGCGATTGTGACATTTTACATGGAAGGTCATCATCATCTCATCCCACATAAGTCCTACTGGTGTTCTCAGAACTCCTGCATAATGGAAGAAAAAGCGAACCCCAATATGTGCGTGTCAGGATTATATTTCGAGATTTCATTTACATGTCTTGTAGTCATCTTTTACAACACCCATAGGTAAGAGACGTGGTTATCACCACTTCTATTCTTACTCCATCACTACTAGTCCATTGAAATGATACAATTTAAGGACCGAGTATTGCATTTTTTAGAGGACGCAATTTTATTTTTGGGACATGTGTGGGGGGTCAATAGAAGCTTAACCTCAAGTTTGTGGGGTCGCCACCCTTGTCCCCCAGCCGCCATCTTGGAAAAAGGGTTGAAAACACTTTTTTCGCGATATCTCGGAAATTATACGTCTTACAAAAAATTTGTAAAATCATAATTTATAGTAAATTGTTTTGCAAATCCATCGCCATCTTGGAAAGAGGGGTGAAAAAAGTGTTTTCACCCCTCTTTCCAAGATGGCGGCCGGGGGACAAGGGTGGCGACCCCACAAACTTGAGGTTAAGCTTCTATTGACCCCCTAAACATATTCCAAAAATAAAATTGCGTCCTCTAAAATATGCAAAGCTCATGTAACATTTCAATGGACTATACACGGAACACAACACAACATCGAAGATGTTATATAAACATTAAAACTAACTAATAGCGGTGTAGGTATTTAAATTAAAACAAATCTCCAGACAGATCGTAACAATCGTAAAAAAAGATCAGATAACAGAGCTCTTTGATAAAATATTAACTCTACCTAAGTCTAAATATAACTAATCAACGTGGGTGTTCAACTCCAGTTTAACTTTTCTGGGAAAGTATATTTTACTGTTTATAATTGCTAGCGACTACCTTAATGATGTCTCAAGGTAAAATATTCTATACAGCTTTTAGTACGAACAAATATAGAATTTTGCAATCCATCTATACATTAACATATCTTTGATACTTATAGCCGAAGTACAGACAAAAGTGACCTTTGGCTACAGAAGCTTATTTCATTTGCTTCAAGCCATCAGGTCCTTTCTTTTACAATAATCCAGACTAGTAATTCGCTCACTAAGAATATCTTACTGGGTTTTAGTGGCGTTATTGGGCATGTCTCTCATTCAGTTATATTAGACCAGTTTCTAGCCGAAGTTGCGGGTGGAGGGACCGGGATGTGCCACTCACAGAGAAACTGAGAGCGTGAGGGCAACACAATGGCAACAATGCCTTGCCGGAGCATCAAAGGGGATGGTAGCCGAAAAGGTAATCCACGGGCCGATCATAGATGTTAAGGTATCGTACCAGTGGTATATCGTACAGATTGGACAGACCATATAAAAAGATATATTGACCAACTACACGCTAGTTAAATGGACTGGTGTAAGGATCTTACGTTCAACTTAACATCTACTTCAATGAAATCATGTCATCATCATTTCATCTTATCGCCGTCCACGGCTGGACATACGCCTCCCTCATATTACGCCACAAAGTGCGGTCCTGTGCCGCCTGAATCCAACGACGCCCAGCAACTTTCACCAGATCGTCGGTCCACCGAGGTTACGTCCTACACTGCGTCGTCCGATTCGTGGTCGCCACTCGAGAACATTTCTTCCCCAGTGGTTGTCGGTTCGTCGAGCGATGTGGCCTGCCCATTGCCACTTCAGCGTGCTATGTCAGTTCCAGCCGTTCTTCTACGGATTGCCGCATTTCGGATTCTATCTTGCCGAAAAATCTCGAGCATAGCCTGCTCCATAGCATTCTGAGTGACTTTGAGCTTGGTTAGGAGGTCTACATTTAGGGACTACGTTACCGCGCCATAAATCATCACTGGTAACACACTGATCGTAGACCATCGGTCTTGAAATTATGTACTTAAATACATTCATTGTATCTTAAGTCTCATCGTCTCACCTCATATACGTCACACTGTAGGACTCGAGACTCCTCCACAATAGGAGGGAATTTGACCTTACTATAACCATGCTGGCCAGGTTGATATAGGGTTTTATTTCAAGTTTTCCTTCTCTTGCATAGATGTTATATGCATATTATATCCCTTAGTCGTCTTTTACGACATCTACAGACAAAATAGCAAGTGGTGAATTGTAGTCTTACACCGTCACCACACGGCAAATATTACGTTAAAATCTTACTTTAACCGTGTGAGTATAGTTTGGTAATAGATTATAATGGACAAAAATGGAATTATTTATTTATTTATTTTATTTATTTAAAACTTTTGCACACAAAAAAAAAGGTACAAGGCGGACTTAATGCCTTAGGCATTTTCTGCCAGTCGACCTAGGGTGGAGCAGAAATAAATTAGGCAGGTGCAATGCAATGTGAGCAATAATTTCCGAAATTTGGTTATATAAATGTGGCAAATCTAAATAATCTTATATCTAATACAAGCAAACAATACATATATATATATATATATATATATATATATATATATATACACACACATACATATATACATACATATATACATACATATATACAAACATAAATACATACATACACACATACATACACATATACATACATATAAATTTTATAAACAGCAGAGGTGATTCCTCAATGACGAGTTCATTCCGTCAGAAGGCCTAGGTATAGGCGTTTGACCATAGCCTTAAAATTATCACGACTAGGGGCCATTTTGATCTCTAATGGTAGCGCATTCCAAAGAAGAATGGCCTGGATATAAAAGGAAGAATGTACCAGACTGGAGGAGTGAGAAGGACAGTGAAGAAGAAGATTTTTGGGGGAACGGAGATTACGGTCGTGAGTAGTGCAAAGAAGTTGAAAGTGAAGTTTTAAGTAGGGAGGAGCATTAGGAGAGTTTAAAATAGAATGCAGTAAAGAAAGAGTTCGCAAGCTTCGTCTTTTCCTTATCGGTAGCCAATTAAGCCGAGATCGAAATGTGGATACGTGGTCGAATTTACGCAGGTTAAAAACGAATCGAATGCAATTGTTGAGAAGTCGGTCCAGTTTATTGAGCAGATCTGCATTCAGGTCGAAGTAGCACACATCAGCATAATCGATGATAGGAAGGATTAAGGTTTGAAACAGCGCTGTCTTGGTCTTCCCAGGAAGAAAGTTTTTTAAGCGATATAGCGAGCGAAGCGTTCCTGTTACTTTATTCGATATGGTAGTGATCTGCGTTTGCCACTCCATCGTCGAGTCTAGGAATAGGCCGAGATTCTTTACGTGTTGACTATAGGGGATCACTGTTCCGTTATAGATAATGGATGGCAAATCATGGGGATCAAGTTTGCTGATTATCCGCGGACTGCCGAGTACAATACATTGACACTTTTCTGCATTGACTGCCAAATCAAATCTTGCAGCCCAAGCGCTTATGGCTAATAGATCAGAGTTGATACTCGTGATAGCTGACTGCACGTCGTCTAACCTGGCATGAGAGTACAGTTGTAGGTCATCGGCATACAAATGATACGCACACTGAAGTTCAGGGGTTATAAGATTAATAAAGATAGAGAAGAGAAGAGGAGAAAGTATACCGCCTTGAGGGACGCCAGAGGTCAAATCGCACCAATCGGACAAAGTACCATCGATGCGGATGCACTGCTGACGACCCTGAAGATAAGATGAAAACCATTCCAAAGCATCCGCCGAGATCCTAAAGTGGGACAGGATAGATAGCAGAATATCGTGACTGACGGCGTTAAAGGCGTTAGAGAAGTCTACCAGGACCAGCACAGTGATCCTAGTATCCTCCACGGCAGCTCTCACGTCGCCAGTCACTTTAAGGAGTGCTGAGACTGTGCTGTGCCCAGGCCTGAAACCAGACTGCAGTGGACTTAAAATATCGTTAGCATGAACAAAATGTGATAACTGTTTATGGGCACAAGCCTCAAGCACTTTGGATAGGGAAGGTAGGATAGATATCGGACGATAGTGCTTAAGAAGAGAAGGACTAGAGATTTTGGGTAAGGGTAGAACATACGCCTTACGCCATAGCGTAGGAAATGTTCCAGAACGAAGAGAGAACTTAAGGATGTGAGAGATAGGAAACAACAGTTGGTCAAGAATGGTCATGATCATACGACGACTGATTGCGTCACTACCCACTGCCTTAGATTTGATAGAGAGGAGTATCTTTCGAATCTCATCGAATGCTACAGGAGAAAAAGAAAAGGAACTAAAGTTGTGAGGTGGTAATCTGGAGATAAAGTTCACTGTTTGGCACTTAGTGATGTTATCTAAAGTGGTGGAACTCGCGAAGAATTTATTAAGATCACCTAGTGAAACAGTGTTAGGTAGTTCTGTTGTTTTCTGCTTACCTAAACCAAGAGTGCCAAGGAATTTCCAGACTTCGGGAGCAGAGGAAGAGGAAATAGTGTTTGAGATGTGTCGGCGTTTAGCGTTGCGTATCATCTGGTTACACCGATTCCTAGCGGTCTTGAAAAGACCCCAATTAGAGTCGCTGCGTAGTTTCTTGAATTTGCGAAAAGCTGCATCACGACGTCTCATTGCCTTTCGTATCTCATCAGACATCCAGGGCGCAGGCAGATGCTTCAGCTTGACGTTTTTTATTGGAGCGTGAGTATCATAGAGCTTGGTAATAAGGAAATTAAAAATCCCAACTTTCTCATCTACCGTGTCAGCGTCCAGTAGGGGTTGCCAGTCAATTGCCGAGGCCTCTGCACGCAGTTTATCAACTTTTATGCCCACAAAACAGCGCAGACGCAAAACCTTAACTTTAGGTTTGGGAGGCTTAAGGATGTAGGAGAGAAAAATAAGATCATGATGGGAGATACCAGGAGCAGGATATTGGCCATGGGAAGAGACTTGTTTGGGAGAGGATGTGAGCATTATATCAAGCCACGTGTCGTCTCCGTGTAGGTTGTGGTGAGTGGCTTGAAGAGGCAACACATGAAGACTAGTGGCTTGAACAATGTGTAGGAATTTACTGGCACGGGAGGAACAAGAGGATAATAGGTCGGTGTTGAAATCACCCATTATGATGTGATGTGCATAGTCAGGCCCCAAAGATCCTAAAACCGATTCCAAATCAGTGAAATAGTCAATTGTGGGGGGACAGTAAACTACTCCGACGACCACTTTGGCTCCTTGAATCCAGACCTCGAGGAAAAGAAATTCAATAGAGGCAGGATAATGTGTTGGTGAGGAGGCTATGATTTTATATGACAGATCACTACGAAGATAGATGGCTACGCCACCTCTACGGTCAACTCGGTCGTTCCGGATCAAGACAAAGCCAGGAAGAGGATACAGGGTAGAAGCTAAGAGCGCGGAACAAGCTCCGCGCTTGTGGCGCCCCCATCATCGAATCGATGCAACCGGGTTTCTTGTCGGGGCTAATGGGGGAGCTGTTCCCCCGTTCAGTGGGACACGTTCCCCCTAGAATGGCTCCTCAGTCGGTGTTGGAAATGGACTCTCCAATCCCACCCATCACCGACTCTGAAATGACAGCGGCTCTCTCCCGTCTTCGCGAGAAGAGGAAGGCGCCTGGTCCAGACGGCGTCCCGGGAGTCGTCCTCGGTGTCGCCGCAGAGTATCTTGAGGATCAGCTACGGAAACTGCTCAACGCGTGTTTGAGGTCCGGGCAGTTCCCGGAGCAATGGAAGTGCGGAAAATTATGTCTGCTGCCGAAGGAGGGTCGCCCAGTTGACTCGCCATCCGCATACAGGTGTTGCTGGATGAGACGGCTAAATTGTTCGAAAAAGTATTGGCGGATCGTCTCGTCCAGCACCTCGAGGAAGTCGGGCCGGGGCTGTCAGAGAGGCAATACGGATTCAGAGGCAGCCGTTCAACAATTGATGCGCTGGCTGCCCTGAAGTCCTTGGCCACCGAAGTAGTGGCCAAAAAGGAAGTTCTCCTGGCAGTTTCACTCGACACAAAGAACGCCTTCAACAGCCTCCCACACGAGACGTTGAGGGAGGCGCTCCGGTATCATGGAGTGTCTTGGACTGCGGCGACGCTACTGGCAGGCGATCCGCCTTGGCCACTTGTGGTTGAGGTGTTGGCGGAGGTCTACCAGCTCCGTGCAACAGCGCGGGCCAACGGCGAGCAAGTCTCTGCAAGGAGACTGGGCAGAGCACAAGAAGTGGCCTGAAAGGAGGTTATCCGGCGGTGGAGGGAAGACCTGGAGTCCCCCGTAGCAGGGCGGGGGACTGTGGAAGCGGTTGCGCCGCATCTCCACCGCTGGCTCACAAGGAAGCACGGCAACCTAACATTTAGGATGGCGCAGGTGCTTACCGGACACGGGGTCTTCGGTAAGTACCTGCATATGATTAGAAGAGAAGAGACCCCCGGATGTCATGAGTGTGGCGCGCCAACTGATGATGCGCGTCACACATTAGAGATATGGGGCCTGGGGGTCTCAGCGCCACGACCTGTCGGCGGTACTTGGAGCGGACCTGTCGCTGCCGACCGTTATCGCAAAGATGCTTGGCAGCGACAGGTGCTGGTCGTCGATGGCCTCATTTTGTGAGGCCATCATATCAAGGAAGGAAGTGGCGGAGCGGGAACGCGAGGCGCTTGCGTCTGCTGACTCGCTTCGTCGCCGGCGACCCGGGAGGAGGAGGCGACAATATGCCCACCTACTCCCACCGCCCTGAACAGTAATGACAGGACGTGGCCAGACGGCCATGCGTTGGGGTGTCGGGGATTGAATGTCATCAGACGACCTCTCCGGCACCCCGTAAAAGCGCGGAAGGGGCCGCTGTGGTTTTAGTGGGTATTCCGGCCGCGGATGTGGTCGGTGAGTCCCACACGGCCCCCCCCGTCCGTCACTGGCGGGGGACAGTGCGTAAATGCATTTCCACAGCGTGAAAAGAAAAAAAAAAAAAAAAAACGGTAGAAGCTAAGTGCGGCTTGAGTCAACTCTCTGAAATTAAGATAGCGTGTACATTAGCACCATTAAAGGCATCGAACAGGTCACCGTGATGGCTTGGAATGCTTTGAGCATTTAAGTGACATACATTTAATAAGTTATTAGCCGGACTATTAAACAATTGACGGACAGTATCACCAAGGCCCTCAGTGGCGGAGCAAAAGCTATCATCAAAGGATGAAATAGAAGAATTATTAGCAGAGTGAAACGAATAATCATTATCAGGTAACATCATAAATTTATAAATAGTATACTAAAACTAAAATAAAATAAATAAATATTATAATTATATGTATGAAAATAGATATTATTATATTAGTATAATAAAAATGTTAATTCTAATTACATACTTAACTATTGTATGTAAAGATGCAGTTATCATTACTGCACCACCCACCAGCCAGACAGACACATCAAAAAAAAGTAAACAATTTAGAATAATAAAAAAGAAACAATTTTGAACATTTATTTAATTAATCGCCACATGATAATAGTCATAAAAAGATCCTAGATCCATTACTCATGAAACGCACATACACAATGTAGTCTTATTTAGAAAATAATAATATTTGTAATGCTTTACGGTTGAGCAATGTAGCGTTATAATGGGGATGACAGTCTGGTCAAAGCATTGAACAGCTATTAATTCGAAATGGCAAAATAACTATCATATATAAAGAGAAAATAAGCCGAGCAAAATTATTTATAAACTAGCACCCCGCCCTCACTTCGCTTCGGTTATAGGTTATAGTCGTTTTACCCGCGTAGTTCCCGTTCCCGTGGGAATACCGGGATAAAATATATCCTAGTTTACGCCCTGATATTATAGCTTTCCATTGGTGAAAGAATTTTTGAAATCGGTCCAGCCGTTTTGAAGATTACCCGGAACAAACAGACAGACAGACAGACAGACAGGCAGACAGACAAAAATTTTTTAATTGCTATTTTAGGCATAGGTGTCGTGCAAATAACCGTGTGAGCATGAAAAAAGCCTATTATTTTGACATTACAAACAGACACTCCAATTTTATTTATTGGTATAGATAATAAATTAGCCATTAAAGAAAAATAACAGAATTTCCTATTCATGTTTGTAATTTTCCATCCACCCATTCTATAAACATCCACAATTGGATCGGGTCACCCATGAGTGGACAATAATTCAATAATCACGACTAGGGAACAAGTGGTTAAGAAAGGATTTATATGATTCTCGAAAGAGCGCTGCTGCTCATTCTCCTAATGATCCCTAATGAAGACACATGGTTCGCGTTTTTTTCCTGTTATTGCCAACGGTGGCAAGCGAGCAAGCAGCACACCTGATGGTAAGTGATACTGCCGCACATGGACCTTTGCAATACCAGGGGCACAGCCAGGCCGTTGTCCACCGTGAAACAAATACTCTTCTTAAACCTCGTTTAAAGAAGGACATGTCATAGCGCTCAGGAAACACAGTAGCAGGTAGTTCATTCTAGATTTCAAGAAACGTAATTTCGATTCGTAATTTCAAGAAACTCTTAATTGTCTTCTCTAAGCCTACCTACCATTTCGCAGGAAGAGGTAGCAAAGAGTGTCAGAGAAGAGAGTCTTCTGGCCCAATTCACCGTCGACGTGTGGGGCTGTACGAGCACGCTTCATCTCGGCTCAAATGAGACCCAAGGCTGGGCTCGAGCCTCCTTCTGAATATGAGGGAAAACTGACCTAATGTACCGCGCTGGTCAAACGTATTAGTGTAGTGTTTCAATTGTTTTCCTTTTCTTACATACTTTCTATATTATGTATAGTCCCTTATTTGTCTTTTACAATACCCAGGGGAAGAAACGGGGTGGTGAATTGTATTCTTATTCTGTCGCCACATGCAAAACTCTATAATATACCGAATGTTAAAGCAAGGTTATTTAATAACTTACCGGATCCATTTCATCTTCGTCTGGAGTATCGAGGCTCGCTGAATCTACGGGTCGATACCCTGAACAACAGGAGCCATCAAACGGAGATCTATCTGACGCTCTGTAGACAATATTACAATTATTAGAATACTACAATGTTTAAAGTTACCTGTTGGATGACTAAGGAAGATACAAAGATATTTATTGCAGAAACTGTGTTTTACATGGATGTTTACAAAATTTTGGTATCAACAGCTGACCCAATTGGGCATTGCAATAATCGTTAATTCTATAATTTATTAATATTAAAATAGGTAATCGGTAATTTATCTTTATATAACATTATACACTGAAATTACTACATTTTCTTGGCAAAGTATTCTTTTAAATAAATCATAAAATACATTTTCAATCAGCCATTTTTTAAGTGTTTTTGAAAAATTTATCTTCAAGTTTTTTTACATGACTAGGCAAATGGTTGTAGACCGTTATAGCAGAAATATATGCACTTTTATAAAAAATTGTATTTTTTATTCTTGGAACATTTAAATTATACCGATATTGACTACGTACATTTAGTTTAGAATCAATCTTGAAATTAAAAAATTGATGATTTTTTCTGACAAATAGGCATAGCTCTAGTATATATATGCCTTAAAGTGTGAGGAATATAATATTCATATAACATCTATTCCATTCTATTCCATCAGCCTATAGACGTCCACTGCTGGATATAGGCCTCCCCACGAAAATACCACTCGCAATGGTCCTGCGCTACTTGCATCCAATGGTTCGGGTTGTAGTAGGTGATCGTTCTACGCTGCGTCGTCCGATTCGTGGTCGCCACTCAACATTCATTCTTCCCCAACGGTTGTCGGTTCAAAGAGCGAGTCCATGGCCATTTTAATGTGGTAATTCTATTGAGCGACTATCAGCCTTTTTTGAGGCTGACATTTAGAAATCACGTTTCAGTGCCGTATGTCATCGCTGGTAATACACACTGGTTATAAACCTTTGTTTTCAGACACTGCGGGTGTCTTTTACGATACCCACGGGTAAGATAGGGGGTGATTATTGTAGAATTAAATTACCCATTGCGGTCGTCAATCTATCAGCCAAGTGATAGTAATTATGGCATTATTCCCCTCGTTAGAAAGTTTATTTTGAATATCGTCGAAAATCCGGATAGATAAATATATCCTAAATAACTAAACCATTAAAAGACTTTTAAGATATTTTAAATAGCCGTTAACAAAGTCATTTAAATAAATAAATCTGTAAAAAATCCTCAATATTCTTCAGGAAAATAGTGTAGTTATTATTTAATACAGTTTAGTTATAACTAACTTAAAATAATCAACTGTCTAGACTGCTTTTATTGACCGAACAAAGTGAATTAACTCCACTACTTGTTCAAAACTTCTGATGTTGCTAGTTATTTAAAATACAAGTATTCTTTCAATAATATTCTGTAGTGACAGAGTAAGAATACAATTCATCACCCGGTATTTTAGGTAGTTCGGGTAACAGAAACGGAAATTAGTCCGCCACCCGTAGAGAGGCTGACCGTGCGAGGGCGATCGACGTCCCGGGAGGGATGTTGGAAGGAAAGGGTACCCCATAGGGTAATCCCGCCGGGCTGGCCATGGATGATAAGGAACTTGGTATCGGTGGTCAACCCTATGGTAAAAGAGAGGAGATACGATGGTGTATGGGGCCGTACGTCGCCCTTTCGTCACCCCGGACGGAGTGGACGGCGATTACGCTGATCATAGCCCAACCAAAAAAAAAATAGGGATTAGGTAGTAGTTTATATGGGGAACGAACTTCAGAAGCTTTTTTGCTTTTTAATTACTCGGTGTTTTTGAAGACGCTTTTCTTTTTCACTTATTTTTTTATTTGCTCTTTAGTGATAAATCCATTAGACCCCAACCTAATGATCATGGAACCACCAGTAAAGTATACTCTATCGAACAAAAAAGAATTTTCATGTTCGAATTCATTCATTTCAGCTCATATATGTCCCACTATTGGGCTCGAGCCTCCTCCACTATAGGAGGATTTACCTTACTATATACCATGCTGGTCAGACAGGTTGATATAGGGTTCTGTTTCGAGTTTTCCTTCTCTTGCATAGATTTTATATATGTCGCAGCGTCACTACCTCTGGCACCATATCTTAATAGTTTTTAAGAATCAATCGATTACGGAAACGTCAAGTATTATACTTGGATGTATTCGATATAACGTTGGCAATGATTTTTGATGTTTGTCGTTTGACGGTTACCGTTTGAAATATTACCGAGCTTACGTTATTGAGAGCGGTCCGTTGAATAGTCAGTTGGGAACGAGACTCGAGAGCGATCGGTCGTTGTTGCTGGCACGTAGTATTAAATTCACCGCGTTTCCCAGACTGAATTTATCCGTCGGCATACGTAGTCGTTAGTTGTAATAGAAAATAGTGTTAACGTTAGTTATTGAATATAGTTTGAAAGTAGCCATCCGAAGTATTATTTTATCCCATCGTGATGTGTGACCGCAATTGATAGTGATGCAGCACGGCACCCCAACCCTCGACATATACGTATTGTATCCCTTAGTCATCTTATACGATATCCATGGGCAAGATAGGGAGTGGTGAATTGTATTCTTACTTTGTCACCACACGGAAAACGTGTTCGAGTCATCATCATCTTGCTCTTATCCCAATTACTTGGGGTCGACACAATATGTCATCTGTTTTGACATATTGCAAAAAGTTTCGGCAATGACTTTTATGATCGGCCGCCTGCCTGACGTCAACCCTCCTTGGGAATGTAATCGTTGACCCAAATGGTACCAGATGGAGTTGGTCCGGGTCAATCTAGGGCTCTTAGTCGTCTTTTACGACACCCACGAGCAAAGCAAGGGTTGGTAGTATTCGAAGCCGCTACCACACAGCAAGGAAAACGTGTTCGAGTAATCTATGAATAAACATAAAAAAAAAATAAAAGGCTTTTACAAATTATGAATCTCCTCTTTTGAAGTCGGTTAAAAATATACACGAAATTAGTGTACCGTACAAAAGGCGAAATACGATAGCCGGTTCCACTCTTAATTGATAAAAAAAAGAGCGAATCCCAATGGATCTAATTGCGTCCACCCGAGGCTAAAAAGATTACTTAATTAAACCTTTCTAAAAATACGCACAATTATTTTTTTATTATATTTTATTCCATAATTTTAATTTTAACTCAAATCTGTATAATCGTTTTAACAATTATATCAATTATAGTCGTTTTGTCGTGTGGTGACGGGGTAAGAATACAATTCACCACCACCTCTTTTACCCGTGGGTGTCGTAAAAGATGACTAAGAGATATGATAAGCAGATAACATCTATGCAAGAGATGGAAAACTCGACATAAAACCCTATTCCAAACACATCTGACCAGCGCGACATAGTAGGTCTCTCTCACATTGTACAGGAGGCCCGACTCCAATAGTATTACTTCTATGGGCTGAGATGATGATGAAGAATCATTTTATGTCATATAGTCATTCTACAATATAAATTATAATACAAGTAATGCTATGTGATGGCGGTTACGAATATTACCAACTTTAAATTGTTTTTTGTTGTTGTAGATGATAAACGAGTAAATAGCACACCTGATGGTAAGCGATACTAGTGAGTGGCAACTCATGGATCTTCGCTAGATTACTGCCTACCACTAATACCTATGAGCAGGATGATAAGTCATTTTACAACGCGGACCTTTTTTTAGGTTTATTTTTAATATGATAATAATCAGGACCAAGTAAGCATAAATAGTAAAGGCGTATATCTAAACGAACTAGTTTTAACTCAGCTTTCAAGATTTGACCTAAACAAACTTGTTAAATTTTTAATTAATTTTATAAGCTTTTAATGACATTTTTCATAGGTTTTACTTCGAAGCTTCTCTATTTCGACAAATTTAATAGTTGTCCAAATAAATATATCATTTGCCAGGATTTAATAGAAAAAAATATTTTTTTTTAGTAACTGTCAAAATCTGGAGTACACATTTCGCATTTCATCCGGAATATGGAGATCCGTAGAAGAATGAATGTAACATAGTTCTTTGGATTAGCACATTGAAATGATAATGGGCTAGCCACATCGCTCATTGAACCGGCAACTATTGGAAAATAAAAGTTCTCGAGTGGGGAACTTGAATCGGACGACACAGCATAAGACGACCCTTTACTAGGTGGACTGACTGATAACATCTTGAAAGTTGCAGGGATTCGTTGGATGCAAATGGCAAAGGACCGTTTGGATTGACATACTCGCGAGGAGTCCTATATTTAATAGTATACGTCTATGATCTGATGAATAGATAAACTGCCAAATTTAAAAGAAAAATTTCATTCGTCTATAGAAAATATAGCAGCATTAATCTTAAAAGCACAAACGTAAACGTTTCGCTAAGTTATTTATCTCTCTGGGTCTTTGCTAAGTGAATTGCTATCGTCTCATTTGTGGACGAAAACATTCATCTTATTTACTTTACCTTCAAATGTAAGAACATTAATATCTGTTTGTAAATACATTAATATATGTATATTTATTGTATTCGACCAACCCACATAGCATTACACAAATAGGGACACGATATCGAACAGAAAGTATCGATACTATACTCATGAGTAGTATCGAAGAAAAAGTATCGTACTAAATAAAGTATCGATACTTAAAGTATCAAGTACTGAATACTTTTCCTCGAAACTGGCGTGAAGAGCTTTTTTTTTAGGAATTTCGACCCCGTGTGTGAATAAATTAAAATATTGCGACCCACATTTTAGAAGGTTCATTACGTTTGAACTAGATGGCGTTACCATGAATATAAGCTGTAAGGTCAAGTTTAACATGGATACTCACTACTCTTTATTCGATACGATACCTGCCAAAAAGTACTCATTGAGTAAAAGTATCGAAAGCAAAGTATCGGTATCGAAAGAAAATTACTCGATGCCTAAAAGTATCGATACTTTTTCGTGTCCTATACACAATTGTTTGCTTATGTCAAGGTAAATATATTTTATTAAGGTTTTTAATCAATGACATCATCTCCTTCATCAGCCCGTATACGTCCCGTTATTGAATCATCATTCATCATTTCGGCTCATACTGGCCACTGCTGGGCTCGAGCCTCGTCCATAATAAGAAGGAAATTGATCTTACTATACCATGCTGGTCAGACAAGTTGGTATAGGCTTTTGTTTCGAGTTTTTCATCTCTTGCATAAATGTCATATGCGTAATATATCCCTTAGTCGTCTTTTATGACACCCACGGGTATGAAAGGGAGTAGCGAATTGTATTCTTACTCCGTCACCACACGGAATATTGAATGTGGGAGGGAAATTGACCTACTATACGTTGATCAGACGTGTTGATCCGAGTTTTGTTTTGTTGTTAACGGTGGCAAAAGTGTAAATAGTACACATTTTTTTTTTGAGGTGGGTTGCGGTCAGCACTCTCCTCGTACCACTTCGTCCGGGGCGACAGAGCGGCGTAAGCACACACACCCACACCCACCCACGATGCACGTCGCCTTCGTCGTTGGGCCGACCACCGGAGCAGGGTGACTTGACGTCAGCGGTCGGCCCGACGGAATACCCCCTATTTGAAAAGTGTAAATAGTACACCTGATGGTAAGTGATACTGCCGCTCATGAGCTTTTGCTAGGTCGCTGCCTACCATGAAGTGAAGGGAGTGTGAAGGCGTCCAATGAGGTTCGGTGATACTAAAGGCATCATCAAAATCCCCCACACGCAACACCCTCACAAAGTTGGACTTCCGGCTCTCTTGCTCACCGAACAAAGCGCAGTAACAAATTGCTACTACTAGGGCGGCGATTTTCTGTGAGAGTGTAGTACCACGAATGAAACGGCCCGCGGCTGTAGACAGACATCTATCAACAGTGTGGTCCTACCACAATGATACAACTTTTCGAGTATTTCTTCTATTGCATAAATTTTGTATACATATTATATCCCTTAGTCATTTACGACATCCATGGGCAAGATAGGGGGTGGTAAATTATATTCTTACTTCGTTACCACACGGAATAAGTAGTCTATAGTCCATAAAATATAGCTTGATCTCTGTCACAGATGTCAACGAAACCAACGAAGTAAGTTTGAACGAGGACTTTTTGACGCGAATGTCAAAATGTCATGTAGCGCTTTTATATTCTTTTCATTATTTTAGTGTTTTAAAGTGTTATATTTTATAATATTGCTGATATTTTATGTAATATAATGCAGATAAAATTCTGAAAAGTAGTGAACATGATATAATAGTGAATTACGTGCATTTTGACATTCTGCCCAAATTTCCTGAGACGCATGACTTGTATCAGCACCAAGTCATGCTAACGACTGACTGAAAGACTAAGACTAAAGACGTGAATAATAATCAATATACTCGACACTGGCACCAATAGCTCATATTATTGTAGCTCATTGCCATTAACTAAGAAGAAGAAGTTTGAACGAGCGACATGTTTACAATTTCATTTAGTATCAAATATATTTAAATTTTTTTTCGTGCCAGTTTTATTGCAACTGAATTGCAATATATCATAAATATAAAAATGTTAATATTCATGCCTAATATGTACCTCATAAGTACTGAAATAGCTAGTAAACATTTTATACATAAATGACGCTTACACACGTACAAAGTCATACTGGACTGAAAATAAAAAAGAGATGGGACAGTCGATATACATAAATCAATAACCGATCTTTATTAAATTATTCATAAAAGAAATAACCCCAATACAGTAACTTTTTTTTTTATGTGTGGGCTATGGTAAGCGCACGCGTGGTCCAGTGCGTCCGGGGCGATGAAAGGACGGCGCGCGGGCCCATAACCCACCCGTACCCACGTCACCTCGTTGTTGGGCCGACCACCGGCGCAGATGTGACTTGTTGTCAGTGGTCGGCTCAATGGAATACCCTTTCGGGTAACCTCACCTCTCGACGTTCTGGGACGTCCCTTTCGGGTAACCTCACCTCTCGACGTTCTGGGACGTCGGTCGCTGTCGCGCGGTCAGCCTCTCGAACAATTCCCCGGTCTATACCATGCTGGTCAGACATGTTGGTATAGGGTTTCATTTCAAGTTTTCCCTCTCTTGCACAGATCTTATGTGCATATTATATCCCTTAGTCGTCTTATACGACATCCACGGGCAAGATAGGGAGTGGTGAATTGTATTCTTACTCCGTCACCACACGGAAAACCAACGTGGTATAGTAGATCAATTTCCCTGCTATTGGGGAGGAGGTCGGAGCCCAACACTGGGTTGTGTATGAGCAAAATTATAGGTATGCATATTTCTACTTGGTATGAAGGAGCGATGACATATTATATTCTCAAGTCGCCATCACATGCTAATTATAAACAGTAACAATATCTAATCGATAAATTTTTCGCATTAATTCTCATCACGCTTAATTACTTAAATGTGGCGAACAAGACCTATTTTTAATTGCACGCATAATGACGGAGTGATGAATATTTTAAAGTGGGAAATATAATGCGCTACGTTATACGTACAATTTCAAACAACACTGAAAGCATTTTAAATAAAACTACGGATTTTATCGCGTTTGTATTTGTTTTTTGATTGCTCCACGTTTCGAATACTTCGCAGCATTCATGGTCACGGGCGGACTAAGATACCTCACGTCCAACAAGTCATTGTTATTACAAACATTTATAATTATCTACCCGATATAGAAAATTATTTATTAAATTTATTAAAATTTGACCCACACCAAACGGACCAGCCCACAGCTATGGAGAGATAACTGTTAACAGTGTGCTAGATCACTAAGTATATTATTTTTATAAGATTTCCAAAAGCATTTATATGGTGACTTAGTAAGAATACAATTATCGCTAACACTTTTTTACTGTGCCTAATTATAAAAGACAACTAAGGGATCATTGCAATAGAAAAAAAACTCGACATAAATCTTTATAAGAACCCGTTTGAAAAAAGAAAAATGACCAAAAACAAAAATCTTTTATGATTATTTCACCTGTGTATTCTTACACATTCCTTGGGAATAAAAAGAATTATTAAATGCTAATATTATGTCATTGGCCTTATGGTTACGGGTACAAAATGTGACCACCCCTTCACTTTCCCGTGGGAGTCCGAAAACTCAGCGAAGGGAATACCAGCAGAATCGCCTATCGTTATTAAACATGGATATTGTATAAATTATTTCCCCACTGTTAAAAGGCTTTTATACACCAGCGAACGTCGATATATGCTTGATAATAATAACGAATGATAATATTTAAACTAACACGTATTAACGATATTTTAATGTACATTTAATTACCTTGTTCAATATAATCTATTTTATAATCTATTTAAAGTAATTAATAACAATAAAATAATAAATTCAAACATTTACAAATATTTTTAACAAAAAATAGAGGAGTGTTATAAGTTTGACGTCGATGTCTGTTTCTCTGCGTGTGTGTATGTGTGTGTCTGTCTATGGCATCGTAGCTCTCCAACGGATGGACGGATTTCGATGCGGTTTTTTTATTTGAAAGCCAGTTTTCTAGCGCTGATTCTTAACTATGTTTGGTTAATATCGGTCCAGCAGTGTAAGAGTATCAGCTCCTTTGCCAAATGATGTAATGTCTTACGATTACTCGATTACGTGCTTCACGCGTGCCAGTGCAGTTAAATGATAATTAATAATTCCTATTGAATAGAACGTGATACTTTTTAGGGTTCTGTACCCAAAAGGTAAAAACGGGACCCTACTACTAAGACTTCACTGTCTGTCCGTCCGTCCGTACGTCTGTTTGTCACCAGGCTGTATCTCAAGATCCGCGATAGCTAAAGAGTTGAATTTTTTACTAATTATGTATTTCTGTTGCCGCTATAACAACAAATACTAAAAAAAAATATAATATTTATAAGGTTATTTATCTTAAACTTGAAGATCAGCAAATGATTAAAAATGTGTTGCTCTGTTAACAAAGAAACGACATTTAAGGTTTATAATTGCATATGTCTTTTCCCTCACAATATCATATCACTTTAAAATATAAGAATTATAACTTTAACAAATTAACAATACTTCGCCATTCAAACCTATTATAAATTCGCTAATTACTACAGATAAAATATGACAGTAAACATAACAGAGACTGCGTCAAGCGCGGCAAAGTTCTAAATTTAAGAAATACTATAGAAATTTCTTTACATATTTAAGGGGAGCTCCCATATAGCAAACGCGATTTTTTTGCCCTTTTTGGCTCGATATCGATAATGGCAACAGGTACTTGTTCACCTAGTGAACCTTGTGTTGTAGTCAATGGTACGGAACCCTTCGTGCGTGAATCTGACTCGCCCTTGGCTGATTTTTTTTATATTATTTTAGTTTGTGTTGCGGATAATTAAAATTTTTCAATTTTACTTATTAGATAGCAGACGAGCAAACAGCACATCTAATAGTAAGTGATACTAATACTCATAGATCTTTGCTAAGCTGCTACCTACATCGCGCGCGCGATTAGCGCAGCCTCGATGAAGCCGCGGGTGACGTGACCGGGGAGTTAGTCCGTCACCCGCCGAGAGGCCGACCGCGTGAGGAAAGACCGACGTCATCCCCGAGGGCTGGACGTCGGTCGATGGGAGGGTACCCCACTAGGGGGTATTCCGTCGAGCCGACCACTGACGACAAGTAACCCTGCTCCGGTGGTCGGCCCAACGACGAAGGCGAGGTGGTGTTCGGGTGGGTTGTGGGTGTGCGTGCTTACGCCCCTCTGTCGCCCCGGACGGAGTGGTGCGAGGAGTGCGCCGACCGCAGCCCTCCCCAAAAAAAAAAACCCTGCTACCTACCATGAAGAAAGTTACGAGAAGGGGAATGCGTGCAATGAGGTTGATATATGGTGATAAAGGAATTGCCAAAACACACCATATACAAACACCATCAAAAAGTTGGTCTTCTCTCTCTTTCACTCACCGAACGAAGAGCAGGAACAAATTACTAATACTCAGACGCCGATTATCCGTGTGGTAAAGGAGTCAGAATACAATTCACCACTCCCTATCTTGCCCGTGGATGTCGTAAAAGACGAGTAAGGGATATAATATGCATACAACATCAATGCAAGAGAAGGAAAACTCGAAATAAAACCCTATACCAACATGTCTAACCAGCATGGTATAGTAAGGTCAATTTACCTCCTATTGTGGAGAAGGCCAGAACCCGATAGTGGGACGTATGTGGGCTGCAATGATGATGATGAGACGTCGATTTTCTGCGAGAGTTTGATACTACCACGGGCAAACAGGCCCTCATCTGTAAACAGGCGTCTGTCGACAGTGTGGACCACATAAAATACGAGAGTATTAAAAAAATCTCTGTTTATTGATAATTAGAGTAGCAATGTTAATCTCTTAGTTAAAATATATAGAACAGCCATCTAATGACATGAAGCATCACTAAGTCTTTGTAAAGACTAGTGTGCTTACTTTTGAATTTCGATTCCAATTCTAAATCCAATCTCAGCTCGAATTTGAGCAATTTGGTACTCTTGAAAGCAACACTATCGCACGATTGGAATCGAATTTGGTGGAATTTTTTTAAACTAAATAAATTTGACTCTCGTTGATTAAATATTTGCTACTCCTGGCGTGATTTTGACGTATATATTCGAGTTTAACATCTTTAATATTGCACAATTTCAAAAAAGCGTCTTTGTAGTGATCGAGTTCGGTAACATTATTAATTTAAAGTAATAAAATACGACACATTTGGTGAAAATAACAACGGCAAACGCGAAGAATTCATTCTCGATTTTGTTTAAGAGTAGGTACCAAATATAAGTTGGGTGAGATTGGAATTGAATCGGATACGAAATTAGAATTGATTTCAAGGGTAAGCACCTAGAAGCTTTCAAACCACACTGTCCGTTTCGCACGAAAAGGATTCGAAAATACAAGTATTGTTATAGTAACTCTTGTTTATAATAACGTATCGCGTCATTAAAATGTAAGTATATAAAATTACAAAGTAACTACATATTCTTTATAGTAACTACATACTCCCTAAGTGGTACACTTCCGTTATTATGATCATTAACCTGCACGTTCGGCCTAAATATTTTTGAATAATACAACTTTGCCATAATCATAGCGTTTTCGAGTTGATTTCGATAATTGGATTTGCATGACTAGCCTCTTATTGCTTTTTCAAAGAAGGTAACTGTTCGCGAATATTACAAATCTACACTAATATTATAAATAGGTATTTTTGTGTGTGTGTATGTTTGTAATGAATAAACTCAAAAAATACTGTGCCGATTTCAAAAATGCTTTCACCATTAGAAAGCCATATTCACCCTGGGTAATATAGGCTATATTTTATCCCGGTATTTCCACGGGAACGGGAACTACGCGGGTAGGGCGACTGTAACCGAAGTAAACCAAGGGCGGGTTGCTACTTTAAAATAAAACATTTTTTATGGATTTTATTACTTTTATGGATCCAGATGGATTAAAGAACGGTTTTGATTAACATTCGAGTTTTTGTCTCCTACTAAGCTAGAATGTGCCGAGGTTGATTCCAAGGAATTCTATTCGTTTCTATTTCTTTTAAATTTGTAAATAACAGCATCTGTTGGCTCAACTAGTCCTAACTATTACTATAAATATGAGTTTGTTTTTTACGCTTTCACGGCTAAACCATTAAACCGATTTTAAAAATACTTCCACCATTGAAAAGTTACATTATCAACAAGAAACGTTAGCTATATTTTCTCCCTATATTCTAACAAGAATGGCAATCATGCGGGTGAACTACAGACATTAGTTAGTATTAAACAAATATAAACTTATAGGTACTAGCAATAAAGTAATAATCAAAACCACTGAAGCGAAATATCGATGCGGACTCAATTGGAAAGCCGATACGGTTCCTAAATCAACTTCACCGAGTTGTACAACCTGATAATATCGTCAATTTTCAAATAAATGCGTAGATAATTCTAGAATATGTTATTATTATCTATAACAAATATACGACATCAAATATTTTACGGCGACGGTTTATGAACGCAGGACTGTTTTATTTACCTAAAAGGTTTCGGTATACGAGTACCTACATATAAAAATATTTTACTTATAATGTTCTCATTTACGTTAAAGGTAAGCTTTTACCCGCCGAGAGCGCCGACCGCGCGAGCCAAGACCAACGTCCTCCTCAAGGAGGGGACGTCGGTCGATGGGAGGGTACTCCTCAAGGGGTATTCCGTCGGGCCGCTCACTGACGTCAAGTCACCCTGCTTCGGTGGTCGGTCCAACGACGAAAGCAACGTGTCACGGGTGGGTTACGGGTGTGCGTGCTTACGCCTCTCTGTCGCCCCGGACGGAGTGGTGCGAGGAGTGCGCCGACCGTAAAACACCTCCCAAAAAAAGGGGTATAATATTCATATAACTACTACTTTTTTTTTTGCAAACGGTGGCAAACAAGCAAACAGTACACCTAATGTTAAGTGATGGATACTATAGCTCATGGACCTTTGTTAGGCCGTTGCCTACCGTGAAGAAAGTGAAGCGAGTATGAATGCGTGCACGTACGGTGATACCAAAGGTATCACTAAAACCCACCAAACGCAAACACCCTCATAAAGTTGGGCTCCGGCTCTCTCGCTGACCGAACGAAGCGTATTAACAAATTGCTACTACTCAGACGTCGATTTTCTGCGAGAGTGTGGTACTACCCCGGACGGACCGGCCTGCAGCTGTTTTTTATTTTTCTTTTTTTTTTTTTTTTTTTATGGGTGGGCTATGGTAAGCGCACGCGCGGTCCAGTTCATCCGGGGCGATGAAAGGACGGCGCGCGGGCCCATAACCCACCCGTACCCACGTCACCTCGTTGTTGGGCCGACCACCGGAGCAGATGTGACTTGTCGTCAGTGGTCGGCCCTACGGAATACCCTTTCGGGTAACCTCACCTCTCGACGTCCTGGGACGTCGGTCGCCGTCGCGCGGTCAGCCTCTCTGCGGGTGACGGACAATTCCCCGGTCCGATCACCCGCGGCCTCGGCTAGGGCGGCATTAGGCGCAGATACTCGCGCCTGCGCCGCCCGAGTCGCCGGCGGCGGAACGTGTCGCCGAATAGGAGCACTACTCGCACACGATCCGCCGCCTGTAGACAGACAACTGTACTGTACTGTAGACAGACAACTGCCTCAGCTGTAGACAGACAACTGTCAAGAGTGTGGCCCTACCATGTGCCTAAATGTACCCTACATTTTAGGCTACGTTCATTAATAAAATATAGAGGAGAGTCCGTATAAAGGCACATAATCATACACACAGTACGTGGTACCGTTACTTTTAACTATTAAAACAGAACGTGCTAACGGCAAATCAATGTTGGTTATAAACAACCTACATATTACTGAGTTAGGAGCAAGTTGAAGCAAAAATATGCACTGTAGATGATTTGTTCACTATTAATGATATCACTTTAGATTTATGAAACTGGTGAATTATATTTCAACAAAATAATATGGTGGCCGAGTTAGAAAACAATTCACCGCCCCTTATCTTGCATTTGAGTGTTATAAAAGACGCCTAAGGGATATAATCTTTATATATATAAATTACGTGTCACGTTGTTTGTCCGCGATAGACTCCTAAACTACTTAACCGATTTTAATCAAATTTGCACACCGTGTGCAGTTTGATCCAACTTGAAAGATAGGATAGCTTACATCTTAATTTATAGTCGCAATATTATTTTATTGCAAATTAATTGACTATTATTTGACATTCACAATTATATGTTAACTCCAAACGATTTTAACAGATGGCGATATCTGTTGACTGGGCTGAGTAATTAATCTATTCCATCCATATTCCATCTATTATGGCGCTGCTATATCAAACCCACAAACGTGGCATATACGATTTTAACTTGCTTTTTTACATAGATGCCATTTGTAAAAAAATATGACGACCTCCATGACAGATGTTCTCCTACAGTTCCACTTAAATAGTTTAATAAAATGAAATATAACAAAAACATTAGCCACAACAACGCGTGGCCGGGTCTGCTAGTGTGCATATAATATCTGTACAAGAGAACAGAAAATCGATATAAATCGCTATATCACTAGACCTGCGTGGTATAGTAGGTCAATTTTGTTCCTGTTTTGGAAGAGATTTGAGCCCAACAGTGGGCCATAGACGAGCTGAAATGATAAGAAATGAAATAGATGATTTGTGTTACTTTAATATTTATTTTTAAATACATGATTTGTTTACTTAATGATTTTTTGTTATAATAAACCTATTTCATTCCAAAATATACGTGGTAAAAGTACACTGACAGTTTTCGGTCTACAGCCGCGGAGCCACACCACACTCTCGCAGAAAAACGACGTCTGAGTAATAACAATTTTTTATTGCACTTCATCCAGTTAACGAGGGAGCCGGAAGACCAACTTTCTGAGGATGCTGCACTCAACATTCGATGTTACTAAAAGTATTACCAAAACCCACTGGTTTTGGTAATACTTTTAGTAACATCGAACCTCATGGCACGCATTCACATTTCCTTCACTTTCCTAGGCAGCGGCCTAGCAAAGGTCCAGCGGCAGTATCGCTATCATCGGGTGTACTGTTTGTTGGTTTACCTACAACAGTAATACAATAAATAAATAAATGAGATAGCCGGAATTACGAAACTCCGTTCTTTCTTCCTATCCTCATTCCGTTCATTTCAATCCTGCACCATTCCTTGTTACAATAGTCTACAATTCTACCTCTGTGCTAAAGTCCATTAAAGTAGTTGCCATTTTCCGGTTGGCTATTTACGGCATTTATTAAGAATTGAAATAAAAAATGGTACGGTAATGTCAAGAACTTCAGGGTTTTATGCATCCAAAAATTGACCAATGCGGCTAAAAAGGTTTTCACTCCAACTTATCTTCAACTTCGTAATCGATAAATGGATTTAGCAAAGTTTTTTAAAAGACGGTATACCTACCTGTTATGTACCTTAAGTGATGTAACAAATTTATCGTCCTTTTTTTCCCGGCGATATAAAGCTAGGTAGTACACCGCTCTACCGTCTTGGACTTTCAAAGTTGTTCCTTTTTGGTTGAAAAAGTTAGCAACCGTAATTCAACATAAATTCGTTTAGCAAGTAACCAGACCAGTTCATTTGCGTATATAAATCTTTTGTAACAAATGCTAATAGCGAAATGATCGATCGTATAGTGAACCTGTCACCCTTTATGAAAATTAGCGGAGTCATTTCGTAGCATAAGCGTATTCGAGGCTTGGCTTGAACACTGTTACAGGGCAAAGACCCCAGTGATATAGGAAAATATGAGTTTCTTTTATGTGATAATCTATTGTATGTATTTTTGAATGGATTTCACTAAGCCAATGTACAGCGTTGATACTTCTTTAACGCCTTTAGCGCTACGCATTACAGATGGCATATTTTATTATTATAAAAAGAATTGGTTCGTGATTAAGTAATGTAGTCTTAAAATCATAAATATCTGGGACGACGTTGCCGCCTTGTATGAGGCTGTCATCTGACGGAAAGAGGTAGCAGACCATGTACGGGAGGAACGACTCCACGCGGACACTATTCGCCATCGGCGACTGCAGCGGCGCAGGCGGGAGTACCTGCGCCTGATGCCAACTTAGCAGAGGCTGCTGGTGACCGGACCGGGGATTTAGTCCGGGCACCCGTGGAGAGGTTATCTTCACGACGGTGATCGCCGTTCCGATGGGGGACGTCGATGGGAGAGGGTATTCCCTTGAGGTATGCCATCGAGTCGACCACTGAAGTCAAGGAACTCTGCACCAGTGGTCGGCCCAAAGACGAAGACCACGTCCTATATGGGTGGGTTACGGGTGTGCGTACTTACGCCTCTCTATCGCCCCGGACGGAGCCGGGCGAGGAGTGCGCCGACTGTAGTCCTAAAAAAACCCCAAAAAAAAACATGAACTTCATTACCATGATCATCACACCACATATAAGTTCCACTGCTGAGCTTGTATTGTTTACAGATTATTTTATACTTTTTGTACGGTATTGAAGTAAAAATACTATTCACCAACCTCTATCTTGGCCGTGGGTATCGTAAAAGACGATTAAGGGATATAACACGAATATAATATTTATGCAAGAGGAGGAAAACTCAAAATATACATTAAATTTCACTCCTATATGAGACCAAACTCGAGCCTAGCGTGGAGCGTGGGCGTGAAACGTGTATGAACTGCAAAGCGTGCTCAAAAGAAGTTTTCAAATTAAAATACGTAACAACTACTTAAAGTATAAATGCTATCATTTATATTCTAATATCAGGTTGACCGAGCTTCGCTCGGAGTATTTTTGTAGCATTTATTTAGATATATATTAATAAAAAATAAAAAAATAAATAATGAAAATTATATAAAAAATTACAAAAAGAGAATAATAATAACACCGAGATTCGATCCGACGCCGTTTGTCGCCGATGTCAAAAATAAAATGAAACCTGACTACTTCGCCACTGAGCTATCGTAACTCATGACATTGATGGCAAATTTTGAATTCATATTCTTTTAAAATTTAATGTCATTATATTGTCTGCCAAAAACACTGACAAAACAACATTTTCCATACATAAAACCTAGCTAGATCGATTTTTTGGGCCTGAATCCTCTAGTATGCCAAGTTTCAACAAAATTGTTGGAGCCGTTTCCGAGATCCTGAAAATATATATATTTACAAGAATTGCTCGTTTAATTTATAAATATCGGGTTGACCGAGCTTCACTCGGAATATTTTTGTAGAATTTATTTAGATATACATTAATAAAAAATAAAAATTATATAAAAAATTACAAAAAGAGAATAATAATAACACCGAGATTCGTACCGACGCTGTTTGGATGCTACAAAACTCAAAATTAAAACCAGCCGTTCCCCCAACTAAGCTACTGTAACTCTTGACGTTTATAACGAAATTAGAATTCATATTCTTTTAAAATTTAATGTCATTTATTGTTATGCTAAAAACACCGACAAAAGAACATTTTCTATAAATAAAACCTAGCTAGATCGATTTTTTGGACCCGAATCCTCTAGTATGCCAAGAAGTTTCAACAAAATCGTTGGAGCCGTTTCCGAGATCCTGAATATATATATATATACAAGAATTGCTCGTTTAAAGATATAAGATATAATTCTATAGGTTCTATAATCTACAATAAAGCTTACTATAAAATAAAAGCAATAACAAAATGAGTGGGCACTAAAATAGTTTAGCTATTAAAAGTAAACACATTAATATTCATTAATAGCGGTCAGTGTTTGCTCGATGTTTCATAAATCATAGAAAATTCGTAGAGACAGCCTTCGGGTCGCTTCTTTCAAGTAATAACTCAAAAACTGTTTACAACTCTTTTTTAACTCGAATAAATTCTAAAGTTGAGGATAAAATAATTTCGAATGTTACCAGCGATGATTTCATCACAGCTCATGCATCTGAGCTCGAGCCTTCCCCACATTTGTTTATTGCCAATGTTGGCAAATGAGCAAGCAGCACACCTGATGGTAAGTGATACTGTCGCACATGGACCTTTGCAATACCAGGGGCACAGCTAGACCGTTGTCCACCGTAAAGAAAAGACTCTTCTTAAACCTTTGGAGAAGGACATGTCATAGTATTCGGGAAACACAACAGCAGGTAGTTCATTCCAGAACCTGCATGTGCGCGGGAGAAATGAACGTTAGAATCGTACAGTCGACCACTATACCTACTCGTTTCCAGGTGGTATGGGTGAATTATGCTGCATTGTTGAAGAGAACGATGATATACGTTGGTATCAAGACAAGTCTTCAGAGTACTCCCCATTAGGGAATGGAATCTATATATAAATACGTGAAGCTAAAACTTTGTACCCCTTTTTACGAAAATTACGTGGATGGACAAATATGAAATTTGGCACAGTTGAAGTATATAATGAGGAGAAGTGCATAAAACTGAAATTTCATATAATAATTAATTAAAATTATATTAAATTAATTAAAAATGGCATTACGCACACTACAACGCAATCGCTACAGACACACACACACTCACACACGTTTGTGAGAGTATGTTGCGTAGCAACGCTTATACACTTTTGTTTACGGTTAAAATCTCTGGTCGAACTGAATGTCAAATAATCATAATTATAATGACAATGTCTAATAAAGATTTGTGCTTATATATTAGTTATTAGCAACTCGCCCTCGCTTCGGTTTCAGTGTCTTTACTCGCGTACTTTCCGTTCCCGTGGGAATACCGGGATAAAATACAGCCTATCTTACTCTCTGATATTATAGGTTTCTATACCTAAGTGAAAGAATTTTTGAAATCGGTTCGGTGGTTTAAGCGGGCAAGCGTAACAAACAAACTTACTTTCGCATTTATAATATTAGTAAGGTTTAGTGAAATACAGCTTGCTAAATTTACATAAATAAAATTAAAGAAAATTGTGTAGCAAAAAAATTAATTAAAATTAATTATGACCGAATTTCGACCACACGGCGACCACTTGTATACAACCCCAAGACTCTATCGGTCTAAAGATTCTAATCCGTTCGTAAGATTGGGCTCATTGCCAAACAGTGCGCTTTTGCTAAAAGTCAACATGGTTGTGTTGATATTTGGGTTACAACCTTAGACTGAAAATCGAACTTTATGCCATAGTATTATCAGTCATAAGTCTTGGGGAGGACGTCGGTCGATGGGAGGGTACCCCAAGTAGGGGGTATTCCGTCGGGCCGACCACTGATGACAAGTAAACCTGCTCCGGTGGTCGGTCCAACGACAAAGGCGACGTGGTGTTCGGGTGGGTTGCGGGTGTTGCATGCTTAAGCCCCTCTGTCGCCCCGGACAGAGTGGTGCGAAAGCGCGCCGACCGCAGCCCACCCCAAAAAAAAAAAAGTCATCAGTCTTACTACTAAGCTACTGATGGGTGTTAAATAATAAGCATTTTAATACGTAACTCATATTAATTTAGATTAAAGCAATGTCAAAAATGTTTCCAGAATATATTAAAGTGTTTAATGATCTGAAAAAATCGACGAGATCAAAGAAAATCATTGAGGAATACCGCGACTTTGTAATAAAACATAATTTGATGAAGTGGAACTCCTTTGATGGCCTTTGATGATAAATCGAAGGCTGACCTTTACTTGCAATGGATATTGGTGGTATTATGACCTTACATAAGAATTTTAGAGCTTACACAAGGAGTGATCAAAACTTTTCTTATGCCGATGTTTTAGAGTAAGCAGAAGTTTACTAATACACAGATTTTGTGATCAACATCACCATCATCTCGGCTCATATACTTCCCACTGCTGGACTCGAGCCTCCTCCATAATAGGAGGGAAATTGACTTTACTATACCGTGCTGGTCAGACAGGTTGGTATAAGGTTTCATTACGAGATTTCTATCTCTTGCATAGATGCTATATGCATATTTATATCCCTTAGTCATCTTTTATGGCATCCACGGGCAGGATAGGGAGTGGTGAATTATATTCTTACTCTCTCATCAAACGAAGAGATTTTTGTAACTCTAAATGAAATAAGTTGTTAACATTTTGTGTGTTTAACCCGTTCCCACAAAGGGTATTAATTTTATTAACCACACACAAAAGATGTTTAGTCCGGGTTAACCGGCTTTGTACTTAAACCGCAATAATATACATGCCAAATACATTAAGCTATTTTTGTATATTGTACATTCATTTGGTTGAAAAAATAGAGGTTACCTGGAAAAGTTTTTGGGGAGTTTTGAAAATTGGAAATTTTATATATTTTGACTCAACAGTGGGACGTATATGAGCTGAAATGATGATGATGATGAATAATTAATTTCCCTTCCAATTTGGAGAAGGCTCAAGTCCAGCAATGGGACATATAAGAGCTGAGATGATGATAAAGATATATGAAACTGCAGAAATTGATAGTACTTTCTAGTTTTAAGGTAACATTGCTGGCATTTTGTGTTTACAGCTATAAACTAATCTGCTCTCTCTAGGTAATAGCATACTATTGCAGGAATGTAGTTCTAGTAGCAATTTGATACATAGTTCGCACTAAAGGCCATATTTATTACAAGTACAAATCTGACTGTAGCCCTGATATTACTCGGACCGACCACGGAGAATAAGGAACACAGTATCGGTGGTCGGTCCAATGATGAAGGCGACAAGCTACGGTGGGTTATGCGGACGCGCGCCGCCCGTCTATCACCCCAGACGGAGCCGGGCGGCGCGTGCACTGACCATAGCTCACCACAAAAAAAAAAAAAGGCCCTGGTAGTACAGAAGTACATGAGCGGGAATAACTATATGCTATCAGGTAGTTTGCTAGCTCCTCATTAAAGACTAAATTAAAACAAAAAAAAAATGACTAAAATAATATAGTCGAGGTCAACCAAATCCGTATTATTGAAGATAACTTAAAAACTACTAGTCAAATCTTGATCAAATTTAAGTGAGATCGCACAGGTAGTCATCATCATTATCACAGCTCATATACGTCCCACTATTGGGCTCGAGCCTCCTCCATAATGGGAAGGAAATATCCTTCCCATAGTAGATCAATAGACCTACTATACCACGCTGATAAGACGTGGTAGTATAGGGTTTTATCAAGTTTTCCTTCTCTTGCATAGATGTTAAATGCATATTATAATAATAATAACTTTATTTACTAATATAACAAACTACAACAACAAACCATGCTAACAGTATAAAAATGAAAACAGTTTTACAGAAAGTACTTCCTTACCTTATCATATCGAATTAAATATGATGTTTATAATGGTTAGCTTAAGTATGTTGTTTAAATTTGATCCTAGATTGAGATTACACTATCCACCGTATTAGTTATCACTGTATTACAGCAAGATAGGCCAGGCCTTCCGGTCCTCGATCAACACCATATAACAATAAACAAGTAAAACACTACGGTTACAATAAACTATTGTATCCCTTATTAGTCTTTTACAATACCCACAGACAAGAAAGGGAGTAGTGAATTGCATTCTTACTCCGTCATCACACGGGAAGTAAAAGCTTTGAAATAAAAAAAGAATCATGCAAAATAGATCCACTCAAAAATAACTCTGGGATATGGTAAAAATTTACATTCGAATCGAAAACCTCATCCCTTTTTAGAAGTCGATTAAAAATAAAACCCACGCTACAACTAAAAGGAAAACGATAAATTTATTTTATTATACGAGAATGCCTTTGAATTTCCTGGAATATCGATGTTTTGGAATAGCGGATAGCCATTTATATAGGTAACAGGTATCGTATTTCATAAATAAAACATAAATTCAATACTTCAATTACTGGGCGACTCGATAAGAGTAATAGGATTGCATATTCTTTTTGTTTATCGCTACATATTATAAAACAAAGTCGCTGCCCGCTGTCTGTCTATCCCTATGTATGCTTAGATCTTTAAAACTATGCAACGGATTTTGATGTTTTTTTTTAAGATTAAGTGATTCAAGGGAAGGTTTATATGTAGTTTACATGCATAATATGTCGCTCTTTTGTTCACATATTTCTTTTGTCTAATGACAACAAAGCTGTGAACGTTGTATTTGAAGACTTTCTGTAGTATATTTAGTATCAGCATTGGACTAGTGCGAAGCCGGGGCGGGTCGCTAGTATCGTATAAAATAATTTACATTTCATTATCATCATCATCATTCAACCTATCGCCGTCCACTGCTGGACGTAGGTCTCCCTCATGTGTCGCCACAAAGTGCAGTCATGTGCCGCCTACATCCAACGACGCCCAGTAACTTTCACCAGTTTGTCGGGCCACTAGAGGTGTCCTATACTGCGTTGTCAGATACGTGGTCGCCAATCGAGAACCTTCATTCCCCAGCAGTTCGGCGAGCGATGTGTCCTGCCAATTGCCACTTCCGCGTGCTAATTCTTCGTGCTATGTCTGTCACACCCGTTCTTCTATATTTCGCAGAGAAATCCCAAGCATAGCCCACTCCATAGCACGCTAAACGACTTTGAGCTTAGTTATGAGGCCCACATTTAGGGACCACGTTTACATTTAATTTAATTTAATCCTTTCGGCCTACTGTTGGGATCGAGCCTCCTCCACAATACATGGTAAAATGACCTACTACCACGCAAAGAATGCGAGTACACAATTCACCGTGTCACATTTGTGAAAAAGAAGCAAAATTTGGAATTACCTACCCATCTCATTTCAGCGTTATATCATTAATATCATTTCAACTCATATATATATGTCACAATGTCCTGTCCCTACGTGTCAGGACGCAGTAAGAATACAATTCACCACTCCCTGTCTTACCCGTGGATGTCGTAAAAGATCACTCAGGGATATATAGGTTGTCCCATAAGTACTTTGAAATTTAAATTTCGAATAAAGCATGCGCTACACGGTTTGAAACAGTAGTTTGAAACAGAAAAAGCAGAAGAGCGCTTTGCTGGCTACATGGTTTAAAGCTAGTTTGAAACTAACAGTGTTTAGAGAACGTAGCGCGGATAGGATGTCTTTACGCTCGCGTACCGTATATTCACTACAACGACGTCATGGCACCTTACCTATCAAAACAACAAAAAGTTGGAGTAAGTCTTGCACTTTTGTGTGGAATTGAAGAAAAAAGAAAAGAAATGGATGAAGCAATGGTTAAAGGAAAGATTAACTCTTAGCGCAGAACGTCGTCGCGTGCAGCTAGACGGTTTCAAACAAGATTTAAACCAACGCTTGACAGTGGTTTGAAGCGCAAGCCTCACTACCAAGGGCGTTTAAAAGTCATACGAAATTTCTCATAAAACATCTATCTACACCGCTTTAAACCTCTGTTTCAAACCACTGTTTCAAACCGTGTAGCGCATGCTTAAAATTCAAACGGCGCACAGGAATGGCGCGCGGGGTACAGGGAAAGCACCAACGGTCTTTCGGAATTCAGTCGCCACCATGGAGCGTTTCACCGGAGCGGACCGTGCTTTTTGTGTGCGTGAGTTTTATCGCAAAAATGATTCGGCCACCATTGCGCGGCATAAATTTAGAGAGTATTGCAATTTACGCACGTTAAATAACTGTCCTAGTGCTCAAACGATTAAGAATTGGGTTCAAAAGTTCGAGGAGACTGGCTCTACATTGGATAAACATCCAAATGAAAATATGATCCATCCGTGAAAATCCTACCCAATCCATTCGTAAGCATTCCAGTGCATTAAATATACCCAGATAGACGTTACAGCGCATTTTAAAGAATAATAAGAAATTTCAACCAAACAAAATTCAGTTATTACAGGAATTAAAAGATACTGATCCTACCAATAGACTTAATTTTGTGAATGAAATGATGAACCGCTTTACTTCGTTTATTTTATTTTATTTTGTTTTATTAGGAAGACCAACAGCTAATAAAAACATTGTAAGTTGAACAAATAAAAACTAAAAGCTAATAATAGGTCTCCACGCTTATGCAGCAATACAAAAACAAGTGACCTGATTATAAAGATAATAGGCAAACAAAAGTTATTAAAAAAATAAACAAAAATGGAAAAGTAACATTAAACATATTTTTTTAAAAATTCCAAACTAAGTATTCGTCTTATCGGTTCCACCTTAGTTACAAATAGGTCAAAGTTCAATGTTTTAATTTGATGATTCAAGTAGTTGCCCGCTCGCCACAGAAATGCATTTTGACGATAATTGGTGGGCGCTGGTGGAAGATGGATTGGTGTATAGTGTCTAACAGATTTTGTTGGTATATTAAATTCAATTTTAGAAAGAAGAATGGGACTGTCAATCTTACCTAAAATTATGTTTAACAAATATACAGTGTCAGCTATCTGACGACGTATGACCAATGGCAATAAATTAAATTTAGCACATGTCTCTAAATATTTCTCAGAATTATAACTAAGTTTGGCTTTGTAACATAAAAATTTTATGAATTTATGCTGATTATTTTCAATACAAGAAATATAAGTATTGTATCTCGGGCTCCAAACTTGACTATTGTATTCAAGTACAGATCGTATGAACGTACAGTAGAGTATTTTTAAAGTTTTTATATCGTTCATATCCGCTGATATTCGCATAAAAAACCCCAACATTTGTGCAGCCTTTGCAATTATAGAATCTATATGTTCCTTAAAAAGTAGTTTAGAGTCATGAATTACACCTAGATCTCGAATAGTGAATGCTTTGTTAATCTGTTGTCCTTGTAGATTATAATTTGTGGATATAATGTTAATTTTTCCGCTATAGGTCACCACTGAGCATTTGGATGGATTCAGAAAGAGCTTATTGGCCGTGCAGTATTCACTTAATCTATTTAGCTCATCTTGCAGTGAGAGCGCATCTGATGATGAAGAAATGGCTTTAAATATTTTCATGTCATCTGCAAAGCATAGGACCTTTGAAAATCGGAAGCATATGTCAATATCGTTCACATAGATTAGGAACAAAAGCGGTCCCAAAATAGAGCCTTGGGGGACACCACTAGGCACGGGCACCCAACTAGATATGTTATTAATAATCACAACTGCTTGGGACCGGTTAGCTAAATACGATGTAAGCCATCTCAACAAGTCACCCCTTATACCAATGAGTTGTAATTTTGAAATTAGCTCGTTGTGATCAATTTTATCAAAACATTTGCTGTAATCCGTGTAAACGACATCCACCTGCTTCCCTCTACTCATAACATCTGATTTTAACAGCGTGTTATTTTCTGATGAGACTCACTTTCACATCAACGGCCATGTCAATAGGCAAAATTGTCGCTACTGGAGTAGCGTAAACCCACGTCGCAAACATCAAAGACATACATAGCCCTAAAGTGCCAGTTTGGGCGGCTATGTCAGCGCATGGCATCATAGGCCCATACTTTTTTGAGAACGAACATGGCCGTGCGGTTACTATTACTTCGGAGTGGTAGAGTTGCAGAATTTTTCAGGTTTCAATACCCGGACCTGGTTTCAAGATGGCACAACTGCCCATACCTCTAACACCGCTATGCCCGACGTCCATCAACTTTTCCCTAACAAAGTGATATCTCGAAGAGGAGACATTCCCTGGCCACGTAGCCCGAATTTGAGTCCAATGTACTTTTTCTTATGGGGTTACCTTAAGTCTAAAGTTTACGAAACAAATCCGCGGCCAATTGATAAACTAAAAGAAAATATCCGGCGAAAAATGTCAAGCATTTCAGAGCGTACTTGCCGTGCTGTGATAGAAAATTTTAGTCGTCGTTTACAGGAGTGCCAAGAACGAAATGGAGCACTTTTAGATGAAGTGAGTTTTAAAAAATAATTCCGTTTTAATGTTAATTACTAAACAATAAATAAAAAATTCATATGGTACATAGCTTTTTTTATTTTTTTCATATCGTAGGACTTATGGGACACCCAGTATTATTCATATAACAACTGTGCAAGAGAATGAAAACTGAAAATAAAACCCTATACCAAACCACCTGACCAGCATCGTATAGTATGTCAATTCCCCTTCCATTGTGGATGAGTTTCCAGTCCAGCAGTGTGACGTATGAGCTGTGATGATGATGATGAGTGAGATATTGAAAAGAGTATCATTTAAGCTATCGCCAATTTAATTAGTTTGGTGTTTTTTAAATAATAGGGTTTGCCCGCAAAATAGTAGATTTGTCACCAAAATATAGTCACCAAACAATATAAAACCAATTCCACAATAAATCACCTAAAATCATGGATATATAGGGTCTAGTAGCAAACAAATGTTTTTGTATGTATTACAATAGGTTTGTCCTAATAAGTATTTAAGCAAACTAATTTAAAAAGATCACCAATAAATCATATACTATGTCAGTAGAAAATTTCATAATGTTCCAAAAAAAAATTAGGGTTGTCGTCATCATGGTTTCAACCAAAAGAGACTACTACTTAACTGGACATATACCTCACCCAAGGATCTTAATTTCCACAGGTAGTATAAATATATTTAAATAAAATGTCTAGCAAAATCCTTACTAATATTATAAATGCGAAAGTAAGGATGTTTGTTTGTTTGTTTGTTACGCTTTCACGTTTAAACCACTGAACCGATTTCAAAAATTCTTTCACAAATGGAAAGCTATAATATCAGGGAGTAACATAGGCTATATTTTATCTCGGTATTCCCACGGGAACGGGAACTACGCCGCGGGTAAGGCGACTGAAACCGAAGCGAAGCGAGGGCGGTTGCTAGTAGTAAATAAAACACTTAGTTAAAGTCAAAATAATCAATATTTATTGTTAAAAATAATAATCACTGAATAATCAGCGCTGGTACCTACGACCCATCGTTGAGACCGGAAAGCGCGCGGATTTGTCTCCACCTCTTTGAACATATTTTCATTAATATTATAAATTGATGTATTAAATTGGTAATGAATACTATTATTTTAATAACTGAACGAAATAAAATGTAACTACTGTATTAGTAACAAAATAACAAATAAAAAGGAGTCACAGTCAGGGCTCGATAATCGATTTATTTGGTGACAGATCTACCATTCTGAGCACAAAGTTATTATTTACTATAAAACTATTATTATAAGAACGAAGTTTATATTCATCTAATGCACTGCAATTTTATTGGTAATCTATCTCTTATTTTACACATTAATTGGATAACTCATACGTGGGAACCCCTTTTTTTATCTGAGAAAGAAAATATTTCGTGGCGATGGATTTAAAAAAAAAATCATTTTTATGCACTTCTCCTCATATACACTGTCTGTTCAAAAAATAAGGTGAATTTTCATTTTTCTCAAAAAATATTTATTTATTCATCAATTGCTATTGTGTCCCCTTCAAAGTAGACCCCCTCAGATATAATACACATGTGCCAGCGTTTTTTCTAATCCTCGAAGGAGTTCTGATATGCACTTTTTGGTATGCCCTTGAGTTCTCTCAGCGATTCAGTTTGTATCTCCTCAATCGTCGCAAACCGCCGTCCTTTCATGGGTCACTTCAATCTTGGGAATAGGAAAAAATCGTAGGGTGCTAAATCTGATGAATACGGTGGCTGAGGTATGATTACGATGTTGTTTTTGGCTAAAAAATTACGAACAAGCAATGACGAGTGACCAGGTGCATTATCGTGATGCCATGAATTATTTTTCCATAATTCCGGACGTTTTCTCCGTATTGCTTCTCGCAAGCGACGCGTAACTTCAAGATAATACTCCTTATTGACTATACGACCATGTGGTAAGAACTCCTAATGCACTACGCCCCGGTAATCGAAAAAACAGTTAGCAAAACCTTCACATTTGATCGAACTTGGCGTGCTTTTTTGGTCTTGGTTCTCTTGGGCTCTTGCCTTTGGTACGGTTGAACTTTGGTTTCGATGTCATAACCATATATGCCCATGATTCGTCACTATTTATGACCCTTTTAAGCAAATCTGGATCACCGTTGATGTCATTCAACAATTCCTGAACGATACTCATGCGACGGCCTTTTTGGCCAAAATTCAGCAATTTTGGAACGAACTTCGGTGCCACACGCTTCATGCCCAAAATTTCCAAAAAAAAAAATGCATGGCATGAGCAATCCGTTATGGCGACATACTCAGCAACTTCTCTAATAGTAATTCGACGATTCTCCATAACAATTTCCTTCACTTTCTCAACATTTTCATCGGTTGTTGATGTGCTGAGGCGTCTAGGGTGAGCGTCGTCATTCATATCTTCTCGACCTTCTGTGAAAAGTTTGTACGACTTGTAAACAATTTTTTGACTCGGAGTACACTCACCATATACCACTGTCAACATTTAAAGTATTTTTGAGCACTTAATTCCATTGTTTACACAAAAAATAAATGCAAATTCTTTGATCCATTTTTTCCCACAGCAAGAAATCGCCGAGCACGCAAAACACGTATAACCTCTTATGCCTCTCACAAACAAACTAAATATGCTATATAGCTGAAACTGTGAACATATATTCGAGACAAATGTACCAATATTACAAAATAAAAAGTTTGATAATCGAATGTACGTAGCCCGCGTAATTAGAAAATTCACCTTATTTTTTGAACAAACCTCGACTCGTATACTTCAACTGTGCCAAATTTCATACTTGTCCATCCACGTAATTTTTGTAAAAAGAGGTACAAAGATTTTGTTTCACGTATTAATATATAGATTTGCGTGTAATAAATTATATTTATCTTAATTATATTTATATAGTATTTATATATTTATTATACCACTCGAACCACTAAGTCCTAAAGTAACAACTTAAAAGCTTTGCTTAAAGGGACTTTAAAGGTAACCTTAATAAATTCAATGAAGAATTCTTTTGGTCAGATAAATAAAGAAAAACGTAAAAAAGTAAATGAAAAGATGGGTTCCTATACAGCTTTAAATTGGTGGTCTAAAGCCGTTAAATCAGTGAACTCGCCAATAGTAATAGCTGAAAGCTTTGAATAAAGCTTTCACTGAGACCTATTTATTGCAACATAGTTGGAATAGTAAGAGCAAAGCATTACTTTAATTTGGATGGCAACAATCTTTTCATTATGGTTTCTAATGTTTACGTGAGTATTACACATCCTAATTATACTAATATTATAAATGCGGAAGTAAGTTTGTTTGTTACTCTTTCACACCTAAACCACTGAACCGATCTCAAAAATTCTTTCACCAATAGAAAGCTATAATATCAGGGATTAACATAGGCTATATCTTACTCCCATGGGAATGATAACGACGCGGGTAAGGCGACTGAAACCGAAGCGAAGCGAGGGCGGGTTGCTAATTGTAAATATAACTACAGATTTAGTCGCGCTTTTATTTGATTTATGATTGCCCGATGTTTCGAACACTTTACAGCATTCATGACCACAGGTGGACCATGACCAGCCCGTGACTTTGAATGCTTTATTTAGGATCTTTTAATTTTTCTGTTGCCTTAATATTTATACAAAATAATTGCAAAATAGTGGGTTATCGGGGAGCACGCTCCTCTTTCTTCGCCCCGGACGAAATAGAAAGGTGTCTCCAGACCATCTCTCCATGTGGGAACGGAGTAAGAATACAATTTACCACCGCCTGTTTTGCTCGTGGGTGTCGTAAAAGACGACTAAGCGATATAATATGTACAAAACATCTAAGCTAGAGGACACGAAATAAAAACCTATACCAACACGTCTGACCAGCATGGTACAGTAAGTTCAAATTCTCTCCTATTATGTGGGAGACTCGAGGCCAGCAGTGGAACGTATATGAGCAGTGATAATGAAGATGATGATTTTGATCCAAATCATAGTTTACCAAAAAGTAAGATTGTCAACAGGCGATAATATTCGACCATGTCTCCTCATTTCGCTCTCGCTGGTTACCGATTAGGCAAAGACGAAGCTTGCGAACTCTCTCTTTACTATACTCTATTTTAAACTCTCTTAATGCTCCCCCCTACTTAAAACTTCACTTTCAATTTCTATGTACCACTCACGACCGTAATCTTCGTTCCTCCAAAAATCTTATTCTTCACTGTCCTTCTCATTCCTCTAATCTAGTACACTCTTCGTTTTATATCCAGGCTATTCTTCTCTGGAATGCGTTACCATTAAATATCAGAATGGCCGCTAGCCGTGATGGTTTTAAAGCTATGGTAAAACGTTTATACCTAGACTTTCTGACGGAGTCAACTCATCAGTGATGGCTCTCCTCTACTTTTAATAAAATTTATATGTATGTATATGTATGTTTATATGTATTTCTATGTATTGTTGGGTGTATAGTGTATAAGAATATAATTGCTATACTTGGATAACCAAATTTTACAAATTACCCCTTACAATGTATTGCACCTGCCTAAATTATTTCTGCTCCACCCGTGGTTGACTGGCAGAAAATGAATAAGGCATACGTCCGCCATGTACCTTATTTTTGTGTGCTAAAGTTTAAATAAATAAATAAATAATACCCGAAAGGGAACTCGCCGAAAGAGCCACCAGAGATAAAAATTCTGTACCAAGGAGGCCAAATAGTTTGACCATCGGTGATCCCAAACTCACGAACAGATTATAGTCACTGAAGCGGCGGAGAGACTTGAGGTCCCTCTGTCTACTCTACCGACTTTTTCATGGGGAATGCTCTGAGGAAGAGAGTTAGTGTGTATTCAATATGGCATTACTCGTTATTTGCCCGGGGATGGCGTAAGAACCGACTAAGTAAGACTTTTTTTTGGGACTTATCCCACCACACATTCCCACTACTGCAACTCTTGTAAGCCAGGATCCATAATGGTCTCCGTATGATACCGAGATTTGATCCTCAGGAAGACCCGGGAAACGCTTTTAATTGTCTTGGGACCCGCAACAAATTTAGTCCCATCATTCAGACCCATCTATAGTAACATTTATTGCATTACTCGTCTTCATTCGTAGGAAAATGTATATCCAACAATAGACCTCGTAGGATGATGATGAAATTTGTTTACAAATTTAATAAAGTTTGAGTATCTGGTAAATGGATGCCACAAGCGGATGCTAATGAGCACTGTAATTTTCATTACTCAACATCCTGCATTTATACTAATTACTTGGGGCGACTCAATATTTAATATTATTTTTCAGTACATATTATAAGTATTTACAATAGTTGTGAGGGCCTGCCTAATGTCACACCTCCTAGGTAAAGTTGTTGATTAAAGGCATCAAATAAAGTTGGACCAGGTCATTTTAACAGCCTTAATCGTCTTTTATAACACCCACGAGCAATTTTAAGGTGCGTATTCCTAGTCATTACATAAAAATTACGAGATCTTCATTAGTATTTCTAAGTATGTCTTTATTTATAAATTTCTTGTGTACGTGTATTTATCACCGAACTCCTCCTAAACGGTTGGACCGATGTTGATGAAATTTTTTGTGTGTGCTCAAGGGGATTCGAGAATGGTCAGATTCCCAATTAGACCTGGCTGGTGGCGCTGCTGTCGATTTCAAGGAGAATTCCTTTCGTTCTATTTGAACAGAAGAACGTCTATTGGGTCAGCTAGTATATACTTAGTCTGGCCATAAAATCTGTTACAATTAAAAATAAACAAAACATTACATTTGAATTTGGAATCTGTCATTTTTAATTTTTTATATGATTGTTAATTGTGTTTTTTTCATTTTGGCGCCAATACACTGTACATTATTTTGCAATATTAAAATGGAGTGGAGTGATAAAGAGAACCGAATCGCTGTGATTGCATTACATAAAATAGGCATGGAGCCAAATACAATTTTCAAAACTCCATACGCTTGGTATTAGTAAAATATTTGTGTACCGGGCTATTAATAGGCACAATGAGACCTCCTATTCTCGCTCCTCCACTTGTTTGTGACAAAAAAAGATCTGGCAATCCACAAATTGTTCGTATGAAAAAGGTTGTCAAAGCGGTATGGGAAAGAATTCGAAGAAATTCTGTCCGAAAGCAAAAGATTTTATCCCGTGAGATGAAGATAACACCTAGAACCATGTCGCGTAATTTACAAGATGACTTAGGACTTGCAGCCTATAAAAGACCTGGTCCTGGTCATTTCTTAACTGATAATTTAAAGAAGAAGAGGGTGGTAAAATCAAAACAACTACTGAAGCGGTACGCAAAGGGAGATCACAGATCAATTTTGTTTACGGATGAGAAAATATTTACAATTGAGCAAAATTCTAAAAAATGAAATGACTATATTTATGCCCAAAGCAAGTTTTCTTATTAGCACAAAATACACAAGACATGAACAAAAATTGCAATATATTTTGGGGCTCGCCAAAAGGTTATCGTCAAACCTACAATAAATCACTTGTTTTATTTCAACTCATATACGTCCCACTGCTGGACCCGAATCTCCTCCACAATAGGAGGATAATTGACCTACTATACCACGCTGGTGAGACATGTTGGTATAGGGTTTTATTTCGAGTTTTCCTTCTCTTCATCATCATCACCTCAGCCCATATACGTCCCACTATTGGGCTCGGGCCTCCTCCATAATGGAAGGGTAATTGACCTACTAATACCACGCTGGTCAGACGTGTTGGTATAGGGTTTTATTTCGAGTCTTCCTTCTCTCGCATAGATGTTATATGCCTTTTATATCCCTTAGTCGTCTTGTACGATAACCCACGGGTAAGATAGGGGGTGGTGAATTGTATTCTTACTCCGTCACCACACGAGAATACCTTACATAGATTCCTCCTTCTCTTACGTAGATGTTATATGAATATTTAACCGCTTAGTCGTCTTTTACGACACCCTCGGATGTGAAAGGGGCTGGTCAATTGTATTTTTACTTCGCCATCACACGGAACAGTCACCACACGGACCACACGTCTTAATAGTAATATATCTTAATATATATAAATTACGTGTTACGTTGTTTGTCCGCGATGGACTCCTAAACTACTTAACTGATTTTAATCAAATTTGCACACCGTGTGCAGTTTGATCCAACTTGAAAGATAGGATAGCTTACATCTTAATTTATAGTCGCAATATTATTTTATTGCAAATTATTTGTCTATTATTTAACATTCACAATTATCTGTTAACTCCAAACGATTTTGATAGATGGCGATATCTGATGATTGCATTGAGTAATTAATTAATAGATGGCGCTGCTATGTCAAACCTACAAACGTGTCATATACGATTTTAACTTGCTTTTTTATATAGATGCCATTTGTAAAAAAATATGACGACCTCCATGACAGATGTTCTACAGTTCCACTTAAATACTTTAATAAAATGTAATATAACAAAAACATTAGCCACAGCAACGCGTGGCCGGGTCTGCTAGTAATATTATAAATGATATTATAATATATCGATTGAACTTCGAAAAACTTATATTCGATTGACGTCGGTCGCCATCGCGCGGTCAGCCTCTCTGCGGGTGACGGACAATTCCCCGGTCCCATCACCCGCGGCCTCGGCTAGGCCGGCATTAGGCGCAGGTACTCGCGCTTGCGCCGCCCGAGTCGCCGGCGGCGGAACGTGTCGCCGAATAGGAGTTCTACTCGCACACGATCCGCCGCCTCCTTCCGTGAAATTATGGCCTCACAGAAGGCGGCAACCGCGTCCCAGTTCCTGACGCTGACGAGCATCTCCCTGTTGATGGTCGGCAGCGCCAGGTCGGCACCGATAATTGCTACGAGTTCATGGCGATCCCCCTCCCATGCAGCACACTCCTCGAGCGTGTGCTGCGCCGTGTCCTCGTCGTAACTGCAGTGGTGGCAGGACGGTGTGCTCTCCCTCCTGACAATCTTGTGCAGGTACTTCCCGAAGCAACCGTGCCCCGTCAGCACCTGCACCAGTCGGAAGGAAAGCACCCCGTGCGTCCGCTCCAACCACTCCATCAGCACCGGCCGGAGGGCCTCGACGGTCCTGACACCGTACCGAGGACTCTCAAGCCGGACTGCCCAACGGGCAATGACTTCTCGGCGGGCGTCGACCCGCCAGGCGGTGATCTCTTTGATGGAGACCATGCCGCCGCGGGCGCGCGTCTCCGACACCCGCCGATAAATGTCGGCGAGCATCTCCGCCTCTAGGTCCCACGGGGGAGTTCCGGCCAGGAGGCACGCTGCCTCTGTCGCCACCGTGCGGTAACCCCGTATGGCCCTGATCGCCATGACCCTCTGTGGTCGCCACAGGAGGGCCCTAAGATGGACGGTTAGGGACCCCGCCCACACCGGTGCGCCGTACAGGGCCATCGACCGGATCACCCCCACTTACAGCTGTCGGCACGTAGCGCTGGGTCCGCCCACATTCGTCATCAGCCGCGAAAGGGCGGTCGCCGCACCGACAAGCCGGGGAACAAGTCGATGGAGATGCTCCCGGAACCAGAAATGCCCGTCGAGCACCAGGCCCAAGTACTTCATGTGGGCCTGGATGCTGATGGTGACCGACTTCACGGTGATCGAAGCGCCAGCGGGAGGCCCGGCGGTACGGAGGCCATGGCAGACGTTTTGGTCTAGGGTTTCATTTCAAATATTCCTTCCCTATACCCATAAATAAAATTGGAGTGTCTGTTTTTAATGTCAAAATAATAGGCTTTTTTCATGCTCACACGGTTATTTGCACTATACATATGCCTAAAATACATTTAATATTTTTTTGTCTGTCTGTCTGTTTGTTCCGGGTAATCTTCAAAACGGCTGGACCGATTTCAAGAATTCTTTCATCAATGGAAAACTATAATGTCAAGGAATAAACTAGGCTATATTTTATCTCGGTATTCCCACGGGGACGGGAACTACGCGGGTAAAACGACTATAACCTATAACCGAAGCGAAGCGAGGGCGGGTTGTTAGTTAATGTTATAAATGCGAAAGTAAGTTTGTTTGTTTCTTTGTTTATTTGTTTCTTTGTTTGTTACGCTTTCACGCCTAAACCAATGAACCGATTTCAAAAATTCTTTCACCAATGGAAAGCTATAATATCAGGGAGTAACATAGGCTATACAGGAAGGAGAACTATGCAGGAAAGACTGAAACCGAAGCGAAGCGAGGGCGGGTTGCTAGTATGTTATATGTCACTCAGTAAGTTGGGCTTTTAGCTCTCTCGCTCACCAAACGAAGCTTAACAAATTGCTACTACTCAGACGTCGATTTTCTGCGAGATTGTGGTAGGACCCCGGACTAACCGGCCCGCGGCTGTAGACAGACAACTGTCGACAGTGTGGTCCTAACAAAGTGAGTCGGTAAGCCTCCTCCACAAAGAGAGGGAAACTGATTTACTATACCACGCTGGTCAGACGGGTTGACATAGGATTTTATTTAGAGTTTTTCTTCTCTAGCATAGATATTATTTTCAGTAATCCCATAGTGGGACGAGCCCAACAGTGGGACGTATATGAGCTAAAATGATGATGATAAATCACCATCTGTTGGCAAATTCTAATAAACGTTTTCATCTATACCAATAAATAAAATTGGAGTGTCTGTTTGTAATGTCAAAATAGGCTTTTTTCATGCTCACACGGTTATTTGCACGACGCCTATGCCTAAAATTGCAATTAAAAAATTTTTGTCTGTCTGTCTGTTTGTTCCGGGTAATCTTCAAAACGGCTGGACCGATTTCAAAAATTCTTTCACCAATGGAAAGCAATAATATCAGGGCGTAAACTAGGCTATATTTTATCCCGGTATTCCCACGGGAACGGGAACTACGCGGGTAAAACGACTATAATCTATAACCGAAGCGAAGCGAGGGCGGGTTGCTAGTTTTTATATAAACTTACATAGTAATTGTAAAATGAGCAAATAGCTACAAGAAAAAGCTCATTTTATAAGAAGTTTTCATACGAATATTCTAGTCTAAATATGTTTGAATTACACGTACTTACATATTGAATGAATTATAAATATCTATTCAATCTACTATTCATTTTATTTTTTGGGTATATCTTTTAATAATGGGCATGAATAAGAACGAGGTAAGGTACTATATGTTTGCCGTGTGGTGACGGAGTAAGAATGCAATTCATCACTCCCGCTCTCGTCTTGGGTATCGTAAAAGGCGACTAGTTTATATAATATTCGGATACCATTTATTTAAAAGAAAGAAAACTTGAAATAAAACTCTGTACCAACACGTCTGATCAAAGCGGTATTTTTCATTTATGTATATTGATCCTTATTAATATTCTAAATGCGAAAGTAAGTTTGTTTGTTTGTTTATTTGTTTGTTACGCTTTCACGCCTAAACCAATGAACCGATTTCAAAAATTATTTTACCAATGGCAAGCTATAATATCAGGGAGTAACATAGGCTATATATTTATTTTATCTCTGTATTCCCACGGGAACGAGAATTACGCGGGTAAGGCGACTGAAACCGAAGCGAAGCGAGGGCGGGTTGCTAGTTGTAGATAAAACTATGGATTTTATCGCGTTTGTATTTGATTTATGAAAGCCAATATCGATTTCTGTATCGGGTAGATAATTATAAATTTCTGTAATAACGATGATTTGTTGGATTTGAGACATTTTAGGCCGCCCGTGACTATGAACGCTGTAAAGTGTTCAATCAGAAATCAAATACAAACGCGATAAAATGAGAGGAGGTCGTACAGCTACTTCTTCTAACACAGGTGAATTATAAACAAAATATCCTTAATTGGTTTCACCTGACTATACAATCAGCCTGACATAAATCCTCTGCGAGATTTGTATTGTCTAAGCTAAAGTTTTCTCCTGAAGGCCGTGGCGACTGAGACAGTCACTGGCGGGGGAGTGCTGTTGGTGGTGTCCCTAGACATCGCCAACGTATTCAATAGTCTGCCATTTAGCTGCATCAGGGAGGCGCTCCGGTATTACGGGGTGCCAGCTTACCTGAGGCAGCTAGTGGCAGACTATTTGGAGGGGTGCAGCGTCCTCTGCACCAACCGAGCAGGGGACGTTGTGCGAACGCCCATGACGTGCGGTGTCCCATAGGGGTCAGTCCGCGGACCCACCCTGTGGAACATCGGCTACGACTGGGCGTTGAGGATGAGCCTCCCACCCGGGCTGGGCGTGATTTGTTACGCCGACGACACACTCGTCACAGCCCGCGGTGGGACGCTAGAAGAGGCGGCAAGCCTGCCGACTCTAGGCACTGAAGAGAGAGAGAGAGAGAGCGGTGTGGTCTCGTTGAGAGAGCTCCCCGCCTGGCGCGTTGACGCCCGCCGAGACGTCATTGCCCGTTGGGCAGTCCGGCTGGACTCTCCTTCTGACTGATGCAGGTGTTGACGGGGCATGGATGCTTCGCCAAATACTTGCACAAGGTCGTTAGGAGGGCGAGTACACCGTTCTACCACCACTGCGATTGCGACGAGGACACGGCGCTGCATACGCTCGACGTCTGTGACGCTTGGGCAAAGCAGCGCCGTGAACTCGTCGTAATCATCGGTACCGACCTGACGCTGCCGACTATCGCAGAGCGATGGTCGGCAGCGTCAGGAACTGGGACGCGGTCGCAGCCTTCTGCGAGGCGGTAGTCTCGCGGAAGGAGACAGCGGATCGCCTGCGCGAGGAGCGCAGCCTCGATGAGGCGATCCGCCGCCGGCGACTGAGGTGGCGTAGGCGCGAATACCTGCGCCTCATGCCGCCCTAGCCGAGATCGCGGGTGACGTGACGGGCTTAGCCCGTCACCCGCCGAGAGGCCGACCGCATGAGGAAAGACCGACGTCCTCCCCGGGGGGGACGTCGGTGAATGGGAGGGTACCCGAATAGGGGGTATTCCGTCGAGCCGATCGCGTGTAGAAAGACCGACGTCCTCCCCGATGGGGGGACGTCGGTCGATGGGAGGGTACCCCGAATAGGGGGTATTCCGTCGAGCTGACCACTGATGACAAGTAACCCTGCTCCGGTGGTCGGCCCAACGACGAAGGCGACGTGCATCGTGGGTGGGTTGTGGGTGTGCGTGCTTACGCCCCTCTGTCGCCCCGGACGGAGTGGTGCGAGGAGCGCGCCGACCGCAACACACCCCCAGAAAAAAAAAGGTAATGTTTTCTGGGTCAAACCTCTGTTAAACATGTGAGAATTCCACTCCCCAAACTTCACCAAACATGCCGAGTATACTAAAAGTTATTTCTTTTCATAGAAATTTGTTCTCAACGAATTTACCCTCCAATGAACTCACATTATTACCTGGCCTGAACAATAAACTGTGAACGAATGACCGGAGCAATTAAGAAATTAATGAATCTACATCTTTGAATGGTTTATTGTCTAAGTTTCTGTAGATCTAGAGAAGGAAATTGAGATTGATTTTAAATTTACAATAGTGTTAACAATACTTGACATCAATATTAAACCTACATGCTATCGTAGATTCGAATATAGAACTGATGTTCATTAGGTTAACATAGATAATACAAACTGTCTGTCAAGTTTCGAACTTAATATTGAGTGCTGTGTAAATGTTTACTTAAGTCCTTAATCTATGCTCTAAGTGGAGGTTAAAGTTGTTGATTTTCAATTGTGTAAAGTATTGCAAATAAATGAAATGACTTGATTAAGTATTAATGCGAACATAATATAAACGTAGGTACTGCCAGAGCTGGAATAAAAATAGTGCTGACGTTCGAGAAAATTTTTAGAATTTTTAACAATACTTCACTAGCGGTAGAATATTTTTATGGTACTTATATTTTTAGAAGTAATTTATAAAATTTATGTATTCTGATATTTGCAAAGCAACAACGACTTATCAATTCGACGATGGCGATGTGATCATGATGATGGCGACGACTTTCAGAGTAGGCGTAGTTGTTAAAATACCTCCAGCTGGAGGTCTTCCGGACGGTGCTGATGCAGTGGTTAGAGCGGTGGCACGGGGTGCTCTCCTTCTGACTGGACTGCAGGTGTTGACGCGGCATGGTAGCTTCGCCAAATACCTACGGTCGTTAGGAGGGAGAGTACACCGTCCTGCCACCACTGCGATTGCGACGAGGACGCGGCGCAGCATACGCTCGAGGTTTGTACCGCTTGGGCAGAGCAGTGTCGTGAGCGGAGTTAGTCCGTCACCCGCCAAGAGGCCGACTGCGTGAGGAAAGACTGACATCCTCCCAGAGGTGGGATGTCAGTCGAGGAGAGGGTACTCCTTAAGGGGTATTCCGTCGGGCCGACCACTGACGATAAGTCACCCTGCTCCCGTGGTCGGCCTAATAACGAAGGCGATGTGTCACTTGGTTACGGGTGTACGTGCTTACGATTTGTCGTCTCTATGGTAGACGGTTTCATATACTATCTAGCGGATCTATCGGAAAACTTTGTATGTGGTAGGACCACACGATCAACATTCTACTATTATACAGCTGCGTGCCGGTTCAAATCAAATACTTTGTAGCTAGTAGTACTTAATTGTCATGTTTGAATAAAATGTTAATTAAATATGTTAGGCCTGCACCTATTTATATATTAATACGTGTCTATATAGTAATACTTTTTACGAAAATTACGTGCATGGACAAGTATGAAATTTGGCACAGTTGAAGTATATAATAAGGAGAAGTGCATAATACTGAAATTTTGTATAATAATGAATTGGAAATACATTACATTAATTAAAAAGGCTACACATACACCCACACCTACACACATGCGCGCACTTATACACTTTTGTTTGCCTACGGTTAAAATATCTGGTCGAACTAAATGTCAAACAATCATAATTATGATGACAATGTGTCTAATAGACATTTGTGCGTATATATTAGTTATTAAGAGAAATACAGCTGGCTCAATATACACATACACATAACTAAAATTAAAAGAAAATTGTGTAGCAGTTAATTTAAATGAATTATGGCCGAATTTCGACCATTCGGCAACCACTAGTCTTTATAAAACAGTAAAAATGATTCATCATCATTTCAGCACATATATGTCCCACTGCTGGGCTCGAGTCTATTCCATAATAGGCAGCAAATTTACATACACGCTGGTCAGAAGGGTTGGTGTAGGGCTTCATTTCAAGTTTAATCATCTCTTGCATAGATGTTATATGTATATTTAATCGCTTAGTCGTCTTTTACGACATCCACGGGCAAGAGAGAGGCTAATCAATTGTATTCCTACTCCGTCACAACACGGAAAATAAATGAATATTCAGAATTTTTGATTACATATCCTAGTATGGCAATTAATCTCTGAAAAAACAAAAATTAGGCAGAAATGAAATTTTCAATGATTATTCTTCGAGTTCTATCACATAATACATATGATGGATAGCGCTTTACTTCTTTTTTTTTTTTAAATCCTCATTATCATCTCAGCCCATTGACTCTAAACAGCCTCTCACTGTTTGGTTCGGGCCTCCTCCACAAAGAAAGGGAAATTGAATTATCATACCACGTTATCCAAACGTATTGGGGAAGGGTTTTCTGTCGAGTTTTCCTTCTCTTGCATTGATATCTTCTGCTTCTCATATTCCTTAATCGTCGTTTGCGATACCACGGGTCAGAGAGGTTGTGGCGATCTGTATTCATTCTCCGTCATCAGACGGACCCTTTGAAACCATAATTTGGCGAAAGCAAACGACTACAAACTACTTTCACTTGCACAGGCCTCGATAAAGGAAGATAAAGCCATAAGCGTACAACTTGACGAGCAGATCGCTTGGTAATCCTTCAACTGGTTTTTTGGATTCTCACGGACAAGTAGTGTATGATAACACATTGTATTCTTAACCCATAACCACGCAAGAAACCGCATTTAATATACCATAATCACCCAATCATCATCATCATCATCTCAGTCCATATAAGTCCCGCTGTTGGGCTCGGAGCTCCTCCACTATAGAAGCAAAATTGACGTACTTTACCGCACTGGTCAGACACGTTGGCATAGGGTTAAATGTCGAGCTTTCCATCTCTTACATAAATTTTATCTGTGTAAGGGGCAATGTCTAAGGGATACCTTAGTCGTCTCTTACACTCTTATGATACCTACGGGTAAATGAAATGAGTGGTGAACTGTATTCACCACATGGGGACACTTCATCTCAGCCTATATATGTCCCACTGTTGGGCTCAGGCCCCCCTCAATAATGGGAAGAGAGTTGGCTGACTATTCATCGCTGGTAATACGTGTTGGAATAGGGTTTTGTTTCGAATTTTCCTTCTCTTGCACAGATGTTATATGCTTATTATATCCCTTTTTTTTTTATGGGTGGGCTATAGTAAGCGCACGCGCGATCCTGTCCGTCCGGGACGATGAAAGGACGGCGCGGGGGCCCATAACCCACCCGTACTCACTTCACCTCGTTGTTGGGCCGACCACCGGAGCAGATGTGACTTGTCATCAGTGGTCGGCCCGACGGAATACCCTTTCGGGTAACCTCACCTCTCGACGTACTGGGACGTCGGTCACCATCGCGCGGTCAGCCTCTCTGCGGGCGACGGACAATTCCCCGGTCCAATCACCCGCGGCCTCGGCTAGGGCGGCATTAGGCGCAGATACTCGCGCCTGCGCCGCCCGAGTGGCCGGCGCGGAACGTGTCGCCGAATAGGAGCTCTACTCGCACACGATCCGCCGCCTCCTTCCGTGAGATTACGGCCTCACAGAAGGCGGCGACCGCGTCCCAGTTCCTGACGCTGTCGAGCATCTCCCTGGCGATGGTCGGCAGCGCCAGGTCGGCACCAATAATCGCGACGAGTTCACGGCGCTCCCCCTCCCATGCAGCACACTCCTCGAGCGTGTGCTGCGCCGTATCCTCGTCGCAACTGCAGTGGTGGCAGGACGGTGTGCTCTCCCTCCTGACAATCTTGTGCAGGTACTTCCCAAAACACCCGTGCCCCGTAAGCACCTGCACCGGTCGGAAGGAAAGCACCCCGTGCGTCCGCTCCAACCACTCCATCAGCACCGTCTGGAAGGCTTCGACGGTCCTGACCCCGTACCGAGGACTCTCCAGCCGTACTGCCCAACGGGCAATGACTCCTTGGCGGGCGTCGACCCGCCAGGCGGTGATCTCCTGCAGGGAGACCATGCCGCCACGGGCGCGCGTCTCCGATACCCGCCGATAAATGTCAGCGAGCATCTCCGCCTCCAGGTCCCACGGGGGGGTTCCGACCAGGAGGCACGCTGCCTCCGTCGCCACCGTGCGGTAACTACGTATGGCCTTGATCGCCATGACCCTCTGTGGTCGCCTCAAGAGGGCCCTCAGCCGGACGGTCAGGGACCCCGCCCACACCAGTGCGCCGTACAGAGCCATCGACCGGATCACCCCCGTGTACAGCTGTCGGCACGTAGAGCTGGGTCCGCCCACATTCGGCATCAGCCGCGAAAGGGCGGACGCTGCGCCGACAAGCCGGGGAATAAGTCGATGGAGATGCTCCCGGAACCAAAAATGCCCGTCGAGCACCAGGCCCAAGTACTTCATGTGGGCCTGGATGCTGATGGGGACCGACTTCACGGTGATCGAAGCGCCGGCGGGAGGCCCGGCGGTACGGAGGCCATGGAATAAAAGGGCCTCCGTCTTTTCCAGGGCTACCCTCAACCCCAGCGCTTCGATCCGCCTGACAATCTCCTCGGTACCGAGAGTTGCCAGGCGTGCCGCCTCCTCTAGCGTCCCACCCCAGGCTGTGACGAGTGTATCGTCGGCGTAGCAAATTACGCCCAGCCCGGGTGGGAGGCTTCCTCTCAACGCCCAGTCGTAGCCGATGTTCCACAGGGTCGGACCCAGAACCGACCCCTGCGGGACACCGCACGTCATGGGCAACACAACGTCCCCTACTCGGTCAACGTAGAGAACGCTGCGCCCCTCCAAGTAGTCTGCCACCAGCCGCCTGAGGTACACGGGCACCCCGTAATATCTCAGCCCCTCCCTGATGCAGCTGAATGGCAGACTGTTGAAGGCGTTGGCGATGTCCAGGGACACCGCCAACAGGACTCCTCCGCCGGTGACGGCCTCCGCTACCACGGCCTTCAGGCGCAGCAGGGCCGCGATCGTCGAACGCCCTCGCCGAAAACCAAACTGGGCGTCCGACAAATCGGGCCCGACCCCGACGAGGTGCCGCTCGATGCGGGCAGCCAACACCCTCTCTAGCAGCTTTCCCGCATCATCGAGCAGTACGATGGGCCTATAGGCCGAGGCCGACTCGGGAGACCGTCCCGGTTTCGGCAGGAGAACCAGCCTCCCCTCTTTCCAGCACCCAGGGAACTGCCCGGACGTCAAACAAGCGTCGAACAGTCCCCTGAGGCGTGGTCCCAGGTGCTCGAGGACCAGGGCCAGCACACAGTTCGGCATACCGTCGGGCCCGGGGGCGGTGGATTTGACTCGCATACGCGCCACCGCCACCCCCATTTCGGGCTCCGTGATGAGCGGAGCACTTTCATCGTGGGCCTCCCGGTCACTGTCCGATGAAGCCATGACCGGGGGCGTGTGCTCCGCCCGCTGTGGAAAGAGGTCCTCGACAAATCTTGTGAGGAGGCTGGGCTGGTGAGTCTCGGTGAGGGGGGGGCCCCGCCCGCGGAGCTTGTTCAGCGCCGCGAAGTAGGGGCGACCCCAGGGGTCACGCTCGAGACTGTCCAGTATCTCCCGCCGACTAACGTCCTTGGCGGTACGGACGGCCAGCCTGAAAGCAGACCGCGCACTGCGGTAAGCCTCGTATAGCTGGCCCTCCCGCTCAGCGTCGCGGTGGCGCGCTCGGCTGCGGGTGTAAGCCCTCCGGGCACGTACGCACGCGGCCCGAAGGTCCGCCTATTCTCGGGACCACCAGGGGACCGCATTCTTCGGGGGCAGACGCCGCACACGGGGCATGGCCGCATCGCAGATCTGCGTTAACGCACAGCGGATGCGGCCAGCCTCGGCATCTACCCCGTCCGCCTGGGGCGGTGAGGACAGCCACGACTGAACGATGGCTGTCTCCACCAACAGGTCCCGATCCAATCGACCCACAGCCCACCGCGGAAACGCGGGAGCTCCGTCCGCCGTGTGACCCCTGCTGGGCTGCAGGAGGGTCCGGGAGACCTCTATCCGGATGTATCGGTGGTCGGATAGGGTCTCAACCTCCTCCTGGACGCACCAGCTCCTCACTCGTGCTGCGACATTAGGGCTAGCGAACGACAAGTCCACTATCGACCCGCCCTGCTGCCGCAAGCACGTTTGCACCGAGCTCCTGTTCAGCAAACAGAGGCCCAGTGCCGCCGCCCACTCTTCGACCTCCCGCCCGCGGTCATTCGTCCTGAGGGACCCCCACGCCGTGGACTTGGCGTTGTAGTCCCCCAGAACGAAGACTTGGCGCGGTGCCAGTCGCCGTATCGAGGCCCCCAGGATGGTGAGGAAGGCCCCGAAATCCGTCGCGCTCCTGTTAGGGGAGAAGTAAACACCAAATAGCGTAACCTCTCCCCATTCCGCCGCGACATACCCATCGCCCCTGTCCTTGAGCAAGAAGGGCAGGGAATGCCACGACGTGGAGGCGACGATTGCCACAGAGCCGTCACTGCTGCCCAGCCAATTGGGCCGGTCAGGCACCACGTACGGCTCCGCGGCTACGGCTGCACCGATCAACCACTCCGCCATGGCTTGCAGGAAAACGTCCTGTGCCTCGGCGGCGTGGTTGACGTTGGCCTGCAGGAGGTGGTAAGATTCAGCCGCCATTAGTGGGCCGTATCCATCACCTCCTCCACGCTGGCGGGCGATCGGGTCGCGCTAGGGGCGAGAGCGGCCGGGGTCGTCGGGCCGCTCCGCCCCTTTGGGGCCGAAGCCGGGAGTCTGCACTCCCTGCCACCCATGCGGTGTTTGGCGGGCCTATTGCCCGCCGCACACGCGGGGCAGTGGGGAGTGGCAGCGCACGATGCCGCCTTATGCCCGGGTTGACCACAGCGGAAACAAAGTTCGCTGCAGTCAAAGCAGTTAGTGCATGTCGGCCGAGTGTGTCCGACTGCCATGCACTTGTAACACCTCGCAGGCTGGGACTCCAGCACGGACACCCGCGCCGAGCTCCAACCCACGAGGAGCCTGCCTGAGTCGGCCAATTGCTTGGCCGACTCCACCGAGCACTGCACCCAGGCAGCACCGACACCGCCCGGACCAGGGCGGATGGCGCCAATTCGGACGGTGTCCACGGGACACCCAGTTTTCGAGACGATGGCCTCCCGGATGTCATCCACCGTCACGGAGTCGTCCAGACCCGCGACGCGTAGTTCTGCGCACTTTACGGGTCTGGCGATCTTGACGCCATCCTCCGCAGCAAACAAACCCCTCAGCTTGGCGGCCATGCTATCGGCCGTCTTGGCGCCCTCGGCCCCAGGGAACTCTAAAATCCGAGCCCCTGTCCGGGCCTTGCGGGTCCTGGCTTCGACGCCTCCTAAATCGGAGACGTCAAGCTCCCGCCGGACGCGACGTAAGACGGCCTCATAGCTGAGGCCGTTTTCGGCCGCCTCAGGCAGCACGGTGATCACCACCGTGGCTGACTTTGGCGGCCGGAGCCTTCTGCGCGACCTCTTGTTTTCGGCTCCTGCCTTGGGAGCGGAGGCTTTGGCGGCGCTTTTGGCCTCCGCTCTTCTCTTCTGGCCGCGACTCTTTCGGCTGCGCTCGGCCGTCTGCCAACCCTCTTCAGGCGCAGCAGGGGTGCCGGGCACAGCAGTCACGGCCGCGGCTGCATTGACCGCCGCCGGCGGTGCATTTGCCGGCAGCGGCTGAGGTCCGGCCTTGGCAGGAGCCGGTGCCACCTTCTTCTTCGCGGCGGGTCCTTTGGGCTTCGGCCCAGCAACGGCCGCAGCGTAGTTTCCTACGCGCCCTCCCTGACAGGGTAGCGCGGTAGAGGCTGACGCCACGACCTTCGGCCTGTCCGCAGCGAGGGGCGGCCGGAGACGGGGCTCCGGAGGCAGAGACAATCTCTCCTCCAGAGCCGCCATGCACGCGTCGAGCATTTTGCCGACAACCTCCACTACGGCGCGCATGGTCTGGGCCGGCACGCCGTCCACTGCGGGTAGCGGGATCACTTCGGCCGGCTGGGCCCTCTGGCGACTTGCCACAGCGCGAGTTGGCGCAACGGGGACGGCGGGGGCGGCCGCAGGGCCGGCGCTTGTCGGCGGCGAGGTCTTCGCCAGCTGTGCGACCTGGCTCCGCAAGTCGGCCATTTGTCTTGCCAACTCGCGGTTCGCCTTCTGCACCGCCGACAGCTCTTTTCGTAGCGCCTTGTTTTTCTCCTGCAGGCCTGAGACCTCACCACTAAGGCGGGTGTTTTCGGCCTGCAGGGTGGCCACATTGGCAGCTCGGGGGTCGCCACCTACAGCGGACTCAGCAGCCGCCGTGTCGGTGGGAGGGATGTCTGACAACACCCTCATCATCCTCGCGGCAGCCGCCTCATTTGCCCGCTTCTGGGCTTCAGTCCCCCGTACTGCGCCGGCCGGCGATGGCGTCACCGACCTTGCCGCCACTACTGCGCCCCCTCGTCCCCTGCGAGAGGCCGGAACTTTGGGAGGAGGCATGATGGTGCCACTCCCCTCGGAGGATTCCGAACTTCCACCCTCCTCCTCCTTCCAACGTTCAGGGGGCGCTTCCGCACCTGCGAGGAGAGGACCCCCTCCCTGACTGCTAGGGCCGCCGTCAGTACCAACGCCAGAGACTGCGATGACTCAGCGACGGTCTCAGCAGCCGACATGCTGCCGCCTTCGGTATCCGACGGCCCTGCGGCATTACCGCCCTCGTCCGTCGATTGCTCCACGGTCGCGTCGGTCTCCGCCGTCGCAATACTGCCTGCGTCAGAGACGCTGGCGTCACTGAGCGAAACGTCGGCAGTACGCAGTGCCTTCAGCTCCGCCCGTCGCTTCTGCGCTGCGCGCCGTCTGGCGCCCTCCGTTGCAGGGGTGGGTTTTCCCCCCCCTCTTCTTCTTTCGGGCCTCAATTTTCGCCGGGCCCTCGGCTGATTTGGATGCCTCCAGTACGGAACTGCAGTCCAACGAGGCATCCAGGTCTTCTAAGCCAGTTTTTCTGTAGCTTGGCTGGGCTTTATTGTGGGAATAAGACTCCCCATTCTTGGTGGTTTTGGGCATCTCACCCCTCCTGTCTGCATCAATGTTTGTTGAGAAATCCATATAGTTCCCACGAGTAAGGGAGAAGTGACGGTCTACCCGGGCAGAGATCCCGATACCCGGGCAAGCGTACATTTGTTTCCCAACACAGGGGGTCCGCAGGTACCCTGGCTGGGGGCGCGCTAACGACTGAACAACCCATCAGCCATGCATCCTCTCGCCGCGCGCCAGAACTTAGGATTCTGGGTGATTGTTTTATAGAGGTTTTCTTCCTCGCGGTCCAGGCGGTTAAGCCAAGACCCTCGCTCCTGAGTCTAGGCCTCAAGACAAATGTCCCGAAGCAAGAATCAGGTCTACGATTTGTCGCGGTTGGCAAATGCCTGCCTAGTCCTCAAACGAATGAGTGACTGGGCCCGTCGAATTTTCGCGTCCAATACCCTCTACAATTAGAGGGCATGGAGCGAATTTGGGGCATCCCACAAACTGGGCCCCCCCTCGGGCCAGATATTTGCCACGAGCGACAATTCCAGAGAGCAGTCCAAGGAATTGTCGCTCGTGCCCAGGGTACACCACGCGGAGGTTTCTGGCGTAGCACCCCTATTATATCCCTTAGTCGTCTATTACGACATCCACGGGCAGTATAGAGAGTGGTGAATTGTATTCTTGCTCCGTCACCACACGGGGACATTTAATACAGCAAATTTCACACGAAAATTAATGAATCATTTTCAATGATAAATATAGTACGTTTATTTTTATTACAATCTATTAATATGAAACTATATAAGTACGTAGGTGGGTGGGTCTCGTATTGCCGTGATAAAAATATAAATTCACAATTCATTCATTATATTTTCAGTACATTACCACAATGAAAACGTATATTTTTATTATATCATTCTTTTTGTTTGATCTGTCGGGCGGTGACGGAGTTAGAATATTATTCACCGGCTTATTTTTTACCTGTAGATCTCGTAAAAGACGAGTAAGAGATTATGATATCCAGATTACATGTATGCAAGAGATGGAAAGCTCTAAACAGAACCTTAATACCATTAACCAGCGTAGTATAGTATAGTAGGTCAATTTCTCTTCCATTATGGACTAGACTTGAGCTCAACACTGAATATTTTTTTTGTAAATAAAACTACTTTTACGGATTATATCGCGTTTGTATTTGATTTATGATTGCCCGACGTTTCGAACACTTTGTAGCATTAGTGGTCACGGGCGGACTAAGGTGTCTCACGTCCAACACGTCATCGTTATTACAGACATTTATAATTATCTACCCGATACAGAAAACGCGATATAATCCGTAAAAGTAGTTTTATTTACAATGTGCTCGCGTAAACATCAAATATCAATATTATTTTTTTAAAGACAACATAATAAAATACCGTCTGTGTAGTGAAATTGTTACTTTATTATTATTTTCTTTAGGTTTGTAGTAGGAAAACACTTATCTATCACCGTTATCTATCTATCTAAGGTGCTAAAATGAGTAGAACTGCAAAAAAAATAGTTCAAAATTCAACAGCTAACACCAGCTTTGGTTATTATGAGTCTTAATGACAGTAAGAGGTTTTATGCATTTACTACGACCATTATTTCCAGTAGAAGTCATCACATCATTATTTTCATTGTTATCGTCAGGCCGATGGCGATAATGAAGAGGCTGCACTGTAAGTAGGTCACAGGGGTATCGCTCGATAGATTTTAACATAATAAAGCTTTATTATTCATCGCGATATACGATATTGAAAAATGAACGATGAAGGTAAACAAACAAAATAAGATGTTACCGTGAAGGCGGTAGGTTTACATTTAATCTACATTTTATGCTATGAAGTTTATTTAGTACATGGATCGATCATTTATTATCTCTAGAATGTGAAATTAAGAGATTAGTAGCTAAGATCTCTCAGATATACTGTATTTAGGGACGCGGTCGCCGCTTTCTGCGAGTCTGTCGTCTCGTGGAAGGAGGTGGCGGAGCGCGCGCGGAGGGAGCGCCTCCAAGACGTAGAGAAGTACCTGCACCTCATGCCGCTCTAGCCGAAGCCGCGGATGACCGGACCGGGGATTGTATTACGTCACCCAAGGCTGACCGCGCAACGGCGACAGACGTGCTGGAAAAGGGACGTCGAGAAGAGAGGGTACCCCCTCATGATATTACGTCGGGCTGACCACAGAGGACAAGGAACTAGGCGACGTGGTGTTCGGGTGGGTTGCGGGTGTACGTGCTTACGCCCCTCTGTCATCCCGGACGAAGTAGTGCGAGAAATGCGCCGACCGCAACCAACCCCCAAAAAAAAAATAAGTATACCATGCTGGTGACGTAAGGTTTAGATTTAAGTCTTCCTTCTCTATTCTATATACTGTATCCCTTAGTGACGACTAACTGCTACAACCTCTACGAGCAATAAGGGCTGATGAATTAATTGTATTCTTATTTTATCACCTCACGGAATAAACAAACTTTTACCAAACAGAAATTCCAGAAATAGCATTCACTAATATCATTTCTGATATTTTACTAAACTTCCCGTGTTCATAAAGTCATAATAATTTCGACGTTATTGTCCAATAATGTTCCCTAACGCGATTGTACCACTCAGTACAATCATAATTATTACAATTAATTTGATTCCACCAGTGTTATATTTTTTTGGTATGAGCGAATCTTCTAAGATTTGTAGTTAGTATTTGGTAACCCTTGCTACGTAACTAATCCGGGACTGTTACCTGTTGAATGTTACCGATCATTCGGGTTAGAAGATTATAGCAATGGAGAATATCCTAACCTTCTTTTATGTACCATACGTTTTTTATTAATGGTTAGATAATGGACCTTGTATGTGTATGTATAAATACATTTTCTTTTTGGTAGAGGAGTAAGATGACTAAGAGATATTATATGCAAGTAATATCCACGCAAGATAAGGAATAAAACTATACCAAAACACCTATAACCAGCGTGATATTATACGTAAATTTCTATTCTATTTTTTCTCAAGCCAAACAAGGGATTCTCAAGGGGCATACATATACGTCTGTTCTATTTTAGGGGGGAGGCTCAAGCCTAGTAATAGGACATATATGAGCTGAGATGATGATGGTAATGGTATACTTCCGTACCCAATAGACATCATCCTGTCCGGCTAAATGAATGACCATTAAAAATTATCTTTAAATTTAACTCTTTTTTTATTTTGCAATTTTACGATTAATTATAGTGCAATATATACGTCTTTAATGAAAATTAAAAAAGAAAATCTATCTTTTTTTTAGTGGATTTCACAAAGTATTGTCTTATTTGAAGATAGATCTCACCACAGTTGGCAAAGCAGGTCCATTTTATGTACCTGCACCATCTGTATGTCAATATTAGTTAATTGACAACCCTAACACTGTCACGCGACACAGTAATCAGTCAGAAATAAATCTCCTTTAATCTGATTATACATTGAGAACTAACTGGCTTTCTTTACGAGCGAATAATTTGCGTAGTTTGTTTACTTCCTTATATCGCGAGTTTGTTTTCAACAACATTATCAGCTTAGTTTTGTTCAACTGTATTGCCATTTTTTCCGTGTGGTGACGGAGTTAGAATACAATTTAATAACCCCCTCTCTTACTCGTGAGTGTCGTAAAAGACGACTAAGGGATATAATATGTAAGAGAAGACAAACTCGAAACAAAGCCCTATACCAACCCGTCTGACCAGCGTGGTATTCTAGGTTAATTTCCCTCCCGTAGTGGAAGAAGCCCGAGCCCAACAGTGGGACGTGTATGGGCTGAGATGATGATGATTTACATATTACTTTTGAGGTGATAACGTCTTATAAATCGATAAACTCCGGCTGTACGCATGAAAATCCATGACTCATTGTTACGTTCCGCCTGAACCGAGCGTGCAAGCGAGACCGCGGAACAAGTGATAGAGAGGCACGGTCAATCTAAGCGTTCGTCTTGTAACGCATCTATCTCTAAATTAAGTAAAAAAATATTCGAATTAACGAGTGCAAATAAATGTTAATTTATCGAATAATTGTAAATTTCAATGAACTGCTTTGTATTATAAAAAATAATGATAATTCAGTGATAATAAATCAATTTATGCAATTTTTCATCCATTTTTCCTTAATTATTTTTTTCCAACGGTGGCAAATGAACGCAGATGGACCTTTGCAATACCAGGGGCATAGCCAAGCAGTTGCCTACCGTGTAGAAAATACTATTCTTAAACCTCGTTTAAAGAAGGACATGTCATAGCGCTCGGAAAACACAGCAGGAGGTAGTTCATTTCAGAGCTTGCACGTGCGTGGGAAAAATGATCGCTGGAAACGTACAGTTGAAGGCCATAACGTTTTCAGGTGAAATGGATGAACCCTGCTACGATGTCGAATGGTATGATGTTAGAGTGACCCAAAGTCTCTCTACCGCTCCAACGACTCCAATCCATCTGTGAGATTAGAGATGGGGATCCCAATCCCCGATGATTCGAACAGCACGCCTTTGCTGGGAGTCAAGTAGGTTATTAAGTTGACGTTATCACGGATAATTATCGTCAGTAAACCGACTTTATAGAACAATTTTTTTTTTTTCATAAATGCAAGCCACGGATGGCCCATTGAAATACTGTTTCCTTAAACGTTTTCTGGCAAATGAGGGTTCCGTACCCAAAGGGTAAAAATGGAAACCTATTACTAAGACTTCGCTGTCTGCCCGTCCGTCTGTCCGTTCGTCTGTCCGTCCGTCTGTCCGTCCGTCTGTCCGTCCGTCTGTCTGTCACCAAGCTGTATCTCAAGAACCGTGATGACTAAACAGTTGAAATTTTTACAAAATGTGTATTTCTGTTGCCGCTATAACAACAAATACTAAAAACAAAATAAAATAAATATTTAAGGGAGGCTCTCATACAACAAACTCGATTATTTTTGCCCTTTTTACAGATAATGGTACGGAATCCTTCGTGCGCGACTCCGACTCGCACTTAGTCGATTTTTTTGTAATCGTGTCCGTATGGTGACGGGGTAAAAATACTATTCACCGCTTTATCTTCGCGTGGGTGTACCACAGGCGAGAGAGGGAGTGGTGAATTGTATTCTTACTCCGGGACCTTTAAGACATACCTGCTGTTTGTAGAATTAACAGAAGTATTAGACCGGCTCCGACGATTGCAGATGGAGTCACCGCAGTTAACGACGCCACCTTTATTGGTGATGCTGAATGTCCTCAGTCTGTAGAGATCATCAGATACCCGAGGATTGTACGGCTTCTCTGGTAATGAACACACCCGTGGCCGGGAGTGTTCTACAACTGCAAAAAACAAACATACATTAATATCATATTGGAAACTTTTCTAATTTTATAGCCTACTAGCAACCCGCCCTCGCTTCGCTTCGGTTTCAATCGCCTTACCCGCGTAGTGCCTGTTACTGTGGGAATACCGAGATAAAATATAGCCTATGTTACTCCCTGATAGTATAGCTTTCCATTGGTGAAAGAAATTTTGATATCAGTTCTGTGGTTTAAACGTACAAGCGTAACAAACAAACATACTTTCGCATTTATAATATTTGTAAGGATATAAATAAACCTCTTTCTCCTTATTCCGTGTGGCGATGGAGTAAGAATGTAATTCACTACGCCTTATTTAGCTCGTGGGTTTCGTAAAGCAAGACTAAGGGATATATTACCTATGCATATAATATCAGTATATGATAAGGAAAACTCGAAAAAACCCTAGTCATCGTATACCAAACGTAAAAACTAAAACGTATCCCTTAGTCATCTGTTACGACATTTCTTTTTTTTTAGGAGTGAGCGCTCCCGCCGCCCGGCTCCGTCCGGGGCGAAGGAGAGGCGGCACGAGGCCCCATAACCCACCCATGGCACGTCGCCTTCGTCGTTGGGCCGACTACCGGTGCAGAGTTCCTTGACTTCAGTGGTCGGCCCGAGCCATCATCTGTTACGACACCCAAGGGCAAGATAAGGGGTGTTGAATTGTATTCTTACTCCGTCACCACACAGAAATCCAATATTCTATATTTTATCTTCTCTTAAAAGAAACCTCATATTAAAATTAATATTCACTTTACAGTTATATTTCACACTGAGGTAAGCTTTCTATGTAGAAATTGTTAAATTTGTTTACCTGAAACTGAAACTTCGAATCTTTACATTCAAAACAATTTCATGTAAAGCCTCAGGATATACAAGATACTTCTCAAATATTTGCTTCACTAACATCTGAGTTAGCGCTTCAAATTCACTGAGCGTGTCAAGATATTTATTTTAAGGGTGTTTTCACACTATATAAAACATATAACGGCTATTTAAAAACAGTTATTAAATATTAATAAGTCTAAGTGCGAGTCGAAATCGCGCACGAAGGGTTCCGTACCATTATCTATAAAAAAGGGCAAAGAAATCGCATTTGTTGTATGGGAGTCCCCCTTGAATATGTATTTTATTTTGTTTTTAGTATTTGTTGTTATAGCGGCAACAGAAACCCGCAAACAGAACTTCAGCTGTCTAGCTATTGCGGTTTTTAAGATACAGCCTGGTGACAGACAGACGGACGGACAGACAGAAGTCTTAGTAATAGGGTCCTGTTTTTACCCTTTGGGTACGAAACCCTAAAAATGAAGGAAAATAGAAGAACTGTTTTGATGGTGACTACGATTGTTACCAATCCTTACATTGTTCGTGAGTATTGTAAAAGACGCCTAAGAGCTTTGAATCGACCTGGGCCGCTGCCTGATGCCAGCTAGTCAACAATTACATAACTAAGGAGGGTTGAAATCAGGCAGGCAGCCAGTCATAAAGCTATTGCCAATAATTTTTGCAATACTAGAAAAGAAGGGCATGTACATATTAAGTCGAACCTAAATAATTGGAATGAAAGCAGGATGATCACGTCCCCCGCAATACAACGACCTGGGCCTTTATCTAACGCCATCTAGTCAACAATACATACCTAAGGAAGGTTACCATCAGTGAGGCGGCCAGTCATACCGGCCGGCTCATCATGAGGATGAGAAACAGAAGAAGATACTTTCCAGGTAACCTAATTATTTGAAACCTACGCAAAATCCTATTTGCCATACTTTGACCAAATCGTGAAACACTGATCAGGTATATAATTACATTTTATTTTGAATGCACAGATGACGGCTATACCAACATTACCACTAGGTTACCGACGTAGCTTGCCAAGAGTTGCGCGTTCGATTCATATTCAGGATAATACTTTTTACATTCCACAAATTATTGTTCTGAGACTGGGTGTAATACGTGTGTTACATATTTTTGAAGTCTTATCATAGAAAAAAATTAAAAAGTTCGTGAACATCCCTTAATATAATTTTACCCATACTAACTAAATTATCAAGGGTCCAACAAAAACCTACCAAGAAAGTTATTAAACTCTTCCCTGAATCCCCATTCCTCCTTCTGAACTGCATATTTAATGCAGTGCTACAACATAAAATCTTTGGAATGAAGCTTTACTAATAGGCACTTATAAACTCACCAAGACACAATCTAAACTTAGTATTTACTGACTGATAAGCCTCCTTAACGATCTTAGTAAAATGCATAGACGCGTAATACATCACAGGTTAAAAACCTTTGCAGAAGAAAACCACCTCACACCACACGAGCAGTTCAGCTTTAGAGCATTTAACTCTAAAGCCGAACAGCTCATACGTGTACCGAGTTTATCGTATCATGAAAAGTATCAACGCAAACTATAGACGGGGATATTCTTCTTCGATGTAGCCAAAGCCTTCGACAAGTTACAGCACAATGGCCTTATCTTAAAACTATTTCAATTGAATTTCTCACTCTCTCATAATAACCGTAAGAGAGTTTTTAACAGACCGTAGTCGTTACAGAGTAGAAGGGATAATACCCTCCCCGCGGCTAATGCGAGCCGGTACAAGGCTACAAGGCTCGGTTCTCTCCCCCCTTCTGCAATTGTAAATACAGTTGTAAATCTAAACCACTCTCGGAACCCCTGGAACACGCACAAAAAATTTCATCAATATCGGTACAACCGTTTAGGAGGAGTTCAGTGACATACACACGCACACAAGAAATTTATATGTAAAGATATAAGTTTTAAAAACATAAGAATTTTAAAACCTTAATAAAGTTTTAAAATACATCACAATTATTTTTCAATGGCAAACGCTCTTAAAACGTTTTTAGACTTATTATTATCATTATCTCCTCGACAGTGGGAGATAAATTAACCTACTACACCACTCTAGTCAGTCGGGTTAGTATAGGGTTTTATTTCGAGTTTTCCTTCTCTTTCATAGAACATCTATGCATCATATAAGCATATTTAATCCCTTATTCAACTTTTACGACACCCACGACCTAAATAGGAGGTGGTGAATGGCATTCTAAATCTGTCACAATACGGCAAATACCGCCGATAAGTGATATAAATTCCCGGAAATATTTGCGAAGCCCTGAGAAGCCAAATTAACCACTATTCATAATAACTTACCTAATTATTATCGAAATCAACCCTTATCGCTTTACATAATTAGTTATTATACAACTAAACATAGTAATTGGGTCGGGACCTTTACTGTGTAGGGATTCCTTGGCATTTGCATTTTCTACCACATGTCACGGCCGTATATTTTATTATTATTTCAATGGTAATTCTAAGACATAATGACCTTAAGCTGGTGATAAATCATCATCGTCATATACGTCCTGCCGCTGGGTTCGAGCCTGCTCTACAATGGGCGAGAAATTGTCCTTACTATACCATGCTAGTCAGACAGGTGGTATAGGGTTTTGCTACGAGTTTTCCTTCTCTTGCATAGATTTTATATACTTCTTTTATCCCTTAGGTGATCCCTATAGGGAGTAATGTATTCTATTCTTATGCCGTCACCATACGAACAAGTATTAAACAGTATGCAGGAATCAAAACAATCCCTTAGAAACCTATAGAAAGACCGTATATGGGCTCATATGAATAGTACAAGAAAATGTTAGAATAACCAAAGATACAAGATAACCCAGTGTCCGCGACTAATTAAACAAGAATGAAAAGAAAATGACATTCAAATTTTAAGTGAGCTCAAAGAACCCCTATAAAGTAAAAAAACAAAATTGCCCTCTTGCCTTTTGATTTCATTAAACGAATTTAATATTTTTTAAGATGGCTGTCATCGAGTTGGGGAATGCCAAGTTAATAAAATAATACCAGAATATTGAAGAAAATGTGTTATAAGTAATAACTATATATTAAGCTTACAATATATGGTTAGGTTTACGATAGGTCTGACATGAACTGTGTTCAAAAGACCTTATTAAAAATAAAGATTAAAAAAAAGAAAAGTAATAACTATTAGAATTCATAATGTCTTAGGATCGGGCTACGACTGGGCGTTACGAATGCGTCCCGGGTCGAATGTTATTTTTTACACTGAGGATGCCCCCATTACCATCATTTTTTTTGGCGAGCTATGGTCTGCACGCATGCCGTCCCTTCCGTCCGATGAAAGAACAGCGCCCATAAACCACAGTATTCCCACCTCTTCGCCATTGGGCCGACCACTGATACCGAATCTTTGACGTACATGGCCACCCCTCATCACAGCCTAGGGTTGGGGCGCTTGAGGAGGCGGCTCCACCGCCTACTTCAGGTACCGAGGAGGTGATCAGACGAATCTAAACCCTTCGCTTTCTATTCAATAAGCAAATAGAAACACCGACACAGAGCCTAAGCCAATGTTTCATAAACCATGGATGAACGAAGCGTCGCCAGTCCAGGTCATAGCCAGTTCGAAAAAAAGCAACACCATGCAAATATGCAAACAACAAAAATGCAGAAAAATGGTAACAAACAATGCTTTATGAATGAAAGAGTGAACAAAATACTGAGATCTGATCACAAAACAGTAATACAGCTATAAAGAAACGGAAAAAAACACAAATTATGTTCAAAATAACCTATCATTCCGGGATATAGGCTATTAGTGTCATTAGTACTGTTTTTTGTTTGACATATATCAACATTGTAAATATTTATTTTTTCTCTCTGTTCATCCATTATTCTTGTTTACTGTATGTTGTTGTGCCGATTACATTTTTTTTATCCGCATACTATTCTCTTTTTAACAATTTTTTGGTATTTGGATAATTTGACAGTCTTATTTATATATCACTAGCTGACCCGGCGAACTTTATAACGCCATAATTTTTTTCGTAAATATATTTTATAAATTTTCGAAAATAATAGTCTCTAATGGAAGAACCATTACAGCTTTGTCGGGAAAGATTCGATCGTTTTGGTCGCGGCATTGTTAATGATGATTCAAAGAGAATACAAATTACTCATTATTGATTTCTGACAAAATTATAATTATTAAATTTTCAACCATACTTAACTATAGACAAAATTACGTTTAGCTGTCATTTGCGTTTTGTTATTACAAATCAAATGCGTTTTTTTATACTACGTTTTATAGTGACTTGTATTCCCTTTGACATTTCATGTCACGTCACACGGGAACGCTATAGAACAGGATAAAAGAGTTATTGGCGAAATCTTGTAAACACCATAAAAAACGGGATAAAAAGTATCCTATGTCCGTTTCCTGGTTCTACGCTACCTCTTCACCAATTTTCAGCCAACTCGGTACAGCTGTTCTTGAGTTATAAATAGTGTAACTAACACGACTTTCTTTTATATACATACTAGCTGACCCGGCGAACTTCGTATCGCCATAATTTTTTTTGTAGAAATATTTTCTAAATTTCCGAATATATGGTCTCTAATAGAGGAACCCTTAGAATAATAACGTATAGAAGGATAGTGTCAGTACTTCGAACGTTCGAAACATGAATCTGAAAATATTAATGACGCGCAGACGATTACACACGTACACAGGCACACCACTATAAAAATTATGAAATCAAATTTAAGTTTTTATTAACATAAATCGTCGAAATACTTTTAAAAGTAATGTTAAAAACCTTTTTAAGTTTTTCAAATGTGTTATGACACCATTTGAATGCACAAACCGTCATAATTACCTATTTATTTTATAAGAGTTGCGTATGTACGTGCAGTACAATGACTTGTACATTACGAAACGGTTCCGGCATAAGCTCCATTAGGCTCCAATTGAAATGCTTCACTTTTTATGCGCGAACTTACCTTCTATACGTTATTATTCTAAGAGAGGAACGGAACATTACGGCTTTGTCGGGAAAGATTCGATCGTCTTGGTCGCGGCATTGTTAATGATGATTCAAAGAAAATACTAATGACTGATTATTGATATCTTTGTATTATATTTATTTTTTCGGTGTTTTATAGTATTATATTGAATAATTTTGCTGATATTTTATGTAATATAATACAGTAAAGGTTCTGAAGTGTGGTGAATGTGATATAAGAGTGGTTGTGGAAAAAACATTTAATTAGATTTCAGCGCCTAATTAATGGTAACGACTTGACTTACTGACGGACATGACTATAAATAAGCTATTCTATATAAAGAAATGTTAAATGATATGTTTCTTCATATCATTTAACATTGTATAAGACTTGGCTGTATGGGCTTTGATTCCTTTGCCTGTCCGAATGGACAAACAGAAAAAAAAAATCTATTTGACATTTTATGTCACGTCACACGGGAACGCGATTGAACGGGATAAAAAGTAGCTCATTACCATTAAGAAGAAAAGGAACGGGATAAAAAGTATCCTATGTCCGTCTCCTGATTCTAAGCTACCTCCACACCAATTTTCAGCCAAATCTGTACAGCCGTTCTTGAGTTATAAACGTAGTAACTAACACGACTTTCTTTTATATAAATAGATATAGATTTCAGGCATATAGTGAATGATTATAGTTGACGCTTTAGGGTCGTTTTTAAAATAAAAACGCTTATATGAATCTAGTGACTAGGGTTTTGTATTTTTCTGAAAACATAAATGTAAGTTCAGCAGACATTAACCTCAAAGAAAGGTTCTTAACCTTTTTTCTGCCTTTATGTATGAGTTAATTATGTTTAGTAAGATATACTATATTATAATCTCCGTTATTTTTTAAAAGCCATGGAAATAATGAATGTTCGCTAATCGTTTTTAAACAATGTAAACTTTGCACAATAACAGAGATCTAAATTTCTACAATTAAATGGGTGCTAATGAATTAAAGCAGGACTTAGTATTAGTAAACATGTTTAGAACGCCGGGATACATAGATGTTTAAGATGTTATGCATTTTCTCCGTATAGTTTAAAATAGAAATAATAATAAATTATAGTTAAAAAAAAACTAATAAACACGCTTACAAGTCAAGTAGTTACTAGTAGTTTAAACCTCGTTTATAGAAAGAATATCTAGTTGGCCGAGCTTTGCTCAGTATAATATTTTTTTTTTGTAAGTGGTATTTGTAACGAACATATTTAGGATATATGTATATTAATAAAAACTAAAAATGATGAAGTAATGAAAAATATATTAAAAATTAAAATACAAAATAATAATAACACCGAGATTCAATCTCACGCTGTTTGAATGCGACTGGACAACTTCCCACCTGAGATACTGTCACTCTTGACGGCGACGGCTAAATTTATATTCCTATACTAAGGTAATGTTATGTCATTTCATTGATTAGCTAAAACACCGACTAAACAACATTTCTATAAATAAAACCTAGTTAGATTATACTAAATTTCATTGGTGCCTTTTCCGAAATTCTGAAAATATAGAAATATACAAGAATTGGTCATTTAAAGATATAATGTCATAGCGCTCGGCAAATCCAGCATTAGATAGCTCATTCCAGATCCTGTACATACGTGGAAGAAATGATTGCTGGAAACAGTTGAAGATCATAACGTTTCTAGGTGAAATAGATGAACCCTTTTACGTGTAGAGCGTTACGTTGGGAAAACAGTTGGTAAACTTAAACAATTTATTCTACTATAATATGGTTTCATGAATAAAAAGCATTTAAGTTATAAAGGTTTTGATTTACCACGTTTAACAGACACGTTAAATATTGCCAAGACAAAACTCTTAAAGTAGAAAGACATCTTTAAATAACAAAAATCTATAAAGAAAACGTGGATCTTTTTTAATTAACAAACGGATATAAAATTGATTGGTCCATCGATTTATTAGAACTCTATTATTGCTCGATTGTTTTCTAAGTAAAAAAACAACCGTTTGCTGAAATTAAACGCACAAATCTGTGAAATAAAATTGCCATAAAGGAAAATTCTTTTTTTTTTATGTTAGCATTACCTTTATGTTTTATTGATGACTTCCAGAAGCGAGCGCCATTTTTTGCCATTATTCTACATTCGGTTAAAAACAGTAATTTGTTCCGTAGAAAGTAACAAATAGGTATAATTATAGCACACGCGACAAGAATGGCTATATTGTTGTTGGGGAACAATGTTAATTTAACAACACTTTCAAGTTCTGCTACACGATGTTTCCGCAAGGCCTTCTATTACTCCATTGTCTGTCAAATTACTAACATTTAGTACACTTCATTCTCGGCAGATAACAGATTTTCATTGAAAATTTCGATAATATATGTATGTTTAGTTATTGTATTTTTTTCTTTGTGGTGACGGAGTAAGAATACAATTCACTACCCCCTTCTTGTCCGTGGGTGTCATAAAAGACGTCTAAGGTGTTAAATATGACCGTCGAGGCCCTCCGGTCGATGCTGATGGAGTGGTTGGAGCGGACGAACGGGGTGCTTTCCTTCCGACTGGTGCAGGTGCTGACGGGGCACGGTTGTTTCGGGAAATACCTGCACAACATTGTCAGGAGGGAGAGCACACCGTCCTACCACCACTGCAGTTGCGACGAGGACACGGCGCAGCACACGCTCGAGGTGTGTGCTGCGTGGGAGGGGGAACGCCGTGAACTCGTCGCAATTATCGGTGCCGACCTAGCACTGCCGACCATCGCCAGGGAGATGCTCGACAGCGTTAGGAACTGGGACGCGGTCGCCACCTTCTGTGAGGCCGTAATCTCACGGAAGGAGGCGGCGGATCGTGTGCGAGTAGAGCTCCTATTCGGTGACACGTTCCGCCGCCGGCGACTCGGGCGGCGCAGGCGCGAGTATCTGCGCCTAATGCCGCCCTAGCCGAGGCCGCGGGTGATCGGACCGGCGAATTGTCCGTCACCCACAGAGAGGCTGACCGCGCGACGGCGACCGACGTCCCAGGACATCGAGAGGTGAGGTTACCCGAAAAGGTATTCCGTCGGGCCGACCACTGACGACAAGTCACATCTGCTCCAGTGGTCGGCCCAACAACGAGGTGACGTGGGTACGGGTGGGTTACGGGCCGCGCACCATCCTTTCATCGCTCCGGACGGAATGGACCGCGCGTGCGCTTACCATAGCCCACCCATAAAAAAAAGGTGTTAAATATGCATATAACATCTATGCAAGTATGAAAAATTCTAAATGAAACTCTATACCAACACTTCGAGAGGTGAGGATACCCAAAAGAGTATTCCGTCAGGCCGACCACTGAGCACAAGGAATTCGGCATTGACGGTCGGCCCAACGACGAAGGTGACATGGCTACAGGTGGGTTATGGGCCCGCGCGCCGTCCTTTCGTCGTTCAGGATGGAATGGACTGCGTGTGCGCTTGCCATAGCTCACACATAAAAAAAATACCAACACTGGCCAGCAGCTTATAGTAGGTTAATTTCACTCCTATTATGAACTAAGTTAAGAACAACTCTTAGCAAAGAATTCTATTTTAATCTATCTTATATTTGTACAGAACAACGTACCTATATTGAATCAGTTAGTATTGTTGTATATCAGGGCTGTCCAAATTACATACCTTCACGGGCCAATTAACTACAAAAGTCGGAGGACTGCAGAAAAAAAACAACGTAATTATACTCCGGCCGCTCTGAGTTTGCGTTCCTGACACATGTCAATTCGTCATAACTAGTAATGTACGATGAATAACATTCATTATATTTAATAATGTTATTTATTGCATTCATTATGCATATTTATTCTATTCAATGTAAATTTGGTTAAATTTATAGGAATTATATCGCATGTTTTTTAAAAAGTGTCTTGAATATCTCTGTTATGCTATACGGTGAAGAAGTAATATGGCCTGCTGCATAATCTTTATTTTGAGCCCAGATTAGCTCTATGGTATTGTACTGGCAGTGGAATGGGGGAATTCGAAGAATGCAATAAGCGTAGTCCAAAGCCAGCTCATCTAAAACATAACGAACTTATGCCGGCTTATGGTCATTGACTAATTTCATCATCTCTGCTTTTAGTGTGGACATATTTTCGTCATTGCCACGTCTTTGGAGCCACCGATTCCTCTTTTTATTAGCTTTGGTAGGTGCTTTACCTAATTGCACCGAATGATTAGGGGCGTTATCCATTAACATAACTAAAGGCTCTGGGAGGCCAGGTAGCAACGCATCCTGGAACCACTCCTTGAATACAGTTGCATTCATATCTTCATGGTAGTCAGCAGTAGTTTTTGACTTAAAAACCAATAAACCGTTTCCCAGAAAACCGTACTTCGCACAACCAGCATGGCATATTATGAGTCGTGTTCCTTTACCTATTGACACGTTCGACGTTGACGCTTGAGTGTCATTTATCCAAGAACGAGAAAGCGTGTGGTTGGGGTTTAGCCTTATCTCGTCGATGAAAACGGTATTGTCCCAATTATCAATATTTTTCGCTTCTTTCAAAAAGTTAATTCTTTTTAAAATTGTGTTATTCCTTTCTAAAAGAATTTTCCAGAAGAAACAAATCAGCTGCTTTCAAAGATGCTAGAAACGACGACCTATTAAGATATTCACTTCTGGGATAATAACTACTATATATATATACAATGCTGTAAATAAAGATCATAATATATATATTCGCTCACTAAACAATCTTGCAAAACTAAGATTGCTAATTGGCTCATAAACTTAGACTATAAAAAAACTGAAAGTCTCCTAATCGTGCCCGTATAACGTAAAATTAAAAATACACAGATACATTACTCACAGCTGGCATATTACAAAGGACATTCACATACACGCCATTAAGCGACATGTAATCATATACACTCACACACACACACTGCACACTTCACATCCACACCTCCATAACACCTATATATTACACAAACCCAAGCAAACACACACATACTCTGACACACACAAACTCATTACTAACCCTGACGATACCAACAATCAAACTCTGTAGTTGTACCTATTATAACCTATATGTTATGCGGAACTAAATAGTGGCCCAGTGTTTCTACGGAAGCGCCTGGTGGCCTGAAATACAGGTTTTTCCTAGTTTGGGCACCAGTATGCCACAATAAGTACTATGTCATTGTACAGCACGCATTTTGTAACTTATTATTATTATTGTGGAGAAATAAATTATTATTATTATTATATATATATACATATATATGCTTCCGTGTGATGACGGAATAATAATACAATACACCCCCCTTTACTGCCTGTGGGTGTCGTAAAAGACGTATGGCGACTATCCGCCACTAAGATAACTTGGACCACAACCCTACAATGCAAAGCAATCCGCTTCGCTAATGCAGATTGGCCGATCCGAACCCAGTAGTTACAGGCCGATAAGTCTTCTTAACGGTCTTAGCAAAATGTACGAGCGCGTAATCCACCAAAGACTAAGAACCTTCGCCGAGGAAAACTACCTCATACCACACGAGCAGATTGGCTTTAGACCCAAACACTCCTGTGTCCATCAAGTCCATCGTATCGTGGAAAGCATCAACGTAAAACTGCAACGCAACCTTTTTACGGGGATACTCTTCTTCGATGTAGCCAAAACCTTCGACAAGGTATGGCATAATGGCCTTATCTTCAAGTTATTCCAACTAGAAATTCCCCACTACCTCGTAATTATCATACGAGACTTTCTAACAAATCGTAGCTTCCGCTACAGAGTAGAAGGGACACTCTCTTCCCCGCACCCGATCAGAGCTGGCGTACCGCAAGGTTCAGTCCTCTCTCCCCTTCTATTCTCTCTATATACTAGCGACATCCCCAAGTCTAAGCTCGTGCAGTCAGCCCTCTACGCTGACGACACAGCTATATTCGTATCCGGGCTTAACCCGGACGCCGTCACTCGTAATCTCCAAACTGCAGCTACTGCCCTTGGCAAATGGTTCCGGAAATGGAGAATAGACATTAACCCAGAAAAGATTCAGGCGGTCATGTTTCACAGGAGACGTGCCGACCTGCACCCCCCCGAGAGCTTCACTCAAGTCCGCATTTTTGACAAGCCCATCCCCTGGGCGTCAAATGCCAAGTACCTAGGCGTCACCCTTGACAATCGTCTCAGCTTCGCTCGACACATAACCACTGTGCGCTCGCGTGCAGCGTTCGTTATGGGTCGTTTACACAACTTACTCAACCCAAAGAGTAAGCTGTCGCTCAAATGCAAAATCCGTCTTTACACTGCCTGCATACGCCCCATCATGTTGTATGCCAGTGTAGTATTCGCTCACGTTAGGCCACACAGGATCCATAGGGTACAAACACTTCAGAATAGGTTCATGCGTAAGGCTACGGGCGCACCGTGGTTCATACGCAATGCCGATCTCCACATCGACTTGCACTTGCCGACCATCAGGCAATATATGAAACAGTGTGCCCGTAGATATTTTGATTCTGCCACAACACACCCCAACCCCTTAGTGGTCGCTGCGACCAACTATATCCCGTCCCGCATCTCGAAGGTCACTCGACCAAGACTTGCTCTCGACGAGCCCGACGACGAGATCACGATAGCTCAGAATACAGCATACACGGCCCGCGAAGCCGCAACAAAGAAAAGACCACGGTTCCGTCCTCGCCGTCGAGGTGCGAAACCGTGCTGCGCAAAAATAAGTAAATCTAAAGTGGGACCTCCCACATTGCCCTCAGCAACGCCCCAAGCCGAGGTTCGTAACCCACAGGGGGTGCCCTTGGGCACCGTTGCTTAATTTTTTTGGGTTGAGAGCCCTCAGCGCTCACCACTAGTCTGCGTAAGGGTGTAACAGCCATCTAAGGCTAACACTCCTTGTCAGAACAAAAAAAAAAAAAAAAATTTGATTCTTTCAGTCGACATACGATATCAGCTCGCACACTTGTACGGTCGTCACTAGTTCTATTATCAATTTATTGTACATAATTTATGAAATGTAAATAAATCGTCAGTCTTAGAAATACTCTCTTCGTTCTTCTTCGCCGTCTTCTCACACCTACCTGCGCCAACCACAACACAAGTGTAGGGTGGCTAATCTCCACACGCCATCCTACAGACGATTAAGGGATTATAATATGCATACAACATATAAGCAAGCGAAGGAAAAATCGAAATAAAACCCTATATACCTACCAATACGTCTAACTAGCGTGGTGCAATTTCAATTGCCTTCCCATTGTGGAGGAGGCTTGAGCTCAGTAGTTGGATGTTTATGAACTGTGGCGAGTGATGATAAATGAATGTGATTCCTTATAGCATCAGCCTCAAAGCTATTATTGTCTGTTATAGGTTCATTTCTGCATTTCCTTTTTTGGTGTTCGTAAAATATTTTCTCCAGTGCCCGAGGAGCCGAACTTTTCTGTATTAAAATTTGTTATTGTACGTTCGCTTACTCTAAGCGCCTGAGAGATGCGCTCATTTATTGTTATAATTACGGGATGTTTTTTGCTCATTGATGTAGTAAAAGACGACTAAGGGATATGACATGCAAATAATATCTATGTAACAGAAGAAAAACTCGACATAAAACCTATGCTAAGTCAACACGTCTGTCCAGCGCGGTATGTCAATGTCGCTTTATTCATGGAAGAAACCCGACCCCAACAGTAGAGGTTATATGACTTGAAAGTAGGAATATAAAAATATGCCGTGATATTTTTCACTGTACAATAAAATTTCCGTGTGGTGACGGAGTAAGAATACAATTCACCATTCCCTATCTTGCCCGTGGATGTCGTAAAAGACGATTAAGACGATTAATAAGCATATAACATATATGCAAGAGAAGGAAATCTCGAAACGAAACCCTGTACCAACCTGTCTGACCAGCATGGTATATTAAGGTCAATTTCACTCCTATTATGGAAAAGGATCGTGCCCACCAGTGGGACGTATATGATTTGAAATGATGAATGATTTAAATAACGAAAAACATATCTGATGTTTACATAAGTACACATTTGAAATTCATTTATTGAGGACTGGAAGAGATCGTGGCGGAGGCCTTCCGTGGCCGTGCGCACTGAAAAGAGTTTAAAACTAAAAAAAAATATCATACAAACTGGATAAATCCCTAGGAATAGTTTTATTTCAAATCAAAACCATATTTAACGGAGGCATCGCAAATGATTTCTACGAGCTACGAAATCAAAATGTTATAATTTACAATTTAATAAACACGTCGGTGAATTATATTCTTTTTCCGTCGTCATCCCCTTTTGTGAGTGTCGTAAAAAACAACTAAAGGCTTACAATAGCATCAAATAAAATCTACGCAAGAGAAGATAGGCTCGAAATAAAACCCTATACCAACCCGCTTGACCAGCGTAATATAGTAAGTAGGTCAATTTCCTTCCCATTGTGAAAGGGGGCTCGAGCGCAGCAGTTGGACTTATTTAAGATGAGGAAGATGAAAGCAAAAGCTGATAATAATTAACGATTTAATATACATTACAAGTATGGAATACTATGTGTCAAATTACCGTACCAGCTCCCGTTCAAAGGGTTTTGTCAATATAGTCGCGCGACAAATATTTGCACAGCGACGGCTAACAGATACATTTAAGAGAGGACCTCTATCATTTTTATTTATGTTAAGCAGCTTACAAATGGAAAGTCTGATGTAGACTTGAAAAGTGCTATCAATATTTTGCGCATAGATTGTACTTTTCAAATATTATACTTTTAAAAACTTTCCGTGTGGTGACGGAGTAAGAATACAATTCACCACCCCCTCTCTTACCCGTGGGTGTCGTAAAAGACGACAAAGGGATTAATTATGCATTTAACATCTATTTAGGAGAAGGAAAACTTGAAATAAAACCCTATACTAACCCGTCTGACCAGCGTGATATAGTAAGGTCAATTTGCCTCCTATTGTGGAGGAGCCTCGAGCCCAGCAGTGAAACGTATGTGAGCCGAAATTATGAAATATTTTAACTAACAATGCGCCCTTCCTTCGCTTCGTTTTCAGTCGCTTTACATCCGCATTTTTAATCTCCAATATTTTATTAAATGTTACGATATGCAACTGCAGTTCTTGAGGGCTCGGGTTCTTGGACAGGTCAAAATTTTATAGGGCTACTTGAAAGGAAAAATAGCACTAGTTACTTCTTATATAGACAGGTATTTAGTAGAGAAAGATCCGACAAGAAAACTTAGGGGACATGATGCTAAATTAATATTATATATATATTTTTTTTTATTGCAAGCAGTGGCAAACAAGCAAACAGTACACCCGATGATAAGTGTTGCTGCCGCTCATGAACCCTTATAGGCCGCTGCCCACCGCGAAGAAAGTGAATTGAGTGTGAATGCGTGCATTGAAGCTCGGTGATACTAAAGGCACCATCAAAACCCTCCACACGCAAACACCCTCAGAAAGTTGGGCTGCCGGCTCTCTCGCTCACCGAACGAAGCGCAGCAACAAACTGCTACTACTCAGACGTCGATTTTCTGCGAGAATGTGGTACTGCCCCGGACGGACCGGCCCGCGGCTGTAGACAGATAACTGTCGACAGTGTGATCCTACCCCTCCAAAAATTTTTTTACTGCTTACTTTGTCATACTAAAAGGTTTTTGAGTAAGAATACGGTTACCCACTCCCTATTTTGCCCGTGGATGTCGTAAAAGACGACTAAGGGATATAATACGCATATACCATCTATGCAAGAGAGGGAAAACTCGAAAGGAAACCCTGTATCAACCTGTCTAACCAGCATGGTATAGTAAGGTCAATTGCCCTCCTATTGTGGAGAAGACTCGAGCCCAACAGTGGGACGTATATGAGCTGAAATGATGATGATGATGATTATTATTATTGTGGGTCAAATTTATACAATAAGTGCTCGCGGTGTCTTGCAGTCTTGTGGTGGTCTTTTTAGATTTATTTCTAATTATGTTTATAACAGGATCCAAGCACGATGGTAACACCCAGCCATCCTCTCTGTTAAAATTTTTATGTTTTTATCAGGTTTGTAGCAGGTTGCCTAGAATGGTAGGCGAGGCTATTGAGATAAACAAATCCTCGCAAAAGAATACTGATACAGCTGTATCGGTGTGTGTGGTTTACCAAACCTGATATTATGGTGGGCGCGGGCCTGAATATACAGATTGCAGACTTAGTGTGACGGCGGTGCTTCACGGCTCGGCTATGTGTTCTTTGATCCGAGTTCTTATGGATCTCCTTGTTTGCGCAATATAAGAGAGACCAACTGATTTATTTTTGATTGCCTGACGAACGTTTCGGACTCTTTTCAGCGTTCATGGTCACGGGCGGACCAAAAAATTTCTTGTCCAACCAGTCACCTTTATTACAGAGATTTATACCTACCTGCTACAGAACTAATTTCAAATTAATATTAACTAATTTTAGTATCTTTAGGAAATATACTTCCCATTTTTGGATGTGGATTGCCTAGACAATAAGAGGGAATATGACTTAATATGGTGACGTTGATCAGAGTGGATCGTAAACGGTTTTACTCATATTTTTGGTCTGGACACATTCCGCCCAATCTGTCCAGAGTGACGGATGGGCGGCGTGCAGCCTCATAACTTGCCGTATACCCTCCAAATAGCCATGGTCGACCACCGGTAACGATTCCCATAGAGTTACCCAACCCCCCCCAAAAAAAAAAGAAAAAAGGTTTTACCCAACCACATAAAAAATAACTATTAAAAAAAATTTTTATTACAACATAGAATTTATACTTTTGTTGGTGTTATTGTGTATAATAACAGCTTTTTATTTAATTATAACTTTTGTCAATACCTTTAAAACAATGTTAAATACCGGTGAAAAACTTTGAAATAAATGTATAGAAATTATTAAGTGGCTGGGGAACTTTGTATGCCCACTTTAAATCTGATTGAACAGCCCTTGAAAATTGTTTAGCATTGTGATACTTCGCTGCCAAGTTTTGTAATAATTTAACTTGTTCAACTTCACAACGTGTCTCAACTTTAATGTTGTTTTCTTGAATCCGATTTATATTTTGGACATAATACAATAAAGGTTTTTGTTTTAGACTTACGATTTAAATTACATAAATAATTTTATTTTGATAATGTCATGCTTTTATTTCCAAAAAGATAAAGCAGATTTGTAACAGATGCAAGATTTTTTTTTGCTTGGAGAATTTAAACAGGAAGAAATTAAGTACAATTTTTGACTTGGTAATTTCATATGCGTGTGGTGACGGAGTAAGAATACAATTCACCACTCCCTATCTTGCCCGTGGATGTCGTAAAAGACGATTAAGGGATATAATATGCACATAACATCGGTTCAAGAGAAGGAAAACTCGAAATGAAACCCTATATTAACATGTCTGACCAGCATGGTATAGTACATCAAATTGCTTCCTATTGTGGAGGAGGCTCGAGCCCAACAGTGGGACGTATGTGGGCTGCGATGACGATGATGAATTTCATATTTTCTGCGTTGTGACGGAGTGAAAATACAATTCAATACACCTTATCTTGCCCGTGAGTATCGTAAAAAGACGATCATCTATGCAAGTTATAGAACTGCCATTAACCTACAGTTTGCCACCCTTGTTAGTCTATGGTATGGGCACACTACATCCAATCCGCTCAAGGCGATAGATGGGCAGCGTGCGACCCCATAACTTACCGTATTGCCTCACCAACACCGTTGGGCCGACCACTGATACCGATTCCTTAACTTCCGTAACCGGCCCGACGGGTTACCTTTTCAGGTATTTTTTTTGGGACTAAACCCACCACACATTCCCCACCATTGTAACTCCTGTAAGCCAGGATCCACAATGATCTCCATAAATGACACCGAGGTTTGACCCTCAGGCAGTCCCGGGATATGATTTTAATTGTCTTGGTACCCGTAACAAATTTAATTAGAAAAGATTAAATAGGAGGAGTTGGAAAGAGAGATTCCACTTCCCTCCTCGGCAAGAAAACAAAATGCCTAGTCAGCCAATAAGTAAAAAGGTGTACAGCTACGATAAGCGCAGCAGTACGGTACCACGGATACGGAAGAGCTTAACGGGGCCTATATGTGACCGTTAAGATTGATTGCTATAGTAGGTATGGCAGAAACGCATGAACGCACGGAAATTTTCTCGAGTTGCTACAAGCTCCGTATAGTATACTACCCCACAGGTGACTTGCAAACTGTTTAACATAAGGTTACGATCGTTTCGCCAGAGATCGCACTCCCAGAAAATGTGATGTGCTGATTATTCATACTCGTGGTCAGATGTGGAACATTGACATAGTGGTGAAGGTACGAGTTTAAAAGAAAATAATTTACTTTTAAAGTTGCCATCGCCAGTTAAAAATTGGGCTAAAAAGTGGTCAATCTCCAGCCACACCTTCTCCAGGCGCTCCCGGATGCATGGAAAAATAGATAAAGATGACGACCTTTCGATGATGAATTCCATCTTTCTTGCCATTCAGTTAAAAGCTCTTCATAGACAATGAATTGTGGTGCAAACCATCTAGCAATTTTATTTCGGTCGCGCGGAAGAAGGAAATCTGTATTCATAGTTTCCTTTGTGGTATAATACATTGACGCTCGTCTCTGAATCTCAAAATTAACCAGAAGCACACCCGCGAGTACTGGCAAGGCCTCGTTACTAACCGTTCTATAGGCTTTACATAAGAATATTAGAGCCAATCGTTGGCTCTGTAGTAATTTAAGGCGAGCCACCCCTACGGTGGCCCTATCAGCCCATACAGGTGCAGCGTAACAAATACACCTCAAATATGTGGCCACATATATGGTTTTAAGTGTATTAAAACGAAGGCCCCAAGTAGATGTGGATATTCTAGTAAGCGCGTAGAAATTCCGTTTCGCTTTTTCGTCTACAATTTTAATATGCTGAATAAATGCAAAATTTTTTTCTAAGACTAGGCCGAGATAGCAAACTGATTCTTTCTGTTTGACAGTCATATTATTGAATTTTATACACGGCGCCGATTGTAAATGTCCTTTTAATAAAAGATGATATGTTTTTTGTGGTGCGAAAGCAAGCCGGTTTCGTGTACCCCAATCGAATATATCATTGAGGCATGTTTCCGCTAATTTCTCTAAACCATCCCTAGTGTTCGATTGTATAAGTAAAAGTCCGTCGTCTGCATAGCCGATCAGTAGACAATTCTTCGGTAGAGGTAACTCGAGAAAATCGTCAAAACCTAAATTCCATAGATATGGACTTAGTATCGAATCTTGAGGGCAGCCCATCGTCAGTGGCTTCGACACAGCATGGTGACCAAGTTTCAATTTAGACGAACCATTTAAAAAGTACGACTGTATGATTTGGTAGATATTTCAATAGCAACCACGAGCCTTTAATTTAAGAAGTAGCATTGGCCACCAGGCGTTATCGAAAGCACCTCAGATATCCAGGATGATACCTAGTACGTATTTAAAAATGGATGCGCTAATGACACTTCTTACCGCAACGGCCACGTCGATAGTTAATTTACCGTGAGTGAAGCCGAATTGTTTATGATTGAACGTTGGTCCACCCGGCAATAAACGAGGAACAATGAGACGTTCTAAGAGCTTGCCTAATGAAGGCAGTAAGGTGATTGGTCGATATGACTTCGGGTCGTCTGGTGGCTTATCACCGGCTTTAGGAAATTATACGTATATAACCGCGACGCCATATACGAGGAAAAATGCCTTCAGTTATGCAACAATTAAAAATTATTAACATTGAGTCGCCCGATGCTCGACTAGCTTCTTTGATCATTTTATTTGATATTTTATCTTCGCCAGCAGCCTTGTTGAGGGGAAGAGCTCTAACGGTATTCATAAATTCGGCAAGAAATGGAGGGTCAGACATGGGTGAGAGAGGTGGTTCGGCGGCCCATGCACGTATTTGTTTATGATGTTTGCTGTCGACTGAGATGTCATCGTCTGGGATTAACGCATCAGGTATCGTTTCAGGTATCTTCCTATTCGACGCCCCGGCAACAAGACAGTGTTGCCGGAGCATCGCCCTCACGCGGTCGACCTCTCTGCGGGTGGCGGACTAATTCCCGGACTGTCCACCCGCACCCGTTTACTACCCTATACTTATTCGTTTGACTAGTGATATAAGGTTAATATTCTTTATATTGTAAAGAAGACTCTCGCCCTATAGTGCGAAATATATGAGCTGAGATGATGATAATACATTTCGTATTATATAAATCCACAAAATTTATGACAAATGAAGTTATGTAGTAAACTCAATATTACTCCAATTTGTTGGGAGCAGGTATCAAATTTTCAAAAATGTTTCTTAATCTAATAAAAAAACAGTTTAAATATATATATATTCATTTCAGACTGTCGTAGTCCCAATAAACAGACGCAGGTCTCGCTCATGTTATGCCACAAAGTGCGGTCCTGTGCCGCCTGCATCCTACGACGGCCAGCAACTTTCACCAGGTCGCCGGTACACTGCGTCATCCGACACGTGGTCGCTACTCGAGAACCTTTCAGCCTTTCCCCAGCGCGCGGTTGTCGGTTCGTCGAGCGATGTGGTCGACCCGTTGCCATTCTTCGTGCCATGTCGGTTACACCCGTTCTTCTGCGGATTGCCGTATTTCAGATTACATCACGCAGAGAAATCACAGGCATAGCCTGCTACTTACCACGCTGAACGACTTTGAGCTTGATTATGAGATCTACATTTAGGGATCACGTTTCCGTGCCGTGAGTCATCACTGGTAACACAGTGATTCAAAGTATCACTTTGTATTCACAAATCTTACGGTTACTCACCCTATTATTATAAATGCAAATTCAAAGTTTATTACGCTTTCACGCTTAATTCACTAAACCAATTTTAAAAATTCTTTCACCGAAAGAAAACTTCATTATCGACAAGTAACATAGCCTATATATTATCCCTATATTCCTACGGAAACGGGCACTATATGGGTGAAATCACGAGAATTTGCTAGTCTTTAAAACTAACATTTATTTTAATGAAATTTCTTGAATAATAGATTCTTTTAGTTGTATTCACTTACTATGAAACGGTAGGTAGATTTAGTCAGATATTGAGGTACATATGGCGACGGAATTTGAATGTTAATCCCGTATGAATACAATTTTTCATTCATTTTCCCCACGGGTGTTGTTATAAGACTCATCAGTCATCATAACCATCAACATAACTGCTTAGATGGAGTAGAAGTTAAGATAACCTACCAAATAGAAGTTAAGTTAACCTACCAAATCAGTATCATTCTTTTTCTATTTTTCTATACTCACGCAAGACAATTTTATGTGCTATTGATAAATTGTAGTTCTAAGTCTGCATGTAATTTATATGTGTTAATTATGTTTGTGACATCCCCGTAATTCCAGATTTATCCCTTAGTGCAAGGTCTAACCTATCAAAATGTATTATGTATTCTTGTACCTATATATACCTTATGTATCTTTGCAATATGTATTTTCTTTTTCATTTCAAAATGATATAATTATTTCGGAACATGCATCTACCGTTTACCATCTCTGCCTTTATAGTTGACTGGTAGAGAATGCCTCTAGCATTAAGTCCGCCACTGAGGTAATTAATCCTTGTATTGCAGGGCTTTACAAATATATAATTTAACGGACACAAATTACTTATTAATTAGCTTGGAAATCGAACCCACGACACTGGTATGGTAGGTAAATTTTTTAACCACTACTCCATCTATGCAGTACTATAACAGTTTGATAAATCTATACATCTATACAAGTAAATAAAATTGAAGTATCTATTAGTAATGTCAAAATACTAGGCTTTATTTATGCTCACATGATTGTTTGAAAGACACCTATGCCTAAAATACAATTTAAAAGTTTTTTGTCGGTCTGTTTGTTTGAGGTAATCTTCAAAACGGCTGGGCCGATTTTGATAATATGTTACTACCAGGTAAGTATCTATATAAGGAGTAACTTCGGCTATAATTAATCCCGGTATTCCCACGGGAACGGGAGCTTTACGCGTAAGGCGAGCAAAACCGAAGCGAAGAGAGGGCAGGTTGCTTGTAAAAAAAAACCAAACTATATCATTAGCGCAATAAAATATGTCAATTTCTCTTCCATAGTTGATAAGGTGATTGAATTATATTAACTTCATATCCCCATACTTTTTTACATATAATTTTGTCCTTTTGACTTTCTGTAATAAGTGCAAAACCCATCTCACAATTAAAGTTTTCATTGGACTGTAAACTTTTATACTACTGCATTTGGTTTATAACAATAAGTTTATAGCTTGAATTTAGTACTATAAAATATTTGCTCAGACTTTTATACCCCATTTATGAAGTCGTATGTTGAAAAATTTTCTGCTGCTAATAAAATAACACCGCAAATATATATATTACGTAATTGAGAGCATAATATTTTAAATAAAACCCCTTTTTTTCTTTTTTTTTTGGGTGGGTCGCAGTCGGCGCGCCTCCGCACCACTCCGTCCGGGGCGACAGAGGGGCTTAAGCACGCAACTCCCGCAACCCACCCGAAAACCACCTCGCCTTCGTCATTGGGCCGACCACCGGAGCAGGTTTACTTGTCGTCAGTGGTCGGCCCGACGGAATACCCCCTACGCGGGGTACCCTCCCATCGACCGACGTCCCCCCCTCGGGGAGGACGTCGGTCTTTCCTCACGCGGTCGGCCTCTCGGCAGGTGACGGACTAATCCCCGGTCACGTCACCCGCGGCCTCGGCTAGGGCGGCATGAGGCGCAGATAGTTGCGCCTGCGCCGCCCCAGTCGCCGGCGGCGGATCTCCTCATCGAGGCTGCGCTCCACGCGCAGACGATCCGCCGCCTCCTTCTGCGAGATCACAGTCTCGCAGAAGGCTGCGACCGCGTCCCAGTTCCTGACGCTGTCGACCATCGCCCTAGCGATGGCCGGCAGCGTCAGGTCGGCACCGATGATTGCGACGAGTTCACGGCGCTGCACTGCCCAAGCCCCGCAGGCCTCGAGCGTGTGGCGCGCCGTGTCCTCGTCGCAATCGCAGTGGTGGCAGGACGGTGTACTCTCCCTCCTCACGACCCTGTGCAGGTATTTGGCGAAGCTCCCGTGCCCCGTCAACACCTGCACTAGTCGGAAGGAGAGCACCCCGTGCCGCCTCTCCAACCACTGCATCAGCACCGGCCGGAAGGCCTCCACGGTTCGCACCCCGAACCGAGGCCTCTCCAGCCGGACTGCCCAACGGGCAATGGCGTCTCGGCGGGCGTCGACGCGCCAGGCGGTGAGATCCCTTAACGAGATCACACCGCCCTCCCCGCGCACCCCCGACACCCGCCGATACAACTCGGCGAGCATTTCCGCCTCCAGGTCCCACGGGGGAGTCCCGGCCAATAGGCACGCTGCCTCCGTCGCAACCGTGCGGTATCCGCGGATGGCCCTGACCGCCATGACCCTCTGTGGTCGCAAATAAAACTACTTTACGGATTTTATCGCGTTCTTATTTGATTTTTGATTGAACTGTTTGTATTTGAATTATCTACCCGAAAATTTTCTGTATCGGGTAGATAATTATAAGTGTCTGTAATTTTTTTTTCTTTTTTTGGGGTGGGTTGCGGTCGGCGCACTCCTCGCACCGGACGGTGACAGAGTGGTGTAAGCACGCACACCCGCGCGGCACGTCGCCTTCGTCGTTGGGCCGACCACCACAGCAGGGTGACTTGACGTCAGTGGTCGGCTCGACGGAATACTCGCTATTTGGGGTACCCTCCCATCGACCGACGTCCCCCTCTCGGGGAGGACGTCAGTCTTTCCTCACGCGGTCGGCCTGTCGGCGGGTGACGGACTAATTTCCCGGCCACGTCACACGCGGCCTCGGCTAGGGTGGCATGAGGCACAGGTAATCGCGCCTGCGCTGCCCCTATAAATGTCTGTAATAACGATGACTTGTTGGACGTGAAACATCTTAATCCGCCCGTGACCATGAATGCTGCAAAGTGTTCGAAACGTCGGGTAATCAAAAACCAAATACAAATGCGATAAAATCCGAAAAGCAGTTTTATTTAAAATGTGTAATACTCGCGTAAACATCAGAAATCATTAGCATAATATTTTTTTAAGGAAGTTATTTTATTTTATTTTATTTGGGAAAACAAACGATATTACATTATATTTTAGCTTAATATGTACACTTATTAGCAATACAAATAAATGTAATAACAACAACATTTCCCACTTATTAATTAACATATAGAGGTTTGCTGAAAACGAACATGCTGCAAATGTATAATCAATATTTTAGTTTGCTTATTAGTATGTCATTAGTTAACAATAATATTGACAACAGCTAAGTATATATTGTAATTAGTTATTACTGCTTTTATTTTTATTTAAGTCAATACTTAGTGTAGCAATCACCTGTTTTTTAAATTCATTCTTACTTAATGCAAAAATATCAATATCTCCAAAAAAGTCATTATAAAATTACATCAAACGTCGAAGAGGTGCGTGCCTACCCACATTCGTCCGGCAAGGAAGCAATGCAAACATGGCATATTCACGCACCTTACGACGGTGGACAGATCTCGGCACAATAAGATTTATTTCATTATTTAATTCTATACAGTTAAATTTGTTATTACATATGTTGTGCAATGTCACTACCTGTAGAAGTACTCTTCTTTTTTCTAGGGAAAGTATATTATAAAATGATAATAATTGTTCATAAGGCAAATGCGGAAGGTGGCATTTAAATTGCATGGTTCGCAAAAACTTTTTTTGTACCTTTTCTATGGCGGTTTTATATTTACTATACAACGGATCCCATATTAGGCAAGCATACTCTAATTGAGATCGGATTAAAGATCGATATAAATAAAGATATGTATGAGGGCGTTTGAAATCGGTTGCATTTCTAGTCACAAGACCATACATCCTAAAGGCTCGACTAATTAAGTTTTCAATATGAAGATCTAAGTGTAATTTACTATCAAATAGTATACCTAAGTCTTTTAAACATGTAACTCTAGTTAATTCGCTCCCGAATATTGTATAATCAAAATTAATGATATTTTTATTTTTGGTAAAGCTAATAATGTTACACTTTGATATATTTATAATTAATTTATTTTTTTCGCAATATTCAGATAATCTAATAAGATCGCTTTGAAGTAATAAGCAATCATTCATATTTTTAATAGCTCTGAATAATTTCAAATCGTCGGTATACAAGAGAAATTTTGTATGATGGAAACATCTGTTTATGTCGTTTATAAAGACGTTAAAGAGCAAAGCTCCTAAAACCGAGCCTTGGGGTAAACCAGATGTCATTTTTATACCTTTCGATTTATAACCTTTGACTACAACCATCTGGCTTCTGTTAGATATATATGAACTAAAGCACCGTAATAGGTTGCCTTTAATGCCGTTAAAGGCTATTTTATTAAGAAGAATTTCATGATCCACTCGATCAAAAGCTTTCTTGAAATCTGTGTATACGGCATCTATTTGAATTCGATTGTCAACGCTATTAAATAAAAAATTAGAAAAAAGGGCTAAATTAGTTGTGGTGGATTTTTGTTTTACAAAGCCGTGCTGTTCTGGAATAATATAGTTGTGAATAAAGGGGTAAATTGCGTTATGCACAAGCTGTTCAAAAATCTTGGCTATTGTAGAAAGAATAGAAATCGGACAGTAATTTATTATATCATTTTTAGAACCACCCTTATGGATTGGAACAATATATGCCCGCTTCCAAATTTCAGGAAATATACCCTCTGAAATGCATTTATTAAATATAATGTATATTGGTTTGTTGATAGTTTCAGCTGCTTGTCTTAGAAATATAGCGGGTACATTGTCTGGGCCAGGACCCTTAGAGAGGTCTAGTTTCTTTAAAAGTTCTGTAATAGATTTTAGACTAAAGGAAATATCTTTCAAGATAACGCAATCTTCAGAAAAATCATTTGGAGCTGTCCAATATGGTGTTAGAGTACAGGGTTCATATACTGATTGAAAGAATGAGGAAAATAAGTTACATATTGTTGCAGGATCTTTTGAGCTTGTATTTTTATATGACATATTTGACGGTATACCTGATTTATTTCTTTTATTTGATAGATAAGACCAAAAGTACTTAGTATTTTTCGGTATTGAGTCTTCCACGGATTTTATGTATTTATTATAACTCTTTTTGGCCTCGGATTTAAATCTAGCTCGGTACAATGAGAATGACTCATAATCTCTTGGGTTCTTATAGCTTTTCCATCTAATCCAAGCTTTCTGTTTGTTTTTGTAATATGTATAAGAGATAGGCCAAACCATGGTGGGTATTTATTAGATTTGGGTATATTAGATGGTACATGTGTTGAAATTATGTTGTATAACTTTTCATAGAAGGTATTAACTGCATTTTCGGCGGATAATTTACTGAGAATATCACACCAAGAAAAATTTGACAGAATTTTATTTATATGATCATAATCTGCTTTAAAAAAATTTGGTTTTTATCCGACGCTGTTTGATATTAATATTACTCAATCGAAAGGGCAATGTAATACAAAATGGTGGATGATGATTATCTATTGGAACTGATACCGTGTCTTGTGGTTGAAATATATGGCAGTTGTCTATATTAGTGATACACAAGTCCAAAATTCGTTTATTAATATTTACAAATTTATTATATTGTAATGCATCATTTACTGTCATAAAATTTCGTATTCTATCACAAACTGATGATGTACCATTGCAGCTCAATGTGCTAGAGAAATGAGATGATATAGGTATAGTTAATTGTTGCGCTTTGAGATATTTCATGGTTGCCACTAACACCCCTCCACCATCACATTTTTTTGTTAATTTGAAATCCCTATCGCATCTATACACATCATATCTCTAGTCTATAAATTCGTGATCATGTATATTATTATTTAGCCAAGTTTCAGTAAAAATAATTATGTCATAATAATTGGAAAGTATATTAAAAAATATAGTTTTCAATTTTGTACGAATACCGCGACAATTTTGATAATATACCGTTAAATTATTACTATTATTAGCCATTTGTAGGATCTGATTTAAAATGTATTGGTACAAGAAATGAAGTTGCCATCTTCCATAAATATTGTTTAGATATAGTATTACAAGACCACCTCCACAAATAATGACATCGCAAAAAACCATTAACAGCTATGAAAATATTAAAAGTAATATTGTTTTGCAAGTTAACAAGAAGAATAATTATAAGTACTCCTAGCATCTTTTTTAATCTCTTCAATATCCTTAATTGATCTAATAGCCAGTACTGGTGAATTTTCAGTTTTTCTGATAAGTATTGTGGAATGCTTAGTCCAGACAAATTTATAGCCTTCTTTAAACGCTGCTTCTCGTGACATACGAAAAAGTTGCTTATTTTGGAGTGTGAGATGTTCATTTATAAAAATCCTTTGCACAGTACCGGGTATGTCTAATTTGTCTGAAGATAAACCTTTTTTCAATCTGTATGCACTAATTACGTTGTCACGTAGGATTCTTGTAGTAAATTTTGCAATTACATTCTTCGGCTTATTGTTTTGAGTAGCATGAGGAACAAGATGTACGGATACTATATCATATTTTCTTATAATGCAGCCAATCTCTTTGCCAATATTCTCGAGGATATTTACAAGATTTTCACTGCGTTTTTCCGGTATATTACAAATTTCGATGTTGCACTGTCGCGCATACTGCTCAAGTGAATCAGTCTTTGCTTCCAAATCCATTATAATGTTCTCATATTCTTTATTTGATTGCAAAGAAAGCTCATCTACTTGTTTTTTAAGATCGTTATATTGGTTACTCATAAACTGGTTTGAGTCTTCTAAGTTACAAATTTGTGCTGACATCTCCGTATATTGTAACGCGATCTTCGACTGCTCATTCATCAACGACCCAATCCTTTCTCTAATTTCGTCTTTATATTGATCAAGATCACTTCTCATATTATTAATATTCTGATTGACATTATCAAAATGACCATTCATGTCTTGTCGCCAGTTGTTCAGCGTTTGGGTTAGCTCCGTTTTGAAGGAACTAAACATATCCGTAAGATCATAATTTGAGGCCTTGCGTTTCCTTGCCGTATTAGGGAACTCGGTTTCAGATGATATATCGGGGTTAGACGTGCTTTGTTTATTCGGCGAACGCAACATCGTGTTTTGTATAACGTGGCAATAATGTATGTAAATGATTGCAACTTTTTATTATTAAGGTATTTTTTAATTAACAAGCTGGCGAATTGTTAATGATATTATGAGCAATGCCTGCACGAAGCCTGATATTGATCAGCAATTTGCGAATGCAACGTCCAGTCGTTGTGGTGTAGTGGATAACGGGTCCGACCCGCGGTCGCTGCGCAGACGCTGACGGTTCGCGCCTCACGAAGCTTATTATTCACTTTTTGAGCGTTTTCAAAGAATGATTTAAATGTAAATTATACTCGTTCCAACCATTTATTTTACTTTTGACACATGCTTTAGGACGTAACTGTTTCATTATACGCAATTATTAACTTTGAAACGAGTGAACAGAGAAATATATAAACTGCCCAATAATATTTATATATCTTAATTATTACCCACTAAATACATTAATATGCCGTAAATAGCTCTATTCATAAAATTTAAGTGATAATTCATTTCCGTTATAAAAAAAGTTACGTTCTATCGCATCTAGTGACAGGATCAAAAGTATTCGGTGCAAACTACTGAATCGCAAATAATCGATTACACTTATTTGCAGTTAAGTCAGCTGACAACTGAGTTTTGAATTGTTGTAATAGACAACACGTTAAAATTGTATCAGGGAGATATAAAAATCTTCTCATCATACCTATAACATGAAATAAAACAACCAAAATATTTTAATATTATTTTATTATAACGAATCGTCGGATTCTTCATACGAACTCGAATGGTCGCTTGAATCATCTGCAGTGTTTATTATTAACTCTTGTGTAGGTATGTTGTCAAATTCAATTTCCCGATCCCAATCAGAGAATATTATATTTTTTGTCTTGTTGACGACACTCGCCCAGTTTTCAGGCGTCACACTAGCACATGCGTTTTTTAAAAGTTCAAGCATTTTATTTGCTGTGAAAGGAGGAGTTGTATTGTTTCTTGCGGCGTGTTCTTTGACTTGTGCCCAGATCATTTCAATTGGATTATATTGACAGTGGTACGGAGGAATTCTGATTACAACATGCCCATATTCTGCTGCCATTTCGTCGATGACATATCGTTTTGGCTGCTTTTTACTTTTTAATATTTTAAGTAATTCTACTTTTAGTAGGGATTCGTCCACATCTTCCCCATTATCATGAAGCCAGTTTATAATCTCGTGTTTTTTGTTGGCCTGTGTTGGCATTTTATTAATTTGGCGAGAGTGATAGGGTGCATTATCAATAAATATTGTTGATGGCTCTTCAAGTGATGTAAGCATTTCTCTGAACCACTTTTCATACACGTCCGCATTCATCTCCTCATGATAGTCTCCTGTTTTTTTTTATTTGAACGCTAACAGAGCGTCTGGTACAAATCCCTTTGTAGTTCCCGCATGGCAAATGATGAGGCGTTCACCTTTCCCCATTGGCACTGCAGAAGTAGAAGCAGCAGTATCGTCAGTCCAACCTTTTGGTATGGAATGATTGGCATTGAGCCAAGTTTCATCTGTGAAAACGACATTCGACCAGTCTTCTATTTTCTTCGCTTGTCTTAAAAATTCACAGCGAGACAAGGCTATATCACGACGTTCCATTAAAATTTTTCTTTTGTCGGATTTCTTATACAAGAACCCGATTTGGTGCAGCACCTTTGACAAAGAAGATTTTTGACCACGAAACAAGCCACAATTTCGTAGAGACGCTACTAATTTTTTCAAAGTAGGAATCTCTTTGCTTGTGTAATAATTGTATATATGACGACGAATAGCATCAGTATCAAAACTGTCAATTGCTCTCACTTTACGGGGCTGACGTTTTTTCTTAGGCGTAGATAGCTTGTTCTGTTCAATATCACTACTACCATAGGCTTCTTTAGTGATTTTCGCCACCGTTGGAGCACTAATACCTAATGCTGCTGCAACACGGTCTCTAACTTGGGTTACTGGTATAAGGAATCCACCATTGCGGCTTTCCTTTTCAAAAAATTCACGAAGCCGCAGCACTAACTCTCTGGATTGTCCTTTAAGCACCATACCTTTCGGCATTTTGCAAGTAAAATCTTACTGGGAGGAACGATACGCTCAACTCAATCAAAGTAAGAACAATGAAATCAATACGGTGGAATATAAATACTCAACACAGCGTATGAAAAATATGAAAGAGCACTCAGCGAACAGAAATGTGACTAGCACGGGAGTCTTGTTGCGAGTGACAGACAACACAACAAAATGGCGTCGCCGGCGCGCCGTTCAGTGTTGCCAATTCGGCTTAAAAAAAAGGGGTAGGCTGGATGAGAAAATTAGTGATTTACTACCGCAGACGAGGGCGCCATTGTCTCTAAGTAAAGTTTGGAGCAGCGGACCCCGCTTAATGGAAAAATGCTTCATAAAGTAGTTATTTTTTATTTTGCAAAGTACAAAGTAAAATATTTTGGGAGGACTGAATTAGTGGGTATGCAAAAATTAATGTGCCCAAATAACAAATATATTTACAGAAGTGAAGTTTTTAAATAATATGAAATATGTATTTAAGCAAAAATAAAATATCCGTGTTAAATCGATTAAAAGTTCTTCCTGACTAAAATCGATTATTACAAAACATAGTATCCGTAATACATTGGTACAACACTAATTGATCAGAATTCGACCTGCCAAAAGTAAAATAAATGGTTGGAACGAGTATAGTACTCACAATTTGTTATGGCTGTTTTAATAGTTAAATCTATTTAGAAAAAAGATATTTGCCTCGGAAGACTTCAGACTAAAGCTAATAATATAGGTAGGTATGTTGTATATATACAATTTTATTTAAAACAAGTCATTTAAAAAATTACACCCCGAGTTTCTTGTCGGACCTTTTCACTTTGTGATCGGTGGTAGATTATTAGACTAATTTTAAACGATATATAAATTTGACGATATTTAAGTGCCCTTCTGAAGCATACAGAATAAATGATTTCATTTGATTCAAGAAAGTTGCCGTAATCTATATAAATAAAAATGAATTGCTGTTCGTTAGTCTCGCTAAAACTCGAGAACGGCTGGACCGATTTAGCTAATTTTGGCCTTGAATTATTCGTGGAAGTCCAGGGAAGGTTTACACGGTGAGAAAATATGGAAAATTGCGAGTAAAATAGTAAAAAAAAACAATTTTATTTTCCCATACAAACTGATCTTACCTGTCAAACATTTGATGTCGCAGCCCATACATATCCAACTGTTGGGCTCGCATCTCCTCCACTATGGGAGAGAAATCGACCTACTTTACCACGCTAATCAAACGTGTTAATATAGGGATTTGTTTCGAGTTTTCCTTCTCTTGCATATTAAATGCATTTTACATCCCATAGTCATCTTTTACGACACCAAAGGGTGGTGAATTGTATTCTTACTCCGTCACCGCACGGATAATACTAAAACCAAACTGATAAATATTAAACAACATAATTACGAAAGCAGGCGGTACGAAGTTCGCCGGGTCAGCTAGTAAAGAATAAATCTTCGTATCGCAGAAAACTTGACAAACAAAATTAAGGTGTACAAATCACATCAAAAACAAACAGCTTTGTGCGTGGGCTTCGTATACTTTTAATAAACATGGGCTAATCAGTCGGCTTTTAAAATAGCATTATAAATACAGAAACCAGCTAAATGCGAGTGGGAGTCACGCACGAAGGGTTCCGTATCATTATCTAATATCTGGTTGACCGAGCTTTGCTCGGTATATTTTTGTTATATTTTTGCCGAATTTATTTAGATATAAATTAAAAAAAAATAAAAATAAAATAATGAAATAAATATCAAAAATTACAAAAACAGAATAATAATAACACCGAGATTCGATCCCACGCTGTTTGAATGCCAGAACAAAAAGAAAACTGGACAACTTCTCAACTGAGCTATTGTCACTCTTGACAAGGACGACGAAATTCGAATTCCTATTCAGAGAATGTTAATAAAATTTTATGTCATTGTATTGATTAGCTAAAAACACCGACAGAACAACATTTTCTATAAATAAAACCTAGCTAGATCGATTTTTGACCCCGAAACCTTGCTTTGCTTGTATGCTAAATTTCATTAAATTTAAAGATATAATATATGATAAAAATAGGCAAAATATTGCGTTTTTTGTATGGGAGTCCCCCTTAAATATTTATTTTATGTTTAGTATTTATTTTTATAGCGGCAACAGAAATACATAATTTGTGAAAATTTCCAATGCCTAGCTATCGTGGTTCTTGAGATACAGCCTGATGATAGACAGACGGACGGACAGACAGCGATGTCTTAGTAATAGGGTTCCATTTTTAGCCTTTGGATACGGAACCCTAAAAATGACCAAGTCTTTCTTAATAACTTCTTACATCTTTAAATATTAAGTCGTCATCATCATCTTAACTCTTTTATGTATCTTATACTGAGCTTGAGCTTCCTCCACATTTGGAGGGAAATTGGCATGCTATGGTATACACTGGTCAGACGGAGGTTTTCTTCTCCTGCCTAGATGTTAACTCCATATAAAATCCCTTAATCGTCTTTTACGATACCCACGGGCAAAATAAGGGGTGGTGAATTGTATCCTTACTCCGTCACCATACGGGTAATTGTTAAATATTCTTATAAAATTTTAACTCTCTTTGCAAGTTCACTCAAGTCACCACCTGATAGGAAGCCATCCTAGTATTTACGTAATATTATCAATAATGATTTAATCAGTATTGTAATATAATCAAGGTTGGTGACAAAATAATGATATAACTATAACTCTATAAACGTGACTTATTTAAGAGTCCATTACTTTTAATGCCTTGGTAATAAACAGTAAACATTTTATCTCACCAACACAACTGCGGATTAAAATAAGTAGGTACTCTATAGACGATAACAGGTCCCTTGCGTATAAAAATGAATTATTAATAAGCATGAATCAGTACCCACGTCAACTGGGATGACGTCAAATGTCCGATAACCTCAATCAAAGCTAAGAAATTGCCACCCACCTGGTAATTCCAAAAAGTTGGAGGTTCTTCTCTGACGACCTCGCATTGTGTTTTGAAAGTTCAGTGGACCTATGTCCTCAACAGAATCGCAATTCGACATAGTTGATTCTCTAGATCCTCGTCTGCTGGCTAAATATGCCAGACCACCTTTCATTGATCCTCTACGCATTGGAGAACATGGCCTGCTAACGCTTGTAGATCGTGTCACTGGTGTATCATCTGTTATGTCTGTCAAATCTGATGTAGATTTTCTACATATTTTAGAAGAAGTCGTCGTTGCCTCATCATCAGCATCGTGAAGGATTGCTGATGGGGTCTCTAGCATTGCATCTGTGGAATCATCAGTATGACTGGAAACTATGCTTGGTGAGGTCACAAGACGTGGTGAGCCAACAGTAGATGTGGAACCATATAGTTTTCTCGTGCGATTCGGGGAAACATATCCAGGATTTGTGTGAATGTGTACAGGCGGTGGTTTTGGCGACCTCGATTTCTCTCTGCGGCTGTGCTTCAGGGAGGTTGTGTAATGAAGAGCATGAGCCCGATCAAAACAAGGACTGGATCTTCCAGAAGGTGATTTTTGAGGGAAATTGAAATGCCTTGGACTCATTGGACTACGATGTCCATGAGCTAATGGAGATTTAGGTGGTTGGTTGTGCTTATCATAACTACAACCCGATTGTGGAGTATAGTAACCTGAGGACGAGGTGCTAGAAGCGACTGAAGGACTCTTTTGTGGGAAAATAAAGTGACGAGGGCTCTTAGGAGTGTGCGGTTTTGGGGAAACAGGTGGATAACCTCCAGGACTATTAACTGCCATCGCGAACACTTATCACTACCATAAAATCACCATTTCACACCACACCTGCAACAAATGAGAATACAGAGTTAGTTTCTAGTCCATCAATTTAGTATTTACATTATTTTTGAGGCAAATTACCTCAAAGCCGTTTCTCCCATACTACTACATCATCATCATCTGCTGTTCTCCCCATTACTTAGAATCGATGTAAATATTGCAAAAGTTTTGGCAATAGTTTTATGATTGGCCGCCTTCCTGACTCCAATCCTCCTTGGAAATTTGATTGTTCACCAGACTGCATCAGATAGAATTGGCCCAGGTCGATGTAATAATTAGTTGTCTTTTACGAGATACGTAAAAGTAAAGGTTGATAGTATTAATTAGGAATATTAATTTATTAATTTCTTTAAAACTTACGTATTACTTAGGAATTTATATTACAACTTAGGATTTAATTTAACCAACCAACATGAAGGATCTCGGTATGTTTTGATCTTTCAAAGGATGTAGAGTTATCGCTAGCTCAATTATTCATATATAAAACTAGTTTAAAGTGAAATCAGGCACTCTTTAAAATTGTACTGATATATCACGGGGAGAACTGATTTATTACCTTTTTTATGGTGCTGGGTTACGGTCGGCGCACTCCTCGCTCCACGCCGTTCGGGGCGAAAGAGGGGCGTAAGCACGCACACCCGTAACCCACCCATAAAGCACGTCGTTGGGTCGACCACCGGTGCAGAGTTCCTTGACTTCAGTGGTCGACTCTACAGAATACCTCCAGGGAGTACCCTCTCTCGTTGACGTCCCCTACTGGGACGCCGAACGCCGTCGCGAGGCTAACCTCGGGTGCCCGGACTAACTGATTTATTACCTTGCAGTTACAACTATACTTTATGTGACAACATAAATCTTTCCCTATTTAGGAATGAAGAAATATTTAATAAATATAAATTCTTTGGAATAGTCCGTGTGGTGATGGAGTAAGGTATAGTAGGTCAATTCCAAGTTATGGAGGAGGGGAGAGCCCAGCAGTGGAACATACAAATATGAACTACCAGCAACCCGCCCTCGCTTCGCTTCGGTTTCAGTGAACTTACTCGCGTAGTTCTCGTGGAAATACCAGGATAAAATAATAATAATATAATAATATATTTATTGCTCTCACAAAGTACAATGTGTTGCTATATTACACTATCAGAAATTTAAAAAATAACAAATTAATTGTTCCTTTATAAGAGCTGGAGTCTGTACTTTGGCTTGAGGCCGAAACAAATCTCCAGCCCCCTCTTAGAACCTTAATTGGAATTGTAACATACTTTATATTGTAACAAAATAATAAATTCAAAAAATATTAATCTTTAAAACTAATAGATATATATATTTTAATTGTGTTGTAGTTGTTTAGTTTTAATTGGGTTGTACATGCGAGCAAGTGGGTACTTCGCGATAAATAAGTGTATGTATGTGTAGTTTAGGCGTTAACAGTGTGAGCGTATGGTGTAAGTAATATATAACTTATGTTACTCCCTGTAGCTTTCAATTGGCGAAAGAATTTTTGAAATCGATATGGTGGTTCAAGCGTGAAAGCCTAACAAACAAACAGACACTTTCGCATTTATAATATTAGTAAGGATGATGATAATGATGCAATTCTCTGAAGACTATCAACAGATTTTCTTGGCTCCTATTTACTACATTCGTAAGTGAAATGGATGAATTCTGCTAATATGTTAAGTGACAGATTGGTAGAACGGTGAATGTAGTACTAATTTCTACAGTTCCTCAGAGCATCATCGGCATCATTTCGCCTCATATACATCCCACTACTGGGCTCAAACCTCCTTCATAATAGAAGAGAAATTGACCAGCATGGCAGATCAGACAGGTTGGTATAGGGTCTTGTTTCGAGTTTTCCTTCTCTCGACGTTATATGCACATTTAATGAGGAGACTCGACCTCAACAATAGGATGGATATGAACTAAACTTATGATGAAATGATTATATAAATAAACCCAAAATTTCTAACCAGCGCGGTAGTCAATTTCACTCCCATTGTGGAGGAGGCCCGAGCCCAACAGTGGGACTTATGTGGACTGAGATGATGATGATAAACCTATCTACGTGGTTATTTTCAAATCTTTTCATTAAACTACTGACATTATACGATGAAAATCAGTTAGAAATTGATGGGATTTGCTATACATTTTGTACTATAAATATTTATTTATCATCATCGCAGCCCACATACGCCCCACTGTTGAGCTCGGGCCTCCTCCACAATAATAATAATAATAATCATTTATTTCAGATTTTTCTTTGTTTTTAAATTCCATATTTTGTTAGTACCATTAAATAACTTAAAAACTAATGTTAGTGACATATTAAACCATTAAATTAAATCATAACTAAACAAATTAAATCACATCAAAACAAATGAATTACATTGTATTAAATTAAATTAAATTACATATTTACTTATTTACTTAAGACAACACCCTGCACTAAGGAAATAATCCTTGTATTGCGGGGGACTTTACAAACATATAATCAACGAACACAAATAACGTAAATTACATCCAGACTCAGAACAACAATTTGTGGATCGCACAAAGTGTTATCCCGCGTGGGATTCGAACCCCCGACAATGGCACTGTAGGTCGCTATCTTAACCACTACACCATCTGTGCAGTCAATTAACTATAATACTAACTTTAATAAATTAAATAATAATAATTTTCTACGCAAAATAAAACAAAATTAAGAGTGATGGACCACCCAATCCCAACGGCGTTTATTTAACTGCATGCAGTCGTATACAACGCCTCAAGACTGGAGCTTCCCACCAATCAGTTAAACACTTTATTATGTTATTGGGGCTGGCGCGTATACGGTGTAATAGTGAGGCGCTCCTCTTACGCATAATGGCGGAAAAGCTGCCGACATTTGCTTCAGCAAACATGCCAGACGCGCTACAAAAACGCGACAGCCCCAGTAACAAACCGGAACGTGTTGTTGTATTGGATACGCAGGTCACTGTATGCCTTCTGGGTAAAGTTCACCCACAAGCTGCACGTATAAAAACTTTGTCAGTAAGCTTTGAAAAGTGTGACCTTTACCGGAATAGAACAGTGTGCAAACCTGCGGACCAACATACCACATCGAACAGCCAGCGACCGACAATGGCAGGGAATTTGACCTACTATACCATGTTGGTCAGGCATGTTGGTATAGGGTTTCATTTCGAGTTTTCCTTCTCTTGCACAGATGTTATGTGCACATTATATCACATAGTCGTCTTATACGACATCCACGGGCAAGATAGGGAGTGGTGAATTGCATTCTTACTCCGTCACTAGACGGCAAATAAATATTTATTATTCAAAGCAATTTAAATCTAAAGTATTGCTAGTTAAAATATATATAGGTAGATAGCTACTAATTTAAAAGGTTCTCAAAAAGAAGTGTACGTGAATTTCCTTTCAATAAAGAAGCTTTACCTTAACGTAGCTGTGCTTAAAATATTAATTTCTATAAGGTCATCTCATGAAAATATTTCATAAAATTCAACAGGCGAAAATTTTGATTGAGGTTAACAACTGTAAAAAGGTCAAGGTTAACGAAATAAAGTATAATCCGACAAATCTGAAGTAGGGCGCGATATAAAATACTGTTTTATGCAATCAATTGAAATACATTCGTACAGAACATGACAATCGTATTAAGCTTTATATTTCTCTATCCTATTGAATACTGAATAGTTTGTAAGAAAAATACATTTTATTGCAAATGTGTGAATAGATTTATTATAATAATGTATTTAAAAATACAGCTCTAGCAGAGGTGATATGTATGTATATTATGTATGGTATAATGATTTATTTTTTTGAATTGTATTCTTGTCAAACATATTTAGCCATATACAATAAAAAATAAAAATGATAAAATAATGAAAATAATATCAAATATTAAATAAACAGAATAAACACTGAGATCTGATCTCAGGCTGTTTGAATACGACTGGACAACAACCCAACTGAACTATTGTCACTCTTGATGGCGACGGCTAAATTTACATTCCTATTCTAATGACATTGTATTGATTAGCTAAAACACCGATAAGATGGCATTTTCTATAAATAAAACCTATTATAGCTAGATCGATTTTTTGCATCCTCCGAAACCTCTTATACAAAAAATTTCATGAAAATCATTGGTGCCGTTGCACCAATCCGAAAAATTAATAGATTAAAATTCTAACATAAATGGGAATGTGACTTTGATTATTTGCCCCTTTGACGCAACGGCTATGTACATTGCAATGCTGCCGGCCGGAGCATCGCCCTCACGCAGTCGCCTCTCTGTGAGTGGTGGAATAATCTCTAGTCCGTCCACTCGCGACCTAAGCTAGAGATCCCATACTCATACTCAATATTTCGTAAAACCAATTTACATGTCAATTTTATAGTCACATTACACTATTATTATTAAATTAATACTATTCCATTATTATGATTACATTATACTTATTACATTATTTACATAGGTAGTTATTTATTATTATCAATTCATTTTCAAGAATTCGTCATAGCTATAAAAAGTTTGCTCGACCAGCCAACGCTTACGACGCATTTTAAATACATGAAGACTAGGAGCTATAGTAATTGTACTCGGCAGCTTATTATATACTGCCGGCCCCATGACGTGAGTAGTTCTGGCGGATTTTTTTAGCGTTCGTTTTATGCTGATCAATTTATTCCCGCTTCTAGTGTTGTACGAGTGAATATTGTTGTGTCTCTTGTACTCTGCTAGATTTATCCGTACATAAGTTGCCACCTGAAAGATGACTATGGAGGGTCCGGTCATGATGCCAAGCTTTTTAAAATATGGTCTAGCCGACGTGTTCTTTGGAATCCCAACAATGGCTCTAATGGCCCTCTTTCTCACTTATATAATTTTTTTCACTAATGGACCTACATTATCAGAAACGTACTTAGACTATAATTTTATCTTCGTGTCTCTGCGAAGGTGACGTAGGTAAGATAAGATAAGGAAATTTATTAATCATAGCAACCCGCCCTCGCTTCGCATCAGTTATAGGTTATAGTCGTTTTACCCGCGTAGTTCCAGTTCCCGTGGAAATACCGGGATAAAATATAGCTTAGTTTACGCCCTGATATTGTAGCGTTCCATTGGTAAAAGATTTTTGAAATCGGTCCAGCCGTTTTGAAGATTACCCGGACCAAAGAGACAGACAGACAGACAGACAGAGAAAAAAATTTTAATTGCTATTTTAGGCATAGGTGTCGTGCAAATAACCGTGTGAGCATGAAAAAAGCCTATTATTTTGACATTACAAACAGACACTTCAATTTTATTTATTGGTATAGATAAATATTTTAAAATATAAATTTTGTTACACTAAGGTAAATTTTCACCTATTTCATCAACAAAATACATTAAAACTCATCTTTATAACATTCAAACAACATAAAAAATATATATAACATACATTTATTATACAATTTTTATCACATTTTTACAGCGACGCTCTTTTGTCCAGAGTCATCATAAAATGTCGGTTCTGGCACTTATAGGTTTGTTACACGTATCCATGTCCGCTATGATGTGTAAAAATGTATATGTAGTAGTATTATTGATTTTCGATACATAAATTCTAAATGTCGTTAAAATTTATAAAGAAGTGTACTAAATATTCAATATTAATTCAAAGATTGGTGTTAAATTACCACATAAATATTTGCGTGAGGATTGAACCCAAGACCTGCAGTCATTCCACGGCTGATTCCTACTAAAACCACTTCTCCATCTGTGCAATGCATTACTTTAATTCTCACTTTCATTTCAGCTCAAATACGCCTCACTGTTAGATGCGAATCTCCTTCGCAATAGGAAGGTATTTGATCTATTAACACACTGGTCAGACGGGTTGGTATAGTTTTATTTGCAGTTTTCCTTGCATAGATTTTGTGCCTCCGTGTGGTTACGGAAAAAGATTATAATTAACTACCCCCTCTCTTACCCGTGGGTGTTGTACAAGGCGACTAAGGGGAATACAGGTAACATCTATGCAAGAGAATGAAAACTCGATATAAAACCCTACACCAACACGTCTGACTAACATGGAATAGTAGGTCAAGTCCTTGCCCATTGTGAAGGAGGACTGAACTCAACAGTGGGGCATAAACAGCCCAAGAAGAAGAAGATTTTATATACAAACATAATCCCTTAGTCGTCTTTTATAACACCCACAGGTAAGATAGGGGATAGTAAATTGTATTGTTACATCATCACAAAACTCCGGTAGGGCACGTCGACGGGAGAGGGTACTCCCTCGGGGTATTCCATCGGGTCGACCACTGAAGTCAAGGAACTCTGCACCGGTGATCGGCCCAACGACGAAGGCACCCTGCTAGATGGGTGGGTTACGCGTGTGCGTGCTTACGCCCCTCTGTCGCCCCGGACGGAGCCCAGCGAGGATAGCGCTGACTGTAACCCAAGCCCAAAAAAAAATACTATCACAAAACAGAAAACTTAAATAATTGTATCAATTACTTAAATTTCTGATATATTATTACCTACAATATGAAATAAGATTTTGAAAGCTTCGCAACTTCCCTATAATTTGCCGTATGGTTGATTTTATCAAAAGGAAATACATCAAAGTAATCGGCGTCTATTCACATGTAGCACGTAACTTCGTGGCGTAAATTATATGGATCTAAATGATTGTAAGCGGGAATGAGAAGTTAATTGCTTTGAGTATGGGGTGAATTTTATATCATTTGATTGTATGTATATTTCTAAAGAGCTTGCAAACAAAAGTTTAATGTCTTAAGACGGATTTACATTTAAATATATGTAAATATTGACACGTTAACATAGAAATTAACACCATTTGCAACGAAAATTAATGTTATATGTCAATAGACTGTAACGTTGTTAATTTAATAAGTATGATAAATGTGTATCATTTTAGATATTAGATGGACTTTTCTGTATGGTAACGGAGTAAGAATATAATTCAACACTCCCTATCTTGCCTATGGATGTCGGTAAAGACGACTAAGGAATATAACATCTATGCAAGAGAAGGCAAACTCGAAACAAAACCCTTTATCAACTTATCTGACCAGCACGGTACAGTAAGGTCAATTTCCCTCCTATTGTGGAAGAGGCTCGAACCCAACAGTGTCCCACTGTTGGGTATAAGCTGAAATGATGATGATGACATAAATTATAGAGATATTTATATGCTGCTTTTTTAAATCGAACTTCCTGTACAGTAGAAAATTGACGCTGGTTAGACTGGTTGCGTTTTTCTTCGAGTTTTCCTTTGCATAGATGTTATATGCATATGTCCCTTACTCATCTTTTCTAAAACTGATGGGCAAGATAACGAGTGATGAATCGTATTCTTACTCCGCCATTTGAAGGAAAGTTTTTTTTTTAAATAAATGAAATTAACTTTTTGAAATAGCTCTTGCATGCATAGTCTTAGAAAAAAACTTTATAGACTAATTACAATAAATCGTATATCATCACCATCAGCTCATAAAAATCCACCTCCACGATTGACTTATTACACTTATGACTTGATTGTGCTAGTATAAATGCAATTTCAAGATTTCCTTGCACTGATTTTGCGTGCATAATATAAACTGGTGAACTATATTCTTACACCTTAAATTTGATTAAATCGAGAATGTGGCAATAAAATCCTAAAAAAAAGACATAAATCCATATAAAATGAAAATCATTAGCCTCCTCTTGTCTTAATTACTTGAGGTTGACGGAGTATTTTATATCCTTCCACATAGCCCAATCAGATCTCTGTGGGCATTCTCTGTCTATCCATGTCATGCCTCACGCAATTCGTTCATCTTTTATTTAGTCAGTCCTTACTCCGAAAGCTTTCAACATTCAAACATAAACTCTCCTCACAACATTACTTTCATAAATTTAATACACATTTGAAAACAAGCTTTTATTTAATGCTCTAAAACGAAGAAAAAGTGCTTATCAAGACAATTCAATAGAGTCCAAACTCGGCAGTTTTATCTTGTTTAGTTTAGGAGTTCCTATTGTCACCTTCCGACGCCATCTTGAGACCAGCTTCATGGTACCATATTATTGCAATTGTCACCGAAGTTACGTTAGTAAACCAAATTTCAACCTAATCTAACGGCAGGAAGTGGTTCTAATTTAACTCTCAAGATTTGTGCCATACTAACAGGGTAAGTTAAATAAAAGCTTTAAAAAAATAATGAACAAAAAAGTATTGACCAAAGAGCGAAAAATTAAATCATCAACAAAATATTTAGCGAGAGAGCCGGCAGTCTAATTTTCTGAGGGTGTTCGTTTGTGATGGGTTTTGGTTATGCCTTTAATATCACCAAACACACCCTCTCACACTCTCTTCACTTTCTTCACGGTAAGCAATGATAGGTGTGCTATTTGCCCATTTGCCACCAACAGCAATAAAAATAAAGGTTTATAAATAACATAAATATCACAGTGCTCTTACGTCTATTACTCGCGCCAGTCTCGTGGTAAACTTTGAAGCCATATTAAAACTTTCAATACCATAAGTCTGCAACTTGGCGACTATATTAATGTTACTGAACTATTATTTGTTCTAGAGAACATACATATATAGGGGAGTAAGTAATAAGATATTTAACCTTATACGAGAACTTGGAAGTCACATTAGTAATACAAAACCACATGCACATTGCATAAACTTAGATATTAATAAACGGCTTCAAACAAATTAACTGATTTGATTAGAATAGCAGCAGTGACTACAGCATCACTTGTAACCTGTCTATCGAAATATTAGCTAAATTTTCAATCTAAAATCAAAGGATTAGGTATTTTTACGGATTTCATCGCGTTTTTTTTGAAGTGAAACTTCTTTGCGCGCATCAGGGTAATTTTTTTACGGATGGAACGCAATTCAGCGTCACGAGGATGTGCAGCGTTTCTATCGAAGAAGAGGTAGAGAGTGATTGAGACCGATTGAGAGAGAGTGAGAAAGGGCGAACATAGCACGAAGCATAGCCATGGGGCGAGAGTAGGGAGCAAGCGAGTGAGAAAGATCGAGAGATCTTTTTTTTAATACTGATAAAAAACACATGGAACCAAAGAAGTTACACTTTTGACATGCGTACTTAGTACTCACGCTATTTTTTTTTAATTTCTTGTCTGTTTAAGGTTCACATTGTGCCGGGCTAGCAACGAACGTCAAGAATTAGGTACCAGTAGTCGGCCCAAAGGCAATGGGAGAGAATGGACCGCCTTTTCGTTGCCGGACAGAATGGACGACGTGCGCCCACACCTTAGCCTGTCAAAAATAAGCAGCAGCGTTCACAGCGCTGAAAAGAATAATAGACGCGAGGTTTCGTACTTTCATCCCGGATATGGACTGTAATTGTGGCGTTCCTATACAAACGGTTCAGCAGTTCGATATAACGATGGTCGACTTGGCTGCTGAAAGGACTGTGCAGCACTGCCCAAGTTTTGACTAAATCAAAGGCTTTCTCATAGTCCACAAATGCTATACACAGAGGCCCCTTGTACTCCTACGTCCTTGCATAATCTACCAAAGCGTGAGGATGTCGTCTATAGTACTTCTTCGGAAAGCAGCTTGTTCTGGCGGCTGGCAGTTATCAAGCTTGCAAGTGAGTTGATTTATTTATATATAGATGATGATTATATTATATATAGATGAAAACAACTTGCTCAAGAGTGAGATGGGTATGTTGTTCTTTAGAAGAGCTTTATCGCCTTACGTGAAGAACAGCATCACCACACTTCCGATCCACGGCTCTAAATTGTCATCCCCAAGAACCACGAAATTACATAGCTTCTGAAGATCTTTTAAGACCGACTTGTCGCCTGCCTTTAGGACCTTTACAATGAAAGCCATTCTGTACTCGTACGAGCTGATGTCCGAAATAAAAGAAATCAAGAAATGAAATTATCAAACTTATAAATTTTAACTTATTTTTTTAAACTATAATGTAAGGTCGCTTTTTTTAAAAAATGTGTATCATTTATCGAATTTTATGGGTGATACCCATATACCTACACGATGACTTTTTTATCGTCTTACAAAAAAAAAAAAACATAAAAGTATCCAACCAAAGAAACATATGTATAAAAACATATTTAAATGTTCAATAGTGGCAGGTATAAAAAAATAATAAAATAAAATAAAATTATATACATATATATATTATAACAGCCTGTTTATCATGTTTACATTTTAAACAAAAGTAATCATGCGGCATTTCGTTAGCCAATCATAGGTACGAAGACCAGGTGGACTACTTTTACAAAGCGTAGTTCCCTACGCTAGATACCTAACAGGTATCCTTTGCGATGCCCGATTGGCGCCGCGGTCAAGTGGTCATAGTACCTACATACTATATCAGCTGTGTTGAATACCAATGCCCTCGATACATATTGGTTCCTTACTATTTTAATTAGTAATTATTTATAATAACTTTTATTAAAAATATTCTAGTAAAAATTGTTTTTAACCTTTTAATTGTACGAATGAATAGTAGATACTGGATACTTTAATTGATCTGCTTTTGTAAGATGACATAAATGTCACCGTGTATACACAGATGGCGTAGTGGTTGAGATACTGACCTACAGTGCCACTGTCGTGGGCTCAAATCCCACGCACTACAACCCTTTGTGCGATCCACAAATTGTTGTTCTGAGTCTGGATGTAATTTGTGTCCATCTATACCAATAAATAAAATTGGAGTGTCTGTTTGTAATGTCAAAATAATAGGCTTTTTTCATGCTCACACGCCTATTTGCACGACACCTATGCCTAAAATACAGATAAAAAAAAATTGTCTGTCTTTCTGTCTGTCTGTCTGTTTGTTCCGGATAATCTTCAAAAGGGCTGGACCGATTTCAAAAATTCTTTCACAAATGGAAAGCTATAATATCAGGAAGTAACCTAGGCTATAATTTATCCCGGTATTCCCACGGGAACGGGAACTACGCGGGTAAAACCACTAAAAGCGAAGCGAAGCGAGGGCGGGTTGCTAGTTAAATATATGTTTATAAAGTCCCCCGCAATACCAGGATTATTTCATTAGTGGGTGGCGTTTAAAAAAAAATACAGTTTTGAAAACTAAACAATTCCGATGAGATCTCCAAAAAGTAACACATTTATGTATAAATGAAATTGATATTCAATTTGAAAGCGTGAAAACCACTCACGCTCGACACTTTATATTTGCTACACCTGTCGAACTATTAATTGAAGTGAAACATGAAACGGCAGAAAAATTAGAACAAAAAAGCTTGACACTTTTTAATTAAAGGAATAATGGATTTAAAATATGCTTGTTGTTCTTTATTAGCTCGAGTCCAGCAGTGGGATGAATATGAGTTGTAATGATGATGGTTTCTTTCCAAATAGTGAAGACTTTATCTTCACCATCTGGAAAATTCTGTTAAATAGTAATGTAATCTTAGTTGTGGTGAAAGAGTAAGAATACAATTCTTGCCCATTGGTGGCCGGTAGAGTACACAGAATGACCCATAGTCTCTCCGCCACTCCAACGACTCCAATCTGTCCCTAAAATCGGGCCCAACGATTCGAACAGCACGTCTTTGTAAGGAATCAAGTGGGTATTATTCACATTTAGGTCCGCCTATCCAAAGATGTGAGCAGTACTCCACATGAGGACGAACTAGTGCTTTGTTAAGCAGAAGACGTTGGCTCGGTAAGTAAAGTAAGTACCTCGGTAAGTAAATAAGTAGCGTCAGACTCTGTTCAGGCTTCTTCCTTTTTTTTTCCTGGCGTCTTCCTGACATAAATATTCACACTATTTGGATTTCGGCCGATTAATCTTATTCCTATTCAAATATGCGACTCTGAAATAGTAATATCGTTATCAAATTTAGTAGGATCATCACAGCCCACATAAGTCCCATTGTTGGACTCGAATCTCCTCCATAATGGGAGGGATATTAACCTACCACCACAGATGGGATATACCACGATGGTCAGACGGGTTCGTATAAGGTTTTATATAGAGTTTTACCTCTCTTGCATAGAAGTTATCTGCATAAAATCTGTAAAAGTTATTTTTTAGTTTACCTACTACTACGGTGACGGACTAAGAATATAGTTCACCTCTCCTTTCTCACCCGTAGGTGACGTAAAAGACGATTACGGGATATAACACGCATATAATATCTATGCAAGAGAAGAAAAACTCGAAATAAAACCCTATACCCGTCTGACCAGCGTGGGTTAATTTCACTCATATTCAGGAGTAGGTTCGAGCTCGAGCCCAGCATGGTATACGCTGATCAAATGGGTCTGTATAGGTTTTAATTCGATAGGAGGTGGTAAATTATATTGTTACTGCGTTACCAAACGAAAAAAAAAAATATGAAACATCATAACTAGCTTCAAAACGACGTGAAGCCTTTTGTATGTGCAAATGACGTCACAAATTCAGCGTAGTAAGCAAAGGATTTTATATAAAAGTAGTCACAATTGACGTGAGATACGCGAAAAGTTGCAAAAGTTTAAAATGTTGACGTCAGATAAGCTTGTTACGCTTCGTTGAATTTATACCTTAACGTAGCTAGTGAGTTCGTATTGCAAAATGTTACGAATTTAAAGGTTAACATTTTGTTGTTAAAAAACTAACAATGCCAATTATTTTAACTTTTATTCGCTGTTATTAGTTTCACCTGTATGTATGTGTGTATCTATGTATATAACAGAATCTTTGAACGTCATTTTACCCCACTTTGAACGAACAGATTTTATTTAAACTTTGCACACTTGTCAAACGCCCATGAAAATCATTATCATCATCATTTCAGCCTATCGCCGCCCACGGCTGGACGTAGGCCTCCCTCATGTTACGCCACAAAGTGCGGTCCTGTGCCGCTTGCATCCAACGACGCCCAGCAACTTTCATCAAATCGTCGGTGCACATAATGGGGGGGCGTCCTACACTGCGTCGTCCGATACGTGGTCGCCACTCGAGAACCTTTCTTGCTCAGCGGTTGTCGGTTCGTCGAGCGATGTGGCCTGCCCATTGCCACTTCAGCGTACTAATTCTTCGTGCTATGTCGGTTATACCCGTTCTTCTGCGGATTTCCGTATTTCGGATTCTATCTCGCAGAGAAATCCCGAGCATAGCCCGTGCCATAGCACGCTGAGTGACTTTGAACCTTGTTATGAGGCCTACATTTAGGGACCACGCTTTCGTGCCGTAAGTCATCACTGGTAACACACACTGGTCGTAGACCTGTGTTTTCAGATACTGAGGTATGTTGGACGAGAAGATCCTCTTAAGATCCATGACACTACAATAATTCAACTAAAATAGGTGAATATCTTGTTTAGATTCGCTAGGATTTAGAAATTTCTAATCGTATCCTTCGCATGCGCGAAATTCGCAACTTCTATGACTCGAGCTGTCAGCTTGTAAGAGTGTGTTTTAGTTTTTAAACTATAATTTTCTATTATTTTTAATCTTACTGTGATAGACTTTTTAGAATCATTAGTTTTGGTGGACGTTCTTTATTCATTGAGCTATATTATTATCATATTTTAAGGAAAGAATAACCCGCCAGACTGGTCGTGATCAGCCCAGCGGGACTTTAAAGATTTGATACCAGTGACCGGTCCAATGGCAAAGGGGAGGGAATACAGTGGGTTATGGGGCTGCAGGCTGCCCTAACGTCGTACTAACCATAGTCTGCGTTAAAAAAAAAACCTTATTTACTCTGTAATAGTGGTAGGACCATACGGTTGATAGTTGACTGTTTTCAGCCGCTGTCCGATAGGAGTACCACGCTCACAGAAAATCGACGTCTGAGTAGCTACAATTTGTTATTGTGCTTCGTTTGGTGAGCGAGAGAGCCGGAAGTTCAACTTTCTGAGGGTGTTTGTGTGTGGTGGATTGTGATACCTTTAGTATTACCGAACCTTATTGCATGCAATTACACTCCTTTCACTTTCTTTACAGTATACAGCGATCTAGTAAAGGTCTATGAGCGACAGCATCACTTAGCATCATGTTTGCTCGTTTCTCACCGTTTGCAATAATAAACTGTTTAATAACTACATAAAATATTGCTATATTTGCAACGGACTATTCCTCATCATCATCGCAGCCCACATACGTCCCACTGTTGGGTTTGGGCCTCCTCCACAATGGGAGGGAATTTGACTTACTCTATGCTGATCAGACATGTTGATATAGGGTTTTGTATCGAGTTTTCCTTCTCTTGCACAGATGTTATGTGAATATTATATCCCATGGTCGTTTTGTACAACATCCACGGGCAAAATAGGGAGTGGTGAATAGTATTCTTACTCCGTCACCACACGGATTTTGTTAACTATTAATTACGGAATTTGTTAACGGGCTATTGTTAACTATTAATTAAGTACTCAAACTGCTATAGAGCCAATATTTATGATTAATATACGTGTAATGAATAGTTTATTATAATATAAATAGTTCGTTATTACTTTTATATTACGGTACGGAAACCTAAATGTAGGTCTCATAACAAGGCTCAAAGTCGCTCAGCGTGCTATGGAGCGGGCTATGCTTGCGATTTCTCTGCGAGATAGAACCCGAAATACGAAGAACCCGAAATATGGAAAACCACAGAAAAACAGGTGTAACTGACATAGCATGAAGAATTAGCACGCTAAAATGACAATGGACAGGCCACATCGCTCGACAAACCGACAACCGCTGGGGAAGAAAGGTTCTCGAATGGCGACCATGTACCAGACGACGCAGTGTAGCACAACCGCGAGCGGTGTGGCCTGCCCATTAACATTTCAAATTTTTTGGTTGGTTGCTAATTCCTTGCTTTAGACCCTTTCTTCTACCGATTTCCATATTCCGGCTTTTTATCACGTAGAAAAATACCGAACATACCACTCTTCTTATTACATTAGCTGAATTTAAGCTTTAAATAAAACCGGCACTTTAAAACCATTTTTTACTTCCTTTTCGAATGAAACGTGTATACTAGAAGTATATAGTATAATTAGTATAGTATAATTAGATAAAAATTACTACAAGTAATAGTTAATTTTGGCATATCTCTCAGGAACAAAAATTTATCTTAAATTCGACTCTATTAATAACTCTTTCTCAGTGTAAATGCTTCTTAGCCACATATTAAAGATCAAAACTAACCAGTTATTTGTTTATACCACATACAAACAAATTGAATGGTATTAATGTCGATTCTAATGGTAGCATTTTGTAGTATTTAAAAATCTGTATCTATGGCGACTAAAATTAGTTTACAATTAGCTTAATAAGATGAATTAAGAAGGAATATTTTTATTACCGAGTTTAGGAAATTATTTTTCTTTGGTAAACTGCTTTTTTGCCAATATAATATACTAGCTTCTGCTCGCGACTTTGTCCGCGTACTTTGGGCTTTTTTTTATGGGTGGGCTATGGTAAGCGCACACGCGGTCCAGTCCGTCCGGAGCGATGAAAAGACGGCGCGCGGGCCCATAACCCACCCGTACCCACGTCACCTCGTTGTTGGGTCGACCACCGGAGCAGATGTGACTTGTCGTCAGTGGTCGGCCTGACGGAATACCCTTTCGGGTAGCCTCACCTCATAGATACTTTGGGCTAACGCTAACTTTAACCTAAGAGTTTGTTAAGGTAGCAGGTGAAAATATTTTTTAATAATACGATTCTGGCACACATGACTTTTGCGAAAATTTTCTAATTTACTGCACAGATGGCGTAGTGGTTAAGATACTGACCTACCGTTCCAGTGTCACGGGTTCGAATCCCATGCCGGACAACACTCTCTGCGCGTGCGTGATATATGTTTGTAAAGTCTCCCGCAACCCAAGGATTATTAGTGCAGGGTGTTATCTAAAAAAAATATTTATCGCCCTCAAAACCTGCATATTATAATTAATAGAAATTATTGCAGCCGTTTTCGATATTCTGAATATATGATATACTAGCAACCCACCCTCGCTTCGCTTCGGTTTCAGTCATCTTTCCTGCGTAGTTCCCGTTCCCGTGAGAATACCGGGATAAAATATAGGTTACTCCCTGATATTATAGCTTTCCATTGGTGAAAGAATTTTTGAAATCGGTCCAGCCGTTTTGAAGATTACCCGGAATAAACAGACAGACAGACAAAAAAGATATAAAGTGTATTTTAGACATATGTATAGTGTAAATAACCGTGTGAGCATGAAAAAACCTATTAATTTGACATTACAAACAGACACTCCAATTTTATTTATTGGTATAGATATGTACAAGAATTACTCGTTTAAATGTATAAGAAAGTTGTTCGTGATCAACGCAGCCAACATACGTCCCACTATTGGGCTCAGGCCTCTTCCACAGTGGGAAGGAATTTGACCTATTACATCATGCTGTTCAGACATGTTGGTATAGGGTTTCATTTTGAGTTGTCCTTTTCTTGCAACAGATCTTTTGCACATATTATATCCCTTAGTCGTCTTTTACGACATCCACAGGCAAGATAGGGTGTGGTGAATTGTATTCTTACTCCGTCACCACACGGAAAAGAAAGAAAGATGCTACTATTAAATATTGCAAAGCAAAGAACTTATCTATGGAAATAAATCACGTTGTAGTCAGAACAATGAAGCCATAACAGTTGCGTGGTCGTTTCGTTAAAAGCGCCCACTCGAACCCGTATTGCAGATCAATACAGAGTACACTGCCCACACCCCTTCACATTTTTATATAGCATCTAAAGCTCCCGAAATTATTATAATATAGAAATAAACTTTTCTTTAATTAATATCTTTTTGTATTTGTCATCATTAATCTGAATCCGTCCAACTCTTGAGATCGGGCCTCCTCCATCGCGGGAGGGAATTTCACCTACAATACCGCGCTGATCAGACGTGTTGGCCTTTTTTATTGGGGGGTGGGCCACGGTCAGCGCACCCGTCGCCCGGCTCTGTCCGGGGCGACAGAGGGGTGACGCGCGCGGCCCCGTAACCCACCCGTGACACGTCGCCTTCGTCTTTGGGTCGACCACTAGTGCAGAGTGACTTGACGTCAGTGGTCGGCCCGACGGACCCTCCTCGTCGTCCCAAGACGTGTTGGCTTAGGGTTACATTTCAAGTTGTCCTTTTCTTCCATCTATTTTCCTTCCATCGAATTGTTCTTCTCTTGCACAGAAGTTATCTGCATATTAATCCCTTAGTCCTCTATTACGACACCTACCTGCCAGAGAGGAGATGGTGAATTCTATTCTTACTCACCACAAGGAAATTTGTTATTATTATCGAATGTATCAGGTATCATCATCAAGTAGTAATACCATTCACCACCCCTATCTTGCTCGTAGGTATCGTAAAAGACGACTAAGGGATATAATATGTAGGTATATAACATCTGTGCAAGAGAAGAATAACTTGAAATAAAACCCAACACCAACCCCTCTAATCGTAATAATATCATATAGAAGGTAAGTTCGCGCACAAAAAGTGAAGCATTTCAATTGGAGCCTAATGGAGCTTACGCCGGAACCGTTCCGTAATGTACAAGTCATTGTACTGCACGTACGTACGCAACTCTTAAAAAATAAATAGGTAATTATGACGGTTTGTGCATTCAAATGTAGTCATAACACATTAGTAAAACTTAAAAAGGTTTTTAACGTCACTTTTAAAAGTATTTCGACGATTTATGTTAATAAAAACAAAATTTGATTTCATAATTTGTATAGTGGTGTGCGTGTGTACGTGTGTAATCGTCTGGGCGCCATTAGTATTTTTAGATTCAAATTTCGAACGTTCGAAGTATTGACACTATCCTTCTATACGTTATTATTCTAAGATAGTAGGTTAATTCAATTCTCATTATGAAGGACACTCGAGCTCAGTAGTGGGACGTATATGAGCTGAGATGATGATAATAATGGATTTTATACGTCCTACTGCAAGGCTCGAATACAATACCACGCTATACACACGACGTAGTAAGAATACAATTCACTATCTTCTTGTCCGTGGGTGTCGTAAAATACGACTAAGAGACTAATATGCACACAAAATATATGTAAAAAAAGCAAAACTCGAAATAAAAACTTGTATCAATGAGTCTGACCAGCGTGGTATAGTAGGTCAATTTCCCTTCCATTGTGAAGCAGGTTCGAGCCCCAAATGTAAGCTTTGATGATGATGTGAGAATTTCTTTATGGTGAAACCTAATAACGTTCGATCTAGGACACAAACATTTTTTTACCCATCGTAATCCCTCTCCTTCCCCATTAGGCCAACCATTAGTACCGAGTGGCTTGTCGTTCCTGCTCGCAATATGTAGGAAACAAACCTGACTTATGATGTCTGAAATCGCAATTTATGGTGACAATCAGATAAACGAAACAGTTTAACGGTTTAAGGTATAAAGCAAATATCTCGAATATCGATATATTTGAGGATTAACCCTAATCGTATCGACTGCCCTCAGGGAAAAGGGTTTATTCGACATTTGTATGCAGGAAAATTACTTACACAATATCTATAAATGGCAATAAATGTCTGTTTCTTTTCCTGTAATATTAATGTCGAAGTCACAAACTTTGAGAAAAATGGCTATATTTTTTAAATGTTTTATTTTTCTACGTAAAATATGCAATTAGCATATTTTATGTAGAAAAATAAAACATTTATATTTCCCCGAATCTAGTAAGGATTACCATAAAGGAAGGCAATCAGAAGAGCGTTGCTGAAAGAGTCTGAATCTGGTTTCTGAGTTCCTTCTTCTGAGGCTTTGCTGAAAACGCTCTCGAGGAAACACGTAACATCGAATTTAGGATGCAAACAATATCATCGATATTTCTGAAACATCGTTGTATGAGTAAAAAAGTCGATCTTTGCCACCGATGTTCACTATTGCAAAATATCGTATCGATATTGTATTAGGATGTTTTTACATCGATATTTTGCTTACCATCTATTAGAAATGTTTGTTAATTTTAGCAAAGCTTGCCTGACCCTGTGGTCACTAATGACTTGTCTGTCAAAACTGTTATTTTTAAACTCTCTAAATAACTTGCTGCAGTTTATGTAAGCTTGTATTAACTTTTCTAAATAAAAAAATACATATTTTTACATTACATTTAATAACTAATTTTTATTTAATCTACTTTACATCTTCCTTATCCTAAAGATAGGTAAGCGTCAATAAATAATGTTATATCAGATAATAACATTATAAATAATTATAATAGCTTGCGTTTTAAATTAAACTTGGCATATGCTGAAATGAACTCCTGGTTGATACATCTCAAACACACGTTGCATTTTTTAATTATTTATATTTTTCATAATTCTATACACTGTTAACGGAATGCATAAACAAACTATTCTTTCTGTCTTTCTTATCCTCCCATCGTTAGAGAAACCTATGTATATTCAATAGTAAATTTCGATGGGAATTAAGGCTTTTTTTATTCAGCAAAGTTACCCAGAGGTACAAAATGGATACGAAACTCCTATAGGTAGCCAGTATATAACAAGATGTTTGCATTGCGAACGAGGTCAATGGATTAAAGGGTTCACTAAGTGACATCAAGAAGCCTTTACGTGTAATCAATGGCAGCCTTGTCAATCCTTTTAGTTCTCTATCGATTGTTAGTCGAACAATGCTAAAAATAATGCCATTCCAAAAATATTTTTATGGCACAAAGCAGGATTTTTATGATTTCCTTTTTTTTTTGGATCCGTAACTAAAGGGTAAAAACGGGACCCTTTACGGGATTTCGCTGTCTGTCCGTCCGTCTATCCGTCCGTCTGTCTGTCACCAGGCTGTATCTCAAGAACCGCAATAGCTAGATAGTTGAAATTTTCACAAATTGTGTATTTCTATGGCCGCTATAACAACAAATACTAAAAACAAAATAAAATAAATATTTAAGGCGGGGGCTCCTATACAACAACCGCGATATATAGATAATGGTACGGAACCCTTCGTGTGCAACTCTGACTCGCACTTAGCCGGTTTTTTTTTAAACTACACTCATTCTTAAGAAAGCCTTCTGTTGCAAGGCACTTCATAATTATATAATTAACGAACACAAGTAAGCCAAGTTTTAAACTCCAGATTTTGTGCATAGCACAAAGAAATGAGTTGAGATTTGAATTCTCAACATGTGAGTTCGAGACTTAGACCTCCATTAGACAAATCAGATATAACATAAATAAGCATTTATTAAATATTGTATCACTTAAGTATCTTGTAATTGAATATTTTTCGGGATCTCTATGCAAGATAGAATCCGAAAAATGCAAATCCGTAGAAAAACGACGTTTTATTTTAATTCAAATATCCATCCATAATCCATACGTCTAACAACGTTCTCTGCTTAGCATAGGCCGAGGAGAAGTGTTATTAGCCAAACTTGACATTCGCATTAGCGAATGCAACTGGTGTGGAGTTTGTCAGACAAATGCTACTGTTCAGTTCCCTTATGCTCTCTTAACCACTTTTTATGACTCCAATGGGAAAGCGAGTTCAAATGTCACATTGTAAACTTAATCAGTCACAACATACGTTTTTAACTAAAACAAATTGAGAAATTTTTCCTCAAATGTAAATGGTAATGTGGCTCTTTTTTGTGGGCTATAATCTGGACACACCCCGACCAATCCGCCCAGGGCGATGGCTGAGTGGCGTGCGACCCCATAACCTACCGTATTTTCTCCCCATAACCATTGGGCCGACCACTGGTACTGACTCCTTGACATCTGTGGCCGGCCCGGCGTGTTACCCTTTCGGGTATCGTCCCATTCGATGCCCCGGGCCCCTAGGTAGACCTTATCTCCCTATATCTATCAGCTGGGCATTAAAAAAAGGAGTTCTTTACAAAATAGTTCTAAAGGAATTAACAAAAAACTATGAATTGGTATAAAATACAATTTATTTTTAATTTAAATACAAACTAAACTAATATTGAGAAATATTCGCCTAAATTTTAGGTAAAACCTAAGGTAATAATACAATACTATTTCGGTTTTCACTAACCTTGAAGCGTTTTCTAAACGCTAATAATACCTTAAAATTTTAGGGTCCCGATTTTCGCCTCCTCGCTTTAATAGACGACAGGTTATTTTCGTATTATTATTTATGCTATCTAAGCGATTTCTTGGAAAATACTTACGTTTTAATCTCAATAAATATAATAGCGAACCCAAGATATTTCTTTGTGATCTCAAATTAATCGTGAAAGCCCAGAACTCGTATCAAATACGATGATATCGTTTTTTTTACGATACGAAATATTTTTGTTACATAGAATTAAGCAATTTTTGGAATATTCGAGTATTAAGTAAGTATATTATGTATATATAATATGTATTCCGTGTGGTGAATGAATAAGAATATAATTCACCACCCCCCTTCTTTGACTCATAGGTGTCGTAAAAGACGACTAAGGTATTAATTATACATATAACATCTATGTAAGAGAAGGAAAACTCGAAATAAAACGCTATACCAACACGTCTGACCAGCATGGTATAGTAAGGCCAAATTCCCTCCTATTGCGGAGGAGGAGGACGTATTATGAGCTGAAATTTATTTTTTATTTTTATTTATTTAAAACTTCTGCACACAAAAAAAAAGGTACATGGTGGACTTAATGCCTTAGGCATTTTCTACCAGTCAACCTGGGGTGGAGCAGAAATAAATTAGGCAGGTACAATGCAATTTGAGCAATAAATTCAGAAATATATATATATATATATATACACATATTACATATATATATATATATATATATATATATATATATATATATATATATATATATATATGTGTATATTTAATAAACAGTAGAGGTAATTCATCACTGAAGAGTTGATTCCGTCAGAAGATCCAGGTATAGACGTTTCATCATAGCCTTAAAACTATTACGAGTAGCGGCCATTTTGGTCTCTAACGGCAACGCATTTCAGAGAAAGTCTTGGATATAAAAAGAAGATATGTGGATGCATGGTTGAATTTATGCAGGTTAAAAACGAATCGAATGCAATTGTTGAGAAGTCGGTCCAGTTTATTGAGCAGATCTGCATTCAGGTCGAAGTAGCACACATCAGCATAATCGATGATAGGAAGGATTAAGGTTTGAACCAGCGCTGTCTTGGTCTTCATAGGAAGAAAGTTCTTTAAACGATATAGCGAGCGAAGTGATCCTGTAACTTTATTCGATATGGTAGTGATTTGCGTTTGCCACTCCATCGTCGAGTCTAGAAATAGGCCGAGATTGTTGACGTGTTGACTATAAGGGATCATCATTTTCATCATCATTTCGGCTCATATACGTCCCACTGCTGGGCTCGAGCCTCCTCCATAGTAGGAGGGAAATTAACCTTACTATACCATGCTGGTCAGGCAGGTTGGTATAGGGTTTTGTTTCGAGTTTTCCATCTCTTGCATAGATGTCATATGCGTAATATATCCCTGAGTCGTCTCTTACGACACCCACAGGTAAGAGAGGGGGTGGTGAATTGTATTCTTACTCCGTCACCACACGGAATATAAGGGATCACTGTTCCATTATAGACAATGGATGACAAACCATGAGGATCAAATCTGCTGATTATCCGAGAACTGCCGAGTATAATACATTGATACTTATCTGCATTCACTGCCAAGCCAAACCTTGCAGCTCAAACGCTTATAGCAGTTAGATCAGAGTTGATATTTGCAATAGCTGACTGTACATCATCCAGCCTGGCATGAGAGTACAGTTGTAGATCATCGGCATACAAATGATACGCACATTGAAGTTCAGAGGTTATGAGATTAATAAAGAGAGAGAAGAGAAGAGGAGAAAGTATACCGCCTTGAGGGACGCCAGAGCCCAAATCGCACCAATTGGATAGAGTATCCTCGATACGGATGGACTGCTGACGACCCTGAAGATAAGAAGAAAACCATTCCAAAGCATCCGATGAGATCCTGAAATGTGACAGAGTAGATAGTAGAATATCGTGATTGACGGCGTTAAAGGCGTTAGAGAAGTCTACCAGGACCAGCACAGTGATTCTAGTATCCTCCACGGCAGCTCTCATGTCGCCAGGTACTTTGAGGAGTGCTGAGACTGTGCTGTGCCCAGGCCTGAAACCAAATGCAAAAAATGCAGTCTGCATTGGACTTAAAATGTCATTAACGTGGACAAAATGAGATAACTGCTTATGGGCACAAGCCTCGAGCACCTTGGATAGGAAAGGTAGGATAGGTATCGGACGATAGTGCTTAGGAAGAGAAGGACTAGAGATTTTGGGTAAGGGTAAGACATACGCCTTACGCCACAGCGTAGGAAGTGTTCCAGAACGAAGAGAGAAGTTAAGGATGTGTGTGATAGGAAGCAGCAGTTGATCAAAAATGGTCATGATCATACGACGGCTGATTTCGTCACAACCCACTGCCTAGGATTTGATAAAGAGGAGTATCTTTCAAACCTCGTCGGATGCTACAGGAGAAAAAGAAAAGGAATCAAAGTCGTGAGGTGTTAACCTGGTGATATAGTTCACCGTTTGGCACTTAATGATGTTATCGAAGGTGATTGAGCTCGTGAAGAATTTATTAAGATCTCCTAGGGAAACAGTGTTGGGTAATTCGGTTGTTTGCCGCTTACCTATTCCAAGAGTCCCAAGGAATTTCCAGACTTCAGGGGCAGAGGAAGAGGAAATAGTGTTAGAGATATGTCGGCGTTTAGTGTTGCGTATCATTTGGTTACACCGATTCCTAGCGGTCTTGAAAAGACACCAATTAGAGTCACTGCGTAGTTTCTTGAAATTGCGAAAAGCTGCGTCACGACGTCTCATACGCCTTTCGTATATCGTCCGACATCCAGGGAGCAGGCATATGCTTCAGCTTGACCTTTTTTTATTGGAGCGTGAGCATTATAGAGCTTTATAATAATGAAATTAAAAATCCCAACTTTCTCATCTACCGTATCAGCATCCAGTAGGGCTTGCCAGTTAATTGCCGAGGTCTGTGCGTGCAGTTTATCGACTTCCATTCCCGCAAAACAGCGCAGAGGCAAAACCTTAGCTTTAGGTTTGGGAGGCTTAAGGATGTAGGAGAGGAAAATAAGATCATGATGGGAGAAACCAGGAGCAAGATATTGACCATGAAATGATGATGATAATTATGTATATTCCGTGTGGTGAAGAGTAAGAATACAATTCACCACCCATTGTTTGGCTCATAGGTATCGTAAAAGACGGCTAAGAAATATAAAATGCACATAGAATCTAGACAAGAGAAGGAAAACTAAATAAAACCCTATATCAATACGTCTCGCTAATCAGACGTATTGATATAGGGTTTTATTTAGTTGGTACCGTGGGTAAATTTTCCTCCAAAGTTAAAGGCGCTCGAGCCTAGCAGTGAAATGTTTTCAAGCTGAGATAATAATGATATTATGTAACCTACATAGTAAATTAATATTTTTTATTTTTTAACTACCGACAAAAAGAGGGGAGTTATAAGTTTGATGTCGATTTCTGTCTGTTTGTGTGTGTGTGTGTGTGTGTCTGCCTGTGGCATTGAAGCTCTCAAACGGATGGACCGAATTCAATGCGGTTTTTTTCTTTTGAAAGCCAGTTTCTTGGCGGTGGTTCTTAGCTATGTTTGGCTAATATCGGTCCAGTAGTGTAGGAGTATCAGCTCCAAAATGATGTAATGGCGTATGATTTTTCGATTAAGTACTTCATACGTGGCAGTACAATCATCAAATGTCAATTAATTGATAACTTCGACTTGATGCTGCAACCAGAATATTCTCCGGAGAACCCAACTCTTCAAAAATTCACAGCACATTTATCGTATTTTTGGATTTGATAGATTAGTTTTAATAAATAGATAGATACCTTGAAGTTTATGGTCTTGCAATACGGTCACGGTGACCTGATACTACAACCTGGATGGTCTCCAGAGCACCCAACTCCTCGAAAACTTACAGCAGATATAGATATATATATATATATATATATATATATATATATATATATATATCATGTTTGGATTCAATATATTTGTTTTAATGAGTAAATTGATTGCAATTTATGATTTTTTACTCCGCGCGACAAATAATACACCTAATAAATAATACCCACTAAATACAACTTTCCGTGTGGTGACGGAGTAAGAATACAATTTGCTACACCGCCCCCACAGGCTTACGCGTGGTCGTAAAAGACGACTAAGGGAATAATATTGAAATAATATCTATGCAAGAGAAAGAAAACTGTAAACGGAACCCTATGCCAATACATCTGATCAGCATGGTATAGTAGGTCAAATTCTCTCGCACCATGGAGGATGCCCGAGCCCAACAGTGGCACGTATATGGGTTAAGATGATGATGATGACGATAAAATACGACTATATCACATCATAAAATAACTTAAATTAATATTGGTAAGTACTTATTAACCCCTGATGAAAAAGAGGGACGTTATAAGTTTGCCCTCTGTCCGTGTGTATGGTAGTGATATTGTTTATTTCATTTGAAAGCCAGTTTCCTTGCGGTGGTTCTTAGCTATTTCTGGTTAATATCGGCTCAGAAATGTATGAGTATCAAATCTTTTCCAAATTATGTAATGACGTATGATTACTCGATTAAGTGCTTCATCAGTATAATCGTTAAATGACAATTAATTGATAAATTTGTTGAAGAGAACGTAACTCTCTTTTTTTATTACTTTAACTTGTTTCGGCAGTTATTCAAAATTTTCAATTTTACTATTATGTAATCTGTAAAAGGTTCTGATATTTTTTTATGTTTGTCTGCCAAAATAGCGTATACGTTTATAGTATACTAGTGGTCACTGTGTGGTCGAAATTCGGCCATAATCCATTTACATAAATTTTTCTGCTGCACAATTTTCTTTAATTTTATTTATGTATAATTTTAAATTGAGCAAGCTGTATTTCACTAATAACTAATATATATCTATACCAATAAATAAAATTGGAGTGTCTGTTTGTAATGTCAAAATAATAGGCTTTTTTCATGTTCACACGGTTATTTGCACGACACCTATGCCTAAAATAGCGATTAAAAAATTTTTGTCTGTCTGTTTGTTCCGGGTAATCTTCAAAACGGCTGAACCGATTTAAAAATTCTTTCACCAATGGTATAATAATGGTATAATATCAGGGCGTAAACTAGGCTATATTTTATCCCGGTATTCCCACGGGAACGGGAACTACGCGGGTAAAACGTCTAAAACCGAAGCGAAGCGAGGGCGGGTTGCTAGTGTATATACGAGTATAAGCACAAATCTCTATTAGATATTGTCATCATAATTATAATTGTTTGACATTCAGTTCGACCAGAGATTTTAACCGTAAACAAAAGTGTATAAGCGTTGCTACGCAACACACTCACACAAACGTATGTGTGTGTGTGTAGCGATTGCGTTATAGTGTGCGTAATGCCTTTTTAATGAATTTAATGCATTTATAATCCATTGTTATATGAAATTTCAGTTTTATATACTTCTCCTCATTATATACATCAACTGTGCCAAATTTCATACTTGTAAATCCACATAATTTTCGTAAAAGGGGTACAAAGTTTTTGCTTCACGTAATTTGATACTTTCTTCTTTAAAACATTACTGTGTATAATTTCTATGCCACTGATACAAACTTTACTCGACATAAGAGTGATCCGTGGCGGTACATGCAGCCCTATAAATAAAGTTTCTGAAGCAATTACAAATTTACAATTAAAGTTTATAAAATTGCCGGCATTTGTAAAGGAGCAATTTGCTGTAAAAGCTGAATTTTATTAAATTCCACATTATCTTAATATATTAGTCTATATATATTTAATCACCAAGCTAACTAATCTAGCCTTTTTTTTGTTTTGTGGGTGGGCTGCGGTCGGCGCGCCTCCGCTCCACTCCGTCCGGGGCGACAGAGGGGCTTAAGCACGCAACTCCCGCAACCCACCCGAAAACCACGTCGCCTTCGTCGTTGGGCCGACCACCGGAGCAGGGTTACTTGACATCAGTGGTCGGCCCGACTGAATACCCCCTATTGAGGTACCCCCCTCGGGGAGGACGTCGGTCTTTCCTCACGCGGTCGGCCTCTCGGCGGATGACGGACTAATCCCCGGTCACGTCACCCGCGGCCTCGGCTAGGGCGGCATGAGGCGCAGGTAGTTGCGCCTAAGCCGCCCCAAACTAATCTAGCCTAGCTAAAATTTCATCATTGTCACTTAAATTTGAACATTGTTTTGAGCTAATTTGATTAGTTATATTTATAGAAAGAAGATAAACAAATGTGATTAAGTAAGCTCCGACTGGGGCAGTACCACACTCTCGCAGAAAATCGACGTCTGAATAATAGCAATTTGTTACTGCACTTCGTTCGATAAGCCAGCGAGCTGGAAACACAGCTTTCTGAGCGTGTTTGCATGTGATGATAGGTTTTGGTGATACCTTTAGTGTTACTGATTCATATCGCACACATTTACATTCTTTTCACTTTCCTTACGGTATGCAAAGCCTAGCAAAAGTTCATGAGCGGCAGGATCATTTACTATTAAGTGTATTATTTGCTCATTTACCACCAACGGCAATAAAAAAAAAATAAGTGCGAGTCGGCGTCGCGCACGTAGTGTTCCCTACCACTATCTATAAAAATCGCGTTTGTTGTATGGGAGCCCCCTTAAATATTTATTTTATTTTGTTTTTAGTATTTACTGTTATAGCAGCAACAGAAATACATAATTTATAAAAATTTCAACTGCCTAGCTATCGCGGTTCTTGTGATATAGACTGGTGACAAACAGACGAACGGACAGACAGCGACGTCTTAGTAATAAATAGGGTCCCATTTTTACCCTTTGGATACGGAACCCTAAAAAGAACCTGCGGCACTATCACGGTAAATCGGTATCTTAACCACAACGCCATCCGTGCAGTTAACCTTGGTGCCATCTTGCTTGTTTCCATCACTCTTAATGGAGTATAAATATCCACATCTTTCGCAATAAAACGTCGATAAACCATCAATCACCGGATTTACAGCAGTTTACTCAACTTCATCTCATCCATCTTCCATCCAGTGATTTATATCACTTGAAAATATTTTGTTACGAAATGGAAGAGTTGACGTTTTGTAATAGTGAACGAGATGAAATGATCGTCGATAAGATCAGAAACCAGGTCGCTACGTTTATTTATGTCAAGGTGCATGCAACAGGTGCGATGTCCCCTACGGGGTATATTTAAATATTATTTGGGGAAAGACGTCATTTTGTTGAATATCTTTTTTAATTATCGTCGACCATGACTTTTTATTAAGAGGTTATGACCTTGTAGAAAGAATATGAAATGGCAATCAAAGAAATTAAGTATATCTTTGGATAAATTTGAAGTCTCGAGTCAATCTTCTTAATTTTTTAATGTTGTTATTTTATTTTATAATTCTTACAATGTATCTTTGTATTCATGATCTGATGATGGTTATCAGAGTAGAGATACATTCATAATCTTATTCTTTTTATTTACTTTTGTTTTTTTTTTTAATAAGATGCACTAAGAAAATAACACTTGTATTGCGGGGGACTTAACAAACATAACGGACACAAATTACATTCAGACTGAGAACAACAAGTAAATCCTTAAGTAAGTACCTTAAAGGTAAAGAATATTTTTGACAACGGATCGATATTGGCACAAAATAAGTATTTAATTACAAAACATATACTCTTGAAATTATTCAGTATATGAAATTATTCCGACTATAAATACGCCAACCCTCTTTTTGAAGCATGGTCCGGACACCCTCCATCTGTCCCGCCCGGGAAGATGAAGGAGCCGCGTAACCCATAACGCTCTGTATTTCCTTCTCAGCTCTGAACTATGGCTGAGCCGGCGGATTACCCTTTCGAATACCATCCCTGGCGGCACCACAGCAAAAACTGTGTGGCTAGGCTGCTGTCATCCCGCAATTAACTTCTCTTCGGATGACGGACTAATCCTCGGTCCCGTCACCTGCGGCCTCGGCTAGGAAGACATCAGATGCAGGTATTTCAACCTGCGGCCTCAGAGACGCCGATGGTGGAGTATGTCAGCATGGCGCATCTTCTCCCTAACTCTTTTTGCTATTGGCTTTCTCGAGACTACTGCCTCGCAAAAGGCGGCGACCGTGTCCCAGTGACTGATGCTGTCGAACATTATTGCGATGGTTGGCAGCATCAATTAGCAACGATAATTACATAGAGTTCACGGCGTTGCCTTGTCTGGGTGGCATAGACTTCGAGCGTGTGCTGCGTCGTGTCCTCATCGCAATCGCAGTAATAGTAGGACGGCATACTCTCTATCCCCTAGACCGTGTTCAGGTATTCGCCGAAACAACAAATATACTAAGCTAAGATTAGCCGTGTGGTAGCGGAGTAAGAATATAATTCACCACTACCTATCTTGCCCGTGGATGTGGGTAACAGATGACTAAGGAATATAATAGCCATATAACATCCAAACAAGAGAATCCATTTAAGAGTGGTAGGACCACACTGTCGACAGCTATCTGTCTACAGCCGCGGGCCGGTCCGTCCGGGGTAGTACCACACTCTCGCAGAAAATCGACGTCTGAGTAGTAGCAATTTGTTACTACGCTTCGTTCGGTGAGCGAGAGAGCCGGAAGCCCAACTTTCTGAAGGTGTTTGTGTGTGGAGGGTTTTGGTGGTGCCCTTGGTATCACCGAGCCTTAATGCACGCATTCACACTCCCTTTACTTTCTTCGCGGTAGGTAGCGACGCTGTAAAGGTCCATGAGCGGCAGCAACACTTACCACCAGGTGTACTGTTTGCTCGTTTGCCACCGTTGGCAATAAAAAAAGGAAAAGGAAAACTTGAAATAAAATCCTATATCAACCCGTCTGACCAACGTGGCGTAGTAAGTCAATTATAGTCAACTATAATATATTGAATTCAATCTTATTACGGCGGAGAATCGAGTCTAACAGTGGGACGTATTCATATACATCTCAGCTTATGCTGAGATGATGATGATGAAAATTAGCCATGAGCAAAGCAATACAAAATCTACAGCGAACATTGCTAAACTCGCAACAATCCCTTGCGGATTACACAAGGACATGCGTGGAGATCGAATCCATGTTTGGCGCACGGAGTGCGGAACCTATACAGCTCCATATAATCATTCTGTACAGTCAAATAATCGTTCGAACGTAATAAAACCTCTTAAATATTTAGTGTCCTTCAGGAGCGTTTGTCAGTGGACTATAAGTAAGGCAAGCGACGTTCACTGACCAACTTGATGGATTTATGTGTCAAGTATTCAATTATACTGTGCTAAATATATACTACATCATTCAGTGTCTCAGCCTATATACATACCACCATTGGCCTGGGGGCTTTCTCCTCTGTGGAACGCTTGACGTGTTGCAATAGCATTTAATTTCGAGATTTTGTTCTCTTGGATAGATTTTGTATTCGTATTACACCTCTAAGTCGTCTTTTGCGACACTCACAGACGAGAAAAGGGCCACCTAATTGTATTATTACGCCCTCACCATATAATAACACAAATCGTAAAATATAAAAAAAAATTATTGTTTGTAAAGTCGTTTTACGGACGATAATTTTATACGATAACGTCATAACATAAACATTGATGAAAAATTGCATACTTTTATGAATTGAATCGCAGTATTAACATTAATATCTGGTTGAACGAGTCTTTTTTTTGTATTTTTGCTGAACTTATTTAGATATATATGAATAAAAAGTAAAAATGATGAAATAATGAAAAAATATAAAAAATCACAAAAAGAGAATAATAAGAACACCGAGATTCGATCTCACGCTGTTTGAATGCGACTGGACAACTTCCCAACTGAGCTATCTATATATCTAGCGATCTATATATGTCTGTCTTGATGGCGACGGCGAAATTTGAATTCTATTAACATTTATGTCATTGTATTGATTAGCTAAAAACACCAACAAAACAATATTTTCTGTAAATAAAACCTAGCTAGATCGATTTTTTGGCCACGAAACCTCTAGTATGTTAAATTTCATGAAAATCGTTGGAGCCGTTGCCGAGATCCTGAGAATATATCCTTACTAATATTACAAATGCAAAAGTAAGGATGTTTGTTTGTTTGTTACGCTTTCACGCTTAAACCACTGAACTGATTTCAAAAATTCTTTCACCAATAGAAAGCTATAATATCAGGGAGTAACATAGACTATATTTTATTTATTTTATCCGGTATTCTCACGGAAATAGGAACTACGCGGGCAAGATGACTGAAGCCGAGGGCGGGTTGCTAGTAAGAAATAAAAATGATAAAATTATGAGAAAATATCAAAAATTACAAAAAGAGAATAATAAGAACACCGAGATTAGATCTCACGCTGTTTACGTATATATAAACAAGAATTGCTCGTTTTTTTTTTTGTATGTGGGCTGCAGTCGGCGCGCCTCCGCACCACTCCGTCCGGGGCGACAGAGGGGCTTAAGCACGCAACTCCCGCAACCCACCCGAAAACCACATCGCCTTCGTCGTTGGGCCGACCACCGGAGTAGGGTTACTTGACATCAGACGGAATACCCCCTACTTGGGGTACCCTCCCATCGACCGACGTCCCCCCCTCGGGGAGGACGTCGGTCTTGCCTCACGCGGTCGGCCTCTCGGCGGGTGACGGACTAATCCCCGGTCACGTCACCCGCGGCCTCGGCTAAAGAATTGCTCGTTTAAAGATATAAGATTTTGTATAATACAAAGAAGAAATTAATTGAAAATTATATTTTTTTGATAACATTTATTTGCACTCGCTAATTCAAATAAATTTTTGAGGAGAATTAGATGCGTCACAAGCCGAACGCTTAGACCGATCGTCCTTCTTTATAGCTTGTTCTGCGCTCTCGCTTGCACGCGCAGCTCAGGCGGAACGTGACAATGAGACGTAATTTTGCGTACGTACAGCCGGCATTCATCGATTTATAAGGTGTTTAAAAAAGAATAAAAATCGGCGAAGTGCGAGTCGGACTCGCACGCGAAGGGTTCATTGACTAGGTAAACAAGTGCCTCCCTATTGCCATTATCGATATTGAGCAAAAAAATCAAGTTTGTTGTATGGACGCCCTCCTTAAATATTTATTTTATTTTATTTTTAGTATTTATTGTTATAGCGGCAATAGAAATACATCATCTGTGAAAATTTCAACTGTCTAGCTATCACCGTTCTTGAGATACAGCCTGGTGACGGACGGACGGACGGACAGCGAAGTCCCAGTAATGGGGTCCCGTTTTTCCCTTTGGGTACGGGACTCTAAAAAGCAAATTAATTACATAAAATATGGAAACAATACATATTTAAATAGAATAGTATTATTTATAACAAAATTTAGACGCGCTTAAACTTGTTTATGTATACTCTAGAAAACTATTTCAATGTTATGAAATTCTTTTATCATAGTTCCCGTTTCACAAAGTTTAATATTGTCGTACTTTGTATATGTCAAAGCGACACTATTTCTTGACGTCTATTGATAGTTTTATTCATTCAATTTTGTATTGTGATATTACTTTTCCGTTTTCTTTAAAAGAAATAAATATGACTGATCTTTGTTTTATTGTAAAGAAATTTATATGTAAAGACTAGCTGACCCAACAGACGTTGGTCTGTTCAAATAAAAGCAGCGCCACCTACCGGATCCAACTGTGAATCTAACCTATCCTCGAATCCCTTTGAAAGCACACAAAAATTTTTGTCAATATCGGTCCAGCCGTTTAGGAGGAGTTCAATGACACACACCTACACAAGAAATCTATATATAAAGACCAGCTGACCCAACAGACGTTGTCCTGTTCAAATAAAATAATGCCACCTACCGGGTCCTATTGTAAACCTAAACCATCCTTGAATCCCCTTGAACACACACAAAAATTTTCGTCAATATTGGTCCAGCCGTTTAGGAGGAGTTCAATGACATACACACGTACGCAAGAAATTTATATATAAGATAAAAGTCTACGAGTAAGCTTATATTAAATACCACCACTTTTCGAGGTTTTCGAGGGTCATTACCACACGCACAAGCACGACAAACAAGACACGACTCACGACTCACGTGCAAGCTTGATGACTTCCAGCCGCCCGAACAAGCCGGCTTCCGAAAAGGCTATAGTAGCATAAACCATATCCTCACGCTTAGGCAGATTATACAAAAGACCGAGGAGTATAATCGGCCCCTATGTTTAGCGTTTGTGGACTATGAGAAAGCCTTTGATTCAGTCGAAACTTGGGCGGTGCTGCAGGCCCTTCAGCGGTGCCAAACCGACAATCGTTATATCGAAGTGTTGAAGTGTTTGTATAGGAACGCCACAATGTCAGTCCGTATCCTGGGATATTTTCGAAGTTCACGCTGCTGTGTTTAAAGCTAAAAAAATACGCAATTCTTGTTGAGATCCATCGTAGCGCCATCTACCGGATCCAAAAATTAATCTACACTATTCTCGAATCCACCCGCAAAAAAATTCGTAATAATCGGTCCAGCCGTTTAGGAGGAGTTGAGTCACATACACACAGATAGAAGAATTATATCATCCTCATCGTCTCAGCCCATAAACGTCCCACTGTTGGACTCGGGCCTCCTCCACTATGGGAGGGAAATTGACCTACTATACCACGCTGGTCAGACGTGTTAGCATAGGGTTTTCTTCCGAGCTTGCCTTCTTTTTTTTTACAGAAATATTATATGCATACTATATTCCTTAGTCGTCTTTAACAACACCCACGGGCAGGAGAGGGTATGGTGAATTATATTCTTACTTCGTCACAATCGGTCCAGCCGTTTAGGAGGAGTACAGTCACAAACACACAGACAGAATAATGATATACATAAAGATATAAGCCTAAGACGTAAATAAAAAACTTACAGTAATATATAACTGAAAATAAATTTAATCCTATGCATAAATGGCAACAGAAATAAGGTTTCTGCTTCATTACAGTAGATCTGCCCACTTTAATCTCGACTTCGTACCGTAGCTCGCCTTAACGAATGAAACTTGGTATTTTATTTAAGTACTAAATATATTTCATCAGAAGAAAAATACTGGAGTACTTTTTACTCTTGAATATTTAATAAAGATATGACTAAAAGGTTAATAAGAGTTAAAATCATTTTATTGCCGTACACTTGAGCTTCTTCCCGTGTAATGATTTCTGATGTTTACTTCAGTATTACACCCTCCCTATTAACCCTAGGATGGTAACATAATTTAAATGAACACGGATAGTAACAGGGGTGCTACATCACCCCCAATGAATAAAAAATTTAAAAAATAATTGTTTAATGAAAAATAAAACTTTTTATTCTTGAAACAAATTAAAAGAACACTTCTTGAGATTAATCAATAACTAAATGAAATTAGATTAAAAGCTTAACACAATTGAGCAATTTCAACATAATTAAGACAAATTTCCGCACGATGTTCAGAGCACACAGGTCTTTTTCATTTTGACCAAAAATCTTCACTTTTTTGTCAATCTTTCGAGGGCATAATGCACATCAAGGTTGTTTTTGCAATTTGACGGGGGGATTCACTTGCTGGAACTTCTTCGAGGGTGTTTAGAACGGTCCTTAAATTTCCTAAAAGTTGTCAAGGTAAATGTCTGACTGTATGTGACTCCAAGCGTCGTCTCATGTGGCCTGCAACGCAAGTTTTTTATAGAAAATCACTTCCAAAATTTTTTAGCTGGTGTAGGTTCTAGATAGTGGTGGCTTAGCTTCTAGATAGAGAATAAAAGAGTTGATCCCAGCTTGATCTAACATACCTAAGAGGCCAGCGTCGAGTACCCCTTAGCCCTATCAGCAACCTCTGTTTTGTCTGCTTTATGAGTAAAATGTTGTTCTTTGTGTATGTAAGTGTATGTCAAGAGATTCAGAGAACAATGATATAGATAGAAGAAAAATAGAATCATCTCTTTCTGTTTTAATACGAGTATGGACTTGCAACGATTTATAAATGTTTATTATATTACGCTGAGGTGTTCTGCTTGATGATGGTGCCAAAGCAGACCAAACATATCCATTCGTAATTCATTCCATCCATTCTCAAAACACTCTTTCAAAGCTGTGACAAAGGCATATCATCTTCTCGGCCGGAAACAATATCGTCTGGTTCGGAATGCACGGAGACATTATCTTCATTTTCAGAAGTCTCCACCACTTGTAATGGCTCCGTTTCACTTCCATAATCCTCAGCAATATTATTTAAGTACTGCTCAAGCTCTTTATCAATATGAAACACCATAATTAATTGAAAATAACATACAAAAAAATACATTAACAAAAAAAATACCTACGTAAATAGTCACGCTCACACATACCTGCAGTCTGCAGAAAGAAATTTACTTGTTGCCGCTCTCGGCCCGCAGTGGCTACTGATGAAGCACTTTAGGACAAAAGAATACACAAAATGCTAGAGCGAAGCATCAAATAATTTTCAATAAATCGGTGCGTGATTATCGCGTGGGGTGTTGGGGCACCCCTGGTACCATCCTAGGGTTAATAAAACTATTTTCCAGATTTTATCGCGTTTGTGTTTGATTTTTGATGCCCAACGATTTTTTTTTTTTTCTTTTTTTTTTTATGGGTGGGCTATGGTAAGCGCACGCGCGGTCCAGTCCGTCCGGGGCGATGAAAGGACGGCGCGCGGGCCCATAACCCACCCGTACCCACGTCACCTCGTTGTTGGGCCGACCACCGGAGCAGATGTGACTTGTCGTCAGTGGTCGGCCTGACGGAATACCCTTTCGGGTAACCTCACCTCTCGACGTCTTGGGACGTCGGTCGCCGTCGCGCGGTCAGCCTCTCTGCGGGTGACGGACAATTCCCCGGTCCAATCACCCGCGGCCTCGGCTAGGGCGGCATTAGGCGCAGATACTCGCGCCTGCGCCGCCCGAGTCGCCGGCGGCGGAACGTGTCGCCGAATAGGAGCTCTACTCGCACACGATCCGTCGCCTCCTTCCGTGAGATTACGGCCTCACAGAAGGCGGCGATCGCGTCCCAGTTCCTGACGCTGACGAGCATCTCCCTGGCGATGGTCGGCAGCGCCAGGTCGGCACCGATAATTGCGACGAGTTCACAGCGATCCCCCTCGACCCCTCGACGATGCGATTACTTTTCAGCATTCATGGTTATGGGCGGACTAAGTTGTATCACGTCTAACAAGCCTCTGTAATAACGATGACTAAAGTATTGTGTCGCATTGGAACTATTTTTACGGCAATCCGTAAAATAATTTCGTTATTAATAATTTCCGTGTGTTGACGGGAAAAGAATACCATTTACCGCCCTTGTGTATCGTAAAAGGCAAATAGGCGACATAATGTGCATATAATATCTATACAAGAGAAGAAACACTCGGAATAAAATCCTATACCAATCCGTCTCAAGTCATCCTGCTCCGTTAGTCGGCCCAACGACGAAGGCGACGTGGGTACGGGTGGGTTAAGGGCCCGCGCGCCGTCCTTCGTCGCCACGGACGGAATGGACCACGCGTGCGCTTACCATGGCCCACCCATAAAAAAAAATACCAATCCGTCTGAACAGCTTGGCATAGTAGGTCAATTTTCCTTCAATTATGGAGACGGTTCGAGCCCAGCAGTGGAACGTATATGAGCCAACATGATGTAATTCAAATTAGGATTTATCTATACCAATAAATAAAATTGGAGTGTCTGTTTGTAATGTCAAAATAATAGGCTTTTTTCATGCTCACATGGTTATTTGCACGACACCTATGCCTAAAATAGCAATTAAAAAATTTTTGTCTGTTTGTCTCTCTGTCTGTTTGTTCCGGGTAATCTTCAAAACGGCTGGACCGATTTCAAAAATTATTTCACCAATGGAAAGCTATAATATCAGGGTGTCAACTAGGCTATATTTCATCCCGGTATTCCCACGGGAACGGGAACTACGCGGGTAAAACGACTATAACCTATAACCGAAGCGAAGCGAGGGTGGGTTGCTAGTTTTTTATAAAACACTAGCTGACCCAACAGACGTTGTTCTGTTAAAATAAAATAACCGGAATTCTCCTTAAAATCGACAGCAGCGCCACCTACCAACTCTAATAGTGAATCTAAACCATTCTCGAATCCCCTTGAACACAGACAAAAAATTTCGTTAATGGCGGTCCAATTGTTTAGCAGTTAAGTGACATACACCCGTACACAAGAAATATATATATAAAGATAATGCAAAAGATCATGGTTGGAACATATCCCACAAGTGACATTCAAACACAAATTTAACTATTAGAATAGCCATCACCCAAATAGAAAAGTTATATGTATATAACAATTTATTACTAAATCAAGTAAACCTCAAAAGGAATTTCTCGGACGTGGTTCAAAAGAACAGATTTTCCACCCAATGGATTTTATCGTTAAATTGCCCGTACTCAACTCATGAAAATCATTAAGGTGTAAAATTCCTATGATTTATTTCATACAGTTTTATTTGTTATAGTGTCGCTGTATTCGTGTGGTGACGGAGTAAGAATACAAATCAGCACTCTCTATCTTGCCCGTGGATGTCGTAAAAGACGACTAAGGGATATAATATGCACATAACATCTGTGCAAGAGAAAGAAAACTCGAATTAAAACCCTACACTAATCTGTCTGATTAGCATGGTATAGTAAGGTCAATTTCCCTCCTAATGTGGAAGAGGCTCGAGCCCAAGAGTGGGACGTATATAAGCTCAAATGATGATGATGGCGATAGTGTCGCCGACTGGTCGAAATTCGACCATAACTTAAATTTATTTTTCTGCTAAACAATTTTCTATTTAATCTTATATCTTTAAACGAGCAATTCTTGTACATATACAGGATCTCGGCAATGGCTCCAACTATTTTGATGAAATTTGGCATACTAGAGGTTTCGGGGCCAAAAAATCGATCTAGCTAGGTTTTATTTATAGAAAATGTTGTTTTGTCGGTGTTTTGAGCAAAACAATACAATGACATTAAATTTTAAAAGAATATGAACTCAAATTTTGCCGTCAACGTCAAGAGTTATAATACTTGAGTTGGGAAGTTGTCCGGTTTTCTTTTTGTTTTGTTTTGACATTCGAACAGCGTGGGATCGAATCTCGGTGTTATTATTATTCTCTTTTTGTAATTTTTGATATTTTTTTTTCATTATTTTATTTTTATTTTTTATTAATATATATCTAAATAAGTTCGGCAAAAATACAACAAAAATATACCGAGCAAAGCTCGGTCAACGAGATATTAAGTATGTATGTATAATGGTATATTGAGTAAGCTGTACTTCACTAATCCTTACTAATATTATAAATGCGAAAGTAATTTTGTTTGTTTCTTACGCTTTCACACTTAAACGACTGAACCGATTTCAAAAATTTTTCACAAATGGAAAGTCATAATCATCAGCATCATCATCGCAGTCTACATACGTCCCACTCTTGGGCTCGAGCCTCCTCCACATTAGGAGGGAAATTGACCTACTATACCATGCCGGTCAGACATGTTGGTATAGGGTTTCATTTCGAGTTTTCCTTCTCTTGCACAGACCTTATGTGCATATTATATCCCTTAGTCGTCTTTTACGACATCCACGGGCAAGATAAGGAGTAGTGAATTGTATTCTTACTCCGTCACCACACGGAAAAGGGACCTACGCAGGTAAGGCGACTGAAACCGAAGCGCAGCGAGGGCGTGTTACTAGTAACTAATATATAAGTACAAATATCTATTAGACATTGTCATCCTCATCGTAGTTATTGCTGTTTGATATTCAGTTCGACCAGAGAGTTTGATCATAAACAAAAGTGTGTCGATTACATAGTAGTTAGTGTATGTCATGTTTTCATTTATTAATTTAATGAATTTATAATGGACTTTTGACTAGAATGTTCCATCAAAATGTCATGGAGCGCTTTTAAATTTTTTTCATTATTTTAGTGTTTTACTATGTTATATTAAATAATTTTGCTGATATTTAATGTAATATAATGCGGACAAAATGTTGAAATATAGTGAATAGGATATAATTAAATAGGAAAAAGACTAAAAGACGAAGACTGAAGACGTGAAGAATATATGTATATCATAACTCGATACTGGCACCAATAGCTCATATTATTGTAGCTCATTGCCATTAAATAAGAAGAAGACGAATTTATAATGCATTATTACATAAATTTTTAGTTCCTCAGTATATTCTTCAACTGTGGCAAATTTCATACATGTCCATCCGCATAATTTTTGCAAAAAGTGGTACAACGTTTTTGCTTCACGTATTAATATATAGATTATCAATAGTTTACAGACCCGTGCTGAAATAACAGTAAGATCAATGCTATATTATATTATTATGCTTATATTGCAAAGGTTAAATCCCTTTTTCTTGCCCGTGGGTGTCATAAACAGCGACTAAGTAAAATGATACACATGCCACCTGCGGCATTTGGTCCAGCCATAATCTTTTTCATAATATTTGAGAATTGTATTATATTATGGTTCGATCATGGGCATCACAATGGAGGTATTAATAGGCATTTTGTTGTATGTAATTTTATTTAAAACAAATTAGTAAATAGATAAAAATAGACCAACCCTCCGAGTTTCTTGCCGGATCTTCTTAATGCGGTCGCGTTCCGATCCGGTGGTAATCTAAGGTAAAATGTAAAAAATTACAATTTGTAAGTGCCCCCGCAGGGTTTATGCATAATCCGGGCTGGCCACGCAGGACAAGGGACTCGGTAGCGATAGTCGACGCGATAGCGATGGGGCAGGGAATTTTGTTTTGGGGCAGCGCATCCCCTCTCATCTCCCCGGACCGGAGCGGCCGACATGTGCGCTGACCATGGCCCACCTCAATAAAAATAGGGTTTATGCATAATAAATGATTTGACTTTGTATCATCGATACAGGTGAATGAAATCTCGTCTTAAAATTCTGCAGCAGTACGTCTGAACATTTTGTTATCATCATCATCATTGCAACCCCATACGTCCCACCCTTGGGCTCGGAGCTCTTGGCTCCTCCATAATGGGAGAGAACTTAACCTACTATACCATGCTGGTCAGGCACGTTGATATAGGTTCTCATTTCGAGTTTTTCTTCTCTTGCACTAATGTTATGTGCATAGTATATCCCTTAGTCGTCTTATACGACATCCATGGAAGTGGCGAATTGTATTCTTACTCCGTCATCACACGGAATATTGTGGTATAGTAGATCAATTTTCCTCCCATTATAGAAGAATATGGATTGAGAAAGTCATATAAAGTACTCGAATGACCTAACTTAGTTCAGTATTTTTTTTTTGTAGATTGTTTTTATAGAAATAGGAAAACAAAGGATCGCACTGGGACTTTGAAGTAAGAGCCTGCTTGATTTCCCAACTGAGCTATTTTATTTTCAATGGTGGCAACAGAAAAAACACTAATAAAACAAGATTTTCTATAAATAAAACCTAGCTGGCTGCACAGATGGCGTAGTGGTTGAGATAGCGACCTACATTGCCAGTGTCGGGGGTTCGAATCCCACGCGGGACAACACTTTGTGCGATCCACAAATTGTTGTTCTGAGTCTGGATGTAATTTGTGTCCGTTAATTATATGTTTGTACAGTCCTCCGCAATACAAGGATTATTTCCTTAGTGCAGGGTGTTGTCATAAATAAAATAAAAAATTATCTAATATCTTAGCTATATGGAATTATCGCTCTCAAAATCTCACTTCACTTCAACTCATATACATCCCACTGTTGGACTCGAGCCTCCTTTACAAAAAGAGGGGTACTGACCTATTATACGCTGGTCAGACGTGTTGCTGTAGGCATTTATTTCAAATTTTGCTTCTCTTGCGTAGATTTTATATGCACATTAATCCCTTAGCCATCTTTTACGACTCCCAGGGAGTCCTCGGGCCTCCTCCACAATATAAGAGATATCGTTCTGCTATACCACGCTACTCGGACATTACTATAGGGTTTTATATCGAGTTTTCCTTCTCTTACATATATATTATTTTGCATATCTTAGTCGTCCATTACATCCCTGATGGTTAAGTTTTTTTTTTATTGCTAATGGTGGCAAACGAAGAAACAGTACACCTGATGGTAAGTGTTGCTGCCACTCATGGATCTTTGCAAGGCCGATGCCTACCGCAAAGAAAATGAAGAGAATGTGAATGCGTCCAATAAGGTTCAATGATACTAAAAGCATCACTAAACCCCACCACACGCAAATACCCTCAGAAAGTTGGGCTGCCGGCTCTCTCGCTCACCAAACGTCGCCCCATAACAAATTACTGCTATTTGGACATCGATTTTCTGCGAAAGTATGGTACTGGTATCCCGGAGGGATCCGCCCGCGGCTGCAGACAGACAACTGTCAAGAGTGTGGTCCTACCACTGTAAAACTGAACTATACTCTTACGCCGTCACCATAGGGACAATTATCTAAGTAATTAGAACAATTACTGAAATTAGTTACAAAGTAAATAATACAACAAGCACCGTTGATAAAAATGTTACAAGTTCTATTGTATTTGTTATATAACTTTGTGTTATGTTTGGCTAGAAGCGAAATTCGGAAAATGATGAATACATTATGTTTATAGATAGTGAGCACGACCGCGACCTAACCGTATTTGGGGATTGTTCCCCGTATAGGGTGAGGTTCGCGAACTTATCTCATATAGGAAATAATACAATAAATATTTACTCTAAGGGAGACTGCACTAATTACGTAGTTGATAAGAAACGGACCTACTATGCCAGTATAGTGGGTTCGAGTCCGACGTAGGACAACATTACGTGTGATCCACAAATTATTGTTCTGAGTTTGAATGTATTTTGTGTCTGTTCGTTATCTTTATATATAAATTTCTTGTGTACGTGTGTATGTCACTGAACTCCTCCTAAACGGCTGGACCGATGTTGATGAAATTTTTGTGCGTGTTCAAAGGGATCCGAGAATGGTTTAGATTCATAATTGAACCCGGTAGCTAGCGCTTATTTGAACAGAACCACGTCTGTTTGGTCAGCTAGTATATTTATAAAGTCCCTCGCAATACAAGTATTATTTGGGGGGACCTCGAGAGGAGAGGGTACCCCTGGATCGGGGTATTCCGTCGGGCCGACCACTGACGACAAGGAACTCTGCACCGGTGGTCAGCCCAACGACGAAGGCGACGTGCTGCGGGTCATGGGGCCGCGCGTGACCGCTCTGTCGCCCCCGGATGAAGCCGGGCGGCGGGTGCGCCGACCATGGCCCAGCCCCAAAAGATAATTACAGTTGAAGTTTGCAGCTTATCAGCTACTAAAGCTAATTAAACAATGTGCTAAAATCAATTGCCTTTTCTCGCACACCATTGTCCTAAATTAGTGCACGAGCTTAAGCAATACGCCATTGGGCATTAAGTAACATCAAAAAGCCTTTATGTGTAAACAACAGCAGGCTTTTGTTTACCCAAATCTCTGATCGATCCGTCGAAGGAAAGTATAAATAATTTTTTAATTTTATAAATTTTGGCAATGGCATTCAAGGTAAATCGAATTATACAAATTTAATCATAAAAAATATTTGCCGTATGGTGACTGAGTAAGAATTGTGTATTCCATTCTTCAATTCCATTTTACAGAGATGAAGTAAGAAAGTAGATGAAGGGAAGAGAGAAGATGGAAATTTCCCTGTGGTAGTCACCACGACGATAGGGGACAACGATAGGGGAGTGGTAAATTGTATCCTTATTCTGTCACCACACGAAAATTTATTAAATAATAAAGATAACATCTCAAAGCCCAAATAACGCTGATTTTGAATAAGTATAAGCAAAACAGTCCAAAAATAATATAATCGCCTTAATTAAACGATTTCAATTCGTATCTCTCAACATATTTCTTATAGAAATATATTTTAATGAATTCCATTATGCTTAATTTGAAAGCTTTCACGTCCAACCTACATAGCTTTACAATACGAAACATATCGGGGGTCTTCTACCCTAACGATGTAAATACATCGTTAAGCTGGCGTACCACCTACCGAGTACTTAACTTTTATATTACAATCTTGATTTACTCCACTTTAGCTTATTGGAATTGTTTGCGCTACTTATGAATTTTATCGTTAATAACTGCAGTTACAAGTTCAATGCCCGGCGAAAATTTATGTTATTATACAAATATATACATATATGTTTATATGGTGGATATATGGATTTTAACTGCACAGATGGCGTAGTGGTTAAGATAGCGACCTACAGCGCCAGTGTCGGGGGTTCGAATCCCACGCGGGACAACACTTTGTGCGATCCACAAGTTGTTGTTCTGAGTCTGGATGTAATTTGTGTCCGTTAATTATATGTTTGTAAAGTCCCCCGTAATACAAGGATTATTTCCAGGGTGTTGTCTTAAATAAATAAATAAATAAATTAAATAAAATAAAATAAAATGACTTTTCCCTTTTTCTTCTTTTTCAACTCACTCGTACACGTTGTAAATAAAACTACTTTACGGATTCTATCGCGTTCGTATTTGATTTTTGGTTACCCGACGTTTCGAACACGTTATAGCGCTCATGGTCATGGCCAATAAATTTGACTGTATGAATGAAATTGTACTGGCAATAAATTTGTAACAAAATGAGGGTCAAAATTTAATAATTTCTGTAGTGGGTAGATAATTATAAATATCTGCAAAAACGATGACTTGTTGGACGTCAGACATCTTAGTCCGCCCATGACCATGAGTGCCGTAAAGTGTTCGAAACGTCGGGTAATCAAATACCAACGCAATGTAATCCAAAAAGTAGTTTTATTTACAATGTAATACTCGCGTAAACATCACAAATTATTACTCATACACTTCATACTGTTGAACAAAGGTCTTCGTTAGATAAAAAAATTAGCTTACTATATACCACGCTATCCAAAAGATAGTATTGAAAAATTTCTCTTTCTGTTGTTAACATTACAATGCAATGCAGTCGTTGGATTCACGCGGCACAGAACCACATTTTGTGGCGAAACATGTCGGTGGCTTACGTCCCGCAGTGGATGTGGTGATAGGCTGAATGCCGATGATAATGGCGTTATATATTTTAATCTGTTCTAGTAAATTAGTCACACTCTGACTTAATCGGCTTTTTAATACCTACGACAAGAAAAAAGATTGGTAACCACTGTTATTCTTACTCCGTCACCACATGGACAACACAAAATATGAACTTATTTGATTGAGGGATTATTGACCTTTTGTTCTATTTAAATAAAGCCTTTATAAGCCCAATAAGTGGCAATTCAATATGTCTCAATTTCAACAGATTCTAGTCCTGTATATTAAGGACTTGCATCGTGTGATGGCGGAATAAGAATACAGTATTGCCTGCTCTTTTACCCGTAGATGTCGTAAAACACAAGTTTTTTGACGAAGGTATATGATAAGTATTATTATTCATTTATTTCCAATATTCTCATTAAATACATTATAAACTCATTTGCAAAAAAAACGGGCGGTTTTGATTTTCATTCATATTTAAAAAGATACAATACCAAAAAGGTTTCAATCGTTTGTACACGTTACTGGCCGGTTTTAAAAATGCTGTGGTATTTAAAAAAGTACGTTCTAAATTCAATTTTTCATTTGATGTTCATTTTTACAGAAAACCCCTTTTTATCCTACATTTTTGGCGCGAAGTTCCAGAAGTTAACATCGACTTTCATAACTTTTATTCAATTTTTATCGATTAATTTCATATCCTTGACTGTCAAAGCTTTATTTAATGCTGTTTGGCTGTATCAAAAATGGTAAATAAAGTGGTAAGCTACCAAAATTATCGCGCTGCTTGAAGAGGGTTGCAGCCAATGTTTCGTGGCTAGGAGGCTAAATGTTAGTCGCTCGACAGTCCAAAGGACCTGGCAGCGATATCAGGAGACTGGTTCCGTCGAGAGAAGGCCTGGTTCTGGAAGAAAACCATGTACCCAACCACGGGATGATCGTTTTCTTGTGAGTCGCGCATTGAGAAATCGCAAATCTTCGTATGTGGATCTTAAGAACAACCTCCAAGAAGTAAGAAATGTGCATATTAGTCTATGGACGGTCAGGAGGAGGCTTCTCGCTGCCAATATACGCAGTCACCGCCCGGCCCGCGGCCCCAAATTACTCCGTGAGCACAGAGTTCACAGGCTTAGGTTCGCTAGAAATTGTGAATCATGGACTCAAGACGATTGGAATAGGGTTTTGTTCTCTGATGAAGCCAGGATATCTCTGTTCGGTGAAGATCGACGTCGGCGAGTGCTAAGAAGACAAGGAGAACGCTTTGCAGAGGCATGTTTCGAAGAAATCACACCTTATGGTGGGGGCTCTGTTATGTTTTGGGCAGGAATAAATTCAATGGATCGTACAGAGTTAGTCTTCATTGAAAACGGCTCACTGACTGGGCATCGATACATAACGGAAGTTCTAATTTCTCATGCACAACCCGCATTGGCCGCTCTAGGTGAAGACTCGATTTTTATGGACGACAATGCTCGCGCCCACCGATCCCGCGATGTTAATGCGTATGTGCAAGAGGTCGGCATTCGTCGTTTGGATTGGCCAGCTCGAAGTCCCGACCTCAATCCCATAGAGCATGTCTGGGACGTTCTGAAACGGCGTGTGAGATCAGTACACCCGGCTCCGCAGACCATCAGAGAGCTGAAGAATGTGATTACTGCGGAGTGGGAACGTATTCCGCAAGCAAGTATCCGGGATATACTCGCTAGCATGCCCAGACGAATTCAAGCTGTGATTTTAGCTAGAGGGGGTCACACTCGATACTAAACATTTATCTGCTTTTACTTTATTAAAGAAAAACAAACAAAAAAACTTTTTTATTTTTACTTCATGAGCATATGCACTACTAGCGAATATACACTACTAGCGAGGTTTAGCATTATTTCCCATAAATTGTATCTAAATTTTATGAAATACTGATGAAAACGATTATTTTCTTATTAATTTAGCAAATTGTGTGGATAAAATTACCTATAATTATCAAACAAAGAAATATTAACATTTGAAATGGTTCATTGCTTAGGTGCCCGTTTTTTTTGCAAATGAGTGTATAATAACGTGATCCGTAATACGTAAACCGCGAGGGATTTGTCTGGGTTACGGTGAGTCGTTATATACATTCTAATAGTTATATACATTTTACATACATATGTTATTTGTTACTGATCATACTAATCAATGTTCAGTCAACTATTGTGAAGGAGGCCCGAACCCAAGAATGGGAATTACATGAGTTAAGACGATGATGATATTAAGGGCAAGCCTAATGTCGCTAAGCGACCATTAATTTAAGTGTTTTCTATTATGATTTCTTTATACAATCATCATTCATCATCATTTCATCTCATACATGTCCCACTGTTGGGCTCAAGCCTCCTCCACACTAGGAGAGAAATTGACCTACGATATCACGCTGGTCGCACGTGTTGGTATAGGATTACATTTTGAGTTTTCTTTCTCCTGCGTAGATGCTATATTAACTTTTATTTTAATCCCTTAGTCGTCTTTTACGACACCCACGGGCTAGAGAGGGGGTGGCGAATTGTATTCTTACTCCGTTACCACACGGAAAAATTACTATACTTCAAATCCTAAAAAAATCCGTCGATCGAAGAATTCAAACCTTACCATTTTAATAGTTATGGATCAAGATACTAGAACAAAGACGCAATTAGTCTTTTCACAAAACTATGCCTATTATTTCTAAATTCTCAGACGAAATAATTTTGCATAATTGATACCCATTTTATGGATAATAGCTATTAATCTCGTCGTGAAAATCTAGTTGTGCTTAAACTAAGTATTCGTTCCAAGTCAAACATTTTAAAGCAAATTTTATCGTCAGTCTAAGTAATATTATTAAAGTTACAACTTTATTGCTTGTTAAGGTATATATTCTAAGAAATTTATTTCCAAATTAAAGTTTATGAATGTACATTCAAATAAAAGCGACTAAATGTATTAATACAGAAATAAATTCAAATTATATGGTTGAAATTCTTATCGCATAACTTGTTGGAATTAGATTTATGCGAAAGCTTTTTGAAGTTTTGGAATGTCACGACAATATGTTGTTTGTGACTGACGCGCATTTATTTCAGGCCCGAAATTGGATTGAAATTAGTCAATGTTACTTTTAATACGTGATATAAATCAATACGGATTATAATTTGCTAATAAGTTTTCGAAACGACGGTCATGTAAAAATCAAAAACTAACGCGATCAAATTCATAAAAATTCTATCACTAGAAAATATATGTAAAAAATTAATGTTTTTATAAAAAATCTTTCCGTGAGGTGAGGGGTTTTTTTTTTTTTACGCTTTGGAAAATGCATTTATGCATCCCCCTCCGTATGAGTCGCAGGGGGTATGTAGGACTTGCCGACGATGGCTCGTCGGAATACCTACTAAAAACCAGCAGCAGCCCACTTCTTCGTCTATTTTGGGGTGCCAAAGGGTCGCCTTTTGGGCATGCGACTTTGGCATCCCGACGATCGGCCTTGCGGCCACGTCCCGTGTAGGGATTATCACGATGGAGGATCCATCAGGCGGGCGTACTCACTCCGCCGTCTCCCTAATCGCCATCTGCGAATTTGATTGGCGTGGGCGTTAGCTTCTCGTGCTCGTTCTGCGGCCTCCGTGAGGTGAGGGGGTAAGAATACAATTCACCACTACTTATCTTGCCCGTCGATATCGTCAAAGACCGACTAAGGAATGTAATATGCACATAACATCTGCGGAAACATCTATGCAAGAGAAGGCACATTGGAAACAAAACCCTATACCAACCTGTCCGACCAGCTTGGTAAGGTCAATTTCCCTGCTATTGTGAAGGAGGCTCGAGCCCAGGAGTGGGACGTATCTGAGCCGAAATGATATATGTAATTATATATGTATTTCCAAAATAATCTTGTTTGTAATTCATTAAAATACTATATCAATAGCAATCGCTCTCACAAAATTTTGATATACAACTTCAAAGAAACATTTGCCACTTTTCCAATTTAACTTTCTTAATTTACGTTATAATTTTTTTCTAATTGAGAAATAACATTTACTTACCTTCATTTTAGTCACCTCATTTAATGGGTGGGCACTTTAATTTGAGTGATAACGAGATCGAAACTTATCTGATAATGTTATTGATTGCTATTTACGTAGACCGATAATTTGAAAGTTTCATGGGATATTATTTTTTGTACATATTTTTTTTTGTATATATTATCTTTTAGTATAATTTATCGAAGCCAAGGAAGCTCAACTGGTGGCCCGTTCAATGGACAATATAGTAGTCATGAGGCTGCATGGTGCCCTTCCTTAGTAACTGACGGTTTGGGCATCAATTTATAATCTATCAACAAACGCCTTATTTATACGACTATAATAGGTATGTGGGTATTAGAATCACTAAGACATTCTAATGATATGTGAAATTATTGTCTGTCTGTTAATTTGTTCATGAACACGCAAACACTGCTGAGCTAAATTCCTTGACCCTTTTTACTATCATAATTTATACTATACTATATAGTTTAGTATACCGTGTGTTGACGGAGTAAGAATACAATTCACCACCCCATTTCTTGCCCGTGGGTATCTTAAAAAATGACTAAAGGATTATAATATAGATACAACGTCTATGCCAGAGAAGGAAAACTCGCAATGAAACCCTATGACCAACCCGTCTGAACTACGTGGTAGTAGATCGATTTCAGTCCTCTTGTGGAGGAGCTTGAGCACTAGTTGTGCTCTACATTTTTACGATGGTAATTAAACTTGAAGACTTTGATGATATCAAGTCTGAAAAACTTCAACAAAATTAATTTAAAAGGTAAGCATATAATTGCAATAACAGGAAGATTACAATTTATCATCATTCATCATCATCATTTCAGCCCATCGCCATCCACCGCTGGACGTAGGCCTCCCTCATGTTGCACCAAAAAGTACGGTCCTGTGCCGCCTGCATCCAACGACGCCCAGCAACTTTCACCAGGTCGTCGGTTCACCTGGATTGCATCCTACACTGCGTCATCCGGTACGTGGTCGCCACTCGAGAACCTTTCTTCCCCAGCGGTTGTCGGTTCGTCAAGTGATGTGGCCGGCCCATTGCCACTTCATACTATGTCGGTTACACTCGTTCTTCTGCGAATTTCCGTATTTCGGATTCTATCTCGCCGAAAAATCTCGAGCATAGCCCGCTCCATAGCACGCTGAGTGACTTTGAGCTTGGTTATGAGGCCTACATTTAGGGTCCACGTTTCCGTGCCGTAAGTCAGCACTGGTAACACACACTGATCGTATACCTGTTTTCAGACACTGAGGTATGTTGGACGAGAAGATTCAATTTATGTATAGGTTAAAATCTGGTGAACGAGGCTCTTTGAAATGTCCTTTAGGCCAACGTGGACTGACCTATGACATTCAATTTTTCACTCTACAGGAGACGCGCGCGTAGACCCTGTAGATAATTTTTTTTATAAACAAGTTTTATAAATTACTTTAGCACATTAAATGCTAAACCTCACTAATTTTCAGGTTTTTAATTTCCTAAAATTGATTCTCCTCCCTGCTGTTGGAAAAAAACATCAGCCAAAAATACTTTTCTATTTTATTCAACAATTCTATTTAAGCCGTTAAATATTTTACGTCAATCAAACTAATGTTTCGTGCCTTGACACAGCTTAGACTGATTCTGCTTCGAACTTATTTTAGTGTACGCAAAAGTCATTCACTTCTATTTGTTTTATGCTAGACGGAGCCACGGTACTTATAAAACAACTTCTTCTCCGATCAACTTAGCTTACACAGAAACAGCTCTTACTCTAGAGCATTCCCAAAGTGTGTTCCGCGAAACTTAGGGGTCCCGTAGAATAGTCATCAGGGTGTCGCCAAAATTAAATAGTTTTTAATTTCAGTAATTTGCCTGTGAAATAATACCGCGGTTATAAAATTATTTTGAAAATTAGTGCAGAGAAGAACTCATTTATATTATGTAATTGGACAGATAGCATAAATTAGGCCTGAACTATGGTACAGAACCGTTAATTACTTGATGTTATTTGATATAAACTTCCATAAAATAACAGGAATTCGGGTGGGGTTCCGTTAGCTTTAAAGTTTAGGAACCCCTGGTCTATAGTATTCAAACTATTACTTAGTTTTTAAACAGTAAAAATATACCCCTTATTACTTGTATATAGAGGTCTATTAGAATGACAAAATTATTGAAACGAACACTTCTATAGGCAGGGTTCTATAGGTATGTTTGGATGGGCAGTAAATTCATGTGAATGGTGACTGGTCACCGATTTATCTGTGTGGTGACGAAGTAAGAATGCAATTCACCACTCCCGTGGATGACGTAAAAGACGACTAAGGGATATAATAGGCATATAACATCTATGCAAGAGAAGAAAAACTCGAAATAAAACCCTATTCCAGCCTAACCAGCATGGTAGAGTAAGGTCAAATGCCTTACTATTGTGGAGGCTCAAGCCCAATAGTGGGACATATATGAGCTGAAATGATGAATGATGGTCATGGATATGGTCACGCGAGGTATTAACTCCAACACTATATCCGTACTGTAGCTATGGCAATGTCTCTGATTAATGTAAAAAGGTTTAATTTACAAATTTTAATCTACAAACAATTTGAGTATACAAAAATAATAACTCATAGTTTTAAGTCTTCAAATATGTATGTAGCTCGTAGCTCTCAAACGAATGGACCGATTTCGATGCGGATTTTTATCTTTTGAAAGACAGTTTCGTGGGGTGGTTCTCAGCTATTCGGCTAATATCGGTCTAGCAGTGTAAGAGTATCAACTATTTTCCGAAATGATGGCATGGCGTAATCATATGACTCGTTTGGTGCTACATGCGTGCCAGTAAAATCGTTAAATGATAATTAATTGATAATTCCTGTTGAAGAGAAGATAATAGGTACTTTTTTTTATATTTTAGTTTGTCTCGGGGTTATTAATTTATTATGATAACTACTTAAAGTCGCTCATGCAATAAATTATGGTTTTCACGATATGCCTTCGATTAAAACTTTCCGCTTCTGGTAGGGTCCCGCCTCACTACTTACCGCGAATGCGCCGCGACGCGACGCCTTGCAATCGGATTTCATGCTGTATTACTTTTCGTTCAATCGATACGGATACCATATAAGTTAGGTTTTAAATAAGTTTAATATTTACTTGAAGTTAAGTTAAAAATCTTGATATTCAAACAATTTTAAGACAATTTCATTTTAAATTTATTCTATATACCCATGTTACTACATCATTATCATCATCACAGCTCATATACGGCCCACTTCTAAGCTCGAGCCTCCTCCACAATAGGAGGGAAATGAAATTATAATACTCACATACTATAGTCGTATAAATAAGGCGTTTGTTGACAGGTTATAAACTGGTTACTCTCCGGCAAAACTGTATGTTGCGAAGGTAGGGCGGCATGCAGCCCCATAATTGAAGACATTGCCCTCATCACCAATTGAACGGGACACCGATACAAATGCCTTAACTTCGATAGATCATAACATTAAGGTAAATCTAGGTATAAATCTAATTTCCGTGTGATAACGGAATAAGAATACAATTCATCACCCTCTCTCTTACCCGAAGGTGTTGTAAAAAATTACCAAGGCATATGAGATGCAGATAATGTGGAGGAGGCACGTGCCCAACAGTGAAACTTATAAGGGTGAGATGATGATGAGGATGGAACCACTGCACAGATGGTGTGGTGATTAAGATACCGACCTATATTGGCAGTGTCGGTGGTTCGAATTTCATGCAGGACAATACATTCAGGTGACGTGATCGGTGATTAGTCCATCACCCACGGAGAGGCTGACCGTGCGACGGCGACCGACTCCCCGGGACGTCGATGGGAGAGGGTACTCCCTCGGGTTATTCCGTCGGATCGACCACTAAAAACAAAGAACTGGGCTCCGGTGGTCGGTTCAACGACGAAGGCAACGTGTTATGGGTGGATTACGAGGTCGCGCGCCGTCTCTCTGTTGCCCCGGATGCAGCCGGGTGCGCTGAACCCCAAAAAAAAGGACTACTTTGTGCGATCCACAAATTGTTGTTCCAAGTCTGGGTGTAATTTGTGTATGTTAATATGTTAATTATGTATTTGTAAAGTCTCATGAAATACAAGTATTATTTCCTTAATAGGGTCAAATTCAAATCCTTTATTATGTATAAACCCCGCGGGGCACTTACATATGGTCACTTTTTTTATATTTTATCTTAAATTACTACCGGACCGGAACGCGACCGCACTGAGAAGACTCGGCAAGAAACTCAGTGGGATTGTCTTCTTTTTTATTCATCTACATTTTTTTTTAAACAAGATTACATACAACTACATGTCTAATGATAGCTCCAGAGTGATGCCTTTCGAACCGTTATACAGTTATTAAATATAACGAAATAAAAAAAAATATTGGTTGCCTGTAAAGTCGGTATACGGGCGAAAGTTTTACGTGACAACGACTTTGAGTGGTAAAATAATTTTAATGTGAATATTCATTCGTATAGTAGGAAGAAGGATGAAATAATAGTAACAATTTAAAACATTTATTTATACAAAGAATTATATTTAAAACATTAATTTATACAAAGAATCTCGCACTGAATTTCATATTAACAAAATTTTATTTTTACCTTTACACATACATACGTATTTATATACAAATATACAATTTTTATGTCTGTCTCTCTCGCTCTTAGGCGGGCTAACCATGCCCGAGTGGAAGGGACGCGTGCCTCTCACTCGCTCTCATTGTGAGCGCATAACGTGAGCGGAGCGTAACGCAGTTTCTTGAAGTGTCACCCGGCAAACCAATTTATAAGACGTTGTCACGTCAAAAGTACCATGGCTGGACCAGATCCCGCAAGCGATCGATCGGGTGGATCACAAGTTAACCACTAGAGCAGCCATCACTCCCCTCAACCACAATAGAGGGAAGGGAGTGACCCGCTCCTCGTAGCTACCGCAAGCAGATCTTTCAGTGAGTATGACCAATACCATGCGCCACAAACAAAACACAGATTAAATAAAAATTTCGTTTGGCAAAACACGCTACGCTTTACAATTATAGTAACAATAACAGAATAAACATGTGTGTAACACCTTTTGAAATAATGAGAAAATGCCTGAATGAGGAGCTGCTCATAACCAGTCTGTATTATCATCAAGATAATCCGAGATTTTATAATAACCTTTTCTGCAAAATCTACTCTTGATGGTCTAGTAGTATTTCTTAGTGTAGATATTAAATTACCATATTTCCAATCATTTAGTTAAAAATAAGAATACTTAAGTTCATATCTATAGTACATCTCTTCTTCTAATTCAATTTAAGCAACTAATGTGATTACGTAACGAATAGATTGTCTACATCAAATCTTAGTTATATTACCATTGCAGACCCTTTGGAACCCCCACGAAAGCTCTTATTTGATTTCGACGGTTCGGACTCAAGGATCTATTGCTAATAATATAATTATGTCTTGGAACTACTAATGTATTATATAAATTATGAATATACAAAGGTTTTGCTTCTGGCTAATGTAACAATCATATAATGTGTTGGAAAAAGATTTTACTGTTTACGTTATACATTATACAATATTAGTTTGACCAAGATACATAGATATATATATAGTATGTCTATAAATATCATATATCTAAATATGTTTTAAATATTTATTAAAAAAATTAAAAGAATATAATGAAATAATGAAAAGCATCAAACATTAAAAAACATAATAACAACACTGAGATCCGATCTCAGGCTATTTGAATGCGACTGGAGAACATTCCAGCTGAGTTATTGTCACTCTTGACGGCGACAGCTAAATTCACATTCCTATTCTAATGACATCATTAATTAGCTAAAAACACTGACAAGACGACATTTTCTATAAATAAACCTAGCCATATCGTTTTTTTTTTGCACCCGAAACCACTTGTATACTAAATTTCATAATAAAATAATAATTAAAAAAAAACAAGCTCTTATTTAAATGCTCTAAAACGAAGAGAAAGTGCTTGTCAAGACTATTTAAACGAGTCCAAACTCGACGGTTTTATCTTGTTTAGTTTAGGAGTTTCTATGGCCACCTTCCGACGCTATCTTGAGATCAGCTTTATGGTACCATGTTATTGCATTGTTACCGAAGTTACGTAAGTAAACCACATTTCAACCTTTTTTTTTTTTTTTTTTTTTGTGGGTGGGCCGCGGTCGGCGCCCCTCCGCACCACTCCGTCCGGGGCGACAGAGGGGCTTAAGCACGCAACACCCGCGACCCACCCGAAAACCACGTCGCCTTCGTCGTTGGGCCGACCACTGGAGCAGCGTTAACTTGTCGTCAGTGGTCGGCCCGACGGAATACCATTGGGGTACCCTCCCATCGACCGACGTCCCCCCCCTCGGGGAGGACGTCGGTCTTTCCTCACGCGGTCGGCCTCTCGGCGGGTGACGGACTAATCCCCGGTCACGTCACCCGCGGCCTCGGCTAGGGCGGCATGAGGCGCAGATAGTTGCGCCTGCGCCGCCCCAGTCGCCGGCGGCGGATCTCCTCATCGAGGCTGCGCTCCTCACGCAGGCGATCCGCCGCCTCCTTCCGCGAGATCACCGTCTCGCAGAAGGCTGCGACCGCGTGCCAAAAACCAAATTTCAACCTAATCTAACGACAAGAATTCGTTCTAATTTAAATCACAAGATTTGTGCCATACTAACATACTAACAGGGCAAGATAAATAAAAGCTTTTAAAAATCGTTGGTGCCGTTTCCAACATTCTGAAAATATAGAAATATATATATAATAATTTCTCGCCTATTAGGGAGAGGATCGTGGGTAGTAGTGGCTTCGGAGAAGTGTAATAAAAATGGGAATTGTAGTTGTGCAAGTTTTGGTGTTATAATCATTATAATCATAGCTGGAAGAAAATAGGCCTACTATATCACGCTGGTTGACTGGACCGGGGAGTTAGTCCGTCTCCCGCCGAGAGGCCGACCGCGCGAAGAAAGACGCCCACCCCGAGGGGGGACGTCGGTTGTTGGGAGGGTACTCCTCAAGGGGTATTCTGACGAGCCGAGCACTGACGTCAAGTCACCCTGTGCTCCGGTGGTCGGGGCAACGACGAAGGCAACGTGTCACGGGTGGGTTACGTGTGTGTGTGCTTACGCCCCTCTGACACCCCGGAGGGAGTGGTGCGAGGAGCGCGCGGTTCGTAACGCACCCCCCAAAAAAAAAGACACGAAACGAGTTTACCTTCTCTTGCGTAGATGTTATATGTATATTAAATATCTTAGTCAACTTTTACGATACCCACGGGCAGAATAGTAAATTGTATTCTCCGTCCCCACACGGAAATAATATGAAGGCTAAAAATGTAAAAAAGTCCTGACATAAATGCTATCATAGTAACATTTTTACTAATAATTATCAAAAATAAACTAAAGCTTTGGTTTATCTACATCAAAGAATGTTTTGTCAATACCTCAAAGGCAAAAAAAATTGTGAAATTTAAAAAGATGCTCAGTATTCTTGCCTTTTAATTAATCACGGTTGAAGGTCTGTCAAGAGCCCAATACCGCAACCCAGCAACTATACAGCCTATACTTCTATACTTAATCCTACAAGTAGTTATTAATGAGTGTTTGAGGTACGAAGGGCACTTGGAATATCTCCGGTCCACTTTTATACAACAAGGCGGTACCTGCTCTGTATTTAAGGGTTCTTGGAGAAAAAAGTTGTTGATCCACTCAAGAATGTTTATCTCTTGTTATATTTATCAGCTTTATCTTAAAAGCTTTTAGTATCTCTTTTTGCTAAGACCACTTTTGTTTTAGAGAAAAAAAAAACACAATACAAAATTTTCCGTGTACTGAGGGAGTAAGAATACAATTCACCACCCCCTCTCTTGCCCGTAGGTGTAGTAAAAGACGACTAAGGGATATCTGTAGGCCTATCTAATATCTAATTTCGAATCCGATTCCATTCCAATCTCACCAAACTTATATTTGGTACCCTTGAACAAAATCGAGAATGAATTTTTCGCGTTCGTCATTGTTATTTTCACCAAATGTGCCATATTTTCTTACTTTAAATTAATAACGTTATCGAACTCGATCACCACAAAGACGCTTTCTTGAAATTGTTCAACATTAACGATTTTAAACTACGTCAAAATCACGTCGGGAGTAGCAAATATTTGACTTAATCGACGAGAGTCGAATTCATTTAGTTTAGAAACGTTCCACCTAATTTTATTCCAATCGGGCGCTAGTGTCGCTTTCAAGAGTACCAAATTTGCTCAAATTCGAGCTGCGATTGGATTTAGGATTGGAATCGAGATTCAAGAGTAGGCACACTGCCGTATATAACAGCTATGCAAGAGAAATCTTTTTTTGGGGGGGTGGGCTATGGTCAGCGCAGACGCCGTCCAGCTCCGTCCGGGGTGACAAAGGGGCGACGCGCGGTTCTACACTGTATCTCCTCTCCTTCGCTGTTGGGACGACCACCGGTACCTAGTTCCTTGTCCACCATTGTATACCAACCCGCCTTACCAGCGTGGTATAGTAGGTCAGTTTCCCTCCCAATATGGAGGAGGGTCAAGCCCAGTAGTAGGACGTATATGAGCTGTGATGCTGATGATTACAAAACCAAAAGTAGCATAACTATGATTCACACTTTTATAGATTACACTTCTTCAAAGCCACTATTAACCACGGGCCTTGCCTCTATAGGAGGGAAATTGATCTATCATTTCACGCTGGTCAAAGGGATTAGTAAAGGGTTTCTTTCAATTTTTAGAATTCTCTTGCAATCATATTATTTCCTTACACCCTTCAGTCGTTTTTAAAGAAACCCGCGGAGATTAGTAAAGAGTATAGTAGGATTATATCGTCGTATCGGTCGACGCAGTGTAGGTGGTCGGACGACCTGGTGAAAGTTGCTGGGCATCGTTGGATGCAGGCGGCACGGGACTGCACTTTGTGGCGTAACATGAGGGAGGCTTATGTTCAGCAGTGGATGGTGATAGACTGAAATGATGATGATGATGATGATAGTGGGATTAATGAAAGGTTTATATTAAATTTCAATTATGATTTTTTTTTTATATTGTAATACCTGTGGCGACTATCCGCCACTAAGATAACTTGGACCGCAACCCAACAATGCGAAGCAATCCGCTTCGCTAATGAAGATTGGCCCATACAAGAAGACGCAGGTGCGAGACAGCTGGCGTGCACAGCTGACAGATGTGCGACGCAACTGGCGACACACCTGACACCTGCCTTCGCACCTGCGGTGACATTTGCACGTGTTGGAACACGTGCACATTCGGACCACACGCAGACTGAATGCTAGTATATATATACCGCCTTTTGCTGTCTATTCATTCAGTCGACATACGATATCAGCTCGCACACTTGTACTCTCGCACGCTCGGCCAATACCGTCTACACGTTGGCCGAGTCTTCATTACACGGTTGACATCCATCGCGGTTAGACGTGTTTAATGTGATATTGTCGCTCAATATAAATGATTATATTTTCAAATTTGCATCACTACTACTAGATATGCGACGTAAATAATTAGATCCAAGTCACCCTATATGTTACCTATAGTATCAAAATGTATCTTCATCATTCATCATCATTTTAGCTAATATACGTCCTACTGTTGGGCTCGAGCCTCCTCCACAATAGGCGGGAAACTGACCTTAGTATTCCATGCTAGTCAGACAGGTTAGTATAGGGTTTTATTTCGAGGTTGCCTTCTCTTGCATATATGTTATATGCTTATTATGTATTATATCCATTAATCGTCTTTTACGACATTCACAGACAAGATAGGGACTGGTGATTTTTTTTCTTACTCCATTACCACACGGATATATCTTACACTGTTCTATTTCTGTGAATACTCAGTATCAACCACCTTCTTTTTTCCCACTTTACTGCGGTATACACTGAGATAATAATTATATACGCTCATTAAATAAATAGTCGAAGCTGCAGCAACGTTAATGTCAACGTCCGTAGTGTTTCAGTGCACAATGAACACTGACCGAGGCCAACGTGTAGACACTTCTACAAACGCTCGTCTACGTTGGCCACTCGCGTTGGCGTTCGCCGCACTCGGCCAACGTGTAGACGCTAGCACTCGCTTTGTACCTATTTGTCGACGCTCGCGTTGGCCTAGGCTCGGCCAACGTCTGTACGGGACTTTACATTTTCTGACATAGACATTCCAACCATCCACCTGTCTATCAGACTAAAACATCGCAATTTATTGCCAGTTTAAGAACAAAAACAATGATTCTATATGAAATAATTATATTGTGTATGGTTATGTAGAATTATTATATAGATTTGACCCACAATAATAATAGTTAAAGATAATTTTACAAATCAAAAGCTCTTAGTAAGATAAAGTAAGCCGCCTTAAAATTTAATATTAATTTAGCATCATGTCCCCTGAGTTTTCTTGCCGGATCTTTCTCAGTGTGGCCGTGTACCGATCAGGTGGTAGAATACTAGATTGTTAGGTTTTAAATGTAATTACTACTAATTTTAATGGTAAATAATTACTAACTATAAACAATATAATTTTTTCATAAAGAATCATTTTCTTTCTTCTTACCCTGGCAATAAATTTATATCAAAATGTGGGTCAATATTTAGTAACTAATTTTCTGTATTGGGTAAATGATTATAAATTTTCTATAATAACGGTGACTTGTTGGACGTGAGACATCTTAGTCTGTCTGTGACCATAAACGCTGCAAAATGTTCGAAACATCAACCAATTAAAAATCAAATTCAAACGTGATAAAATCCGTGGTTTTATTTACAATGTGTAATACTCACCTAAACATCACAAATCATTATATAGACATCCACTTAAAAAGAAACTTACTACGAAAATGCCCCTTAGAATGGTCCTTTGCCTACATGCAAGGGTTTTCTATAACTTTTACGATATCAGCAGTCCATCTGATCAAAACAATAACCATAGTTGAAAACTATAACATATGTAATATAAAATCTACAAAATAACCAGCAAATTTTTAACAAAAATAAAATGAATTGAAAGGAGTATTAAGAAATGTTGTAAGGCTTCTATTACCAATACTTTAATCTACTCGGTCAGATTCATTGTGTTTGAATACATGTACTATACTTTTCTATATTGTACCAACTCGCAATATAAGAATGGGCGGATGCGGATAAAAGAGAAATAAGGCAAGTATACAGAATCGCAAATATATCCAACAAGTAATTTTTATGTATTGTAAGGCCTTTAGGAGCGGTATTTCAATCATTAAATAATTGGTTTTCTCAATCATGACATATAGTTGATCCATCAAATAAATTAGTGTATCGAACGCAAGATTCTCGATCCCAATCTTGGAAAATAGGAAGAGTATTATTTAAATAAAAATAGCTGTCTGCACAGATGCCATAGTGGTTACGATATCGACTTACCGTAGCGGTGTTGGGGATTTGAATCCCATGCAGAACAACACTTTATGCGATCCGTAAATTGTTGTTCTGAGTTTGGATGTAATTTGTGTCCGTTAATTATATGTTTATAAAGTCCCCCGGAGCACAAGGATTATTTCTTTAGCGCAGGGTGTTTAAAACAAAAACGAATCAAACTTTTCTCAAATTTAAATTCATGAAAGATTTTTAATTAAAAAAAATCTTATTTATCATCTCAGTTTACATACGTCCCACTGCCGGGCTCAAGCCTCCTCCACGATAGGAGGGAAATTGACCCTGAATTGACCAGTCAGACAGTTTGGTATAGGGCTTTATTTCAAGTTTTCATTCTCTTGCATAGATGTTCTTTGCGTAATACCTATCTATACCAATAAATAAAATTGGAGTGTCTGTTTGTAATGTCAAAATAATAGGTTTTTTTCATGCTCACATGGTTATTGGCACGACACCTATGCCTAAAATAGCAATTAAAACATTTTTGTCTGTCTGTCTGTTTGTTCCGGGTAATCTTCAAAACGGCTGGACCGATTTGAAAAATTCTTTCACCAATGGAAAGCTATAATATCAGAGCGTAAACTAGGCTATAATTTATTCCGGTATTCCCACGGGAACGGGAACTATGCGGGTAAAACGACTATAACCTATAACCGTAGCGAAGCGAGGGCGGGTTGCTAGTTATATATAATATTCCTTATTCATCTTTTACGATATCTGCGGGTGGTGAATTGCACACTTAGTCCGTCACCACATGGAATATAAAAAAACATATTACACCACTTTAAAACCAGAGGGGCATATGGAATATGAATAAATGAAGCAAATCTGCAATTCGCATGCAGTTCAATAAATAATCTATAGTAACAAAACGAAATATTTTTTAAAAACTTAAATTGGATCATAATACAAAAAATAATCGATCTGTAACAGAAAATCTTTTAAAAATACCTTCACAAAAATCAACGCGTACATATACACACTTGCGGATATAGACACAATAACAGCGAACGCTTTACAACTACCTATATAACAAATAAGAGCAGGAATGGCTGATAATCAGCGCTGAAGTTCATTCATCATCTCGACTTATATACGTTCCCTTGCCCAGCCGAGCCTCTTCCATAATAGGAGGGATACTGATTTACTATACCACGCCACTCAAGACGGGTTTGGTATAAGTTTTTTATTTCATGATATGCATATTATATCCCTTAGTCGTCTTTTACAATATCCATGGGTAATGTAGCGGTTAATTGTAGTCTTAATCCATCAGCACACCACGGTAGTTGCTGACAGCCAAATATGAGCCAGTTTTCTTTACCTTTCAATGTTAATTTTCTTTTTTTACGTAATTCCTGATCTCTAGATTTAGTTTCAAAAAGCCAAAACTACTATTATTATTATTAAGGCCATAATCCTTACTAATATTATAAATAGTAAGTTTGTTTGTTTGTTACACTATCACGCTCAAACCACCGAACCGGTTTCAAAAATTCTTTCACCAATGGAAAACCATAATATCAGGGAGTAACATAGGCTATGTTTTATCCCGGTTTCCCACGGGAACAGTAACGTCGCGGGTAAGCCGACTGAAACCGAAACGAAGCGAGGGCGGGTCGCTAGTTAAAAATAAAGGCATTGGCATCTAACAGGCTCAATTGAAATTTTCGTAACGACGAACCATGACGATGGTTGCTGTTAAGATTTTCATATCGATAATTTTTTAATTTTTTATTTTCCGTGTGGTGATGGAGTAAGAATCCAAGTTACCACCATCTCTTACCCGTGGGTGTCGTAAAAGACATCTGAGGAAATCGAATATGCAGCTAACATCTATGCCAGAGAAGGAAAACTCAAAATAAAACCTTATATCAATTCGCTTCACCAGCGGGGCTTACATTGGAGAGGAGGCTCAAGCCCAGCAGTAGGATGTATATGAGTCGAAATGATGAAAACTTTTTACCAGACGAATCAGAATTCATCACCAAAACAGTATTCACGAACAATGGATAAAGAAGGTATGACAAATACAATTCAATTCTACACAAATGCCATAAACGGTTTGTTAGTCTTATTATGTTTATAATTAAAAGGCCATTCATCCCTCCATCAGATTCTCGACGTTCACTGTTAGATATAGCCTTCTCCACGAGAGTTATACATCATAATGGCTGCTTGACAAGTGGCAAGTTGGTAAACGTAGTTGATACTCAGGAAACCGCTACTTGCTCACCACTTGTATTTACTTAACTTCAAAAGTAAGGCTCGACGGCATATAACTATTAAACTATATTGCGATGAAGTTCCTTATCACGTGTTACACGCTCTAAACATATGGCAGCTAGATGGCAGAAAATGTAATAAGATTTTTGCGACAGTTCTTGCTATAGCTACAGATGCGCGCCGAAAGACTTCAGATTCGACACAGTACCGCACTTCCGACGAGCGATGTGGCTTGCCCATTGCCGCTTCAGCATGCTAGTTCAGTGTTTATCATTATTTATTTTATATATAATAACCATATTTTATCGTATTTTTATTCTTTAACTGTATAAACTTGATAATTGATCATATAAATTATAATTAGTGAATGGCAAACGTCTACTAAAAACCGAAAGAGCTTCTTTAAGACCAGGGGTCCATAAATCCCTCATTCCTTATTATTGACGATAGAATTCAAAAATCTATTTTGTAAAAACAGATCATCTTTGCAGTTGTTATTACATTATATTTAGTAAGAAACTAAACATTTTTATCGGCGGGTTGCTCTCGGCTATCATAATATGAACGATGACTATACCTAGGTGAATATAAATTGCGCAATGTTCTCCCATACTTTATGTAGATAACATGTGATTATAAGTGACGCTGGTTTCGATTTATCTCTTACCTGATATCATTCTATAAGTATATTTATTATTCTAGATAATGGTTTGTTTACATATTTTCTATAAATAAACCCGACCAACATAGTGCGAAGAATTAGCACGCTGAAATGACAATTAGCAGGCCATATCGCTTGACGAAATGACAGCCGCTGGGGAAGAAAGGTTCTCGAGTGGCGACCACGTATTGGACGATGCAGTATACGACGAACTAAGTGGACCGACGAGCTCGTGAAAGTTGGTGGACGTCGTTGGATGCAGGCAGCACAGACCCGCACTTTGTGGTAAAACACAAGGAAGGCCTACCTCCAGCAGTGGACGGCGATAGGATGACTGAAGATTATAATGATAAATAAATAGCTATCACTTTCACCAAACCAAACCAAATAACATGATACACACGTTTATAAACTTGTTTCCACAAAATTTTTAACACTAATATAGTGGATGTTTACTGTGTGGTAGCGGCTTCGAATACTACCAACCCTTGCTTTGCTCGTGGGTGTCGTAAAAGACGACTAAGAGCCCTAGATTGACCCGGACCAACTCCATCTGGTACCATTTGGGTCAACGATTACATTCCCAAGGAGGGTTGATGTCAGGCAGGTGGCCGGTCATAAAAGTCATTGCCGAAACTTTTTGCAATATGTCAAAACAGATGACATATTGCGTCGACCCCAAGTAATTGGGATAAGAGCAAGATGATGATGATAGTGGATGTTTACTATGATTTTTCACATTTCACACTTAAGTTACTTATACTATGGCTTTTGAATGGATAGATAAATAGAAACTTGCCTTAGAAAGTTGAGCTAGGCTATGGATGGATATCCATAGACACGTAAACGTCTACTGCTGGACGAAAGTCTCTCCACTATAGAACAACACACGATGCGGAAAGACATAGTTTCTATACAAACAAGTTAGTACTTCAACATATCAATAGTGTGGCTTGTGGCAAATTGTAGCCACTGTCTACCCCCCTTGGGTAAACAGGCGTCAGACTATGAATGCACGTATATAATCCGTGGGTGGAATTAATTGCTTCTAATATCCCACTCAATAGGCTTATCGTGGTAATAAATAGGTTATACGTCCCATACTGCGCTTTCGTCACTTCGAACGGTTTATTTGGGGGTGTGACTAGACAATAGCCTGCCGTATCGTAAAAATGTTAAAAATTAGGAAAAAATCACAATAGGAAACCCTAATAAACAATATCAATTACGAAACGGGAGACAGTATTGTTACTTATAGTTTATTGAACCGAATTGGAGTACCCACTAAAAGGAAACAGCCTTCAATTTAACTGGATATTAAAAATCATTGCACAGTTGCCTTGTTTTTGCCTTTTACCTTAGTTGAAGATTTTCCTTCTTAACAAATTAATTAAAAATAAATTTGTTTCCTTTCCGAGTTACCAACGGTAGAGAACGTAATTGGCATAACAGGGCAAATTCCAAAGCATTAGATCTATCTCATTTGCCTTTGTACATTGTCCGCCCTTTGTACATTCTTCTGTATCTTGATTTTTATTTTAACATTCATTTTGCAATGTTATAAATAAGCATTCATATTACCTATTTACAAATATCCTCTTTTATGGTTTGGACTTAAGCTTACCCTAAGAGCGATAAGCTCATAATCACCTTTAACCCAGATGGGTTGATAATTACAATTGGTGTTATAAGATTCCTAGAAGAGTATTGCCCATTCTCATGGTGAGCCCTGAGCCAGTTAATACAACTCCCTCGGGAAAGTAAGTGGACAGGACAAAATAATAAAAGCAAAATCGTCCTGCTATAACATACTCGCTTATTGCCATTTTTTCTTCTCGTGAAATACTATTATTCACTAGCCACCTTTTCATCTCTTACAATAACTACAGAAGCGTAAAATAAATATAATTCTATAGCCATTATTTTAATAAAAAACGAAAATTATGAAACATACAAATTAATTATGATAACTATGACCACTGTAACATGATATAAGGGTCTTCACCGGTCATATACGTTTGACTGGTGGGCTCGAGCTTCCTCCATTATGGGAAGGAAATTGACCTCCTATACTACGCCAATCCGACGTATTGGTGTTGGGCTTTATTTCGAGTTTTTCCTCTCTTGCATACATGTTATCTGCATATATAAGTTCCATTCGAAAACTCGACGTTTGATCAGCTTGGTATAGTAGATCAATTTATCTCCCATTGTAGAGGAGACTCGAATCCGACAATGGGACATATATGAGCCGAAATGATGAGTCTTTACGACACCCACGAGCAAGAAAGGGGGCGCTGAATTATATTCTTACTCCACCACTCCACTCCACTCTTACGTCACCACACAGAAAGTGAATAAGTATAAAAGTGTCATTGTGTGACGTATAAATTAAATCTCCCTTTCCGCAAACATTAAGCCATTGGAATATTGTAAGTTTCCACTGTGGTGTGACACGTAGCTATTTTTTATCTCGCTTCTATTTCAAGATGCCATTTTCGTGGTAATTCAAATGGAAACAGTATTTCACAGGCACAAAGCCGACAACGAATTATCGCTGACATCATAAAATATTCGCAAGCTTTAACTGTAGCATGTTACTTTGTAATAATATTTAATACTCATATACGCTGCCTATTAAGTGCTAAGAATATACATTTAGTCTTTGATATTATTAATGGATGCTTTGGGTAAATAAAAATTTAAAAAGTGATACAAATGTCACAATCTTAAAAATATTGTATGTGATTGTATCATGAGATTGTATTTTATTCTAAGGTGACATGGTAGTTTCGAATGTTTGACATGGCTGTGAGCTAACTGACGGCTATATGCGGGGATAGTCAGTAACCTGACAGTCTGTCTCAGGGCTCTCTTGCGGCAATCACAGAAGGCCATAGTGGTCAGGGTCATACGCGAATACCGAACGGTGGTGAAGAAGGCAGGCACCTATTGGCCAGGACTTCCCTAGAACCTGAAGCGTCGGAGAGGCAGTATAGTATCGCTGAACATGATGGACGTCTGACAGGGTGACGCCTGACGTAGTTGCCCGTTGGACAGTCTGGTTGAAGTGGTCTCGCTACGCTGATCGGACCGTCCAGGCCATCCGGCCAGTGCTGATGGAGTGGTTGGATCGACAGCACGAAGTGCTTTCCTTCCTATTAGTACAGGTAATGGGTCGCGATCCTTCACTTGCTTAGTGCTCCTACCTCACAACCTTGTGCAGATGCTTATCTGTACAAGATTATGAGGATGGAGAGCAGATTGTCCTGCCATCACACCACCATTGTGATAAGGACACGGCACAGCACACGCTTGAGGTGCGATGTGGCGTGCGCTGCTCTATGCCGCATGGGCAGAGCTACACCGGAACTCGTAGCAATCATCGGTGTCGACCTAACGCTACCGACTAACACTTAAACGATGTTTGACAGCGCCTCTTCGAGTTATTCATCTCGAGGAAGGATGCGGTGGAGCGTGCGCGAGAGGAACTCCTCCACGCCGACATGTTCCGCCGTCGACGACTTACCGGCACGAGTACCTGCATCTAATGTCGCCCTAGTCAGACCCGCGGGTTACTAAACCGGGCCCGGTCCATCACCCGCAGAGAGGTTAATCGGGCAAGGGCAACGCCCCGGGGAGGCATCGGGGAAGGATGGTACCCGAGAGAGTAACCCACTGGGCCTGGAAACGGACGTCAGGGACTCGGTCACGCACCGACTTTTCGTCACACCGGATGCGATTTAGGGTGTACGTGCAGACCATAGACCGCCAAAACAAAACAGCTACGAGTTTTATAAACAAGATGACCGTGTCTAGAGTTCAATTGTTGCCGAACCGTTGAGCTGTACGCTGTAGTATTGAAGTATTGAAGTATAGTGATGCCTTGCGAGGTGGTTAGCTTATTAAAAAGTCTTAAAAAAATATTACAAAGTAATTTAAATCTTCGATCGATGTAACAATTTGACTCACGTATTGACTTTTCTTGGTGGTTATGATGTGATAAATCGCGGTTGTTTAGGATAATAAGGCAGCGTGGGTCTTTACACTTAGACTATATTTGGTCCTGGGCTCCCATGGGAACACGAACCACGCGGATGAAACCGTAGGCATTTGTTATTTAAGAATATAAGCAGGCATTATGCCATGGAGAAGGTAAACATTAATATGTATATGCGTTACTCTGCCACATCATTACCTTTAACTATATTTATTACGAAAGATCTCATTTATTTATTACGTTAAAAAGTGTATAAGAAGTTGGACAAACAATATTTTTAATTTTAAGATTACGTATGTTACACGCAAAAAATCCATTATCATTGCAAAAAATGGACCGAAAAGAGCAGGATTATTACGTTTATACGTATTTATAAAACGTAATGGCACTTAGTTTTATTGCCAGATAAAGTTACGAGGTATTTAGATCTAACCATATTGGTATAATCTTATAGAATATAACAGTGAAAAATATTTATCACGTGTATTTGCTTAGGCAGCATAGCATAAAGGCATTTATAATTTTTTTTTGCTTAATAATATTTGAAAAAAATATATGGTCCAGGTTACTGAGTTTCACAACAACCTGGGACAGCTCCATCTGATGCCGCCTGGTCAGCAACTACATTTCCAAGGAGGTTTACAGAAGAATGATAGAACTATTACCAAATTTTTACCAATAGGTATGTACTATGAAAGAAGAGTGAAAGATGTACTCTACATATTGAATCGAACCCAAGCAAGCATTCCAGTTATATTTTTTATTGTTTAAAAACACTGATAAAATTAGATTTTCTGTAAATGAAACCTAGCTAGGTCGATTTACCGCCCCTAAAACCTTCTGCATGGTAAATTTCATGGCAATCGTTACGAGCTATTTCAGAGGTTCTAAATATATAGAAATACCAGTTATAAAATTCAAAATACAAGAATTGCTCGTTTTAATTCGCTATTACATTCATGACAACTTAAATTTTACCGGAATTAAGAAATCGGTTCTAGTGTCTTGACTAATGGCCGAGTGTGGTAATATGGTAGATTTTGAGATTCAAAGTCGCCCTTTCATCGCGTCAGATAATTTGACCGCTGTTTGGTCACACCATAGCCTGTCAAAAAGAAAAGGGTAACAATAATTGTATTTTTATCCCGTCGCCACATGGGGAGGTGAAAGTATCTACTTACATCGTATCAAATCTCACAAATATTTTAATACTAGCAACCCGCCCTCGCTTCCCTTCGGTTTCAATCGCCTTACCCGCGTAATTCCCGTTCCCGTGGAAATACTGGGATAGCATTAAGGCTATGTTACTTCCTGATATTATAGCTTTCCATTGGTGAAAGAATTTTTGAAATCGGTTCGATGGTTTAAGCGTGAAAGCGTAACAAACACATTACTTTCGCATTTATAATATTAGTAAGGATATCATTTTACACCAGGCCTGTTACATTCTGTTCATATTAGTCGTATTGCTGAGATAAAATATGTCATTGATTATCTATCAGCTTTTGAATGACCATTGCTGGATATAGGCCTCTCCCATAGGACATTATTTAGCGCAGTTCTTTCTCCACAGCATTGACTCGGTAACTACTTGATTTACTTCTAATTCTGCCCTCACTACATCGTCCGATATGTGGTCTCAAACATCTGCATTCCTAATGGTTTATGCATGTCGAAATATTGATATCAGTGTGCTCATGTTACGTGCTATGTTGACAATACTGCTATGTTGCAATGAGCATTGGGGAATTTTTATCTCATAGAGGAATTAAGCATAACACCTCTCTATTCTTTTCATCATTATGTAGCCCAATTCCTTACTGGTCATAGGAATTTTAGAAGTAAATTATTCCATTTTATACTAGTACCTTCACCATTTGGTCAATGTTCGACCCCAAACTCCGATTTTGAACAAACAGCTCACCACGTCCTTTGGGAATGCATTCTTTAGCGTAACGAGCGGGACCTCACGATAGAAAGTCTGCAAGTCACGTCTGGGGTAGTATGCTATACGGACCTTGTAGCAACTCGAGAAAATTCCATGCTTTCAGGCGTTTTTGCTTTAACTACTATTGCAATCAATCGTAAAGCTCACATATCTCACATATAGGTCTCTTAAGCTATCTTAAATCCATTGTACTATACTGCTGCGCTTCACGTAGTGGCACATCCCCTTATTTACTGACTTATTAGCCTACATTGCTTCATGTCTCCCGCTTTACATAGGAGGGAAGCGGCATCTTTCTAACTCCTCCTGTTTTTTCTTTTCTAATTAAATTTGTTACGGTTTCCAAGATAATCAAAAGCGTTTCCCGGGACTTCCTGAGGGTCAAACCTTGGTGTCTTATACGGAGACTATTGTGGATCCTAGCTTACAGACGTTACAGTGGTGGGAATGTGTTGTGGGATTGGCCCAAATAAAATATAACACCTTTTCATAATATGATGAGATCAGTAATGAGGTGGTTACTTAAAGGGATCTTACCCAACTAAACTATTTGCGGTATGGAAAATTCTGTCATAGTCCATAAACTCTGTCTTTTGTGATTATAATTGTTAGCCGCAGATGGCTGTGACAACTTTACGTGGATTATTAGATGAAGGCTCTCAACCCGAATAAACTCTAAACACAAAAGTGGTTTATATTCCTCAATCACTTAGGTAATTTGTGATAGTATATGATTGCATCCCGTAGTGCAATATGGTTGCACCTCGCATGGTCGCCTTTCAGGAAACTGGCTTGGTCGGGCGGATAGAAGACATTACCCGTGACTTTATATATAAAGATTCTCGAAAATAACCCGTATCCGTAACTCAAGAGTGAGACAGATTTGTAATACCTTAAAAAAGATTTGCCGCCTTTCTTGAAAAATTATACCACGCACTTGTTTCAGATCTCAGATGAAATAACCTGTGAAGTAGTTTTAATATTGATTTTATGGCTTCATTTCTTTTGGGACTAATGCTACCACTCATTTCTACCTTTATAACTCCTGTAAGCCAGGATCTACAACTCTTTCCATACATTACATCGAAGTTTCACCCTCAGGCAGCCCCAGCCAATGATTTTATTGCCTTGGACTGTAACGAATTCAATTTGAAAAGTTAAACGAGAGTTTGAAAATTAGATTCCACTTCCATCTAATGCAATGCAAGACGCAAAATTGATTGGTCAACCAATCATCATCTTGCTCTTATCCCAATTACTTGGGGTAGACGCAATATGTCATCTGTTTTGACATATTGCAAAAAGTTTCGGCAATGACTTTTATGACCGGCCGCCTGCCTGACGTCAACCCTCCTTGGGAATGTAATCGTTGACCCAAATGGTACCAGATGGAGTTGGTCCGGGTCAATCTAGGGCTCTTAGTCGTCTTTTACGACACCCAGGAGCAAAGCAAGGGTTGGTAGTATTCGAAGCCGCTACCACACAGCAACATTGATTGGTCAAGCAATAAATAACAAAAATGTACATCTACGATAAAGGTAGTACAGCATCATTAATAGGGGAACGCTTAAGAGAGCCCATATCTGAGCCTTAAAATTGGTTTCAATATGGTATGGTAAAAACGCCAGAACGTACGGCAATTTTCTTGAGCTGTTATAAGGGCCATATAGTAAAGTACTCCAGACATTTTCCTAGTTGCTTTTAGATGTTCTGTAGTGAAGCTATCGTCTCGCAGTACCTTTGCGTTCTTTAATTGAGAGTCATATGAATCTCATACAAACTGACATCCAGGTTTTTTCGATACTATTTTAAGGATTTGTGTAAAAAATATATGTAAATCCAAATGAAATGTTTGTTTCCTAAGCGCGTATGATTCATCTACGAAAGAGTACCTATGCCAAAATTTAACAGCTCACAATAAATATTTTGCAGTCTAGACATAAACAATAAAATGACTCCAACAAATTTTACATTTATTCAGAAACTGGAAGCCGTAAAACAGCATCAGCATAAAACATAACATTTAATGTCGCATAATTTTATTTATTACATCTAAATCAAATTCTACACCTGTTACAGATATCGATTCGTATGAGATAAACACTCATCCATTAGAATAAAACATATGTATTCAATTGTTTGAAATGTTGTTAAATGTTCAAAAATATGCCTTTCCAATTGTCAATGATCCCAATATATACATAAAAATGAATGTTTATCTGTATATCCTTTATAGAGTCGTAAACTATGCATTTGATCATGTGATGATCTTCAGCAAAGTGTTGTGCATGAGCCCACGAACGTTTCTGAGTTGGTACGACCCGACCTGATGGAACTGGTAGGTTGCGTGTTGATCGATTTCAAGGAGAATGCCTTTTAATATTTTTTTGGAATTGAACAGAACAACGTCTGTTAGGTCAGCTAGTAATCCCAATATTATTAACGAATTGCAGTCGTTAAAGCGATAGTGTGCAATAAGCTTCACCTATACAACTTGGAAACAATACTGCCCTCGACTGTATTCTTTCAGCATTCATTTTTCCCATGCACGTGCAGGCTCTGAAATAAACTACCTGCTGCAATCTTTCCCAAGAGCATTTAGTGAAAATTATTACGATTTTAGATTACTAGTATAAGCTACTTAGTTCATTTAATAGTCTGAATCTATATATAGTAGAGGCGGGTTTTGCGAGCGATATATTGACTCATCACCATATCTCTGGAACCATAAGGCGTACAGACTGGAAATTTGGCAGAAATATTCCTTTCGTCGAGTAGAGGTCAGCTAAGAACGTATTTTACGAAATTCCACCTGCAAGGGATGTTGCAGGGGCGTTAACAATAATATACATATAAAGGCTACTACGAAGCTACTGAAGCTAGAAAATGAAATTTAGACCGTAGTTTCATTTCGTGAGTTAGGCACCCTCTAAGAAAAGATTTTTTTTAAATTCCACACCTAAGGGGGTGAAACGCAACGGTAAAGTATGTATGGAAAGAAAAAAAATCTTTAGCTACTGTCCTCAAATTAAGCACAAATACTCTGTAATATAAATAAATAAACACGTGTTTCAGCGTTTGTCCATTTTCATCCTCTAAGGGTGTAAAATAGGAGGAAAGATGTCAGTTTACTGACTTATCACAGAGCCGAAACTACTGAAGCCAGAAACTTGAAATTTTGACATTAGTTTCTTTGCGTGACGTAAAAACCCACTAAGAAAGGGTTTTTGAAATTCAACCCCTAGGGTACCCCCTAACTGCAGTAACAAAGTTTGTATAAGGAGAAAAAAATCTGCATCGATTTTCTTAAAATTCTCCAAAAATACTCTTTAGTAAAAATAAATAAACACGTGTTTCAGCATTTTTTAATTTTCACTCTCTAAGGGTGTAATCTACACTAATATTATAAAGAGGAAACGTTCCTTACAATGAATAAACTCAAAAACTCTTGGAAGGATTTCGAAAATTCTTTCACCATTAGAATGTTACAGTATCCCTGAGTAACATAGGCTATATTTTATCCCAGCATAGCCACGGGAACGGGAACTACGCGAGTAAGGCGACTGAAACCGAAGCGAAGCGAGGGCGGGTTGCTAGTATTATATATAGTAAGCAGTATGATACAAGTTATTAATATGAATAAATCGAATGTCTACAACGCAGGTATGGCAGTCTGGTCACCTGAGCTTAAATATAACTGTTGTTTGTCCTCCTGTAGTTACGAGTACAAAACCACCAAGTACCCTTAAGTTTCTGATTTACCTACGAGTTGAATTCAGAATACGGAAATCTGTGGAAAACGAGTACAGTCCACATAACCCGAACAAATATTACACTGCAGCGGTAAAGGTTACATTACTCATCGAACTGAAACCCGTTAGAGAAGAGAGAAAAAAATCATATATCTAAATAAAAACTAGGTACACTTTGGAGTTTATATGCTATATCATCAAGTACGAATTGACCATTAGTTAGTAGAAGAATTTTCAAACACTTTTTTGAAAAGTAAACCCTTTGCTAATAAGAAAATAAAAAGAACATTAATGACAGAATCTATTTTGCAAATATCTCACCACATTCTCCATCAGCAACGGATATAAAAGTATGAGGGAATGATAATGTAAGATTGAGCAATGAATTTTCGTCATTGAAATCGTATGTCCTAAACCTCCCCTAGTCGATTTCAGACATTTGAAATCAGTTTTTTGTTTCGGAAAGAACTCACTATTTCCTTATCTATTACGTCAGTTTTATACTTAGTTTGGCAAAAAGCACGAAAGCAAAAACTTAAATGAATATCGTAAAATATCGTAGACAGAAAGCATAAAACAATGTGACCATGAATGCTGTAAAGTGTTCGTAAAGTGTAAAGCCGTAAAATTGTGTATAATACTCGTCAATGTATAATACTCATCAATATATAATACTCGCGTAATCATAGGATGTCATGATTTTGCGAGAGATAAAAGACTAATTTAGATCACCGCAAACTTAACAATTTATGTACATTCAAAAATAAAGAAATCTTAAAAGTTCAGAAATTAAATAACGACTCATAATTATTAAATACAAAAAAAAAATAGGAATAGATAATACTAATAATTAAGAGAAAGAAAACTTAAATAAAACCCTATACCAACACGTCTGACCAGCGTATCATCATCGCAGCCCACACTCGTCCCACTGTTGGGCTCGGACCTCCTCCATAATGGGAGGGAATTTGACCTACTATACTATGCTGGTCAGACATGTTGGTATGGAGTTTCATTTCGAGTTTTCCTTCTCTTGCACAGATGTTATGTGCATATTATATCCCATAGTCGTCTTGTACGACATCCACGGGCAAGATAGGGAGTGGTGAATTGTATTCTTACTCCGTCATGACAGCGTGACCAGCGTATATAGTAAGTCAATTTCCCTTCTATTGTGGAGAAAGCTCGAGCTTGGGCGGGAACGTGTATGAGTTGAAATGATGATGATGATTAATTATTATTAACAATTCAGTGCTTACATGCCCAAAGGGTAATAGGGGCATAACAAATAAGCTATCAAAAGCAAAGCACTAATAGTCCACTTTAGGGGAGAAAGAGAGGTTGAACAGTGGGTGATGCAACTTTAAGTCATTTGGTGCGATCGGAGGTGCCAAAAAGGTTTTAGGAAAAGTTTTTGTATTGGAGCGTCAAATTTATTAACTTTCAACAAATAAAATGTTTTTAAATATAAATTAACCGCCACAATTGCAAAGTTGATTATGGTATTCAGTATTGCCTTCCGAATAATCTCAGTCCAACGGTCAACAAAGATTCAACTCGGCAGTCAAAGCCTGAACTTCATAACCAGCAATACCGTTGCATTCAACCCCCCATTTAAAAGTATTGCAAGATTATTTGTCAGTCAACATATTTTACGAAATATTATTTTTTCTTAGACCGTAAAATTTTGTCTTCCATAATGGAATCGAGATTCCATAAAAGTCTGTAAAATAATTGAACAAACCCTTTTCGCATTTTATTGGCCTCGCGCCAGCTGGTACAACAATCCCGAGTGTCAAATACTGAAAAGAAAATTATAGTCAATCTTGCTTGAACTGACTATATCGGATTTGAAAGTATTCGTGAACATATAAGAGCGACAAATCCGAGCTAACAATATTTCTTAATAAAATTGTTTGATTTTATTTTATGAGTATTGTCAACAAACGGGAATTTAATGGGGCATGTATATGAATATATATAAATAAATATATACGTCATCCGTGTTGTGACGGAGTAAGAATACAATTCACCACCCCCTCTCTTGCCCGTTGGTGTCTTAAAAGGCGACTAAGGAATATCTAGTGCAAAAACAACTTTCCAACAGAACGAAAAATAGAAATAAAACCCTATACCAATCTGTCTACAGGGCTGACCGCGCGACGACGACCGACGTCCACTAGGGGGAACGTCGAGAGGAGAGGGTACCCCGCGACCGGGGTATTCCGTCGAGCCGACCACTGAGGACAAGGAATTCGGCACTGATGGTCAGCCGTCCGCCGTGCGCCGTCCTTTCGTCGCCCCGCACGGAATGGACCGTGTGTGGGCTTACCATAGCCCACCCATAAAAAAATACCAATCTGTCTGAACCAGCGTGCTATAGATAAGGCTCGAGCCCAGTAGTGGGACGTATGTGAGGTATGATGATGATGATGATGATGATATATGTACGTAAAACCAAGCTCTAAATTTGGGGTGAAGGTAGGATAACAGTATAATCCGTTTACTACACTATTGTCTGGCCAATGTGACATTCTTTCAAGATTTTTTATTCTGGCAGTGACTTTATGACTCCGCTTTCAAACGCAGCCATTTCCCTTTTTAATAGTTGATAAAAATACTCACATTTTAACAATACGGCAATAAAGCAAAACACATTTGTTGCATTAAGCAAGGCGAATCATACTAAACTGATTACATGGTGTAATAGGAAGGGTGTCAGCGTGGCGTAGTCAGACAGCGCGTCAAAGGAATCGCACACATGCACACACACATACATTTACGCTATGGATAACTTATTAAATCATGCAACGGTAATATTATTCTGTCACATATTGAAGCCGGATCTACTCAAAGTTCAGTATGCCCTGATCGCCAGATTCCAGGGCTGTTTTGCCGAATTGCAATCCACATTCGCATATAAACATTTTTTTTTCTCGAATATAAGAAACAAAACCCCTGTGGTGAGGGATTAAGAATACTATTCACCACTCCCTATCTTGCCCGTGGATGTCGTTAAAGACTACTAAAATTGAAAATTCTTCATAGTTCGTAAAATCCACAGGAACTCGAGTCTCCTAGATGTAAAAATATAACTAGATTTGCATCTCCAAGCAATACTGCACTTTACACAGATGCTGTTTTATTAAACTCGTAAATCTCGAAATTGGCTTACAATATATCAAACAATCGCACAATATCGAGACGGCATTCAACACGGATATCAATACCTTTAGAAATGTTCAGCTACCGATAAAAAACTTCATTCATTCATCCATTTCAGCCTATCGCCGTCTACTGCTGGACGTAGGCCTCCCTCATGTTACGCCACAAAGTGCGATCCTGTGCCGCCTGCATCCATCGACGCCCAGCAACTTTCACCAGGTCGTCGATCTACCTAGTGCGGGGCGTCCTACACTGCGTCGTCCGATACGTGGGCGCCACTTAAGAACCTTTCTTCCCCAGCGGTTGTCGGTTCGTCGAGCGATGTGGCCTGCCCATTGCCACTTCAGCATGCTAATTCTTTGTGCTATGTGGGTTTACATCCGTTCTTCTGTGAATTTCCGTATTACTGATTCTATCTCGTAGAGAAATCCCGAGCATAGTCCCGCTCCATAGCCCGCTGAGCGACTTTGAGCTTGGTTATGAGGCCTACATTTAGTGACCACGTTTCCGTGCCGTAAAAAACTTATTTTTATATAATTCTTCTGTACATGTGTTTCTCAGCTAACTCCTCCTAAACAGATGAAAAAATTTGGATGAAATTGTACGTGTACATTCTAAAGGGTTCCTGGATGGTGTTGGACCCGATAACAACAGCGATTGTAATTCGTCGAAACGGCCCTAATCCTGTGGTTCAGGTAACATATGATTCTTGTATTGATAATCAGAAATTAGACTACGTAATAAGTTAAAGAAGCGTTATTTTGGAGCCCCGTTTAATTCCCGTGAGTAATTCGTTCAGACATTTAAAGTGGGTATCTTATATCGCTGTCACTATATATATGTGAGTTTCCTTAAATGTAGTAAGTGGAGCACAAATATATCGCCAAATTTATTCTAGAAATAAATCGACTTAGAAAATAGTTTTAGAGAATTCTCAAAAGATCGCGAATAAATCACATTTGTAATTTTTTTTAGTATGTCATAATTTGCCTCTCTGTTGTCAAGGAGTAAGAATTCACTAGTCACTATCTTGCTCGCGGGTCGTAAAAGATGACTAAAGGATGTGATATATAGATAATATCTATGCAAGGGAAGAAAATCTCGTAATAAAACCCTATAACAACCCGTCTGACCAACGGTATAGTGGATGAATTTCCCTCAAATTGTGAAGGAAACTAGAGCCCAACGATAAGCCATATATTAACTGAGACCATGAGGATGTCACAATTTTATCAAATTTTAAATACTAATAATACACTTAAAAATATTTCCGTGTGGTGACGGAGTAAGAAATTGTATTTTTTTTTTATTATATTTTTTTTTATAATACAAATCACCACTCCCTATCTTGGCCATAGATGTCGTAAAAGACGACTAAAGGATATATGCATATAACATCTATGCAAGAGAAGGAAAACCCTATACCAACCTGTCTAACCAGCAGCCCACGTACGTCCCACTGTTGGGCTCGGGCCTTATCCACAATGGGAGAGTATTTGAACTACTATACCATGATATGGTATAGTGAGGTCAATTTCTCTCCTATCGTAGAGGAGGCTCGAGCCTAGCAGTGGAACGTATATAAGTTGAGGTGAATAAATAAATGAATAAATATAATAGTTCAAAAAAACTAAAAAATACGCTTAAATCGCTAATCCTGATTATCCTAGTAAGGATAACGGGTCAAACTCTTTAAAATATTGAATTGTCATCGGTCCTTAATAAGTATGCCAAATTTAGAGTTAATCCGACGTTTTGAAGGAGGTGAAAATCATGTACCAAGATTCCGTTACATACTAATACGTCTGAAGCTAATAAAAGCGTATTGAAAATATAAATAAAGCCTTTATCTAGATTTAATCTTTCATTAAATTTCTGAATAACTTCTACAGATTAGTCAATGAAATGAATGACTCTAATTTTTGGAAACCTGTGGAATACTATCATCATGATCATTCACTGCTGGACGTAGGCCTCTCTCATGTTTCGCCACAAAATGCGGTCATGTGGCGCACGAATTCTTTACATGAGGGATAACGCCATAATCGTCAAATTTGGCAGTCAGGTTGGCGATTGTAGTGAGGAGTTATACATTTCCTGGAGAGCTGCTCCCCACTCTCCAATTGAACACTTAGCTGTTCACGACTTCAACGGGCAAAGGGTGGCGACAATTGTATTCTTATCTCATCTCCACATAGGGTACTTAACAATTACTGATATCATTTATAGGAGTATTATGCAAAAATCATAGAATTACCCATAAAAGTGTCCAGAGTTTCACTTAGCGAAATCAATGCAAGGACTGTTTTATTTCAGCCCTAGTACTTCCCAATAATTTTCTGTGTGGTGACGGAGTAATAATACAATTCACCGCTCCCTATCTTACCCATGGATGTCGTAAAAGACGACTAAGGGATATATTATGCATATAACATCTGTGCAAGAGAAGGGAAACTCGAAATGAAACCCTATACCAACATGTCTGACCAGCATTATACAATGCTGGTAGGTCAAATTCCCTCCCATTGTGGAGGAGGCCCGAGCCCAGCAGTGGGACGTATGTGGGCTGTGATGATGACGATGATGACTTCCCAATAGTGTGCCTAATATACTGCGTTTGCTATAGAAGGTAACGATTAAAAGCCTATCTTTTACTTCAGGTTTTGTAGTAATAAGGAATAATTTAGTGTCAATTTTATTTTCAGCCCATCCTACAGTATGTGATATTTTAAAATGCTTTTCTTTTTCTCTGTATCAAATTATCAATAGAAGTAATCTAAAAGGCAGACATTAATAATTTATATGTATAAAATACTGAACAGTCTCGAAAAACGGGTCGCAATAATGTCGTATAAATTTAGCTGCGACAATAAAGGCTTGAAAGCCTATCGATTACAGCTTTTGTTTCGAACTGGCTACTCTACATTTTCACAATCCCCTAAACATATCAAATGTGTTCGGCGTATCAAATTCACAAAAAAAAATACTAAATAGCTTCCAATTCGGAATGAAAGCGTAAGAATATATATTGTTAAACTGAATCTTAGTATGTAATTTGCAGAAAAGAAAAATTTGAATCTTAATCTGCCAAATTTTATCACTCCTATACTAGAATATTAAAGTGAGTAGGAATACTGGAAATTCTACCATACACCTATATATAAAGACTTACCCGTGTGCTGACAACATAAGAATACCATTCTCTACACTTTTCTTGTCAAAAGGTATCCTAAATAAAATATTTTGCTGGAAAAATAATCGACTTCGATAAATTTTTAAATTTATATTGATTTTTCAAAAACCGCTTGATCAATTTCAATAAAATTTTCATGGGACCATTTTTGAAGTATACCGTTTCCAACAAAAAAAGATTTTTTTAAATCGGTTGGCAAGCGAAGGAGTTGAAAGCGAACAAACATAAAAAAATGAAAATTAAAACATTCTGAATTGAGAACCTCCTCCTTTTTAGAAGTTCGTTAAAAACGATTACACGGCTAAGGATATATCCCTTATATGTAAATATATCTAAGAGATATAATATGTAAATTTATTTTCCGTGTGGTGAAGGAGTAAGAATAAAATTTACTACCCCTTTTATTGCCCGTGAGAGTCTTATAAAATGACTAATATGCAGATAATATTTATGAAAAAGAGAGAAAACACGAAATAAAAGCCTATACTAACACGTCTGACCAGCATGACATAGTAGGCCAATCTACCTATATTAGATGAGCCTTGAACCCAGCAGTGGAACGTATATGAGCTTTGATGATGATATAAATTTATACCAGAGAAGGCAAACTCGAAATGAAACTATATTTGTTCCACGTATAAATGGGTAATTTCTCTTAAATGCTTACGTCTCATGCTAAAGGATCTCATGCTCAAGGCAGAACAGTGGCGAACCTCTTTTTTTTTAAGACAACGCTCTGCACTAAGGCATAATCTTTGTATTGCGGGGGACTTTACAAACATATAATTAACGGACACAAATTACATCCAGACTCATAACAACAATACGTGGATCGCACAAAGTGTTGTCCTGCGTGGGATTCGAACCCGCGACACTGGCACCTTAGGTCGGTAGCTTAACTACTACGCCATCTGTGCAGTCAATATTTCATTATATATTTAAATCGTTTCATATATATTTCGACACCCATAAACAAAAACGTAAAAGGTAAATATAAACCGAACAATAATATTGAAATATTTTATCCAAATACCCCATCATTCAATTTTGACAGTTTATTATCCCTTGAGGCGTCTTTATAATGTTATTATCTGTGAAACTATAATAAATTGTCTATATATTTTTTTGGAATATTCTAGAAAAACATTTACATACAAATCAGTATGCCACATATTTTGGCAAATTGACATATACCACGCTAGTCGGCAGCATTAACACAGGGTTTTTCTTCCTCTTGCATTGATATTACCTGCTCAGATCCTTTAAACGTCTTTTACATGCCTTAGGAGAAAGGTAGGGATTGTGATTTTTTTTTACTCCGTCACCAAACGCTTCCTGTTACCTTAAAATCTACTAACTGTGGTAATTGGTTAAATTCAATTAGTAGCGTCAGTAGACCTTAACTTAGGAATCATTATTTTGTAAATCTGCATTTCCTATAAGAAAAAATATTAATAAGTTGTTATTTAATATTTGACGTCTTGTTTTTTGGAGGGTGGGTTACGGTCTGCGCACTCCTTACTCCACTCCGTCCGGGGCAACAGAGGAGCGTAAGCACGCACACCCGTAACTTACCGTATAGAACGTCGCCTTCGTCGTTGGATCGACCACCGGTGCAGAGTTGCTTGACTTCAGTGGTCGACCCGACGGAATACCCCAAGGGAGTACCCTCGCCCGTCGTCCCCTACTGGGACGCCGATGGCCGTCGCAAGGCTAACCTCTCCGCGGATGTCCGGACTAAATTCCGGGTCCAGTCACCCGCAGCCTAATATTTGACGTCTAGTGTTAGTCATAGGTCTTCCTAATAATTGATACATTTTCGTTATCACTCATTGAAAGGTGAAAATGCGGCATTGCTCTGGTAATATCGGAACTGCTGAAAGTTAGTCTTGAATGGTTTAGTAGCGATAAATAGCGGACTAGAACGTGTAGACGGCATTCGGTTATAATCTATAGGTGAAAGTTGGTCCAACAAAGAAAATGTACAAAAAACTTATGGTTAGTAAGTTATATGTATTTATAGAGATTTACTTATAATAAATTATATATATTTCACAGGTTTGTATTAGTCTTATATTTTTTTAATGACGATCCTTGTTAGTTTTTTTAAGTTTTGCGGGAAATAATGGTGTTGGTATTGCCTCAGTCGTTTTTACGACGGAAAGTAAGATATGTTGATACATTCTATACTTAATCTATAATCTTACAGGATATTCTGTACTAACATCATATAAATTTCATTTAGTATGAAATAAAACCTCTGAAAACTGCTTTAATGATCGTAAAAACTTATAAAAATCCAATGTTTAATAATGCAATTCAAATGTATATAATTATTTTATTCATGATTCCATAAAACAGTATTCTTATAAAACTCTATATGAAATTGAACGAAATTTTGAAATATACGGTATGTATATAATATCTGCTTGGTTACTGAAAATTGAGGCTTCCAATTCAGATCAAGAGCTGATTTTGGCTCAGCGGTTGATATAGAGTCAGAGTCAGACCGATTTTAACTTCATTATGAATGTTCTTACCCAACAGTAAATTAGAAATCATTATTTTTTTGGTTCACATACGTTCCACTGCTGAACTCGATCCTCCTCAATATAGAAGAGATATTGACCCACTACATTACGCTGTTAAGACGAATTGGTATAGAGTTTTATCTGAAATTTTCTTTCTCTTACATAGACATTACACACATATTGTACCCTCAATCGTCTTTTACGACATCCATGGACGAGATAGGGACTGGTGAATTGTATTTTTACACCATTCCATTAGGTTAAACTACAAGAAAGAAATCCGAATCATCTACTAAACATATTCAAAAAGTAGTAATTAGCAAATCTAAATTTTTAAATCTAAGTAGGTACAGTAAAGGCAACGCCGTCAATCCGTAACGTCAGTTACAATAAAACGCTTATATTTACGCATTCTATTCGCATTACAGCTTATTTATAGCTGCCATAATTAAGTTCACAGTCCAAACAGAATTTGTGGTATGTTTAAATTAACATGACTCTATATTTAGATGCAGTGAAATATCCAGAAGTATTATCATATTCCAACAGGTTATCTTTTAGTCCCAAATAATAGGAGCAAGCCTGCTTTCTTCTACTAGTCATATTTATTTTACCTGCGCTTGATGCCGCCCTAGTCGTGGTCGCGGATGGACCGGGGATTAGTCCACCACTCGCAGAAAGGCCGACTGCAAGAGGGCAACGCCTAAGCAGCACTTTTGTCTGTTACCGAGGCGTCGACAGGGATAGTACCCGAAAGGGTAAGCCATCGAGCTGACCACCAACGGCAAGAAATCGTTACCAGTAAGTAGTCAATCCAATAACGGCGTATACGACAGGTTAAGCGGGCATATCACCCGAGATGGATTAGACGGAGTGTATCCAAACCACCATAGCCTACCAAAAAAGGCGTATTTATTATCATTACCGGATCTGCAATCAAGCCACATGATCATCTTCAGAACCGTAACGAAGCCTTTATTTACTCGTGGACATCATGTCCACCAGTATAAAAATCCATTATGAAAAGTGGCCTTATTTTAATAATTAACTTACAACTTTATTACCAGTCTAACATGTTTAAATTGTCTTTAATTGCCCTTAGTTTAAAAAAATCTAACTTAAACGTTTTACTTGACAGTGTTTATACTTCAAAACTTCTAAATAGCAATCTATTTACATCACACAACAGTTAATTTAAATATTAATTAGCCTTTGTCGCTGCCAGCAAACTTGAAGAGTCCAAAATAATTAAGTTTCAATCAATGGCTATTAGACAAAAATAGTCTCGAATGTTCCCGAGGTAATAAAATTAACGGTTATTATTAATGGCAAATCTTGTTTAATGATAAAAATTTGCTATGTTTTTGCTACAAATTTAAATAAATTCTTCCAGGACATCTGTAAAGATATCCTGCCGGATTCACAGTCGAAATCAAATCAAATGAGCTGGTGGTCTCTTCAAGAGGCGAAAAAATACGCATAATGTACTATGACAATCCATTCTGATCTTTTTTCGCCCCTTCAGCTAAGGTGCGACAATAGACAGCGCAAAAGAAATGACGGTGCATCGCGAGTTGTGTTATGAAAAATTTATTCAATAACAAATAATATGTAAAAATAAAATTAATTGCGTTTTATTAATGTTTTATTGTTACGTGGAATGACGGAGTAAGAATACAATTCATTACCCCCTTTCTTGCTCGTGGGCTGTGGACAAGGGCTGGTGAATTGTATTCTTACTCCGTCATCATACAAAATATAATAAAGAAAATGAATGGAAAATTAATATATTAATGGAAAATTAATAATTAATAAATTAATAGTGTGTGTGACGATTTAGCGATATGTATGGCGATTCGCAGAGATTAGCGGCGTTTTCAGCGATTAGCAGTTGAGCGTATAATAATATTTATCATAAATGGCGGCGTAAAAACGAAACGAGTTAATACTAAGACGACGGATAAAACTACCTACATAGATTTTTTATGCAGAATACGAAGCGTTACTTAAATTATTATTTTTATTATATTATAAGCGATATATTGGCGTATAGGAAGCGTATTTAAGCGTTTAATGTTTTTAAAGAGTAGCGAAGCGAAACAAGATGGACTCCTAAGTAAAATGCGTAATTTATTTTCAATTAACGAAAGCGATACAAATGTATTAAATATTATTGAAATAATTTAGAAAAGTTTGCGTATGATTCTTAGTTATTTAGTTTACAAGGCACAGGTTATTCAATAATGCGATGCTAGACGATTTTTATCGAATAGATATGGTTACGTGTTATGGCGGCGAGAATACCTTGTAAATTTGCGGACGTTGTGTAGTGTAAATATGATTGAGTAAATAGATCCGGCTCGAAGGACCAAAAAGGGGGTTGTGTGGTTTTATTCTAGGAAAGGCTGGGTACCTGTAATGTCCTTCGATAGTTCACTGGTCGCAGCAACATTTTTATTTCCTTCGGCTCGCTGATCGTAATGTTCCCACACAAAGTTCATCAATAATTACACTTCACGAACAATATTGATTTAGGTAATGAATTTTACCGAGCGGCGCGTGCGCAATTGCGTTTATTAGTTTTAGGAGTTCAACTCAACTTTATGAAAGCGTAGCGATTTTTTTTACGAGGCGGCCATTTCTTGACTTCTTGTTTTTAACTAACTTTTTCTTTTATTTTTATTGGGGAAGCGGATATGAGAGGGCGTGGCCAAGAAAGGATGCGTTCGGAAATGTATATAAGGATTGTGTACCTTTGTAATGCGTAAAGTGTGGAGTGTATTTAATATTTTATTTAAATTATAAAGGGCGCGTACAAAGATACTTTCAGATATTTCGAAACATCTACATCATTATGCCGAGAGTGCCACTCACTTGAGTCTCTTAGCCTTAACAAATACTATATCTGAATATTAAAGTACACTACAAAATCAGAGTTGCTGAACGTTGTTGCACAGGTAATCAATCCTTACTTTATATAACTTCTTCTAAATGCTTATTAAGGTTAAGGTTAAGTTTAAGATTGTTCTAGGATTGTTCTACTATCGAGTAAGCGAATTATTTTCTATTTTGTTACAGTCATTCGAGTATGTTATAGTTTAATAGTTATTCATAGTAATTAGAATGCATATTTTCAAAAAGAAAACAGAATATAACAGTTATAGTGATTTCAAAAATGTGTTTTTAAGAGTTAGACTCTTAAACAGACATTTTTACTTTAAATGCTACAGGAACTGGATATATGTAGGCATTGTAAGTCGTGTCGACCGTATAAGTAGGTTTGAAACGGTGGCGACTAACGGCGATATTAAAACAAAGTTTATCTTACTTATGCGAACGTAATCAATAATTTATTCAATTTCTAATGAACATTTAACAAAGTATGTTTATGTTGCAAATTAAGTGTAACTGACTTTATACATTGCCATCAAATTTACACGAAACAGCGATAACAAAATTGAAAACTTTACATGTCTCTAATTCATTAAAGAAACGATATTTTTACATCAAATTTTTCATAGGTTCCTACCACCACTACCTAACTCCCGTTGTACCATTACAAATAAACAAATGTTAATAACCTATTCATTAAGAAACCAACTGAAGATAAGCACTAAAATAAATAACTTGACAGACAATGTCACTTATGTGAATTAATTGACAGAGTAACACTCCAGACTTCCTTACTACGTATCTATACCAATAAATAAAATTGGTGTGTCTGTTTGTAATGTCAAAATAATAGACTTTTTTCATGCTCACACGGTTATTTGCACGACACCTATGCCTAAAATAGCAATTAAAAAATTTTTGTCTGTCTGTCTGTCTGTCTGTTTGTTCCGGGTAATCTTCAAAACGGCTGGACCGATTTCAAAAATTCTTTCACCAATGGAAAGCTATAATATCAGGGCGTAAACTAGGCTATATTTTATCCCGGTATTCCCACGGGAACGGGAACTACGCAGGTAAAACGACTATAACCTATAACCGAAGCGAAGCGAGGGCGGGTTGCTAGTACTTGAATATAATTGTCGAAAATCAATAACAATGCTCTATTTCATTGCAGGGGGCATTTTTAAGTTTATATACCTTTTTTACATAAAATTTATGTATTCTTACTTAATACAAGTCAGAAAAACCATTCTCACCAGCCCCTGATGCCGCTCTAACCGAGGTCGCGTTTACCGGTTGGATATTAGTCCATCCTATGCAGAAAGGCCGACCGCGTGAGGGCGACGCCGCGAATATTATTCTTGCTGGAGTAGCGACGAAAATGGTACCCGAAAGGGTACCCGCCGGACCGACCGCGAATATCAAGGAATATATACCATACGTCCGGAATCCGTACGTTGGGTTATAATGCCGTATGCCGCCCTTCCAACAGCCCAAAAAAAAGGTATGCCCATTCTCATTCATAGAAACAAATCACGGACCAAAGAAAAAGCATCCCACTGGAACGTTTCATCATCACAGCTCATATATGTCCCACTACTAGGCTTGAATCTCCTCCACACTGGGAGGGAAATGGACTTTCTATACCAAGTTCAGGCGTAACCAACTTGGCCCTAACCCTATACCAACATGTCTAATCAGCATGGTATAGTAGGTAAATTGTGGAGGAGGCGAGGCTAAGCGTTAGGCGTCAATATATAAGATATCATCATCATTTCAGCCTATCGCCGTTCACTGCTGGACGTAGGCCTCCCTCATATTATGCCACAAAGTGCGGTCCTATGCCGCCTGCATCCAACGACGCCCAGCAACTTTTACCAGGTCGTCAGTCCACCTAGTGGGGGGCGTCCTACACTGCGTCGTCCAATACGTGGTCGCCACTCGAAAACCTTTCTTCCCCAGCGGTTGTCGATTTGTTGAGCGATGTGGCCTGCCCATTGCCACTTCAGCGTACTAATTCTTCGTGCTATGTCGGTTACACCCGTTCTTCTAAGGATTTCTGTATTCCGGATTCTATCTCGCAGAGAAATCCCGAGCATACCCCGTTCCATAGCACGCTGAGCGACTTTGAGCCTTGTTATGAGGCCTACATTTAGGGACCACGTTTCTGTGCCGTAAATCATCACTGGTAACACACACTGGTCGTAGACCTGTGTTTTAAGATATCGATAATATTAAAAAATTACTCAATGAAGAGCTCATAAAACTTAACCTTTTCATCTTTGAAGTAATTTTGAAGTTTTATGATGGTTGCTCTAAGCTCTTCGTCGAGATCAATTTACGACTATTAATAGTGTATAGACCATACACTCCTTGCAAAAATAGTCTTCCATGCAAAAAAACCATTTCAGTAAAGTAACTCCTACCTTGGGATGAAACGATACCATTCAGATATCGGTACTGTATCGATCTTTGAGTATCGGTACTTAATTAGGGTCAATTGAAAAGTATCGATACTTACTGGTATGGAATCGTTATCGAATGAAGAGTATCGATACCATATGAGTACTCGTTAGTATTGATTCATTACTACCCCTACCTAAAGATTCAGTATTAGATAACCGAATTTCATCTTTATTAAACTAAATTTCAAACTAGATTAACTTGTGGTTCCTATATATAATCCAACTTCTTAAACCTAAGTCCTCAATAAAGAGAGCGTTGGCGAAGGCTCAGACTGAGGCTCAGCATGATGCCGATGATTTCGAAACTTCAAGTTTAAAATGAGAATAAGTGGACATGTAACTATTTAATTGATAAAGAGTATAGGGAAAATTTTATTAATTTGACTGCATAAAAATCAAAATTGCAAAGCCCAAGAACAAGCATCAGGACACCTTGACATCAGGCATAAGGACTCAAGTGTTAGGGTAATTTTATAAGAAACTCTAATTTTATCATATTGCACTTCCACTAGTTTTTTTTTAAGTTTCCTGTGAATCACCTTACTAATTTCTATAGTATGCTATCCAGTAATCCTAACACATTTTACAAATAAAATTAATTTTGGCAGGAATGTCAAAATGGCGCAGTATACCGCTTTTATATATTATTCATTATTTTTAGGATTTCCAGTGTTATATAATATTAAATATTTTCGCTGGCATTTTATGTAATAAAACTAAAAATAAAAAAATAGAAAAAGTTCTGAAACATGGTGAAAATGTTATAAAGGTGAATTACCTGCATTTTCGTGTTCCTCCAAAATACTCCGTAAAAACTGATTTGGTTATCAGCACCATCATATAATAGCAGCAGAATCGTTAAGCTCACAATATATTCGGCTGAAGGACTTTATAGGGTCATGACTTAGAATAATAACGTATAGAAGGATAGTGTTCATACGTAAGCCATCAAAAATATGAAGCAAACAATACTACATGCGTGCACATGTACACACGCACACCACTATACAAATTATGAAATCAGATTTTGTTTTTATTAACATAAATCGTCAGAAAACTTTTAAAAGTAATGTTAATATACTTTTATGTTTTTCAAATGTGTTGTGAGACCCTTAGAATGCACAAACCGTCATAATTACCTATTTATTTTTTAAGAGTTGCGTACGTACGTGCAGTACAGTGACCTTGCACATTACGAAACGGTTCCAGCGTAAGCTCCATTAGGCTCCAATTGAAATGCTTCACCTTTTGTGCGCGAACTTACCTTCTATACGTTATTATTCTAAGGGTCATGAATAAATTTTAATAAAACGTTACAAAAAAGAAGAACGGCCAATAATATAGTCGTGTATTTCAACACAATTTCTTCCTCATCAAACATTACGTTGTTTACTCAAGCGCAAGCTTAATCATAGTGACGCTTAAGTAAGTGAATAATACATAAACGCTTCTCTCAGTAATCTCTATTTTCGCGCCAATTCCTGTCGACGGAAATGAAATTATTTATCTTTCAAAAAACAAAACATATGCGTATAAGTAAAAATACAGTTGAAAGAACGAATCCTAACTTAGATTTATAAATGCGAAATTAAGTTTATTTGTTTGTCGCGTCTTACACCTAAGTCACTAAACCGATTTTAAAAATTTTTCCTCAATGGAACGCTAGAAAATAGTCTATATTGTATCTGTATTCCCGCGGGAACGAGTTTAGAACCGCGAGAAATGGACTGATTTAAAAAATTCTTTCACCAATAGAGTGCTACATTACAGCGGGTAACATAGGCATATAATTTAAGCCCATATTCCCACGGCAAATCCTAAACCCTAATCATCATCATCATCGGCAGTTCAGCTTAAGTTACACTGTTGGGCTCGAGCCTCCTCCACAATAGAAGGGAAATTGACCTTATTTTACCATTCTGGTCAGACAGGTTGGTATAGGGTTTTATTTCTAGTTTTCCTTTTCTTGCATAGATGTTATAATCGTCTTTTTCGACATCCACGGGCAAGATAGGGAGTGATAAATTGTATTCTTACCCCGTCACCACACGAAATACAAACAAATTAGACAAGTACACTCTAAACAAGAGAAAAATCTCGAAAATAACAAAGAACTTATAATACTCACCTGTGTGAGCCATCGTATATTAAGGTCTACTACTACTCATACTTTCAGCAGATCATAATTGCAGAAACAGCTACCCTAGTCCGAATAGCAACAATATTCTTATACGCACCAGTCAACAATGAGCGAAAAAAAATCAATTTATATTTATATGAGACGTAGGTACGCCCTTTTAAACGAGTATTCAAACGCGAAGTTTGTAACATAATTTAGAAAACATGTACCTCGTAAAAGGATGTTGAATTATAAATGTTTTACGAATATAGTAATGGAAATATTTACGATAGCAATGAATTATATATATATCGGTACATTTTTTATTGAGCCAATAGTCTATAAACAACATTATGTGCCTACTCTTCATTGCTTAAGGTGGTGCAAGTGTCTACCCTTTTTTTTTTTTTTTTTTTGGGTGGGCTGCGGTCGGCGCGCCTCCGCACCACTCCGTCCGGGGCGACAGAGGGGCTTAAGCACGCAACTCCCGCAACCCACCCGAACACCACGTCGCCTTCGTCGTTGGGCCGACCACTGGAGCAGGGTTACTTGTCATCAGTGGTCGGCCCGACGGAATACCCCCTACCCGGGGTACCCTCCCATCGACCGACGTCCCCCCCTCGGGGAGAACGTCGGTCTTTCCTCACGCGGTCGGCCTCTCGGCGGGTGACGGACTAATCCCCGGTCACGTCACCCGCGGCCTCGGCTAGGGCGGCATTGCACGCAGGTACTCCCGCCTGCGCCGCCCCAGTCGCCGGCGGCGGGTCGCATCATCGACGCTGTGCTCCTCGCGCTCGCGACCCGCCGCCTCCTTCTGCGAGATAACTGCCTCGCAGAAGGCTGCGACCGCGTCCCAATTCTTGATGCTGCCGAGCATCTCCGTAGCGATGGTCGGTAGCGTCAGGTCTGCACCGATGATTGCGACGAGTTCACGACGCGGCTCTGCCCAAGCGGCACAGACCTCGAGCGTGTGCTGCGCCGTGTCCTAGTCGCAATCGCAGTGGTGGCAGGACGGAGTTCTCTCCCTCCTAGCGACCCTGTACAGGTACTTGCCGAAGCATCCATGCCCCGTCAAGACCTGTACGAGTCGGAAGGAGAGCACCCCGTGCCGCCTTTCTAACCACTGCATCAGCACCGGCCGGAAGGCCTCCACGGTCCAAACACCGTATCGAGGCCTCTCCAGCCGGTCTGCCCAACGGGCGATGACGTCCCGGCGGGCGTCGACGCGCCAGGCGGTGAGCTCCTTCAAGGAAACAACACCGCCCCCCCCGCGCACCCCCGACACCCGCCGATACAAGTCGGCGAGCATTTCCGCCTCCAGGTCCCACGGGGGAGTCCCGGCCAATAGGCACGCCGCCTCCGTCGCCACCGTGCGGTACCCGCGGATGATCCTGACCGCCATGACCTTCTGTGGACGCCACAGAAGGGCCCTAAGTCGGGCGGTCATGGATCCCGCCCACCAGTAAGTGTCTACCCTAATGATAATAAGATGCCGCCCTTACGTATTTCATCTCAATCTATTTAAGTCCCACTGTTGGTTTCAGACCTCCGTAATAGGAGGGAAATCGACGTACTAAGCCACGTTGATCAGAGGTATAGGGAATATGATTTTGTATCGAACTTTCCTTCTCTTGAATCGGTGTTTTCCTCCTCTTGCATTATCATTCCTTACAACATCCACCAGCAAGAGAGGGGTAGTTAATTGTATTCCCATTCCGTAACAACACGGATAACATATGTATTAATAATATGCGAATACAGTACAAAAATAAAAAAGAAAGTTACGAAATTAACTAAATTACAATTATTATAAACTCAATACAATTATTAATAGACACATCAAATTAAAAATCTAATATAATTTTCGTGTCCCTCGATTTACTTAAATAATAGCTCCTTTAAGGCCCGTGGAAGTCTAAAGCTGCCCTAAAGACTCTCACCGAAATTGCTCGAAGATCTCGTATAAGTGTGAATGTCTTCAAAATCTCTCTACGCCAATCGTCTGTCTTCGGTTTCCATATTTTTTCACACTTCAAAGCATTTTTCAATTGTGAAAAATGAATATTTCATACTCTTATTTGCTTTTAGTGCGAACAAAAAGTGGCGACAGATGAAAGAATGTCATTAAGGTTCTATTCGGTTTCATAAAATGTGAAGTAACATGTTAAAATTTAAGCTTATTGAACATTTCTAACTGAGGCTATTTTGTGGAATTTTTCTTTTTTTTTTTTGCAAACTATGGCAAACGAGTAGACAGTACACCTGATGGTAAAAGATACAGCCGCACCTTTGTTGGACCGCTGCCTACCGTAAAGAAAATAAAAGGAGTATGAATGCATGCAATGAGGTTCGGTTATACTAAAAGCATCATCAAAACTCACCACACGCAAACACCTTCATAAAGTTGGTCTCCCGGCTCTCTCGCTCACCGAATGAAACGCAGTAACAAATTGCTACTACTCAGACGTCGATTTTCTGCGCGAGTGTAGTATTACCCCGAGCGGACCGACCCTCGGCTATAGATAGGCAACTGTCAACAGTGTGGTCCTACCACTATTTCAAATTCAAAGCATCACAAAGATAGAAGTCGTAATCACGATGCTTGTAGTAAAATAGTTGAATTTTTTATAATAATTTTAATGAAATTATAATAAGCTTTTGTATAAAATAGCAAAGCTGCTGTAGAATGGTCCATACCGGATTAAAATGAAAGCAAGACTTCTCGGCACTCACGCCAACCCATGTCTATAAGGAGGTACCTATACAGCAAAGACTAACAATCAGATGTGTAAAAATACGACAAAATTTTATGATTTATGTTTGTTTATTTAATTACACTAGATTCATGCACGGAAAGACGTGAAAGACGCCGCGACTCATAAAGTTTTGTTAAATCATAAATTCTGTGTCCTTCAATATATGGTATACTTTCGAATGGCTTATTTGATCTTAGGATATCGTTATTTCTTTGAGTAGCAATGGTCAGACGGCAGTTGCTCCAATATTCTACCGAAACTCTTTACACTTAAAAACCGATCTCATTACTATTAGGAATAACAAAAGGTCAAGGAATGATATACGACCTTCATTACTGAAATACAGCCGGCAGCAAAACAAAAAATGTCTTCTATCAGTAATATTGCAAGAGCTGCAAAAAGTATAGATGTCTATAACATGTATAGAATGCTAAATATAAGTAATAACGGAATATGTACGATGAAGTTTATTCACACTGGTTTAATATCATGAACTAATTCAACCTACTCATACCTACTTAGGATAATATGACCGCCCATATTTATTCGTTACATTCACCTATAACGCATAACGGCTCAAAATCAAGAAGAAAGTGCTACATAGTCAAACACCACTTGATAGCTATGACTAAACAAAAATTAAAATTTCTTATGAATTTCATTGTAAAGCATACATACTCTTATTTATGGCTAAGTCCGTTATTAGAGCCGGTCCGTTGTTAGTTCTGGTCCATTATTGGATTAGGAGCGTTGTGTATCTACTCTAAGAAATGCCAAAACCGTAGTCGGCCACATGCGCGTATTAAATTTGTATTAAGACTCACATCAATGTTGAATATTGCAACTCTATGTGTAAGCAGCATCGAAGCAACTTGGTGCACCTTTTCTTTTGCAATCGATGAACACACACTCACACTCCGTGTGAGTGTGTTTTATATAAAAGACCATTTGGCAGTTCATTTAAAAAATGGATAACGAGCGTATTTCAATCAAAAGAATGCGGCGGACCGTGCAGCACGTTAACCGTCAGCCACATTTATAAGTTTCTTCTCAGTTTTCCAAACAGACGTTTTGTCTCTCACTTTGCTGAATATTTGCTAATATGCCACGCATACATCATAAAAATTGCTTCAGTGTCAGAAACAAGGAACACCAGTTCAATGTTCCTAGTTGCCGATCCTTATAATATCTTCGAATGTTGTTGGTGCATGTCTGTAGTCCAGCATCTTTTCAACAATTGAAAACAGGTAATGGACATCTATATGTCTAACCTTGAAACTATTACACTTACTGGAGAACGATTCACATTGGAATAATACAGTCTAAGATTCCGAGATAATTTCATCGTCATATCAACTTTGCATATTGTATGTGATTATCATATCAACATCTTCCCAGTCGCATTCAGAAGTTTTGTGGGTTAAAAATTTAGAGATGAACTAAATGACGGTATTTTGCATCATGTGCGCTGTGAAATTAAATCCCACACAACGAATTGTTGTAGAAATTGACAATGAGATACGGATTGATAGAAGACATTTGCTTATTAATGACAAATAAAGTATTGCCGTGTTTAAGCATGACAGCATCAAAGCGTGATAAAAAACAGTATTACACTAAAGCATTGGCCGAAACAGAACGTACAAACGTACATTTTAATCAACAACAAAGGATTGCGTGCGAAACGTTGATATAAACGTTCCTACTTTCATTGCTAATGGCGAGGATAAGTTCGCAAAATAAAGTAGTCGTAGCCAATGCTAGCCAATACTTCATATGGAATACTACGACTTTATTAGAAGGCGGACTAACTGGACATTTGAAGTTACCATTGAATGTGCATATCAACGGAACACTAGCTTGCAACATCGCCAAAAACAGCGCAGTAGCGAAGACTTCACAGGTATTCAAGGTAACTGTTTGGGACAAATGCACAATGGCCCACAATAGATCACTGTAAGCACTGGACAGCACGTTGAAAGATCTCAGTGACAATGAAAATATTTTGGTGGAACATTTTTCCTGTTGTCAGGAGATTTCCGTGACACCGCATTCTTCAATTTACCTACAGATTTTTGTTACTTCACAGACTTGAAAGAGAAGCTTATCCAATGCGTTTTCCGGTCATAGCGTAACAGTTCAATAAGCATAATTATCTGACTGAACAAGCAATGTTAGCTGTATAAAAGAAAGATGTCGATTTCACTTAGAAGAGTTTATGTGGACCTTATACTGCAGACAGTTATGGTGCGACGAACCAATAAGCTTCGAATTATTCTACGTGTAAAGCAAGATTAATTTCTGTTTATGGATCATAATGTTAAAATATTGATTAAAAGAAGCAATAGTCAATCTCTTCGTGCCAAGTCTTGTCCACGTGTACAAGACAAGATAACTTCGACTGTAGCGAGAAAAAGAACGGATATCGTTTCAGGTAGTAATCTAACACGGCACACAGTGAGTCCAAAATTCGTTGCAATTATTGCCATTCGGAAGGTGTAAATATATTAATTCATGTCGGGAAGATATGCCTGTTTGTGAACATTGTGTGTTTAATTACCCTTCGTTATATAACATTTAAAACCTCGTTATGCAAAATTTTTTTAAAGCTTAAAAAACATTATTTTCAATGTTCTTGGTCACTGAAGTACTAAGGTATCTCACGTTCTAAAAGTCATCGTCATTACAAAGATTTATATCTACCCTTTATAGAATTAGTTATTAATTTTTAACCCATATTTTTGATTCATAATTATTGCCAGTACTAAAAGAAAATGATTCTATATGAAAAGCCTATATTTTTTGGTCAGTTATTTATTTATTAAACATTACATTTATGGTAACTACTGTATTACAATTTATTTATATGAAAACTAACATATCTAATACTACCACGGCATCGGCACGCGGCCACACTGAGATACATCGAACAACTTGAAAGGCATAAGACTAAATTATAATTCATTTTTAAAAGGCGGCTTACTTTACCTTAAATATTAATAAAATTTCTAACAATATTATATAGTTTTTTTTTTTTTAATTATAGTTACTAAATGAAACAAAAATGAATCCAAATCACAGCTCTAGGTAACTGTCTGAATATAAATCTTAAGAGCGTTATCGGTAATAAGCGGCCGTAAACCCAAAAATGTGGTTTTTTGAGGACTGGTTACTCGTTCATCATAATAGCTTACTAAAAATTTATATAACCACTACATTAAACACATCTTTATATTGTGCTTGTACAGAATTATAACTCAATATTGTAACTATTTTATTAAAGGTAAGGGTATTTTGAACTTAAGTTAATGAGATTTTACGAAAACGCTGAGTTTTGAAGTTCAGGTAAGAAAAAACGATAAGTCGTGGCAGCTCGAAAAAAATTGTAGATGTTAGGAAAATTACTGTTCTTGGGTATGTATAAAATGAAATTCAAGATTTCTTCCTTTTAAAACTAAAAAAAAAAATATTTCCTTAAGATTAATTTGACGAAAATGGCTCCTGTAAAACATTTAATTTTGTGAATAATACTAACCTTGGAATATTTAAAAAAATATCCACTATTTGTTCGACTATTGTAGAAGCAGTAAAAAAAAAGCAAATTGAAATACGAATAGTCACCCTCGTAATTAAATTTTAAATATTACTATAAATTGAACGGCATAATTGTTCATAAGCCAGTCGCGCCTTGGCGCTCAACGGAGCAGGGTCACGTCGCTCGAGCTCTCCGCACACAGCGTAAAAGACGACAATACGAACTTGAGCGTATACTGCGACTGATCGGTTTTGATTCGTAAGTATTTATTACTACCTAATTCTTTTAATTACTTTCATGCGATCTCTATAAAGAATAATATAGAATCTTTTTAAGTTTTAGGTGATGGGTCGAAAAAGCAGATTGTATCTTGGGAACAAAATCGGTTACAAGGCAAGGAAAAAGAGAACACACGACAAAACTGTAAGGTACTTATAGTTTCAAAAGAGTAAACGAAAAGAGAAGTGAGCCGTCACTCAGGACGCCTGGCAGATGTGAAACATCAAAATTATTTTGAAGTCGTTACCGCAAAGCGTGGCGTTAACGCCGCTTTTAATGCCACGCGACGATCAGGTTCACCCCACCTATAGATATTTCACATCAAAAATCCGAACGGAACATTTATGCAGCCTCATCTTCTGAAGATTATCAGCTAACTCAAATTTAATGTTTAATAATTACTAACCATACACAATATAATTTTTTCATAGAGAATCATTTTCTTCTTGTACTAGCAATAAATATGTAGCAAAATGTGGATCAAAATTTAATAACTAATTTCTGTAGTGGGTAGTTTTAAATCTCTGACTGGACTTGTTAGACATCAATGGCCATGGCGACTAGGGCCATACTCGACTACTGCACGGCAGCCACGGAGACAGCGTGCCTCTTGGCCGGAACTCTCCGGTGGGACCTGCAGGCGGAGGTACTCGCCGAGCTTTACCTGCGAGTATCAGAGACGCGAGCCACATATAGCCTCAATCAAGGTGATTGCCGCCTGGCGGGTCGACGCCCGCCGAGACGCCATTGCTCGTTGGGCAATCGGACTGGAGAAGCCTCAATACGGTATCAGGACCGTCGAGTCCTTTCAGCTGGTGCTGATGGGGTGGTTGGGTCGGCAGTACGGGATACATTCCTTCCGACTGGTACAGGTATTGATGGGTCACGATAGCCAAGTACCTGCGCAAGCTCGTTAGGAGCGAGAGCACACCACCATCCTGCTACCACTGCGATTGCGACGTGAGCACGGCGCAGCACAGGCTCGAGGTGTATGCCTCGTGGGCAGAGCAGCGCCGTGAACTCGTTGCAATCACCGGTGCCGACCGGACCCTGCCGACCATCACTAGGGAGATGCTCAGCAGCGTCAGGAACTGGAACGCGGTCACCGCCTTCTGTGAGGCTGTCATCTCACGAAAGGAGACGCCGGCTCGTGTGTGATTAATCTTTGGTCACACGTTCCGCCACCGGCGACTCGGGCGGCGCAGATACGAGTAACCGCGCCTCACGCCGCCCTCGGCGAGTCCACGGGTGACCGGACCGGGGACTTTAGTGTGTCACCCGCAGAGAGCCTGACCGTGTGACGGCGACCGAATAAATAAAAAAAACGGCGAAAAAATAAAAAAACCCCAATCGACGTCCCTATCCCGGGACGTCGATTGGGGTTTTTTATTTTTTTTTAAATTATTACACAATAATGTGATAATTTAAAAAAAAATAAGTTGTCGAGTCTCGAACCCGAGACCAGAGTTCCCGCCGGCGAGCACGTTACCACGAGATTACCGCTTGTTGGCGATTCGACTTTGAATTTTTCTAGTACATAAATTACCCATCCAACTTTGACCCTTAAAATCTTTTTAACGAGGGCCCAGTTGACCCTAATATTTGGTAGTTGTGATACCCTCGTGCCCTCTCTACCACCCCACCAAAAATCATGGAAATCCCTGACCCACACGTCTGAGGGTCTCCTTGTAAGTTATACTCTGTGCCTATATTTTACTATTTCCTGTACTTTGCATATTAAAAATACAATTTTAACCGTTTTACTGTTATGAGATTTGGTTTTTAATTAAAAATTTTAATTTACATAATGTTGATTTTTGAAAATCTCCTTCTCCAAAGAATATGTTAGAGATTGATTATAAGCGCCAAGGCTCAAGATTGGTCATTCTATGAACTTGCGTGTGTGTAGTCCATTAGTGTGCGTCGATATCGGACCGTAGCAAAATACCTAAAATGCGAGAAGTGCCGATTACCGATAACGCTCTTAAACTGTACCAGTGCCAAGTAAGCCAACTTTTTTGGTGCATTTAAAAAAAAATCTCTCCGCTTATTTTGTAATCTGATCACTAAATCTAAAATTTACTTTGAAACAGCTTTATCAATTCAGAATACTAAACACAGTTGGTGGAACACAGTTCCATTTAGGTATATACCTAGAAATAATTTCCATGAAGTGACGGAGTAAGAATACAATTCACCACTCCCACTCATCTTGCCCGTGGATGTCGTAAAAGACGAATAAGGGAATTAATATGCACATAACATCTGTGCAAGAGAAGAAAAATTCGAAATTAACCCTATAGAAACATGTCTGATCAGCATGGGATAGTAGGTCAAATTCCCATCCATTATGGAGGTGACCCAAATCCAACAGTGGGACGTATGTGGGCTGCGATGATGATGATGATACCTATTAAATCGTGACAAATTTAGTCAGGCAGCCAGTAAAAATAAAGAATGAAACTTTCAAAACAATTTTATAGTCAGTTATTCCCACACATCTATACCAATAAATAAAATTGGAGTGTCTGTTTGTAATGTCAAAATAATAGACTTTTTTCATGCTCACACGGTTATTTGCACGACATCTATGCCTAAAATACAGATTAAAAAATTTTTGTCTGTCTGTTTGTTCCGGGTAATCTTCAAAACGGCTGGACTGATTTCAAAAATTCTTTCACCAATGGAAAGCTATAATATCAGGGTGTAAACTAGGCTATATTTTATCCCGGTATTCCCACGGGAACGAGAACTATGCGGGTAAAACGACTAAAACCGAAGCGAAGCGAAGGCGGGTTGCTAGTTTAAAAATAAACCTGTAGAAAACTTACCTAAACTAGTTATAATCCATCATAAAGTTAAATTAAGATGTTTCATATTTAAAAAAAATACACAAATTGCCAGTGCACAAATTATACGTTCCAAGATATAATTATAATATTTTTAACTTATTACAGAAGTAACACATTAGGCAATGTTTCTGTCCATCACACAACTTAATAAATTGTCTTTTTTTATTGGGATTTTTTTATCCGAGACAAGCGGTGACTAGGTGTTTTGCTAATCAGTATGAATGATTTAACCTTAATTTTATATGACAATAATATAGTTATAAATTATAATTCATAAATTATATTCAACATAATTTACAGATTTAAGAATAAAAGAAGAAATAGTTATTATTATAAATAACTTTTCTTTTTTTTTTAAACCACCCTTTTTTTTTGTGGGTGGGTCGCGGTCGGTGCGCCTCCGCACCTCTCCGTCCGGGGCGACAGAGGGGCTTAAGCACGCAACTCCCGCGACCCACCCAAAAACCACGTCGCCTTCGTCGTTGGGCCGACCACCGGAGCAGCGTTAACTTGTCGTCAGTGGTCGGCCCGACGGAATACCCCCTATTGGGGTACCCTCCCATCGACCGACGTCCCCCCCTCGGGGAGGACGTCGGTCTTTCCTCACGCGGTCGGCCTCTCGGCGGGTGACGGACTAATCCCCGGTCACGTCACCCGCGGCCTCGGCTAGGGCGGCATGAGGCGCAGGTAGTTGCGCCTACGCCGCCCCAGTCGCCGGCGGCGGATCTCCTCATCGAGGCTGCGCTCCTCGCGCAGGCGATCCGCCGCCTCCTTCCGCGAGATCACTGCCTCGCAGAAGGCTGCGACCGCGTCCCAATTCCCGACGCTGTCGACCATCGCCCTAGCGATAGCCGGCAGCGTCAGGTCCGTACCGATGATTGCGACTAGTTCACAGCGCTGCACTGCCCAAGCCCCGCAGGCCTCGAGCGTATGGCGCGCCGTGTCCTCGTCGCAATCGCAGTGGTGGCAGGACGGTGTACTCTCCCTCCTAACGACCTTGTGCAGGTATTTGGCGAAGCACCCATGCCCCGTCAAAACCTGCACCAGTCGGAAGGAGAGCACCCCGTGCCGCCTCTCCAACCACTGCACCAGCACCGGCCGGAAGGCCTCCACAGTTCGCACCCTGAACCGAGGCCTTTCCAGCCGGACTGCCCAACGGGCAATGACGTCTCGGCGGGCGTCGACGCGCCAGGCGGTGAGATCCCTTAACGAGACCACACCGCCCCCCGCTCGCACCCCCGTCACCCGCCGGTATAGTCCGGCGAGCATCTCCGCCTCCAGGTCCCACGGGGGAGTCCCGGCCAATAGGCACGCTGCCTCCGTCGCCACCGTGCCGTATCCGCGGATTTTTAAACCACCCTATGGCACGACGCCTTTGTCATTGAGCTGACCACTGGTGTAGAGTTCCTTGACTTCAGTGGTCGGCCCGAGGGAATACCTCCAAGGTATTCCATCATCATGCTCTCCCATCAACGTCCCCTTCCCGGGACGCCGATCGCCGTCGCTAGGCTAGCCTCTCCGCGGGTGCCGGCCTAAATCCCCAGTCCAGATTATAAATAACCTAACTCAATATCACAACATCCATCAGCTGGTTTTACATCTCCTATCTCTACTCTTTCCCGTATGATGACGGAGTAAGAATACAGTTCACTACTCCCTATCTTGCCCGTGGATGTCGTAAAAGACAGGGATATAATATTCACAATATCAACTGTGCAAGAGAAGGAAAACTCGAAATTGGTATCCGCCTGGTCAGCTAGGTATCATCATCATTTCAGCCTATCACCGTCCACCGCTGGACGTAGGCCTCCCTTATGTTACGTCACAAAGTGCGGTCCTGTGCCGCCTGCATTCAACGACGCCCAGCAACTTTCATCAGGTCGTCGGTCCACCTATTAGGGGGGGGCGTCCTACACTGCATCGTCCGATACGTGGTCACCACTCAAGAACCTTTCTTCGCCAGCAGTTGTCGGTTCGTCTAGCGATGTGGCCTGCCCATTGCCACTTCAGCGTGCTGATTCTTCGTGCTATGTCGGTTACACCCGTTCTTCTGCGGATTTCTATAGTAGCATGGTATAGTAAGGTAAATTTCTCCTGTTATGTAAGAGGCTCGAGCCCAACAATGGGACGTATATGAGCTGAAATGATGAAGATGACCTCTATCACTATCTATATGGCAAAAAATTCTTCTATACTAAGGTTATCACTAAAACATTCAAAGATTTTTAGGAAAATTTAAATGACATACACCCAAAAGTTACTTCTAACATTAATTGCCCCATTCCCATTTGTTGTATATAATATCACTTTGGATTGATATATGACGACGATCTATCATACTTATGATTGAACAGGATCGGCTCGACCACCGGTGCAATTATTATGTAAGGTAATGTAAACATACAGGTATATAATATTCAAAGCAATGAATCATTTATTGGGGGTTGCTTAAGATAGATCCTTCAACGGCGTTCAAACCTATTAAACAGATATAAATTTATAATAGGAAATAGACAAGATAATAGTTGTAATCTGAGCGCAAACTCTGGTATGATAGAAAGGCAATATGGAACCCCTATACCTGTAGATCTCCCTTCCATCATCTGAACAAAACATTACTTTTGTATATTTTAAGTTCTGTGACTTCAAACGGTGCTTAAAAGTAAGAAATTATATATAGCTGACCTAGCAGATGTTGTTCTGTTCAAATAAGCGCCACCTACCGGGTCTAATTGTGAATCTAAATCCCAAAAAAAAAGAAGGTATAAGAATAATTTGCGATGGTAGTCGAAAGAGTAACCCGCTGCGCCGGCCACGGATGTCAAGGAAGTGGTACCAGAGGTCAGTCCAATAGCGATGAATGGGGGAGCGTGGTGGAATATAGGAGTGCACGCCACCCTGCTATCGCCCCGGACGGAAAAGGCAGGGAATGTCCAAACCATAACCTGCTTCAAAAAAGTATGAGAACAGTTTGTGATATAGTAATTAAAATCGGTAATTGTTATTTTATAACAATAATTAGGTGTTTGTTTTTTTTTTTTGTGTTATGGAATTGTAAATTAAATTTGTGTGGGTAGGAGTAAGGGTTGCCAACCATGCTTTATAATGAAGTATTCCACTTTATTTTTGGTCATTATACTTTATACATTTGCATACCAATAAAGTATGTGAAAATACTATATTTTTCGACCTTTACTGAGATGCGTAACACAAAACACTCATTACGGGTACTTAGCTATCTGACGGTACATATAAGTGAAAACGGACGATGAAAACTATTTATAATTACTGAACGAAATATTAGATGTCATATGTGGTGTGAATCAGACTTTATATGTGCTAAAAGCACAAAAACATGCGTTTTAAGGAAATAAAAACATAAAATTTGAACAATACTTTTTTTCTTCCAAATACTTTATTTTTTTCCTATCCAAATCATTTTATTACTTTTTTTTTGTCAAATATGTTGACAACCCTAGTAGGAGTTCTTATTGTAATGGATTTTTAATACATTTTTTTTAAATTTAATCTTTTCTTTTAATAGTTTTTTTTGTTTTGTTTATTTTAGGAGTGTAAATAAAATAGGTACGCCTAGGTAAATTATATTTGCCAAAAGGAAATGCACGAGTCACTATCCAAATATACCCAAACGGCTTCAAGAGTGCTTATCAAGAAAAATACTCTTAATTTTTCCAAGGTCTCATCATCAGATCATGCCATGACGAGCATAGGACCAACTAGAAAGCATATTCTATCAAACAAAAAAGAAATTCTAAATCGGTCCAGGCCTCTTACAGCGATTAATCGTGGAACATAGATAAAAACACAGGCGAATTGAATTGAAGTTGGTTAAATAGTACGCTTACATAATTATAATTATTGTTTACTCCCAACTTATTCATAACAATTGTACGACAGCGAAAGGAATAACCTTATTTTTTAATTTTAGGTAACGAACACCCATTATCACCAAAACAGTGTCATCACCTTTCTGAGAAGATTCAAAATATCGAGCTTTTATTATAAAAAAACCTGTTCAAAGTTACTATCCTAATTCCCTTCACATGTTTTTTTTTTTCTTCCGTTAAGTCAATATTCTTGTCATTATAATTATAAATATGGTTTTGATAAGCCATCCTGGGACCCAAGCTTGGCTATTTATAAAGTTAGATGTAGTGTCAGCAAAACTTCCAATGTTAGTTTACTTGTATACTTGTTTTGGAAACACACTAATGGTCCCTTTAATTAACAAAAGTGATCCACAGAAACCTCTCGCAGTACTCTGATTTCTGATTCATGAGAATATGTACTCACAGGTACAACTAATTTCATAAAGCGGTTACCGTTTTACCGTCGACTAATAGTCAACAGAGCGTCTTCACCTTCAAGTTCCACGTAATATGGTTAATTTCTTGAGCTCCTGGACCATATTCAAAAACGTCAATAGGTTAAGATTAAGTATTTTGGCCCTTATCGTGGTTTGCTACAACGAACAGCGGTCTAAACCCTGCCATACACTCATCGAGATATCCATTGGAAAGTAGATAACAAAGCGTAGCTTTACTTTTCACGCCACTATCGTATCGAACGCTCCCTATTTTGTCGATTTTTAAGTCACGAGTATAAACATGATGGTACAGTTCCAACATCCCTTATGCTTTAAATGTAAAATTAGATCTACAGATTGGGTAGGTACAAATGTTTTTGCTCATGCAACGAAAGAACAATAGATCGTAGAAAAGCTTATTCATCATTTCAGCCTATCGCCGTCCACTGCTGGACGTAGGCCTCCCTCATGTTGCGCCACAATGAGCGGTCCTGTACCGCCTGCATCCAACGACGCCCAGCTACTTTCTCCAGGTCATCGGTCCACCTAGTGGGGGGGCGTCCTACACTGCGTCGTCCGACACGTGGCCGCCACTCGAGTACCTTTCTTCCCCAGCGGTTGTCGATTCGTCGAGCGATGTGGCCTGCCCATTGCCACTTCAGCGTGCTAATTCTTCGTGCTATGTCGGTTACACCCGTTCTTCTGCGGATTTCCGTATTCCGGATTCTATCTCGCAGAGAAATCCCGAGCATAGCCCGCTCCATAGCACGCTGAGCGACTTTGAGCCTTGATATGAGGCCTACATTTAGGGACCACGTTTCCGTGCCGTAAGTCATCACTGGTAACATACACTGGTCAAAGACCTGTGTTTTCAGACACTGAGGTATGTTGGACGAAAAGATCCTCTTAAGTTTCCCGAACGCTGCCCAACCGAGTTGGATTCGTCGGCTGATCTCTTTCTCGAAATTGGATCTACCTAACTGGACTGTTTGTCCTAGGTAAACATAGTGATCGACAACTTCAAGAATCGCATTGCCAACTAGGACCGGTACAGGAATGACATGGGCATTTGACATGACTTTCGTCTTGTCCATGTTCATTCGTAAACCCACTAGTTGGGATACCCTGCTGAGATCATTGTGCCAAGGTCCTCCATGGATTCTGCCATAACGACTATATCGTCCGCAAATCGAAGGTGAGTGATGTATTCGCCGTTAATGTTGATGCAGAGTCCAGTCCAGTCTAAGAGCTTGAAGACATCTTCCAGTGCAGTGGTGAACAGTTTCGGAGAGATAACATCTCCCTGTCTCACGCCTTTCTGCAACTGGATCGGTTTCGTACTCTTATCCCGGATACGGACTGACATTGTGGCGTTCCTATACAAACACTTCAGCACTTCGATATAGCGATAGTCGATTTGGCACCGCTGAAGGGACTGCAGCACCGCCCAAGTTTCGACTGAATCAAAGGCTTTCTCATAGTCCACAAACGCTAAGCACAGGGGCCGATTATACTCCTCGGTCTTTTGTATAATCTGCCGAAGTGTGAGGATATGGTCTATGGTGCTATAGCCTTTTCGGAAGCCGGCTTGTTCGGGCGGCTGGAAGTCATCGAGCTTGCGCGAGAGTCGATTGGTAATGACCCTCGAGAACAACTTATAAACATGGCTCAGGAGTGAGATGGATCTGTAGTTCTTTAGAAGAGCTTTGTCACCCTTCTTGAAGAACAGCACCACCACACTCCTGGTCCACGACTCTGGAACGTCGCCCCCGAGGATAACGGAATTAAATAGCTTTTGAAGGGCTATTAAGACTGGCTTGCCGCCCGCCTTCAGAAGCTCTGCCGTAATTCCGTCATCTCCCGGTGCCTTACCGTTACGTAGTTGTTTGAGAGCCATTCTGATCTCGTACAAGCTAATGTCCGGGATTTCTTCGGTATAGTGCCGAGTTAGCTTGGATCTGGGATCTTGGACCAAGCCGACAACGGGATTTCGGGATGATTTGTATAACTGTCCATAGAACCTTTCGACCTCTCCCAAGATCTCACTTTGGGATGAAATGACAGTGCCATCGTCGGTCTTCAGCTTAGTCATTTGGCTTTGTCCAATAGAGAGATCTTGTGCGAACACTTTTGAGCCACGATTCCGCTCTATCGCTTCTTTAATACGGAGCGTATTAAATCGGCGAATATCGCGACGCACAGACCTGGAGATCTGCCTATTTGCTGCCTATGTTTGGACCAATCGGCTGAAGACTGCACCGTCACTTCTTTTCTCCGCCCCATGAGCTCGAGAGTCTGGTCAGAAAGTTTTTTAGGTCTATTAACGCGGTGAGCCTTGAAAGATTTCGACCCAACCGCGTGGACAGTTTCCACGAACCTGTTGTTCATATAGTTCGGAGATTCGCATTCATCCAGACATTGGAAGCGATTGTGTAATTCGAGTTGAAAGCCTTCGAGGTTCTGGTATTGGACAGATGTAGGTCGGAGTGTAGACTTCATCAAGCGTGACCGCTCGACTTTTGTGTGGATATTCAATGTGGCTCGTACCATCCGGTGATCGCTCCCAGTTTTAATCCTGCTGATCACTGAGACATCATTAAATATCTGTCGTTTGTCTGACAAGATGAAGTCTATCTCGTTTTTTGTTGAACCATCGGGGCTAATCCAGGTCCATTTCCTTTGTGGCTGCTTCCGGAAGAAGGAATTCATCATAAAGAAAAGCTTATTATTGCATCTAAAATGAAGTCAAAGATCATCGTCTAATGTCTATATAGGTTTACTTTAGTATTTAAACATTTTTGTGTTTAAAAATTAGATATAAGATATATTCAATTTTTAAATACAAAATTGTTTTTGCATATTTTACTATAAGCTTTCTACAGTGATCGCTGCCATAAACATTCAACCACCTATACCGCGTGGCACTGGCTAACGTAATAACCTTGAAATATAAATTATATATTCAAGTGTAACACACTTGCGCGCGAGTGTCCAGCCGTTAGAGTGGTAGTCAAGGAGGACTTAAACTTCCAAATCGACATGGCAGAGGTTAATACATGTAAAACTTCACCAGAGGGTCCCGGCCAGGCCGGGGAATCCCTTGCTGTGCCGATGCCTGGGCGCGACGAGGAGTCGCATCTAAGTTCCGGCACAGTCAGCTCTCAGTCGTATGGGTGGGGGGCAACTTCTGCAGCAGTCGCGAGCCCGGCGAAACAAGAGGCTCTAGGGAGACCAAAAAGGAGGAAGAAGGGCAGTTTTAGAGTGGAGACTGCCCACATGCGCACTGTGCGCCTAATAAAGGATGCGGCGCGGAAGGCACTAGCTGCTGCCGCTGCCGCGAGCGACGAGAGCGGTGTGACCGCAGCCACCGCAGCGCCGTCGCGGAACGGGGACGCCTGTACTGCCAGGTCGTCAGGAAATGGAGAGGGCGACGAGGGCGTATCAGCCGCAGGGCCGTCGCGGGACGAGGGCGGGAAAGCCGCAGAGCCGTCCCCAAAGAGGCGCGGAGAACGCAACAGTTCGACGGGGCTGTCGAACGACGAGGGCGGCATCGCCGCAGAGCCATCGCAGGACGAGGGCGGTGGTGCTGCAGGGCCGTCGAAAGCTATGCGCCGGCGAAGCTGCTCGACGGGGCTGTCTAACAGCTCCAGGAGCGACGTGGCGTAAGCGCTGTCGACAGACGAGGGCGGCAGTGCCGCAGAGCCGTCTGTCTCTGAGATGTCGGCGGACGAGGGCGGCAATACCACAGAGCCGTCCGCCGACGAAAACACCAGCCAACAGAAGCAGGTCGTCCGGAGGAAGGACAAGGGCGGTGGATGCGCAGGTCCGTCCAAAGGTGGTAGGAGTAGGGAAGGCAGGAGGCCGTCAGTTGAGGAGGGTATATGTAGGCCGTTGTCCCGGAGGAACGAAAAAGAAGTAGGCATGAAGAAGAAGGAAACAGGTAGGGGGGCTGCCGACCAGGCTCTAACAGCAGTTCCGAGTGTGAAGGAGAGGGAGGAGGCCATCCCCCCAAGCGTCCGGAAGCGCCCCCTGCAAAAGGGTGGCGGCTCAAGCTCCGACTCGAAGGGGAGTTTCGTGCCACCTCCCAAGGTCTCGACTACGCGCCGTGGGCGTAGGGGTAGGGGATCGGCGGTGGCGGCGAGGCCAGGGACCCCTGGTCCGGCCGACCAGAGCAGTGAGGTTGCGGCCCTGCAGGCCGCGAATGCCCGCCTCAGTAAGGAGGTTTCCGGCCTGCGGGAGCGCAACCGGAAACTCGAGTCGGAGCTGTCGGCGGTGCGGAAGGAGAACCGCGGGTTGGCCAAAGATATGGCTGACCTGCGGTCTCAATTCGCACTTTTAGTGCCAGACACACCGCCGACGCCGGCCTCGCCGCCGAAACGGGCTGCGCCGGAGAGGGTGGTCCCGGGAGCTGGCGGATCTCCGGGCTACGTGTATTCGCGCCCGGAGGGCCTACACCCGCAGCCGGCGGCGCAATCGCAGCGCGGAACTGGAGGGCCAGCTTTACGAAGGCTACCGCAATGCGCGGTCGGCCTTCAGGCTGGTGTTCGGGTGGGTTGCGGGAGCTGTGTGCTTAAGCCCCTCTGTCGCCCCGGACGGAGTGGTGCGGAGGCGCGACGACCGCAACCTACCCCAAAAAAAAAAAAAAAAAAAGTGTAACACTCGAAGAGACATGCTTATGGTTTTAAATATAAAGGAGTAGGACTTATAATAAATACGAAGAACTAAAAAAATTGTATCAATAAATTAGAGGCATATGCATGCAACAGCTAATCGTTAAACATCCGACAAATTGTAATAAACGCGAAATCTGAAATTGCGAGGTTGACATAAAGTGCCCATTATTTTTGTGGTAGGCTATGGTCTGGTCACATCTCGCCCAGTCTCTCCGGGGCGACAGATCAGCGGCGCGAGACCGCAACCTACGATCTTCCCTCCTCATCCCCACTGGGTTGACCACTGGTACCGATTCCTTGACTTCCGTTACCGGTCTGAAGACATAACGTGACCTAATACGATCCTTTCTCAACGAAAACGTCCCGTTTTTAGGCTTTCTTTTAAGTGTTTAAGCTCATAATCTTGCCTATTTTTACAAGTTTTGCGGCTGTGTTCAGTTACCTTTGTCACGTATACTTGTTTCTTTTTTAGCTTTTAAGTTTATATTTTTATTTATATCTGCAAGTGGCCCATTCTGACACAAGAAATAAGGGCCACGTTATGCAAACGTCTCGTTTTGACGTAAAAAAAATATGATCATATTAACTAGACAACAATACCATGTCTCAAAAATAAAAGATCTCAAAATATAGAAATACCCATAAATCTCAAACATAATATGTATCCTTTTTTGTGTTAACATTAAATTTAAAGCTTCTGTCGTATCAACACAATCCTCGTCCGAGGATTAGAGACCGGACAAGACCGTATAAGAGTGGCCATTTGTGAATTACCCGTTAACCCTTCACATGTAGATTAATATTAACACGGTAATTCCATCAGAGTAGGCAGTAGCAATCTAAGATTCGTATAACATCAACCGCAGGCTGCAACATTCTGTAATGATTACCTTCTCTTTTGGAAAGACATATTTTAGGTGCACGCAGTAAATTATTATTGTTTTCATCAGAAAACAATTGCTTTCTTCTACAAAGGGTTTTTAGTACTATTAAATAATTAATTGCAAACTTGCACACAAGGAAACAGTACATCTGATGATAAATTTTGCTGGCGCTCGTAGGCCTTTACAAGGCCGCTGCCTACCGCGAGGAAAGTGAAGGGAGTGTGAATGCGTGTAATGAGGTTCGGTGATACTAAAATCATCACTAAAACCCACCACATGTAAACACCCTCAGAAGTTTGGGCTTACGGCTTTCTCACTTACCGAACGAAGCGCAGTAACAAATTGCTACTTCGATTTTCTGCTCCAGTTTGGTACTACCCGCGGCTCACGGTAGGATCACACTGTTGACAGTTATAACTGTCAACAGTGTGATCCTACCACCAATTATCAACTGTGATCCTACCACTATTTAAAAATATATATGACCTTAAATACATCATCATCATCGCAGCCCACATAAGTCCCACTGTTGGACTCGGGCCTCCTCCACAATGAGAGGGAATTTGACCTACTATACCATGCGGGTCAGACATGTTGGTATGGGGTTTCATTTCGAGTTTGCCTTCATATTATACCCTTTCCTATTATATCCCTTAGTCGTCTTGTACGATATCCACGTGCAAGATAGGGAGTGGTGAATTGCATTCTTACTCCGTCACCACACGGAAAATATATATAGGTCTATATTTCTCCTGTTGAGGAAACGGCTCAAACCCAGTACGACGTCTATAAGCTAAGATGATTCCCTCAGTTGTTGTTGAAATGAAAACTTCCATAAGCGGATTTCAGTAGGGAATAAACTCATATAAGTCGTCATCGACATGGTCACGCGACATGTTAACACTAATATTATATCCGTACTTATATCAATGTCACTGTAACCATGCCGATAGATGTGAAAACCAGATAAAAGTAAAAGAGTTTTACTTAAAAAAAATCTATCAAACAATTAATTCAAATGTCTAAAAATAACAACTGTGCCGAGTTTTGAGTTTTCACTTCTGTCGTCAGTGCTCATAACTGCTTTATGTTCTTTTTTCAAAACATCAACAGTGAAAGATGGCGTAGCGGTATATTGTATTCACCACAAACTAATTAGAATAGTATAATATTAATTTTATATACTACAACACAAAAGGCGCAATATAAAAATTAACGACGCGTTATGTTCACTAAACAAGATTAATTTGTGATACGTAGCAGGTGGGCTGGCCCTTCATTTAACAAGATCACGTTATCTATCTTCAGGATTTACGTGTTACTAGCAACTGTATACAGCTAATATTGTTTTAGATATGTAATGACGTAGTTTTCCGTGCGGTGATAAAATAAGAATCTGGGGGCACGGCAGTGCCCCCGCCAAGTCGAGCAAAAAAAAGTCGGGCAGAACGGAACACTGCCGTAACATACTTTTCTCGAAGCCATTCAGGCCATTTTCGACCCCCTATAACTTCGAAGAAATGTATGATATCTCACTGCGAAACCAACCCGCCTACCAAACGTGACGACTATGTCATTATTCCTCATATGGCGAAGAAAAATGTGCTCTAGTCATAGCAACTCTGTTACCCTTGAGCGTCGTTGGATGCAGGTGCCACAGTACCGCACTTTATGGTGAAGCCCCTTATGCTTGTCTATGTTCTACAGTGGACGGCGATAGGCTGAATGATGATTGGCATAATAGCTGTAGACAGATACCTAGATATAATTATGTTCAAAGATAACTTGTAAAATGGTCAATCAACATAATGAAAAAGCAAGAGTGGGACATGTCTTATGAAATTGTATCAAAATCTCCCAAAGTATTAAGCAAACTAAATTGTCTGAAATTTATCTGAAAGAAAGAACGCCATCATTAGGCTCGATTGCCATCAAAGTGGAGAGGAGACTAGAGATGTGTTTCAAAAAAACCAATCAAATTTCTTTATTACCACATCTCTCCGCTTAGTTTAGGTAAAAGTGACTCAAACAGAAAGGAGAGATGTCTCATTTTTCAGAGAGAGGGCTCTAAGAAAATCCGTTGTTGGTATTCAAGAAGTAGAAGGTACCGGAAAGGAAAATAAGTAGGTCTATCTACAAAAAGAAATGAGATACCATCAAAAACAAAACTTGTAAAAAAAGGCCAAGACTCGCAACTGAGTTCTTCTACCACAAAAAGTTGTGAGATCTATGTTATTCCAAGTCGGTTAACTCATTCAGTCCCTGCTTCTTTATTCTTAAGTTATTATGTAAATAGCTAACCTAACAACTTCTTATAGTGACTATATCAATATTAAAGATCTTTTATGTTTTAAATAAATAGATTGGCTTGGCAATCGCACTATGTTTAGTACAATTTAATATAATATGTATTACTTGTGAGGTACATTGTGTTTTCATGCGATTGCCAAGTCATTCTGTTTATTTAAAACATAAAAGATCTTTAATATTGATATAGTCACTATAAGAAGTTGTTAGGTTAGCTATTTACATAATAACTTAAGAATAAAGGTCCCTTAAGCAGGGACTGAATGAGTTAACCGACTTGGAATAACATAGATCTCACAACTTTTTATGGTAGAAGAACTCAGTTGCGAGGCTTGGCTTTTTTTTACAAGTTTTGTTTTTGATGGTATATAATTTACCATTCCCTATCTTGCTCGTAGATGTCGTTAAAGACGAGTGAGGCATATAATGCGCACATAACATCAGGAGAAGGAAAATTCGAAACGAAACTCTATACCAACCTGTCTGACCAGTATGGTATAATAAGGTCGATTTCTCTCCTATTGTGGAGGAGGCTCGAGTCCAACAGTGGGACGTGTGTAGGCTGAGAAGTGAGAGAGATAGTGTAATGACGTAATGACGTAGTTTGCCGTGTGGTGACGGAATAAGAATACCATTCACCACTCCCTATCTTGCTCCTGGCAGTAACATCTATGCAAGAGAAGGACAACTTGAAACGAAATCCTATACCAACCTGTTTGATCGGCGTAGTTAGATATTTTTTTTTTTATGGGTGGGCTATGGTAGGCGCATGCGTGGTCCAGTCCGTCCGGGGCGATGAAAGGACGGCGCACGGGCCCATAACCCACCCGTACCCACATCACCTCGTTGTTGGGCCGACCACCGGAGCAGATGTGACTTGTCGTCAGTGGTCGCCCCGACGGAATACCCTTTCAGGTAACCTCACATCTCGACGTCCTGAGACGTCGGTCGCCGTCGCGAGGCGTAGTATAGTAAGGTCGATTTCCCTCCTATTGTGGAGAAGGCTCGAGTCCAGCAATGGCATGTATGCGAGCTGAGATAAATGATGAAAATGATGTAGTAAGTTCCCGGATATTACGTTCAGAATACAATGTCATCATTCTTTACTTATCTGTGTGAGCCGGCTCAGGTATAGCCAGGAGAATAGACAACAGCACTTTGTTGGTGAAATTATAGCACCCACTGCGATCACTAACCCACTTGACAAGCATGGAGATTGTTTTAACGCGTTAAGGACCCTTGGACAAGTCTATATTAAGCAATGAATGTTGATGGCCTGATGATGAAAGCAGAGTAAGAATATAAAAGTTACCACTCCCAACGAAATTATCATAAAAGCTCAAAGCGATAAAGGTTAGCATTACTCCTAGAGAAAGAATAGACGAAATAAAACCCTATGTGTATAATACACTAATTCCCTTTATCTTCAAGAACGTGCTTAATTAAGCGATTTATAAAAACTCTTACTTTTCAGTTCTAAGATTATTTTTTACTCGAACAAACTTCTAACCTCGTAACAAATGCCACTGGGGTTGAAGATAATAAAGGATATGAGCTTTCAGCTTTAATTGTTAATATAATTATCACAGCGAAGAAATACTTGAGTCTTTGGACGATGAAGTATATCAACAACAGTCTGCTAAAACTACCATCAGTAATCAAAGACTTGTACAATATACACGAAAAAAATAAAAGTAACACTCATATCTTAATACGCCATTACGCAAAAGAAATTGTTCTTTAAAAACTAAGGCGATATCTGGCAGAACCACTCGTTTAACAGAAGCATTTAGGAAAATATCCTAGGCGTAGAATGACAGAGTAAGCATACCATGGCATTACCCCTTCCTTTCCTATGGATATCGTTAGAATAAGGTATTCGAGCAATTTTAATCATTTTCTGTGTGGTGACAGAGTAAGAATACCATTCACTATACCGTAAGAATACAAGTGGATGTCGTAAAAGAAGACTAAGGGATATAATAAGCATATAACATCTATGCAAGAGAAAAAAAACTCGAAATAAAACCCTATACCAACCTGTCTGACCAGCATGATATAGTAAGGTCATTTGCCCTCCTATTGTGAAGAAGGCTCAAGCCCAACAGTGGGATGTATATGAGCTGAAATGATGGATCTATACAAAAAAACAAATCTATGGTGAGTGGCCAACGAGTCCTGGTTACGCTAATTTCGCTCTACTAAAAAAGACTCATGCCCAATAGTGGGCATGTAAGGTTTGAGAAGAACCAAAGCTGATATGAATAAAAAAAATATAAGGTTTGAGAGAAAACAAAAATTTATATGAATAATAATAAATAAAAATAGATTCTCTTAAAAAATATGAGCTTTGTTTAGTTTTTAATGCTTCTGGATTCAGCTTTCAAAAAACTTGTTTTTTGTATAAATTACATTTATCTATACCTAAACGTCTGACCAGTGCGATATATTGTGTTGGTCAATTTCTTTCCCAGTGTGGAGGAGGCCTGGACCCAGCAGTGGAACTTGTGTGAGCTGAGTTTATAATAATGAAATAATTATATCCGCTTATATAAATTGTTGTGGGTTCATCGACCAATATAAAACGTCCAAGTCAACTTGTCTAGCCATTTAATATAGTAGGCCGATATATCTTGTAATGGAGGCTGGTGTCATAAAGTAGACATGATTAATTCACATAATTATACCAAGTGAAATATAAGATGATTTTGTGCAATAAAAAAACAATTTCAAAACGCAGTGCAGAGTAAACGCAAAGATCGTTAATGTAGACAATATAGATAATTTTTTAGATTTTAGTTGTTTTTTCAAAAACCGATTGTCCGATTTCGATAGTTTTTTTATAGGACCATTTGGGATGTTATACCCTTTCCAACAAAAAGAATCTTTCAAATCAGTTGGCAAACGACGGCGTTATGCACGAGCAAACATAAAAAAAATACACACATCCGAATTGAGAACCTCCTCCTTTTTTAGAAGTCGATTAAAAAGTATTCCGTGTGGTTACGGAATAAAAATGCAATTCACCTCTTTCCCATAAGTGTCTTAAAAGACGACTAAGGGCCATAATGCAGATAATATATATACAAGATGAGGAAAATTCGACATAAAACCTTATGGCAATAGATTTGATCAGCGTAGTTCAATCTCGCTCCCATTGAGAAGGAAGCTAGAACCCTAACAGAAGAATGACGATGAGGTTGATAAAGAAAGTGTTAAAAATATGATTAATTATTGGTAAACTCCAATGAAAATCCAAAAAGGAAAATCTATGAAAAACTATTATAATATCATATTAAATATTTCTTTCATAAAAAAGTGATTCATTCTTCTTATTAACTCATTCTCAGTAAGTCAAGTATAGTGACATTAGAATCCATCGTTACAGTTTTATAGATATTTTACACACGTATACCGCCAATTTTGTTTCATGTTACCATCCGAAACTCAACAGGTCCATTGCATTTTCATCTACATAACAATGTAAATAATTATATAATATCACTTACCGATACATAGATTCATAAAATAATTGTAGTTTGACACAGTAAACACTATTGTTCACACAATTAAAAAATATTTTAAGCACAAATATGTTTTGGTAAAATTGCGGTGGAACGCGACGCGACCAGCCCGCACAAATACCCGAGGGCGACTGGGGGAAAATATCGAGAAAGGAGAAAATACAAGGAGAAACGAATCCTTTTAAGGCTGTTGGTACATTCATAATCGAAGCGCGTTGTGAACGAACAAAAGTTCAACGTTATTATTTAATTCATGCTCAATACTAAGATAATTAGGTAGCTAACTGTAGGCGAACTTTTCGCGGGCAAAATTTAATTAATAAGTAGCGCCCAGTAGTGTTTAGGGCCATGGAAAATTTAAAAAATTACATTAATAAATCCTAACCAATAAAAAGTAAGAGATAGCGTAATTATTTTTATTATAATTATGCCCGCGTCCATGTGGTGACGGCGCGCCGGCGTAAGAATACAATTCACCGCCACTTCTTTTGCCCGTGGGTGTCGTATAGGACGACTAAGGGATATGATATGCAGATAACATCAATGCAAGAGAAAGAAAACTCGACATAAAATCCTATACTAACACGTCTGACCAGCGAGGTATTGTAGGTCAATTGGCCTCCCATTGTGGAGGTAATTTGAGCCCAACAGTGGGACTTATTTGGGCGGAAAATTAATTATTTTTTTAAATGCTTTTTTTAAACGAGTGGTTTCGCCAGATATCGCGTTTTTAATTCATTATTTCTGCCGTGTGGTGACGGAGTAAGAATACAGTTCACCACGCCCTATCTTGCCCGTGGATGTCGTAAAAGACGACTAAGGGATATAATATGCGAATAACATCTGTGCAAGAGAAGGAACACTCGAAATGAGACCTTATACCAACATGTCTCACCAGCATGGTATAGTAGATCAAATTTCCTCCCATCGTGGAGGAGGCCCGAGCCCAACAGTGGGACGTATGTGGGCTGCGATGATGATGATGATTTCTTTCGCGTAACGGCGTTTTAAAATACAAGTGTTATTTTCACTTTTTTTTCGTGTATACTGTGCAAGTCTTTAATTACTGATGTTAGTTTTAGCAGACGGTTGTTGACATACTTCATCGTCCAATGACTCAAGTATTTCTTCGCTGTGATAATTATATTAAAAGTTAAAGCTGAAAGCTCATATCCTTTATTATCTTCAATCGCAGTGGCGTTTATTACGAAGTTAGAAATTCACTGGAGTAAACAATAATCTTAAAACTGAAAAGTCATAGTTAATAGAAACCGCTTTATTTAGCACGGTCTTCAAGATAAAGGGAATTATTCTATTATAGATATGGGGTAGGCCCCCCCACTAGGTGGGCTGACGACGTTCTCAAAGTCGAAGGGAAACGTTGGATGCAAGTGGCGCAGGACCATTCCGAGTGCCATTCTCGTGAGGAGGCCTATGTCCAGCAGTGGACGTCTGAAGGTTGATGGATGAATGGATGGAGATATGGGGTTTCCTCTTTTCTTTCTCTAAAATTATTGGTATAGTAGTTTAATATCGTTCCAGTTGTGGAGGAGGATGAAGCCCAACAAGTGAAATATATATGAGCTGAGATATTGATGCAATAAATGACTGATTCTATTTCATGTGTTAAACTCGCGTGTCCGTTAATTATAGTCACGACGGAACTAAGTTAAAGGAAACGATGATCCATCCGGGTAAAGGTAAAACCGTGCGGTGACGGAGTAAGAATATAATTCACCACCTCTCTGGGTACCTATGTAATGATGATCTGTCACGAAAATCAGGGCTTATTCATAAGGCGGATTGGGCAACTGTTTAGAGGCCCCACACGGACTAGAGACCCCGAGCATGCACTAACAAAAAAAAACATTTCATCGAACGTTTTTTTTTAATTTGTATACTGCTTCAATATTATTCCTGTTTTTATTGCTGTAGGTGACAAAAAGAAAACAGCACACCTGATGGTAAATGGTCCTACTGCTCATAGACTTAGGACCATCGACTAGGTGCCCTGGTAAGGTCAATCCGGCTCTTTTTTTTGGGGTGGGTTGCGGTCGGCGCCCTCCTCGCACCACTCCGTCCGGGGCGACAGAGGGGCGTAAGCACACACACTCACAACCCACCCACGATGCACGTCGCCTTCGTCGTTAAGGCGACCACCGGAGGGTAAATCCGGCTCTGATGAGAATATACGGCTTGTGTAAATTCTCAATATAGTGATAGTCCCTGCCTCGAAGTGATGCTGTGATAGCTGCCGATTTATAAATCGGCAGTTATTATCATCATCATTTCAGCTAATATACGTCCCAATATTGGGCTCGAGCCTCCTCCACAATAGAAGGGAAAATGACCTTATTATACCATGCTAGTCAGACAAGTTGGTACAGGGTTTTATTTCAAGTTTTCCTTCTCTTACATAGATATTATATGCGTATTATATTCCTTAGTCATCTTTTACGACATCCACGGGCAAGATAGCGAGTGGTGAATTGTATTTTTACTCCGTCACCACACAGAATATAAACCCCTTTAATAATCTCATGAATATTAGTGGGTACGATAGTTTGAAATGCACAGATGGCGTAGTGATTAAGTTACCGACCTAACTTGCAAGTGTCGCGGGCTGGAATCCAACATAGAACAACAATTTGCACGATCTACAAATTGTTTTTCTGAGTCTAGATATAATTATCTTTGTAAAGTCTCCCCGCAATACAAAAATGATTGGCTTAGTACAGTAGTAGCAGTAGGTATAGTACATCGGTCGTCAGGCCAATAACTGAAGAAGATGACAGGTTCTCGATTGGTGACAACGAATTCGGCAGCGTCGTCATGATGATATCTTAAAAATCGCAGGGAGCCGTTGGATGCAAATAACATTAGATCTTTCTGAGAGGCATTTTCGTGGGGAGGATCATGTCCAACAGTGGACTTCTTCAGGCTGTTGGATTAATGGATAGATGTGTAGTTGATAAATAATTAGAAACAAGTATAAACATAACACATATGTAACATCTTAAATATCATCTACTTAAGTTTGACAAACAAATGACACTGATTGTGAAAACTGGCTAAGTGCGAGTTGGAGTAGGGGGGACGTCTGTCGGTGAGAGGGTACCCCAAATAGGGGGAATTCCGTCGGGCCGACCACTGATGACAAGTAACCCTGCTCCGGTGGTCGGCTCAACGACGATGGCAACGTGGTGTTCGGGTGGGTTGCGGGTGTGCGTGCTTACTTTCCTCTGTCGCCCCGGGCGGAGTGGTGCGAGGTGTGCGCCGACCGCAGCCCACCCCAAAAAAAAAAAAAGAAGTGCGAGTTGGAGTCGCGCACGAAGGGTTCCGTACCATTATCTATAAAAAGGGCAAAAAAATCGCGTTTGTTGTATAGGAGCCCCCCTTAAATATTTATTTTATTTTGTTTTAAGTATTTATTGTTATAGCGTCAACAGAAATATATAATTTGTAAAAATTTCAACTGTCTAGCTATCGCGGTTCCTGAGATACAGCCTGGTGACAGATAGACGGACGGACAGACAGCGAAGTCTTAGTAATAGGGTCCCGTTTTTACCCTTAGGGTACGGAACCCTAAAAGAGGAAAAACATTTTTTAGAAATCATTCATCATCTTCGTGTCGAACCACATAAGTCGCACTGTTGAACTCGGCCTCCTACTTAATAGGAGGGTAATTACCTAATTATACCGCTCTGGTCAGACATGTTCACTTAGGGTTTCTTGCATAGATATTATATGTATACATATCATACCCCTTAGTAGTATTTTACGACACCCAGGGGCAAGATAGATTGGTTTTGCATTACTTGTGTTTAACAATTTATTTATTTATTGTATTGAAAATAAGCCATCGCCTATTCAATACAGAAGCAGAGTATATAGTCATGGAACGCGTAGGGCTGAAAACACAACAGCGAAAAGCAAGCGTCAAAGTGGTATTGCAACAATGATTTTCGACTGTTCAAACTGCAACCAAAGATGACTTGCCCAGATCGATTTCTATTATTATATTACCATTTTATTAAGGATCATATTATTATCAATAAGTTAAAGTTTTTTATAACTCTAAATGGCTGGTGATAAAATTACTGATATTTAAAATATAAGGTCAGCTACAGAAAAACGTGTCTATGTTTAACAGTTACGGGATTGAGTTCTGGGGTGGATCTTAAATATAGAATGCAATTTCACATTCCTACCGTTGCCGTTTCACAGCGACTCTGATTTTTTATAAATATATACGTCGTATTATTTTTTCACGCGTATAAAATGTAAGTAAAAGTTTCAGATTCAACATCAATAGGTACTTTATTTAGATTAATAAGCGAAAGTACAATAAATCGAAAAAGGAGGAAACATTTCTTTTTCTAGCGACTTTTAATGGTTAGTATAGTACCTAGTATACCTAGAATTTATTATGATCCTTACTAATATTGTATTGTCATTACATTACATGTCATTTGTTTGTTTGTTTGTTACACTTACACGTTTAAACCAGCGAACCGATTTCAAAAATTCTTTCTGCAATGGAAAGCTATAATATCACGGAGTAACATAACATTTAATCTCAATGTTCCCACAAGAATGGCAACTGCGCAGGTAAAGCGATGGAAACCGAAGTGAAGCGAGAGCGGGTTGCTAGTCTTCCATAAAGCAAAATCTTCCTTATTTTAGCTCAGGAATGCATTCCATTTAAGCATAGGGTGTGCTGTGTTATTTGCTCCTCGTGCGTCGAAAGTAACACAAAGCTTAGAGGCGTGAGCGGGAAGTTAACGAATTTCTTGTTTATGTGAATAGAAATTTAATGTGTTACTCAAAGTTAGTTATCCGTGTGGTGACGGAGTTATCCGTGTGAAGAATACAATTCACCACCCCCTATCTTACCCGTGCGTGATCGTACGAGACGACTAAGGGATATAAAACGCATATAACATCTATGCGAGAGAAGGAAAACTCGAAATAAAACCCTATACCAACACGTCTGACCAGCGTGGTATAGTAGGTCAATTACCCTTCCATTATAGAGGAGGCCCGAGCCCAACAGTGGGACGTATATGGGCTGAGATGATGATGATGATGACTCAAAGTTATTGCTATAGTAAAAGTAATTCATTAAAAAAAATATATTTTACCTGGTCACGTATGAGAAATCGTAGTATGAATGCAGGATGGATGAAGTGGCGACAGGTCTCGAAAACAATTTGTGACGCACGGATGCCCCTTAAACTTAAGGGGAAAATATACAAGAGTGTCATCAGACCCGTTGTTATGGATCTGAATGTTGGGCATTGAAAAAGACGGATGAGAGAAGATTTCATGCCACAGAGATGTGTATGCTAAGATGGATGTGTGGAGCCATAAAGCTAGATAAGATAATAAATAAGTATATTAGGGGAAGCCTGAAAATGACACCAGTGATAGAGAAGATCAAGAGCGCAAGATTGTCTTGATATGGACATGAGATGAGGAGGGATGAAAGGCATGTGACGAGGCGAGTTATCAATATGAACGTAGATAGACGTAAGAAACGTGGGAGACTCAAAAAGAGATGGATGGATTGTGTAAATGAGGATATGCGTATGAAAAGGGTGAGTGCAGATATGACGGCTGATAGGCGGTTATGGAAGGTAAGGACATGTTATGCCGACCCCACTTAGCGTGGAATGAGGGTTGGCAAATGATGATGATGACGTATGAGAAATCCTGTTGAAAAAGTAGTACCTAAGTAAGAGCCCTTTTCTATCCCGGCTCTCAAACTGAATAGAAATTATTTTAAAATGGAAGCAAGGAAGGGGCATCCCCCACTTTCCCACGGTTAATCAATATACCGTCCACCACAATGGAATGGAAGGAATACGCCATTATTACCTAATAATGTTATGTGTTTGAACCCGAACCGTCCTAAGAACCGTACGAACGATAGAGGTTTAGATACAACAGATTGTTTCCCACGGTTAATCAATATACCGTACAACACAATGGAATGGAAGGAATACGCCATTATTACCTAATAATGTTATGCGTTTGAACCCGAACCGTCCTAAGAACCGTACGAACGATAGAGGTTTAGATACAACAGATTGTTTCCCACGGTTAATCAATATACCATACACCACAATGGAATGGAAGGAATACGCCATTATTACCTAATAATGTTATGCGTTTGAACCCGAACCGTCCTAAGAACCGTACGAACGATAGAGGTTTAGATACAACAGATTGTTTCCCACGGTTAATCAATATACCGTACACCACAATGGAATGGAAGGAATACGCCATTATTGCCTAATAATGTTATGCGTTTGAACCCGAACCGTCCTAAGAACCGTACGAACGATAGAGGTTTAGATACAACAGATTGTTTCCCACGGTTAATCAATATACCGTTCACCACAATGGAATGGAAGGAATACGCCATTATTACCTAATAATGTTATGCGTTTGAACCCGAACCGTCCTAAGAACCGTACGAACGATAGAGGTTTAGATACAACAGATTATTTCCCACGGTTAATCAATATACCGTACACCATAATGGAATGGAAGGAATACGCCATTATTACCTAATAATGTTATGCGTTTGAACCCGAACCGTCCTAAGAACCGTACGAACGATAGAGGTTTAGATACAACAGATTGTTTCCCAAGGTTAATCAATATACCGTACACCACAATGGAATGGAAGGAATACGCCATTATTACCTAATAATGTTATGCGTTTGAACCCGAACCGTCCTAAGAACCGTACGAACGATAGAGGTTTAGATACAACAGATTGTTTCCCACGGTTAATCAATATACCGTACACCACAATGGAATGGAAGGAATACGCCATTATTACCTAATAATGTTATGCGTTTGAACCCGAACCGTCCTAAGAACCGTACGAACGATAGAGGTTTAGATACAACAGATTGTTTCCCACGGTTAATCAATATACCGTATACCACTATGGAATGGAAGGAATACGCCATTATTGCCTAATAATGTTATGCGTTTGAACCCGAACCGTCCTAAGAACCGTACGAACGATAGAGGTTTAGATACAACAGATTGTGTCCCACGGTTAATCAATATACCGTTCACCACAATGGAATGGAAGGAATACGCCATTATTACCTAATAATGTTATGCGTTTGAACCCGAACCGTCCTAAGAACCGTACGAACGATAGAGGTTTAGATACAACAGATTGTTTCCCACGGTTAATCAATATACCGTACACCATAATGGAATGGAAGGAATACGCCATTATTACCTAATAATGTTATGCGTTTGAACCCGAACCGTCCTAAGAACCGTACGAACGATAGAGGTTTAAATACAACAGATTGTTTCCCAAGGTTAATCAATATACCGTACACCACAATGGAATGGAAGGAATACGCCATTATTACCTAATAATGTTATGCGTTTGAACCCAAACCGTCCTAAGAACCGTACGAACGATAGAGATTTAGATACAACAGATTGTTTCCCACGGTTAATCAATATACCGACCACCACAATGGAATGGAAGGAATACGCCATTATTACCTAATAATGTTATACGTTTGAACCCGAACCGTCCTAAGAACCGTACGAACGATAGAGGTTTAGATACAACAGATTGTTTCCCACGGTTAATCAATATACCGTACACCACAATGGAATGGAAGGAATACGCCATTATTACCTAATAATGTTATGCGTTTGAACCCGAACCGTCCTAAGAACCGTACGGACGATAGAGGTTTAGATACAACAGATTGTTTCCCACGGTTAATCAATATACCGTACACCACAATGGAATGGAAGGAATACGCCATTATTACCTAATAATGTTATGCGTTTGAACCCGAACCATCCTAAGAACCGTACGAACGATAGAGGTTTAGATACAACAGATTGTTTCCCACGGTTAATCAATATTCCGTTCACCACAATGGAATGGAAGAAATACGCCATTATTACCTAATAATGTTATGCGTTTGAACCCGAACCGTCCTAAGAACCGTACGAACGATAGAGGTTTAGATACAACAGATTGTTTCCCAAGGTTAATCAATATACCGTACACCACAATGGAATGGAAGGAATACGGCATTATTACCTAATAATGTTATGCGTTTGAACCCGAACCGTCCTAAGAACCGTACGAACGATAGAGGTTTAGATACAACAGATTGTTTCCCAAGGTTAATCAATATACCGTACACCACAATGGAATGGAAGGAATACGCCATTATTACCTAATAATGTTATGCGTTTGAACCCGAACCGTCCTAAGAACCGTACGAACGATAGAGGTTTAGATACAACAGATTGTTTCCCAAGGTTAATCAATATACCGTACACCACAATGGAATGGAAGGAATACGCCATTATTACCTAATAAAGTTATGCGTTTGAACCCGAACCGTCCTAAGAACCGTACGGACGATAGAGGTTTAGATACAACAGATTGTTTCCCACGGTTAATCAATATACCGTACACCACAATGGAATGGAAGGAATACGCCATTATTACCTAATAATGTTATGCGTTTGAACCCGAACCGTCCTAAGAACCGTACGAACGATAGAGGTTTAGATACAACAGATTGTTTCCAAGTCTATTCTGAATTAAATTATATAAGTGAAATTGAAGAATTGAGTTTGATTTTTAAAATGTACCAATTATTGTCATCATCATCATTTCAGCTCATATATGTCCCACTGTTGGGCTCGACCCTCCTTCACAATAGGAGGGAAATTGACCTTACTATAACCATGCTGGTTAGACAGGTTGGTATAGGGTTTTATTTCGAGTTTTCCTTCTCTTGCATAGATGTATAGGTACAATTGTTATATCTAATTGACAACTAGCAACCCACCCTCGTTTCGCTGCGGTTTTCGTCGCCTTACTCGGGTAGTTCTCGTTCCTGTGAGAATACCGGGATAAAATATAGCTTAAGTTACCCCTTATATAGACAGCTACCTGGTAGTAAAATAATATTAAAATTGGTGCAGCCGTTTTGAAGATTACCCAAAACAGACAGACAGACAGACGGACACACAGACGAAATTTTTTAAAACCGGTTTTTATGCATAGGCAAAAGCCCATTATTTTGACTTTACAAACAGATACTTCAATTTTATTTATTTATATAAATAATAATTTAATAATTTAGATTTAATACTTTTTATTAACTGTGCTTGTTTTAGTTGATTATGACGTCACGTAAATGGAACGTAAACAAACTTCCAACCTATTAGTAGCTGCCGGGGCTTTTAACCTAACTTTTTCATTCAATAATGGCGAAAATTTCATATAAATATTGAGAGTGGAAAAGAGTAAATCAATAAATATTCTATATCATCATTACCTACTCTAGAGATGGAGTATAGAACATTCTTACGATTCCATACGCAAAGGGTATAAACGGGACCCTATTACTAAGACTTTGCTATTTGTCCGTCCATCTGTCTGTCACCAGGCTGTACCTCAAAAACCGCAATAGCTACAGTTGAAGTTCTTACAAATTATGTATGTATTTCTGTTGCCGCTATAACAACAAATACTAAAAACAAAATAAAATAAATATTTTAGGGGGGCTCCCGTACAACAAACGCGATATTTTGACCTTTTTATAGATAATGGAACCCTTCGTGTGCGACTCCGACTCGCACTTAACCGGTTTTGTCTTATACAAGTAAGAACTGTTTTTATGAAATTGCCTGTCAACGGAAAAAACACTGAAGAATTTTCAATTTAAATGCAAGAATATATAATGTAATCAATTATTATTTAAAAGTGTGGACTGATTGTGTTTGTAGGACTAAAAATTTTTGACCAAATTGATCAAAAAGGGTCTGATTTGATTTAAGCACATTTAAAAATGTTAGCGTTTTTAAAAGGTATGGAAATTATGTAAGGAAATTATTGAGTGAGTGAATTATTGAGAGTCTTTGGAAAATTTTGGCAAAGATTTTAATTCTAAGAAAAGCTCCAGACTTATCTGGCACAAAGCACAAGGTTGACTATACGTGTAATACAGCTCACATCTTCGGATGGATACGCTCACATATCAGCTCAACTCCGTCTCCTGAAAAGACAAGCTGTTCGAATTGTCGATGATCCCAATCTTACGAACGGATTGATGTCATTGGCGCAGCGGCGACTTTGGGTCTCTCTGTGCGGTGAGTGAAAAATAATAAGCAAGCCCGCTAAGTTTCTTGCCAAATCTTCTCAGTAGCGGTGCCGTTCCGATCCAGGGGCAGTTTATTGCATCACTTTTATCATCATCATCACAGCTCATATATATCCCACTGTTTTGGGCTCGAGCCTCCTCCACAATGGGAGGGAAAATTACATGGCCGTACCCAGGTAGGGGCAGGGGGGGGCAGCTGCTAGAGAAGATAAAATAAACGTCAATTTTCCTGGCAAGTGGGAATTAAAAACGTGTTACCTACTCTGCGCAAAATGAAGTGTTGGAAACAAAACATCTTTTCAGTCAGATATTTTGATTTAATATTTTTTATCTATAATTAAATATTCTACAACATTCTATATAGTATACTGTAGTGGTGGTCGTTGAATAAACGAACAGTTTTTTTCGACTGTTTCTTTGCCGTGAACTAATATACTAGTTTATAGTTGACTGATAAACATGTTTATGTATGAACGGCTTCGCAAATCGGTTGTCGCATCAACGAATGACACGAACGCGACGACGACTTCGAGTATTCGAAAGCGCCCGAATCGGCCCGAACTTGGACGACGCGATGCGTGCGCGCTCGCATTGCTCGCTACGCTCTTTACCCGCCCCGCAAACCTCACCGCCCGTAGGCGCGAGTCAAAATGTAAATGCGGGACCCTATTACTAAAACTTCGCTGTCTATCCGTCCGTCTGTCTGTCTGTCACCAGGCTATATCTCAAGATCCGCGATAGCTAGATAGTTGAAATTTTCACAAATTCTGTATTTCTGTTGCCGCTATAACAACAAATACTAAAAACAAAATAAATAAATATTTAAGGAGGCTTTCCATACAGCAAATGGTGCGGAACCCTTCATGCGCAAGTCCGACTCGCACTTGGCCGATTTTTCAAAATATTTTCTGGCTATCAAATTCTTTCATTTTATCAAAATATTTAGTGGTTTTTTTATTCTTATTTATTCGTTTTAGACTGCATTAAGATACATCTTGATTAAAATTTAAATATTTTAGCTAATCTTACAGCATACTAATACGTTTATTTCTTTAACACAAACGAGTGCCTTACCCAAAGATATATCAAAAATATTTTCCCTATACCAACTCTTTTAACTAGCGTGATACAGTAGGTCAATTGCCCTGCCATCCACGAGGAGGCTCGAGGCCAGCGGTAGGACGTATATGAGCTGTAAAATATGAAGAAAATTCCTCATGCTACAGCGGGGGTAAGTAGACAATGGTTGATCACCCACTTACTTGCCCATGAGAGTCGTAAAAATCGGCTCATGATCTGACCAGAAATGTTACCTACATTTCTGGTGAGACCATGAGCTGATTTTTCTGGCAAACGTATTTGTGAGCGCCAACCCACCTAAAACGAATGACGGTTAAAGCACTATCGTCGCATTTATAGGGTTGTAGTAGGTAGGTAAATTTACCCGACGGAGTTGTGGTGAATGTGAAAACGGTCCCACGACGTCGTCGTAACCGAGGGACAGGAACAGCATGTGGTTTTTAGCTGGTAGTAGCGCTGATTAATAATTCGACATGATAGCATAAATGGGCATGCGTCAAAATTGGATTTTCTCACGCGAAAAAAAATAAATGGTAGGTAAATTCTATGTGCAGTTGTGGAAGGCGACAAGTCGACTGATCATATTGATAATAATCTTGTACTATAAAAAAGCATTCCGTGTGGTAACGGAGTAAGAATACAATTCACCCTCCAATACGAGTAAGAATACAATTCCCTCTCAATGAAGTAAGAATACAATCCCCTCTCATACCCGTGGGTGTCGTAAAAGACGACTAAGGGTAAAAAAAGAAAAAAAAACGTACGCATATAACATCCATGCGAGACGTGGAAAACTCGAAATAAAACTTTATACCAACCTGTCTGACTAGCATGGTATAATAAGGTCAATTTACCTCCTATTATGGAGGAGGCTCTAGCCCAGCAGTCAGACGTATATGAGCAGAAATGATGATGATGATGATGATAAAAGCAGGTGCAATCGAGAAAACCACGTGTTCTTTATATTACCTATATCTGTTTTTTGTTGAAGGAAATAAAGAAATCTATAAAACAACTAGCTGACCCAACAGACGCTGTTTTGTTCAAATACATACTACAGCAGCGCCACCTACCGGATCCAATTGTAAATATAAACCATTCTCGAATCCCCTTGAACACGCACATAAAAATTTCGTCAACATCGATCCAGCCGTTTAGAAGGAGTCAGTGACATACACACCCAAGAAATTCTAATATTATAAATGCGAAAGTAAGTTTGTTTGTTTGTTTGTTACGCTTAAAACACCGACCCGATTTCAAAAGTCTTTCACCAATGGAAAGCTATAATATCAGCGAGTAACATAGGCTATATTTTATCCTGGTATTCCTACGGGAACAGAAACTACGCGTGTAAGACGGAACCCGAAGCGAAGCGAGGGCGGTTGCTAGTTTATATATAAAGAGATAACAGCAGTAGTAATTTACTATACCGCGTTCACCCCCGCAGCCGAAGCCGCGTACTTACGCTGGCACGGTGGCCTCGCCGGGGTCCAGCACCTCCGAGCCTGTTACATCACGGGCCCCCACAAACAGCCCGCCACAACAGCCTGTCGCGCCGCCGCAGCCCGCCGTGCCGCCCCACCCCGCTGCCCCGCGCTACCCTCCGTTGGTAGTGGAGTGCCTGCCTGACTGGCCCCACCACCTAGCGGAGCTAAGAAACATCCTGGGCAGAGTGGAATACCGCGCTATCCAGAGCTACCTCACCAACTTGGAGAAGACACAAAACATCTCGTGGCACTCCTACACGCCGCCCGACGAACAGCCAATAAAGGTCGCTATACGCGGCCTGCCGTTCGACACCCCTATTGACCTTTTGTCCGCAGAATTCGTCCACCTCGGGTACGCACCCGAATACATACGTCGCGTCCGAGCCAGAAGAGGCCGCCCCGGCTGCATCCTGTTTGGACAGTTCACCCGTGAACATGGCTGGGAGAAAATCCTCGAGCTGACGGAACTACTCAACATCACTGGCATCATCATTGAGGCATGGCGCGGGAGGCAGCGACCCGCCCAGTGTCACCGGTGCCAGCAGTTCCGCCACAGCTCGCACCACTGTCATCGCCCACTCGCTTGTGTGAGGTGTGGCGGTGACCATGCGGGATCCCGCCACCTGCGTTAACTGCGGGGGCCCGCACCCGGCAAACTATTCTGGCTGCCCCTCCATCCGGAGAGAGGCCCAGCATAGAAAGGCCGGCACCATAGCCACCACAAGGGGCCCCATCAGAGGAGACACAGCAGCAGCCACTCTGATGGCCGCGGCGAACCCCGCCTCACAGCGGGATAGGCCGCCGTCATCGAAGCCAAAGAAAAAGAAAAATAAGAAGCCCCGTCAGCAACCTGCTGCGGCTCCCATGGCCGCCTCTTCGCAGTCCGCATCCCACGGCGCTCCCGGTGCCACCTCCGGTGCGCCGCCCACTCTGCGCGACCAACAACAAAGACCGCCACATGCGGCCTCATCACACGAGTCCGCCCCCAGCTGGGCCTACAACGCCCTGCTCACGACAACCATCAAGATACTACAAGATGTCCTGTCGACAGTATCCGCCGGCGGCCCAATAGAGATGACTGTCAAAATCATCACGGAAGGGCTTGCCGCGATACTATCAGCCGCCGAATCATCGATGAAAACATAGTTCTACGCCGGCTCACTAGAGGCGCCACCGTCGCCAAACTTCCGTGCGGTGAACGGATACAGCCGTCCAGCGTGAACACACCTCCTGAGCATCCCGACACTCGACCGAGACCTCTCAGTACGCCTCTCTTCGGATGGCGTCCAATAAGATAGCCGCCATGACGCAATCGCCTCGCTTAAACCAAAACACCTCTGTACACTTTGATAAGTGTACAGTTGTTGTTGGTGTCCGCGGGGCAGCGACACCGGCGGCTAAACTAAACAAATTATCACGAAGATTCTCATCAGACCACTGTGGGACGACTGTCAGTCACCCTAGGGTCGCTGGTCGTACGGAGCGGGGCCTCCTCCGGGGCAACCGGGGGTCTCACCCTGCTTGTACTGACCGCCCCTACGGTGTGAAGACCTCTCACCGTCCCCCAAACACCATCGTGTATAAACCCAAGGACGCGGCACTCTTTAGTGCCGAAGATGCAGTCACGGACAGAGGGCAATGCCCTGGAACCGTTACTCCCACTCCAGACGGGGTGGAGAGAATAGTCGGATGAATTTACTATACCATATTACACAATTTTGTACTTAAAATGTGTTTTAGCTTTAGTCTGGTATTAGGTAGGATTCAAAGGTACTCACGCATCACCTAAACTCGATTTTCCTTGTAATTTACACAAAATTTTCTGCGACCGGCGATCAGTGTGCCTACTCTTGAAACTCAATTCCAATCCTAAATCCAATCGCAGCTCCAACTTGAGCAAATTTGGTACTCTTGAAACACTAGCACACGATTGGAATCAAATTCGGTGGAATATTTTTGAACTAAATGAATTCGAGTCTCGTCGATTAATCAAATATTTGCTACTCCCGACACGATTTTGACGTAGTTTAAAATCGTTAATGTTGCACAATTTCAAGAAAGCGTCTTTGTAGTGATCGAGTTCGATAACGTTATTAATTTAAAATAAGAAAATACGACACATTTAGTGATAATAACAACGCCAAACGTGAAGAATTCATTCTCGATTTTGTTCAAGAGTACCGAATATAAGTTTGGTGAGATTGGAATTGAATCGGATTCAAAATTAGAATGGATTTCCAGAGTAGGCACACAAGACAGAGGAATAAATGATTATCGCGGTGACTTAACAAACACATTTTTTAATAATATTTATTTATTTATGACTATGGACACAAAATCCTTCAGTCAAATACATTAGTTAGCTTAACAATCTAAATATAACCAAGTCTTGTACAATTTTCTTTGTAACGTTTAGAACATTATTTCACTTTATGTACATTGAGCAGCATATTCATAATCATTGTCCGTCAATAAAATTGGTGCTGATAACAAAAATAACCGTTACATACCACACTTTAGCACTTTCTCAGTATTACATTATATAAATTATATAAAAACCAGCAAAATTATGCAGTATGATACTATAAAACGTATATTAAAATATAATTTAAGAATGCTATGACATTTTATAGCAGGACCACAATGTCGACAGTCTTCTGTCTAGCGTTGCCAGGCGTCCAGATAAACCCGGACATAGGTAGGCTTTTTAATTGCGTGTCCGATCAAAATAATCGGTGTCCGGCTTGTATTAGGCTTTTTATATTTCGCAAACGAGCTAGCGCCGAGCGTGGCCGAGGCGAATCGACTGTTGTCATAATAATCCAAAAAGCTTAATTTTACATACATTTTTTTGTCGTACCTAATAATACTAAAACACAAAATCCTCAATAATGTAGGTTGTCCGGCCTTTCTACCAAAATGTCCGGCCAAACTGGCTGGTCTGTCCGGCTATTAGGTTTGACGATCTAGCACCCTACTTCTGTCTATGGTTCAGGATAGTCCCACACTCGCAAGTCGACTTATGACTAGTAGCAATTTGTTACACTTCGTTAGGTCAACGAGCAAGACTCCCAAATTCCAGAGGGTGTTTGCGTGTGCTGGTTTTTTGGTAATACCTTTAGGATCACCAAACCTCATTGCACGCATTCACTCCCTTCACTTTCTTAACAGTAGGCGGCGGCCTAGCAAAGGCCTATGAGCAGCATTATGACTTCCAATGTACTGTTTGCTCGTTTGACAACAACAATAAAAAAAAGCAAAGCAATAAAAAAAACATTTTGACGTTCCCGCCATAACGCCAATTATTTACATATTTCTTCAAAGCAAAATTATCTTAATAGGAATGGGTACAAAATTTCGACTTTTGACTCTCAGAATTTTGTGTTTGCAACCAGAGCCAGTAAGCCCAAATCTATACCAATAAATAAAATTGGAGTGTCTGTTTGTAATGTCAAAATAATAGGCTTTTTTCATGCTCACACGGTTATTTGCACACCTATGCCTAAAATACAATTTAAAATTTTTTTGTCTGTCTGTCTGTTTGTTCCGGGTAATCTTCAAAACGGCTGGACCGATTTCAAAAATTCTTTCACCAATGGAAAGCTATAATATCAGGGCGTAAACTAGGCTATATTTTATCCCGGTATTCCCACGGGAACGGGAACTACGTGGGTAAAACGACTAAAACCGAAGCGAAGCGAGGGCGGGTTGCTAGTTTTAAATAAAACTGCAAATTTACTTTTTCATTGTGGAAATAGAATGGGATTATAATTCACCACCACCTATCTTGGCCATGGGTGTCGTAAAAGACTTAAGGATTAAATATGCATACAATATCCATGCAAGCGAAGAAAAACTCGAAATAAAACCCTATACCAACCCATCTATAGTAGGGTGGTATAGTAGAACAATTTCCTTCATATCGTGGAGGAGGCTCGAGCCCAATAGTAAGACATATATGAACTAAAATGTGTAAACTCTCTAATGCCACTAGCGCCATCTAGTTTATACATTTTGAGAGACAGATTTAATAAAGAAATACACCTTCCCTTTATAATTTCTGATGTTTACACGAATATTACGCAAATAAAATAAAAACTACTAATAAAGATTTCTTTCCGATATTAGATTTAAATTATTCCCAGGCAAACTGAAGATAAACGGTTAAGTGTTATTGGTGGTAGGAACACACTGTTGACGGCGTCTGTCTACAGCCGCAGGCCGGTTCCTCCGGAGTAGTACCACACTCTCGCAGAAAATCGACATCTGAGTAGTAGCAATTTGTTACTGCGCTACTACGTTCGGTGAGCCAGAGAGCCAGAAGCCCAACTTTCTGAGGGTGTTTGCGTGTGGTAGGTTTTGATGATGCCTTTAGCTTCACCGAACCTCTTGCACGCATTCACACTCCCTTCACTTTCTTCGCGGTAGGCAGCGGCCCAGCAAAGGTCCATGAGCGGCAGCAACACTTATCATCAGGTGTTCTTTTTAAATAAAACTACTTTACGGATTTTATCGCGTTTGTATTTGATTTTTGAATACCCGACGTTTCGAACACTTTACTTTGTATCAAAATGTAGGTCAATATTTAATAACTAATTTCTGTATCGGGTAGATAATTATAAATTTTCTGCAGTAACGATGACTTGTTGGACGTGAGACATCTTAGTCCACCCGTGACCATGAACGCTGTAAAGTGTTCGAAACGTCGGGTATTCAAAAATCAAATACAAACGCGATAAAATCCGTAAAGTAGTTTTATTTAAAATGTATAATACTCGCGTAAACATCAGAAATCATTATCAAGTGTTCTGTTCGCACGTTTGCCTCCGTGTGCAATAAAAAAAACTTCAGGAAAGTAAAAATCAAATGCAAACGCGATAAAATCCGTAAAAATAATTTTATTTCATATACTTTTTATTTCATTCCATATGATATTAGGCCATCGCCACATATCAATCATATTACCCACTCCACAAGTATTATTCCTGTGTGGATATCAAACCTACGAAACTAGGTGGAAAGGTGTGACAATATAATAACTCAAGTCTTAAAAAATACGCTATATACAATCTCTTACAATGTACACTATAATTAACTAACGTATATCTCAAACACCCGGTATAAGACCTGGTTTCCGGCCAGGCCATGCTTCTTTGGCATACTTCTTTTTCCGAGGCTCGCTCGAAGCACCTGCTTCTTCAGGCGCTGAAACAACAATCTCAAACTTAGACCAAGTGACTAACATAAAAATACTTTTTTTTTTATAATATTATCCAATGATTTTCCTTGTTGTGATGGCGTTAGAATACAATTCATCACCCCTCTCTTGCCCATGGGTGTCGTAAAAGACGAGTAAGGGACACAATACGCATGTAACATCTATCCAAAAAAACTTGAAACAAAACTCTATACCAACCTGTCTAACTAGCTTGGTATAGTAAGGTCAATTTCTCTTCCATTGTGGAGGAGGCTCGAGCCGCAGCAGAGCGATGTAAATGAGCCGAGATGAAGTTTATCTTGTAAAAACACATTTTGTGGTGAATTGTATTCTTATTGCATTACCACCAGATAAACATAATACTTCTATTATCATGAGTTGGCATGTTACAGGTAACATAATCTAACCTAATCAGGGATTAGGGATGCAAATATCGAAAGCAAGAACCTCAATCGATACATTAATTATAATAATTTGTTTCGCCTATAATGGCAAAAAATATTGAATTGTGTTATATATATGATTTTTTAAGACCTTATCTACACATGTTTTCACAAATAAAAGTATTTTATATTATCCTTACCTGTATGCGGTAACGGAGGATGTATATTGAGATGAGGCTCTGGACCTTCCAGCTCCACATCTGGCGCGGGATTGGGTAATAATAACCCTAATCTGAAATAGAATAATGTAAATTTCAAACTAGATCTAATTGATACTACTGTTCCGACCTTCTCTGGCGCATGTTGTGAGTTAATCCCATGTAAAACGATTGTTTGTGCAATTCACAAATGAAAGCAATAAGTCTGGATGTAATTTGTGAGCTTTTATAAAAAAAAATCCACCTGACAAAGTCACAGTCTAGAGGTATTACTGCTGATGCTTGAGTTCACGAATGGCGTAGCGGTTAAGATACCGACCTACAGTGCCAGTGTCGGTGTTCTAATCCCACGCAGGGCAACATTTTGTCGAGACGTCATTGCCCGCTGGGCAGTCCGGCTGGAGAGGCCTCGGTTTGGTGTGCGGACCGTGGAGGCCTTCCAGCCGGTGCTGATGGCTGCATCAGCCACTGGGCTAAAGCGGCGGCGTGGGGTGCTCTCCTTTCGACTGATGCAGGTTTTGACGGGGCATGGATGCTTCGCCAAATACCTGTACACGGTCGTTAGGATCCCGGGAGAGTACACCGTCCTGCCACCACTGCGGTTGCGACGAGGACACAGCGCAGCATACGCTCGAGGTTTGTGCCGCCTGGGCAGAGCAGCGTCATGAACTCGTCGCAATTGACTGCACAGATGGCGTAGTGGTTAAGATAGCGACTTACAGCGCCAGTGTCGGGGGTTCGAATCCCACGCGGGACAACACTTTGTGTGATCCACAACTTGTTGTTCTGAGTCTGGATGTAATTTGTGTCCGTTAATTATATGTTTGTATAGTTCCCAGCAATACAAGGATTATTTCCTTAGTGCATGGTGTTGTCTGCATTTAAAAAAAAAAAAAAATCATTTGTGCCGACCTGTGCCTCATGCCGCCCTAGTCGAGGCCGCGGGTGACTGGACCTAGGGATGATCGATGATCATCGATGTTGAAAGGAAAAACATCTATGTTGCTATAGGCAAAACATCGTAACATCGATGTTAACGGAATTCAACATCGATGTTTTTAACATCGATGTTGAAAGGAAAAACATCGATGTTGCTATAGGCAAAATATCGTAACATCGATGTTAACGGAACTGATCATCGATGATAATTCAATATCGTAATATCGATGTTAACGGAATTGATCGTCGATGGTAATTCAAGCAATAAAACGCACTCCTCGATGTCCTAAAGAAAAAAGCTCATCACAATTCAGCCCGTAGAAAAGTACTGACTACTACCGGTAGTCACTCTACATATAAGAACGATTTTGATTTCCTAAAAAAAAGCTCATCACAATTTTGCGCTGAGAAAGTATATTATAAGATGCGACTCCAGATTTCGCCAGATTTTATGACATCGATGTTAACATCGATGTTTTTCTAACATCGATCATCACTAACTGGACCGGGGAATTAGTCCGTCACCCGCCAAGAGGCCGACCGCGTGAGGAAAGACCGACGTCCTCCCCGAGGGGAGGGAACCACTGACGTTAAGTCACCCTGCTCCGGTGGTCGGCCCAACGACGAAGGCGACGTGCCGCGCGGGTGGATTGCGGGTGTCCGTGATTACGCCCCTCTGTCGCCCCGGGCGGAGGGGTGCGAGGAGTGCGTCGACCGTAACCCACCCAAAAAAAAAAGTTACCTTTTCAAGTACCATCCCAGTTGATGCAGCAGCAATAAACAGTATTGCCAGGGCGTAGTTCTAACGCGGGTCAGCCTATGTAATCCTCGGATTAGTCTCCCTAACCTCAAGTTACGAGAAAATGACGACCCTAAACTACTATCGGTAATAATAAATTTTGCGACGAAAATGAAAGGTTATCTTTATACGATTTTCAAAACATTGAATTTACTCACCTTGCGCCTATTAAACTTAGATGTGAACTAGGAGCTGGTAGATCCGAATATAAGTTGCCACCTCTTGATATTTCTTGCAATCTTAAGGAATGGTGATGCTGACCTGCAAAACGATTAAAACCCAATTAACAGACTGCAAAGATAACATTAGGTTCATTGGTTGCCGGGCTAGCCACAGAAGGCCCAATGGCGAGGGTATTCCCTCCCCTTTGCGGATGGCGGGTTATATGGTCGCGTGCCGCCCTTTCGTCACCCCGGAAAGGAGGAATGGCGTGCGTCCGCAACATAGCTTGCCAAAACAAAAAAAAAGAGGGGGTTGCTGGTTCAATTCGAACATTTACCGGGCTAACACTTAATAAGAAATGACACGACAATTTTTTTATCTTTTTATAAATTTCTTCTTTTTATAAATTTGTTTCAAATATGAGCATGTGTTTGTTTTAATTAAGAGCGATGCATACAAGTGTATAGGGGCTGTAGAAAAATTAATTTTTTGCTTCAGTCTGAATGAAAAGGTCGAGCTGAGAATCCTAGAACCCGCAACCGCGCTTTGCCTTCTAAGTGGAAGTTATTTATTTTTCCGTGTGTTGACGGAATAAAAACAATTCACAACCCTCTTTCTACCAGTGGGTTTCGTAAGAATTCTAAAGGATACGCATATAACATTTTTGCATAGATGCAAAAGATGGAAAACTTGAAATGAAACCCTGTACCAGAGATGGCCAACCGGTCGATCGCGACTATTAGTCCAGTCGATCGTGGTAAGGCAAAAAAATATAAATACGTAGAATAGACTGCGCATCGTAATCAGCAACTGGTGCAAGTATCAATTGCAATTGTGAAAATTTCAAGAAGTATGTAGTTGATAGATCGCTCAGGGTTTTGTCAGTAAACAGTAGATCTTGGGTCTATTGAAGTTGGTCATCCCTGCCCTATACCAACACGTATATCCAGTATAGTAGTTAATCCCACTCCTATTGTAGAGTAGCATCAAGTCCAGCAAAGGAACGAATATGAGCTCTGATGACGATGATGATAACTCCTATTTACTTTCCGTATCCCACCAGAGGGTAGTTAAACTATTGATTATTATAAAACTACCCTACATAAAACTAGTTCATCATCAGTTCAGCCCACGTATGTCCCACTGTTGGGCTCGAGCCTCCTCTCCAAAAGAAGAGAAATTGACCTACTATATCATGTTGGTATAGAGTTTTGTTTCGAGTTTTCTTTCTCTTGCATTGATATTATATACAAATTATATTCCTTAGTCGTCTTTTACGACATCCACGGGCAAGATAAGGAGTGGTAAATTGTATACTTACTCCGTCACTACATGGACAAACAACAAAATAATATTATTAAATCTTACTATCATCGGCAGACTGCAATTTCAACTTCTTAGGTGTGCTGTTGGCATTAGGCACTATTGTAGATCTGACCAAGTTCCTAAACCGTCCGATTGTGGGGTCAATGTCCTCTGGATTGATGATATCCACTTCTTCATTGAAGGAAACATTACGTTTTTGTTTCTTTGCTATACCACCAGGCATTGACGCCGAACGTTTAGTACCAGTCGGAGGCTGAAAAAAACCAAAGTACTTTACCAATTTTGCTTACCTTCTTTTTCTTGTCTACAAATATACCTGCCACTCTTAAAATAATAACTCGTAGAAGGTAACTCCGCGCACAAAATTTGAAGCATTTAAATTAGAGTCGTTCCATAGTGTACAAGGTCACTGCGTACAAGGCAACTCTATTGAATAGCGGTGTGCGTGTGTACGTGAGTAATCGCTTGCACGCATGTAGTATTTTAGGCTTCACGTTTTTGATCGCTTAAGTATCGACACTATCCTTCTATACTTTATTATTCTAAGCCTGCCTCTACTGTACGAATCTTCTACCCAGTGAGAAGGAAATTGACTTGCTGTACACGCTGGTCTTGCGGTTTTTTTTTGTGTGTATATATACCAGTTAGCCAACAGATGTCTTTCACAGCTTAGCCCGGACTATGGGTGAGCACTGAGGGCTCTCAACCCAGACATTGGTCTTACGGCTAGGACAAATGCGATAATAAAACCTAGAGGTTTTATTTCGAGGTTTCCTTATACTGCATTTGTGGAATCTGCATACAACGATACAGTCGATTTTATGACATCCGCGGAAAATAAAGGTATGATAAATTGTATTGTTACTCCGTCACGACATGGACTGACTCGCTCTTCTTCATCATCATCATCTCAGCCCATACAAGTCCTACTGTTAGGCTAGAGCCTCCACTATAAGGGAAATTGACCTAATATACCACGCTGGTGAGACGTGTTGGTATAGGGTTTTGTTTCGAGTTTTCCTTCTCTTTCATAGATATTATATGCACATGGGTAGCCCGCTTGAAGCGCGTGGTAAGCATTGAGTAAACGCGACGTCAGGTGTCGAGTGGTTCGATGGCGGTAAGCTCATTTGCATCAAACTCTCTGCTAGTTCATGTTATCAATGTGAAGTGTGTTCACAAAAAGGACGGCCTGAAGTACATATTTTATTTAAAATAATTAGTGGTGTTCCGTTGGTTTCCGTGTGGTGATGGAGTAAGAATACAATTCACCACTCCCTATCTTACCCGTGGATAACGTAAAAGACGACTATGGGATATAATATGCACATAACATCTGTACATGAGAAGAAAAACTCGAAATGAAACTCTATACCAACATGTCTGACCAGCATGGTATAGTAGGTCAAATTCCCTCCCATAGTAAAGGAGGCCCGAGCCCAACAGTGGGATGTATGTGGGCTGCGATGATGATGATTTAGTTGTGTTGTACAAGTCAGCTGCGACACGTATAGAGAATAATTAAGAAAAAAATATTACCTTCATAACATCGCTGCCATCGTCCGTTGATATACCTAACATAGATATTCTTCTATTGTGGGCTGTATTAAACTCTGTTAGATTCTGAAAACAAAAAATATAATTATGACTTTCAATATAAGCAATTCCATATAAGCAATTATAATTTTATTGTGGTAGGACCAGACTGTTGACAGTTATCTGTCTATAGCCACGGGCCGGTCCGTCCGGGATACAAGCTCGCAGAAAATCGACGTCCGAGTAGTAGCAATTTGTTACTGCGCTTCGTTCGGTGAGCGAGAGAGCCGGAAGCCCAACTTTCTGAGGGTGTTTGCGTAAGATGTGTAATATAGGGATGAGCGACCTTTCTGAAAAAGATCGATTCTTGAATCTATTTGAATTGTTGTCCAAAGAATTGATTCACAATAAAATTGAGGTCGGAAGGATCGATTCCCGATTAATTGATCAATATCAATCTTTATTTTTGGACGTGCTTGTGATGACCTTTTTTTTTGGAAGTCAGGAGATTCAGTAATATGTGATGAGCTTTTTTCTTAGAAAATCAGGTGTTATTAGTCTTACTTAATATCGAGTGGCAGAAAAAAAAACGAAGGACAATTCTCTGGGGTAAAGAATCCATTCAGTGCTTCGTATTGATTTATATAATCGATCTTTTGGGCCTGAAAAATCAATTCTTCGATTAATTTATCTCAGATCGCCATCCTTAGTATGATAAGTGTACTGTTTGCTCGTTAGCCACCATTAGAAATAAAAAATAATTATGGCAATAGATTCCCTTATCCATGTGGTGACGAGAAAACAAATCACCACTCCTTATTTTGCCCTTGAATGTCGTAAAAGGCGACTAAAGGATTAATAGGCATATAACATCTATTCAGGAGAAGAAAAACTTTAAATTAAACCCTATACCAACACGTCTGACCAACATGGTATTGTGGGTCAAATTCCCTCCAATTGTGGAATGCAGTATATTGATTAACCGCGGGAAAGTGGTAGGACTTCCTTTGCCCCATTTTAAAAAAAAACATACTAATGTTTAAAAATCATCATCATCTCAGCCCATATACGTCCCACTGTTGGGCTCGGGCCTCCTCCATAATGGAAGGGTAATTAACCTACTATACCACGCTGGTCAGACGTGTTGGTATAGGGTTTTTTTTCGAGTTTTCCTTTTCTCGCTTAAATGTTATATGCGTTTTATATCCCTTAGTCGTCTCGTATGATCACCCACGGGTAAGATATGGGGTGGTGAATTGTATTCTTACTCCATCACCACACGGAAGAAATAAAAAAAATACTCACATCTAACTCGGTTTGTGTTTCGGGCAATCCCAATAACGCACCCTCAGTTTCTGTATTAGGCAGATCTTCCATGATCCCGCGAGCATTACCTGTAGGTCTTTCTCTATTTTAGAAACAACAACGAAAAAATATGAATAAAAAAATTGTACTTAGGTATCTTAAACATTACAGTTATATGGCTTTCATTCCCAAACCCAAAAAGAAATCATTTTCAAGCAATTGGATGTCATGAGAGAATCCAATGAGTGTATTTGGGCAATAGCATCTATGTTGACCTTCTGGATACAGGTCTAGAAAAAAAAATCAGCTTTGTGGACATGAAGCAAAATCAAGCAATTCAGATACATACATCTATAAATATTTCTATGTAGTTAGAATAATAATTCTGTATACTATTTTGGTATGGTTATGGAGTAAGAATACAATTAATGGGCAAGAGAGGTCTCTTGCCCGTGGGTGTTGTAAAAGACAACATTACATGCATATATACATATGATATTACATGCATATACGATATGCAGGTAACATAGATGCAAGAGAAAGAAAACTTAACATAAAACCCTATTCCAATAAGTCTTGATCAGTGTGGAATAGGAAATCAATTCCTCTCCCATTATGAAAGAGGCCCGAGCCAAACAGTGGTACTTATATAGACTTAGATGATGATACTATATAAAAAGTATTTATCATAGGTTGGATTTAAGTTTTATACTTTACTAGCTTACTCGGCGAACTACATACCGCCATAATTTTTTTTGTAAATATACTAGGAGTGGTAGGACCACACTGTCGACAGTTATCTGTCTACAGCCGCGGGCCGGTCCGTCCGGGGCAGTACCATGCTCTCGCAGAAAATCGACGTCTGAGTAGTAGCAATTTGTTACTGCGCTTCGTTCGGTGAGCGAGAGAGCCGGAAGCCCAACTTTCTGAGGATGATTGCGTGTGGAGGGTTTTGGTGGTGCCCTTGGTATCACCGAGCCTTAATGCACGCATTCATACTCCCTTCGCTTTCTTCGCGGTAGGCAACGGCCTTGTAAAGGTCCATGAGCGGCAGCAACACTTACCACCAGGTGTACTGTTTGCTCGTTTGCCACCGTTTGCAATAAAAAAAAAAAAAAAAAAAAAAAAAAAAAAATACTTTCTGAATTTCTGAAAATATGGTCTATTTTCGGCAATTTAGAAAATACATTTAAAAAGGGCTATAGCTGTCATTTGCATTTTGTTATTACATCTCAGATGCGTTATTGTTATACCATATTTCATAGTGACTTCTATTCTCTTTGACATTTTATGTTACGTCACACGGAAACGCGATGAAACTGGATAAAAAGTATCCTATATCCGTCTCCTGGTTCTAAGCTACCTCCCCACCAATTTTCAGCCAAATCAGTACAGCCGTTTTTGAGTTATAAATAGTGTAACTAACACGACTTTCTTTTATTAGATATTAATCAAAATAAATACAACATAAACCTCGGGATATTCTACAGTTTATAACTATGCAGATTATCATTAAACTACATTCAATGTGTCATTATCAAGCATCAGCAGCACAGCTCATATACATCCCACTGGTGTGCTCGACTCGCTCCTCCACAATGGAAGAGAATTTAACCTACTATAATGCTCTGGTCAGACATATTATTATAGGGTTTTCTTCGAGATTTCTTTCTCTTGCATGTTATATGCGTTATATCTAAGGCTCGACCGAAATGGGTTTTTATTTCTCTCTCTATTCTCGGTCTCGGCTCTCGGTCTCGGCTGAGACCGAGAATAGACAAAGCGTGAAAAATTTTATAACTGTTAACTTTTTAATATACTACTAATTGTTTAACAAAAATAACTGTTTTAATAATCAAAGCTAAATAACATCATATTATAACATTAAAAAAAGCAATTTTTCGGCATTTTCGCCCTTCAAAGAGTGTTGCCTCTCGTCATACAGCTCCACTAAACAGTTGTTCACTTGCTACGCTAGTAGGCGGCGCAGATAAAAACTTATTTGATGCAGGCTTACGCACCTTATAAGGTGACGAAAACCAATACTCAAAATTATAAGCATTTCTTTGCAGTCTTGGCTCTCTAAGGAAGCTTTCTAGCGCTATTTCGATCACAGAGCTTGAACTGTATTCGTCATTGGTCATTGGCTCGTCTTCAAACTCTATCGAATCATGAGCTGCTCATAAGTTGAATTGATTTGTTGTAGCCATGTTTGACGAGTTAGTTGAAGATGCCCATGTGGTCTCACGATAATCTGATTCACAATTCAGCTCTCTCACGCACTTACACCAATCGACTTCGCGCTGCGGCGCGTGGCCACGCGCAATAAAATTTTAATGCCGATCCGAACAAAGTTACAATCTCGGTCATGACCGAGAATCTCGGCTATAATTAGCCAAGAACTGGGACAAATTCCTCGGTTGGATTTGTAGTCGAGAAGACCGAGACCTCGGTCGAGCCTTAGTTATATCCCTTAGTCGTCTTTTCGACACCCACAGGCAAGGAAGGTAGTGGTGAAGTGTATTCTTGCTCCAACACCACACAGAAAACATTTTATTTTATTATGTGCATATTGCTTAAACTCATACAACAACAAATTATACATAAATGGCTAATATAATAACAGTAGCTTTTATATCCATTACCCCCATAAAAACATTGAAAATATTGGTTAAAAAGGGATGAACAGAATTAAAGCCGGAATGAGTATTTAATAACAACATTAAATCTGATAGACATCAAATGAGACCAAAGTGAATTTCCTAGTATATATATAAGTTACAGAACTTAAAAAAGGCAGCAATAGGAGTGGGAAACTGATATTATCTTTACACGGAAAATATTTTGTAAATATAAAAAGAAATAATGTTCATAATTTAAAGTCCTGTAAGTAATCAGCCCTAGGTCTATTCATCCATTTTCTTGGTAATTATTTTACCTAATAATATAATTTCTTGTAGAAGCACCAAAGTGAAAATTGGAGTCAATCGGCAGTTGTGTTGGTTTGTGCGCCTCCAAACGCATTTGACCAATAAACGTTCCATGTGCTGTAAATTATACACCATAATAAAATTCTTCGAATGATAAGAACTGATCTTCCAGATACTTTATTACTTACTGCTTCCTAAATCAACCAAAAAAGCCCTATTTAAATCTTTGTGATAAACAAAAGCTGCGTGCACTCTTGAGCAACTCGCATGATCAATGCAAAAATCATTCATTTGTGGGTTTCGGCCAAATAGATAGCATTTCTTTTCATCTAACATCAATTTTTGAATCAATTTATCGCCTTTTAAAACGTCCAAGTGAAGACCTGTTGGTGGTTTGCCAGCCCTAGAATAAATAATCAGACCATTACCGGCTCTGTAGACTTGATAAGATTTAGGGATATTTCCAACTAATTATAAACTGTGTGCGTCTTACCAATTAGGCACTTCGTAGTGATTAGCCATAGCTATAATATTCAAAGTTATTATAGAGAATGAATACGGAGTTCGCTTAGAATTAATGCATTTTTATTACACAAACTCCAAACGCACACCGATACCACTGTACGGAATAGATTATAGAGTACCTATGTAGTACAGATTAATTAAGTAAATAAGTCCCAGAAGCATAGACTTTTTTTTTGTTCTGTTCGTCCATCTGAACAGGCAAAGGGGTCAAATGCCCATACAGCCAAGTCTTCTTTTTTATTTTTCTATTCTTCACGTTACACAGCTTGTTCAAAGTCAAGCTAAGTCTTTATATCATCTTCATCTTCAAACATAAATAGTACAATTTCACATAAAAGTAGTATTTCGTGTTCTTCATGTTTCATTTTCTTCATTTATAGGTTCGCATGAAAGGCCGAAGCCAAGTCTTTTATTGATAATATCATTCTTGTTCCAACGAAGATCAAGCTTAGTCCGGGGTTTACTTATAAACTTTTATGATATAATACTAAATTATAAATCTCATATATGTTATAAGAAATATATTATACATGAATTATAAGTAATAATGATGAATATTAGTTGAATATAATTATAAGATAAAATGAAACTAATTTAAGGTATAACTACAAATATAATATTTACATTTATACATTAAAATTTACATTATAAACACAAGTCCAATAATAATTTATGGACGAACATGTTTTAAGTCTGTGTAAGGGATTGTGTCAAAAGCCAAGCCGTATTTTCAAATTTCGCCTACCGTTGAAACTATAAATTTGTAAAGCGGCACGAAGCAGTCATAAGTTTTCAATAACTGCTGAAGAGAGCGCGGGATGTCTTCAGCATTCTTATAAATATCCAAGAGGTAGTCTATCAATGTAAATGTTTGAAGATTATATTGGAGACAGTCAAAGAAAATGTGATCAAGAGTTTGGATGGATAAATTACAGAATTGACAAATTGGAGAATCTAAAACAGCGATCCTAAATAAATGAGCACCACTACGAGAATGTCCCAGACGTAACCGACAAAATGGTTTTTTGGCGGGAATCTGAAGTGTCATGTGGTGTTCTTGTATTATATTCAATATCTTAGTGTTTTAACGTGTTATATTAAATAATTTTGATGGCATTTTATGTAATATATAATGGCAAAACTACTGAGGTGTAGTGAATATGATATAAAACTGCTATACATACCTTTTTGTTTCCACCAAAATTCTCAGAAGATACCCCTAACAGTGGCCATTACACTGTTGGAGGCGACACTTTGACTTACTGACGGACCATTACTGACATGAAGAAATTGATAATTTGAAAAGAAAATTATAACTCGACATTGACAAAAATGGCTTGTATTAATAGCTGATTGCCAAGACAAAAAAGAAGAAGAAGTAACCGACAAATTGTGGTGTAAAATTTTCTGTGTAAGTATTTTTTCTTTTTAGTAAACCAGGGAGGAGAGATTTCGTTTTTAATCGTATGCAAAACATACGATCTTTTGAATGAAATCTTATATATGTTATTTTAAGTAAATAATTTAGATTTTTTTAATGTTGTAGAACCATTTATTTAATATATCCATCCTGCTGTATTTAAAATGTAAAATATGCGACAAAATTCCCCCCAAAAAAAAAAGCTCATCAGAAATTGCTCGGAGTCATGAACATCGATGTTGACATCAAAACATCGACGGTACACAAAGTTCCTAAAAAAAAAAAGCCCATCAGAATTTGCTTGGAGGATTTTTATTACTTAGCAACAGCGATATATCGCTTATGAACATCGATGTACCGTTTATTAAACATTGACGATACGCAAATGTCCCAAAAAAAAAAGCTCATCAAAATTTGTCCAGAGAATTTCGGTAATTTTTTGCAAATTTCATTGCGTACTATTATATTTCTTCAATTCTTGGCAAAATACTATCCTTTTTAGTCCGTGGTACGATCTTCGAAAAAATTAAGTTGGCAACACTGATCCGCAGGTGTGCGAAAGCACAGTACGAGTAACTAGCACAGAGTACTTTATATATATAGGTATAGAGTCAACAGCAAACGTTCAGGAATTGTCGCCATCTGTCGATGAGTGGTGTAAATTAAGAACGGCTTTCTGGGCGAGGGAAGATACCTATTTTTATTCAAATTAATATAAATTCTCCAAGGAATTTTCAGAAATAAAATCTTTATAAAATTGATTTTACAACTGAAAATTACTTAGAGAATGTTAAAGAAAATCAGTCAGCCATGATCTAGGTAATTAAATGCCAATTCTTAAGCAAAATCGGTGTCTAAGCAGGTATTATGCGTGGGTACAGGTTAGTAAAACAAGCATCGATGGCGGATACCAATCCAGGAAACAAAAATAGTCGTCAGTGATAGCAAAAAATGAGAGCATGTTCACAAGTCACAAGAAGGAACAGAATAATGTCAAACAGTTTAAAATGGCTACCACTATCACGTTGTAGTTTTACCCTAAAAATTTGCCTAATTTGCCCTAAATACCCTAGTCAGTCTCCGAAAATCTTTCATTTAGGGCGCAAAATTTGAATGAGTTCGAAATAAAACAAAACTTGATGGTGTGATTTTTATTTTAATTCTCATCTATTAATCAGAGTTAGTAAACATGTATTCATAAAAAGAATTCATTATAATCTATGGAAGAAGTAGATGGTGAACAATATGATGCTGATGTTGAAGCTAAAGCATTGGGCTTAAAATTTTTAGCTCCACTCAACATTTGTCTGTCGGGTTCTAAAATCGAGTCGGTCATACTTAGTTTGGTGTGCAACAAACCGTTGAGGGTTTCACTGTGAAGCTTTTTTTTTTGGGTTGGGTTGTTTTTTTGGGCCAGCGCACACTCCATCTATTTCTTCCGGGAGGATGAAAAGGTGTCGCAGGCCTCATAACCAACTGTATTCCCTCCCCTTCGCCATTAGGCTGATGGATCCTCGTCGCAATTGCAACGTTGGCAGGACGATGTGCTCTCCTTCCTCACAACTGTGTCCAGGTACTTGGTGAAGCAACCGTGTGTCGGCACTACCTACACCAAAAGCGCAGAAAGCAACCTATGCCGCCGACCTCAGCACTCCATGAGCACCGACCGGAAGGCCTTGACGACCCGAACATCGTACCGAGGCCTCTCCTGCCAGTCTGCCCAACGAGCAATGATGTCACGGTGGGCGTCGGCCCGCCAGGCGACCAGCTCTTAAATAGAGACTTTTGAATCGAATCGAAATTTCCTATAACAGTTCTTAGTATCGCACTGAAATATCCACATGTAAACACTGCAATATATTTGATTTAAATTCTACTATCATGTCTTACACAAAGTAATTTCGGTGAAGCCTAAGAGCCCATTGAGGGTAACCATTGTTTGTGGTCGGCAAAGTCTATGGTAAAATAGTGTTTGTTATTTTTATATTCAATTTTACCCCAAATTACCCTAAATCCCTAAAAATATTAAATAGGCCTAAGCCATATTCTAAATCAGTAGTTTCTCCCTAAAAAGGGCGAAATCCCTAAGAGTGGAAACACTGATGGCTACCCTGGTGGTAGCACGTTTCTTTGTACGCATAAATCAACAAAACGTATAAAAAATAATACGTATTTATAAAATTAATAAGAGTTAAAGTGTATTTTTTACTCGAATATAACTAAGCTCATATAATTTAAATTAATTTTATAGTAGTTTTATTTTAACAAAGCTATATTGTATATATATTAATATTTAAAAATAGCGCCATCTAACGCAATATGGTGGAGTTAAAAATCCTATACAAAAACTACAAACGATCTGTTAAGACACTGGTAACTAGGTACCTTAGGCATGGGTAACTCAACGATAATCCTTGCGTTAACTCAGTAACTCAGGTGCAGTAGACTGCGCCGACTCATTCAGCTAACTCAAAATTGCGCCATGGCGCAACAAAATGTAATCACGACCGAGTGAGCTACGAATGAAATGTGCGCCATCTGCGCCACTGCAGGTATAACTCCATTTCTAACTCATTGCGTCATGGCGCAACACATGAAACAACCGAATGAGCAACTAAATGCGCGCCTAGGTATAACTCAATTTTTAAAAGAGTTATTTACACTTCACAGAGTTGATCGACCTTGAGTTTTTCGGCGGGAATATGGGAGTGCCATGTTACGCTCTTGAATGAATTATTGTTTTTAGTTTTATATTTTAAATAATTTTGCTGATATTTTATCTTTATTTACATTATATATATATTTGTTGTATACGTCACTGAAACTCCTCTTAAACGGCTGGACCGATGTTGATGAAATGTTTTGTGTATGTTCAAAAGGATACGAGAATGGTTTAGATTCACAACTGGACTCGGTAGGTGGCGCTGCTGTCGATTTCAAAGAGCATTCCTTTATTTTATTTGAACAGAACAACATCTGTATTGACTCAGCTAGTTTAATATGTAATACAGTTGAAGTGTTGTGAATATCATATAATAGTGATTTGGTTTTATTAGTGTATTTTAATAGTGTATTTGGTTTTCAGCACCCAATTAATGGTAACGACTTACTGACGGATGTTACTTATCTCTTACGCTAATAATAAATTATATGTAAAGAAAATTATGTGTAAGCTACGTAAGACAAGGCAGTAAGGTCGACTATAGCCTGCCTTATAGGCGCATAAATAAAAAAATTGTTCAGATTCGCCGGCGCTGCGACGATTGCGCCGTGCGCTAACACATTTTCCAGAAGTGAGTTGATACTTCCAGCGCAGTGAACTGAGTTGGCGCAATTGCGCGGTGCAGCGCAGTGTTACACATGTCTACTTCAATATCGGTAGGACGATCTGCTTAGGTATTCCTATTCTTGTTTATTTTAATTGCAATTATTTGTAAATAGCTGATTCCATTTTTTTTAAATACACCTGAAGCAATTTACTTTATTAAAATAATGAACTACTAGCAGACTAGTAGATATCAAGTCTTTTAACACTTTACATGGTTGTTTCGCTCCTAAGTCCGTAGAAAGTATGAAGGGAGAAATTGGACCCCGCACTTAATGAATACGTAATGGTATTTCTGAAAAGGACGAAGGTAGATGATGGTACAATTTTACGAGTTGACAATCGATCGAACGTTTTAATTAGGTATAATTATTATGAATGATCGGCGTGGGCGGGCTGATGTAGGTACTACGAACAGACCACTGGTCGTAGTACCTACATCAGCTATGTTGCGTGCCTACGCGCCTACTACGTACATGCTGTTTCCTAATTATTTTAATTAGTAATTGAATATCCAACTAACTATTTTTTCAGGGACATTTAAGGATAGAAGAATGGATGATAATTGTTCTAAATCAACATTATTAAATGCTCCTACAACATCCAAAAAAACACCAGCCAATATCTTATTGTCAATCTGGGCACTATGGATGTCAAGACATAAATGCCGTAGACTCTCACAAGCAGAACGACCGCATCGAAATCCAAATTGATTATTAGGTAAGAGGTTGTTACTTTCAATATAAAATATTAATCTCTGTTTTATTAATTGTTCAAAAATTTTACCAACACACGAGCTTAATGTGATAGGACGATATGAATCAGCTGAACTAGAATCTTTCCCATGCTTTAAAATTGGAATTAGTTAGAAGAGTTTAGAAGTTTAAACATTTTATAGGAGAGCCAATTCAAACCGCAGAGTCCTTTCTTGATGATAGACCAGCTTTTAATTCTTCAATAGAAAAAGGGGCAATCATAAAAGAGTTGGTGCTATTTAAAGGATGATTATTGTGAATATTTGTCAAATTTGGTACTGTACCTGAAGTGTATTTGTGTAAAAAGTTTGATATCCAATTATTGCTAGAGAAACAATTATTATTAGAATATAAGTTTTTGAATTTCCTCATTTTTGTCCATATCTGTTTCATTGGTGTTGACCTATTTATGGAGGAGCAAAAATCTGCCCAGGACTTACGACGTTCAAGTCTTAATATACGTTTTTTCTTTGCTTGAGCTTGCTTAAAATGAATGTAGTTTTGGATATTGCAATTGGATTTGAATAACAGATAAGCCTGCTTGCAATCTTCTACCACTTTAGTGCATTGCCCATTCCACCAGGGGAGTTGTCGCTTTCTTTTAGGTAGATGAGTAATATTGTTACAGTGGTAATTGGTTTTAGGTACTGAATTTTCTAGCGCTCTAAGAATTATGAAACAGAAGTTATTGTAAGACTTCTGTAGATTACAATTATTTATTTCAAATTGTTTTACAAGTCATATACTAAGTTCTCATATTGGTCCCAATTTACTATTTTCAGATTACTGTGTGGAGGAATGTTGGATGGAATTGAAGAAGATTCAGTTTCCGACACTACCATGGAAAAATTTATGATTGTAGGCAAGTGATAGCTGCCCAAAGAGTCCTGATGAACTTGCCATTCACTGCACAGAAATAATGAAGATAATACTATTGTTAGATCTAGTCCATTTGGTTTCCAAGAATTAGTACCCACTGTAGTTGGTTGATCATTATTTAAGAGCATCAAGTCATTATCCATTCATCCATTACATCCATGATGTCTCTACCTCTAGAATTGGTTCTATTACAACCCCAAATGGTATGGTGAGCATTAAAATCACCAGCAATTATTAGTGGTTTTGGAATACTATGCAACAGTCTATTAAATTTAGATTTGTCAAAGTTAGGTACACTGTTGCCAGCACTATAAAAGCTAACAATTGAGATATCTTTTTGTTTGTATTTAATTTCATTGCTACATTTTGCAAGGAGTTATCAGAAAATGTTTATAATTTTTGAAAATAAATGCCTTTTCTAACAAAAATTGCTACACCATTGTGATCATTACCGCAATCATTTCTTATTATTACCTCTTGATAGAAAACTGTATATTTGGTTTAAGCCAAGTTTCTGATATAAGTGCTATGTGTATGTCCTGCTCATAAAGTAGGTTTGGAAGCTCAAGTCTGTTACTCAACAGACTTTGAGCATTCCACTGTACTATGTTAAGTTTGTGACAGTTGAATGTGACATTTTATTTTTAATTTGTATGGTATCTTTAATAGCTGAACTAATTGCGTGTGAGCTAATGCTTTGATTCTGTGTTTTATTTAGTGTAATGACTTTGATTATTGATTCTGTGATTAGGTTCATTGCTGCTGGATTGGATAAAATTAACTTAATGATGTCTTGTGTGTTCTCTGTCTTATTGAGTGATGGAAAGTTTGTTGGATGTTTAAATAAATCTGATAATGGTGTTTTACTTTTATTTTTACTATCCAATATCTTTTTTTGTTTTATAGTGCATTGACCTGATACTGCAAGATGGTTATCTTTACAGTGTACACATACTGCTTTGTCAATAGGTATAGTACATTCTTTATATGAATGATTTTCAATGCAGATTGAGCAACATTGAGCATTCTTACAGAATTTAGCCAAGTGGTCAAACCTAAGGCATCGGAAACACTGCTTAACTGGCGGCACATAAGGTCGCACTGGTAGACGCCACATCTTTAAGTGAACGTAATCCGGGAGTGAAGTAGATGACGCAAAGGTAATAATGACTGCCTGTGAAGGTTGTAATATAAATCCACTATCGGATTTGGTTTTTTTCATTATACGCCAAACAGAAATAATTTTCTTTTGTACTTGACAAAGATTTGAATTTTTTTTTGTTGGAGATATCAATAGGTACGAAGGAAATTACTCCAGACAATTCAGTGGCACCAGCAGGGATGGACGCCTTAATATTTTGTTCCCTTAAAAATGTCGTGTTTTCTAGGAATATATTAGCCAAATTGGGTCGTTCAAACACTACTCCTATCTTATATTTGTTAAGTTTCTTAAGATCTTTAATGAAGCGCGATAAGCAGCTACTAAGAGTTAGCATGTCACGACTACCAAGTGGCTGTTCAGTGACACTCTGAAGACTATAAATTCATGACCGGCACCTGCGTCTTCCGGATATCGGCGACAATAGTCAGCCACCCTATATGGCAAATAAAAGTCCTCGAGGTCTTTCAACACTGTACGCCAATCTGAGTATTCGCTACTTTCAAAGGTGGAATCTTAAATAGACCTTAATCTCGTTCCTGCTTGGTTTTTTTTTTCGCCTTTTCGACATCTCTTAGCAGAAACCTAAATCTCTAAATATATAGACTTTTACTTATACTAAACAAATTAAATGATAAAAATATACAAATACTTAGATACTTTTCAAAAATATGAGGATTATATACAATATAATAGAAATATTTATAGTTAAAAAGACCGCCCTAAGCATTCAAGAGTTCCCGCGCTTCCCACACCCCGCCATAGAGTAAAACCAGAAGCATAGACTAAATAATAAATATAGATAGACAATACATACTGCTCGTTTGAGATCCATCTTTAAATTGTGCAAATCTGAGGCGGTTTGCGGTTTAAAATCACAGTGCGTGCGTCTCGAGTGGTTTTGCGGTTAACCGCTTGCGGATAAAAACCGTAGTGTGGCCTCAGCCTTAACTCCAAAAAATTGTCTCTTAGTGTCGATATGCGTAAAGCGCTTATTACACTACACGTTATTCAGGGCCTTGAATCACTAGGGGTGCTCTACAACAGCTAAATAGTGGAACTTGTTTCACCTTTAGCGAAATAACAGTTTCAGAAAACTGTTCCAAAATAAACAGCCTGTTGTGCTGTAATATGAGAAAAAAGGGGAAATAACCATTATTTAGGAATAATGTTTAGAATTAAAATATAGTTTTTATGATTAAAATATATCGTTTTCATTTTAGGAACAAACACTGAAACCACTTCTAAACATTATTCCTAAATAATAGTTATTTCCCCTTTTTTCTCGTATTACAGCACAACAGGCTGTTAATTTGGAACAGTTTTCTGAAACTGTTATTTCGCTAAAGGTGACACAGGTTCCACTATTTAGCTGTTGTACAGCACCCCTAGTGATTCAGGGCCCTGAATAACGTGTAGTGTAATAAGCGCTTAACACAGGTCACAGACTAATGCATAGCATCTCTATTTAATCTGTTGATTCTGTTGTGTCAAATTGTCAATATATTATTTCAAGTTTAAAATTATTTTCTATAAATCTTCGCAGAGAATATCCAAAACAATGGTTTCTAGTGAAGAAGAAAGCGAGGTCAAAACTTCTGATATATTACAATGGGATGTAGATATGGAAATTCAATTATTTTACGCTATGGCCAACCATAAGCCGGTCGGCATAAACAAACATTTTCATATGGCCTGTATTTGGGAGAAACTTTCTAACTCAATAACTAAAGAAATTTCTACACAAGATATTTGGAAACATTTAGGTGATCTTTATGACTTAACATTACTCGAAGATACTGAACCAATACCGTTTCCAAATAATGAAGTGCCATTTACTCTGCCTGAAAGTGAATTTGGACTATTGATTAAGCAGAAATGCAAAGAATCAATTACAGCAGATGATAGTGAAGGTAATCTTTGATTCATGTATGATCATATGATCAATATACCTGTTTTTATCCTATAAACCTTGCAGCAGCTTTTCGTGCCTTAACAATTACAGCTTATAATGCATTTAATTCTCGCAATTTAGATGGCCGGAGCCCTTCACCTAAACCTTCAACACCTAGAAGCAGTTCTAGGGGCACTGCATCTAAAGATAGTACACCTAAAGGTAGAATTTATCTATTATGACTTATTTTATTTTGGTGTTCTAGATGAATACATTAGTATTATAAATGAGGTTAATTACATTAGTATTATAATGAGGAGTAAAAGGAATAATGCAATATAATTTATATTAGGGATGTTATGATTCTCTGTGACCATAACTAAAATTATTGGATATCTGAAATGAAAATATAACTGTAACTTAAACCAATATAAACATTTTGGATAGGATCGGTGTCTGTGTGCGATAGGTTATCATGGTATTTCTATATGCCAGCCAATATGACAGCCTAAGCATAAGCCACTCTAATATAATGATCATTAGCTATATTCTTTTACAATGTCTTATAAAATCGATATCCACAACCGAAAATATCTGAAACGTTCACATAATCCGAAATAATTACATATCTATAACTGATAATGTTATCTTAACATCCGTAACCGTATCCAGATCTGAAACTTCATATCCATAACATCCCTAATTTGTATACTATCTAGCTATTATGTACAATATTTAATTCATTTAGGCACAATGATAGTAGATATTTGTTGGCAATATAAAGAAACAATTTGAGTTCTCTGTACCTGTTCCCTGTCCGTTCTTTAGATTAACAAAATATGAGATGTGCTTTAGCGTTAGTCTGACAGGTTGGTATAGGGTTTTATTTCAAGTTTTCTTCTCTTGCATAGATATTATATGCGTATTATATCCCTTAGTCATCTTTTAGGACATCCACAACCAAGATAGAGAGTAGAGAATTGTATTCTTATTCCGACACCTCATGGAAGAAATTAACACAGGTGCATAATTTTTCTCCTGTAATGTACTCCTTGAGATAATACTTCAATTTTACTTTTTCTACTCTAGCATAATTCATTGAATTGATTTGTGCAAAATTTTGGGTAAGATCCTTGTTGTCGCTGAAGAACTACCAAAGCCATGGCCTAGGAAAATTATAAGATATTTTGCCAATTTTCACTTTGTCTAAGTAATATTCATTATAATAAACACAGGTCTTTGACCAGTGTGTGTTACCAGTGATGACTTACGGCACAGAAACGTGGTCCCTAAATGTAGGCCTCATATCAAGGCTCAAAGTCGCTCAGCGTGCTATGGAGCGGGCTATGCTCGGGATTTCTCTGCAAGATAGAATCCGGAATACGGCAATCCGCAGAAGAACGGGTGTAACCGACATAGCACGAAGAATTAGCACGCTGAAGTGGCAATGGGCAGGCCACATCGCTCGACGAACCGACAACCGCTGGGGAAGAAAGGTTCTCGAGTGACGACCACGTATCGGACGACGCAATGTAGGACGCCCCCCGACTAGGTGGACCGATGACCTAGTGAAAGTAGCTGGGCGTCGTTGGATGCAGGCGGCACAGGACCGCTCATTGTGGCGCAACATGAGGGAGGCCTACGTCCAGCAGTGGACGGCGATAGGCTGAAATGATGATGATGAAGTAATATTCAAGATATTAATAGTTGAACAGGTGTATTAACAACTTGACTGTTCAATGAGTCACATATGACTCATGATGAGTTTTAGGAATAAGTTCATGAGTCACATGTGACTCTTTTTTTGATGCAATTTGGGGATAAATTTTTTGTTATGAATGTGGCATAATGTACTAATATAAATTACGTGAACTTGTAGCGAAAAGCTTAAATATTAAGAAAATTAAATAAAATTTCGCAAAAGCTTTTTTTATACTACAGATGAATAATAATCATGAGTAGTCCTATAGGCATCGGATTTTGTATTTGTATGCAATAAAATTAAAATAAAACACAAATAAAAGGTTTTATTAGAAAAGATATTCCATGAACTGATTAATCAAACGTGTTTTTCGTTGTAGCAATCCAAACAAAATGCTTTTTTACATGCTTTGCACTCTGTATGCACTTGTTTGGCCTTGCGAGATAACTGCTCATGAATTTTGAGTTTAGCATAGCAACCGTCTTCATCGTTATCTTCAGGCAGATATTCATCATCGCTACCATCGCTGAATGGGTTCATCGGAATCAGAATTTTCTAAAAAATGCACGAATTCTTCCGTGGTGACAGGTCTTCTAGCCAATTTAGACAATATCAAATGAAATTACAACCTCAAATAGTAATGAAAATATTGCGCGGGTAGATAATCAAATATTTAATGGCGGTAATAGATAATATAATATTATTGACTATTTGTCATCCAATGTATTTGTCTATAGTCGGTATGTGCACATGTGACTCATTGAACTTGGGAAAGATTTTTTTTTATCCTACGCCCATGAGTCATATATGGCTCACAAAATCAAATATATAAAACAAATTAAAAACAATAACTGTTTTTATGAAATACTGTTTTTTTAGGCAATGTGAATATTCTTTAATTGAACAGAAAAGAAAATATGATGGACGTGGGGTAGTCGTAAATTTTATTGTACGGGTACAGTTAAGTTGTTAAATTAAGGGTCGTTTCTGTCTTGTTAATATAGTATAAATTGCTTTTATATATTAAATGTATGTTTTCTGTTATTATTTTTATAATGTGTTGTTAATTCTGTTGTAATGTATTTAGTTATGCAAGTGTTATTTAGCTATTTTTACAATATTTTTACCAGTACAGAATTTAACTATACTAATAGTCTAGTATTTAGATATTGTCTTGTGTGCAAAATACAAATCCCACATCAACTGGATTGACCAATGCGGTATAAATAGGTATATTTCCCGCCCGTAGTGTAGGAAAACTTGAGCCCAGAATTGAGACCTATGTATATGAGGTGAATGACTGATAAAAAGGCAAATGTGCAATACCAGGAGAATATTGAATCATCATATCTATTTTCTATGGAACTTATTTCTTCCACTTATGGTCTTCCTAATGCAATCTACTATCTATATAGTTTTTTTTAGAAGATGTTTCATGTATTATTTTACAGCTTAAATAGAATTAGTTATTAAGATTCAACTTTAACAAACCCGGCTAAGTGGTAGTCTGAGTGGTGCACGTAATGTTCCCTACCATTATTCATATAAATCGCGTTTGTTGTATGGGAGCCCCCCTTAAATATTTATTTTATTTTTAGTATTTGTTGTTATAGCTGCAACAGAAATACATAATTTGTAACAATTTCATCGGTCTAGCTATCACGATTCTAAAGATACAGCCTGGTGACAGACAGGCAACGAAGTCTTAGTAATAGGGTCCCGTTTTTCCCCTTTGGGTACAGAACGCTAAAAACGGCATTATTAAAGTATTTATGTTTTCAATAGGTCAAAGCGGTTGTTAGATGGTAGTAGGGCTGTTGGCATTTTTTTAAATATCGGTTTTCCGATATATCTATATTTATAAATATATATCATTATCGGGGTTCGATATATCGAAAAAAAATCCGATATATTGAAAAAAATTATCAAATACATGTACATTTTTCTCCATAGCCACTCTTTTTTATTTCATTCATTGCGGGACTCTTGAGCTTTTTTTATCTAAACTCTAGGAGGAAGTGATAACTTATCATCAATTTGCCGTAATTTGTACTAAAAGCATTTGTGCGATTAAAATAAATATCAACCCTCGATATTTACTTTTTGAAAGCCGAACTGTCGATTTGTCTCCCAAAAAAAAAAAAAATAATAATAATAAGTATCGATTTTTAAATAATAATATCGATATTTTATCAACAGCCCTAGTTGGTAGTAGTTGTTGTTGCTATGAGTTTTGCCGTGCAATGCTGCCGGACTTAGAGGTCTCGAGGCCTCGGAGCAACAAAACAGTGGGGGCTCATCTCAACCCACATACGTCCCACTGTTGGGCTCGGGCCTCCTCCATAATGGAAGGGTAATTGACCTACTATACCACGCTGGTCAGACGTGTTGGTATAGGGTTTTATTTCGAGTTTTCCTTCTCTCCCATAGATGTTATATGCGTTTTATATCCCTTCGTCGTCTCGTACGATCACCCACGGGTAAGATAGGGGGTGGTGAATTGTATTCTTACTCCGTCACCACACGGAAAACGATGTGGAGTGGGGGCTCCCTGGCTCCAAATTATTTTTTAAATAAAATAGGCATTTTTTTCAGTCGAGATTTCCATTGATTAATTTATTATGAAACCAACCATAAATTCTTTTATTCTTTCACAAACGTATACAAGAATTATATGAAATTAAATTTTTGCGTTAACACGTTGCAGGACACACGGCATACGCCGTAAATTTTTTGAATGTTTATTTCGGCGATACGGCTAAGGCCCTATATTCTTTCAGTCACAATTTGTTCACAAAATTTTACTGCCGTATCACATATTTTGTATAGGTCTTTACGGTCTCGCATCGTGTTAACAAACGAACAAACGGAATTTTCTGAGATTATTCCGCCGAAAAATCTTTCATGATTTCGCTGAAATCTAATTTCGAAAAATAAATCACTTTTTAAAAGTGGAGACCTAAGCTCAGCAGGGAAGCCTTTGATATATGGTTTTGTCCCATCGTGGTTTGAAGCCTATTTTTATAACTTTTATTTTTGTAATTGAGGACCGTCCAGTATAATTTGCTACCATCAAAACCCAATATATTCTTAATACAATTTAATGTTTTGGGAATGTAGCTCTGAACTTTTGATTTAGAGAATTTGATAGTTCCAGAGATTAGTCTTTTCCATAGTTAATTTTTTTCTGAAGTCTATTGTAGGGGCCTCACTTTTGTGGAGCACTTCCCTAAACGCGAGCGTAATGTAGCCGTGTTTACCTTTGATTTAGTTAATTGGTATGATTGACTGAAGTTTCTAATAAAATGGCCAACATTCTTGCTTTAATATAACACTATCACTATACACTCTTGTATATTCATCATTATCATCATCACAGTTCATATATATTCCACCACTGGCCTCGAGCCTCCTCCGTAATGGGCAGAAATTGACCTATGCCAACCTGATCAACTGGGTTAGTATGGAGTTTTATTTCGAGGTTTCCTTCCCTTACATAGTTGTTATATGCACAAGATATTCCTAAGTAGATTTTGACGACAACCTTGAGCAAAAGAAGGTGGTGAATTGTATTCTTACTCTAATGTTATTTGCCTATTAAATCCCTTAGTCGTCTTTTACGACATCCACGGGCAAGATAGGGAGTGGTGAATTGTATTTTTACTCCGTTACCACACAGAAAATGGACACGGACTAATAGATACCATATGCAAATAAAATCCAAACAAGAAAAGGAGCACTAAATAAGGCCATCAACCAACTTCCCCAGTGCGATATGTTAGATGAATTTCCCTCCGATTGTGATAGAAGCTTGAGCCCAGCAGTGGGACATATATCGGCAGAGATAATGACTTTGACATTAAAGGAAGGATAGAAATACATATGTATATTATTTTTAAATTATTATTTGATATTTATACGAGAAATTTTTTAAACATTCATCTTTGCTATATTGCCTTCTATTCTGATGAGTGTTAGAGTATGATATAATTGTCAGTTTTCTTTCTCTCCTGCAATTTAAATGGGTTTTTGTGGGGTTGTTCTTTACTATTTTCTTTTAATCAACACTGTACCTACTAATGAAATAATCGTTGTATTGCGAGATACTTAGCAACATATAATTTAACGGACCCAATTACATCCAGACTCAGAGCAACAATTTGTGGATCGCACAAAATATTGTCCTGCGTGGGATTCGAACCCGTGACACTGGTACGATTGATTGATTTTTAACTACTACGCCTTCTGTGCGGTCATATTTGGTCATTAGGTACATAAATAAGTATTAAACGCGTTTTTAAATTCACCAGGCAATCGTAAGGATAGTGTGAGTGCCCTAGCAACTAAGACCCGCAAAGAAAGTGGCAGCTCACATGCATCTACTGACACACCTAGCATCAAATCTGAAAAGGACTATGGTAAGAAAGTAATGTGCTAAGAAAGTAATGTGCTAAGAATACAATGAGCCTCCCTTACCTTTTTTTATTTATTTAAGACACCCTGCACTAAGGAAATAATCCTTGTAAGTTGTATTGCGGGGACTTTACAAATATATAATTAACGGACACAAATTACATCCAGACTCAGAACAACAATTTGTGGATCGCACAAAGTGCTGTCCCGCATGGGATTCGAACCCCCGACACTGGCGCTGTAAGTCGCTATCTTAACCACTACGCCATCTGTTCAGTACTTTATAACCCACTTAAAAAAATTAAAGTGATGCGATGATAGTGTGATGTAGTAACCACTAAAACGCAAAAATAAAGTAAAAATAAAAACTACCTCCAAAAACGCCAAGGTGAAAAGCAAAAATTAACGTGACTTCCTATAAATTCATTTTATTCTTGCAAAAATTGCTACAAGTCAGTCATACGAATCGCCTAAGAGAGTTCCCAAGAAAAGGGCAGCAAAACTTGTCTGTAAGAGTTATTACAGCAATGCCTATCGCCAACCCGCCTGCCAAGTGTAGAGAGTATAGCATTATCCCACTTTAGAACAGCATTTCTTAGTCTAAGAGTAGAAAAATAATTGATTCAATCCATCTAGCTTATTAATGTCTACTACATTAATAACGTGGCATTAATTTAGATTTTTGCCTTTTTAAATTTTTTTTTTAATCTTCACTCATCGCTACCTACATCAAAAGTGAGTTTTATTCCTACCCGGAGACTTTACGACCTATTTTTTTACACATTTTTAATTGTATATTTTATTGGCCACTATACTTATAGATCGGCGAAGAGATTCTCGAGACTCGAATGCGTCTGGTCCACGTGATAGTTCAAGCAGCAGAAAATCATTTACACAAAGGGATAAAGTAACCAAGTCGAAAATCGGTTCTACAGGTAATTTATTCACAGATTTAATTTTATTTCGTGAAGTTGATGGCGAATTACTGTAGTTTTACGTGAGTAAAAAAGGATAATAATTATCCTACAATACAATTATTGTCCATCAAGTTTTGACAAGAAATCTACTTTAATAAGTTTTTGAGGGTATGTGGTTGTTTGTTCCACTTTGGCGAAATTATAGAGTGCAATAATATCTATACTATTGCGATCAGCAATAGTATTACCACATTTTGTACTATCGGTACTATCAATACCATCATTAGTATCGATAGTCCTATCGATATCATAATTGATTTTCTGGGTCAACTATCGATCGTTTGGCCCACTAATTTGTCTGTCAAAAAAGAGCAGTCTTTGAAAATTTATTGTTTATAGCTTGGGACTCGCCACTCGTCGATGAAGAAGGAAGTTCTCGCCGCGGTCGTCGAAGAGCGAATACTTCAACACCACCAGCTACAATCCCAGCAAAGCGCAGACGTACCTGACATACGCATACAAATTCATACCATCACTTTTTCTGACATAAACCACGTACCCCATGGAGGGTGTTCCGTACACGCAGAGGGGCAAGAATGCGGCTGATTGCAATTGGGAATATACTTTTTGATTTTTAAATATTACTAGTCAACCAGCATTTAAACTGATTAATTGTAATTGTGTTAATATTGTAATTTGATATAAAGACGTGTACTTGTAAATTAATTATCAGTAAAAACGAATAAAAAGTATGTTGATTTCATTTTTTTTAACTCGGCTCATATACGTCGAGCCTCCGCCATAATAGGAGCGAAATTGACTTTACTATGCCATGCTGGTCAGACAGATTGGTATAGTTTTGTTTCAAGTTTTCCATCTCTTGCATAGATATCATATGCGTAATATACCCCTTAATCGTATTTTACAACACCCACGGGTAAGAGAGGGGATGGTGATTTATATTCTTATTACGTCACCACACGGAAAATATTAATTTATCATTGTAGAAATCATAACAAAGAAGAATGAGGTGAGGACTTTGTCACTGATTCAATCATAGATTTATGTGCTTACTAAAATAATCTGGTAAACCAGTTATTATCTGAAAACATTAATTATAGCCGATTTACTCTCATGCAGCCTATGGCCGTCCACTGCTGGACGTAGACCGCCCTCGTGAAATTATATGAGGAGGTAATGCCGTAATCGCCACGCAGGCGGGTTGGCGATCGCAGTGAGATATTATACATCGCCCAAGAGAGAACTGCTGCCCACTTCCCCGGGGAACACTTAACCGATTCTTACGACTTACACGGGCAAGCAAAGGGTGAGGACAGTTGTATTCTTATCCCGTTGCCACACAGGCTAGTTACCTACTCCTTTAGAATGTTGTAAAAAAAAAAGAACAAAAGAAAGTTCTTTCTATTTCATGCGTTTTGACGAGGAACAAGAGATGACCATTTAGCATATTTTCACAAACAGGAATGAACTAATGAAAAATAACCCGATGTCAAAAGTTGATTCTTGTCGAAGAATACCATTTCATGAATTGACTATCAAAGCTAACAGATGAATTTGATTTGACTTGAAAAATGTAATTATGCAGTTCTCTTGATATTTATAAAAAGAACTACGATAACCGATATAATTTTGAATCATATAAAATGAAAGAATCATTTAGGTAATCATTATCCCCAAAAACGATAATATTCCGTAATAATAGTATCGACACTGTTGATAGATATATATCGATACTATTTTTATCCATAACAACTTTACTATCGATAGTTCCACTATTGTACTATTGATAGTTCGGTATCACTACTATAGGGATATTAATATTTATTCATGGAACTAATAAGTACTACGTACAACTTGTTGTACGTAGTACTTATTACTTCCATGTATTTATTATAATAAAATATGTTTTTGTCGATATATCGATATTTTTAAATATATCAGCCAGAAATCGATATATCGAAAAAAACATCGTTATTTTTGAAGCGTAACTTCTTTAGAATCGTTGTGAATTCATTCTCGATGAAACGTAAAAGCGGGTCCATAGAGACATAATAACGTAAATGTATAGAATTCAGCCGGCGAGAGAATGAAATAAAGGCTGAAGGAATTTCACTTCTGATATGCGTACTTTGTACACACACTCTTTTTTTTCGCATGATCACTGTTTAGCTACGTTCTTTGCGGGGTTTCCGAGATTAGCTTTTTATTTAGCTAAATTCTATCCTTGATGCCGGCATGAAATTGATGATAAGTTATTACTTATCATAAATTTCTTGCTGGCACATTTTTACACTTGATTAAATTTACGGTGATTTTGTAAAATGTATACTGTATAAAAAACGATAAAACAAGACATTCATTCAAATAAATATTGACCCTCGTTACTTACTTTTTAGTATTGAACTATCGATTTATCTTCCAGAAAAATATCGATAATAAGTATCGATACTTGTAAATTATAATATCGATATTTTATCAATAGCCGTACACTACTACCGAGTAGGCCAACAAAAGAAAAAAACAAGTTTATTTTAACATAATGTGCACGCGGAAGCGCGGGAATCTTTGAGTTTGGCGGTCGTGAGTTTTTTGTAAATTTTGATTTACTGTTGTTTTCTGGTGGTTTTGTGAAATATTATTGTACATATAGTTCATTTAATTATATATTCTTTATTTCTGTAGTTAGTGCTCATCTTATATGTGATTTGGGTAAGTCTTTTTTCTTAATATGGATCCCCCGGATGATCCGGGGGGCACCGCACCCGACGTTGGATACAATGTAACATTGACCAATGTTGCAAACACAGATAGTATGGATACCGACTGTTCCAGCATCGGTGGTATTAAACGTAAAAGGCCATCTCGTCAGCATATTTGCAAGCACTGTAACAAGCGACGACGCAAACACGGTACTAGCAAGTTAAAAGATATTGATTGTGAATGCATGACTGAATCACAGTGCCAACAAAATGTTGGTAACATAGAAAATACACCAAACCAACTGGAGAGTAATAGTAAGCCAAAATCTAACTCATCCCCATCAGTTGCAATTGCAAGGTTGCCATATGATCCCTCTCTCATTTCACCATTTATTGTTCATGTACAGAAGAAAGTATTATGTCCTGATGATAATATATCTTTGCATCCAGTTACATTTGGTCGTTTTTTAAAAAATAATTCTTTTAAAAATATTATTAATGGCAGCCTTAAACGGATAGGTAGAAATAGAATTTCTATTGCATTTCAACATTACAGTGATGCTAATAATTTCTTAAAATCACCACTACTTGATAAGGATAATTACAAAGCATTCATTCCATCATTCTTAGTGACACGCATGGGTATTGTTAGAGGTATCCCTACTGATTATACAGAGGATGATATCATTAATAACATCAACCTTCCTTATGGTTGTGGCAACATACTCAAAGTTAGGAGATTAAAAAGAAAAATTTCAGTCAATAATGTCACAGAACTGAAGCCTACCGAATCAGTAGTTGTAACTTTTGATGGTCAAACTTTGCCAAAATATATATACATGTGCTACAATGCTTTGCCTGTAGAACTATACATTTATCCCACAATACAATGCTTTAATTGCTGTCGTTTTGGCCATGTAAAAATTCAGTGCAGATCTCGTCCAAGATGTTACAAATGTGGTTTAGACCACATTGGTGACACATGTAATACGGAGGAAGAGGATATTCGATGTGTTCTATGTAAAGGTCATCATATGGCAACAAGTAACAAATGTCTGGAATATCAAAGACAAAAATCAATTAAAGAAACTATGGCTAAGAGTTGTTTATCTTACTCCGAAGCCTCTAAACAGCATGCCCCAATATCCAAAATTTCATATGCAGATGCTTTATTGACTTCTAATATTTTGCCTAAGTCATCTAACACTCCTTCTATTCTCTCTTTATCTCAACCAGTTACTTCTTCATATAAAAAAACTGTTATAAACAAACCTAAACCAAAAGTTAAAACTACTGGCGGTTATGATATTGGGGCACATAAAGCTCTTATTAGAGATTATGATATGACGACTTTCACAAATGGATGCACTCTTAAACCGTTAAACGAAGAATTATCCAATGCCTCCATCAAGGAATTGATTATAATGTTACTTAATACTCTCTCTCAGTCAAAATTTATTCAACCGTCCAACGCTGCCCTTATAAATAATGATATCTCTCAATCTCACTTTCTAAACGATAATGGACAGTACAAACATTCTGATTCAGTGGAATTGTCGCAGCATCATATCTAAGAAATCTGATTTAATTTATCTGATTAATAAATATAATCCATTTATATTAGCTATTCAGGAGACTTGGCTTAAACCAGATTTCAATTTTAGGTTATCTGGCTATGCCTGTTTTCGTGAGGACCGCTTTGATGGGTATGGTGGTGTTGCCCTGCTCATTAAACATAACATGAATTTTTCACATTTTCCCATTGTTTCACATAGCAATGATTTTTCTATAATTGCTGCTATTGTAAATAATATTTGTTTTGTTTCAATTTATATTCCTCGCCCATCGTCTGTTATATTTAATGAAATTAATAATATTTTGTCCAATATACCTAAACCCATTGTTATACTTGGGGATTTCAATTGTCAACATCATTCTTGGGGTAGTACATCGAATTATTTTGGTAATTTGATTTTAGATTTATTAGATAGACATAATCTTTGTTTAATTAATTCGGGATGTAGTACTCGTCGGTCTGCGCCTCATGAAGGTATTAGTGCTCCCGACTTATCTATCTGCTCGAGTAATTTGGCTTCACAGATATCCTGGAGGTGTCTTCCTTATTCATACGGTAGTGATCATTATCCGATTATTGTCTCTTTCCCTTCCATTAAAACTTCACGCTCAATCCCCCGCTCTCCTCGCCTTAGATATAAATTAGCCGATGCCGATTGGAATACTTTTAAAAAATCTTTAGACAAAGAAATATTGCAGTTTCCAGAGTTAACGTCAGCCGACATATCTGAATGTGCGGAAACTCTTTCTAAGGCAATTATTAAAACTGCTAACGATACTTTCCCTATCAAAAATGGAGCTTTAGGTATTATTCCGTCTCCACCGTGGTGGGATAAAGATTGTTCAGACGCGATTAAAAGACGCAAGCAAGCAGAAGCAAAGTACTCCCAATTTTCTTCAAATGAAAACTTTAAAAATTTATCCAGTGTCATTACGGAAACCCGTAAATTATTTAAAAAGAAAAAATTTCAAAGCTGGCAATCATTTTGCTCATCAATCTCGCCTGATATCTCATCAACTGTAGTCTGGCAAAATATCAGAAAATTTAGATCTGCTTTCAAAGAATCTTCTCCAACATCACTGCCTACCGACTTGCAAACGCAATTTTTAAATAAATTAGCTCCTCCGTTTGTCCCTGAAAAAGTTATGCTTCCATGTTTTGTTGAAATTTCAAATAATCTGTCAGGTTTAAATGCCCCTTTCTCAATTACTGAACTTAAGGGTGTATTAGCTAAGGTAAAAGATTCTGCACCTGGTATGGATGGTATTCCGTATTCTCTTGTCTCACATGCTACAGATAAAATTCTTTTTTATTACCTTAACATGATAAATACTATTATGATAACAGGCAAGATACCTCCTTCGTGGAAATCTCAACTAGTGTTACCAATATTGAAGCCTGGTAAAAGTTCATCTTCCGTGTTATCATACCGCCCTATAGCGCTCTCTTCCGTTCTCATGAAAATTACTGAACATCTGGTAAAAAACCGTCTAGAATGGTATACTGAGAATAATAATTTATTATGTGAAAGTCAATTTGGATTTAGGCGAGGGAGAGGTACCATAGATAGTATGAGTATTTTTGTAACCGATATTCATTTAGCCTTTTCAATCAATGAGTCTGTAGTAGCCACTTTTATAGATATTGCTTCTGCTTATGATAACGTTATATTGTCCATTTTATACAAAAAACTAATATTATTAAATATACCCATTATTCTTACGAATTTTATTATGAATTCTTTATTAGATCGTCATATTTATTTAGAAGGTTTTTTAAATGAATATAGAGTGGTAAATAAGGGGCTCCCACAAGGATCCGTACTGAGCCCTATTCTTTATAATATTTATACTTATGATTTAAAATCTAGCCTGGATTTGAATGTTAGAGTACTTCAATATGCAGACGACTTACTGTTATATCATTCGCATCAATCTATTGATCAATCTTGTCACTGCTTGTCATCTTCCCTTAAGAATCTAAAATGTTGGATGGATGCCAATGGCTTAGAAATTTCCCCTGATAAAAGTACTGCCGTGTTATTTACAAGGTCGAGGCTTCCTCCACCTATTAACATTTATTATAATGGTAATCTAATTAGTTCCCAAAATAGTATAAAATTTTTAGGAATTATTTTAGATACGAAACTTTCTGGTATTGCTCATTGCGACTACATTGTGGCAAAATGTGAAAAATCTCTCAACATTCTAAGATGCCTATGTGGTGTCTGGTGGGGTGCTCACCCTTACTCGTTGAAGCTACTTTACAATGCACTCATTCGAAGTATTCTTGATTATGGTACATTTTTATTATTGCCTAATGTTAATACTTTAAAGAGATTGGATAGGATTCAATCCAAAGCTTTAAGAATTATATCTGGTGCTATGATGTCTTCCCCAAATAACGCCTTACAGGTTGAATTAGTGGACCCTCCTTTGCATTTACGTCGTCAATATATATGCGATAAATTTTTATTACGATGTTTCCAATTTTCTAAACACCCATTACGTTTGAAACTTGAAAAACTTCAATATCAGATCACTTCTTCAGGATTTTGGGCTCATAAACCACCTCCTTATCTCATTAAAAGCTATCAGAAAATTAATTCTCTTGGAGCGCCATTTTATCATTCTCCATCGTATTCGCTCTTTTGTGCACCTTTTGAATCCTTAGCCATAGTTCCCGATATTCGTCTTAATTTAGGTATAATAAAATCTGATGCCTTAGCACCGCTTTCTTTTAAATGCTCCGTTAATACTTACTGGAAGAACTGGCACTATATTTTTACAGATGCTTCTAAATCTGGGAGAATAGGATGTGTCGGCGTAGGGGTTTATCATTCAAATTATAATATTGTTCAAAAAATTAAATTACCGCCAGAATCCTCAGTTTTTACAGGCGAGTGTTTCGGATTATTAAAAGCAGTTGAATATATATTACTTATGAAACTTCAAAGTGCTGTAGTATTCTCTGATGCTAGGAGTGCTCTACAAGCCTTAGAATGTTTTCCTTTCTCGCGTAGAATTATCTCTCCTGTAATACTTCAAATTAGAAGTCTACTTTACACATGCACACAAAAAAATATTAATGTTTCTTTTGTTTGGATTCCGGGCCATTCCGGCATTTCTGGTAATATCAGGGCAGACAATCTTGCAAATGATGCTGTAGAATCTGGTGACATCTACCCCTATTTAAATTATTATAATGATCTGGCTGCTTTACCTACGTTATATCTAAAAGAATCGTGGGAAAAAGTTTGGTCGAGTAGTTGTCAGGTCAAAGGCAAACTTTACTCTCTAGTTCAACCAAATATTCCAAATAAACCATGGTTTTTTAAAGCAAAGCTTAGCAAACAGGCCACCACAAATTTAATACGACTGAGGCTTGGACATATGTGTATACCGACTCATCTTGCTAGACTAAATATCATATCATCTAATGCGTGTGAGTGTGGAGAAATTGGCGACATTAACCATATCATATTTTCTTGCTCTTTGTATGATCATACTGTATTATTCTCATCTTTGATTTCACTTAATATCCCACTTCCTACCTCCGTCCTAACACTACTTGCTTCTAATAATCTTGATATTTATAAATTTCTTGTGACTTTTATATCTTCCAATAATATCAGAATATAATATTTATGTATATAATATCATATCATTTTCCTAAATTTCCATCCTTTGGTATCCTAACATTTCCACCAGATTCCTGTCTATACGCTATCCCAAATTCCTATTATCAATAATTAAGATTCCTTAACTTCCTTCACATGTAATTGGCAAATACTCAAACCGAGTGGTCCAAAAGAAAAAAAAAAAAAAAAAAAAAATAATAATGTGCACGCTAATGTCTTATGTATTGTGAATTATTATTTACAAATAAATTTCCATGTAATGTTAAGGTGCTTCGTCATATAAATATATATATTGCCCTTGGCCTTTCATAAAATTCAGTTTCGAATTTAATTTTTAGTGTATTATTGTTCATTGGAAAGAGTATTATAATTCAACTGGGAATCACGATCATTTTGATAGTTAACCATTAAATATGGCACTGCCAACTGCACAGCCTGCTGAAGTACTTCGAGCATGGCAGAAAGATGATTTATATGAAAAGCAACTAGCTGAATTGTTATCAAAGTTGATATCTTCGCGCTACGCTTCCAAGGCTACGCCGTTGTCATCTGTCTTATATAGATCTCTCACAACGCTGAAAGACCTTCAAACACTAGGTGAAGAGTACTCTGGTATAGTCCAAGTTGATGATACTTATCATAAACTTCCAACATACTGCAGTCGTTTGTTGAGTATACTTTTATCTATTTTCGGCGAAAATATTACACGACAAATTATTCACTCCGCAGAAAAGAGAGTTGAACAAAGTGGTACATTAACTGCGGAAGCACAGAATATACTATTGGTCCTATTAAAAACATTGTCTAATATTATGCCACAAATAAAGAATATTCATCGTGGTCTTGCTTATATAAATGGTGGGCCTATGCAAATAGGAAAGACAATAACTAGTATAGATTATGTGCATGTAAGACCAGCAGCTGCAGCCTATTATGCCCATTTAAGGCTTCTTGGTATAGTAACATTGTTACATGCATTTGTATCTTGCGGTCAAACTTTATATAAATCTAAAAAGCATATGGATCAAATGAAGGAAACTCCTTATGAGGTTGACAGTAATAGGTCATGCGTGGCTTGCTTAGAGGACATTTTAAATCCTTGTGTTCTGCCCTGCGGACATATATTTTGTTTTAATTGTTGTTATGGATTGCTGGAAAGCTGTGCGTTATGTCGCTCACCATTTACCAAAAATATTGTTGTCCCTTTGATGAATTATTATCCGGAATAAATTAATGTAAAGATTAGATTTAATGCCATATCAGTTTTAGGTCATCAAGTAATACATAGCTCAATTATTAATTGATAATATGATACATTTTGGGTGTTACTGATAAATTTCCTAATATTTTTCCTAGCTACTGCTATAGATTATTGAATTTTATATTACAAGCATGCTTTAAAAGTGTCCTGTATATGATACTATATTATTAAGTGGAATCTGTGATAATTTTTCTATATTAGGGATGGGATAGCAATTATTAGTTAGAAATAAATTATTCAAGTAACTTTTTATACATATAATATCAATAAATTAATGTTAACAATTATAGCAAGTTTTGTTTTATTGATAACACAATAGTGGCAATGTTTTCCTAGTATTAGGAATATGTATTTGTACTACGCCATTCTTATACTAATTTTACAAAAAAAAAAAAATTACCCACAACTTCAAAACCACAAATTGTAAGCAATCCAGGTACCAACCAGTATGAACCAAAATTAAGCACTGATATAGCAGATTTCATTATCAGACTAAAAAATTTCTTATTTGAAAATTTTTAGAGCCAGCTTATCTAAGGTTAAGAAAATACCAATAAAAATTATGTAAGAACAATGATTTAGCAAAGCGAGTGTTGGCTATGCATGTATGGTATCAATATATTGAGATGTCAAGTATTTCAGGTTAATGACAATTCATAAAATTTTACCATTGACCCAGATTGACAATTTATTGAACTTCACCAATGACATTTTACAGTGCAGCTGCTAAGGAACAATTTCATAAAACACAAAAGTTAAATAACATTGACCTTTTTTTTTGCATTTTAAATATAATGTGATTAATTTAACAAAGGATAACCTTACTAAGCAGTTAGGGTAGAATTTATATATACAGGTGTCTGAGAGAATGGAATGCCTGTTCGAGTATGTTATAGTTTTCACAGTTGTAGACCATAATTAGAATGTATATTATACAAAAAAAATCATGATTTTAAAAATATATGTCTAAGAGTCTATAAGCAGAGAACGAAACAGGTAGCGTAAAGGCACCTTTAACACACTTTTGTTAGGCTTTATAGCCTAAAATATGTAAACAGACAAATTTAATTTTCGATAGGTTAGTTTTACACGTGAAGGTGGTTTTAGTACTACTTCATGAAGGTAACTATTTCATTTGTTTCCTTGTGCCCTAGTACATCCCTGTGCGTTGACATATATCCGCCGTGTGCGACATAAGGTCATTGGCCTATCTATCGACTGTGACTTCATTAGGGCGAAGATTTATTTAATTTGTATGAAAATGTTGCAGATCAAGTATTTCTTTCACATTTCAATCAGGTTGACACGAAAAACGGTGACAAAATTGAAACCATGAAAATTTAAACATGCCTCCTATTCATTAACAAATTGATATTTTTTATTTTAGATTTTTTTCATGGGACCATCATTGCCTAACTCCAATTTCATCAGCTGTTCTACTCTCTGAGACACCGCATATTTATTAATTTATAATAATTACCACATATTTACTATACTTACGCCCTTTTCGTTTCTTTTTGTGAAATACTAAATAGTATACACCCCATTACAATTCTATTGTAATCCCAATCTTAAAACTTTTCTTAAATACAGCCTTAAAAAGATCAACTAGCAAAGGATACATCATTCACAAAATTTAATTATAAAAAGCAGTTTAAATTAATACAAATTATCATTTGGTATTAATATTTGCGAATTATAGATTGATGTTTTGTTTTCTTTATGTACCCACTAACAAAATAGAGCTAATCCATAAAATTAAAATAATGGATACCGTCAGATTGGAGTATCCAATAGATACAGCATGCCCAATAAAGACAACAATGTAAGTGACAATTTGGTTGTCATACAACACCCCACGTCAGTCCAGTTGTTAAGACTGTTGGAACGGAATTTCCAATAGACATGGGTTCGAGTTCCATATGTAACAATTATTTTGTGCTTGTAAACAAGTTTTAAAAAATTATGGAGTAACTCCATCTTATTTAATCACCTTGGTCTTGAAGTACAAAGTTACCTAGATATAATCATAACATGTATATTAAGAACAACAGTTACATCAATGTGTTCAACAGCAATATTTCTAACCTTACCTTAGAATTAGCAATAAGCTCTATTGACTGGAATCTTCAAATTACACAGACAAACGTCTTCCTGCAATTAATACTTTAATTTGACCAAAACTGTTTTACATTTAAAGCGCTTAATTTAGCACCTTAATAATTTGGCTAAGCAGTGGCCAGATAAATACAACAGTATTTTAAGTCACATATAATATGATACCTTATGTAAGAGAAAATGTGTATGCAATATAAACAAGTTTGCAATTTAAATGTAGGATATTAAGGGGACCCGGTGGTCTAGAATTTTCGAAAAATCGTTTTTTTTTTTTTTACATATTTCGAAAGTATAGTATTTCAAAAATACACTGTTAAAATTTGGTGACAAAATTCCGAGTATTTCTATATTTAAAACCCATTACAATGTCAGGTAGACGATCGGTGAGTTGGGCTCCATTGTTCGCTAATTGCAGCTGCTCGGGTCCGTATACCTGACTTATACTATTGTATGAATTTAACGGGAAATATTTTAGTTTTAAGAGTTGTTCAGTTAGTTTAACGTGTTCCTCAGCGACAGCAACATCGAGTGTAATAATATTACAGAAATAATTTTATAATAACATCAATAATTTCATAGTGATATCGAGTGAAATAATTTTATAAAACCAATGGATCATAAGCAGGGCCAAACTAGTAGCAGAAGACCTGGACAAAAAGCCAAAAAAAGATATTTTAAAGGTAATCGTTATACAAGTGAGAATGATACTAAATATACAAGCACTTCAGCTAAAAAAATCAAAACCACTGAGGAATTAGAATATAACATGGATCCAGGCATGAATTATTGTATAATTCAATTCACCACTGTTTTTCTAACATTACAGCAGATAGTTAAGTGTAAGGACTGCAATGGTGATATCGTTTTTAGCAAAAATTCGCAACGTGGTTTAGGGTTCAAGCTTTCTGTCCAATGTCAGTGCAAAGAAAGCTTAATTCCATCTTCGCCGTTCATCGATAAGGCATTTGAGATCAATCGCAGGCTTGTTTTTGCTATGAGGATGCTCGGAGTTGGTTTCCAAGGAATTAACAATTTTTGCGGATTGATGGATTTAGGACACGGCCTCTGTAACAGTACTTATTATAGTATAGTAAATAACATAAAAATTGCTGCAGAAGCCGTTACCAAAATTGTTTTCGAAAAAGCCGTCTCTGAAGAAATAAAAATGAATGAAGAGCAAGGACATCCAGCTAATGAACTTTCTATATCTGGCGATGGTTCATGGGCAAAACGTGGTTTTTCTTCTCTTCTCGGATTAGTATCAATCATTGGAAAGTATTCAAATAAAATTCTGGATGTTGTAGTTAAAAGCAAGATTTGTCAAGGATGTTCGAATTGGGTCGGAAAAAAAAACACTGATGAATATGCGCTGTGGTATGAGGATCATAAAGATGATTGCGATGCTAATCATGAGGGAAGTTCAGGAAAAATGGAGGTCGACGGTATAGTAGAAATATTTCAAAGATCGGAGGAATTGTATGGCGTCAAGTATGCTAATTACATTGGAGACGGCGACACCAAGACGTATAAATCTTTATTGGAAATAAAGCCCTACGGTGATGACTTTACTGTTCAAAAGAAAGAGTGTGTCTTACATGTTAAAAAACGTTTGTATAAACGTGGACTCGAAGCTAAAAAAAAATATGAACAATTGAAAAAAGCGAAATTACAAATGTCGAAAGCAGCTAGTAAAGATGAGAACGCTGGTGAAGATGCAAAACCCAAGAAAACTAAAAAAAAATCTGTCGGTAAAGATGCTCTCAAAACTAAAAAATTAACAAATAAATTATTACAGGAACTTTCTATATTTTACGGTTTAGCAATTCGTCGGCACCCTGATTCTCTTGAAGATATGAAGAAAGAAGTTTTAGCGGGGTATTATCACAATATTTCAACAAACGAAAATCCGCAACACTCCTATTGTCCAATAGGTCCTGAATCTTGGTGTAAATGGCGTAAAAGTGAAGCTGCGGGTACCTTGGACAGCTATGAGCATTCCCCTGCTCTGGATGATGATGCTCAAGCTATTTTAAAGCCAGTTTACGAGAGCTTAACGGATGAAAGCCTGTTAGAAAGATGTCTCGGAAATAACACTCAAAATAACAATGAAAGCTTCAACTCTTGCGTCTGGCAACTTGTACCGAAGCATCAATTTTCTGGAAAAAAAATTGTGGACATCGCTGCATGTTGTGCTGCTTGTACATTTAACGAAGGTTTTAAAGCTATTTTAAAGATGATGGACGTAATGGGTATTAAAATCGGCCCATACGCCGATCAACTAGCCCGAGATCGTGATGAGCGAAGAATCTATAAGGCTGATCGTCAAAGCACAAGTGACTCCAAAGAGGCAAGAACTGCTCGTAAAAAATCCAAGAGTCAAGAAAATGAAGACTATGAGAGAACAGAGGGAATCCTTTATGGTGCTGGGATCGCCGATTAATCGTGAGTGCATATTTCAATACAATTTCTTGAGAATATAGTTACTTAAAACTTTAAACGCGTTTATCTCGAAACTACTTTTTTTGGTCTACTGAAGCTAAAAAAAAAAAAACGGTTCGACCGATTCGTCTGAAATTTTAACAGGTCATTCTAAATAGTACTGGCTCTCGCCGGGCCTAGAAGAAATATTTTCTGTTGAGTATTTCTATTTTTTTTATTAAAAAAACATTGCGAAAAAAGAGTCTTTTTCAGACTCGTACTTTCAATTACGCGCCATTTTGTCAATTTTTTTTTATTTTTTTTTATTCTAGTCCCCGCCATAACTATACTTATAATAATTAAAAATCCGTCTTATTTTTTAATTTCAGATCAAAGGGAGAGATAAAACCTCCTTCAGCAGCCAGGTCCTTTTTTTTTGAGAGGGGAACTTCAGCGCCACTTTTGGAATTTAAAAAAAAAATTTTTTTTGTGTTTACCATCATTTTTGTATTGTTAATAAGTAATAAAATAAGCCTAAAAAAATTTAAAACCCTTAGTCATTTCTGTCATATCAAAAAAAATTTTTAAAAATAGGCTAAATTTTAGGCCGCTAGACCACCGGGTCCCCTTAACAGATTTATTTAATTTCTAGCCTGTAACTTTAGGCACTTCTTTATTATTATTCATTTATTATTATATCAAATAAAGGAATCCCAAGACTAGAAAATAACAAAATCTTAGTCAAAAATATTGTTTTTAGAGGTTTTCATATTATTGATAAGTCACAAACCAAGCCAAAATACTGTAGTGTAAAATAATTATTATAAATATTTAATGAGATTTCTTATAACAATAAATAAAGACTAATCAAACTTAAAAATGTCATATTATACTTTCATTACTCTACACGCAAAAGTTCAACATCAAATATTAAAGTTGAGTTGGGTGGTATGATGCCTGGGTGCCCTCTTGGACCGTAAGCAAAATCTGGTGAACATATTAAATTTGCTCGTTCACCTACCGACATCTGAAAAAGTAAATTAAATGTGTGCAGCCATCTTAAAAAGTTGACAAAGAAGAATTTAAGCATCTAACATCACTAAGAGAGGAAAGACTAAACAGATATAAGACTATAAGAGGAATTAACACGTCGGAAATCAGAACTGTGTGCTTACCCTTGAAATCAATTCTAATTTTGAATCCGATTCAATTACAATTTCACTCAACTTATAGTTGGTACTCTTAAACAAAATATTTCCGTGTGGTGACGGAGTAAGAATACAATTCACCACTCCCTATCTTGCCCGTGGATGTCGTATAAGACGACTATGGGATATAATATGCACAAACATCTGTGCAAGAGAAGGAAAACTCGAAATGAAACCCTATACCAACATGTCTGACCAGCATGGTATAGTAGGTCAAATTCCCTCCCATTGTGGAGGAGGCCCGAGCCCAACAGTGGGACGTATGTGGGCTGCAATGATGATGATGAAACAAAATAGAGAATAAATTCTTCGCATATGCAGTTGTTATTTTCACTAAATGTGCCATATTTTATTACTTTAAATTAATAATGTTGCCAAACTCAATCACCACAAAGACACTTTCTTGAAATTGTGCAACATTAACGATTTGAAACTATATACGAACGAATATATATGTCAAAATCACGTTGGGAGTAGCAAATATTTGACTTAAACAACGAGTCAAATTTATTTGGTTTATAAAAATTCCACCGAATTCGATTCCAACTGTGCGCTAGTGTCGCTTTCAAGGGTACCAAATTGCTCAAATTCGAGCTGCGATTGGATTTCAGATTCCATCCTATCCAATCGAGATTCAAGAGTACGCACACTGATAGTCGAGTAACTGAAGATCAAACTAGTAGCTGTTTAGTATGATAAATAAACATAAATAGTGATTCATCCATTTTCCGTGTGGTAAAGGAGTAAGAATACAATTCCCCACTACTTATCTTGCCCGTAGATGTTGTAAAAGCAGACTAAGGAATATAATATGCACATAACACTTGTGTAACAGAAGGAAAACTCGAAACAAAACCCTATACCTACATATCTGGCCAGCATGGTAAGTTAAATTCCCTTCCATTGTGGAGGAGGCTCGAGCCCAGTAGACGTATATGGGCGATGATGAAAATTTGGATGTGGTGGTAGTGTAGAAAATACATTTAATTCAGAACATTAAATATTTTGTGTGGAAATGGAGATAATACAATACACCACCCCCATCTTGTCCGTGGGTGTCACATCTCTGCCATAAACATTATCGAGAGTATTCAAAATATAATACTTAATTTAAATATATCTTTAAATTACTAATATAGTAATTTAATACAAAACTTATGTTACAAATTAAAGAAATTAACATTTAAAGCATTTTTTATAGGTGTTAGTTAAATTGGAAAGTATTTCATGAGAAATGAAACAGAAAAAAATATTGTCTTACTCTTGTTATGCCCTGGTCCCATCCTTTGATGACATCCCCTTTTCCTAGAGTAAATTTGAAAGGTTGACCTCTATCTCTAGATGAATCGAACTTTTTACCGTCTTGTAGCGTTCCTGTGTAGTGGACAACTACTGTTTGTCCAGGTTTCGGATATGTAGTACCTGTAAGTGGAAATTCAACATAAAATAAACAACGCTTAAGGTTATCTATCCGCACTTTTACAAACAAATTACAATTACTAACCATCGCCAGGTGTAATCGTCTCTACATCCACACCCATTTTAATCTGTAAATAAGTTGGGTGAACACAATAAATATTATTTTCGCGTAAAAAATCTCAACGCAAAATAACTTCTAGCTGATGCAGGCTAAGCTATTTGCACAGAGTACTTTTGTATAGAAGTAGTCGTTGATGTATATAATAGTAATGATGTTGCTATTGATTCAATATCGATTCATCGATGTATCGAAACATCAATATTTTTATTTCAAAATACCTAATATTTTAATAGAATTTCATTTTATTATTTCTCAAATTAATAATACTTTTTGGACGTTTCGATAGTTGGATATTGAAAAAAGATGTCGAGATCCGATATTAATTTGTAATATATTTTATTTGTTCTTGTAGATTATTTCATCTGCAAAATCAAAGTAAACTTAATCTACTAAACTTTGTTTACATTATGTTATAATAATGATAATTTAATTTATTTCAGACATCAAAGATCCATATTAGTGTTACTAAATAAACTTAACCTATGTTAGAAGTAAGGTGAAAATACATAAAAATAAAATCAACTGTATTCGAACACTGACAGAATAGTCTCCTATGCCATCAGCGTCCGAACACAGTGTCTGAAGAAAGGGCTATCCCACTTAGCAGCTAAGGTCTTCAGGATGGTGTTGGTGCTCGCACAAACTTTGCACAGCAACGATGCGACTTTTTGGCGCATACATGTTATGATTTTTCACTTTTCCTAGTTTATTGATATTATAATGTACTTATTATCTTACTTAAATTAAGGTAGTTACTAAAACTAGATGTAATTTTGTATAGATATATGTTATAGTTCGATGCTTCTAGGTTTGAGAAGTTACTCCCCAAATTTGAATAAAAATCATAGTTAAAGCCCAAATGAATATTTTTTTTCGGCTTTTGACTAAATAATTTTCGTTCGTTTCGTCGGTATTGTCTCAACTATGCTTGCATCACCATGGTCTCATCATCATCATCATCAAATCAATCATTTCTGAGATGTGAGATGGTCTCATCATCGCAGCCTATATAGGTCGCACTGTTGGGCGCCCGCCTCCTCCACAATGGGAGGACCTACTGTATAAATAATGGGTTTGACCTACAGTACCATGTTGGTCACGGGTTTCATTTCGAGTTTCCGCTTTCTTTTGCATAGATCTTATGTGCATATTATATCCCTTAGTCGTCTTATACGACGTCCACGGGCAAAATAGGGAGTGGTGAATTGTACTCTTACTCCGTCACTACACGGAAAAGATGGTATACATTTTTTTAATACAAAGCTCATAAATGTAAATATCGGTATTTTTTCGATGTACGTACGCCGATTACGATATATGCATTTGAAAATATCGATATATTGAAATATGATTTTCAATATATCGATATTTTTTTGACAGTCCTAACATATAAAGACGGGGGGAAAGTACAGAGGTGAGGCGCTATGGAAAACAATTTATAGGTCAAGTAATAGGTATATTGCACCATAGATTAAAGACGAGTTTCTTACGGTCGAGCAGAAATGTACGGCGATTCCTGGCCGCGGCCTGCATAAAAAAATCGAACTATGCCCATTGATATAGGGATGAGCGATATTAATAAAATATCGATATCGATAGCCAAATATCGATAAGTTGATATTATCGGGCAAAAAATAGCGATATTTTGTAAAATCGATATTTTATAATATCGATCGAAAAAAATTCTCCGGACAAATTTCAATGAGCTTTTTTTTTTTGTAATGAGGGGTTTTTTTTTTAGGAAATTTGTCCGGATGCCGAGGAATTAAGTATGGGATAATTCACAAGTAGCACGCAAAAAATCATATGATATGGTTTTCATGCGTCACATCTGTTACCTGCCTTAAAAATCATGTGATGCTACTTCTCTGTTACCTACCTTGCCTACGTCGTACATCACAGCTCAATTGCATATCATTGTAGTCAACAAGAGGGAATGGGACAAGTAATAATATTTGTTCAGTCGTGTTAGAAAGAGCAAAATGTAATTTTCTGATTCGTCGCTATACGGTCGCACTTGTATCATAATTTTAATTTGAACTTCGACCATACAAGAATTTTAAAATTGAACTTTAAGTTTAGTGCTTTAAAGTATTAACTGTTTTGCAACGATTTGTAGCAAATCACAAAAATCATTTGTTTGTTTATAAAACGAATGAAATGAAATTTTACTTGTCGTGTGATATTATTTAAGGGCGATACGTGTTTATTATAATTTTGCTTTCAGTTTGTTTCCAAGTTATTTAGTGCAAATAAATATAGACTAGTGTTTAATGTTTTGTGTATTGTCTATTTGGAATACACTTTGCATTCCAAATGGTTATTATAAATATGATTCTCATCTTTACGCGACTATTACACATTTGAAATAAAACTATTTTTTATCAACATTACCGTAATTTTATATGTTTTTGACGATTTAAACACTACAGTGTCCGTGGTCACGGGATGACCAAGGTATCTTTCATCATACATCGTCATTAGTTATTATTAAACATGAAATTTTATGGTAATTATTATATAACGTCAATTTAATTTCATCCTTATCATTACAGCTCATCTGCGTCCCACCATCTAAATATTAAGTTAGGTATTGCAAAAAGAAAAAAATGAGTGCATCTATTGAGGTCATGAAAGAATCCCAGATAAAATTGTGTCAAAATGTATATTGTGTAAAAAGAATTATTCGTATAACTTAACTTCCGTTAATAATAATAATAAAAAAAAACATTTGAACCACAAATATTTAAGTGCGTACCAAAATTATTCCAATTCACAACAAAAACAAACTCGAGTGGCTGTTACGCTTGAAAGTTATCCAGCTTCTGTTATCGCACAGGCGGGATCATCAAGCTCGGTTAAACCAATTGAAATTCCAACAAACACTCAAATTGTCTCGCTTGAAAATATGCCGCAGTGTAAACAATTACAGGCAATCACTTCATACGTGCCACGTAAAATAGACGACAAACGATAAAATATATTGACAAAAAGTTACTCCAGATGATTATCAAACATTTTCTAAAACCAATTTTAAAAAAGTTAATTTTGTATGTACGAGTAACTCCTGTGTATAAAGTTGTATATAAAATCAATAAACTCTTAAAAATGCCTGTATTAAAATTTTGCTTAGCAGCTAAATCAAGTCTATGCTCTAATTACACTTTTTAGTTTTCTTTAAGGATGGCGACCGAATTAATTATTTTAATATTTTTTCTGTCAGCTTCGAGATACATCATTGATTCACGTAATTGAAATTATCGAACACAAAGTCAGTCGGTTATCGCCAATTTTAGTAAAATACATAAAATAGTGGCCTCACTACTAAGAGTTTTCACATACTTTATGACACAATCTAAAAACTGACGTATGAATTCATATTTTAATTTTAATAAATAAAAATTTCATTTAACTTTTTTTTTTGTCATTATTGTTTAACTACAATGCCATTAAAATTAATAAATGACACTCAAATTAGCATCACTTTATAAAATTAAATCAATAAATCAAGTTGTATGTTCCCAACAAAAAGCTAATGATTTAATTGATATTGTAGCGCCATGAATCATAAATCATTCTGCATTTGTAATAGCAAGCGTGTAGTAATATGACTTTAGAGCATTGCTAAAAAAATCATTGGAGGTGAAATTTCGCATGTGAAATCATTGTGAAAAAAAAATAATTTCATCAAATGAAAATGAAATAAAATTAGCAATCATTTCCATGTCTACTAGGAATCACACTTTTTATAAAAATTATTTTATTAATATTTTTCATTTCATTGCAAAAGCGATATCGATATCATGTTAATAATATCGATACGTGTTCATAATATCGATAAGGCGATATTTCAAAGTTATGATTATCGATATGTCGGCGGTAAATATCGATATTTCAACGATATCGATAAATATAGTACATCCCTACATTGATGCGAAACGTACGTCCTTTGCGTCTTGGGTACGCAACAAAAAGAAAAATAGAAATTGTCTCTGTCGTAGCCAACCAATCGGGAAATAGTATTTTGTAAATAATCAGAATTGTTATGGTCTGTAAATTTTGACAGATAAAACAGTTGAAATTGAATTTTATGTGTGATTTATAATTTTTATATATTGTTAAGTATTAGAATATCAAAAGTAATCAAAACTGCTTTTCTATTAAACAAATCTATCTTTCAAATAGTTAATTTTTATTTGGTCAGTAGTTATGGAAATGGAAGTGGACAAAGCTGAAATTTATAGCAATACTTCGGAAGGTGGTAAATTCACTAATTTGAAATCTTTTGTGACTGCTGCAAGAGACTTTGAAGCTACCCAAAGTGACACTGCCGTCAATTTAATGACGAGATATTTAGGGGTAAAGTATCATTGTTACGTACTTTTTATTATTTTTCACCAAAAGTGATACTTATTGAGGACTAAAAAACGTGTAAATTTACAGCTAATAGCATCATCATGTGATTTATCAATATTTTCACCTGGACGATCGGAAGTATGTGCATTCTTTAGTTCATTATGGCGAGTTATGTGTGATGCTAGAGGTCCTCACTGGGCAGGTGTGGCAGTGTTAGCACGGGCGGCTATTGAACCTAGCGCTAGGCATGCTCTTACTCATACATATAAGTAAGTGTAAAATTATTTGTAAAATTTGATGTGTGTAAAATAGATTTAACTTCAACTTCTTATTATGGCTTCAGCGGCGTAGGATAAATATAATTAATAATCTCTCATATTTTATTAGCAATTTGTTTTTTATTTTTTAATAAAGACAACACCCTGCATTAACGAAATATTCCATGTGTTGTTTACTTTACTACGTTTTACTTTACAAACATGTAATTAACGGATACAAATTACATCCAGACTCAGAACAACAATTTGTGGATCGCACAAAGTGTTGTCCAACACAAGATTTGAACCTATGGCACTGGCGCAGTAGGTCAGTATCTTAACAACTGCACCATTTGTGCTGATTTCAGAGTAAGAATACAATTCATCACCCTCTGACTTGCCCTATACCAAGTCTTACTAGCTTGGTCATCTCCTGAGCTCTTATATGCCCTATAATTGTATGCGAGCCTCATCCGCTATAAGTGGGAAATAGATCTACCACACCACACTGGTCAAATGGGTTGGTATAGAGATTTATTTCGAGTTCGCCTTCTCTTGCATGGATGTTATGTGCATCTCTTAGTCATCTTTTAAGACACCCAAAGGCAAGAAAAAGGGAGGTGAATTGTATTCTTACTCTATCACTACATGGAAGACCAGCTTGTGTAACAGGTTAATTTGCCTCCTATTTTAGATGAGACTTGAACCCAGCAGTAGGACGTATTTAGAATATGGACTGAAATGATGTTGATAATGAATCCCGAGTCTAATTAGAGTCTTTTGTCTCAGCTCATACATGCACAACTGCTGGGCTCAATCCCCCTCCCCAATGGGAAGGAACTTGACTATACCATGCTGGTCAGACATGTTGGTATAGGGTTTTATTTTGAGTTTTCCTCTTCTTGTACAGATGTTATATTTACACTAGCAACCCGCCCTCGCTTCGGTTATAGGTTATAGTCGTTTTACCCGCCTAGTTCCCGTTTCCGTGGGAATACCGGGATAAAATATAGCCTAGTTTACGCCCTGATATTATAGCTTTCCATTGGTGAAAGAATATTTGAAATCGGTCCAGCCATTTTCAAGATTACCCGGAATAAACAGACAGACAAAAATTTTTTAATTTGTATTTTAGGCATAGGTGTCGTGCAAATAACCATGTGAGCATGAAAAAAGCCTATTATTTTGACATTACAAACAGACACTCCAATTTTATTTATTGGTATAGATATAGATTATATCCCTTAGTTGTCTTTTACAACATCCATGGGTAAAATAGGTAGTGGTGAATTGTATTTGTATTTTGTCACTATATGGACAGTTAGGGTCTTTATATCTTGAGATTCATTCACCTCAATATAGAGACATCTTTGAAGTACTCCTGTGAATTAATGAAAATTCATTATATCATTCACAATAACAATTTCTATTTCTAAATTGCTATTCTTTATAATATTAATAAAGGCTCAAATAACTGTTAATTTTATGGATATTATTAAGAAAAAGACATTGATTTACTTTTCAGATTTATGCCAATATTGGCTCGACTTTTATCTGATTCAATTTCAAATGATAAGAAAATTAAAGTACTTTCTGTTATGCAGGTGAGTTTTAATGATATGTTCAGTTTTAACTAAAACATGTGAATGGTTATAGATTAGATTAGATAATACTTTATTTGTACACCATATTACGAGAAAACTTAAATAATAATTATAACCCAGAATGTACAAAGGGCGGCCTTATCGCTATAAGCGATCTCTTCCAGGCAACATTTATATACCTGGTTATACCTGGAAAGTCGGTATTAAAATTGCATATTTAATATATGAGCATATACATATATATTATCTTTATATATCTTATATACAGGTGTATCAGGTTATGGGGCAACTGGTCAAACGGGTGTTAGGTAATAGTGGTAGGAACCCATGAAAAAAATTTGAAGGAAAAATATTGATTCGTTAATGAATTAGACATTTTTTTTTTTTTTTTTTTTATTGGACTAATCCCACCACACATTCCCACCATTGTAACTCCTGTAAGCCAGGATCCACAATGGTCTCCATAAATGACACCGAGGTTTGACCCTCAGGCAGTCCCGGGATATGATTTTAATTGTCTTGGGACCCGCAACAAATTTAATTAGAAAAGATTAAAGAGGAGGAGTTGGAAAGAGAGATTCCACTTCCCTCCTAGGCAAAGCGGGAGACAGGAAAACAAAATGACTAGTCAGCCAATAAGTAAACAGGAGTACAGCTACGATAGCGCAGCAGTACGGCACCACGGATACGGAAGAGCTTAACGGGGCCTATATGTGAGCATTAAGATTGATTGCTAAAGTAGGTATGGCAGAAACGCATGAACGCACGGATTTTCTCGAGTTGCTACAAGGTCCGTATAGTATACTACCCCACAGGTGACTTGCAAACTGTTTAACATAAGGTTACGCTCGTTTCGCCAGAGATCGCACTCCCAGATTAATGAATTAGAGACATGTAAAGTTTTCAATTTTGCCATTGCTATTTCATGTTAATCTAATTGAAATGTAAAAAATCAGTGATGCTTAATCTGAAACATATTCCTACTTTGCCAAATGTTCATTAGAAATTGAATAAATCAATTACATTCACAAATTACATTCACATAAGCAAGACAAACTTCACCTAAATATCAGCTGATACTAATAGTAGTCAGATAAGTAATAATAGTACCCACTTAGACTTGCGACGCTTATAGACCTACATGCATATTTAAGTCTCAATGAAATTGAGACTTGCGACGCTTACACACCTACATGTATATTTAAGTCTCAATGAAATTAAGACTTGCGACGCTTACACACCTACATGTATATTTAAGGCATACACTCTTAGACACAAATTTTTTAAATCATTATAACTCTTATGTATTTTTGTGTAATCATCATCATCGCAGCCCACATATGTCCCAATGTTGGGCTCAGGACTCCTCCACAATGGGAGGGAATTTGACCTACCTACCGTCACCACACAGCAGTTTTGTGCAATTTTGTTTAATATATTCTAATTACAATCCATGACTCTTTAGCTACAACATACTCAAACAGTTGTTTCATAACCTGAGACATTCAGTATATATTTTTGTTATTTAAGGGATACCCCTCCCCTATCTTGGGAAATATGTACGAAGTTTGGTCATTAAAAGATTAATTTTAAAATTATATTGTATAAATTACAGGAGATTTCATATGGTATCAAGATCAGCTGGCAGGAGTCGTATCTCTCTGGGCTCATGAAGCAACTTACCGATTGGATCACACAACCTATGGCAGAATCTCAACATCGCACCATCGGTCACAAGTCACTTACAGTCTTAGTTAATGTCTGCTATGGAAATCTACCAGCAATTTATGCTCTAATGAGAACGGTTGACACTAAAGAATTTGTGGTACATCTTATTAGTTTGAAGGTATGATTTTTTTTAAATCTGAGAACAATTCATTCCCTATTTTGCCTGTGATTGTTATAAAAATTCATAGTCATTAAGGGTAAATCCATATAATATTATCCATATTGTTATGGGTGTCGTAAAGACAACTAAAGGGTATATATGCAGGTAACATCAGTACAAGAGAGATTATTAGAGATTAATTAGTGGTAGGAGCACACTGTTGACATTTGTCTGTTTACAGCCGCGGGCCCGTCCATCCGGGGTAGTACCACACTTTCGCAGAAAAACTACGTCTGAGTAGTAGCAATTTGTTACTACAATTCATTCGGCGAGCCCAATTACCTTAGGGTGTTAGCGTGTGGTAGTTTTTAGTGATGCCTTTACTATCACTGAATCTCATTACATGCATTCACACTCCCTTCACTTTCTTCGTGGTAGGCAGCAACCTAGCTGTGCCCTTAGTACTGCAAAGGTCCATAAGCAGCAGCAACACTTACCATCAGGTGTACTGTTTGCTCATTTGCCACTGTTTGCAATAAAAAAAAAAGAAGGAAAATTAGATTATATCCAGTTTTCTTTCTCTTTTTTAACCCTATTCCAACATGTCTGACTAGGGTGGAACAGTAATTGATCAATTCCTCTCCCATTGTGGATGAGGCCGGAACCTAACGTCAACAATGAGTGGCATTGTTGGTGGGAGGCTGAAATCCATTTTTTTAAAGGGCTTTATTTAGTTAGTATTTAGTAATTGAAATTTCACCCTCTTCCTGACAACCGGTTGATCTGAAATTTGGTATACGCCTATGGTTCTGGTGACAATACAATTATGTATACTAAAATGTATTGTAAATTCAAGATGGCCGCCGCTACAAAATGGCTGATAAGCTCTTTGTTTTTCAATCCCATTAATATGGGTATTAAATGAAAGGGCTTGACAAGTAGAATACAGTGCTCTATACAAAGTCAATATAAAAACTAGAAGCTTGAAAATAAAAAAAGGAAAAAATAAATTAACTTAAAAAACAATTTTTTCCTTTTTTATTTTAACAATGCTTAAGCATAAGGCAATTTTAACAATGCTAAAGCATAAGAATATGCTTTAGATTCTCGTTTCCACTCTTGACTCTATACCTATTGTATTTCAGGATGGAGGTTATGGAGGAGTAGAGGTATGCAGGCTATTGTTATGTCTCTCAGGAGCAACTCGCGGCGCTGCCGCTACCAGACAGACTGACGTACACAGCTATTTGTGTTGTACGATGCGCACTTTCAATAGGGCTGTAAGGTTAGTATATTTTAACCATGAGTAAGCACTACAGTAAGCCCTGCATATGCAGTACCTACCCACTTAGGTACCATACAACGCACAACAGAAATTTATTTCTATCAGGGGCGAATATTTTTTCATTTGGCTCAAGTTTACAGTATTAGATAAAAATAACGACTGCTCATGTTGACTCTAAGAATACTGTATTCTTAGAGTCAACATGAGCAGTCGTTATTTTTTCGATTTATTTAATAAAAACCGTATTAATATTCGTAGATACATTCTAGTGATCAAACTTTTTTATATTATATATCATCATCACAGCTCATATACATCCCACTGCTGGGCTCGAACCTCGTCCACAATGGGAGGGAAATTGATCCATGCTGGTCAGACACGTTGGTAAAAACAATGAGATTATGGTACTGGTGGTACGTCCTTCAAGACGGAGGAATGGAGCACGACAAGTTATTAAGTGGGCAAGGGTCCCACACTACTTTGTTGTTGCCCCGGACAGCGGAATGTGCATTTAGGTACATTTTTCGTACCATAACAAAAAAAAAACGCTTTTAATTTCGATTTTCCTTCTCTTGCCTAGATGTTGTGTGCATATATAATCCTTTACTTGTCTTTGATTTTATCAACATTCAAAAATTTCTTCAGCAATCAGATTTGATGGAGATGTGCTGTGTGGTAGCGGCTTCGAATACTACCAACCCTTGCTTTGCTCGTGGGTGTCGTAAAAGACGACTAAGAGCCCTAGATTGACCCGGACCAACTCCATCTGGTACCATTTGGGTCAACGATTACATTCCCAAGGAGGGTTGACGTCAGACAGGCGGCTGGTCATAAAAGTCATTGCCGAAACTTTTTGCAATATGTCAAAACAGATGACATATTGCGTCGACCCCAAGTAATTGGGATAAGAGCAAGATGATGATGATGAATCAGATTTGATGGAGTTGGGCTCAAATTGTTATGATCATTTCCTATTCTTGTCTACTTTCGAGAAAAAAGAAATCGGTATCAAAATCACTGACCCAAGTGTGCATATATTGTCGAATATTAATGTATCTATATCATCATCATCATTTCAACTCATATATGTCCCACTGTTGGACTCGAGTCTTCTCTGCAATAGGAGGGACATTGACCTTACTATACCATGCTAGTCAGACAGGTTGATATGGGATTTTGTTTAGAGTTGTCCTTCTCCTGCATAGATGTTATAGCCTTATTATATCCTTTAGTCGTCTTTTACGACAGGAGTGGTGAATTGTATTCTTACTCCATCACCACACGGAGAGACGTATCCATATATGTCCTTACTTAATATTATAAATGCCAAAGTATGTTTGTTTGTTACGCTTTCACGCTTAAAACACCGAACCGATTTCAAAAATTCTTTTACCAATGGAAAGCTATAATATCAGAGTGTAACATAGGCTATATTTTATCCTGGTATTCCCACGTGCACGGGAAGTACGCTGGTAAGGGGACTGAATCCGAAGCGAAGCGAGGGCGGGTTGCTAGTATTAATATAAACTAACATTTATTTCTTAAATATTTTCAGTGAAAGAGATGCGACACAGTTGCTTCATGCGTACACATTCATCAATGATTTGTGCAGTGACTCGAATCTAAGAGGCTTTGTATTATCTTATCAACATTTTTCAACATCACTCAATGAAGGATTAAAGGTAATTATAGTAGAAAATTAGTTTTACTAATGTACGTCATTGCATGTTGTATCCAATGCTAGTCGTGTTTACTTCTTCTTCACTTGTCATACATATAAATGTGTAATTTTGCATACCGTCCTCCCCATGGAGGGCGGATAGTGCCGTAATCGTTACATTTGGCGGCCTGGTTGGCAGTTCCAACTGGTTTTTTAAATTCCTGCTGCCCGCATCCTTAGCACTAGCTGCCTCACAAGAGGGGTATTGACATTATCACTATTCTTGACTGACAGATAGGTTGATGATTCTCTTGTGCTCTCATGTTAATAATAGCTGCAGGTAATTTCTCGACAGGCTTGTACTGCTCCCTAAGTAAGTAAGGGAGGTGACAAATTTTATTCTTATTATGGCATTCGTCGTTGTGTTCTATTGCTGGGCTTGGGTACCTTCAACAGTTGGAGGGAAATTGTCCTAGAATATTGGCCATGCTGGTCAGACAGGTTGACATAAGGTATTATGTCGTGTTTTGCTTCTTGAGATTTTTGAGGTGGTGAGAAAGGTGAGAAAATAAATAAATAAATAATAAATTTTTACAATGCGCCCGAACACCGTCACGAAAAACCGACATCCTGATGCCCGCGCACATCTTCACAAATGTCAACTACATAATGCGTTAAAATAAAACTTTCAATGTACCAAATACCTTGTTCCCTATTATTAGTGTCGTTTTTTCTACAAACGTAGGATAACACTAAGGACAAAATTTTTAGAATTTTTTTTATCTTGTTACGCTAAGAAAGTATAACTTCTTACTTTCATACATAAGTACACACTAGTGATGTAACGAATGTTCGCATTCGCGTTCGCGAATATTCGCATACGTTTTTGACATTCGCAATCGCATTCGCATTCGCAAGGAACGATGCGAATGTTTGGCGAATGTATTTGACAAACTAAACGGAAATTATATATTATGTAATTATGGAATGGAATGATAATATTAATAACTGATAATATTTATTATTTTTATTTACATATAATATTTGAATAAAAATTATAATGGCACACTAAGGTCGGCAACTAAATTAGAAATACTGTCTCTCTTATTCTTGGTAGCTAATATAATTATACTAATAAATGGGGAGCCGAATTTTTTGTTCGGTATACAAATACTGCGTAACCCACTCATAAAGCACGTCGCCTTCGTCGTTGGGTCGACCACCGGTGTAGAGTATCTCCCATCGACTCGACGGAATACCCCGAAGGAGTAACCTCTCGCATCGACATCCCCCCAGGACGGCGATCGCCGTCGCGAGGCTAACCTCTCCGCGGGTGCCGGACTAAATCCCCGGTCCGGTCACCTATAGCCTCAGTTAGGGTGGCATCAGGCGCAGGTACTCGCGCCTGCGCCGCCCCAGTTGCCGGCGGAGGACCGTGTCCGCGTGGAGTCGTTCCTCCCGCACACGGTTCGCCGCCTCCTTCCGCGAGATGACAGTCTGGCAGAAGGCGGCGACGGCGTCCCAGTTCCTGGCGCTGGCGACTATCTCCCTAGCGATGGTCGGCAGCATCAGGTCGGCACCCATGATTGCGACGAATTCACGGCGCTTGCCAGCCGACGCGGTACGCACCTCGAGTGTGTGCTCCGCCGTGTCCTCGTTGCAATCGCAGTGATGGCAGGACGGTGTGCTTTTCCTCCTCACGACCGAGTGCAGGCCCGAGCCCAACAGTGGGATGTATATGGGCTGAGATGATGATGATGATGCATCTCAAATTACAATGGATACTTTTGATTGAACCTGACTAGTTTCATTCGTTCAACTTGTAACGGTTAACCTTGGCTATATTTGACTTAAACATGGCTGGTACGAAATGTCAAACTCCTATAATATTTTCCACGCATTTTATTGGAAAGTCAATATTTGCATTCGTATTCGCGAATATTGAAGATGAATATTCGCACTCACATTCGCGAATGTCTCAATCCTAACATTCGTTACATCACTAGTACACACACACACACACACACACTTTTTATAAATATATTTTTGTACTTTCTAGAGCGCAATTTTGACCTAGTTTTAATTTTTAATTAATTAGTCCTTAATTGTTCTGTCTGACCAGCATCGTATAGTAAGGTCAATTGCCCTCCTATTATGGAGGAGGCTCGAGCCCAATAGTGGGACGTTTATGAGCCGAAATGATGAATTAATGATGAGTCCTTAATTTAACTATATGTCACAGACAATTCAACAAACTTCATTGAAGTTCAATAAAACTTCGATGAAGTTCTTTGAATTATCAGTATCATCTCAATTCGAAGTAGTCCCACTGCTGGGCCCGAGCCTCCACCTCTACAGAAGGGCAATTTACTAATACTACAATGGTGACATAGGTTGGTATAGGGATAGGGAGGTAGGTTGCTATCTTATTCTTTAGTCATATTTTAACTAATGGGCAAGATAAGAAGTGAAGAATCGTATTCTTACTCCATCGCCATATGGAAGAGATGAAGAATACTTGAATTTTGACTAACTGTATTTATTTTTATTCTACTTTGAGGATTTAGAAGAATTATGCAGAGTGAGACCGGACGAGTTAGGTGATGGAGACAATGCGCCCAATTGTCTGCGGCTTGCTCTGAAGTTTCTAACTGTTCTTGTTAATTTGGGTAAGCAAATTTAGATCCTTCTGTACATTATAATTTTTATGACCTTGATGACGCATACATTCTTTTTAATAGACGTCAATAAAGAGGAGTTTCTGAAATCTTGTTACATTTTTTCTTTAAGCATGTTCACCGATTATTTGAAGATGCATGGTTTGGATGGATTTTGAATTTGTCTTTGTTTGATACGGTATTCTTTCCTAGTGGTCCCATGGCCATAAGGTCACGATTTGATGACGAGATCCTGGGAAAATCTAGGGAATCAATCAAATTTTATAAGTGGGATTGAAGTGAATTATCTATTTATAATTTAACCACTCAAAAACAAATATATATATATATATATATATTATATTTAAATAAAAAAGAAAACCGCTATCTAAAAATACTGAGGAACTAATATGCAGAAAGTTTGAAGTCAGCCTCCTATGAACTACTACCTAAACTATTCGAATTTCCTAAGGCACCATTTTTTATACATAAACAATTTATTGTTTGTTTTTTATGACCTCTACCTACTGGTTTGTGATTTCAGATTTGTATTCATTCCGGGGTCATCATAATGCATTGGTATGTCTGTGTATGAGAGCAAGCAGCACCTGTTTACCTGAATCACTTGAATTATTTGCTGCTATTGTATCGCAATACAGAGGTAAGAGCACTTCGCATATGTTGAAGGATTGAAAATACTATCCCCGCTTTATAGGTATTGGCAGAATATCAGCACTATTTCAACATAGTGAAGTAACAAGCTTGAGCCAATAGCTATTTTTCAAGCTTTTATTTAGTTTCACCTGTCCCGTTGTCTGTAATCAAATCTTGCAAGTTAAATTTGATCCACTTCCCGATTTTAATGTATGTGACTGAACTTCATCTAAATGACTGGACCGATTTTGATGATTTTTCTTCCAGTAGGTATATAACGCTGACCCAACATTACTGTTCTGCTCAAATCTAAAATCGATCGTAGCGTCGTCTACCGGGTCTAATTATTAAACTAAACCATTCTCGATGTGTGTTTTTGTCACCTAACTCTACCAAAACCCCTGAACGGACTTGGATGAAATTTTGTGTGCATATTTGAATGGTTCCCTGAATGGTTTGAAATTACAATTAAACCCGATAGATGGCATCGTGATTGCGTTTTTAAAAAATCTGTTTGAAAAAAAGACATGTTTGTATTATGTATTGTTTTATTTTCATGAAAGCCTTTACCATTCTTTTACAACACAACGTTTGTCAGGTCTTTTTTTTTTTTTTTGTGTGGGTGGGCCGCGGTCGGCGCGCCTCCGCACCACTCCGTCCGGGGCGACAGAGGGGCTTAAGCACGCAACTCCCGCGACCCACCCGAAAACCACGTCGCCTTCGTCGTTGGGCCGACCACTGGAGCAGCGTTAACTTGTCGTCAGTGGTCGGCCCGACGGAATACCCCCTATTGGGGTACCCTCCCATCGACCGACGTCCCCCCCTCGGGGAGGACGTCGGTCTTTCCTCACGCGGTCGGCGTCTCGGCGGGTGACGGACTAATCCCCGGTCACGTCACCTGCACGTTTGTCAGGTCTGCTATTTATTTGGTATATTTTCTCACAGATGAAGGTGTCCCCACTGAATTGATATCAGTGATCAGTGATGGATTGCCCGGTTTGCTTGTGCCACCAGCTTTAGAACCTGGTAAAGCTGGACTGCAGTGGGTATGTATATAAGTAGCCTACAATTTTCTGCGATTGGTATCTCTATCCAATAAACATCTACAGAAAATATGTTTAAAGAGAAATAAAAACGGCGATCGCCAAAGCATGTGCCTGCAAGCCAAGCTTACAAACAAGAGACTAGTAATTTTTTTTTGAAAGGAAATAGTCCTTGTATTGTGGGGGCCTTTACAAACATAACTAGTGGACACAAATTACATCCAGGCTCAGAACAACAATTTCTGGATTGCACAAAGTATTATCGTTATCGTGCGTGGGATTGGAATCCACGACACTGGCGCGGTACGTCGGTAATAATATAATTCATTCCCCCTTTCTTGTCCAAGGGGTATGGTAAAGGGCGACTAAGGGATTATAATATACTAGCTGACCCAACAGAGGTTGTTCTGTTTAAATAAAATAAAACGAATTCTCTTTGAAATCGACAGCAGCGCCACCTACCGGGTCCAATTGTGAATCTAAACTATTCTCGAATCCCCTTGAACACACACAAAAAAATTCATGGTCCAGCTGTTTAGGAGGAGTTCAGTGACATACACAAGTATACAAGAAATATAAAGATATACAGCATCTATGCAAGAGAAGAACAATTCAAAATAAAACCTTGTACCAACCCGTCTGACAAGCATTGTATAGTAGGTTGTTTCACTCCCATTGTGGAGGTGGCTTGATCCCAGCAGTGGGATGTATATGAGCTGTGATGATGATGACCTATTTTCTTACTATACTGTAGCCAGTCGGAGAATATTTTAGAATTAACCATAGATATCAATATTCTTTGAAAATCCAATGAGATTAAATCGTAATAAGTGTATATTGTACTAAAAGTTAATACTTTAATACCTATTGAAATTATCGTGAGATTGATACATATTATAGTATCTATAACGGCAAAACTAACGTATTGAGATCGATTACATTGACCCGGGTTTCGAGCATACCCGATGCTTATCAGCAGGGCGAATGCGCAACGGTGTCTGCGGTGCGGGGCCTGTCCTTGCTTCTTGAGCGTCTCCGGCAGAATCGTCCGACGGGACTTCATCGTATCCGGGGTTAAACGATCTTGTTGGTATGGTGTTACTCCGTGTGCCGTCACCATTACATACCACGCTGACCACGTCATTTTCCAAACCATCTAAAACCGTGATGGTGACCGGCCCGTAGCTTTGTCGCGCCGCGCGTCACGCGGGCCGCAGTCCACGCCGGGGCCTCCCAGATGCCGCTGCGCACTCACCCTGATGATGAGCATCGAGTATGCTCGAAACCCGGGTCGACGTAATCGATCTCAATACGTGTTTTGCCATTATGGATATTATAATACTCTTGCCTCGTCTCCACCTATCTAGGTAACGCCTTCAGGCAATCATTGTTTTTCTTTATTTAAGGAGCTTTAGTCCTAATGGACTACGTCGCTCCATTAGACCAACACTTAACAAAATATATCAGTATAAACTAACGCATAGTACAGTATATAGACTAACGACGTTGTATGCCTTTATCAACTATTTTATACAGTATAATAGCAGTTTCACTGAGAGGATAAGCTAAAATTTCATTACAACCTCCAAGATGCCTCAACTCCCGCAATAGATGTGTTTTCACACTCAACCATCATATGTAGCGCGTCTTCTAAAATACCATACTCATGACATAGAGGGGATGGCACTTTCTTCATTATGTAAGTAAATTTATTATGTGACCGGAATGGAGTCTAAAGGCTGCAATAAGGCCTTCAGGGAATCTAAAATATTAATGTTGAATGTTGCTCATAAGGTGACTGTTTAAGAATACAATTTACTACTCCATATTCTTTGCCCATCACCGCGTATGGTGTCTCCTCACATTTAATTTGAATTTATTATTACGACAGTATAAATATTATTGTTTTCTGTGTGCTGATTAAGCAAGAACACAATTCACCACTCCCGTGCCCGTGGATGTCGTAAAAGACTACTAAGGGATAGATATGCATATAACAATTGTGCGAGAGAGTGTAAACTCGAAAAAAAGACCTATATCGACATGCCTGACCAGTATCGTATAATAGGTAAATTTCCATCCTATTGAGGAGTAGGCTTGAACCCAAAAGTGGGACGTGTAAGAATTGGGACGAGTATTTTACTACGAGTATTGTATTTAATTCGAATTTGTTATTGCAACAGTAGTTATGACAACAAACGTATAATTTCGGTGAGTTCCTCACTAAATTCACCTTGGAAATGTCTGCAACGTATTTCCATTTTTTTTATTATACTTTTTTTACAGTTACAGTTTACTTTTTTTTGCAGTTACAAGTAGTGTGTGCGTTATGTGAAACGAGTGAGACACAAGATCGGGTCGTACACGAGGTCACACCGGACGCATTTGAGGATACCTTGTACAATGTACTGCAATACGCATCACAGGTTCGATTTAATACTTTTTAACTAATTTGATTTTTTTTTTATTGTTGTTGGTGGCAAAAGAGCATACAGTACACCTGATGGTCACTTACCATCAGGTCAATGAGCGGCAGTATCACTCATGGACCTTTGTTCGGCTGCTTACTGTGAAGAAAGTGAAGGGAGTGTATATGCGTGCAATGAGGTTCGGATCCGGATTATCCGTATGGTGACGGAGTAAGAATACAATTCACCACCCCTTTTCTTGTCCGTGGATGTCGTAAAAGACGACTAAGGGATATAATATGCATATAATATCTATGCAAGAGAAGGAAAACTCGGCACAAAACCTTATTCCAATACGTGTGACCAGCGTGGTATACTAGGTTAATTTCCCTCCCATAGTGGAGGAGGTCCGAGCCCGACAGTGGGGCGTGTTTAGGTTGAAATGGTGAGGTTCAGAGGATACAAAAGGCATCACCAAACCCCACCACACGCAAACACCCTCAGAAAGTTGGCCTTCCGGTTCTCTCGCTCACTAAACGATGTGGAGTAACAAATTGTTACTAACATTAGTACTAATTACCATCTAGTCCTTTTTGCACTGATTTTAAGTTGTTAAGTCAAGTTTTCTTTTTATTTTTTTCTTTATTTTATAGAACGGTGTTATAGGCGCTGAAGCATCCCAACAAGCGGTAGTAGTGGGTTGTCGGACAGCCTTAATATTAGCGCCTCTCGATAGACAGTGGGAGGCTGCCTTAGCGAGGATGTTGGCACACCATCAGGTATGCTGTTTGTTTTTCTATTACTGTTAATTATGCTTTTATTATTTTTTTAAGCGGCTACGTGTTAATGATCGGTTTTATATTTGCCCGATTAGATCGTGGTGAAAGAAAAGATTGTATTGCTCAATTTTTTACAACTTTATTAAGAGCGGTAGACTTAGAAGAAGAAGAAAATAAGATTTATTGGACACTATAGTTACATGTCTGACATAGAAATTCATGAATCATCATTATTTCATTAATTACATAAACTAGATAATCAATCATTTGAAATATAATTACAGAAATGATATAAAAACGAAGACGAAAAAGTATTGAAGATTAAAATAATCATAGTATATACAAATTAAATACCAAGTATTAGTGTCCAAAAGGCAACAGCTCAGCATATGCTACATAAACCTGCAGCGCTGATTTTCAGCTCCTTCTGCGAGACAGTGATCTCGCGGAAGGAAGCGGCGGATCGCCTGCGCGAGGAGCGCAGCCTCGATGAGGAGATCCGCCGCCGGCGACTGGGGCGGCGCAGGCGCAACTATCTGCGCCTCATGCCGCCTTAGCCGAGGCCGCGGGTGACGTGACCGGGGATTAGTCCGTCACCCGCCGAGAGGCCGACCGCGTGAGGAAAGACCGACGTCCTCCCCGAGGGGGGGACGTCGGTCGATGGGAGGGTACCCCAATAGGGGGTATTCCGTCGGGCCGACCACTGACGACAAGTTAACGCTGCTCCAGTGGTCGGCCCAACGACGAAGGCGACGTGGTTTTCAGGTGGGTCGCGGGAGTTGCGTGCTCGAGCCCCTCTGTCGCCCCGGACGGAGTGGTGCGGAGGCGCGCCGACCGCGGCCCACCCACAAAAAAAAAAAAAAAAAAGCGCTGATTTTCAGCTGCAGCCTAACTAATCTAAGTTCACAAGAAGTGCAAGTACAGATTAGAGAGTGAGTGCCATTAAAAAATATAGCAGTCATGGGACAGCAGTTATAATAAACGCCTGACATAAAAATTACAGCAATACAATATACTATGTTGCTTAAACAGAAATAAAATAATAAATATAAAATACAAGTAATGATGTTACGAAGCTTGAGCACTCTGCTAGTTAGTAAAGCTAGTCTGGATATAAAGTTCGTGCCCTACGGAGTGATGTTAAGGCGATTTGGGGCTCTATAACTAACCTTTGCTCCTAAATGTCGGCCTCATCTCACTCTCTTGACTCAAAGTCGCTCAACGTGCTATAGAGGGCTATGCTTGGTATTTCTCTACGTGATAAAAGCCGGCATACGGCACTCCGTAAAATGTCATACATTTTTCAAATTTAGAATGTTATAGTTTTCGTTTGAAAACTGTTTCACTTTGATATCTGACACCATGCAGGTTTAATTTTAATTCAAATTGGCTAGTACGTTAAAATAGCAATTTCATATTTAAACCCCTATTACTTACAGGTTAGAAAACTTTTATGCGCTGGTTTAACAAGTAATAATGGACAACGTAGAAGACAGATATTACAACTCGTAAAGCATCACTACTTTCCATCTGATCAAATGAGTCAGGTACGTAATAACTTGAAGCAGTAGTCTGCAGCATATCAACACATCTATTCTAGCTGACTCAACAGACGTTGTTCTGTTCAAATCTAAAAAAAGTAAAAGGAATTCACCTTGAAATCGACAGCAGCGCCACTTACCGGGTCCAAAAAATTTCATCATCATCGGTCCAGCCGCTTAGGAGGAGTTCAGTGGCATACACACAAGAAAAATATATATAAAGACTAGCTGACCTAACTAGTATATCTATACCAATAAATAAAATTGGAGTGTCTGTTTGTAATGTCAAAATAATAGGCTTTTTTCATGCTCACACGGTTATTTCCACTATACACATGCCTAAAAATCACTTTATATTTTTTTGTCTGTCTGTTTGTTCCGGGTAATCTTCAAAACGGCTGGACCAATTTCAAAAATTCTTTCACCAATGGAAAGCTATAATATCAGGGAGTAACCTAGGCTATATTTTATCCCGGTATTCCCACGGGAACGGGAACTATGCGGGTAAAACCACTAAAACCGAAGCAAAGCGAGGGCGGGTTGCTAGTTATATAAATAACTAGCAATCCGCCCTCGCTTCACTTCGGTTATAGGTTATAGTCGTTTTACCCGCGTAGTTCCCGTTCCCGTGGGAATACCGGGATAAAATATAGCCTAGTTTACGCCCTGATATTATAGCTTTCCATTGGTGAAAGAATTTTTGAAATCGGTCCAGCCGTTTTAAAGATTACCCGGAACAAACAGATAGACAGACAGACAAAAATTTTTTAATTGCTATTTTAGGCATAGGTGTCGTGCAAATAACCGTGTGAGCATGAAAAAAGCCTATTATTTTGGCATTACAAACAGACACTCCAATTTTATTTATTGGTATAGATATCTGGTTGATCGAGCTTCGCTCGGTATATTTTTGTTGTATTTTTGTCGAATTTATTTAGATACTTATTAATAAAAAGTAAAAATTAAATAATTCAAAAAATATCAAAATTTACAAAAAGTGAATAATAATAACACCGAGATTTGATCCCACGTTTTAACGTTGACGGCGAAATTTTAATTCATATTTTTTTAAAATTTAACGACATTGTTTTGTTTTGCTAAAAACACCGTCAAAACAACATTTTCTATAAATAAAACCTAGCTAGATCGATTTTTTGGCCCCGAAACCTCTAGTATGCCAAGTTTCATCAAAATCATTGGAACCGTTTCCGAGATCCTGAAAATATTTATATATTAAGGTGGGCCAAAAAAAACTTAAATATTTTTTTCTTAGCTACTACGAAAATATCGTCCAAGATGACCAAAAAAAAATGCTGGTAAAGTTTCAGCCCTTAATATTAATATTAAGAGGTCGCTCATTGTGATTTTTGATTTCCCATTTAAACAACATAGGATTTTTTTTTTATTGTTTGGATTTTTGATGCACTCGAACGAATTAATATCTCGTAAAAATCAATACATATTCTTGTAGGAAATTTAACGATCTACAAAAAAGGTTTGAAATGATTTTTTGCTAAATTGACTTGTTTAAAAGTTATTCGAGGTTAAAGTCCAACCTCAAATAGTTGAGGATAACTTTTACAATTTCTTATACTCTATCACAAAATAATGACTCGAAAACATGAAATATCTTACAAACATACAATAGTGTTTGTTATTTTTATATTCAATTTTACCCCAAATTACCCTAAATCCCCAAAAATATTAAATAGCCCTAAGCCATATTCTAAATTAGTAGTTTCGCCCTAAAAAGGGTGAAATCCCTAAAAGTGGAAACACTGACTACACATGACGTAAATAAGCTTCGCTCACAGATAGCACAAACTCACTAATAGTGCCACAGATTAAAATATATGTATCTTTCTTTTTTTATGGTTCATCTACGTAATTTTTAAGATGATCTTATCTGTTATTTTATTATCTTTATACATGTTTTTAGGTTAGATTCTTATTATATTTGTTATTATTTGCATAAAGATAGCTATGTATTGACAGCACCTTCTATACTCTGCTGCCTGTGCATCGCTGACGAACGTTGTAGGACGCTGCAGAATAACAGCGTTGTGGTACTCACTTTACCGAGTAGATACCTCAACAGTATGCTGAGCAGCTATCCTTTTCCTCTTTTGCGAAGGGGACCCTAATCTTGTCATTTTCGCTGTGTTTTCTCTTACTATATTATTTATTGATTTTTATGTTATTGTACTTTTATTCTATGTTCTTGTACGTATCCCTCCCGTAAAGGAGTAATAAATTATTTTTCTTTCTCTTTCTTACATAAGATTTACCAAAACTTAAGATATTTCATATTTTCGAGTCATTATTTTGTGATAAAGTATAAGAAATTGTAAAAGTTATCCTCAACTATTTGAGGTTGGACTTTAACCTCGAATAACTTTTAAACGAGTCAATTTAGCAAAAAATCATTTCAGACCTTTTTTGTAGATCGTTAAATTTCCTACAAGAATATGTATTGATTTTTACGAGATATTAATTCGTTCGAGTGCATCAAAAATCCAAACAATAAAAAAAAATATTCCTATGTTGTTTAAATGGGAAATCAAAAATCACAATGAGCGACCTCTTAATATTAATATTAAGGACTGAAACTTACCAGCATCTTTTTTTTCGTCATCTTGGATGATATTTTCGTAGTAGCTAAGAAAAAAAAATTAAAAGTTTTTTTTGGCCCACCCTAATATATATATATATACAAGAATTGCTCGTTTAAAGATATAAGATACTAGCAACCCGCCCTCGCTTCGCTTCGGAATTTTTGAAATCGGTCCAGCCGTTTTGAAGATTACCCGGAACAAACAGACAGACAGAAAAAAATTTTTTAATCTGTATTTTAGGCATAGGTGTCGTGCAAATAACCGTGTAAGCATGAAAAAAGCCTATTATTTTGACATTACAAACAGACACTCCAATTTTATTTATTGGTATAGATTTGTAAAAGGACAACTCCCTGCGCTAAGGAAATAATTCTTGTATTGCGGGGGACTTACAAACATAACTAACGAACACAAATTACATCCAGACTCGGAACAACAATTTGTGGAGTTGTCCTGCATGGGATGGGAACCCGTGACACTGGCATTGTAGGTCACTATCTTAACCACTACGCCATGTGTGCAGATATTGTGTGTGTATTTAAACTTTTTACATTAATTATGATGATGTTACATGAATTTTCTACCTATCCAAAGCTATAAACGTTAACACTTCCAAAATATTGCTGGATCCGATTTCATGAACCTGTACATAAGTTTACTATTAAATCGTGTATACTTGAATCAGTTGAGCATATGCGAGTGTTTTTTTTTAAATTGTAAACGGTGACAAACGAGTAAACAGTACACCTGGTAAGTGATGCTGCCACTTATGGACCTTTGCAAGGCCGCTGCCTACCGCGAATGAAGTGAAGGGAGTGTGAATGCGTGCAATGAGGTTCGGTGATACCAAAGGCATCATCAAAACCTACCACACGCAAACACCCTCAGGGATTTTGGCGGGAATCTGGAAGTGTCATGTGGTGTTCTTGTATTATATTCAATATCTTAGTGTTTTAACGTGTTATCTATACCAATAAATGAAATTGGAGTGTCTGTTTGTAATGTCAAAATAATAGGCTTTTTTCATGCTCACACGGTTATTTACACGACACCTATGCCTAAAATACAGATTAAAAAAATTTTGTCTGTCTGTTTGTTCCGGGTAATCTTCAAAACGGCTGGACCGATTTCAAAAATTCTTTCACCAATGGAAAGCAATAATATTTTATCCCGGTATTCCCACGGGAACGGGAACTACGCGAGTAAAACGACTATAACCTATAACCGAAGCGAAGCGAGGGCGGGTTGCTAGTATGATATAAAACTGCTATACATACCTTTTTGTTACCACCAAAATTCTCAGAATACCCCTAACAGTGGTCATTACACTGTTGGAGGCGACACTTTGACTTACTGACGGACCATTATTGACATGAAGAAATTGATAATTTGAAAAGAAAATTATAAATCGACACTGGCAAAAATAGCTTGTATTAATAGCTGATTGCCAAGACAAAAAAAGAAGAAGAAGAACACCCTCAGAAATTCGTGCTGCCGGCTCTCTCGCTCACCGAATAAAGCGCAGTAACAAATTGTTACTACACGGACGTCGATTTTCTGCGAGAGTGTGGTACTAGTCCGGACGGACCTGTCCCGAACTGTAGACAGAAAACTGTCAAGAGTGTGGTCCTACCACTGTCGAGGGTACGTACACTTGTTTAAGGGTATAAGAGTCTATTAATATTATAGGTATTCGGTGAGTCCGTGCAAGGTATGTCTGAGGAGTTGGAGCCAACAGGACGCGGCGTTACGAACTGCGCGCAGTGCGCCTGCGCAGAGACTGCTTGGGGTACTGCGCATGCTGCACCCGCGCAGGAGCGAGCCATCGACACCCTTGTGGCCAGCCTCACTGATGCGCTCAGAGATGGGAAGGTACTTTATATTACAGTGCAACCTCGATATAACGAAACTCAAGGGAACAACGGGCATTTAAGGAAAAAGGCCAGGTTGACAAAAACTACCGCGTGAGGAAAGATCAACGTCCTCCCTGAGGGGGGGACGTTGGTCGAGGAGAGTGTACTCCTCAGGGGGTATTCCATCGGGTCGATAACTAATGACAAGTCACCCTGCTCCGGTGGTTGGCCCAACGACGAAGGCGACGAGTCACGGGTGGGTTACGGGTGCGTGCTTACGCCCCTCTCTCGCTCCGGACGGAGTCGGGCGAGGAGTGGGCCGACTGTAACCCACCCCCAATATAATGCTTTCTGAATTTTACGCGAGTATACATCCTTACTAATATTATAAATGCGAAAGTAAGTATATTTGCTTCTTACGCTCTACAGCTGAAACCACTGAACCGATTTCAAAAATTCTTTCACCAATGGAAAGCTATAATATCAGGGAGTAACATAGGCTATATTTTATCCCGGTATCGCCACGGGAACGGGAATTACGCGGGTTAGGCGACTGAAACCGAAGCGAGGGCGGGTTGTTAGTTAAAATAAAAAACTTTTTTACGGCTTTTGGCGCTTGTATTTGATTTTTGATTACGCGATGTTTCGAACAAATTACATTGTTTATGGTCACGGGCGGACTGAACGCTGTAAAGTGCTGCAGTCCGTAAAATAGTTTTATTTATAATCGTCTATATTTTACAATGATGAAAATTTTCATCATGTCAATCCATATACGTCCCACTGTTGGGCTCAGATCTGCTATGGGAGGGAAATTGATCTACTACACCACGTTGGTCAGACGTGTTGGCATAGGGTTTGTTTCCAGTTTTCCTTCTCTTTGCATAGATGTTATTGAAACATTGTATCCCTTAGTCGCTTTGTCCGACATGCACGGTTAAGATGCGACATGCAGTGGTAAATTGTATTCTTACTCTGTCACCACACGGATTTACTAAAGGAATTTATTAAAGTAGTTCTAAATTGTACGACCTTTCTAGATTTTCATCATTTTAACCTATTGCCGTCCACTGCTGGACATGGCCTCCCTCATGTTACGCCACAATGTGCGGTCCTGTGCCGCACGCCATTTTTGAGAGGGGATATTGCCCTAATCGCCACGCTTGGCAGGCGGGTTGGCGATCGCAGTTTAGATGTTTTACGTTTCCCAGGAGAGAGTTGCTGCCCACTCTCCTGGTGAACCCTCAGCCGATTTTTACGACTCCCACGGGCAACTAAGGGGTGGCGACACATGTATTCTCAACCCGTCGCCACACGGGGAGATCTAAATTTTACAATGATAGAATTTTTATATACAGGTTTCTGATACAGTATTCATAATATAAAGGTAGATTTTCGAGTCAAAAGTCGCCGGAGTGTCCACTCGGGAAAGGTACCCGACAGGGTAACCCGTGGCCGTTGGACCGCATACTGATGAACAAGGACGAGTACTGGTGGCCCGCCCACATGCCGCTATGATAAGGGTGTATGGCCGGTTATGGCGTCGCGCGGCGGGGTGTGATTGTAACATAGTCTGTCTCTAAAGCAAAGTGGCCGGTAAACCTTCAGGAATGAATTGAAAATATTAGATATTATTTTTCGTTGTTAGAGCGGTAATATAATCTTCAAAATGACGTATCAAACATTGTAAATAAAACATATTGTTTATGATTTATAATTATTATAACAGATATCGGACATCGCAACTTCGAGCGTGATGGAGCTGTACGGATACAAGATGACATGCTTAGAACAGAGGCTACATTCACATTCAGTCGCTTTACAGGTATATTGTAGATTCCATCATCATCAACATCATCATCATCTCAGACCTTACACGTCCGTTGGGCTCGCATCTCCTCCACTATGGAAGAGAAATTGACCTATTATATCATGCTGGTCAGACGTGTTGGCATAAGGTTTTGTTTCGAGTTTTCCTTCTCTTGCATAGATGTGATATGCATATTATATCCCTTAGTCGTCTTTTAGGACACCTACGGGCAAGAGGGCGTTTGTTGAATTGTATTCTTACTTCGTCATCACACGGAAATTTCTAAATTTCATTCAGGTAAATTGTTGTACATTTTTTTAAGTCGGCTATTAGTCGAGGTACGCCTTCCTTACCAGACTGATTCTTTGTCAGTTTGCTACGGTAAGACGATGTGAGGCCACACACGCACCATAACATATATGCTATATTTTCTCTCTCAGCCAATGAACAAGCCATTTGAATCAGTCCTTTGACTGCGTTGAATTGGCCTATTCGATACCTTTTCGGGTATTTCTCCCGTATATTTATTTATATACATTTTAATCTGCCCTATTGTTGAGGAGGCTCGGGCCCAGTCATCATCGTCGTTATTATCATCATCTCAGCCCGTACACATCCCACTGTTCGGCTCGGTCTTGGAATTTTTTCAAAACTAAACAAATTCGACTCTCGTCGATTAAGTTAAATATTTGCTATTCCCGACATGATTTTGACGTATACATTCGAGTTTAAAATCGTTAATGTTGCACAATTTCAAGAAAGCGTCTTTGTGGTGATCGAGTTCTATAACGTTATTAATTTAAAGTAATAAAATACGGCACATTTAGTGAAAATAACAACAGCAAACGAGAAGAATTCATTCTCGATTTTGTTTAAGAGTACCAAATATAAGTTTGGTGAGATTGGAATTGAATCGGATTCGAAATTAGAATTGATTTCAAGGGTAAGCCCACAGGAGAGTGGGCAGCAACGCCTGGGAAATTAAATAATAATGATGATATTTCTTTTTTGATATACAGGGTGCGAGCGAACATATGGCTTCGTTACAACATTCATTGGCCATGCTGCAAGCAACCAACTCATCACAGCAAGATGTTTTATATACTACACAGATGCAGAATGAAAGGTTAGCGTTACTAGGCTCGGGTGGACGAACCGGGGATTAATCGGTCACCTGCAAAGAGGCCGACTGTGTGGGAGCACGCCGCGATTATATGAATATTATCGGTCGGCGCAACCCTCGCTCGCTTCGCCCGGGGCGACAGAGGGACGTAAGCGCGCACACCCGTAACCCACCCGCGACACGTCGCCTTCGTCGTTGGACCGACCACCGGAGCAGGTGACTTGACGTCAGTGGTTGGCCCGACGGAATACTATAGGGGTACTCTCTCCTCGACTGTTCCAACAGTCTTTTCTCGCGCGGTCGGCCTCGGCGGGTGATGGACTAATTCCCCGATCCAGTCACCCGCAATATTATAAGCCCTCTAGTCGTTTTTTAGCCTCTCACGAGCAGGCAAGGTGGTGAATTGTATTCTTACTCCGTCACCACACGGAAAATGTGCTGAATGCCATGTTCTTTGAATGAATGACTAAATTATTATCAGCTTTTTTCTGGACCTTGTAAAAATTTTCCTACAGTAACCGGTCCCCATCTAAAACTACTTGCCGTCCCCTGATTTAGGCTTTGTTTAGGCTATATACGACGCCCTTAATAATGTTATTATTTATAGAAGAAAAAGTATTGAATAACAATTTGCTTGACGGATTTAATTCGAGGTTTAATAAAATTAAATTATGAATTTTATTTGTTTTGAAATAATTTGATCAGTTTAGCTTACTTGGTTGGTTTGAGGAGTTCGTCATTAAACTAATGTTAAAATTTTGATCTCTTGGGGTATAATATTATTTATTGTGAAATTGCACAGAAGAATATATAATTCTTACTTATGACCCATAAATAATATACAAAATCGAAAATTCGAAGTTGTTTCGAATGATGTTTTGTTATGAAAGTGTAATCAGACGTTTGTATGATTACGTTATCCAAATAGTGACCTACTTTTATTTGACTGATTATATCTGTTAGAACTTTGATTTTAAAATATATAGTATGAGCATCGGTGGTTCAGTGGTAGAATGCTCGCCTGCCACGCGGGCGGCCCGGGTTCGATTCCCGGCCGATGCAATCTGTTTTTTGGCATTCATATTAACTTTTTGTAATTTGTTTTTTATTTTAAATACATTTTTGTTTTTTTTTTTACAATTTTCGCAATGAATTATTTGATATGTATATTTGTAAATCGATTTGATTCAAATTGAGTTGACTTCAATTTGTTTTTTATAACTAGAACTTAATAGGTTTTGCTTGTTTAAATTTGTAAATATGTTATTTTTATTTAGCTTATTATTATTTTATTTTGATTAAGATAAAAACATCAAGGGAGGCGAGTCGAAATGTTTTTACTATTATTTTTTTTATATTGCGTGTGGTGACGTATGGAAAATTCAATTCATTACTCCCTTTCTTGCCCGTGGGTTTCGTAACAGACGACTAGGAATATTATGCAGATACCAAGAGAAGGAAAACTGGAAACAAAACCCTATACCGATCCGGCTTACCCGCGTGGTATAGTAGGCCGATTTCCCTCCCATCGTAGTATCCCATCGTAGGGACGTATATGAAGCTGGAATTATCATGATTTTTTAAATCTTTTTTATCACAACATGTCATTTAAATGTCATTATTATTATAGACACAAGAAAACCATAGAAGATCTTCACAAACAGTTGGAAGATGCCGAGACAACACTTAGAGGTTTTCGTGCAAAGCTGGCAGCGGAGAAACTTGACAAAGAACATCAAAAAGAACTTCTTCACAATGAGTTTAGGTCACAGATGGCGGTATATATATCACTACTTTTTTATTTTTATTTTTTTAATCGACTTCAAAAAAAGAGGGAGGTTCTCAATTCGTCGAAATCTTTTCTTTTTTATGTATGTTCACCGATTACTCTAAGACGCCTAGACCGATTTGCAAAATTCTTTTTTTGTTTGATAGGGTATACTTCCCAGGTGATCCCATAGTCATCAGGTCAGGATCTGATGAAGGTATCCTTGAGAAATTGGTGGAATTCTTAAAATTTTATAGGCAATTTTACTGTTTTTAGTTTAATTTTCAAGGCGGTTTTTTTGGTAAAAATTATAATTGCTAGTTTCTGTCCGATACTTCGTCCGTGTGGAATAGTTACTTTGGGCTAGCGCTAACTTTAACTCGTAATTTTGCTTACGAAGAAAGTGAAAATATTTTAAATATTGCTATTCTGTTACACATGATTTTTTGTGAAACTACTATTTACGCACTTCACGCAATGGACGCTCTTAAAAGGGAAAAAAAACCTCGAATTTGAAACATTCTTTATTGGTGCTCCGCTTCTATTGGTTTTAGCGTGGTGATATATAGCCTTCCTCAGGAGGCTATCTAACACTGAGAAAATTTTTCGAATCGGACCAGTAGTTCCTGAGATAGCGTGTTCAAGCAAACTAACAAACTTTTCAGCTTTATATATTAGTACAGATTATGTAGTTTATCCGTATGGGAACGGATTAAGAATACAATTAACGACTCCGTCTTGCTCATGGATGTCGTCAAAGATGACTAATAGCGAAATAATACGCATATAAAATGTATGCAAGAGAAGGAAAACTCGAAACAAAACCCTTTACCAACCTGTTTGACCATCATTGTTGGTATAGTAAGGTCAATTTCTCTCCTATTGTTGAGGAGGCTCGATCCCAGCAGTGGGACATATATGAGCCGAGATGATGATGATGATTACGTAGTTATCATTTATTGTATATTTAATGATCACGGGTATATGCCGTAACACTCTTGGGATTGTGCCAATTGTAAATGCTGTCTTTTTTGAGGGTGTGTTTAGCTTTTAGTTGCAATAGACGTCAATTGTTCTGGCGGATAGATAGAAAAGTTATTAGATAATAAATAATTAAATTAGTAATTACTTTCAGAACTTGGAAAGTGAAATGAAGGCTCGCGAGAAGGAAGCCGAAGAGCGATTAAGGACGATAGAAGCGGAAAGTAAGACTTTACAAAAGAAATTAGAACAGCAGGTGAGAAATTTTAATTGCTATTTATATCTGATTGTATAGATAGTGTAATGGTTTAATTAGCGACCTACAGTGGCGAGTGTAATGGGTTCGCAACCCATGTAGGATAATTCTTTGTGCAATTCACAAATGACTACTCTGAGACTGGGTGTAATTTGTGTCTGTTAGTTGTAAGTTTGTTTATGCGGTGACGGAGAAAGAATACAATTCCCCACCCACTTTCTTATCCGTGGGTGTCGCAAAACACGACTAAGGGACATCCGTCGCCCATTCGTCGCCTGACAGATATGAAACAACGAAATTATCTTTTACAAATATAATAATATATGCATAAAAATTCGATTGGAACTAACATAGCATAATGTATGAATAAAATATTACGTTTTTTTCCAGAAAATGATGATTGATGATGAATGGTTCAATAAACATTTATTTTAATTAAGTAGAAGAATTAAGATTCAAAAATACATCAAATTGTGACAACTCAATTCTTTTAATCAGTGATTTCTGTAATATTATAATATAATCGTTATATTCGATGCCTCTGACGATATTACTGTGACAATTGGTCGGCACTACTTACTATCATAGAGCGTGGCGAGGCCTCGCCACGTCATGCGTGGATTTACGCCACGGTCTGTTTACGCCACGCCAATGATAACGCTTACTCTCGCTTATAGATGTTTCACATCCAAAAAAGGACAATGTTGAATAGGTCAATTTTCTTTTCCCTTATGGAAGAATCGCTGGCATAACTGTGGAATGTAAATAAGCTGTGGTATTATTCTTTTATAGGCTAATAAGAACAGCGAGCTAGCAGGGGTGTTGATTAAGTTTGAGGAGCGAGTGAAACAACGTGACAAGAGATTGGAGGAAGCCAGCGCTAATGACGCGGCATTGAAGAGAGAGATTGAACATAGAGATTCGGTAAGTATACTTATATGGAAGAAAATATTTTTATTTAGTTCCTAGTTATTAAACTTTAGAGAATCGGTAAGTATACTATATAGAGCAAAATATTTTTATTTATTTATTAGTTATTAAACTTCATGTAACAAGTACAACGGTAGACTTAATATTCGCATTCTCTACGAGTCAACAACTATAGGTGACTCAGAGATGGTAAAATGTAAGGCATATTTTAAAGGTAGTATTATCATTTTCTAAAGTGAAAATGTGGTTCTGTATGATGACGGAGTAAGAATATAATTCACTAAATCTTGCCCGTGGGTGTCATAAAAGACGACTAAGGGATATAATATCTATGCTAGAGAAGGAAAGCTCGAAACAAAACTATACCAATACGTCGGACCAACGTGCTACGTGGCATAGTAGGTTAATTTCCCTCCCATAGTGGAGAAGGCGCAAGCCCAATAATGGGACGAGTATGGGCTGAGTCCGTGAATGATTTTTTTTACAGTGTTATTTTTCCACAGACAATAAAACAACTAGAGAAGACAGTCTTGGAGAGAGAGAACCGGTTATATCAGCTAACAACGCAATTAGAAGAGATGAAACGCGTTCAAGAAATGGTTGCCAAGTTAATGAGTAAAAGTGCTTCAAGCAATATACAGAGCTAACAATTACTGTAAAGGTAAACAACTTCCCTTGTTCCATATTTGTTCCGTGTGGTAACGCACCATCCCCTTTCTTGCCCGTGGATGTCGTAAAAGACGACTAAGGGATTTTAATATGCATACAACATCTATTCAAGAGAAGGAAAACTTAAAATCAAACCTTGTACCAAGCGGCCTTACCAGTTTGGTACAGTAGGTCAATTTCTCTCCCATTGTGGAGGAGGCTCGAACCCAGCAGTGAGACTTATATGAGCTGTGATGATGATGAATAGATTTCCCCGCGTAAAATACACAAATCACCATGTGGTGATAAAAAAATCCCCTATGATTGTGGGTTAATAATACAAAGACACCACCTCATTCACTTGGAAGACTTAAAACTGTTTCAGAGAATATCACGTTGAAAATATCTCTGAACCGTTTTTAAGTCTCCAATCACAATCTTGCATGAAAGGTTCCCTTGTAGCCATTTTTATATTCTTTACATTTAAGCGAAATTTCACTACCATCGGCTAAGCAGTTACAGCGTGAAAATGTAACAAATACATTCTCTAATATTATTTAGGATAATATCCGAGCATAATATTCCCCGGGCGGTGTCGTGATAAGAATGCAACTATTGCCAGCCCTTGCTTGCCCGTGGGATTTGTAAAGACCAAGTAAAGGATCAGAAGAATAAGAAATACTTAGGCGATCAGCCTGCCAAGCGTGGCGATTATTGTTGTAACTCCCATTTATGGTGGATGACGTTTAGATTTTTGCTAAGATGATCGACGACGCCGATAATGGCCATTAGGTTGATGACAAAATATATATAACTAGCTGACCAGACAGACGTTGTCACGTCTTAACTATGAATACGAATTAGTACAATTATAAAAAAAAAAATACCTAATTGCAACAATTTGGTGTCAAATGTAATACATTACATTTGATGGAAATATATTTCCACGTTATAATTAAATATGTCGAGATGATAAGGGTTTCTATCAACATTATTTTCCATCCATCGATTCCTTTTAACAACTTTATGCCGCGTTTGACGTGCTCTTATAATATGCTCATATCAAAAAAGTGACATGTATTTATTTTTAATTTTTTTCATAGCTGTCATAAAGTCATCTACCACCCACTTACCGTTGGACGTTTAATTTGGGGTCACTCTGTATATAACTAGCTGACTCAACACCAACAGACGTTGTTCTGTTCAAATATGCGCCACCTACCGGGTACAATTGTGAATCTAAACCATTCTCGAACCCCCTTGAACACACACAAAAAATTTCATCAACATCGGTCCAGCCGTTTAGGAGGAGTTCAGTGACATACACACGTACACAATAGATTTATATACAAAAGATATATAATTTTGTTACAGGTATATCAACAAGGGCAGATCTCAAATGCGGCCTTATTGAAACAAAATACATAATATTATAATTATATTTTCCACATCATGATAGATTTTAATATTATTTTACATGTATTTTATTTTTCATATTGGATATATGAATGATGGATTATGGACAAGTATAGAATATAAATTGATAATGTTTATTGTATAGTTTTAATATCGGACTATAAAATGACTGGAATGTACATAAGTGATGTTTTATTTATAGCGCCCTGATTTTTTTCAATTTAAAATTCTGTAGAGACGGTATCACTTGGACGGTGCAGGCGCGAGTATCTGCGTGTGATGCCGCCCTAGCCGAGGCCACGGATGATCAGACTGGGGATTAGTCCGTCACCCACAGATTGGCTGACCGCCCGACAGAAAGGAGAGGGTACCCCACAGGGTATTCCGTCGGGCAGGCCTCGGAGGACAAAGAACTCGTTACCGATGGTCAGCCCAACTGCGAAGGCGACGTGCTACGGGTGAATCATGGGGCTGCGCGGCGATACCAAACCCCAACACCCCCCCCCCCCCTCGACTCGGACAGAGCCGGGCGACGGGTGCGCTGACCATGGCCCATCCCCCCCAAAAAAGGGATATATTATAAAGGAAAAATAAAAACAATGCCAATCCGTTGGACAAGCGTGGTATAGGAGTACCCTCACCCTCATAGTGGCCCGACCTCAACAGTGGGACGTATATGGGCTGAGATGATGATGATGAAATCAAATTAAATTATATAGTACCCAATTCTCGTTTTTTTTTTTCAGGGTAATCTGGGGATCATCATTCTATTCTTATCCCAATTACTTGGGGTCGACGTAGGGACACGAGAAAAGTATCGATATTTTTTGGTATCGAGTACTTTTCTTTCGATACTTATACATTTGTATTCGGTACTTTTACACAATAAGGACCTTTTGGCAGGTATCGTATCAAATAAATTGTAGAAATAACTTATTTTAAACTCGGATTTCCATCCGTTCACAGATGTTTAATGATTATAAGTTATTATTTCCTCCTAGGATTTACCTAAAAAAAAGTTCATCATAATCCCGTAATGAACGTATCTGATAGGGTATGGAAAGTACTCTATATTTTAAAGTATCAATACGTTTGATTCGATACTTTTATGAGTACGATACTTTTTTCTGAAAATACTCATGAGTACAGTGTTAATACTTTCTATTCGATTCCATGTCCCTAGGTCGACGCAATATGTCGCCTTTTCCATATAAGCCTGTCAGATGCCATATCTGTGATCACTTACTATTTATCTAGATCTTGCTTTATATAGTTTTGCCATTTTTTATGGTCTTTCCGTTAGGGGTAACCTTATTTAACCTAAAAAGTGTTAAATATGAATGTTTCAACATTCATATTTAACACTTTTTCGTACAACGTTACTTTTATCCCAGCTCATCATATGTTCAGATCATGTTAAGCTTTCACTCCTTATTTTCTCCGTCTCTGGCGCAACTTTCAAATTTCTTTTACGTTCATTCCTTATTTTATCTCATGTCAAGTTTCGCATCTATCTCTGCCACACACAGTCAAGGAATGGATGAGACTATTCCTTTTGTAGCGTAACATAACTATAGCAGGTCTTGTTGTACTGCTCCCTTCCCTTCAATGTGGTTGAGGGGAGTGATGGCTACTCTAGTAGTGAACTCGTGATCATTTTCTTTCGATATTTCTTGCCGCATTTTCTAAGGTTGCGGCCGCATTCTGATATGATGGTAGGTCATTAGAATGTTTCTAACGATGTGTAAATTTGAAAACATGATAATAATAATAATAATAAAGTATTTGCATTGAATGAGGTACATTTATGGGTGTAGGTGATCAAAATTATAAAATTTCAAGCCCATCAGTCATTACAAATGACATGCAAATATAAAATATGTATTTACAAACTACATATCATTTTAAAATTATTTAACGATTTATATAATGTTAATGCAACAATTCAAATAAACACATTAGTTATTTACAATTAATTATGAATCAATTCTATAGACAATTTATTAAATAATTACAATACACTATTATACGTTAAAATTTTATTGTTGTTTCTAATAATCGTTGCATTTATTGTCAAAAAATTCTTTGAGGTCATAAAATTTTTCTGCATCAGCCACCAACGCAGTTTTGCTATAAATTTATTTGGCGGAAGTATTTTAATTTCTTTCGGTATATGATTATAAATTTTTACACACATAGCATATGAATTATTCTGCATGCGACTACTTCTTGGTACCATATTAAGTACAAGCCTGTCAGGATTTCTTATGTTTTCCCGCCTAGTAATGTCTTTAGCTCGTCTAAATACTTCAGGGTGTTGTTTTACAAATTTACCCACTTCTAATATATAAAGACAGACCAGGGGTAGTATTTTTAAATCTATAAAATACGGACGACATGATACATCTGGTGCAATATCACATATAGACCTTATGCATCTTTTTTGAGCAATAAAAACTTTTTTTGTTTCTGAGCCATTTCCCCAAATCAGCAATCCATACCGAAGAACTGATTCAACATATGCAGAATAAGCTGTGCGTGCCGTTTTTCGGTTTGCAACTTTAGATAACTTATAGAGTGCAAATGAGAATCTGTTAATTTTGTTGACTACTTTTTCAATTTGTTCTTTCCAATTAAATTTAGAATTAATAATTAGACCAAAAAATGTTACATTATTCCTATTAATTAGTATATGTCCCTCGTAATTAATTTCAAAACCAATATTTTTAAAATTATTAAAATTCATTATATTTGTTTTCGATAGATTTATTTTAAGATTATTATCATTTAACCAATTAATAACTGATGTCAAAGTATTGTGAATGTCATTTTTATGTTGTGTATCTGTCATATTTTTATCAGTAGTTACTATTATAGAAACATCGTCTGCAAACAATATTGTTTTATGGTGTGTTACTTTAGGCAAATCATTAATATAGACCAGAAATAATAGTGGCCCTAGAACACTCCCTTGAGGAACACCATATTTATTTTTTTTGTATTCAGATCTAAAAGTTTCTATGTAATCATTTGAATTTATTTGAGTTATGTCAACACACTGAAACCTATCCTCAAGGTAACTCCGTAACCAATTTAGTGCAAGTCCTCTAATGCCATAACGTTCTAGTTTTGACAAGAGCTGTGCATGTGAGACATTGTCAAAAGCTTTCGACATATCCAAGAAGATTACTGTTGTATATATGTTGTCATTCACATTTTGTAGGATGTCATTTACAAGGAAGAAAGTGGCGTCTCTAGTAGATTTGTTCTTTTGAAACCCATACTGGTTTTTGTCAATAATATTATGCTTGTATGCATGTAGGGATTATAGAATAAATGATTTTATTTTTAGCCCAATATAAACAGGCCTTATTTTATTTTGCCGCTATAATTTCAAATTAGAGTGTTATCTAGTGTAAGTACCTACTATATTTGATAAAATAAAATTCCAACTAGATCTTAAATAGTGAAAAATAAGATGTGATGGTTACGAATTTACGGACATGCGAAAACAAATTAATTTCAGGAAAAAATTACTACATACAAATATGAGCTCGGAACGAGAATTTCTAATCTTTTTTAAGTGAAAGCTATAAGCTGGTTTAGGTGGGGAGTAAATTAATGTAAGTCGTAATCGACATCGTTACGTGAAGTGTTTAACGCTAAGACTATATTTGTAGATAAATGTAACTATATCTGTGCCGATGTAAAAAAAACTTTAGTATACAATTATTTATTTGAGATCAAACATTAATTATCCATAAATAACAACTGTTCATAGTTTTTAATTTTCACTTCTGTCGGCAATCATGAGCTGCTTTATGTCTTTTTGACGTGATAACATTTTCTAAATCGATGAACGCTGGCTGCACGCACAAAAAAGCTTGACTCATTGTCACGTTCCGCCTGAGCCGAGCGTGGAAGCGAGAGCGCGGAACAAGCGATAGAGAGCCACAATCGGTCTAAGCGTTCGGTTCGCAATTTTCCATTAACTCCTTTGTATTATCCTTACTAATATTATAAATGCGAAAGTATGTTTGTTTGTTTGTTACGCTTTCACGGTTAAACCAATTTCAAAAATTCTTTCACCAATTAAAAGCTATAATATCAGGGAGTAACATAAGCTATATTTTTTCCCGGCATTCCCACGGGAATGACAACTACGCGGGTACGGCTACAGAAACCGAAGCGAAGCGACAACTAGTACAAAATAATGATAATTCAGTGATAATAATTACCTACATTCCATTCATAAAAGTGAGAAATTTTACATCAATGTTTTTATGACGTCATCACGTCAAATTATCATCCGTAAACCAATTAATAGACAACTAAATTCTTTTTTCAAATTTATTTTAAAAATGTTCAATATAACGTGTTAAAAGATTCTAAATGTTTAAATATAACACAATTGGATCAGGTAAAAATAGTAGGCCCGTTACAATAAAACAATTTACTCTCAAATAAACTTGAATTGCCTACGGGCTCAGAGATTCCCTTGCGACCCAAATAACTGAACAAGCCGAAACGTGGCAGAGTGCGCAATAATAGACGATGACGTCACAACACGGTGTTCGGGGTGCGACCTTGAACTAGCTAGACGGGAGATAGGGACGATTTATACTTCGTCAAGAAATGTTCTCAGCTTTAATTTTGGTCCAAGCGAATTCGATAAATTTTATTTTAAATATACCTAATTATTATTTTAAATATAATTATTTTCAAATATAATTATCCGTGTGGTGACTGATTAAGAATACAATTCACCACTGCCTATCTTACCCGTGGATGTCGTAAAAGACGACTAAGGGATATAATACGCATGTAACATCTATGTAAGAGAAGGAAAACTCGAAATAAAACCCTATATAAACCTGTCTGACCGGCATGGTATAGTAAGGTCAATTTCCCTCCTATTGTGGAGGAGGCTCGAGCCCAACACTGGGACGTATATGAGCTGAAATGCTGATGATGATAATTATTAGTGTATCTAATGATTTCTGATGTTTACGCGAGCACTATACATTGTAAATAAAACTACGGATTTTATCGCTTTTGCATTTTATTTTTGATTCCCCGACGTTGCGAACACTTGACAGCATTCATACGGGCGGACCGTCCGTGACCGCCATAAAATCCGTAGTTTTATTTACAATATTGGTGTATTGTTGTGTGGTTGTGACTATGAATTAGTATTCAGTCACAACCACACAATAATACGCTGAGTCCCGGGTGTCGTAAAAGACGACTAAGAATTTTTCATCGACCTGGTTCAACTGCAATTGATGCCGTCAGGTCTATGACATTCCTAAGGAAGGTTAATGTCAGACAAGTGGACGGTCAAAACTATTGCCAATATTTTCGCAATATAAGAGTACATATTGAGTCGACTCCAAATAATTGTGATACAGACAGGGTTGTGATGCTATTGGTATGGTGGTATGATAATAATTTCTCGCCGACCGCGTGAGGAAAGACCGACGTCCTCCCCGATGGGGGGACGTCGGTCGATGGGAGGGTACCCCAATAGGGGGTATTCCGTCGGGCCGACCACTGATGACAAGTAACCCTGCTCCGGTGGTCGGCCCAACGACGAAGGCGACGTGCACGTGGGTGGGTTGCGGGTGTGCGTGCTTACGCCCCTTTGTCGCCCCGGACGGAGTGGTGCGAGGAGCGCGACGACCGCAACCCACCCCAAAAAAAAAGAAGGCATTGATATTGTGCGAATAATTGTGTGAGCATGAAAAAAAACATTATTTTGACATTACAAACAGACACTTCAATTTTATTTATTTGTATAGATTAACCATACAGCACTGAAACGTGGTATCTAAATGTCAGCCTCATAAAAAGACTTGAAGTCGCTCAACGTGCTATGGAGGGGCTCAGTATTTCTCTCATATATCCACCAGTGGACGTCTTCGAGCTGATGGATGGAAGCATAATCAACTACTTAACCATTCCACTAGAAATTTATTACGCCAACTGCAGATATTTGACTATGTTCTTGTATTAATGGGAATCCTTTCGCAATAAAATATTTGAATACTTGCTGGATGGTTAGTAAATTTTATCATTGTTTATTTAATAAATTGAAAGTCAATTAATCAAGAAATATATACGCAATATTTATTTACACTGTGAATAGAACACCGCTCTATCTAAAAGCCTTCACTTAAATGTATTTATCAGTTTGTTTTGAATGTAATATGTAAACAGTTTCTTGTTATTGCAATTAGATTGAGGAATGTCTTTTGATATGTGTTTGCGAATGTTTCCATATCAAGTTAGCCCATTGTGGGATTACTTTGGTTTTTAATGTTGTGCAACATAAGAGCACTGACTACGAACCATCCACCAAATTTAGTGGCCTTCAATATAAGAGCGCTGACTACGAACCATCCACCAAATTAAGTGGCCTTCAACAAGGCTTTCAAACTACTACTCTGGAGTTCCGATACGCAAGCTTTTAAATTGATTGTTCATTAATTAATGAAGTTGAGGTTTTTAGATCAAGTTGTCAATTCGGTAAGATAATGGAAAATAGATCAAATAGAGATAGAACTAATAGACCGAAAGCCCGCGAACTACAAACCTTCGTTATTTTATAAAAGCTGAAAGTTTGTTAGCACATGCTCTCAACTCTGGTAAAAACGATGGACCATTATGAAGTTTAGCTTACCGTGGCTTTGGTAGGCAAACGGTACTAAAGGTATACTGGTATATGGTAATAAACAGTATTATAGTTGTCACAAAATAAGAGGCCCGTTTTGACACTTGGTCTTACCGATGCCTTTAGTGATGCACCATACGACTCAGTACTCGATACTCACGATAAATCGAATCAAGTTTATATGAGTATATAATCGATTAGAATATGTATTGTAAAGTGCATTGGATTAGTTTTTATTTGAAAATTTTACTTAAACTGTGATATTGTAGATATTTTGAAACGATACAATGTTACGAATGGTCATTTTTCTATCATTTAATATTTTTGTTACAATAACATTCACTCAATCACAAAAATATCGAGAAAAAGTGAATCTTCAGTCAATCATTTTCTTAAGATGATGAGCCAAAATTGTCAGTTGAGCTATCGTCACCCATATATATATATATTATTTCATTTTCATATAGTCAATATTGACGTCTCGAATTTTCAGTAAAAATCACTACACAGCTGGTGAAATTCTGTAATTAGTTGGTCTAAATACTAATATCAAATTAATAACACCGGCCAAGTACGAGTCCGCCTTAAAAATATATCTTGATCGATTTATTTTTCCTTAACCGATTATTAATAGTCTGTGGACAATATGAAAAAAATCGTTATGCCATAGCACTTAGCTCAGTGGGCGGTACCCGTCATTGAAAAATATAATTACATTCAAAACATTTCGATCGGTAAAAAATAGAAAACTTCTTGGGCGTGAACTGTCAAAACGGGCCTTTTATTTTGTGACAACTATTATTATAGTTATAGGGGTATTCCCCAAAAGGTAATACATAACAGTCACACTTTATTATTTGATGAATCTAGATCGGTATTTTACACACGTTTTATACCGTTTACCTGCCAAAACTACGAGAACCCGAATTTCATTATGCTAACAAACTTTAAGCCGTTATAAAATAATGAAGGTTTGGGGTTCACGGGCTCTTAGACTATAATAGTAGTTTCATCAGGGCCAAAAACGTTTCACTAATGGGATCGGGTTGCCTTTAAAGTGGGAGGAAAAATGGCCTACTCTACATTAATAGTCGGTATATGTTGCCGCCTTCTGTGAGGTAGTCATCTCATGGAAGGAGGCAGGGGATTGTAGGCAGGTACTTCTCCACGGCAACACAATCCGCTGCCGGCGCCTGGGGCGTGAGTATCTGCGCCTGATGACTGAACTGGGAAATAGCCCGTCACCCGCAGAGGGAATGGACGGCGTGTGTGTTGATCATGGCCCGCCAAAAAAACCCATTATATTGACATTACAAACAGATACTTCAATTTTATTTATTTGTGTAGATATGAGTAGGAGTTTATCGAGAAATGGGTGAATACGATCAATGTTAAATAATTTAAAGTTTTGCCCAACGGAGTGTGAATAGCCCTAGTGTGAATAGATTGTAAGCGAAACTACACAAACGTTCTTTTGATCTGTATATACAGGCATATATAAAAGGTTTTATCAAAAATATTACAGTTAAGATAATTTATAGAATTGAGAATTGTATTGAAACGTTTTACGTAATAACGAGCGTATCGTGTATCTGGAGTACATAATAAGTATAAAGATAAAAATATAACACAAAGGGTTATTAGGTTACTTCTACTCCAATACGTCAAATATTTTTGGCTGGTTAGTTTCCGAAACAAAGGTAATTTAAATGCATCTTACATATTCTAATTTTATATAATGATTACTAATGTTTACGCGAGTATTTGTAAATTAAACTATTTTACGGCTTTATGACGTTTCGAGCACTTTACAGCGGTGTTAAAATCCGTAACATAGTTTTATTGTAAACTAGCAACCCGCCCTCGCTTCGCTTCGGTTTTAGTCGTTTTACCTGCGTAGTTCCCGTTCCCGTGGGAATACCAGGATAAAATATAGCCTAGTTTACTCCCTGATATTATAGCTTTCCATTGGTGAAAGAATTTTTGAAATCGGTCCAGCCGTTTTGAAGATTACCCGGAACAAACAGACGAAAATTTTTTAATCTGTATTTTAGGCATTTGTGTCGTGCAAATAACCGTGTGAGCATGAAAAAAGCATATTATTTTGACATTACAAACATCAACTCCAATTTTATTTATTGGTATAGATAAAACTAATTCCTATTCGGCTTTTAGTTTTGTATTTTTATTCCCATTTAAGATATTATGTTGTTTCGGTGTGTAGACGGAGCAAGAATACAATTCACCACCCCCTATCTTGCCTGTGAGTATCGTAAAAGGATGACTAAGATATAACATCTATGCAAGAGAAAGTAAACTCGAAATGAAACCCTGTAACAACCCGTCTAACCTATGTGGTATAGTAGGTCAATTTTCCCTCCTATTTAGGAGAAACCTCGAGACCAGCTTTGGGACATATATAAGCTGAGATGTTGATGATGAGCAATAAGCCAGGCTAATTATTAATTATAAATATCGTCCCACTGTTGGGCTCGAACCTCCTCCACCATAGGAGAGAAATTGACCTTACTATACCATGCTTCCGTGTGGTGACGGAGTAAGAATATAATTCACCACCCCCTATCTTACCCGTGGGTGATCGTACGAGACGACTAAGGGATATAAAACGCATATAACATATATGCGAGAGAAGGAAAACTCGAAATAAAACCCTATACCAACACGTCTGACCAGCGTGGTATAGTAGGTCAATTACCCTTCCATTATGGAGGAGGCCCGAGCCCAACAGTGAGACGTATATGGGCTGAGATGATGATGATGATGATACCATGCTGCTCAGACAGGTTAGTATAGTGTTTTATTTCGAGTTTTCCTTGTCTTGCTTAGATGTTATGTCCGTATTATACCCCTTAGTCGTATTTTACGACATCAACGAGTAAAAATGGGAGTGGTGAATGATATTCTTACTCCGTCGCCACACGGAAAGTATTTAACCCTAATTTACTATTGTTAAATACATCAAAACACTGCTGTTGCTTTTGTACTCATTTACGGAGATTTTATGAACGTATTCAGCTTCACGTCATTAGTCTTAGCAAGCACCTGTGTCAGAGAATGTCTGACATCGTCTGTATTAAGGTCGATCAGAATAACTCAAGGCTACATGGCGCCCGGCCGCTAGGTCCAATTTTGAAGTTTTAAACTTAAGAAAAGAGAATCTCTAATTATACGCTATGCCAAACGGATAGTTTAACTAGCGTGGTTTAATAGAACAGTTTTGCATTTGAAGAAAGGCGGAGCTCCCCTGAAGCACCTTGGAGTATATGGACTGCAATAAACAGTAATTTACAAGGTATATTGTTACATCGTATTGTACATGTATTGTATACAAATTATGTGTTAATTTAGCAAAAAATGTAAAAGTTACTCTGAGGGTCTGGAGTTTATGCTAGATCGAGACCTGTATTATAAAATTCCAGCCTCCCACCCATCTATATTTTAATACTAGCAATCTGCCCTCGCTTCGCTTCGGTTATAGGTTATAGTCGTTTTACCCGCGTAGTTCCCGTTCCTATGGGAATACCGGGATAAAATATAGCCTAGTTTACGCCCTGATATTATAGCTTTCCATTGGTGAAAGAATTTTTGAAATCGGTCCAGCCGTTTTAAAGATTACCCGGTACAAACAGACAGAAAGACAGACAAAATTTTTTTAATTGCTATTTTAGGCATAGGTGTCGTGCAAATAACCGTGTGAGCATGAAAAAAGCCTATTATTTTGACATTACAAACAGACACTCCAATTTTATTTATTGGTATAGATAGTAGCGAGAACGTTTAGATTTATGGATAAACTAGCAACCCGCCCTCGCTTCGCTTCGGTTTCAGTCGTCTTTTCTGAATAGTTCCCGTTCCCGTGGGAATACCGGGATAAAATATAGCATAGTTTACGCCCTGATATTATAGCTTTCCAATGGTGAAAGAATTTGAAATCGGTGCAGCCGTTTTGAAGATTACCTGGAACAAACAGACAGACAGACACACAAAAAAATATAAAGTGTATTTTTTAGGAACATGTATAGTGCAAATAACCGTGTGAGCATGAAAAAAGTCTATTATTTTGATATTACAAAGAGACACTCCAATTTTATTTGTTGGTATAGATAGATTGTTACAATTATGAAAAGCAAACAAACAACTATATAGAAAATAAAAATAATATAATTAGGATTCTTATAGTAAATAACGCGTAATAGATAACGATTCCGTGTGGTAATGGAGTAAGAATACAAACCACCACTCCCTATCTTGGTGACTAAGTAAGCATTAAATTTACCATTTCCTGTTTGGGTCGTGGATTTAAAAAAGTATCTTCATCATTTCGTCTCATATACGTCCTACTGCTTGGCTCGAGCCTCCTCCACATAGGAGGGAAATTGACTTTACTATACCATGCTGGTCAGATAGGGATTTGTTACAGTTTTCCATCTCTTGCATAGATGTCATATGCTTAATATATCCCTTAGTCGTCTCTTACGACACCCACGGAGTATGAGAGGGAGTGGTGAATTGTATTCTTACTCCGTCACCACACAGAAAAGTATCTTATTGTATAAGTATTATTCCGATCGGTTCAGTAGTTTTAGCAGTATAACCGAAAAACCGTCTCTCCATTTATTAGTATAGATTATTAATTAAACAAGATAAAGCAATAATGATTTCTGATATTTACGCGAGTAAAAAGTTGTATTTGATTTTTGATTGCCCGACGTTTCGAACACTTGGCAGCATTCATGGTCATGGGCGGACAGTCGCGCGTGACCATGAAAGAAAACGCGATAAAATCCGTAAAGTAGTTTTATTTAAAACTAGCAACCCGCCCTCGCTTCGCTTCGGTCATAGGTTATAGTCGTTTTACCCGCGTAGTTCCCGTTCCCGTGGGAATACCGGGATAAAATATAGCCTAGTTTACGCCCTGATATTATAGTTTTAGATTGGTGAAAGAATTTTTGAAATCGGTCCAGCCGTTTTGAAGATTACCCGGAACAAACAGACAGACAGACAAAAAACTATAAAGTGTATTTTAGGCATATGTATAGTGCAAATAAACGTGTGAGCATGAAAAAAGCCTATTATTTTAACATTACAAACAGACACTCCAATTTTATTTATTGGTATAAAAGATAAAGCAATATTTGATTTGAATAATCTTGAACAGTAATTATTAGAATGAATACTCAAAATATACTTATAAATCAACTTTAAAATCATCATATCTTCATCTCGGCTCATATATGTATGTCCCACTGCTGATGTCAAGCCTCCTCCACAACAGAAGGGATACTGAACTTACTATACCATGGTATTCGAGACAGGTTAGAGGGTTTTGTTTCGAATTTCCTTCTCTTGCATAGATGTTTTAAGCTTATTTTAATCCATTAGTCGTCTTTTACGACATCCATGGGCAAGATACGGAGTGGTGAATTGTATTCTTATTCACCTTTGAAATACGCTAAGAAAATTCTAGAGAATATTTGAAGTGTAACATTTTACTTTGTTACGTAGTAGAATTAATGAAAGAAACTACAAGTGAAAAAAAAAATAGTAAAAGGCAGTAAATTTTTGTGTGTACCAAATGACAAATGAAGTGCGGGCTCCAAATTAAAAGCTAAGTAGGTCTCGGCTTAGGGTCATTAATTATATTGTCTATTTGATGGCAGGTGATTTGTAGACTAGGCGTGATGTTTAGGGATGCAAACAATACATCGATGTTTCTGAAACATCGATGTTTCAATAAAAAATCATAGATGCTTGCCATGTTTACTATTGTAAAACATCGATCTATCGATGTTATTTTATGTTTGTACATCGATATTTTGCCTGCATGATTTAAAATGTACGGTACTTTTAGCAGAGTAACAGTTTAGGTACACTGTTTCTAAATAACTAAAATAAAAATGCTCATCATATCACGCAAATGTTGGAGCTTCATGTAAAAAACATGCTTGCATGAAATTGATTATAAACTCTTAGAATTTAACTAAAAAATAAGTTCATCGCAATCCTTCAAGAAAAGTATCTGTTAATTTTTAGATCTCTAAAAAACATCAATATACATCGATGTTTTTAGGGCAATGTTTTTTGAACATGGATGTTGATTCAGAAACATCGAGGTATCGATACATCGATGTTCTTGGTTTCGATATTTGTATCCCTAGTGATGTTTTGAGCTGATTTATGTTATGTTTATGACTATTACATTATTACTGTTTAGATAATTGATAGTTCTTATTCTTATTATCGTTTATCGATAGATGGCAACTCAGAGTATGCTCTGGCAACATTCGTAGCTACGAATCGTCACGCTTAAGTGATTTAATAGCGAAAAACGGGTGTAAATAGACGATCTTGAATGAGTAGATGGCTCCATACTCAACGAGGAGGACGATAACATCACACCCAATGTAGAGCGTGCACGGTCCAGGAGGCCTTCACACGAAAATACCCACGGTTTCGTCCTCGCCATTGAGGTGCAAATCCGCGTCGCGTAAGTTATTAATATAAACGTGGGCACGCCCCCTTTGCCTTCAGCAGTGCTTCAAGCCGAGGTCAGTTCCCAGAGAGAGCCCTTGGGCGATGTCGTTTAGCTTATTTTCACCGAGTTGAGAGCCCTGAGCGCTCACTCATAGTCCGCGTCAATTGGCAAAGCCATCTGCAGTTAGCAGCTATATTCACAAAAAAAAAGGAGTAGACGGCATTTGGTGGTCACATCTAGGTCCTAGTTAGAGCAACGGCAACGAAGTAGTGTAATAATTGGATATTGTAAGTGCATATTAAGCTTATGTTACTAAGTATGTACATATTTATGATAACATACATGTAACGAAGTATATATGTATTTCACTGGATTTATGTTACGCTTATATTATTTACAACCCCTGTAAATACTTTACAAACTGTCTAACAGAAGGTCGCCTTTAACAGGCAAAAACGTGACCTTATGTTAGACAGTTTGCAAATACCTAGTAGTGGTATATGAAAATTTTAACAACTCAAGTAGATTGTGTGTTTAAGCGTTTCAGTCATACCTTTTTTATTGCTGTTGGGGGATATAGGAGACTATAGGAGCAAACAGGACACCTGATGGTAAGTAATACTGCCGCTCATGGACTTTTATTGGACCGCTGCTTATCTTAAGAAAATGAAGGCAGTGTAAATGCGTGAAACAAGGTTCGGTGATTCTACATAAGATGTTCTGCTGTTCTAAGAAGTTCTTCTAAGATGCTCGGCAGACCACAGATTTGATATCAGCCAATAGTTAGGTCGATTTATGCTACCAGTGTTTCTATGTATGATTTTATAGTTCAGATTGAAGTGTGGATGTCAGCGAACACGCCGTCCATTCAATCTGGGGCGATGAAGGGACAGCGCGCGGTCCCATAACCCACCGTAATCCCTTTTCTTCGCCATTGGGCCGACCACCTGTATCGAGTTCCTTGTCGTCCGGGGTCAACCCGGTGGGATACCTTTTCGGGTACCCTCCTTTTCTAATGCCTCTACCGGAACATCGGTCACCCTCGCGCAGTCAGTCTCTCTGTGGGTGACGGACTATTCCCCGGTCCAGTCACCCGTGGCCTAGACTAAGGCGGCATCAAGAGCAAGTACTGCGCCGCCCAAGTCGCCGGCGGCGGACTGTGTCGCCGTAGAGTAGTTCCTCTTACGCATGCTTTGCTGCCGTGAGATGATTGCCTCATAGAAAGCGGCGACCAAGTCCCAGTTCCTGATGCTCTCGATCCCTAGCGATGGTCGGCAGCTTTAAGTCGACACCGATGAATGTGACGAGTTCAAGGCGCTGCTCTGCCCCCGCGGCACATACCTCGAGTGTTTACTGCGGCGTGAAGCCAATTGTGTAGACTACCAATTTTTTTATTGACCGATACTGGGACGTCTAATAAGCATTTGCTAACATCTTCATCCTTACTAATATCATAAATGCGAAAGTAAGTTTGTTTGTTTATTTGTTTGTTTGTTACGCTTTCACTCTTAAACTACCGAACCGATTTCAAAAATTCTTTCACCAATGGAAAGCTATAATATCAGGGAGTAACATAGGCTATATTTTATCCCGGTATTCTCACGGGAAAGGAGCTACGCGGGTAAAGGGACTGAAACCGAAGCGAAGCGAGGGCGGGTTGCTAGTATTGATTATAAAACCAATCAAACTGTCGACCGATAGAAAGTATGTGGTCTGCGGAGTCTCAACGCAATTAAAGAATCTATCTTGAATGTCAAATAACACCACAAGCTGGTCCAGTCGCACCTTGCCCGAACTGTGGCGACATGTAGACCTGTAGAATTATGTCTCAAGTACTTCGCTACACCTAGTAGATTAGCTGGGGTAGCTCCCTTATCCGATTTTTACGAGTCTTACGTGAAAGTAAGGGGTAAGGACATATTGTAGTCTAAACCCGTTCCTGTCATACGGACATAAATCCATCCATTAGTTCGTTCCTTCCTTCTTTCGTAGATGTCCACTGTTGGCCCTTCTACAAGAATGCCACTCGGAACGGTCCTGTCCCAATTGCATTCAACGGCTCGCTGCGACTTTTTAAAATATCGTCATTATAACTAAGGGGAGGTTGTCCGATGATCATATAATTACCATGTATTACTACTTCCCTTATTTATTGCAACTCGATATTTCATTTTTCAGCATTTTGTCGTACTGGGCGTAACTTCCTCTAAATAAGGAGACAGTTCCGTAATAGCCACGCTTGTGAAGCGAATTAGCGATTGCAGATACGTTTCCTAGGAGAGAACTGCTACCTACTCTCACAGTGCGACCATCAACAGATTTTATGAAAAGCAAGTACTTCAAAGGGTCATAAAATTATTACCTAAAATTAATATTATTAGGGAATTAGGACGCGGTCGCAGCCTTCTGCGAGATCATTGTCTCAGCGATATGAGGCAGCGGATAGTCTGCGCGAGGAGTGCAGCCTCGATGAGGTGATCCGCCGCCAGCGACTGGGGCGGCATGGCCGCGAGTATTTGCGCCTCATGCCGCCCTAGCCGAGGCCGCGGGAGACGTGACCGGGGATTAGTCCGTCAAACGCCGAGAGGCCGACCGCGTGAGGAAAGACCGACGTCCTCCCAGAGGGGGAGACGTCGGTGGATGGGAGGGTACCCCAAATAGGGGGTATTCCGTCGGGCTGACCACTGATGACAAGTTAACCCTGCTCCGGTGGTTGGCCCAACGACGAAGGCGACGTGCATCGTGGGTGAGTTGTGGGTGTGCATGCTTACGCCCCTCTGTCGCCCCGGACGCAGTGGTGCGAGGAGCGCGCCGACCGCAACCCACGCCTAAAAATAAAAAAAAAACCCCTTATTTAAGGGGTGACGACAATTATATTCCCATGAGATGAATTTATTATTATTAATTTATTTACACTATACTAAACTTTCGTTAAACTCGAAATAAAACCCTATACCAACCCGCGTACGGGCGGCGCAGGCGCGAATATCTGCGCCTAATGCCGCCCTAGCCGAGGCCGCGGGTGATCGGACCGGGGAATTGTCCGTCACCCGCAGAGAGGCTGACCGCGCGATGGCGACCGACGTCCCAGTACGTCGAGAGGTGAGAGGTTACCCGAAAGGGTATTCCGTCGGGCCGACCACTGATGACAAGTCACATCTGCTCCGGTGGTCGGCCCAACAGCGAGGTGACGTGGGTACGGGTGGGTTATGGGCCCGCGCGCCGTCCTTTCATCGCCCCGGAAGGACAGGACCGCGCGTGCGCTTACCATAGCCCATCCATAAAAAAAAAAAAAAAGAAAATACCAACCCGCGTAGCTAACGTGGTTTAGAAGGTCAATTTCCCTCCCATTGTGGAGGAGGCTCGGCCAGCAGAGGGATCTTATGATATTTAGAGGTGAAGTTATTGTAAATAAAGCTATTCTACGGATTTTGTCGCGTTTCTGTTTGATTTTTGGTTGCTCAACGTTTCGAACACAGCGTTCATGGTCACGGATGTATAAAACGTCGGGCAATCAAAAATCAAATACAAACGCGATAAAATCTGTATTTACAAAGTACATTGTATTGCACACACATTGTAAATAATGTATTATTCATGTGGTGACGGAGTAAGAATACAATTCACAATCCCCTTTTTTGCTCGTGGGTGTCATAAATGACGATTAAGAGATATAATATGCATGTTACATCTATGCAAGAAAAGGAAAACTCGAAATATACCTTACCTAACCTATGCCAACACGTCTGATCAGCGTGGCATAGTAGGTCAATTTCCCTCCTATTGTGGAGGAGGCTCGAGCCCAGCAGTGGGACGTATATGAGCTGACATGACATTACACATACATTCATGTAAACATCAGAAATCCTGGTGTATTATTAGTTTTAGTACTTTATACTTATTCACTTTAAATGGAATGATGAAAATATAGTCAGCGTAGTATTGCGAGCGGAAATTATTTCGCGAATTGAATGCGCTGCTAGTTTCGAATGCAGTGTAGCTTTAACAGATAAATGTTGAGTAAATTGTGAGTTATTCCATGGAAATCTGAGGTCTATATTTACATTTCTCGTCTTTGAATAAACAGTTATGCATTTATAACACAAATTTTATCTAAACGCGGCTAAGTATTAATTATTTTGTCACAGGGAACTTATCTTCATCATCACAGGTCATATACGTCCCAGTGTTGGAGTTAAGCCTCCTCCATAATTGGAGGGACATATTATACCACGTTCGTTAGACGGGTTGGTATAGGATTTTATTTTAAGTTGTCCTTTTGTATACATGTTATTTGCAAGTATGTCACTGAACTCCTCCTAAACGACTGGACTGATGTTAATGAATTTTTTTGTGTGTTCAAGGCAATTCGAGTATTGTTTAGATTCACAATTGGACCCGGTAGGTGGCGCTGCTTTTAATTATTTGATAACAGAACAGCGTCTATTGGGTCAGCTAGTAATAAATAAAATAGAACCATAGACTCACATATCACCTAGACCGAAAACTTTCATTTGTGGATCGCATTAATAAGTCCTTTATTGGTAGTAAGCTATGGCCTGGATACAACCCGCCCAATCTATCAGGAGCCACGGATGAGCGGTGTGTGGCTACATATCCTACTGTATTACCTCCCCATCGCCATTGAACTGACCAATGGCACCGATCCGTGGCCGGCCCGGTGGGGCACAAAATATTCGCGCACGGCAATTGCATAAACGACACTAGGCATAGAAAGCCAAGTCTCTTCTTCTGTAGTGTAGGGTATATTTCATTTGCAATTCGCTCAAGTCTTTGCATCATAAAAATGTTAGTGACAGAAAACTTGTAATAAAATCTTAACCCATAAGTTCGGTATATGAGCTGTATCGAATGAATGATGAGAGAAAACTTCTGTCCAATAATGGCACATATACGTATTCCACCGTTTCTTGCACGTGGATATCGTAAAACACTACTAAGATATATACATACACCGTCTTATCACCGTAGTAGGTTAATTTCTCTCAAATTGCGGAGGAGGCTCGACCTCAACAGCGTGGTTAAGCTGCAATGACCTGATGGTAAGTGATCCTGACGCTCATGGACCTTGCTAGGCCGCTGCTTACCGTGAAGAAAGTAAAGGGAGTGTATGCATGCAATGAATTTCTATAATACTAAAGGCGTCACCAAATCTCAACACACGCAAAAACCCTTAGAAAGATGGGCTGCCGGCTGGCTCAATAAAGTCCAGTAACAAATTATTACTACTCGGACGTGGATTTTCAACGAGTGTGTGGTGCTGCTTCGGACGAACTGCGGCTGTAGACAGACGACTATCGTCGGTGTGCTCCTACCACTAGTTAGGGTGTACATAAAATAAAAGTCGTATTTTATATGATATTATCTATTTATTGATTTCATAATACAATAGATAAGTATCGATGAAGTGAATGACCTTTTCAATAGTTAATAACAGTAAGTAAATAAAATTTTCAGCAATAACAGCGCACTTAGATATAGATAGTTCATTTGTGTATAGTCAGTCATTGATAGTTTATTTTCAAGGATTAGCACTGCTACTACCCTTTTTTTATTGCAAACGGTGGCAAATGAGCAAACAGTCGGCCTGATGGTAAGTGTTGCTGCCGCTCATGGACCTTTGCAAGGCCGCTGCCTACGCGAAGATAGTGAAGGGAGTGTGACTGCGTGCAATGGGTTCGCTGATACTAAAGGCATCACTGAAACCCACCACAAGCAAATACCATCAGAAAGTTGGGCTTCTGGCTCTCTCAAATCTCTTTACATATATCTTTCTAAAAATCTTTATACATATAAATCTACTGTTCGTGTGTTTGCAATTGAATTCCTTCTAAACGGCTGGATCGGTTTTCATTTTTTTTGTAGCTATTCCGATGGATATGAGAATGGTTTAGATTTATAATTGGTTCTGGTAGGTGGCGCTGTGATTGATTTCAAGGAGAATTGCTTTTACTATTACTTTTTTAGATTTGAACAAAACAACGACTGTTGAGTCAGCTAGTTGAATAATAAAATTATAATGATTTCTGACGTTTACGTATTAAACATCCATATTATAAATGCGAAAGTAAGGATGTTTGTTTGTTTGTAACGCTTTCACGCTTAAACCACCGAACCGATTTCAAAAATTCTTTCACCAATGGAAAGCTATAATATCAGGGAGTAACATAGGCTATATTTTATCCCGGTATTCCCACAGGAATGGGAACTACGCGGGTTTAAGCGACTGAAACCGAAGCGAAGTGAGGGCGGGTTGCTAGTTATAAATAAAACTATTTTTACGGATTTTATTGCGATTGGTGCGTCATTATTACCACGTTCATGATCACGGGTGGACATAACGGGTATTTTTTAATCCATACCAACCTGATCATAAGTTGGTACTTATGATCATGTATACTCGCAAAGAGTGATCTCTTTGCGAGTTGACGTTGCATCAGAAGTTAAACGAAAAATAACGGTCAGTATTTTTATAAAGGCGCGACCACCTGCGCTTCATGCCGCCCTAGCCGAGGTCGCGGGTGATGTGACTGGGGAATTAGTCCGTTACCCGCCGAGAGGCCGACCGCGTGAGAAAAGACCGACGTCCTCCCCGAGGGGGGGACGTCGTTCAATGGGAGGGTACCCCACTAGGGGATATTCTGTCCGGCCGACCACTGATGACAAGTAACCCTGCTCCAGTGGTCGGTCCAACGACGAAGGCGACGTGGTGTTCGGGTGGGTTGCGGGTGTACGTGCTTACGTCGCTCTGTCGTCCCGGACGGAGTGGTGCGAGGAGTGCGCCGACCGCAGCCCACAAAAAATAACTATGTTTCACATTGTGTTTATACTAAAAGTAACGTCTGTTCAGGTTCCCCTTATAAAAAATATTACAAAGCATCAGAAATTTCCTTCAAGGTAAAAATTTAACGCGAAAGGAAATTCAATTTTCTTTGTACTATAAGAAGATGAAACCTGAAATTGTAATTTAAAAAAGTATTTTGTTAACTATAACAGATTTATCATCAAAATATGTAACGAGAATCGTTATTTTTTTTCTTTAGTTGTTCGAATTTGATACGTTATTTTATTGGGAAGAAATCGATTTAAGGGTAATTTATTTGGTCACAGGATATTTCTTCTTCTTTTTTTTTGTCTTGGCAACCTACTAATACGAGCCAGTTTTACCCGTGTCGAGTTATAATTTTCTTTACAAATTATCAATTTCTTCTAATTAGTTATTGTCCGTCAGTTCATCAAATTGTTGCCTTCAACAGTGTTATCGGTACCTTCTGAAATTTTTGGTGGAAACGAAAAGGTATGCTAAGCACTTTTATATCATATTCACTATATCAGAGCAGTTCCTCCGTCACATATTACATAAAGTGGCATCAAAATCATTTAGTATAATACGTTAAACCACTAAGATGTTGAATAAAATACAAGACCACCACATAACACTTCCTCGTGCTCGCCAAAAACCCCAAAGGATATTTGAAAGTTTGATGACTCGAAGTTTTTGAACATTCAAGTATCTTTTTTAATTTTTAGTGTCGTGACATTATGCTCAGATATGAAGATGTCGCGATTTCAATCGAGGACTCTAAACATAACTTATCGATTCAATCTACAAAATAGGTTTTTTTTTTATTTTCATTGGTTATATGCATAGTTATTTTAAAGTTTAGTTGAAGGATTTTACTCCGATTTTTTTATTATATGATGTATAAAATATTAGATATCCTGTCGAACTTGGAAGTATCTAAAATCGATCTGCTTGTAATTCTTCATAACCTATTATTATTAATAAGCAACTTTTCCACGTCATTTGTGATCTAAAATGGCGATTATCATACAATATTATGAATTGAACTTTTCTATACTTCAACGGTTTCTGTAGGTTTTCCAAAAATTTCCTTTATTAAAAACTTAATATTAAACCGAATTCTTGAAGTTTTTCGAAGGCAACCAATATTTGTATAAATATTTATAATATTAACATCAATATAAACCAATTGTTTATTGGGTATAATAAAATAATAACCGTAATATAAAAATTCACAATCCACGTATTTGGATGGAAGGGATATACTTCCATAGTTGGACGGAAAGGTAATATTTTACTTCTATATCATCATCATCTCAGCCTATATATGTCCCACTGTTGGGCTCAGGCCTCCTTCATAATGGAAGGGAAATTGGCCTACTGTTCCACGCTGATTAGACATGTTGGATTAGGATATTGTTTAGACTTTTCCTTCTCTTGGACATGTTATATGCTTATTATAATCCCTTAGTCGTCTTTTACGAGATCTACGGTAAAGATAGAGAGTGGTGAATTGTATTCTTACTCCGTCGCCACACGGATTTCCATATATATATTCTTTAATATCAATGACTGACTTAACGCAAATGACTTAACAATATATTAAACAGCTAATAATACTTTGATTTCATCAACAGTAGAACTATTAAAATTAAACTTTACAATACTGCTATAGTGTTAAAAACAACTATTTGGCAACGATTTTCAATGAATTACAGACAGGTAAGCGAAAATTAGAGGGTTTATAATTTATATATCTAATATATTAATAACAGTATAATTGTTTATTTTTATAATTCAATATAATACAACTTTAATTCATGCGATATCCTTTGAAGAAATTGGTATTTAATTACGATCTTGTTGTGTACGTTTCTTTGCCTGCGTTGTTTGCTTATATATTTTAAATTTATTACTATTTAACACGCTTTTTATTAATTTCACCCTTAAAATAATAACGTATAGAAGGATAGTGTCGGTACTTAAAGCAATCAGAACATGAAGCCAAAAATACTACATGCGCGCAGACGATTACACACGTACACACGCACACCACTATACAAATTATGAAATCAAATTTTGTTTTTATTAACATAAATCGTCGAAATACTTCTAAAAGTAATGTTAAAAACCTTTGTTTTTCAAATGTGTTGTGATACCATTTGAATGCATAAACTGTCATAATTACCTATTTATTTTTTAAGAGTTGCGTACGTATGTGCAGTACAGTGACCTTGTACATTACGGAACGGTTCCGGCGTAAGCTCCATTAGGCTCCAATTGAAATGTTTCATTTTTTGTGCGCGAACTTACCTTCTATACGTTATTATTCTAAGGTTTCACCTGAATGTATGTATCTATGTATGTAATGGAACCTTTGAACGTCATTTTGCCCCACTTTGAATGAACAGATTTTAATTAAACTTTGCACATTCGTCAAAGGCCCATGACAATGCAATGATTCGATCAAAATAGCCGAATATCCTGATTAGATTCGTCAGGATTTCGAAATTTCTAATCGTATCCTTTGCATAAGAGCAAGAGAGATAGAGCTAGTGTGCAAACTAAGCATGCGCGAATTTCGAAAACAGTGCTAAACTACTTGACTTTCAAGCGTGTTTTTTAGTTATTTAAACTATAATTTATTTTTATTTAAAATGATACCACGTTTTAAGTTAGACATCTATAGTTAGATACATCGATAAAAACTGAATTCAATCCCATCGAGTAGTTTTTTGTGATAAATATACAAAAATATAGGCAAAATACATAGACAAATATTCTAGATTTAGGTTCTGGTCTTGTTTTAATTTTTCTCTCTTTCGATTTACAAATTAGTTAAAAAAAAATGCAAGTTATTTTTATTTAAAATGATACCACGTTTTAAGTTAGACATCTATAGTTAGATACATCGATAAAAACTGAATTCAATCCCATCGAGTAGTTTTTTGTGATAAATATACAAAAATATAGGCAAAATACATAGACAAATATTCTAGATTTAGGTTCTGGTCTTGTTTTAATTTTTCTCTCTTTCGATTTACAAATTAGTTAAAAAAAAATGCAAGTTAAGTATACTTGAATTATTTCGTTTGATTATAAATACCATAACTTCATTAATAAGACGATTTTTGACCTGATAACGATTTATAAATCTATGATCGCCGGCTGCGCGCACAAAGAGTATGACCCATTGTCACGTTTTGCTTAAGCCGAGCGTGAAAGCGAGAGCGTGGAACAAGCGATAGAGAGGCACGATTGGGGTAAGCGTAAAAAATTAACTGCCAATTAACTCCTTTGTATTATCCTTGTGAAAGTAAGTTTGTTTGTTTGTTACGCTTTTACGCTTAAACCACCGAACCGATTGCAAAAATTCTTTCAGCAATGGAAAGTTATAATATCAGGGAGTAACATAGCCTATATTTTATCCCGGTATTTCTACGGAAACGGGAACTATGCGGGTAAAGCGACTGAAACCGAAGCAAAGCGAGGGCGGGTTGCTAGTACAAAATAATGATAATATTTAAGTGATATAATTCAATTCATGAAAGTATGCAATTTTTTATCGATTATTTTTTACGGCGTTATCTCTTTACAGACAACCATTTTTAAAAGCTTTTATTTAACTTGCCCTGTTAGTATATGTTAGTATGGGACAAATCTTGCGAGTTAAATTAGAACCACTTGCTGTCGTTAGATTTGGTTGAAATTTGGTTTATTACGTAACTTCGGTGACAATACAATAGGTAATATGGTACCATGAAGCTGGTCTCACGATGGCGTCGGAAGGTGGCCATAACTAAAACCGTCGAGTTTGGACTCATTTGAATAGTCTTGACAAGCAGCACTTAAATAACAGCTTTTTTAATGAATTATTTTCATTTTTATGTTTATTTGTCATAATAGATTTTGTGGCAACTTAAGGATTATACATTGTTCTTCTCTGTATTATGTTACAGAAGGGTAACATTTTTTTAAAGTTGGATCATATTGAATTATACGAGATAGTAAGATACTAATTAAAATAGCATGTACTGATTTATTCTAATTTAAAATGTGTATAATTTTGGATGAAATAAATAATTATATATTAACACACGATCTTGAATAAAATTTCTTAAAACTATTTCTAAAGTTAGTCAAAAGCGATTGTATCAATGTCTCTTATTTAGTTGTATTGCTAAATACTAAACTGAAACGAAATAAATTGTATTCTATTAAAATGTATATATTTTATAATGAATGACTTTGCGTCAGCGTTGCGCCGTCGGCCCGCCCCGTCCGCTGTTTTTTTTTAATAGCCAACACTGTACTAAGGCAATAATCCTTGTACTGCGGGGATTTTACAAACATAATTGACGGACACAATTACATCCAGACTCAGAACAACAATTTGTGAATCGCACAAAGTGTTGACTTGCGTGGGATTCTGACCCTAGACACTGGCATTGCAGGTCGGTATCTCAACCATTACGCTATCTGCGCAGTCTCACCACAAATTATTGCAAGCATTGCTAGAGCTGGCATCCCAGCGAGACTGTCGCCATTGACTTACGAATACGCGTACTTCAACTTAAATAAGTTACTAATTAATTATTTAATAAATATGGGTTATTTTGTTAAAGAATACAGAATTTTCTTTTTAAATAATTAATAGTATTCAGCAATACAAATAAGACTTTGCTTAAAAACATAAACAATAACAGCGAGTACACCGATAAGGCAATAATCACAATCTGTGCGTATTTCATTTTATCCGAACGTGCTTGTGTATACAGACCTTTATTTATTAACACTACTCATTAAATTTAAATATTAAATCTTTTTTACTAATAAACGTTATGTAATATTATGCTGTGTGGTACGAATTCTACCAACCCTTATATGTTTCGTGGGTGTCGCAAAAGACGATAAAGATTTTGTCAAATACCTGGGCCAACTTCAGGCCAGAAGACAGGACAAATATACTCCACCATTAATGTCTCGGCTTTTAGTCATCAATGAAAAAGATGAAGAGAGATAGATGTAGATGATGCAGGGACAGATATTTAATCTGTTAATAAATAACTATCATCATCATCATTTTCCTGCCCTCATCCCACGCTAAGTGGGGTCGGCACAACATGTTTTTACCTTCCATAGCCTCCTATCAGCCGTCATGTGCACTCACTGCTTTCATACGCATATCTTCATTCACGCAGTCCATCCATCTCTTTTTGGGTCTCCCACGCTTTTTCCGTCCATCCACAATCATATTGACAACCCTCCTTGTCACAAGCCTTTCATCCCTCCTCATCACATGTCCATACCATGACAATTCTGTTAATAAATAACTATGTTATGTGTTATTTTAATCTATCAATTTCAAGCACTTTATATCCTATTTTAGAATTTCGTTCACTAATGGGGAGCTATTTATCTTTACTTACTATCTTTACCTTACAAAATTTTATAGTACCCACGGTAAGGTAGAAAATGCGTGTTGTGAGCTGCAAAAAATTAAATTTTAATTTTAAGCTAAAGATTCTATACCGCTTGTTAGTAAAAAAGATTATGGATCTTTCAAGTAAATTTATAGATATTAACAGTATTAACTGAAAAAAATCTCTACATTTTTATGAAAATAAAATCATCTTTAAAATCGTTCCACTGGAATGATGCTATCTAATATGAAAAAAGAAACGTGAATGTAATCGAACTATTAAAATGAATGTACTTACAATAATCACTTACACGAGATTAAACGACGCTTTGGCACTTAGGTCTTTTTTTCATATTTCCCTTTAAACATTCTTTTCTGGCATTCTTATTCGTTCATCTTCTCCGGGCAATTCAAAGGTTGTATTGTAAATGTTTTCTTTGAAGGGGCTCGTACAGACTGATTTCAGACAGTGCAAAATGACGACGATACTTTGTCATTACATATTAACGTTACACTTTAGTGAGTCGATATCTTAAAATATAAATGTTTTGCAAAGATTAGCGTATATTCTTATATACACAGAAGAAACGTGGAAGAAAGCGGTAATTGTTCAATTATTCTATTTTTTTTTTTGCGTAAGTAGTATAGCGCCATTTTATGAATGTTTTTTTTTAATTAATGGCGTTTATAGGATTTAGGAAACTCAATTTATATTAAGAGTTTGAGGAATCAGGAAGGAACCTACATTTTTATAAATGTTACCTAAAAGTTGTCATCTAAAATCCTGTTTTGAAAGCTTATCAAGAAATTCTGATAACAAGAACGAGCAATAAGTTCGAATTGTGTATTTTTATAGGCTTTTTGTCCATTCATCGCTCTATAGGTTCAATGATGATTAAGAGATTTCATATCGTTCAAATTTGCTTCATATCTTTCGTCCACCACGTCTTTTTTTTTGTAATAAGACACAGATAATTAATTTGAAAAATAAATCTAAGAAAAAAAGAATTATTCGCAAAATTTAAGTACCACGGTGTTTAGCCTTAGTGTGACTATTTAATATTTAATTTAACCGTATTGTGAAAAATATTGTTTAAATACTTCACAGTTAAGGTTATTATTAATCAATATCAAGCATACATTATCTAAAGGGCTCGTCATCCTCCGATGTTGGAAATAGAAAGAAGGCTTGCCCCAGCAATTGCCATAAATTGCAATGCCGACAGATTCTAACCGTTTACTGCGATGCTGACTAGTCAACAGTCCACTTAGTGGGCGGTCGTTCTATTCGCCAATGACGAATTCGTAGCCTGTACTAAAAATTTTTCTTGCACTTGCGGTTGTTGGTTGATTAGAATATATAAGATATGTAATTACAATATATTAAAGTATGGCTGTTTTTACAATACAACCTTGAAATCCATATTTCAATACTTATAATTTTAACGCCTCAAAATTCCTTTAATAGTACAACAGTGCTTAATCGGAAGAGTGTTTACTTACAAGGAGGTATTTACTAATAATTTATTGCTATATTCAGTTACATTTTAATGAATAAAATTTTATTTAATTTAAATTTTCACTAATAACTAAGCACTAAAATCTTACTAAGTTTTTTTTTGTCATAAAATGTTCACTAATTAGTTTTTAAAACTTTTAATTTTTAATAAAAATATTTTTAACACGCTATTGGTCTTTAATAAAATTTATTATTAAATACTATTTAATATTTTAAATGAAGTGACTAGACATGCAAAAATTTTAATGAGAGTGAGCAATTTTATACTTAAAGATCAAGATGATTGGATTAATTTTTAATTAAACTATTATATTTTGTGAAAAATATGAATTCTGACTTTTTATTCAGGCATTACAGGCACTGTAACATATAATGAATTCATATATTTCATAAAATATATGTATATATTATCTAAATGGGAAATATAATTAATATATATACAATTATTTGTCATTTAGAAATTACACTTTACCATCGTCGAGCAATTAAATTTAATAATTAAAAATTATAACTAATTTTTATTTACAATAGCAATCCAATTTGTTAGATCATGTTACAGATAAACAAATTGCAGGAAAAACCGATTTATAATTTGTAACAAAATGGTCTTGTCGTTGTTTTCGACTAGAGTGGTAATTGGAGTTTTTTGAAGTTATTCTTCTTTTGGCGCATTAGGGAAAAATTATGGGAGACGTTTTTTTACGATGCGCACACACACCGTCACAAAAAACCGCCACTTTGAAGTTAGTCAAAATTTTTTATGAGGCGTGTCTACTTCGGCACAAATCTCAATTAGATAATGCATTATTATAAAAACTTTAATTGTATTAAACATATTTTTTTCTATTATTAGTGTTGTTTTTTCTGCAAAGGTTGGATAACGCGAACGACAAAATGTTAAGAAAGATTTTTATCCTCTTACGCCAAAGAAGTATAACTTCTTACATGCGTGCATAAGTATACACACACCTTTTTTTTGGGTGGACTATGGATACCACGCATGCCGTCCATTCTATCCGGGGCGATGCAAGGGCGATGCGCGGCCCCTTAACCCACCATATTCTCAGCTCTTCGCCATGGGCCGACCATTAGTACAGAGTTTCTTGTTGTCCATCGCCAGCCCGACGGGAGTGTGATAATGGATTAAGAAAATCATAACACCCTTTCTGGGTAGGTCTATGACCAACAATAGAAGTTAACAGATTGATAAACGTTTATACATAAAATTTAATTTCTGGCGAGGGCGATCGGCGTCCCGGGAAGGGGATGTCGACGGGAGATGGTATTCCCTCGGGGTATTCCGTCTGGCCAACCACTGAAGTCAAGGAACTTTGCACCGGTGGTCGACGTGCTACATGAGTGGGTTACGGGGCTGCGCGCCGCCCCTCTGTCGCCCCGGACGGAGCCGGGCGTCGGGTGCGCTGACCGTGGCACACCCCAAGAAAAAAATACATAAAATTTATATCAGACCATATTCCTACAAATATCAGTCCTAAATCCATGACCTTTTAATATATATTTTTACATATTATATATGTATGAATTATTATTAAAATTATTATATATATCATCGAGGCTAGGAATTATTCGTAATAATGATAATAAATTTTATTATTATATAAGGTAACACTAGTTATAACAATTTAACTACTAAATCACAAACTCATTGACTAAAGAGCTATTTATCAATTCCATTATTCTTTTTACTAGATAGAACATTGCGAGGATATAATCCACCTAAAGCCTTTATAAATACCACGGAAACCAACAAGCAAGATTCAATTTATGGTTCATGGATTTTTTATGCAACAATCCATAAAGAATAAATCCTGGTGTCATGGCGGATATTTACATTTTTTTATGTTCATGTTAATGTTAGTTTTTTGGTGAATTCTATGATTTAAATAATTAGACATAACTACTTTATATACTATATTTAGTTATTATCGTTTATTTGTAGTTAATATATTTTTCAAATTAACACAAACATAATTAAATATTAACAATGAAACAGTTTTACTATGACTTTTTGTATTACGAAGTTTCACACAGAATTTTACTACGTCGTAGCACTTTTTCTGATCGTAGGCTGACGTAGTCGCTACGCGTCACTCATAGATAATCGTACTTACTGTAGCGATTTTCTTAGACAAACGTAGTCATAAAATTAATACACTGTTCATAGAGATTTGCATAGGATCGAATATACGAGATTTAATAAGCTCATCACTTAGATTGTTACAGTAAAGAAGTAGTGTAATAAATAAACTTATCGAAAAATAGCGTGAAAAAAGTGGTAATTATGAAATCTTCTTGGATAATGGAATTTATGAAAGTAATTTAATTAAATTGATAACATGATATAGTTGATTAATTCTTCACCAATAATGCTAACGACTAGTAAAGTAAATTCAATTATTTAAATCATTATTGCTATCTCTTACTAATATTTTTGAAAACAGTGAAGCTTTAAGACTATTGAAGTAAATTAATTAATAATTTGTAAAAAATTGCTTAATGCATTAATTAGAAAATTATAATTGATTGCAGAGATGTCATATTGGTAGCAATCTTTATTGCCGAGTGTTATAGGTTCGATACCCACGCAGACAGTTCTTTGTGTAATCTACAAATGGTTGTTTCAAGTCTGGATGTTGTTTATGTTCATTAATTGTGTATTTGTATAGTCCCCTGCGGCATAAGGATTTGTTAATTATAGTTATTCATTAAATGTAGTTTTAGTTTACAAAAAAGATCAAATGCCTCATAAAGTTACGCAATCGGCACTTATAAGTTGGATAGCCTTATGCCCGTTCCCACCCACATCAACTGAACTTAAACTTGACGAAAACTTCTTGCTTTAAAGGTTGTAATAGTTTAAGTGTATCACCCTTCTGTAACTAAATTTAAATAACGCCCAAGATAATATGAGCGTCAGAGTCACATGTTGAAAGACACATGAAATCAATCAACCATTGATATTGTGTTATATAGATTGCATTAGATGTTACCTAATGTTTAGGCATCGTTCGTGAAAACAAATACTACAGTATTTATTTCAGAAAAATATTATTTTTTAATTAAAGTATAATGATAATTTAATTGTACCATTCGTTGTCCTGATTTGCTGCGAATCTTGCTTTTCATAATATAAGGCTAGATTATAGTTAGTCCTAGTCTTAGTAATTATTGAATCACGTGTGTTGGCTTCAAGTGGCTAAGGCTAAGATCAAAGTGAGAATACGCGAATATTTTACATGCACTGAAAATTTACGTGATAAATTTATAATATCAAGAAAATTAAGGCTTTTTAATATTTAATTTGAAGATTATTTCTCAATTGATATATTATACAGAACTATCAAATGAACAATATGTGTTCATTATAATTTCAAATAATAATTGGTGTTTCATTTTTTTAAACGATGCATTTGTTTGATACATATTCCTTTCCGTACATACCATTGTGGAGTTGAAATTTCTACATATAAATAACATATTTATACATTAAACATACCTGAAAATAATCATTATTAAATAAGAAACTTTATACGTTTCTCTTCCTTTATTTATATGATATTTATTCATTGTATGATGAACCCAATGGTTTTTCGGGTTTAATGCCATTGTCTAAAGGCGGCTTGTATCCATGATACAATACCATAACTTCTCATAATAAAAGGCGCTTAGGTCTTACTAGAAGAATATAAATGAAAAACCTTGATTTGTGACAAAGAAATTGATGGTAAATTAGCATAGAATATGAAAATAATAAATACAATATTAAATTATTAGAAGTGGACATTTTATGTGAGCCAGTGAGATTAATATCTTTCGCTTAAATAAAGACAAACATAGATTTTTTTTAAATCCTGTGAAAGTATACAAGTACCGCAGCATTTAATCATTATAATTATCATAAGAAAATAATGTGACATATTTACTCTGAAAGTTTTTACTCAAAAACATGCATGTCTTAAATAATTGAGTATAATTACTTTTTATACTATAGTTATCATCTTTCCTTTAACTGTAAAGGAAAGATGATAACTATAGTGTATTTATTATTATTTTATTATTATTTATTATATGTTAACTAAACATAGTATACAAATTATTACACTAATAAATAAATAGTGATGTTTAATTATCTTTATGTATGAGTATGAGGTTGCTGTATTAGAAGGCTTCCCACAGAATTTTAAGACAGTATATCTTAATACTTTCCGCTGGTCGTAGAATGGCGTAGTCGCTACGTATCACTCGACGGCTGACGTAGTCAAAACTATAGCATCACTTGTATAATATCGTAATGTAGCACCAGTGTAGTGACTTTAGTAGACAAACGTAGTCACTACTGTAGCGTCACTCGTAGCGCCGGACGTAGCACCAACAGCTTAGCAATAGTATGTACGAAAATAGTGAAAGCGTATACATAATTGATAGTATATATGTATGATATTAAAGTCTGTAGTCTATGACGATGGCAGTTACGCGTTGGATATGGCATTGGTTGTACTACGGGTTTACTTGCGTATCACTAAGTACTCTACAAGTATGTTGTTTATTTATTACCTGGGAACAGAAAAAAATATAATAAAGTAGTAGATATCTTAAAATATTTTCTAATAATAAGAATACTAATTTATATATAAAATTAATTAATTCTTATAAATATAATATGTTAGTAAATTTTTGTTCGTTGTCATACGAGAAATTCTAGTTTTTTGCTCTGCTATGGACAAGTTTCAAACCATATATTGTTTAGGGTGATTACAACGTGAGCGATGTTACGTCACAATAATGCGTAAGCGTACCACGTCCCAATAATAGAATACAGGTTTTCCTTTAAAGGAAGCCCTTAAAATGAACGCAGGAACGTAAGTACCTGCGTTCATTTTCGCCTAAGGGCTTACCTTATTGATAATTTGTGATAAAAAATCTAATAACACTTAGTTTGATACATGATTAGAACTTTTGCTCCGCACGTTATAATATACATAATTATATTACTTGTAAAAATAATTGCTCAAAATTAATAATTTACATATTTTGAAAAGGAAAGAAGTTACGATTAGTTAGAATATTCGAAAAATATGTTGTGTATAAACAATTTAGAAACTTTCTTCTCCTTTGAAGTCAGTAAAATAGAACTTGAAATATTTATAAAATGTACAAAAAACAGAATTAAGACTGCTCTATACAGATGTTTCAAATCTAAATACCAGATTTACTTTTGTATTGTTCTGGTGTTAATAAGTTTTTGGGTGCACGAACCTCGAATCGGAGGTACGCTCGGAGTTGTCCTCACTCTGTTTAGGAGAGCTGCGTCCATGTACATATATATTATATATTATTTTAATAAAACAGGCATATTACTTCGTTTAGCGTTAAAATTGCGTCCCGAACGAAAAATGAGCCATTAAGAAGTTAAGTCATAATCGTAATAATTATCATCATAAAAGCTTATATATGTTCTATTGTTGATCTCGAGCCTCATTCACAATGGGAATTTGATCTACTGTGTCACGCTGGTCAGACGCCACTCCTCTGTCGCCCCGGATGGAGCCGGGCGTCGGGTGCGCTGACCGTAGCCCACCTCAAAAAAAAATGACTGTAATATTTGTTTTTCTTCTCTTGCATTAGAGATACACATTAATAAAGATTTTCTCTGGGAATAGGATATACAAGAAAATACATTATATTTATATTTCTACATCTATACCAATAAATAAAATTGGAGTGTCTGTTTGTAATGTCAAAATAATAGGCTTTTTTCATGCTCACACGGTGCAATTAAAAAATTTTTGTCTGTCTGTCTGTCTGTTTGTTCCGGGTAATCTTCAAAACGGCTGGACTGATTTTAAAAATACTTTCACCAATGGAAAGCTATAATATCAGGGCGTAAACTAGGCTATATTATATCCCGGTATACCCACGGGAACCGGAACTATGCGGGTAAAACGACTATAACCTATAACCGAAGCGAAGCGAGGGCGGGTTGCTAGTTATATATATTGTCCGTTCTTATTTTTTATGATTTAGTAGTTTTTGTATTTTTTTTTGTTTATCTGTCAATTTGTTTCGAGTAATATTCAAAATGGCTGGACCAGTTTTGATGATATTTTATTTCCAGGTAGCTGTCTATATAACGAGTAAAAGGTATTTTTCTTCTTAAAAAACGATGAATCGATATAGCAGATTTAAAATGCGTGGCCATGGCGGCTGGTACCGAAGAGCAGCGAGATTGCATAAAACGCTACGCGATTGCTACATTAAAATAAACCTATTTTTATGGATTTTCGAACACTTTTCAGGGATACAGGATCAATAATTCTTTTATTATTGCAATACTACTACTGCCTACTACAAATGTGCAATACTGCCATACAAATCGGGTATCTCTATATGATTCGTATATAATAGAAACTCGATTAACCGGACTAATTGTTTTCGTTAGGCATTCGGATAACCGAAAATCGAATGTATGAAAAATCTCATTTGGTTTTATGTATATGATATGTAGTATGTACATAATTTTATGCGTTAAAACAATAATGAAAAGCATGGGGCAGCGATCCCGCGGGGCGCTGGCGGGACATGCCATTTCAGACACGTGCATGCTTGCATAAATTCGATTTGTAGGTTTGTAGGTAAAATAAATAGGTCGCGGTTGGTAGTCCGGATAATCGTGAATCTGTATAATTGAGGTATGGATAATCGAGTTTCTATTGTATTTAAATCAAATCCGTCATATTTATGTTATAAATCTTAAAGCCAGGCTTTCGTCTTCGTCACACGTACACAGAAATAAAGCCTGTCTATATGCTTTAAAATAATAAAAGAAAATAAAAACAAATGGTGACAAAAAATCTCCATAATCTAATAATAGAGTAACTTTAACGTTATTTCTTACCAAGAGCACAACTCCTCGTCCCTCCACGTGTCTCAGTCTAAATTGCCACCATTTCGCAGACCTGCCTTAGTCTCAGGTGGGACCTGCTTTCGGAAGCAGTCGTCTAAGAACGCCGACATCGTCCGGTATAAGTGTCGCTTGACACCTTCTAGATTATGACCTTCATCTGGGTAGATCTAGTAGAAATAATTAAAAAATAAATAAATAACCTCAATAAATGCCGCTGTTAAATATTATTTCATCATCATCATCATCACAGCTCATATAAGTCCCACTGCTGCAATTGAGCCTCCTCCACAATAGGAATGAAAACTGACCTACTATATTACGGTTTGCAGACAGGTTAGTATAAGGTTTTACTTCGAGATTGCCTTCTCTTCATCATCAACATCATTATTTCAGCCTATCTCCATCCACTGCTGGACGTAGGCCTCCCTCGTGTTACACCACAGAGTGCGGTCCTGTGCCGTTTGCATCCAACGATGCCCAGCAACTTTCCCCGGGTTGTCGGTCCACCTAGTGGGGGGCGTCCTACATTGCGTCATCCGATACGTGGTCGCCACTCGAAAACCTTTCTTCCTCAGCGCTTGTCGGTTCGTCGAGCGATGTGGCCTGTCCATTGCCACTTTAGCGTGCTAATTATTCGTGCTATGTCGGTAACACCCGTACTTCTGCGGATTTCCGTATTTCGGATTCTATCTCGCAGAGAAACGCCGAGCATAGCCCGCTCCATAGCACGCTGAGCGACTTTGAGCTTGGTTATGAGGCCTACATTTAGGGACCACGTTTCCGTACCGTATATCATCACTAGTAACACACGCTGATCGTAGATCTGTGTTTTCAGACACTGAGGTATGTTGAATATATTTTATTATTTTTTGCCTTTGATGTTATTTGCCATAATCCCTTACTCGTTTCTTACGTAAAATTTTTACAATACCCAGAGACAAGAAAGGGAGTGGTAAATTGTAATCTTACTCCGTCACTAAACAGAAAATTGAAGAATATATTACTTATATGAACTTTATTCTACGAGAGATAAAGTATAAGATTTTTTAAGCGTAGTTTTTCGTTTTACTATTCTGAGGTGTTGTTAATTTGATCTCAATGGTATTCATTTTGTAGATATTCTAAGAAGAATCATTAATACTGTTCACCCTTGTCCAAAAGTTTATCTAACCCTATAAATTTATGGTTTGTAGTCAAATAGACTACAGACCTTAAATTTCTTCATAAAATGAAAAGTGCATCAACAATTATCTTCCCATTCCTGCGGGAAATATAAGATTGATTGAAGGATTGAAGAATGTAAGTAAATAACATCATCTCATGAGAAAGAAAACTCCAACAAAATATTAGATCAATCCTTCTGGGTGTTAGGTTAAATTTCTTCTTAATGACATATTATTTACTTTATAAACACGTAGAAAAAGAAAGAGATTTAATTTAATTTTAATCAAATTATGTTCTTTCGTTCCTATTATAGAGATACATAGATAGATACCAGGAGATCATAAAATTGTATTAGGACACCGTATTTGTATATTGTTTAAAATACCTGTTGTCTGAACATGCTCCCCTGGTCAGCGAGTGCTCTCGCTAACGCCATACTCTGTTGTAAGTGCACGTTGTTATCAGCTGTCCCATGTACCAGGAGCAGCATCTTATCATGTAATGCTGCTGCTTGTTTTGTGACGTCAGAGTCAGCATACCCTCGGTAGTTGCCCGTCGCGTTTGGGAAGCCCATATAACGTTCCGCGTAAGCGGATGCTGTGATAAATATTATTTTTGTATTATATAGTTTTATCTTTAAAAAGTTATAATATACATATCCCAATATTTTTTTAACCCCCAAAGCAAAAAGAAAGATGTTATAAGTTTGACATCAATGTCTGTCCGTCTGTGTGAATATGTGTGTCTGTGGCATCGTAGCTCTCAAACGGATGGACCGATTTCGATGCGGTTTTTTATTTGAAATCCAGTTTTCTTGCCATATTTCTTAGCTGTTTGAATAATATCGGTCCAGTAGTATAAGAGTATCAGCTCTTTTCTAAAACGATGTAATGGCGTATGATTACTCAATTAAGTGCTTCACGCGTGCCAGTATAATCGTTAAACGACAATTAATTAATAATGCCTGTGATGGAACGTAATAATTTTTTATTATTTTAGTTAGTAGTATCGAGGGTTATTTAAAATTTTCAATTTTACTTATTAATTCCAGCTTGTTCTTACGTAATTTTTAGATTAATTTATAGATAATAGATTATTTACCGTAATACCGCCAGCGTACAATAGGTGTCACTGCAATTCCGCAGTGGAATACATTTAGGGAGCTCGCCAGCGCCAGTGCTGCGAGGAAACCACCATGGGCTCGACCCCATACCGCGACGCGTCGAGCGTCTATGAAGTGGAGGGAGTCACGAAGATACCTGATAGAGAAATAGTATATTTGAATTCTTTTTTTTTATATTTACAACTATATGTATATTAGTAATGATTATTTATGTTATATTTGCTATCTTCGTATTAATTTACAGCCGCAGGCCGATCCATACAGGGTAATAACACACTCTCGCAGAAAATTGACGTCTGAATAGTAGTAATTTGTTACTCCATTTCATTCGGTGAGCAAGAGAGCTTGAAGCCAACTTTCTGAGAGTGTTTGCGTCTGGTGTACCACCAAAACAGTGATGCCTTTAGTATCATCAAACCTTTTTGCACGCATTCACACCCCCGTCACTTTCTTCACAGTAGGCAGCGGCCTAGCAAAGATCCATGAGCAGTAGCATCACTAACCAGCAAGTGTGTTGTTTGCTTGTTACCAACTACCGCTACCATCAACAAAATAAAAAAAACTGTGTCAGACTTTTGTGAAGGAATAACCAGAAATGTTAAAGAACTTATCACACTTAGTCCAGCGTGGTTAGTCGGCCTAATTCTCATTGAAAAACTTAATTCCAACAATCGAAATCGATAAGCGGATGAATGAGAGAAATATTAAGCCGAGAATAATGACGTGTGACTTTTACAGTTTAACATTTCTTACTCAGCAACTTCGAGTTGGTCGGCCAATTCGACGGTGCCCAGCCGTCGATGGAGTGCGTGGTGTGCGCCAAGCCCGCGACCACCAGCTCCTCTCGCATCTACAGAAGCGAGAACAGCACCTGCACCAGCTGCTAATGAACCCCAGTCCAATGACCATCGTTCGGTCACTAACTGAGTGCCTGGCGCACCATGTCTGTTGAAGATAGAGAGAAATGTATGTGATGTAATTCTAATATTATTGATTTTAATAAAAATGAAAGCAATATAATGATTAATGGCGAAGTGATTTAAGCATTTATTCATTTTTTTAGCATTTTTCTACCTTTTGTCACTGATATTAGTTATTTTTCGACCAGTAATTCAATTCGTAGATAAATGCCATGTTTGTGTAATTTAAAGTTATTGTTACGATTTTGTTTTTTATAAAAAAACTACAAGAAGTCATCTTTCAATTCACTCCATTTTTATACCTTTAATACTTCATGCAATCCATCTACAAAGACCAGACAGGTCTTTCTTTTCTTTCGATAATTATACTTAAGCCTTTCCTAATAGCCTTAATTTCATTCCGTTTCGTCATGTGTCCATACCACATTTGACGTTCACTTTTTAGCTTTTCCATGATTAGCGCAACTTTCAAACTTTCTATTATACGATCATACGAAGCATCTCTATTGCTTTAAAATAAAAATAAATTATACAGTATATATACTTACACTTTGAGTACTAAAGGATATTTGGTGACCTCGTCTTCTCTAAGGCCTGGAGGCAAAAGTAGTCTAACTCTTGCCGCATGACCACTGGATAATTGAACTGAGAACGTTCGTGGAGTGGGCAATGCTATTGTCGCTAATTTCTCCTGAGAGAAGAAAACGTTTACATTTAAATTCTTACAAGCAACTCATTGATGAAAATGAAAATAAAAAAATATTATGTTGGTGTATTTTTGTTATAATCTAACCTATTATAGGTCGGAGAAAAAGTCTTTTCGTATATAGTCTGTGTAAACTTTTAATAAAATCTCTTTGGCTGTACTAGTCGTATCTGGCTGGTTTTGATACCATTAAAAGGCATTTAAAAAATGGAAACAATTTTGTAAAATATTGTTTCCCGCTGTTTTTTGTTTTTCTTTCTGTCAAAATGATAATATAATGGAGAAATACGATACATTTTAAAATTTTATTACAAAAAAAAGAAAAATGCTATGCAAGCTGAAAAAAATATTCATCGTTATCCTTTATGGACCTAATGCAGTTTCAGTAAGAGTAACATAAAGTTGATTTAAAAGTTTTCGATCTGGAAATTTTGATGTCATAGATATACCTTACTCTGGTCGCCCTGTTACTCCATTTTTGAATAACTGGGGACAAAATGGGCATATCAGTAGCTACAACGTCGCTAAAGATTTGGAAATTAACCACAAAACAGTTTTGACCCCTTAGAATAATAACGTATAGAAGGATAGTGTCAGTACTTCGAACTTTAAAAATTTGAATCTAAAAATACTAATGGCGGGCAGACGATTACACACGTACACACGGAAACCACTATACAAATTATGAAATCAAATTTTGTTTTTATTCACATAAATCGTCGAAATACTTTTAAAAGTAATGTTAAAAACCTTTTTATGTTTTTCAAATGTGTTGTGGCACCATTTGAATGCACAAGCCGTCATAATTATCTATTTATTTTTTAAGAATTGCGTACGTTCGTGCAGTGCAATGACTTGTACATTATGGGACTGTTCCGGCGTAGGCTCCATTAGGCTCCAATTGAAATACCTCACTTTTTGTGCGTGGACTTACCTTCTATATGTTATTTTTCTAAGTTTGATCCCTTTGAGAAAAAGTCTGGTATACAAAAAAGCTTTATATTCAGGTGCCACATGAGCCCACTGAAAGAAACTTAATGAACTGTGTAGGTACTCATCTGCGATTCTTTATTGAAGCGTAATGAAATCGAACCGTTTTTGAATGGATTGATAACTGGTGATGAAAATTGGATCACGCAAGATAAGAACATGTGAAAATGGTCGTGGTCAAAGGTCGGTTAGGCATCACAGACTGTGGTAAATCCCGGGCTAACTCGCAATAAGGTTATGCTGTATGTATGATGGAATTGGAAGGGTATTGTTCATTATGAGCTGTTACCACCAGGTAGAACCGTCTATTCGATTCTCTACAGTCACAATTGATGAGATTCAAGTAAGAAATTGAGAGAAAACAGTCGGAATGAATCAACAGAAAGGGGGTCCTTCGTCACGGTAAAGGTAGATCGCACACATCTTTAGTCACTCAGCAAAAATTAAGACAGTTTGGCTGGGAGGTGTTAATGCATCCGCCATATAGCCCTGACCTTGTAACAGATTTCCAACTGTTTCGGTCTCTTAGAAGTCTTTAGACAGTATCAGGTTAACATCATGAGAGGAATGCCAAAACTACTTGTCGCGTTTTTTTTGTTTAGAAGTTCAAAAATTTCTACAGAAATGACATCATGTCACTAATTACTAGATGGTAGACAATCATCAGACAAAATGGCACATTATATTGTAATTAAATATAAACTGTGAAAAAAATGTCTTAAATTTTCATATAGAATGCGAGGAAAACTTCCCCAATATATCTGTCCCACTAACCCGAGAGGATGACCGCGTGAGGGCGAAGATACGGACGGGTGGTTGAGGAGGGACAGCATCCGGCAAAGTATCCCACCGAGTTGACCATGGATGACAAGAAATTAGGTACCAGTGGTCGGCCCAATGACGAAAGGGAATGCGGTGGTTTATGGGATCACGTGCCACCCACACGTTGCCCTGGATAGCATGGTGGACGGCATGTATGCTGACCGATTGGCTGCAACGATTTCCTTGAAATTTTGTATACAGAAGTGAAAACTTAAAACTCTTAACAGACAGAATTGTTTCAACTTGGATTAATTGTTTAATATTAAATTTAAATTTGTTAATTAAAACTTTTAACATATAGTTTTGATATCTATAGGCACGGATACAGTGACATTGACATAGCTACAGATAGTGATAACGTCAACGTGACCATGTCGTTGATGACATACTTGGATTTATTCCCCATGTAAACCTGCCTCGAACTTTTCACTTCAACTACAATAAAAAATCGTCAAAATCGTACTTTAGATTAGAATAGGTTTTTGTAAGCCAGGATTGGCTTTAATTCAAAAAGGCGGTAATTGCATTTGTTATTTTAATAAAAAATAAATATAATAGTTCAAAAAAACTAAACAAATATGCTTAAATCGCTAATCCTGATTATCCTAGTAAGGATAACGGGTCAAACTGTTTAAAATATTGAATTGTCATCGGTCCTTAATAAGTATGCCAAATTTCGAGTTAATCCGACGTTTTGAAGAGGGTCAAAATCATGTTGAAAGATTCCGTTACATACTAACATAGATACGTCTGAAGATAATAAAAGCGTATTAAAAATACATTGATGTACAATTGTTAAAAAAGGTTATTAATTTTATTTTCTTAGTTTTATGTAACATAAATACTCTTTGTATAGTAAAGAAACAATAGAGTTACATTACATTACAAAATAATACAATACATATATCATATTATTACGTCTGTTGCGCTGCTACACCAATTACAAAGCGAAGCTCGCCATCTTATTTATGCTTCCATTGTGAATCGGATGACTTAGCAACCATTTATTACGAGCGTTGTTATAACAATGTGTTCATATAACGTTATTTATTAACATATTGCCACAAGCAATCTACCACAGCCATTTTACTCTCACGTGGTTTTAAATTAAATTATTTATATATTAAAATTTTAACATTTTGTTTGAAATTAGACTAAATAATCTAACACCGGATTGCAATGCGACCGCAATCTGAGAAGATTCGACAAGAAATTAAGCAAGCTCGTCAGTTTAATTTAAAGTAACTCAAAAGAGTTTTTTATGTGGAGTAAAAATACAATTCACTACCCCCTATCTTACCCACGGGTGTCCTAAAAAACCGCTAAAGAATATAATATGTACAACAGCTGTGGAAGAGAAAATTTGAAATAAACTCCTTTACCAACACGTCTGACCAGCATGTCTATTTCCAATGCAGAAGAGATTCTAGCTCAAAATTGCGATGTATATGAACCGAAATAGTGACGAACGTAAAAGAGATAAAAACTTCTTCATGAGTGAAGAATAATTGGCACACACGGGACTCGAATCCACGCCTATTGGTAATCCGTTCTAAACGTTCTAACAATTAGACCAGCGTGCACTGGAGTATTACAATTAAATTATCATTCGTATCTGCTGCCTTTATGGGCGACGCGCGCCGTATATCGGAGAACATTTTATACATTGTTCCGATCAGTTACAGTTGTATTAAACGATGACACGCTCCTATATTCTGACTGTCTTTTCAATCGGACGGAACGTGGACGGAGGCTGTAGCGATTTACAAATTATTGTTTGGAGTCTAGGTGTAATTTGTGTTGGTTGATTGTATATTTGTAATGTCTCCCACAAAATAAGGGCTGGTTTCATAGTGCAGGTTAGTTAACTGAAATGACGGTATGACCCAGACAGATGACACAGTTACGATGGTCAGTTCAAAAGACCTATAAGGCCTATGGTCTGTCTTTCTTTTTTAAAGTAAAAACAGAGATTTATCAATGGTAATTTAAACAGACAAAGCGTGAGAGAGTTTTTAAAGCACACAATGAAGATAGATCAAGCTTATGTTTTGTATCTTTCTCTTTCTTATCCGTGGGAGAACCAAGCAGGATATCAATAATCACAACTCCTTTCTATCCCAAGTGTAACGTGAAAATTGATAAAAGATTATGTAAGCAGATGACACCACATTAAGAAAAGAAAGGTAAAACTTTATACCAACTTTATTATATCATCATCGCAGCTCATATGTGTGCCACTACTGGGCTTGAACCTCCTACAAATTGAGAGGGAAATTGACCTACTATACCACGCTGATCAAGCGGGTTGTTATAGGGTTTTATTTTGAGTTTTTCTTCTCTTGCACAGTTGTTATATGCATATAATATCCTTTAGTCGCCTTTTACGATACCCACGGGAAAGAGAGGAAGTGATGAATTGTATTCTTACTCCATTAGTAGATAGATAACTTTGTTATACGTATATGTACTTTAATTGCCTATTATCTAGAGTAGGAGTTTCTAAATTTAAAGATAACGGAACCCCAACCATTTGGGTTGCCCAAATTTTTTTTTTTATGAAACCCTTATATCAAATAATATCAAGTAATGAACGGTTCTATGCCATAGTTCAGGCTTAATTATTGCTATCTGTCTACTTACATAATAGTAATGAGCTCTTCTCATAACTAATTTTATGCTATACTAGCAACCCGCCCTCGTTTCGCTTCGGTTTCAATGGCCTTACCCGCGTGGTTACCAATCCCGTGGGAATACCGGGATAAAATATAGCCTATATTACTTCCTGATATTATAGCTTTTCCTTGGTGAAAGAATTTTTGAAATCGGTCCAGACGTTTTGAAGATTATCCGGAACAAACAGACAGACAAAAAAAAATATAAAGTGTATATAGTGCAAATAACCGTGTGAGCATGAAAAAAAGCCTATTATTTTGACACTACAAACAGACACTCCAATTTTATTTATTGGTATAGATTAAGGTAATATTTGGCGGAACCCTGATGACTATTCTATGGAACCTCTAGGTGCCGCGGAGCACACTTTGGGAATCCCTGATCTAGAGTAGTCTATTATCCTACAGAGAGATATTATTAAACTTAAGTATCAATATTTTCACCTTAACAGCTGTGTTATTTTCCAAGTGCGCAAGTAGCCTGGGATCTGGTAACGCAGTCCTGTGGAGACTAAATGTAGGTACACCAGGACCCAGGCATTCAAGTACGAAGTACGCTGACGAAGGGCTGAAGTGTGCTTCGTGGTAAAGGCAGGGTAGATTCTGTGGCATACCATCTGTAGCAAAATAGAAACAAAATCAAAACACTGTTTTTTTATTGTAAACAATAGCAAACAGTACACTTAATGTTTAGAGATGCTACCGCTCATGGACCTTTGCAAGGCCGCTGCTTACCGTGAAGAAAGTGAAGGGAGTGTGAATGCCTGCACTAAAGGTTCGTTGATACTAAATGCATGACCAAAACCGAACACACGCAAACAGCCTCAGAAAGTTGGGCTTCCAGCTCTCTCGCTCATCGAACCAAGGGCAGTAACAAATTGTTACTACTCAGACGTTGATTTTCTGCGAGAGTGTGGTACTACCACTATTTAATGAATCTGGTGAAAAATATGGTGATGTGATTATATTTGTGCGTAGATGTCGCAAAAGACGACTAAGGGATGTGTGCAGCTCTCCTAGGGTTTTATATCGAGTTTTCCTTCTCTTGCATAAATGTTTTATGTGTATTTTATTCATCAGTCGTCTTATACGACATCCACGACCAAGATAGGGAATGGTGAAGTGTATCCTTATTCCGTCACCATACGAGTAGGTGGTCCTTCTCTTGCATAGATTTTATGTGCATATTATATCCCTTTTGACTTAGCCTATACGACAGTGGGAGGGAAATTGATCTAATAGTCTATCTACTAGTATACTTCGCTGGTCAGATGGGTTTAAGGTCTTATTTCAAAGTTTCTTTCTCTTGTAATGATATCTTTTTTTTATCACCCACGGAAAGGAAGGGGTGGTGGCAGTCGTACTATTACTTCGTGACGATACAGGCATACAATGAAATGAAAGATAGATGAGAATTAAGCCAAAAAAAAAATAAAAAGATAAAAAATAGATTTATATTTAATAATAAACTATTAGGTAATATTATTTAAAAAGGGGAAAATAGTTTTTGTTTGCTGAATTAAACTTAAAACGGTATTTGTATGTTCGTTTGACTATAAATAAAAACTTGGGCACTCATTAAATATTAAAACTATAAAAATTAGTATTGAAAAAAGAAAATAGAATAATTTTTTTTTGGTGGGTGGGTTGCGGTCGGCGCGCTTCCCGCACCACTCCGTCCGGGGCGATAGAGGGGCGTAAGCACGCACACCCGCAACCCACCCACGATGTACGTCGCCTTTGTCGTTGGGCCGACCACCGGAGCAGAGTGACTTGACGTCAGTGGTCGGCCCGACGGAATTTGGGGTACTCTCCTATCGACCGACGCCCCCCCTCGGGGAGGACGTCCGTCTTTCCACACGCGGTCGGCCTCTCGGCAGGTGACGGACTAATCCCCGGTCACGTCACGCGCGGCCTCGGCTAGGGCGGCATGAGGCGCAGGTATTCGCGCCTACACCGCCTCAGTCGCCGGCGGCGGATCGCCTCATCGAGGCTGCGCTCCTCGCGCAGGCGATCCGCCGCCTCCTTCCGCGAGACTACTGCCTCACAGAAGGCTGTGACCGCGTCCCAGTTCCTGATGCTGCAGACCATCGCCCTGGCGATAGTCGGCAGCGTCAGGTCGGTGATGCGATGATGATTGCGACGAGTTCACGGCGCTGCTCTGCCCAAGCGTCACAGATCTCAAGCGTATGTTGCGCCGTGTCCTCGTCGCAATCGCAGTGGTGGCAAGACGGTGTACTCTCCCTCTTAACGACCAGGTATTTGGCGAAGCATCCATGCCCCGTCAACACCTGCACCAGTCGGAAGGAGATCACCCCGTGCCGCCGTTCCAACCACTACATCAGCACCGGCCGGAAGGCCTCCACGATTCGTACCCCGAACCGAGGCCTCTCCAACTGGACTGCCCAACGGGCAAACTATTTGCCAGCATATTTTCACTTTCAATGAGCGGCCTAAACTCAAGTCATATGACTATGAATAAGCGTTTGGGCCATAAGAAGCCAGTCATAAGAAATATAGTTTTAAATTTATTTTAGTAATTTATTTTGCCTTTTTAGCATATTTTAATATTTTAGTGTTAAATAAAAGCTTTTATACTATTTATTTTTATTGTTTATATTTAGATTTTTAAAAAGTTGCAATCAAATATTAATGTGAAAAAAATTTGTTATGATTTTATTTTGCGACATCCGCTAGATTAGATTTAGAATGACGCCACCGCACTTATTGTGTTGCTCATCAAGCCCTTTCATTTGATACTCAAATTATAGAGCTTACTATGAATATCTAACCAAAAATGGCGGCATTTCAATAATCGTATATTGTCACGTGAACCAAACATCTGTGCCAATTTTCAGGCCGATAGCTTTAGTGCAAATGGGTGAAATATTGATTGCAAAATTGCAGGACATTTTAATTTAAATAAAAGTTTTTAAATAATTAGCAATGGTTATGGAAACTATACTTCTTTTGACGCGTTAGAGGAAAATTATGAGTGTAAATAGGTACGATTTTTTTTTTGTGTGTGGGCTGCGGTCGGCGCGCCTCCGCACCACTCCGTCCGGGGCGACAGAGGGGCTTAAGCACGCAACTCCCGCAACCCACCCGAAAACCACCTCGCCTTCGTCATTGGGCCGACCACCGGAGCAGGTTTACTTGTCGTCAGTGGTCGACCCGACGGAATACCCCTACGCGGGGTACCCTCCCATCGACCGACGTCCCCCCCTCGGGGAGGACGTCGGTCTTTCCTCACGCGGTCGGCCTCTCGGCGGATGACGGACTAATTCCCGATCACGTCACCCGCGGCCTCGGCTAGGGCGGCATGAGGCGCAGGTAGTTGCGCCTGCGCCGCCCCAGTCACCGGCGGCGGATCTCCTCATCGAGGCTGCGCTCCACGCGCAGACGATCCGCCGCTTCCTTCTGCGAGATCACTGTCTCGCAGAAGGCTGCGACCGCGTCCCAATTCCCGACGCTGTCGACCATCGCCCTAGCGATGGCCGGCAGCGTCAGGTCGGCACCGATGATTGCGACGAGTTCACGGCGTTGCACTGCCCAAGCCGCGCAGGCCTCGAGCGTGTGGCGCGCCGTGTCCTCGTCGCAATCGCAGTGGTGGCAGGACGGTGTACTCTCCCTCCTTACGACCCTGTGCAGGTATTTGGCGAAGCTCCCGTGCCCCGTCAACACCTGCACTAGTCGGAAGGAGAGCACCCCGTGCCGCCTTTTTAGCCACTACATCAGCACCGGCCGGAAGGCTTCCACGGTTCGCACCCCGAACCGAAGCCTCTCCAGCCGGACTGCCCAACGGGCAATGACGTCTCGGCGGGCGTCGACGCGCCAGGTGGTGAGCTCCCTTAACGAGATCTCACCGCCCTCCGCTCGCACCCCCGTCACCCGCCGATACAATCCGGCAAGCATCTCCGCCTCCAGGTCCCACGGGGGAGTCCCGGCCAATAGGCACGCTGCCTCCGTCGCCACCGTGCGGTATTCGCGGATGGCCCTGACCGCCATGACCCTCTGTGGTCGCCACAGAAAATTGTTACGATGCGCGCGCACACCGTCACGAAAAACCAGCACCCTGAAGTTAGCTAGTCAACACTTTTTACGATGCGCACGTGCATCGTAAAAAGTGTTGACTAGCTGACGCTGTCACAAATTTTAAATAGATAGAGCTTTATAATAACATTTTCAATGTACTAAATATCTTTTTTCTATTATTAGTATCGCTTTTTAAGGTTCCGTACCCAAAGGGTAAAAACGTGACCCTATTACTAAAACTTCGCTGTCTGTCCCTCCGTCTGTCTGTCACCAGCCTGTATCTCGTGAACCGCGATAACTAGACAGTTGAATTTTTTACAAATGATGTATTTCTGTTGCCGCTGTAACAACAAATACTAAAAACTAAATAAAATAAATACAGTCTCCCAAACAACAAAAGCGATTTCTTTGCCTTTTTATAGATAATGAGTACGGAACCCTTCGTGCGGCTCTGACTTGCACTTAGCCGATTTTTTTTCTACAAACGTAGGTTATACGCGAAGGATAAATTTTTTATAGAAATTTTTATCCTATTGCCCCAAAGAAGTATAATGTCTTATGTGCATACATAACATACATAACACACTCTTTTTTTTGTCTCTATCCATCCAGTAGACTTCAATAAGGGTAGTCATAACACCGTAATTGCCATCCTTGGTAAGTAAGGAATCATAGTTGGTATTATAATCTTTCCAGGCTGCTGCCATACTGGACTATAAATTTAGCAGACATCTATCGTTGAAAGTTAAATGAAGGGAAAAATACAATAATCATCCCCTGCTCCTATCTTAATAACTTGGGTTCAACGCAATACATCCTCTTATTCTACACAACTCCATCAAATGTCATTTGTGCGTTTGCTTCTTTTCTATACATATCATGTTCCACTCAATTTTGAATGCATGTTTTCTTCGCTCTTCCCCTGGTCATGGTATACTACGTAACGTCTGATCAGTTCAGGACAACAGAAGGGAGCGGCGAACGAGCTCATAGGCCGCCGGGTGCGTACCTCTCTCAAACGCCACATGGGTGGTCCACCGAGCCCGGCCTTGTTGTCCAGGCCGGTCTTCGATATTCCTTAGCCTTTACACCCTTTAATATTTATATTTCAAACATTCGTCCAATATCATTACTTGCCTGACAATATAATTTTTTTATCATTTCATCCCGTCTTTCCATTTGCGTTTCATCCGTAAAAAAATTACCCTCATGCGCGCAAAGAAGCTACACTTCAAAAACGGATTAAAAGAGAAGAAAACGGCAAACCTAAGCCTATGTCATAAAGCCACATGATTTAGCCTAGGCTAATTTTTCTATTTGTTCGCCACAAATAGAAAAATTTTCGTCCAAAAGTTTATATGAGCCAAAGATAATAAAGTTTAATGAACTTACCAGGATACCTCTTCTTCTTTTTCTTAGTGGGTGATGGTGATGTGACAGGGAGTTCCTCATCCCAGTCCGCATCCCAAGTGCTGTCACCTGAAGACGCCAAATTGCCGTAGTACTCCAAATTTATTGATGGAGATGGCTGGACCAATAAATATTAATAGGTAACATCTTAAAAGAAATTGAGTAAAATTAAATAGTCAAATCTTTTTTATGCTTTCATTTCATATACGTCACAATGTTAGGTTCTAGCGTCCCCCACAATAGGAGGGATATTGATCTACTATACCACGCTGGTCAGATGGATTGGTGTAGTGTATCATTTCAAGTTTGCCATCTCTTTTTTTTTGGGTGGGATATGGTCAGCGCAACCGCCGCCCGGTTCCGTCCGGGGCGACAGAGGCGCGGTGGCGCGCCGTCCCATAACCCACCCGTACACACATCGCCTTCGTCGTTGGGCCGACCATCTCTACAGAGTTCGTTGTCCTCCGTGGTCGAAGTTTTGTCTTGCATAAATGTTATATTCATATTTGATCCTTTAGTCGTCTTTTGCGACGCCCACAGGCCAGCGAGGGGTAGTGAATTGTATTCTTACTCCGTCATTATTCCTTGATGAAGCTTGAGCCCAACAATGGGACATATATGGGCTGAAGTTATGATGATAGTGACGAAAATAAGTAGCTGCTTTATTAAAGACTAGCAACCCACCCTCGCTCCGCCTCGGTTTCAGTCGACTTGCCCGAGTAGTGCCCGTTCCCGTGAGAATATTGGAATAAAATATAGTTTATGTTACTCCCTGATATTATAGCTTTCCATTGGTGAAAGAATTTTTGCAATGGGTTCGGTGGTTTAAGCGTGAAAGCGTAACAAACAAACAAATAACCAAACAAACTTACTTTCGCATTTATAATATTAATAAGGACTAGCAACCGGCCCTCGCTCCGCTTCGGTTTTAGTCGACTTGCCCGAGTAGTTGCCGTTCCCGTGGGAATACTCGGATAAAATATAGCCCATATACACCGTGATATTATAGTTTTCCATTGGTGAAAGAATTTTTGTAATGGGTTCGATGGTTTAAGCGTGAAAGCATAACAAAAAAACAAACTTACTTTCGCATTTATAATATTAGTAAGGATATTATTTTTAGGTTTAGTGTTTCCTAGTCGATACGGCACTTTAATAACAGTAAGTTAGATATAAGTTTAATAAACCCTGATATATGTTATTGACCGGATAGCGGTACACTGCAGATGCTAGTGAATGCGTGGTGTATTCTGGCATGATGCCCATACCACAACTATATATCTATACAAATAAATAAAATTGGACTATACAGATGGCGTATTAGTTAAAATACCGATCTACAGTACCAGTGTCGGTGGTTCGAATCCCAGGCAGGATTTGTGCGATCCACAAATTTTTGTTCTTCAATTTATGTCTGTCTCTTTGTTTTTTCTGGGTCTTCAAAAGGGTTTTTTTTTGGGGTGACAGAGGGGCGTAAGCACGCACACCCGCAACCCACCCGAACACCACGTCGCCTTCGTCGTTAGGCCGACCACCGGAGCAGGGTTACTTGTCATCAGTGGTCGGCCCGACGGAATACCCCCTAGTGGGGTACCCTCCCATCGACCGACGGCTGGTCGCTTCATCGAGGCTGCGCTCCTCGCGCGCGCGACCCGCCGTCTCCTTCTGCGAGATCACTGCCTCGCAGAATGCTGCGACCGCGTCCCAGTTCCTGACGCTGTTGAGCATCGCCCTAGCAATAGTCGGTAGCGTCAGGTCGGCACCGATGATTGCGAAGAGTTCACGACGCTGCTCTGCCCAAGCCGCACAGACCTCGAGCGTATGCTGCGCCGTGTCCTCGTCGCAATCGCAGTGGTGGCAGGACGGTGTGCTCTCCCTCCTAGCGACCGTGTACAGTTACTTGCCGAAGCATCCATGCCCCGTCAAGACCACCAGTCGGAGCATCAGTCGGAAGGAAAGCACCCCGTGCCGCCGTTTTAGCCACTGCATCAGCACCGGCCGGAAGGCTTCCACGGTCCAGGTCTTCAAAAGGGCTGAAGCGATTTTGATAATATTCTATTACCAGATATCTCTATAAGGAGTAATTTATTTTCCAGTATTTCAACGGGAGCTCTGCGGGTGAAACCACAGCAATTTTCTATTTATAATATAACGTAATTAAACCGGCTTTGAAATATGAGTCCAGTACGAAACGATATTCTATATTTGTGGTATTAGATGTTAGCTATAATTAGATAAAGACAAAAATATATTAGTTGATAATAAATAAAAATATATAAGCTTTGGTTGATTTAGATTGTTTGATCTTAGTTCAGTTAATCTATGTGGTGACGGAGTAAGAATACAATTCATCACCCCCTTGCACCTGGATGTCGTAAAAGACGACTAAGGGATATAATATGCATATAACATCTATGCAAGAGAAGGAAAGCTTGAAATAAAAACCTTTAGCAACACGTCTGACCAACGTGATATATTTGGGTTATTTTCCTCGTGGATGAGGCTAAAGCCTAACATTGGGACTTTTATGAGTTGAAATGAATAAAAAGAAATAGATCTCTTAACAGATCTTAAGTTACTTTCAGTTTCAATTAAGGCTTATAATCCCAGTGCACCTGATAATATCTTAAATAACAAAACTTTTTTGACTCTTACAGTTGAAATTTAAGCAAATGATACTTGTTTGCAACTTGAATTAAAACAAATTAACACATAGCGAGTTTTAAAAATGAAACATGAACACGCTTATTTATATTAAGAGTCTAAAGCAGACTGTTTTACAATTAGAGTACGAATTAGTATTGTCCATGTTCATGTGATAATGGAGTAAGAATACAATTCACTGACCTCTGTCTGGGCCGTGGATGATCGTAAAGAAAGACTAAGGGATAAACGATAAGTAAGTCAATTTTCCTTCTATAGTAGAGGTTGCTCGATCAAAGCATTAGCACGTATATGAGCTGAAATGGTAATGATTTTATATGGAGTTTTTTTATTGCACGCAAAATTATTATTGTGTGGTTTGTCGAACTCCAATGTTTACGCCAGTATTAGACATAAATAAAGTAATTCTTACGGATATTATCACCGTTTTCAGTGATCATGGTGACGTGACGACATGGTCACGTGACGACATGGTCACGAGAGGACTTTCCGTTAGTACGAAACCTTCAAATATCGTACTAACATTACATGGTGACACTCGAGACTTTCCAATTTTAAAGAATATTTATATTGCGTGAAATGTGTCCCATATAAACTTTGTTTTCTTTTTTCACCTCCTTAGGGGTAGAATTTTTCCAAATCCTTTCTTATCGGATGCTTGAAGTCTCCACGATCAGTAGTTTAGGCAGTGCATTGATCCGTCAGCCAGTCAGTCATTTAGAACAAAATATTTTATATGTGTAGACGATGAAATGATTACATATTGGTTTTATATTTATTTACCTGCGAGTTACAAGTGACACAGTATGGTAGCTTCTGAGGTGAGCCGGGCCGCGGCGCCTCTGATGACACCCGGTATAAATGTTGTTGCCCTGGTTTGCCTTCCGGGATACCTAAATAATATCTGTAAATAAGAGTGTTAGTAATAATGACTAGGATATAAGATCTAGATGAATCGGATTTGGAACTATGATAGTGACGTGAATATTAGAATTCCAAACCCTAGTCAAGTTTACGGCAAAAGTTAAAATGCGAGTTCCGTTCGTGTGGTTATAATTAAGTACTTCATGATACATAATCTTAAGTAAATTAATGAGACTTTAAAACAATGTAGTCGCATTTAACCAAATACAATGCATATTTGATTAAATTTAAGGATAAGTTAAAAATATCTACTAAATCTTGATAATTTGGGACTTTGGGACAAATGGGACTGCATTGGAAGCAGCAGCTTTTAAATAAAAATTAATTATGAAAAATTGGACTACTTAGAAAAAAGTATTGAAATTTAAAAAAAATAGGCTCCCCTTTTTTTAAGTCGATTAAAAAGATTTCCCTCCATTATCAAGCTATTACCATTGACTATCCACATGGACCCTACTAGATAAGATAACAAATAACTCAGCAGGCAGGTTCGGGGTCCATTTTTGATGTTAAAAATTCCCCAAGAGAGTGCTGCTACCCATTCCCCAAAAATCCGACTAGCTAGCGTGGTAGTACGCCAATAGCCTTACTTTTTAGATGAAGAATCCAAAAAGCTATGATAGGCTGGTCCTCCACCTATTAAGTAGTGAAAGTATTCAGGGAGCTTTTTGCTTACAATTTTTTACGTTAGCCGATGGAGAGAATAGACTGGTTAAAAATTGTACGGTGACGGGTTAAGAATACACCAACCCGTACTTGTACGGCATGGGAGTCATAATTAAAGATATAAATTACCAGTTTTACCAGGAAAATATTAATTAGCGCCTTCTTTAGGGACTTGTAACATCAAATGCAATTGCCAATCCTCCTGCCAAAAGTGGCAATTCCGATATTTTCCAACTTGGGAAAGCTGTATCAAATAGTTGATAAACGAATAAAACACGTCGATGAAATAAGTTTTAGATCAAAATGTTACTCACATGTGTTGATTTCCATGATCCCACGCTAATAACTGCACCACATCAAAGCTGCCATGTGTTAAAGGTAATGTTCTAGGACCATGTGCATTATGTTCCGTTCTTACTATGTGCCTGAACAGACCAGCTGGCCCATCGCGCACTGGAGCTAAGGTCACGAGAGCTCCTCCACCGGCTGACCAGAGAGGCGATGGTGCTGATTCTACCCAGCCGTCCACGCCTGATGTTATTCTATATACCTTAACGCAAATATTATGAAGTTATTTTCAGAGAGCCGGTATGATGGAAATACGAGTATCAAGTTTAGTTTCAAAACCTCAATCCCTAACTTTGAAATATATTCCTCACGTATAACTCTTTTATGCCTTTAACCTTAGCGACCTAATGATAAATGGTAACTGCCAGCACATGGATTTCGGCAATACCTGGGATACAGTCACATCGCTACTTACTGCAACAGACAAAGCTGCATGATTGCAGGAATAGAAATGAGAACAGGAATTATTTCCCGTGAGAGTTAGCGTGGATCTCCAGCTTTCGATAATCGAGTAAATTGCAATAGCAAATTGCTAAGTTGATTTTGATTATCTGCAGGCAGAAAGAATACAACTTTCATACTTTGCCCGTGGGTGTAGTAATGGACTACGAAGGGATATAATATGCATATAATAAATAATTTCAATTGCAATAATTTCTATTCAAGACAAGGAAAACTTGCAAAAAAAACTTTTACCAACCCGCTTCACCAGCGTGTTTTAGTTGGTAAATTTCCTCTTATTATGGAATTACTCCCCTCTGTCGCCCCAGACGGAGTGGTGTGAGAAGTGCGCCGAGCGTAATTAAAAAAAAAAGGGGGGGGGGGGGGCTTTTTAGGGCCTATTTCTGAGGTAGAACATGATTCAATAAGACACTAACCTCTTGACAATACCACATGGGGCTCTTGCACACTGATACTACTGATAAGTTCTGCATTCTCGTCAGCCAGACAACACATACTTCTGTTAGTGATACCCACTGGGCACTTGTAAAATAATAATCACTGTAATAAATTACAAATATTAGATTTTTTTTATAAGCAACATCCACTTACAACCATTATTGGAGGATGAGTGAATTTTTTAATCATACAAATAATAAATACAAATAACATCCAAGCTTAAAAGACGTCTAGTCTATTTCGAGAAGAACGTTATCCTAGATTTGACTTGGGCTGTGGAGGTCAGATGTATGTTGGTCCGTGGTAAAATTATTTTTATTTAAGTCATATTATCATGATCTTTTTTATGATAATATGACTGTGAGTAATAAATGTAAATATAATATATTTAATTAGAAAAACATTTAAAATTCCATTATGCATTAATCAAAGATAATCGATTGTATAATCTGTATTGTAATTTCGTTTTTAAACAATCGGATTTTAATCGACAAAGTTTATTCAAATATTCGAATTTAATATCGAGTAAGCCTTAATATACTCTGTGTTTTATGAGTTTTCGCTCGTTTATCTTACTCTGTTATAGTCTATTGCGGCTTAAAAGCCTCATCCTTATTGCTTTTGGGATATTTTATAAGGATTTTGGAATCTGATTTGTTATTTTAATATTCTCAAAATATATATTTTAATGTTAAAATATTATGGCCTTAATCTTGGTGGATATATAATATTTCTCTCTTATGAGTTACTAACGGAATGAAACGAGTAATATAATGAAACAACTAACAGCAATACATTACTAGAAGAGAAACAGCTATCTATTCCAACTTGTTTTAGCGGCGCGATATATGTATATAAATTCATCCACTGTAAATTTTTGCCGCATTAATTGGAATAGATTTATTGCTCAGGATCATCATATTCCTGACCTGCCTTTTCCTTCTAATACAGGAAGGAGGGTTCTTATTACATTAGATCCAACTAATAACTACCTACTTTAATTCAAGTCTTTTTGGCAGGGCCGAATTAACCGTATCAGGGCACCTAGGCAATGCAATTCTGGGGGTTTTCTTTAGCTTTTTCATTATTACTGATATCGGTATCGAATCGTCAAATCGTTTTTAAAGTATCGAGTATTTTTCATAGAGCCTATCAAATATGAGATATATTCGTGGCGGGATTGTGATGAGCTTTTGTTTTTTTTAGGCAATCTCAGAGAAAGTTATATCTTATAATATAGAGACGAAATTGATGATAAGTTACCATTTACTACTATAACTACATGAAAAGGTCATCGCGTTAACCCGGCAAGGAAACCAAGCTCTCCGCTACAATCCTGCCAATCTTGGTGCATACTTGGGGCCCCTAGGCAGTTGCCTAATCCGCCTTATGGATAATCCGGCCGTGCTTTTTGGGAGCGTAATCGTTGACGGCGATAGTTGAAATTTGGTCCAGATGTTAGAGCTTTTATTCAAATGGTGTACCACAAAAATTTAGGTTATTACATACATATTAGGATTTATAGTTGTTCACAAGTGTGGGAGGTTCTCAAATGGTCGCAATCGTACATTTTTTTTATGTTTGTTCACTAAATACTCGAAGAAGATGAGATTCTGAAAATAAGTGGTGTTATGTGTTTTATGTTGTGAATAATGTTGTATGTAACTGTTTTGTGTTGTGTATGTAGTAGTAATGTATATAAGTATATATGATATAAATAAATAATGTAAGTGTGTCTGTGTGTGAGTACGCCACAAGTTGTTTGTTGGTTTCTACAACAAGGAATGAGTTTCATACTTAATATTGTAATGTCTATGGTTAACAATGTTTATGAACTTACCCTTCTTCAATTATTACTTTAGGTGGTGTGAGGTGTCTAGTTCGTATATGCTTAGGATCTGCAATGTCGGCCACTGTTAGAGTCACAGTTGGGTTATTTGTACCAGGCTTTGGGTATCTTACGCTTCTTATTTCTGGATATGTCTGAATGAAAGTAAAAATACAGTGAAAAATGTATCCGCATCATGCAATAATTAGTTTATAGTTGTGAATTGTAGTTAAACTATTTCAACGTATAATGTAACAAATACTACAGATAGTATTTCGAATACTTGCTAGCATAAATCTGGGTTGCGCGTCATGTCGCCCTAGCCAAGGCCGCGGGTGACGTGACCGAGGAGTTAGTCCGTCACCCGCCGAGAGGCCGACCGCGTGAGGAAACACCGACGTCCTCCCCGAGGGGGGGACGTCGGTCGATGAGAGGGTACCCCAAATAGGGGGTATTTCGTCGGGCCGACCACTGATGACAAGTAACCCTGCTCCGGTGGTCGGCCTAACGACGAGGCGACGTGGTGTTCGGGTGGGTTGCGGATGTGCGTGCTTACGCCCCTCTGTCGCCCCGGATGGAGTGGTGCGAGGAGCGCGCCGACCGCAGCCCACCTTAAAAAAAAAGCATAAATATGGGTTTATAGCCAATAAAAGGACGTCTGTTTAGTATTTTTTAACAACATCCCGTGCTAACGAATGTCCATTCGACGCAGGGACATTGCAGAATAAAATTAAGTAATATACCCTAATATATCGCCCCACCAAAATACGCATGAGTTGATATGTAGATTACTGCTGTCAAATATTTTTTTTACATATTAGATGACTGCACAGATGGCGTAGTGGTTAATGCTAGTGACCTACAGCGCCAGTGTCGGGGGTTCGAATCCCACGCAGGACAACACTTTGTGCGATCCACAAATTGTTGTTCTGAGTCTGGATGTAATTTGTGTCCGTTTAATTATATGTGTATGTATTTCTCGCGGAAACGCAATGAGTTTCAAAAAATTAAAAAACTGTACGAATGGCGGCGATGTGGCTCGCGACACGTCACGTCTCGTTTCCGTCGGGGGCGAAAAGTGGCCCACAGAGAACCGCTTTGCTACGCTGAATATGTCAAAGATCGTAGCAGGTGGAGGGCAGTGGACTCTGCCTACCCCTATGGGAAAAAGGCGTGAATATATAAAAAAAAAAAAAAAAAAAAAAATATTAGATATGTCCACGCCTTTGCTCGCATAAATGATTTTTCCATTTAATTCTCTACCTCGTGAATATTACTTTTCTATAAATAACAACAAAAACACGTGAAAAATCTTCTATTCACCCGATCTCGATTGCTACCAACCTTCACAGACTAATTCTCTAATCCAATCTGATGATTTCTTAAAAAAAATCGGCGACAATCATGGCCAGCCCAGAACCACACCCCACCTTGCCCGTGGGTTTCGTAAAAGACGATTTAAGGATTACGATGCAGATAACATAGATGCAAAAAAAGAAAAACTAGATATAAAATCCTCCGACCGTTCCACCTTTAGTCATTATTATCACCATTTCAGCTCATATTATGGGTACATTCAAAATTATTTTTTTACAAATCATCTTCATACTATTTTGTATTTATCCGTGTGGTGATGGAGTAAGAATATTCACTACCCCTCTCTTCCCCGTGGGTATCGTAAAAGTCGACTAAGGTATATAATATGTATATAACATTTATGCAAGAAAAGGAAAATTCGAAATAAAACCCTATACCAACTCGTCTGACCAGCATTGTATTACTATACCAGTGGGTCTATTTGCCTCCTCTTGAGGAGGAGATTCGAGTCCAATACTGTGACGTGTATAAGTTGAGACGAGGAGGTTTCTGGCCAATATTTGATGTTGATAGGCTGATAAAATGGTATCAGATAAAGAATAAACTCCATAGATTACCTTTGAAGGATCATCAGTATCTAAAGCTGCACCATACCAAGGGTACTTCTGTTCATGAACAAGGCTGTCGTTAAATGTGGCATATAAAACCATATGACCGTCTGCCGACATCCATAAAGCCGACCGGGAAGACAGGATTTCTTCTGCAACAATATTAATTTTTTTATCTTACTATTAAGACATTTTTTTATGGCGTCTATCAATAATTATCGTTTATCATTTCAGCTCATGTAAGTCCCACTGCTGGGCTTGAGCCTCATCCTGGATCATTCATCATCATTTCAGTCTATCGCCGTCTACTGCTGGACGTAGGCCTCCCTCATATTACACCACAAAGTGCGGTCCTGTGCCGCCTGCATCCAACGACGCCCAGCAACTTTCACCAGGTCGTCGGTCGACCTAGTGGGGGGCGCCCTACACTGTGTCGCCCCATACGTGGTCGCCAATCGAGAATCTTTCTTCCCCATCGGTTATCGGTTCGTCGAGCGATGTGGCCTGCCCATTGCCACTTCAGCGTGCTAATTCTCTCATCCTGGATATGAGTGCAATTGACCTACTATACCACGTTAGTCAGACGGGTTGGTATAGGGTTTTATTTCTAGTATTCTTCATTCTCTAGATATTCACATTTTTTTTTATTGCAAACGGTGGCAAACTAGGAAACAGTACACCTGATGATAAGTATTACTGCCGCTCATGGACCTTTGCAAAGCCACTGCCTATGGTAATACTAAAGGTATTACTAAAACCCACCATACGCAAACACCCTCAGAAAACCGCCGGCTGTCTCACATTCTCCATTCTCTAGATATTATGTTCGTATTATATCTCTTAGTTATCGGCACCGACAACGGCAACGACACCCACGGACAAGGTAGGAGGTGGCGAATAGTATTATTATGCCGGCACCCCACATAAACTACTATCAATAATATGAACTCTTAAAAGTGAAGAGATCCTTAAGAACATCAGAGGGAATTAACACATCGTTCTGGGGTCAACAATTATTTTGTTAAGGAAGGTTGACTTGGTCGCGGGTGGACGGACTGGGGATTAGTCCGTAACGCGCAGAGAGCCGACGCCCTGGCCGGCAATATTGCAATATTGCCGGGGTGATATAGAGGACGATACCCGAAATGGTAAGCCGTCAGGCTGGCTACGGATGTCAAGGAATTGGTACTTTTTTTTTTTAACGGCTGTGGAAATGCAATTTACGCACTGCCGGAATGAGTATATAAATCGGACCGGAATACCTACTAAAACCAACAGCGGGCCCTTCCGCGCTTTTGGGGAGTGCCGGAGAGATCGTCTAGTGACATTCGATCCCCGGCACTCCTACGATCCCCAGCACTCCGTCGGGCCACGTCCTGTCGTCGTTCAAGGCGGTGGGAGGAGATGCGCGTATCGGCGCCTCCTTCTCACTGGTCGCCGCCTACGGAGCGAGTTAGCAGACGCAAGTGCCTTGCGTTCCCGCTCCGCGGCCTCCTTCCGAGCGATGACCTCCTCGCAGAAAGAGGCCATCGACGAGCAGCACCTGCCGCTGTAGAGCATATTTGATGTAATGCTCAGCAACGACAGGTCAGTTCCTATAACCCCCAGGCGGGACATACCTCCAGGAAGGAATTGGTACTGATGGTCGGCCCAATGGGGGACAGGGAGGGAATATGATAAGTAACGGGTAGCACGCCGTTCATCCGTCGCCCCGGATAGATTGGGCAGGGTGTGTTCAGACTATAGCCTACAAAAAAAAGAAAAGTTGTCTTAAAGCAAGTGGCTGGTCCTGAAACTGTTGCCTACCTACGATAATAAAAATCGATGTATATACGTACGATGATGTATGTACGATGATAAGTCCAACTTTCTGAGGGTATTTGCGTGTGATGGGTTTTAGTGATGCTTTTAGTGTTATTGAACCCCATTGCACGCATTCACACTCCCTTCACTTTCTTCGCGGTAGACAGCGGCCTTGGCAAGGTCCATGAGCGGCAGCAACACCATCAGGTGTACTGTCCACCATTTCCAATAAAATTTACCATCAGGTGTACTGTCCATCATTTCCAATCAAATTTACAATCCGGTGTACTGTCCACCATTTCCAATAAAATTTACCATCAGGTGTACTGTCCATCATTTCCAATAAAATTTACAATCAGGTGTACTGTCCACCATTTCAAATAAAATTCACAATCAGGTGTACTGTCCACCATTTCCAATAAAATTTACAATCAGGTGTACTGTCCACCATTTCCAATAAAATTTACAATCAGGTGTACTGTCCACCATTTCCAATAAAATTTACCATCAGGTGTACTGTCCATCATTTCCAATAAAATTTACAATCAGGTGTACTGTCCACCATTTCAAATAAAATTCACAATCAGGTGTACTGTCCACCATTTCCAATAAAATTTATAATCAGGTGTACTGTCCACCATTTCCAATAAAATTTACAATCAGGTGTACTGTCCACCATTTCCAATAAAATTTACAATCAGGTGTACTCTTTGCTCGTCTGCCACCATTTGAAATAAAAAAACGTATGATGATTAAACATCCTCGTAATAATGATTAAACATCCTCCAGTAATTGGTATGAGAGCAGAATGATAATATTGATGGTCATATTATTAAGAGGGCGTTTTGCCCGATTTCGGCTAGTATCATCGTTAAATGATATGATAATTCCTGCTGAAGAGAACGTAATACTTTTTTTTGTTTTTGTAGTTTGTATCGCGGTTTATTCAAAATTTTACTTATTCAATTATATATTTTTCGTGTGGTGACGGAGTAAGAATACAATTCACCATTCACCTATCTTGCCCGTGGATGTCGTAAAAGACGACTAAGGGATATAATATGCACATAAGATCTGTGAAAGAGAAACAAAACTCGAAATAAAACCCTATATCAACATGTCTGACCAGCGTGGTATAATAAGTCAAATTCCCTCCCATTGTGGAGGAGGACCGGGCCCAACAGTGTGTGGGCTGCGATGATGATGATTATATCATGAGGTATTATATACTTTTTAGTTCTTAGTCGTAATTTTCGACACTCACCAGTAAGGTTGGGTAATAAATTGTATACCATCAAAAACAAGTCTTGTAAAAAAAGCCAAGCCTCGCAACTGAGTTCTTCTACCATAAAAATTTGTGAGATCCATGTTATACCAAGTCGGTTAACTCATTCAGTCGCTGCTTAAGGGACCTTTCTTCTTAAGTTATTACGTAAATAGCTAACCTAACAACTTCTTATAGTGACTATATCAATATTAAAGAACTTTTATGTTTTAAATAAACAGAATGACTTGGCAATCGCATGAAAACACAACGTACCTCACAAGTAATACATATCGACGGTTCCAAGGCTAATTGGTCTAACCGACATATTTTGCGATATTGAGTTATATACATATTTGGAATCAGCGAATTTTTCTGCGTCGTTTGAACTGGGTTTAAAATTTTTATGAGCATATTTTTGGCGCTTGAACCCCACACTAACTTTGCTCTCATTTAGGACGTCTGTGATCCAACCGACATAAAATTTGAGCATTATTTGTAGTTGGTAACTTGGACTATATGGGCTTTTCTAAAGTATTTGTCATACGTCGGTTGATTCATTTTTCCTACGACTATTTTGAATATCTAATGCGCGTTAAGATATTTGATCTTTTGCTCAAATACATGGTTTTCTCGCTTGAGACATTTTGCATTACTTCATAAAGATAGGCTATGTCGCTTGAACCATTTTGCATTCCATCATAATAAGAGGCCTAGTCGCTTGAACCATTTCAACTTGGCCTAGTTTTATATGTAATGATGTTTGAACCATTTTTGCTTAAATTGATATTGATGTTCAATGTTACATAATCCTTCTGAGATACGTTCAAACTTTTATGGTTTCGGTAGTTATACCATTTTACTTAAATTGAAATTGAAAAATTTTGCTTGTTAAATCATCAGAAAATAGTAATAAAGATTATACTTACGTCGTTTGAAACAAAAAAAAATTGTCGTACAATATGAATTAACGTACTTTAGTGTGAAATTTCCCCGCGCGAGCGTATCAGTCACCTCAGGCACCGAAGAGGTCGTCAGGCGGATCGAGGCGCTGGGGTTGAGGGTCGCCCTGGATAAGACGGAGGCCCTCTTAACGGGGAGCTTAACGGGGCCTATATGTGAGGGTTAAGATTGATTGCTACAGTAGGTATGGCAGAAACGCATGAACACACGGATATTTTCTCGAGTTGCTACGAGGTCGGTATAGTATATGTCGGCGTTGCGCCAGGAATTAGGTTGTCCATATTAAAATATCGAGTATGTAATCACTGTATTTATTAGGAGTTCTTGCCGGAGAAGTGAGTGAAGTAAATCTGTCCTCTATTCTAATCTTACAATGTTTTTATAACCTCCGCTTTACAATGAAACCGTCTAGTCTTAGTAACTACAATTACTTTCAACTACTACTACTAACTGCTACAAACCAATAAAACAATATTGTTAACTATCTGAATATAGCTAAATAATAATGATAAATATTCTAATGCATTTAACATAATTCCAAATAGTCAATTTTACACAATTTACATTAATGTAATTAAAGGCAATATTGTTGTCATATATTGTTCAACAGACGGCGCTCTAACTAGAAATAAATTACAATTTTTATTGTGTAAAAACAACTAAATATGGTTACAAATAATTACATTAATTCTAATCAATTATATCAATATTTAAACAATTAAATCAAAGATTTCTAGAAATACATTCAAAAAGTGTCTTAAATATCATAGCATGGTAAATAGCAGTGTTGTTACTACAAATAATTATTAAAATATTAGTTGCAAATATTTCAAACATGTTTATAACTATAATTGATAACACATACATCAACAATTTACAAAAATTGCCGATAGAGGGCGATATGCGCCCATATATACTACCCCACAGGTGACTTGCAAACTGTTTAAAATAAGGTTACGCTCGTTTCGCCAGAGATCCCACTCCCAGAGAATGCGATGATGTGCTGATTGTTCATACTCGTGGTCAGATGTGGAACATTGACATAATGGTGATGGTACGAGTTTAAAAGAAAATAATTTACTTTTAAAGTTGCCATGGCCAGTTAAAAATTGGGCCACGAAGTGGTCAACCTCCAGCCACACCTTCTCCAGGCGCTCCCGGATGCATGGAAAAAATAGATAAAGATGACCTTTCGATGATGAATTCCATCTTTCTTGCCATTCAGTTAGAAGTTCCTCATAGATAATGGATTGTGGTGCAAACAATCCAGCAATTTTATTTCGGTCGCGCGGTAGAAGGAAATCTGTATTCATAGTTTCCTTTGTGGTGTAATACATTGACGCTCGTCTCTGAATCTCCAAATCAACCAGAAGTACACCCGCGAGTACTGGTAAGGCCGGTACTAACCGTTCTATAGACTTTACATAAGAATATTAGGGCCAATCGTTGGCTCTGTAGTAATTTAAGGCGAGGCGCCCCTATGGTGGCCCTATCGGCCCTTACAGGTGCAGTGTAACAAATACACCCGAAATATGTGGCCATGTATATGGTTTTAAGTGTATTAAAACGAAGGCCCCAAGTAAATGTGGATATTCTAGTAAGCGCGTAGAAATTCCGTTTCGCTTTTTCGCCTACAGTTTTAATATGCTCAATAAATGAAAATTTTTTTTCTAAGACTAGGCCGAGATAGCAAACTGATTCTTTCTTTTTGACAGTCATATTATTGAATTTTATACGCGGCGCCGATTGTAAATGTCCTTTTAATAAAAGATGATGTGTTTTTTATGGTGCGAAGGCAAGCCGGTTTCGTGTACCCCAATCGAATATATCATTGAGGCATGTTTCCGCTAATTCCTCTAAACCATCCCTTGTGTTTGATTGTATAAGTAAAAGTCCGTCGTCTGCATAGCCGATCAGTAGACAATTTTTCGGTAGAGGTAACTCGAGAAAATCGTCAAAACCTAAATTCCATAGATATGGACTTAATATCGAACCTTGAGGGCAGCTCATCGTCAGTGGTTTCGACACAGCATGGTGACCAAGTTTCAATTTAGTAGAGCCATTTAAAAAGTACGACTGTATGATTTGGTAGATATTTCTATAGCAACCACGAGCCTTTAATTTAAGAAGTAGCATTGGCCACCACCTTTCCGTGTGGTGACGGAGTAAGAATACAATTCACCACTCCCTATCCTGCCCGTGGATGTCGTACAAGACGACTAAGGGATATAATATGTACATAAGATCTGTGCAAGAGAAGGAAAACTCGAAATAAAACCCTATACCAACATGTCTGACCAGCATGGTATAGTAGGTCAAATTCCCTCCCATTGTGGAGGAGGCCGGAGCTCAACAGTGGGACGTATCTGGGCTGCGATGATGATGATGATTGGCCACCAGGCGTTATCGAAAGCATCTGAGATGTCCAGGAAGACACCTAGTACGTATTTAAAAACGGATGCGCTAATGACACGTCTTATCGCAACGGCCGCGTCGATAGTTGATTTGCCGTGAGTGAAGCCGAATTGTTTATGATTGAACGTTGGTCCACCCGGCAATAAACGAGGAACAATGAGACGTTCTAAGAGCTTGCCTAATGAAGGCAGTAAGGTGATTGGTCGATATGACTTCGGGTCGTCTGGTGGCTTATCACCGCCTTTAGTAATTATACGTATATAACCGCGACGCCATATACGAGGAAAAATGCCTTCAGTTATGCAACGATTAAAAATTATTAACATTGAGTCGCCCGATGCTCGACTAGCTTCTTTGATCATTTTGTTTAATATTTTATCTTCGCCAGCAGCCTTGTTGAGGGGAAGAGTTCTAACGGTATTCATAAAATCGGCAAGAGATGGAAGGTCAGACATAGGCGGCAGAGGTGGCTTGGCGGCCCATGCATGTATTTGTTTATGATGTTCGCTGTCGACTGAGATGTCATCATCTGGGATTAACGTATTTAATAAAACTTCCGTGGTCTCCTCAATACCCGTAGTGTGTTTACCGTTCACTTTAATGTTTTGTATGTACGCTAAATCGACTGATCGATTCGCTTTAAACTCGTGATATAGTGGAGACCATGGACCTTCACTTTCTAATCTTTCCACAATCTTATTTAACAAAGCGTCTTTCGATTTTTCTACTGCAATCCGGTAGCGAGACCTGGTAGCTTTCAGTACAGATAGAGATTCATCAAAGGCCCTTCCTATGTTAGGTGACTTTTTAAGTTTATTATGCTTCCTGCGCGCCTTTCAAAAGCGTTTGCGGAGTTCCACTAGGTGATTGTTCCACCAGTCACATCTCTTCGTATTAGGCAGGGATGTTCGGCCTAGGGCTACATCAGCACAGTATATCAGAGAATGTGACATTAGTTCAGTGCCTTCTTCTGCGGTTAATTGTCTACAAGTGAAATCCCTGGCACACGAAGAAAAGAGAGAGCTGAAAAAGTCCCAGTTTGCGCCTTTAGATTTGTATCTAAAATTATAACTCTATCTGGGAGGAGCCTGCAACAGTCTCGATCCAAATTCATACACGATCAGGCGATGATCACTACATTACGCGTCCGGAGCATTTCCGCAGGCTCGCTCCACGGCTCGTCGGCGCGGCGTCCGCCCTATCGTGGCTTATGCCGAACGTGGGTGGACCGAGCGCTGCGTGCCGACGGCTGTACGTGAGGGTCATACGGTCGATGGCCCTGTACGGCGCACCGGTGTGTGCGGGGTCCCTGACCGTCCGTCTGAGGGCCCTCTTGTGGCGACCACAGAGGGTCACGGCAATCAGGGCCATACGCGGATACCGCACGGTGGCGACGGAGGCAGCGTGCCTATTGGCCTCCTTGGGACTCCCCAGTGAGACCTGGAGGCGGAAATGCTCGCCAGATTGTATCGGCGGGTGACGGGGGTGCGAGCGGAGGGCGGTGTGATCTCGTTAAGGGAGCTCACCGCCTGGCGCGTCGACGCCCGCCGAGACGTCATTGCCCGTTGGGCAGTCCGGCTGGAGAGGCCTCGGTTCGGGGTGCGAACCGTGGAGGCCTTCCGGTCGGTGCTGATGCAGTGGTTGGAGAGGCGGCACGGGGTGCTCTCCTTCCGACTAGTGCAGGTTTTGACGGGGCATGGGTGCTTCGACAAATACCTGCACAAGGTCGTAAGGAGGGAGAGTAGACCGTCCTGCCACCACTGCGATTGCGACGAGGACACGGCGTGCCATACGCTCGAGGCCTGCGCGGCTTGGGCAGTGCAGCGCTGTGAACTCGTCGCAATCATCGGTGCAGACCTGACACTGCCGGCTATCGCTAGGGCGATGGTCGACAGCGTCGGGAATTGGGACGCGGTCGCAACCTTCTGCGAGACAGTGATCTCGCGGAAGGAGGCGACGGATCGCCTGCGCGAGGAGCGCAGCTTCGATGAGGAGATCGGCCGCCGGTGACTGAGGCGGCGTAGGCGCAACTATCTGCGCCTCATGCCGCCCTAGCCGAGGCCGCGGGTGACGTGACCGGGGATTAGTCCGTCACCCGCCAAGAGGCCGACCGCGTGAGGAAAGACCGACGTCCTCCCCGATGGGGGGACGTCGGTCGATGGGAGGGTACCCCAATAGGGGGTATTCCGTCGGGCCGACCACTGATATCAAGTAACCCTGCTCCGGTGGTCGGCCCAACGACGAAGGCGACGTGGTTTTTGGGTGGGTTGCGGGAGTTGCGTGCTTAAGCCCCTCTGTCGCCCCGGACGGAGTGGTGCGGAGCGCGCCGACCACAGCCCACCCACAAAAAAATAAAATCCAAAATAATAAATATTCTTTTCTATTTCAAACATTGGTTTTATTTTAAAATGAACTCTAATCATTGCATCTTTTCGTATTCATGCTAAATCTTAACAATGGTTTATGAACCTACGTCTAATCTTATGATAGTAAACATTCACTTTACTTGATTCAGTTTGAACATTTGTTGTTGTTTATATTAATTTACTTTAGTCTACTTCAACTTCACATGTTACTTCAACTCTTTTGACATGTTAAATTCATAGTGAGGCGTGTAGTTTATGTCATTTTCCCTTGTTCTGTTTCATATCTATATCAACATTTGAACTAATTTACTTTCAACTCGAATATAAATCACTGGCAGTTAAACCATTTTTCCTTCTTCCATCAAACAATATATACGATGACAAAAAAAGGCTAAATATTCATGAAAACTATTTAGGAAAGTACAATATGTATTTAAAGAAATACTGTATTAAGTAGATCAAAATCTACGCAGTAGTTTTTTTTTAATGATTTTTTTTTCCGAAAAACGAAACTTTAAATCGCTCTCCTGTAACTTTTAAAAAATGTCGCTTAGATCAATTAGCCTTGGAACCGTCGATATTATATTAAATTGTACTAAACATAGTGCGATTGCCAAGTCAATCTATTTATTTCTGACTTTTTTTTTGCTCGACTTGGCGGAGGCACTGCAGTGCCCCCAGATTCTTACTCCGGCACCCGAACTCGAGTTTAACTTATAACGCAGCCGTAATCATAATAAACCATTTCATTTAAATAATAAATTAGTATTTGCAGTTTTAGCTCGGAGATTAATTAGAATCAGAATATATTATAAAGATAGTGTATTAAATATTTATTCATTCATAATAATATCAGCTAGACTTAGTACGTGACGTCAATGAAAGGGCATTGAACTTTTTGATGCGTCAATGTGCAACATATCGTGCCAATATAGTAATTGCACTATACAGGTTGATACTAATTTTATATAAAAGAAGATTCTTTTATCTCCTTCCATCCACCCACCTATCAGCGATCGATGTGCGCTGTCTTAGACCTCTAAGGGGAATCATAGTGCGTTATTGCCACGCTTTGCAGCTTAAGGATCGTAGTTAGTATTTTAAGTTCCAGGAGAGTACTGTTGCCCATTTTTTGGATGATCTTTTAGCTAGTGTTAGACCGGGCAATAGTTCGTTACCCGCAGAGAAGCTGATCGCATGAGGGAGACGGTCCGGGGGTGTGGGGTGGGATGGTAGGCCGCCATAGGGTAACACGCCGGCCTGGCCTCGGACATCAAGGACTCGGTACTAGTAGTCAACCTAATGGCGATGGTGAGAGAATACGGTGGGTCATAGGGTCGCACGCCACCCTTTCGTCGTCCCGGAAGAAACGGACAGCCTATGTCCGAACCATAACGCGCCCAAAAAAAAGATGGTTTGTCATCTTCGACATAAGACAGCCGAATATCAAGTCACTATGAGAAACGATGTATAGTTACTATTTATTCTAGATATGTAACTCCTTAATAGGAAGGATATTGTTATACTATGCCAGTCGGACTATTCCAAATAAAACCCTATGCTAACCCTAATGGTTAGCATAGGGTTTTATTTGGAATTTTTCTGTTTCTTATATCTTTATTTAGAGTTGGGATCTTAAAAATTGTCCCTTGCGACACCTACGGTGATCAACATCTTCATCATTTCAGCTCTAATTTGAAATGCTGCTGGGCTTAAGTCTCAAATTAGGAGGGATAGTGGCCTACTATGCTATTCAGACGAGTTGGTATATGATTTCATTTCGAATTTGCTTTCTCATGCACATCATATAGCTTAGTCATCTTTAATGGCGCCCACAGGCAAAATAGGAGTTGGTAAATTATACTATTACTCTGTGATTCCGGTAATAAAGGGGTGTATCAGCAGAGTAGCAGATTTCATGCTACTAATAAGGTATCGATGCCAACTTCTTTAACTATTTGGTAAATGACACAAATGAATGAAAATTCAATTTATTTCAGCTTTCAGAACATCCTGTAAGTGACATATTATCTAATAATATCTAGCAGATATGATGCAACGGAGCGTGTGACTTTGTGAGGCGTCCCAGTCAATCACTTACTATAATTAATTATTTTAAACCTACGTATAATATACGTATATATTATGTATATATTCGTTCTATATGTTCTACCTATATCTGTACACTATTTCGTGTGGTGACGGAGTAAGAAGCACTTTAACACATTCACTTTTTATAGTGGTAGGACCACACAGTTGATAATTGTCTGTCTACAGCCGCGGGCCGGTCCATTCGAGGTTCACACTGAGCAGAAAATCAACGCCCGAGTAGTAGCAATTTGTTATTACGCTTCGTTCGGTGAGCGAGAGAGCCGGAAGCCCAACTTTCTGAGGGTGTTGGCGTGTGGTGGGTTTTAGTGATGCCTTTAGTATCATTGAACGTCATTGCAGGCATTGACACTCCCATCACTTTCTTCGTGGTAGGCAGCGGCCTTGCAAAGGTCCATGAGCAGCAGCAATACTTACAGGTACTCTTTGCCCGTTTGCCACCGTTTGCAATTAATAAAAAACAAACCACTTATTTTCTTGACCGTAGATGTCTTAAAAGACAATTAAAGGGGTATATGTATATGCATATAACATGTTTCTAACATAGGGAGAACTGAAATAAAACCCTATACCAACACGTCTGACCAGCGTGGTATAATAGGTAAATTTTCCTACCGTTACGGAGGAAGCCTAGGCCCAGCAGTGGGACGTATATGAGCTGAAATTATCTATATATTATTTCAGACAGTATATCTATTGACATTAACATAATGAGACTATACAGATGGCGTAGTTCTTAAAATATCCACTAACCGTGCCAATGTTGTAGGTTCAATTGCCATGCTGGACAATACTTTGTGCGATTCGCAAATTATTGTTTAATTTTAACTGTATGATTATAAAGTGCCCTGCAATACAAGGATTATTTTCTTAGTGGAGGATGTTGTTTTATTTTTTTATAAGTTGGTTTGAATTTGATAATATCTTCGAGACGGAGTAAGAATACAATTCACCATTTTTCTTATCCCTGGGTGTCGTAAAAGACGATTAAGGTATATGATATGCAGCGAACATCTATGCAAAAGAAGGAAAATTCGACATAAAACTCTCTGTTAACACATTGATTAGCGCGGTAGGTCAATTTCGCCCCCACTGTAGAGAAGACCAAAGCCTAAGAGTGGGCCTGATTTGGGCTAAGATGATGATGAAATGAACAACTATAAGAGATGGATGAAATTAAATTCTATATTTAATCGTTTAGACAGCATAATATAGTAGTTCAATTTTCCTGCAACTGGCAGAAGACGCGTACTGCAAGAGTAAAAACCGGCTAACTGTGAGTCGGGAGTCGCACACGAAGGGCTCCGTACCATTATCTATAAAAAAATCGCATTTGTTGTATGGGAGTCCCCCTTAAATATTTATTTTATTTTGTTTTTAGTATTTGTTGTTATAACAGAAATACATAATTTGCAAAAATTTTAACGGTCTAGCTATCGCGGTTCTTGCGAATCAGCCTGGTGACAGATAAACAGACAGACAGCGAAGTCTTAGTAATAGGGTACCGTTTTCACTATTTGGGAATCCTAAAAAGACTTTATACATAAACTAGCCTTCAGCCCTGATTTCGCTTTACTTTTGGACACTTTATCGCCGCATTTTAATTGTCCAATATCTTCTAAAATATTCAAGGACCGTGGTTCGAGTCTGCAACTGGTGCAAATTTTAAAGGGGTTTTTCTTAGAGGAAATATAGTGTAAGTTACTCCGTATATATAAAGCTATCTCATAATAAAGTACTATCAAAATTGGTCCAGGCGTTTCGAAGATTACCCGGAATAAACAGACAAAAAGACAGGCAAAAAATTTGTTTTGTCTGGTTTTACATATAAACACCTGTCTGGGTTTGTAAACGGAGTTATAAGCATAGGTATAGTGCAAATAAATGTGCGAGCCTACCTACTATTTTGGCTTTACAAACAGACACTTATTTTTTTACCTATCTTAGTACTAACATATTTAGTCAAGTAGTAAAAATTAATGAGGTACGCAAAAAGTCTAACTAAATTCATCAAGTTCAGCAGTCAAATCTCAAAGATTTTAAATACCGACTCCGTTTTTTACGAGCGCCGGGAACTGAAGGGGCTGTTCACTTCACTTGAAAAATGTCCTTTTTACTACCCAAGTGTTCTGCTTTCATTAAACAGAAACAAATTCTGTGAAGTTAAAACGTATTCCTGTAAGGTGTGCAAAAAATTGGCATTTTACTCTCTTGTATAATACAAAGGCTTATAACTGGCTTGCTTTTCTTTTTGCGCGAGACTGCTATAAAAGTGTGGCGAACAAGGTATGGTTAGCAAAAAAATATAATTATAATTTTATCCAATAGTGGGCAGCGAAAAAATCAAATGATAATTATTACATATTTATAAGTATAATTGTAAAAGTAATTGTAAAAACAGGGAGAGAGAGAGAGGAGAGAGAAGCGTAGGAGGGGAGACTGTCTTTTTTTTCTCCATTACATGAAGGCAAGTTAGAATTTATAACTCGATAATTGTTTAAAAGTATCTGATCAATACGTACAAGTACGCAATGTAATAGTCACTTAAGCTCTATTTTTCGCTAATGTTTCATCACACAAAAAGATGTGATCCACAAATTGTTGTTCTGAGTGTGGACGTAATTTGTACTATACTTAAAGTCCTTCCGTGTGGTGATGGAATAAGAATACAATTTACCACCCTTTACTTTGCCAGAGGGTATCGTAAAAGACGACTAAGGGATATGCAGATAACATCGATGCAAGAGAAGGAAACTCGAAATTAAACCCTATTCCAACACGTCCGACCAGCATGGAATAGTAAGTCAATTTCTCTCCCACTGTAAAGCAGGCCCGAGTCCAATAGTGGGATGTATACGGGCTGAGATGATGATGTAAAGTCCCTCGCAATACACCAAATATTTCCTCAATTGGTGTTGTAAAAAAATAAAAAATAAAATAATAAATGAAAGATATTTTATTACGTTGACCGTACGTAGGTCGTATAAAGGTCAGCATCAATGTTTGCTTTACTTGAACAGCCCCGTTTCGTACATAAAAGAGCATAGTAACTGTGCTCATAGTAGTTGCCTACCATAAATGTTAAATAACCTTCATTTATGATTATTCAGAATAGTTTTCATTGTTAATTTTTTTTTTAAATGTGGAAGCGAATTTGGATTTGGTTTAGTCCTTTTTTGTAGACCATGGGGCGACGAACGGGCGGCCTATGGCCCCATAATCCACCGTATTCCCTCCCCATCACTATTGGGCCGGTCACTAATACCGATCCTTGGCATCCGTGGCCGACCCGGGTGTTTAGTTTAGTCCTGGACTTTTTAAACATTTGTGATGTCTTGTGCTTTATATATGTATTATGTAGTAATGCCTCGTGGTTTGTAGGAGTCATCATCATCTTGCTCTTATCCCAATTACTTGGGGTCGACGCAATATGTCATCTGTTTTGACATATTGCAAACAGTTTCGGCAATGACTTTTATGACCGGCCGCCTGCCTGACGTCAACCCTCCTTGGGAATGTAATCGTTGACCCAAATGGTACCAGATGGAGTTGGTCCGGGTCAATCTAGCGCTCTTAGTCGTCTTTTACGACACCCACGAGCAAAGCAAGGGTTGGTAGTATTCGAAGCCGCTACCACACAGCAATAGGAGTATGGGGTTAAAATATAATCTATGTTCATTTTTTCATCATGCAGCATTTCAAGAGATATACGTCATATTACGATAGTAGATATTATAACAAGGGCAAGAGTTTTTATATTTGGGAACTACATTTGCGAGAGATGGTAAATGTGAAAGTGATATTGAAAGAAGGGAAATATAGTGAATGGTGTTTTGTGCACCTTTATGGCCAGCTGGACCCTGTCTAAGATGGCTCACTTAGCTGTGCATAGGGGAGTGTTTGTACCAACACTAATGTATGGAGGTGCGACCTGGGTATGGCAGTAAAAGCACGAAAGAAGACTTAATGGTGCGGAAATGAGAGCGCTGAGGTGATGATTGGTATGAAATTGAGTGATAGAATTAAGAACAGAATGATTCGGGAACGTTGTGTAATTAATGTAGATATAATAACAAGGATTGAAAAAGGCATGTTAAGTTGGTTTGGTTATGCAGAGAGAATGAATGAAAGGGACTAACAAAGAGAATTTATAGAGTGAATGTGAACGAAAGTGTTAGAAGAACCGAAGAACATACATGAGAAGATTAATACATTTGGAGGAGGTGAAAGTGGTATGTCAAGATCATAGCAAATGGAAGAAAGTGGTCTCTGCCTACCCCTGTGAGAAAGAGGCGGGAGTATATGTATGTATGTACCTATCCTGTCAGAAAACTCTATAAATATTTTCACCAGTCCAAGAATGGAATTCTTATGGTCTTCACTCGGGTACCGTAATATCCTAGGAAGTACTGAAATTGGAAACGAAGCGAGAGTTGGTCGCTAGTGCGTTATGATTTGTCCGCAGTAATCAATTTCATGACCTATTTCGTATTTGCGTATGTACATATTCAGGATACATATTTCCTGAAGTGTGCATTGTATTTTACAATACGGGGAGTCCCCCCTCATTGAGCATTAATGTTGCCAAATGAGGGAGACCCAAAAACGTTTTTGGCGAAATGTATAACGAATAGACATCAACATCCTAATTAATATTATAACTGCGAAATTTTGTTTGTACCTATGCTACGCTTTCACGCTTAAGCCAAATTCGTTGACCAATCGTAAGCTATATTATCAGCAAGGAACTTTTTTTTTTGAGTGGGAAATGAGCAGTGCACACGCCGTCCAGTCCGTCCGGGGCGATGAAAGGACGGCGCGCGTGTCCATAACCCTCCGTAATCCCTCTCCTTCGCCATTGGGCCGACCACTGGTACCGAATTCCTCGTTGTCCGTAGCCAACCCAGCGGGATACCCTTTCGGGTACCCTCCCTTTCCGACGCTCCTTCCGGGACGTCGGTCGCCCTCGTGCCTGCCTCTCCGCGGGTGACAGGCTAATCCCCGGTCCAGTTATCCGCGGCACCGGCTAAGTCGGCCTCAAGTCCAGGTATGAGCGAATAATATAGACTATATTTTATCCCGGTATTCCTACGAAAAACAGTGACTATGTGAATTTAATCGCGTTTTGTTGACCAGTAATATATTCCCATGGGATAATAGTTCAACTTTGGTACAGTTAATTCTTACGCGGGCGAAGCCGCGAACAGAGGCTACTATATTCATAAGTATTTTCCAATGTCCTTGGTCAATTAAAATCGTGTAAAATAAGGTACCCTGTTATCATTATCATCATCATCATTTCGGCTCATACACGTTATATTGCTTAGCTCGAGCCACCTTCACAATGGGAGGGAAATTTATCAACTAAGTATACCATGCTGGTCAGGTGGATTGGTATAGGAATTTATTTCGTGTTCTCTTTCTTTTACATCACATTTATTACCCTGTAAATAAGTGTAATTGTAAAGCCTGAAACTATACTTAGTTATTGGCAATAAGACTGACAGTGTCGTCTTGTATCTTGCTGTTATAATGCTGTTTGTCTACAAACAGTTGTAAAGACTCAGAGAGTGATCGTTCAAGACAAATATAATAAGCTGGATACATATAGTACTCTTATTTATGATATAGTCTAGAACGCTGTTTACTTTGTCACAACGGCCATTTTACCTCATGTTAGGCATACCATAAATACGAACTATTCGGGATATTCTATAACATTCCTTAGTAGTAGTTTTCCTATTAACTCTATAGACAAGTACTATTGTATCATATATGTATCATATTGTACATACTTAATAGCTGATGCAATAGAAGCTGTTCCGAAAAAAATTAAATCCCTTTTTTTTTGGGGTAGGTAACGGTCAGCGCACTCCTCGCACCACTCCGTCTGGGGCGACAGAGGGCCGTAAGCATGCACACCCGTAACCTACCCGTATAGCACGTCACCTTCGTCGTTGGGTCGACCACCAGCGCAGAGTTCCTTGACTTCAGTGGTCGAAAAATTAAACACCTAATTATACTAAAACAATAAATTTAATTAATGTCGGTCCGCTGAAAAGTTAATTAAGTTCTTTTATCTCATAGAAACTAGAAAAGATCGCGTTTGTATTTGGTTTTTGATTGTCTGACATTTAGAAACACGTTACAGCGTTCATGGTCAAGAGCGGACTAGGATGTCTTATGGCCATCATCTTGCATAGACGTTATCAGCATATTCCTTAGTTGTGAGGCATCTTGCCTCACGTCCAGCAAGTCATCGTTACTCTGTACAACGATGTCTTATAACTTTATTAGCGAGTATTACACGTCATAAATAAAACTATTTTTACGCATTTTATTGTATTTGGTCTAAATTCTACAGCGGGTAGATATAAATTGCCCTAATAACCATGACTTGTTGAACGGGAGACAATATCTTAGTACGTCCGTGACTATGAACACTGAAAAGTGTCGAGCATCGAGCAATCAAAATTCATATACAAACGCGATAAAATCCGTAAAAAATAGTTTAATTGTCAACATTTTTTTATCTAGTTAAATCCAATAATTATAAAATAGCCTTTAGGCTATTTTATAATTATTGGATTTAACTAGATAGATATAAATATCTCGGCTACTGAATTGTGTATTAGTAGAATGGAAACAATTTGGTGCACTAGTAAAATTAATCCTGATTAATGATAGGTTGCAATTTAATTTATTGCGAAGGATTATAGAGGGTTATGAGGATTACCTCATAGTAGCAGTAGCTATTAGTATAGATTAATTTAGATTTTGAATTTCGATGACATAAATAATAATAGTGAACTATTGCAATAACGAATGAACTAAGCAGCAATGTTTAGATTTTATCAGTTACATCTTTTTTGGCAAATCAAAAACGTTCTATCTTAGAATAATAACGTATAGAAGGATAGTGTCATTATTTCGAACGTTCGAAACATGAATCTAAAAATACTAATGGCGCGCAAACGATTACACGCGTACACACGCATACCACTATACAAATTATGAAATTAAATTTTGTTTTTATTAACATAAATCGTCGAAATACTTTTAAAAGTAATGTTAAAAACCTTTTTAAGTTTTTCAAATGAGTTATGACACCATTTGAATGCACAAACCGTCATAATTAACTATTTATTTTTTTAAGAGTTTTGTACTTACGTGCAGTACAATGACTTGTACATTACGGAACGGTTCCGGCGTAAGCTCCATTAGGCTCCAATTGAAATGCTTCACTTTTTGTGCGCGAACTTACCTTCTATACGTTATTATTCTAAGCGTTCTATATATTAAATTAAACTTGAACTCATTATCATCTCAGTCCACATGAGTCCTACTGTTGGGCTCGGGCTTCCATAATAGGATGAAAGTTGATTTACTATACCATATTGGTCACATGTGTTGGTACAGGGTTTTATGTTGAGTTTTACCAACGTACCACTCGATAACATAGCAGGGTTCATCCATTTCACCTTGAGACGTTATGGTCTTCAACTGTACATTTCCAGCGATCATTTCTCCCACGTACGTGCAGGCTCTGGGATGAACTACCTGCTAATGTGTTGCCCGAGCGCTATGACATGTCCTTCTTTAAACGAGGTTTAAGAAGAGTATTTTCTTCGCGGTAGGCAACGGTCTGGCTGTGCCCCTGGTATTACAAAGGTCCATGTGCGGCAGTATCACTTACTATTAGGTGTGCTGCCAGCTCGTTTACTACCATCGGCAATAAAAAAAATGTTTTCCTTCTTTTGCTGTTAAATGCATATCATCTATATATTGAATGTTTTAGATCAGCCCATATTTGGAGTACTGATATCTTGTTGTTTTATTCTTGGGCTTTTAATTATATAATCAATAGTGAGAACTATTGGTTTGCGGACAAGTGGTTATTGTCATTATTAATCTGTATGATTTTTTTTTATATGGTTGGTTATATGGTTGGGTTGTATGGTTGGTAAGCGTACACGCCGTCCATTCCATCCGGACGACGGACGACCGAAAGGACCGACCCGAAAGGACGATGCGCGGGCTCATAACCCACCCGTACCCACTTCGCCTTTGTCGTAGGGCCGACCACCAGTGCCGAGTTCGTTGTCCTCAGTGGTCGGCCCGATGGAATACCCTTTCGGGTACCCTTACCTCTCAACGTCCCTGTCCCGAGACTTCGGTCGCCGTCACGCGGTCAGCCTCTCTACGGGTGCTGGACTAAAGTCCCCGGTCCGGTCAACCGCGGCCTCGGTTAGGGCGGCATCAGGCGCAGGTAATCTGTATGATACCTAGAAGAAGGTTTACAGCAAGGTTCTATTTTGGGCCCTCTCCTATTTATTATTTATTGTACTGACATAACAAATTGTATTCAAAAGAGAAGATTCTGTTTTGTTTACAGACGATATTCAACTTCATGTTTAAGCGTCATCAATGATATCAATAAAATGCAAATTCTTATCTTCCTCAGAGGAGGAATCCGTGTGGTGACGGAGTAAGAAAATTATTCAACACCCTGTCCATGGGTGTCGTAAGAGACGTCCAAGGGATTACAATATGTAGATAACATATATAAAAAGAGAAGGAAAACTCAAAATAAAATCCTATGTCAATCCAGTTGACCAGCATGGTATAGTAGGTCAACTTCCCTCCCATTTTGGAGGATGCTTGAGCCCAGTAGTGGAACGTATATGAGCGGTGAGGATTTTAATTAAATCCAAATTACCAAATCAATCAAATCGCAATAATTTATTTGTCAGAAAATTGTCATATTAGTTAGCGTTAGCTTAAATCAAGTTGCAAATATTCTACCGTTTACGGTGTACAAATATTACAGATTGTTTAGTAGGTTACCTTGGATTAAATCCTCCTACAACTGAAGTTTTATTATATATATTACTATCTAGCTCTAAACTATATGAAATAACCAGCTGTTACCTGTCGTACAAATTGCCGTTGACAATTTTAAGTCGCAACGTAATAAGGAGTACCCATCTCAGTTATTTAGACATTTGTAATCCTTGGCTTAGCGACTTGAAGCCAGGCTTTTTATAAACAATTTTGTAAATAGGTAAAAGATAAACGTAGAATTGTTAAAATAAATACACGAACCATATACTTATTTACTTAATAAGAATATAGTTTTATATAAATAACACGAAAATATCAATATGACATGTTATATTTTTAAATCAATTACTTTTAACGATTCATAATTATCATCATTTCAGCTTATATACGTCCCACTGTTGGGCTAAAGCCTCCTTCATAATAAGAGGGAAATTTTTCTTGCTGTACCACGCTGGTTAGATGTGTTGCTATAGGGTTTTATTTTGGGTTCTCGTTCTCTTGCATAAATGTTATATGTATATTTAATCCTTTAGTCATCATTTACGACACTCACGAGCAAGAGAGGGGGGACGGAGAATTGTATACTTACTCCGTCACCATACGGAAAGAATGATTATCGTATTACTGGGAACTGGGACGTGGTCACAGCCTTCTGCGAGGCAATAGTCTCGCGGAAGGAGGCGACGGATCGCCTGCGCGAGGAGCGCAGCCTTGATGAGATGATCCGCCGCCGGCGACTGGGGCGGCGTAGGCGAGAATATCCGCCGAGAGACCGACCGCGTGAGGAAAGACCGACGTCCTACCCGAGGGGGGGACGTCGGTCGATGGGAGGGTACCCCTAGGGGGTATTCCGTCGGGCTGACCACTGACGTCAAGTCACCCTGCTCCGGTGGTCGGCCCAACGACGAAGGCGACGTGCATCGTGGGTGGGTTGTGGGTGTTGCGTGCTTACACCCCTCTGTCGCCCCGGACGGAGTGCGAGGAGCGCGCCGACCGCAACCCAACCCCCAAAAAAAACGTATTAAAATATTTTGTTTTAACTTAAATAACTGCTTATTGAGCAAAATCTGAAATGTTTAAAAGTACTGTGAATTTTAAACAATCATATCATCATCATCAACTTCATCTCAGTTCACATAAGTCCCCCCGTTGTCCTCAGGTCTCCGCTACAATGACGGTAATTGACCTACTATACCGCGCTGCTTAGACGTGTTGGCATAGAGATGTATGTCAAATTTTTCCTTATCAGCATATTCCTTAGTTGTCTTTTACGATACCCGTGGCCAAGTAAGGCGCTGGTGAATTATATTCTTAACTAGCAACCCGCCTTCGCTTCGCTTCGGTTTCTGTCGCCTTATCCCCATAGTTCCTGCTTCCGTGGGAATACCGGGATAAAATATAGCATAGTTTACTCCCGGATATTCTAGCTTTCCATTGGTTAAAGAATTTTTGAAATCGGTGCAGCCGTTTTGAAGATTACCCGGAACAAACAGACAGACAGACAAAAAAAATATCAAGTGTATTTTAGGCATATGTATAGTGCAAATTACCGTGTGAGCATGAAAAAAGCCTATTATTTTGACATTACAAACAGACACTCTAATTTTATTTATTGCTATAGATACGTCACCATAAGAAATTTTTTAATCAACATTTATTTCATTGAAGATTATCCACACATTCACCATTCAAACTAAATTAATGACCCTAATACATTATCTCCTTTGGTCACCAGAAAAGATAGTTTGATTAATTACAAATATTTCTCATGATAACATGATAAATAGTTGTAATTAATCAAACTATCTTTTCTGGTGACTTAAGAATTTTTCGAAGCCAGTAATGGTATGTTTTTGAGCTGATATGAAGATAATTGTGACGATGATTACAATGTCAAATCTTTTCTGTATGTAAACAAATATTAAGCGATTTGCATAATTTAATGTTTCTCTAAAATTTATAAATTTATAATATAATTGGATATACGATTCCCGGCGGAGGCGATATAATCCTTTATTAATTTCAGCCCATATATGTTTCACCATTTGGATCGCGCCTCTTTTACTATGAGAAGGAACTTCATCTACTACACCACGCTGAACAAAAGTGTTGATATAGGATTTTATGTTGAGTTATTCTTCTTCTCCTGTGATCTTATCTGCGTATTATATCGCTCAGAGTTCTCTTACGACACCCACGGGCAATTCTTTGATAGCCATTAATTATCAGCCGAGTTAGAGGCAATCGTAGTTGGTATGATAGTGCAGTCCCCTGCCTGGTGCTCCCTCGCCGGTTTTAATGATACTCATAGAAATGTATTCTCAATCAGTAATTTCCATCTTTGTTAAATATGTATTCTTAAACAAGATTTTATCGAAAGACTTAAATTAGTAAAATCGGTAGACTTAAAAATCAGAAAAACAGGATAACGTCAGAAAAATCAGGACTTGTCCCATTTATTTAGGAAGCATGGTGTTGTAATGGTACACTTGGCGTCGCCTGTGTCAGTAAATAAACAATTTATCACTCGCCCGGCGACTTATTCACTTCAGTATGTACCAATTGCCTGAATTAGAGATAGAAAAAAAAAGAAAAATAGATATATAGTTCTATAGGATACAAACTATGTACGGATTCAAATTATTATTGTATAGAATTTATTTATAACATTGTCTTTAAGATAAAATCTTATAGGCAATTTTATTAAAACAGCGATGTGTAACTTGTTTCATAACAGCCCACTATAAGGCTCGGGCTTCCTCCTTAATGGGAGGGAATTTGACCTAATACCATACTGGATACCATGTGGCTTTCATTTTGAGTTTTCCTACCCTTGCACAGATGTTATATGCATATTATATCCCTTAGTCGTGTTTTACGATACCCACGGGCAGAAAAGGGGATGGTGAATTGTATTCTTACTCCGTCAACATACGGGCGGCGATGAGCAAATAGTCCACCAGATTATAAATAATAAATCTCCCTCATAAAAGAAGTAATACCAGGTAAAATCACATACACATAGGTCGTTGTCTACAGTAAGGTTAGTATTCCCTTTCTTCGAAAGAAGTGCAGTAGCAAATTGCTACTACTCGGACATCGATTTCCTACGAGAGTATACTACTGTGTCGTAGCGGCTACGAATATTGTCAACTCTTACATTGCTCGTAAGTGTCGTAAAGGGCGAACTCCATCTGATACAGTTTTTTTTTTGGTGTGCTATGGTCAGCGCAGACACCGTCCATTCCGTCCGGGGCGACGAAAGGACAACATGTGGCCCCATAACACACCGTAATCCCTCTCTTTCACCATTGTGCCGACCACCGATACCGAGTTTCTTGTCGTCCATAGCCAGCCCGGAGGGATATCCTTTCGAGTACCCTCCCTTTCCAACGCTCCTCCGGACGTCAGTCGCTCTCGGGTAGTCAACCTCTCTGCGGGTGATGGACTAATCCCCGGTCCAGTCACCTGCGGCCTAGGGCGGCATCAGGCATCTGATATAATCTTGCCAACAATTGCATTTTCAAGGAGAGTTGACGTCAGGTAGGCAATCGGTCATCTTGCCAATATTTTTTTACAATATGTTGGTCCTATGAAAGTATTAGTATATATTGAGTCGTCTCCAAGTTATTGGGATAATAGCAGGATGATAATGAGTGTGATACTATTCTGGACGCATACGTCCACGCCTAATAGTTTTCTACTAACCGATGGGTTTCACAGGCAGAAACCTATTAGACCTATTAGCTGTGGCCCTACCTATAGATGAAGAAGAAAGAAGGACTTTACGTTTAAAAGAAATATTGATGAGAATTCAAATTTCATTCAATATTGATGCGAATTAATACATTAAAATATTTTTATAAAGAAATATTAATACTCTTTATGCCTTATGAATGCTTAAATATCTGAAGGGGTTGGGAGTACGGTTGGAAAGGAGTAACGACGTATTCCACTCTGTTATCATATAATGAACCTACTCAATAGTGATGAAATTTTGTATATACATATGTTATAAGGGTATAGAAAAGGTAAGCTTATCTTCCATCCAGAGAAGTTTTGTTCCGAGGGATAGAAAAATAAGTTGAATGGTCGAAACAAAACAGACTCTTGACACGTACTCCATCGTGTTGTAATTTTTGAAACTATTATACTGTAGACATAAAGACAAGAATAAAATAATTAAAATTTGAGAAGTAGTGTTCCTATACTGCTAGATGGACCAACGCCCTGGAGAAAGCTTCTGGGTATCGTCGAATACAGGCGGCACAGGACCGCACTTTGTGTGGAAACACAAGGAAAGCCTATGTCCGACAGTGGATGATGAAAGGCTGAACTACATAAACTATTGTCTAACAACTTTCAATAATTTTTTTCTCGATTCACGAATTAACTTCTTTGTATTCTTATAACGGAATCTCTGAAAAAGAAAATCTTTTTCAACTCACTTCAAATCTTTGGATTGTATAGAAACTTTTCACACTTTTCAGGACCGATAACAATAAAATCATTTAGAAGTTCGTTCCATTTTCTTGACCTGAATCTTCAGGATGAAACCAAAATCTTTCTTTACACATTAAATAATTTTGCGAGACCAATAAAATAAATTAAAGATTAAAAAATAAAATAAAATGCTCGCGTTTTTAATCATTCGATTTAAAAAGTAAATAATAAATTAATTGCAAACAACGTACCTACTGTTTTTCCGTGTGGTGACGGCGTAAAAATTCACCACTCCTCTTGCCTGTGGGTATTGTACAATACGAGTAAGGGATTATGATATGCATCATCATCATCTTGCTCTTATCCCAATTACTTGGGGTCGACGCAATATGTCATCTGTTTTGACATATTGCAAAAAGTTTCGGCAATGACTTTTATGACCGGCCGCCTGCCTGACGTCAACCCTCCTTGGGAATGTAATTGTTGACCCAAATGGTACCAGATGGAGTAGGTCCGGGTCAATCTAGGGCTCTTAGTCGTCTTTTACGACACCCACGAGCAAAGCAAGGGTTGGTAGTATTCGAAGCCGCTACCACACAGCACTGGATTATGATATGCATATAACATCTATACAAGAGATGGTAAACTCAAAACACAAATCTACCAACCCGTCTGACCAGCGTGGTTTAGTAGGCCAATTTCCTTCCTATTGTGGTGGAGGCATCAGCTTTCCAGCCTGGAACGTTTGTGAACTGAAATGATGACGATGAAAATACGGTCACTTATTACGAGTCTTACAAAACCTTTAGCATTTGGAATCTTAATCTACTAAAAAAGCAATGTCTGCGTTATAATTACACTTGTATCTTAGTCTAATAAAAATGTCTTCGTTATAATAAACTGCACAGACGGTGTATTGCTTAAGATACCGACCTACAACGCCAGTGTCGCAGGTTCGAATCTCACGGAGGATAACATTTTGTGCGATCCACAAATTGTCCACAAACGGATACAATTACGTCCAGACTCAGAAAGTCTTGACGTAATTTGTGTCCGTTAATTATGTATTTGTAAAGTCCCATACAATACAAGGATTAGATATTTCCTTAGTGCAGTTTTTAAAAATAAGAACAAAAATGGGTATCATTCTTGTTTGTACCGCTCTTTGTTTTTTTTAAGAGTATTAAGAGAAATTATAAAATGCTCTGTTCCTATCTGCATATCTCGAATATTTTTCGTATTTAATATACAGATGGCAAATACAAAAATATTTTGCGTATAAATAAAATTCAGAACACGAGGGCGAGATGCGAAGACCTTTCGTGAATAATTGATGTAAATTGACGTCCGCATCAGGCAAGCAATTGCAGGTTAAGCCTTATGCGATGTTAATTATATAGCATTATTAGCGGACCCGCCCGCATCCGTACGAATACATAATTTGAATCTTTAAAGGTTGGAATTTTTAAAAAGTTTCAAATACGTTTCATGTTCAGAATAATAACGTATAAAAGGATAGTGTCGGTATTTAAGCGATCAAAAGCATGAAGCCAAAAATACTACATGCGTGCAAGCGATGAGATGCGCAAGATGCACGCACACCACTATACAAATTATAAAATCAAATTTTGTTTTTATTAACATAAATCGTCGAAATGCTTTTGAAATTAATGTTAACACACTTTTTGTTTTTCAAATGTGTTGTGACACCATTTGAATGCACAAACCGTCATAATTACCTATTTATTTTTTAAGAGTTGCATACATACCTGCAGTACAGTAACCTTGTACACTATAGAATGGTCCGGCGTAAGCTCCATTAGGCTCCAATTTAAATGCTTCATTTTTTGTGTGCGGATTTACTTTCTATACGTTATTATTCTAATGTTTTATGTTATTGATAACGAAGTTTATAAGTTTTTATGTACGTAACTTCAAATTGATCTTCATCACAGTTCATATACGTCCCACTACTGGACTCAAGTTATTTTCACATTAAGAGGGAAATTGAACTACTACGTTGAAATTGAACTAATACGACGTTGGTCAGATGGATTGGTAAAGGGTTTTATGTCTAGTTCTTCCTTCTATTGCATAAATGTTATATGCATATTTAATGAGGTGGCGGATCGCCTGCGCGAGGAGCACAGCCTCGATGAGGCGATCCACCGCGTACTGGCGACTGGGCCAGCGTAGGCGCGAGGATTTGCGCCTCATGCCGCCCTAGCCGAGGCTGCGGGTGACGTGACTGGGGATTAGTCCGTCACCCGCCCGAGGCCAACCGCGTGAGGAAAGACCAACGTCCTCCCCGAGGGGGGGACGTCGGTCGATGAGAGGGTACCCCAAATAGGGGGTATTCCGTCGGGCCGACCATTGATGACAAGTTAACCCTGCTCCGGTGGTCGGCCCAACGACGAAGGCGACGTGCATCGTGGGTGGGTTGCGGGTGTTGCGTGCTTACGCCCCTCTGTCGCCCCGGACGGAGTGGTGCGAGGAGTGCGCCGACCGCACCCCACCCCAAAAAAAAAAATGCATATTTAATCCCTCAGTCGTCTTATACGACACCCACGGGCAAGAGAGGGGGTGGTGAATTGTATTCTTACTCTGTCAACACATGGTATAAGTAAATTGACCTAAAACTATTATTCCTTTAGTTTTCGTCTTATGAGTGAGCAATCATCCCTTTTTTACTACCGTTGATATAAATAAACTATATTTTAATATTTAAAGTGTGATTAAACTTTACGAAATATAAAGAGATGTTTGTGTGTTTGATGTTTATTGCATTTTTAAAGTAGATTGTGATTGATTATTGTATAGCCTTTATACCAATGTTAGTCATAACCATTTCAGCTCAAAAGTGTATGTATAGTGTAGTGACTTATCCTGAAGATTAATAAATATTATATATTTAAGCATAAAATAAAGTAATAAAGTTAACACATGCACCAATTTCTTCAATTTGTTATAAGATTAGTAATGAGCGTTGAAGATACTTGCTTTATCTCAACGATGCGGACTTTTCGCTCGTTAGCGTGCCAGTAGCTAGAATGCGACAATTTTCCCGCCAACCTCCATATTGCCAGTTGCCAAATTTTTCATTTTTACGTTACTTGCAATGTGTTTGGAGTGTTTGAACGTGTTCAATGTAAATTCTACTTGGAATGTCTAAAATAAGTATTTTTAGAGTGTAACGATCATTATCGCAAAGACAAGTCTTGTCAATGGGCGACTGATAGCCCAACTTTCTGAGAGTGTTTGGTGTGGTTTTAGTGATGTTGGCTGCGATGATGATGATGACCTTATTTATTCGATACCAGTGGTCGGCCCAATGGCGAAGGGCAGGCAATATAGTGGGTTATATAGGGTTTGCGATTGCAGTGGGCTGTTAGGTGTTTTATACGTTTATTAGGAGATCTGCTGCCCGCTCTCCTAGAGAACACTTAACCGATTTTTACGACTTTTATAGGCAACGAATTTTGATGTTTACGCAAGTATTACTAATTTTAAATAAAACTACTTTACGGATTTTATCGCGTTTGTATTAGATTTTGGATCGCCCGAAGTTTCATTATAGAAAATAAGTTTTCTGTAATAACGTTGACTTGTTGGACGTGAGACATCTTAGTCCGCTCGTCAAAAATCAAATACAAATGCGATAAAATCCGTAAAGTAGTTTTATTTAAAATTTTATAGAAGAAAGGGCTGGCGACAATTATGTTCTTATCCGTATCTCTATCTCTTATAGTAGTTATTATCTGCTATATACACAATTAAATTATGCATTTCTTTACAAATAGTGAGTCATAATTATATAACTTTTAAGAATCCACATAATTAAATGGCTTTGTTAGAAGCTATACAAATCTCATGAGAAGCCAATTCATCATGATCATTGCAGTTATATACGTCCCACTGTCGGGCTCAAGCCTCCTCTACAATGAGGGAAATTGAACTTATTATACAATGCTAGTCAAACAGGTTGGTATAGATTTTATTTCAAGTTTTTCTTCTTTTGCATAGATGCTATATTCGTATTATATCCCTTAGTCGTCTTTTATGATATCCATGGGCAAGATGGGGAGTGGTGAATTATTTTCTTATTCCGTCACCACATGGAATCAATTACTGAATATGAAATTATGTGTTACATATAGGTGTCTACTTGGACATACATATTACTGTGTATATGTCGTCATTATCATCAGCTTATCCGATATACACTGCTGGGCCTGGGCCTCCTCTACAATCAGATGGCAATTGTCCTCATATCCCACACTGGTCAGACGGTCCTTTTTATAGATGTTATCTGAATGTCATATCCCTCAGTCGTCTTTTACACCCAATGGTAAGAAAGATGGAGTTATGAATTGTATTCTTACTTCGAACGGATTTTAACTTTAACACAGCCAGAATAGGTTGCTAAATTAGCAAGCTATTTTGAACGTTCTCTTGAATGTTTTACTCGAATTGATGGCTCTTGATTGAAATTCGATATTTATGATCCAGTCGGTATTTAATATGTTTGATACTTAGTTTTTATTATTTGTTCTTTCTTACAGTTACATAATTCATGTAACTGTGAGAAAAACAAACCATAAGAAAGATCTTACTTTATGTCCCACCGATGGGATCGAGCTACACGATTTTTTTTTTCATATAGCATACTCCTTGTAATATTTTTGTTAATCTGTGTGGTGACGGAGTAAGATTACGATTCATCACCTCGTGGTCCACACCTTACTCGTGGGTAGTGGTGGTCGTTGAATAAACGAACAGTTTTTTTCGACTGTTTCTTTGCCGTGAACTAATAAACCAGTTTATAGTTGATGATAAACATGTTTACGTATGAACGGCTTCGCGAAACGGTCGTCGTATCAACGAATGACACGAACGCGACGACTTGCGACTATTCGAAAGCGCCCGAATCGGCCCGAACTTGGAAGACGAGATGCGCGCGCGCTCGCACGGCTCGCTACGCTTTTTACCCGCCCCGCAAACCTCACCGCCCGTAGGCGTGAATTGAGCCGAAATCATAACGCATAGATAGATTGATTGCAATTCATTGAACTCTGCTATCATGTGATGGGACTATCATTACATATTGAAGCGTCAATGTATATTGTACAATGAAACTGTTGTCTAATAAAATTCGTTGAAGTTTCGTTGTCCTTTACCAATGGACGATCAACGTACGTCATAATATAAACTAAACGTCTCGTCTTGTCTAAGCGTCTACGACGTAAACTAGTCGAAAATTAGACTGTTTATTCAACTAGTTTACCATCGACGATAAACGGTCTCGTTGCGTCGACTGTAAAATCGTCGACGACCCACTACTACTCGTGGGTGTTGTAAAAGACGACTAAGGAAATTGATACGCAGATAATATTTATGGAAGAGAAGGAAAACTCGAGATAAAACTCTATGCTGTGGTATTGGTCATGCTCACGGAAGGGTCTGCTTGCTACGATATATGTAGCTACGATGAGCGGGTCACTCCCTTCCCTCCATTGCGGTTGAGGGGAGTGATGGCTGCTCTAGTGGTTAGCTCGTGATCGGGTGGCGCTTGCGGGATCTGGTCCAGCCATGATACTTTTTCATTATATTTAATAATTATATCATGGTTCGAAAGACATCACACTGGAGCAGTAGGCATGTTGTTGTACGTAATTTTATTTAAAAAAATTATAAAGAAGACAATCTCTGAATTTCTTGCCGGATTTTCTCAGTGCGGTCGCGTGCCGATCCGGTAGTAATTTTTTTTTATTTTTTTTATTTCAAACGGTGGCAAACGAGCAAACAGTACACCTGATGGTAAGTATTGCTGCCGCTCATGGACCTTTACAAGGTCGTTGCCTACCGCGAAGAAAGTGAAGGGAGTGTGAATGCGTGCATTGAGGCTCGGTGATACCAACGGCACCACCAAAACCCTCCACACGCAAACACCCTCAGAAAGTTGGGCTTCCGACTCCCTCGCTCACCGAACGAAGCGCAGTAACAAATCGCTACTACTCAGACGTCGATTTTCTGCGAGAGTGTGGTACTGCCCCGGACGGACCGGCCCGCGGCTGTAGACAGATAACTGTCGACAGTGTGGTCCTACCACTCTGATTTAAGTTAAAATGTAAAAAAATTACAATATGTAAGTGCCCCGCGGGGTTTATACATAGTAAATAATTTGAATTTGCCAACACGTCTGACCAGCGTGTAGTAGGTCAAAATCCCTCCCATATAGGAGAAGGCCTGAGCTCAATAATGTGCCGTATATGGGCTGTGATGATGATGATATTAATGTTATCATCAACATGTCAGCTCATATATGTCCTATTGCTGGGCAAGAGTCTCCGCCACAATAGTAGGGCAATTGACCTACTGTACCACGCTAGTCAAATGGGTTGGTATCTTATATCTTTAAACGAGCAATTCTTGTAAATATATATATTTTCAGGATCTCGGAAACGGCACCAACGATTTTGATGAAACTTGGCATACTAGAAGATTCGGGTCCAAAAAATCGATCTAACTAGGTTTTATGTATAGAAAATGTTCTTTTGTCGGTGTTTTTAGCAAAACGTTACAATGACATTAGATTTTAAAAGAATATGAATTCAAATTTCGTTCTCAACGTCAAGAGTTACGGTAGCTCAGGTGAGACATTGACCGGTTTTAATTTTAGTTTTTGTGTGTCAAACAGCGTCGGATCAAATCTCGGTGTTATTATTATTCTCTTTTTGTAATTTTTTATATATTTTTCATTATTTATTTTTTATTAATATATCCCTAAATAAATTCTACAAAAATATTCCGAGCGAAGCTCGGTCAACCTGATATTATGGTTTCATTTTGGATTTAGCTTCTTTTGCATATATATTATGAGGATGTTGTATCCCTTAGTCGTTACGAATATAGTATTGTTAAGCTGCATATATTTGGTTCATCTCGACTACATTGTTCTGAAATTGGTTCTTGTATCTTAAAATTTTGTATTATATTTCGACTAATCCAATATCTAAGTTACCATTGAAATTCTGAATTAAACTTTAAGCCTTTATCTTATTGTAAAGTCACACGACTGACAGTTTTTGATAAAATGAATAAGCGAATTGGTTAAAAATAGAAGATACCAAATTCTTGAATGTGAATAATAGCAATTTACTACATTTCGTTAAGTGAGCAAAAGAGCCAGAGACTTTAGAGTCTCTCTCTCCAAATTACGATAATACTACTTATTATCAGGTGGGCCAATTGCTTATCTGCCACGACAGACAATAATAAAAAAGAAATATTTTAATTTTTATTTCTTTTATTTAAAATATTGCAATAAAGAAAGAAAAAGATGGATGAATATCTAAAATAAATACAGAATTTATTCTACATCTTTACATTGGTAGGCGTTGTTGAAAATAAAGAAATGAGTAACGGCAACGTTCTGTAAGCTTGGAGTTTTTCCTTTGTTCAACGGTTATGACACTGCCGACATTGTGCCCGTTCGTTCCGGACCGTGAAATTGTAGCTACGTTGTAAGGAAATATTACAAAAATCTCGCTGTTCCGATAAGTGCTCCGATTTTTCTATAATATTATTAATTTTATTGAGTATATCAAAGCGGATTTATTGGAGTGAAACTTAGCTCTTTCAGTTGGTGAGCAGGTTTCGGAACTAAATTTTGTAACATGTAACATTGAATTTTTGTATTTGCCTGTGTAGTAAATTAATATGTTTACGATTATTTTGTTATAAACCATGTATTTTAACTTTTTCAATTTATGTATGTATTAAATTATAATTTTTTACTGTTTGTCGTGGTAAACGAGCAAGCGGCGCACCTGATGGTAAATAATACTGCTTCTCATAGAATTTCGGCATACTAGGGTCACAGCTAAGCTTATTGCAGAAAAATGCTCTTCTTCAACCTCGTTTACAGAAGAACATATAATAGCGCTCGGGAAATGCAGCAGCAAGTAGTTAATCCCAGAAGGACACACGTGAGAGAAATGATTGTGAAAAAGTACAGTTGAAAACGCAACGTTTCCAGGTCAAATGGAACAACTAAACCAAGCTATTTATAAAACGATAAAGATTCATTAGTCTAGCATACTGATTGACTTATTAGCCTAATTTCCATATTTATTAAAAAAAAGGATCCTTCCTTTTGCGTCTATTGTCCCAAGGGGTATAATGTTATGGCATAATCGCCAAGCATGGCGAGTGTGCTAAGAACTGCATTTGGTATTCTAAGTTTTCAGATGAGTATGGTGGCCATTCACCTGGTATCATCAGGTCAAAGGCTCACCTTTCATTTATGTCCTATCACCAGACATAAGTATTCCATAGTGGTTAAGATACCGACGTACCGTGCTAGTAACGTGTGTTCGAAACCCAGGCAGGACCACACTTGCGATCCAAAAATTGTTGTTCTGAATCTGGATGTAATTTGTGTCCGTCAATATGTGCTTGTAAAGTCCTCCGCAACCCAAGGATTATTTATTTAGTGTTGTTTAAAAAAAAATCGGTTGTCTGTAAAGTCGGTTTACTGACGATAGTTGAACGTGACAACGTCATAAGAAAATACTGATGGAATGGTTTCATTTTTCAAAAGAAAATTTTAATTTTATTTGTTTGATAGATATTTTGTATGGATCAAGCCTTAAATGGAACGCCTCAGAGCGAGGTAACGACGCATACGTCATGTTTTTTTCGTGTGTGCGGCCGGCTCCATCGAATTGTAAGACGTTGTCACGTCAAAAAAGAAAAGAAAAATTGTTTACCTTCATATAACCAATCCGGAACACCATTGTGTATGCTTCCAGGTACTCCTGTATCAGTCACTCGGTACCCCGTTGAAGATCTAGGTGCCGGCCTGTAGTATATGTCGTAGTCTTTCACTGTGATAAGACCATGACCTTTAGGGGTCCACGCCGCGAGCAGAAGCGATGGCCCTTCGGTGATGACTCCACCTCCCACCTCGTCTGGTAAGGGTGTGAGCGGGTAAGATTCCCTGTGGATAAAACAGGTGTCTTAATACAATATACAATCTTAATACTAACTAATAATGTATAATAATTTCGTGTACTGATGGAGTAAGAATACAAATCACCACTCCCTATCTTGCCCGTGCATGTCGTAAGAGACTAAGAGATATAATATGCATTATACTATCTACGCAAGAGAAGGAAAACTCAAGATAAAACCCTATATCAACATGTCTGACCAGCGTGGTAGGGTAAATATTCCGCCTATCATGGCGGATGCTTGAGATCAGCAGTGGTACGTATATGAGCTGTGATGATGATGAGGATGAATCATTAGTATTATAAATGCGAAAATAAGATTGTTTGTTTGTTACGCTTTCACGCTTATATCACCAAACCGATTTCAAAAATTCTTTCACCTATGGAAAGCTAAAATATCAGGGAATAACATAAGTTATATTTTATCCCGGTATTTCCACGGGAACGGCAACTAAGCGGACAGAAACTGAAGTGAAACGAGGGCGGGTTGCTAGTAATATATTTATATATATAAATGATACTAACATGTCTGACCAGCAGGGTATAGTAGGTTAAATTCCCTCCCATTCTCGAAGAGGCCCAAGCCCTACAGTGGAACGTTTGTGGGCTGCGATCATGATGATGATGATATAAAAGAAAGTCGTGTTAGTTACACCATTTATAACTCAAGAATGGCTGTACAGATTTGGCTGAAAATTGATGGGGAGGTAGCTTAGAACCAGGAGACGGTCATAGGATACTTTTTATCACGTTCTTCTTCTTCTTCTCCTTAATGGCAATGAGCTATTTTCCATCCCCTTTGATCGCGTTCCCATGTGACGTGACATAAAATGTCAAATAGATTTTTTTTCGTTTCTGTTTGTCCATTCGGACAGGCAAAGGGATCAAAGACCATACAGCCAAGTCTGATACAATTTTCTTCATATTATTTAACATTTCTTTATATAGAATAGCTTATTTATAGTCATGTCCGTCAGTAAGTTAAGTCGTTACCATTAATTAGACGCTGAAAACATAAATGATTTCTCTGGAAATTTTGGTAGAATATGAAAATGCACGTAAACCACTCTTATATCACATTCATCACACTTCAGCACCTTAACTGTATTATATTACATAAAATATCAGCAAAAATATTCAATCATCATCATCATCATCTTGCTCTTATCCCAATTACTTGGGGTCGACGCAATATGTCATCTGTTTTGACATATTGCAAAAAGTTTCGGCAATGACTTTTATGACCGGCCGCCTGCCTGACGTCAACCCTCCTTGGGAATGTAATCGTTGACCCAAATGGTACCAGATGGAGTTGGTCCGGGTCCATCTAGGGCTCTTAGTCGTCTTTTACGACACCCACGAGCAAAGCAAGGGTTGGTAGTATTCGAAGCCGCTACCACACAGCAAGAGCTTAATATGACATTTTCATATTCTCACCGAAACTCATGTCAAAGAGAATACAAGTCACTATGAAACGTAGGATAACAAAAACGCATTTGATATGTAATAACAAAACGCAAATGACAGCTAAACGTAATTTTGTCTGTAGTTAGGTATGGTTGAAAATTTGATAATTATAATTTTGTCAGAAATCAATATCTTATCAGTGATTTGGATTCTCTTTGAATCATCATTAACAATGCTGCGACCAAGACGATCAAATCTTTCCCGACAAAGCCGTGATGGTTCTTCCATTAGAGACTATATATTCGGCAATTTAGAAAATATATTTAAGAAAAAAATTAGGGCGGTACGAAGTCCGCCCGGTCAGCTAGTATAATATAAATGATGGTTAGCATAGCAGCTTGTACATGGGCTGTGGGGTTCCAGGTTCCTCCATAATATGAGGGAAATTGACATATTACCTATACCACGCAGGTTTGGCTTTACCTCGAATTTTACTTCTAATGCATAGATGTTATATGCATATTTATTCCTTTCATGATACCCTTTTTTTTGGGGTGGATTGCGGTCAGCGCACTAGTCGCAGCACTCCGTCCGGGGCGACAGAGGGGCGTAAGCACGCACAACCGCAACCCACCCAAACACCACGTCGCCTTCGTCGTTGGACCGACCACCGGAGCAGGGTTACTTGTCGTCAGTGGTCGGCCCGACGGAATACCCCCTGAAGAGTACCCTGCCATCGACCGACGTCCCCCCATTGGGGAGGACGTCGGTTTCATGATACCCTGTAAGTTGATGTGAGCTGAGATAATAATGAAGCGCATTATAAATAGTATAATTTATGTAGAGAAATATATACGTCCGTGTGGTGACGGAGTAAGAATACAATTCATCATTACCTTGTCCGTGGATCGTCGTAAAAGACGACTAAGGAATATACACGTATAACATTTATGTAAGAGAAGGTATACTCAAAACAAAGCCCTATACCAATGTCTCACCAGCATGGTATAGTAAAGTGCCCGACGGCGACCGAAGCCCTGGGACAGGGATGTCGAGAGGTGAGGGTACCCGAAAGGGTATGCCGTCGGGCCGACCACTGAGGGCAAGGAACTCGGCACTGGTGGTCGGTCCAACGACGAAGGCGACGTGGGTACGGGTGGGTTATGGGCCCGCGCGCCGTCCTTTCGTCGCCCCGGACGAAATAGACCGCGTGTGCGCTTACCATAGCGAACCCATAAAAATAAATGGTATAGTAAGCTCAAATCCCTCCTATCGTGGAGGAGGCTCGAGCCCAGCAGTGGGACGTATATGAGCCTAGATGGTGAATATAGCTAAAATAACTCTTGGATAGTGGGCTAATAATAGTATTAACAAAACTATTAGTTGTTGTTAGTATAGCGCCTAAAATTGTCGCTCAATCAAGTTAACTTAACTTGTTTGAGGGAAAATTCAATTCCGTTAGTTTCGGACGTGACATTCACGTTTTCATAACGTGATAAACTACTGGCATAAAATGAAGTCAACCTTGTCGTGTATTTTTTACAATGACATACAAGTCTTTTTTTAAATTACGATTTATTTTCAGTTAATTTATTTTATATTTTATAAATAAAACATAGTTTACAGCGTTCAGTGGACCGCCCATGACCATGAACGAACGTAAAGTAGTTTTATTTATAACTAGCAATCCGCCCTCGCTTCGCTTCGGTTATAGGTTATAGTCGTTTTACCCGCGTAGTTCCCGTTCCCGTGGGAATACCGGGATAAAATATAGCCTAGTTTACGCCCTGATATTATAGCTTTCCATTGGTGAAAGAATTTTTGAAATCGGTCCAGCCGTTTTGAAGATTACCCGGAACAAACAGACAGACAGACAAAAATTTTTTAATTGCTATTTTAGGCATAGGTGTCGTGCAAATAACCGTGTGAGCATGAAAAAAGCCTATTATTTTGCCATTACAAACAGACACTCCAATTTTATTTATTGGTATAGACTAGCAACCCGCCCGCGCTTCGCTTCGGTTGCAGTCGCCTTACCCGCGTAGTTGCCGTTCCCGTGGGAATACCGGAATAAAATATAGCCTATGTTACTCAGGGATAAAGTAGCTTTTCAATGGTGATAGAATTTATGAAATCGCCACAGTCGTGTTTGAGTTTATTCATTACAAACATACACACAAGAATACAAATTTTTCCTCTTTATTAGTGTAGATGATTTATTTTAAGGTAATTATATTATACTTCATAAACAAAACTACGGATTTTATCACGTTTGTATTTGATTTTTGATTGCCCGACATTTCGAACGCTTTACAACGTTCAGCGGACCATGTGCGCCCGTGATCATGAACGAACGCTTCGCTTCGGTTGCAGTCGCCTTACCCGCGTAGTTGCCGTTCCCGTGGGAATACCGGAATAAAATATAGCCTATGTTACTCAGGGATAAAGTAGCTTTTCAATGGTGATAGAATTTATGAAATCGCCACAGTCGTGTTTGAGTTTATTCATTACAAACATACACACAAGAATACAAATTTTTCCTCTTTATTAGTGTAGATGATTTATTTTAAGGTAATTATATTATACTTCATAAACAAAACTACGGATTTTATCACGTTTGTATTTGATTTTTGATTGCCCGACATTTCGAACGCTTTACAACGTTCAGCGGACCATGTGCGCCCGTGATCATGAACGAACGTAAAGTAGCTTTATTTATAATATGTAATACTCGCGTAAACATCAGACATCATAATATTATATTGCAGCAATTAATTATATTGTTCCAAATTTTATCTCTTGATAGATTTTTAGGATTGTGAATCGAATTAGTACCAAAGGATTACGGCCCCTATTATCTTAATCGTCTTACTAATCTAACTCCATTCGTCTGTCTATACGAGGGATGTTACTCGTGAATACTTGCGACTATATATTTAAATTTTTTACAGCGTACATTTCTATTGGCGCTGTAGCTATATATCATCATTTCAGCCTATCGCCGTCCACTGCTGGACGTAGGCCTCCTTCATGTTACGCCAGAGAGTGCGGCCCTGTGCTGCTTGCATCCAACGACGCCCAACTTGTTTCACCAGGTTGTCGGTCCACCTAGTGGAGGGCGTCCTACACTGCGTCGTCCGATTCGTGGTTGCCACTCGAGAACCTGTCTTCCCCAGTGGTTGTCGGTTCGTTGAGCGATGTGGCCTGCCCATTGCCACTTCAGCGTGCTAATTCTTCGTGCTATGTCGGTTACACCCGTTCTTCTGCGGATTTCCGTATTTCGGATTCTATCCCACAGAGAAATGGTGAGCATAGCCCGCTACATAGCACGCGGCGCAACTTTCAGCTTGGTTATGAGGGCATTTAGGGACCACGTTTCCGTGTCGTAAGTCATCACTGGTAACACACACTGATCATAGACCTGTGTTTTTCAGCTATATATAGTAAAGAAAAATCCGGCTAAGTACGAGTCCGAGAATCTCACGGAAGGAGGCGGCGGATCGTGTGCGAGTAGAGCTCCTATTCGACGACACGTTCCGCCGCCGGCGACTTTGGCGGCGCAGGCGCGAGTATCTGCGCCTAATGCCGCCCTAGCCGAAGCCGCGGGTGATTGGACCGGGGAATTGTCCGTCACTCGCAGGGAGGCTGACCGTGCGACGGCGACCGACGCCTCAGTCCCCGACAGACGTCGAGAGGTGAGGGTACCCGAAAGGGTATTCCGTCGGGCCGACCACTGATGACAAGTCACCTCTGCTCCTGTGGTCGGCCCAACAACGAGGTGACATGGGTACGTGTGGGCTATGGGCCCGCGCGTCGTCCTTTCATCGCCCCGGACGGAACGGACCGTGCGTGCGCTTACCATCCATAAAAAAAAAGTACGAGTCCGAGGCGCGCACCAAGGGTGCCGTACCATTCTATAAATCTATAAAAATCGCGTTTGGTGTTGGGAGCCCCCGCCTAAATAGTTATTTTATTTTGGTTTTAGTATTTGTTGTTATAGCGGCAACAGAAATGAAGGTATATAAGCCGAGAAGATAATGATGATGTATAATATAAAAAAACTATTTTTAACCGGTTTTCTTTTTAAAAGCATTTCATAAGTATATTGGTTAATTTTAAATTCTAGGATAAGATTTTCTAGCTGACACAATAGACGTTGTTCTGTATAAATCTAAAATATTAGTATAAGGAATTTTCCTTGAAATCGACACCAGCCCCACCAACCGAGTCCAACTGTGTATGTGTGTATGTCATTGAACGCCTCCTAAACGGCTGGATCGATGTTGATGAAACTTTTTGTGTGTGTTTAAGAATGGTTTAGATTGACAATTAGACCCGGTAGGTGTCGATGTTCGGTCAGGACAATAACATGAAACAATAACACTTGAGAACGACTTTACCGATTTCGTCCATCTTTTTTTTTAAGTTTTCTAATACTTTTTAAAAGGATTTTACGGAAAAAAATATTAAGAGAGTTGCGTAGAAAATTAGAAAATTTAAGAAAGCTTAACGACTATATAAACTTTTCTAATGTAACCTTTTTCGACTATATAAACTGTTCTATCTTCATTATAAATAAATCTTCTGTTCGTGTGTTTGTAATTGAACTCTTTCCAAACAGTTGGACCGATCTTGATGGTTTTTTGTGGCTATTCCGATAGATATGAGAATGGTTTAGATTAATAATTGGAACCGGTAGGTGACGCTGCGATCGATTTCAAGGAGAATTTCCTTTACTATATTTTTAGATTTGAACAGCGTCTGTTGGGTCAGCTAGTATACATATAAAGATTAAATATGTGGTTGACTGAGCTTCACTCGGTATATTTTTGTTGAATTTATTTAGATATATATATTAATAAAAAATAAAAATTAAATAATGAAAAAAAATATCAAAAAATACAAAAAAAGAACAATAAAACACCGAGATTCGAGCCGACGCTGTTTGAATGCCAAAACAAAAACACTGGACAACTTCCTGACTGAGCTATCGCCACTCTTGACGTTGATGGCGAAATTTGAATTCATATTCTATTGACATTTTGTCATTGTATTGTTTAGCTAAAAAGACCGCCAAAACAATATTTTCTATAAATAAAACATAGCTAGATCGATATTTTGGCCCCGAAACCTCTAGTATGACAAATTTCATCAAAATTGTTGGAGCCGTTTCCGAGATCCTGAAAATATATACAAGAATTGCTCGTTTAAAGATATAAGATAAAACTTATATGGATATGCATGTTGAGTTGCAAAAGCAAGTGAAGAGACGTGACTATAGGCAGTAAAGAGTGCACAGATGGTGTAGTGGTTAAAATACCGACCTACTATCCGAGTGTCATGGGTTTGAATCCCACGCAGGACAACACTGCGATCCACAAATTGTTGTGCTAAGTCTGGATATAATTTGTGTCCGTTAATTATATGTTTGTAAACACAAGCATTATTAATTTCTTAGTGCAAGGTATCTTTAAAAAAATGATGGGAATGCTGAGATGTAAGTGTCGCTTGATGATAATTGTTTAAATAAAGAATTACCATATTTAGGGAAGTTTACGACTGAACGCTTGGATAGGACGGGGACGAAAGTAATGCTATTACGAAAGTTTTAAGTATGAATATCGAAATCTTTAGCCGTAAGTGAAGATCAAAGAAAAGACGAATGGATTGCGTGAATCATGACATGACTAGAGATTAGATAAACACAAAAATGAACTCTAATACGATGGTAGTGAAAACGATAATTTATCCATTTCATTTATAAACCTTTTTTTTTCAGATTCGCTTAAGTTTCTCGAACACTGTCCAGACGAGTTTGCGCCTGATGCCGCCCTAGCCGAGGCCGCGGGTGACTGTACCCGGGAGTTAGTCCGTCCCCCGCCGAGAAGCCGACCGCGCGAGTAAAGACCGACGTCCTCCCCGAGGGGGGGACGTCGGTTGATGGGAGGGTACTCCTCAGGGGGTATTCTGTCGGGCCAACCACTGACGACAAGTAACCCTGCTTCGGTGGTCGGTCCAACGACAAAGACGACGTGGTGTTCGGGTGGGTTGCGGGTGTGCGTGCTTACGCCCCTCTGTCGCCCCGGACGGAGTGGTGCGAGGAGTGCGCCGACCGCAATCCACCCCCAAAAAAAGGCTAGCTGGATTTGTCGACCTCTTTCATGAAATTGGATCTACCTAACATAGTGTTCGACAACTTCGAGAATCGGATTCACAAAGAGTACTGGTACAGGAATGTCATGGGCGTTAGACATGACTTTCGTCTTGTTCATGTTCAATCATAGACCTAATAATCTTATATTTTTTTTTATTGCCAATGGTGGCAAACGAGCAGGCAGCACACCTGATGGTAAGTGATCCTGCCGCAAATGGACCATTGCAACACCAGGGGCACAGCGAGGCCATTGCCTACCGTGAAGAAAATACTCTTCTTAAACCTCGTTTAAAGAAGGACATGTCATAGCGCTTGGGAAACACAGCAGCAGGTAGTTCATTCCAGAGCCTACACGTACGTGGGAGAAATGATCGCTGGAAACGTACAGTTGAAGACCATATCGTTTCCAGGTGAAATGGATGAAACCTGCTGCGGTGACGAGTGGTACGTTGGTAAAACGGTGACGGTGGTACCAAGTCAAACAGTTCCTCAGAGCACTCCCCATGAAAGAGCCGATAGAGTACACAGAGTGACCCAAAGTCTCGCCGCCGCTCCAGTGACTCCAATCTGTCTGTAAGATTGGGATCCCCGACGATTCGAACAGCACGCCTTTAGAGGGCTTCAAGTGGGTCTAGCTGATATTTAGGCGCGCCTGCCCAGAGATGTGAGCAGTACTTCACATGAGGACGAACTTGCGCTTTGTATAGTACAAGGCGCTGTCGCCGTGTGAAGTACTGCCTGGCTCTGTTCAGAACGCCCAACTTTTTGCTAGCCAATTTGGCTTTGTCCTCCAAATGACTCCCAAACTGGACTTTGTTCCATATTTCGACGCCGAGGATACCAATACTGTCGGCAATTTGGAGAGTTACTCCTTGGAACTGAGGTGCCATGACAAACGGGTCCTTCTTTGCAGTGAGTTGTACTAGTTGAGAAACCCTGTCGAGGTCATTGAGCATAGTGCCAAGGTACTCCAGGGATTTGTCATGGCTACGATATAGTCAGTAAATCAAAGTTGAGTGATCTATTCGCCGCTGATATTAATGCCGTATTGCGATTGACCTTTTCCGTATGGTGACGGAGTAAGAATACAATTCATCACTCCTCTTTTGCCTTTGGGTGTCGTAAAAGATCACTAATTGTGCATATAACAATAATGTAACAGAAAGAAAACTCAAAAGAAAACCCTGTCTGACCAGCATGATATAATAAGGTCAATTTCCCTTTTATTGTAGAGGAGGCACCAGCCCAATAGTGGGACATATGTATATGAGCTGAAATGATGATGATGATTGCAATCGACCTTAGGTAATTCGGATACAAACAGGATGTGTTAACGCTTGTACGTTGTATTTAATGTTTTGTGACTGTTCGTACTGGAGCAACTTTTATAAACAACATAAGTTTTAAATTTCTTCATTCTTCTTCATCTCAGCTTGCAAAAGTCCCACTTTTGGGCTCGAGTCTCCTCTATAACAGGAGGAAAATTGAACTACTATACCACGCTAGCTAGACGTGATGGCATACGGTTTTATGTCGAGTTTTCCTTCTCTTACACAGATGTTATCTGCATGTACGCTGTTTACGATATCTATGGGCAAGATAGGGAGTTGTCAGTTGTATTATTATATACCTATATGTCGTGGTACGTAATTTTGTTTAAAAAAATTAGTAAATAAATAATAATAAACAATCCCGCTCAGTTTCTTGCCGGATTTTCTCAGTGTATTCGCGTTCCAATCTGATGGTAATTTAAAGTAAAATTACACTATCAAAGTACCTTCACGGGGTTTGTGCACAATAAATGATTTGAGTTGAATTTATTCTTACTCCGTCACCACAAGGAAGGCGAAATTATTTTAGGTCACAGAATTATTTTATAAGTAAATTATAGCAAATACCACTTGACTATCCAAAGCACTCTGAATATACGGTGACAAAAGAAAATGTACAAAAAGGCCTCAATCCAAGACACCATTGCGTTGAATTAAAGGACTCGTTTTCACTTTCACAGCGATGGATATGGTTTATATTTTTCTCTGCAACAAAAGGACGAAATGCTCGAACGAAAACAATGGCGGTATTACGAGTTTTTTTTATGTTGTTCAATATAACAATTACTATTAAATAAAATTTTCTGATATAAATTTTATTGAAGTAAAACTTCGTTAAGCAAAGTAAAATTTTTTGAAGTGTATTTGCCGTGTGGTGACGGAATAAGAATACCATTTTAGAAAATGTCAAAACAAAGAATAAAGCAAACTAGGAACGTACTATCTTATAACGCACTTCTATTACAAGTACCACAAGAATGATGTTTAAACAACCGCATAAAGCAACAATTTTAAACAATTTTGACGCTTTTGTTAGGTATAAATACGGTTGTGAATTCTTTAGTTACGAAAATGTTTAAGGGTTCAAGCAAAACACCTTAGTATAGCGAGTGTAGTGTTAAAGTCTCGATTTATGAACATATTAGCTTTTATGTGAGCCTGGTACCTGCGATTACGTACTGTACACTGTTTGTACAGGATTTTGTGTACTTTACAATATATGTACATACATTACATATGTAGATTCAATCCCATTCAAACACTTATATGTATAATACATACATATATTCACGCCTCCTTCCCGTGGCGTATGCAGAGGCCATTTCCCTCCACTTGCTACGATCTTAACATACCGCTTTCGCCTCCTCCACATTCATTAATCACCTCATACATCTTCTTCAATTTAAGGTACTTATGACCTGGTCGTTCTTAAGGACGTCCTCAATTTGGACGTGGAAAGTCCGCCCTGGTCTTCCAACACTTTCATTTACATTCGCTCTGTAAATTTTGCTTATTAGTCCTATTAATTCTCTCTATATAATACATTATATATTTATAATACACTAGTAACCCGCCCTCGCTTCGCTTTCAGTTGCCTTACTCGCATAGTTCCCGTTCCCGTAGGAATATTGGGCTAAAATATAGTCTATGTTACTCACTGATATTATAGGTTTCCATTGATGAAGGTGAGGAATTCCATCATATGCAGATGAACAGAAGAATTATATCATCATCATCATAGAGTCTTTTGTCGTCCACTGCTGGATGTAAGCTTCCATCATATTCAGAAAGTACGATCGCGTAGGAGTGGGAAGTGCAGTAATTGGCACCAGTTGCAGGCAGTATGGTACGTTTACTAGGAGCTGCTTCTCGCTCTTCTGGTGAGACTCTGTGCTGATTTTTACGACGGATAAGTTAGGGATGATGACAATTGTATTCCTATCATCGTCACTCGTGTTGAAATGATATAAAGGATATTCTATCTTTATATTATTGCTTTGAGGAGCGAGCCTGCCCATTGTTATTTTAAGTGTTAATATCTGGTTGACCGAGCTTCGCTCGGAATATTTTTGTCGAATTTATTTAGATATATATTAATAAAAAAAAAAATGAAAATTATATAAAAATTACAAAAAGAGAATAATAACACCGAGATTCGAACCGACGCTGTTTGAATGCCACAAAACCCAAAATTAAAACCGGCCGTCTCCCCAACTGAGCTATCGTAACTCATGACGTTGACAACGAAATTTGAATTCATATTCTTTTAAAATTTAATGTCATTATATTGTTTTACTAAAAACACGGACAAAACAACATTTTCTATAAATAAAACCTAGCTAGATAGATTTTTTGGACCCGAAACCTCTAGTATGCCAAGTTTCAACAAAATCGTTGGAGCCGTTGCCGAGATCCTGAATATATATATACAAGAATTGCTCGTTTAAAGATATAAGATTAATTTGAATACAAGCAGGATGAAGGTTATAGGTACAGTCTATTTGTTTAATAATTTTGCAATATATTAAGATTCTTAAATCAATATTATACCTTTGAAATGCTATCGGCAAATAATATACTAAATGTAAATTTAACAAACCGGCTCCATATTACTTTCCATTACTTATCCGAAACAATAAATTACCGACAACGAAATATTACTCAGCGAGGAAACCACAAAAGAAGGAAACCAAAAAAAGGAAAAAGTTCGCCTTGAAAGTAATTAAACCTTTTTCGTTCGTATGCCACAAACATTGGCAAATTCTAAATTTCAAATTCGCAACGACCGAACTGAAACTAAAGGAAAATTGAGGGACCACAGCTCGTCGAATCATAAAACTTTCCTTTTGTAGTGGTTTGCACAATAGCTAACAATATACAAATTAGCACAAGGGGCAACTCGGCTAACTTTAAATCAAATTTGGAGCGATTTATCTAATGGATAATGGGTAGACGATCTAGTGACAAACTAGTTATAGTGAGATAGATTAATAATTACTGCTGTGGGATTAAGGGATCGATCGAGTAGACCCTAAGATTAGAAACTTCGCTTAGAATCAGCCCATTTGTACTAAATTAATGGAGTAAATATAGTTTGACCTTAGAATAATAACGTATAGAAGGATAGTGTCGTTACTTTGAACATTCTAAACATGAATCTAAAAATACTACATGCGTGCAGACAATTATACACGTACACACGCACACCACTATACGAATTATGAAATCAAATTATGTTTCTATTAACATTAATCGTTGAAATACGTTTAAAAGTAATATTAAAAACCTTTTCATGTTTTTCATATGTGTTGTGACACCATTTAAATGCACAAATCGTCATAATTACCTATTTATTTTTTAAGATTTGCGTACGTACGTGCAGTATCGTGACATTGTACATTACGGCACGGTTCCGGCGTAAGCTCCATTAGGCTTCAATTGAAATGCTTCACTTTTTGTGTGCGAACTTACCTTCTATATGTTATTATTCTAAGGGTTTGACGTATAAATCTATATGTGACTAGTGCAGAAGTTCTTAAACTTTAAAGATAACGAAACACAAACCAAATACTTTTTGTAAATAAAATTACGGATTTTATCGCGTTTGTATTTGATTTTTGATTGCCCGATGTTTCGAATACTTTACAGCATTCATAGGCAAGCCCATACAAGCCCATACAAAAGTGATAAAATCCGTAAAATATTTTTATTTACAACGTGTAATACACGCACAACATCCGAAATCTAATACCATTTATTTTATGGAACCCTATATCAAAGGATAATACATTTGAACTGGGTGAGTTAGAGTGCAAGTGAGGGTTGAAGTCCGCCGCGCAACATCTTGCATTGTCACTGGCTACATGCTGTGCCATAGTCGGAAATGAATTCTTGCTATTTACCTACTTACATAATAGTAATAAGTAAGCTCACATATAGGTTCCTTAAGCTATGTCAAATCCGTGGTGCTATACTGCTGCTCTTTATGTAGCTGCAAATCCCCTTATTTACTGACTTATTAGCCTATTTTGCTTCATGTCTCTCGCTTTGTATAGGGGGGAAGTGGAATCTTTCCAACTCCTTGTGTTTTTCTTTTCTAATTGAATTTGTTGCGGGTTCCAAGACAATTAAAAGCGTTACCCGGGACTTCTTGAGGGTTAAACCTCGGTATCTTATACGGAGACTATTGTGGATCCTGGCTTACAGGAGTTATAGTGGTGGGAATGTGTGTTGGGATTAGTCCAAAAAAAAATTTAATAAGTTCTTCTCATCACTAATTTTGCGTTAATTTAAAATAATATTTGTAATTGTGGTATTATTTTATAGCCAAATTACTAAAATTAAAAGCTATTTCATTTTGGCGGCACCCTGACTATTCTGTGTAATACCTAGCATCCGCGGAACACACTTTGGGTATCCCTGGACTAGCGTGTTATTCTCTCTATCGATCTATCTATGGGCTAGTGATTATAGTTGGTGTTAAAATTTGCTAAAAATAATGCTGCTGCGTATTCTCCTGGAACGATCTCTCCGTTTCCATAAATTTTATTTAGCCTAAATGGCTGGACGGATGTTGATGAATTTTTTATGTGTGTTCAAGGGGATTCGAGAATGGTTTAGATTCACAATTGGACCCGGTAGGTGGCGCTTTATTTGAACAGAACAACATCTGTTGGGTCAGCTAGTGTACTATAAAAGAAGAGTACATATTGAGTTGACCCCAAGTAATTAGGATAAGAGCAGGATGATCATTAATTTTCCGTGTGGTGACGGAGTAAGAATACAATTCGCTGAACCCTCTCTTGGCCGTGGGTGTCGTAAAAGACAACTAAGGGATAAGATATGCATATAACATCTATGTAACAGAAGGAAAACTTGAAATAAAATCCTATGTCAACACGTCTGACCAGCGTGGTTATTGTAGGTCAATTTCCCTCCTATTGTAGAGGAGGCTTGAACTCAACAGTATATGAGCTGAAATGATGAATGATTAATTATCAAAGCTCAGAAACAAATGTTTTCAACGTCATACATTATAAAATAACAATTTTAGAACTTCCTGCATAACGTTAATTTTAGTAATTAAAATACAACAAAAACTAATATTCTCAAAGTAAAACGTTTTATTACGACACGTTGACGACACGTTGCCGACTAGAGTTCTACACGGTGCATGCTTATATTTAAAATGATTCGTCTACCCATCGCAGTATTTACGTGTACTGTTATTATATCCATACTAATATTATAAATGCGAAAGTAAGGATGTTTGTTTGTTTGTTTGTAACGCTTTCACGCTTAAACCATCGAACCGATTTCAAAAATTCTTTCACCAATGGAAAGCTATAATATCAGGGAGTAACATAGGCTATATTTTATCCCGGTATTCCCACAGGAACGGGAACTACGCGAGTTTAAGCGACTGAAACCGAAGCGAAGCGAGGGCGGGTTGCTAGTAGGTAATATAATCAAGGGGCAATAATAGTATAAAATGAGTGTTCAAATAGTAGCATGAAATATAAAAATAGGCCATGCCCATTAATTAAGTCATGCAATTGTCATTCCCTGTGACTTAATCATTATCAATTCTAACGGCATTTCTTTCTAATTCGATGACGACATTTCAGGATTGGATGAAATCCCTAACCGAGGCCGCGGGTGAGGCTGACCGCGCGACAGCGACTGACGTCACGGGAAAGGGACGTTGAGAGGAAAGGGTACCCCACGGGGGTATTCGGTCGGGCTGACCAATGACGACAAGCAATTCGGCACCAGTGGTCGGCCCAACGACGAAGACGATGTGTCACGAGTGGGTCATGGGGCCACGCGCCACCGCTCTGTCGCCCCAGACAGAGCCGGGCGACAGGTGTGCTGACTATTGAAAAAAAAAGATTGGATCAAATGCCAGGTGATTCTTTACGACTATTTCAAGATATAAGTAAGATAAGATGTAAGTATTAAGAAGAGCTGGAATTATATTTATTACTTACTGAAACACAAACTTTCACACATGTTCCAGAACATTAATTTAAAGGGCTCTTAGAATAATTGTAATGAAAAGTGATAAATAAAAGTTCATGATGATTTTTATTATTAAAATGGTAATATTTTACGATTTAATATACCCATAATCAACCCTTTCTTGTCCGTGAGTGTTGTAAAAGATGACTAACAGATTACAATACAGATAATTTATGCAGGAGAAGGAAAACTTGAAATAAAACCCTATGCCAACCCGCCTAACCAGCGTGGTATAATAGGTCAATTTGCCTCCCAGTGTACAAGAGGTTCGAGTCTAGCAATATACGTCCCGTATATGAGCTGTGATGATAATACAAATAACTTTAAAAAATATACGAGTGTGGTGCCCGTTGTGGTTTAGAATCCGGAGCAAATGCGCGTGGTAGTCAATAAGTCCCACTTAAGTTAATGGCTACTAGTACTTAGACTCATCGCATTATCATCATCTCAGCCCATATACGTCCCAATGTTAGCCTCAGGCCTTCTTCACTATGGGAAGGAAATTGACCTACAATATCATGTTGGTCAGACGTGTTGGTATAGGGTTTTGTTTCAAGTTTTCCTTCTCTTGCATAAATATTATATGCATATTATATCCTGGCATCCACAGGTAAGGAAGAGAGTGGTGAATTGTATTCTTAATCCGTCACCACACGAAAATGTATATCGGTAGGGTACGTAAACTACTACGATACAAATATCGTATCGGCTCCGTGTCGTATATAGAAAAAGGTCATACGATAAGTGATTAAATACACTAAAATTAACGTGAAGTTTTTCGAGCTGACGTCGACGCGACCTTCATCTGTTAGTCGTTAGGCTTTGTTAATTCAGTTCAATAATTAATTACACCCAACAATGGCTACGCAGTTAGTAAAGAGTATAATTACGGTCAAAATATATAGCTTTTTAGATTATTTTATAGGACTTTATATAATTTGTTGGTTGTTCGGAGCACGTTGTTGGGTTTGAAGTTTTGGAGATTTTTAGTATCGGGTGCTATTATCTGTGTGGTGACGGAGTAAGAATACAATTCACCACCCTCTAACTTGCCCATGGGTGTCGTAAAAGACGACTAAGGGATATAATATGCATATAATATCTATAAGAGAAGGAAAACTTGAAACAAAACCCTGTACCAATCTGTTCAACCAGCATGATATAGTAAGGTCGATTTCCGATCAATAATGGGATGTGTATGGGTTGACGATGGCTGATGATGATAATGAAGATGTTGCTATTGGTTTTAGGATTTGTTAAATCATCTCGGTTGATGTAAGTCTTGCTGGGCTCGAGCTTCCTCCACAATAAGAGAGCAATTGACCTACTATACTATGCTGATCAGACGTGTTGGTATAGGATTTTATTTTGAGACTTTCTTTTTTATCGTGCAATTATTATGCCATCTGCAATATTTAATCGACTTAAAAAAAGGAGATTTCTCAATTCGACGGTATATATACTTTTTTTTATGTTTGTTCACGGATAACTTCGTCTTTTATGAACCGATTTTGAAGATGCTCTTTTTGTTGGAAAGGGTACCCTTCCCAAATAGTCCCATGAAAATTTTATCGAAATCGAAGAATCATTTTTTGAAAAATCAACAAAAATCCAAAAAAATATTTACATTGTCTACATAATTGAAGACCTTTATTTGCAAAAAATAATTATATATCCTTTAGTTGCCTTGTACGATGGCCACAGGCTAGAAAAGGTGTGGTGAACTGTATTCTTACTCCGTCACCACATGAAAAGATTATGGCCATATGCATATTCCTTAGTCGTATTTTACAACACTTATGGCTCTGATAGAGAGTGATGAGTTGTATTTTTACTCCATCACTACAATGTAAAGTTCTCATCATCATTTCAGCCCATATAAGTCCCACTGTTGGGCTTAGGACTCCTCCAAAATGGAAGGGAAATTGACCTTCTATTCAGAAAATGTTTTTACAGCTGCTACGAAATAAAGTTTAATAAGAAATTTCCAATATTTTGAGAAAGTTGTAGAATCTTCTTTACATTATATGTATTTACTTACATTAGATGCCTATTGATTGCTATTTTAAGATAACTTTTATACCTGAGTTACCTACGGATAATTTTTGCTCATCAAAAGGTATTTCATAGAGAAGTGGGGAAAGGGCTAGGCGGGTCAGGGCCTTACTACCTGTTATTTCGTAGCAGCTGTAAAAGCGTTTTCTGAGAACCTTTATCATAGTAATGTATATTTTTTTACATCATCAGAAAGAAGAGGTTTCAACAAACAAAAAACCTACCGACTTTTTAAAAAAATCTGATATTATGACGTTAGAATTTTCGATTGAAAATTGGGGTGCTTTTTCGAAATTAAGTCAAAATAAGGTGAAAATATAAATATTTTGAATAAAAAAAATTACAGTGTGTTTGGGACATAAAAAGGTAAGGTTAATTTTTTTTTGTATAAGATAAAATAAAAAAACGAAAACTTGGTTATTTGAATTTTTTACATACATTTTGAGGTTATATGAAAAAGTATAAATGCAAAAGTTGTAGATCTCTTTATTACCTACAACTTTGTCAATTATTTTTTTCCATAGGACTTGTAGCTTTGCCGGAAATCAAAATAAACTGTTTTATACCCTTAAAAACTCACCCTTCCACTTCCCGACCTCAGATCGCTCGTAAATTATTTTTCCTTTCATTTTGTTACATTTTCTTCTTTTTCCAATAAGTTTCATCCTACTATAATTTTTTTTTTCACTTTTTATCACTTTCAGCCCTCGTCTATATATATTTTCTTTGGCTATATTAATCCGTGCGCTTGATAAAGTTAAGATGTGTAAGTTTACATCATTACCCACGGGGTAGGGTGATTACCCTTTACAGTAATTAAAACGGAGTTGATGTAACGACGCTTAGCTCGGCTTCAACTTAATATACTTGTGTGAACGTATGCTTACCCTTATTTACTTAACCTTCAAATTAATTAAATCATACTATTTATCTTGAACTTGCATTTTCTTATGCTAACTTATAATGTGTACTATATCTTTAGATTATAGAAGCTATTTATTTAGGGGGAAATAGTCTTGGAATAATTTGTGGACTTTAGTTATTAAGTCCTGAAAAAATAAAGATTTTAATTTAAATGTTTATAATCTGGTGCGTAATCTTTTGCATTATATTTAATATTTTTATTATATCGTGGTTCGAAGTAGTTAATTTATTTAGTTATTTATTTAGTTATATTTATATGTTCAGAGAAACGAGGCATATTGATTTAGAAGAAAAAAATAGAAAACCGCCGATTTTCGTTCCAGACCTTCACTGGTTTTATTTTTTAAAGTCAACACACTACACTAAGAAAATAATCCTTGTATAGCAGACACAAATTACATTCAGATTCAGAACAACGGTATAGTTTTTTTTTTTTTGTGGGTGGGCTGCGGTCGGCGCGCCTCCGCACCATTCCGTCCGGGGCGACAGAGGGGCTTAAGCACGCAACTCCCGCAACCCACCCGAAAACCACCTCGCCTTCGTCGTTGGGCCGACCACCGGAGCAGGTTTACTTGTCGTCAGTGGTCGGCCCGACGGAATACCCCTTACCGGGGTACCCTCCCATCAAAACAACAGTATAATAGGTCAATAGGGAATATGCATGATTTTTTTAATTTTTTTTAAACGTTTCTCCTAGCTATAATTACATTACTAGAAATAAATATGTATAACACATCCAAAATATAAACCATTACACTAAAAAAAATTTTTTGAAATCGCTATCATATATATCGCTATATATATATCATATATCGATATTTTATTATTATTACGATTATTAAATGTATTATATCTTATTTACCTTGCAGCTTTTATTCCTCCGAGTTCAACAGACGTTAAATCTGAATTAGACGCGAAATACGTTGTCATCATATACACGTCTATTTTAGGAAGATTATCTGACTGTACTTTGACGAAACCGGTTTCAGTCATTGTAATAAGTCTTTTATTCACAAAGATTAATACTTGAACACAAAAAAATAACTGGGTAACAATACAAAATAATCACTAGAAACATACAAACAACAACTTGATATCAGAAGGAGGGCTGTTGATAAAATATCGACATGTCAAAATATCGATATTATAATTTAAAAATATACTTAATACTGAACTTTTTTTAACGATATATCGATACTAAAAAGTAATTATCGAGGGTCAATATTTAATTTTAATAAATTTGATGTTTTATCTTTTCCTGTGAATTATTTATCCTACAAAATCACCGTAAACTTAATCTACTGTAAAAGCGCTGGCATGAAATTGACGATCAGTTATCACTTAGTCCTAGAATTTGGTAAAAAAATGCTCGGCACGGCAACCCCGCAATGAATGAAGTTAAAGAGTGGTCATGGAGAAAATATCGAAATATCGATATTTTTTTTCGTTATAGCGAACTCTGATATATTTAAAATATATTTAAAAATATCGATATATCGAAAAACTATATTTTTTTAAAATATCGACAGCCCTATGTCGAAATCAAAAAAGGCACTTTTTTATAATTAAATTCAATTAATAAATAATGATAAAATTAAAAAAATATTGTATAGGTACGTTTTTTAAGCAATAAAGATTACCAATAAAAATAATTTGTTCATTTTGGAGTTTCGTGCATATTCCCTATTGTATTATATTTAATTATCGAGACGAAGTTATTTAGAAAAATGTTCTACTTATCTTTTAACAATAAAATGCTATTAATATTAAGAATGTACTTTGAATACTTTAAATAAAATACGTACGTATTAAGATTGTATGTGTACGTTTACTTTTCGTGTGGTGACGGAGTAAGAACCACCCCCCTTTCTTACCCATGGGTGTCGTAAAAGACGACGATATAATATGTAGATAACACGCATGGAAGAGAAGCAAAACTTTAAATAAAACCCTATGCCAACCAGCCTGGCCAGTATGGTATAGTAGGTGCATTTTCCGCCCATTATGGAGGAGGCTCCAGCCCAGTAATGGGACGTATATGAGCTGCGAGGATAACATCTAAAAAGCTCATGAGGAAGAAAACAATTTTTGTTTTCTATTAGCAATGTAAAGAGAGAAGGCCATATTCTATTTTTAACCACCGACGCAAAACCTCTATTCAAACGATACTTACGATACTTCCATTCCATTTATGTTCAGGCACTTTGCTTATTTGTTAAGAAACATCCACACTTATTTAAAAAACTTGGTGACTCCGAAACTAGTCGTACTAGACATGGATCTAGACTTCAAATACCAAAAATAAAACTATAATTATTTAAGAAAAATGTCTACTGTATGTCTGTAAAAATCTTCAACTATCTGCCGGAGTATCTTAAAACTCTACCATACCCACTATTTCGTAGAAGACTGCAAACAATGCTGCATGATTAAAATTACTATAATATTAATGAATACCGTAATGATAAGTTGTGACATCAAAAAATTTAAATACTAAAATTAATGACATCTAAGTTAAATATATTTATATTTACATATTGATCATTGTCTACTGTTGAAGATTTTTACATATAATTTGAAATTTATATTCTATTATTGACATGTTGTAGAGTAATTGTGTTTTAATATTTTAATAATTGTAATGAATAGAATTTATTTCATTAATTAGTTTCAACGACTAGATATAGCTAATAAGCCGTATCAATAAAAACACTGTGTTAAACATTTCCACACCATACATATATGGTAGAATATGCTGGATTATGTTATATAATTAAGACCTACTAGAACAATACTTTCGGAAATAAAGATTATTATTATTATTAAAGAAAAGAGGGGTTATAAGGTTAACGTTGATGTCTGTCTGTCTGCGGCGTAGTTCTCAAATGGATGGATGGATTTCGATACGGTATTTTTTTCATTTGAAAGCCAGTTTCCTTGCGGTGGTTCTTAGCTATGTTTGGTTAATATCGGCCCAGCAGTGTAAGGGTATCTGCTCTTTTTCAAAATGATGTAATGGCGTATGATTACACGATTAAGTACTTCACGCGTGCCAGTATAATCCTTAAATGACAATTAATTGATAATTCCTGTTGAAGAGATTTGATAATTCCTATTTCCTGTTGACATAATATTAAAATAAAAAAATAACTAAGTAAACTACATATTCACATTTTCTGAGTGTACGTAGTTATAAGACAAGTTATATAAGAAAAATTTAAAATAATTATACTAAAACCAATTTATTCACTAATTATATTTTATCAAATTATTATGATTAATTTTAATATATTTTATATTTATTTATTATCTCATACGTTAATATTAAATTACATGTTTATTATATTAAATTAGTGTCTATTATATTAATGAAATTATTGGTTATATGTTTGACTGTACTATACATAGATCTGACTTGTAAATACTATATTTAATAATAAATGGATTCAGATTATTCAGAATACTTTTTTATTTTATTTTAGTTTGGGTAAGGGATAATTAAAAATGTTCAACTTTATTTATTATTAATATAAACCATATCTAGCGAAAGACTATTCGGAACTTGTGAGCGTTCTAGTGAGATGTCCCCATTAAAGTATCTAATTAATGTTATGTATACTGTTTTCATGATACAAGAGTGCTTCGCTCTAAGCTTCATTATAACGAACAGGTAAATATGAGATGGGACAGTGTATAGCGCCATTTTGAAATATGTAAATTAATACTATTGGTAATTAAATCATAATAAATATGTTGATATGTACGTTTCGAGCAGCTTTTGTGATTTTTGATCAGTACGTTTCATATTTCTACGATAAAGGACCTACGCTATTTTTAAACTATAATCTAACCTTCTGTCAAATCTCGGCTAGATTAGATTAGCAATTCTGGCGTGATTGCGAAACATTCATTATTCAACCATCTTTCGTAATTATAACTATATATTATTATTTTTTAGTATGTGTGATGTAGTCTCTTCGCGTGTTGACGGAGTAGGAATACAATTCACCACCCCCTAACTTGCCAGTGGGTGTCATAAAAGACGACTAAGGGATATAATATGCAGATAACATCTATGCAAGAGAAGAAGAACTCTAAATAAAACTCAGTACCAACTCATCTAACAGCATGGTATAGTTGGATAATTTCCTTCCCTTTGCCTAAGAGGCTCGAGTCGTATATGAACTGTGATGATGATTCCAAACTATTATGTAACTTTCTGTCAAGTTTCGCCTAGGTCTGGTTAGCAATTCTGACATGACGTGGTGTAGTAGCTCAAATTCCCTCAGAGGAGGCCTGACCCTAACAGTGGGACGTATGTGGGCTGAGATGAGATAAATACTCATCGCTATTGTCGTTGGACTCTGGCCTCCTCCAGAATGGGAGGGAATTTGACCTACTATACCATACTAGTCAGACAAGTTGTTTTTTTTTTATGGGTGGGCTATGCTAAGCGCGCACGCGGTCCATTCCATCCGGGGCGACGAAAGGACGGCGCGTGGGCTCATAACCCACTCGTACCCACGTCGACTTCATCGTTGGGCTGACCACCGGAGCAGGGTAACTTGTCGTCAATGGTCGACGGAATACACTTTCGGGTACCCTCACCTCTCGAAGTCCCTGTCCTGAGACGTCGGTCGCCGTCGCGCGGTCAGCCTCTATGCGGGTGACGGACTAAGTTCCCCGATCCTGTCACCCGCAGCCTCGGCTAGGGTGGCATCAGGCGCAGGTACTCGCGCCTGCGCCGCCCAAGTCACCGGCGGCGGAACGTGTCACCGAAGAGGAGCTCCTCTCACGCACGATCCGCTGCCTCCTTCCATGAGATTACGGCCTCACAGAAGGCAGCGACCGCGTCCCAGTGCCTGACGCTGTCGAGCATCTCCCTGGCGATGGTCAGCAGCGTTAGGTCGGCCGGCACCGATGATCGCGATGAGTTCACGGCGCTCCCCCACCCACGCGGCACATACTTCGAGCGTGTGCTGCGCCGTGTCCTCGTCCTCCTCGCTATCGCAGTAGTGGCAGGACGGTGTGTTCTCCCTCCTGACAATCTTGTGCAGTTACTTGGCGAAGCAACCGTGCCCCGTCAGCACCTGCACGAGTCGGAAGGAAAGCACACCGTGCGTCCGCTCCAACCATTCCATCAGTACCGGCCGGAAGGCCTCGACGGTCCTGACACCGTACCGAGGCCTCTCCAGCCCAACGAGCAATGACGTCTCGGCGGGCGTCGACCCGCCAGGCGGTAATCTCTTGTAATGAGACCATACTGCTGCGGCCGCGCGTCTCCGACAAGACATATTTGTATAGGGTTTCATTTCGAGTTTTCCTTCTCTTGCGCAGATGTTATGTGCATATTATATCCCTTAGTCATCTTTTACGATATCCACGGGCAAGAGAGGGAGTGGTGAATTGTATTATTACTTTGTCACCCGTGTGGTGACAGAGTAAGACAGAGAAAGATGTATACTCACGTTGTTAATATGTCGTAGACAGTATATCTTGCGAGGTAGGAATATCGGTGGATCTTGCGAACATTTTGAGCGAGTAATAGAAACCGTCGATCAGCAGACAAACTGAAGGATGCTGGCTCTAACACTCTCTGTAACAAAATTTATTTCAATTAGCAAATGCAAAAAACTCTGCATTTTATATGTATGAAACGCATAAATAATAGGGCATGTTGAGTTTGCTGACAATCGTAACATTGAAAGTCACAGATAATCAATCTACATAAAAAAAAATGAATTGAAAACTTCTATATGCAAGTTTGGATGAGGAGTAAATTCCTGAAAGTCGTCATCGATAAATTATATTTTGAGATCAAACACTTAATTTGAATATCCAAAAGTGTTTGTTCACAGTTTTAAGTTTTCACTTCCGTCGGCAGTCCTCATAATTGTTTCGTGTTTTCTTTTATAATGTACTATGTACTACTACTAATTTGTGCTACTACTTTTTCCGTTGTTCTTCTTTATTTCTCACATTTTCATGTATTGTCATCCGGTTCTGAGGTATGTTGCAAATTCTATCTATCTCATCAGGTAGTTAGCTTAAAATTAATTATAAAATTTCACAGACATGCAAGAAAACGAGTTAATAAGAAAAAAACGACTTTAATAAACGCTAGGTGTAGCATGGACTCAAGGAATACAATGGTGTATATGAAGGAAATAAGGAATCAGTACTAATGGTCGGCGTAATGGCGATGGGGAAGAAAGAATTACGGTAGGTTATGGGGTCGCACGCCACCCATCCGTTCGCCCTGGCGGATTGGGCGAAGTGTATCCAGACTATAGCCTACAAAAAAAAAAGATATAGGATGGACGCTGTTTCTCATCGTGTTTTTAATGTGGTAAGTACCCACGTGTTGGTTCGTCAATTTGTAAGATGGTTTCACGTCTAAACATGCTTAAGTATTGTATATGAAATAATTTATTTTAAATAAAACTACTTTACGGATTTTATCGCGTTACGCTGTAAAGTATTCGAAACGTCGGGTAATCAAAAATCAAATACAAACGCGATAAAATCCGTAAAGTAGTTTTATTTAAAATACTCGCGTAAACATCAGAAATCATTATGAAATAATTTAGCAAAAAAATTAGGCTAAGTTTCTCCAAACATGATAGTTTCAAGTTGGTAAACATAATTCGCATACTTTCTGCTCACGCGATACCCATATTAGATTAGCATTGAATTACAACCGATCAGGAAACGAGACCTAACACAAAGTACCTCGTTTAACTGATATCGATAACATTGTGGTATCGAATTAGATCCTGAATCGATTTTCGATTGTATTTGATGTTATTGTTATGGCATGTTACGTTGTTTCTTGACTGCAAAATGTCTTTTATGACTTCCAATTTCTTTGTTCTTTATTGAGTTTTGTCAAGCGAGAATTGGTGGCAAATATTTCATAATATTTAATGTGATTGTTTGTTGTTTTCATTCAAGGTATTGAGGAGTAATGGCGGCAGATTTAATAGTTAACGTCTGTTCGAGTGCCGCTTATAGGATCGTGTAAAAAATGAATTTCCGAATAAACCGTCAAGCTACCTGTGATATTCGCTTTAATCCAAATATTCCTAGCATTTTATGAGACGGAGTGCGCGCGCGACGTAATTAATGTTGACTAGCTAACTTCAGGGTGTCGGTTTTTTGTGACGGTCTGCGCGCATATTGTAAAATTTACTCTTATAATTTTTCCCTAACGTGCCAAATTACGTTCCGTGTGGTGACGGAGTAAGAATACAATTCATCACTCCCTATCTTGCCCGTGGATGTCGTAAAATACGACTATGGGAAGTAATATGCACATAACATCTGTGCAAGAGAAGGAAAACTTGAAATGAAACCCTATACCAACATGTCTGACCAGCATGGTATAGCAGGTCAAAATCCCTCCAATTGTGGAGGAGGCCCGAGCCCAACACTGGGCTGTATGTATGGGCTGAGATGATGATGATTATAGTTATTTTTTATTTTTATTTATTTATTACTTTTTTTTTTACGTTTCGAACACTTTTCAACGTTCGGGCATACAAAAATCAAATAAAAACGCGATAAAGTCCGTAAAAGTAGTAATCCGCAAGGATCTCAAGGAAAAAAAATGTAATATATTGCATTTTTAACTTGTGAGCACATGGAAACCGTCTCAACTGTCACAGAACTTTGCTTAAAGTAGTAGTTACATATCGAGTTATTCAAATTACGGTCCAAAAATGTCTTTAGTATTCAGGCTTAGTCCATTCGTTTCTATTCAACAATGCTCTAGGGACTTGTGAAGGTGTAAATGAGTTTAATAATATAAAAACAAGTTATCTTACAAAAAGTTATCTCAAAACGAATTGTAAATACACTTATAGCGTGTGGTGACAGAGTAGGAATTTACCACTCTATCTTGTCCGTGGATGTCGTAAAAGACGACTAAGGGATATGATAAGCATATAACACCCGTGCAAGAGAAGGAAAAGTCGAAATTAAATCCTATACCAACATGTCTGACTAGCATGGTATAGTTGGTCAATTTCCCTCCCATTGTGTAGGAAGCCCGAGCCCAACAGTGGGACGTATGTGGGATAAATATTAGTATTATTGTTTATTCGCCTGCGATGTTGATTAATCCACTATCCAATATCGATATAATGGACATCAAGATGATAGCCGTTTATCTGCTTGATACACATTCATCAAACCGATAAGTGTTACCTTGATTGACTTTGATAGCTAACCTCAACGATTACGCTTAAATTATATTTTCCTTATTCTAACAAATTATGGTGAATTGTGTACTTAGTCATCACGCGAAGGTAAATATATACTTACGTTTAATAGTGGGATAGTAATAGTAGTGGAAATATTTGGCACTAGTCTTTATCACAAATTCAAATATTTTATTACATACTAGCTGAACAAACAGACACTGTTCTGTTTAAATAAAAATACCACATTGCTCTAACGATTTTTCAAAGCTATTCTCTTCTTCTTTTGTAAGTGTGTATGTGACTGAACTCCTACTAAACGGCTGGACCGATTTTTTTGTGTGCTCCAGTGGATTCGAGAATAGTTTAGATTAATAAATGTATCGTAAGTGGCACTGTCATCAATACCAGGGAATTCCATTTTATTTTTTTGTCAGATTTGTACAGAACAGCGTCTGTTGGGTCAGCTGGTATAATAGATATTGCCATGTAGTGACAGGAGTAAGAAGTTCACATTTTTGCCCGTGATGTCGTGCCCAAGCCTCCTGTATAATAAAAGGCAAATTAATCTACCATAACACGCTGGTCAGACGTGTTGGTATAAATGCTAAACTATTCAACTCTCCGTCACCCCATGAAAAATATAACAAAATATTATTAATCTATTATATGAAAATACCTAATAATGTTGCTTCATAAGAAGTCCGTAAATTAAAGGAACAAGACCATAATTTACAACGAACTAAAGATGACAGAAGCAAACCAAATTATGTTGTCAAAATTGAATTTACAATGACAAGTGATGGTCAAAGTTGTCAACAGACGAAATTGTTTGTATTGATATTAAATTTCGTTCATAAATTGTTCAATCTTCCAATTTGGAATCCAACTTACTTTCGTAGAAAAGCTATTTAGTATTCGACTAGTTTAATCACTATTTATTTTTTGCACTAAATTACGAAAGCCTACTATTAAAGTTTTTATTTTAAGGCTTAGAAATTAAAAAAAAGGTACCAAGTAATTGTGTACTTATGTAGGCACGTAAGAATTTACACTTCTCTGGTCTCAATTTACATTTTATCCTTCATGTTATGCTTTTATATATATATATATATATATATATATATATATATATATATATATATATATACGTTTGTAGAAAAATCGACACTAATATTAGACAAAAGGTTATTTAATACATTGAAAGTATTATTATAACGCATTATTTATTTGATATTTGTGACGTTGTGCACGCGCATCATAAAAAATGTTGACTAGGCAACTTCAGGGTGCCGGTTTTTCATGACGCTGTAAGCGTGCATCGTAAAAATATACTCTCAGCATTTTTTCCTAACTTGCCAGAAGTATAACTTCAAATATAAAACTATTAAAATAAATATATGTAATATCACTTTTTGCTATTGAAGGCAATAGTCTAATCATAAAACATCAAATCCGCGTAATGAAATAACAATGCAAGTATCATAAAAACACAGTTAAACAAAATGAAAAAAATTATTTTTATTACAACATTACCTGCTTTAATTTGTTCAGTCGTCATGAAATCCCTGATCACGTTAGGGACGGGTAGTTTTCAAAAATTTATAAAAAAAAAATAGTCTAATCATCTCTACTCTGACTATCTGCGGTGTCGGCAGAGCAGTTTAGAGTTTTAAAACCGGTCTCTCTGCCTTAATCGTCATATATCATTTCATCTCGTATATAATATGTCAAGCCTCTTCCACAATAAGAGAGAAATTGACCTACTATACCACGCTAGTCAAACGGTGTATGGTTTTATACCGAGATTCCTTTCTCTTACTTAAATGTTAATATATTTAATCCTTTAGTTTTACTCCTTAATTTTTCGATACCCACGAGTAGGATACCCCTCCCCTATCTTGCTGGTGGTGATCTGATCTGGTGGGGCATTGTATTCTTACACCGTCCCAACATATCGACTAAAACTTTACAAACGCAAGCAAGAGAAGGACTTCAATTAATTTTACGGCACCTATGGGCAAGACACGGGGTGGTGAATTGTATTCTTACTCCGTCACAACATGTTTGCCTTTTTAATCACTAAAACTTTACAAGAGCAAGCTAAAGATGGAAATACCCTGTAGAGGAAGGATGAAGCATTGCCCAAAGGAGTCCGTAGTAGGATTTCTATAAATATTTTTTAGAAGTATATGTATAACTCTGAACGTCAATAGACATTACCAAACAGTTTTCACTAAACTAACATAGAATACGGTAAATGTCAGTGGCAGCCCAAAACAAATTAATGTCCAGTCAACAAGTGGGGGGGTTAAGGGAGACGGAAAGGTCATGATTCATTGCCACCCAACGTAGCCGAAGCTGAAGTTAGATTTTCTGAAAGATTGAGTTAACGTATTGATGGAGAATTGTTTGTGTTTGTATTAGTTACGAATGAATCTTCAGATAAACTATCTATTATTAATATTATTGTTTTCCGTGTGGCGACTGGGTAATAATACAATTTAACACTCTCTATCTTGCGCATAGATGTTGTAAAAGATGACTAAGGGATATAATATGGACATAAGAACTGTCCAAAAGTTGTAAAACTCTAATTAAAAGATTATACCAACCAATGGGTGTGGTTGAGTAGGTCAATAGGCCTCCCATTGTAGAGAAGGCTCAGCAGTGGGACGTATCCTTACTAATATTATAAATGCGAAAGTAAGGATGTTTGTTTGTTTGTTACACATTCACGATTAAACCGCCGAACTGATTTCACAAATTCTTTCACCAATGGAAAGCTATAGTATCAGGGAGTAACATAGGCTATATTTTATCCCGCTATTCCCACGGGAACGGGAACTACGCCGCGGGTAAGGCGACTGAAACCGAAGCGAAGCGAGGGCGGGTTGCTGACATAAAGATGTTGTATGACATAAAGATTGTTTGAACGACCCAATCTCACAATCTTCGTAGATCTTCAAAAATTGATTTGATAAAAATCATTATATGGAAACAATTTTGAAAATCTTCTACTAAAGTGGGTCATAGGACCCTCTTTTTTGCCACTAGTGATATCCGATTGTCCTTATTTGTTTTTTATATTTAGTGTAAAATAAATCTGGATGTATATTTTCACAGTCCTTGTCACAGTAGCTTGGGGTGTTCTTTGATATGGTTTTATCAGTTATTATCCATATTAATATTGTAAACTTGGCCAGTTTGTTTGCTTGTATGCGCTAATCTGGAGAACTGTCGGACTGATGGTGTTGGAGAAGACTACTAAGAGTCTATCCAGGTCCAGTGAATCTTTCTTCATACTTTCAAATATGTTTTGAAATTTATGAATTTTGATACTTCAAGAACTAACTAACCAAGAAACGTCTACGTTTTTACAGTACAATTTCGAATACTGTCTTTTTGCTCACGCCAACATGACAGCCAGCCCATAGAAAGATTCTTAGTGTAAGGAGTGGTGGAAGGCACTCAGCCGAACTAATATTCAGCCTCTCGATGGTGACCTTATGGCCTCTTAACGAAAATAGCATAGAGAGATTGCGAAACTGAAGCGACTAACATAGAAGTAGGTATGTATCCTCCGATACAAAATTACGACCGATAAAAGCATACAGTTAGTAAGAAAAATGTAAGAAGTGGTTACAGACTAGGAAAGTTTCGAGACAAGTTACTTACTAAACTAAAACATTTAATATTAATTTGGTCAGTAAAATTATCAGTATTCAAGAAACTTTGACAACCTTAACGCCCACGCACACACCGAACTAATGTAAAACAAACAACCACAAAAGGCTATAAGTCGACTATCAGGGTTGTCACCGAATTAGACAAAACCACATTACAGTTGTTGGAATCTATTGAAGCCACTGAATATTCTATTTACATGTAAGGATATTTGTTAGAAATATAACATTCAACATGATTATTTGATTGATTAATGAGAATAGTGACAGAATAATTAACAGTATCCGTTTGGTAACGGAGCAAGAATACAATTCACCACTCCCTATCTTGTCCGTGGATGTTGTAAAAGATCATTAATATGGATATAATATGCATATAACGTTTATGCAAGAGAAGGGAAACTCGAAATAAAACCCTATATCAACACGCCTGGACAGCGCGGTATAGCAGGCCAATATCCCTTCTGATAGTGTTGTAGGTTAATTTTTAACCCTATTGTGGCTGAGCCCAGCAGTGGGACGTATATGAGCCGAGATAATGATGATGAATTAGGAGTATACAATCCACTAGGACAGATTATGCAGTCATTCATACCAAGAACAAGAGTACTTATACAGTAGTATTCCCTATGTGATGATGGGATAAGAAAATAACCTATCACTAACCCTTAGGCCTCATTTACCGAGATGCGGGGCGTCGTGCGTCGTGTGTGGCGTGGCGTCTCGTGGCGCGTCGGACGTTTTTATTGTTTACATAGCGGCGGCGCGTGAAGCGGCACGTATCATCGCACGCGTAAACACAGACTTATAGCAATATGCGATGTTGTTTATAGAGACGCGAGGCGGGAAGAGTGGCGATGCCCGCCGCTGCGCCCGCGTCGTATTCTCAAGCGTGTAGCGGAGCACGCGGCGAGCATCACTGCGGCGCACGCGGGGTTCTCAGTTAATCAGACCCAAACTTCTCATGTTCCGCTATTATAAACACTGGGCCACTCTTTATGTTAAATAATTCACTTTTTAAAATACAATTTTCTTCTAAAAAGTCTATCATATCATACTCCGTTGCGACGGTAACTACGTCTGTGTTGCACGATTAGCAAATGAGACTGGCAGAAGGTTCCGCCACAGGTATCGGTTCATCGAGAATCGCCGCTGCGTGCGCCGCCGCGATAAACGCCGCGTGAGACGTGACGATGCCATCCGCGGGCTCGGCCGTAGAACACGCTCCATTTCAAGCAAACGCGTGTAAAATCGCTTCTCCGTAAACGCACTCATCCAACGCCCTACATTTGAATTTAGTGCGAGCCGCGCAGCCGATCGCGACGCGCGACGCGCCGCGTCTCCGTAAATGAGGCCTTACATCCAGTGAGCGATTATCAGCTAAGTGGACAGCAGAAGAAAGAAAATTAGAACACTGAAACGCTAACATGTCTTTTTTTTCTTATGCGAAGAGAACCTTTACATGTAGAATATATAATAACTACTAGCAGAACCGGCCACGCGTTGCCATGGCTAATGTTTTTGTTATATTACATTTTATTAAACTATTTAAGTGGAACTGTAGGAGAACATCTGTCATGGAGGTCGTCATATTTTTGTACAAATGGCATCTATGTAAAAAAGCAAGTTTTAATCATATATGATACATTTGTAAGTTTGACATAGCAGCGCCATCTATTAATTAATTACTGAATCCAGTCAACAGATATCGCCATTTGTTAAAATCGTTTGGAATTAACAGATAATTGTGAATGTCAAATAATACACAAATAATTTGCAATATAATAATATTGCGACTATAAATTAAGATGTAAGCTATCCTATCTTTCAAGTTGGATCAAACTGCACACTGTGTGCAAATTTGATTAAAATCTGTTAAGTAGTTTAGGAGTCCATCGCGGACAAACAACGTGACACGTAATTTATATATATTAAGACTAGCTGACCCAACAGACGTTGTTCTGTTCAAATAAAGCGCCACCTACCGGCTCCAATTGTGAATCTAAACCATTTTCGAATCTCATTGAGCACACACAAATTACTTAAATTCTGTCAAAAGATATCGCCATCTGTTAGAATCCTTTGGAGTTAGCAGATAATTGTGACTGTCAATTAATTATAGACAAATAATTTGTAATAAAATAAAATTGCGACTATAATTAAAGATCTAAGCTATCCTATGTTTCAAGTTGGAGCAAACTGCACACGGTGTGCAAATTTGATTAAAATCGGTTAAGTAGATTAGGAGTCCATCGCGGACAAATATCGTGACAGGAGATTTATATATATTAAGATAAGATAATTATCATCATCATCATCATCATCATTTCAGCTGATACATGTCCCACTGTTGGGTTCGAGCCTCAACCACAATAGGGACGAAAATTAACCTACTGCACCACGCTATTCAGACGGGTTGGTACAGGGTTTTATTTCGAGTTTTCGTTCTCTTGCATAGCTGTTATAGACATATCACATCCTCTAGTCGTCTTTTAAGACACCCACTGGCAAGAGAGGAGGTGGTGAATTGTATTCATATTCCGTTATTACACAAAGAAGGTTTTAATTTGAGTTATGCTTCTTGAGACGTTGTTCTGTGAATGTAAACCACACGTACACAAGATTTATATACTAGCTGAACTAACAGACGTTGTTCTGCTCAAATAAGCGCCACCTAATGGGTCCAATTGTGAATATAAACCATTCTCGAATTCCCTTGAACATGAACAAAAATTTCATCAATAATGGTCCAGCCGTTTAGGAGGAGGGGGGGGGGGGGGGGGTGGGTTTGTGAATTGCATTCTTACTCCGTCACCATACGGATATATATCTGAAAACCACATATGTGTAATTAGAACAAAAAGAATTAATAAGTCAATTTTTGGCCTATCATTTTTCTGTATTATGTTATTATCGGCCAAGAGACGTAGTAAATTATCGCACTAGGACTCCGAAAAGAAATTCGTTCAAGCAAATATTACGTCGCCGCTGCCATTTCCGGCCTATTCCCGTTTGGGGAATCCCTGATTTAGGAATATTGAGCAGTCATGTTCGTCTGATAAGGTGCAAATTATTATAAAGGTATAAGTTAGAATATTGTGATAAAATCTGACGTTTATTTTATATTTATGAACGTAATATAGTGGTGGTATTATCCTTACTAATATTATAAACACGAAAGTTTGTGAATATATGAGGATGTGAAGAAGTTTATTACACTTTCACGCAAAAACTACTGAATGGATTTTGATGAAACTTTACAATAATATAGCTTACATATCAGAATAATACATAGGCTATAATTTATCTTGACATTCCCACGGGAATAGGAACTGCTGGTGAAACCGGAGGGCGCTGCTATTTAATAATATATATTCCTCATCATTACAACTTATATATGTGTCACTATGGGGCTCGAGCCTCCTCCACAGCAGTAGGAAAATTAATCTACTACACCACGCTAGTCGGAAGGTTGGTATAGGGTTTCATTTAGAGTTTTCTTTCTCTTGCATAGATATTTAATTCATATTACATGCTTCAGTCATCTCTTACAATATTTACGGGAAATATGAGGGTCCCTCCCTCAGTCCTCCTCCTCGGTCGGGAGTTTAGTGAGGGTGTAAGAATACAATTCACCATCTTGCCCGTGGATGTCGTAAACCACAACTATGGGATATAATATGCATATAACATCTGTGCAAGAGAAGGGAAACTCGAAATGAAACCCTATGTCCACATATATGACCAGCATGATATAGTAGGTTAAATTCCCTCCCATTGTGGAGGAGGCCCGAGCCCAACAGTGGGACGTATGTGAGCTGCGATGATGATGAGGGTGGTGAATTGTATTCTTACTCCGTCATCATACGGTACATATTATCGATTTATATATAAATTATGAGAATACTTACGTATGTAGTATTTGGCATTAAGGTCTTATGAGTTTGGTTGGCAGCAAACATGAGACTAATACCTCCCCACGCATCGTGAAATACATATTCATCGCCTGAAACAAAGGTAAAGTATTTATGAATAATAGTTTCAAAGTGTTTTCATATATTTGTTCTTTATCTGCGTATTGTGACAGCTTAGGCATATAATTTATTAGAACACTTGCAAACACTTCGCACAATTATATTATTTACTAGCCGCCCTCGCTTCGCTTCGGTTATAGGTTATAGTCGTTTTACCCGCGTAGTTCCCGTTCCCGTGGGAATACCGGGATAAAATATAGCCTAGTTTACGCCCTGATATTATAGCCTTCCATTGGTGAAAGAATTTTTGAAATCCGTCCAGCCGTTTTGAAGATTACCCGGAACAAACAGACAGACAGACAGACAAAAATTTTTTAATTGCTATTTTAGGCATAGGTGTCGTGCAAATAACCGTGTGAGCATGAAAAAAGCCTATTATTTTGACATTACAAACAGACACTCCAATTTTATTTATTGGTATAGATTTCGCCCCTTCACTTTTAGCTATTTGTTCAGTTTATAATAAATACTTAAGTTCTTGTGACGTTTATTAGGATTCGTCAACAGATGGCGACGTATATTTTTTCTGAAAGCTTCTCTTTGATGTTCACTATTAGAATTAGAACTCGAATTGGTCCGGTGCCACTTGGATCCAATGATTTCCTGCGACTTTCAAGATGTCCTCAGTCCACCTAGTAGAAGGCCGTCCTACGATGCGTCATCCGATTCGTGGTCACCACTCGAGAACCTTTCTTCCCCAGCGGTTGTCGCTTCGACAAGAGATGTGGCCTGCTCATTGCCATATCAACGTACTAATTCTTCGATCTATGTCGGTTATACTCGTTCTTCTACGGATTTCTGTACTCTAGATTTTATTATGTACAGAAATGCCGAGTTTAGCCCTCTTCATAGCACGCTGAGCAACTTTGAGCGTTTTTATGAGGCTGATATTTAGAGACCACTTTTAAGTGCCGTATGTCATCGCTGGTATTATACTAACATAAAAATAGTTGTAATGACATTGAATCCACAAATGGATTTATTAAACGATTCAGGCATCGTTCGTGAGTCATTATTTTATTCATTAGTTCATATAATGCGCATGTTTCTAATCGTAAGCTTTAATTGATTCCCTTGAAACCTTTTGTTTGTATTTATTTCAACTGCCAACAAACACCTAACTCGTTCACTAATCGAATTGCGGCCATAAAATTTTCAGTGCAATCACTGAACGAGGTCAATTCTTTAGGTCGATTTTTTTGATAGTTTCTAACTTATCCTACAAATATTAAAAGAAAGAAAATACATACAGTGGAATATAGAACCTCCTCTTTTTAGGGTTCCGTGCCCAAGGGTAAAAACGGGACCCTGTTACTAAGACTTCGCTGTCTGTCCGTCCGTCTGTCTATCACCAGGCTGTACCTCAAGAACTGCGATAGCTAGACAGTTGAAATTTTTACAAATTATGTATTTCTGTTGCCGCTATAACAATAAATACTAAAAAGAAAATAAAATAAATATTTAAGGAGTTGTGCTACAGAACCCTTCGTGCGCGAGTCCGAATCGCACTTGACTGATTTTAATTTTATATAGAATAGTTTGTAAGATATCGATGTGTATTGTTCCTTTTTTATGGGTGGGCTATGGTAAGCGCACACGCGGTCCATTACGTCCGGGGCGACGAAAGGAAGGCGCGCGGGTCCATAACCACCCCGTACTCACGTCGCACTCGTCGTTGGGCCGACCACCGGAACAGGGTGACTAGTCGTCAGTGGTCGGCCCGACGGAATACCCTTTCAGGTACCCTTAACTCTCGACGTTTCTGTCCCGGGACGTCAGTCGCCGTCGCGCGGTCAGCCTCTCTGCGGGTGATGGACTAAAATCCCCGTCCGGTCACCCACCGCCTCGGCTAGGGCTGTGTATTGTTCCTTAAGATATTATCTGTTGAAGTACTTTAATAATATCTTACCCTCATAAAACTAATCCTCGAATGGTGGCAGGATAAGAATACAATTATCGCCATCCCTTAGGCAATGTCTCACGCTACTTGATTTGTTTACCAGGAAAAGAACTTCAAAAATAGGGTGGCATTACGTGCTTCTATAATACGCCCTCCCCATTTTTGGCACACTACGGTTTGGACACACACCGTCCGTGCTGTTTGAGGTGATGAAAAGGCGGTGCACAGCCCCATAACTCACCATATACCTTCGCCATTTGGTCAATCATCAGTACCAAGTTCCGGCGGCATACCCTTTCGGGTCGGGTACCTTTCCTCTCGGATACCCCACGAGCCGTCACCCTCGCGCAGATATCATCAGCTAGGGCGGCATCAGGCCTGAATCGTCCTCAATCGTCTTTTACAATGACCACAGAAGAAAGAAAGAAGGAAAAGATCTCAATTAGTTCATATAATTAAAAATAAAATAAAACATAAATTAAAAGATATATATTCAAAAAGTAAAAATAAAATGGATATGGGCTCAACTTATAGTTGGGAACGAAAGCGCACCCCCAACCGTTGATTTTTAGTCCAAGACAAATGATACACAGGTAAGGGGGACGGTGATTTTTATTCTTACACTGTCACCACACGAAAACAGTCTAGGTCGAAGTTTATACTCACTAGCGACCCGCCCTCGCTTTGCCTTGGTTTCATTCGCCTTACTCGCGAAGTTCCCGTGGGAATATCGAGATAAAATATAGCCTAAGTTATTCCTTATATAGACAACTATCTGGTAGTAAAATATTATCAAAATCCGTCCTGCTATTTTGAGATTACCCAAAACAAACAAACAATTTTTTTTTCATCCGGTTTTTGAAGCACGAAAAGAGCGTTTTATTTTGTCACTAGCAGCGCCCTGCGGTCTCACGCGCAGTTTCTCTTCCCATCGGAATATCGGGATAAATTATAGCCTATGTGTTATCCTGATAGGTAAGCTATATTATTATGAAGTTTCATCAAAATATATTCAGTAGTTTTTGCGTGAAAGAGCAACAAACATCTTCACATTTTCACATCCTCACATACTCACAAACTTTCGCGTTTATAATATAGTAGTTTTTTTTTTTTTTTGTGGTTGGGCTGCGGTCCGCGCGCCTTCGCACCACTCCGTCCGGGGCGACAGAGGGGCTTAAGCACGTAACTCCCGCAACCCCACCCGAAAACCACCTCGCCTTCGTCGTTGGGACGACCACCGGAGCAGGTTTACTTGTCGTCAGTGGTCGGCCCGACGGAATACCCTCTGCGTGGGGTACCCTCCCATCGACTGACGTCCCCCCCTCGGGGAGGACGTCGGTCTTTCCTCACGCGGTCGGCCTCTCGGCGGGTGACGGACTAGTCCCCGGTCACGTCACCCACGGCCTCGGCTAGGGCGGCATGAGGCGCAGGTAGTTGCGCCTGCACCGCCCCATTCGCTGGCGGCAGATCTCCTCATCGAGGCTGCGCTTCTCGCGCAGACGATCCGCCGCCTCCTTCTGCGAGATCACTGTCTCGCAGAAGGCTGCGACCGCGTCCCAATTCCCGACGCTGTCGATCATCGCCCTAGCGATGGCCGGCAGCGTCAGGTCGGCACCGATGATTGCGACGAGTTCACGGCGCTGCGTGGCCCAAGCGGCGCAGGCCTCGAGCGTATGCTGCGCCGTGTCCTCGTCGCAATCGCAGTGGTGGCAGGACGGTGTACTCTCCCTCCTTACGATCTTGTGCAGGTATTTGGCGAAGCTCCCATGCCCCGTCAACACCTGCACTAGTCGGAAGGAGAGCACCCCGCGTCGCCTTTCCAACCACTGCATCAGCACCGGCCGGAAGGCCTCCACGATTCGCACCCCGAACCGAAGCCTCTCCAGCCGGACTGCCCAACGGGCAATGACGTCTCGGCGGGCGTCGACGCGCCAGGCGTGAGCTCCTTATAATATTGTAGTAAGGAAGTAAGGATAAGGATTACAAACAGACGCTTCAATTTTATTTATTTGTATAGATATGCCGAACTAGTAACACACCTAATGTATATAACTACTTAACTATAACAATTGTTTTGGACAGTTGGTAGCTTTTATCGTGCCAAAAATTATATAACTTTGTCCAGTCGGAATTCTTAACTAAAACTAAGATCAGACAATATTTTTCCTTTGTTGTGTAATATTGTTACATATTACCGCATATATAAGGCATTCTTTTGAAGTTATACTTAATATAATTCTTTTGGCGTGTTAGGCAAAAATTGTGAGCGTGATTTTTTACGCTGCGCGCGCACATCGTCACGAAAAACCGACATCCTGAAATTAGCTCACAAGCTCACGAGCAAGAGATAGAGAGTGCATTCCTATTAAACACGAGGCTCTTGTTTAATGTCATTATCATCATCAGTTCAGCTCATATACGTCCCACTGTTGGGCTCAAGCCTCCTCCACAATGGGAGAGAAATTGACTTTACAATATCATGCTGGTCCGACAGGTTGGTATAAGGTTTTATTTCGAGCTTTCCTTCTCTTGCATAGATGTTATATGCATATTATCCCTTAGTCGTCTTCGACATCCATGAGCCAGATAGGGAGTGGTGAATTGGGTATTTGATTTTTTTTTGTAATAAATGGAAAGATCATATTTTTTTTTATTGCTAACGGTGGCAAACGAGCAAACAGTACACCTAATGGTAAGTGTTGCTGCCGCTCATGGACCTTTACAGGGTCGCTGCCTACCGTGGTGAAGAAAGTGAAGGGAGTGTGAATGCGTACATTGAGGCTTGGTGATACCAAGGGCACCACCAAAACCCTCCACACACAAACACCCTCAGAAAGTTGGGCTTTCGGCTCTCTCTCTCATATTTAAGTTTTATAACAAAATTATTTTTTTTATTTATGTTTCGCAATAATTCAAAAGTTATATCAAAATAAAAATATTTTTTTGAATCCAGTGACGAAAACACGCCGACAGCTCCCGAACAAATCCAAACGCGTGTGACGTCATAATGTTAGTTTTCACACATTGCAATTTATACAGAGATAATAAGTACAATGTTTTGATCTATTTAATTCTGCTGTCATTGTTAAATAATTAAATATAAGTAACAAAAATCGTTTTTTTTAGCAGTAAATTGCCAATATTATTGTCAACTCATGGGTAATAGGCTAATAGCTGTATACACTGTACTCTTATAAAATAGCTTTAACATTATGACGTCATAACTCAGTCTTAGCGCGTTCATTGTCACGTGATTTTTGGGGGGGACGTCGGTCAATGGGAGGGTACCTCAAGTAGGGGGTATTCCGTCGGGCCGACCACTGACAACAAGTTAACTCTGCTCCGGTGGTCGGCCCAACGACGAAGGCGACGTGGTTTTCGGGTGGGTTGCGGTAGTTGCGTGCTTAAGCCCCTCTGTCGCCCCGGACGGAGTGGTGCGGAGGCGCGCCGACCGCAGCCCACCCACAAAAAAAAAAAAAACACGTGATTTTTATTCAAATTTTAATTATTTTTAAATGTTTATAACTAATTGAAAAAAATCTTTTTTAATGTTTTCTGCACTAAATATCAATATTATTATTAATAAAGTTTTAAAATAGGTACATATAACTTTTCTTTTTTTCAAAAATACAATTGTATTCTTACTCCGTCAATACACGCAATTAATAAATAATAGTAATAAGAAGTAATGTAATAATAAGAAGTGTAAGTATTTAATGTAAAAAAATAAAACATCTTCGTGTTTAAAAACAGTAACAAATAGAGTCAGCATATCCATGTAGTTATATAGTAAGAATACAATTAACCACCCCCTTTTATACCCGCGGGTATTGTAAGAGACGACTAAGGGATAATAATCGACCTGACGCTGCCGGTCATCGCTAGGGCGATGGTCGACAGCGTCAGGCATTGGGACGCGGTCGCAGCCTTCTGCGAGACAGTGATCTCGTAGAAGGAGGCGGCGGATCGTCTGCGCGAGGAGCGCAGCCTCGATGAGGAGATCCGCCGCCGGCGAATGGGTCGGCGCAGGCGCAACTACCTGCGCCTCATGCCGCCCTAGCCGAGGCCGCGGGTGACGTGACCGGGGATTAGTCCGTCACCTAGAGGCCGACCGCGTGAGGAAAGACCGACGTCCTCCCCGAGGGGGAGACGTCGGTCGATGGGAGGGTACCCCATGTAGGGGGTATTCCGTCGGGCCGACCACTGATGACAAGTAACCCTACTCCAGTGGTCGGCCCAACGACGAAGGCGACGTGGTGTTCGGGTGAGTTGCGTGATTAAGCCCCTCTGTCGCCTTGGACGGAGTGGTGCGGAGGCGCGCCGACCGCAGCCCACCCCAAAAAAAAAAAAAAGAACAACTCACGTCATGGGGCCGGCAGTATATAATAAACTGCCGAGTACAATTACCATAGCTCCTAGTCTTCATGTATTTAAAACGCGTCTTAAGCGTTGGCTGGTCGAGCAACCTTTTTATAGCTATGACAAATTCTTGGAAACGAATTGATAATAATAAATAACTAATGTAATAAGTATAATGTAATCGTGATAATGGAATAGTAATAATTTAATAATAATAATGTAATGTGACTATAAAATTGACATGTAAATTGGTTTTACGAAATAAATGTGTATGAGTATGAAGGAAATATCGATATGAAACCTGAGTGATATATGACTAGCGTGGAACAGTATGTCAATTTTCTTCCCGTTGTAGAGGAGACCTGAGGCCAACATTGGGACATATATAGGCTGAGATGATGGCATAGGGATTTAGAAAGAAGAAGAAATCGTTTATCTCAATCTCGCTGCCTATTCATTTACGAAATAAGCATGAAATTATAAACTACTAGCGTACCCAGCCTGCTTCACGGGGCTAGATTTTGCTTATAAAACAATAGAATATCATCATAGTAAATAAAAGCTGTATTTGACAGTACAAAAAGAGGAGTGCCCCATCGTCACCAAACTTTACAGGATTACTCGCCAGGACAATCTGGAGATTCCCTGAAAGTTTCATTGAAATCAGTCCAGCCGTTTCGGAGCCTATATGGAACATACCCACACACTTTCTCTTTTATATAATTATATAGATCATTATTATATATTTCAACTCGGCTCATTTACGTTCCACTGCTGGACTCGAGCCTACATTATAGGAAGAAAATTGACCTTACTATACCAGACAGGTTGGTATAGGTTTTTGTTTCGAGTTTTTCTTCTGTTGCACAGATTTCATGTACGTATTATATCTTAGTCGTCTTTTACGACATCCACGAGCAAGATAGGGAGTGATGAATTGTATTCTTATTGTCGGCGCACCGAAGACCAGCTGAGCCCGGACGGGAGTGAGGGAAGGCGTGGTTGGAGGGGGAGAGGGCCGCGGCAGCGAGCGGCCGCGCGCTCGACCGCCAGACGGCACGACGAGATCACGCACGTCATACGGGCACTTCGCAAAAAATAGAATAGATGTTATTTGCTGGAATATTATACCTTTTTATACAGTCCACTGGTCTATCATTGACGTCCCGTTAGGGCCTACACACTTATTCCGTCACCACACGGAGAGGTACTTAATACTATTGGATTAGAACCTCCTTCTTAATGAAAGGTGAATCGACATATCATGCTGATCTGACGGGTTGGTGTAGGATTATATATCGAGTTTTCCTTCTCCTACATTAATGAATGTTATCTGCATATTATACTCCATCATCATTCATCAACATTTCAGCTCATCTTCGTCCCACTGTTGGGCTCGAGCCTCCTCCGCAATAGGAGGGAATTTGACCTTACTATACCATGCTGGTCAGGTTGGTATAGGGTTTTATTTCAAGTTTACCTATTCTTGCATAGGTGTTATATGCATATTATATCTCTTAGTCGTCTTTTACGACATCCACGGCTAAGATAAGGAGTGGTGGTTTGTATTCTTACTCCGTCATCATATGAATAATTATACCCCGTAGTCGTTTTTTATGAGTCGTCTTTCATCGGCAAAATTAGGCTTTGGGTTTTGGTGAATTGTTTTTATTCCGTCACCGACAAAATTATAAATAAAAAATCTATAATATAAACATGCCCTTTATATTCAGAATAACTTAGGAATTGTAATTTAGCTCTACAGTAAATATTTTGCGAAGCAATCCCAGTTGATTCAGACAGGAATGTTGGAACGGTCTCTGGTATTTAATAAAAAATGTTGCTGGCATCCCGACGGGCCTGACGGTCACATTGTGGCGACGAATAATTTGCTATTCAGGCTGGACTTTGGCGTGTTACTGTCAAGGCCTATCCACAAACAACAAAGATATCTTTCGGAATGAAATATTGTGTACCAAACTTATGTCAGGAATTCGTTACTTTTTTAAACAAATTCACAACAGGGATGTTGATATTTAAATGTTACGTTTCTTTAACTCGCTTTAAGAGCTATTTTTTTAAATGTTAATGTCGGGAAATCGTCGTATAGGTACTATTTTTCGGGTCGACCACTGAAGTCAAGGAAATCTGCACCGGTGACCGGTGGTCGAGCCAACGACGAAGGCGACGTAATATACAGGTGTGCGTGCTTACGCCCCTTTGTCGCCCCGGACGGAGTGGTGCGAGGAATGCGTCGACCGTAATCCATAAAAAAAAAACTATTTTCAAGGTTTAATATTTCAGTGAGGAAACAATAAGAGCAATAGTAGTTTTCCCTTTGATGGGAAATTAAGAATACAGTTCACCATTCTGTCTCTTGCCCGTGGGTGTCGTAAAAGACTAAGGGATACAACATGCGCATTCTGTAGGACAAAAAATTATACTTAAAATGTCCACATAATTACAATCCATCCAATCGTGACGTAGGTTTCCCAATTTTGACGTGAGGTATGGAGGTAGGTTGTGACTAGCGTCTTTTAGTAGGTTAGTTTTCCTTCTATTGTGCTGCTGGGTTCCATGCTGGTCAGACGGATTGGTATAGGGTTTAATTTCGAGTTTTCCTTCTCTTGAAAAAACGTTATATGCATATTATATCCTTTAGTTATCTTTACGATAACCAAGGGAATGGTGAATTGAATTCTTACACCGTTACCATACGGAAAATTATGACTGTCGTAAATTTCGTAGTTAAAATTTATGCATTCCAGCGAATGAAATGAACCACATATCATATCTAGATATGGTTATGAGTCGTAATAAATAATTTAATATTTAAAGTTAGATTCAGTATAAATGTAACTGTCGTTAAAATAATATAAGTTTGACAGATATAATTCATGGAGATGCAAATCTGTACCGTTTTCTTAAAACTTTATGTAATTTAAGTTCTCAGTTCAGTGGTGTGAAGATTTAGATGTTTTTAATTTAATATCCTTATTTGCGAAAGAAATCTCTTTATTTTGGAATACATAAAATAACTGTAGCCTACATAGCACGAAGAATTAGTATGCTGAAGTGGAAATGGGCAAACTACGTCGCTTAATAAGCTGATAACCGCTAAAGAAGAAAGTTTAGAAGAACATAGTGTAGGACGAACTAGATGGACTGATAATCAGGATATTGTTGTTGATCATCCAGCAGTGAACGGTGATAGGCTGAATAAGCATTATGATGATAATGTTTCTCAAAGGAGTAATCAGATGTATAATATACTCATATTTAATATGTGACGGTGACGGAGTAATAATATAATTCATTATCCATTCTCTTATCCGTGGATGTCGTAAAAGATGACTAAGGGATACAGTATGCATATAATATTTATGCGAGAGAAAGAAAATTCTTCTTTTTTTATTGCAAACGGTGGCAAACGAACAAACAGTACACCGGATGGTAAGTGTTGCTGCCGCTCAAGGACCTTTACAAGGCCGCTGCCTACCGTGAAGAAAATGAAGGGAGTGTGAATGTGTGCATTAAGGCTCGGTGATACCAAAGGCACCACGAAAACCCTCCACACGCAATCACCCTCGGAAAGTTGGGCTTCCGGCTCTCTCGCTCACCGAACGAAGCGCAGTAACAAATTGCTACTACTCAGACGTCGATTTTCTGCGAGAGTGTGGTACTACCCCGGAAAGACCGGCCCGCGGCTGTGGACAGATAACTATCAACAGTGTGGTCCAACCACTAATAGAAATTAAGTAATTAACTAATTAAAATTAACCAATTCGAAACAAAAGCCATTACAACAGTACATTTGAGCAGCCTGGTATAGTAGGTCAATCTCCCTTCCATAGTGGAGGAGGCCCGAGTCCAATAGTGGGACGCGTATGGGCGGAGACGATGATGATAATGATTTCACAATATACTTTTTAGCGGTAGCGTTATACCGCTGTCCCCATTCCGCCTGCAACTATAAATAGGTCCATTTTATTATGTTAAGAGCAAATTGATGCACTTTAACCCGCTTAGTTCCTGTTCCTGTAAGAATACGGGGATAAATTATAGTCTATGTGACTCGTTGATAATTTAGTTTTCCATTGTTGAAAGAATTTTTAAAATAGGGTCAAATTGTCGCGGTTTTATCCGCGTAGTTCGCGCCCGTGGGAATACGAGAGTATAGCTTGTTATTCCCTGACAATGTAGATTTCCATTAATGAAAGAATTTTTAATCGGATTAGTGATTTAGGCTGGAAAGGTTAAGAACAAACTAATATTCGCATTTATAATATCTACATATTGACTTATGATATGGTAGGCTAGACGAGTTAGCTAGTTTAATGTAATTTTTAACAATAAAATTATTTAATTGGACTACTTGATAGAATATTTCAGTTTTAATAAATGAAGGATACCCTGCAGCGCGGAGAATACACATTTTTTTTTCAATAATAGGTAAATAATAAGTAATAAATGACTTGACCGGATCCCACAATTTGTTTATTGCGTATTATTATTCTATTAAACTCCAAAATCTAAATGATACATAATTTTATTACAATTACGTATAATTATACGTAATTACGCTAATAATAATATAATTGGTAACACATGGTAAAGTGCTGCCTCTCACACCGAAATCGATTTTAATAGCTTTCGGCTCGCGTGCCGATTGTAATAAACAAATATTGTTCGGTTGGCTAATCACGTAATAATATTCTATTGACGTCGTTGATATTTGTGGTGTAATAACACGCCTATTTGTTGATTTTGTTTAAATGCGGGCTACTGTAGGTATTTTTATCAAGTAATGCGGTAATTTAAGTTATTATTACCTAATAATGACGTAAATATTTCACAATTTTCAACAACGTAACGATGCGATACAGTAATCGTAACCCCGTAATTGCTTTCGGGCTGACCACTGAAGTCAAGAACTCTGCACCGGTGGTCGGCCCAATGACGAAGGCGACGTGTTACTGGGTGGGTTATGGGGCCGAGTGCCGCTCCTCTGTCGCCCCGGACGGGGCCAGGCGGCGGGTGCGCTGATCGTAGCCCACCCCAAAAAAACCTTAATTGCTTATGGGAGTCGTAACAATTGACTGAGTGATCACAAAATTGCCCGTGTGGTGACGGAATAAGAATACAATTCACCACTCCCTATTTTACCCATGGGTATCGTAAAAGACGATTAAGAAATGTAATATTCATATAACATCTATGTAAGAAAAGCAAAACTAATAAAATCCACTGACCAGCGTTAAATAGTAGATCAATTTCCCTCACATAGTGGAGGACGCTCGAGCAGAACAGTGGGATGTTTATGGCCTGATATGATGATGATGATGATCACAAAGAGAATAGGCAGTAGCACTCTTCTAGAAAATGTATAAAAATTTACTGTAATCACCAATATGTTTGCCAAGTATAGCGATTATAGCATGAACGCCAACAAAGAATAATGATGCCTTACAGTATTCTATGTGGGAGATTTACGTCTAGCTATAAATGACCAAAGCTTGAATGATTTCATATTTACATTTTGATGGATCAGTAGAATTACTTGTGCGTAGATTTCCGTGTAGTGATGGAGTAAGAATACGATTCACTTCTCTCTTGTCTTGTCTATGGGTGTTGTAAAAGAAGACTGAGGCATTAAATATGCATGTATGCAAGAGAAGAAGAATTTTAAATGAAACTATACCAACACGTTCGACCAACGTATTATAGTAGGTAGTAGGTAACATGGTATAGTAATTTCCGTAATTCCCTAACTGCAACAGTGGAAATAGTCTGGTTAGTGGATTAATAGATACATCTATAAAACTATTCGCTTAAGAATTTTTCGTGCATCACGCTTTTGTGGATATTTTCTACACAGGACTAATTATAAAGGAAACATCCCGGTCTAGTGTATTAAACCACAAGTCATATTGCCTTTCTACTCGCATACACTGTAAGTGAAACACAAAATAAAAATTTACTTTAACTTTTGTGGCTAGCATAATATTATGACATTGGCGGGAGAATGCTATTGGTGGTATCCCTGGACATCGCCAAGGCATTCAATAGTCTGTCATTCAGCTGCATCAGGGAGGCGCTCCGGTATCACGGGGTGCCAGCTTACCTGAGGTGGCTAGTGGCAGACTATTTGGAGGGGCGCAGCGTCCTCTGCACCAACCGAGCAGGGGACGTTGTGCGAACGCCCATGACGTGCGGTGTCCCACAGGGGTCGGTCCTCGGACCCACCTTGTGGAACATCGGCTACGACTGGGCGTTGAGGGGGAGCCTCCCGCCCGGGCTGGGCGTGATTTGTTACGCCAACGACACGCTCGTCACAGCCCGCAGTGGGACGCTAGAAGAGGCGGCAAGCCTGGCGACTTTAGGCACCAAAGAGATCGTCGGGCGGATCGAGGCGCTGGGGTTGAGGGTCGCCCTGGACAAGACGGAGGCACTCTTGTTCCATGGGCACCGTATGAGCCCTCCTATCGGCGTCTCGATCACCGTCCACTCGGTTGAGATCAGTATCCGGGCCCATATGAGGTACTTAGGCCTGGTGCTCGACGGGCAATGGTGGTTCCGGGAGCATTTCCGCAGGCTCGCTCCATGGCTCATCGGCGCGGCATCCGCCCTATCGTGGCTAATGCTGAACGTGGGTGGACCGAGCGCTACGTGTCGGCACGACACGTCGGCTGTACGCGGGGGTCATTCGGTCGATGACCCTGTACGGCACACCGGTGTGGGCGGAGTCCATGACCGTCCGACTCAGGGCTCTTCTGTGGCGACCACAGAGGGCCATGGCGGTCAGGGCTATCCGCGGATACCGCACGGTGGCGACGGCGGCAGCATGCTTGTTGGCCGGGACTCCCCCGTGGGACCTGGAAGCGGAAATGCTCGCCAGATTGTATCGGCGGGTGACGGGGGTGCGAGCGGCGGGTGACGGGGGTGCGAGCGGCGGGCGGTGTGGTCTCGTTGAGGGAGCTCACCGGCTGGCGCGTCGACGCCCGCCGAGATGTCATTGCTCGTTGGGCAGTCCGGCTGGAGAGGCCTCAGTTCGGGGTGCTAATCGTGGAGGCCTTCCGGCCGGTGCTGATGCGGTACTTAGAATGGTGGCATGGGGGTGCTCTCCTTCCGACTAGTGCAGGTGTTGACGGGGCATGGGTGCTTCGCCAAATACCTGCACAAGGTCGTTAGAAGGGAGAATACGCCGTCGTGCCACCATTGCGATTGCGACGAGGACACGGCGCAGCATACGCTCGAGGCCTGCGCCGCTTGGGCAGCGCAGCGTCGTGAACTCGTCGCAATCATCGGTGGCGACCTGACGCTGCCCACTATCGCCAGGGCGATAGTCGGCAGCGTCAGGAATTGGGACGCGGTCGCAGTCTTCTGCGAGGCAGTGATCTCGCGGAAGGAGGCGACGGATCGCCTGTGCGAGGAGTGCAGCCTCAATGAGACGATCCGCCGCCGGCGACTGGGGCGGCGTAGGCGCGAGTACTTGCGCCTCATGCCGCCCTAGCCGAGGCCGCGGGTGACGTGATCGGGGAATTAGTCCGTCACCCGTTAAGAGGCCGACCGCGTGAGGAAAGACCGACGTCCTCCCCGAGGGAGGGACGTCGGTCGATGGGAGGGTACCCCAAATAGGGGTATTCCGTCGAGCCGACCACTGATGACAAGTAACGCTGCTCTGGTGGTCGGCCCAACGACGAAGGCGACGTGCACGTGGGTGGGTTGCGGGTGTGCGTGCTTACGCCTCTCTGTCGCCCCGGACGGAGTGGTGCGAGGAGCGCGTCGACCGCAACCCACCCCAAAAAAAAAAGCATAATATTACAAACGAATTTCCATTACATTCCGGGGATGGTGATGAATAGCAATCGGATAATTTAAAACATAAAAGATTGTATGATGTTATTTTAAATATTATATATTTTCGTGTGGTGACTAAGTAAAAACACAATTCGCCACTCCCTATCTTGGCCGTGGGTGTCGTAAAAGACGACTGAGAGATATAATATGAACATAACATCTATGCAAGAGAAGGAAAACTCGAAATGAAATCCTATACCAATATGTTTGACCAGCATGGTGTAGTAGATCAAATTCCCTTCCATCGTGAAGGAGGCCCGAGCCCAACAGTGGGACGTATGTGGACTGCGATGATGATGATAATATAGAAGTTACATAATCTTAGCTTTCTAATTCCATAAATACAAAAAAAACAACAAAGTACAAAGGAAAACCTTGAATAAAATGGCCATATTTGGTTTAATCCCGTAGGTAGTCAATTTTCCTGTGGACAAGCTTTGTAACCATACCACTGATTTCACAGTCACTCGAAATTGACACCGGCTTTATGTGATTGGACGCTATTATGTAGTAATGATGCAGTACATACAGCGATAAAAGAGCTAAATTAAGAATATTACAATAATAGTAATATTATCCAAGTGGTAATAGATTTAGAGAACAATGTAACACTATTTTTTTTCTTACTAGTTTAATAAGAGACAAGTAGGACATAAAAGCGAATAAGAATAGTAGCACATAGTAAAAGCCTCATCAGTATGCAAATAGTAAGTCAATTTTACTTTCATTATAAAGGAATACTGTAATCAATACTAGGACCTATATAGTTTAGAGCAGTGGTTCTCAAACTTTTTAAATGACGGAACCCTTTTGGGAAGCAAAATACTTGATGGAACCCTACAATAAAACAATTATTTTTATAAGTGTATTCTATATTAATCAGCATAATAAAAGTACAATGTATCAGTTACTAATTATTATTTACTTCACCACTTGGTAAGGACAATAATAGAAAACATTAAAAAAGAAAAAATCTAACTAGTGGGAGGTATGAAACTGTTTTTTATTTTTCATCAATTGCTTGATATCAGGTTTGATGGAAGAAAGTTGGAGTCTCATATCAGCTTCGGCGTCCAGTCTATTGCGATATTTTGTTTTCGTGGCTGCGTAGGTAGAGAATCCTGTTTCGCACAAATATGTAGTTGGGAACGGGAGAAGAATATCCAGAGCCATTTGGCCAAGCATTGCATATTCATCTTGGATTCTGCACCAAAAATCATTAAGAGGCGTCGTTTTGAACAATGACTCCATACTTGTGTCTGATGACATTTCTAAAAGAGATTCATATATCTCATTTGACATGTTTTCAGGCTTTTCCAAGTTGGGTAAAAAAGGATTATGAATCCAGGAGTTCACTTTAATTTTTGTATTGTGTTCTTCGGGAAAATACTTTTCAAAAGATGCGCGCATCGAACTGAGATATTGGACCAATTCTTCAAACACATTATCTTCAAACATTTCTGAGTCGTTTTCGCTAACAAACTCACTGAGTAACGTAAAACTTTCTATTTCTTTCTTACCAATGCAAATGATCCAAAAATCTAATTTTCTTTTAAAAGCAGTTATTTTATTATAGGCCTGAAACACTGTTGTCTGTTTACCTTGCAACGATAAATTTAATTCGTTAAGTTTTTGAAAGATATCCGCCATAAAAGACAATCGGAACAACCAAGTTTTATCATACAAACGGTCCTTCAAATTAAAAGAAGTATCTGCTGAAAGAAACATTTGTAACTCGGCTCTAAGTTCAAATAGCCTTGTTAAAGTTTTTCCCCGAGACAGCCATCGCACTTCTGTATGGAGCAGCAGTGTTTTATGTTTGCTGCCATAATCTTCACACAATAATGAGAACAATCGGGATTGTAGTGGTCGTGATTTGATAAAATTAATTATTTTTACCGCTTCATCCATAACTAATTTTAGATTAGACGGCATTTGCTTCATCGCAAGTGCTTGTCTATGCAGAATACAATGACTGGAACTACAATTAGGCGCTTTATTTTTCATTCGTGACACTGCTCCTGCTGTTTTACCTGTCATCGCCTTGGCCCCATCTGTACAAATGTCAATGCAATTGTTCCAACTGAGATTATGTTCTTCAAAAAATATATTTATTTTATTAAAAATTTCTTCCCCGGTAGTGTTTGTAAGCAGCGATGAACACATAAGCATGTCTTCTTCAAAAGAACTTTTATATGGATATCTCACAATAACCAGCAGGATAGCCAAACCAGCGACATCAGTCGACTCGTCCATTTGCAAAGCGAATCGTGTATTTTGTAGACGTGTAACTAGTTCTTGTTTGACGTAGCTTGCCAGATCATGGATTCGTCGTAAAACAGTATCGTTTGATAGCGGAACAGTAGAAAGATGCTTTGCAGATTTTTCATCAAGCATACATTTTGTTATGTCTAATACACATGGTTTTATTAATTTCTCAGCGATAGTGTGCGCTTCACCTGCTTGTGCAATGCGTTAGCTAACTAAGTATGATGCCTCCGTGGCCTTTTCGTTGGTAGTTTGTGTTACATGCATCATATTTTTTTGACTTTCTAATAACTTATCTTTTTTGCGAACAAAAAATTCTTTATTCTTGTCTTTAGTCTCGGGGTGTACGGTTTCTAAATGTCGACGCAATTTGGCAGGTGCCATGGAACTATTAGGAAGCAGTTTACTACAGAGCATGCAGAGAGGTGAGCCGTTGGAATCAACAAATCCGAAACTGATATAAGATTCATCATACTTCCTTTTTTTCGTCTTTGAAACCGTCGAGCTTGACGTCGTGGCACTCGTGGCATCATCTTCTGGATCGGTGATTGCTAAATTCTCCGCGCGCATTGCTTTTGAACATTCAGCGTCATTAGAAGATGTTGTTGGAACACGTTTAACACCTTTAAGCCAACGTTCCATTCTTCTTTATTTATAATGTTACAAGTCAGGATAGTGGGGTTTAAATAATGCACAATCGTTACTGCGTATAAGAGACTAAATTTAGAACCTACAGGGAAGAAATGTATAAAACTGAGACAACAGAATACAGCAGGCAGTAAAACAATGAACACTAGTTTCTCGCTAGCGAGCTTGTAAGTAGGTAGTAACTTAACGCTCCGAACGCTAATCATCAACTGACGACGCCAACGCGCGATCGCCGCTTTTATACTTAGTCCTAGACTCGATCTCAAATATTCTCGAAAATACTCGAGTCGGCACCTTTGATAAACAAAAAGCAAAAATAAAAACAGAAATTTAAAAATAGCGTTGTAAACAATATCGACTTTATCCTTTGAAGTTAGAGACGAAAGTCGCTAGTTGACAACTATAGCGTCTAATTCAGAGGCGGCTTTTATCAAAGAGACTGAGCGCTTACAAGTATACTACCCGCTCGTTTTAAGTTTGCCGCTGGCGATAGGTATGAGTTTATGACGTTCGAAATTTTTTATTTAATTGTAACAATAAAAATTGTGTACGTTAGATATTTGGGTAAAACTACGACACATTATAAGTTTTGTTGTCACGTGGGAGAGGGTACGCGCATTCCACAGACCGGCAAACTTAGAGCGAACGCGATGTACAAGTATAAAATTGTTGAGACCAAACTTATGAGATATTGTACCAGCTAATGTAACACAAGCTTATACAAATACAAATAAATAAATAAATAACATTCATAGCGTTTTGTCTCCGCGCGGCCGCGGAGTCCGCACAGCCGCGGAGCGACCAGAGAGAGGTGTTTTGATTTTTTTATTTCTAAATTCTTGCGGAATCCCGACAGAGGTATCACGGAACCCTAGGGTTCCGCGGAACACACTTAGAGTATAGCTGGTTTCATCATCATCATCATCATCATCATTTCAGCCTATTGCCGTCCACTGCTGGACGTAGGCCTCCCTCATATTGCGCCACAATGTGCGGTCCTGTGCCGCCTGCATCCAACGACGCCCAGCAACTTTCACTAGGTCGTCGGTCCACCTAGTGGGGGGGCGTCCTACACTGCGTCGTCCGATGCGTGGTCGCCACTCGAGAACCTTTCTTCCCCAGCGGTTGTCGGTTCGTCGAGCGATGTGGCCTGCCCATTGCCACTTCAGCGTGCTAATTCTTCGTGCTATGTCGGTTACACCCGTTCTTCTGCGGATTTCTGTATTCCGGATTCTATCTCGCAGAGAAATCCCGAGCATAGCCCGTTCCATAGCACGCTGAGCGACTTTGAGCCTTGATATGAGGCCTACATTTAGGGACCACGTTTCCGTGCCGTAAGTCATCACTGGTAACACACACTGGTCGTAGACCTGTGTTTTCAGACACTGAGGTATGTTGGACGAGAAGATCCTCTTAAGTTTCCCGAACGCTGCCCAACCGAGTTGGATTCGTCGGCTGATCTCTTTCTCGAAATTGGATCTACCTAACTGGACTGTTTGTCCTAGGTAAACATAGTGATTGACAACTTCGAGAATCGCATTGCCAACTAGGACCGGTACAGGAATGACATGGGTATTTGACATGACTTTCGTCTTGTCCATGTTCATTCGTAGACCCACTAGTTGGGATACCCTGCTGAGATCATTGAGCATAGTGCCAAGGTCCTCCATGGATTCTGCCATAACGACGATATCGTCTGCGAATCGAAGGTGAGTGATGTATTCGCCGTTAATGTTGATGCCGAGTCCAGTCCAGTCTAAGAGCTTGAAGACATCTTCCAGTGCAGTGGTGAACAGTTTCGGAGAGATGACATCTCCCTGTCTCACGCCTTTCTGCAACTGGATCGGTTTCGTACTCTTATCCCGGATACGGACTGACATTGTGGCGTTCCTATATAAACACTTCAGCACTTCGATATAGCGATGGTCGATTTGGCACCGCTGAAGGGACTGCAGCACCGCCCAAGTTTCGACTGAATCAAAGGCTTTCTCATAGTCCACAAACGCTAAGCACAGGGGCCGATTATACTCCTCGGTCTTTTGTATAATCTGCCGAAGCGTGAGGATATGGTCTATGGTGCTATAGCCTTTTCGGAAGCCGGCTTGTTCGGGCGGCTGGAAGTCATCGAGCTTGCGCGTGAGTCGATTGGTAATGACCCTCGAAAACAACTTATAAACATGGCTCAGGAGTGAGATGGGTCTGTAGTTCTTTAAAAGAGCTTTGTCACCCTTCTTGAAGTACAGCACCACCACACTCCTGGTCCACGACTCTGGAACGTCGCTCCCGAGGATAACGGAATTAAATAGCTTCTGAAGGGCTATTAATACCGGCTTGCCGCCCGCCTTCAAAAGCTCTGCCGTAATTCCGTCATCTCCCGGTGCCTTACCGTTACGTAGTTGTTTGAGAGCCATTCTGATCTCGTACAAGCTGATGTCCGAGATTTCTTCGGTATAGTGCCGAGTTAGCTTGGATCTGGGATCTTGGACCAAGCCGACAACAGGATTTCGGGATGATTTGTATAACTGTCCATAGAACCTTTCGACCTCTCCCAAGATCTCACTTTGGGATGAAATGACAGTACCGTCATCGGTCTTCAGCTTAGTCATTTGGCTTTTCCCAATAGACAGATCTTGTGCGAACACTTTCGAGCCACGATTCCGCTCTATCGCTTCTTTAATACGGAACGTATTAAATCGGCGAATATCGCGACGCACAGACCTGGAGATCTGTCTATTTAGCTGCCTATGTTTGGACCAATCGGCTGCAGACTGCACCGTCATCTCTTTTCTCCTCTCCATGAGCTCGAGAGTCTGGTCAGAAAGTTTTTTAGGTCTATTAACGCGGTGAGCCTTGAAAAATTTCGACCCAACCGCGTGGACAGTTTCCACGAACCTGTTGTTCATATCGTTCGGAGATTCGCACTCGTCCAGACATTGGAAGCGATTATGTAGTTCGAGTTGAAAGTTTTCGAGGTTCTGGTATTGGACAGATGTAGGTCGGAGTGTAGACTTCATCAAGCGTGACCGCTCGACTTTTGTATGGATATTCAATGTGCCTCGTACCATCCGGTGATCGCTCCCAGTTTTAATTCTGCTGATCACTGAGACATCATTGAATATCTGTCGTATAGCTGGTTTAGAGAGAGATAAAGAGAGAATGTGCCCACCTTATACATGAATGTACCAAATTATACATGTTTCTTTCCAATTAACATTCGGTTCTGTAAGTAAATTTTGCAATAAGTATTTGTTTTTCATCTAGAATAACAGTAAAACCATCCGATGGTATATTTTTAGCGATCACGTTTTCCGACTAAAAATAGGTAACACGAAAAGTAACTTCTGGTTTGGTGTACTTTGCATAATAACGTTCAATTTATTTTTTGAGGCTGTTGCTAACACCGCATAACAAAATTACATAATTTCATATATTTTTTATGATGTCAAATGTCATTATTTTTCCTGATTATGTTAAGAGGGCAGTCAGGTGACTCGGAGGAGAAAATAGAATCTACAGTTTTTTTCTGTTGTGTTTTTGTAGTCCAACCTCTATCAGTTAAAGTTGTATTAGGTAGACTTTTGAGCCAAATTGGATTCACAGAGCAAATTTATATATCTACAACAACTTAAAACGCATAATGAAATTAGTTTGAGCCGGTATGTCGACTTTAGTAGGCTATTAAATTGAAGATATGTAGTATTGGTTTTTTTTTATATTGGCACTAATCCCACCACACATTCCCACCAGTGGCGGCTGGTGGGTCATCAAAGTGGTGGTGCACTTTACTTCCTCACTAAGTATTAAGATTAGAAATTGCAATGGAACAACAATTTACGTAAATTTTTTTTTTATTATTTTTGAACGCATTACATTTTGTATGTGTACTTGCGAAGAAAAATAGGTATTTTGTTTGTTTTTCACACTTCAAAAAATATTTATAAAAGAGGGCCTTGGCGGTCCCGCCAATTTATATCAACTTTAGTTTAAAAAGTTTTGTTATTGTCTTTAATATAGTCTATATTTATGCTCATTTTCACCCACTGTATACACAGTATAAAATAGAACTAAGACCAAAATAAAAAAAAACAATTAATGTAAACAAACCATATTTAACTCGTCACAGATACATCGAAACTATACCTATATGTACTTACTGTACTTAACGAGCCATCATCGGCGAATTTCGTCGTAAGTCGAGTTCTCTCGGCAACGTTCGGTTCGCCCGTGCGCCATACGGGAACAGACTCATTTTTCAGCATATTTCTATGAACTATCTTCTGTGTCACGCGCCAGGCGTTTAACTCCTATCTAATACAAGTTGTATGGGCAGTCCCCGTGCGCGCGCCTCAGCGCACAAGATTTTTTTTATAAGGAATATAAGTTTTAATAGTTTAGTAATGCGCTTATATTGTTTCGTCATAATTTGAAATTTTATTTGTTATATGTTTTTTATGTTCAAAAAATAAATATTAATGGTAATTTAAAAATGAAGATGAAGTTAATTTTTGTAGTTTTTAAATATTTTGATTTGGTGGTTCAGCGCACGAACGCACTTAAGGTACAGCCGCCACTGATTCCCACCATTGTAAATCTTGTTAGTAGGGAACGAGCGCGATTTGATCCTCTCGGGAAATGGTTATGATTGTCTTGGGACTCGCAACAAAAATTAGAAAAGTTAAACTGGAGGAGTTAGTACAGATAGATTCTACATATAGTATATTGGTCTGTAAACGAGGTATATAATAAACAGCAGCCCACATAATGATACTCGATACTTACCCCAAATATTACACATTATAAATAAAGCGTTTATAGTCACAGGCGGACGTTAAAAAGTGTTTGAAACGTCGGGTAATAAAGAATATAAGAATAACAGTAATTTTATTTATAATAAGCCAATATTAGTCCTATTTTATTAAGATATACAATCTCTCCCAAAAAGGTATTTATAAACTTCCTCATCCTCATTCTCACAGCCTACATACGTCCCACTGTTGGGCTCGGGCCTCCTCCTCAATGGGAAGGCATTTTACTTTACTATGGTATAGTAGTACGGTATAGCATAGCTGGTCAGACATGTTGGTTTTATTTCGTGTTTTCCTTCTCTTGCACAGATAGTATTTGCATATTAGGTATATCAAATAGTCGTCTTTTACGACATTCACGGGTAAGATAGGGAGTATTGTATTCTTACTCCGTCACCACACGGCACAAAAAAACAAAAATCAGTATATTAATATCAAATTTTTAACTCAAATTTAGGAACACGCTATATAGCATGGCTGGTAGTCCTAGCTATATGGCATAGCAGTAAGTATTTGATTCTTGGTTGCCCGACGTTTCGAACACTTTACAGCGAGATCACCGGCGGTTTCAACGACTAAAGTAATGACTAAAGTCAAATACAAACGCGATAAAATCCGTAAAGTAGTTTTATTTACAATGTGTAATAGTCGCATAAACATTAAAAATGATTAGATTTCATCTTAAAAAAAAAAAGGAAAGCTCGAAATAAAAACCTGTACTTAATTTCCCTAATTTTCGTCAGTCTTCGTTGTTCTCAGCTCAAATATGTCTCACTGCTGCGATTGAGATTGCTCCATAATGGTGGGAAATTGGCCTAAAATACCCTGTTAGTCAGACGGGTTGGTATAGAGTTTTATTTCCAGCTCTTCTTCTTTTGCGCTGCTGCTTATCCTCTCCACTTTTACGATACCCACGAGTAAGAGATGAGGTGGTGAATTGTATTCTTACTTCATTGCTATTTGAAAAATGTGAACTACGACTACGTAAGTCGACGCAATTAACAAAACAGCCTAAACTAGTTTTATTTATTAAGCCTATTCTCAATACAGGTCTGAATCATTAAAATCAAGAGCCTAAGTAAACGCTGACGATACGCAATAAACAAAATCTACTTGTAGGCAACAAATTTTAACGATGGCAGTAAAATAACACTATATATTTAACATATTGCCGAACAATATTGGTTTACTATTACGCGAGCCAAACTATTAAAATTTATTAGTCTTTTTTTTTTTTTCTTTTTTTAGGGTGATTTTTTACGCTGCGCGCGCACATCGTCACGAGAAACCGACATCCTGATATTAGCTCACTAGCTCCCGGGTAAGAGATAGAAGGGTGCACTCCTATTAAACACGAGGCTTTTGTTTAATGTCATCATCATCATCAGTTCAGCTCATATAAGTTCCACTGTTGGGCTTGAGACTCCTCCACAGTGGGAGGGTAATTGACTTTACTATATCATGCTGGTCAGACAGGTTGGTATTTTTTTTTTTTTTATGGGTGGGCTATGGTAAGCGCACGGGCGGTCCAGTTCGTCCGGGGCGATGAAAGGACGACGCGCGGGCCCATAACCCACCCGTACCCAGGTCACCTCGTTGTTGGGCCGACCACCGGAGCAGATGTCACTTGTCGTCAGTGGTCGGCCCGACGGAATACCCTTTCGGGTAACCTCACCTCTCGACGTCCTGGGACGTCGGTCGCCGTCGCGCGGTCAGCCTCTCTGCGGGTGATGGACAATTCCCCGGTCCGATCACCCGCGGCCTCGGCTAGGGCGGCATTAGGCGCAGATACTCGCGCCTGCGCCGCCCGAGTCGCCGACGGCGGAACGTGTCGCCGAATAGAAGCTCTACTCGCACACGATCCGCCGCCTCGTTCCGTGAGATAACGGCCTCAAAGAAGGCGGCGACCGCGTCCCAGTTCCTGACGCTGACGAGCATCTCCCTGGCGATGGTCGGTAGCGCCAGGTCGGCACCGATAATTGCGACGAGTTCACGGCGATCCCCCTCCCATACAGCACACTCCTCAAGCGTGTGCTGCGCCGTGTCCTCGTCGCAACGGCAGTGGTGGCAGGACGGTGTGCTCTCCCTCCTGACAATCTTGTGCAGGTACTTCCCGAAGCAACCGTGCCCCGTCAGCACCTGCACCAGTCGGAAGGTAAGCACCCCGTGCGTCCGCTCCAACCACTCCATCAGCACCGGCCGGAGGGCCTCGACGTTCTTGACACCATGCCGAGGCCTCTCCAGCCCGACTGCCCAACGGGCAATGACTTCTCGGCGGGCGTCGACCCGCCAGGCGGTGATCTCTGTGATGGAGACCATGCCACCGCGGGCGCGCGTCTCCGACACCCGCCGATAAATGTCGGCAAGCATCTCCGCCTCCAGGTCCCACGGGGGAGTTCCGGCCAGGAGGCACGCTGCCTCCGTCGCCACCGTGCGGTAACCCCGTACGGCCCTGATCGCCATGACCCTCTGTGGTCGCCACAGGGGGGCCCTAAGACGGACGGTCAGGGACCCCGCCCACACCGGTGCGCCATACAGGGCCATCGACCGGATCACCCCCACGTACAGCTGTCGGCACGTAGCACTGGGTACGCCCACATTCGGCATCAGCCGCGAAAGGGCGGACGCCGCGCCGACAAGCCGGGGAACAAGTCAATGGAGATGCTCCCGGAACCAAAAATGCCCGTCGAGCACCAGGCCCAAGTACTTCATATGGGCCTGGATGCTGATGGTGACCGACTTCACGGTGATCGAAGCGCCGGCAGGAGGCCCGGCGGTACGGAGGCCATGGAACAAAAGGGCCTCCGTCTTTTCTAGGGCTACCCTCAACCCCAGCGCTTCGATTCGCCTGACAATCTCCTCGGTGCCGAGAGTTGCCAGGCGTGCCGCCTCCTCTAGCGTCCCACCTCGGGCTGTGACGAGTGTATCGTCAGCGTAGCAAATTACGCCCAGCCCGGGTGGGAGGCTTCCTCTCAACGCCCAGTCGTAGCCGATGTTCCACAGGGTCGGACCCAGAACCGACCCCTGTGGGACACCGCACGTCATGGGCGTTCGCACAACGTCCCCTACTCGGTCAACGTAGAGGACGCTGCGCTCCTCCAAGTAGTCTGCCACCAGCTGCCTGAGGTACACCGGCACCCCGTGGTACCTCAACCCCTCCCTGATGCAGCTGAATGGCAGACTGTTGAAGGCGTTGGCAATGTCCAGGGACACCGCCAACAGGACTCCTCCGCCGGTGACGGCCTCTGCTACCACGGCCTTCAGGCGCAGTAGGGCCGCGATCGTCGAACGCCCCCTCCGAAAACTAAACTGGGCGTCCGACAGATCGGGCCCGACCCCGACGAGGTGCCGCTCGATGCGGGCAGCCAACACCCTCTCCAGCAGCTTGCCCGCATCATCGAGCAGCACGATGGGCCTGTAGGCCGAAGCCGACTCGGGAGACCGTTCCGGCTTCGGCAGGAGAACCAGCCTCCCCTCTTTCCAACACCCAGGGAACTGCCCGGACGTCAAATTTATTACGGTCTGAGTGGCGGTCTTATACCAGGTGGTGTCAAATTCTATTATACAATCAAATATTTTACGTCCATTTTTCAAATTAGGCGTATTTGAACAAATAAATTAATATAATAAGTTTTTATATTCTACTAGCTGACCCAACAGACGTTGTTCTATTTAAATAAGCGCCACCTACCGGGTCCAATTGTGAATCTAAGCTAATTCTCGAATCTCCTTGAACATACAAAAAATTTCATCAACATCGGTCCAGCCGTTTAGGAGGAGTTCAGTGACATACACACGTACACAAGAAATTTAAATATAAAGAATAACTAATGCCATATGCCTGCGGCTTCGCATAAATGTATGTGTTAATTTATTTTAATATCCTTCGAGACATATTTTTTATCTATACTAACATTATCGGGTGACGTGACCGGGGATTAGTCCGTCACCCGCCGAGAGGCCGACCGCGTGAGGAAAGACCGACGTCCTCCCTGAGGGGGGGACGTCGGTCGATGGGAGGGTACCCCAAGTAGGGGGTATTCCGTCGGGTTGACCACTGATGACAAGTTAACCCTGCTCCGGTGGTCGGCCCAACGACGAAGGCGATGTGGTTTTCGGGTGGGTTACGGGAGTTGCGTGCTTAAGCCCCTCTGTCGCCCCGGACGGAGTGGTGCGGAGGCGCGCCGACCGCAGCCCACCCACAAAAAAAAATACTAACATTATAAAGAGGAAAGATTTGTTTGTATAGCCTTTGTATGCCTATTAATATATATATAATATATATATTAATAGGCTCTGAAACTACTGGATCGGTTTCAAAAATTTTTCACCAATGGAAAGTTATAATATATAGGGTGTAACATAGGCTATATTTTATCCCGGTATTCCTACGGGAACGGAAACTACGCTGGTAAGATGAAACCGAAGCGAAGTGAGGGCGGGTTGCTAGTTAAAAAATAAATGCTTTTTTTATAGCTAATTAAAAAAATTCTCTCGATTGCTTTTTTATGGGACTAATCCCACCACACATTCCCACCACTGTAACTCCTGTAAGCTAGGATCTACAATGGTCTCCGTATAAGACACTGAGGTTTCACCCTCAGGAAGTCCCGGGAAACGCTTTCAATTTTCCGACGGACCCGCAACAAATTTAATTAGAAAAGAAAAACAGGTGGAGCTGGAAAGATTCCACTTCCCTCCTATGCAAAGCGGGCGACATGAAGCAAAGTTGGCTAATAAGCCAGTAAATAAGAATTTGTACAACTACGTGAAACGCAGCAGTACAGCACCACGGATTGGACAGAGCTTAATGGACCTATTTGTGAGCTTTAGATTTGGTTACAATAGTAGGTATGGCAAAACGCACGAAAATTTCTCGAGTTGCTACAAGATTCGGATAGTATATTACCCCAGACGTGACGTGCAGATTGTCTAACATGAGGTTCCGCTCGTTGCGCCAGAGAATGCACTCCCAAAGGATGTGATGAGCTGTTTGTTCAAAATCGGAGTGTGAGGTCGAACATTGACAAAATGATGAATCCACTAGTTTAAAATAGAATAATTTACTTCTAAAATGCCCATGGCCTGTGAGGAATTGGGCTACATAGTGGTCAAAGCCAAGTTCTCTCCAAATTTTTACGAACAGATGGAAAGAATAGATATAGATGGCGACCCTTTGTTGACGACCTTACATTGTTCGTAAGTGTCGTAAAATAAGACTAAGAGCTGTACATCGATGTGATCCAACTAAATCTGAAGCCGTCTACTCAATAATTACGTCCTCAAACAGGGTTGACGTCAGGTGGGCGGCCGATTATAATAACATTTACGATATGTAAGATGGAAGATAAGAGAGTACATATTGCCTCCACTCCAAATAATTGGGATAAAATCATTATCATCATCCTCATCGCAGCCCACATACGTCCCACTGTTGGGCTTGGTCTTCCTTCCACAATGGGAGGGAATTTGACCTACTATTCCACGCTGGTCAGACAAATTGGTGTAGGGTTACATTTCGAGTTTTCCTTCCCTTGCACAGATATTATGTGCATATAATATCCCTTAGTCGTCTTTTACGACATCGTTGGACAAGATAGGAACTGGTGAATTGTATTTTTACTGCGTGACCACACGGAAAAAGATCATTATGGGATTAGCAAAATAGGGGGTAGCGAATTGTGTTCTTACTCAATCACCATACGAAAAAATCCATTCATAATGCTCATTTATAGAGTAAAAAGACATGGCATATAATCTTTCACGCTTCTCTTCTCATCAATATTTTTGATGTGAATCCTATAGATAGGCGAGGGTATACCTGATTGTTGGCGTGGCGTAAACAGACCACGGCGACGCAACGCCACGCTATGTGACGAAACATGCGGGGGTAAACATGATCATTGGCGTGGCGTAAGCAGGCAGGCGACTTAAAGCCACGCTATATGATGGACTATATATATGTACTATATGTAGTAGTGTGTGAGCCCATCCAACGTCCTCGTCACGTCCTCGACGAAGAGGACGATAATATCACACTCTCTCAACGTAGAGCCTACACGGCCCGCGAGGCCTTAACACATAAATATCCGCGGTTCCGCCCTCACCGTCGAGGTGCGAAACCGCGCCGCGCAAAAGTCACGAATCAAAACGTGGGCACGCCCACTTTACCTTCAGCGACGCCCCAAGCCGAGGTCCGTTCCCCACAGGGGGAGCCCTTGGGCGTTGTCGCTTAGCATACTTTTCTCCGGGTTGAGAGCCCTCAGCGTTCACCCATAGTCCGTGTCAAGCTGTCAAGGCCATCTGCGGCCAACAGCTGTGCACAAACAAAAAAAAAAAATTGTGTGTGAGGCGTAGCGACACGATGTTGTGCGTAAGCGACTGAGCGGTGAATCAATTATAATTGTTGTGTAATATTTTAAATAATAATATAAATATAAATCGTAATGTTTTAATTATACATAATGCTATGTTAGTTCCTGTCGTAATCTGTTCTTTTATGAATATATACTTCCTGAGGCACGAATCACTTTTCTTATTGTTATTTAACAATAGACGTTGTTCTATTCAAACAAAATGAAAGGATTTCTCCTTGAAGTCGACAGCAGCGCCACTTACCAGGTCCAATTGTAAATCTAAACCATTCTCGAATCCCCTTAAATATACATAAAAATTTTCATCAACATCAGTCCAGACGTTTAGGAGGAGTTCAGTGACATACACACGTACACAAGAAATTTATATGTAAAGAAGATATATAAATTTGACAGGCTTAGATAGACTTTACTACTAAACAATATGTTTTTGTTTTTACGTCAAGAAAACGAGGCGTTTGCCTAATGCGACTATTATTTTTCGTGTCAGGTAGGGACACTTGCAGAAATAGCTTTAATAAAACGACACGTGTATTGAACAAGTATAACGAATGATTGGTTGGTCTGTTTGCAAAAAAAATTGGGGAACTAATTAACTTGTCAATTGTATCATCGAGCTATTAGATTTTACTTTTAGTTTGTAAAGAAGTGTTAATGACCAATTTAAACTTTAATCCTTGATCATAAATAAACACATCTTTTTAAACCAAAAATAATTTGAAAATAATAATCTAAATTAATATGTAGCTGGCGTAGCTCTAACAATTATTGTGGATCATAGAAAGAACCGGTGTGGGAATTGAACCCACGATACTCGATATCAGAGATCGCTACTTAAAACTACTATCTGTGCACTTACTTATTGTAGTAAACAACTGAATCACACAAAATCAGAATCTATCAGAATTCACTCGACCATTTTCCTGAACAATGACATTATCTAACAAGCTTGTATAAACGAAGTTACGAGTATATTCGAAGCATTCATTCAAAATCAACAAAAATCTAAAAATGTATCTACATTGTCTACATTATTGAAGGTGGTTTCTTTTTTTGTAAAAAATAATTATCTTATACTCGCACGGTTATTTGCACGATATCTATGCCTAAAAATTGGTTTAGGATTTTTTCCTCTATCTATCTGGTGTTTATACAGGGTAATCTCCAAAACGGCTGGAATGGTTTTGATAATAATTTGCTACCTGGTACCTCCTTACCGTCGTACCTCCTTATATAGACAGGTGTCTATATAAGGAGTAAGTTAGGCTATTTTTCTTCTCAGAAAAACAGAATATAATATTGTGCTCGGGACTAAAACCCAAGGCGTATCCGGGGGCCAAAGCGGCTTGAATTGAGGCGCGGCGATGGCGGATCGCTAGTGTATAATAAATATCAATAAACGTATCCAATAATTGAAATTAAATGTCGCCGTAACTTTAGCCGCAGTCGATATTATCGATTTTCATTGTTAGAAGTTGAATAGTTTTGACTTTAGACAGTTTGGTATTTTTCCTTTAAACGTACATATTCAAATATTAAATCTTAAAATTGTCGTAAAAACGTATTCAAATCGATTGTGTGTTTCAGCTAATAGTGGACTCAGGTTTTCTTCACGATAGGTAGTAAATTGACTTGCCACGCTGCTAATCATATTTGCTATATAACTGGCCAAGTCAAACTGGCCAAGTCAAGTTTAACCTACTTTAGGATCTCACATTTTTTTTAAATAACAGCATATGCATAAGCATATAGGTATCCAATAAAGCAAAGAAATAGAGTTTAATACTTGTTCATAATATTCTTTTGTTCCTATAAATACATATTTGGATTTAGCATAGAACTTGGCACTCATTTAGATCTCCATTCTTTTTGCGGCGAAGCCCGCAGCCAAGCATAATTTTTGTATTGAACTTGGCTCCCCTTTTTTATTATATATATATATATATTATGGGATGTATATATATCTATATATTCCTATATATATGTATATATATATATATATATATATATATATATATATATATATAAACGGCTGGACCGATGTTGATGAAATTTTTTGTGTGTTCAAGGGCATTCGAGAATCGTTTAGGTTCACAATTGGACCGGGTAGGTGGCGCTGCTATCTATTTCAAGGAGAAATCCTTTTATTTGAACAGAACTTTATATTATAATATCTAAAACGGCAAAAACACTCACGTGCTGAGATCGATTACGTCGACCCGGGTTTCGAGCATGTCCGATGCTCATCATCAGGGCGAGTGCGCAGCCAGTTCTAACCATCATCCTGCACGCTTGTCCTCAGTACCAAGATCACTAATCAACCGGGCTCTTCGAATATGTGATCCCCAATACGTTGATGCAGAGCTCGAGCACGTAAGGAAGGCACTGGTGGACAACGGGTACAATTGGCGGCAATGCTGCCGATGGCCAAGCCAAGTGAACGTAAGCGGCCAACAGGTGTGGAACGTTCTCCGTCCTACTTACCTTTCGTGAAAGGAATAACGGACAAAATCGGGCATCTCTTGCGAAGGAAATACGACATTAGAACGTTCTTCCGCCCACCGGGCCAAATACGGCAAATGCTTCGTTCACCGAAAGACAAAAACCACCTGGGCGTACCAGGCGTCTATCAAGTACCATGTGATTGTGGCAAGAGTTATGTGGGAGAAACTGGACGCAACATCGTTACCAGACTAACTGAACACATCGGGAGTATGAAGAGCATGGATACGACACAATCAGCAATAGCAGAGCATGCCAGTCTCGCGAATACATTCGGTTCGACAAAGCCTCCGTATTAGCCACAGAGAGACGTTACAGACCGCGGAAAATACGTGAGGCCATAGAGATATACCGACATCGGACCTTCAACAGAGCTCTTAACACTGCCGTGAGTCGTAAGGTGATGGTGTGCGTGGAGAGTGACGTGACCAGCGTGGTATGTGATGGTGACTACACACGGAGTGACATACCAACAACGCCGCTTAACTCCGGGTGTGAAGTTTTGTCCGACGTTTCCGCCGAGGACGATCAAGAGGCGAACACCTCCCCCGCACCCCTCATGACTGGGTCGAGGCGCGCTGCTCGATATGCATCGCGCAGTGCACACCGGGGTCTCGCAGACGCCGCTGCGCACTCGCCCTGATGATGAGCATCGGACATGCTCGAAACCCGGGTCGACGTAATCGATCTCAGCACATGAGTGTTTTTGCCGTTTTAGATATTATAATATCGATCAGTCTCACGATAATTTAACTAAAAGAACTTTATATGAACAGAACAAACGTCTGTTGGGTCAGCTAGTTATTTATATTTTTTTAACATTTTAAATATTGTAGGAATCGTGCACATTCTGTTGGAATCTGAACTCGAACTTGACAACTCAAATATGTTATCTGCGAACTGAAATTCCGCCCTCATTCGTCGTCCATTTTGAAGCGAGAATTCCGTCGTAGTTATTTAAATGTGATAGAAGTATTAGTCGGGGAATAGGAATTTCTTGAATTTTCTACTATTGTTCGGTACCAAACATTTTTATATTAGTTTAATAATTAAATCCATGTAGGGTAGTTCTGTTTTTTGTGGTTCGCGGTTGGCTCGGAGCCGGCCGCAACTTTCACTTTGGTACGCGGATGGCACGGGGCCGGCGCGTCGGCCGGCCCCGGGGTCGTTTTGTTTCCGCCCTTTTGGTTACTTTGACTTTGACTTTCACTTTGGTGCGCGGATGGCACGGGGCCGGCGCGTCGGCCGGCCCCGGGGTCGTTTTGTTTCCGCCCTTTTGGTTACTTTCACTTTCACTTTCGCTTTGTTCGCGGATCGACTTGCGTTGGAAGTAACGGTCGCGTACGCACATATTTTGTAATTGCTATGTCTTTTGTGGACTAAAGCCGTGAAATCGTGGTATTTGTAATATTGCGCGCCACCCTTTGTTTTGTGTACCGCTTATGTACGCGAGTTAATTAGAGTTAAGTATATATTTGTGAACATTAAATTGTGTGTACGAGTAGCAAGCCTGGGTCCTTGAAGTGTACGAGGCCGTTGTCATCACCGCGCTTTTGGATACAAGCTAAGTAACCCCTCAGTTAGTTTCTATTTGTCTGGCCAGACCGAACGCTGAGTTAGGTTACGTTATAGCTACCTCCGCGGTATCTACTCGTAAGTGTTAAAATCTGTTCTTGTACTATCATTTAGGAGAACTTAAAATAGCCTTGCGTAATCGCAAGCCAATGTTATTACCCATTTGGTATCCCTCACTGGCCTGGTGTTCCCTTCCACTGCGCATCCTAGGTCAGTAGGGAACGGTAATGAACATACTTTCTGGTAGCAGAGCGTGGTTCTAGTGAATCTAGTAGTTTTGTTTGGTATTGACATCTACAAGTGCCCGTGTTGAAAAATAAATCGATATATAATTACTTGAATTTTACGTATTACGGCCCAGTTTAATAAATAGTCTGGTGTATAAAGATACACATTAAATATTTGTGTGATTGATCATTTGTGTACTTATTGTTATTAGTTATTAAAAATATCATATAAATAAGTTCACTGCAACATTTGAAAATTTGAATATCATTGTTTACTTAATGTGCCACAGAGTAATAAAATAATTTGCGTAGTACATTGTGCCACAGAGTAGTGCAGTCTCGTGATTGAATGAACGAATGAATTGAACTGTATAGACAATTAGTTTAATATTATTTTGCGTTTTGTTTATGGTACTTATACAGACAAATATTAACGTTTCCCTTTGCGCAATAATTTAATTGTTGTTCAATTTTGTAATTTGTATTTTTTGATTGTTGTTTCAATTGGTTGATTTATTTAGTTGATTATATATATATTTTTTTTGTTGTTGGAATTTAATTATTTTATTCGATTATTATGGCTGCTTTTGCTAGCGCTAAGGACTCGGCAGGTAAGCTGCGCTCTGAGTTGAGATGGTTCTCGACTGCAACCGCCTTGGTTGATAGGTCTGATCGAAATGAGTCTCTCCTGGATAGGTACAGCAAATTGGATACGCGCTTACAATTTGTTGATGATGTGTACCGTAACTTCAACACAAAAATTTTAGATATTTCTGATGAAGATTACCCACAAACGTATCGTGACTTGGTACACGCGGATTATGACCAGATCATGGATTATGCAGATCGAATCTCACAGCGTGCTAGGGAAATTTCCGCGCCGAAAAGGGGTGAGTCTCCCGCGTCTAGGGATGTGAAACCTTCTACGTCGGGCTTATTGAGTAAACTGCCCACTTTGGACCTGCCGCGTTTTGATGGTCGTTTGGACCAATGGCTAGGTTTCATAAACTTGTTTGAGAGCTTAGTCCACGCGCGTTCTGACTTAGGTTCCGCTCAAAAATTGGCCTACCTGTTCTCCGTGTTGGAAGGTGAGGCGAGAGGTTTAGTTCAGCACCTGGAGATCAATGATGGAAACTACCTAGTGGCACGTAACCTTCTCATAAAGCGTTACCAAAATAAGCGTTGCCTGGCAGATACACACATTGGTCAGCTCTTGGGTCTGCCAGTGGTATCTAGGGTCTCGGCTTTAAGGTCCGACTTATTGAACCCATTGATGATTGCGATCAACGCACTGGAAAGGTTAGACCTTCCGGTGAGCACTTGGTCATATATGCTGGTGCATATTGTTTTGAAAAAGCTTCCTGCGGAACTTAGGGCTCGTTTCGAGCAAAAATATGGAGGTGATGATGCAACTCACTTGCCTGCTTTTGATGACCTTAAGAAGTTTTTGGAAGACGAGTGTAGGATGGTGGACATGACGGTCGTTGACAGGTCATTTGGTCAACAGTTGCCGCGGTCATCGGCTCCGACCCGCAATCACGCCTTTAGAAGGCCAGAGGTTCGTCACCCACCACGTTTTGCTGCTGTACAGTCGCGACCTGAGTGCACCTATTGCAAGTCCCCGAGTCATAAAGTTGCCAGTTGCTCAGATTTTACTGCGCTGCACGTGGCCTCGCGTAGGCGTTTGGCTAAGGCTCGAGGTTGGTGCTTTTCTTGCTTGGGAAACCATTTCCAGCGCGATTGCCCTAATCCTCGCCCATGTACATACTGCGGAGGCCAGCATTTGAAACTTCTTTGTGCGAATAATAATGGGATTGGTCGTGAACATGAACGTCAAGGCTCACCTACGGGTAGTTATGAGCGAAGGCACCGGTATGAAAACCGCAGTCCGAGACCTAGTCGCTCACCCCCGCGCGTCGTAGATTCTGCCGCAGCGAGGCGCCCACAAGGTCAATGCTCGCCGTCATCGGAAGCCCGTGGCAAGAGTGATAACCACGATTCGCGCCCGTATCGTCACGGGCGGGTACCTACCTTTGATGACGCTCCCCGTGAACATGAGAATCACCCGCTGCCTAGACGACATTAGGAACACGGCGCCTCCCCCCGTCATGCACCACCCCCGTTTGAAACCGTACTCCTACCCACTGCTTCTGTAAGGGTCTGGGGACGGACAGGTGCCTCTGTTGTGGTCCGGGCAATTCTGGACACAGGCTCTCAGGGGTGTATAGCGTCTTCTTGGTTGGTGGGGCAGGTACGCCTAAGTATGCGTGATTTTCCTCATGTCACTAGAGGTGTTGGCAACGCAGTTGTGGCCAATGTTGAAGGCCAAGTATTATGTGCGTTCTCTCCTATAAACTCGTCAAGCCCATTGTTTGAGTGTTCAGCCATTGTTATGAACAATATTTTGGGCACCCATCCGGAGAAGCAGTTGTCTCCGTATGCTATTGGTTTAGCGTCGGGTTTGAACTTGGCAGACCCCAAATTTGGTATACCTGGATCGGTCGATTTGTTGCTAGGCGCCGATGTTCTGGGAAACATATTCTTGGGTAGCATTCAGGTCATGCAACCAGGAGGCATGGTAGCCATCCCGACCATATTTGGCTCTGCACTGATGGGACCGGTCCTCACGGATACCCGTCTCGACATTGGCTTGATGGTAGGCTCTGCTCTCTCTGATGCGGTTCAGAGGTTTTGGGAAGTGGAAGAACCACCACAGGCTCCGCGCACTGATCCGGAGCATGAGGAGTGCGAATTGTTTTACCAAAACAATACGAGTCGCCTACGTACTGGTCAGATTATGACTCGATTGCCGTTTCTCGCCGTACGGCCACCACTTGGCACCTCGCGGCCTGCTGCTGAGAAACGACTATTGGCTATGGAGCGCCGAATGGCTCGAGATGCTCTCCTAAAGGAGAAATACATTGATTTTATGCGTGAATATGAGGAGTTGGGACACATGTCTGTGTCGAAATTAGATTGGCAAACAGTGGATCACTTCTTTCTACCGCATCATGCTGTAATTAAGGCATCAAATGGCAAATTGCGTACAGTATTCGATGGTTCTGCGCAAACTTCAACGCGTGTATCGTTGAACAATTGTTTGTATGCTGGTCCTAAATTGATCAAGGATCTCTGTGACGTCATCACTCGGTTTCGTCGACATCAGGTTGTATTTGTGGCTGACATAAGGATGATGTTCAGACAGACGATTATTCACCCGGATGACCGTCGGTATCAGTTGATTCTATGGCGTGAAAGCCCCCAGGATCCCATGGTTGTTTATGAGCTCAATACAAACACGTACGGGTTAAAGTCAAGCCCCTATTTGGCTATACGGTCTCTGTGGGAGCTCGCGGACCTGGAGCGCTTAAAGTTTCCTCGCGCAGCCGCGATTTTGAAAGAGGATTTGTATGTCGATGACATTTGTACTGGTGGACCCTCTGAGAAAGAGGCCATCCTTCTACGGGATGAATTGATAGGCATCTTAGCCACCGCGGGCTATGAGTTACGGAAGTGGATATCCAACTCACCTGCGCTTTTGAAGGGACTTCCGGATGAACATCAGCAAGATCCGCATTTGTTCGAGAATATCGAGAACCCGGCTATGATGACTGTTCTCGGCATTCAGTATAAACCAGCCCCAGACATATTCACTTACAATGTTGACTTAGAGTTGCCGCGCATTTGGACTAAGCGTTTGGTGCTTTCCACGGTTGCAAGAACATTTGATCCAAATGGTTGGATATGTCCCGTCATATTTTGGGCTAAATGCTTTTTACAAAGGCTTTGGATGGCAGGACTAGGCTGGGACGAACCTCTTCGGGGAGCTTTGATGGAAGACTGGACCAAATTTGTATCCTCACTTCCTGCGATCAATGAGGTATCGATCCCTCGTTCTATGCTTCCTCCAGGAAAGTACCAGGCAACTCTGCATGGTTTCTCGGACGCCTCTGAACGGGGTTACGCCACTTGTGTATATTTGCGTACGGTGGGTTCTGACAGCCAAGTGAAGATCTCACTGGTCATGGCGAAGAGCAAGGTGGCACCCCTACGGACTGCTTTGACAATCCCTAAACTTGAATTGGCAGGGGCTACTCTGCTTGTGCGTCTTCTTAATCACGTGTCGAATTTGTTGCGTCATACTGTGAACATTAGCACCACTTACGCGTGGACTGACAGCCAAATTGTTTTGTGCTGGTTAAAGGCTTCAGTTCACACCTTAGAGGTATTTGTAGCGAACCGAGTCTCCCAAATTCAGAAATCTGAGACTCCCTTGATTTGGAGGCATGTGCCTGGTGAGCTTAACCCAGCTGATTGTGCATCTCGGGGTTGTACATCCCCCGCCTTGGTAACGCACTCCCTTTGGTGGGGACCGGAATGGTTATTACGCTCAGAGTCTGAATGGCCACTGACGCCGGTTTTGGACGTAGGTCCGTTGCCTGGATTGCGACTGCTCGCTGTTGAGAGGCGTGCTTGCGTATTCGATCCAAATGTCTTATTGAATCGGTATAGCTCCCTCGATAAATTAGTAAGTGTAACAGCTTGGATTAAGCGCTTCTATTACAACTGTAAGCACTTACGGAACAAAAAATTAGAGGCTTTTCTATCACCACAAGAACGACAGGAGGCCTTTTGCCATTGGATACGTGTGGTACAGGATACATATTTTGAAAGGGAGATTGAAATTTTGAAAGCTGGTAAGGCTAGACTAACAGGAACCTTGCGTATGTTGAGCCCCTTTTTGGACAACACGGGTGTCTTACGTGTTGGAGGTCGCCTCAGAAACTCTAGTCTACCCTACGGTAGTCGGCACCCTATATTGTTACCCAAGCAAGGTCATTTTGTGCAATTGTTGGTGACGGACCGTCACATTAGAAATTCTCACGCTGGCTGTAACGCCTTATTAGCCATATTGCAGCGAGAATTTTGGATTTTGTCTGCTCGAAGAACGATTCGCAGTGTGGTATTTCGTTGCATGCCTTGTTACAGGCTGAAGGCTAGTACCATGCAACCTTTGATGGGTGACCTCCCTTCTGATCGTGTCAGAGAATCGAGGCCGTTCGCCGGTGTAGGCACCGACTTTGCAGGTCCTTTTTTGGTTAAGACTTCAACTCTACGAAACAGTAAAACAGTCAAGGCCTATTTGTGTGTCTTCGTATGTCTGTCAACTAAAGCGGCGCACCTTGAATTAGTGTCATCCCTCTCCACCGAGGCATTTGTTGCGACACTTGATAGATTTGTTTCAAGGAGAGGACTGCCTTCTTTGATACGTTCGGACTGTGGCACAAATTTTAAGGGAACCAATAATTATTTGAAAGATGTACATGATTTTTTAGCCAGCAATCACACAAATATTGGTAATAAACTAACCAGTCGTAGTATAACCTGGAAATTTAGTCCGGCAGCATGCCCACATTGGGGTGGTATTTTCGAAGCCGCAGTTAAGGTTGCTAAAGCACATTTGCGACGAGTTATTGGTGAGTCTGTACTCACATTTGAAGAACTCGCAACTGTGTTTTGTAAGATAGAGGCCGTAATGAACTCGCGACCGTTGTGTCCGATCTCTTCAGACCCGAGTGACTTGGAGGTTCTCACACCGGGTCATTTTTTGATTGGTCAGCCACTTAATGCTTTGCCTGAGTACCCCTTTGTTGATGTGAGACCAAGTCGTCTCTCGCGGTTTGAGTTGGTCCAACAGCTTACTCAAAGCTTTTGGAAGCGTTGGAGCTTAGAATATCTTCATGTTCTCCAGCAGCGCGTTAAGTGGACTGACAAGACTAATCCACCTCGAGTTGGTGACCTCGTTTTGATAAAAGATACCAATTTGCCGCCACTGTGCTGGCGTCGCGGCCGAATTTTAAATTTAGTATATGGCGCAGATAATGTGCCTCGTTTTGCTGAGGTTCAGGTGGACGGTTCGGTACTGAAGAGAGCGGTAGCAACATTGTCCCGTTTACCAATTGATTAGCGGCCAGGTAGACCTGTCCGAGGCGGGTAGATGTTCGGTACCAAACATTTTTATATTAGTTTAATAATTAAATCCATGTAGGGTAGTTCTGTTTTTTGTGGTTCGCGGTTGGCTCGGAGCCGGCCGCCACTTTCACTTTGGTACGCGGATGGCACGGGGCCGGCGCGTCGGCCGGCCCCGGGGTCGTTTTGTTTCCGCCCTTTTGGTTACTTTGACTTTGACTTTCACTTTGGTGCGCGGATGGCACGGGGCCGGCGCGTCGGCCGGCCCCGGGGTCGTTTTGTTTCCGCCCTTTTGGTTACTTTCACTTTCACTTTCGCTTTGTTCGCGGATCGACTTGCGTTGGAAGTAACGGTCGCGTACGCACATATTTTGTAATTGCTATGTCTTTTGTGGACTAAAGCCGTGAAATCGTGGTATTTGTAATATTGCGCGCCACCCTTTGTTTTGTGTACCGCTTATGTACGCGAGTTAATTAGAGTTAAGTATATATTTGTGAACATTAAATTGTGTGTACGAGTAGCAAGCCTGGGTCCTTGAAGTGTACGAGGCCGTTGTCATCACCGCGCTTTTGGATACAAGCTAAGTAACCCCTCAGTTAGTTTCTATTTGTCTGGCCAGACCGAACGCTGAGTTAGGTTACGTTATAGCTACCTCCGCGGTATCTACTCGTAAGTGTTAAAATCTGTTCTTGTACTATCATTTAGGAGAACTTAAAATAGCCTTGCGTAATCGCAAGCCAATGTTATTACCCATTTGGTATCCCTCACTGGCCTGGTGTTCCCTTCCACTGCGCATCCTAGGTCAGTAGGGAACGGTAATGAACAACTATATTTTTAGTTGATTTACTGATATAATTTGTATAAATTGAAACAACGTTTTTTCTGCGAGACAGATAACGAGTGAATGAAATTGATTGATTGAATTGATTCCAGAACATTCGTGATACAATCATACAATAGTAACTACTTAATAACAGAATAGATGGCATTACTGATATTTTGATATAATTCTAACAATTTGGCTACTTTGTACTATGTAGGTTATAAAAGCAATTTTCTATACAAATAAATAAAACTGTAGTGTCCATTTGTGATGTCAAAATAGTAGATTTTTTCATGCACACACCGTTATTTCCAAGATACCTATGCGTAAAAGCCGGTTTAAACATTTTTTTGTCTTTTTTTTTCTTTAACTATGATATAACTTAACAATTACCTCATAATAATAACAATCTAGCTATGAGGCTAATAAGTAATTTAAATCTAACTTAATTTGCTAAGACTTACAGAGTAAAGAATGTGTCCATTGGCACTTTTCTTATGCCTAATCTCTAATAATAATAAAAAACACTTTGTTGTTGTGTTCTTCAAAGATAGCACTCACTACACTACTTATCACTAATTTCACTAAACTAACTCAAAATGCTTAGTTCTTTTCAGTCTCCTTACTACAAGTGTCAAGGAGCTGGATAGTCTCGACATTAACGTGTTGTATAAGTCTTTGTTCATGTGCCTCAGCATATATTTTTATAAGTTTAGTAACGAGGTCCACTCCTAAATCACGGTGGACACGTTTACTATACTGCGAAGTACTTTGCTTTGGAATCTTTGTATTATATCTACATTAGTCCGTTTTGTACAACCCCAAAATTGAATGCCGTATACAGGCATATTTGTTTGTACAGAAATAATTAGGTAGACAATATTATCAGTGTACAACAAATTGTACACTGATAATATTGATTGTCTTTTTTTTTTTTTTTGTGGGTGGGCCGCGGTCGGCGCGCCTCCGCACCACTCCGTCCGGGGCGACAGAGGGGCTCTTAAGCACGCAACTCCCGCGACCCACCCGAAAACCACGTCGCCTTCGTCGTTGGGCCGACCACTGGAGCAGCGTTAACTTGTCGTCAGTGGTCGGCCCGACGGAATACCCCCTAATATTGATTGTCTACCGAGTAGCCAGTGCATTTTCTGGTAGTGTAGATCTAACTCCCGGCATTTCTTTGTCTGTCTATTTGTTTCAGGTAATCTTCAAAGCGGCTGGATCAATTTTGATAATATTTTACTATCAGGTAGCTGTCTATTTCTGGGGCATAGTTGTCCCAAAAGTGAACTATGGCATAACTACGCTTTGCAGGCAGATTGGCTATCGTCCGTGATGTTATTAACTAGGTTTTAACAGTTCATCATCATCATGTCAGCTCATACAAACGTCCCAATTGAGCTCCCCATCAATAGGAGGGAAATTAACCTGCATTCTCGTCAGCTATGTTACCTATATGCGTATTATATCCCTATAGCCTTTTTTTACGATATCCAGAACAGCATAGGGAGTGGTGAAGTGTATTCTTACTCTATCATTTTCCATGTAAATTTAAGGCACTTTATGTTCTCAAGCCGTTACCAAAATGACGGGTAATAAAGTACGGTAGAAAGAAGTATGATGATTCCTAATGTTTATGCGAGTACTATATATGTAAAAAAATACTTTTACAAAATTTACAATGGACTTTTTTAATCTTTTTCACATGTGATGGTAAGTAATACCGCCCGCTCATGGATCGCGAAATGAAGTTTGGTTACCTATACCAAAGGCGTCACTGAAACTCACTACACGCAAACACCCTCAGAAAGTTGCCCAGCTCTATTTCTCACCTAACGAAGCGTAGTAATAAATTGCTACTACTCCGATGTCGATTTTCTGCGAGAGTGTGGTACTACCCCGGACGGCCCGGCACGCGGATCAAATACAAACGAGACAAATCTGTAGAAAGTAATAAATGATAGGGTGAAAAAGTAGAACGCTATTTGTGAAGTTACTCTTGACATAAAAAAAGTTTACATTAAGTAAAAGTATTCTGTGATTTTATATTTTACGAACACAGCCTGGCACTTAAACATTAAAATCATCTACGTGAATTCGTTTACGTAATGGGGTTCTCATTTTTAAACTACATTTTGATAAAATATTAGCTAATATTTCTAAGAAAATTGAAGCTTTTTTCGGAAGCACTTATAGCTTTTATGATAGTTAATAGTTAAATGTCAATTCTATCGAAAAAAAAAACTTGCTACAAAGTTAACATTTTTTTTTTATTTTAATAACCTAGAAATTGGATTTGACGGCATTATAGTACACCTCCGTCACAAAACTTGTTCAATATTTTTTTTATTGGATAGTTTTCGTCAAATTACATTGCATTTTCTATCAACATAATGAAAAAAAGACTTTTAGTAAATATATAGATTATAGCCTCTGTCACATTTCTAATTAATATGTAACATATGTTTGCTTATAAATCAAAGGCTTTGTAATAAAAGTAACGTTTATTATTACTACAAATTTCATCTAAAAAGTGTACACCTAATATAATATATCTAGTAGAATGCATGTTTAGTATGCTTATCTATATATATAAAAGAAAGTCGTGTTAGTTACACTATTTATAACTCAAGAATGGCTGTACCGATTTGGCTGAAAATTGATGGGGAGGTATCTTAGAACCAGGAGACGGACATAGGATACTTTTTATCTCGTCCGATCGCGTTTCCCGTTCTATAAAATGTCAAAGAAACGTAGTATAACAAAAACGCATTTGATATGTGATAACAAAACGCAAATGACAGCTAAACGTAATTTTGTCTACAGTTAAGTATGGTTGAAAATTTGATAATTATAATTTTGTCAGATATCAATAATCAGTAATATGTATTCTATTTGAATCATCATTAACAATGCCGCGACCGAGACGATCGAATCTTTCCGGACAAAGCTGTATTGGTTGTTCCAGAGACTATATTTTCGGCAATTTAGAAAAAATATTTACGAAAAAAATTATGGCGGTACGAAGTTTGCCGGGTCAGCTAGTAAAATATAAAAATTTGTGTCGATAAATCTCTTGAATTTTCAAGTCAATAATTACATTCCCAAGGATGCAAAAGAAAAACTCGAAACAAAATCCTAGCCTGCTAAACTAACTGATAATAATAATAGCAAATTAACCCATCCGGAAATTACTCGTGTCCAATTGGGACGTTGTGTCCAATTGGGACGTTGTGCTCAATTGGGACGTCGTGTCCAATTGGGAACATCCTGCTTAATTGAGACATCGTACCAATTGGGAACGTCGTGACCAGTTGGGACGATTTAAGTCTTTTTTTAAGGAGAAAAAGTCTATGATTGTGACATTTTCCTTAGTTAAGAAGCCTGTTTTATGTTATCAAAGTTGATAAGTTGCTGAAAAATAATCTACGTATTTCAAGCTCATGGCTCATCCATAACAGTGAAATACGCAGTAGCTATTACTTTAAATTTTCTGAAACAAAATCCTAAATATACGCAATAAATCCAATGCAATATGTAAGCCTGTTTGTAAATTGTCACATAAAGAATGTTTATGGCACGGTGAGCACCGCTAACCGATTTATATGGCAGACATTAAATGTAATCTTTATTTAATGATACCTTTTATTTTATTGAGAATCTTTGTATTTGTGTAACGAGGAGTAAAATGGGAATTGAAAATTTCGTTATTATTAACAATCATTATATTTCGGATGAACGTTAAAATCTTTCTTTGCTAAGTAATTTTATTGAGAGTGAATATAACCCTGTTTTTATGTCATTTACTTGGAGTCTGCTCAATATGTAATCTCTTTATATTGAAAGTTTTGGCAATTGTTTTAAGACCGGCCGCCTGCTCGAGTTCAGCCATATGAATAACGCTAGAACCACACTGTTGATAATTGTCTGTCTACAGCCACGGGTCGGTCTGTCCAGGGTAGTATCATCCTCTAGCAGAAAATCGACGTCCGAGTAGTAGCAATTTGTTACTGCACTTAGTTGGGTCGTTCGCTGAGTGAGAGAACCGGAAGCACAACTTTCTGAGAGTGTTTGCTTATGGTGGGTTTTAGTGATGTCTTTAGTATCACCGAACCTTATTGCAAATATTCACATTCCCTTCACTTTCTTCACGGTAAGCAGCGGCCTTGCAAAGGTCTATGTGTGGCAGCAACACTTACCATTAAGTGTACGGTTTGCTTGTTTTTCTTGTGGTGATGGAATAAGAATATAATTCACCTCTCTTGCCCGTGAGTGTTGTAAGAGATGATTAAGGGATTAAATATGGTATAAATGACACTATTTTCACGGATTTTATAGTGTTTGTAAGTATTTGATTTTTGAAATGAAGCTTCTTTAAAATCGTTTTGTTTTCAAACTCGATGAAACAAAAAGGCGAGTCCATAGAGACACAAACACAAATGTATAGGATTCAGCCGGCGAGAGAATGAGATAAAGGATAGAGGATAAAGGATGGAGGATGGAGGGTGAAGAGTGAAGGGTGAAGGGTGAAGGATGAAGGATGAAGGATAAAGGATAATGGATAAAGGAATTTCACTTCTGATATGCGTATTTTGTACACACACTCTTTTTTTTATTGTCAGACGTTTCGAATACTTTTCCATGTTCATGGTCACGGGTGGACTAAGATGTCTCACGTCCAATAAGTCATTGTTATTATAGAGATGTATATCTACCCGCTAAAGAATTAGTTATTATATTTGGACCTACATTTTTATACAAATTTATTGCTAGTACAATAAGATAAAATATGCATATAACATCAATACAAGGTAACAAAAATTCAAAATAAAAAAAACACGTCTGACCAGCGTGGTATAGTGGGTTAAATACCTTCTTATTATTTATATTTTATGATATTTTCTTCGTATTTTATAAAACCCACAATCAATTTAAAGGTTTTTATATTTGTAGACGCCATCGCACAGCAGTTTGCGATGATATGTTTATGTAATATTCTTCCATCCATCAGCTTTTCGACACACACGGTCGGTGATATGCCTTCCTAAGGGAGAATAATTTTATAACTCTCGGCAAGCGGAATGGCGACCAAGTTTTTGTATTATGTGTTAAAGAGTAGGTACAGTGCTGCCACTAGCAAAATTAATTAGATATATAATCATCATCATCGCAGCCCACACTCGTCCCACTGTTGGGCTCGGGCCTCCTCCGTAGTGGGAGGGAATTTGACCTACTATACCATGTTGGTCAGACATGTTGGTATAGGGTTTCATTTCAAGTTTTCCTTCTCTTGCACAGATGTTATGTGCATATTATATGCCATAGTCGTCTTGTACGACATCCACAGGCAAGATAGGGAGTGGTGAATTGTATTCTTACTCTGTCACCACACGGAAAGATATATAATATTGATACAAAATGTTACTCTGTTAAAACAAATCTTAGAGCAGCTTAACCTCTATATAAAAGCCCTCATCATCTCGGCTATACACCCCATTGCTGGATTCGAGCCTGCTCCATAAAAGGAGGGAAATTGGCTTACTATACCTAGCTGGTCCGACGGGTTTAGTATAGGGTTTTATTTCAAGTTTTCCATCTCTTGCATGGATGTTATCTACATATTCTAATGGCTTAGTCGTCTTTTACGACACCCATAGGCAAAAAAGAGGATGATAAATTGTATTCTTACTCCGTCACCACACGGAAAATAAATCTCACTATAACGAATTACTTAGTATAACGAATATTTTCTAAAACTCAAGAAGAGTTTCGTAATATCGAGGTTGCGTTGTAATTTTTCCATCATTTCGCGTTGCAGACGTTACTGTCCATTCTCGTGGTAATTGTTCCTGGCCTCACGTCACCCATTATAGTGTAAGGGGTGGTGACAAACTGTATGGTATTTTATTACTAGATAACGCTTCTAGAAGATAGGATATACGTAGTAACATTTATAAAATACGAAATTTTGCAACAAGCTCTTGTCAACACAGGTTCTGAGAATAAGCCCCCTCGCGATTTACATGATAAAGCTAAAATCCGAACGTCTGTTGCGTATCGAATTATCATACCTTTGTAGAGCCAAGACATGGTAGAATGCATGTATTATTTCTCTCACGTCTTTATCTCCGGAAGTGTAAACGTAGGTGTGGATAGAAATTTTGATGGAAATACTCAAATATCACGAAGCGATCTTATATTATTTTCAATATAAGTTATTGTGCTATAATAAATAATTTTAATGGTATGGCCACTTGGTGGGCAAAGGGCTGTTAGTGGTGGACGTCTATAGGCTGGACGATCTTTTATTGCTTCGCAAAAATTCTTAGAAAAATCTACTTTTTGTTGTTTTTATAAAAAGAAGGAATAAATCCTTATGTCGCCTGGGCTTTACGTAGACTCAGAGCAATAATTTATGTATTGCACAAAGCATGTTCCTGCATGGTAATCGAACCTAAGACACTCGACACACTTCCCCATCTCTGCAATCGATGGTTTAAAACGATGGTAAGAAATTTCTAGTCTATACAAAAGAAATCGCTATCGTAAGTAATCGTTATCATAATATAAAATGGCAAACATGACTCTTTAAGAGGGAGATACTGTCGTAAACGTCATACTTGGATCCGTGATCGCAGTTTTCTTAGAAAAAAGCTATTCGCCTTGTGATACATGTGTCGGTTTTTACGACTCCCACGGCAGCATGAAAGTTCTGATTTTTAAGCGAGTATCGTTAAAAAATTCGGCAAGAAAACTCAGAAGGCATGATATTAAATTATTACGGATTTTTAAAAGGCGGCTTATCTTATTAAAATATTTTATTTATGAAAAAATCTTTAACTATTTGGTCAAATCTATACATACAATAAACGCTCACACTCATTTTCTCAATGAGGTCGCACTTCATTCCGGTGGTAGTATATTACATTTGTTATGTTTAAAAAAATTAATCATCATCATCGCAGCCCACATACGTCCCACTGTTGAGCTTGGGCCTGCTCCACCGTGGGAGGGAATTTGACTGACTATACCATGCTGGTCAAACATGTTGGTATAGGGTTTTATTTCGAGTTTTCCTTCTCTTGCACAGATGTCATGTGCATATTATATCCTATAGTCGTCTTTTACGATATCCACGGGCAAGATAGGGAGTGGTGAATTGTATTCTTACTCCGTCACTACACGGATAAATAAATAAATAAATAAATTCTCATAATATAATAGTTACTACAAATTTAATGTTTAATAATTACTAAACAAAACAATATATTTTGTTACATAGAATCATTTTCTTTTTGTAACCCTACTAATATTATAAATGCAAAAGTTTGTTTTTTTTGTTTATTTGTTTGTTACGCTTTCACGTTTAAACAAGTGAACCGATTTCAAAAATTCTTTCTCCAATGGAAAGCTATAATATTAGGGAGTAACATAGGCTATATTTTATCCAAGTATTCCCACGAGAACGGGAACTACGCGGGTAAAGCAAACCGAAGCGAAGCGAGGGCGATTGCTAGTTGACAATAAATTTGAATCAAAATTGTGTCAGAATTTTATAACTAACGCCTATAATGGATAGATATAAATCTCTATAATAACGTTATATAGTTAGATGTGAGACATCTTAGTTGTCCCGTGACCATAAATGCTGAAAATCTTTCGAAATATCGAGGAAATTAAAAATCAAATACAAACCTGATAAAATTCGTAAATATATTTTATTTAAAATCTTCATATGCTGTATTTTCACTCTATAATATGGTTAATAATATAATAAGTAATGTGATACGGTAAATATTTCACAGTACAGTCTAAACCTCGAACCGGTTAAGGACGCATCGGTGAACAACCAACCGCAGCCAACCACTCTTTATTATTCACTTGGGTTATGTTAAACACGGGCTATTTTCGACCTCTACAAGCTACCTTAATTATATAATGGTGTGCTTTTGAAATATTGTTAAAGGGTTAAGGGTCAACGTAATATATTTATAAATTAGAAAAATATCAGTTAATATAATAAAAATATCTTTATCATCATTCAGCCTATCGCCATCCACTGCTGGACGTAGGCCTCGCTTTCGTTTCGATGTTTCGATACAAAGTGCATTTCTATGCCACCTACATCTAATTACGCCCAGCTACTTTCACCAGGTCGTCGATCCACCTACTGCACGGCGTCCTACACTCAAGAATCGTTCTTCTCTAGTTGTTAATATATTAATTTCTTAGTATTAAATTAGCTGCCTAAATAAATAAGTATATTTCGCTACTACTCCATGCTGAATCAGTGAGTTGCTATCTATCGAGTAGTTATCTATTCATCAACCCGTCAACGTTTACTATAGGAGGAAATGGCTACTTACAACAATGTTTTACTATATACAACCAACAGTTGCCCTCTGTTTTATAAAGATGTTACTAAAACTGATATTTTTTATTGCCGATTCAAAATCGTCACTTGAAAATCTTTTCTTCAAATTTTGTTGTTTTAAATAAAACTACTTTACGGATTTTATCGCGTTTATATTTGATTTTTGATTGCCCGACGTTTCGAGCACGTTGCAGCGTTCATGGTTACGGGTGGACTATGGGTGGACTTTAGTAAAGTAGTTTTATTTAAAATGTGTAATACTCGCGTAAACATCAGAAATCATTTTGTTGTTTTGTTTAGCGATGTAGCCTGCTCATTATCACTTCAACTACGCTATGCTACACCTGTCATTTTTTATGAATTTCCTTATCTCCAGTTTATTTTTATCTCGGAGAGATATTCCAAGCCTAGTTCTCTACATAACTGAGTGACTTTGAGCTTACTTATGAGGCCAACATTTAGAGATGACATTTCAGTTCCGTAATTTAGTGTTGGTATGATACTTGTCCGTGTGGTGATGGAATAAGAATACAATTCACTGCCTCCTATCTCGGCTGTGCATATCGTAAAATGTGACTGAGCGATATAATATGCATGTAACATCTATACAAGAAATTGTAAACTCGAAATGAAACCCAACACGTTTGACCAGCGTGGTACAGTAGGTTAATTTGATTCTTATCCTGGAGTGGGTTTGAAACCAGCGATAGAACATGAATTACTCGTGATGATGGTAAAAATGATGAGACAGTAAAATATTGGACGAAAAGATCATCCATTTTTAATTTTTTTTGGGTGGGTTACGGCCGGAGCATTCCTCGTATCACTCTGTCCGGGGCGACAAAGGGGCGTAAGCACGCATACCCGTAACCCACCCGTAACACGTCGCCTTCGGCGTTGGACCGGCCACCGGAGCAAGGTGACTTGATGTCAGTGGTCGGCCCGACGGGATACCCCCAGAAGAGTACCCTCTCCTCGACCGATGTTCCCCCCTCGGGAAGGACGTCGGTCTTACGAAAAGATCCACCTAAGCTTTATCTTCCCATTATAGCTCTGTAATACTATTGAAAACTCCCAATTGTCGCAAACAAGTCTCTTTCTAGAAAACAACTGGTATTATATATTATTTAACCTTAACAATAAATCACTGATATCACATATAATTACCATTACAATAAACGTACAATAATTATGTGTACAGTAGCTCAAAACACGACACTTCAAAACTACAGCGTGCAGCTCAATGGTTTGACAACGAATTAACTGTCCAGACGGCTGCCATTTTGTTTTTATAGGTCACAGTTCTGTTAAACTTATTTGAAATAGTAGTGGTAGGACCACACTGTCGACAGTTATCTGTCTACAGCCGCGGGCCGGTCCGTCCGGGGTGGTACCACGCTCTCGCAGAAAATCGACGTCTGAGTAGTAGCATTTTGTTACTGCGCTTCGTTCGGTGAGCGAGAGAGCCGGAAGCCCAACTTTCTGAGGGTGTTCGCGTGTGGAGGGTGTTGGTTGGTGCCTTTGGTATCACCGAGCCTCAATGCACGCATTCACACTCCCTTCATTCCCTTCACGGTAGGCAGCGGCCTTGTAAAGGTCCATGAGCGGCAGCAACACTTACCATCAGGTGTACTGTTTGCTCGTTTGCCACTCCTTGCAATAAAAAAAAAATCACCGTCACTTAAAAATAAATTAGGGCGTTTTCAAATTCTTTGACCATTGCCAAAACGGTATATCCACTGACTTTGCAATTATATTATACAATAATTACTTGTGCGATATTCATATTTAATACGGCAATCGGTAGCAAATATCAACAAAAGTAAATTTAAATAGAAAAGTATTTAAAATGAAGTACTAGTTTTAAAAAATAGATAAATATGATGATAATGTCCCCTTATTTTACGATGTCCCATGCATACCTTCTTAGCTTTGATGTTTCATATCTTCCTAACTCCTCATCAAACTTATACTAAATCACTTGGTTTGTGGTAAAATAATAACAAATTAAATTTCTATGATATCTTTTCAACGGTTGTTATATAAAAATAAATAAATAAATCAAATTTTATTTTGTCCCATAATTTTATTTATACCGGCATTCCCAGTTAGTAACGACGATTTTTGTTGTCTTCCAAAATTGACTTACCAACTCAAGTTATTTTTTCGGATTTATCAACCTTTTTATGACAGTTAACCATCGTTTTCCTTTCCTTTTCGGGCCTAGAGATGATTCTCAAGGCGTTACTTTGTGTTCATAGAAGGCGTGACAAAAAACGAGTTCCGATTAGTAAGGTGAGTTTTGATAAATTATATTGTTTATTTAAACACGAAAATCGTTATAAGTTGTGCACTAAGTATCTAACAATAACTGAAATTTATTAAAATCACAAGTTTTAGTGTATTTTATAAGAAGAATTGTGATGCGAGGTCATAAAATGTACATAAAACATAGGTCATAGGTCATAAAACGTCAGGTGAGTAACGTTACATATAGCCGGAATAGATTTTGTTACTAACTGGAATTATAAGGCCGAGTACAAATTTTTGACTCGCAATGATTTAAGCCTACTCAAAAAAACTAAGTGGCCATGGAGAAGAACACACTTTATACTAGCAAAAAATGCCATAACTGCAAGACACGTACACTGACACGAACGACAGAATACCTCCTCATTTTGTTATTTTTGTAGCAAATAAATATTTCGTCTTTTGTATCATAACTTTTTCTGGTGTCAAACCTGTTCATTAGTTACTATTTATGATCACTATCCGGACGACGAGTATGAATATTGCAAGTAGCAAATAAAATAATTACAATCTGTATTTAAAAAAAACAACAATGCCATTTACCGGAGCTGAACAAGCGAGGAGATTTAGAGAAAAGTTAAAGGAGGATCCTGAAAAATATGAAAAGTATAAACAGAAACAAAGAGAAATTGTTGGAAGGCTTAGGAAAAAAATTAATGATTTAGACGACAGCGAAAAAGATAAGCAAAGGGAACAGTGGAGAAAACAAAAAAGAAATCAGAAAGAGAGTCATTTTAATCTTTTGACTCCAAGACTTGAGGGTTAAAAGACTAGTCTAGTCATGAAAAATATCTTATGTCTTAAAAAATGAGTCTAGTCTTTTTTAAAATACTTAAACGACTGAGTTTCTTGCATCACTACCCCACTGCGTATTGGTGGAGGTAGGCTATTGGTCAACCTACTGTTGGAGTTTATCAAGCTGCCCAGCAGGCCTCCAACTAGCTTAACGACTATAATAATTAAGTGATAACCGAAACCAACGGCTCAAGCGTTTTCGTGCTTCGGAAGGCACGTACGTAAGCCTTCCGAAACACGAAAACGCTCGAGTTGAAATACCACTAGGCGGTCACCCATTCAGGTTTTATCCTGTACGTGCTTAACTATCCGATCGGTTAAGACCGAATAGTCAAGCTACACCACGAGCGCTCCATAATATTATGATAATACCATGAGATAAGACTGATATTATTAAAAATGGTAATTAAAAGTTAGTACTGTGTACTCAACTTTATGTACCTGTTAGTAACTAAGAGTTCCAATTAGTAATTTGTTAAAGTGAGACTTAATTTAGAAAATATTTTTTTTTGTTAATTTATAAGAAGATGATTATGTAAGAACTTGAAATTGTTTATTTTGATATGCTTTACCTGAATTGTTAAGAGATTTAATTTTATATCTTGCACCTTTTTCATAACAGAGTATAATTTGAGAACAATATGAAACAAATGTTTACTAATCGGAGGTAAATTCATTAATATTTGTGAAAATAATGCTTAAAATTTTTCTTGTTTGCATCATTTTTTATGAATGTTACAGATTTGATTAATTAGAAATTAAATAACAAATATACACAAAATACTTGGATTTTATTTAACGAGACATATTAAAAGTGTTGCTAATTGGAACGACTTGAGTCGTCTAGAAAAACTAAGATTTTGGCATAATTGCTTTTTGCAAATATAAAACATTTAGTATTTCCAAAAACCTTATTCAATAAGCTATCCATAAATATAAAAAAAAATACATAATCAATACTAAAAAAAATAGCATTCCGGTTTTGTAACGGTGAGCTAGTTTGAAAAACACCCATTATCCACTATCTTATTATTATTCATATAATTTGCAGAATGTTTTCAAGATTGTAACAAGGGATTTAAGTAGTCATGTAATCTCTTTATATTGAAAGGTTTGGCAATTGTTTTAAGACCGGCCGCCTGCTCGAGTTCAGCCATATGAATAACGCTAGAACCACACTGTTGATAATTGTCTGTCTACAGCCACGGGTCGGTCTGTCCAGGGTAGTATCATCCTCTAGCAGAAAATCGACGTCCGAGTAGTAGCAATTTGTTACTGCACTTAGTTGGGTCGTTCGCTGAGTGAGAGAACCGGAAGCACAACTTTCTGAGAGTGTTTGCTTATGGTAGGTTTTAGTGATGTCTTTAGTATCACCGAACCTTATTGCAAATATTCACATTCCCTTCACTTTCTTCACGGTAAGCAGCGGCCTTGCAAAGGTCTATGTGTGGCAGCAACACTTACCATTAAGTGTACGGTTTGCTTGTTTTTCTTGTGGTGATGGAATAAGAATATAATTCACCTCTCTTGCCCGTGAGTGTTGTAAGAGATGATTAAGGGATTAAATATGGTATAAATGACACTATTTTCACGGATTTTATAGTGTTTGTAAGTATTTGATTTTTGAAATGAAGCTTCTTTAAAATCGTTTTGTTTTCAAACTCGATGAAACAAAAAGGCGAGTCCATAGAGACACAAACACAAATGTATAGGATTCAGCCGGCGAGAGAATGAGATAAAGGATAGAGGATAAAGGATGGAGGATGGAGGGTGAAGAGTGAAGGGTGAAGGGTGAAGGATGAAGGATGAAGGATAAAGGATAATGGATAAAGGAATTTCACTTCTGATATGCGTATTTTGTACACACACTCTTTTTTTTATTGTCAGACGTTTCGAATACTTTTCCATGTTCATGGTCACGGGTGGACTAAGATGTCTCACGTCCAATAAGTCATTGTTATTATAGAGATGTATATCTACCCGCTAAAGAATTAGTTATTATATTTGGACCTACATTTTTATACAAATTTATTGCTAGTACAATAAGATAAAATATGCATATAACATCAATACAAGGTAACAAAAATTCAAAATAAAAAAAACACGTCTGACCAGCGTGGTATAGTGGGTTAAATACCTTCTTATTATTTATATTTTATGATATTTTCTTCGTATTTTATAAAACCCACAATCAATTTAAAGGTTTTTATATTTGTAGACGCCATCGCACAGCAGTTTGCGATGATATGTTTATGTAATATTCTTCCATCCATCAGCTTTTCGACACACACGGTCGGTGATATGCCTTCCTAAGGGAGAATAATTTTATAACTCTCGGCAAGCGGAATGGCGACCAAGTTTTTGTATTATGTGTTAAAGAGTAGGTACAGTGCTGCCACTAGCAAAATTAATTAGATATATAATCATCATCATCGCAGCCCACACTCGTCCCACTGTTGGGCTCGGGCCTCCTCCGTAGTGGGAGGGAATTTGACCTACTATACCATGTTGGTCAGACATGTTGGTATAGGGTTTCATTTCAAGTTTTCCTTCTCTTGCACAGATGTTATGTGCATATTATATGCCATAGTCGTCTTGTACGACATCCACAGGCAAGATAGGGAGTGGTGAATTGTATTCTTACTCTGTCACCACACGGAAAGATATATAATATTGATACAAAATGTTACTCTGTTAAAACAAATCTTAGAGCAGCTTAACCTCTATATAAAAGCCCTCATCATCTCGGCTATACACCCCATTGCTGGATTCGAGCCTGCTCCATAAAAGGAGGGAAATTGGCTTACTATACCTAGCTGGTCCGACGGGTTTAGTATAGGGTTTTATTTCAAGTTTTCCATCTCTTGCATGGATGTTATCTACATATTCTAATGGCTTAGTCGTCTTTTACGACACCCATAGGCAAAAAAGAGGATGATAAATTGTATTCTTACTCCGTCACCACACGGAAAATAAATCTCACTATAACGAATTACTTAGTATAACGAATATTTTCTAAAACTCAAGAAGAGTTTCGTAATATCGAGGTTGCGTTGTAATTTTTCCATCATTTCGCGTTGCAGACGTTACTGTCCATTCTCGTGGTAATTGTTCCTGGCCTCACGTCACCCATTATAGTGTAAGGGGTGGTGACAAACTGTATGGTATTTTATTACTAGATAACGCTTCTAGAAGATAGGATATACGTAGTAACATTTATAAAATACGAAATTTTGCAACAAGCTCTTGTCAACACAGGTTCTGAGAATAAGCCCCCTCGCGATTTACATGATAAAGCTAAAATCCGAACGTCTGTTGCGTATCGAATTATCATACCTTTGTAGAGCCAAGACATGGTAGAATGCATGTATTATTTCTCTCACGTCTTTATCTCCGGAAGTGTAAACGTAGGTGTGGATAGAAATTTTGATGGAAATACTCAAATATCACGAAGCGATCTTATATTATTTTCAATATAAGTTATTGTGCTATAATAAATAATTTTAATGGTATGGCCACTTGGTGGGCAAAGGGCTGTTAGTGGTGGACGTCTATAGGCTGGACGATCTTTTATTGCTTCGCAAAAATTCTTAGAAAAATCTACTTTTTGTTGTTTTTATAAAAAGAAGGAATAAATCCTTATGTCGCCTGGGCTTTACGTAGACTCAGAGCAATAATTTATGTATTGCACAAAGCATGTTCCTGCATGGTAATCGAACCTAAGACACTCGACACACTTCCCCATCTCTGCAATCGATGGTTTAAAACGATGGTAAGAAATTTCTAGTCTATACAAAAGAAATCGCTATCGTAAGTAATCGTTATCATAATATAAAATGGCAAACATGACTCTTTAAGAGGGAGATACTGTCGTAAACGTCATACTTGGATCCGTGATCGCAGTTTTCTTAGAAAAAAGCTATTCGCCTTGTGATACATGTGTCGGTTTTTACGACTCCCACGGCAGCATGAAAGTTCTGATTTTTAAGCGAGTATCGTTAAAAAATTCGGCAAGAAAACTCAGAAGGCATGATATTAAATTATTACGGATTTTTAAAAGGCGGCTTATCTTATTAAAATATTTTATTTATGAAAAAATCTTTAACTATTTGGTCAAATCTATACATACAATAAACGCTCACACTCATTTTCTCAATGAGGTCGCACTTCATTCCGGTGGTAGTATATTACATTTGTTATGTTTAAAAAAATTAATCATCATCATCGCAGCCCACATACGTCCCACTGTTGAGCTTGGGCCTGCTCCACCGTGGGAGGGAATTTGACTGACTATACCATGCTGGTCAAACATGTTGGTATAGGGTTTTATTTCGAGTTTTCCTTCTCTTGCACAGATGTCATGTGCATATTATATCCTATAGTCGTCTTTTACGATATCCACGGGCAAGATAGGGAGTGGTGAATTGTATTCTTACTCCGTCACTACACGGATAAATAAATAAATAAATAAATTCTCATAATATAATAGTTACTACAAATTTAATGTTTAATAATTACTAAACAAAACAATATATTTTGTTACATAGAATCATTTTCTTTTTGTAACCCTACTAATATTATAAATGCAAAAGTTTGTTTTTTTTGTTTATTTGTTTGTTACGCTTTCACGTTTAAACAAGTGAACCGATTTCAAAAATTCTTTCTCCAATGGAAAGCTATAATATTAGGGAGTAACATAGGCTATATTTTATCCAAGTATTCCCACGAGAACGGGAACTACGCGGGTAAAGCAAACCGAAGCGAAGCGAGGGCGATTGCTAGTTGACAATAAATTTGAATCAAAATTGTGTCAGAATTTTATAACTAACGCCTATAATGGATAGATATAAATCTCTATAATAACGTTATATAGTTAGATGTGAGACATCTTAGTTGTCCCGTGACCATAAATGCTGAAAATCTTTCGAAATATCGAGGAAATTAAAAATCAAATACAAACCTGATAAAATTCGTAAATATATTTTATTTAAAATCTTCATATGCTGTATTTTCACTCTATAATATGGTTAATAATATAATAAGTAATGTGATACGGTAAATATTTCACAGTACAGTCTAAACCTCGAACCGGTTAAGGACGCATCGGTGAACAACCAACCGCAGCCAACCACTCTTTATTATTCACTTGGGTTATGTTAAACACGGGCTATTTTCGACCTCTACAAGCTACCTTAATTATATAATGGTGTGCTTTTGAAATATTGTTAAAGGGTTAAGGGTCAACGTAATATATTTATAAATTAGAAAAATATCAGTTAATATAATAAAAATATCTTTATCATCATTCAGCCTATCGCCATCCACTGCTGGACGTAGGCCTCGCTTTCGTTTCGATGTTTCGATACAAAGTGCATTTCTATGCCACCTACATCTAATTACGCCCAGCTACTTTCACCAGGTCGTCGATCCACCTACTGCACGGCGTCCTACACTCAAGAATCGTTCTTCTCTAGTTGTTAATATATTAATTTCTTAGTATTAAATTAGCTGCCTAAATAAATAAGTATATTTCGCTACTACTCCATGCTGAATCAGTGAGTTGCTATCTATCGAGTAGTTATCTATTCATCAACCCGTCAACGTTTACTATAGGAGGAAATGGCTACTTACAACAATGTTTTACTATATACAACCAACAGTTGCCCTCTGTTTTATAAAGATGTTACTAAAACTGATATTTTTTATTGCCGATTCAAAATCGTCACTTGAAAATCTTTTCTTCAAATTTTGTTGTTTTAAATAAAACTACTTTACGGATTTTATCGCGTTTATATTTGATTTTTGTTTGCCCGACGTTTCGAGCACGTTGCAGCGTTCATGGTTACGGGTGGACTATGGGTGGACTTTAGTAAAGTAGTTTTATTTAAAATGTGTAATACTCGCGTAAACATCAGAAATCATTTTGTTGTTTTGTTTAGCGATGCAGCCTGCTCATTATCACTTCAACTACGCTATGCTACACCTGTCATTTTTTATGAATTTCCTTATCTCCAGTTTATTTTTATCTCGGAGAGATATTCCAAGCCTAGTTCTCTACATAACTGAGTGACTTTGAGCTTACTTATGAGGCCAACATTTAGAGATGACATTTCTGTTCCGTAATTTAGTGTTGGTATGATACTTGTCCATGTGGTGATGGAATAAGAATACAATGGTTAATTTGATTCTTATCCTGGAGTGGGTTTGAAACCAGCGATAAAACATGAATTACTCGTGATGATGGTAAAAATGATGAGACAGTAAAATATTGGACGAAAAGATCATCCATTTTTAATTTTTTTTGGGTGGGTTACGGCCGGAGCATTCCTCGTATCACTCTGTCCGGGGCGACAAAGGGGCGTAAGCACGCACACCCGTAACCCACCCGTAACACGTCGCCTTCGTCGTTGGACCGGCCACCGGAGCAAGGTGACTTGATGTCAGTGGTCGGCCCGACGGAATACCCCCAGAAGAGTACCCTCTCCTCGACCGATGTTCCCCCCTCGGGAAGGACGTCGGTCTTACGAAAAGATCCACCTAAGCTTTATCTTCCCATTATAGCTCTGTAATACTATTGAAAACTCCCAATTGTCGCAAACAAGTCTCTTTCTAGAAAACAACTGGTATTATATATTATTTAACCTTAACAATAAATCACTGATATCACATATAATTACCATTACAATAAACGTACAATAATTATGTGTACAGTAGCTCAAAACACGACACTTCAAAACTACAGCGTGCAGCTCAATGGTTTGACAACGAATTAACTGTCCAGACGGCTGCCATTTTGTTTTTATAGGTCACAGTTCTGTTAAACTTATTTGAAATAGCAGTGGTAGGACCACACTGTCGACAGTTATCTGTCTACAGCCGCGGGCCGGTCCGTCCGGGGTGGTACCACGCTCTCGCAGAAAATCGACGTCTGAGTAGTAGCATTTTGTTACTGCGCTTCGTTCGGTGAGCGAGAGAGCCGGAAGCCCAACTTTCTGAGGGTGTTCGCGTGTGGAGGGTGTTGGTTGGTGCCTTTGGTATCACCGAGCCTCAATGCACGCATTCACACTCCCTTCATTCCCTTCACGGTAGGCAGCGGCCTTGTAAAGGTCCATGAGCGGCAGCAACACTTACCATCAGGTGTACTGTTTGCTCGCTTGCCACTCCTTGCAATAAAAAAAAAAATCACCGTCACTTAAAAATAAATTAGGGCGTTTTCAAATTCTTTGACCATTGCCAAAACGGTATATCCACTGACTTTGCAATTATATTATACAATAATTACTTGTGCGATATTCATGTTTAATATGGCAATCGGTAGCAAATATCAACAAAAGTAAATTTAAATAGAAAAGTATTTAAAATGAAGTCCTAGTTTTAAAAAATAGATAAATATGATGATAATGTCCCCTTATTTTACGATGTCCCATGCATACCTTCTTAGCTTTGATGTTTCATATCTTCCTAAATCCTCATCAAACTTATACTAAATCACTTTGAAAAGAAAAGAAAAGAAAAATGCATTTATTCGGCGTAGGACATGCTAAAGATAATTATCATCAGAAGAAATAAATTTATGCTTAATTTAAAACGAGAAAAAAGTAAGGTATACTAAATAAAAATTATAAAAACAAAAAATATATATATAGTGGTCAGTTCATCAGTAATAATAGTTTAGGATAAACCGAACAAAAGGTGTACGACCACAACAGTCTGAAGGATCAGTAGCAGACTAAAGCGACCTAATACATGTCCTGCCGAAAGGGTCACCATCTCAGCATTAGCTGGGTATCACCCAACACTGATCTTCCGCTGGCAACCCTGTTCTGTGACTCACGGATATCAGTTAACCATAAATACGTGTTGTAATATGTACTTTTAAGATACTTTACTGATATGAATAATAAATAACCACTGATGTTAATAAATAGCATATAATAATTCAAATATAAATAATATGTGTGACAAAATTATAAATAAATAATTTGAAAAAAGAAAAAAGATGATGGAAATATTAAAATAACTTGGCTTGACTTCCGGCCAAACAAATGCTACTTTGCCGCGGCCTCTTACTGCGTTCACCATATTGTGTTCAGCAGATAGGTACTAATAATACTACTGTCACAGATTGACAGATTCAGCTACAACATACTAATACGTAATACCGATCCTGCCGATAATAGTAGTAAAGTATATTGTATACAAATTTGGATTTTAGAAGATCGCGTATTTTACACGTAAGTAAGTCTTTGTTGTAATTGAGGGTACAGAAAAAAATATTATTATTTAAAAAAAGTTTATATCACAGAAATATCAATTTTATAACATTCAAATTTTATTTGATGACTTAGTAGAAATTTTTTTATGTGTGTTCTAAAAATGTGAATATTTTTCAGATCTCTTATTGGCGGAGGCAGGTTGTTCCAGATTTTAGAAGCCGCGTATCTGAAGCTGCCGCGAAATGAACTAGTTTTCTGCCATGGCGTAGCCAGCTGTTGAGCACAGCGTCGACTTTCTCGTTCACGGTGGTTGCTTCTCCATGTAAGCTTCGAGTAGAGGTACTTCGGACATTTTCTACTAACGACGCAGAAAAGAAGGCAAGCAAGATGTAGTTTTCTACGTAATTTAATTTTTAGTATGCCGTGTTTATTTAAGTAGGGTGTAACATGACATCTAGGCGGTATATTGAAGCAAAATCTGGCGCATGCATTTTGAACCCTTTGTAGCAGTTTTTCCGTTCGACACAGCAACCTTGGTCCTATTACAGTATCGGCGTAATTAAGCTTGGACAAAACGACAGAATCTACTACCTGAACACGCAGTCGTTGGCTTAGGAAAGGGCGCATTTTATATATGGTTTTCAGGCGGTAGAAACAGTTCTGAACACAATGCGCGACGTGATTTTCGAACCGGAGAGATTGGTCCATTAAAAGACCCAAATTCCGCACCTCATTTACACGCTCGATGTGTTCACCTTGTACAATTATAGCGGGAAGGGTTTCGTAACTTTTTAGTTTGTCTAATTGACCGTCAGTACCGAATATTATGTACTTGGTTTTAGTAGGATTTAAAACTAAAGAATTGTTATTGGACCACTGTACTATTCGATCAAGGTCTTCGTTGATCGCTTTTACAGCCATAGAGTAATCTTCAGGCTTAAAAGACACGTATAACTGTAGGTCATCGGCGTACATGTGGTACCGCGAGTTTTTCACGTTTGCTACAATATCTGCGCTATACAAGGAGAACAATGTAGGACCTAAGATTGATCCCTGTGGTACACCCTTATCTAGTGGAAGTATGCTAGATTTTAACTTGCATCCACTGGCATCGGAAATCTCTACATATTGTGCACGGTTACTGAGATAGCTGCTAAACCATCGTATCGATTCTGTGTCAAATCCGTAGTATGACATCTTGAGTAGCAAAAGAGTTATATTCAGAGAATCAAATGCCCTGGAAAAATCCAATAATACTTGGTTTGTGGTAAAATAATAACAAATTAAATTTCTATGATATCTTTTCAACGGTTGTTATATAAAAATAAATAAATAAATCAAAGTTTATTTTGTCCCATAATTTTATTTATACCGGCATTCCCAGTTAGTAACGACGATTTTTGTTGTCTTCCAAAATTGACTTACCAACTCAAGTTATTTTTTCGGATTTATCAACCCTTTTATGACAGTTAACCATCGTTTTCCTTTCCTTTTCGGGCCTAGAGATGATTCTCAAGGCGTTACTTTGTGTTCATAGAAGGCGTGACAAAAAACGAGTTCCGATTAGTAAGGTGAGTTTTGATAAATTATATTGTTTATTTAAACACGAAAATCGTTGTAAGTTGTGCACTAAGTATCTAACAATAACTGAACTTTATTAAAATCACAAGTTTTAGTGTATTTTATAAGAAGTATTGTGATGCGAGGTCATAAAATGTACTTTCGTAACGTCAGGTGTGTAACGTTACATATAGCCGGAATAGATTTTGTTACTAACTGGAATTATAAGGCCGAGTACAAATTTTTGACTCGCAATGATTTAAGCCTACTCAAAAAAACTAAGTGGCCATGGAGAAGAACACACTTTATACTAGCAAAAAATGCCATAACTGCAAGACACGTACACTGACACGAACGACAGAATACCTCCTCATTTTGTTATTTTTGTAGCAAATAAATATTTCGTCTTTTGTATCATAACTTTTTCTGGTGTCAAACCTGTTCATTAATTACTATTTATGATCACTATCCGGACGACGAGTATGAATATTGCAAGTAGCAAATAAAATAATTACAATCTGTATTTAAAAAAAACAAAAATGCCATTTACCGGAGCTGAACAAGCGAGGAGATTTAGAGAAAAGTTAAAGGAGGATCCTGAAAAATATGAAAAATATAAACAGAAACAAAGAGAAATTGTTGGAAGGCTTAGGAAAAAAATTAATGATTTAGACGACAGCGAAAAAGATAAGCAAAGGGAACAGTGGAGAAAACAAAAAAGAAATCAGAAAGAGAGTCATTTTAATCTTTTGACTGCAAGACTTGAGGGTTAAAAGACTAGTCTAGTCATGAAAAATATCTTATGTCTTAAAAAATGAGTCTAGTCTTTTTTAAAATACTTAAACGACTGAGTTTCTTGCATCGCTACCCCACTGCGTATTGGTGGAGGTAGGCTATTGGTCAACCTACTGTTGGAGTTTATCAAGCTGCCCAGCAGGCCTCCAACTAGCTTAACGATTATCATAATTAAGTGACAACCGAGACCAACGGCTCAAGCGTTTTCGTGCTTCGGAAGGCACGTACGTAAGCCTTCCGAAACACGAAAACGCTCGAGTTGAAATACCACTAGGCGGTCACCCATTCAGGTTTTATCCTGTACGTGCTTAACTATCCGATCGGTTAAGACCGAATAGTCAAGCTACACCACGAGCGCTCCATAATATTATGATAATACCATGAGATAAGACTGATATTATTAAAAATGGTAATTAAAAGTTAGTACTGTGTACTCAACTTTATATACCTGTTAGTAACTAAGAGTTCCAATTAGTAATTTGTTAAAGTGAGACTTAATTTAGAAAATATTTTTTTTTTTGTTAATTTATAAGAAGATGATTATGTAAGAACTTAAAATTGTTTATTTTGATATGCTTTACCTGAATTGTTAAGAGATTTAATTTTATATCTTGCACCTTTTTCATAACAGAGTATAATTTGAGAACAATATGAAACAAATGTTACTAATCGGAGGTAAATTCATTAATATTTGTGAAAATAATGCTTAAAATTTTTCTTGTTTGCATCATTTATTATGAATGTTACAGATTTGATTAATTAGAAATTAAATAACAAATATACACAAAATACTTGGATTTTATTTAACGAGACATATTAAAAGTGTTGCTAATTGGAACAACTTTGCCCTGAGTCGTCTAGAAAAACTAAGATTTTGGCATAATTGCTTTTTACAAATATAAAACATTTGGTATTTCCAAAAACCTTATTCAATAAGCTATCCATAAATATAAAAAAAAAATACATAATCAATACTAAAAAAAATAGCATTCCGGTTTTGTAACGGTGAGCTAGTTTGAAAAACACCCATTATCCACTATCTTATTATTATTCATATAATTTGCAGAATGTTTTCAAGATTGTGACAAGGGATTTAAGTAGTCTAGAAAGTTCTGGCAATATAAAATCAACGATTATTCAGATTCATCTTTCCTAATGTTGAATGTGTAGCAGCAAACAATACAATTAAGATAATGCTCTTTGCATATTACATATTTTCCGTAAATGGAACTTTCAGATAAGGAACATAAATATTAAGGCATATTGGCTATGTCTTGTAGTAAGTTTTCACAAATTCTTTTGCTTCGCTGATCACAAGCATTGAGCCGTGGCTTTCGTCTTCAGTCCAGACAGCTATCTAACTAAAAATATATATTAGTTAACCAACCGAGTAATACGGTTCGTAATATTAAATATACTGTACCGAGAGCTTGTCTTTTACAAAAGTAGAACATGTTTTAATAAAAGGTTAACGTACCTTGTGATTATATATAGGCTTAAAAGGTAAAATCTAACTTTTCAATTGTTTCTCGTCTTATACAAGTACGTCATACTGTTGTTCTTGGGCCATCATGAGGCAAATTGGCATACTATGCCTGAATAATATTAAAAGTAATAATTTGACTTTATAGTTTTGTATTTTATAAAGCACAAAATATTTTTTTATGAATAATCTCTTAAACTTAACTCTCTCTTTCCGTGTGGTGATGGAGTAAGAATACAATTCACCACTCCCTATCTTGCCCGTGCATGTCGTAAAAGACGATAATGGGATATAATATGGACATTACATCTGTGCAAGAGAAGGAAGACTCAAAAAGAAACCCTATAACAACATGTCTGACCAGCATGGTATGGTAGGTCAAATTCCATCCCATTGTGGAGGAGGCCCGAGCCCAACAGTGGGACGTATGTGAGCTGCGATGAAGACGATAAATCTCTTAAAAAGAATTATATTTTTTCTTTATCCACCCTTTTTTTTTCAAAATATTAAACTTTCTGTGTGTCCAGTATGAATAGAATTCATCATCCCCTCTTTTGGCCGTGGATCTCGTAAAGGACGATTATATGTATAAAACATCTACGCAAGAGAAGAAAATCTCGAAACAACACCCAATGCGTTTGACCAGCGTGGTGTAATAATTTCACTCCCTTAGTGAGGAGGCCCGAACCCAAACGTACGGACGTATATAAGTTGAAATGAGACGAGAAGAACCGATTTTCTGCCTTATTTTTAGAAGTTGTACTACTAAAAATATGAGAATGTGGGTTTGATACACCTCTGTGAACTTCCTTTTAGTACCTTCCTTTTAAGAGGTAAATTAAAACAAAAACACATTATTCACGAAAACTCGCACATAATTTTCTCTATCTACATAGGTATATAACGAACGGTATACTATCTGTTTAATGAAAAGCTCTCGAGATCTATTCCGGTAACAATCAAGATTACGGGCTTATCCCTCCTCAGAACAATACATTACTCGGAAGTAACGCTTCACAACCATAATTATCTAACACCATTATCCACTTGAGAAAACTATCAGAACTAATCTCGAAGCAATAAAAAGATCACAAAAGTAGTTGCCAAAAAAACATTAAACTCATTTGTAAGTACACTTTATATTCCAGATGTTGAATATAAAAAAAAAACTTGAGCGATAAACTTACGGATTTACGAGCCAACTATATATTACTAACGACTGAAAGATTCAGGGTTGTCACGCGAATAAAATTATACAGTTTTAATAGAATAAATTTATGTATTTTTTTATTGACATCGAGCAAACAGTACACCTGATCAGTGGCGGCTGTACCTTAAGTGCGCTCGTGCACTGAACCACCAATTCAAAATATTTAATAATTACAACGTTAGTTCATCTTTATATTTTAAATTACTATTACTATATATAAATAATATACCTAATAAATATTATTATTATTTAAACATATAAAAACATATAACAAATATAATTTCAAATTATGACGACACAATTTAAACGCTTTACTAAACTATTAAAACTTATTTTCCCTGTAAAAAAAAATCTCGTACGCTGAGGCGAGCGCATGGGGACTGCTAATACAACTTGTATTAGTTATGAGTTAAAACGCCTGGCGCGTGAGACAGAAGATAGTTCATAGAAATATACCGAAAAATGAGTCTGCTAGATCGGCGCACGGGCGAACCGAACATTACCGAGAGCACTCGACTTTCGACGAAATTTGCCTGGCAGTGGCGACGACGTAAGTAGATTATAGTTTCGATGTATCCTGTGACGCGTTAAATATTGTTTTTTACATTAAGTAATTGTTTTTTTATTTTGGTCTTAGTCATAGATAATTCACTATAAAATAAGAGTCTTAGTTCTATTCTATACTTTGTGTACCGTGTGTGGTGTGAGTGTAAATGAGCCTAGCATGATAAAACTTTTCAAAATAAAGTTGATATAAAATTGGCGGGAACGCCAAGGCCCTCGTTAAATAAAAAAGCTCAAATCAAAATATTTTTTGATTTGCACTCGTTTATAAATATTTTTTGTGAAAACCAAATAAAACCACATGTTTCTTCACATGTACACCTACAAAATGTAATGAGTTCGACAATAATAAAAAATGACATTTTTTTTTTGTAAATTGTTGTTCCATTGCAATTTCTGATCTTAATACTTAGTGAGCAAGTAAAGTGCACCACCGCTTTGTTGACCACCAGCCGCCACTGCACCTGATGGTAATTGACGTTGCCGCTCATGGATTTTACTAGGCCGTTGCCTACCGTGAAGAAAGTGAAGGGAGTTTGAATGCGTGCAATGAGGTTCAGTGATACTAAAGGCATCACCAACACCCATCACACGCATTTGCGTGTGGTGGCTGTTACTCTCAGTAGGTTGGGCTTCCGATTCTCTCGATTTTCCATGTAGTGATGGAGTATGCATTTCGTGTGGTGATTGAGTAAGAATACAATTCATCACTCTCTATCTTACACGTGGATGTCGTAAAAGATTAAGGGATATAAAATTGCAGATGGCATCTATACATATATATGCATATTATTTTTATTTTATACGAGTATAGGTATCATATGCTTATTATTTATGCATATAATATCTCTGCAAGAGATAAACCTTTTATACCATCTTGGTCAGATGTGTTGGTATAGGGTTTTATTTCGAGTTTACTTTCTCTAGCGTAGATGTTATCTGCATATCCCTGAGTCGTCTTTTACGACACTCGGCAAGAAAGTTGGGGTGAATAGTATCCTTATTCTGTCACTACTCTGAAAACTGACAACCCTATAACTACAATACCTAAAATCTAAGAATACACAAATATGAAAATATGGTCTGCATTGTCTTATCTATTATATAAGATAATGTATTGTGACATACTAAAACTTTTCTGTTGACGAAGGAAAAACGGACAAAAACAGTTACATCTTTTGCAAATATGCTACTGTACTTAGCTAATGAATATCTATGTCAACTTAACAAAAGTATGAATCATAATTTCTTAAGTTTCTATATTAGAGCACCCCCCTTTCTTTTATTAGCGTTTTTTGATGTGAAACATCTATAGGCGAGGGTGACCGCGATCTTCGCGTGGCGTTTAACGCCACGCTTCGCGGTCCACTCTTAATTAACTACAAAATAAATATCTGGACACATATCTACATTTTTGTTACGAAACCATGGTGCGATTTAAAATTTTGTACAACGCCATCTAGTGAACTCAAAGTAAGTTGTTACCTATAATGTATTCTAATGAAAGTAAATGTTTATTGAATAAAAAACATCATTTTCTGGAAAAGAATCGTAACTTTATCTTTCTTAATACTTTATGCTATATTAATACCTGTCGTAATATGTTCTTTTATGCGTATGTACTTGTTCTATAAAATAATGTATAATTTTCTAACTTCTTAACATAAGTATACCATACCTACCTTATTTTCACGTACGAAAACTAGACAACCGCTTTTCATAGGCTTTGTATTAGTTTCAGCTGTATATTTATATGTTTATATGTTACCGACTCCTAGGAATTGTATTTTGACCCACTTTAAAGAGTTAGATTTCATTTAAAATTTGTAGACTTAACGAGGTACCCAATGACGATAAAATAATTTAGATAGCTTGTCTTATTATCATCATAGGATTAGAGATTTCTTTATAAAATATATTTTGTAGTTGACATTTAGGCTAGGCTCGATAGATGTCGCTAATTCGATCTTTTAATTTCTACATGGCACTTTTTTATGTATTTAACCCATTTGAACTCAATTTTTACCCAATCGGTTAGATTTCATTCAAACGCTATAGACTTATCAAGTAGACATGCACGAAACAGTGCTTCGTGAAGTAATGTGATATGGCATTATATTCCTGCCGAGTAATTTTACATTTTACCATCACTTCAAACATCACACTTATAGTTCTTTATAGTTCCTCCGGCTCCCAGATTTGGTAAAAAAAAGCTCATCTCAAACAATCCCGCGATCGCGATCTGATAGGCTCTATAACAAGTACTCGATGCTTCGAAAACGATTCAATATCAGTAAAGATCGTTACTTTTCAATTGATACCGATTATTGTTCATGCGATACTAGTACTCATTATAGAATGTTACTTTCTCTCAAACTTACCAAAGAAAAAACGCTCATCACAAACAATCCCGTCAAGAACGTATCCAATAGGCTCCCTAAAAAGTATTCGATGCTTCGAAAATGATTCAATATCAGTAAGTATAGATACTTTTCAATTGATACTTATTACTGTTCCTTCGATACTAGTACTCATTATAGAATGTTACTTTCTCTCAAACTTACCAAAGAAAAAAAGCTCATAAACAATCCCGGCAAGACATTATCTGATAGGCTCTATGAAAAGTACTCAATGCTTTCAAAACGATTCGATTGTTAAGTATCGATACTTTTCAATTGATACTGATTATTGTCCTTCGATACTAGTACTTAGTGGCTCGATAGATGTCGCTATTTTTATTTCCTAGATCACACTTTCTTAGCCGATCCCTTTGAACTACGTACAAGTGTGTGAGGGAGAAGGAGCGATGCGGCTCTGCGGCGGATTAATTTTATTGCTGTGTAATATTTCGAATAATAATCGAAATCGTATTATTTTATTCAATACTTCTTGCCATATTAGTTCTGTCGTAATCTATTCTTTTATGCATATATACTTGTACAAATTTCGATGTTTCACATCTGCCAGGCGTCCTGAGCGACGGCTCACTTTTTTTTATAATAAAGACAACTAAGAAAATAATCCTTGTATTGTGGGGGCTTTACAAACATAGAATTAACGGTCCCAAATTACACCCAGACTCAGAACAGTATTTGTGGATCGCACAAAGTTTTGTCTTGCGTGAGATTCGAATCCGTGACACTGATACTGTAGGTTGGTATCTTAACTATCTTTTTATTTATATTGCTCTGTATTAGCGGCTAAAAATTCTGCCCATTCTTACATTGCTTGTGGGTAAAAGACAATTAAGAGCTTTATCTCGAACTGGGCCAACCTTATCTTATGCCGTCTGGTCAATAATTATATGTCCAAGGAGAGCTGACATCAGGCAGGCGACCGGTCATAAAACTATAACCAAAACTTTTGCAATATGTAAGTACTATGAGAAAAATATGTATTGAGTCAATCCCAAGTCTATGAGGATCTCTTTATTTATATTCTCCGCGTGGCGCTGGGATAAAAATGCAATTGGCACCAAAATGGCTAAAGCATCTCATCAGAAAAGTGCAGTAGATATCTCTCAGAAAATGTATAACACTTTACTACAATCGCTAAATCGCTTGCCAGGTTTGACGATTATGGCAATAGGCCTACGAATGAATGATCGCGCCGTAGGGCGTATTATGGGACAGACCTAAGATCAGGGACGTAACGTGACACGAAATGCTGCTTTCTGTGCTGTTTTTTTGTGGCAGGCTATGGTCACACTTCACCCAATCCATCACTTAACTTATCATATCCTCTTTCTATCGCCATTGAACTTATCACTGGTAATTAATCTTACGGTAGCTACGTGGGGCGGGTCATTCCCTTCCTTCCAATGTGGTTGAGGGGAGTGATGGCTTCTCTAGTAGTTAAATCGTAATCGGGTGCTGCGTGTGGGATCTGCTTCAGTCATATTTTCCTTTCTTTTTTATTTGCACTAAATTTAAACAAATATGTATATATCCTATCTCTAAGGGGATCACATTAAAGTTAATACTATAAATTGTATACTTGCAATTTTATTTAAAAGATATAAAAAAATTACAGCCCATTGATTTTCTTGCGGGATCGTCTGAGCTTGCGGCTAGCGTTTCGATGCGGTGGTAGATTATTTTATTATTTATAAATTTTGTCAAATTATCATCATTTGTCAAACGTGTATAAATTTTGTCATATGTGAGTGTCCTTAAGGGGTTTATGTAGAATAAATCATTTGATTAATTTCTTGACCTCAGTAAAACAAAGTTGACAACCCTGTGACCGGAACAGATGCATCAAATGAGTAGTCGGCATGGAGGAAATTAAATTTATCGTTGTAAACTTGTAAAGTGATATTAGAAACGTAAGTGAATTACTTTTATGATTAGCTAAAGGCTGCTATGTGTATCCGTCCCTAGATAAAGTCGCGTAATCGATTAAGAATAACGTATGTTACTGCCGTTTAAGTTCCCCGTGAAAGTCGTTAAAACTGGGCAGGGGCAAACCTTTTTGATGCGAAAACTTCTATAGGGGGGTTTGGATGGGTAGTAAATTCATGTAAGATATCATTGATATGGTCACGTAACTTGTTAACGGTAACACAATACCTGCAGCTATGTCACTATGTCTGTGCCGATAGATATCGAAACCAGACAAATTTAAAAAGTTTTAATTTACAAATTTTCAAATCATCATCATCAAAGAATTTTAGAATATCCAAAAGTAACAACTATTTGCTTACAGTTTTAAGTTTTCACTTCTATCTATATATTATTATTTCATGTCGGCTGCAAAATATTTCAGGAGTATAACTATACAGTTTTATGCTATTACAGTTACTAATCTATCTCTGTATCAAATTTCATCCATATCTCTTCAGTAGTTTGTTATAATTGAATAACAATTAGACAACAATTTCTTACATTCAAAATGGTAGTAACTTTTCAAATTATATGCTACGAAGCTACGTGCGTAGCTCGAAGCTACGCTACTTATCGTAGACTGAAAATATTGTAATGGCACATAATATTTTATTTATTAGGGACGAAGAAACTGTTACAAGTTACAGTGTTACAATAAAGATGCTAAATAAATCGACTAGGTATTTTGCAAAAAATAAGCATTCGTTATACCCTTAGATTAATAACGTATAGAAGGATAGTGTCAGTACTTCGAACGTTCGAAACATGAATCTAAAAATACTAATGGCGCGTAGACGATTATACACGTACACATGCACACCACTATACAAATTATGAAATCAAATTTTGTTTTTATTAACATAAATCGTCGAAATGATTTTTAAAAGTAATGTTAAAAACCTTTTTAAGTTTTTCAAATGTGTTATGACACCATTTGAATGCACAAACCGTCATAATTACCTATTTATTTTTTAAGAGTTGCTACTGCACGTACTTACGCAACTCTTTGTACTCAATGACTTGTACATTACGGATCGGTTCCGGCGTAAGTTCCATTAGGCTCCAATTGAAATGCTTTATTTTTTATGCGTGAACTTACCTTCTATACGTTATTATTCTAAGGTTATACCTTTGTAAATAAGCTCTCTACATCTAATGAGACTAATTTTGCATTGAACGGTAATTGAACATCTCTTATTTTATCTATTAATTCAACATGTTGTTTCAATATATTCAATGGTTTAAAGTTTGACTGATTTTTCATTTATTCATCTAGTCAGATATTTTATTATTATATGAATATTAGAATTATGTAAGAACCCACACAAATGTTCACATTTGCATAAAAATAGAAGCGAACCCTAGTGTTTATTAATAGTATTTTAATCAATAGTTGTAATAAAACAGTCCATTCATCATCGACATCTTGTACGTATGCTTCTCAAAGAATAGTATCGTAATTGCTATATCTAGCAGGCAGGGTTATATATTGAATTATGCGTGAGAGACTGGACGTGAGATATCTTAATCCACTCGTGACCATGAACACTGAAAAGTGTTCGAAACGTTGGATAATCAAAAATCAAATACAAACGCGATAAAATCCATAAAAATAGTTTTATTTATATACTGTTGAGAGTTGTAAATTATTTCATTTACAAAGGGCAATTGTACATTTTTTTACAATTTAATTCTTACCGCAGACCTCAAGCAATTGCTGCACTTTTCAATACGATCGAGACGGTACTAAAACTTTCATTGCTGTAATTTAAAAGTAATTAAAGTTGGTGGTTCTATTGAAAGTTCACCGCGCAACATTCTCCTGTGCCCACAGTTTTATTTCACTAAGCGTTTATGAAACTACTGAGATATTTATGAAAAAAAAAGTTAAAGTATTTTCATGAAGGTCAAAGTTTTCAAATTCGACGCGGATTCTTTTATACCACTTAGAAATAAATGAATAGAAACTCCTCTATGATTAGTAGTAATAGAAACTCCTCTACGATTAGTAGAGGAGTTTCTAAATATACTAGTAACTCAAAAACTGGTACCGGGAGACCCAACTTAGCTCGGTGTGTATTTGTAAATTATTTATTTTTTTCATAGCTTTAGGTAGAAATTAGTAGAGAGAGAGAAAATTAAGAGATTGAAATCAAATAAAATGTAAACTTATAAATGTATGTAAATGTATACGTAAGTGTCCTTTAGAGGATTATACATATGGAGGGTAACCAAAAGGGTATCCCGCCGGGCCTGCCACAGAAGACAAGGAACTCGGTACCGGTGGTCGACCTAATGGCGAATGGTAGGGAATTCGGTGGGTTATGAGGCCGCGATCCGCTATTTGTCACCCCGAATGGAATGGCCACGGCCTTGCTGCGGTTGAGGGCCATTGTCGCGGAGGTGGTTGCTGGCGGAGGACTGCTGTTGGCGGTGTCCCTAGACATCAGTCTTTCATTCATCTGCATCACGAGGGCGATCCGGTGTCACTGATGCCTCTATACCTGAGGCACCTGGCGGCAGGGGGACGTAGCATGGTCTACTGAGTAAATAGCGTTGTGCCAAGTGGTGCGGTGTCCCATAGTGGTCGGTTCTGGGGCCCAGCCTGTGGAACATTGCCTACGAATGAGCGTTGAGACAGCTTGGTTGTCACAGCTTGGGGTGGGACGCTAAAGGAGGCGGCACGCCTGTCAACTCTTGGCACTGAGAAGCTTGTCAGGCGGATGGAGGCGGTGGGGTTGCGAGTAGCCCTTGACAAGAGGGAGGCTCTATTTTTCAATGGGCTCCGTATTGTAAGTACTTGAGCCTGGTGCTCGACGGGCATTTGTGATTCCAGGCGCATTTCCGTAGGCTTACTCTGCGGCATGTCGGTGCGGCGTCCGCTTATTCTTGGCTGATGCCGAATGTGGGCGGATCGAGCACTAAATGCTATCGGCTGTACGCGGGGATAGTCCAGTCGATGGCACTCTATGGTGCACACCGATGTGGGCGAGGTCCCTGACTGTCCGTCTGAGGGCTCTCTTGTGGCGCCCACAGAGGGCCATGGCGGCCAGGCAGCATGTCTGTGGGTCGGGACTCTTCCCTCGGTCATGGAAGCCGAAATGCTCGCTGAATTTAACCCATGGATGTCGAAGACATGGGCGGGGAGTGCCTCAGTCTGATTTAGCGAAATGGCCGCATGGCGAGACGACGCTCGCCTGCCGGAATAGTCTGTCATCTGCAGAGAGGCTGACTGCGTGAGGCCGACCGACTTCCCAGGTAGGACGTTAGGAAAGGACGGTACTTGAGAGGCCCGCTGGGCTGCCCACGACGAAGGATCTCGGTACCAGTGGCCTAATGGCGAAGGTGAGGGTATACGGTCATGGAGCCGCGCCGCCCTTTCCTTGCCCCACACGGAACTGCTGTGCTGACCATAGCCCACCCATAAAAAAGGGGTTTACCCATAATAAATAATTTAATTTAATTTGAAATACTAGCGAAGCCCTTGGTACTAGTAGTTTAATATCTTTCTTTGATTATTTACAATCCAACATAGAACATTTTTATATAAATTTACTCCATACTTTAATATTAATTTTCATCTGAATAAAAAGAAAGCGTATCAACTTTGCTCCTATATACGTTACATATATATTACATTATTTTTATCTTTACGCAAAGAATATACCTACTTACATATGAAAGTCTTATGCCTTCGTCCTACTTTACGAATGAAATACCTTACGAATGGAATTCTGAGTAACAGAATTCTCTTTGCATGGCAACAAAAATGCGCATATGTTTACCCACGCATGCTATTTGCAATATTTAAGCCTCAAGTGTTTCCTCGTACATTTGCACCGGTGCGGTGGCTTAAAGAAGGTCAAGTGGGAAAATTTGCGCCGTATTTATCCGTTACAGTTTTTAACTGCCTTTTTAAGGGTAAAATTAAATGTAAAACGCTAGCTATATGAAAGTTGGCTTATATAATTTAATAAAAAAAAAAACTGGATGAGGCGATTGAGATTCAAGAATATAACGTGTCATAACCCCTTACAATTCCATGGGAGTCGTAAAAATCAGCTGAGAAATTCCCAAGTAAATGATTATTATGTATACCGTCCTGCCACCATTATGATTTCGGTGAAAAAACGGCACAGTATACGCTCGAGGTGTGTGCCGCCTGGGCAGAGCTGCGCTGTGAATATCATACTCTACGATGCCAGCCTAACACTGTTAACCATCGCTAGTATCACCAAGGTCAGAAATTGGGACGCGGTCGCCCCTTCTGCGAGGAAGTAGTCGCGCGGAAGGTGAAGGCAAAGTGTTTCAGGACCGAGTTAGGTCTGCTGACACGCTCCGCAGTCGGCTGTTGGGGCAACGCAGGCGAGAATAAGTATTCCACCTCACGTAACCCAGGAAGACTAAAGACAGACGGACTGCGTCAGTATGATATAGATTAAGAGCGAGTGATTACAGAGATGTCACTTTATAAGGTTGTATGGAAAAAGAGGACATATTGCGTCGATCACAAGTATCTGTGACAAGAGCAGAATAATGATAAATACTAAATTGGTAGTGTGGCTATCATCCACAATCCCAATAAAAATAAATCTCTTTTTTTTTTGGGGGTGGCTTGCGGTCGGCGCGCTCCTCGCACCACTTCGTCCGGGGCGACAGGGGCGTAAGCACGCACACCCACAACCCACCCACGATGCACGTCGCCTTCGTCGTTGAGCCGACCACCGGAGCAGGGTGACTTGACGTCAGTGATCGACAAAAAAAAAAGAAGACAAGACTAAAATGTCTTACATCCAATGGTGACTTTTTGAGCGTGAAACTTCTTATTCTGACCTTGGCCATGAACGCTAAAAAGTGTCCAAAACATCGGGCAATCAAAATTCAAATACAAACGCTTTAAACTCCGTAAAATAGTTTGAATTATTATCTCCAGTAAATCTGGTTATAAAAAGAAATATTAAACCAATTATTATAAATTATACCGTATATTATATACTACGGATTTTTTATTTTTATGGTTCAAAACGTCGGCCAAACAAAAATCAAATACAAACGCGATAAAATCCGTAAAAATTGTTTTATTTACACGTAAAAGTCAGAAACCATTAAAGGAAATTTCTAAAGGTATCTATAAGGAAAAAATTGATATAAAATAAGATACCGGAAGTCACGTCAACCCTAAACAAATAGTTACATTAGTAAAAGCAAATCCTGGCAATACCCATCTTCAGTCAATAAAAAATACAGTTGTCTTGTCGTATTTTGTTTTATAGTGTATTTATTTTGTGTGTGGAATTTTCCTTAGATTTTAACAATGTTGTGTTCATGCTGGATAGTAGTTTCATCATTTCAGCCCATATACGTTCCACTGCTGGGCTCGAGCCTCCTTCATAATAAGAGAAAATCTACATACTATATCATGATGGTCAGACAGGTTGGTATAGGGTTTTATTTCAGGTTGCCCACGGAGGACAAGGAACTCTGTATCGGTTGTTGGTCCAATAGGGAAGGAGACAAGATACTTTGGGGTTATGGGGCCGCGCGCCGCTCCTTCTTCACCCCAGACGGAGCTGGATGGCGTGTGCACTGAACATAGTCCACCCAAAAAACCAGAGTTTTATTTCGAGTTTATTTTCACTTCCATATAATCAACAACTATCGCCAATCTTTTTAAAATATGTCAATCGTAGATAAATTACCAACCTTTTTTTTTAGGTTACGGTCGGCGCACTGCCGCACTCCTTGCACCACTCCATCCGGGGCGACACAGGGGCGTAAGCACGCACACCCGTAACCCATCCGTGACACGTTGCCGTCGTCGTTGGACCGACCACCGGAGCAGGGGGATGTGACGTCAGTGGTCGGTTCGACGGAATACCCCCTGGAGAATACCCTCTCCTCGACCGACGTCCCCCCGGGGAGGACGTCGGTCTTTCCTCACGCGGTCGGCCTCTCGACAGGTGACAGACTAATTCCCCGATCCAGTCACGGCCTCGGCTAGCGTGGCATCTGGCGCAGGTAGTCGCGCCTACGCCGCCCCAGTGAACAGAAACAACTGCCTAGCAGAAGGCTGCGACCGCGTCCCGCGTTACAGTTTTAGATTAGATCGCTTAAATTCGCGAAGCGTCCTTCCTAAAAGCAATAGATTTTACACGAAAAATATCAAATTTTGAATTTTCAAAACAAAACAAGGACGCTCAATGTTAACGCGAAAAAAATAGGGTCGATATGTAATGAAGTTAGATGCATATCACTTGGTGTTGCTAGTATAGAAATTAAAAAAACTACTTTTGGAGATATGAAGTTGGTCCAATTTCTTTTCCTTGGACTTTCCCCTATATTTGCCTAAAAATTTGTTTAATTTTTTTTTGTGTCTGTCTGCTTGTTCTGGGTAATTTTCAACGACAGATTTTGATAATATTTTACTACTAGGTAGCTGGGTAACTTTGGCTATTTTTCCTCTGAGAAAAATACTATGAAATTTGGCCCGCTCCGGGAATCGAACGCGAGGTATGTATTTATTTGCAATTTCCATAAAATTTCAATTATTGATTACTTAAATCTATCATTTTATATAATTTTGTTTATACTATATTTTTATGTCGTGACTGCAATATATATCTGGTATCTGAAAAAAGTACTTAAATGTTATTACAAACATACTATGCCGAGCCATGTTCTTTAATACACCAGTAGAATACAAAATAGGTTTCTATTAAGGAAGAAATTGCCCGTATCCCAACTACTTCTCAGTTGTTTTACACCACAATATACTACTAAGTAAAACAGTTTCTATTCATATTAGGAAATAGAGCGGTATTTTCTTCAAACGCTTTCAATTTAAATACAACTTTGAATACTCAGTTTATTGTTTAAAAGCAATAAAAAGGGAAATATAAAATGAAGTTTATGTTTGAACAATTCGAACATTTTGAAAAGCATTTTGTGTCATGAAATTTTAAATGTTATATAAACATGAAATTTTGTGATTTAAATGTTGACTTTATTCAATTATTCAGCAATAATCAATTTATTTTTATATTTCTGTGTGCTTAAATGTTAGAGATAAAACTTGTCCCGAACAGTTGAAAAAAGCAGCTCCAAATAAGGTAGGTTTTGTCCTACAGTCTCTCTCGCTTACTAAAGGAAACCCAGTCGGAAATTGTTACTAGACAGACGTCGATTTTCTGCGAGAGTATTATAATATGTCTTATGCACTGATCCATTTATGGCTACAGCCATATAACTATCCCGTATAATCAGCATAACCCCATGATTAATAGTAATTTACATTAATAATAGATATTTCTAATTTTCATCATCAATTTTCACTTTAAACCAATTTTGTGTAATGGTGATTACTGATGTTGAAGGGAATATTGTAAATTAAACTATTTTGCCGTGTGGTGACGGAGTAAGAATACAATTCATCACTCCCTCTCTTGCCCGTGGGTGTCATAAAAGACGACTAAGGGATTTAATATGCATACGATATCTAAGCAAGAAAAGAAAAACTCGAAACAAAACCCTATGCCAACACGCCTGACCAGCGTGGTGTAGTATGTCAATTTCCCTTCAATAATGGAGGAGGCCCGAGCCTAACAGTGGGACGTAGATGGGCTGAAATGATGATGATAAAACTATTTTTACGGATTTTATCATAGCTGTATTTGATTTGCCCGACGATTCTTGTGTAGATTTGACCCACAATAATAGATTATTTTATAAAGCAATAAACTGTTAGTAACACAAAGTAATTATTATTGTAATTAATAAATTGTCATAATATAATAATTACTACAAATTTAATGTTTAATCATTACTAACAAAGACAATAAAAAATATAGAATCATTTTCTTTTTGTATTGGCAATAAATCTGTATCAAAATTTGGATCAACATTTAATAACTAATTCTGTAGTGGATAAATCTAAATCTCTGTAATAACTATGAGAGACATATAAATCCGCCCGTGACCATCAATTCGAAATGTTGGGTAATTAAAAATCAAATAAAAATGTGAAAAAATCCGTAAAAATAGATTTATTTACAATTTGTCAAATGGTTTTATAATAAAATTTGTCGAAGTTATTGAAATACAGAGTTTATGTTAAAATATATTATTAAAATGATAGCTGAAACATATTTTTCTTGAGTTATATCATTTTAAAATGAATACTTTTCATAATAAAATTGCTGCCGGTTCGGATGAGCGTTCGTTCAAAGAATTTAATAAATAAGCTCGCTCGCCTGTTACAAGGCTCTAATTTCTACGAGGCTTTTAAACATTAATTTTCTTTTTAGACGCTGATATGACAGCTCAAGGAGGGTCCACGTTATTATTTTATTGTTGTCAACGCGTATAAAGCATGAATTAATTGTGCTAACTGTCATATAGTTGGGTACCTTCTATAAGATATATGTTTGAAACTGTTGTATATTAGCTTACTGTGTTTAAATAAGACAAGAGTTATCAAGAAACTTTCATTTAAAAAAACAATAGAAATATACGCTTTTCCGTATGGTAACGGAGTAAGAATACAATTCACCACCTATCACGGCCCGTAGGTATAATATAAAACGACTAAGGGATTAAAATATGCAGATAACATCTATAAGAGCAAGAGTAAGGAAAACTATAAGACCCTATACTAACACGTCTCACCAGCGTAGTAGTAGATCAATTTCCCTCTCAATGGGGATGAGGCTCGAGCCTGACAGTGGAACGTGTATGAGGGATGATGATGATATCTTCATAACATACTTTTATTAGCTTCACCTGTATGTATATATCGAGTGTATCAGGTTATGGGACAACTGTTTGAGTATGTTGTAGTTTAACGGTCATAGATCGTAATTAGAATGTACATTACACAAAAAACAATATAACATAAAAATTATAGTGATTTCAAAAAAATGTGTCTAAGAGTCTATGCCTTAAATGTTACGTATTATGTAGGCATGTACAGACAGAATACAAGTAGGCATGTAAAGCTTCGACAGTATAATTTCATTCATTTATACCTAGAATTGCGCAAACGCTTCAATGACATGTAGGTACAACGGCAAGCTGTCAACGGTCATAGGTCGATCAGCTGTTTTAAAGCGAAGTTTGTCTTGCTTATGTGAACGTAATCATTGATTTATTCAGTTTCTAATGAATATTTAACAAAGTATGAATATGTTGCGTATCATTGAATTTATACATTTCAATCAGATTTACACGAAAAAGCGATGACAAAATTGAAAACTTTACGTCTCTAATTTCTTAACGAATCCATATTTTTCGTTCAAATTTTTTTTATGGGCTCCTACCATCATTGCCTAGCTCCCTTTTGACCAGTTGCCCCATAACCTGATACACCCTGTATAACGGAATTCATCATCATCATCTTGCCCTTATCCCAATTACTTGGGGTCGACGCAATATGTCATCTGTTTTGACATATTGCAAAAAGTTTCGGCAATGACTTTTATGACCGGCCGCCTGCCTGACGTCAACCCTCCTTGGGAATGTAATCGTTGACCCAAATGGTACCAGATGGAGTTGGTCCGGGTCAATCTAGGGCTCTTAGTCGTCTTTTACGACACCCACGAGCAAAACATGGGTTGGTAGTATTCGAAGCCTTTACGAAGCCTTTTCGAAGGAATTATTGAATGCTATTTTAATACTTCAAAATTTGGAATTAATTAGAATATTTGCACATTTGTAAAAAATAGATGACAGTAAAATGACAATTTTTGAAAACTATCAACGGATGAGACTTGGATATACCCGATACTATTAGTTTTAGTCTATTACCTGCGTACAACGGCGTAGTAAAATTTCAATTAAAAAAGCTAATACCACGCCTCGAATCGATCGAAATAAATATTAAAAAGAAAAAAATTGTAATTTTTTAATTTACTATCAATTTTACTTGCACTAAAACGTCTTTTGAGTTCTATTTTATTACAACAGGTCTTTTGTATGTTTTATTTTATTCTAATTTATTCCATTATTCATTTCCATTCGTCAACGACCCTACATTTTAAGAACTCCAAATAGGCGTATAAATTTATATATATAGTACATTATTTATTATTTCTTTTATTTATTTACAATCGATTATAATACCTTTACAGGACATTTAACCTAATGCGATATTATAAGTAAAAATGGTATATTTAACAGAGGTGGTAATTTATTCCTCCAAATTAAGGTTATATTTTGATAAAAGAATCAGTGACACTCCGGGAGTGTCGACAGAGGTGAAATCTTGCAGAATTACGTGTGTACAGTGTACTTGCAGAAATACAGTGATTTGAATCCACAGGAAATATTTTTTAAATCCCCAGGGAACATTTTATCAGGAAATATTTTTGATTCGTCAGGAAACATTTTTTTTTAATTTTCCAGGAAAGATTTACAGGGAATATTTAAAAAAAAATATCGTAACCACAATTATTTTTCTTTTCTTGGTTATAGCCGATATATACACGGAGAGGACTTAATTTTACTAACACAAATTACACTCAGACTCAAGAATTTATGGTTTAACATAATTTTATTTTAGTATTTTTTCGATTCGGAAAGTTACGATACACAATATGTTTATCTGGGGGCACGGCAGTGCCCCCGCCAAGTCGAGCAATATTATATATAGTTACTAGCTGACCCAAGAGACGTTGTTTTTTTTTTTTTTTTATTTATTACCAAAAAGCAAAAAACTTGTACAGAATTAAAATATAGTGCCACCTAAACCTCTTGGGTTTGTATGTGACACTTTACAATCCATTCACGGTATAAATGCCTACACACAAATGAATCAACATACACACACACACACATACATATACATATATATACACATGTGTATACAGCTATACATATTAATTTATCATTACAAATATACGTAGTATTAGTATAAGACAGAAAAGAAAAGAGAAAAAGTAAACAGTAAGAAGAATAATATTTGCCGACTATAAGTTCGATAAGAAGTGTTTCTTTAGAACATATTTAACGTTTTTTAAGTTAATAATACTGCGTATGGGGGTAGGTAAAGAATTTAGCAGTCGTGGTATTAGGTATGCGCTCGTCCGTTCGCCGTAATAATTACCTGCAGTAGTAGTAACAAATTTGTTCTGTGCGACTCGACGCGTATATATAGAGTGATTTATTTTGTGTTGCACTTGAGTGTTAAAAAACTGTTCTTTTAGGAGGCTATATTTAACTTTTTCATGTATTGGTAGCGTTTTACAATATTTAAATAGTGTGTTGTCATCTTCGCTTTGAGATCTGATTCTGGGTGGGACTATTATCTTTAATATACTGAGTTTGATTTTGTAAATAGAATTTAAATACGTTTTAAAAGTACGTCCATAACTGGATAATCCGTATGATACGATTGAGTCAAAGAAAGCGTTATATAACAATAACTTGGTGGAAAAGGGAATGCGATTGTTGTTCTGTTCAAATCTGTAAAAAATAGAAAATTGAATTCTCCTTGAAATCGATTGCAGCGCCACCTACCGGTTCCAATTATTAATCTAAACCGAATGATTTGGATGTTCCGAATAGCTACACCGATGGATATGAGAATTCATATCCATCAGAATGGCCACAAAAAATCATCAAAATTGGTCCAGCCATTTAGAAGGAGTTCCATTACGAACACACAAACAGAAGATTTATATAGATACATATATAAAGATAGAAAAGTTTGTATAGTCGAAAAAAAGGTTACATTAGAAAAGTATATATAAACGTTAAGTTTTCTTAAATTTTCTAATTTTCTGCGCAACTTTCTAATTTTTTTTTTCGTAAAGGCCTTTTTTAAAATATTAGCAAACTTAAGAAAAAAGATGGATGAAATCTGGCAAGTCGTTCTCAAGTTATGTTATTGTCCTGCCCGAACAGCACCACCTACCGGGTCTAATTGTGAATCTAAACCATCCTTGGATCCCCTTGAACACACACAAAAAATTTCGTCAATATCGGTCCAGCCGTTTAGGAGGAGTTCAGTGACATACACACGTACGCTAGAAAATATATAAGATATTATCAATGTATTTCAACCCAAATTCAACTCGTGTAAATAGGGCTAATATATGTAGGTAGTTAAGTAGGTATAATAAAAGGTGACGGTGTCGCGAATGCAATTGTTTTAGCTCATCTCAGAAATACCCAAAGCGCCTAAAGAGGTTTTCATTTCAAAAATATTTCGTACGGACACAAAGCATTTTATCATAATTTTAAGAAGTAGGTAAAGTATAATATTTACTTTCCCTTTCTTTAGACGGGCTTATTTTGTTAAGCCAAACTTAATTGCATTTTACCCTTTTGCTGTTTGATGGTATTAGATAAAAGATAAATGTTATAAAATGTTCCCTTATATTTTAAACATTGCCTTGTATTTAAAGAACTCTTTACTATTCTGAAGCGCTGGTATAATAATATATAATTGGATACTTCTCAGAGTCTACTTTTTGTTTATGGTTTTTATGGTGGTTAGAGCCATAGGTAGTCTGTCAAACCACCATAATCATATAACCAAGCTAACAGTGTGGCACGAATCTTCTTCTTCGTGGGAGAGAAGATAACCGACTAAAGCAGCCTGGCCAGTCTATTTGACATACGAATTCGTTTCGAGTTTTCTTTTCTTTATATTTAACGGTATTAACCGCTTACTTCCCTTCGTAATTTTTAACATTAAAATTAAAAATTAAAATTTGACCAGGGATACAAAGTCCTTCAGTAAGTCAAGTCGTAACGACTATTTAATTGAATAATGACAACCAAATCAGGATTTCACTGGCAATTTTGGAAGACCACGAAAATGTACGTAATTCACCATTATATCATATTCTACATTTCAAATCTTTTTCTGCATTAGGTAGGTATATTATATAAATTACCAGCAAAATTATTCAATAATCATCATCATCCATCTTTTCGGCTCATATACGTCCCACTGCTGGACTCGAGCCTCCTCCATAATAGGAGAGCAATTGACCTCACTATACCATGCTGGTTAGACAGGTTGGTATAGGGCTTTATTTCGAGATTTCCTTCTTTTGCATATATGTTATAAGCATATTATATCCACTATTATATCTCTTCTCTAGCGTATTATATCTCTTCTCGTCTTCTTGATCGTCTTTTACGACATCCATGGGCAAGATAGGGAGTGGTGAATTGTATTCTTACTCCGTCACCACACGGCATGAAAAAAAAAATTCTATATGACACTGAAAACTACTCATTAATACTAACTACTACTAATAAGTAATGAATAAAATATAAGAGCACCACATAATATTTTTAAATTACCGCCAAAAGTCCGCCATTACATAGAATAAAAGCGCATAGCCATAACATAAATAGAAATAAAAATGTTTCATAATAGTAGTAATATCACAAGCAACATAATTACTTTCGTATATACCTAAACAATATACTGCTATTTTATGAAATCCTAGTACCGCTGAGGGCAGTTTGAAAATTTGAGACGTCCGGTTTTAATATATTTAATTTTTATGAATGAACTGTAACTATGTTTTAAATAAAACTATGTACTTTACGGATTTTATCGCGTTTCTATTTGATTTTTGATTACCCAACGTTTCGAACACTTTACAGCGTTTATGATCACGGGCGGACTAAGATGTCTCACGTCTAACAAGTCATCGTTATTGCAGAAAATTAATAATTATCTACCCGATACAGAAATTAGTTATTAAATATTGACCCACATTTTGATACAAATTTATTGCCAATGTAAGAAGAAAATGATTCCATATGAAAAAAATATATTGTTTATGGTTAGTAATTATTTAACATTAAAATTAATAGTAATTATATTTAAAAACCTAACAATCTAGTATACTACCATCGGATCGGAACACGGCCACACTGAGAAAGATCCGGCATGAAAACTCAGGTGACATGATGCTAAATTAATATTAATTTTTCGGGCAATCAAAAATCAAATACAAACACGATAAAATCTGTAAAATAGTTTTATTTAAAATGTGCAATACTCGCGTAAACATCAGAAATCATTATGTAACGTTGTTATTACCGTGAAGCCACTCTTAATAAGAATATCAATGGAAGGCTACACCCCTTCGTAAAAAAGAGTAGCCTACCGACAGAAATTAAGGCGTTTCACAAGAAGTTAACTTGGAAGCGTTGACGGTTTCTATGGATATTAAGTCTATCCACGCTGGTAGTTTTGGTGGACACCGTGAAACTATCTTAGTTTGCTATTTAATATTTTAATTAATATGCTCAAAATATTATATTTATAATACATACGTGTGCTGACGGGGTAATAGTACAATTCATCAATTATTTAATATCTGTGCAAGAGGAAGAAACTCAAAACAAAACCCTATATCAACACGTTTTATCAGCATGTTATAGAAGACAAATTTTCCTCCCATATTAGAGGAGGCCTGAACCCAATAGTAGAACGACTATGGCATGAAATGAATAAAGATCGGCTTTGCTATTACTAGAATCATCATTATTATCACCACAGAAATACTTATTTCTGTGACTATCATTGTCTCAACCCATGTTAGTCCCTCTGTTGGGCTTGAACTACCTTCACATCATCATCATTTCAGCTTACTGCCGTCCATTGCTGGACGTTGGGCCTCCCTCATGTTATGCAACAAAGTGCGGTCCTGTGCTGCCTGCATCCAACGACGCCCAGCAACTTTCAGCAGGTCCTCGGTCCACCTAGTTCGTTCTACACTGCGTCGTCCGATGCGTAGTCGCTACTCGAGAATCTTTCTTCCCCAGCGGTTGTCGGTTCGTCGAGGGTTGTGGCCTGCCCATGGCCATTTCAACGTGCTAGTTCTATTGGCTATGTCGGTTACACCAGCTCTTTTACGGATTGCTGTGTTACGGATTTTATCACATAGAGAAATACCGAGCATAGCCCTCTCCATATGTTAAGCGACTTTGAGCCTTTTTACGAGGCCAACATTTAGAGACCACGTTTTATTGCCGTATGTCATCACTGGTTACACTCCTTTGTTTTCAGACACTGCGGAATATTGGACTGAAAAGTTAAGAGTTAAACTGAAAAGTTAAGAGTGCTTAAATTGGAACAATTTGACACGACCCTATTATCTAAATTTATCATTTCACTTGTCATACTACGTAAACCCCCTTGTCTAATTAGTAGGACGATTAACACGTTTATTAACGCCATGGGGGACATATGTTTGACCACATTTATACTATGTATACACGGTGATATTTATGTTGTCTTACAAAAGCAGGCCAATTAAAGTATCCAGTATCTACTATACATTCGTACAATTAAAAGTTAAAAAAAATATTTACTAGAATATTTTTTAATAAAAATAATTTTAATTATTTATAATTTTTTAATAAAAAATTCATTATCATTAAATATCATTATAAAAGATTCAGTCAAAAATACATTCGTTCATAAAAAACGCTGTAGGTATGTGCAAAACTTAAAATATGCACTTTAGTAAAGAAACAAGTAGTCGCATGCAATGAATATAATACTAGCACGTGGTTCGAAAGTCCGCCTTCAACTTAAGCAACTGGGATATCAAGAAACTTAAACGTACCTCATTATAGACTATAGAAGCATACTCGCTTCATTCTTATTCAGATGGCAGATAAATTCAACATTCAACGGGCCAACTTGTTGAGGTAAATGAATTCCAACTTTTAACATTAATTTACGTCAGTAGCAGAGTATGAATATACTCTATAATTTTCTACCATTCTATTAAATATGTGTAATTAAATGTTGTGATTCATTATGGTTTTTAACCGAATTCAAAACTTTTTTATGTTTGTTCGCGGATAACTTCGTCGTTTGTGACCCGATTTTGATGATTCTTTTTATCTTGGGAAGGAGATATTTTAGAGGTGGTCCCATGATAAGGAAAACAGGGTTTGATGTTGGCAGAACAGAGAAATCGAGGGGAACTTTTAAAAATCGTAGGGGCTAAGACTAGTGCGTTTGTAAGTTCTTTTATTAAGTATTTTCAGTTGGGTATTTCGCTAGTTTCTTTTTTTATTGCCGATAGTGGCAAACGAGCAAACAGCATACCTGATGTTAAGTGATACTGCCGCACATGAACCTTTGTAATACCAGTGGCACAGCTAAACCGTTGTCTACCGTGAAGAAAATGCTCTAATCACAAAAGATGTTACAAAAATACAAATCAATCTATTATCACCTTCATCATCTGAGCTTATATATGTTCCATTCTTGAGCTCAGGCCTCCTTCATGATGGGAGGGGAATTGAATTATTATTCCACGCTGGTTTGGCGTGTTGGAATAGGGTTTTGTTTCGAGTTTTCTTTCCCTTGCATAGATGTTATATGCTTATTATAATCCCGTCTTTTACGACATCCACGGGAAAGACAGCGAGTGATGAATTGTATTCTTACTCCATCACCACACGGAAAATCGAACCCTATATCAGCCTATTTACATCCATTTTTGACTATAGGCCAATATAGTGGAGTCTTTTTGTTCGCGCTAAAACCACGATGAGTGATCTTCGTCTGTCTCTGCCTAATTTCGTTTGATTACGTCGTCGCGCCCGCACTGTTGAGACTCTTTTTTTTTTTTGAGGTGGGCTGCGGTCGACGCGCTCCTCGCACCACTCCGTCCGGGGCGACAGAGGGGCGTAAGCACGCACACCTGCAACCCACCCGAACACCACGTCGCCTTCGTCGTTGGGCCGACCACCGGAGCAGGGTTACTTGTCATCAGTGGTCGGCCCGACGGAATACCCCCTATTTGGGGTACCCTCTTATCGACCACGAAAGACCGACGTCCTCCCCAAGGGGGGGACGTCGGTCTTTCCTCACGCGCTGTTGAGACTCTGCCCGCCATTTAGACTCATTATCGTGACGTATCTCGCGGCGCACGCATCACCGAAAAACTTCCGCTTAAGCACCGAAGGCGTTCTATATTCTGATCGAGTATCCCGTTGCGCTCACACGTCTATCGTAATTCTGCACCATCATAGTGTATGGTGTAACAGACAATAAATTCAGTGCCCGCGTTCGGCCCAATTTACTATACCAGCTCGTCGGGTACACCTTCAGCACATCCCAACGGGAAACACCACCAGCCCAGCAAATTATCAGCTCCGTGAACACCAGAGAAGCTAGGTAAGTTCTCCAGATAATTCCCATAGCTATCCTGTCTCACCTCCATTTTGTGGGAATCGGTCCCACTGGTGCGATTCGCTTCCCACTGGTCCTTCGAGAACACCCACGTCGATTGCTGCTGGCATAAACCACCCTACAGTCCACTAAGCCACAACACTTCCTCAACATACCACAGCTCATACACGTTTCAAGCTGGTTAAACTGGTTGATATAGGGTTTTATTTCGAGTTTGCTTTCTCTTGCTCAGATTTTACATGCATATTGTGTCCTTTAGTCGTCTTTTACGACACCCACTGGTAAGAGAGGGGATGGGAATGGTATTGTTACTCCGTAGTCATACAGAAAGTCTTGCTCAATATGAGAATATAAAGGTTCTAGAATATAGACGCATAAGACCAAAAATCCATTTGTTTATTCACTAGGCAAAAATGTTACTTAAAAATTTGTAAACCCTTTAACAAACATTTTTATTCTTAAACATTTAACAAATTGCAAAATATATTAGTTACAGATTCTGTAAAGAGGGTAGTTATTAATTAATATACTAATACTCGAGAAAGCAGCTTTAATATTATTAATGTTATTAAGATTAAATTTCCTAAGTATCTGTTTCATAATTAAAAGCACTTTCGTTAATTAAGCACTATTTTAAATATTGGTATATTATAATATGTAGGTATAATTAATATGTTAATAATTAGCTAATATTATTTCAGATCAAACACTTTCCAGTATTGGACTCGAACCTTCTCTACTATAGGAGGGAAATTGACCCACTAAACTACACTGGTAAGAATCCTATACTAATTCAGTATAGGATTTCATTTCAAGTTCGCCATCTCTTACATAGATATTATATGCATATTATATTGCCTAAGTGTCTTTTACGACATCCAATCCTTTTACGACATTATCTTGATAGGCAGTGGTCAGTTGTATTCTTCATCCGTTACCACACTGAAAGTGATCTGGGGGCATGGCAGTGCCCCCGCCAAGTCGGGCAAAAAAAAAGTCGGGCAAAACGCAACACTGCCGTAGCATACTTTTCTCGAAGCAATTCAGGCCATTTTCGACCCCCTATAACTTCGTTCTGAATAAAACTAGAAGCCTGAATTGAAACACTGTATTTAGTACAATATAATATGTATTACTTGTGAGGTACATTGTGTTTTCATGCGATTGCCAAGTCATTCTGTTTATTTAAAACATAAAAGATCTTTAATATTGATATAGTCACTATAAGAAGTTGTTAGGTTAGCTATTTACGTAATAACTTAAGAAAAAAGGTCCCTTAAGCAGGACTGAATGAGTTAACCGACTTGGTATAACATAGATCTCACAACTTTTTATGGTAGAAGAACTCAATTGCGAGGCTTGGCTTTTTTTTACAAGTTTTGTTTTTGATGGTATTATGTGAAAATGATTAATGAAATATGATTTAAATAATAATTATGCGCAGTAATATACAAGTTAGAAACAAAGAGATTCGCTATAGAAAAGTAAATATATTATGCTTGTTCATTGGATATATATATGTCTGTATGGATAAGAAGAAGCAATACAGCGAGTTATTAGTAAGAATGGACGATGACTTATATAAAGAGATGTACATAACCCTAGTGTCCACACGGCGAAGGAGTTGCCTCGCATAAAAATAGGTCATACATATCTCACCGTTAAATATTCACTTCACTGACTTCAATAGTTAAATATGCCACGCTGACCTGCCGCTGGGAGCATAGACATTTTACGAAACCCTCGGGAAAAAGAGGTGAAATATTATATTTTTGCTTCGTTATAACAGAAATTAATTTACAAAATTAGTACTTAAAAATTGTTGTACAAAATTATTGTAGAAATAATTTTGGTTTAATACTCGAGGGATTACGGTTAAAGAATATTAATTGCATAAGATGAAAAAGCCGACTAAAGGGTCATCAGAAGAATTAACAGTATTCTACTGCTAAATTTATAAGAATAACTGCGAGTAATTAAACCATTGACTAAGAATCCCAATTATACCACAGTCCTCGCAAAGAGATTTAGATTTACGTGTAAGAAATTACTGAAGATGATGCCCAATTGTGGAACTTTAATGAACAGTAAAGCACAGAAAATCTAGTAAGTAATGTAGTATCTCAAGCAAGAGTGCGGTTACAAATTATATGTAGCAGTAATTTATGAGGTCCTGGTACCACTGAGGGAATATTGTTTTCAATAAAACTATTTTTACGGGTTTTATCGCGTTTGTATTCGATTTTTGATTTGATTGCCCGACGTTAAAATCACTTTACAGCGTATAAATATAAAAAACAAAATCAAATCTGAAAAAATTGTTAATTTACAATGAATTGTTCATTTACAATTTACTAGCGCAAATATCATAAAACATTATTAGGTTATAAGTTTTATTAAAGTACGTCCATAGGTTTTATTTTTCTAGTCTTATTACTATGAATGAATCATGTGATGACGTATAATCTTCTTTTTACTATCTCTCGAAGGAATAATAACATATAGTATATAGTCTAATAGAGCACCAGGGAAGGGATCAGCAGGATAGTGTCTTGAAAAATTTATTACAGCAACTGCAGTTCCCAAACCGCCTGCCAAGGTGACTTGGAAGACAATTATTTTGACTGTAGTATTCGAACCTACGAATGAATAAAATGAATTTAATGTATTCTAATAAAATAAGATGGAAATTGCCTAATTATATAATCCTGGGATTTTTAATTAACTTTGGTACAGTGACGAAAAAACAGACAATTTGATGGGAAGTGGTATCTATCGCTCTTGGAGTACCAGGGGCACAATCAGTTTGTGGTGACAGTAAGAATATAATTCACCACCTAAGTGGTGCTAGTGGGTGTTGTTAAAAACGAATAAGATATATAATATGCATGTAACATCTATGCAAGATTTGAAAAACTCAAAATGGAACCCTATACCAATACGTTTGAAAGTTCTATACCATTATACCTTCTGTACCATGGTATAGAAAGTCACTTTTTATTTAGTCAAGTAGTGCGATATATATAAACTGAGGACATGATGATGACGATGATGATGACAAGTAATCGGGGCTTGGGATTCCGGCTGTCACGCCATCGCACGAAGTGCAGCAACTTGCTATTTCACTCAAACTTCAATTTTCTGCTAAAACTCCAAATAACTCTCTTCGACTACAGTCCTATTTAATATACCTATAGATCTATTTATGATAGTCCATAGCCAGAAAACTTTCAGCAGCATAACCTTCATCGAAGACAAGGCCATTAAGACGGACCGCCGTTGCCGATATGGGCGTTCCATCGAAATGGCGAAATGGCAGGTTATATTAAGTTTATAAGGTTACATGTCTTGCTCTTCATCGCCCCGAGCGATTTGCACTTCGTATGGCTGACCAGCCTGTTCCAAAAAAAAGCTTGGCCCTATATCTATAAGCATTGGCACAAAGTTTAATTTCAAGATTCTCATTTCTCACAATGATTTTATCTGCTTACATCATTTTATCGAGCTTCCTTCCTACAGGTAATAAAAATTGCGTGAATCACACGGACTATTTTTTGTTGAAACAAAAAAAAAAATTTATCTCCCTCGCTTTCGTTATTCATTCTTTAATTATTTACGTTGAAAAAATACGCTGAATAATTCTTTCAGAACTTTGGAATAGCGTCATTAGTATTTGTAAACAAGCTAGAAAGCTTTTATATGGTCCATAAGTTAGTTAAGTGAATAAATATTTTGATATGCTTCTATAGAAAAGTAAATGAAGAAACTTTTACATTAGTTTCATCATCGTTATAATCATCAGCCAATCATACGTCTACTGTAAATAAAATTAAATTATTTACCGGATTTTATTGCATTTGATTTTTGATTGCCCGACATTTCGAACACTTTTATGAACACTTCATGGTCATGGTCCACCCACGACCTTGAACACCGTCAAGTGTTTTAAACGTCAGGCAATCAAAAAACAAATACAAACGCGATAAAATCTGTGTCTGTTATCGGCTTATATACATGTGTCCCACTGCTGGGCTCGAGCTTCCTCTAGAAAGGATGGACCTAATATACCATGTTGATCAGATATATTAGTATAGGACTTTATTTCGAGATTTTCATGTTTTGAATTTTCCTTCTTTACAATGTGCAATACTGTAAGCATCGGCAATCATACGTTTACTGTTGGACAAAGGCCTACCCATGAAGGGGGATAGTACCATAATCGCCACGCTTTCTAGGTAGATTGGCGATTCCAGTTGACGTCATAAGATTTCCAAGAGTTATAGACTGTTCTCTTAGTGGTCAGTTACATTACTGATTTTTAAGACACCGGCAATAAAGTATGGGACGGTGGGACGTTGTAATCCCTACGAGTATGTTATTTTTTTATTTTTTTTATTGCTATCGGTGGCAAACGAGCAAACAGTACACCTGATGGTAAGTGATGCTGTCGCTTATGGACCTTTGCTAGGCCGTTGCCTACCGTGAAGAAAGTAAAGGGAGTGTGAATGCGTGCAATGAGATTCGGTGATATTAAAGGCATCATCAAAACCCACCCTCAGAACGTTGGGCTGCCGGCTCTCTCGCTCACCGAACAAAGCGCAGTAGTCGATTCCCCGCGAGAGTGTGGTACTACCTCGAACGGACCGGCCCGCGGCTGTAGACAGAAAACTATCAACAACGTGGTCCTACCACATTAAGTTTATCAAACAATGCGGTGTGGCCTGCCCATTGCCATTTCTAATGATAATTCTTCGGATTGTTTCGGTTATACCCATTCTTCTATGGATTGCCGTATTTTGGATTTTGTCACGTAGAGCAATATCGAGCATAGTCATCTTCATAGCACGTTGAACGATTTTGAGCCATTTTATAAGGCCGACATTTAGTAGTATTAGTGCCATAAATCATCGTTGGTAACACACTGTTCACCTTTTACAATATGTATTATGAAACTACTAATATTATAAACGCGAAAGTTTGTGAGTATGTAAGGATGTGAAGATGTGAAGATGTTTGTTGTTCTTTCACGCAAAAACTACTGAATGGATTTTGATGAAACTTCACAATAATATTGCATATATATCAAAATAATACATATGCTATAATTTATCCCGATATTCCCACGAGAAGAAGAACTGCAGGTGAAACCGCAGGGTGCTGCTAGTTATGAAATAAAAGCAATAGAGATAATAGTGGTAGGACCACACTGTTGACAGTTGTCTGTCTACATCCGCGGGCCGGTCTGTTCGGGGTAGTACCACGCTCTCGTAGAAAATCGACGTACGAGTAGTAGAAGTTTAATACTGCGGTTTGTTCAGTGAGCGAGACAGTCGTCAGCTCAATTTACGTGTGTTTGCTAGTGTTTGCCTGTGGTGGGTTTTGGTGATGCCTTTAGTGTCACCGAGCCTAATTACACGCATTCATACTTCCTTCACTTTCTTCGCAGTAGGCAGCAGCCTTGCAAAAGCCCATGAGCGGCAGCAACACTTACTATTGGGTGTACTGTTTGCTCGTTTATCACCGTATGCAATAAAATTAAAAAAGTGAGTGAGAGTGGTGAATAGTAGAATTCTTATTCCGTCACCACACGGAAAATGATTTGACATTACGTGTGAAAATGATAAAATATGATTTAAATCTATCCCATCCATCATCCATCCATCAGCCTACAGACGTCCACTGCTGGACATAGGCCTCCCCACGAGAATGCCACTCGGAACGGTCCTGCGCCATTTGCATCCAACGGTTCCCTGCGAGTTTGAGAATGCCGTCAGTCCACCTGGTGGGGGGTCGTCCTACGCTGCGCCGTCCGATTCGTGGTCGCCACTCAAGAACCTTTCTTCTCCAACGATTGTCGGTTCGACGAGCGATGTGGCCTGCCCATTGCCATTTCAACGTGCTAATAATGATTTAAATAATAATGTGTAATTATGTTTAGGAATTGCTATAGGTTAGATAGTAAAAAAGGATTCGCTATAAGAAAGTAAATAAACTCATTTGCAAAAAAAACGGGCGGTTTTGATTTTCATTCATATTTAAAAAGATACAATACCAAAAAGGTTTCAATCGTTTGTACACGTTACTGGCCGGTTTTAAAAATGCTGTGGTATTTAAAAAAGTACGTTCTAAATTCAATTTTTCATTTGATGTTCATTTTTACAGAAAACCCCTTTTTATCCTACATTTTTGGCGCGAAGTTCCAGAAGTTAACATCGACTTTCATAACTTTTATTCAATTTTTATCGATTAATTTCATATCCTTGACTGTCAAAGCTTTATTTAATGCTGTTTGGCTGTATCAAAAATGGTAGATAAAGTGGTAAAAGCTACCAAAATTATCGCGCTGCTTGAAGAGGGTTGCAGCCAATGTTTCGTGGCTAGGAGGCTAAATGTTAGTCGCTCGACAGTCCAAAGGACCTGGCAGCGATATCAGGAGACTGGTTCCGTCGAGAGAAGGCCTGGTTCTGGAAGAAAACCATGTACCCAACCACGGGATGATCGTTTTCTTGTGAGTCGCGCATTGAGAAATCGCAAATCTTCGTATGTGGATCTTAAGAACAACCTCCAAGAAGTAAGAAATGTGCATATTAGTCTATGGACGGTCAGGAGGAGGCTTCTCGCTGCCAATATACGCAGTCACCGCCCGGCCCGCGGCCCCAAATTACTCCGTGAGCACAGAGTTCACAGGCTTAGGTTCGCTAGAAATTGTGAATCATGGACTCAAGACGATTGGAATAGGGTTTTGTTCTCTGATGAAGCCAGGATATCTCTGTTCGGTGAAGATCGACGTCGGCGAGTGCTAAGAAGACAAGGAGAACGCTTTGCAGAGGCATGTTTCGAAGAAATCACACCTTATGGTGGGGGCTCTGTTATGTTTTGGGCAGGAATAAATTCAATGGATCGTACAGAGTTAGTCTTCATTGAAAACGGCTCACTGACTGGGCATCGATACATAACGGAAGTTCTAATTTCTCATGCACAACCCGCATTGGCCGCTCTAGGTGAAGACTCGATTTTTATGGACGACAATGCTCGCGCCCACCGATCCCGCGATGTTAATGCGTATGTGCAAGAGGTCGGCATTCGTCGTTTGGATTGGCCAGCTCGAAGTCCCGACCTCAATCCCATAGAGCATGTCTGGGACGTTCTGAAACGGCGTGTGAGATCAGTACACCCGGCTCCGCAGACCATCAGAGAGCTGAAGAATGTGATTACTGCGGAGTGGGAACGTATTCCGCAAGCAAGTATCCGGGATATACTCGCTAGCATGCCCAGACGAATTCAAGCTGTGATTTTAGCTAGAGGGGGTCACACTCGATACTAAACATTTATCTGCTTTTACTTTATTAAAGAAAAACAAACAAAAAAACTTTTTTATTTTTACTTCATGAGCATATGCACTACTAGCGAATATACACTACTAGCGAGGTTTAGCATTATTTCCCATAAATTGTATCTAAATTTTATGAAATACTGATGAAAACGATTATTTTCTTATTAATTTAGCAAATTGTGTGGATAAAACTACCTATAATTATCAAACAAAGAAATATTAACATTTGAAATGGTTCATTGCTTAGGTGCCCGTTTTTTTTGCAAATGAGTGTATATTATGCTTGTTCATTAGATATATATGTCTGAATGGATAAAAAGAAGCAATCCAGCGAGGTATTAGCAAGAATGGACGGTGACTTATATAAAGAGCCCAAACCCTAGTGTCCACACGACGAAGGAGTTGCCTCGCATAAAAATAGGTCATACATATCTCACCGTTAAATATTCACTTCAATGACTTCAATAGATAAATATGCCACGCTGACTTGCCGCTGGGAGCATAGTCATTTTACGAAACCCTCGGGAAAAGAAGAGGTGAAATATTATATTTTTGCTTCGTTATAACACAAATTAATTTACAAAATTAGTACTCAAAAATTGTTGTACAAAATAATTGTAGAAATAATTTTGGTTTATTGCTCGAGGGATTAAGTTTAAAGAATATTAATCGCATAATATGAAAAAGCCGACTAAAGGGTCATCGAAAGAATTAGCAGTATTCTACTCCTAAATTAAAAGAATAACTGCTATCAATCAAACCATTGACTAAGAATCCCAGTTATACCACAGTCCTCGCAAAGAGATTTAGATGTACACGTAAGTATTGTAAGAAATGCGTATAAAGTACGTATGTCAGAAGCGAAACTTCTTTATCCTTTATCTCATTCTCTCACCGGCTCATTCCTATACATTTACGTGTTTGTGTCTCCATGGACTCGCTTTTTCGTTTCATCGAGTTTGAAATCACAAAAATTCTATTCCCGCCCTCGCTTCGCTTCAGTTTCAGTCGCCTTACCCGCATAGTTCCTTTTTCCGTGGGAATGCCGGGATAAAATATAGCCTATGTTACTCCCTGATATTATAGTTTTCCATTGGTGAAAGAATTTTTGAAATCGTTTCAGTGGTTTAGACGTGAAAGCGTAACAAGCAAACATACTTACTTTCGCATTTATAATATTAGTATTAGGATATCTAGATCTCAATTCATTAGGATAAAAGCAGGATGATAATGAGTTTTCACTCTTAATTTCTTTAGTCAGCCCGACGGAATATTTCCTATTTGGGGTACCCTCCCATCGACCGACGTCCCCCCCCCTCGGGGAGGACGTTGGTCTTTCCTCACGCGGTTGGCCTCTCAGCGGGTGACGGACTAATTCCTCGGTCGCGTCACCCGCGGCCTCGGCTAGGGCGGCATGAGGCGCAGGTATTCGCGCCTACGCCGCCCCAGTCGCCGGCGGTGGATCGCCTCATCGAGGCTGCGCTCCTCGCGCAAGCGATCCGCCGCCTCCTTCTGTCCTTAAAGAGGCCCACCCTAACCAAACTTAAACTAACATAGGCTGTTAAAATATGGAAATTAAAATTTAAATTCTAAATTACTAATGCGTAACGGAATAGGGTGAAAACAAAATCAACCTAGTTGCAAAGACCAACTTTAAATATTTATCAAAATTTTGCAGAAGCTAATGGATAAGTTTTTAATGAAAGAAAGTTCCTAAACGTAACTTTTTTGAAGATTACCGCAGCATTATACAAGTTGTAGAGCAAAATTTTGTTCAAGCATTGAATAATAAATTACGCAGAGAAGATTAATTATTGTATTATCACTGTATTAAAAGATTTTAAGTGTGTACTTATTCAAATGTAAAGAAATTGCTCCCAAAATGTAAAATGATTATTCGAATTTTCAAGTATTAATATGGCTGGGCTTAAATTCTATTTTATACAGTAAAAATATTATCTTTGTATGAAGAAATTCTAATGAAGTCTAATGTTTACGTTTATTAAAGACGTGTAAATTATTTTGTTATGTGGTGATGGAATAAGAATACAATTCACAAACCATATTTTTGCTCGTGTATGTCGTAGAAGTGGACTTAGGGACTATAATATGCATACAAAATTTATGAAAGAGAAGGAAAAGTCGAACTCCACTCATAAAATATCATTATTACACTCAGCTTCGTCTTTCCGTGTGGTGACGGAGTAAAAATATAATACACCACCTCCTCTCATACCCGTAGGTGTCGTAAAAGACGACTAAGGCATATATTACGCTTATGACATCTATGCAAGAGATGGAAAATTGCTCGAGCAGTCAACGCTGCTCCAGTGGTCGGCCCAACGACGAAGGCGACGTGGTTTTTGGGTGGGTCGCGGGAGTTGCGTGCTTAAGCTCCTCTGTCGCCCCGGACGGAGTGGTGCGGAGGCGCGCCGACCGCGACCCACTCACAAAATAAAAAAAAAAAACGCCCTTGATTTCCAGTTTTCCATAATTTGCATAGATGTTATAATATCTGGTTGACCGAGCTTCGCTCGGAATATTTTTGTTGTATTTTTGTCGAATTTATTTAGAAATATGTTAATAAAAAATAAAAGTTAAATAATGAAAAAAATATCATAAATTACAAAATGAGAATAATAATAACACCGAGATTCAACCCCACGCTGTTTGAATGCCAAAACAAAACAAAAAACTGGACAACTTCCCAACTGAGCTATCGCCACTCTTGCCGTATACGGCGAAATTTGAATCCATATTCTATTGACATTTTATGTCATTATATTGATTAGCTAAAAACACCGACAAAACAATATTTTCTATAAATAAAACATAGCTAGATCGATTTTTTGGCTCCGAAACCTCTAGTATGCCAAATTTCATCAAAATCGTTGCAGCCGTTTCCAAGATCCTGACAACCTACAAGACTTGCTCGTTTAAAGATATAAGATACATATCGTATCCCTTAGTCATTTTTCACGATACCCACTTGGATTATATTTTTACTTCATAGTATACATTCATAGTATAGTGGTGTCGGAGTAAGAATACAATTCACCACTCCCTATCTTAAAAATTCAAAATGACTATAATTTTGTAGATGTTCCTAGTACATATAGGTACTTTGAGTATCTTTGTACCTACGTTTTGATTTCTATCTAAAACATTTATTTTTGTTTCTTACCTTCTAAATTATTTTTAATAAAATATTCGCGTAGTCGGATTTTTGCTTTTAATATTTAAAAAAAAAATTAAGTCTCTCTATGTTAAGGAAGCAAATTCCTTAAACATTAACGCATTAATACAACTTAATGGCAAGGTAAGATGAATGGCCTAAAATTACCGAGCGAGGGAGATAAATTACGAAATTACTCGCGTTCATAAATCATGCGTTCGGAGTGCTAGTAATAATTAATTTATATTATACAATAACGTAACACATAGTTACAAAGTTAATAAATAGTTAATATTAAAATATAGACGTCTGATAATCTTAATATATATAAATTACGTGTCACGTTGTTTGGCCGCGATGGACTCCTAAACTACTTAACCGATTTTAATCAAATTTGCACACCGTGTGCAGTTTGTTTACCTAGGACAAACAGTCCAGTTAGGTAGATCCAATTTCGAGAAAGAGATCAGCCGACGAATCCAACTCGGTTGGGCAGCGTTCGGGAAACTTAAGAGGATCTTCTCGTCCAACATACCTCAGTGTCTGAAAACACAGGTCTACGACCAGTGTGTGTTACCAGTGATGACTTACGGCACGGAAACGTGGTCCCTAAATGTAGGCCTCATATCAAGGCTCAAAGTCGCTCAGCGTGCTATGGAACGGGCTATGCTCGGGATTTCTCTGCGAGATAGAATCCGGAATACAGAAATCCGCAGAAGAACGGGTGTAACCGACATAGCACGAAGAATTAGCACGCTGAAGTGGCAATGGGCAGGCCACATCGCTCGACGAACCGACAACCGCTGGGGAAGAAAGGTTCTCGAGTGGCGACCACGCATCGGACGACGCAGTGTAGGACGCCCCCCCACTAGGTGGACCGACGACCTAGTGAAAGTTGCTGGGCGTCGTTGGATGCAGGCGGCACAGGACCGCACATTGTGGCGCAATATGAGGGAGGCCTACGTCCAGCAGTGGACGGCAATAGGCTGAAATGATGATGATGATGATCAATGATGTGCAGTTTGATCCAACTTGAAAGATAGGATAGCTTACATCTTAATTTATAGTCGCAATATTATTTTATTGCAAATTATGAAATTATTTGTCTATTATTTGACATTCACAATTATCTGTTAACTCCAAACGATTTTAATAGATGGCGATATCTGTTGACTGGATTATGTAATTAATTAATAGATGCTATGTCAAATCTACAAACGTGTTATATACGATTTTAACTTGCTTTTTTACATAGATGCCATTTGTAAAAAAATAAGACGACCTCAATGACAGATGTTCTCCTACAGTCCCACTTAAATAGCTTAATAAAATGTAATATAATAAAAACATTAGCCACAGCAACGCGTGGCCGGGTCTGCTAGTGGTTATATAGATTGTAGACTGTTCCCGATACCGACCGCTTGACCTGGGTATCGGGAGTTCGAACACCAAGCAGGCAACTAAGCAGCTTTCTTGTCCGAGATGTTGACTCGAAATAATATTTGAAAGGATAGTCCGCCTAGAGGGGCCACCGATGACAAAGATCGGGTACTAGTAGTCCACCTACATGGTGCTAGAGAAGTAGGCGCATGGCGGTTTGCGTAGTCGTACGCCGTCTTCTCGGTCGCCCCGGATAAATCGAGCAGGACGTGATTGCACCATGGCCTATCCCAAAAAAATGATAATAAATTATGTGGTATACACATAACAAAAGATGCCACTCCTTAGTGCGACGTCTTAAAAAAAGAACAAAGCAGTCATGAGGACTGCAGGCAGAAATGAAAACTCAAAACTATGAACAAACAGTTATCTATGGATTTTGAAATAAACTATTTTTTGTATATTAAAATGTGTAACATTTTTTTATTACGAACGGTGGCGATACTGCGAAGAAAGTGAAGGGAGTGTGAATGCGTGCAATGAAGTTTGCTGATACTAAGGGCATCAATAAAACCCACCACATGCAAACACCCTCAGAAAGTTGGGCTTCCGGCTCTCTTACTCAACAAACGAAGCGCAATAACAAAATGCTATTACTCACACGTCGATTTTCTGCGAGAGTGTGGCACAACTCTGGACGGACCGACCCACGTCTGTAGACAACTGTCAAGACTGTTTACATATACATATATACATTTATATATACATACATACATATAATTACGCCTCTTTCCCATAGGGGTAGGCAGAGACCACTTCCTTCCACTTGCTACGATCTTGACATACCACTTTCGCCTCGTCCACATTCATTAATCTCTTCATACATGTTCTTCGGTTCAGGGTACTCCTAACCTGGCCTTTTTTAAAAACGTCCCCGATTTGATTGTGGAACGTCCGCCTCGGTCTTCCCCTTCCAACACTTCCGTTCACATTCGCCTTATAAATTCTCCTTGTTAGTCTCCTTTCATTCATCCTCTCTACATGGCCGAACCAACTTAACATACCTTTCTCAATCCTTGTCACTACATCTACATTCATTCCACAACGTTACATTTATCTGATTTTGATATATATCGGCACAAATATAGTGACATTGACATAGTAGCTATGGCACAGTGTTAGCGTTAATGATCATGTCCTGCTAACCTGCTTGCAGGAAATTCCAGAGTGTGTGTACAAAGTACGCATATCAGAAGTGAAACTCCTTTATCCGTCATCCTTCATGCTTTATCCTTTATCCTCTATCCTTTATCTCATTCTCTCGGCGGCTGAATCCTATACATTTACGTGTTTGTGTCTCATCGACTTTTTCGTTTCATCGACTTTAAATCACAACGATTCTAAAGAAGTTTCACTTCAATAAGAATAAAAAATATAATGTTATTAAAAATACAATGTGTGTTTCTTTATAAGGCTCCATTCCAACCATTGGCCCGGATGATTTGGGCGGAGTGTAACCAAACTGTAGTGGACAAAAAAAATGCTATAGTACCCTTTGTATAATGAATTACTCGTAGCAATATATAAACTGAAAAGATAAATAAAAACAAACATAGACTGCGTTATCCCCTCGGGCGTCGTAAAATCTAAGCCTTAGGTATCAAATTTTATACAATCCCGTAAAAGATACTGGGTTAGCAATATTGTTTCAATGATTACACTATAGATAGGAAACATATTGCCCAATTTATGTTCACTTAAATAGCACATCAGAGAGTTGTGATTGAATTTTTTTGTATTTGGTTTCACCGTGGTTTGGCTTTACCCTTTCGCTTTCGACTCTTGAAAGTAGGCTTGGCAGGCGGGTTGGAGATCACAGTGATGAATTTTACGGTCTTTCTACCAGACGTTTTCAGTTATGTCTTAGTCGTTTTAATTATATTTTTACCTTTATTTTTTTACTTTGGGCTCGGGGTTTTAGCTTTACATGGCTATTACACCTTTATGCGGACCAGTGATGAAGGTAGAAGGCTCTCAACTCAAAACATTTACGCAACGCTGTAGGCAATGTTCGAGTTTCCACGCTAGATTCATTGATTATTACGCAGCTCGGTTTCGCATCTCCTTGGCGAGGACGGAAGCGTGATTTTATATTTGTTATGGCTTCGTAGGCAGTACAAGTTGTTATCTGAGCTTTAGTGATCTCGTTATCAGGCTCTTATTGTTTTACTTTACGTTGATACGTGCCATGATACGCGGGACTTGGTACACATAAGTGTTTGGCTCTGAAGAGGAACTACTCGTGTGATATTAGGTGGTTATCCCGTCGCCAACGGAGCTATTTAAATATTCTTTTATACATTGTAAGTAAAACTATTTACGGATTTTATCGCGTTTGTATTAGACGCAACGCGTCACGGTCATGGTCACGGGCTGACTGAACGCAGTAAAATGCTCGAAACATCGGACAGTCACAAATCAAATACAAACGCGATAAAATCCGTATAATAGTTTTATTTACAACATGTAATACTCGCGTAAACATCGGAATTGGTTTTTTAATAGTTTCTGAATAAAATTTTACACTCTTTTGCTTGTCTGTGAGTATTCTAAAAATAATAAAAACTTGAGAGGTGTCAAGGGACACCCGGATGGAACGAAGTTCCTTTCGATTAATTAGTGAAGGAATTGTAATAAAATTTTATTTTTTTTAAGTTATAATAATATTAAAATAACATATTATTATCTGTATATAATCTCTACTTACCTAACTCCATCAGCAATATCCGGAACTTGTGCAGAAACACTGTCAGGATTCATCATTATTATTATTTTTTATTATTTATTATTTACAAAAAACCTGTATACACTCAACAAAAATTATCGTCGCGACACCACACTGTTCAATGCGAAATAGAAATGAAAATATCTGGCTTGCTTTCTATAAGAGAGAGAGAGAGACAGACAGAGAAACATGCGACGCCGCACAGCTTACAATAGCTTACTATAGCAAAAAGTGTCGTGACAACTTTTCGTAAGAATTTTTTCCGTCTAGCCCCCTTTCACAACGCGCGATAAGGAACTTCGTTCCAAAATTCAAATGCTTTATTATGTATAAACCCCGTGAGGGCACCCACATATTGTCATATTTTTTTTAACATTTTACTTTTAATTACTACCGGATCGGAACGCGACCGCACTAAGAAGATCCGGTAAGAAACTCAGTGGGAAACTAAGTGATACGTCATGTATGTAGGTAATAAGACCTATTCCTAATATTGTACCTGACTGACTCCTTGACCTGTTGGACTTGTAGTACAGTGGTTTAATTTATCTACCTCCTATTTTGAAAGCGGCTTGCCCCTATAAGTGAGGCGCGTATGAATTGAGCTGGTGCATATGCGTGTACGCCCGTAGAACTTAGAACATATTGCAATACTTTTATAACCAACCATCGATGATGTCCATTCTCCTTGGAGATGATGCTGACACAGATGGATGTAAAGCTCGTATTCGTTTTAAGAGTCGACACGATATAAGAGTCAGTAGTAGTCGCCACCACACGGTAGGGATGTGACTTGGAGGGAAAATAATAGATTTTTTAATTAATCGATTTTTTGTTCTTTAAAATAAATCGATTTTAAAATAATCGATTATAAAATATTCGTTTTGTTCTCCCAACAGGATTATGATGCCCTTTTTTGTAGGAAATGTGAGCTTTATTTTTTTTTTGCAAACGGTAGCGAACGAGCAAACAGTACACCTGATGGTAAGTGTTGCTGCCGCTCATGGACCTTTACAATGCCGCTGCCTACCGCGAAGAAAGTGAAGGAAGTGTGAATGAGTGCATTGAGGCTCGGTGATACCAAGGGCACCACCAAAACCCTCCACACGCAAACACCCTCAGAAACTTGGGCTCCCGGCTCTCTCACTGACACAAAAAAATAATCGATTAATAATCGATTATTATAAAAATCGATTATTTTTTCACATACCTACCATACGGCAATGTCAATAACACTTTTTTTGAAGATAATAAACACCCTGGGCTAAAGAAAGAAAAAGTTTACAAACATAATTAACGGACACAAATTACATCTAAATTCTGAACAACAATTTGTGGGTCGCACAAAGTATCGTCCCAGGTGGAATTTAAACCCATGACACTGGCACTGTAGGTCGATTAACTAATATGCCGTCAGTGCGTCAAATATCACTAAATATATATAATGAATAATTGGGAAATGAAACTGAAAATAGTTTCATATCAATCCTTCAAATCAAATTTACGAACGGAAATTAAAGGCAAGACGATGAAGAAGTTTCCTTAATCAAAGTATTGATAGTCAAACTGTTAAAGTTTTAGAGTCAAATTTAACTCATACGGCCATTAGCTTCATGTTAAACTATTTGAGGATTCCTGATTCATGAAAGTGTTACGATTTTAATGGAAACAAAAATATAATGTTTCGAGTGGTAACGGAGTGAGAATACAATTTACTAGTTCCAATATTGTCCGTGGATGACGTAGAAGGCAACTAAGGGATATAAAATGCGTATAACATTAATGAAAGAGAAGGAAAACTCGAAATAAAACCCTCTACCAACATGTCTGACCTAGCAAACGATACATCAATGTTTCAGAAACATGTTGGTGTTTTATGTAAAATATATGCTTAATTTGACTAAAAAAGCACATCACATAGATCTCAAAAAAAAAAACCATTGATATTTCGATACATCGATGTTTTTAGGGCGATGTTTTTTGTGCATCGATGTTTGTTCTGAAACATCGATGTATCGATACATTGATCGATACACGTATAGTAGAACTTTATAGTTTTCATGCTCACGAACCATCATGAACGCTGTAAAATGTTCGAAATGTCGGGCAAATACAAACGCAATAAAATCCGCAGTTTTATTTACGTTGTGTAATACTCGCATAGACATCAGAAATCATTATAGTGTAGTAGTTCAATTTGCCTCCTATTGGGGAGGAAGTTCGAGCTTAGCAGTGGGACGCTGTTGAACCGTTATGACGACGACGAAAAATAAAAACAATATTTTTTTATAAGATTAGGACCTCGTCGATAACATTCAATCATTTCAGCTTATTTATGCTGGCTTTTTTATTTGCGGATGGCTAGTCAGCGCACCCGCTACCCGGCTCCGCCCGGGGCGTCAGAAGGGCGTCGCGCAGCCCCGTAACCCACCCACCACGTCACCTTCATCGTTGGGCCAACCACCGCAGTTTCTTGACTTCAGTGGTCAGCCCGAGATTATGCTGGCCTCGAGCCTCTTCGCAAAGATAGGAGAGAAATTGACCTACTATGCGACGCTAGTCTGATGAGTAGGTACAGGATTTTATTTAGAGTTGTTGCGTTTTTTCTTTCTCTTGCATAGCTGTTTTGTTTATATAACATCCTTTAGTAGTTTTTTACGATACCCACGAGCAAGGCGGTAAATTACATTCATACGGAAAGATAACATTTTAACATATTAAAAATTGTAGTAAATTTATTCGTCTCAGCTCATACACGTCCCACTGCTGGGCTCGAGCCTCGTCCACAATAGTAGGGCAGTTGCCGTACTATATCATGTTGGTCAGACATGTTGATATAGGGTTTTATTTCAAGTTTTTCTTCTCTTGCACAGATGTTATAGGCATATTAAATCCCATGGTCGTCCTTTACGACATCCACGAGCAAGATCCGTCACCACACGGAAGCATAATATTATTACTTCATTTAATAATATTTGATGTTTACGCGAGCACTACACATTGTAAATAAAACTACTTTTACGGATTATATCGCGTTTGTATTTGATTTATGATTGCGCGATGTCTCGAATACTTTATTTTCATGGTCACCTAACCTAACCTAACCTAACCTAACCATGAAAATTAAATCAACGTCAAATACAAACGCGATATAATCCGTAAAAGTACATAGTTTTATTTACAATTACTTCATTTTATTATTTTATCGAAATCCATTGTTTTAAATAGGGTTGCAATGGTCGAAATCTATAACGGTGACGTTTGGTTGGTTTTCGCGGCTGGTGTCATAAGCCACCTTCAGAAGCTTTGCCGTAATTTCTTCATCTACCGGTGTCGTATCGTTTTTTATGATGTCCGGAATTTCTTTGGGGTCTTAGACTAATCTTTATATAGAAAATCTTATATATTTTCTCTCTATTTTATTAAATTAAACCTCGTCCCTCCAACAGAGAAAAGGTTTGGGATTTCCTCATTTTATGAGAGCAAATCAAACATTTTTTATTTATTTATTTTATTTTTATTTATTTATTTATTTACAAGCAATTATAATATACCTTTACAGGACATTTAACCTAATGCGATATTATAAGCAAAATTAGAAAATTAATACAGTTATATATAGTAAGATAATAATATTATACAAATAATAAAATATAATATCAAAATATTAATCATAATTTAATATTATGTTTTACTAATTATAAGCCACGCACTTATATACAACATTGAGAATAGTTTCCGTAAACCACAGACAAAGCATTCAGTGGTCAGGATTGAACTATACGAGCGCATAAAATAAAGCAAAAAGAACAAAGAGGCGGATGGCACAGCGATTGTAGGATTATATTTGAAATCCAAAGCTTAGTCGGCATTCCTATGGCTTACTTTTTAATTTTTTAAATACTGGATATCGGATTTGTTATTTATGATAACGGATTTTTTACTAAGACTTCCAGTTATGATATTTCTTTTATTTAGTATAAAAAGAAGAATATAGATTTCTTCCTTTTTAGCGTACCTTTTTTCTTTCCTTTAAAAAGTTGTCGCTGTTTCGCCCGTATAGTTCCTGCTCCTTCGGGAATATGGGTATAAAATATAGACTATATTACTCGCTGATAATGTAGCTTTCCATCGGGGAAATAATTTTTAAAATTGCGAAAATTGCGCGTGCGTAGTTTCCATTCTCGTAGGTATACGGAGATAAATGTAAGCTATGTTATCCGCTGATAAAGCAGCCCTCCAAGGGCGAGAGAATTTTTAAAATTGAACAATATTTCCCGATTTCACCCATGTACTTCCTGTTTCCTCGGGAAGACGAGGATAAAAAATACCTATTGTTACTCTTATATTTAAAAATCCTTTGGTGAAAGAATTTTTAAAATTGGTTATAGCCTTTTATGCGTAAAAGTGTAACATAAAAACAATTTCACATAAGCATTTAAAATATAATTTCCCGTGTGGTGACGGAGTAAGTATACAATTCACCATTTCATATCTTGCTTGTGGATATCGTAAACGACGGCTAAGGGATATAATATGTACATTACATCTGTGCAAGAGAAGGAAAACTCGAAATTAAACCCTATACTAACATGTCTTACCAGCATGGTATAGTAGGTCAAATTCCCTCCCATTGAAGAGGAGGCCCGAGCCCAACATGATGATGATGATTTAAATGATGATGATTTAAAATATTTGTTAAATATTTATTGTTTTCTTCTGGTGAGAGATTTAAGTTTTGGATTTTACTTTTCGGGAGCCGTGAAGGTGATATGCAGTGCTCTTATAGGATATTCATAAAACAAATGACAATAGACAACCCGCTTGTGAAATGTGGTGATTTTAGCGTATTTCCTTGTGATTCTTTTAATGGTTCTTACGAAAGGAAAGTGAGGGGTGGTGACATATTTTATTCTTAATCTGTCACCATACATGAAGATAAATTTACTAAATTTGATAATTATGTTTAGTAGTGAGCTACTGGACTCGAATCTCATCCGGAATATGAGGGAAATCCACTACCACCACTATTACCACATATATTGATTAGCATAGGATTTTATTTCGGGTTTTTAATGTAAAACTTGCAAATGTATCCATATTATATCCGTTTTTGGGGTGAGTCGCGGTCAGCGCTCTCCTCGCGCCACTCCGTCCGGGGCGACAGAGGGACATAGGCACGCACACCCGCAACCCACCTGAATACCACGTCGCCTACGTCGTTGGACCGACCACCGGAGCAGGTTTACTTGTCGTTAGTGGTCGGCCCGACGGAATACCCCCTAGTGGGGTACCCTCCCATCGACCGAAGTGGTCGGCCTCTCGGCGGGTGACGGACTAATTCCCCAGTCACGTCACCCGCGGCCTTGGCGTATTATATGCGTTAGTCGTTTTCTACGATATGCAGGAACAACATAGAGTAACAACATAAATTGTATTCTGACTCTGACATAGTTTAGTTTAGTTATTATATAGAAAACTAGCAACCCGCCCTCGCTTCGCTTCGGTTTCAGTCGCCTTACTCGCGTAGTTCCCGTTCCCTTGGATATACTGGGATAAAATATAGCCTATGTTACTCAGGGATACTGTAATATTCTAATGGTGAAAGAATTATCGAAACCCGTCCAGGAGTTTTTGAGTTTATTCGTAAGCAACGTTTCCTCTTTAAAATATTAGTGTAGATTACACCCTTAGAGGGTGAAAATTAAAAAATGCTGAAACACGTGTTTCTTTATTTTTACTAAAGAATATTTTTGGAGAATTTGAAGAAAGTCGATGTAGATTTTTTTTCTCCTTATACAAACTTTGTTACTGCGGTTTACCCCCTAGGGGCTGAATTTCAAAAAACCCTTTCTTAGTCGGTTTCTACATCACGCAAATAAACTAATGTTAAAATTTCATGTTTCTGGCTTCAGTAGTTTCGGCTCTGTGATAAGTTAGTAAACTGACATCTTTCTACCTTTTTTACACCCTTAGAGGATGAAAATGGACAAACGCTGAAACACGTGTTTATTAATTTTTTTTAATGAGTATTTGTGCTTAATTTGGAGACAGGCGCAAAAGTTTTTTTTTCTTTCCATACAGACTTTACCGTTGCGTTTCAGCCCCTTAGGGGTGGAATTTCATAAAATGTTTTTTTAGTGGGTGCCTACGTCACGAAGTGAAACTGCGGTCAAAATTTCATTTTTCTAGCTTCAGTAGCTTCGGCTCACCCTGTTCCTTTATATGTAAATTATTGCTAACGCCCCCGCAACGCCCCTTTCAGGTGGAATTTCGTAAAATCCGTTCTTAGCTGACCTCTACTCGACGAAAGGAATATTTTTGTCAAATTTCAAGTCTGTACGCCTTATGGTTCCAGAGATATGGTGATGATTCAATATATCTCTCGCAAAATCCTCCTCTCCTATATATATATATAGATTAGAATTGTTAGAACAGAATAGTGACAATAATTATTTACACTAATAATAAATTGGACGAATGTGAATACACGTGCGCAAGTAGTTATTTTATAAGCACTTATGAAGTGAAAGACAGTGTCAGATAGTTTATTAAATATTTAGTGTTTCAAGAACAACACTAACGAATAAAGTGCTATAAAGTTATTTTATACTTTGTTCCAAAAGTTGGTGCGCAAAAGGCGACAGAAACATTTTTGAGACATGTTTCAAAGCTTAACTCGTTCGAAAAGTACGGTTATGACAGCTGATATGATCATTGGAAGCTGTTCTCAAATACTGTAGTATTTTCGTTATTATGACCAAATCATCATCATTTCAGCTCATATACGTTCCACTATGGAGATCAGTTTGATGGATTGGTATAGGATTTTATTTCAAGCTTTCCTTCTCTTGCACAGATGAAAATGTGCATATAAGTACATTATATCTCTTAGTCGTATTTTACTGTATAATACATAAGAAATATTACATGCAACTAGCTGACCCAGTGAACTTTGTAGCGCCTAACAGTCGATGCTTTATTTATTTAGTTTTTTTAATACTTATTGTGCTACTCAGGACAGCTAGTAAGATAAAAAAGAAAAAAGAAAGTTAATAAATCAAGTTAAATCAACAATTACATTATGGTAAAAAATAAAAATTATAAAACATCTAAAATTTTGTGTTTGACAACAATATATATACGATACTAACGTCACTCAATTGTTTTGCCTTCGCGGAACCTTTTCACAAACACGTGAACTTTATGTTATGGTATTAAAGTTCAAATTGACTTTTATATATTATTACGAATCGTTTGTATGGAGTATAGAAAAGTGTTGTTTTTAGACCTTTTTAGGCAATTTTTGAAATTTTTCTCTGATACGTACGAATGAACCATCCTTGTCAAGGAATATTCTAAAAAAGATTTAGCGAAATCGGCTCAGCTGTTTTCGAGATTTGCGCTTAGCAACACATTTAGCGATTCATTTTTATATTATGGATAGATATAGATGTTATAAACATCCTTACAAATATTATAAATGCAAAAGTAAGTTTGTTTGTTTATTTGTTTGTTTGTTACGCTTTCACGCTTAAACCACTGAATCGATTTCAAAAATTCTTTCACCAATAGAAAGCTATAGCTTCAGGGAGTAACATATTTATCCCGATATTCCCACGAGAACAGAAATTACGCGGGGTAAGGCGACTGAAACCGAAGCGAAGCGAGGGCGGGTTGCTAGTATATTATAGACTAGCAACCCGCCCTCGCGTCGCTTCGGTTTCAGTCGCCTTATCCGCGGCGTAGTGCCCGTTCCTGTGGAAATACCGGCATAAAATATAGCCTATGTTACTCCCTGATATTATAGCTTTCCATTAGTGAATGAATTTTTTAAATCGGTTCGGTGGTTTAAGCATGAAAGCGTAACAAACAAACAAACATCCTTACTTTCGCATTTATAATATTAGTAAGGATTTATAGGCAACTAGCAACCCGCCCTCGCTTCGCTTCGATTTCACGCCGTCTTACTCACGTAGTCCCCGTTCCCGAGGGAATACTGGGATAAAATCTAGACTATGTTACTCCCTGATGTTATAGCTTTCCATTGGTGAATTTTAGAAATCGGGTCTGTGGTTTAAGCGTGAAAGCGTAACAAACAAACAAACTTACTTTCACATTTATAATATTAGTAAGGATATATTGATCTGCCGTGGGTGCCGTGGTAAGAGACGCAGTAAGAATATAATTCACCACACATAATCTTGCCCGTGAGTATCGTAGGAAACTGCTGAGGAATATAATATGCAATATCTATACAAAAGAAAGAAAATTCGAAATGAAACTATGCCAATAAAACTACCGGGCTAGCTACGGACGTTAAGGAATTGATACCAGTGGTGGATCTAATGCCAAAGGGGAGGGTATATGATGGGTTATGGCGAAACTGACGACGTGCGTACAGAATTTTGCGAACACGTCTAACCAGCGTGGGACAGTATAAGAGCCGAGATTATAAAAAAATTAAAACCATATTTACTTAAATAATGGTACTTTTTGAAAACTCAAAGCATTTTCAGAATCATTGACAGACAGTTCCGAAGATTACATTATCTCTTATACAATATAACTCATAAGACAATATAACTTATAAGACTTAAGTTATAGTGTCACCGTGGACATTACTTTATTCTTGCCATTGAGTATATTATCAGAAAGTGCTTTTTTTATTGCAAATGGTGCCAAACGAGTAAACAGTATACCTGATGGTAAGTGTTGCTGTCGCTCATGGACCTTTGCAAGCCGCTGCCTCTTACGAAGAAAATGAAGGGAGTGTGAATGCGTGCAATGAGGTTTGATGATAATGTATTCATCACTGAAATCCACCACACAAAAACACTTTCGGCAAGTTGGCTTTTGGCTCTCTCGCTCACCAAACGCAGCGCAGTAACAAATTGATACTATTTAATGCTTCTCATTATCGTAATGTTTTATAACAGGAACTTAAAAAAAAAGTATATTTTTTCATATTTTTAAATAATATTTGCTTGTTATATTTCCACGCCTTTCGTCGTCCTTTACGACATCCATGGGCAAGACAGGAAATGGTGCATTGTATTCTTTATTCATCACCACCCGGAAAATGGAAAGTCATATTTTTATTATCAATTTACCCTTGAATTGTGACCTATTAGAAACCAATCATATAATTAACAGTTTTGCCACTATAATCCATTTATTGCCAGTATTTTATTTAAATTCTTCATTTTTACAATATATAATAACCGCACATATTTAATAAATATAATAGTTCAAAAAAACTAAAAAAATACGCTTAAATCGCTAATCCTGATTATCCTAGTAAGGATAACGGGTCAAACTGTTTAAAATATTGAATTGTCATCGGTCCTTAATAAATATGCCAAATTTCGAGTTAATCCGACGTTTTGAAGGGGGTCAAAATCATGTTCAAAGATTCCGTTACATACTAACATACATACATCTGAAGCTAATAAAAGCGTATTAAAATACACAACTTTGACGTCTGATGTTGTCATAATATTGAACACTTAATTTTGAAACAAAGCCGATTTGTATACATGTGACAATATAGAAGGAACTCTTAGAGGTAAAGTGCCTGTCATAAAACATCACTATATGACCTCAATGGTTGAAGCCGTAAATGTTACGTGAACAGAAATTATCAAGTTCTATAAAAGGATTTCTCAGTGAAGTGACGGATTAAAAATACCATTGCAAAATTTGTTTTGTTGACAGCCTATTCTATATATAACTTAAGAGATGTCTAAAAGTTTTAAGATAATAATATCTTTGTAAGATAATTTGAATCTAAGGCCATTTAAACTAGAGTAGTTTATTAGGCTAAAGTTTCTCACATTGTAAAGTAAGGCTACGTATGTGGTAGGACCACACTGTGGATAGTCGTCTGAGGGTTCATCTGCGGTAGTACCACACTCTCACAGAACATCGACGTTTAAGCAGTAGCAATGTGCCACTGCACTGCACACACGTTCGGTGAATAAGGGAGTTGGAAGTCCAACTTTCTGAGGGTGTTTGTGTGTGGTTTTGGTGATGCTTTTAGTACCACCGAACCTCATTGCACGTATTCACACAAAGTCTGGTGAGTATGGCGGATGACGGAGAGCTTCCAACCCCAGTTCTTGCAACTTGGAGACCGTCTGCTGTGCAGTATGAGGTCGCGCATTGTCGTGCAGGAGCAGCGGAGACGAGCGATTGACCAATGCTGGTTGGAGATTTGCCAGCTTCTCCATCATTGTGTTCAGTTCTTCAAGGTACACATCTGCAGTAATGCTCACCCCATTTGGTAAGAAGCTGTGATGAATCACACCGGCGCTAGACCACCAAACGGTGACTATCACTTTTCTAGGGGTTAAGTTTTCGTTTAGGACATTGTTTAGGTGCTGAACCAGGATCCAACCAACTTGCTGAGCTCTTGCGGTTATCAAACAGAATCCATTTTTCATCTCAAGTAACAATGCGTTTCAAAATTCCTTCATTTGTGTGTCTGTTGAGCAATGCAAGGCATGTCTCGACGCGTACTTCGCGCTGGCGATCATTGAGTTCGTGGGACACCCATTTGTCAAGCTTTCTTACCTTGCCAATTTGACGCAAATGGACCAATATTGTTTTGACGCTAACGTCGAAAGCTGCTGCTAATTCAGCCGTAGATTGTGTATCATCGTCTTCCACAATCGCCTTTAATTCATCATTGTCGACCAGTCTTCGGACGACCGCGAGGTTCATTTTTCAGGTTGAAATTTCCAGAACGGAAGCGAGCAAACCAATAACAGGCGGTGCGTTGGTTTGTAGTGTTAGCTCCGTAAAAGTCGTTGATGTTGCGTGCCGCTTGTGCCGCGTTGCTGCCACGACGATACTCATATTTCATAATTACTCGAATTTTTAACGTATCCATGATGACGAAAAAGATTGAAATGCGATGAAAACCTAACACTAATCAATAAACAAATGACTACTTTTGGAAAGTGAATTCCATGTTTTAAAATAAAATTAATTTAAAATTAGAATTCTTAGCCAAACAAAAATTATTTTGATTTGAAATGGCCAGTACTGCAGAACGGCAATTACATAGGTAAAGACCTATTATAAATATAATTTATATTGTGTGTTTAAATTAGTATAAATTATTCCGTGTGGTGACGGAGTAAGAATATAATTCACCACTATCTTATCGTGTTGTCGTAAAAGGCGACTAAGGAATATAATAGGCATTTAACATTTGTGCAAGAGAAGGAACACTCGAAATAAAACCCTTTACCAATATGTCTGACTAGCATGGTATAGTAGGTTAACTGCCTATTGGAGAGGAGGCTCGAGCCCAGCAGTGGGACGTATATTAGCTGAGACGAGACGAAAATATTGATTTTGGTTGGAGTTGTTCAAAGTTCCAAGCATTTTCTCGAAAAATTATCACCAATATGCTCGAGAAAAAATTGTGGCGTCGATGTGATGGAATAGTCGCTCAGAGAAATGGGTCATTGAAGTCTATTAGGTCAGATGCAGTCAGTTAAGTTTGATTCCAGTCAATTGCTCTCTAATCCAGTAATGGATGGATTGGATCTCTAATTGCAGAAGGGCTCTTGGTCTCAGTAAAACATTTATACGCTGAGAAAAAAAAATATGTATTGAACTCATTTCCATCTTTTAAGGTTGGGCGATATGAAAAAGAATATTATAAATTTTTACCACAAAGCTTTTTGATAAAACAACTTCTTTTTAATAGTGATTACGATATGGCGACATGTTTCGTCGAAAACGTAAATAATATATAAACATATACATCAAGAAAGTTGGACGATAAAATATTTACTGACAAAGACATAAATTTCCAAAGCTTAAGTGTTAAAAAATAATGTTAGTCACGTACTTTTTTTATAAAGACATTAGATCCAGTATCTTAGCTTTAGAGGCTAAAAAATTAGAATAAGATGGGATTTATTGGATGTATAATTTGTTTTAGCGTCAAAATCTTTTGGATTCAACGCTTGTGATTTGACACATCAGTTTATTCCTTTCATTGGAACAGTTAACTACGCATTCGGGACAAAAGGAATTGTAACTGAATTCTTTTTGAAGTACATTTTCCTCGATGACGGTTGTGCGTTTGTTGGAGTTCCAAAGCATTCACTTTTGTAATTGTTAACTCCAAAATAATTGTACAAATTTTAAAATCGACCAACTGGACAACATTGTCTACTTCATATATACTTTCGTAAAATAAAACAATGCCAAAACACGTTTCTCGCATGGATACGTGCATTTTATACTTAAACTTTATTTTGATTTTAGTGTGACGTTCAATTATCACCCATTACGGTTTATTAAACCATTACGGTTACCATTACCAACCATTTCGGTTAACTTCAAAATTAAATAATTTACAATTATATATTTTGCTTTAAATTAACTTCTTATTTGGTCTCATGCGTTGACATAGTCTTTGTTTTATGATTCCTAATTCTACAAGAATATATCTTAAAAAATATCTATACATATTATAAACTTCAAGGGGGAGGCAAAACAACCTGCTTTATTGTGGTAATCAGTTTGTTCAGTCCATTTTTGTCAAATATTGCTTCTCTCACAATTATAATCAGTACCTGTATTCCAAATAGTCAAATTAAGAACATTATGATAAATTACTGACCAGAAATCCACGTGCCATTCCACCGAACAGGCTGTAATTCTTCAGTCAACAGATCTTGGATCCTCAATCTTCTGCCTTTAACCCTGGGTCCTTCGTCAGGCGGTGTGAGCAGTACCACAGAGGTGACGATTAATGCCAGAACTGCCACAATTACCAGTAATGCGATCAGGATTCCTCGCCAGTTCCGTTGGTTCGGACCGCCAACGACCAACTTCTGAGAACAAGTGAAACATGATTAAAAAGATCATTATACTAGAAATAGCATTCATTCACAGGTTGACATTGCGATCATTATACCGATAGTTAATATCTGGTTGACCAAGCTTTGCTCGGTATATTTTTGTTGTATTTTTGCGGAATTTATTTAGAAATATATTAATAAAAAATAAAAATTTAATGAAATAATGAAAAATATAGCAAAAATTACAAAAACAAAATAATAATAACATCGAGATTCGATCCCACGCTGTTTGAATGCCAAAACAAAAAGAAAACTGGACAACTTCCCAACTGAGCTATTGTCACTCTTGACAACGACGACGAAATTCGAATGCCTATTCAGAGAATGTCAATAACATTTTATATCATTGTAAAAACACCGACAACACAACATTTTGTATAAATAATCCCTAGCTAGATCGATTTTTTGGCCCCGAAACCTCTAGTATGCCAAATTTCATCAAAATCGTTGGAGCCGTTTCCGAGATCCTGAATATATATATAAGGCTCGTTTAAAGATATAAGATTTTGAACAACGATTTAATAGCCAAGAGCCTCAATTAATCCTTTAAGAGGCGTTCGTTAGATGATTGAATAGAAGGTAATGGACACGGCGAGTATCGTAAGGAAATGCCTCTCTTTGGAGTTCTAACCACTGACAGATTGGTCCTTGTATTCGTTGCCGGTGGTTTATTTCAAGTTTATATTTTACTTTTCTATTTAAAATGTGTTTAATAGTTAGAATTTTAAGTCGAGATAATAAAAATACCTTCACTGACAGCATACTAACCATTTTCAGCTACACTACTGAAAGGACAACTTTTTAAAAAATAAATCGCCTATCGAACTGTCCGCAATATAAAAAATACAGGTTTCGATAAAATGCGATACGTCATTGCGGGTATTGATAACTTGAAAAGGGTTTTATCGCAACCAAACTACGTTGTATAGTGGCATGATAGATTAACTGTGTCCACAGTAAAAAATAAAGACGAAAAGTAAAAAGGTCGTATACAGCTCTTAAAATTGCTCAATGTAAGTAGAAGCGGCTTCTTATGTTTACGTATCACATATTTAATTTTTTTTTTATTATTACCAATGGTGGCAAATGAGCAACCGGCACACTTGATGGTAAATGATACTACCGCACATGGACCTTGGCAATACTAGGGGCATAGTTAGGCCGTTGCCTACCGTGTAGAAAATACTGTTCTTAAACCTCGTTTAAAGAAGGACATGTCAGAGTGTCCGGGAAATACAGCAGCAAGTAGTTCATTTCAGAGTGCACGTACGTGGGAGAAATGCTCGCTGGAAAAGTACAGTTGAACACGTAACGTTTCCAGTTTTAAATCTGCAATATCTCCTAAGATAAAGCCTCGGGTTCAAGTCTTGGACCGAAAATAGACTAAATTACTCCTTATACAGGCGGACCTGATAGTTTTGAAGATTTCCGAGGAGAACAGAGAGACAAAAAAAATTAAACTGATTTTTAGGCATAGATATCGTACAAATAACCGTGTAAAAACCTATTATTCTAACATTCAGACATTTTAATTTTATTTATTTGTATATATATAACCGCCATCTTGCTCTTTATTTCCTTTCGATTCGCACTAATATTAATAGTCAATGATAGGTTGCTTTACAGTACTCTTTTAAAAGCCTACAATGATTATAAAGCACTGTTCAGCCATCAGCGATGAAATATTACTCTAGCTTCAAAATTAATTACGTAAAACATTACAATAATATCATATTGCAATTCACTGGATTTTAAAAGGATATGAGCCGCGCGGCCATTTTTCTCGCCAAAATGGCTGCCATTATCGCGAGTAAGTGTTGTTTCCGCGGCAACTTATTTATTTTTATAGGTTTTATTATATACCATTTATTTTGATGCTGTATTACTTTTAAACACCTGGTGTATATCGAATATATAATAATAATGCAATTGACAATCAAAAATAATAGATTAATTCAAAAATTTGCAGCCATCAGCCAGGTCATTTGAAGTCAAACTGTCGTTTATAGAAAAAAAAACGTGTCAAATTAATATTTAAAGTTCTGCTGCAAATTGTAAGTTGAAGTTCTGGTGTATCATTATATAGGAATAAGACTTGTTTTTTTTAATTAACCTTAAGGAGGCGGTAGGTTTGCCTTCCTTTCCTTCATTTTGTTATTACAGTGAATTTTTGCCTTGTATCGCCTATTTTAATCAATTCATCATCATCATCATACATATACCATAGCTCATATAGAAATCCGTATATGTGATGTAAGGCTAAAAGATAAAATTAGGAACAGTGTGATAAGAGCGCGCTGTGGAGTGAACAAAGAAGTAGTGACAAAGATTAAAAAATGTATGTTGGGGTGGGTTGGACATGTAGAAAGAATGAGTGAAAAGAGAATGACGAATCAAGTATACAAAGCAAGTGTGAGTGGGATGGTTGCTAGAGGCGTTCCTCTCCACGCGGTACGTTTCTGGATCAAATTGGAGATGTACTGGCAGCGTTAGCAACTTGAAGTAGACTGACTATCGTACCAGGGGCGTAAAATTATCGTATATGGATCGAAATTATCGTATTTTTTAGGATAATGTCTATTATAGATAAATAAATCATATAAATTGTAATATTGATATGCATGCAAGTACTCTATAGTTTATCTTTTTTAAACCACCGCTGTCAAATCAACAGAACACTGAAACCCAAATGTTTTACACGTGGTAGTATTGGTAGATGCTATACTAACCAATAAGAAAGCGTGTACAGCAGGCGCTGGATAAAGTTACAGTATCGGCAGTGGTGAAACTTATCAGAGCGGATCGTAAGAACCAATAGGAATAGAGAACTTGTATTTCCCGGTATTTTCCCAAGATTTTATTGGACAAAATAAAATCATGCTACTGCGATTTAGACTATCAGCGCATGAGTGAAATAATATAAATTCTCAAATTTTGCATCATGATAGAAATTATCGTACAATCTGCGTACGATAATAATATGCTATCGTACATCGTACGTAGGCACAAAATTATCGTATGTGTACGATAATTATCGTACGGTTCCGAACGCTGTGTGCTGGTGAAAAGTCATGTCAGAGTACGCGAAACCGTAGAGAATGCATGAAGACTTTTATGAGTGTGAGTGAAGCGATGCAAGTATGTCAAGATCGTGGCTTGTGGCAATCCGTAGTCTTTACCTACCCCTTTGGGAAGCAAGTGTGGGGCAATGTATGTATATCTGTCGCTACTCGTAAATCATTATTTATTCAAAACCTAAAATGTAACGTTAAGAATAAATTGACCTAAAAGACTATGTCTCTATTTATTCTTTTGGGTAATAATAAATTGATTGTCTGTATATAAAAGCGCTTTATCACTTTTACGTACATATTTGCTTATTTTCTTATAAAATGCTATGATAATAACCAATGATTATGCCGACCTCATTTTACGACCTAAGAAACTGTTTTATCCTACAATTAGTTTCGCTTTTCTTCTTTATACGTATGACCCACACTGATCTAATTTAGTAATGATAGACTGGATTTTCAGTAGGTGCGAGCGTCAAGTCCCACTTATTATCGTCATCTCAGTTAACTTAAATGGACAAAGGAGAAAAAATTACCTACTATACCACGCTGGTCAGACGTGTTCACATAGTGTTTTATGTCGAATTTTTCTTCCCTTGCATAGATATTATCTGCATATCATATCACTTAGACGTCTTTTATGATTCCATGCCATTTCCAACACTCGCCGAAACTCACTAACATGAGTAATACTATAGTATACATACATAGAGTAATACTATAGTATTACTCTATGTATGTAACATAGAGTAATACTATAGTATTACTCTATGTTAGTGAGTTTCGGCGGGAATATGGAAGTGTCATGTTACGCTCTTGAATTATATTCATTTTTTAGTGTTTTAAGTGTTATGTAGAATAATTATGCTGATATTTTATGTTTTTTTTTTTTATTGCTAACGGTGGCAAACGAGCAAACAGTGAACCTGATGGTAAGTGTTGCTGCCGCTCATAGACCTTTACAGGGTCGCTGCCTACCGTGAAGAAAGTGAAGGAAGCGTGAATGCGTGCATTGAGGCTCGGTGATACCAAGGGCACCACCAAAACCCTCCACACACAAACACCCTCAGAAAGTTGGGCTTCCGGCTCTCTCGCTCACCGAACGAAGCGCAGTAACAAATTGCTACTACTCAGACGTCGATTTTCTGCGAGAGTGTGGTACTGCCCCGGACGGACCGGCCCGCGGCTGTAGACAGATAATTGTCGACAGTGTGGTCCTACCACTCTTTATGTACAGTTAAGGTGCTGAAGTGCAGTGAATATGATATAATAGTGGTTTACGTTTATTTTCAAATTCTATTGAAATTTACTGAGAAGTCAGTAATTTGGTTTTCAGTACCCAATTAATGGTAACGTTTTAACTTACTGATGAACGATGACTTAATAGGCTATTCTATTTACAGAAAGATTAAATAATATATGAAAAAAAATTAATTTTTTTTTTTTGGGCGGGTTACGATCGACGCACTCCTTGCACCACTCCGTCCGGGGCGACAGAGGGGCGTAAACACGCACACCCGTAACCCACCCGTATAGCACGTTGCCTTCGTCGTTGGATCGACCACGGGTGCAGAGTTCCTTGACTTCAGTGGTTGACATGAGGAAAAAAAAATACAAGACTTGGCTTTATGGATTTCGTTCCTTTTGGCTGTCTGAAAGGTCAAACAGAACCAAAAAAAATTATACATTAGTTATTAGTGAAATACCGCTTACTCAATATACAGAAAATACTGTAGCAGAAAAGTAAATTTAAATGAATTATGGTAGAATGTCGACCACTTGGCAACACTAGTATGTTCTAGTTTGAACAGTTCATAATACAATTGGTTCAAATCTATCAATGCGCAAAGGTCGTCTTACCAATCAAGTTTGCATCAAAGTAAAATAACAGCTATTTGATTGGTTTCCTACCAACTCAAATACTGAGTTATTAATTAAATTTAACAGGCTAAATTATTACATTATTTCGCTGTAGAAATAAATGATTTGGGATTGCCGGAGTAAGAATACAATTCTCTACTCCCTATCTTACGCGTCGGTGTTGTAAACAACGACTAAAGTATTTAATGCGCATATATCATTTAGGCAAGAGAGGGAAAACTCAAAATAAAATCTTATACCAATCCGTCTGACCAGGTAAGGCCAATTTTCTTTCTATTGTGGAGGAGGCTCGGGCCCAACATTCTGACGTATATGGCCTCATAAGATATGAATTGGGATGTTACTGGATTTTTATGGTTTTATAACTCTATGGTTGATAGAATCTAGCATCTTTATATATATAATTCTTCTGTCCGTGTATATGTGACTGAATTCCTCCTAGACGGCTGGACCGATTTTGATGATTTATTATGTGTTGCAACAATTTTGAAAATGATTTCGATTAAAAATTGGACCAATTAGATGGTGCTGTGATCGATTTCAAAGAGAATTTATTTTATTTTTTTAGGTTAGAACAGAACAGCGTCTGTTGGCTCAGCTAGTATCATATGACTAACGGACCTTAAAGATGCTAAAAAAGTTAAATTAAAAGTTTTTAAGCTTCAAATAGAAATAGCTAATAGGTACATGTGATATGACAAAATCTCTGACCTACTATACCACGCTGGTCAGACGTGTTGGTATAGGGTTTCATTTCGTTTTTCCTTCTCTTGAATCGATTTTGAGGTGTTATGCGTATGCTGACCGAGTAAGAATATAATTCACCACTTTTGCCCGTGGATGTCGTAAAAGATGACAAGGGATTAAATGTACATATAATATCTACACAAGAGAAGGAAAACTCGAAACAAAACCCTATACTAACACGTCTGACCAGCGTGATATAGTAGGTCCATTTCCCTCCATATGTGGAGGAGGCCCGAGCCCAACAGTGGGACGTGTATGGGCTGAGATGTTGATGATGATGCATCGATGCACCACTTGGTGCCACTTTTGACCCTTCTATAACTCAAAACCTCTTTAACTTAAACACACATAAAATTACGTGTGTTTAATTATATCCATAAGGACATCTAGAAGCCCAAATTTTATGAAGCTAGCTCAAACGGTTATAAAGATATGAAGGTCAAAAAGTTGTAAATTTTAGTACTGACTGATTGACATATAATACCTAAACCTAACCTACTTCTAGATGACCTAGAAGGATGAAATTTGGTATCCAGCTCAGTAATTCTGTGTAAGCGTTGGAAAAAATCTAAAAATTAAAAAAAAAATAAAAAATAGGGGAGTCCCCATACAAAAATTTGTTTTTTTAATTGTAGCGTTGAAACTGTTACAACGTTACAAGCAGACATTTGAAACTATCCCAATATATGTATTATATTATATTTGCTATATAACAGAAATATAAAAATAAAGTTTAACATTCAAGAGAATGTAGACAATAGCGATCAAAAGAACGCCATGACAAAGAAAGCCATGCAGCGGAAATGCAAGAAAAACATGAAATCTCAATACCTGCCTAGTTTTCTTTACAAAAAGTAATGATATCCCACCAAAAACATAAATGTAAAAAAGGAGAGCCAAGTTCAATACAAAAATTATACTTGGCTGTGAGCTTCGCCGCAAAAAGAATGGAGATCTAAATGAGTGCCAAGTTCTATGCAAAATCCAAATATGTATTTATAGGAACAAAATAGCATTATGAACAAGTATTAAACTCTATTTATTTGCTTTATTGGATACCTATAACAATTGCTGTTATTTAAAAAAAATGTGAGATCTTAAAGTAGGTTAGATTTGACTATATATTCTTATTCCGTCACCACACAAAAAATGGTTTTCATATGCACAAGATATCCTTCAGTCATCTTTTACGATACCCAGGGGCAAGAAAGGGGGAGGTGAATTATATTGTTACGCCGTCACCACATGGAATACTAGCAGTGCTTGAGATTAAACCATTCAAACAAACAAACTATGCAGATTTGTAGTCTATACTTTGTACTAATATATAAAGCTGAAGAGTTTGTTCGTTTGACCGCGCTAATCCTAGAAACTACTGGTCCAATTTGAAAAATCCCTCTCAATGTTAGATAGTCCATTTATCGAGGAAGACTAAAGCCTATATAACATTACGCTAAGATCAACATGAGCGGAGCACCAATGAAGAATGTTTCAAAATCTGGGCTTTTTTTTGCTTTTGATAGCTTCCGCTGCGTAAACTTTACTGGCTAAATTTTCGCAAAAATCATGTGTCACGGAATCGTATTATTAAAAAATATTTTTACCTTTTAAGTAAACAAAGTCTTAGGTTAAAGTTAGTGTTAGCCCAAAGTAACTATACCACGTGGGCGAAGTCGCGAGCAGAAGCTAGTAGAAATATATAATTACATCTCCATTTAATGTCCAAACACACTAGTTGATTTTCGCTTTATGGTCAATCAGTTTGATGGCACACAACTTGATTACTTGACCTCACACTACTGAACTTAAGACCTAAATTAGTTTTACGTCCGGTCATAAATTTCTTTGAGAAGTTTCTCACTCGAGAATACGTAGAAAAATATGGTGGAATAAAAATTTAATTCTCTTAGTCGCAGTAGCAGTAAGCTGTCTTAAAATGACGCTAGGAAATCCCATAGCGTTTTACGCAGACGTCTCGAGTCTGAATCCGGGACACACGTAAATAACTATTATCAGGTTTTTCTATGAGAACATTCCATCCATCCATCCATCAGCCTACAGACGTCCACTGCTGGACATATGTCTCCCCACGAGAATGCCACTCGAAACGGTCCTGTGCTACTTGTATCCAGCGGTTCCATGCGACATTGAGAATGCCGTCAGTCCACCTAGTGGGGGGTGTCCTACGCTGTGCCATCCGATTCGTAGTCGCCACTCAAGAACTTTTCTTCCCCAACGGTTGTCGGTTCGACGAGCAATGTGGATAAACAGGATAAACATTTTCATTGGTAATATACAAGATTACAAGTCAAAACGGTTCTGATTACATAATTGTCATTTATATAGAATTAATGTCATTACAATAATTTAACATTTAATATTTAATAAAAAAAAGGAAAAATAAATAAAATAAAAATAAATAGAACAGGTTATTCACAATTGATAATTGACCTATTCATTAATTCGTCAATCGTATAAAAGGCATTTTGAGTGAGCCAGCGCCTGAGTTTGGTTTTAAACACTGTTTGAGTAGCAGCCGAAGTAACTGTCGCTGGCAATCTGTTATATATTTGAGGGACCCCATGGCCTACCCATTGCCATTTCAACGTGCTAATTCTGCGGGCTATGTCGGTTACACCCGTTCTTTTGCGGATTTCTGTGTTTCGGATTTTATCACGAGAGAAATACCAAGCATAGCCCTCTCCATAGCACGTTGAGCGACTTTGAGCTGTTTTATGAGGCCGATATTTAGAGACCACGTTTCAGTGCCGTAAGTCATCGCTAGTAACACACACTGGTTATAAACCTTTGTTTTTAGATACTGCGGCATATTTACAATGAGAAGATTACTTTTTTTATATCTGTTGGTGTCAAACGAGCAAATAGCACACTTGATAAGTGATACCACCGCTCATAGACCTTTACTAGGGCGCTGCCTATAGTGAAGAAACTGAAAGGAGTGTGAATGTGTGCAAAGAGGTTCGGTGATACAAAAGGCCCCAAAACCTACCACACGCAAACATCCTCAGAAAGATGGATTTTCAGCTCTCTCGCTGTGAAGCGCAGTAACATATTACTACTACTCAGACGTCGATTTTCTGCGAGTGTGTGTGATTATGAGCGACTGGTCCGTGGCTGTAGACAGATGACTGCCGCCAGTGTGGTCTTACCAAATAACATTTGCAAGTATCGATATATTTTATTTATTATATATTTGTAAAATTTCTGCTATTTGGTGCAGGCAGGCTACGAATCTACTGTCAACCCAAACCCAAACTTAAATACCCCGTGAGTGTTGTAAAGACGCCTAAAAGTTTTATATAGGCCTAGGGCTCTTTACCTGATGTCGTCTTGTCAACAATTATATTTCAATTATGGTAACGTCAGACAGGCGACCAGTCATAACTTATTGTCAAAACTAAGTAAGAGATGCACATATTGCATCGATCTCAAGTAATTTGGGATAAAAGCCAGATGATGATAATGATTGCATATTAAATTTGTAAAACATTATTTTTCACAGCCAGTCTATTTAGGATCGTTCAGCGTTCTACTATTTACGTTCCCAATAAAGTCAAGTCTGACATAGGTTTAAAAGGAATTGCCAGTCCGTCAACCAAAACCATAGCCTTAATCAAATCTAATGCTAGAGTTAGGCCTAGTAATGTCATAATGAACACGCAAGTTCTGCTGCCCAGCTCTTCGTTCCCTGCCAGTCTCTTATCCATTTGACTGAAGTCATGTGCGCATTCAGCTAATATAATTTCCATTTTAAATAATGCCATAATAAACATTTGAAGAGCTCTGCTGCTCTTACTCTACTATTTTACTGAAGTCATGAGCGCAGTCAGCTGATATGATTTCCATTGTTATAGTCCATAAAATATAGCTTGATCTCTGTGACAGATGTCAACAAAACCAACGAAGTAAGTTTGAACGAGCGACATGTTTACAATTTCATTTTGTATCAAATATATTTTCATTCTTTTTGTACCAGTTTTATTGCAACTGAATTGTAATATATTATAAATATAACAATATTAATATTCATGCCTAAAATGTACCTCGTAAGTACTGAAATACCTAGTAAACATTTTATACATAAATGACGCTTACGCACGTGCAAGGTCATACTGGATTGAAAATAAAAAGAGATGGGGCAGTCGATATACGTAAATCGATAACCGATCTTTACTAAATTATTCATAAAAGAAATAAACCCAATACAGTACCTATATAAAATTTTCAACATATTTTTTACAATTAAAACAGACAGTTACATTATAAAATACATAAATTGAATTAATTAAACATTAAAAAACTACTTTTTGTCTCAGAGTAAATGATAATATTATGTACTCATTATTGTCAATAAACTAGACATATTTATAAAACAGTCGTAATTGATCGATTGATCTAACGACTGTCCCTATTTGGCAAAAAATGATAAATGTTCTAGCAGGAACGCTCCAGTGATGACGATAATAGTGACCTAGACCTTGATTGCCTTGAGCTTTTGAATAATTAAAACAGTCAAAAAACAGTTTTGTTTGAAATAAACTCAAAAAGATTTTCATTGATTGTATTTTAATTATAATAGAAAATAACAATTATAAAAATAAAGAGTTTTATTGATAAAAAACTACGGACTTTATCGTACTAACTGTCACAGAGATCATCCTATATTTTACGAACTATAATGCCTACGGGGTTATTATAAGAAGCTTTTTATAATAACGTTTACAAAGAATTTCAGATCATATATATATATATATATATAATGAGCAATGTGCTGTGTGGTAGCGGCTTCGAATACTACCAACCCTTGCTTTGCTCGTGGGTGTCGTAAAAGACGACTAAGAGCCCTAGATTGACCCGGACCAACTCCATCTGGTACCATTTGGGTCAACGATTACATTCCCAAGGAGGGTTGACGTCAGGCAGGCGGCCGGTCATAAAAGTCATTGCCGAAACTTTTTGCAATATGTCAAAATAGATGACATATTGCGTCGACCCCAAATAATTGGGATAAGAGCAAGATGATGATGATGATATATATAATAAGCAAGTATAGTTTTCCGTGTAGTAACTAATTAAGAATATGATTCACCAACCTCTGTTCTGCCCATGTGTGTCGTAAAAATTGAATAACGAGTACAATAATATACATATAACATTTGTGGATGATAAGGAAAAATCGAATCGAAAATCCATTTATCTTGTATATATTTTGTTAGCGTGAGATGGTAGGCCTTTTCCTTTGACATTATAGAATAGACCCATACCCTATGGCGGGATGTATATGACCAGCTAAAATCTTAGAAGAAACTATTTGTAGATTTATTCTATGCAGTAAGAAATCTATTTTAAAATACTACGCCACTATGAAATACTCATAATTTCAAATACGCTAAATAAATTTAAAAAAATAAACCAACTTTATATATGATTATCTTAATATATATTAATCACAAAACCGATTTAATATAACACCTAACTTTTAGCAAATCTATAAAACGTACCCTCGATTTCACCGGTTTACGAAATGTCTAAATTTCTTTACAAACTTTAAATTGTCTACAGAGATATTATTTGAAGTAAAAAATCTAATATTACAATATCAACGAGGCCGAGGCTTGCTGAGAATTTCGTCGCATATTAACATCAGTGTAATGTAACAAGAAAGTTCTTAAAAGCTCAGCGAGATGTTAAGTAAAGCGGATTATGTAATTATGGACTCCATATTGCTGTTCCCGTGGTAAGTTTTACTTTGTGCCTAAAAAGTTTTATTTATAAAATAATAATCCTCTGGGTCTTTATTATACCTAAGTGACAATGTTTATTTTTTTAACATGTTTGTTCATAGTAAATTAAAATTAATTAATATTATAAATGCGAACACTTTGCTTTTTTGTCACTTTTCACGCCAAAATCACTAAACCGAACACACTCGGATTCCAAATAATAATTTGTGGATCGCATAAAGTATTGTCCCGCACAGGAATTAAACCATTGACACAAGTACAGTATAACGGTACCTTAACCGCTACGCTATCTATGTAGCCATATTTATTCGCTATGTAAAAATTTAATTCTTTGTATAGATCACGGTTTTAAAATTACTTAAATTTCTTAAAAAATACAGTGTATCTACTGATAATTATTCAAGATTAGGAAGATTAGCAAGATTTGCTATACAAAATGATACATTAATAGTGGTAGAACCACACTGTTGACAAGTTGTCTGTCTACAGCCGCGGGCCTTTCTGTCCGGGGTAGTACTACATTGAGCAGAAAATCGACGTCCAAGTAGTAGCAATTTGTTACTGCGCTCGAGTGCGTTTACGTGTGGCGGGTTTTAGTTATGTGTTCAGTATCATTGCACCTCATTGCATGCATTTACACTCCCTTCACTACCTTCTATGAGCGGCAGTATCACTTACCATCAAGTGTGCTGGTTGTTGGTTTGCCACAGTCTATCAACTTAGCTTATCATCATCTATAGCTCATACATTCCCCAATTGCGCTTCTAGCATTCTCCACAGTAGGCTAGCAATTAAGCTATTATATTAATAGCATATAGGTTCATTTCGAGTTTTTCATCTCTTGCAGTGATGTTATCAATTAAGTCGTCATTTACGTCTATCCACAAACAAGGAAGGTGTTGTGACCAATATATTCCTACTACGATGAAACATCTTTGTATAAAAAATAATACTTAATAAAAAAATCATATGTATAAGAACTTATACAAAGGAAACCCACGCATAAATGTAATTGAATTTTGCATTTTCAGTTATTGCAAGCGAGCTTTGAAGCAGCTTTATATTCAATTTTAAATTGTTTTTAAACTCTACTGAAATTTGTTATTTTATATTTTACCGCGCAGTCATGTAGAAAGAATACAATTCAGCTTAGCGGTGGATGTCGTAAAAGGTTAGGGCATTATAATATGCAGGTAACATCTATTTAAAAGAAGGAAAGCTCGAAGTAAAACTCTACACCAACAGGTCTGGTTAGCATGATATCATTCGGGCAACCACTGACGAAAAAGAACTCGGTACCGATAGTCGGCTCAATGTCGAAGACGACGTGCTACGGGTTGGTCATGGGGCCGCCTGCCGGCCCTCTGTCGCCCCGGACGGAGCCTGCGGCAGGTGCGCTGGCCGTGGCCCACCCCCCAACAAAAAGAAAAACATGATATAATAGGTCAAATTTCCTATTATTGTGGAGGAGTGGATGTGAGTGAATGAGTCCAGCAGTGGTATGTATATGAGCTGAGATGATAATATTTTAGAATACTTTTTTAAGAAGTAACGACACCCTGCACGAAGGCAATAATCTTAATTTTGCGGGCGATTTTACAAACATATAATTTAAAATACATAAATTACATCCATACTGAATACCACAAAAGAGTCGACATTGGCATGGTAGGTTGATCTAAGCAGGCATTTATTTGTACAATAACTTATTTTTTTATTTCTTTACATTTTCTCGTTGATGTAAAATCTAAATCTTGCTGGTTAGTTTACAAGAAAGTGATTTAGTATTTGCGCTTGAGATCACCTTAATTTAGGCCACGGGTGATTATTTAACTTATTCTTTTAACATGTTTGTGAAAAATGTTGAAGCTCTCACTGTGTCGGCAGAGTAGGACGTTTCAACGGTAAATCATTCATCGTAACTGCTATCCGTTTGTGGAATTAGTGTTGCTCAAATGCAAGACCAAGACGAGACTTGGACTAGTCTTGGTCTTGGTCTTGCAACATCACACCTGGTCTCGTCTTGGCCTTGGTATTGCGCACTCAAGTCTTGGTCTTGGTATTGGTCTTGCAGCAAGAGTCTCGCAAAGTCTTGCGGGTCTGGCAGTTGGAATAACCTAAGTCATTTATGAAAAATCCAACCAGATTAATCAAATATCATCCATCTATCCATTTATCCATCGGCTAGCCTATAGTCCACCATTGAATATAACCCTTCATCATCATTTCAGCCTATTGCCGTCCACTGCTGGACGTAGGCCTCCCTCATATTGCGCCACAATGTGCGGTCCTGTGCCGCCTGCATCCAACGACGCCCAGCAACTTTCACTAGGTCGTCGGTCCACCTAGTGGGGGGGCGTCCTACACTGCGTCATCCGATGCGTGGTCGCCACTCGAGAACCTTTCTTCCCCAGCGGTTGTCGGTTCGTCGAGCGATGTGGCCTGCCCATTGCCACTTCAGCGTGCTAATTCTTCGTGCTATGTCGGTTACACCCGTTCTTCTGCGGATTTCTGTATTCCGGATTCTATCTCGCAGAGAAATCCCGAGCATAGCCCGTTCCATAGCACGCTGAGCGACTTTGAGCCTTGATATGAGGCCTACATTTAGGGACCACGTTTCCGTGCCGTAAGTCATCACTGGTAACACACACTGGTCGTAGACCTGTGTTTTCAGACACTGAGGTATGTTGGACGAGAAGATCCTCTTAAGTTTCCCGAACGCTGCCCAACCGAGTTGGATTCGTCGGCTGATCTCTTTCTCGAAATTGGATCTACCTAACTGGACTGTTTGTCCTAGGTAAACATAGTGATTGACAACTTCGAGAATCGCATTGCCAACTAGGACCGGTACAGGAATGACATGGGTAACAATATAACCCTTACCACTGGAAAAAATTACTATCCTATTCCCCTGGTGTTACATTAGAGAGCAGTACTACTCCTATAGCAAAGGAAGGCATTTCGACCCTGTTTTCTTAAGACGTCACCACACGGGGCAGTTGATACAATAAATTTTATGTCATTTTAAATATTTTTATAATAAGTGGGTGTGTTTATATATCCCTTCCAGTTAAGTGGTATGTATCTATTGTATTTCCAGTTCAGTTACTAAGACTCTGGATACTTGAAAAAACCTGTTGCTCTATTGCCTATATAAATACTTTGGCCACTGCGATCCATGTGGCGCTTACTATATTATTTATTGAAGAACATATAAAACTGATTTAAAAATTTCACGGTTTTAATACTTGTTGGTTTTATAAAAAAAACTATCAACCCTAGAAAATAAAATATAACCTAAGTTACTCCGAGAAGATATGGCTAATAACAATAGATCGTATTTATCGTCACTGTTATAGACAATTTTAAATGAGAGCTTGTAATAGCGACAACGAAATACTAGTAGCGACTGTTATATGACGATATATTATCTTATAAACAAAACTGAATACTATATCGCACCTAGTAGCAGCCTCATCATTCATCATTTCAGCTCATATACGTCTTACTGCTGGGCTCGATCCTCCTCCACAATAGGAGAGAAATTGACCTACTATACCAAAGTGGTCAGACAACAACATCCAAGGGTAAGAAAGAGAGTGATGAATCGTATTCGTACTACGTCCCTACACGGTAAATTATTATATTGCGATCTTTATGTATGCATACCGATATACGCATAATAGTTCTTTTTGCGAGTCTGGGTGTTATTTATGTAGATTAATTGTAGGCATATTTCTATGTCCAACAGTGCACGTCGCTGGGCTAATGAATAAATGGATATGTAAATATAATGAGCAAGAGCACTCTCGTGTGAAACCCTGTCAAGGCTAACTCACAGGGTGACGATTATGGTATTTTTATCCGTAAGCCTTTCCGGAGAGTAATTCTGAAAATCCAAGACCAACATTGGGCATTGATTGGCCAATAAATGGATATCTCAAGACTGTTTTGACTTGCCGTGTAGTCACGGAGTAAGAGTACAATTCATCACCCCCTATTTTACTCGTGATTGTCGTAAAAGACGACTAAGGGCTATAATATATGTATAACATCGGTATAAACCCTGTACCATCACGTCCGATCACCGTGGCATAGTATGTCAATTTCCCTCCTATTATGTAGAAGACACGAGGCCAACAGTTGGATGTGTATAAGCTGAAATGGTGATTTGACTTAAATGCAAAACGCGAGACTTGCAGGCTCAGTCTTGGTCTTGCTCAAGTCTTGCAGGGCCAGTCTTAGTCTTGGTCTGGCAAAAATTAAGCGGTCTTGGTCTTGGTCTCGGTCTCGCATTTCTCGCAAGAGCAAGACCAAGACTGCAAGACCAAGACTTTTTTGGGCAACACTATGTGGAATGAACTGCCGAAAGAAATAAGGCAGGCTGAATCCCTAGAAATCTTTAAAAAAATGGTGATGACACACTATCTGGGACTGTAATATTTACATTGTTAGTCATTAAATTCTATATATTATTGTTTCTATTATTGAAATATGTATTTAGTATATTTTATTATAAATATTTAAGTAAGTCTTAAGTAAGTATAATAGTATATATGTGTGTACTTATATGTATGCATATGTTTAAATTATTAATTACTTAATATATAATTTATTATAGATTTAATTATTCTATAAGTTACACTAACAACTACCTTTCTTTCCTATGCTAATTCTATCCAAAGGGTGCCTAGAAGAAATTGCTTATAGCGATAAGGCCGCCCATTGTACTGTATCTTATATATTAAGCTCTTTTGCAATCAATACTATTGTACAATAAAGTGTATAATCTGAATAATATGAAAAAATATATATTATAATCTGAAAAAAAAAATCCTGAATAAACCTACAAGACTATAGAAATATAATTAATCATTATAATATTATATTATATCTTTATATATAAATTTCTTTTAATTAGGAGCCAAAACTTATTCAAATAAACCGCTGTCAGTAGGTAGGTGCCCAGAATGCTAGCAGCATTGCCGCGTTGGATGGCAATGCTTAACCTCTGTGCCAAGTAAAGCCCAGCATTCCGGTCACGTGTCACTTCATTAAGGCGCTTATTTAATTCTTTAAATATATTATAGGCCCCAGGCCGCCACGGTCCCAAAGCTTCCACCCCAAAAGGCTCAAATATGTATACACTGTCTAGAGTACAGTATTTGCGCCTTTTGAGGTTCTCCGCTGATTCAGCCGCCGCTCCAGGCTTATTTTCAGGTCCGGGAAGATGTGACGGCGCTAGGACAAGACTATAGTATGTCAAAATCACTTCTATTATGGAGGAGACTCGACTCCAATAGTGGACACATATGAGCTAAGATGATGATCATGAGTGAGTCTTTGTATATAAGAGTTCTATTTAATATTTTCGAAATTATGTTTCTCAAAAGAGCGTAAGTTGAGCCTCCGCCGCAGTTGCTTCCACGCTGGTCAGACTGACTGGTATAGGGTTTTATTTAGAATTTACTTTCTCCTTCATAAATGTTATTTCCATATATCTCTTAGTCATTTTTTACAACATCCACGGGCATGAGAGGGATTAGTGAATTTAATTTTTACAGCGTCACCACATGGAAAATCGGTTCTTATGAAAGTAATAATAGTAATAAAACCCTTTGGTATAGTTGTTATTTTACCAAGAGACTAACTCGGAACTCGGCGAAATTTTATATGGTATCTTAGGTTCTTTTGACATAAAAAATTGTATCTCAAGGTTTATATGAAAGCCAACAAATCGTAGAGCAGCTCATGGCGAGCTGAATATGAGTGGCAACACTACTGAATGCTCCAGTCCATGCTCCATCGAGTTTTCCTTCTCTTCTTCGTCTCAGCTCACACACGTCACATTGCTGGACTCCAGCCTCCTCCCCAATAAAAGGGCAATTGACCTACCATACCATGCTGGTCAGATATGTTGGTATAGGGTTTTATTTCGAGTTTTGCTTCTCTTGCAAAGATGTTATCTGCATACTACACTTCTTAGTCGTATTTTACGACACCGACGGTCAAGGGTGGTGATGAATTATATTCTCTATTATGGAGAAACCTAACGCTCCTCCTATAACTGAATTTATGAAATTGCTCCGCAAAGTAAGCGATGGTAAAATATTGTATTCTTAATCCGTTGTCACATATGACACAAATCCGTAAATGAAATTTCTTTAATGGTATAACTTATGATACAACAAAATGCAACACAAATATCTCTATAATGTCCCATAATATTACTACCGATCCCTAACTAAAATTTAGCGACGTCACGTTCGTGTAATAAAGGGTTTTGGAGCTTCAATGTAAGATGATCTATTGCTTCAGACACGCCACGGTCCCACGTACTTGGATGCTTACAACGTTTAAGCAATAGATTGTCGGATAATAGAAGTAATCTGTTACTCGTCTAAATTCAGGTATAGACGTATACATGATTGATGATTTAAATATTTCAATATTAACGATACGAACCGAGTTTATGATTAATTTAGTAGTGAAAATAATAAATAATCATTGTCACCTTTTTACAGTTCACTGCTGTGACTTATTTACACGGTAATTCTTTGGTAGGCTTATTTCTATAAATCTTCAGTGGTCGGACGGATGGAATACCCTTACGGAGTACCTTCTCCTCTCGATGTGCCCCCCTCGGGGATGTCGTCACCGTCGCGTGGTCAGCCTCTCTGTGGGTGCCGGACTAAATCCCTGGTTCAGTCATCCGCGGCCTCGGCGAGGGCGGCATTAGACACAGGTACTCGCGCCTGCGCCGCCTGAGTCCTAAAAGCCTATGGCATGCTGTCTAACTAGGGTGAATAGACAATTTCTCTTAGGTATTGTGGAGCAGAGTCGTGTTCAACAGGTTAATGAATATGAACTAAAATGGTGGTAGCAAGTGACCGCGGCAGTAAGATGTTTGTTTTTTCAGGGAGCGCTGCTATTATTCTTCTGGTAAATCCTTTGTCCAGTTTTGAAATTCCCATGGGTATTCGTGGAAGTAATGGTATTACCTTACTACGCAAGGATGGCTTAGAAAATAATAATTTCCTCCGTTTTGATGAATTAAGAAAGGAATACTTACTACTTTATACATGGCGTAATGTTCAAATAACCTATCGTGCCAATGTTGTGGATTGGAATTCCATAAATTCTCTGTGCGATCCATAAATTATTAATCTGTGTATGGATGTTATATGTCTCTGTTAGTTATGTATTCGTAAAAGCCCCCGTAATTCAAGGACATTTTACATAAAAGCGGGTATTATGTATAAAAAGAATCCCTTGAGAATTTTATAAATCTGACTAAGAGAAGAAGAATGGAACTCTTCTGGAAGACTTGTCCAACTACGTTTGTAGGCCCCTGACAAGTATGATTATGACATTTTTTTTAATTTACTTATGTAATAAACTTTATCCAAAAATTAACAATGATGGTCTTAATGCCAGAGGCATTCTCTATTAGTCAACTATAGCAGAGATAAAAGGTAGGTGCATATTCTGAGTAAATTATATATATTATTTTGTAAGTAAAATTGAAAATTTTGAATAATCCCTCAAACATCAAAATAATAAAAAAGAAGTATTACCTTCTCTTTAACAGGAATTATCAATTAATTGTCAATAGACCGCCCTATAAGAAGGTGTAAGATAGTTATCGCCACCGTTGGCAGGCTGTCATGAGTTTAAGCGCTACTTCCAAATTCCCCGTTGGCCCAATTTTTACCACTCGCTTAAGAAATCTTAGGAAAAATCGATATTGCTTAGCAAAAATCCGAAACATACTCTGGCTTAATACCTACGTTGTAATTACTGACTATTATGAAAGATGACTTGAAACTCTATAAAAGTTAAATATCGTGCCAAAAACTGTTTGATGATTCTGCGGCTATTAGAAATTAATGAATGTTCTTTAAATGCCAGACTTATCCAAAGTCTTACAGTCGCTCAGCGTGCTACGGAGATAATTCGTAATACGGAAATTAGTAGAAGAACGGGTGTAATCTACATATCCCAAAGAATTTGCACGTCGAAATTACTATGGGCATGCTACATCGTTCGTCGAATTGACAGCCGTTGAAGAAGAAAGGTTCTCAAGTGGTGATCACTAATCGGACGATGCAGCATAGAAAGACGCTCTACTAGGTGGATTGACGACATCATAAAAATCTCAGGGAACTGTAATATAGAAGGGGCAGGGGATTATTCTGAGTAACATTTTTGTTGGGAGACCTATGTCTAATAGTAGACGTTTACAATATTTTTAATTTCTAAATAGAGACATTCAGACAGTTTTATTTTAAGTTTACCTTTTCTTGCATAGCTGTTATATGCATATTTATTTCCTTAGTCGGCTTTTACGATACCCACGGGCAAGGGGGGTATGGTGAATTGTATTCTTACTCTGTCACCATATCGTGAAGAAAAATATGACTTAATTAAAAGGCGATCTCCTTATTTATTAATACGATTTTATTAATACGCTTTTATTAGCTTCAGACGTATGTATGTTAGTATGTAACGGAATTTTTGAACATGATTTTGACCCCCTTCAAAACGTCGGGTTAACTCGAAATTTGGCATACTTATTGAGGACCGATGACAATTCAATATTTTAAACAGTTTGACCCGTTATCCTTACTAATCAGGATAATCAGGATTAGCAAAAATTCAACTAAAAATGAAAAATAAATAATAGTTCAAAATAATAAAAAAAAAATACGCTTTTAAAGAAAATCCCACTAAAAAATAGAAAATAAATAATAAAAGAAAGCGTGGGGTGCTTTTTAAGATATTATCAAAATGATAATCCTTCTACTCATATCTGTCAGTAAAATATTTATAGCTATTGACAACATGCATGCACCCCACGCTTTTTTTACAATAAAAAATATTTTTTACACAAAAATCTTAATTCAAATTTAAAAAAATTATTTTCTATTTTTTAGTTGGATTTTCTTTACAAAGCGTATTTTTTTAGTTTTTTTGAACTATTATTTATTTATATAAATGTCAAGCAAATTACATTATTACGAGGCAACTTTGAAACAAATCACCTTTCATACCAATTTAATGAGGGTTTACACAACCTGTAGCAGGTGCGCCAGATCTCGTATAATCCTATATTGATCCGATTACATTCACGTCCAGCGATTGTCTGCTAAATTATTTACACATCGAGAACACTTATTCAGAGTTATATGATTTAGAAATTAAAAACGTTAATCGTTAAGACTTAATGGTTATTCTGACAGTAGAAATATCAGTAAATCTGAAATAAAACTATTTTCAGTGTTTTTATCACGTTTTTATTATCGCATCCGATAAAATGTGTAGTTTTATTTACAACTAGCAACCCGCCCTCGCTTCGCTTCGGTTATATTCGTTTTACCCACGTAGTTCCCGTTCCCGTGGGAATACCGGGATAAAATATAGTCTAGTTTACGCCCTGATATTATAGTTTTCTATTGGTGAAAGAATTTTGAAATCGGTTCAGCCGTTTTGAAGATTACCTGGAACAAACAGACAGACAGACAGAGAAAATTTTTTTAATCTGTATTTTAGGCAAAGGTGTCGTGCAAATAACCGTGTGAGCATGAAAAAAGCCTATTATTTTGACATTACAAACTTACTTAACATTATTGGTATAGATGTGTAATACTCAGGTAAACATCAGAAATCATTTTTACTTTTATGAAATAGATGTGATAATTAATTTGTAAAAAGCGTATCATACTTCGTGTGGTGACGGAATAAAAATACAATTCAACATCCCCTGTCGTGTCCATGCGTAAAGGACGACTACCAGTTAAATATGCATATAACATCTTTACAAGAGAAGGGAAGCTTAGAATAAAAACTGTACTTGAGGAGAAATTTCAACTCCAGAAATGGTACGCTTATATCAGCCAAGATGATGATATTAATAATTTGACATTGTATTTTAAAATGCTAAATTATCATTTTTTATTACAATCGGTGGCAAACGAGCAAACAGTACGCTTGATGGTTAAGTGTTTCTGCCGCTTATGTACCTATGCTGGGCTACTGCTGCAACGAGATTCCGTGAAACTAAAGGCATCACCAAAACCCACTCCACGCAAACCCCCTCAGAAAGTTGGGCTTCCGGCTCTCTCGTTCACCGAACGAAGCACAGTAATAAATTGCTACTACTCAGACGTCGATTTCCTGCGAGAGTGAGGTACTATCCCGGACGGACCGGCCCGCGACTGTAGCCAGATAACTGTCAACAGTGTGGTCACATCATGTGTAAATAGTAAGTCATAACTTTCTATAGTAATTTAGTTGTTGTATGACAACTGACAGGCGTAGTATAGTAAGGTAATTGCCCTATAATTGAGAAGGAAGCTTAAGATTATCTGTAGGACATTTAATAGCAAATGTAGGCAATGTATTTAACAATTCTTCTAAATCATTATAATTTGCAATAGTATAATAAGTTCGTTATTTCATTTCAGCTCGTATACATCCCACTGTTGGGCTAGAGCCTCGTCCACAAAGGAAGACAAATTGACCTACTTCACCGCAATGGAGAAGAGAAATTGAAAAATTATACCACGCTGATCAGACGTGTTGGTATAGGGTTAGCTCGAATTTTTCTTCCCTTGCTTAGATGTTATATGCATATTATATCCCTTAATCATTTACGACCACCACGGTCAAGAAAGTAGGTGGGAAATTGTATTCTTAATCTATCACCACCCGGAGAATTTCGTTATTTGTAGTAATACTATCAACCCGTACTCGCTTTGCTTCGGTTTCAGTCGCCTTACCCGCGTAATTTCCATTCCCGTAGGAATATCGGGATAAAATATAGCCTATCTTACTTTCACATTTATAATATAGTAAGGAGAAGGATTATCCCAATCAAGATCTTAACTCTGTTAATCTCAATATTGGGCTTGGTTTCAAACTGACATAAAAATAAAACAACACTTTTTTTATAAAACCCTTCCAATAAAAGTCGCTAAAACCGAAACCTGTTTTAATAGCCGGTAACTGACGCCAGCTTGATAGCCACTCAGGGTGGTTAATGGAGCGTTATCTTAACAAGTGCCCCTCTCCGATGTCACTTTATTACACGGTTATCTTACTCGTCTACGTTTCGGAATCATGTTGACCTTATGATACTAAATATGGTGTTTTTTAAACGACTTCTAATAAGGGGGATCTTTTCAATTCGACTGTTTTGTTTTTTACGTTTGTTGCCTTAGAACTTTTGACTGGGTATACCGATTTTGATGGTTCTTTTTTTATTAGAGTTCTGTACCCAAAGGGTAAGGAACTCTAATAAAAAAGGGACCCTCTTACTAAGACTTCGCTGTCTGTCCGTTCGTCTCTGTGTCACCAAGCTGTATCTCAAGAACTTCGATAGCTAGACAGTTGAATTTTTTACAAATTATATATTTATGTTGCTGCTATAAACAACAGACACTAAAAACAAAATAAAATATTTAAGGAGGAGTCCCATACAACAAACGCAATTTTTTTAGCCTTTTTATAGATAATGGTACGGAACCCTTCTTGCGCGACTCAGACTCGAACTTGGCTGGTTTTATTTGAAAGCTGGTGCTTTCGTGTAGTCCCACGTATAATACTCGCGTAAACATCAGAAATCATTACGCTTCTGAAAATTTAATGATTTTTCATGCTAAAACAACTCAAAAAGCACGCTTGATAAAATAAAGAACGCTGTTCTCATTTTAGCAACACACAGCTTAAAAACCATTAACAAATCGTTCCCATATACATACACATTTCACAATACTCAAGATACCCGTACAAACTTCCCTTACCAATCTCATAAACCTTGAGCGACACCAAAATTGTCTCGCCACGACAATAAGTAGGAAAGTTGGACCCGTATCGGCTATTCAAAGTGATGTCGTAAAGGAAATACTTTGGGCTCGTATTGTGCACTATTTGCCGATATACAAAAGTGGCGTTATCATTGGTAAAAAACATTTTTAGCGAGATAAATACCTCTCATATTGGCTACTATCATAATACCTTCTTATCGAATTTTGACGGGAATGTCAAAATGTCATGTAGCTGATATTGACGGTTAAAGACCTAAGTGTCCTTTTTTTGTTTAATCTCGGATATCTCCGTGACGAATGTTTGCATCAAGTCCAATAAACACTGAAATTGAAGCTGAATAAACAGGCTATCTGTTTCATAAGGTTGCTTTGTCGGAAAAAAAATCCGAGCCCGTGCAGCGCAAAGAAAATATCAAAAATATGAAACAAAAATTTGCCCTGTTTGCCTTCTGATCATGTTGGAACCGTAATTATTAAACAATTTTGTCCACAAAGTCCAGAAACTATGGTCTTAAAGCTTCAAAATGCTTTTTCTTATTTTGCGATACGATCAATTTTTTTTGCTGAAATATAGGCCGTCAAAACTTGGAGCTTTTTTTCATTCCTTTAATTTTTGTGAGCATATATAAAAATAATGCAAATAAAATGCTGTAGTGTAGTGAATATGATATAATAGCGAATTACGTGCATTTTCAGATACTGCCAAAATTCCCAGTGGAAACCGATTTGGTTGTCACCACCAAATCAAACGACTGATTAAAATACGAAAACTAAATACGTGAATAATCAATAATATAAATCAACACTGGCACGTATAATTCATAATATTGTAGCTTCATCATCATCATCTCAGCCCATATACGTCCCACTGTTGGGCTCGGGCCTCCTCCACAATGGAAGGGTAATTGACCTACTATACCACGCTGGTCAGACGTGTTGGTATAGAGTTTTATTTCGAGTTTTCCTTCTCTCGCATAGATGTTATATGCGTTTTATATCCCTTAGTCGTCTCGTACGATCACCCATGGGTAAGATAGGGGGTGGTGAATTGTATTCCTACTCCGTCACCATACGGATATATATATATTGTAGCGTGAAGATATATATTGTAGCTTATTGCCATTTAACTACAGGAGTCACGAAGAAGTACTTTTGCATAGCTAAAAAGCATAATTAGTTTTTTTTTATTTACAATACTCTGCACTAAAAAAATAATCTTTGTATTGCAGAGAAATTTAGAAAAAATATATTTCGATCATCATCGTCATCATCTTGGTGCATACTGTCCAGTGTTGAGCTTTAGCCTCCTTCGCTATAGAAGGGAAATTGACCTACTATACCATGCTTCAAAACAAAGCTCAAAGCCGCTTAGCGTACTATGGAGCGGGCTATGGTTGGGATTTCTCGCGAGATAGAATCCAGAATACGGCAATCTCCAGAAGAACGGGTGTAGCCGACATAGCACGAAGAATTAACACGTTGAAGTGGCAATGGGCAGGCCACATCGTTCGACGAACCGACAACCACTGGGAAAGAAACCGAAACCGGGACGACGCAGTGTAGGACGCCCCCCCTATCAGGTGGACCGTCGATCTGGTGAAAGTTGCTGGGCGTCGTTGGATGCAGGCGGCACAGGACCGCACTTTGTGGCGTAACATGAGGGAGGTCTACATCCAGCAGTGGACGGCGATAGGCTGAAATGATGATGATGATGTTGGTCAGACGGGTTGGTATAGGGTTTTATTTCGATTTTTCCTTCTCTTGTATAGATATTATATGCACGTTTAATCCCTTAGGCGTCTTTTACGACACCCACAGGCAAAATAGAGTGATATATTCTTAGTCCATCACAGGGACAAAGTTAGTAACTTAGTAGTAAATTTTGGATGACTTTTTTCTTATATACTTGTAACAAACACAAAATACTTCAACAATGCCTGAAGCCATTTAACGCTTAGAAATTATGTTCGATGTTGACAAAAACATTTTAGACCAAGTGAAAACATCCTGCAGCTATTAATGTTCTGGCACACCTAACAATATTAGACTGGGCAAATAAACTGATTTCTACTTCGCTTTATGTATTTTTCTACTTTTTAGGGTTCCGTATCCAAAGGGTAAAAATGGGCCCCTATTACTAAAATTTTCTGTCTGTCCGTCCGTCTGTCTGTCACCAGGCTGTATCTTAAGAATCGCGATAGCTAGACAGTTGAAATTTTTACAAATTATATATTTCTGTTGCCGCTATAACAACAAATACTAAAAACAAAATAAAATAAATATTAAAGAGAGGCTCCCTCACACAAATCGCAATTTTTCCTATTTTTTCATAGTTGGTATGGAATTAGTATATAATAATATATAATAATATATTATAGTAAAGGTATGGAACCCTTCGGGCGCGACTCCGGCTCGTACCTACTTAGCCGGTTTTTGTATTTTTCTTAAAAAAATACAAAAGGGCTATAATGTTATTTATCGACATCTCGACTTATGCAGATCCCACTGCTGGGCTCAAGCCTTCTTCCTCTTCAGTAGGAGGGTAATTGATCTTACTATACCGTGCTGGTCAGACAAGTTGGTATAGGGTTTCATTTCGAGTTTTCCTTCTCTTGCACAGATGTTATGTGCACATTATATCCCATAGTCGTCTTATACGACATCCACGGGCAAGATAGGGAGTGGTGAATTGTATTCTTACTTCGTCACCACACGGACGTTTTGGATTATCGTTGCTTAATATATTCTATAAGATCTAAATGTATTTAAATCCTTATGGTTGTGAAGTAATAATATAATAAATTGTTATCCCTTCCTTTCCTAGGAGTGTCGTATTAGCATTAGACATTTTAAATAAAACTATGGATTTTATCTTGTTTGTATTTGATTTTTGATTGCCCGACGTTTCGAACACTTTGCAACGTTCATGGTCACGGGCGGACTAAGATGTCTCACGTACAACAAGTCATCGTTATTACAGAAAAAATATAATTATCAACTCGATTCAGAACGTTGGTTATTAAATTTTTGATACCCACATTTTGATACAAATTTTTTGACAGTGTAAGAAGAAAATGATTCTAGAAAAATTTTCTTCTTACACTGGCAATAAATTTAATTTAATTTAAAATCTGTGTGTTTCGCGTAAACATCAGAAATCATTATATATGCATTATAGTTTAATATATGCTAAAAATACCAAAGATATATAGTGTATGGTAGGACCACACTGTCGACAGTTATCTGTCTACAGCCGCGGGCCGGTCCGTCCAGAGTAGTACCACACTCTCGCAGAAAATCGACGTCCGAGTAGCAGCAATTTGTTACTGCGCTTCGTTCGGTAAGCGAGAGAGCCGGAAGCCCAACTTTCTGAGGGTGTTTGCGTGTGGAGGGTTTTGGTGGTGCCCTTGGTATCACCGAGCTTCAATGCACTCATTCACACTCCCTTCACTTTCTTCGCGGTAGGCAGCGGCCTTGTAAAGGTCCATGCGCGGCAGCAACACTTACCATCAGGTGTACTGTTTGCTCGTTTGCCACCGTTTGCAATAAAAAAAAAATGAATTTATTCTTTTATAAAAAAAAATATTAACTAATTAATATATATTTTTTATAAAATAAAAAAATAATTTATTTGGTATTTTTAATAAGCACGTCAATACCAAATGTCATTTAAATTGCGATGACTTTGAGTATGCTATTTGACTACTGAAGCAGTAGAGTGGGTTAGGAGATCACACAGAAATGAACGTTCATTAATTTTCTTTAAAAGAACATAAGAGCTGAAATTTTTTGAATCTAGCCACATCTATGGCAAAAGTCATATCGATACTATGCAAATGCCATATCTATAATTTCAAAGTCTTAAGTCTTTCAAAGTCTTGTACTTAAAGAAACGTGCGTTGTTTCAACACGTTTCTCGGTGAGATTGTTCACGAATTGTCGAATTGAATTGTGCCTTGTGTCATACGTAATATCATGTGGGGGAAGTTTCTTCTGATTATTTACGTGATGAAAGTTACTGCAGATAACTTGCAAGATTCTTTGGTATTTTCTGGTAGGTACTGAATATCTTTTGCCTTTACTATTTTCGTGAATTGACGAAGTAAGAATACAATTCATCATTTTTTGACTGTGGATATCGTAAACGATGGTTAAGGGATTATTATATGCAGATATCATCTATGCAAGAAAAGAAGAACTCGAAATAAGTCTTTACGAACAGCGTGCTATAATAGATCAATTTTCCTCCCATTTGGAGACGGTATGAGTCCATCGGAGAGACATATATGAGCTGAGATGATGATGATGGCTCCTCTGTCCATAATGTCCACTGCTGGTCCCTGTAACGTGATTGCTAAGTTTTGCGATTTTAACATTATTCCCCCTTAAAAATACAAAAAAGGGGGTAGGCCATGGTCAGCTCGCTCGTCGCCCGGCTCCGTTTGAGCGACAGAGGAGCGCTGCATAGCCCCATGGCCCATCCATGGCACGTCGCCTTTGTCGTTGGGCCGACCACCGGCACAGAGTTCCTTGTCTTCAGTGGTCGGCCCGAAACATTATTCTCCCTTGGGAGATCTGTCTCCAGCAGCGAATTTTATGAGAAGAATTCAAGTAAAATTCAGAATAGATGCATTTAAATTATATCTTCATCTATACCATCATATCAGCTCATGTACGGCCTTTTTTTCTTGGAAAGCTGTATTGTTATCTCGCGCTATGCGTCCCATACGGGGTGACGAGACAGCGGCGCGTGACCTCATAACCCGCCGCATTCCTTCCCCTTCTTCATTGGCCCCGAGCTCTGGTACCGAATCTTTGACTTCTGTGGCCAGCCCGGTGGGATACCCTTTCGGGTAGGTACCCTGGTGTCACCCTCACGCTGTCAGCCTCTCTGCTGTTGACGGACTAGTAACCCATTTACGTCCTACAGCAGGGCTTAAGTCTCCACGATAATAGAAGGGAAATTGACCTACCACCTTAGAATAATAACGTATAAAAGGATAGTGTCAGTACTTCGAACTTTCGAAATTTGAATCTAAAAATACTAATGGCGCGCAGACGATTACACACGTACACACGCACACCACTATACAAATTATGAAATCAAATTTTGTTTTTAATAACATAAATCGTCGAAATACTTTTAAAAGTAATGTTAAAAACCTTTTTAAGTTTTACAAATGTGTTGTGACACCATTTGAATGCACAAACCGTCATAATTACCTATTTATTTTTTAAGAGTTGCGTACGTTCGTGCAGTACAATGACTTGTACATTGCGGAACGGTTCCGGCGTAAGCTCCAATTATTTTTAAATTAGGCTCCAATTGAAATGCCTCACTTTTTGTGCGTGAACTTACCTTCTATACGTTATTATTCTAAACCTACCACACTATTTATACGGGTTGTTATAGGATTTTATTGCAAGTTTACCTTCTCTTGCATAGATGTTATATGGTTATTATATATGTTAATCGTTTTTTTAAAATACCCATGTGTTAGAAGGTGATGAATCGAGGCCATGAGAACCATAGTATAGATAGAGCCAAGGTGGTCTAAAAGTGATGCAAAGAATATTCACTAGATAGCAGCATAATCATTGTTAAGGTTTTTACTATACTTTTCTTTATTTTTTATGGTGCTCAAAAGGCTTGTCCATTGCATTAATCCAGTATGGTTCTCATGGCCTCAATTGTATTCCTACTCTGTCACCACACGGAATTCTTTTTATATACAACTAGTTGACCCAACAAACGTTGTTCTGTTCAAATCTAAAAGAATAGCAAACGAAATTCTCCTTGAAATTCATCGCAGCGCCACCTACCGGATCTAATTATTCTCGTATTCGCAAAAAATCATCAAAATCGGTCCAGCGATTTAGAATGAGTTCAATCACAAATATACAAACGGAAGATTGATATTATATAGAGATTGATTATAGAGATATATTTATAGATATATAGAGATTGATGCTGCAAAGTGTTCGAAACGTCGGGCAATCAAAAATCAAATACAAACGCGATAAAATCCGTAGTTTTATCTACTTTAATTCTGTTTAGAAGATTTATATATATAAAGATTAGATATAATTTATATATTTTTGCTATTACAACTAGAACGTATTTTCACTAAGCTATGGTTACTAAATTAGCAATTATTACGCATAAATATGTTATCATATAAATAAACTAACATCCCTAATATTGTTATTGATTGGCGTTTGAATGCCAAGATGCCAGATTGGTAGTTTGTCATTTCAATAACAATTCTGTATCGTATACACACGAGCAACATTCATGTGTACACGTCGTTGATGTTGGGTTTATAGCTATACTATAGATATATATATATATATATACCACCGCGGGTAACTGGACCGGGGAATAGTCCATCAACCGCAGAGAGGCTGACTGCGCGAATGCGACCCCCTTCCCAGGACGGGCGTTAAGGACCTTCTGTGAGTCCGTAATCTCACGGAAGGAGGCGGCGGATCGTGTGCGAGTAGAGCTCCTATTCGGCGACACGTGCCGCCGCCGGCGACTCGGGCGGCGCAGGTGCGTGTACCTGCGCCTAATGCCGCCCTAGCCGAGGCCGCGGGTGATCGGACCGGGGAATTGTCCGTCACCCGCAGAGAGGCTGACCGCGCGACGGCGACCTACGTCCCAAGACGTCGAGAGGTGAGGTTACCCGAAAGGGTATTCCGTCAGGACGACCACTGACGACAAGTCACATCTGCTCCGGTGGTCGGCCCAACAACGAGGTGACGTGGGTACGGGTGGGTTATGGGCCCGCGCGCCGTCCTTTCATCGCCCCGGACGGACTGGACCGCGCGTGCGCTTACCATAGCCCACGCATAAAAAAAAAAGGACGGGCGTTAAGGAGAGAGCCTTTTCATCAGCCCGAACAAGCGGACGGCGCGTCCGTTGACCATAACCAACAAAAAAAGTCCTTTATTAATCCATGCTATATGTTTGTTCGCTTCAGGTATTGGAACTTACGCGGGTGAAGCCGCGGGAATTTGATCGATTTTTAAAAATTCACTAATTAAACTCTACATTATTAGCGAGTAACATAGGGTATATTATAGCCCGGTATATCCACGAGAACAGGAACAATGCGTGTAAAATAGCGGTATATTCACTGATTTTAGAAATTCTTTCGGCAATGTAAAACTACATTATCAGCAAGTAACATAGGCTATATTTTATGACGGTATTCCCACGGGAACGGTTCCTACGCGGGCGAAGAAGGAAAAACTCATTTTCACGCCGGCGTTGCTGTGGGCAGAAGCTAGTAATTACTATATACGGCCTTAGAGAATTTTATAAATCAAATGCTATTATTATCGGAACTTAACGACACTTAAGTCATTGAATAATCGTTATAAATATCATGACTTCAGCGTAGAATCGACCAATAGAAAGCCATTTAGATAAGTCAAATACATTAATAATAATCTTCATTTAACAATTTATTGCATGCTATCTATATATATTCATTCTAATCCCAACTAATATTAGGAACCCGAATATAAGTTTGTTTGTTACGCTTTCACACCTAAAGCCTTTATAAATAATTTTTCACCAATGGAAAGTGACATTATCAGCGTTTAACATTGACTAGGTATATATTAACTCCGTATACCCCCCGAGAATGGGACTATGCTATACTCCTTATGTAATGCTTTTGATTGAACTCCTACTGGGCCGATTTTGATGCATTTTTTTTTTTACTACTGTTGGTGGCAAATCAGTAAACGGCATACATAATGATAAGTGATACGGCCGCTCATGGACCTTCGCTAGGCCGCTGCCTACCGTGAATAAAGTGAAGAGAGTGTGAATGCGTGAGGTCCGGTGATACTAAAGGCATCACCAAAATCCACCACACGCAAGTACCCTTAGAAAATAAGGCTTTCGGCTTTCTCGCTCACCGAACGAAGCCGTTATTGCATAACAAATTGCTACTACTTAGACGTTGATTTACTACGAGAGCGTGGTACTACCTCAGACGGACCAATCCGCGGCTGTAGACAGATAACTGTCGACAGTATGGTCCTGTCTCATAACGTACATGTATTCAATGGTCTTAGCACGAATATTCGCGTTAAAATATTCGTAACATTATCGAGACGAATTTCTATGGATTTGGCACAGTACTCTTATCGTCCGATAGAGGCGCTGCTCCAAATCTCATACAAATTCATGTCGATATCGATACGAATACTTTTATGTAAATATTCGTATTAAGAGCGTTATCGGTAATAAGCGGCCGTAAACCAGAAATGTGGTTTTTTGAGGACTGGTTACTCGTTCATCATAATAGCTTACTAAAAATTTATATAACCACTACATTAAACACATCTTTATATTGTGCTTGTACAGAATTATAACTCAATATTGTAACTATTTTATTAAAAGGCAAGGGTATTTTGAACTTAAGTTAATGAGATTTTACGATAACGCTGAGTTTTGAAGTTCAGGTACGAATAAACGATAAGTCGTGGCAGCTCGAAAAAAATTGTAGATGTTAGGAAAATTACTGTTCTTGGGTATGTATAAAATAAAATTCAAGATTTCTTCCTTTTAAAACTAAAAAAAACATATTTCCTTAAGATTAATTTGACGAAAATGGCTCCTGTAAAACATTTAATTTTGTGAATAATACTAACCTTGGAATATTTAAAAAAATATCCACTATTTGTTCGACTATTGTAGAAGCAGTAAAAAAAAAACCAAATTGAAATACGAATAGTCACCCTCGTAATTAAATTTTAAATATTACTATAAATTGAACGGCATAATTGTTCATAAGCCAGTCGCGCCTTGGCGCTCAACGGAGCAGGGTCACGTCGCTCGAGCTCTCCGCTCACAGCGTAAAAGACGACAATACGAACTTGAGCGTATACTGCGACTGATCGGTTTTGATTCGTAAGTATTTATTACTACCTAATTCTTTTAATTACTTTCATGCGATCTCTATAAAGACTAATATAGAATCCTTTTATGTTTTAGGTGATGGGTCGAAAAAGCAGATTGTATCTTGGGAACAAAATCGGTTACAAGGCAAGGAAAAAGAGAACACACGACAAAACTGTAAGGTACTTATAGTTTCAAAAGAGTAAACAAAAAGAGAAGTGAGCCGTCACTCAGGACGCCTGGCAGATGTTAAACATCAAAATTATTTTGAAGTCGTTACTGCAAAGCGTGGCGTTAACGCCGCTTTTAATGCCACGCGACGATCAGGTTCACCCCGCCTATAGATATTTTACATCAAAAATCCGAACGGAACATTTATGCAGCCTCATCTTCTGAAAATTATCAGCTAACTCAAATTTAATGTTTAATAATTACTAACCATACACAATATAATTTTTTCATAGAGAATCATTTTCTTCTTGTACTAGCAATAAAAATGTAGCAAAATGTGGATCAAAATTTAATAACTAATTTCTGTAGTGGGTAGATTTAAATCTCTGACTGGACTTGTTAGACATCCATGGCCATGGCGACTAGGACCATACTCGACTACTGCACGGCAGCCACGGAGGCAGCGTGCCTCTTGGCCGGAACTCTCCGGTGGGACCTGCAGGCGGAGGTACTCGCCGAGCTTTACCTGCGAGTATCAGAGACGTGAGCCACATATAGCTTCAATCAAGGTGATTGCCGCCTGGCGGGTCGACGCCCGCCGAGACGCCATTGCTCGTTGGGCAATCGGACTGGAGAAGCCTCAATACGGTATCAGGACCGTCGAGTCCTTTCAGCTGGTGCTGATGGGGTGGTTGGGTCGGCAGTACGGGGTACATTCCTTTCGACTGGTGCAGGTATTGATGGGTCACGATAGCCAAGTACCTGCGCAAGCTCGTTAGGAGGGAGAGCACACCACCATCCTGCTACCACTGCGATTGCGACGTGAGCACGGCGCAGCACAGGCTCGAGGTGTGTGCCTCGTAGGCAGAGCAGCGCCGTGAACTCGTTGCAACCACCGGTGCCGACCGGACCCTGCCGACCATCACTAGGGAGATGCTCAGCAGCGTCAGGAACTGGAACGCGGTCACCGCCTTCTGTGAGGCTGTCATCTCACGAAAGGAGACGCCGGCTCGTGTGTGATCAATCTTTGGTCACACGTCCCGCCACCGGCGACTCGGGCGGCGCAGATACGAGTATCCGCGCCTCACGCCGCCCTAGGCGAGTCCGCGGGTGACCGGACCGGGGACTTTAGCTAGTCACCCGCAGAGAGCCTGACCGTGTGACGGCGACCGACGTCCCGGGATAGGGACGTCGATTGGGGTTTTTTTTTATTTTTTTTAAATTATTACACAATAATATGATAATTTAAAAAAAATAAGTTGTCGAGTCTCGAACCCGAGATCAGAGTTCCCGCCGGCGAGCACGTTACAACGAGATTACCGCTTGTTGGCGATTCGACTTTGAATTTTTCTAGTACATAAATTACCGATCCAACTTTGACCCTTAAAATCTTTTTAACGAGGGCCCAGTTAGTTGGCCCTAATATTTGGTAGTTGTAATACCCTCGTGCCACCTCTACCACCTCACCAAAAATCATGGAAATCTCTAACCCACACGTCTGAGGGTCTTCTTGTAAGTTATACTCTGTGCCTATATTTTACTATCTCCTGTACTTTGCATATTAAAAATACAATTTTAACCGTTTTACTGTTATGAGATTTGGTTTTTAATTAAAAATTTTAAAATTTACATCATGTTGATTTTTGAAAATCTCCTTCTCCGAAGAATATATTAGAGATTGATTATAAGCGCCAAGGCTCAAGACTGGTCATTCTATGAACTCGCGTGTGTGTAGTGCATTAGTGTGCGTCGATATCGGACCGTAGCAAAATACCTAAAATGCGAGAAGTGCCGATTACCGATAACGCTCTTAAGCCCACTGGTGAATAATAAAATGGTTTAGATTAACAAATAAACTTGTTAGATAGCGCTACGTATGAGTTTAAGAAATTATATTTATATATTTTTTTAGATCTCTTGCAGTCTTTATTAAGTTGAAAATCACACATCTGTTGGCACAATACTGTGCTGAAAAGAATTTAATAATGTTTTCTAACGTTTATATTCGACCATCTCATACTGTTAACGGTCACAACAGTACTTTAAACAATATGGTCACCATTACTAAAGTAAAGCATCCCACAAATGTGAAATGAAATTTCAAAAGTTCAATCAACTTCTCTAGTTATATACATTATTATCTCAACTTATATATGTTATACTAGCGAGCTAGCAATTCCGTGTGGTGACAAAGTAAGAATACAATTCACCATCCCCTCTCTTACCCGTCGATATAGTAAAAGATGACTAAGGGATCATCATCATCATCTTGCTCTTATCCCAATTACTTGGGGTCGACGCAATATGTCACCTGTTTTGACATATTGCAAAAAGGCAATGACTTTTATGACCGGCCGCCTGCCTGACGTCAACCCTCCTTGGGAATGTAATCGTTAATCCAAATGGTACCAGATGGAGTTGATCCGGGTCAATCTAGGGTAAAAGATGACTAAGGGATATGATATGTATATAACATCTATGCAAGAGTAGGAAAGCTCGACATAAAACCCTCTACCAACACGTTTGTCCAGCATGATATAGTAGGTTAATTCCCCTCTCATAGTGGAGGAGGTCCGAGCCCAACAGTGGGTTTAATATGGGCTGATAACCAAATAGTAAAATTATAGTCTATATTGCAGCCAATTTTTTGATTATTTCAACTGTAAATTCAATTCCAGGTGAAGATACAGAAGATAGCACAGAGCATATAGGAGCTTCTATAACTCAGGTATACCAGCATCCCTACGCCGCTTCATTATTGATGAACCATTCCTACATTTGCAGTGCTGTTGTTTTGAATAAATATTGGGTACTTACACTGACTAAATGCTTCAATATCATCCAAACGTAAGTAATTATAACAAATTTATCTTCTAAATTTTTAGGCATCAGTACTATTTTTAACTATTGGCTAACGAGTACGCAGCTTACCTGAAGGTAGCTCACTCAACTGATGGGCATAACCAAGTCAATATAAACCATAAAGAATAGACACTCTCTTGATCATCGCTACTAGTTAAACGTCTATTTTCTGCGAGGCTATAATACCACCGTGGACAATCTGCAGTCATACTATAAACAGAAAACATTCAGAAGCGTAGTTTTACCACTAGAAGTAGTCTCAGTTTAGAATGTAGACTTAAAGGTATGTCTATCCATCCAACAGCCTATTAACATCCACTAATTCAATTAACATCATCATCATCACAGCTCATATACGTCCCATTGACGAGCCTCTTCCATAATAGTAGGTAAATTAATCTACTATACCACGCTAGTCAGACGTGTTGGGTTTAAGGGTCGAGTTTTCCTTCTCTTGTATAGATGTAATCTGTATATCATATCCCTTAGTCATCTTTTACGATACCCACGGGCAAGACAGGGGGTGGTGAATTGTATTCTTACTTCGTCACCACACAAAAAGTCCGTATCTTCACCTGAAATTGAATCAATGGTTGAAGTAATAAAAAAGCTTCAATAAACTTTTTTTTTTATGTTTTTTTTATGTGTATAGCTGTTGGTCACAGATGACCTTGACAGCTTAACGCGGGCTGTGGGTGAGCGCTGATGGCTCTCAACCCGTTAACTTCAATAAACGTTACTATATCTGCCTACCAGTCTTTTGTCTGCAGTCGCGGGCCAGTCCGTCCGGGGCAGTACCACACTCTCGCAGAAGATCGACGTTTGAGTAGTAGCAATTTGCTGCTGCACTTCGTTCGGTGAGCGAGAGAGCCGGGAGCCCAACTTTCTGGGTGTGTTTGTGTGTGGCGGGTTTTGGTGAGGCCTGAAACCTGCGGTGGTGAGGTCTTGGTCGGGGTATTGAGCGTGAGGGGCTGGCATGGTGTACAGGGAGACCCGATGGGAATGGTCACCGCCGGCCACCTGCCGGTCAGCAGGGGACCCGAACCCAGGATCATCCTCCCTGGGAGGCTGTCCCACCAACCGGCGAAAATCCCGTTGGGTAGTCGTCGTGCCGGTGTGGGAAACCGGAGTGGACCTCGGCGGCTACACACGGGGGGCATCGGGGGCCCTTCCGTGCTTCGTGTCAGCTCCTCACAAAACTCACTCCTCGACCATGCACTATGCCCTGCCTTTTTTTTTGGTATCACCAAACTCCGTTATACACATTCACACTCCCTTCCTCCTCTTCTTAAATTAAAAATCATGGCCAAGAAAGTTAAAAAGAGACGATTTTCTACGGCGGTCCCCTTATCCACATTTGATGTGGATTTTTGCAATATCAGGGGTTTACATAGCAATCTCGACGCCGTCCACCATCACCTCGAGACGGCGCGGCCTGCCTTACTCTTTTTAACGGAGACGCAGATAGGTGCTCCGGATGACATTTCGTACCTAAATTACCCCGGCTACGAGTTGGAGCATACCTTCCGTCGTAAAGCCGGGGTGTGCGTATTCATCCGAGGTGATATCTGCTGTCGCCGCCTTCGGGCCCTCAAACATGGTGACTTGTCAATCCTGTGGCTACGCGTAGACTATGGAGGGCTTACCCGCATCTACGCATGCCTCTACAGGTCCCATGGCAGTGATCCGGGGTCAATTCAATTATTTGAGAACGTCCAATGGGGGATTGACGAAATATTGGAGCAGTGTCCATCAGCGGAGGTGGTGGTTCTTGGAGACTTCAACGCTCATCATAAAGAGTGGCTGGGGTCCCGAACCACTGACCTCCAGGGTCGACATCTCTTCAATATGGTCTCGGCCTATGGTCTCTCACAACTGGTGACACAGCCCACCCGTATCCCAGATATTGAGAGCCATGAGTCTTCTTTACTGGATCTTCTGCTGACTACACACCAGCACGGATATCAGGTAGTGGTTGAAGCGCCTCTTGGGTCTTCTGACCACTGCTTGGTCCGTAGCAGTGCCCCTGTTGTAAGGCCTAGTCGTTCTAAGGCGACTGGGACTCGCAGAGTCTGGCAATATAAGTCAGCAGATTGGGATGGACTGCGCGAGTTTTACGCATCCTACCCATGGAAGCGGCTTTGCTTCGCCTCTGGAGACCCTGGCGTCTGTGCGGACTGCGTTACCGAAACGGTTATTACGGGGATGGAATTATTCATCCCCAACACCAAAATACCCGTCGGTGGCCGCAGCCGACCCTGGTTTAACAAAACCTGCAAGACGGCTGCATGCCAGAAACAGTCCGCATATCGGGCCTGGAATAGGGCCAAAAAATGCCAGGACCCGAACGCCAAAGAGGTGAAGCGGAAATTTAACGCCGCTTCTAGATCTAGTAAGAAGGCTATTGCCAGAGCCAAGGCGGAACATGTTGCCAGAATTGGCGAGCGATTGCAAAGCTATCCCGCTGGGCGGCTGCATTCTGGTCGCTCGCCAAGGCTGCACAAGGCAACTTCTGCCAGCCCAATCTCCCACCATTGCAGAAACACGACGGTAGTCTGGCCCACAGCGCAAAGGAGAAGGCCGATCTTCTAGGTCAATTCTTTGCCTGTAACTCGACTTTGGATGCCGGAGCTGCCACACCACCTACCATCCCACGGTGTGAAAGCTCACTGCCCGAAATCCGCATCACGCAGCGAGCGGTTAGGCGGGAGCTGCGGCTTTTAGACGTCCATAAGTCGAGTGGACCGGATGGCATCCCTGCAGTGGTACTAAAGACGTGCGCCCCTGAATTGACTCCCACCCTCACGCGCCTATACCGACTTTCCTACGCTACTAATAGGGTTCCGTCTTCGTGGAAGGTAGCCCATGTCCACCCGATCCCTAAAAAGGGAGACCGGTCTGACCCATCGAATTACAGGCCAATTGCGATAACATCCTTGCTCTCCAAGATAATGGAGAAGGTTATAAACCGCCAGCTTCTGCAGTACCTTGAGGATCGCCAGCTTATCAGTGATCGCCAATACGGCTTTCGTCATGGTCGGTCGGCTGGTGATCTTCTTGTGTACCTCACACACCGTTGGGCAGAGGCCTTGGAGGGCAAGGGTGAGGCGCTGGCGTTCAGCCTAGATATCGCAAAGGCGTTCGATAGGGTCTGGCACAGGGCACTTCTATCGAAGCTACCATCATACGGAATCCCCGAGGGACTCTGTAATTGGATTGCCAGCTTTTTGGATGGTCGGAGTATAAAAGTCGTCGTAGATGGCTCCTGCTCCGATACCATGACCATTAATGCTGGTGTACCACAAGGCTCGGTGCTCTCCCCGACGTTGTTTATCCTGCATATCAATGACATGCTCTCTATCGAGAGTATGCGTTGCTATGCGGATGACAGTACGGGTGATGAGCGGTACACTGAGCAACGGAATATCCCTCGGAGTATTCAGGAAAGAAGGGTTCAACTTGTGTCTGAACTCGAACGCTCTCTGGGGCGGGCCTCGGAATGGGGTGAACGGAACCTAGTCCAGTTCAACCCCACAAAGACACAAGTTTGCGCGTTCACTGCAAAGAAGGACCCATTTGTCATGGCGCCTCAGTTCCAAGGAGTAACTCTTCCAATTTCTGAGAGTATTGGGATTCTCGGCGTCAAAATATCGAGCAAAGTCCAGTTTGGGAGTAATTTGGAGGACAAAGCCAAATTGGCAAGCAAAAAGTTGGGCGTCCTGAACAGAGCCAGGCGGTACTTCACACCGAGACAGCGTCTTGTGCTATACAAAGCACAAGTTCGTCCTCATGTGGAGTACTGCTCACATCTCTGGGCAGGTGCGCCCAAATATCAGCTAGACCCACTTGACTCCCTGCAAAGACGGGCTGTTCGAATCGTCGGGGATCCCAATCTTACGGACAGATTGGAGTCGCTGGAGCAGCGGAGAGACTTTGGGTCACTCTGTGTACTCTACCGACTCTTTCACGGGGAGTGCTCCGAGGAACTGTTTGACTTGGTACCACCGTCACCATTCTACCAACGTACCACTCGACATCGCAGCAGGGTTCATCCATTTCACCTGGAAACGTTATGGTCTTCAACTGTACGTTTCCAGCGATCATTTCTCCCACGTACGTGCAAGCTCTGGAATGAACTACCTGCTGCTGTGTTTCCCGAGCGCTATGACATGTCCTTCTTTAAACGAGGTTTAAGAAGAGTATTTCCTTCACGGTAGGCAGCGGCCTGGCTGTGCCCCTGGTATTGCAATGGTCCATGTGCAGCAGTTTCACTTACCATCAGGTGTGCCGCTTGCTCGTTTGCCACCGTTGGCAATAAAAAAAAAAAAAAAAAACCTATACTAATTCAATCAAAGTAACAAGGTTGGAAAGGAGTCCTTAGTACAGGGTTCTATTTCGGTATTTGTTTTCTCTTGCATAGATGTTTTATACATATTATATCTCGCAGTCATCTTGTACGATACCCAGGGACAAGAAAGGGCGTGGTGAATTGTATGGCGCCATTTCCCATTCCGTATGCCCTACGTATAATACGCAGATCAGCAAGGAAAAAAGGCACGAAATAAATCCCTATACCAACACGCCTAACCAGTGTGGCATAGTAGGTCAATTACCCTTTTGTTATGGGAGAGACCCGATTCAAGTAGTTTGACGTATATAAACTGAGATGAAGCAATGCAAACTGAATATATATCTATTATTGAAAATTTTACATGAAGACTAGCTGACCCAACAGACTGGTCTGTTTAAATCTGAAAAAGTAAAATGAATTTGGCTTAAAATTGACCGTAGCACCACTTGCCGGGTCCAATTATTAATCAAACCACTCTGGAATCCATTGCATCACACAAAAAAAATGGGTCTAGCTGTTTAGAAGGAATTCAATTACAAACACGAAGAGAAGATTTATACATATAGAAGTACTAGCAAACCCAACATACGTTGTTCTGTTCAAATAAAATAAAAGGAATTCTCCTTGAAGTCAACATTAGCGTCACCTATAGGATCCAATTATTAATCTAAACCGAACGGACCAAATATTAATCGAATCCATTGCAACACACACAAAATTTCATCAAAATCGGTCGAGCCGTTTAGAAGGAATTTAATTATAAACACACGAACAGTAGATTAGATTTCGTGTGGTGACGCAATAAAAATAAAATTCGCCTTTTTTTTTTTTTTTTTTTTTTTTTTTTTTTATGGGTGGGCTATGGTAAGCGCACGCGCGGTCCAATCCATCCGGGGCGATGAAAGGACGGCGCGCGGGCCCATAACCCACCCGTACCCACGTCACCTCGTTGTTGGGCCGACCACCGGAGCAGATGTGACTTGTCGTCAGTGGTCGGCCCGACGGAATACCCTTTCGGGTATCCTCACCTCTCGACGTACTGGGACGTCGGTCGCCGTCGCGCGGTCAGCCTCTCCGCGGGTGACGGACAATTCCCCGGTCCGATCACCCGCGGCCTCGGCTAGGGCGGCATTAGGCGCAGATACTCGCGCCTGCGCCGCCCGAGTCGCCGGCGGCGGAACGTGTCGCCGAATAGGAGCTCTACTCGCACACGATCCGCCGCCTCCTTCCGTGAGATTACGGCCTCACAGAAGGCGGCGACCGCGTCCCAGTTCCTGACGCTGACGAGCATCTCCCTGGCGATGGTCGGCAGCGCCAGGTCGGCACCGATAATTGCGACGAGTTCACGGCGATCCCCCTCCCATGCAGCACACTCCTCGAGCGTGTGCTGCGCCGTGTCCTCGTCGCAACTGCAGTGGTGGCAGGACGGTGTGCTCTCCCTCCTGACAATCTTGTGCAGGTACTTCCCGAAGCAACCGTGCCCCGTCAGCACCTGCACCAGTCGGAAGGAAAGCACCCCGTGCGTCCGCTCCAACCACTCCATCAGCACCGGCCGGAGGGCCTCGACAGTCCTGACACCGTACCGAGGACTCTCCAGCCGGACTGCCCAACGGGCAATTACTTCTCGGCGGGCGTCGACCCGCCAGGCGGTGATCTCATTGATGGAGACCATGCTGCCGCGGGCGCGCGTCTCCGACACCCGCCGATAAATGTCGGCGAGCATCTCCGCCTCCAGGTCCCACGGGGGGGTTCCGGCCAGGAGGCACGCTGCCTCCGTCGCCACCGTGCGGTAACCCCGTATGGCCCTGATCGCCATGACCCTCTGTGGTCGCCACAGGAGGGCCCTAAGACGGACGGTCAGGGACCCCGCCCACACCGGTGCGCCGTAAAGGGCCATCGACCGGATCACCCCCACGTACAGCTGTCGGCACGTAGCACTGGGTCCACCCACATTCGGCATCAGCCGCGAAAGGGCGGACGCCGCGCCGACAAGCCGGGGAACAAGTCGATGGAGATGCTCCCGGAACCAAAAATGCCCGTCGAGCACCAGGCCCAAGTACTTCATGTGGGCCTGGATGCTGATGGTGACCGAATTCACGGTGATCGAAGCGCCGGCGGGAGGCCCGGCGGTACGGAGGCCATGGAACAAAAGGGCCTCCGTCTTTTCCAGGGCTACCCTCAACCCCAGCGCTTCGATCCGCCTGACAATCTCCTCGGTGCCGAGAGTTGCCAGGCGTGCCGCCTCCTCGAGCGTCCCACCCCGGGCTGTGACGAGTGTGTCGTCGGCGTAGCAAATTACGCCCAGCCCGGGTGGGAGGCTTCCTCTCAACGCCCAGTCGTAGCCGATGTTCCACAGGGTCGGACCCAGAACTGACCCCTGTGGGACACCGCACGTCATGGGCGTTCGCACAACGTCCCCTACTCGGTCAACGTAGAGGACGCTGCGCCCCTCCAAGTAGTCTGCCACCAGCCGCCTGAGGTACACGGGCACCCCGTGGTACCTTAGCCCCTCCCTGATGCAGCTGAATGGCAGACTGTTGAAGGCGTTGGCGATGTCCAGGGACACCGCCAATAGGACTCCTCCGCCGGTGACGGCCTCCGCTACCACGGCCTTCAGGCGCAGCAGGGCCGCGATCGTCGAACGCCCCCTCCGAAAACCAAACTGGGCGTCGGACAGATCGGGCCCAACCCCGACAAGGTGCCGCTCGATGCGGGCAGCCAACACCCTCTCCAGCAGCTTGCCCGCATCATCGAGCAGCACGATGGGCCTGTAGGCCGAGGCCGACTCGGGAGACCGTCCCGGCTTCGGCAGGAGAACCAGCCTCCCCTCTTTCCAGCACCCAGGGAACTGCCCGGACGTCAAACAGGCGTCGAACAGTCCCCTGAGGCGTGGTCCCAGATGCTCGAGGACCAGGGCCAGCACACGGTTCGGAATACCGTCGGGCCCGGGGGCGATGGATTTGACTCGCATACGCGCCACCGCCGCCCCCATTTCCGGCTCCGTGATGGGCGGAGCACTTTCATCGTCGGCCTCCCGGTCGCTGTCCGGCGAAGCCATGACCGGGGGCGTGTGCTCCACCCGCTGTGGAAAGAGGTCCTCGACAACTCTGGTGAGGAGGCTGGGCTGGAGAATCTCGGTGAGGGGGGGGCCCCGCCCGCGGAGCTTGTTCAGTGCCGCGAGGTAGGGGCGACCCCAGGGGTCACGCTCGAGACTGTCCAGCATCTCCCGCCGACTAACGTCCTTGGCAGTACGGACGGCCAGCCTGAAGGCAGACCGCGCACTGCGGTAAGCCTCGTACAGCTGGCCCTCCCGCTCAGCGTCGCGGTGACGCGCTCGGCTGCGGGTGTAGGCCCTCCGGGCACGTATGCACGCGGCCCGAAGGTCCGCCAATTCTCGGGACCACCAGGGGACCGCACTCTTCGGGGGCAGACGCCGCACACGGGGCATGGCCGCATCGCAGATCTGCGTTAACGCACAGCGGATGCGGCCAGCCTCGGCATCCACCCCGTCCGCCTGGGGCGGTGAGGACAGCCACGACTGAACGATGGCTGCCTCCGCCAACAGGTCCCGATCCAATCGACCCACAGCCCACCGCGGAAACGCGGGAGCTCCGTCCGCCATGTGACCCCTGCTGGGCTGCAGGAGGGTCCGGGAGACCTCTATCCGGATGTATCGGTGGTCGGATAGGGTCTCAACCTCCTCCTGGACGCACCAGCTCCTCACACGTGCTGCGACATTAGGGCTAGCGAACGACAAGTCCACTATCGACCCGCCCTGCTGCCGCACGCACGTTTGCACAGAGCCCCTGTTCAGCAAACAGAGGCCCAGTGCCGCCGCCCACTCTTCGACCGCCCGCCCGCGGTCATTCGTCCTGGTGGACCCCCACGCCGTGGACTTGGCGTTGTAGTCCCCCATGACGAAGACCTGGCGCGGTGCCAGTCGCCGTATCGAGGCCCCCAGGATGGTGAGGAAGGCCCCGAAATCCGTCGCGCTCCTGTTAGGGGAGAAGTAAACACCAAATAGCGTAACCTCTCCCCATTCCGCCGCGACATACCCATCGCCCCTGTCCTTGAGCAGCAAGGGCGGGGAATGCCACGACGTGGAGGCGACGATTGCCACAGAGCCGTCACTGCTGCCCAGCCAATTGGGCCGGTCAGGCACCACGTACGGCTCCGCGGCTACGGCTGCACCGATCAACCACTCCGCCATGGCTTGCAGGAAAACGTCCTGTGCCTCGGCGGCGTGGTTGAGGTTGGCCTGCAGGAGGTGGTAAGATTCGGCCGCCATTAGTGGGCCGTATCCATTACCTCCTCCACGCTGGCGGGCGATCGGGTCGCGCTAGGGGCGGGAGCGGCCGGGGTCGTCGGGCCGCTCCGCCCCTTTGGGGCCGAAGCCGGGGGTCTGCACTCCCTGCCCCCCATGCGGTGCTTGGCGGGCCTATTGCCCGCCGCACACGCGGGGCAGTGGGGAGTGGCGGCGCACGATGCCGCCTTATGCCCGGGTTGACCGCAGCGGAAACAAAGATCGCTGCAGTCAAAGCAGTTAGTGCATGTCGGCCGAGTGTGTCCGACCGCCATGCACTTGTAGCACCTCGCAGGAAAATAAAATTCGCCTACGCCCTCTTTTGTATGTAGATGTCGTAAAAGACAGCTATGGGATCAGAAAACGTCGATATAAGAGACGTATAACTCGACATGAAATCCCATGTCAAGTCTAACGAGAGCGGTATAGGTAGTAGGTAATTTTTTCTCCCATTGTAGAGGGGGCCCTAACCCTACGGCTGATGTAGGTTGATATGAGATAATGTTCTTAAAGCATCCTTGCGGGGAAGACATATTTTATACATAACTTTTTGAAGTGAAACTTCTAACGCGACTTCCAACAAGGTTGCGTTAAACGTATAACGCTACGGGAATAGAAAGAGACAGAGCGAGAGTGAATGCGTGGCACTCGAACGCATGCGCGTAGTATACCTTTTACAGGTCAGCGCGAGCGTTAGCAACGAGTAGCGCCCAATATTATTTATCTTTTTTTTTTTTTTTGTCTTTTTTTATATTGACAAAAAACACGTGGCACCAAAGAAGTTTCACTTCTGACATGCGTATTTTGTACGCACGCTCTTTTTTTATTACTCAAGTGTTTTGTAATATAATATGTAATTAATTACACATTATATTTTGTACTAGCAATCCGCCCTCGCTTCGCTTCGGTTATAGGTTATAGTCGTTTTACTCGCGTATTGCCCGTTCCCGTGGGAATACCGGGATAAGATATAGCCTAGTTTACGCCCTGATATTATAGCTTTCCATTGGTGAAAGAATTTTTGAAATCGGTCCAGCCGTTTTGAAGATTACCCGGAACAAACAGACAGACAGACAGACAAAAATTTTTTAATTGCTATTTTAGGCATAGGTGTCGTGCAAATAACCGTGTGAGCATGAAAAAAGCCTATTATTTTGACATTACAAACAGACACTCCAATTTTATTTATTGGTATAGTTAAAGGATAATTATATCAGTGACTCAAATTACCCACAAGGTTCATATTATTTTATGGATAAACATTATATCATAATGGAGTTATAATTGACTTTCCTACATAACTTTCGGGCAACATTTAATTGCGATATGTTAAGGTAACGAGTACTAACTATTAGTAAAGAATAAAATAACAATTTTCCGTGTGATGACAGAGTAAGAATACAATTCACCCTGCCTTGCCCTTGGGTGTCGTTAAAGATGACTTAGGGATATGCATACAATATCTATGCAAGAGAAGGGAAACTCGAAATAAAACCATATACCAACACGTCTGAACAGGTTGATATAGAGCCTTGCATAGCCATGGAGAGTTGACGTCAGGTAGTCGTCCGGCCATAAAAAATATTACCAATAACTTTTGTAAAATCTACTATTATAGAAAAGTAGATATTGAGTCGACGAGACCCCAAGTATTGCAGTCGAGAGCAGTATTGTTACCATGTTTTGATACTGATGTGTGGAAACTGTTGCAATGTGTGTTAACTTTAATAGTATCTTTGAAGTTCTTAAGAAAAAGAGTGTCATCTTCACGTAAGTAATTTCAATATTCCCAAGTTGTCTTGACACATTGTGAAAAATTATTAAGAGAGGTATGCAAATAAACTAAAAGTTTAAATAAAATTAATTGTAAAATAAACTATAAGTTTAAAAAAAATTAAATAAGATTTCAAATCCTTCAGCATTGTAAATATTACCTACAAACTAAGATATATATTGCTATCTCATTTCTACTACGGAATGCTAGGACGAAGGAAAAGGATAGGTGTATTTGCAGTAGCCATGCTGAATTACGCAATGCGAAACAATTTAACTCTACTATTGTTTTTGTTTGAAAAACGGAATGTTTACAAGTACTTAAAGGTCTACGGGTTAGTTAATTTGTTTTTGTGAGTTTTGTAAGCATATTTCTGTTGTATTCAGTGTAAAAGGGATACGCTTTTTAGTTCGAAATCCCTTTTAGGAAATGGCAAAACACAAGATAAATAAACATAAAAGTTTATTTAACATGTTCAGTTTTGCTTGTAAATATAATTCTTAAAACTGTATAATAGGTAACAAAAACCAAATCAAACTAAATCAAATCATAATGACTTCTAATGTTTACGCGAGTTAGTACACATTGTAAATAAAATTACAGATTTTATTGCGTTTGTATTTGATTTTTGATTGCCCATTAATAATTACTACAAATTTAGTTTAGTAGATACTAACTATAAACAATATAATATTTTGAAATGGAATCATTTTCTTCTTATACTGGCAATAAATTTGTACCAAAATATGGGTCAATATTTTAATAACTAATGTTCTGTAGCGAGTGGATAATTATAAATCTCTGTATTAAAGATGCCTTGGTGGACGTGAGACATCTTAGTCCAACCGTGACCATGAACGCTGTAAACTGTTCGAAACGGCAAGCAATCAAAAATCAAATATAAACGCGATAAAATCCCTAAAGTAGTTTTAAATTAAATCATTTCTTTTAAAAAATATAGATATAAAATATTAATTACTCTTAAAAGTAGACGAAGTATCATTTGATCTTCAGATTTGATCTTCAATTGGCACATAATAAATAGATGCGGTACGTGTATTTAAGATAAACTTTACTAGATAAACTTTGTCAAAAGAAGAAATAAATTTGATTGTTGCATAATTGTAAATTAAATACTTCATTGAACTAACTTAAACTCTGAGTGGTAACGGAGTAAGATTACAATTCACTACTCCTTGTCATACCCGTGGCTGTCGTAAATGACGACTAAGGGATATAATACGCATATAACATCTGTGCAAGAGAAGGAAAACTCAAAACAAAACCCTATTCCGTCGACCAGCGTGGAATAGTAGATCAATTTATCTCCCATTATGGAGGAGGATTGAACCCAACAGCCCAACATATATAGGCTGAGATGATGAATGAACTAATTGACATATGATTTTTCTGCTGAAATTTTCTTAGTGTAATCGCGTTCCGATGATTATTTGTTGGTAGTATATATTATTATTTATTTTCAAAATAAATAACTGTCATATAAACGTTAAAGTTATTCATTCATCCACTAGCCTCAGAATTCACCTATTAATATCCAACTTCTGCTAATACAATCCCCCATTAATACATAAACATGATAGCAGTCTGGCTAACAGTGTAATACAAGGGCCGATTTTCTGGGTCAATTCTTTGTCTGTAGCTCAATTTTGGACGCAGAACTTAAACGAGTGTTAAAAAGAGTACTTTCTGTATGGTAGGCAGCGGCCTAGTTGTAGCCTTAGTATTGCAAAAGTCTATGAGCGGCACACCTTATGGTAAGTGATAGGTTTCAATCGAATGATCAGTGATAGATTTCAATCGAATAATCAATTGTAGTTCCTTCTCACTTCTTCATCTTATTTTTCTTGGGGATATCTCTACATTCTTCGATTATTGAGACTTGTCTTTATCTTGGGGTCACTAAAATTACAAATACTTCGTGGAAATGATCTTTACAAAATTACTATAAACATAGTGTAGTGGCTAATATACCGTGCCAGCGTCGTTGGTCCGATTTTTATGCATACTTGGAACAAATCGTGTCTTCAAAAAAAATTATGTTTGAAGTCTAGTTGAAATTTATAGCCCATAATTGTGTGTTTGTAGAGTCACCTCTTCTGTGAGGTGACGGATTAAGAATACAATTCACTACTCCCTATCTTGCCCGTGGATGTCGTAAAAGACGACTAAGGGATATAATATGCACATAAGATCTGTGCAAGAGAAGGAAACTAGAAATAAAACCCTATACCAACATGTCTTATCAGTACGGTATAGTAAGTTAAATTCCCTCCCATTGTGGAGGAGGTCCAAGCCCAATAGTGGGACGTGTTTGGGCTGCGATGATGATGATGAAAGTCACCTTACCCATAAGCTTTGTACTCAGTACAAGGCTTATTTTCTTAGTGTAGTTTTAATAAAATCTAAAAGACTAAGGCCATCATCGTAAATGTTCTTAATTCCATTATTTTGTTTATAATATATAAAATATGGGGCATTTTATTCCCTATTCGAAAATAGCATTTGGGCACCGATCAATTTAGTAAAATGGATCATTCTCATCCATCAACATTTGGAAAGCTTATTATAGCTTGTATCTTAAACATATTTGTTGTACTGATTATAATTATATTCGATACCTATAGCAGATAACGCATTATTGTTGTGAAGAAAGTTTTATGTATTAATATTGAAGGTAAGGGATGAGTGAAGAAAAATGGACAAACCGCCTCGCTAAACATGAATATATAGAAAGTGAACACAAATATATAGGGCCGTATGGAAGAATATTATAGTGATAGAACTACGCTGTTGAAAGTTGTTTGTCTACAGCCGCGGGTCAGTCCGTACGAGGTAGTACCACACTCTCGCAGAAAATCGACGTCTGAGTGTAAATATTATAGTAGCAAATTTGTTACTCGTTCAGTAAGCGAGGGAGCTGGAAGCCCTTCTTTCCGTGGGTGTTTGTTCCTTTGTGTGGTGGGTTTTTTTTTTGGGTGGTCTATGGCCAGCGCATATGCCGTCAGGCAGGGGCTTAGCAAAGGTCCATGAGTAGCAGGATCATTTACCACCAGATGCACTGTTTGCTCGTTTGTCACCGTTTGCTATAACAAAGAATGAAAAGGCTACTCAAAAACCGGGGAAAGCTTAAGGATCGTAGCTATAAATAGTAAAACACTTGCTGCAAATGAACGAGATATAAATGATATGCTGCTATAGCAGCAAATCATTTTATTTCATCATATATATAATTCATATGATTCATATATAATTCATATGAATTATAATTCAATGCATTATAATTCATTTTGTGAGTGAGAGAGCTGGCAGCCCAAACACCAACTTTACGTTAGGCAGTAAATTGCCTGTGCACCTGGCATTATGAAGGTCTATGAGCGGCGGTAACCATCAATTTGGAAACTTATTCGTATGCCACTTAATAAAAGAAACTAATTGTGGATAAAAATTTGATTAATGGATGATAAAAGTCGACTAAAAATTAGTCTATAGACTTGGAGCAGTTCCAAATTGTCCGTCTGGGTAATAGCAATATTTTCGTAAAGTTGGGCCGTGACGATTGGGATGTGAAGCTATGGCTACGAAAAGATAGTCAAACGTCATGATCCAAAATGGCAACAAAGTGTTTGACTCATCATCATCATCTTGCCCTTATCCCAATTACTTGGAGTCGACGCAAAATGTCATTCCATACGGTCCTATCAGACGTCATCTCTGCAGTCACTCCCAAACTATCCACATCATGCGTCACACAGTCCATCCATCTTTTCCTCGGTCTTCCTTTACCTCTAAAGCCTTCAACATTCATAACCAAAACTTTTCTCATAGCATTACGTTCATCCCACCTCATCACATGTCCATACCATGTCAGCCGTTCACTCCTTAACTTTTCCGTCACTGGCGCAACTTTCAAACTTCCTCTAATGTGCTCATTTCTTACTTTATCCATTCATGTCACACCACACATCCATCTGAACATTCGCATTTCCGCTTCATGCAGTCGTCTCTCATCCGTTGCTCTTGTCGCCTAACATGCTGATCCATACACTGCATACATAGTGTTCGACTTATCTTCAGTTAGGCCATAGTCCAGTTCCAATCCCATTTCGTTAAGTTTGGCAGGTGAGTTAGCGATCACAGTAATGTAGATCACAGTAGTAGAAGTATCTCTGGATAGTGATTGATTCTGATCTTGATTTGATTTTATCCCGGAATTTCCATGGGAATGGGAACTACGCGGGTAAGGCGACTGAAACCGAAGCGAAGCGAGGGCGACTTGCTATTATATTATGTGCATGTTATATCCCTTAGGCCTCATTTACGGAGACGCGGGGCGTCGCGCGTCGCGTGTGGCGTGGCATCTTGCGGTGCGTCAGACGTTTTTATTGTTTACTAGCAACCCGCCCTCGCTTCGCTTCGGTTATAGGTTATAGTCGTTTTACCCGCGTAGTTCCCGTTCCCGTGGGAATACCGGGATAAAATATAGCCTAGTTTACGCCCTGATATTATAGCTTTCCATTGGTGAAAGAATTTTTGAAATCGGTCCAGCCGTTTTGAAGATTACCCGGAACAAACAGACAGACAAAAAATTTTTAATTGCTATTTTAGGCGTAGGTGTCGTGCAAATAACCGTGTGAGCATGAAAAAAGCCTATTATTTTGTCATTACAAACAGAAGTAACAGTATAGAAGATGTAGCGGAGGTGCGTGAAGCGGCACGTATCATCGCACGCGTAAACACAGACTTATAGCAATATATGATGTTGTTTATAGAGACGCGAGGCGGGAAGAGTGGCGGTGCCCGCCGCTGCGTCCGCGTCGTATTTTCAAGCGTGTAGCAAAGCACGCGGCGGGCATCGCTGCGGCGCACGCGAGGTTCTCAGATAAACCAACCCAAATTTCTCATGTTCCGCTGCTGTAAACACTGGGCCACTCCTTATATTAAATAATTCACTTTTTAACATACAATTTTCTTCTAAAAAAGTCGATCATATATACTCATAATCCATTGCGACAGTGACAACGTCTATGTTGCATGATTACCAAATGAGACTGGTAGAAGGTTCCGCCACAGGCATCGGTTCATCGAGAATCGCTGCTGCGTGCGGCGCTGCGAGAAACGCCGCGTGAGACGTGACGATGCCATCCGCGGGCTCCACCGTAAAACACGCTCCATTTCAAGCAAACGCGTGTAAAATCGCTTCTCTGTAAATGCACTCATCCAACGCCCTACATTTGAATTTAGTGCGGGCCGCGCAGCCTATTGCAACGCGCGACGCGCCGCGTCTGTAAATGAGGCCTTAGTCAATTACGATACCCACGGGCAAAATAGGGGGAGGGAAATTGTATTATTACTCCAACATCACACGGAGTTTTTATTCTGTACCTATCACTATACTCACTAAGCTATTACTACTTAAACAGTAATACCAAAACTATATCAACATTTTAGTACCGACCCTACTTGGTATCCTCTATATTGAAGTTATTTAGCAGCACGCTCCTCGAGGATTTATGTCGTGTAATAAACTAAGGATTGCCTCCAAAAGCCTGATAATAATAGCTTTACAAGACCACAAATCGGTCGGCGAGGACTCTGCCAATCTTGTGGAACAACCTACATACGTGTGTCTCTTATAGTTTTTTTACTAACTCTATTCGTATATATGGTTTTTGGCAATGATATTAAATTTATTTATTCCTCTATCTCTTTTTATTTATTCCCTCTCTTGCCAATGAATGTCGTAAAAGACGACTAAGGGATATAATACGCATATACCTAACATCACACAACTAGCCGTCACACATTCAAGAAGAGAGTTCGTTTACATCTCCTAATGGAATTAGCAGAATCATCGCAACTTATATAATATAACCGTATATAATTATGTATATATACTATGTATGTATATTTTTATATATACATATATCGTATTTATGTGTTTTTATCTATGTATATTTGGTATGTATTCTTGTATATGTATTTTCTTTTCTTTTTTTAATCATATGACTTCCTCGACACATGTATTCCTATTATTATCTCTGCACCGCCTATGGTTGATTGATACCAATCTGTCTGATACGCATGTAAGGTCAATTTCCCTCCTATTGCGGAGGAGGGCCGAGCCCAACGGTGGGACGTATATGAGCTGCGGTGATGATGATGATTGGTTGTCTGCAAAGCTTTACAAGGCGAACGCTAAGGCCGATCGTATCTCTCTATCGCTTGTTTCGCGCTTGACTCATGCGGAATGTGACAATGAGTCATACTTTATCGTGCGTGCAGGCGGCGTTCATCGATTTATATGACATCATCACATCAATATATAAAGTAAAGTTCAGCAGCTAAGTTCTAGGAGTGGTAGGACCACACTGTTGACAGATGTTTGTCTACAACCGCGGGCCGGTCCGTCCGGGGTAGTACCATACTGAGCAGAAAATCGACGTCCGAGTAGTAGCAATTTGTTACTGTGCTTCGTGAATAAGAGAGCCAGAAGTCCAACTTTCTGAGGATGTTTGCGTATGGGGAGTTTTAGTGATGCCTTTAGTATCACCGACCTTATTGTACGCATTCAGACTCACTTCATTTTCTTTGTGGTAGGCAACAGCCTTGCAAAGGTCTATGAGCGGCAGCAACACTTACCATCAGGTGTACTGTCTGTTCGCTTGCCACCATTTGCAATGAAAAATAAATAAAAGACAAACTTACATTACAATACATTACATTACAACTTGGTCGTAACAAGCAACTCATACCGAGGCAGAAAATAATACTATTATGAACTCAAGTAAACTCGTAATGGCTATAGAATAATAGCCACTTTATTAACGGGAATGGTTATGATTTATTTCCATAATGGTTACAATGAAATAGACAGTAATTTGTCACGGCTATTGTTCGTTTATTTTGTTCAATATTTATATGAATGGAGTAATTTGTAGTGTTATCTTGTGAATTTTAATTTATAGATATTATATATACTAAAGATTTATATGATTTTATATATATTTGAGACGTTAAATTTCAAATATGGCTGTCTCCATAGATTTATGATATTAGGATTGATCTATACAAATAAATAAAATTGTAATGTCTGTTTGTAATGTCAAAATAATAGGTTTTTGATGTGAAACATTTATAGGCGGAGGGTTAACCTGATCGTTGACGCCACGCTTAGGGATGATCGATGAACATCGATGTTCGATGATCATCGATGTTGAAAGGAAAACCATCGATGTTTTAACATCGATGTTAACTGTTTTTAACATCGATGTTGAAAAGAAAACATCGATGTTGAAAGAAAAACATCGATGTTGAAAGGAAAACACATCGTGTTGCTATGGTCAGAACGAAATTTCCTAAAAAAAAAGCTCATCAAAATTTGCCTGGAAGATTTTACACTTCATTGTCGTAACATCGATGTCAAAAATATTCGACAGATTTCCTAAAAAAAAAAGCTCATCAAAATTTGCCACGAGAATTTTATATCGTAACATCGATGTTTGACGATATCGATATTTCTGTAACATCGATGTTTTTCTAACATCGATCATCCCTATTTTTTTTATTTTATATATTCAAGCGTGGGCCACGCTTGAATACATAAAATAAAAAAATAAACTAAGAAATATGTACACATTTGTGTAACGAAACCATAACCTGTTTTAGAATTTTGTACCACGCCACCTAGTGAGCTCATAATAAATTATTACCTATAGTATATACTAATGAAAATAAATTATCATTTCATCAAAAATCATCATTTTCTGGAAAAAAAATCCAAATATATTATTAATACTTGATTCCATATTAGTTCCTGTCGTAATCTGTTATTTTATGCATATATACTTGTACAAAATAATTTCGATATTTCACATCTGCCAGACGTCCTCAGCGACGGCTGATTTTTTTCATGTTTCATTTTCGTATATTTGATATTTAAAAAAAAATATAAAAGAGAAAGGTATATGCTGGTTATTGTATTACCTTTTGGTGCGGCTTACGTTTTGATTATCGTTTGAAAGGTTGAAAAATACCTGTTGTAAAGTGTCTCACGAATACATCGACCTTATCCGTTATTTGTCGAAATTTTTATATCGGATCTGATTAAGATTTTTATTTTGGACTAGCAATCCGCCCTCGCTTCGCTTCTGTTATAGGTTATAGTCGTTTTACCCGCGTAGTTCCCGTTCCCGTGGGAATACCGGGATATAATATAGCCTAGTTTACGCCCTGATATTATAGCTTTCCATTGGTGAAAGAATTTTTGAAATCGGTCCAGCCGTTTTGAAGATTACCCGGAACAAACAGACAGACAGACAGACAAAAATTTTTTAATTGCTATTTTAGGCATAGGTGTCGTGCAAATAACCGTGTGAGCATGAAAAAAGCCTAATATTTTGACATTACAAACAGACACTCTAATTTTATTTATTGGTATAGATATCCAAAAGTTACAGTTACAAAGTTCCATAACATCCTCAATTAAAAACATCTTCAATAGTGGTAGGACCACATTGTTGAGTTGTCTACAGCCGCGGGCCGGTCCGTCCGGGGTAGTACCACACTCTCGCAAAAAATCGACGTCTGAGTAGTAGCAATTTGTTACTGCACTTCGTTCGGTAAGCAAGAGAGCCGGCAACCCCAATTTTCCGAGGGTGTTTGCGTGGGGTGAGATTTAGTGATGACTTTAGTATCACCGAACCTCATTGCACTTTCTCCCTTTAATTCCTTCGCGGTTGGTAGCGGCCTAGCTGTGCCCCTGGTACTGCAAAGGTCCATGAGGTGTACTGTTTGCTCGTCTGCTACAGTTTGCAAGAAAAGATTGTTTTCTACATTAAAAAAAAAACATCTCTTCTATAGATATTTGCTTACCAAAGGTACCCCATTAATGTTTGCTCTAATCTAAAGCAAAAGTTAAATCAATCGTGTATTATTTTCAGAGATATCCTATCGTCATACGTTACACATACAAATCTGCAGAACTATTCAATAAGAGCTGGTAGCTCGTACAACAATAAAGGCGGGACTCTTTATAAGGTAAAGTTTTTTACGTTATATTTAATGAATAGAATCTACTAAAAATACTAACCTATCATCACCATTATCGCAGCCCATATACGTCCCACTGTTGGGCTCGGGCCTTCTCCAAAATGGGAGGACATTTGACCTACTATACCTTGCTGGTCTAACATGTTGGTATAGGGTTTAATTTCAAGTGTTCCTTCTCTTGCATAGATGTTATGTGTATATTATATGCCATAGTCGTCTTTTACGACATCCACGGTCAAGATAGAGAGTGGTGAATTGTATTCTTACTCCATCACCACTCGGAAAGGTGACTGACTTATAGTAGTGATTAAAATATTGACCTATCATGCCAGACTGCACAGATGGCGTAGTGGTTAAGATAGCGACCTACAGCGCCAGTGTCGGGGGTTGGAATCCCACAACGGGATTGCGGGACAACACTTTGTGCGATCCACAAATTGTTGTTCTGAGTCTGGATGTAATTTGTATCCGTTAATTATATGTTTGTAAAGTCCCCCGCAATACAAGGATTATTTCCTTAGTGCAGGGTGTTGTCTTAAAAAAAAAAAAAATAAGTGTCATAGGTTCTATTCCCATTCAGTATTGCCCATATCTCTTCTCTTGCTCGTGCGTGTCGTAAAAGTCGACTAAAGGATTAAATATGCATATAACATCTATGCAAGAGAATGAAAACCCTGTATCAATACGTCTTACCAGCGTGGTACAATTGTAGTAGGTCAATTGTGGTGGATGCTCGATCCCAACAGCGGTGATGGATAATGGTGATGAACTGGTTTTAATAACTTTGATTTTGCTTTCTATGTGGTCCAATTGAAACTTGATCAGGATATGACTTAACCGTATGGTAACGGAGTAAGAATACAATTCACCATACCCTACCCGTGGATGTCGTAAAAGACGACTTTTGGATATAATATGCATATAACAGCTGTGCAAGAGAAGGAAAACTCGAAATGAAACTCTCTACCAACACGTCTTATCAGCGTGGTATAGTAGGTCAATTACCCTCCCATAGTGGAGGAGGCCCGAGTTCAACAGAGGGACGTGTATGGGCTGAGATGATGATGGATAATTACATTATGACAAAAGACGACTAAAGGATTTAATACGCATATAACATCTATGTAAGAGAAGAAAAACTTGAAATAAAACCCTATACCAACCTGTCTGACTAGCATGGTATAGTAAGATCAATTTACCTCCTATTGTGGAGGAGACTCGAGCCCAACAGTGGGACGTATATGAGCTGAAATGATGATGATGATGAAGATATGACCAGTAGTTTTGCAGCTATTTGCAATTATGCGTATTTAGTTTGACCTTTATTAAGTACGTTGTTTTGAAGTCGTTTTTAGGGTTCCATACCCAAAGGGTAAAAACGGGACCCTATTACCTAAGACTTCGCTGTCTGTCCATCCGTCTGTCTGTCACCGGGCTGTATCACAAGATCGGCGATAGCTAGATAGTTGAAATGTTCGCAAATTATGTATTTCTGCTGCCGCTAGAACAACAAATACTGAAAATAAATATTTAAGGGCCATGCAACAAACGCGATAGATAATGGTACGGAACCCTTCGTATGCAACTCCGACTCGCACTTAGCCGGTTTTTTTTTATAATTTTACATATTTTATTCCATGTCAATATATCAAACGCAATGCTTAATACTGAAGCCGTATCAAAGTAAATATACTCAAGACTCAAAACGTTCCATCCCTCATTTATCAGAATATTTCCATTATTTTTCCATAAACGCTTGGATGGAACACAAATTATCCATAAATTATGGATTATTTTATTATTTCTTAGTAAAATATTATACCATAAATTTGCCATATATTTACAATAAAATATAACGTGTACCTTTGTATTAATGATTGTATTAGAGAAAAAATAAAATTATATATCCTTGCAGCGATGGAGTAGGAATATAGTTGTCATCACCCCTTCTGTTTCCGTATGTGATCCTAAAATATGACCAAAGGATCATCATCATTTCGGCTAATATACATCCCACTATTGGGCTCGAGCCTCCTCCACAATAGGATGGAAATTGACCTTAATAACACATCTGACTAACGAGGTTGTAATGGGTCAATTTTCTTCTCATTGTGGAGGAGGCCTGACCCTAATAGTGGGACTTATGTGGGCTGAGATGATGATGAAACAAACTCACATACGAATTTCATCTTGGCATTTTGCTGTCTTCTGCTGAACAAAAGCGTCTCCTAGAATTAAGTAAAGCTTAAAAGGTGTATGTCGTCTTTTTAAAAAGTAACGAAAGACGACAATTACATTCTTATCTCGTCGTCATATGAGGATATACAAATAATAGCATTCTTTTTTAATATTATTGCAGATAAAAATGCTTATAAATAACTTTGGTCTACACGTATCCGCTGCCAAACTAGAAAATAGAATAGAATTCAGTTCACAGCTTCAAGGCGTTAGACTACCGAACTCCGAAAACGAACTCTCTCTTGGATTTCTAGCTTCTATCATCGCCTGGACTCCTAGTAACGTTAGTATTACTTTTTTAAATGATCAAGTTATTTGAGCTTGATACTTTTTAGAACTAAATCATCGTTGACTTTGGCATTAGGCTACACAGATGGTATAGGGGTTAAGATACTACAGCTAATCAAATCAAATCGATCCATAAGTTGTTGTTCTCTTGGTACAATTTTGTGTGCGTTATTTATGTGTAAAGTTCCCTGCAGCGCAAGAATCCTTAATGTGTAGTCTTTCATTATAAAAACTACATTATAAAGACATACAGTATTGGACTAACTATTAGATAAATATATAAAATATTTTATATTTATTACATCTGATCGTGAATGATACTGCCGCTCATGGTCCTTTACTAGGCCACTGCCTACCATGAAGATAGTAAAGGGAATGTGAATGCATGTAATTAGTTTTGGTAATACTAAAGGCGTCACAAAAACCCACCACACACAAATATCCTTAATAAGTTAGGCTTCCGGCTCTCTCGCTCATCGAACAGTAATAAATTGCTACTACTCGGACGTCGATTATCTGCGAGAGCGTGGTACTACCCCGGACGGACCGGCCCGTAGCTGTAGACAAACGTCTGTTAATAGTGTAGTCCTACCACATTGTAACTATATATAAAGATAATTAAATTGTTAGAACGTAGTGTTACCCCGCAGAATTAGCACATTGAAATGGCAATCACTCGTCAAACCGACAACCATTGGGGAAGAAAAGTTCTCGAGTGACAATCACGAATCGGATGACGCAGTGTAGGGCGACTTCCTACTAGGTAGACTGACGACATCTTCCATATCGCAGGAAACCGTTAGATGGATGGATGGTGCAGGACTATTCCGAGTGGCATTTTTGTGGGGAGGTCTATGTTCAACAGTGGACGTCTATAGCTTATGGATGGATGGATGGATAGAGGGAGTGTTAGGGGCTTCTTTTTCTGTTGGAATCATTAGAATATCAGCAAAATATAGTTGTAGAAAATAAAATTGAAATATTAATAATAATATTTTAGAACGCCTTGAGGATGTAAGTCCTTTTATGATGGAGACCCCAAGTTACATTTTATGTACTATGAAAGTTAAGGCTAGCCATTGTTCCCCCTTTTGTTATGAGAATTTCACATTTATACATTTTGTTTTAGTACTTTTCACGAAGTCTGTTACGGGAATTATGTTATAAAATTATATAGATACATAACTTGAAAAGTTACTGGAATATGGACGTTAAATCTTGTATATGTATAAATATACTGCGTCGTTAGGTACGTGGTTGCCACTCGAATATCGTTCATGATCGCTGAAAAGTGTTCGAAACTTCAGCCAATCAAAAATCATATACAAACGCGATAAAAGCCGTAAAAATAGTTTTAGGTGTAATTTTAAGTCAGTTTCCTATTAAAGTTGTTTTTTTTTAATTTTTAAACCTTATTTTTTAGCATATGCGGTTGGTTAATGCACCAGTAATAGAGCCTTCAATCTGTGAGAGAAACACGAAGATGTTATCCGGTCAGTTTATCTGTTTAGGAGGCGTTCAAGATCCCAAAAGACATTTTTGTAGGGTGAGTAGATAAAACGCCGACATCAAATTTATTAGTTCTGTTGTTCCGCTAAATAAGTAGAGAGGAGAAATACGGCAAACTATACCACTCTTCTGTCGCCCTGGTTGAACGGGTCGTGGTCAGACAATAGCTGGTCCAAAAATGGATAAATAGATATACATATCTATTTAACCATTTCATTATGCATCATTATTCATTATCATGTATGATAGGACATCTCCCCGTATGGTGACCGAATCAGAATACAAATCTTCACCCCCTATCTTGCCCGTGGATATCGTAAAAGACCATATAATATGCGTATAACAACTACGTAAGAGAAGGAATATTCGAAACAAAACTCTATGCGTTTCACATCTGACTAGCGTGGTATAGTAGGTCAATGTCCCTTCTATTGTGGAGTATGCTCGAGCCCAACAGTAGGACGTAAATGAGCTGAAATGATGATGATGATGGTGACGAATTAAGAGTATGTATTGTTTCCTGTAATAAAAATAAAACAGAAGCAATAGATAACACCCAAGCAATGTGTGTGTATAATATCTCTGTACAGGTAAAATCCAAATAAAATTGAGGTAGCTCGACAAGGAAGGTCCTAGGCAGGTTAGGTGTAGCGGATCAGTAGGCCAATTAGCCTCCCACTTTGAATGACACTCGTGCAGTGCGATTTAAATGTGCTGAAAAGAAAATAAAAAGTCAATAAATAGTATAAAATGGCAAAAAACGAAATTCGCAAAATTTCATCATTAATCATCATCATTTCAGCTCACATACGTCCCACTGTTGGATTCGAGCCTCCTTTACAATAGGAGGGAAATTGGAAATTGCTTTTCAGACAGGTTGTTATAGTTTTATTTCGAAATTACCTTCTCTCTTAGATGTTATATGCGTATTATATCCCTTAGTCATCTTTTACGATATCCACGGGCTAGATAGGGAGTGGTGATTTGTATTCTTACTCCGTTACCACACGGATACAGACAGATTACTATCAACATTGTGGTAACACAAAAAAAATCTATATACAAAGTTGATTATATTTGGGTCATTCTATTGAAACCAGCCCTCTTGAGCGATGAACTTAACAAATGATCTGTAAAAATTGATAAGAAACGAAATGATTTATGTGTTTATTTCCGTATATGTAGGTTATAAACATTAGATTAAATCTACTGCCTTGTTGAACACAATGCTATAAGCACGCGACTTTCGATCAACTCCTGAGGTCCTAGTATCAAATCCAGCAATTATCATTTTATCCACTTAACGATAGATAGAATACATATCTTTCATCATCATCTACATCATCACTATTCAGTCTATCACCGTCCACTACTGGACATAGGCCTCATGTTTCACCACAAAGTGGGCACCTGTACCGCCTGCATCCAACGACGCCCATCAACTTTCAACAGGTCGTCGGTGCACCTAGTGGGGGGCGTTCTACACTGCATCGTACGATTCGTGGTCGCCACTCGAGCACCTTTCTTCCCCAGCGGTTATCAGTTCGTCTAGTGATGTTTTCTGCCTATTGCCACTTCAGTGTGCTAATCCTTCATGCTATGACGGTTACACCCGTTCTTCTACGGATTGCCGGATTCTATCTCGCAGAGAAATCCCGAACATAGTCAACTTCATTGCAAGGTGATCGACTTTCTGGCAATAGTTTTATAGCCTGTCGCCTGTCTGATATCAACTCTGCTTGGGAATGTAATTATTAACCAGATGGCGTGGATTGGAGCCCAGTCTTTATTATAAGTATGTACGTGACTTTGCATCGACAGCTCCTAGTATCAAATGCAGTAATCACCACCGTTATCATCTTGCTGTTATCTCAATTGATTGCACAAATGGTGTAGTGTTTAAGATACCGACCTACAGTGCCAGGATTGAGTTCGAATCCCACGCAGGACCACACATTGTGCGATCCACAAATTATTGTTCCGAGTTTGAATATAATTTGTGTCCGTTAATTATATATTTGTAAAGTCTTCTAACCATAATATTGATAGAACTAAATCAAATTCAACCATGTGGTGACGGAGTAAGAATGTAATTCACCACCCCACCTCTTACCCGCGGGTGTTGTAAAAGACGACTAAGGGATATAAAATGCTTATAACATCTATGGTAAGAGAAGGAAAACTCGAAACCAAACCCTATGTCAACAGATCTGACCAGCGTGGTATAGTAGGTCAATTTCCCTCCCATAATAGAAAAGGTCCGAGTCCAAAAGTGGGACGTATTTAGGTTGAGATGATAAATCAAATTTTATCTTATTTATTGCCAACCTGTTTCGAAATGTTCTATCAACGGCGCTCTGATTTATTGGAAAACAAAAACACTTTCTCATTGCCCAAGGGAACTTAGAGAATGATGTAAAAATAGAACAAGTTGACTGTAACGTAAGCTTACTCTTTCACAAATTTATCGACGGCTATCCAGTGATTGAGTATAGATAATATTGAGTTTGTTTTAGAACATTAGTTTCTATATGTCGATGGCGCCAGCAAATGTTCTACCTTTTATCTTGTTATTATTATGAAAGTAGAAAATCTCAAATATTTTCTTAGATATATATACAAATGTGTTACTAAATAACACTAATGATGTCTGATATTTACGAAAATATTGCACATTGTAAATGGAACTATTTTACGGTATTTATCGCGTTTATACATTTTACAGCTGTAAAGTGTTCGAAACGTCGGACAATTAGAAATCAAATACGAATGCGATAAAATCCGTTAAAATAGTTTTATTTATCTTTATATATATATTTCTTGTGTACGTGTGTACGTCACTGAACTCCTCCTAAACAGCCAGACCGGTGTTCATGAAATTTTTTGTGTGTGTTCAAGGGGATACGAGAATGATTTAGATTCATAATTGAACCCGGTACTAGTCGTTGCTGTCGATTTCAAGGAGAATTCCTTTTATTTTATTTGAACAAAACAACGTCTGTTAAGTCAGCTAGTAATGTATAAGTACTCGCTTAAACATCAGACATCAAAACGTGTTAATGTCAAAAAAAAAATCTTTTGATAGATAGACCGACCTTCTTTTTAGATGTTGCTAGCAGTTTTTAATCTACAACAATAAATCGACCGTCTAGTCCAGAAAAATATTAGAAATCACTAGAGATTTGGCTACTGCGCTATGTTCGAAAGGAGTGGATACCACTCCATTGGTGCAGTCTCTATAGTTCTTTAATTAATTTAGTTAATTTTGTAAATTATTTCTGTTCCCTTCCGTATGCTGACGAAGTAAGAATACAATTCACCACCCCTTATCTAGCCCATGGTTCACGTAAAAGACGACTAAGGGATATATTCGTAATATGCATATACCTATTCAATAGAAGGAAAACTCGTAATAAATTCTATACCAATCCGTCTGACCACCGAGGTATGAGTCAATTTACCTTCTACTATAGAAGCCCGCACCCAGTAGTGGAAAGCATTATAAGCAGAGGTGATGTGATTATAAATTAAATACTACTAAGATTTCAAATATATTACACATACAAAAATATCTATTCGCTCATCAAAACACATATTTCCGTAGTTTCAATTAGCCTGACAGATGTTGATTTTTGCAATGTGAAGTTTAATTTTTTTTGTTTCTATTTAAAAATATTCTGTTAAAATATATGTAATATAACCGTTCTATAGATATACGAACGCTTTACTATAGTTAGTCTATACCACATAATCGGCAAAGCTCAAGATTGACACCTATGATATTAAACAAATGTTGTATTTCAAGAAATATTTATAAGAAATTAAAAAGACCGAGTGAGGGACTATTCTCCAATCCAGTCACCTAGGAGAGTGTTTATTTGTATAGAAGTATTCTTTGTTTCAGAGAGATAACGGAGGAGCAGTTATACAAAACGGAACCCTAATCGGTATCTCTTCCTTCATCAATACTTGCGCCTTTTATTCGAAGACACATGCCTTTCCAAAAGCTGCTGCTTTCTCCCATTGGTTAGACTCAATTATATGGGACGAAGACAGTCGTCCAATAATCACAGAACTGCCAACCGTATCTACAATGACCACTAAGCTCGAATCAAACGCCACAGAAGAATCAAGCACTCCTTACTTTGTCGCTGATCCTAAAATATACATGTTGACTTTACCTTTTGATCCTATAAACGTGCCTTTAGAACCAGCAGAAGATAACTCAGTATTGCCAAGGATGAGCCTCTACGAGGCTTATTTACGAAGTATGTTTAATAACCGTCGAGGCAATTCATCAGAGTCCACTGTTGCCGTAAAAGACTCCACACTTCTGCCACAATCGGTGATGCGTTCTATACCGATAAATAAAAAGCGACCAATAAAATATAACATAGTTTATAATTGACTTTTTATAAATTAATTTCTTATTATAAAATATATTTTTAAATACATGTTTTTTTTTTTTTTTTTTTTTTTCAACCGATTATATGTAGTTACTTTTACATATCATGTCGGAATAAGAATACAATTTAACAACCCCTTTCTTGTCGGTGGGTGTCGTAAAAGTCGACCAATGGAATAATGCAGATAACATCTATGCACGAGAAAGTAAATTGGAAATATAACCCTGTACTAACCCGTTTGAACAGCGTAGTAGTAGATCAAATTCCCTCCCATTGCAGAAGAGGCTCAAGCCCCGCTGTGGGTTATATATGAGTTAGCATGGTATAGTTACTTACTCATTAAAATAATATGTATACACTTAGAATAATAACGTATAGAAGGTAAGTTCGCGCACAAAAAGTGAAGCATTTCAACTGGAGCCTAATGGAGCTTACGCCGGCACTGTTCCTTGATGTACAAGGTCACTGTACTGCACGTACGTACGCAACTCTTAAAAAATAACTAGGTTATTATGACGATTTGTGCATTCAAATGGTGTCATAACACATTTGAAAAACATAAAAAGGTTTTTAACATTACTTTTAAAAGTATTCCGACGATTTATGTTAATAAAAACAAAATTTGATTTCATAATTTGTATAGTGGTGTGCGTGTATACGTGTGTAATGGACTGTGCGCATGTAGTATTTTTAGACTCATGTTGCGAACGTTCGAAGTACCGACATTATCCTTCTATACGTTATTATTCTAACAATAAGATGAATACAACTTTTTTTTGAAATATTCTTATTATATTACTTCTTTTTGTGTGGTGACGAAGTAAGAATACAATTCACCACGCTCATTTTTGCCCGTGGGTGTCATAAAAGACAGCTAAGGGATATAATATGCACATAACACGTATACGAGAGACGGAAATCTCGAAACGAAACCCTTTACCAACACATCTGACCCGCGCGATAGAGTAGGTCAAATTCTCTGCCATTATGGAGGAGGCCCGAGCCCAACACTCGGACGTACATACACGGGCGGTTACGATTAACTTCATTAAAAGGATATTGCCCATTTTCAGTATCGCTTGATGCATCTGATTTTAAACTGTGACACGAGTTCATGACATAAAAAATTGCAAACGGTGGCAAACGAGCAAACAGTACACCTGATGGTAAGTGTTGCTGCCGCTCATGGACCTTTATAAGGCCGTTTCCTACCGCGAAGAAAGCGAAGGGAGTGTGAATGCGTGCATTGAGGCTCGGTGATACCAAGGGCACCACCAAAACCCTCCACACGCAATCACCCTCAGAAAGTTGGGCTTCCGGCTCTCTCGCTCATCGAACGAAGTGCAGTAACAAATTGCTACTACTCAGCCGTCGATTTTCTGCGAGAGCATGGTACTGCCCCGGACGGATCGGCCCGCGGCTGTAGACAGATAACTGTCGACAGTGTGGTCCTACCACTCCTGAAGTTTATTATTAAAGTTATTTTATCACGTATTGTGGAGTACATTTGCCGGGTTTTATGCACCTATAATAATAGTCTTTTTTTGTATCATAGTTTTGAATATATTTTTGTTGTAGCAACATTATTACACAGATAATTATGATTAATCGATGTTCTACTGATCTAATAAAATATCGATTAAACGTAAATAACGATTATTTGTGATTATTAACAGTTCATAACAATAATAATATTTTTATACAACGAAAAAAATGTGTTTATTAAAATATAATTTATTTTATCGACTGTACGAAACTAAACACAGCTTTTAGTTAGCTAATGTAACAAAACATTAGCTTTGAAACACTAAAAACTGGGTGAGATATGAGATCGTATTATCATAAACAGAAAAACTTACAAAAATATTTCGCCTTCTGTCTTATTGTGAGTGAATACTTGTGTTTGTATATCGGTAAGAAAAATCGAAATAATTAATCATTATCGATTTTCGATGTAAATCTTTTTATTTTAGTAACACTGTAACCTTCCTTGTCAATCTTATCATGTTTGTTGTTCGCGGCTAACCAGATTGGAGAAGTTTTGGTGCGAATATGGAAATGTCATGTCACGCTCTTGTATTATATTCATTTCTTTAGTGTTTTGTAGTGTTATATTGAATAATTTTGCTGGTGTTTTATGGAATATGATACAGTTAAAGTGCTGAAGTGTAGTGAATATGGTATAATAGCGGTTTACGTCTATTTTCGTGTTCTAACTACAAAGTTCACCCATCGATTTCTCAGCAACCCGGCAAATTACGCATATAAAGTTTATTTTACTTAAATTACGTACTAATACAAATCTTAGACAGTGGTTTTCATCTTGTCACTGTAATATTTATACCGATACTATTTTCCTTAGTCACTTGGGCATTCCCCATTAACAAGGTTTTGCTATTACAACAGTTATTATGATAACGACGGTAGTTAAGTAGGCTAACATAATAATGTATTTTAAACTGATATACCTATAGCCTATTCCTGAACTCGAGCTCTCCTTTGTAATAGTAGAGAGATTGATCTACTACACCACTCTGGTCAGATATATTGGTATAATGCCTTTGTAATAACGATGATTTGTTGGACATGAGACATTTTAGTCCTTTAACGTGACCATGAACGCTAAAAATCACTTCAAACTTTGGACGATTCAAAATCAAATAGAAATACGATAAAATCCTTAAGAACAGTATCATTTTAAAACTTCCTGAAATTCTCAAATGAATACAAATGTTTATCATCATCATCTCGACTCACATACATCCCAGCAGTGGGCTCTAGCCTTCTCCACAATAGGAGAAAATTGACTTTACTATACCCTACTGGTGAGACAGGTTGGTATAGGGTTTAGTTTCGAGTTTACCTTGTCTTGTATAGATGTATTACATCCCTTAGTCGTCTTTAACAACATTCACAGACAAGATAGGGAATAGTGAATAGTATTTTTATTCCGTAACTATACGGAAAGGTACACAAATGTTATTTAGCTGTATTTCAAGTCAACATAATCAAAATAACTTTTACATTAGATCCTACAAAACACATAAGTAACGTACGCTCAGGAGACTCGAAACCATTTCCACATATGGAGTGAGGATCAATATTTAATAACGTAGATGTTTATTTCAGCTGGTACGCTCTCTGGTGGCTGCAATATTCATTAATATAACGAAATATACATGCGCCGTGACTTTGTTTGATATTTTATTAGTATTTACGGCAATTTTTGATGTGAAACATCTATAGGCCAGGGTGAACCTTATCCTTGGTGTGGCGTTAATGCCACGCTTTGATATGTACATTTGTGTAAAAAAACCATAACCTGTTCTACAATTTTGTGCAACGCCATCTAGTGAGCTCAAAATAAATTATTAATCTAAACACATACTTATAGTGTATACTAATGAAAATAGACGTTTATTGAATATAAATAAGGCTCGACCGAGATCTCGGCCTCGGCATTCTCGGCTACAAATCCAACCGAGAAATTTGTCTCGGTTCTCGGCTAATTATAGCCGAGATTCTCGGTCAAGACCGAGATTGTAACTTTGTTCGGATCGATGCAAATTTTACTGCGCAGCGCGAAGTCGACTGGTGTAAGTGCGTGAGAGCGCTGAATTGTGAATCAGATTCTCGTGATACGACATGGGGATTTTCAACTAACTCGTCAAACATGGCTGCAACAAATCAATCCAACTTATGGGCAGCTCATGATTCGATAGAGTTGGAAGACGAACCCATGACAAATACAGTTCAAGCCCTGTAATCGAAATAGCGCAGAGATAGAAAGCTTCCTTAGAGAGCCAAGACTGCAAAGAAATGCTAATATTTTTGAGTATTTGTTTTCGTCAATTTATAAGGTGCTTAAGCCTGCGGCAAATAAGTTTTTATCTGCGCCGCCTACTAGCGTAGCAAGTGAACAACTGTTTAGCAAAGCTGGACAATTGTATGACGAGAGGCGACACGCTTTGAAGGGGAGAACATGCCGAAAAATTGCTTTTTTTGTTATAATATCCATCCATCCATCAGCCTACAGACGTCCACTGCTGGACATAGGCCTCCCCACGAGACAGACTCATATTCCCAACTAGAACCGGTACAGGAATGACATGGGCATTAGACATGACTTTCATCTTGTCTATGTTCATTTGCAGACCCACTATTTGAGATATCCTGCTGAGGTCATTAAGCATTGTGCCAAGGGTTCCATGGATTCAGCCATGACTACGATATCATCAGCAAATCGAAGGTGAGTGACGTATTCGTCGTTGCTGTTGATGTCGAGTCCGGTCCAGTCCAAGAGCTTGAAGACAACTTCCAGCGCAGTGGTGAACAGTTTCGGAGAAATGACGTCTCCCTGTCTCACACCTTTCTGCAACTGGATCGGTTTCATACTCTTGTTCTGAATGCGGACTGACATAGTGGCGTTTCTATACAAACACTTCAGCACTTCGATGTATCGATAGTCAATTTGGCACCGCTGAAGGGACTGCAGCACTGCCCAAGTTTCGACAGAATCAAAGACTTTCTCATAGTCCACAAACACTAGACACAGAGGCCGAGTATACTCCTCGGTCTTCTGTATAATCTGGCGTAGCGTGTGGATGTGGTCTATGGTACTATAACCTCTTCGGAAGCCGGCTTATTCGGGTTGGAAGTCGTCGAGCTTGCACGCGAGTCGGTTCGTAATGACTCTTGAGAACAATTTGCAGACGTAGCTCAAGAGTGAGATGGCTCTGTAATTCCTTAAGAGCGTTTTATCGCCCTTCTTGAAAAACAGCACCACCACACTCCTGGTCCACGACTCTGGAACGTCGCCCCCGAGAATGACAGAATTAAACAACTTCTGTAGGGCTTTTAGAACTGGCCTGCCGCCTGCCCTCAGGAGGTCTGTGGTAATTCCGTCATCTCCCGGTGCCTTCTCGTTCTTTAATTGTTTCAGAGCCATTCTGATCTCGTACAAGCTGGCGTCCGGGATTTCCTCAGTACAGTGACGAGTTAGATTGGATCTGTGATCTTGGACCAAGCCAGCAACAGGGTTCTGGGATGATCTATACAACTACCCATAGAGCCTTTCGACCTCTCCCAAAGTCTCACCCTGGGATGAAATAACAATGCCGTCATCGGTCTTCAACTTGGTCATTTGGCTGTGCCCGATAGACAAATCACGTGCGAATACCTTAGAGCCACGGTTCCGGTCTATTGCCTCTTCAATACGCTGCGTTATGCGTATGATATAATGTTATTTAACTTTGATTATTAAAACAGTTAATGTTGTTAAACAATAAGTAGTGTATTAAAAAATTAACAGTATTAAAATTTTTTTTTGCACGTTTTGTCTATTCTCGGTCTCGGCCGAGATATTATTTTATTTTCGGTCTCGATCTCGGCCGAGAACGAAAAACCCATCTCGGTCGAGCCTTAAATATAAATCATCAACGTCTGAAAAAAAAAACGTAATATTTTATTAATACTTAATGCCCTGTTAGTTCTTGTCGTAATCTGTTCTTTTATGCATACTTGTACAAAATAATTTCGATGTTTTACATCTACCAGGCGTCCTGAGAGAAGGTCGCTTTTTTGGACCGTTTATAAATAGTTACTTAGTATAGCTAACTTAACTTATAGCTGTAAGCAATATCTACTTATGTCATATTGCAAAAGTTTTGGCATTAGTTTTAGGATTGGTCATTTACCTGACGTCATCCCCCTTTGGGAATGTAATTGTTGACCAAACGCTCATCAGATGAAGTTGGCTTAGATTGAAGTGAAGCTTTTAGCCGTCTTTTATGACACCCACGAGTATGTTAAGGGTAGTATTCGCAGCTGCCATTACAGGAGTAAAAGTCTAGATATATGGGTACTTCATTTCAGTTTAGACACGTCCCACTGTTTGGTTCGAGCTGCCCCTATAATATAGAAGGGAAATTGACCAACTAAATCATATTGGTCAGACATATTGATATAGGGTTTCATGCCAAGCTCTCCTTCTTTTAAATAGATGTTAATTGCATATTAGGGAATGCATAAAAAGAATTATCCCTTAGTTAATAAAAGGACTATCTCTGGTTAAATGCGTAAAGGGATTATCCCTTAGTCGTCTTTTATGACATCCACGGAAGGAGAGGAGGTAGTGAATTGTATTTTAACTTCGTCACCACACGGAAAACTACTAGGAATATATTTAGTAGCGGTAATGTAAAATCCTATTAGTATTTAGTGCGGTTGGGTGCATTTGGCTTCTATCCAAACGGCCCTGATACAATACATTTGTCAATTAAGATACACAGCATAACTATAATTACTAAAACGATTTTCGGTGCTTTTATATACGAATAACTGTGCCAGGAATCTCGCTTGCATGGATTAAGTTTATCTCCAAATATCATTCTACCTTAATTAATACTAGCAACCCGTTTTGGTTGCGTTACCCGCGTAGTTCCCGTTCCCGTGGGAATACCGGTAAAAATACCGATAAAATATAGCCTATGTTACTCCCTGATATTATAGCTTTCCATTATTGAAAGAATTTTTGAAATCGGTCCAGTGCTTTAACCGTGAAATCAATATATCATAACAATATCAATCAATATCAATAACAAGCAAACAAATAAACTTACTTTCGCATTTATAATATTAGTAAGGATTAGTAGTAGTAGTAAATATTGAAAAATTAAAAGGCTAAAAAAAAAACAAAAACGAAATCTAAGGATCAAATTTTGGCTGTCTCGATTCAGCGACTGTTCAATTAGCCAACTGAGCTATTTTTGAGCTCGGTATCCGTTACATTTTTTATGAATATCATCATCATCTTAGTCCACAAAAGACTCACTGTTGGGCTAAGCTCTTCTCCACATCATCATCATCATCTCAGCATATAAGCGTACCACTGTTGGGCTCGGGCCTCCTCCACTATGGAAAGGAAACTGACCTACTATGCCACACTGGTCAGACGTATTGGTAAAGGGTTATTTTCGAATTTTCCTTCTATTCCATAGATATTATATGCATATTTAATCCTTTAGTCGTCTTTTACGATAGCCACGGGCAAGAAAAGGGGTGGTGAATAGTATTCTTACTCCGTCACCACAGGGTTAGTCACCACTTCCCCAGAATGGGAAGGAAGTTAACCTACTATACTGCGCTAATCAGACGTTTAGGATTTTATGTTTAATGCAACATGATTAATTTCTAGTCTAAATTATTGTTACTACGATTTTTTAATTTATATATTTCTTAGTAAACCGATGTGATCAAATATTCATGAGTTCAACGAACTATAGATATATTAAGAGCGATTTAAGTTTAGGTCAATAAATTGGGTTAACATTCAGTAATTATTCAACAGTTTTACTCTTTACTAGTCATGAATAATTGGTGATATATATAGAAATAATAAAACAACCTGGTAATTCTATGAGTGAAACTAAGAGGCTTGTAACTTTAATAAATACGTAATTATGTTGTTTTCTTTCTGCTGACAAAGTAAGAATATAAAATCATCCTCTTTCTTGATCGTATTTTGTACTCTGTACTAGTTATGAGTCCCTGGTAATTCTATGGGTGAAACTAAGGCGCTAGTCATCATCATCATCATTTCCGCTCATAAAGATCCCACTGTTGAGGTCTGACCTCCACAATAGCAGGGACATTGTCCTACTATATCACGCTGGTCAATCGTGTTGGTTTAGGCCTTCATTTCCCGTGCTTTACGAGGGCTACCGCAATGCGCGGTCGGCCTTCAGGCTGGCCGTCCGCTCCGCCAAGGACGTCAGTTGGCAGGTGATACTGGACGGTCTCGACCGTGACCCCTGGGGACGCCCCTATCACGCGGTGCTGAATAGGCTACGCGCGCGGGGCCCTCCCCTCACCGAGACTCTCCAGCCCGGCCTTCTCACCCGGGTCATCGAGGACCTGTTCCCGCGGTGGGCGGAACACACGCCCCCGGTCATGGCTCCGCCAGACACTGACCGGGAGGCCGACGACGATAGTGTTCCGCCCATCACGGAACCCGAGATGGGGGTGGCGGTGACGCGCATGCGCGCAAATTCTACCGCCCCCGGGCCCGACGGTGTTCCTAACCGTGTGCTGGCCCTGGTCCTCGAACACCTGGGACCCCGCCTCAGGGGGCTGTTCGACGCGTGTTTAGCGTCCGGACGGTTCCCTGGGTGCTGGAAGGAGGGAAGGCTGGTGCTCCTGCCAAAGCCGGGACGGTCTCCGGAGTCGCCTTCGGCCTACAGGCCTATCGTGCTGCTCGATGACACGGGCAAGCTACTGGAGAGGGTGGTAGCTGCCCGCATCGAGCGGCACCTCGTCGGCACGGGGCCCGATCTGTCGGACGCCCAGTTTGGGTTTAGGAGGGGTCGTTCGACGATCGCGGCTCTGTTGCGCCTGAGGGCCGTGGCGACTGAGGCCGTCACCGGCGGTGGAGTGCTGTTGGTGGTGTCCCTAGACATCGCCAACGCATTCTGACTGGGCGTTGAGGGGGAGCCTCCCGCCCGGGCTAGGCGTGATTTGTTACGCCGACGACACGCTCGTCACAGCCCGCGGTGGGACGCTAGAAGAGGCGGTAAGCCTGGCGACCTCTGGTACCGAGGAGGTCGTCAGGCGGATCGAGGCGCTGGGGTTGAGGGTCGCCCTGGACAAGACGGAGGCCCTCTTGTTCCATGGGCGAACTATGAGCCCTCCCATCGGCGTCTCGATCACCGTCCACTCGGTCGACATCAGCATCCGGGCCCATATGAGGTACTTGGGCCTGGTGCTCGACGGGCGATGGTGGTTCCGGGAGCATTTCCGCAGGCTCGCTCCACGGCTCGTCGGCGCGACGTCCGCCCTATCGTGGCTTATGCCGAACGTGGGCGGACCGAGCGCTGCGTGCCGACGGCTGTACGCGGGGGTCATCCGGTCGATGGCCCTGTACGGCGCACCGGTGTGGGCGGGGTCCATGACCGTCCGACTTAGGGCCCTTCTGTGGCGACCACAGAGGGTCATGGCGGTCAGGGCCATCCGCGGATACCGCACGGTGGCGACGGAGGCAGCGTGCCTATTGGCCGGGACTCCCCCGTGGGACCTGGAGGCGGAGATGCTCGCCGGACTATATCGGCGGGTGACGGGGGTGCGAGCGGAGGGCGGTGCGGTCTCGTTAAGGGATCTCACCGCCTGGCGTGTCGACGCCCGCCGAGACGTCATCGCCCGTTGGGCAGTCCAGCTGGAAAGGCTTCGGTTCAGGGTGCGAACCGTGTAGGCCTTCCGGCGCGTGCTGATGCAGTGGTTGGAAAGGCGGCACGGGGTGCTCTCCTTCCGACTGGTGCAGGTTTTGACGGGGCATGGGTGCTTCGCCAAATACCTGCACAAGGTCGTTAGGAGGGAGAGTACACCGTCCTGCCACCACTGCGATTGCGACGAGGACACGGCGCGCCATACGCTCGAGGCCTGCGGGGCTTGGGCAGTGCAGCGCTGTGAACTCGTCGCAATCATCGGTACGGACCTGACGCTGCCGGCTATCGCTAGGGCGATGGTCGACAGCGTCGGGAATTGGGACGCGGTCGCAGCCTTCTGCGAGACGGTGATCTCGCGGAAGGAGGCGGCGGGTCGCCCGCGCGAGGAGCGCAGCCTCAATGAGGAGATCCGCCGCCGGTGACTGGGGCAGCGCAGGCGCAACTATCTGCGCCTCATGCCGCCCTAGCCGAGGCCGCGGGTGACGTGACCGGGGATTAGTCCGTCACCCGCCGAGAGGCCGACCGCGTGAGGAAAGACCGACGTCCTCCCCGAGGGGGGGACGTCGGTCGATGAGAGGGTACCCCAGTAGGGAGTATTCCGTCGGGCCGACCACTGACGACAAGTTAACGCTGCTCCAGTGGTCGGCCCAACGACGAAGGCGACGTGGTTTTTGGGTGGGTCGCGGGAGTTGCGTGCTTAAGCCCCTCTGTCGCCCCGGACGGAGTGGTGCGGAGGAGCGCCGACCGCGACCCACCCACAAAAAAAAAAAGAAGGCCTTCATTTCAAAGTTTCCTTCTCTTGTATAGATGTTATATGCATATACAATTGTACAATCCTTAGCTATCCTCATTTCACGGGCCTCTTGACCGTGGATATCGTAAAAGATGACCAGCGTGGTATAGTAGGTTAATTTCACTCCTATAGTGTAGATGAGCTGAGATGAATCATTGATAGGCACGTGTAATATTAAATTGTCTTAGATGTTTCTTAGAATTTAAGTGGTTTTGGTCTAAATTTATTCAGTAATTTATTAAGCTGCTGAATATGTTTGAATTTATATTGTTCTCCTTAGGCACAACTCTTTATAACAGTAGAATAATCAACCTCCTAGTTTTTTTCCGTGTGGTTACGGAGTAAGAATAAAATTTACCACACCGCTTTCTTACCCGTAGATGTAGTAAAAATGTCTAAGGCATATGAGCTAACATGATGATTATGATGAGTTTGGTATTTCAAGCTAATTGATTTTTTAATTTTTTTCTCAAAGCCACTAAGGACAACAACAAACAAACATATAGTAACGGACACAAATTATATCCAGACTAAGAACAACAATTTATGGATCGCACAAAGTATTGTCCTGCATGGAATTCGAACCCCTTTTTTTAGGGGTGGGCTACGGTCAGCGCACTCACCGCCCGCCTCCATCCGGGGCGAGAGAGGGGCGGCGCGCGGCCCCGTAACTCACCCGTGGCACGTCGCCTTCGTCGTTGGGCCGACCACCGATGCAGGGTAAATTGTCGTCAGTGGTCGGCCCGACGGAATACCCCTTGAGGAGTACCGTCACTTCGGCCGACGTCCCCACTTCGGGGAGGACGTCGGTCTTCGTCGCGTGTTCGGCCCCTCGGCGGTTAATGGAATAACTCCCCGGTCCAGCTACCCGCGGCCTCGGCTAGGAAGTGATTCGAACCGCCGGCCCTGGCACGGAAGGTCGTTATCTTAACCACTATGCCATCTGTGCAGTCTATAGATTATAACTTACTAAATCTTTAAATTAAATAAGAAAACTAACTACGTGACTGTTTACGAACTTTATAAGCTTTAATTCAATCTTTAAATTACTCAAATTAGATTCTATTATCTAAAGTAACAACAAAACTAAGTTAGAACAGTTTTCGTTGCGTTTGAAACTTTAAACGGTAAATTGAAAAGTTTTTGGATGTTAATTATTACTTTTACAAAGATATATTAAATATTTTACAAAATTAAGGAATATCTAATACCTTGTGCTGTGGAGACATCACAAATAAACAATTTATGCACTAAAATTACAATCGGACTCAACATAATCATTTGTAGGTCATTTAAACAATTATAGAGATCGAACTATATGGGAATCCACTGCGTTGATCGATTCATGGTCACTACTCGAGAACCTATATTTGATGGATCGCCAAGCGATGTCACCTGGCCATTGCAATATTATCGTGCTAATTCTTAGTACCATGTCAATTTCTCATGCTTATACAGATTGCAGAAACACAAATTTGATCATTTTGAAACATCCCCATAACCCTTTCCGTCCCATGCTTAGCGTTTTTGAGCGTTATGGAGCTGAACTTTAGAGACCATAATGATTTCTGATGTTTACGCGAGTATTATACATTTTAAATAAAACTACTTTACGGATTTTATCGCGTTTGTATTTGATTTTTGATTACCCTTGATTATCCCCCTTCACAGTTAGCTACCGTGTGTAAATCTTTGTTGCAGAGAGCACGAGGAATCTGTGACGATGAACACCTGACTGGGGAGCTGCAGCATGTCAAGCAAGTACTACGAGGAGGCTCGAGCCCAACAGTGGGACGTATTTGCGCCGAAATGAAGAAAATTTAAATGATAAATCGATTCAATAAGATCGAAATGAAGATGCACTGAGAAGTTTCGGGTACAGTTTCTTTAAAATGTTTAGAAAAATCTTTCATTAAGGTACCAACACTTTACTAAAATTAACGACATACCTACCTATTGACTAACAAATTAATTGGTCACCATGCTGTGTCGAAACCACTGACGATGGGCTGCCCTCAAGGTTCGGTATTAAGTCCATATCTATGGAATTTAGGTTTTGACGATTTTCTCGAGTTACCTCTACCGAAAAATTGTCTACTGATCGGCTATGCAGACGACGGACTTTTACTTATACAATCGAACACAAGGGATGGTTTAGAGAAATTAGCGGAAACATGCCTTAATGATATATTCGATTGGGGTACACGAAACCGGCTTGCCTTCGCACCACATCATCTTTTATTAAAAGGACATTTACAATCAGGGCCGCGTATAAAATTCAATAATATGACTGTCAAAAAGAAAGAATCAGTTTGCTATCTCGGCCTAGTCTTAGAAAAAAAAATTTCATTTATTGAACATATTAAAACTGTAGGCGAAAAAGCGAAACGGAATTTCTACGCGCTTACTAGAATATCCACATCTACTTGGGGCCTTCGTTTTAATACACTTAAAACCATATACATGGCCACATATTTGGGGTGTATTTGTTACGCTGCACCTGTATGGGCCGATAGGGCCACCATAGGGGCGGCTCGCCTTAAATTACTACAGAGCCAACGATTGGCCCTAATATTCTTATGTAAAGCCTATAGAACGGTTAGTACCGAGGCCTTACCAGTACTCGCAGGTGTACTTCCGGTTGATTTGGAGATTCAGAGCCGAGCGTCAATGTATTACACCACAAAGGAAACTATGAATATAGATTTCCTTCTACCGCGCGACCGAAATAAAATTGCTAGATTGTTTGCACCACAATCCATTGTTTATGAGGAACTTTTAACTGAATGGCAAGAAAGATGGGATTCATCATCGAAAGGTCGTCATCTTTATCTATTTTTTCCATGCATCCGGGAGCGCCTGGAGAAGGTGTGGCTGGAGGTTGACCACTTCGTGGCCCAATTTTCAACTGGCCATGGCAACTTTAAAAGTAAATTATTTTCTTTTAAACTCGTACCATCACCATTATGTCAATGTTCCACATCTGACCACGAGTATGAACAATCAGCACATCACATTCTCTGGGAGTGCGATCTCTGGCGAAACGAGCGTAACCTTATGTCAAACAGTTTGCAAGTCACCTGTGGGGTAGTATACTATACGGACCTTGTAGCAACTCGAGAAAATTTCCGTGCGTTCATGCGTTTCTGCCATACCTACTGTAGCAATCAATCTTAACGCTCACATATAGGCCCCGTTAAGCTCTTCCGTATCCGTGGTGCCGTACTGCTGCGCTATCGTAGCTGTACTCCTGTTTACTTATTGGCTGAGTCATTTTGTTTTCCTGTCTCCCGCTTTGCCTAGGAGGGAAGTGGAATCTCTCTTTCCAACTCCTCCTCTTTAATCTTTTCTAATTAAATTTGTTGCGGGTCCCAAGACAATTAAAATCATATCCCGGGACTGCCTGAGGGTCAAACCTCGGTGTCATTTATGGAGACCATTGTGGATCCTGGCTTACAGGAGTTACAATGGTGGGAATGTGTGGTGGGATTAGTCCCATATTAAGTAACAAATTAATTGACTAACAAAACTTAAAACTAAATTGTAGAAATAGTATAATAAATAAAATAATAGTGCTTAAGTACTAGCAACTTTTCCATGTGGCGACGGAGTAAGAATACAATTCACCACCCCCTCTCTCTTGCCCTTGGGTGTCGTAAAAGACCACTAAGAGACAAAATATGCGCATATAACATCTATGCAAGTGCAATGCGTCGAATTGATAAAAATTTAAAAGATAAAATGATTCAATTAGATCGAAACGAGAAGTTTGGGGCACAGTTTCGCTATAATTTCTTAATCTTTCAATAAGATGCCAACGCTTCACTAAAATTACTGACTTACAAAAAAATTAAAAATAAATGCATAATAAACTGTAGAAATAGCATCACTTAACACTAGCAACAATGGGCTCGTATTACGAGTAGCATATGATTTCCAAAACTAAAAAATATTACGCCTGTGCTGTCGCAGATTATCCACTTACAGTCTCCCCGTTAATCTCACCGAGTATACTTGAACTAATCCAAACACGTCAAACAGAACTTTCTTGAGGAGATAAGCAGTATATTTTCTTAACAACTTACCGCGTCATCTCTTTGTGAGCAAAAGTTGCTGATAAATTGTTTGTTTCGATGTCGCATCGGAAACTTGTAAGGGAGTTAATCGTGTTTTGTATTTTAATGGGTGGTTGGTTTTATTTTGTACCTTTTTGTTAATAGTCTTACCGATAATATACATAATGAAATTGTTTTTGACGTAAAAGCCAGGTTCTTACTGTTTATTAGTTTATTCAAAAATTGAAGATTGGGAATATAGGTCAAGCCACCTTAGAAGTGACGGCAACCGACGTCCTGGACGTCGAAAGAAGAAGGTATCTCGCAGGGTATTCCGTCGCGTCGACCACGGAGGACAAGGAACTCGGTGCCGGTGGTAGGCCCAACGGCGAAGCAGAGGAGCTACGGTAGGCTATGGGGCCGCGCGCCACCCCTCTGTCGCCCCAGATGGAGCTGGATTGCGGGAGCGCTGACCATAGCCCAACCTATAAAGAAAACCATCCTGCCCTTGTCCGAATTACTTAAAGCCACTCATTATGAACTCTTCTTTCATCCTTACTAATAAATAAATGCGAAAGTATAAGTTTGTTTGTTTGTTACGCTTTTACGCTCAAACCACTGAACCGATTTCAAAAATTCTTCCACCAATGGAGAGCTATAAAAACAGGGAGTAACATAGACTATATTTTATCCCGGCATTCCCACGGGAAGGGGCACTACGCGGGTAAGACGCTTGAAACCGAAGCGAAGCGAGGGCGGGTTGCTGGTAGTACATAATGCAAAAGTTTTAACAATAGTTTTATGAACGCTTGCACGACGACAACCCTCTTTAGAAATGTAAGTAATTATTAACAAGACGGCACCAGATGGAGGTGAATCAGCTCTCAGTCGTCCTTTAAGACACTCACGAGCAATGGAGAACTTGATAAAGATCGTAGTCGTCTCCACACAGTAATAAAAGCGCAGCCTCGATGAGGCGATCCGCCGCCGGCAACTGGGGCGGCGTAGGCGCGAATACCTGCGCCTCATGCCGCCCTAGCCGAGGCCGCGAGTGACGTGACCGGAGAATTAGTCCGTCACCCACCGAGAGGCCGACCGCGTGAGGAAAGACCGACGTCCTCCCCGAAGGGGGGACTGCAGACGATGGGAGGGCACCCAAAATAGGGGGTATTCCGTCGGCCCGACCACTGACGTCAAGTCACCCTGCTCCGGTGGTCGGCCCAACAACGAAGGCGACGTGCATCGTGGATGGGATGTGGGTGTGCGTGCTTACGCCCCTCTGTCGCCCCGGACGGAGTGGTGCGAGGAGCGCATAGACCGCAACCCACCCCAAAAAAAAAATACAGCAATAAAATTGAACAACTTGTAATAAACAAAATAATTTTGAGTTTATTTTCATAAGGTATGGTCAAAAAACTGTTCCAAAAAACTTAATAAGCAAAATAGTAATATACGGTCATAAATTAAAGAACTTTCAGTGTGGTGACGGAGTAAGAATACAATTCAGTACTTTCTATCTTACCTGTGGATGTCGTAAAAGATGACTAAGGGATATAATACGCATATAACAACTATCCAAGAGAATGAAAGCTCGAAATAAAACCCTATACCATAACGTTTTACCAGCGTGGTATAGTAGGTTAATTTCCCTCCCATTGTGGAGGAGGCTCGAGCCCAACAGTGGGATGTATATGAGCTGCGATGATGAAAATGAAATAGTCGTAAATTAAAGAACTAGAACAGAGCAGTGCATTTCGTTTCGATATCACGTCTTCTAGTATTTGTCGGTGTCGATTTAGTTTCTAAATGTAGAACAAACTAGAAATAGGTTTACCGCTCGGTTCAATGCACTGATATTTAAACTTACAACTGCAGCGTTAATTATTAGATGGCGCGTACGTCATTTGAACTTTTTATAGTACTACTTTTTATAGAGAAAGAAAATTCGAAATAAAACCCTGCACCACCTTGTCTGAATAAAGTAGTTATAGTAGGTCAATTGCCTTCCAATTGTGAAGAAGGCTCGAGCCCAACAGTGGGACATATATGAACCGTAATTATGATAGTACTAACGCCATCATATGTTCACAGTTTTGGAACAGATATAGATAAGACTAGTGTTATGGTCCTACAGAATTTGGGCTTCAAATTATCTTAAGATTAAGAAGACATTTCGTTGAAAAATTAGATAAACAAGAGTTTGAAAGATACTTCTTTCCCTTATTTTTTCTCTTTGAAAGATACTTCCTTCCAAAGAAAATGTTGTACAGTTGTCTATCATTTGCTATGGTAGCCACCATTATAGCAACAATATGGTGCCAAAGATACGATATATCTTAACAAAGATCTTTGCGAAGTTTTAATGTGATTCCAGATGTGAAAAAATCTGTTCTGTTTGGTGACGGAGTAAGAGTACAATTCACAGCCCCATTCCTTGCCTTTGTATGATCGTAGAATACGATAAAGTAGCGAAAGCAGATAGAATTACTGTATATGAAATAATGCTACCAGTGATGACTGCACGGCAAGGAAATGTGGTCCCTAAATGTAGGCCTCATAACCAAGCTTAAAGTCGCTCAGCGTGCTATGCTCGGGATTTCTCTGTGAGATAGAATCCGAAATACAGAAATCTGTAGAAGAACGGGTATAACTGACATAGCACGAAGAATTAGCATGCTTAAGTTGCAATGGGTAGTCTTCATCGCTCGACGAACCGACAACCGCTGGGGAAAGAAAGGTTCTCGAGTGGCGACCACGTATCGGACAACGCAGTGTATGACGCCCAACCAACCACCTGGACCAACGACCTGGTGAAAGTTGCTCGTCATCGTTGGATGCAGGCGGCACAGGACCGGACTCTGTGGCGTAACGTGAGGGAGGCCTACGTCCAGCAGTCGACGGCGATAGATTAAAATATTAATGATGATGAAGAAACTTAAAATGAAACCCTCCAAGCCCATCTGATCAGCGTGGTTAAAGTCAAGCCTACTGTTACTGTGGAGAAGTCTCGAGGCAGTGGAAGGTATATGAGCTGAGATGATGATGATGATTCATTATCAATATATTAGATTTAAAATCTTATACATTAATAAACAGTTATCCCTGTTGGTCTGTTCCGTGTGGTGACGGAGTAAGAACACAATTCACCTCTCCCTTTCTTACCCATAGGTGTCGTAAAAGTCGACTAAGGGATTAAAATATGTAGATAATATCTATGCAAGAGAAGAAAAATTCGAAATAAATATCTATGCAAACCCGCCTGACTAGCGCGGTCACTTTGCCTCCCATTGTGGATGGAAGAGGCTCGAGCTCAGCAATGGGACGTATATGAGCTGTGATGATGATGATGATGATGATGTCATAACTAGTATTAACATTAACTACACCAGCATTTTCCGTGTGGTGATAAAGTAAGAATACAATTCAATCCCTATCTTGCCCTTGGATGTCGTAAAAACCGACCAAGGGATATAATATGGATCTAACATCTGTGCAAGAGAAGGAAAACTCGAAATAAAACCCTATAACAGCATGGTATAGTACGTCAATTTCCTACCTATTGTGGAGGAGGCTCGAGCTCAGCAGTGGGACGTTTATGAGCTGAGACAAATATAAAATGTTTAATACCTTTTATACAATACCCACGAGATCCACCGCTCATATAATTAATGGCCCTTCATTTGCGCAGTAATCCCGTAATTATTCTATTGAGATGAATCAGATTACAAATGGAGTTTGAATTAATTTAAAATTAAGATGGTACTTTGTATTTTATACTTGTTCAAATTAAATATTTTAATCTACATTTGAAGGTAAAGTCTTTATAATTATCCTCCAAGTTTTCAGTCATTTTAATTTTATTGTAGTCGGCTCTTGAGTTGAGTCAGTTTCAGCAAAATACTTCACGATTTAAATAGATGTTAGGTTATTTGGGAGTACCGAATTCCCATGTGGTGATGGTCTAAGAATACAATTCACTACCCCCTCTCTTACCCATGAGTATCATAAAAGACGACCAAGAGATATAATATGTTGATAACATCATTGCAAGAAAAACTCAAAATGAAACCCTATGCTAATGCATTTAATCTCACGGAAGGTGGCGGCGGATCGTGTGCGAGTAGAGCTCCTATTCGGCGACACGTTGCGCCGCCGGCGACTCGGGCGGCGCAGACGCGAGTATCTGCGCCTAATGCCGCCCTAGCCGAGGACGCGGGTGGTCGGACCGGGGAATTGTCCGTCACCCGCAGGGAGGCTAACCGCACGGCGGCGACCGACTTCCCAGGACGTCGAGAGGTGAGGTTACCCGAAAGGGTATTCCGTCAGGCCGACCACTGACGACAAATCACATCTGCTCCGGTGGTCGGCCCAACAACGAGGTGACGTGGGTACGGGTGGGTTATGGGCTCGCGCACCGTCCTTTCATCGCCCCAGACGGACTGGACCGCGCGTGTGCTTACCATAGCCCACCCATTAAAAAAAAATGCTAACACATTTGTTCAGCATGGTTTAGTAGGTTAAATTCCTTCCCACGATGCAAGAGGCCCGAGCCAAACAGTAGGACGTAGGTATATGAGCTTAGATGATGATGAGTTCCTATGCACACCATCATTTCAACTCCATACGTTGCACTGTTGGGCTCAGGCCACCGCCATTATAGGAGAGGAATTGACCTATATACCACTCTGGATAGACGTGTAGGTATAAGGTTTTGTGAAAAGTTTTCCTTCTATTGTATAAATATTATATGCATATTATATCCCTTAGTCGCATTTACGACAGCCACGGACAAGAAGGGGTGGTGAATTGTATTTTTACTCCGTCACCATACAGACACCATGCCTACTCTCATAAAATGTACAACAGTCAAAGATCGAAGATTTGACAAAACAATTTACCACACTTTTGTAATTTGCGGATATCTAACATCCTTAGGGCATATACCCATAGGTTACAAGATTAGTCTAGCGAAAATAATCTAACAATCAAATAAGAGATTATGGATCAAACCTTATAAGTATAATCTAGGGCAGTGTTTCTTAACCTGTGCGCTGCGGGCCCCTGGGCACCCGCGATTATGTCTATGGGTATACACAGTCACATCTATGGATCACTTAATAATAATAAATAAATGCCACCAAAATAGTAATATCTACGCTTATTCAGCTGAAAGTCAACCTTTGTGTTGCGTAAAAATTACTTTCACTGTTTACATCAACTTATTGTTATAAACTACAAGCAGACCCGGCCACGCGTTGCTATGGCTAATGTTTTTGTTATATTACATTTTTATTAAACTATTTAAATGGAACTGTAGGAGAACATCTGTCATGGAGGTCGTCATATTTTTTTACAAATGGCATCTATGTAAAAAAGCAAGTTAAAATCGTATATGACACGTTTGTAGGTTTAACAGAGCAGAGCCATCTATTAAAATCGTTTGGAATTAACAGATAATTGTGAATGTCAAATAATAGGTATATATAGGTAATACAAATAATTTGTAATAAAATAATATTGCGACTATAAATTAAGATGTAAGGTATCCTATCTTTCAAGTTGGATCAAACTGCACTCGGTGTGCAAATTTGATTAAAATCGGTTAAGTAGTTTAGGAGTCCATCACGGACAAACAACGTGACACGTAATTTATATATATTAAGATTTATTTTTGTAAAGGCAAAGAGTATATGTACTGCTATATTTCTATCTGCTTTTATAATTAATATTCTCTTTTATCTCATTTATCACCATCATCATCATTTCAGCCTATCGCCATCCACTGCTGGACGTAAACCTCCCTCATGTTATGCCACAAAGTACGGTACTGTGCCGCCTGCATCCAACGACGCCGAACAACTTTCACCAGGTCGTCGGTCCATCTAGTGGGGGGCGTCCTACACTGCGTCGTCCGATACGTGGTCGCCACTCGAGAACCTTTCTTCCCCAGCGGTTGTCGGTTCGTCAAGCGATGTGGCCTGCCCATTGCCACTTCAGCATGCTAATTTTTCATTCTTCTATCTATTATTTTGTTAATATGTATTTGTAATATTATTTATTTATATAAATTTATAATAATTGCAAATGCGTCATATACTGATGCTGTCAAAAGATCAAATTACTTATAACCAAATATTATGAAATTGTAATAATATATACATTTCCGTGTGGTGATGGAGTAAGAATACAATTCACCAGCCTTTCCTTTGAATGTTGTAAAAGGCGACTAAGTCATTAACTATGCATATAGCATACATGCAGGAGAAGGAAAACTAGAAAAAAAAAAGCCAAACCATCCGACTAGCGTGACATAGTAAGTCAATTGCCCTCCTATTGCAGACGAGGTTCGAACCCAGCAGTGGATTGTGAATGTGTTGAGATAGATATGTAGATGAAATAATACATAATTGAGTTAGGACCAGGTGAGGCAAAAATAGGCAATATTTATGATTTGTATTTTTAATTAGTATTTCTAAACATATGATTTGCTTAGTATTTTTATTATATAATGAACGTATTCTTTCTTTCTCTCATAACACAAATCTCTTAAGAAGGTTCAGTGGGGTCTGTGGACTGTAAAAGATTAAGAAACGCTAGTTTAAAGTATTCTTGGATTAAACTAATCAAAATAAAGTTCACAGCTGTTTCAGTTTATGTTTTCCTAGTACGTGACTTGAATTCTGAAACAATTGTTCGTGAACTGAATAAAACCATCCACGAATCCTTAATTATTAAGATTATTAGGAGCTCAGATTAATGAAGAGGCTATTGACTGTCGGATTCGAAACAATACCAAAAATAAATAATTTCCTCGAAATTTGAATCCAGCTTTATCAATAAGGACGATGTTATGAGAATGCAAAATACCTTGTAACTCGAGAAATTTACCTCATTGGGATCAGAGTATTACTATAAAGGCTTTTCATTACCTTTTTTTTTCAATATTTGACTAAACTGTAATCTATGTAGAGACTCCTGAATGGGGTATGTTATATTCACTTACGCACCTTTCATAAACACTGGCTAAAGGATAGTCCTTTCCAGTCCGTTTAAACTACAACCACCCCATTTTGAAGTGATAACTTCTGATAGGATAGTAAACCGCTTCGTTACGTAACGCGTTACGGCACCAGGCTAGCGGTCGGCAGATTCCTCCTCTCTTACTTTAACCCACAGCACTAGCCGTATTTAAAAATTAATATGATGATATTATATAACATTAATATTTATACAATATAATACGTTCGCATTCAGGCGTTCATAAAATTCGTTCGCATACAAGGTGGTAGGAGGGACAAGGGTGTCTACGGCAACGTGATATTAGCCGTTCATTAAATAAAACATGTTAAATTAATATATTTTCAATAAATAGTTTTCTCAATTTTTATCATGATATTTTTATTTATATTTTTCATTTCGTATTTAGTAAATACACTCATTTGCAAAAAAAACGGGCACCTAAGCAATGAACCATTTCAAATGTTAATATTTCTTTGTTTGATAATTATAGGTAGTTTTATCCACACAATTTGCTAAATTAATAAGAAAATAATCGTTTTCATCAGTATTTCATAAAATTTAGATACAATTTATGGGAAATAATGCTAAACCTCGCTAGTAGTGTATATTCGCTAGTAGTGCATATGCTCATGAAGTAAAAATAAAAAAGTTTTTTTGTTTGTTTTTCTTTAATAAAGTAAAAGCCGATAAATGTTTAGTATCGAGTGTGACCCCCTCTAGCTAAAATCACAGCTTGAATTCGTCTGGGCATGCTAGCGAGTATATCCCGGATACTTGCTTGCGGAATACGTTCCCACTCCGCAGTAATCACATTCTTCAGCTCTCTGATGGTCTGCGGAGCCGGGTGTACTGATCTCACACGCCGTTTCAGAACGTCCCAGACATGCTCTATGGGATTGAGGTCGGGACTTCGAGCTGGCCAATCCAAACGACGAATGCCGACCTCTTGCACATACGCATTAACATCGCGGGATCGGTGGGCGCGAGCATTGTCGTCCATAAAAATCGAGTCTTCACCTAGAGCGGCCAATGCGGGTTGTGCATGAGAAATTAGAACTTCCGTTATGTATCGATGCTCAGTCAGTGAGCCGTTTTCAATGAAGACTAACTCTGTACGATCCATTGAATTTATTCCTGCCCAAAACATAACAGAGCCCCCACCATAAGGTGTGATTTCTTCGAAACATGCCTCTGCAAAGCGTTCTCCTTGTCTTCTTAGCACTCGCCGACGTCGATCTTCACCGAACAGAGATATCCTGGCTTCATCAGAGAACAAAACCCTATTCCAATCGTCTTGAGTCCATGATTCACAATTTCTAGCGAACCTAAGCCTGTGAACTCTGTGCTCACGGAGTAATTTGGGGCCGCGGGCCGGGCGGTGACTGCGTATATTGGCAGCGAGAAGCCTCCTCCTGACCGTCCATAGACTAATATGCACATTTCTTACTTCTTGGAGGTTGTTCTTAAGATCCACATACGAAGATTTGCGATTTCTCAATGCGCGACTCACAAGAAAACGATCATCCCGTGGTTGGGTACATGGTTTTCTTCCAGAACCAGGCCTTCTCTCGACGGAACCAGTCTCCTGATATCGCTGCCAGGTCCTTTGGACTGTCGAGCGACTAACATTTAGCCTCCTAGCCACGAAACATTGGCTGCAACCCTCTTCAAGCAGCGCGATAATTTTGGTAGCTTTTACCACTTTATCTACCATTTTTGATACAGCCAAACAGCATTAAATAAAGCTTTGACAGTCAAGGATATGAAATTAATCGATAAAAATTGAATAAAAGTTATGAAAGTCGATGTTAACTTCTGGAACTTCGCGCCAAAAATGTAGGATAAAAAGGGGTTTTCTGTAAAAATGAACATCAAATGAAAAATTGAATTTAGAACGTACTTTTTTAAATACCACAGCATTTTTAAAACCGGCCAGTAACGTGTACAAACGATTGAAACCTTTTTGGTATTGTATCTTTTTAAATATGAATGAAAATCAAAACCGCCCGTTTTTTTTGCAAATGAGTTTATATACTCCTGCACGTTTATAGTTTCAGTACAATATATTCTAAATAATCCAAATTTGTGTACTATCTATTAAAATTTATTATATTTGATCTTCATTTTTGTGAAGAAATATTTACATGGGGGGGTCACAGAGAGTGTGACATAGCGTGACAATAGGGCCCTGCCCTATTATACCAACATACTCCCTAGGAGGTCAAAAACAAAATTATTGTAGCGTGACGTATTTTATGAACGGCCCCTAAAGTATTGTTACTTTTATAGGATTAAATAACGGTACTGGGACGCGGTCGCAGCCTTCTGCGAGACAGTGATCTCACGGAAGGAGGCGGCGACGGCGGATCGCCTGCGCGAGGAGCGCAGCCTCGATGAAGCGATCCGCCGTCGGCGACTGGGGCGGCGTAGGCGCGAGTACTTGCACCTCATGCCACCCTAGCCGAGGCCGCGGGTGACGTGACCGGGGAATTAGCCCGTCACCCGCCGAGAGGCCGACTGCGTGAGGAAAGACCGACGTCCTCCCCGAGAGGGGGACGTCGGTCGATGGGAGGGTACCCCAAATAGAGGGGTATTCCGTCGGGTCGACCACTGATGACAAGTAACCCTGCTCCGGTGGTCGGCCCAACGATGAGGGCGACGTGCATCGTGGGTGGGTTGCGGGTGTGCGTGCTTACGCTCTTCTGTCGCCCCGGACGGAGTGGTGCGAGGAGCGCGCCGACCGCAAAAAAAAAGGATTAAATAACGATACTAATAATGTACATACACAAATTTCTAATGTACATATTCCAAAATTATAACTAAGAACAAAATATATTTTATAACCAATAGAAGGTTTTATTAATAAATAACTTTCCTTACATTGTTATATTAATAATAAACATAAATTTTAAATAATAACGTAACCTTTCTCAAGGTTAACAATTTAAATATTAAAAAGTAAAACTTATATTAGTTTAAGTTATCATTTCTGTCTGGCGGTCCGAATGGCACAGGTTTTTTTTGCCCGTCAGTATTGTAAAAACTAGAGGATATAATAATACACATACATAAAAAACAACTATACAAGAGAAGGAAAATCCTATACTAATACATCTGACCAGCGTGGTAAGTTAATTTTCCTCCTGTTTTGAAGGAGACTGGAAGCTAACAGAGGGATGGATATGAACCGAGATGAGAATATACTCTTAGGTGTTCTATGCCAGGATAATAAAAGCTATAAGCTGATAGAAGGATTATAAAATGACCTTAACTTCAGGAAGCATATTTCCCAATAAATAAATTTCCATTCGAAATACATAAATCCGTAGAAGAACGGGTGTAATCGACATAGCACGAAGAATTAGCACGCTGATGTGGCAATGGGCTGCGTCGATCGACAAACCGACAACCGCTAGGGAAGAAAGGTTCTCGAGTGGCGACTACGTAACGGACGGCGCAGTGTTTGATGCCTCCCCATAGTGGACTGGCGACCTGATGAAACATGAGAAAGGTCTAAGTCAGTTGATGACGAAATGATGATAATGACAGGAATTTTGGTGGAAAATAAAATCGTACACAAAGCACCATTATATCATATTCACTACACTTTAACACTTTCTTTGTATTATTTTACAAAAGATGTCATTTAAATTATTTAATAAGTCAAAATACTAGCCTATCAAATACAACACAAAATCGCAACATAATATTTTAATATTCGCTCTGAAACGCCTACTTCCTTATTCCTAACAAAGTAACACAGATAAGTTAAAACCTTACATTTTATCCGAAAATCTACCTATATTACTCATATCCTGCATAATATGACCAAAAACGCTCGTAAAAACTTTGTCCCACCTAAATCCCTGGCTTGGCAACCCTATCCAATATGGCGTCTACAATTCAAGCATAAGGCTGAAATTACTCACTATGCAAATTACGATTCCCTCGGGATGCCCGGGTTCGAGACCCGGAGTATTTGATATTCAATATAGTGAAATCGACTTAGCACGATGAGTAGGGTTAGTAAGTACCGGTTTATAGATATGGGAATGTGGGCAATAATACTAAGAAATAGGCTTAGGATATTGCGCTTGGAGTTACGTGATTGGATTTGTTTTAACTATCCATGTATATGTATACTAGCACCCCCGTACAACTTTGTTTGGGTCAAATAAGAGAAAGAAAAGGTTAGAGAGAAAGTGTCGTACATACCTACATCTATCAGCGCAGACAACGTAAGCTCTCAAAAGGAATTGATTATTCTCATTTTTGCGAAATATTCTGATTTCAAGTTAAAAAGAAAATATTAAATATTACAGACTATATAAAAAAATACTATAGTTATTTAGAAAAAATTATGATTGCCATGGCTACCAAGGCTAAAATTTCGATGGTTACAATAGCAACGGTTACAATGGCAAGGCTACCGAGGCATGGAAATTGTAAAAACAATATTTTATATAATATGATTTTCGTAAATCTGTTTTTTGTACGCTAGGTTGCGAAAGGACATAGAGATTGACTAGAAAGGTTTTAAAAAATTCAATCTAGCTCAAATTTTGCATGGTCAGAAAAAAAACAAAATCGTAGATTGCACAAAGTATTGACCTGCGTAGAATCGAACCCGTGACACTGGCATAATAAATCGGCTTCGTAGCCAACAATTAACTGTCTAGTCAATTTAATTTCATCTTACACCACACAAGTACCTACCACACAAATACCTACCACAGAAGTACCTACTAGACAACGTCTTAGTTTTTTGATGTGGATTTCATCAGAAAGGAATGTTGTAAAATTACCCTCGGAGGATATATTCCTCCCAAAGGGTGTAAAGGAGATAAAACAAGACATTCGGTTTCTCGCTGACAAAATCACTAGCAAAGCCTACATATTTCGATGTATAAAAATGAGATATAGATCGTAAGAGACGACTAAGGGATATATTACGCATATGACATCTATACAAGAGATGGGAAACTCAAAATAAAAACTTATACCAACCTGTCTGACCAGCATGGTATAGTAAGATCAATTTCCCTCCTATAGTGGAGGAGGCTCGAGCCCAACAGTGGAACGTTTAAGAGCTGAAATAATGATGATGACTTTCTCAAATCGTGTGATTTTTAACACAAACACAAGTAAATATAATACGAACACATGTAAACACGTTTTAATGTATATTTCAAAGAAACAAAAGACAAATCTTAACATCACTTTTATAGTGGTGGGACCCCTGCCGAAAGTCTTCTGTCTACAGCCACGGACCGACCGGTCTGTCTAGGGTATTACTACACTCTCGCAGAAAATCGACGTCTGAGTAGTAGCAATTTGTTACCGCGCTTCGTTCGGTGAGCGAGAGATATGTCCGACTTTCTGATAGTGTATATGGTGGGTTTTGGCCTTTAATGTCACCGAAACTCATTGCACGCATTCACACTCTCTAGTCTAGCAAAGGTCCATGAGCGGAGAATCATAAGTGATTCTTCTAATTGATCTTGATTGAACTTGATCTAAGCACACTTAATGGTAAGCCATTAAGTGTGCTCTTTGTTCGTTTGTCAACAACAGCAAAACAAAGAAAAAGACAGACTATATATAAGCTTAAGCGAGATGACAGTAATTAGTATAGTGCTATTATGAACTTAGAGTGCTAAATATTTTTTTTATTTTAGGAAAATAATAAAGTATTTACATAACTCCATTAGTGATGATCGTGGAGGCTATGGCTGTTAGTCTATCAATGTCTACCGAGTGTCAGATATTAAAGCACCCTTAGCCACACCGACATATATGTATGAGATAAAAGCTTGTCAACGTACAGATAAAAGGCAGAAGTTTAAATTTGGCTCATCGCCAATTCAGCTGGCTAATGAAACCGCCATTTTCACTCCTCTGTTCATCACATCGGGCTACCTTTTTATATACCTAACTCATTGACGCCCTGGCAATGTACCAGGCACTGATTCTTCTGCGGGTAGTGGACTGATTACCGGTCTGCCTACCTTCATGTATCACATCATCATCATCATTTCAGCTCATATACATCCCACTATTAGGCTCGAGCCTCCTCCATAATAGAAGAGAAATTGACCTTACTATATCATGCTGGTTGGACAGGTTGGTATAGGGTTTAATTTCGAGTTTTCCTTCTCTTGTATAAACGCTATATGCCTATTATATCCGTTAGTCTTCTTTTATGATACCAACGGGTAAGATAGGTAAGATAGTGGTGATTTATATTCTTACTCCGTCACCACACGGATTCGACATGTATCAGGTAGTGACGTTTAAAAAGCGTAGGCAATTAACATCCTTACTAAAGAAACATTTGAAACAAAATTCTATACGGTCTTATCAGTGTATTATAGGTATGTTACGATCATAAAATTGTTCGACATAATTATATTATCATGAAAATAATAGGGTAGTTTGTATTTTATTTTTCAAGTGACGGTATTTTCAAATATGTTTAACACGGCTACGACCTTTCAAAATAAGATGGCAGCCGTATCTAAATATCAGTGGCAGTCGAACCGTTAAGCTTTAATTTTGAAATGACAGTCATTATAATGATTATATAATTAATAAAATTATTTTTATATATATATATAAATAAAATTATTTTTACGGATTTTATCGCTTTTGTATTGTATAGACATAGTCGACATGGTCTACCTGTGACCATGAACGCTATAAAGTGTTCGAAACGTCAGGCAATCAAGCCGCGTGTATTACCATACAGGCAAATTGGAGTGATATTATACGCACCAATTGTTCCTCATAAGGGAAATTAATTTTATTTTGCCATAAGAAAATATACAAATCTCCGTTTTGTTTCCGCTTGGGGTGATCTTATTAACGTTTAGCTTAGTATATAAGCCACAAATAAGGATAATGACATAATCGCTTATTCATAAGTGGCTCTGTAATGGCTGAAAGTGCTACAATCGCCACGGGTGGACTAGGATATCTCACGTCCAACAAGTCATCGTGATTACAAGACTTATTGGGCGTTTTTTTTTTTTTTTATTGCCAACCGTGGCAAACGAGCAAGCAGCACACCTGATGGTAAGTGAAACTGCTGCACATGGACCTTTGCAATACCAGAGGCACAGCTAGGCCGCTGCCTACCGTGAAGGAAATACTCTTCTTAAACCTCGTTTAAAGAAGGAGACATCTTAGTCCGCCGGTAACCATGAACGCTAAAAAGTGTTCGAAACATCAGGCAATCAAAAATCAAATACAAACGCGATAAAATTCGTAAAAGTACTCGTAGTATTACTTATAATGTGTAATACTCGCCTAAACGCCAGAAATCATTTTTACAATGATTGTTATTGAAGCATAAGTTTTTTACATCTAACTGTTGTACTTCTAACTTTTTTACTTCATATAACTCAAGTTCTATTGCGTTTGGTGTGAGTGAAACAGCGTTATACCATTAACGCACTCGGCACATACATCAACCACATTTTATATTCCGTTTGAGACAAATTTATCTTTACGGATTTTATCACGTTTGTATTTGATTTATGATTGCCCGACGTTTCAAATGATTTACAGCGTTCTTGGTCACGGGCGGACTAAGATGTTTCACTTGTTTTTTTTCGGTTAGGCTACGGTCAGTGCACCCACCGCCCGGCTCCGTCCGGGGCGGCAGAGGAGCGACGCACGGCCTTGTAACCCACTCGTCGCACGTCGTCTTCGTCGATGGGCCGACCACCGATGCAGAGTAACTTGTCTTCCGTAGTTCCTTCGTCTGAATACCTCTGGGGAGTACCCTCTCCTCTCAACGTCCCTCCCTCGGGGACGTCGGTTGCCGTCGCGCGGTCGGCCACTCGGTGGGTGACGGACTAAATCCCCGGTCCAGCCACCCGCGGACTTGGCTACGGCGGCATCAGGTGCAGGTAATCGCGCCTGCGGTCTCGGTCTCAGTTCCTGATGCTGCCGAGCATCGCCCTAGCGATGGTCGGCAGCATCAGATCCTCACCGATGATTGCGACGAGTTCACGACGCTGCTCTACCCACGCGGCACAAAGATGTCACACGTCTAATAAGTCATCGTTATTACAGAGATTGTATATTGTTTAATACTCGCCTAAACATTAGGAATAATTAAATATAAAATAATTTAAAATATATATTTTTTATGTTTCTCCTTCTTCAGCTTATATAGGTTTATTCCAAATACAGAAAACCTGCTAATATAGAATGTAAGAGGCCACCAGACGGACACAGTTTTCTAATCATTTATTAGTAACTTTATTTATTACGTGTTATGGAGAGTAATGAGACGGGATAAAATTAATATTGTGAGACAATTTTTGAGTACAAATGTTGAAGATTTTAGGATAAAGGAAGATTGAAGAAAATATAGGTAGAGCGCGTGAAATGTGACATAGATAGAAAGGGAGTGAACGCAGAGGTAACATCTGATAAGGTTTTGTGAAAAAAAGAAGACATATTGCACTGAATTTGACAGCAATCTTGACACAGCTTGTTTTACTCCGCCTACTAGGCAGGTACATCTGATTGACGGCTAACTTAAACCAGCTTAGCATAGATTGGCTTTCGACGAGACAACTGACACCAAAATTGCGTCAACCCAAGTAATTGATAAGAGCAGGCCGATAATGAACTTTATTTATTACTTACTGACATAGCTTTGATCAAATTGCTTCAAAATTTTTTAATTTGATTATAGCAGTAAATAATTATTTCTATTATCGGATTCAGTATTCCGTGTGGAGACGGAGTAAGATTTCAATATTCTTGCCCGTGAATGATGTAAAAGACGACTAAGGAATTAAAATACCAAAATAACATTCATGAAAAAGAATAACTCGAAATAAAACCATATATCAACCCATCTGACCAGCGTAGTTATCATCATCATCGCAGCCCACATACGTCCCACTTTTGGGCTCGGGCCTCCTCCACAATGGGAGGGAATTCGACCTACTATACCATGCTGGTCAGACATGTAGGTATAGGGTTTCGTTTCGAGTTTTCCTTCTCTTGCACAGACGTTATGTGCATATTATATCCCATAGTCGTCTTATACGAGATCCACGAGATATGGAATGGTGATTTGTATTCTTACTCCGTCACCACACAGAAAAGCGTAGTTATAGTAGATCAATTTTCCTCCAACTGTGGAAGAAGCTAGAGCTAAGCAGTGGGACTTATGAGAGCGATGATGATGATAATATCGTGGACATTCCTCACACTAAGTCATCAGACTTAATGTGAGGAATGCCCACATCAAAAGGATTACTGACATTGTGCAAAATATTGGATGCAGGCGACACAAGACTGTACTATATTTAATTATGATTAAGAGGCTTCTAACCAACGTCGATAGTTTGAAGTCATATAGATTTCCTTAAGTGTTACCTAAAATATAGGTATCTTCAGTGAATACAGTCATAAATCCATTTGTAATGTCGTACTCGTCAGATATTTCAATACCAGTACCTATTGTTTAGTTTATGGCCGTGGTTTCGTCGCCTTAAAAAAATACTTTCTCAACCTTGAATTGCTACCCCAAGGTAACACATTACCGGGACAAAACAAAATTAAAACACATTCGGATGAAATTATTTGTAACATGTTTCTGCCCGCGGCTTCGCCCACGGATGAGGTTCATTCCCAGAAATCAAATTTTATCGAAATTCGTTCAATAGATTAAAATAGCTGAGTGAAGTAAAAAATTATAGTTTAAGTATTATAATACCCCTTTCTTACCTGTGGGTTTTGTAAAAGACGACTAAGGGATATCCAGATAACATCTAAGCAAGAAAAGGCGAACTCGAAATAAAACCCTATACCAACACGTTTGATCAGCGTGGTATAGTAGGTCAATTTCCCTTCCATTGTGGAGAAGACTCAAGCCCAGTAGTGGGACATATAATAATGATGGTAATGATAAGCTCAAAAAATATCTGTTTTAATCCAAGAAGCCTATCGGTTTACGCGTGATTGATTAACAAACATCTAAACATCTCAAACTTTCACATTCATAATACAATATTTTTTTTAAAAGACAATGCTCTGCACTAAGGAAATAATCCTTTTGTTGCGCGGGAATTTACAAACATATAATTAACGGACACAGATTACAACCATACTCAGTACAACAATTTGTGGATAGTGGTGTCCTGCGTGAGATTCGAACCCTCGACACTGGCACTATAAGTCGGTATCTTAACCACTACGCTATTAGACTGCACTTAAGCAATAGCGCATTAGTAGAAAGTTATAATACACAACTCGGCTATTATTTAAAAGCTTTCTCTTTTTGTACTGCCATTATGTAAAATAATATAATTTTTAAGTCTGGTACATGAAATGTAATGAAAATATTTTTATAAATACCGGCTAAGTGCGAGTCGGAGTCGCGCACTAAGGGTTCCGTACCATTATCTATAAAAAATAGGCAAAAAATGCGTTTTTTGTATGGGAGCCTCCCTTAAATAATTATTTTATTTTTAGTATTTGTTGTTATAGCGGCAACGGAAATACATAATTTGTGAAAATTTCAACTTGAAATACAGTCTGGCGACAGACAGACGGGCGGACTGACGGACGGACAGACGTACGGACAGACGGACGGACAGACGGAAGGACAGACGCATCCTAGGATGCAGGAGTATATAAACTGGACTGTGACTGTGGTCTCTCTTACATTGGACAAACAAAGAGATCCATAAGAACTCGGATCAAAGAACACATAGCCGATGTGAAGCACCGCCGGGACACTAGGTCTGCAGTCTGTGAACATAGTCAGGACCGCGCCCACCATAACATCAGGTTTGATAAACCACAAATCCTCGCAAAAGAACACCGATACCTGCCTAGAATGGTACGCGAGGCTATTGAGATTAAAAAACACAAAAATTTCAATAGAGAGGATGGCTGGGTGTTACCATCAAGCTGGGATCCTGTTATAAACATTATTAAAAACAAATCGAAAACGACCACCACAAGACTGCAAGACACCGTGAGCTCATATTGTATAGATTTGACCCACAATAATAATAACTAAAGATAATTTTATAAATTAAAACCTTTTTAGTAACATAAAGTAAGCCGCCTTCAAAATTAACTTTAATTTAGCATCATGTTACCTGAGTTTTCTTGCCGGATCTTTCTCAGTGTAACCGTGTTCCGATCCGGTGGTAGTATACTAGATTATTAGTTAGTTTTTAAATATAATTACTATTAATTTTAATGTTTAATTATTACTAACCATAAACAATATAATATTTTCATATAGAATCATTTTCTTCTTACACTGGCAATAAATTTTGTATCAAAATGTGGGTCAATATTTAATAACGAATTTCTGTATCGGGTAGATAATTATAAAATTTTCTGCAGTAACGATGACTTGTTGGACGTGAGACATCTTAGTCCACCCGTGATCATGAACGCTGTAAAGTGTTCGAAACGTCGGGTAATCAAAAATCAAATACAAACGCGATAAAATCCGTAAAGTAGTTTTATTTAAAATGTATAATACTCGCGTAAACATCAGAAATCATTACGACTAAAGGATTATAATATTCAATCTTTGCCAGAAAAGTATAGTTGAAAATAAAATCCTACCCAGGGCCGGATTATCCATAAGGCAGACTAGGCAACTGCCTAGGGGCCCCGCTTCGGCTAGGATCCTCGAGCAAGAGAATAGTTTCTTTTTTCATTAATTTTATTTTTTTTATTTTGTTGCATTTAACAAGATTAAATTTAAAATAACCGTATCCCATCTTATTGCCCGTGCCTATTCCATCATGAGACCTGGAGCATTACTTAACTGCAACTATAACCTATCCATTAAGATAACTTCAATAAATATAAAAAGACATGACTCAGGTACGTGAGGTGATAATGTAGCATCCAGTCAATGAAACCAGGTATATTATTGCAATAAGCGATTGAAGTAACAGAATACCAAAGGAGTCAATCTGATCGACTGGGCTTTTATTACAGAAAATATGTATTTTAAAAAGTAAAAAAAGGGTAAAGGCAAGGGGCCCTGTGAGGGTTAATCTGGCCGTTTCTATACCAACACGTCCAACCAGCACTGTACAGCGGCTTAATTTCTTGCCTGTTCCTATATATGAGCCCAGCAGTGAATTTACTCCCGATCCAAACCTGTCCGTAGAAGCTTTCAGATTAAAAAAATAAATTTAAATAAAATAACTATAGTATCCACAAACTCTCTTGTATTTCACGACCGTTAAGTTACATAGCAAGAAGTAATAAAAGACGCGGGCTATAAAACTCTTCAACAGTTACCAGGGGAACATAGCGTAGAAGTGATAGTAGATATGGTCAAGGATTTATTTGCAAACGTGGTTGAGAGGCAACGCATTTAAGGGATAGTTTTTACAGCTTTCTTACGACCTGGTAGTCAATTCTCTAAAGTATACAAGATTTGGACGTCATGTATATTTTTTGGGTATATCCGTTTGACTATCCGTGTGGTAACGGAGTAAGAATACAATTTACCATCTTACCCGTAGACTATGACTGTCTCCACCACCATTCGGAAAGAGTGGGTATAACATTATTGTCCAAATTAGACGGTAAATTACCGATCACAGTATTATAAATATCCTAAGAAAATGCTTACGCCTATTCTAGTGGTTAAGACATATTGGTAATACATATAATAAAACCCTATAGGTTTTATTTCGGGTTTTCCTTGTCTTGCACAAGTGTTATATGCATATTATAACTCTTAGTCGTCTTTTAAGACAGCCACGGACAAGATAGGGAGTGATGAATTATATTCTTACTCCGTCACAACACGGAGAAACTTATATAGAAACTAACACAAAGAAATTGAAAGCTAAAGTAGAATGTATTGTTTGATTACTTAACAGTATCCAAGTAAATTCTACTGAAACACGTAATGCAGTTTCTAACTTTAACTAAACTTCGGAAGCCGCAGGCAATACAGGTACACTTTGTACACATACAAACAATTATATACTACGATATATAATTTTATTTACGTACAAGTTTCTTTGTTTCTTTCTAAGAAGGAACGATTCAATTAATTCTATCGAAACTGTAGTCAGTTTCGATAGATATCTTGTCTTAGAGACGACGAACAATATCTTATGTTAGAGATAGATGGCAAATAGTATACTTTCACATGTGCGACTTGCCCATGGGAGTCAAGGAGTATCAAAAGATTGAACAACAGCGCTATTACATATAGACAGCACCTACAATTCTAGTGATTATGACATTATGGGCCTTTTAAAGAGAGGTTATATATCATTAAATGACAAACTATGGACGTAATCCGGTTAGATGGATGATCTTTATCTGATCATATGGTTTAGATATCATTAAACCTGTTTTAGTATTTATTTTTATAAACCTATGTATATAAAACAAAAATGTTCCTATGCCAGTTATAGAATTTTAAACCATCTAACTAATGTGCCCTAATCCGATTCCATTATAAAGGCAATGTTTTGGAGATTGTTTGAGAACATTAAAACAATGAATTACACAGTAATGACGCTGCAAAAGATTTCAAGCAATCCTTTAATTTGTACTGAGTAGCTTATATTGACTTCAGTTAATCTGAAAATACTAAAAAAAAACTGTATCGGGTATAAACTTTGAAACCGTTCAACTGATATGCTTCAAACTGATTTTATTAAAAAGGAAAGAAGATTAATTAAGATCACTAAAGCAATACATTAGGACCCGATATAAAGCGAAGCGACCGTTTTTAAGGATTTCTACTTTTTGAATTTGTACAGATCTTCGTCTCTCGGGGTTAGCTAATCTTTATATTTATAAATCTTTTGTTCGTGTTTGTAATTGTAATCCTTCTAAACGGTTGGATTGATTTTGATGAATTTTTTTATGTGTGTTTAAGTGGGTTCCAGAATGTTGACATGACATGACAATGAATGTTTATATTCATATTTGGACCCGGTAGGTGGCGCTGCGATCGATTTCAAAGATAAATTACTTTTTTTTAATTTGACAATGGTTTAGATTCATAATTGGACCGTGTAGGTGGCACTGTTGTCGATATCTAGGAGAATTCCTTTCATTTTATTTGAAGAGAACAACGTAACGTACATATATAAATACAAAACTAATTTTGCTGCCGCTCATGGATCTTTGCTAGGCCGCAGTCTACCGCGAAAAAAGTGAGGATAGTGTGAATGCGTGCAATAAGGTTCGGTGATACTAAAGGTATCACTAAAACCCACCACATCCAAACACCCTCAGAAAGTTCGCCTTCCAACTCTCTCGCTCATCGAAAGAAGCGCAGTATCAAATTGCTACTATTCGGCAGTCGATTTTCTGCTTAGTGTAGTACTACCCCGGACGGACCAGCCCGCGGCTGTAGACAAACAATTGTCAACAGCGTGGTCCTTCCACTTCTGACGTGCGTACATAAGTACGTTTTTTCCTTTGTACGTTTGACATCAGCTCGTAGATATAATCACGACATTAAAACCTAAATAACTGATGCTGAAGATTATTAAATGAACAACTAATTTATCATAAATTCTCTCTAATACGAAATAACTGATTTATTTCCAACAGTGGGAACGCAATTATTTCGACTTGACAGCGTAATTACAGCGGACGCCAAATCTCGTTCAGTACTCATTATTTTCCAAGCGTGCAGTTTATTGGCATAGAGATTCCAAACCATTTCTGGGAACTTTTTTAACAAACATTGTTAATTGCTTTCGTAAACTAAATAAATTATTTTCATGTCTTATTCATTTTAAATTGTTACTCATTTAAGGCATTAAAACTTGTAATTTGTGAAGTTATGAGTTTCAGCATTAACCTTGAGGCGGCATTTTCAATTTGGCTTTGTCCTCGAAACGGCTGATCTTCAGACCACAAGGAAAAGCGAAGAAGCTTTTTATATTAATAGTAACTCCCATAAAACGAAATAAATTCTTATGACGAGGATATTTACAATCATTGAATTAATGAACTCAGCTCAAATAATTAGTGTATTGTATTTGCAATTATCCGTGTGGGTACGAAATAAGAATACAATTTAACACTACCTATCTTACCCGTGGATGTCGTAAAAACGACTTAATTATATAACATCTATGAGTAAAAAGAGAGTGAAAACTCTAACAAAAAACCCTATACCAACCTGTCTGACCAGCGTATACATACATAAGAGTAGGGTCAATTTCCTCCTGTTATGGAGGAGGCTCGAGCCCAGTAACGGGACGCATGTTAGCCGAGTTGATAATGATATCAAAGCCTAAAGATATTGATGAGGATCCCTTAGTCGTCTTTTACGACACCCACAGGTAAGAGAAGATGTGGTGAATTGTATTCTTACTCCATCACCACACGGAAGTAGTGGGTATAATCACTATTTTTGAGATTGCTTTACTCCAATGATCGAAACCGGTGGTCGAGCAACGATGAAGGCGACGAGCTACGGTGGGTTACGGGTCCGTGCGCCGCCCCTCTGTCGCCCCGGACGGAGCCGGGTGGTGGGTCCGCTGACCATAGCCTACCCCCAAAAAAATGCAGAAACTCGACAGAGAACTAGCAATCTTTTTTAATATTCTTAATGGTAAGTACATTAGCTATATCTATAGGGAGAAAGCAGGTTGGTGGCGGCTACAAATACTACTAATAATTGGACCTGGGTATCGTAAAAGATGACTAAGAGCTTCAGGAAGACCTAGATCAACTCCATTTGAAGCCATCCGGTCAAAGATTCTCAAGGTAAAAGAGTATTCTCAAGGAGGTCAGGCAAGTGTGATCATAAAACTATTGCATTAAATTGCTGCAGTAGTAAATGACTGACTCGTTTAGTATTACTATATACTAACTACTACACTATATTAGTGTTACTATACACTTTATCTCATCTGGCAATAAAAAAATAGCCTGTTATGTGAACACAACTTGCTTGGTGATCCGAGGTAACAGTAGGTAAGTTGCATAATTAAAGATAATGCAACTCACTGTAAAATTATATAATGCCCTTATTATTATTATCAATTCATTTCAGCCTATCGTCGTCCACTGCTGGGCGTAGATCTCCCTCATGGAGAGGATAGTGTCGTAATCGCCACGCTTGACAAGACGGATTGGCGATTGCAGTGAGATGTTCTACATATCCCGGAGAGACCTACTGCCCACTCTTCTAGTGAACCCTTGGACGATTATTACTACTCCCGAGGGCAAGCAAGGGGTGGCGACAATTGTATTCTTAACCCGTCGCCACATAGAGTATCTTCATTATTATATAATTACTTTATATAATTTTCGCCACACAGTATATTTTGACAATACAATATAAATTATATTTAAGAAGAAATAATTAGAGGGTCCTTGGTTTGTGCACAACGAGCTGCAAGATGCGAACGTTTCATTACTGCGAAGCCCTCAAGATGGCGCTGGCAGTTGAGTACAAAAGCGATGATGAAAACGACGAAACTTTGCAAAGGATCACAAAAGATTTATAAGGAAACGTTTTATGTGAATCTTTTAGATTTTAGAGATAATTCAACTAGTATTTTAAACATTTAACTTATTTTTTTAATTAGTGTAATGAAAAGTAAGAATAGAAATCTTATTCAGTGTCCTTAATCTCTTGTCGTCATTATCATCATCTCAGCCTAAATGACACCCACTGTTGGGCTCAGGCCTCCACCAAAATGGAAGGGGAATTGGCCTACTATACCACTTTGGTCACAGATGTTAAAATAGAGCTTTTGTATCGAGTTTACCTTCTCTTACATCGATGTTATCTATACCTATATAATATCACTTAGACTTCTTTTACGATAGTCACGAGCAAGAGAGGGGGTAGTTAATTGTCTTCTTACTATGTAACCTTGCGGATAGATAATCTCTTGTGGGATTCTTTAAAGGCAAGTAACCACTGAGTGAATGGATAACAGTAGCTTTCTAGGATACTTATAATACCAATAGTGATTGTGGCATTCTTCTGTACGTGACAAAGAATCTGCCAGCAAAACCTAAAAATATTTACTTCCACACAGTAATTAACTTCGAAGTTAGAAAACGTAGATATATCATTAGATCAATAATAATTAGTGAACATGTTGGTAAGACTACTTGCTCATGAATTTCTATATAACCCTGGACAGAGCTTGGGCCTCTGGTTTTTTCACTCACCAAACGCAGCACAAAACTAATTCCCTACTCAGACGTTGATCTTCTCAGAATGCTTCTACCACGCAGAGGACCTAGATCCATTTTTGGTTACAAACAAAAAACTTCCAATAATAGATTCTACCACATTTTCTTTTCAAAGAATCACAGATTGCCCCACAAACGTTTCTTTCCTAACCTAACCTAATTTCCTAACAATGTAACACAGAAAAAATATGAGTCACCCTAAACGTATTTTCATCAAAAAAATTATCAGCCTTTAATACTAGTCACGCAATATTTACTCCATATTTGAATCTTGTTACAATAAAAACGATAAATCAAACAGTCGTTTTCATGTGAATAAAATTTAATATATCGGCCAATCCTATTCCAATTCACAAAAAAAAAACCTTTTGGTATTCGATGCGTAAAATATGGAAGCCGATGTCGGCATATATTTTTTTGGCAAAGCGAGAGCGCCGATCAAAATACAGTTGTTCGTGGCTCAGATGAAAATATTGTTAAATAATAGAGTTCTTTTGTAGTGATATTATTTTTAGAATTGCGTAAGCTTTAGTATTATAAACAAAGTAATAATATTTTTGGCATTGAACTAATCTTAGAGATTGTAGAAAATGTACGCTTAGATAAAATTACTAATAATACAATGCTGAGGCGAACCAAACCTTTTTTACCTTCTCAAATGGGTCGGGTTCGAGACTTCACTGAGATCCTATAATTTGATTATGGTGTTGAATTTGATCAAGCTTATTTAAAGGAGCTGGCAGAAAGAAAACACCATGCTTCAAGTTTTTCTTCTCGTGCATTATGAGTGGTCTTTTATGGAACCCATTCATTTATTAGGGTGCCGTACTTAAAGAGTAAAAACGGGACCCTATTACTAAGACTTCGCTGTCTGTCCGTCCGTCCGTATGTCACTGGGCTGTATCTCAAGAACAAAATGTGGGTTAAATTTAATAACTGATTACTGTAGTGGGTAGATATAAATGATGATTTGTTGTGAGATATCTTAGTCCGAATCGTGACCATGAACGCTGTAAAGTGTTCAAAACTTCGAGCAAATTGATAATCAAATACAAACGCGATAAAATCCGTAAAATAGTTTTATTTTCAACATTTTTATATTTGATAACGCTCTGAAAGCTAAACCGTAATAACGCCTACTTTGCTCCCAATATACTCCCAAAAATAACTTCTAAAAAATTTTAACTGACCCAATTTAGAATGTCGCATTGACGAAACAAAATATAGTATGAAATGCAATGGGCACACTGGCAACACATTTTAATTGCTCACAGCTTTCAAATTTAGAACACGAAGTGTTGGCATAATTAAAGATTTTTTATTACACATGCAAACGTAACCAACGTTTGAATAATCATACTTTTAATTAATATTAACAATAATAGACTCATTAATTACTTAGATTTGTAAAACATATACTTATACTATTAATAAAAAAACTTGTTTTCCACGTTGTTCCATCTTCATCTCTGCGTTTACTATGAATGTCATGAAAGTCGACTAAGTGCCATAAGCATAATATAAGTATTTTCTATGTGGTGATGAAGTAAGAATACTATTCACCATCTATTCCCCTTAGCCATCTTTTACGACACCCACGGACAAGAAAGAGGATGGTTAATTGTATTCTTGCACCGTCACCAAACGGAACGTCACATTTATTACTTAAATTTCTTAAACAAAATTGAAAATTTTGAATAACACCCGTCACAAACTAAAATATGTAATAAAAAAAGTATTAAATTCTCTTCAACAGAAATTATCAATTAATTCTCATTTAACGATTATACTGACACGCGTGAGCACTTAATCGGGTAATACGTCAATACATCATTTTGTAAAAGAGCTGATACTCTTACACTCTGGATCAATATTAACCAAACATAGCTAAGAACTACCGCCAGGAAACTGACTTTTAAATGAAAAAAAAAACGCATAGAAATTACACACATACATACAGACAGACAGACATCGACGTCAAATTTATAAAAGCCCTCTTTTTGCATCGGGAATTAAAAATAAATAATATCATTCACTTACTAATATTATTAAAATTATGAGAAAACTAGCTAATAATAACAAAATATTACCTCGTCATCGAATGCGTCGGGATCCGCCATCTTGTTATTTTAATAATAGCCGCGATCTATCACAATTGTTATCACTGCACTAGATGTCACATAAGTGCCTTTGTCTTCTACGTTCATTTATCAAAACCTGTAACAATATAAATCATCATTTCATAATTATTTCTGATGTTTACGCGAGTATTACACATCACTACATATTATAAAACAAAGTCGCTTTCTCTGTCCCCATGTCCCTATGTATGCTTAAATCTTTAAAACTACGCAACGGATTTTGATGCGGTTTTTTTTAATAGATAGAGTAATTGAAGAGGAAGGTTTATATGTATAATAACATCTATTAAATAGTGGAGAAATACTGTTATTTTTGAGGTTTCTAATGTGATGTCGTAAATAATTAATTTTTTTTTCGCTTACATTGCAAACGCTGGCTGAACCCTACGAGATTTATCAAAATAATGTACTAAGTATTATACACATTGAAAAGGTCTACAGAAAACTCCGCGATGATATATGTCTATCTCTTATGGATATCCCACAATAACATTTTTTTGTTATTTACTTTTTACGACAAATAATGGCTAATTTTCGAAGCGATTTTAACCAATACAGCATTAATCCTTATCCAATTAAATACCTTAAATACATTGTTAATTTAATATAGATCTATATGGCCCCTTACAGCATATGATTTAAATGAATATTTTCGAAGATATTACAGTTTTAAAAATTGCGGGACGCAGCGTTTGCGTTTGCGAGGAAAATAACAATCTATACATAAATAAAATTAGAGTGTCTGTTTGTAATGTCAAAATAATAGGCTTTTTTCATGCTCACAGGGTTATTTGCACGACACCTATGCCTAAAATACAGATTAAAATTTTTTTGTCTGTCTGTCTGTTTGTTTGTTCCGGGTAATCTTCAAAACGGCTGGACCGATTTCAAAAATTCTTTCACCAATGGAAAGCTATAACATCAGGGAGTAAACTAGGCTATATTTTATCCCGGTATTCTCACGGGAACGGGAATTACGCAGGTAAAACCACTAAAACTGAAGCGAAGCGAGGGCGGGTTGCTAGTTGGAAATAAACGCGCATTTGTATTTAATTTTTGATTGCCCGACGTTTCCAACACTTCACAGCGCTCATGGTCACCAGCACTAAGTAGTCTGATGTCCAACAAATCATCACTACACTACACATTATTACAGATATTTATAATTATCTATCCGCTATAGAAATTAGTTATTAAATTTTGACCGAAATTTTGGTACAAATTTATTGCTAATACAAAAAAGATTTTTTCATATAGAATTATTTTCTTTCATTTAGCATTTCATTTCAGCTTACTTCGCATGGTGACGGAGTAAGAATACAATAATCTTTCCCGCGGGTATCGTAAAAGACGACTAAGGGTTAAACTATGCACATAACATCTGTTCAAGAGATGGAAAACTAGAAATACAACCCTATACCAACCCGTCTGAGAAGTGTGGTATGGTAGATCAATGACCCTCCTATTATGGAGGAACCTCCAGCCCAGCAGTGCAACGTATCTGAGCCGAAATTTAGAAGAATGAAACGTCACAATCCAGGATTCGAGTCCCACAATAGTAGAGAAATAGATTTGCTATATCAAACTTTATATATAGCATATTTTTTAAAGTAAACAATACTCTGCACTAAAGATATAATATGTTCTATTGCAGTGGACTTTATAAACATATAATTAATTGACACAAATTACAACCAGACTCGGGACAACAATTTGTGTGTAACGCACATTACATTCCTCCTTTTTTTGGTAGACTATGGTCTAGTCACACCCCCTGCAATCTATTCGGGCGATGGGTGGCGTGCGGCCCCATAACATACCCTATTCCCTTTCAATTGCCATTGGGCCGACCACTGGCACCGAATTCCTTGTCACCCGTGGCCAACCCAGCATGCCATTATTTTTCCCTAAGAGAAGCTTATGGATTGATATTTATTATTAATCTTTACATATGTATATACAAATCTTCTGTTCGTGTATTCGTAATTAAATTCCTTCTAAACGGTTGGACTGATTTTGATGTTTTTTTGTGGTTGTTCCGATGGATATGAGAATGGTTTAGATTAATAATTGGAAACAGTAAGTTGCGCTGAGATCAATTTCAAGGAGAATTCCTTTTACTATCTTTTTAGATTTAAACAGACCAACGTCTGTTGGGTCAGCTTGTTAAATATATTTTTATTCCGGTTAAAAGATAAACTTTGAGCAAGTTACTATTTAAGTGGCCTATCATTATATTTAGAAATTATTAGCTCCTTGGATGCCCTTCGATTCTACAACACACTTCAAATAAAGAAAAAGTACCGTTGCTATACATAAACACAAGCATGAATAAAAGAGAGGAAATTAATTCAAGTGCCTGCAACAAACCAAGGGATTAGATACGGAGAAATTTAATTAAAAATACTTAATATACGTAATATTAGGGAGTCGCTGTGGCAACCGTAAAAAAGGATTTTATAGTCTCCTCTTTTACGTGTCAAAATATTTTAACTTTTCTTTTTAAACGACAGCCCTAAGTTATAAAAAAGTTTAATGGTATAATTTGTTATTCTGGCAACATTGAAATATTTTTTGTTATTTTATGTTCAGGCACGTTATTTTAAAACCTTCGAATCTTGTGTGCGTGGGTGTATGTGCGCGCGTGTGGGTTCGTGTGCGTGTGTGTTTTTGTGTGTGTGAGAGTATTTGTATGTGTGGGTGTGTTCCTATATGATGGGCTTTAAAGGCTTTTGGCCGCAGATGGCTTTCACAAGTTTGACTAAACTACGGGTGAGCGCTGAGGGTTTACCATCTGGTGAAAACTCCAACGAAAATGATTTCTGATGTTTGCGTGAGTATTACACATTGTAAATAAAACTACGGATTTTATCACGTTTGTATTTGATTTTTGATTGCTCTATGTTTCGAACACTTTACAGCGTTCATGGTCACGGGCGGACTAAGGTGTCTGACGTCCTAACTAGTCATTGTTATTGCAGATATTTATAATTATCTACCCGCTTTAGAAATTAGTTATTAAATTTTAAGTTTTGACACACATTTTGTTACAAATTTATTGCCCGTACAAGAAACATGTTTCTATATTAGAAAACTAGCAACCCGCCCTCGCTTCGCTTCGGTTATAGGTTATAGTCGTTTTACCCTCGTAGTTCCCGTTCCCGTGGGAATACCGGGATAAAATATAGCCTAGTTTACGCCCTGATATTATAGCTTTCCATTGGTGAAAGAATTTTTGAAATCGGTCTAGCCGTTTTGAAGATTACCCGGAAAAAACAGACAGACAGACAGACAAATTTTTTTTTATTGCTATTTTAGGCATAGGTGTCGTGCAAATAACCGTGTGAGCATGAAAAAAGCCTATTATTTTGACATTACAAACAGACACTCCAATTTTATTTATTGGTATAGATTATATTCTCTACTAGAAATCCGCCCTCGCTTCGCTTCGGTTATAGGTTATAGTTGTTTTATCCGCGTAGTTCCCGTTCCCGTGGGAATACCGGGATAAAATATAGCCTAGTTTACGCCCTGATGTTATAGCTTTCCATTGGTGAAAGAATTTTTGAAATCGGTCCAGCCGTTTTGAAGATTACCCGGAACAAACAGACAGACAGACAGACAAAAAATTTTTAATTGCTATTTTAGGCATAGGTGTCGTGAAAATAACCGTGTGAGCATGAAAATAGCCTATTATTTTGACATTACAAACAGACACTCCAATCTTATTTATTGGTATAGATGGTAAGTAAATATTAAACATTAAATTTGTAATAATTATTATGACAGTTTATTAATTTAAACCTAACAAATCTAAAATACTACCACGCTGTAAAGTGCTCGAAACGTTAGGCAATCAAAAATCAAATACAAACGCGATAAAATCCAACGCAAATGTTTTGTATTTATGTTTTTTTAATTACGTTAGTTAAATCGGAAAGCATATGATATGTCGAAGCATTTATGAACATCTCACTGGAGTCTTATAACCGATATATTATATTTGTTACTGCTGACAATTTAAATTGCTTCACATCCTTTGGTTGTAAATATAGGCCTTTTTTGGCGCCAGAAAATTATACGCAGTCACCGAACTATGAACTCCATTGTCACCCCCGACGGATCGATCGGTGTTTGACGCACCATGACCAATTGAGTCTCCATATTACCTAAACCACTTATTACAAAACCCTTATTTTAGAGACATCTAGGAATATTATAAATTTTCTCGGGCATCTGGATGCACGCCGTCCATTCCGTCCAGGCCCTGAACGGGAGGTACGAAAGAGCGGTGCGCGGCCACATAACTCCCCATATTCCCTCTCTTCATCATTGGGACGACCACTGGTTCCTTGAAGTCTGTGGCTCCTGGCAGGCTATTCCTTTGGATACCGTCCTTCCCCGCGGCTATCTTGTTTCCCTACAATATACTCTTCAAGAGAAAGAAAATTTAAAGTAAAATTTCTAACAAAATAAGCCTTTTATTTAGGTTAAGTTGGTCAAGACCTTTTTTCTTATGGAGGAGAGTCAATGCCAGTCAGGAATTTATTTGGGCTTAAGCTATAGCCTAAAACAGACCTACATACATAATATTATTAGTTCTCATAATGGCTCATATTTCCCACTATTAGGCTCTAGCATCCTTCACAATGGTAGGGAAATCAAACTCTATGCCGCGTTGGTCAGGCGTGTTAGTATAGGGTTTTATTTCGAGTTTATCTGCTATTGCATGTATGTTATATGCATATTATATCCCTTTTACGATACCCATGGACAAGAAAGGGGGTGTCGTATTGTCTTCTTACTCTGTCACCACACGGCAAATATTATTAGTTCTATGCACAGTTAAAGCTCGCATGAATATTATACTTATTTCTATATTTTTCTAATAGCTTAAAAACTTTCCTCAAGAGACGACTGGCATCTTGCCAACGTAATCTGCGTAGTGTGCTACCAACTGAAATATCGAATTAATACAGACTCATACGATCTCTAAGCCATTTTTTTATAGACTTTAGTGGTAGATAAGCCAGCAATGTACCTAATCGTAAGTGGTAACTGCAGCTATTCTCGACGTTGTGGATCATTATGTTTACCTAGGACAAGCAGTCCAGTTAGGGAGATCCAATTTCGAGAAAGAGGTCAGCTGACGAATCCAACTCGGCTGGGCAGTGTTCGGAAAACTTAAGAGGATCTTCTCGTCCAATATGCCGCAGTGTCTTAAAACAAAGGTTTATAACTAGTATGTGTTACCAGCGATGACCTACGGCACTGAAATGTGGTCTGCCTCATAAAAAAGCTCAAAATTGCTCAACGTGCTATGGAGAGGGCTATTCGTGATAAAATACGAAACATGGCAATCCGTAGAAGAACGGGTGTAACCGACAAAGCCCGCAGTATTAGCACGTTGAAATGGCAATGGGCAGGCCACATCGCTCGTAGAACCGACAACCGTTGGGGAATAAAGGTTCTCGAGTGGCGACTACGAATCGAACGGCGCAGTGTAGGACAACGCCTCACTAGGTGGACTGACGACATTCTCAAAGTCGCAGGGAACCGTTGGATGCAAGTGGCGCAGGACCGTTCCGAGTGCCATTCTCGTGAGGAGGCCTATGTCCAGCAGTGGACGTCTGTAGGCTGATGGATGGATGGAACTGCAACTAAGGCTATATGCTTTACTCGCCAAACGTAGCAAATTGTTATTATTCAGGAGTCGATTTTCTAAGAGATTGTAGTACTACCCCGTATGAGCTGCCTTTTGACTGCATACAATTTTTATTAGCAGCGCCCTGCTAGAAGAAAACCTTCACTAAAGCAAAGAGATGGATGGTTTATGTTAGCGAACACATAGATTCTGAGACGCAGTCGCCACTGATAAGCAGTTGTCTCGCGGAAGAAGATGGCGGAGGGTGCGCGGGAGTAACTCTTGTATCGCGGTACGTATATCACGGACGTCTAGGTTTCGGTACCAGTTACCAGTCCAATGGTAAAAGGGGAGAGAATAAGGTGAATTATGAGACCACGTGCCGCTCTTTCGTCACCCTGAATGGAATGGACGGCACGGCGTGCGTATTGACCACAATCCATACAAATAAAAACAAACATACATTGCTTATTTCTTCTTCTTTTTAAAAAAGACATGATCTTGCAGTAAGGAAATAAGCTTTGTACTGCGGGAGACTTTTGGGATGACTACTGGTACCGGGTTCCTTGTAGTCCGTAGGCAGCCCAGTAGAATACCCTTTTGGGTACGCTCTCTCCCTAATGCCCCTCCCGGGACGTTGGGTACTCTCGCACGGTCAGACTCTCTGCAGGTGACCGACTATTCCCCGGTCCAGTTATCTGCAGCTTCGGTTATGGCATCAGCCCAAGACAAAATATTATCCTTCATTGCAATCGAACCCATGACACTGCCATGATAGGTCGATATCTTAATCACTATAACATCTGTGCAGTCGTCTAATACATTGCAATCTCTTACATATTCATACTCTGGTACGAGCTTAAAAGCAACATGAAAATACATTACTTTTAAAAGATAATGCTCAAACCAGTTTCGCATACAAATTATTATTTATAAATATGCTTATGACAAAATATTGATGATACATGAAAAACTCTTTTTTAAAGGCATTGCTCAAACTCGTTTCGCTTACAATAAATATTCATTTATAGAAATGGCCACGAGAAAATATTGTTAAATCCTGAATACTTTAAACAATGAAAATATATTTCGGATATGAATAAATATTGAATTTTTCTATGGTGATGGCTTAATCCGTGTGGTGACGGAGACGGAGACGACTAAGGGATATAATATGCACATAAGATCTGTGCAAGAGAAGGAAAATTCGAAATGAAACCCTATACTGTGGGACGTATGTGGGCTGCGATGATGATGATCTTGATGATGATATTCGCAAAGTCATTTTGCCCGCACAGAATGAGTATTCCGTATGGTGATGGAGTAAAAATACAGTCTATCACTTCCTATCATGCTATCGAGGGTGTCGTACAACTAAGGGTATATAACATCTGTGCAAGAGAAAGAAAATTCTAAATAAAGGTCAATTTTGTAGAGAAATTCAATTAATCATTGTTTAAATCTTACCACAACTTCTTAATATTTTCTATTAGATTCCTATTAATCACACTATTCTTGCAACCTGGTACAGTTTAAGTATCTGATACTTAGGATGGAATACTGATTTTGGCTTTTTGCCAAAACCAATTTGGACGGCAAACATTTGAAGTGATCTTCCCCTTGCAAATAGGTTTAAGTGTATTCAACACTTACCAATTGGAAACTAAAACATAGCTGGTGTAATCTACCTACCTTGTCTATCAACGTTGTGATTTGAATAGTTTTAACTTTTTAAAGGTATTTTTGTAGACGGTATAGTATATGCACCGCCGCGGCGACTACGGACCGTATCTTGGTAGAAGAATTCCTCCCGGACCCACTCCGCTACCTCCTTTTACGAGGCAGGAAGTGACTGCATTCCAGTTCCTGACGCTTTCGAGCATCGTTCTAGCGATGGTTGGCAGCGTCAGGTCGATCACGATGATTGCGACAAGTTAACAGCACCGATATGCCCAACTCACGCGGGCTTTAAACGCGTACTGCGCCATACCCTCGTCGTAATCACAGGACGGGGTCTTCTTCCTCCTCGCAACATTGTGCAATTACTTGCCGAAGCAATCATGTCTCGATAAGACCTAAATTACTATATCAGCACCGGCTGGAAGGCTTCGACAGTCTAAACACCGAACCGAGACTTCGCTAGCCGATGTGCCCAACAGGCAATGACATCCTCGCGGACGCCGCCCCACCAGACGGTCATCTCGCGGAGTGAGACATAACTGACCCCCGCCAGTGTTACCGACACCCGACGGCACCTGACCAGCGGGCCGTTCCTCTACATGGCTCAAATATATTACAATTAATGGACACAAATCACATCCAAACTCGGGCCAATTTACCCATGTCCAAGAACTGTCCTACCTAGAGATTGAACCATTAACACTTGGTACGAAAGGTCACTACTTGGACCACTAAACCATTTTGTATATTCTATAAATATAAGAATGATATAAACAACATAGAATTGAAAAGTGCAGAAAAGTTAAAAGAAAATAGTTTATCTTTCAGTCTAGTTATTCCAAGTAATATTAAGTTCTGAGAAAGAGCTAACGTGATCTCGTTTTAATACTGCAGTCGGTTTAGTAAAAGCTTCAAGCAAGCTTTAATATTGTTCATCAGTTAGTTATGGTGAAATCAGTTTGACTTACTTAATATTTGCCGTGTAGTGACAGAATAAGAATACGATTCATCATCCTCTATCTTAACCGTGGGTATATTAAGAGACTACTAAAGTCGTCTTTTACGACATCCATGGTTAAGATAGAGAGTGTAACATAACATAAAAAATCCTGAAATGTAGTTAATGTAATATTAATAGTGATCTACGTGTATCTTTATCTTCTGCCAAAATTCACAGTGAAATTATTGATTTCGTAGGCAGCACGCAATTAACGGTAACGACTTAACTTAATAACAGACTGTTATGTATAGATTATGATTAAGCTACTCAATATTAAGAAATAGAATATTAATTAAGACTTGATTATATTCTGATTGTTGCTAACAATGTATTCGGCTGAAAGATTTTGTATCTGTGGTCATGAATAAACATTATTATAAAACGGCAGCAAAATATCCTGGGCTACTTATAACAATAACTACGGTCGCCAATCGCCTACCAGTCGTCGCGATTCTTCTTCGTTGGGGAGGCAAGTAACAACAGATATCCCCACCCTCTCTTGCCCATGGGTATCGTAAAAGACCATTAAGGGCTACAGTATATAAAATCTATGCAAAAGAAGAAAAATTCGAAATAAAACCTTATTACCAACCCGTTCGACCAGCGTGATATAATAGGCTCCTATTATTGAGCCCAGTAGTGGGACGTGTATGAGCTGTGGTATGGTATAATATATATCTATATTAATATAAGATAAAATAAATTTTATTAATAGTTTTACTAGACGATCTGTAAAAAAATTAGGCATGATTAGTAGAGAATTTATTTTGTAAAGAACTTGGCAATGACTTATTTAAAAACATTCGCTCGTTTGCAACCATTTCCAATAAAAAAACCCTGTTAAACATAAGTGTTCTTCGTTAGAGGGAAATATAATCATATTCATAAAGGCGTATCAAATATTAAAATATTTACAAGGGATTTATTTCGTAATGAGAAAAAAAACGTCTCTGTATGAAATTGAAAAGTGAAATTTTATGTAATATAATAGTTAATATAAAAAACGTAAGAATATTTTCAAGTTTAACATAATTCCGTATAGTGATGAAGCAAGAATACTATTTACCACCACCTTTCTTTATTCATGGTTGCCGTAAAAGATAACTAAAGGATACATACAACATGCACCCGTGCGAGAGAAAACAAACTCAAAATACCTTATATCAAACCGTTTCACCAGCGTGATATAGTGAATTCAAGTGAATTGTTGAATTTCTCTTCTATTGTGGAGGAGGCTGGGACATATTTGAATGAGCTGAGATGATGATGATACGAAATTCTATCTATTAGACACAGGCCTGCCTACAATATGGAGGATAGTGATAGCGATTATAAGAAAAATTAAATTTAACTATATACACAAATAATCGCTCATTAAATAATACAAAAACTATAGACCGCCTGTAATCTTCTACCAGGCTGTCATAAACATTTAAGAGCACACTTGAAAACTAAATAACATTCCAGTCAGTAATTACGTCACGGATGCTTTCTAACTTTGTCAACTATCTCCTAATGAGCTGCTAGAGTATTTACCAGGCGCTCACGACATTGAAGATGTAGCAATTAATTTCGTCCAACGCTGAATAACATCAAAGTTATTCGTCGTACTGTTTAATACTTGAACCATTGAAATAAGAAAATATTAATTTTATTAGTCTAATGAGACGTGAACTGCTGACTGTAAATATACATCCCATATAATTATGTTCTCCATGTGGTTATGCAGTAAGAATAAAGGACTTTGTATAGAGAAATAAAATATTTTTCTTAGCTACAAGTGTCGTGAAGGTACAAAATATTTCTCCTAACACCAGATAACTGTAAGATAAGGAAATGTCGAGTTTTCCTTATGGAATAAATGAGCGTTCAAATGATATTACGAGCATTGATATATTAATAATAAATATCTAATTAATCACGTCGTGTACTAACTAGAAAGGTTGGATTATACAGAATTAACGTGAATTATCTACTCAGTTACATCAAGATAGATTTATACCGTAAAGAATTAATAAATATCTCTTTGAAATACGAATTGTATTTCATATTCATTGTATAAATTAGTAAGAGTGTCACTAAGCACCTATTTGATTGAGCTATTTTCCTGGTAGTACTAATTTCTATATGGCCATAAAAAATAATAATAATAACTTTAACCCTCTGGGCCAGTCGTTATCTCACCATGAGACTAACGCAAAACTCGGATGAACATTATATGGCTCTCTAAATTCTTTTGATATAAAAGAAAAAATGTATCACAAGATTTATAGGAAAGCCAATAAACCGCAGGGCAGCTTGTGGCGTGCTGAATGTGAGTGGCGACACTGCCCTCCTGTTGCCCGTATGGCCTGTGTGCCTGTGGCGACCGTTTGGGGGGGCCCATTCAGTGAGTTGGCGAGTCACCGTCTGCCAAAGTGCAAGACGATAAAGGTATTGAAGGCAGACGACAGTTTTTAAATCAATAGTTTCATTTAATCCAATCCATCAAACCTCACAACCCCATAATCTGGTTTTAGATATCATAATTGCACAATAGTTTTACACCTACCGTTGGCAGTCCACGAGTGTTGTGTGCAAACGTGGAGTGTCATTGGTAGACGTCCCATCCCATTTTAACATTAAATTTCTCCAAAGGCCTCTGCATGTTGGATCCATATCCCCAAGTAAGCCTTTCAAAGCACCGGGTATCTTCCCTTTTTTTTAAAACAATATGGAAGATAGCCGTGAAACTGGGAAAAAAAATAATAATAAATGTTCTTAAAAATAGTAATAATTTATATTATTTTATAAAAAAAAGTGCAGCATAAAGTACATATTGTGAAAGACTATTTACCTAGACTGTAATTCAGGTCAACAATGAACCAAGCATGAACATCTAACAACGTTGGTATAGTTTGATACTGCAAATTTCACAATTTTAATATTATGAGAATTTATGAATACGATTGTTTGTTAAAATTTATTCATGACCATGGATACAAAGTTCTTCAGTCGAATACATTGTTATAAGAGCGCTACATGACATTGAGATATCTGCGCCAAGTATCCCTTAGGAATACGAAACTCTACAGTGTAGTTAGTAAGAAATTATTAAGAATAAAAAATAAAGATCTCTATACTGTAAATAAAACTATTTTACGGTTATTCTCGCGTTTGTATTTAATTTTTGATTGCCCATCGTTTCAAACACTTTATATTGTTAATGGTCACGGACGGACTAAGCTGTCTCACGTCCAACAAATCATCATTATTAAAGAAGATTATTATAATTCTCTGGAAACCATAAAATATTTTTATTTACTCGAGTAAACATCAGTAATCATTAAAGATCTTTATACCCATATTTTATAGTCTTTATCTATTAATTAACACTTCATTTAAAGTAATTTTCCTTCCCTAAGTCAAATCGTCGCTTACAACAAGGCTGTTAATCTTATCTTCTGAAAATAAAGGTGAACATGAAAACTAAAAAATACGTCATATTATAAATATTCACCACATAACATATTCATAAGACTTTCACACTTTCTCACATTTTCTTTTTTTTTTATTGCAAACGGTGGCAAACGAGCAAACAGTACACCTGATGGTAAGTGTTGCTGCCGCTCATGGACTTTTACAAGGCCGTTGCCTACCGCGAAGAAAGCGAAGGGAGTGTGAATGCGTGCATTGAGGCCCGGTGATACCAAGGGCACCACCAAAACCCTCCACATGCAATCACCCTCAGAAAGTTGGGCTTCCGGCTCTCTCGCTCACCGAACGAAGCGCAGTAACAAATTGCTACTACTCAGACGTCGATTTTCTGCGAGTGCATGGTACTGCCCCGGACGGACCAGCCCGCGGCTGTAGACAGATAACTGTCGACAGTGTGGTCCTACCACTCCTTATTATTATATATCATTATATATCATTATATAAAATATTATATATCATTATATAAAATGCCAATAACATATTTACGAAATTAAAATAAGATCATCTCGAAATAAAACTCTTCTCAATAATAAAACAATAATACAAATCGTCGCTAGTTATGCTCAAATACATTAAAAAAAATATAAACCTCCGAAATGAGAACCTCCTCTTTCTGAAGTCTATTAAAAAGCTCAAGGTACTCCAGTTCGTAAATGTTTTCAATATTATTTTAAATAAAATATCGAAAATTTACATTAAACTAGTGTGCAGGCTTCGTTTTGGCCGGAATAGCAACGCTACACTAAATATATCATTTTACATTCAGTATTTATATTTTTTATTTATGGGTGAATTGTATTCTTACTCCGTCACTACATTGATACGTCTGATTGGCATCACCAAAACCCACAACACGTAAACACCTCCAGAAAGTGGGGCTTCCGGCTCTCTCGCTCACCGAACGATGTGTAATTAATTTTCCGCGAGAGTATCATACTACTCCGGACGGACCGGCCGAGGCTGTAGAGAAACGATTATCGACATTGTGGTCTTATCAGATAATGGAGTGCTTATTATACCTTACGGAAGACTATCTTAAATTAAAATAAGTTTTATATTTCACATTTGATATTTGTATCACGATCATACCATTTTTTACACATGTGTTTGATTTTGATAACATCAAAACGTAGATAGCAAAGTGAAATCATTTTCTTACGAGTTTTTTTCCTCTGTAGTTGTACCTGCGTTGAATTTGTACACCCTCTTGGGAGCCGCTTGTGTTACCGTACAGGCAGATTGGAGTGATATTATACGGACCAACTGTTCCTCGTAAGGGAAATTAATTTTATTTTTTTATATATAAATATACAAATCTCCGTTTTATTTCCCCGTGGGGTGAACTTATTAACGTTTAGCTTATTATATAAGCCACAAAAAAGGGTAATAACATAATCGCTCATTTATAATATAAGTGTCTTCGCAATGGCAGAACATGCTATAATAGTCAAGGGTGGACTAAGATGTCTCACGTCTAACAAGTCATCGTAATTAAATGATTTGTTGGGCGTTAGACATCATAGTCAGCCCGTGATCACAAACGCTATAAAGTGTTCAAAATGTCGGACAATCAAAAATCAAATACAAACGCAATAAAATCCGTAGTTTAATTTATAAAATTATATATTTTTTTTTATTTTATTGGCACATATATTAAAAAACTCACTAGATATGATAGTATTCTAAATTTTATAAACACATCTTAAATAGTTATTTAGATATTAACGTCCAAAAATGGTCATTTTCAAAACTAATCAAACTATTTTCGTCAGTTATTATTGAATTTAATGATTACATATTGAAAGAAGATTCTCATCGTCCTTGCTCACAGTTAGTTGCTCTGTCTAAATCTTTGTTGAAGAGGAATCTGTGACGATAAATATTTAGCTACGAATATACCAGAAATCAGTCCCATAATTGTCACGCTTGTCAAATTATTTGACGATCGCAGTGAAGCGTTTCTTAGAAAAGAGCTACTACTCATTCTTTCTGATGAAATTATCAGGCGATATTTATGACTCCCAAAGTCAAGCAATATGTAGCGACAATTGTACAGTTATCCCAACACCAGACGAGTAATTAGTTAAACTTAACACTAATAAGCAAATTATTTCTAATTTTTATTCCTTTAATAATGCAAGAATAATAAGATGTTTTTTTTAATAGGAGGGCTATGGTAAAAGCACACGTCGTCCATTCCGTCCGGGGCGAGCAAAGGACAACGCGCGGGCCCATAACCCACCAGTACCCACGTCGCCTTCGTCGTTGGGCCGACCATTTGTGTCGAGTTTCTTGTCCTCAGTGGTCGGCCCGACGGAATACCCTTTCGGGTACCCTCACCTCTTGACGTCCCTGTCCCGGGACGTCGGTCGCCATCGCGCAGTCAGCCTCTCTGCGGGTGACGGACTAAAGTCCCCAGTCCGGTCACCCGCGGCCTTGGCTAGAAGAATAATAGCCTTGTATCTTTTTTATATAGAAATACAACTAATCTCCTTTTAGTTTTGTGTTACAAAAATGTGTTACGAAATTGGGTCAAAATAATTAAATAGATATAGATATATATTTATTATATAGTTTTCTTCTTTAGATGTTTGTCAAAATACGTGTTTTAGATACGCCTAGCTTAAGATAAACGTGTTTTCGTTATATTGTTTACAAAAATGTTTTCAGAATAGTAATTACAATCACAAAGTATATAATATAACAAAATAAAAATAAAAGGAGACATTTCTCTATAAAATTACAAGAATAAAGCTTGTCTACATTTATATAATTCTGTAATATTTTAGATTTTGTTACTATTTAATGTGAAAATAGTATATAGGTATACATAACGTGACCATATCTCTCTCTTTCAACAGGACAGTCTCAGTTTTCAGGTTGTCTCTTCGGTTCTTCCAAACCGTAGCAAAATGTCGCGTAGTTGCCAAACAAGGGCACGATTTATGTTCTTGTTTAGATTTTAACATCATATTTTTTCCTATTTCTGTCCCGTATAGAAACAAAAAAAATCGGTACAAAATTATTCAAGCGACGTGACGTAAAAAAAATATGCACACATACATATATGTCTTGTCTTGTGTATACCTTTTTTTTTGGGTGGGCTATGGTCACCGCTATGTCATGTATGCCTAATACATGATTATGACCATACGTTCTGTTCTTGACGGAATAATCTCGTTTACAAGCTGTCTGTCCTGTGTCCTCAGTCATAACGATAATGGGATATTTAACACAACGCAAATGATCATTTGTTATATTGATACGAACGTATTCGATACACTAGTTTTATTTATAATATGTAATACTCGCGTAAACATCAGAAATCGTTAAATATTATAAACTAGCAATTCCCTCGCTTCGCTTCGGTTTCAGTCGCCTTACCCGCGTAGTTTCCGTGGATAAAATATAGCCTATGTTACTCCCTGATATTACAGCTTGCCATTGGTGAAAACATTTTTGAAATCGGTCCAGTATTCGGAGCCTATTCAATACAAACAAACAAACAAATCTTTCCTTTTTATAATATTAGTATAGCTAATAATTACGTTGTGCAAGCGTCCTGTTTTAACTTAAAAGAACATGGTCACATTACTATGAATAATTTTATCTGTCACTTTTGCTTCACATAACACATTAACATATTTTCATGCTTGCAAGACAACGTTCTATAACTTTAGTTGTTAATATTAATGTATTTTAGGATGGTTTAAGAATATAATACGAACTCATTTTGTATTGTGTCATAAATACCGAGACCTTTTAGATATACATTTCTTTCAAAAGAATAATAGTTTGCCTTTTCAAAGCTAAAATACAAGAAAACAATAATAAAAAAATTAAAGGCAAAAGAACAGCGCTGTTTTCCAGCTATCCTTGTATTTTATGTAATGTGTATATTGTATACTAGCAATCCGCCCTCGCTTCACTTCGTTTTCAGTCGCCTTACCCCTGTAGTTTCCGTTCCCTTGAGAATACCGGGATATACGCCTATGTTACTCTCTAATATTATAGCTTTCCATTGGTGAAAGAATTTTTGAAATCGGTTCGGTGGTTTAAGCGTGAAAGGGTAACAAAAAACAGATTTACTTTCGCATTTATAATATTAGTAAGGATGTGTGTGTGAAAGAAAGAGAAAGAAAGAAAGAAAAATAGTTCATTACTCCCTCGCAGGGGGATACATATTTGTGTAACTTATTTTACATTTTGAATAAGTGTAAGAGCTGAGTTCCCACCCGCAAGCGAGTAAAAAGGTCGCTACTCAGCTTAATGTTGTGGTAACACCACAACGCTGTTTTTTCAGTAGTGACCTGTTGTGTGACGATTGGCAGCAAACTCAACGTAAACTATTGTTTAATAACATAATTACAAGTTAAGAATGAACTAAAAAAATATTGTACATATTAGTAACACTTGCACAGAGTAACAATAACAATAATAGAAATAAGCTGGCCTTTATTGGCTGGCTGGAGTGGAAACCGAAGAGTGCCCGCAGGATTCTCAACTCTGGCTTGCCTTCAACGACTGGTCAGAGAGGGGTCGCCAGAGCTATATGCTCGGGGGTGGAAGTGTCATTTTCAAGGGCATAACTACGGGGAAACCACTTCGATGGTGAAACCGGCGCCGCACCGCTCGACACCCCAAGCCACTTGCACCAATGTTGCCCTCCTGTTGCCCGTATGGCCTGTGTGCCTGTGGCGACCGTTTGGGGGGGCTCATTCAGGGAGTTGGCGAGTCACCGTCTGCCAAAGTTCAAGACGATAAAGGTATTGAAGGCAGACGACAGTTTTTCAATCAATAGTTTTTAGTTTAGCCAGTCCATCAAACCTCCAATCCCATAAAAACAGTTATTAGATACCATCATGACACAATAGTTTTACACCTACCGTTGGCAGTCCACGTGTGTTATGTGCAGACGTGGAGTGTCATCGGTAGACGTCCCATCCCATTTTTACATTAAATTTCTCCAAAGGCCTCTGCGTGTTGGATCCATATCCCCATGTAAGCCTTTCAAAGTATCTTCCCTAAGGAAAATATTCGTGAAACCAAAAGGAGATACAAAATAGAAATAATAAAAATTTACAATAACACTAAAAACTTAAATTATTTACATTAAAAAGAAAAAAATCATAATGAAAAAAAGATAATAATAATAACAACCCACAAGCCCTCTGCTGCTGCTGGATCCATATCTCCACGCAAACGTGTGCGTGCTTTTATGTATTTGTCGTGTCTTGTTAGTGAGTTTTAGGTACGTACACCTACGTGTAAGTTTGGGTATGTGTGCATATCCGTAAATCACGACTTGGTTTATAAAATCACAAATTAAAGTCAATCTATTATTGTATGTATATTTTAAATTATTTTTAAGTTTTTGTATTCAGCTTACACATTCAAATTTGAATTATCGAGTTACGATTTAACAGAAAAAGGACAGAACACGTAACTGATAAAACTAGTAACCTTAACTTGTTTTCGTACTCTATATAATTGAAGACTAATAGTATAAAAGACTATACTAATAGACTAATACTCTATACTAATAGACTTTAAGCACAATGCATCTAAAATACTTTTATTTAATACATTAGTAAGAGGTGTACTTGAATTCGGAAGCATTATATGGAATCCCAATTATACAGTTCACTCGGACAAATTAGAATTTATACAAAGATCGTTACACAAGATACTTAGCGTTTTATACTAAAGGCATTAGATCCAAATGCTCTTATAGTGAAAGGCTATCTTTCTTTAAAATGTGTAACTTAAAACGACGTCGACGTATGTTAGATTTAATGTTTCTTCAGAATGTAATCAAAGGCTCTTACATATGTCCAGACCTTCTTGAGCGACCCACCCCCAAAAAATAAAGAGGTTTTTTTACAAGATTAGCTAATAACTACATTTGAAAAGATTTTCAAAAAGCATCTCTTAATCCCCAAGCAACGGAATATATTCAGCTCCCATCATTATCACCAGCATTATCTCAATTCATCCTTACTGAGGAGAGACTGAGAGACTTTTCTACAATAGAAGAAAAATTGACCAATCATACCACGCTGATAATACGGGTTAGTATAGAATCTTAGAGTAATAACGTATAGAAGGATAGTGTCCCTACTTCGAACATTCGAAACATGAATCTAAAAATACTACATGCGTGCAGACGAATACACACGTACACACGCACACCACTATACAAAGGAGTACCACTTAGGAGTGGTAGGACCACACTGTCGACAGTTAATGTCTACAGCCGCGGGCCGGTCCGTCCGGGGCAGTACCATGCTCTCGCAGAAAATCGACGTCTGAGTAGTAGCAATTTGTTACTGCACTTCGTTCGGTGAGCGAGAGAGCCGGAAGCCCAACTTTCTGAGGGTGATTGCGTGTGGAGGGTTTTGGTGATGCCCTTGGTATCATCGAGCCTCAGTGCACCCATTCACACTCCCTTCGCTTTCTTCGCGGTAGGCAACGGCCTTGTAAAGGTCCATGAGCGGCAGCAACACTTACCATCAGGTGTACTGTTTGCTCGTTTGCCACCGTTTGCAATAAAAAAAAAATTATGAAATCGAATTTTATTTATATTAACATAAATCATCGAAATAATTTTAAAAGTAATGTTAAAAACCTTTTTATGTTTTTCAAATGTGTTGTGACACCATTTGAATGCACAAACCGTCATAATTACCTATTTATTATTTAAGAGTTGCGTACGTACGTCCAATACAGTGACCTTGTATATTACGGAACGGTTCCGGCGTAAGCTCCATTAGGCTCCAATTGAAATGCTTCACTTTTTGTGTGCGAATTTACCTTCTATACGTTATTATTCTAAGTATAGAATATTATTTCTAGTTTTTGTTTCTTTCACAGATGTTATAAATATATCCAATGGGCAAAATAATGGATGAGTGTGAGTTTTATTCTTACTTTGTCATCATTTCAGCTTATATACCTCCCACTGATGGGCTTAAGCCTCCTCCACAATAGGCGGTAAATAGACTTACTATATCACGCTGGTCAGACGTATTGGTATAGGATTATGTTACGAGTTTTTTTTCTATTGCATATATGTTTTATGCATATTTAATCCCTTAGTTGTCTTTTAGGACACCCACGGGTAAGAATCGGGGTGGTGAATTGTATTCTTACTTCGTCACCACACGAAAAATATTACGCAATGCTTAAAATACAAAGTTATATCAAATATAAATTGGTCTCCTATACCGAATGCTCTACAAACTGTCGACCGAAGAAAGTAAATTATTAATTAACGTGTTTCAGCCATTTCATGTAAAATTATACTTTATTATTATAGGATAAGGTATATTTTAGGATGATTTAGTATATATTGAGCAGTTCACGCCCGAATAAAATGGAGCAGATGGAGGAAACAGCTAATGAGAAGATTTAATATTATTAATTACTGCTTTATATACACTTGAAAATTTCTTATGAAAAATGACCGCCAAACTTGAGGTACAGCCATGATTCAGACATTCTTCTCTTCTCAGCCCATATCTGTTTCTAGGTAGATTACGGGTCGGGTGACCGGACCGGGGATTTAGTCCGTCACCTGCGGATAGGTTAGCCTCGCGACGGCGATAGGCGTCCCAGGGGGGACGTCGATGGGTAAAGGTACTCTCTCGAGGTATTCCGACGGGTCGACCACTGAAGTCGAGGAACTCTGCACCGGTGGTTGGCCCAACGACGAAGGCGACGTGTTATATTGGTGGGTTACGGGGCCACGCGCCGCCCCTCTGTCGCCCCGGACGGAGCTGGATGGCGGGTGCGCTGACCGTAGCCCACCCCAAACAAAAAGAAAACAAAAAAAAAATAAAGCAGTAATAAAAAAAAGTAGATTTTCGATATGAGAGAAGTTAGTCTACTAAGTCACTTTCGCTAGGCAGTTGGACTTTATTTCGAATTCCCTGTCTCTTAAAGATGTTATATACTGGATAGCAGCTCGCCCTTGCTTCGATTCGGTTTCAGTTGCTTTATCCGCGTAGTTTCTGTTTCCGTGGGAATACCGGGATAAAATATAGCCTCAGGGATAATGTACCATTATTAAGGTGAAAGAATTATCGAAATCCGTCCAGTAAAGTTTTTGAGTTCATTCGTAACAAATATACAAAATTACAAAATATAATGTTTCCTCTTTATAATATTAGTGTAGATAAGAGATCTTAACAGATTTTGTAAAAATTTTCAATGTTAATGGTCACGGGAGAACAAAACGCTATATTTTTTTTATTTTTGTTTAGTTTAGAAATGAAAGCGTCCGTTGCCTATAGAGTAAATTCATGAAAATCGTCATTGACCTGATCACGTGACCTGCTAACGGTAATGTCACAATTACTATATCTATGCCGACGGATGTCAAAACCACTTAAATTTTTTTATTTTATTTTAATATCAAACAATTAATTTCAATATCCAAAAATTGGTTATCAATGGTTGTTAGTTCTGGATGATGCATTGATACAATAACAATTCATCCATCAATTTATCGACGTCCACTATTTCACGTAGTCCTCTGGCCACGAAGGGAGATAAAAGGATATCCACCGCAACCACGTTAAAACAAACCAATTGATACTATGAATTACCAAAGTAAGCTGTTTTTACGATTCGTTGCTAAAGAGGTATTATGCGGTAAGTAAGAAGCTTTCGCCATTATTCCGTCGTCTCAGATAGCTGGGTGAGGAATAGATTATAATTGTCAAAGAATCTGAGCATCTGAGTTTTATGCTGATAAGGCAAACTTCGTGCACATTGCAGACTAGCAACCCGCCCTCGCTTCGCTTCGGTTTTAGTCGTTTTACCCGCGTAGTTCCCGTTTCCATGGTAATACTGGGATAAAATATAGCCTAGTTTACGCCCTGATATTATAATATAAAAAATCACCAATGGAAAGCTATAGCTTTCCATCGACACGACACCTATGCCTATAAAGGCATAGGTCGTGCAAATAACCGTGTGAGCATGAAAAAAGCCTATTATTTTGACATTACAAACAGACACTCCAATTTTATTTATTGGTATAGATATAGATGATGGTTGTAGTAGTTATTCCCATGCATTGATCTACGTTGGCAAACATCACATAATCCTCTGTCAATGAAGTGGATTCAATTTTCTCAGTGTTACAAAGAGGAAAAAAAACAGCCGGGACCTAAAAGAACATCTTTAATTTTAAAATGAACCAAAAAAGGGTTATTCAATTCATTTAATATCTAAAAAAAAAGGCACAATGACTCACATTAATTATATTAATGGGTTTTTAATTTCGCTAAGTAGTCGGATTTCCCCCTAACCCATTCTTTATGTTATCCTGGTATCTTTAGAAATTTTCGCTTTTGTTGCTTTTGTTGAAATAAATTATTTCAATTCTTACAAACCACCTCTTTTGTTTGATAGAAAGATATTTCAAAGTAATGGCGGTATTATTTGATTTCTTTATAAAATATTTGGGTTTAATCGGGGTATCCTTCAAGCCCAAAGAAATATTCTAAAATAATTATATAACGTCAGACAATTTATATTTAAATAATATCAGGCATTTCCTGCAGTCGGTTACGCAAAAGTGTAAGTCATAATACACGACAGAACTTAAGTAATTTATAATAATTATTGTAAGTAAAACTATTTTACGGATTTTATCGCGTTTTTAATTAATTTTCGATTGCCCGATGTTTGGAACACTTTAGAGCGTCACGGGTGAAAAGCAAAATAAATAACATTGTTAGAGAGTAGATAAAAATCTCTGTAATAACGATGACTTATTGAATGCTGTAAAGTGTTCTAAACATCGGGCAATCAAAAATCAAATACAAACGCGATAAAATCAGTAAAATAGGTTTATTTACAACTAGCACCCCGCCCTCGCTTCGCTTTCAGTCGCCTTACCCGCGGCGTAGTTCCCGTTCCCATAAGAATACCGGGATAATCTATAGCCTATGTTAATCCCTGATATTATAGCTTTCCACTGGTGAAAGAATTTTTGAGATCGGTTTGGTTGTTTAAGCGTGAGAGCGTAACCAACAAACAAACAAACAAACATCCTTACTTTCGCATTTATAATATTAGTAAGGATGTGTAATACTCGCATAAACATCAGATACCTTTAAACATACTTTTTGACGGGATAACGTCTTATAAATCGATACACGTTGACTGCACGCACGAAAAAACATGTCTCATTGTCACATTTCACCTGAGCCGAGCGTGCAAGCGAGAGCGTGGAACGTGCGATAGAGAAGCTTGATCGACCAAATGTTCGGCTTGTGACGCATCTATTTCTCTTCAAAAAAAAAAATCTAAATTACCCAGTATATAAATGTTAATTTATCGAAGAAATTATAATTTTCAATTAACCTCATCTTTATATTACAAAATAATGATAATTCAGTGATAATAATTCAATTAATAAAAGTATGCATGTTTTATCCGTGCAATGACGGAGTAAGAATACAATTCACCACGCCCTATCTTGCGCGTGGATGTCGTAAAAAACAACTAAAAGATCCTAATTGCATGTAAGTTCTATGCAAGAGAAGTATAACTCGATATAAAACCGTATATCAATCCATCTGATCAGCGACGTATAGTAGGTCACTATCCCTCCTAAGGGCGCCTTCAAATTTGCCGCAAAGTGCCGCGAGGTGACAGCGCATCTGCAGCGCTGCGGCCGCGCTACTTTGTAAATCTATATAAATAAACAACGTACGGTTGCAGCGCTACATCCGCGCTGCGGCCACGCATCAGTTCATCGATCGACTAGTGATGCGCGCACGTATTTTTTTGTGCAAGTAGAGCAGAGTTTCTTCGTCAGAGTCCATCGTGAAACTATGTACTACACTACGATTCTCAAACCTAGCGACAGCAGTGCGGCTGCAGCGCTACAGACGCGCTGCGGCCACGCATCAGTTCATCGATCGACTAGTGATGCGCGCACGTATTTTTTTGTGCAAGTAGAGCAGAGTTTCTTAGTCAGAGTCCATCGTGAAACTATGTACTACACTACGATTCTCAAACCTAGCGACAGCAGTGCGGCTGCAGCGCTACAGACGCGCTGCGGCCACGCATCAGTTCATCGATCGACTAGTGATGCGCGCACGTATTTTTTTGTGCAAGTAGAGCAGAGTTTCTTAGTCAGAGTCCATCGTGAAACTATGTACTACACTACGATTCTCAAACCTAGCGACAGCAGTGCGGCTGCAGCGCTACAGACGCGCTGCCGCCGCGCGGCGCTTTGCGCTAAATTTGAAGGCGCCCTTATATGGAGTAGGCTCGAGCCAGTAGTCGGACGTATATGAGCCGAAATGAAGCATTTTTTATCAATGTTTTCTTATGAGGTTATCACATAAAAGTATCAAATTCAACTTCTTGTTTTGGCTTCTGAGGCGTAAAGATATTCCAAATTTACCAATAACATGTGTAATTAAGGTTAAAGTGGGCGACACAAGTCAGATCAGTATTCGAAGATGACCGGTATTTGTATATATATATTATATATTATACGTTAAGCAAAAACTTTGCACCCTTTTTTACGAAAATTACGTGGATGTACAAGTATGAAATTTAGCACAGTTGAAGTATATAATGAGAAGTGCATAAAACTGAAATTTCATATAATAATGGATTAGAAATACATTAAATTAATTAAAAAACTAATTACGCACAAAAACTAACTACCACGCAATCGCTACACAAACACACACCAACCCACTTATTATACTACCACTTTTGTCTACGGTCAAAATCTCTGGTTGAAATGAATGTCAAATAATAATAACTACGATGACAATGTCTGATAGACATCTGTACTCATATATTAGTTATTAGTGAAATACAGCTTGCTCAATATACAATTTTACATAAATATTAAAAAGAAAATTGTGTAGCAGAAAAATAATTTAAATGAATTATGGCCGAATTTCGACCACTCCGTGACTACTAGTTAAACTAAATAAATTTACTTACATTTACTTATTCTGTTTCTATTTCTAACAGTTGGGAGAGTCTGGATAAAATTATCGTTCATTAACCGACTTTACAAACAACGATTTTTTTAGATTCATATTAAAGAATGAACCATAAGTTCATTAAATCAAAAGCACTGAGCATAAAGTCAGCTAACAACTCTACAATAACTTCAGGGTGAGTCAAAAGTGTACCACTCCATCACTACTTGTTTGCGACTTCTAATGTCAGAACTGGGAATAGCGTACTCGTATCACTTCGCAGTATATACAATCTTATGTATAACATATCTTAGAAGCTGTCTTATAGTGGTTTTATATCAAACAATAAACTAAAACTGGAATAATAATATTCTTTCGTAATCTTTATTTATCTTTTTAATCATTTCTAGTTCTTAGTACCGTATATTTAGTTGTGTAATTAAACTATTTTCTCAACTTTATTAGTGTTATTTACCTAAGATATGTTGTTAATCTTTAAGCACTCAAGTTTGAAGTTTTGTTTTTAATAATACCCGAAGTACTTGAATGTTAATTTAATACGAATAAGTTATCCAAACAGTTGTTGTGACAGCAGTGAAACCCATTATAATCGTCTCCCTCTTACTAATTTTCGCCCGATTTAATCATGTATGGACAAAGACAATTCTTTTCATTACAGGTTGAGAACACAATTCATCTCGCTCTCCATTTTCGTACATAGATCTCGTAAAATACGACTCATCATCATTCAGCTCTAACCCCAATTACTTGGGGTTGACTCAATATGTACCCCTTTTCTTCTTCCCCGACTTCTTCAATACATGGATGTACTGAAGAAGTCATCGGCAATGCTTTTAAGACGCCGGGATGGCCACGGAAATCAAGTAGTCGGTACCAGTGGTCGGCCCAATGACAAAGGGGAGGGAATGTGGCGGGTTATGGAGTCACGCATCGCCCTCTCGTCACCCCTGACGAGACTGACGGCGTACCCTATAAAAGCCAAAAAAAGAAAAAAAAAAGGATCGGCCGCCTTTTTAACTTCAACACTCTTTGGGGAATATAATTGTTGACCAGACAGCATCAGATGGAGTTGGCCCAGATTAATATAAAGCTCTTAATCGTCTTTTAAGACACCTACGGTCAAGGGTTGGTAATCAGATGGAATCGGCCTAGGTCGATAAGCTAAACTTTTAATTATCTCCTACAACACCCACGAGCAATGTAAGGGTTGCTAGTGTTCGTAGCCGCTACTACACAGCACATCGTAAAATATGACTACGAGATTACTACAATAAAAAAAAGTCGGGAAAAACTTAATGGTAACGCATTTAGGGAGGGAAGATTCCCGAAAGGATATCCCTTATGACTGGCCACGCCAGTCAAGAATTCGGTACCAGTGGTCGACCTAATGTCAAGGAGCAGAGAAAAAGCGGTGGTCACCCCAGACGAGACGAACGTCGCGCGTTCACATCATAGCCTACCGAAAATAAAGAAAAAAAATGGTAACGCATTTGATAAGCGTGATATAGAAGGTCATTCTCCTTACACTGTGTATAAACCGCTACCACTAATAAACCATATACAGGCTGGCAAAAAAGTTCAAAACCTATTTCACTAAATAAACTTTTAGCAGTAGAGTTTCTTGTTATGTATTTATTGTAGGGTTGCCACTGGATAAATTAAAGACATACGGTAACATTGACCATTTATTGCTTTTCGTTTTACAGTTGTTCCTTAATTCCACTTTGTACATACATAGTTTCCCTGTGTGAGCAGTGATGCGGGACTATCGCCAATCACTTCCTCCCTAGCTAGCACAATTTGAGGACTGCGGGGCTATCGCTCAAATCTTCTTTCACCAAGGTGAACTGCAGGGCTATTGCACCTTGAGCCATCTAGCAATCGAATGAATCAATTGCATTTTTTTAAACGGTTTTATTTAGCTTACCCCGTTTATTTATTTTTTTCTTTATTGGGTCAAATTTAGTAATTGAAATTTCACCCTCTTCCTGTCAACCGATTGATCTGAAATTTGGTATATGCCTTTGCATTTGGTGACAATACAATTATGTATAGTCAATATTTTTGTAAATTCAAGATGGCCGCCGTTACAAAATGGCGACTAACCTATTTTTTTTTTTCAATCCCTTCAATATGGGTATCAAATGAAAGGGCTTGACAAGTAGAATACAGTGCTCTATACAAAATCAATATAAAAACTAAAAACTTGAAAATAAAAAAAGGAAAAAAATAATGTTTAAATTAAACGGTTTTATTGTAAAGAAACAGTAAAATATCTACAATAGTCGATTAAAATGTTTGTTTAGTAGTGTCCCACGATTTTATTTTTACTGTTTGTTTAAAATAAAACCGTTTAATTTAAAAATTATTTTTTCCCTTTTTGGTGAATCAATTGTACAGACACATGTGGTTTATATACGCAGCTGTAACACTTCCACTAGCGTTGGGGTCGTGTGCAATACCCGTTGAGCGAGACAGATAGTGTATGAACAGGCAAGTATTAGTATTCGCGCATAGAAAATATTCTCTCGTTACACTTCCTAACAAAAAAAAATCGAAAAACAAACGGACTAAAAATAGTTTTTTTCAAGCCTCATTTACAACTCCCCGTAGCCCAGGCCGTGGGTGACTGACTGCAAAGAGTGTACCCGAAAGGGTATTCCGCCGGGCTGACCACGAAACTCAGTACCGGTGGTCAGACCAATGGCGAAGGGTAGGGAATACGGTGGGCTATGGGGCCGCCCTACGTCATTTGGGCACCCCGAACGGAACGGACGCTGATCATACAGCGCACACGCCGTGCCGCCCACTCAAAAGAAAGTCTCATTTAAAAAATCCTGAATAAATTTAATAACCGACTAATATCCATACGTAAGCATTTCTTATACGTATAAGTATAAAATCCTACTTGAAATTTCGAGATTGAACGCTAATACAAATCACAAATCATTTTGACTATCCTTTATAAGCTCTTAAAAGGGGTTTTCTTTGAGATATATCCCTATTTAAGAAGAAGATGGCTCGAAATCATAAATATTTGCTGGTGAATATGCTTAACATAATTTGTTGAAGTCGATAGATCATGCTAAAGCACGATTTTGAATATATTACATAGAAATGAAGTCTAAAATGTGGGTGTTATATTTGTCGAGGTTTATTTTCCATGTAGTGGCGTATTACATTTGTCTTAATTTTGCCCGTGGATATCGTAAAAATAGCTGATATATAGCCATTTGAATGGCCAGTTCTCTTAGAAATCCTGTCTCACTTTTCAATCCTATTGTGAATAAGCCTAATAGTGAGACGTATAAATATTTTAACGTTTATTGTTTCCAGTAAATATCCCTAATTAATTACTATTTGTTTTATTTCAAATTATCCTGTCGTGGAACTCTGTAATTGGCTCTGCTTAACGTACATGCTAACAGCTGAGTCTGTTTGCATATTCATTTGTAAAACTGTATGTGTTACAAAGCTGTAGAGTTGCCTTAAATAAATATATATCAGCTGAGATGACGATGAAAATATATATACAGTGGATTTCATTAATAACGACCTCGGTTGTAACGACTTTTCGGTTATAGCGACGTCGAACTTGGGTCCCTAGAATTTAAAGCATACTTTCGTAGGAATTTCATTGGGTAATAGCGACTCCGGATATAACGCCTAATTCGGGTATACCGACTTGTTTTTATGAACTATTTGAGACAGATTCCTAGAAATTCCTTGCGTATATTGCGACTGAGTCGGCAAAGGCACACAATCTCATTCATAATCTTTAACTATTAAAGTCTAACTTTTTATTAGCTGCAGTAAAATGATGTTTCTAAATGTCATTCCGTAAAATAATGTTGACAGCCTAATCTCAATAGGGATGTGATTCAGTTCACAAAAGTTTACAGAATATCTAATCGTTCCATAGCTGACTCATAATGATCATACTAAATTCTATTTAATATTAATGTAAATAAAAGGCTGTATAAACGTTGATCCTTTTAGACATATACAAGGTAACACTCAAGAAAACGCTCTCTCAAGTTGGTAGTACTGGTTTTTCGTTACGGTGCTACGATGACGCTTGACCGCCATTTTGTTTCAGTTGTCATTCGCTCATTCGGCTTCATACTTCTGTTTTGAGTGCATGAATAACTTTGATTTACCCACTGCGCGTTGTTTTTGTTATCATTATTGTTAAACTTTTTTTTTTGTTGGGACTAATCCCACCACACATTCCCACCATTGTAACTCCTGTAAGCCAGGATCCACAATGGTCTCCATAAATGACACCGAGGTTTGACCCTCAGGCAGTCCCGGGATATGATTTTAATTGTCTTGGGACCCGCAACAAATTTAATAAGAAAAGATTAAAGAGGAGGAGTTGGAAAGAGAGATTCCACTTCCCTCCCAGGCAAAGCGGGAGACAGGAAAACAAAATGACTAGTCAGCCAATAAGTAAACAGGAGTACAGCTACGATAGCGCAGCAGTACGGCACCACGGATACGGAAGAGCTTAACGGGGCCTATATGTGAGCGTTAAGATTGATTGCTACAGTAGGTATGGCAGAAACGCATGAACGCACGGAAATTTTCTCGAGTTGCTACAAGGTCCGTATAGTATACTACCCCACAGGTGACTTGCAAACTGTTTAACATAAGGTTACGCTCGTTTCGCCAGAGATCGCACTCCCAGAGAATGTGATGTGCTGATTGTTCATACTCGTGGTCAGATGTGGAACATTGACATAATGGTGATGGTACGAGTTTAAAAGAAACTAATTTACTTTTAAAGTTGCCATGCCCAGTTAAAAGGCCAGTTATTGTTAAACTTATGTTACGTTGTGTTTGTTTTTCATTACCTGTTTTCGTTAATCGTGTTAGTTTTTTTTTGTTTGATACATTGAAGACATGGATGCCCTGCCGAGCACATCGCAAGATGGAGACACATTTTTATCTCCTAAGAAAAAAAGGCCACATGTAGCTCTAAGTGCAACTGAAAAACTTTGGGTCCAAAACGTTTACAAATATGTGTTTGAAGTGAAATCTTCAGAATCAAACATTGAAGTTCCAAAAACAAGTGAATGCGTTAACAAGGTGGCTGAAGTCTTGGGAATATCCGTCCGCACAGTTTATTCCGTTTTAAAGGAGCACAAGGAGAACGACAGCGAATCACCAAAACCTCCCGAAAAAACGGGCCCAAAACTTACATTTAAAGATAAACTTGATGATTTCACATTCACTGCTGTTAGACGAATTGTACATCAGTTCTTTCATAGAAATGAAATACCCACCATCGCAAAAGTTAGTTTACACATGTCGTCACTCATCTTTTTATTATACGTTATGTATGTTTTCTCCCATCCCATGTGTAATCTTAACCAATTAGGTAATAACTTTAATTTTTAGGTGCTGCAAGTTGTAAATGATGACCCAGGATTGCCCAACTTCTCGAAAGAGACATTGAGAAAAATTATGAAGCATCTTAATTTCGAATTCGCTACTCGATCACGCAAGAGTGTGCTTATTGATAGACAAGATATCATATCATGGCGCCAGCGCTACCTGCGTTTAATTAAACAATATCGTAGGGAGGGAAAATACATATATTATCAAGACGAGACCTGGGTCAACGCTGGTACGTGTCAACTCTTAGTTTCTTCTATTTGTTCCCTTTTTGTTTTGATGTCGAAACTTATGATTATTTTTTGTTCTTTTCAGGTCATACTACAAAAAAAACCTGGATTGACGGAAGTATTAAATCTTCTCGACAGGCATTTTTAGACGGCCTGACTACGGGATTAAAAAATCCCACAGGAAAGGGCAAACGACTCATAATTAGTCACATAGGCGGAGAAGAAGGCTTCCTGGTCGACGGACTTCTTATGTTTGAAGCAAAGAAAGGTACAGAAGACTACCATGATGAAATGAACGCGGAGTGTTTCGAGGATTGGTTCGGCGGTATTCTACCTAAACTCAAGCCGAATGCAGTAGTCGTAATGGACAATGCGCCCTATCACTCTCGGAAGATCGAAATAATCCCGAAGATGTCGTGGATGAAAGCACGAATTCAAGAGTGGCTGACTACTAAAAATATTGCGCTTGAACCAAATATGGTCAAGGCCACTCTCATAGATATTGTGAAACAACAAAATCATACTGAGAAATATGCCGTAGACGAGATGGCTGCACAAAAAGGTATCACACTTTTAAGACTGCCCCCTTATCACTGTGAATTGAACCCCATTGAGTTGGTATGGCCGCAGGTAAAGAGTCACGTCGCAAACAATAATAAGACGTATAAAATGCAAGAAGTGAAAACTTTATTCCAAGAAGGAATCAAGAAAGTGACACCGGCTAAGTGGAGTGACTGTGTGTGTCTCACACTATTAAAGAGGAAGATAAAATGTGCCACCTCGATCATATTATTGATGAAGTGACAGATAGATTTGTTATTAGTGTGACCGAAAGCGACAGCGACAGTGATTTCGAAAAAGATTAATTAAATAACATTATTATGACGTTTTTGTTTCATTTTGAATGTACCTCCCTATACTTCCACTAAAAAAGATCAATCCTCTAGTATAGTAATAATAATAGGTTAAAAAAATACATTACAACTTAATATTAAATCTCAAAAAAAAAACCAAACTGATTATTCATTTATGATTCACTCATTTAGCTACATCCCTATTTATTTTTCTTCAAAAACCGGCAACCCACAAAACGTCATTTTACTGCAGCTAATAAAAAGTTAGACTTTAGGCTTTCTTATCCTTTGTTTACATTCGCAGATGGTCAGATGCTTTGTTTGTGTGAAGCGTTACTTAGCATGTGCGCGAAGTTAAAATTATGAATCAGTTACGTAGCTATTTCCAATGAGTTAACAGTGTGTTTTAAACTTGTGAAAATGGCTTCTAGACGTACATTTACTGTTAAAGAAATTCTGATTTCGGATATAAAGACCTCCGGATATAGCGACGACATTAAAGTGGTCCCGCCGGCGTCGTTATAACCGAAATATACTGTATATACATACATAGCCTTACACGTGCTTCCCAGAGGGGTAGGCAGAGACTATGAATTGCCACAAGCCACGATCATCTGACATACTTCCATCGCTTCTCTCGCATTCATCAAAGTCTTTGTGCATTCTCTACGGTTACGCGTACTCTTAACATGACCTTTCTTTAGCACGTCTCCAATTTGATCCAGAAACGTACGGCATGGTCTTCCTCTTAAAATTGTCCCACTCATACTTGCTTTGTATACTTGCGTCATCATCCTCTCTTCACTCATTCTTTCTACATGTCCAAACCACCTCAACATACCTTTTTTAATCTTTGTCACTACTTCTGCGTTCACTCCACAGCGCTCTCTTATCATACTTTTTTTTTTTAATGGGACTAATCCCACCACACATTCCCACCACTGTAACTCCTGTAAGCCAGGATCCACAATGGTCTCCGTATAAGACACTGAGGTTTGACCCTCAGGAAGTCCCGGGAATCGCTTTTAATTGTCTTGGGACCCGCAACAAATTTAATTAGAAAAGAAAACAGGAGGAGTTGGAAAGATTCCACTTCCCTCCTATGCAAAGCGGGAGACATGAAGCAAAGTTGGCTGATAAGCCAGTAAATAAGAGTTTGTACAACTACGTGAAACGCAGCGGTACAGCACCACGGATTGGACAAAGCTTAATGGATCTATTTGTGAGCTTTAGGTTTGATTACAGTAATAGGTATGGCAAAAGCGCCTAAACGCACGGAAATTTTCTCGAGTTGCTACAAGATCCGAATAGTATACTACCCCAGACGTGACATGCATATTATCTAACATGACGTTCCGCTCGTTGCGCCAGAGAATGCACTCCCAAAAGATGTGATGAGCTGTTTGTTCAAAATTGGAGTTTGAGGTCGAACATTGACAAAATGGTGAACCTACTAGTGTAAAATAGAATAATTTACTTCTAAAATTCCCATGGCCTGTGAGGAATTGGGCTACATAGTGGTCAATTTCTAGCCAAGTTCTCTCCAAACGTTCACGAACAGATGGAAAGAATAGATATAGATGACGACCTTTTGTTGACGAATCCCATCTTGCCTGCCATTTGGTCAGGAGCTTATCGTTAACGACGGATTGCGGTGCAAAAAGTCTAGTAATTTTATTACGATCGCGTGGTAAAAGAAAATTGTTAGTCATGTTTTCCCTAGTGGAATAATACATGGACGCACGTTTTTGTATCTCTAAGTCGACCGGAAGTACATCTGCAAGTACTGGTAAGGCTTCGGTGCTAACTGTTCGGTATGCCTTACACAGAAATATTAGCGCTAATCGTTGACTCTGTAGTAACTTACGCCGAGCCGCGCCTATGGTAGTACGATCAGCCCAGGCCGGTGCACCATAACAGATACAGCCTAGATATGTGGCTGTATATATAATTTTAAGTGTGTTAAAACGAAGGCCCCAGGTGGAAGTTGAAATTCTGGTAAGCGCATAGAAATTTCGTTTGGCTTTTTCACCTACAGTTTTAATATGTTCAATGAACGAAAAATTTTTCTCTAGGACCAGGCCGAGGTAACATACTGACTCCTTCTTTTTAACTATAGTGTTGTTAAATTTTATACGGGGGCTCGACTGTAAATTACCTTTCAGTAAAAGATGATACGTTTTGTGGGGGGCGAAAGTAAGTCGATTTTGTATGCCCCATTTTTGTATTGAGTTGAGACATATATCCGCCAATTTCTCCAGTCCGTCTCTAGTGTTTGACTGTATAAGTAGGAAACCGTCGTCAGCATAGCCAATCAATGAGCAATTTTGGGGTAGAGGTAGCTCAAGAAGGTCATCAAACCCTAGATTCCACAAGTATGGGCTTAACACTGATCCTTGAGGACAGCCCAACGTCAGTGATTTAGACACGGCATGGTGACCGAGTTTCAGTGTGGTTGAACCTTGTAGAAAGTATGACTGTACGAGTTGGTAGATGTTCCTAAAGCATCCACGAGCCTTCAGTTTAAGAAGTAGCATCGGCCACCATGCGTTATCAAAAGCACCTGAGATATCTAGAAAAATACCTAGTATATATTTAAAATCTGATAGGGAAACAATTTTTCTAACGGCAATGACCGCGTCGACAGTCGATTTCCCCGGGGTAAATCCAAACTGACTACGATTGATTGTGGGGCCACCCGGTAACAAACGGGGAACAATCAGACGTTCTAAGAGTTTTCCTAGTGACGGCAGTAGAGTAATTGGTCGATATGACTTCGGGTCGTCTGGTGGCTTATCACCGTGTTTCGGTATTATACGTATAAACCCGCGACGCCATAGCCGAGGAAAGATGCCTTTCTTATCATACTATCCCTAATTTTATCTCTCAACCTTACACCACATATATTACGTAGAGCTTCCATCTCTACAGCATTTATCCTACTTTCATGTCTTCCCAGCCATATCCAGCTTTCACTGCCATACATGAGGGTGGGCACTAACACTCCCCTATGTACTCTGCTAGACGTGCCTTTTTGGACACATTCCTGCTGCAAATAAAGGCATGCAATGCCCCATTCACTCTATTACCAGTACCACCACGACCTTATAACCACATTCGTTTATCCAAACCATCTCAACATACGTTTTTTTTTCTTTCTTTTTTTTTTACTTCATAGCGCTCTCTATCACACTATTCCTAATTTTATCTTTCAGCTTTGTAACTACGTAGAGCTTACATGAAAATATAAGGTATTTTTTTTGGGGGTGGGTTGGGGCCGGCGCGCTCCTCGCACCTCTCCGTCCGGGGCGACAGATGGGCGTAAGCACGCACACCTGCAACCCACCCACGATGCACGTCGCCTTCGTCGTTGGGCCAACCACCAGAGCAAAAATATAAGGTATAGAATTAATGTAGTTATAATTAGTGTAGGTTTAAACAAACAGACTCTTTATTTATTTATTTATTTATTTAAAACTTTTGCACACAAAAAAAAGGTACAAGGCGGACTTAATGCCTTAGGCATTTTCTGCCAGTCGACCTAGGGTGGAGCAGAAATAAATTAGGCAGGTGCAATGCAATGTGAGCAATAATTTCTGAAATTTGGTTATATAAATGTGGCAAATCTAAATAATCTTATATCTAATACAAGCAAACAATACATATATATATATACACACATACATATATACATACATAAATACATACATACACACATATATACACATATACATACATATAAATTTTATAAACAGCAGAGGTGATTCCTCAATGACGAGTTCATTCCGTCAGAAGGCCTAGGTATAGGCGTTTGACCATAGCCTTAAAACTATCACGACTAGGGGCCATTTTGATCCCTAATGGTAGCGCATTCCAAAGAAGGATGGCCTGGATATAAAAGGAAGAATGTACCAGACTGGAGGAGTGAGAAGGACAGTGAAGAAGAAGATTTTTGGAGGAACGGAGATTACGGTCGTGAGTAGTGCAAAGAAGTTGAAAGTGAAGTTTTAAGTAGGGAGGAGCATTAGGAGAGTTTAAAATAGAATACAGTAAAGAAAGAGTTCGCAAGCTTCGTCTTTGCCTTATCGGTAGCCAATTAAGCCGAGATCGAAATGTGGATACGTGGTCGAATTTACGCAGGTTAAAAACGAATCGAATGCAATTGTTGAGAAGTCGGTCCAGTTTATTGAGCAGATCTGCATTCAGGTCGAGGTAGCACACATCAGCATAATCGATGATAGGAAGGATTAAGGTTTGAACCAGCGCTGTCTTGGTCTTCACAGGAAGAAAGTTTTTTAAACGATATAGCGAGCGAAGCGTTCCTGTTACTTTATTCGATATGGTAGTGATCTGCGTTTGCCACTCCATCGTCGAGTCTAGGAATAGGCCGAGATTCTTTACGTGTTGACTATAGGGGATCACTGTTCCGTTATAGACAATGGATGGCAAATCATGGGGATCAAGTTTGCTGATTATCCGCGGACTGCCGAGTACAATACATTGACACTTTTCTGCATTGACTGCCAAACCAAATCTTGCAGCCCAAGCGCTTATGGCTAATAGATCAGAGTTGATACTCGTGATAGCCGACTGCACGTCGTCTAACCTGGCATGAGAGTACAGTTGTAGGTCATCGGCATACAAATGATACGTACACTGAAGTTCAAGGGTTATAAGATTAATAAAGATAGAGAAGAGAAGAGGAGAAAGTATACCGCCTTGAGGGACGCCTTGAGGAGCATTATATTTGTATATATATATATATATATATTATACAATTTATTATACATATAACTATGCGTAAAAATAATCACGCTACAATAAAATATCGCAAAAAAACTTTTAGTGCCTTCATAAGAAATAATTGCTTAAATTTAATCAACCCTATTTGCGTGTAAATATTGTAGTTATAAACCTCACGATATTCGTGTTGTTAAATATGTTATTGCTATTCAAATATTAATTCGTTATAATATTTCACACGTTCTGTATGCTTTTAGCATAATTATTACAGTTAAGATTGTAGTATAATAGGTATATTGCATGGCGTCCAATAACTATATATTTTTTAAAGACAACACCCTCCACTAAGGCAATAATCCTTGTATTGCGGGGTACTTTCATCATCACATACGTCCCACTGTTGGGCTCGGGTCTCCTCCACAATGGGAGGGAATTTGACCTACTATACCATTCTGGTCAAACATATTGGTATTTGTTTTTATGGGTGGGCTATGGTAAGCGCGCACGCGGTTGATTCCATCCGGGGCGACGAAAGGACGGCGCGCGGGCCCATAACCCACCCGTACCCACGTCGCCTTTGTCGTTTGGCCGACCACCGGAACAGGGTGACTTTTCGTCAGTGGTCGGCCCGACGGAATACCCTTTCGGGTATCCTCACTTCTCGATATCCCTGTCCCGGGAGGTCGGTCGCCGTCGCGCGGTCAGCCTCTCTGCGGGTGACGGACTAAATTCCTCGGTCCGGTCACCCGCGACCTAAGCTAGGGCGGCATCAGGCGCAGGTACTCGCGCCTGCGCCACCCAAGTCGCCGTCGGCGAAACGTGTGACCGAAGAGGAGCTCCTCGCGCGCACGATCCGCCGCTTCCTTCCGTGAGATGACGGCCTCACAGAAGGCGGCGACCACGTCCCAGTTGCTGACGCTGTCGAGCATCTCCCTGGCGATGGTCGGCAGCGTCAGGTCGGCACCGATGATCCCGACGAGTTCACGGCGCTCCCCCGCCCACGCGGCACTCACCTCGAGCGTGTGCTGCGCCGTGTCCTCGTCGCAATCGCAGTTGTGTCCAGGACGGTGTGCTCTCCCTCCTGACGATCTTGTGCAGGTACTTGGCGAAGCAACCATGCCCCGTCAGCACCTGCACCAGTCGGAAGGAAAGCACCCCGTGCATCCGCTCCAAGCACTCCATCAGCACCGGCCGCAAGGCCTCGACGGTCCTGACACCGTACCGAGGCCTCTCCAGCCGGACTGCCCAACGGGCAATGATGTCTTGGCAGGCGTCGACCCGCCAGGCGGTGATCTCTTGCAACGAGATCACATCGCCGCGGGCGCGCGTCTCCGACACCCGCCGGTAAATTCTGGCGAGCATCTCCGCCTCCAGGTCCCACGGGGAGTGCCGGCCAGGAGGCACGCTGCCTCCGTCGCCACCGTGCGGTAACCACGTATGGCCCTGATCGCCTAAGGAATATATGTATATGTAGATCATCTATGCAGGAGGAAAGAATTAGAGTTAAACCCTCCAACAACCCGTCTGACCATGCACCTAACATCTATACAAGAAAAGGAAAACTTGAACCCGCCTGACCAGTATGGGAAACTAAATCAATTTCCCTCCCATTATAAAGGAGGCTTGAGCCCAGCAGTGAGACGTGTATGAGCTGAAATCATGTTGATACTAAACAATATAAGAATAAAAGTCGTTGTGGTATGAAAGTAGTTATAGTGACAGGGATTGAGAAAGGTATGTTAAGTTGTTCGGACAGGTAGAGAGAATGAATGAAAGGAAACTAACAAAGATAATTTATAGGCCAATTGTGAACGGAAGTGTTGGAAGGGAAAGACCACGGCGGATGTTCCACAATCAAATCGAAGACTTACTTAAGAAAGGCTGGGTTAAAAGGACCCTAAAGCGAAGAACATGCATGAGGCGATTCATGAATGTGGAGGAGGTGAAAGTGGTATATCAAGATCGTAGCAAGTGGAGAGAAGTGGACTCTGCCTACCCTTACGGGAAAGAAGCATGAATCTTTGTATGTATGTATGTAAGTCAGAGAATTTAACAATTTATATTACCTATAACCATAAGTCCGCAGTCAGGTTTCTTGTATTATTCATAGCTTATTAAAGTGAAGGTTTACATAGTGATTACTACAAACAGAATATATAAAGGTAGCTAACCCTTGCAGCGGTAGTTACGGATTAATTCAAGATCAATTTGCAAGATTTATAACAGAGAATAGGGTTTATTTTTTATTTGAAATCGTCTGTTACAATCTGAATACAGTTACAAAAATATAATCTTGTACTTTTCAAAATGTAGGGATCACTTTCTTACGGTTAATCAATACACCCTGAAACGTGACACTGAAGCATGGTCTCTAAATGTCAGCCTCATAAAATGGCTCAAAGTCACTCAACGTACTATGGAGTGGGGCTATAGTCGGTATTTCTCTATGTGATAAAATCCAGAATACGGCAATCCGTAAAAGAACATGTCTAACCGACATAGTCCGAACAATTAACACGTTTGAAAGGCCAATGGGCAAGCCACGTCGCCGACAATCGTTCTGGAAGAAAGGTTCTTGAGTGGCGACCACGAATCGGACGACGCAGCGTAGGACGACCCTCAACAATGTGGCCTAATGATATCTTGCAACTCCCAGGGAATCGTTAGATGTAAGTGGCACAAAACCATTCTTAGTGATATTTCAATGGATGGATAGATGGATTCTGCTGGAGATTCATATTTTATTTATAATTTACGTCAAAATAAATATCTAAAATTGTGGCTGATACGAAAATTCTTTGTCACCTTGTTATCATTCATAGTCATTTTCCTGATCTCATTCCAATTACATGGGATCAACTCAATGTATACTTGTCTTCCATCGTGCATACTGTAAAAGCTATTGGCAATAATTTTGTGACCGATCGCCTGCCTAACGTCAACCCTCCTAATCTCTAATTATTAACCAGATGTCATTGGATGGAGTTGGCCCAGATCCAGATAAATCTCTTAGTCATCTATTACGTTACACAGGAGCAATGTAAGGGTTGGTAGTGTTCGTAGCCAATACCACACAACATAATATGTAGGACATTAAATACCTTAAAGTTATATTGATTACAATATCAAAACTGAAACAGCAAAAGAAAGTAAAACGATGATTGTCCGACGTTTCGAACATTTTGCAGCGTTCATGGTCACGGGCGGACTGTGTCCATGTCCGCTCGTAACCGCTGTAGTGTTCGAAACGTCGGGCAGTCAAAAATCAAATACAAACGCGGTAAAATCCGTAAAGTAGTTTTATTTAAAAGGACGTAAGAAATGAAGTTCTTAAATGTGGTTTAATATCTACGAGAAAAATTAAATAATTCTAAACAAAAAAAAACGACTTTAATCATTTTCTCACGGATACCATTATCAAAACTAGACAAAGTTGAAATAGGACCACGCGGGGAGCATCAGCTTTCAAATAAAAAAAGAATCATCAAAAGCGGTCCACCCAGTCGAAAGTTCGCAGATAACAAACACAGAACAGTCGATTTGAGAACCTTCTATTTTTTAATTCGGTAAATAAACCAATAATTTCTCTGAATCACGATTAGTCCCTTGACATTTAGTAAATCAGGATTAATAAAAATATCAGAACATTAATAATTGATGTCATGAATATTAAAATATTTCAATAATGTCATAAACATGTAAATTATATGCCCAAAAATTAGAGAATTTTTCACAAGCATAATGGCCTGTGGAAAATATTGTGATGGGAATCCATTTTTCGTAATAACGCTTGATTGAATCAAATCAAATACAGAAAAAGAGGGTAAACATTGAATTTACAACAAAATCTCATTTAGCGATTCATAAATTACATTGAATAACGTTCAGAATAAAGTGTTTTATGCTGGAATAATTTTGAGATTTATTTTTGACTAGGTTTATCCCGCAGCCCCGTATTTGAATAAAGTTATAAATTACGCACACACACCCGTACAGACGTTGTTCTGTTCAAAGAAAATAAAAGGAATTCAACCATTCTCGATTCCCCTTGAACATACACAAAAAATTTCATCCACATCGGTCCAGCCTTTTAGGAGTGGTACATTCATATATATATATATATATACTCCTTGAATATAGAACGAAAATTGACGTACTATAAACCCGCTTGACAGGCAATTTGATATAGAGTTTTCTTGCTAGATTTCTTCTGTTTTCAGTAGCGCTAGGAAATTTATAGCACCATTTGCTTATCAAGCCTTTAAATGTAGCAAATATGACATTATTCCTCCTTGGCGAGACTTATGTCCGACAGTGGACGACGCTATTATGTGACCTTCAAAAATAACCCTTCATTCTAACTTAACATTATTTGTCCTTTTTATTTTATAAAGACACACCCTCCACTAAGGAAACAATCTTTTTATTACGGTGGACTTTACAATTACATTAACCAACAGACACGAATTACATCTAGACTCAGAACAACAATTTGTGGATCGCACAAAGTGTTGTCCTTTTTTTTTTTGTTTTTTGGGGTGAGTTACGGTCGTAAGCACGCACATGACCCACCCGCGACACGTCGCCTTCGTCGTTGGGCCGACCACCGGAGCAGGGTGACTTGTCGTCAGTGGTCGGCCCGACGGTATACCCCCTTGAGGGGTACCCTCCCATAGACCGACGTCCCCCGCCCCTCGGGGAGGACGTCGGTCTTGCCTCGCGCGATCGGCCTCTCGGCGAGTGACGGACTAATTCCCCGGTCCAGTCACTCGCAGCCTCGGCTAGGGACAAAGTGTTGTCCTACATGACATTCGAACCCGTATCACTAGCACTGTAGGCCGGCATCTTAACCACTACGCGATCTGTGCTTGTCTGTCATTGAATTTTGATGCAGTCGGATAAATTAATATTAAAAGCAAACAATCCCATTGAATAAAACATTTCTATAAAATATTACAGCAATGACAACATTGTGCACTGAATTACAAATACATGAATTATTCATATAGTTACGTCTCTTTCTAAACCACAATCGCTATGTATATCTGTCTCGTTTCAACAATGGTACTGGAACGGCGCCATCGTTAAAATTTCAAATTGTTTAATATTTATTTTAGGTTATGATATACGGCGCAATTACCTTAAAGCTTGTTTTATGTATAAATCCCATGCTGTGACAGGTTCGGAACAGAATATGGCAATACTTTTTGTCCGTGGTAGTGATGAGGACTAATAGCACGGAATACAGCATTCGACTAAGAAACTAGTAACACCAGCTCCTATCACCAATCTGCCTGCTAAGCTTTGTTACGATTGTACCAAAGTACTCCTTTGCCGCGTGGTGACGAAGTAAGAATACAATTCATCACGCCCTTCTTGCCCGTGGGTGTCGTAAAAGACGACTACGGGATTATAATATAGCTTACAACATCAATGCAAGAGAAGGAAAACTCGAATTAACCCGTCTGACTAGTGGACAGGTTGACGGTAGTCAAAACCCTTAAGCTAACTACAGCCTCTAACTACAGCTGCAAGAAATAAAGTGGTGGTGAATATTATAGTCTTATTCTGTTGTTCCATATGGTGAAGGAGTAAGAATATAATTCATCACTCCCTATCTTGCCTGTGGATGTCGTAAAAGACGATTAAGGGATATAATACGCGTATGAAATCTATGCAAAAGAAGGAAAATTCGAAATATATCTCTATACCAACCTGCCTCACCAGCATGGTTTAGTAAGGTTAATTTCCCTCCTATTATGGTGGAGACTCAAGCCCAGCAGAGGCTGATGATGATGATAATACATCGGTAAGTTACCAGGATATAATACATTAAAAGGAGGTTTTTAAAATTATTCTTATTCTGTTACTACACATTCGTCAGTTACCAGGATGATATACATTATAAGGAGCTTTTTTTAATCGCTCCATCAGACTACACTGTCAAACTAACTATGAAAGGTCAAGTCATGATTCATCAATATTCGATTATTAAGACTCCTTTATGAGTTTATTTTTATTTTTCATCGGCCAAGGTCATACTGTATACAGCCTTTACATTAATCAATCAAAAACGTTGTAAATGTACAGGGAATATTTGCTTAATAATTGAAAAGATATTAATAATAAATTTCCGTGTGATGATGGATTAAGAATAAAATTTACCATCCCCTCTCTTGTCCGTGAGTATTTTAAAAGACGACTAAGGAATATAATATAGGAAACGTACCCATACTACGTGACCCGTTCAGGGGGGAGCGGGGGCCTTAAAATACTTCGGTTAGTCACAGGAGATACTCAGGTTTTTGTCACTGAGAAAATCTCGTATTTTTTTAACTATATTCGAATAATTTTTCATAATATATAATTCACTTGTAATTTAACTATGCATGCAGTGTTATGCAATAAAGAAGAGTATGAGCCAAATTTTTTTTTTTTTCACTTTTTGCCTGTGAATTGATTAAAAATCATAATTATAAATTACTACGTGAAAACTAAAGGGGAGAGGGGGGGGTCTTGGTATATACTACGAGTGATCACTGAGGGGAGGAAGGGGGTCGAAGAATCTAAAAAAATGGGTCACGTAGTATGGGTATGTTTCTATATATGCAAGGGAAGGTAGACTCGAAATAAAACTCTGTATCAACGCGTCTGACCACTAATGTTATATACTTACATATTAAAAGCCCTTATCGCCCTTAGTCGTTTTTTACGAGAGGGTAATGAATAATATTCTTAGTCCCACACTGGAAACTACCACTATACAGCTTTTAAAATCGATAATATAAATGAATTATTTATTGGCTTTCCGTTTGGTGACGAAGTAAGAATACAATTCACCACTCCCTATCATGCCCGTGGATGCTGTATAAGACGACTTAGGAAGATAATATGCATATAAAATCTATGCAAGAAAACGAAAACTCGAAGCAAAACCCTATACCAATCTGTCTGACCAGCATGGTATAGTTAGGTCAATTTCCCTCCCATTGTGGAGGAGGCTCCAGCCCAACAGTGGGACGTATATGAGCTGAATGATGATCCAAATTCAATCCTCGTATAATCATATCGACTTTATCAATTGCAGCGCTCTGCAGTTTCACCCGCAGTTCCCAAATCTATCTATATATATATATATATATATATATATATAGGCGAGGAGGGTTTTGCGAGCGATATATTGACTCATCACCATATCGCTGGCACCATAAGGCATACAGACTTAAATTTTGGCAGAAATATTCCTTTCGTCGAGTAGAGGTTAGCTAAGAACGGATTTTACGAAATTCCACCTGTAAGGGGCGTTACGGGGGCGTTAACAATAATATACAGATAAAGGAACAGAGTGAGCCGAAGCTACTGAAGCTAGAAAAATCAAATTTGGACCGTTGTTTCATTTCGTGACGTAGGCACACCCACTAAGAAAATATTTTTTGAAATTCCACCCCTAAGGGGGTGAAACGCAACGGTAAAGTCGGTATGGAAAGAAAAAAAATCTTTAGCTACTGTCTTCAAATTAAGCATAGATACTCTTTAATAAAAATAAATAAACACGTTTCAGCGTTTGTCCATTTTCATCCTCTAAGGGTGTAAAATAGGTAGAAAGATGTCAGTTTACCGACTTATAACAAAGCTGAAACTACTGAAGCCAGAAACATGAAATTTTGACAGTAGTTTTTTAGTGTGACGTAGAAACCCACTAAGAAAGGATTTTTGAAATTGAACCCCTAAGGGGGTAAACCGCAGTAAGAAAGTTTGATGATTAAAAAAGTTTGATGAAAGTTAAGAAAAAATCTACATCGATTTTCTTCAAATTCTCCAATAATAATCTTTAGTAAAAATAAACAAACACGTATTTCAGCATTTTTTAATTTTTACCCTCTAAGGGTATAAATAGATATAAAGAAGTTGGTTGTCTGACTCATCAACACCGAGCGGAAACTACTGAAGGTAGAAACATGCAATTTTGATCGCAATTTTATTTTGTGACGTAGGGACCCATTAAGAAAGGATTTTTTGGTATTCATTACCTAAGGGATGAAAATAAATCTTCATCGACTTTCTTTAAATTATGCATAAATACTGTTCATTCATCGTTTTTATCGTCATTTCAACCCTTATACATCTCATTGTTGGGCTCGAGCCTCCTCCATTGTGAGAGGGAAATTGACCTACTACACCACACTGGTCAAACGTGTTGGCATAGGTTTTAGTTTTCCTTCTCATGCATAGATGCTGTATGCTTATAATCTCTTAGTCGACTCCTACAACAGCCACGGGTAAGAGAGGGGGTGATGAATGTTATTCTTATTCCGTCACCACACGGAAAATACTCTTCAGTAAAAATGAATAAATAGCATTTGTCAATGTTTACCCTCTAAGAGAACTAGGCGGGTAAGGTTACTGAAACCGAAGCGAAGCGAGGTCGGGTTGCTAGTATATATATAGGAGAGGCGGGTTTTGCGAACGATATACTGACTCGTCACCATATCTCTGGAACCATAAGGCGTACAGACTTGAAATTTGGCAGAAATATTCCTTTCGTTGAGTAGAGGACAGCTAAGAACGGATTTTACGAAATTCCACCTGCAAGGGGTGTTGCGGGGGCGTTAACAATAATACACATATAAAGGAACAGGGTGAGCCGAAGCTACTGAAGCTAGAAAAATGAAACTTTTTTTTTTTGCGGGTGGGCTGTGGTCGGCGCACCTCCGCACCACTCCGTCCGGGGCGACAGAGGGGCTTAAGCACGCAACTCACGCAACCCACCCGAAAACCACGTCGCCTTCGTCGTTGGGCCGGTCGTTGGCCACCGGAGCAGGGTTACTTGACATCAGTGGTCGGCCCGATGGAATACCCCCTATTGGGGTACCCTCCCATTGACCGACGTCCCTCCCTCGGGGAGGACGTCGGTCTTTCCTCACGCGGTCGGCCTCTCGGCGGGTGACGGACTAATCCCAGTCACGTCACCCGCGGCCTCGGCTAGGGCGGCATGAGGCGCAGGTAGTTGCGTCTACGCCGCCCCAGTCGCTGGTGGCGGATCTTCTCATCGAGGCTGCGCTCCTCGCGCAGGCGATCCGCCGCCTCCTTCCGCGAGATCACTGTCTCGCAGAAGGCTGCGACCGCGTCCCAATTCCCGACGCTGTCGACCATCGCCCTAGCGATAGCCGGCAGCGTCAGGTCTGTACCGATGATTGCGACGAGTTCACAGCGCTGCACTGCCCAAGCCGCGCAGGCCTCGAGCGTATGCGTCGCCGTGTCCTCGTCGCAATCGCAGTGGTGGCAGGACGGTGTACTCTCCTTCTTACGATTTCCTCCTTACGACCTTGTGCAGGTATTTGGCGAAGCACACATGCCCCGTCAACACCTGCACTAGTCGGAAGGAGAGCACCCCGTGCTGCCTTTCCAACCACTGCATCAGCACTGGCCGGAAAGCCTCCACGATTCGCAACTCGGACCGAGGCCTCTCCAGCCGGACTGCCCAACGGGCAATGACGTCTCGGCGGGCGTCGACGCGCTAGGCGGTGAGATCCCTTAGCGAGACCACACCGTCCTCCACTCGCACCCCTGTCACCCGCCGATATAGTCCGGCGAGCATCTCCGCCTCCAGGTTCCACGGGGGAGACCCGGCCAATAGGCACGCTGCCTCCGTCGCCACCGTGCGGTATCCGCGGATGGCCCTGACCGCCGTGACCCTCTGTGGTCGCCACAGAAGGGCCCTAAGTCGGACGGTCAAGGACCCCGCCCACACCGGTGCGCCGTACAGGGCCATCGACCGGATGACCCCCGCGTACAGCCGTCGGCACGTAGCGCTCGGTCCGCCCACGTTCGGCATAAGCCACAATAGGGCGGACGTCGCGCCGACGAGCCGTGGAGCGAGCCTGTGGAAATGCTCCCGGAACGAGAAAAATGAAACTTAGACAGTAGTTTCATTTCGTGACGTAGGCACTCTATAACAAAGATTTTTTTGAAATTCTACCCCTAAGGGGGTGAAACGCAACGGCAAAGTTTGTATGGAAAGAGAAAAAAATATTTAGCTACTGTCTTCAAATTAAGCACAAATACTCTTTAATAAAAATAAATAAACACGTGTTTCAGCGTTTGTCCATTTTCATCCTCTAAGGGTGTAAAATAGGTAGAAATATGTCAGTTTACTGACTTATCACAGAGCCGAAACTACTCAAGCCAGAAACATGAAATTTTGACATTAGTTTCTTTGCGTGAAGTAGAAAACTACTAAGAAAGGGTTTTTTGAAATTCAAACAAAGTAACAAAGTTTGTATAAGGAGAAAAAAATCTACATCGATTTTCTTCAAATTCGCCAAAAATAGTCTTTAGTAAAAATGAATAAACACGTGTTTCAGCATTTTTTAATTTTCACACTCTACTTTCGGGAACTACGCAAGTAAGGCGACTGAAACCGAAGCGAAGCGAGGGCGGGTTGCTAGTTTATAATATTAGTAAGTATGTTATGTTAAAATGTTGTTTAAACTAAACGAATTACTCTAAATAAACGTCCACGCCAATGGAAATTAGAACAGATAATTTGAACCCACGCAATTTTAGATCCATTCTAAGTTCTCTATCCGCTAAGCTATCATAGCCCCAGCGGGAGTAATCAAATTCTATTCCATTATCGTCTTAGCCCTTTTGGCCCCAAGCGAATACAATTTTCCGTCACGATTTGCACATTTTTTTAAGACAATAAGGTTGCTTTTTCGGTTGCTATTCGTAGCAACGCCTACGAAATCCAAATATCTTGAATGAGAAATTGTACGTGGAGAAACTACACAGTTTTTTCACTTCACTTCAGTATTGTATGAATATATATTTCCGTATAGTGACAAAGTAAGAATAGAATTCACCTCCTCTCTTGTCCACGGGTATCGTAAAAGACGACTAAGGGATTAAAATGCATATAGCATCTAGGTGAGTCAAGGAAAACGAGTGAAGGAAGTGCGTCGCTCAGCTGTCTAGTAAAGAACAAAATATTTCATCATTTCAGCCTATCGCCGTCCACTGCTAGACGTAGGCCTCCCTCATGTTACGCCACAAAGTGCGGTCCTGTGCCGCCTGCATCCAACGACACCCAGCAACTTTCATCAGGTCGTCGGTCCATCTAGTGGGGGACCAACAAGGTATTTAACTTATAAAAAAACCAATATACAGCGCCCTCTTTAAAACAATATGCAAAATTCTCTGTCTGATGACTGAGTAAGAATACAATTCTCAATTTACGATCGGGGTAAGAATATAATCTTTCCCGTGGATGTCATCAAACAAATTTCTAGCGTCGACTTTTGAATGTAAATGTTCACCATAAATGAAGGGATAATGCTGTGATCACTAAGCTTGGTAAGCAGGTTGGCGATCGCAGTGAGGTTTTATATATTCTCCAGAAGGAAGCTGCTGCTCACTCTCTTAGTGAGACTCCGCCAATTTTTAAGATTTTTAGACGTAAATAAGGAATGGCAACAATCTTATTCTTAACGAGGGATTCAATACACATAAAAAAAATCTAAAACTTTTAAAATATTGTTCATTCCACCACTGTCGTGAACAAGTTAAAAACAGACAAAGAAAACTTTAAATTAGGTATTCCTGCAGCAAGTTCTGCAAAATTTAAATTGTATACGACGGCCTGCATATCAGATAGAGTGAATATCTGTTTTAGAGAAGAGTGTAACTTTAAATAAATGTATTTTTAGCAATTCATCATACGTATATGAGCTGAAACGTCGTCGAAAGACGTCACGTCACGTTGAAAGACGTCATTTCAGCTCATATATGGCCCACTGTTGGGCTCGAGCCTCCACCGCAATAGAAGAAAATTTGATTTACTATACCACTGATGAGACGTGTTGGTATAGAATTTTGTTTCAAGTTTTTCTTCTCTTGTATAGATTTTTTGTGCATACTTAATCCCTTAGTAGTCTTTTACGACACCCATGGACAAGAGAGGAAGTGATGAATTGTATTCTTACTCCGTTACTACACAGAAAGAAATTTTTAGCAATTACTGAGCTATAACTTCAGGAATTTTTTTGTAGAATAAACAGTTAAATCCACACACACAACAGTTTCACCGTATTGCCCGTTCCGTTCAGCGTATTGCCCGATCCGTTCAGCGTATTGCCCGTTCTCGTGGAAATACAGGAATAAAATATACCTTTTTTTTTTTGGGGTGAGCCGCGGTCGGCGCGCTCCTCGCACCACTCCGTCCGGGGCGACAGAGGGGCGTAAGCACGCAACACCCGCAACACCCGCAACCCACCCGAAAACCACGTCGCCTTCGTCGTTGAGCCGGCCACCGGAGCAGGGTTACTTGTCATCAGTGGTCGGCCCGACGGAATACCCCCTACTTGGGGTACCCTCCCATCGACCGACGTCCCCCCCTCGGGGAGGACGTCGGTCTTTCCTCACGCGGTCGGCCTCTCGGCGGGTGACGGACTAACTCCCCGGTCACGTCACCCGCGGCCTCGGCTAGGGCGGCATGAGGCGTAGGTATTCGCGCCTACGCCGCCCCAGTCGCCGGCGGCGGATCGCCTCATCGAGGATGCGCTCCTCGCGCAGGCGATCCGCTGCCTCCTTCTGCGAGATCACTGCCTCGCAGAAGGCTGCGACCGCGTCCCAATTCCCGACGCTGCCAACCATCGCCCTAGCGATAGCCGGCAGCTTCAGGTCGGCATCGATGATTGCGACGAGTTTACGGCGCTGCGTGGCCCAAGCGGCGTAGGCATAAAATATACCCTATAGTACTCACTGATATAGTTTTCTATTGGTGAAAGTATTTTTATAAGCGGTTACCTGTTTTACGCGTGCGAATATAACAAATGAGATGTAATTTTAAATTCAATCTTGCGAAATTTAACCGCAAAATAGTTGAAACACCTAATCTAGTATCAAAATTTTTTTTGGTAAAACAAATCAGTAAAATAAAATAAATAAATAAATCAAGGGCTTAAATTGGAAACTGCTACTTTTACTTTATTATTTTAACTTAAAAATTTGTATCAATGTGTAAACAAATCACTAAAAAAAGACTACGGTGAATATCAGTCCCACGAAGAATAAATCTCTTCTTCATCTCGATGTACTTATATCTCACCATAAGGCTCTAGTCTGCTACCTAATAGGAGGGAAATTGATCCACTATATCAGTGGTGGGCAAACTTTTTTAATGGCGGGCTACAAACTTTAAGAAATTCTAGAAGAGGGCCAGAATTATAGAAAAAATGCATTTTATATTAAAGCAACTGATTTCACTCGCCCCAACCGCCCGCGCCTCACATTTCACCACGCTTTGCGCCCCGTATTTCCCAACACGTGAACTACGCGGCTAGTTTATCTTCACCGATAGGTGAATAGAATGGAATTTTCCAATAAATAAACTAATACCTGTAACAAACTGCCGAGATAATTATAATTATGGCAAGTTAATTATGAGATAATGAAAGCTTTTCAATTATAAACGTCAGATTTTATTTTACGCGCCAAAATGCTGACTAGAATATCTCTCGGCGGGCTGGATTAAATACTTTCGCGGGCCGGAGTTGGCCCGCGGGCCATACTTTGCCCATCACTGCATTATACCATGCTGATCAGATATATTGGTATAAGTTTTTAATTCGAGTTTTTCTTCTTTTGCATATATATTACATGCATATTTAATCCCTTAGTCGTCTTTTACGACACTCGTGGACAAGACAGGAGTGGTGAATTATTACTTCGTGACTGCACGCAGATTTTTTTTACATTTTTAAATGACTAAGGATGTAAAATACAGGATGAATTTTGCTTTCATATTTTTTACTAGCCTATGCCCGCGCCTTCTTCCGCATGGAACAGTTACTTTGGGTCATTGCTAACTGTAACCAGCGGCTTTGTTTACGTAGAAGGTGAAAAGATTTTTAAATAATACAATTCTGTCACACATGATTTTTGCGAAACCTAACCGTTTATGTAGTGGACGAAGCGGAAACATTTTTCATTGTTGATCCGCTCCTATTGGTCTTAGCGTGATAATATATAGCCTATAGCCTTCCTCGTTAAATGGGCTATCTAACATTGAAAGAAGTTTTCAAATCGAACCAGTAGTTCATGAGATTAGCGCGTTCGAACAAACTATTCCGCTTTATATATTAGTATAGATTATACAACATAAGTAATAGGAATCATATTTAACAAGGTTTGAAATAATTTCTACGCTTTTTTTTTTTTTTTATGGGTGGGCTGCGGTCGGCGCGCCTCCGCATCACTCCGTCCGGGGCGACAGAGGGGCTTAAGCACGCAACTCCCGCAACCCACCCAAAAACCACGTCACCTTCGTCGTTGGGCCGACCACCGGAGCAGGATTACTTGACATCAGTGGTCGGCCTGACGGGATACCCCTTATTGGGGTACCCTCCCATCGACCGACGTCCCCCCATCGGGGAGGACGTCGGTCTTTCCTCACGCGGTTGGCCTCTCTGCGGGTGACGGACTAATCCCCGGTCACGTCACCCGCGGCTTCGGCTAGGGCGGCATGAGGCGCAGGTAGTTGCGCCTACACCGCAAATAATTTCTACACTGACGAAGCTACGAACAAAATCTATCATATAAAGAAGTTAAGCTAAAGAAAATCGTGTAAATAAAGTGACGGGCAAGTCAAATCGTTTTGTTTGAAGATCAAAACAATCAAACTACAGTCGCTTACATTTTTATCGATCATTCAGACTTTCTTTGACCACATAAAAAGTTTATGATAGCTGTTACCGCAACGGACTGCAAACGTTGCAAGTTGTAAACAGTTGTTTGTTGAAGATATGAGTTGAACCTTTGTCTTTATGTTGTATTTTTATAGAATAATAAAACTTAATTGACATAGCATAAGTATTCAAATTCAATGGGAGTTTCCATGCTTAATTAAATACATTTCAAGAGAAAAAATATTTCAAACAAAACTAAGTACTAACAGCATGATAAAGTAGGTAAGTTTTTTATATTATTGTAAGTAAAGTTCGCCTCTTGTGAAGGAAGCATCTACGCAATAGGGTAAGTTATAAAATATCAACATGTTGGGGCACATATTATTATGCTATATCATAATCATCAGTTCATATACGGCCACTTCTGCGCTCAAGCCTTTTGCATAATATGAGGGAATAACTGACCTACTATCTTACGCTGGTCAGACCCGTTGGTATAGTTTTATTTCCTTGCGTAGGTAGGAGTTTTTTTTACGACATCCACGGACAAGATAGGCAGTGGCAAATTGTATTCTTAATCCGTCACTTCACGCAGAATATATCTGTATAATCCAATGTAAATAAAATATGAAGAAAAATATCCAGTTTGTATAGAAAATATAAATTTCTTTACGACATCCAAGGACAAGATAGGCAGCGGCAAATTTTATTCTTACTCCGTCACTTCACGCAGAATATATCTGTATAATCCAATGTAAATAAAATATGAAGAAAAATATCTAGTTGGTATAGAAAATATAGATTTTTACGAAAATTTTGTAAAGATTGAAGAAGTCGGACATAGAAGCCTTTTTAAAAAGAAGTCGGCAATTTAGTCAAATTAGTCTTTTTTTTGTAATGATATTCTCTGTTTATGTCTGAATCCCTTATAATAACAGCGATTAAGCGGACGATTATATTTTATGCATAGCCCCATCACCGCGCTGGCCATGAATATCAAGGAATTGGTACCAGTGGTGTGCCCAATGGCGATGGGGAGGGAATACGGTAGGTTGTGGGGCCACACGTCATTCGTCCGTGGCCCGAACAGTGGGCCTACTCTTGAAATCAATTCTAATTTCGAATCCGATTAAAATCCAATCTCACCAAACTTATATTTGGTACTATTGAACAAAATCCAGAATGAATTCTTCGCGTTTGTCGTTGTCATTTTCACCAAATGTGTCGTACTTTCTTACTTTAAATTAATAACGTCATCGAACTCGATCACCACAAAGACGTTTTCTTGAAATTGTGCAACATTATTGATTTTAAACTACGTCAAAATCACGTCGGGAGTAGCAAATATTTGATTTAATCGACGAGCGTCGAATTCATTTAGTTAAAAAAAAACCCACCGAATTTGATTCCAATCGTGCACTAGTGTCACTTTCAAGAGTACCAAATTTGCTCAAATTCGAGCTGCGATTGGATTTAGGATTGGAATTGAGTTTCAAGAGTAGGCACACAGATTGTGCGGGGTATGTGCAGACCATAGGCACAAAACAAGCTCATTACCGCAAAAATATTTTGATATTTTTTTTTGATTATGGGACAAAAATCACGGCATGTTCTCTTGATCATCATCATCATCTTGCTCTTATCCCAATTACTTGGGGTCGACGCAATATGTCATCTGTTTTGACATATTGCAAAAAGTTTCGGCAATGACTTTTATGACCGGCCGCCTGCCTGACGTCAACCCTCCTTGGGAATGTAATCGTTGACCCAAATGGTACCAGATGGAGTTGGTCCGGGTCAATCTAGGGCTCTTAGTCGTCTTTTACAACACCCACGAGCAAAACAAGGGTTGGTAGTATTCGAAGCCGCTACCACACAGCTAATGGCATGTTCTCTTGATATACCATACTAATTTACAATGTTATGATAGTCAAAATTACTGCTTCCAGTATCGTACAAGCTGATTAAGAAGCTATGTATATGCTCATCTGAAATAATGCTAGCTAGCAAAGTCAAGTAGATGATAAATACATTACCACCCAAATAAAATGCCGTCCTAGCTGAGGCCGCGGGTGACGTGATCGGGGAATTAGTCCGTCACCCGCTGAGAGGCCGACCGCTTAAGGAAAGACCGACGTCCTCCCCGAGGAAGAGACGTCGGTCGATGGGAGGGTACCCCAAACAGGGGGTATTCCGTCGGGCCGACCACTGATGACAAGTAACCCTGCTCCGGTGGTCGGCCCAACGATGAAGGCGACGTGCATGTGGGTGGGTTGCGGGTGTGCGTGCTTACGCCCCTCTGTCGCCCCGGATGGAGTGGTGCGAGGAGCGCGCCGATCGCAACCCACCCCCCCAAAAAAAAAAAACCACACAAAACGACAGCGAACCAGTGACGAGTTCAAATAATGATCATAAACAATATTAGATATAAAATTTATTTTAGTTTTAAATTTATATTCTCGATTAAAATTAATTTAACATCAGGAATTGCTTAAATTCGATATATATTTTATTTTCTATCTATGTTTCAACGTAGTTTATATGAAATTTAGTACGAAACAAAAGGTCTTTGTCAAAGTTCGGTAATAAGAATAATGGCGCTTCTGTTTAGAATTGAAAATATTCTATTGTGATATTTATCAAGCACATAAATTACAGCAGTTTAACAGTTCATAAAAATGTATAGTATAATTACATATGGTATCGAATTAAAAAAATATATATATATATATATTATGTCGCCACTTTTTGAGTATCATGTTAAGAAGTCTAGACAATCAACACTCTTTCAAACTCTCAACTTTTAATACCTAATAGTAAATAACCATTATAATATTTTTACTCTCAATTATAAAAGCCTATATCCAGAAGTGGATGTCGAAAGGATGATGATGATGATGGATTATATTTTCCAATGCATTCATCTTTTACCCAGTAAATGAATTGAAGCAATAACGCAAACCGGATCAATAACTGAGCGAATGTGGTGCAGAGTTGATTGGAGCAGTTATCATGTACTAGGCGAACAAACATTTGCAATAGCTTCCATTAAAATGACTTCTCTACTTCTCTATCTATGGGTAGGAGTGAGTTTGTCTCGCTAGTCATTTGCTACTGATATTTGGTTTATATTATCAATGGCGTTTTAGCTTTTATATAATAAGCTTTTATATTAGAAGAGATTCAAAATAATAAAACACCTAAAATATACATGAAAAAAAACTAATACGAGTATGTATCTATGTCATACATTTTTTGATTTCGAACATTTCAGGGAGCTCCAAAACCCCCTTTAGGCCCCCTTTACGCCCGTGAATATTATTATGGTTATTACCTTGTGGTTTAAAGAGTTGTAATCTTAAAAAAGATTATCTTCCTGGCCCGCCCACTGCCTCCTTCGATTCGATAACTCCATAGCAAAAGATAGCGATAGGGTCCCAGTTCTTGACACTGTCTTATGTGGCCTTAGATGGCCATAAAACAGTAAATCATTCGATTTATTTAAACCCGCAACGCGATCTCCCGCATCACTTCCTTGATGCCCAGTGTGTCTATGCGTATCGCCTCTTATTCTTTTTAAATTAATCCCAGCCCTTCTACCTCGCGATACTTAGTCGTGGCGGATGCAAGACTCTGGCTAGGCATCGTGGGCGTTATGACAAAGTTATATGCGCGCTTCACGCGAATTCCAATGGGTCGCTCCAAACGGTCTCTCATCAGCCACCTTAGGTATAGAGGCACTTCGGGATAGCGGAGTGCCTACCTAATGTAGCTAAATGGCAAACTACTAAATAAGGTGGCGATATCCAAAGACATCGACAACAGCACAGTTTTGCCGATGACAGTCTCCGTAACCAAGACCCTCAAACGTAGAAATGTCGCAGTCGTCTGTTAGAAACATGCATCTATTGCGAAAATCCGAATTATGTGACCAATCTCATTAAAAGGCTGGGTGATGCGGGCTATTAAGATTCTCAAAAGTAAATTGCCCACATCATACAATAACACGACGGATCTGTACCTTGAATACCTTCTTTTCCTTTTTTTTTTTGGGGGCGTACTCTTCCATTTGGCCACTGGGCCGACCACCGGTACCGATTTGCTTATCCACCGTGGCTGGCCCGGGGAGGTAACTTGTAGGGTACCCTCCCCTTTGAACGTCCGTCCCTTGCGGGACGTCGATCGCCGTCACGCGGTCAGCCTCCCCGATACGGTCACCCGCAGCATCTTGAATACCATGTACAACTGTGTTTGCCTGTCACATATTTATTCTACGTGGACGAAGTCGCGGGCAAAAGCTATATATAACATTATAATAACTATAACTATTTTAGCTATAATTTATATTAATACTAGCTGACCCAACAGACGTTGTTCTGTTCAAATAAAGCGCCACCTACCGGGTCCAATTGTGAATCTAAACCATTCTCTCTCTCTTGAGCACACACAAATTACTTACTCTATCCAGTCAACAGATATCGCCATCTGTTAAAATCATTTGGAGTTCACAGATAATTGTGAATGTCAAATAATAGATAAATCATTTGCAATAAAATAATATTGCGACTATAAATTAAGATGTAAGTTATCCTATGTTTCAAGTTGGAGCAAACTGCACACGGTGTGCAAATTTGATTAAAATCGGTTAAGTAGTTTAGGAGTCCATCGCGGACAAACATCGTGACAGGAGATTTATATATATTAAGATATCTCTTAGAACAAATTCATTCACATTAGTGCCTTGAAGCGTATTTAATTAATATTTACATAAAGTTTATTTACATTTGTAATCTTCCATCATGAATATGAAGCGTCTACACGGTCACTAAGCTTTAAAGGCTATTAAAAAGTATTGTGACGTCTCCGCTGATCTATACAAATAAAATTGAAATGTCTGTTTGCAATGTCATAATTATTAAATTTTAAATAACCCACGACACAAACTAAAATAATACAAAAAATATATATCACGTTCTCTTTAACAGGAATTATTAATTAATTGTCATTTAACGGCTGTACAGGCACGCGTGTAGCACCTAGTCATACCCCATTACATAATTTGGGAAAAGAGTTGCTACTCTTACTCTGCTGAACCGATATAAATTAAACATAGCAAAGAACCACAGCAGAAAACTGTCTTTCAAATGAAAGAAACCGCATTGAATACCGTGCATCCGTTTGGGAGCTACAATGCCACAGGAAGACACACACAGACATACACAGACACACACAGACATACACACACACACACACACACACACAACCAGACGGACATCGACGTCAAACTTACAACAACACCCCCCCCCCCTCCTCTTTTTCCGTCGGGGTTAAAACTATATTTTTCATGCTCACACGGTTATTTGCACGACGGGGTAAGAATACAATTCACTACCCTTTATCTTGCCCGTAGATGTCATAAAAGGCAACTACGGGATATAATAAAGGGGTAAAAATGTTACCATCATCTCATCATCTCAGCCCATATACGTCCCACTGTTGGGCTCGGGCCTCCTCCATAATGGAAGGGTAATTGACCTACTATACCGCGCAGGTCAGACGTGTTGGTATAGGGTTTTATTTCGAGTTTTCCTTCTCTCGCATAGATGTTATATGCGTTTTATATCCCTTAGTCGTCTCGTACGATCACCCACGGCTAAGATAGGGGGTGGTGAATTGTATTCTTACTCCGTCACCACACGGAAAATACACACGGAAAAAAATGTTACCAATGTAAGAGAAATAGAAATAAAATACTATACCGACCCGTCTGACCAGCGTGGTAGGTTAAAATTCTTTACATTTTAGAGAAGACTCGAGCCTCGAGCCTCGACTCGAATATATATGAGTTGAGATGATGATGATGATAAAGTGTATAAAATAGGGAATTCAATTTTGCGGCATTACTTTTTCTTGATTTCTTATTTAAATAATCTATACTAATATTATAAAGAGGAAAGATTTGTTTGTTTAATTGAATAGGCTCTGAAACTATTACACCGATTTCAAACATTCTTTCACCATTGGAAAGCTATAATATCAGGGAGTAACACAGGCTATATTTTATCCCGGTATTCTCACGGAAAAGGGAACAACGCGGGTAAGGCGGCTGAAACGGAAACGAAGCGAGGGCGGGTTGCTAATAACTTATAAAAAAAATGAAAATTTTAAGTAATCTCTGATATTAGTGAAAGAATACTAATATTTTTTTTCATTATTTTCATTCCATTGCAATATATTATACATTTTTCTATAAGTTAGGCCCTTTCATTTGACACCCATATTAAGGGACTTGTGTAAAAAAAGTCGCCTATTTGTGGAAAAAACCCATCTTGGATTTGAAATTTGTTACAGTGAATTCTACTAGCCAGGCGTCATTTGATTTGACCGCCATTTTGTGGCAGCGGCTATCTTAAACCGATCTTCATCAAACACTCCCAATTAGTTCACCTTTCAAACAAAAGAAAAAAAACAAGATCGGTTTATCTGTTCAAAAGTTGCGAGGCTACAAGCACGCGGATATACACACAGACAGACACGCCAAACTTATAACATCCCATAGTTTTTGCGCTGGGGTTTATTAATTAACACATAAGTACTAAACAGCGTCTTTTGTGATATATAATCTCATCAAATACTGGTTGAATTTTGTTATGATATTTTTCACAATATCCTTTAGGCCTACTCTTGAAATCAATTCTAATTTCGAATCCGATTCAATTCCAATCCCACCAAACTTATATTTGGTACTCCTAAACAAAATCGAGAATGAATTCTTCGCATTTGCCGTTGTTATTTTCACCAAATGTGCTGTAATTTATTACTTTAAATTAATAACGTTACCGAACTTGATCACCACAAAGACGCTTTCTTAAAATTATGTAACATTAAAGATTTTAAACTGCATCAAAATCACGTCGGGAGTATAAAATATTTGACTTAATCGACGAGAGTCGAATTCATTTAGTTTAAAAAAGATCCACCGAATTTGATTCCAATCGTGCGCTTGTGTCGCTTTCAAGAGTACCAAATTGCTCAAATTCAAGCTGCGATTGGATTTAGAATTGGAATCGAGATTCAAAAGTAGGCACTTATCCTTACTAATATTATAAATGCGAAAGTAAATTTGTTTGTTACGCTTTCACGCTTAAACCACCAAACCGATTTCAAAAATTCTTTCACCATTGGAAAGCTATAATATCAGGGAGTAACATAGGCTATATTTTATCCCGGTATTCCCACGGGAACGTGGGTAGGGCGACTGAAATCGAAGCGAAGCGAGGGCGGGTTGCTAGTAAATAATAAGAATCACATTTTACATGATGTCTACGCGGATGAAGTCACCATTAAAAGTTAGTAGCTAATTCATCGGAATGTAATCCGTGGTAGCAAAGCTTCTGACATAGCAAGTAACTGAATATACAGGGGTATTTCCAATACAGTTATATTGAAATAGCTACTGAAATTCCAACAAATGATTTAGTTCGACGGCACCAAACTAATTGGATTGTACAGGTGACAGTTGCTTGTTACGATTATTAGAAATGGTAGCATCTGGCGAAACTGTCATCTTAATAAAGTTATACAGAGCTAAATATATGGTATATGAATACATTAAAATGTATATTTATAGTAATGCTTTTTGTGTGCGGTGACAGATTAAAAGTAATCATCACCCCTTTTTTAACCCCCACGCAAATGAGGGGTGTCATAAATTTGATGAAAATCTGTCTGGGCATCTGTTTGTATCTCGAACTTGTATAGTGGCTCTCAGCTCTTGAACGAATGCACCGATTTCGATGGTGTTATTAAGCAACTTTCCTTGCGGTGGTTCTTAGCTATGCTTGATAAAAATCAATCACGTAGTTTCAAGAGTATCTCTTAAATTATGTGAGGGATTGTCGGCATAAAATGGAATTTGAAAGTTGTTTTTTTATTGTTCTTTTTTATGTAGGGATTTTATTCTGCGCATGATGCCGCTCTAGCCGAGGCCACGGGTGACTGGACCGGGCAGTTAGTCCGTCACCCACCGAGAGGCCGACCGCGTCATGAAGACCGACGTCCTCCCCAAGGGGGGCAATTTCAGTCGAGGACAGGGTACTCCTCAAGGGGTATTCCGTCGGGCCGACCATTGACGACAAGTTACCCTGCACCGGTGGTCGGCTCAACGACGATGGCGACGTGCCACGAGAGGGAGGCGACGTGCCGCGCGCCGCCCCTCTGTCGCCCCGGATGGAGTCGGGCGGCGGGTGCGCTGACCGTAGCCCACCCCCAAAAAAAGGGAGTTTTATTTTAATTTTTTATTTTATTATTATTATTTTTCGTGATGATTATCTGTGTGGTGACAAAGTAAGAATACCATTCACCATTCCCTATCTTACCCGTGGATGTCGTAAATAACGACTAAAGGATAGAATATGCATATAACATCGATGCAATAGGAGGCAAACTCGTAATAAAACCCTGTACCAACCTGTCTGACCAGCATGGTATAGCAAGATGAGTTTCCCTCCTAATTATAGAGGAGACTCGGGCCCAGCAGTGGGACGTATATGAGCCGAGATGATTTTTCGTGAGAGTCATAAGATTCAACTAAGGAATCATGAAGAAAATGGACAACAATATTTTTTGGTGAAACGTATAAGATATACTACGATCGCCAACATGTCTACCAAGAATGGCATTTATAACAGATACTTCTTGAGCAGACACTTAACCAAAAATAGACGTCAATAAGCTAATGGAGAATAATATTTTATATACATATTAGGAATCGTAGGAATTCGTAAAAGCATACTAACTCAACTAACGGTTCATCACTCTCTGGGGAATCCACCTTCAAATCAATCTGCTAATTCTAGGGCAATAAATTTTATCCAGTTATTTTTTCTAAAAAAGTGGTCGTTATTGACTTTAAGGTACCAGGAGATTAAAGTATAAGAAGAGGTATTCGTAAATAAACTCTCATAATAAAATCCAAGCTGAGTGTTTACAAAATAAATATTGTTACATCGTAATCTACAGTTCAAGAACTAAAAGGTCGATATATGACTTGAAATGTCACTTAACGATCTTTTATTAATAGAACAGACATATAGAGTTAGCCTCATACATGGTTAATAACGTAAATACCTATCAATTCCACATACACTGTACATAGAGACTTACAAGTGACTTGGGGATTATTGTTTTGTGGTCCGGTTGAATTTGATTTTGGTTGCAACTTGCCACACTTCATCCGGTCGTCAGGAGAGTCAGCACGTGAAAGAATTCTAAACATCAATTTTTTAATGTCTTCAAGTGATATTACAACTTAGAAATATTTCTATTAACCAATTAAAATGTGCAGGTGAATCGGATGACAATTCAATATAGCCGTATTAATCACACCTCACTTCTACAATTTATAAAAACTGGTAGCAACAAAACGAGGAACGTTCGTTTTTCACATAGGTTTCTTCACAGGAAGCAATTACGCTCGCACACTACAAGTACGCTTTGATCTTTGACTTCTTATAATTTCTGTTGCTCTGGTACTTCAAACTCTTTTGCATGGCACTAGTTCTAGCTTTTAAAATGGAAAATATATTTGCTTCGAAATTAATCAATAGAGAAGTGAAGTGGTGTATTTTTATACAGTTAGTTTAATACAAAGAAAAATAATGGTGAATTGTATTTAAACCCCCATACGGGGCTTTATTGCATTTTACACGACACTCTCGGCAGGATTTAATTTATAAAAAAATTTACCCGATGATATTTTATGTCGGCGAAGCTTATTCTTAATTCAACATAAAGGCCGGTTAAAAATGTGTCACAGCTCTTATTTCCCATGGGAGTCGTAAAAACTGACTAAGGGATCACTAGGCGAATAGGCAGCAGGACTCTTGGGAAATTTATAACACCAATTGACATCACCAATCCAATTATATCCAACAGTAGACGTTGAGAAACTGATGAATGAATTTATGAAGCTCCTTATGCTCCGTTAGCAAGTAGCTGTCATAAGATACGACTATAGCCCTTAATCAAGCAATACAGCTTCCAAAAGGAGAACAAATTGATTGAATTAGGCGATACATTGTGTAAATTTATTATTATTTTAAAACGCAAGAAAGAAGAAGATAAAACACACTAATTTTCTACAATTAATAAATATACCGTATACCTCAAGAAACGAAGAAATCAACAAGGTAGGATCAAGGTGTGTGTAGGTGTAGGTGGTACGACCACACTGTCGACAGTTATCTGTCTACAGTCACGGGCCGGTCCGTCCGGGATAGTACCACGCTCTCGCAGAAAATCGACGTCTGAGCAGTAGCATTTTGTTACTGCGCTTCGTTCGATAAGCGAGAGAGCCGGAAGCCCACCTTTCTGAGGGTGTTCGCGTGTGGAGGGTTTTGGTAGTGCCTTTGGTATCACCGAGCCTCAATGCACGCATTCACACTCCCTTCACTTTCTTCGCGGTAGGCAGCGGCCTTGTAAAGGTCCATGAGCGGCAGCAACACTTACCATCAGGTGTACTGTTTGCTCGTTTGCCACTGCTTGCAATGAAAAGAAAAAAGGTAGAATCAGGATATAAAAAAGTCTTATTACTTCTATGTATTGGACAGCCTCCAGAATTCTAACTTGGAATTTTGCTCAAAACTTCCAGCATTGCTTCGTCACGTGTTTCGGCCTCTGAACGAAGTATTTTCAAGATGGTTCAAGCTTCAATTGGGCACCTATCGATGGTACGGTCTTCTTTAAAGTGGACTACATAGCGGATCTGTGTGCTTTTTAAAAGAAACACTCTATATTGACTTGACTCAACCACTTGACTCCCTGCAAAGACGGGCTGTTCGAATCACCGGGGATCTCAATCTTACGGACGGATTGGAGTCGCTGGAGCAGCGGAGAAACTTTGGGTCACTCTGTGTACTCTACCGACTCTTTCACGAAGAGTGCTCCGAGAAACTGTTGGACTTGGTACCACCGTCACCATTCTATCAACATACCACTTGACATCGTAGCAGGGTTCATCCATTTCACCTGGAAACGTTTTGGTCTTCAAATGTACGTTTCCAGCGATCATTTCTCCCACGTACGTGCAAGCTCTGGAATGAACTACCTGCTGCTGTTTCCCGAGCGCTATGACATGTCCTTCTTTAAACGAGGTTTAAGAAGAGTATTTCCTTCACGGTAGGCAACGGCCTGGCTGTGCCCCTGGTATTGCAAAGGTCCATGTGCGGCAGAATCACTTACCATCAGGTGTGCTACTTGTTCGTTTGCCACCGATGACACTAAAAAAAAATTGAGCTCTACGCTCTCGTCAAACTGTTTGTCTAACGAGATATGTTGAATAAATTATTTTCATATTATAGTTTTAAGTCTTACTAAGTAATACAACCAGTAATAATTGGGAGTAACAAGGAACAAAATAACACAAAGCATCAACTCCGGCGAGTCTACAAAAGTTAGCCCCTGATATCTTATATCTTTCTTTACCTTATATCTTTAAACGAGCAATTCTTGTATATATATATATATACCTATATATATATTCAGGATCTCGGAAACGGCAGCAACGATTTTGATGAAACTTGGCATACTAGAGGATTCGGGTCCAAAAAATCGATCTAGCTAGGTTTTGTTTATAGAAAATATTATTTTGTCGGTGTTTTTAGCAAAACATTACAATGACATTAGATTTTAAAAGAATATGAATTCAAATTTCGTTGTCAACGTCAAGAGTTACGGTAGCTCAGGTGAGACTTTGACCGGTTTAAATTTTAGTTTTTGTGTGTCAAACAGCGTCGTATCGAATCTCGGTGTTATTATTATTCTCTTTTTGTAATTTTTTATATATTTTTCATTATTCATTTTTTATTGTTATATCCCTAAATAAATTCTACAAAAATATTCCGAGCAAAGCTCGGTCAACCTGATATTTTAATCTTTAAACGAGCAATTCTTGTATATATATATTCAGGATCTCGGAAACGGCTTTAACGATTTTGTTGAAACTTGGCATACTAGAGGATTCGGGCCCAAAAATTCGATCTAGCTAGGTTTTATGTATAGAAAATGTTGTTTTGTCAGTGTTTTTGGCAGAGAATATAATGACATTAAATTTTAAAAGAATACGGATTCAAATTTTGCCGTCAATGTCATGAGTTACGATAGCTCAGTGGCGAAGTAGTCAGGTTTCATTTTATTTTTGACATCGGCGACAAACGGCGTCGGATCCAATCTCGGTGTTATTATTATTCTCTTTTTGTAATTTTTTATATAAATTTCATTATTTATTTTTTTATTTTTTATTAATATATATCTGAATAAATGCTACAAAAATACTCCGAGTGAAGCTCGGTCAACCTGATATTTGTATTAAAGAGTAATGAAAGAGTACAAGTGAAACCTGACACTCGGAAAAAAATATTTATGACTAGCAACCCGCCCTCGCTTCGCTTCGGTTATAGGTTATAGTCGTTTTACCCGCGTAGTTCCCGTTCCCGTGGGAATACCAGGATAAAATATAGCCTAGTTTACGCCCTGATATTATAGCTTTCCATTGGTGAAAGAATTTTTGAAATCGATCCAGCCGTTTTGAAGATTACCCGGAACAAACAGACAGACAGACAGACAAAAATTTTTTAATTGCTATTTTAGGCATAGGTGTCGTGCAAATAACCGTGTGAGCATGAAAATAGCCTATTATTTTGACATTACAAACAGACACTCCAATTTTATTTATTGGTATAGATTATTCATTACCACATAAGTACCTGTATTTTTCGTGTGGTAACGGAATAAGAATGCAATTCACCACCACCTCTTTTGCCTGTGAGTGTCGTAAAACAAGACTAAAGGATTAACTATGTTTTTAACATCTATGCAAGAGAAGGAAAACTTGAAATTGAACTCTGGAGCAAGACGTCTGACCAGCGTGGTATAGTAGGTCAATTTCACTCATATTAAGAAGGGGGGCTAGAACATATATGAGCTGAAATGAGGAAGTTGGGCGCGGGTCTCCGCCCCAATGGGAGAGGAATTGGTCTACTATACTGCGCGGGCATATACCCCACGGCTATATACACCACGAGCAAGAGAGTGAGTAATGAATTGTATTCTTACTCCAGCATCACACTGATGCTTTCGATTATTATCATTTAATTCATCATCTCAGCCCATATACCAGCGACCCGAGCCCAACAGTGGGGCATATACGTCTATGCCCCACTGTTGGACTCAGGCCTCCTCAATTATTGGAGGGAACTTGACCTACTGTACCACACTGGCATAGGGTTTTGTTTCGAGTTTTCCTTCTCTTGCATAATAGATGATGTTATATGCATATTATAAGCCAAGACAGGGGGACGTATCAGTTAATTATTAACTCTAAAATGTAGCCCTTTTAAAGAAGTTCAAAGAGCAGCGTGTTATGAAGAGGGCTAAGCTCGGTATTTCTCTACGTAACAAACTCTGTCATACGGAATTTCGTAGAAGTACAGAGGTAACAGATATAGTCCGAAAAATAAGCACGTTGAAACGAGAATGGATAGCCCACATCGCTCGTCGAATAGAAGTTGTCAAGGAAAGGTTCTCGAGTGTTGACTACGAATCGGATGAAGCAGCGTAAGATGACGTCTACTAGGTGGACTGACCACCTTACCTTAAAAGTCGCAGAGAGTCGTTCCGGGCTGCATTATCATGTGAAGACCTATGTCCAACAGTGGATGTCGACCGGCCTATAAATGATGGATTAATCCTAAAATATTGTTTTAGAAGTTTTTTTGTATTGTGTTAGAAGCATGACTAAAAGTCACGCTTCTAACAGTTTTCTGTCTGTAGCCATAAATTATCAACTCCCTCGGTGTATTACCCTAGCCTAAAAGAAAATGGAAGTTTAAGTATTAACAATTGGCTTCTTCACGCCGTTCTTTGTGGTAGACAAATCCCTCCAACCACCCATGGCCTTTTCGACATCTTGGTCATACAGGCCGAATCATCGAGATACATGTGCACACCATGCTCTTTGCGTAAGTATGCACATGCTTCTTGAATCTCTACAAGTTATTTAACTTTCTTCATCCTTTGCCCTGTGTCCTTCTCCCTGTATAACTAGGGCGGACAGCACACGGTACGAACTTCGTCGTCCGCGGTATTCCTGCTAGCTAGCCACATTTACCCGCTACTCTGGCTGCCATCTTGGCTTATCCTGCCAACCTGGTCTTCAAGCCGGCGGGCCTTGTACCAGGCGTGCGCGAATTCCCGTAACTGCCGGTAGTTCGCCTCCGAAGCTACGAGATCCGTGTAGTATACCGGACCTTCTCCGTCGCGATGTATCCCCGAGAGCATCCCCGACCTAATCTCATCATAGAGGGGACATGCCCACAGAACGTGGTGCATGTCCTCATCCCCTTCGCCGCAGCTACATTCCGCGTGAGCTCCTAGCCCTAAATCGTACAGCCGCCTGCGAAAGCACCCATGACCCCCCAGTAATTGGGAGGTTTCATAGTCCGGCTCGACCCAAGTCGCCTTGAGGCGAGCCGCCACGTCCGGAAAAAACCGATACGTCTCCCTCCCTTTGTCCTCGCGATCCCACCGCGCCTGCCACTGAGCAACAACATCCGTCCATATAGCCCTCCGCCTATCCCGATATTCCTGCCTAGTCGCGTCCTGGCGCGCCGCCGCTGCTCTCCCAGCACGGATGACCTCCAGGTCGGCCGGCAGTACCCCACCGATGACCGGCAGGGCAGCCGTACTGGTCGTGCGATATGTCTTGGTGAGCAGAACGAGCGCAGCCCTCTGCGAGCGTAACAACGCGCTCTTAACCGCGTAGAGACCGGCTCTATGGAACCATACATCCGCAGCATACGCAATCGTCGCCACATATGTCCCGTGGTACAGGGTCTTAAGGGCCCTGTAGCGAACGCCCCACGAAGACGCCGAAATGCGGGCCACCTTACCAAAGCACTTGGCCGCTCGCTCGCCAATCGAGTGCGCATGCTGCGTGAAAGACAGACCCGCGTCCAGCACCACCCCCAGAACAGTAGTCCACTTGACGTCCCTGACAGAGCTCCCCCCAAGACGTATTGTGGGAGGCCTCTGGAAACGCCCCCTCAGCGTCATACTCGCTGACTTACCCGGGGAGAAGTCCAGCCTATTCCGGGCCCCCCACTCTCCAACAGCCTGTAAAACGGCCGCCGCGTTGGCCTCAATGGCCGCCCTGGAGTTTGCCCCAATCAGGACCGTCAGGTCGTCGGCGTATGCTACCATTCTGGTCCCCCCCGGAAGCGGTAGCTGAAGCAGGTCATCCATGAGCAGGTTCCACAGAGCCGGCCCCAAGACCGAGCCCTGCGGACATCCCATAGTAGAGGTCTTCCACACCACCTGGTCGCCCGCACCCATACCCACGCGCCGACCAGCGAAGTACCCAGACAACATCCGATAGATATTGCCCGGGCATCCCCTGGCCTTCGCTTTCAGCAAGATCATGGGCCACCAGGCGTTATCGAATGCCCCCGAGATGTCCAGGAAGATAGCCTGCAGGTATTTAGTATCTGCAGAGTTAACCGCGCCCGTAATGCTCAGCAAAGCCGAAGACGTAGATCTCCCCAGCGTAAAACCATGCTGTGAGGTCGAGATTCCCCTAGTAATCCCCGGTGCACACTTTAACATTACGCGTTCCAACAATTTACCCAGCACAGGTAACATAGTAATAGGGCGGTAAGCCTTAGGATCGGATAGAGGCCTGCCATTGCCCTTAGGCAGTACGAGTAACCTACCAATCTTCCAGACGGCTGGGAAGGTACCTTCGCATACGCATTTACCCATTACCAACGTCAACTCGGACGACGCTGCGCACCAAATGCGACGCAGCATGCGTGCGGTGATCCCATCAGCACCCGGTGCAGTGTTGGGCAACGCTCTAACTATTCCTCCCAATGCAGCCTCCGCAGGCGGCAGTGCATCCCTCCCGGACGGCATATATATAGCCGCAACCCTGACCTGCCGGTGGTACGCAGTGTCCCGTGACAGTATGTCGTCAGGACACAGAGCCATCATCAGGTCTTTGATGGCACCCCGTAGGTCACCCTGTTGACGACCCGCATACGCGATCCCATGAACCACATTGGGAGGCGGCCTCGTTCGGCCAGTAGCTTCATGATAGGCCGCGCCCCAAGGGTTCTCATTCGCGGAGTCCGCAAGGCTCCTGAAATGTTCGATTTCCGCACGCTTCATCGCAATCCTGTAGCTGCGGCAGGCCCTACACATATCAGCTCTGGCTGATATCGCGGCAAAGCCATCGGTGGCTCCGCAACCCCTATACCGGCGGCGGCTGCGAGAGTAGGCCTTCCTGAGCCTGTCCAGCTCTGGGGTCCACCATTCATAGCCCCGATCCTGGGTGTTACCCGCAATACCCTGGGTAGACTTCGCCACCCGTAAAACCATAGCCTGGAAGGACGCGCAAAAGGCGTCCGCGGGTTCCCCAAATTTAAGCCCCCCCACACTCTCGTGGATACCCGCGCGAAACCTGGCCCAACCCACCCCACGGTCCCGGAACCTCGTTGGCTCCACCGACAGTCCCGCGCACAAGATAGTCGGGCTCCCCCGTCCTCCTCCCACTGTGAAGGCGATCAGACGATGGTTACTGACGCTAACGTCCTCCAGGACGCGCCGCTTTGTGGTAGACAGTGACAACCTGCGGCCCTGTTATTGCAAGATATCCATGAAAACCTGGTACCACTTATTATCTGGTAACTGCCTGCTCATCTCTCGCCAAGATAATAAAATAAGGTGACAATGACTACGCGAATACAGGATTTGTAAGAGAAGGTATACTCGAAATAAAACCATTTACCAACTTCTTTTTTGGGGTGGATCGCGGTCCGCGCACTCCTCGCACCACTCCGTCCGGAGCGACAGAGGGGCGTAAGCACGCACACCCGCAACCCACCCGAACACCACGTCGCCTTCGTCGTTGGACCGACCACCGGAGCAGGGTTACTTGTCGTCAGTGGTCTGCCCGAGGGAATACCCCCTAGTGGGGTGTGGTACCCTCCCATCGACCGACGTCCCCTCTCGGGAAGGACGTCGGTCTTTCCTCACGCGGTCGGCCGCTCGGCGGATGACGGACTAATTCCCCGGTCACGTCACCCGCGGCCTAACCATATACAAACTGCCTTAGCATCATATAGCAGGTCAACTTTTCTCCTATTGTGGAGGACCTTCAAGCCCAGCAGTGGGTATATATGGCCTGCGATGATTATTCTAATGAAATGAAAAAACAACTTTTGATTTGTTATTTTATCTTAAAGGAAGATCCCTGACTAACAGATATACCTATAGACCGTAAAGAGAGAAAAGAAAAATCACCAAGAATGTCAAAGTGAATTACGTACCCAATAGCAAATGTACCGCATGGTGACTGAATAAGAATACAATTCGTCACCCCTTCTCTTGCCCGTGGATGTCGTATAAAACGACTAAGGGATATAATACGCATATAACATCTATGCAAGTGAAGGAAGACTCGAAATAAAACTCTATGCCAACTTGTCTGATCAGCAAGGTATAGTAAGATTAATTTCCCTCCTATTGTGGAGGAGGCTTGACCTAAATAGTGTGGCTTACATATAAGCCCATAGGCTGAAATAAATAAATTGTAGTTCTTAGGAGTGAGTTTAAGTAGACCTACCAAGGTCTCTACATAAGTGGATAAACGTTTATTTAAAAATACGCACCTAGGTGCTTCAAAGAGCACTTATAAGGTTTCGTTTGTTGTTATATAGTAAAGATCCAACCATGTTTTAATGAAAATATACACTAATAGCAACCCGCCCTCGCATCGCTTCGGTTTCAGTGGCTTTACTCGCGTAGTGCCCGTTCCTGTGGGAATACCGGAATAAAATATAGCCTGTGTTACTCCCTGATATTATAGCTTTTTATCGGTGAAAGAATTATTGAAATCGGTTCCGTGGTTTAAGCGTCAAAGCGTCATAAAACAAACTTACTTTCGCATTTAATTTTCATTCTTTCATCATTCATTTCAGTGTATTGCTACTCACTGCTGTATATACGCCTCCCTCATGTTACGCCACAAAGTGCGGTCCTGTGCCGCCTGCATCCAACGACGCCCAACAACTTTCACCAGGACGTCGTCGGTCCACCTAGTTGTACGCCTACGCTGCGTCGTCCAATATGTGGTCGCCACTCGAGAACCTTTCTTTCCCAGCGGTTGTCGGTTCATCGAGAGATGTAGCCTGTCCATTGCCACTTCAGCAGGCTAATTCTTCGTGCTATGTCGGTTACACCCGTTCTTCGCGGATTGCCATATTTCGGATTCTATCTCGCAGAGTAATGCCGAGCATAGATCGCTCCATAGCACGCTGAGTGACTTTGAGCTTGGTTATGAGGCCTACATTTATGGACCACGTTTCCGTGCCGTAAGTCATCACTGGTAGTACACACTGATCGTAGCCCTGTGTTTTCAGACTCTCAGGTATGTTGGACGAGAAGATCCTCTTAATTTTCCCGAACGTTTAATATTAGTAAGGATAATATAAACAGCAACGAAATTTTGTGGTTACGGAGTAAAAATATGATTCCTCTTTTTTAATAGCGGGCCACAAACTTTAAGAAATTCTAGAAGAGGGCCAGAATTATAGGAAAAATGCATTTTATATTAAAGCAACTGATTTCACTTGCCTTCGCCGCCCGCGCCTCACATTTCACTACGCTTTTCGCCCCGTGTTTCCCAACACAAGAACTACGCAGCTAGTTTATCTTCACCGATAGGTGAATAGAATGGAATTTTTCTAATAAATAAACTAATACCTGTAACAGACTACCGAGATAATTATAATTATGGCAAGTTAATTATGAGATAATGAAAGCTTTTCAATTATAAACATCAGATTTTATTTTACGCGCCAAAATGCTGACTAGAATATTTAGGATGGATGGACTCTCGGCGGGCTGGATTAAATACTTTCGCGGGCTGGAGTTGGCCCGCAGGCCGTACTTTGCCCATCACTGCCCTATGCCAACCCGCCTTACCAGCGTGGTATAGCAGGTCACTTTCCCCTCGATTGTGGATGGAAGAGACTCGAGTGTAGCAATGTATGAGTTGTGATGATGAATAGTCTAAACTAGTTCAACTTACACAAGTATATCAGGGAACAAGTATATAGGGAACGTTATGGTGTGAATGTAGATGTGGTGGTAGGACCAGATTGTCCACAGTGGTAGGACTACACTGTTGACAGTTTTCTATCTACAGCTGCGGCCCGCTCCGTCCAGGGTACCACACTCTTGCAGGAAATCGACGTCTGAGTAGTAGTAATTTGTTACTGCGCTTCGTTCTGTGAGCGAGAGAGCCGGAAGCCCAACTTTCTGAGGGTGATTGCGTGTGGTGGATTTTGGTGATGAGTTTACTTTCGCCGAACCTCATTGCACGCATTCACAATCCCTTCACTTTCTTCACGGTAGGCAACGGCCTAGCAAAGGTCCATGAGCGGCAGCAACACTTTCCATCAGGTGTACTGTTTGCTCGTTTGTCGCCGTTAGCAATAAAAAAAAAAGTAAGTATTGAGAAAGATATGTTAATTTGGTTCGGCCATCTAGAGAGAATGAATGAAAGCAGACTAGCAAGAAGAATTTATAGTGCAAATGTGAATGGAAGTGTTGTAACGGGAAGACCAAGGCGAACGTTCCACGATCAAATCAGAGACGTACTTAAGAAAGGCCAGATAGTACCCTAAGCCGGAGAACATGCATAAGGAGATTAATCAATGTGGAGAAGGCGAAAGTGATACGACAAGATCGTAATAAGTGGAGGGAAGTGGTCTCTGACTCCCCTTATGGAAAAGGCGTGAGTATATGTACTTACATACTTATATCGAACCACGTAATCATCATCATCATCAATCAGCCTATCGCCGTCCACTTTATTTTTTTTTTTTTGTTCACGCTGTGGAAATGCATTTACGCACTGTCCCTCGCCAGTGACTTCGTGTGGGACTCAGCGACCACATCCGCGGCCGGAATACCCACTAAAACCACAGCGGCTCCTTCCGCGCTTTTACGGGGTGCCGGTCGTCTGATGACATTCAATCCCCGACACCCCAACGCATGACCGTCTCACTGCTGAACATAGGCCTCCCTCATATTTCGCCATAAAGTGCGATCCTGTGCCGCATTATTCTCCCATTGTGGAAGAGGCTCGAGCCTACTCGTAGCATTGGGGTATATGTGACTTGTGAGAATAATGAGAAGGAAAATTTAGTAGTAGCAGGGTTATCCGTATGGTGACGGAGTAAGAATACAATTCATCAATCCCACTCTAGTCCGTGGATATTGTAAAAGACGACTAGGGAATGTAATACGCATATAATATCTATGCAAGAGAAGGAAAACTCGAAACAAAACCAATACAACTAGTGGTCAGAAGTGTTGGTATATAGTTGCTCAGTAGGTCAACTTCCTTCCCATAGTGGAGGAGTCTCGAACACAGGGAAGTGTATGGGCTGAAATGATGATGATGAATGATGATGGGATTAGGATCCAAAAATGATTATCCCTTCTTTTCCCTTGGGTATTGTACAAATAGTATTAACTTCGCTGCAAGAAAAGAAATCCTCAAAATAAAACCCGCCAATAAAAGCCCTCATCGGAGCGAGGACCATGTATCTCGTCGGCAGAGGAAAGAATGGAAATAATTTCAGATCTGACCTAGTTAATTAAGGCTAATCATGTGCAGCATCCTTACTTATGTTACAAATGTTGGAAGATATAAACCTAAGCAAATAAATATGAACACTGCAAAAAAGCAAAATTCTTGTCAAGGAGGCACACTAGGTCAAATCCACTTATTAATGGCTCGTAACCAACAACGAAAATCTCTTATGGAATGTAAAGAAACCCCAGACGGGGTTGAAAGTTTTTCTCATTTTATAAAACCTTTTTAATACCACTTAAGCTAAAAAAAATAAAAATCTTTTAACAATCTTCTTTAGAGAACTAAATTAAGATATTTTTAAAATATTTTGTATAAAATAATCACTTAAGAAGTAAATATAAATAATAAAAAGTTTGTTTGCTATTGAAGAACAAATTCTATACTTTTGTAGGCCCGTCCGAAACTCGGATTGCTTTGTCCATTTCCAAACTTTTATCCCGGAGGTTACATGGAATAAGTAATTCAATGTAAGCTTTGACATAACTGTTTACTTCTTGGAGTACTTCATTTTATTTCGAGCAGTGTATAATAATTTGAATTAAGAATACATATGTACATGGTAAATAAAATATACGGATGCTGGAAACATTATTCACTGTGAAAAATAAACAGTGTCCTCACTAGGTCGGTACTGAGGTAATTTGCTCGGAATAACAAGAAAAAGCTTCTATAAATAATAAATGAGGACTCACCTGACTTTGCCCTACAAAAACAGTGTGCAAACAGCCTATTTTTATTAATATCCCTTGTCACGCTGCCCGATCCTGTGCACTTCACAACCTTTTTACATTTTATAAATGAAACACTTGAATTAACACAATAAGCATTTGAAATTCAAACGTACATAAAAGAAATTTCTGTGAGGTTACCGTTTAAAATTTGGTGTTCGTTCTGAATTCGGTTGTTCGTATTTGGAGTACGACGCCCCGGCTCGTCTAACAACGACAAGCTCTCGCGACCGACTGAAGCACGATCGGGCTGGCTCCCCTGTTCCCGGTGGTTTTCTTTCAGCGCTGGGTTGCTTACATCAGGAAATTTTACCCCGTCGTTATTACAAATGTGGGTCAAATTTACTTAAGTTTTTATTGATGTTTACTTTAGCCGTTTATACACAATTCTTTCTTTATACTATTTGTATATTCTACAAATTATTAGTACTATATACAGTTGTGATTTTCATTAATCTGACAACAGTAACACAAAAGCTTACGCAATAAAAATTATGCCTTATAAATTAAAAAAGGTTTAATAACCAGCGTTGATTCACTCAATTATTACTGAGACCACTGACGTAGTTCCACTTATAACACATTTTATTTAATAAAAAATATATCTTTAATTCTCCTAACATAAAAATATAGAATTAATTATTAATATCATTATATATTTTCAATTCACTATGATTGAGTAAAAATAGAATTCATCTCTCGTACTTTTCACGTGGAGTTTTCATGAGTAGAGAAGAGTAAGAAAAAGAAATTTCTAAAAAAATCAATATACATAACTCTTGGTCCTCTAACCAGCGTAATATACTAGACATAGTCTTTGTGGAAAAAGCTTTTTCACAATGGTAAACGTTTATAAGCTGAAGCAGAATTATCAATAATTAGTTAACTACGCGTTTATAAAATGTTCCGCGGTTATCAAATTGAATTTATTAACAAAATTTCCCTATGGAAATTTTTTGCCACATTCCAAGGTAAAATTTCCCTACTACCCTAGTGACCCCGAATCCTTTGTGCGATCTACAAACTGCGAGCATGCTTTCAAAGCTCTATTGTTTTCTGTTACTATCGCTCGCATGCTGAATTACATATATACGTCCTACTCTACCCTTTCTACTTATTAAACAAATGAAGTGTATTAACCTGCTCTACATGACCGGTACATTATATGATACGGTCATTCGTTTAGGAATCGACTTCTTAGTTTACAGAATATTTTTCTAAACCGATCATTTAGCTGTTTTTAAGTATTAGTGTGATTTTGGCGGGAACGTCAATGTCATTTGGTGGTTCTATCTATATCTATACTAATATATAAAGCTGAAGAGTTTGTTTGTTTAAACGCGCTAATCTCAGGAGCTACTGGTCTGATTTGAAAATTCTTGCAGTTTTTGATAGCCCTTCTATCGAGGAAGGCTATAGGCTACAAATCATCACGTTAAGATCAACAGGAGCGGAGCAGCAATAAAGAATTTTTCGAAATCGCGATTTTTCCTTCCTTTTGAGAGCTTCTGCTGCGCAAGCGGCTAAATTTTCGCAAAAATCATGTGTGACAGAATTGTATTAGTAAAAAATATTTTCACTTTCTACGTAAATAAAGTCTTAGGTTAAAATTACCGCTAGCCCAAAGTATCTATACCACGTGGACAAAGTCGCGAGCAGAAGCTAGTATTTAATATTTTAGTGGTAATGGAGTTTTGTCATATCAAAAGTAATTCTGGAAAGCATCCATTCATAAAAATATTAGACCCCACTATTGTACTTCGTCGGCACGGGGCCCGATCTGTCGGACGCCCAGTTTGGGTTTAGGAGGGGTCGTTCGACGATCGAGGTGACTGAGGCCGTCACCGGCGGGGGAGTGCTGTCGGTGGTGTCCCTAGAAATCGCCAACGCATTCAATAATCTGCCATTCAGCTGCGTCAGGGAGGCGCTCCGTTACCACGGAGTGCCAGCTTACCTGAGGCGGCTGGTGACAGACTATTTGGAGGGGCGCAGCGTCCTCTACGCCAACCGAGTAGGGGACGTTGTGTGAACGCCCATGACGTGCGGTGTTCCACAGGGGTCGGTCCTCGGACCCACCCTGTGGAACATCAGCTACGACTGGGCGTTGCGGGGGAGCCTCCCACCCGGGCTGGGCGTGATCTGTTACGCCGACGACACGCTCGTCACAGCCCGCGGTGGGACGCTACAAGAGGCGGTAAGCCTGGCGACCTCAGGTACCGAAGAGGTCGTCAGGCGGATCGAGGCGCTGGGGTTGAGGGTGGCCCTGGACAAGACGGAGGCCCTCTTGTTCCATGGGCCCCGTATGGACCCTCCCATCGGCGTCTCGATCACCGTCAATTCGGTTGGGATCAGCATCCAGGCCCATATGAAGTACGTGGGCCTGGTGCTCGACGGGCGATGGTGGTTTTGGGAGCATTTCTGCAGGCTCGTCCCGCGGCTCGTCGGCGTGGCGTCCGCCCTACAAGGGCTGATGCCGAATGTGGGCGGACCGAGCACGGCAGTCGACAGCTGTACGCGAGGGTCATCCGGTAGATGGCCCTGTACTTAGGGCCCTTCTGTGGCATCAACAGAAGGTCATGGCGATCAAGATCATCCGCGGGTACCGCACGGTGGCGACGGAGGCGGCGTGCCTATTGGCCGGGACTCCCCCGTGGGACCTGGAGGCGGAAATGCTCGCCGACTTGTATCGGCGGGTATTGGGGGTGCGCGGGGATGGCGGTGTTGTTTCCTTGAGGGAGCTCACCGCCTGGCGCGTCGACGCCCGCCGAGACGTCATCGCCAGTTGGCCGGAGAGGCCTCGATACGGTGTTTGGACCGTGGAGGCCTTCCGGTCGGTGCTGATGCAGTGGTTGGAAAGGCGGCACGGGGTGCTCTCTTTCCGACTCGTACAGGTCTTGACGGGGCATGGATGCTGCGGCAAGTACCTGTACAGGGTCGCTAGGAGGGAGAGAACTCCGTCCTGCCACCACTGCGATTGCGACGAGGACACAGCGCAGCATACGCTCGAGGTCTGTGCCGCTTGGGCAGAGCCGCGTCGTGAACTCGTCGCAATCATCGGTGCCGACCTGACGCTGCCGACCATCGCTAAGGAGATGCTCGGCAGCATCAGGAATTGGGACGCGGTCGTAGCCTTCTGCGAGGCAGTTATCTCGCAGAAGGAGGGGGCGGGTCGCGAGCGTGAGGAGCACAGCCTCGACGATGCGACCCGCTGCCGGCGACTGGGGCGGCGCAGGCGCGACTACCTGCGTGGCATGCCGCCCTTTTTTTTTTTTTTTTTTTTTTTTTTTTTTCACGCTGTGGAAATGCATTTACGCACTATCCCCCGCCGGTTACAGACAGGGGAGTGTGTGTGGGACTCGCCGGCCACAGAAGTGACCGAAATACCCACTAAAACCACAGCGGCCCCTTCCGCGCTTTTACGAGGTGCCGGAGAGATCGTCTGATGACATTCTATCCCCGACACCCCAACGCTTGGCCGTCTGGCCACGTCCTGTCATCATTCAGGGCGGTGGAAGGAGGAGCGCATAACGGCGTCTCCTCCTCCCTGGTCGCCGCCGGCGGAGCGAGTCTGCGGACGCAAGTGCCTCGCGTGCCCGCTCCGCGGCCTCCTTCCTTGTAATGACAGCCTCACAGAAGGAGGCCATCGACGACCAACAGCTGTCGCTGCCGAGCATCTTCGAGATGATGGTCGACAACGACAGGTCCGCTATTCCCATGTCCGTTGACAGGACGTGGCGCTGAGGCCCCCAGGCGGGGCATACTTCTAGTGTGTGGCGCGCATCGTCGATTAGCGCGCCACACTCATGGCATCCTGGGGCCTCTTCTCTTCCAATTTTGTGCAGGTACTTACCGAAGACCCCATGTCCGGTAAGCACCTGCACCATCCTAAATGTAAGGCTGCCGTGCCTTCTCCTGAGCCAGCGGTGGAGATGGACGACGACTCTGAATTAGAGACGGACGCACCATCAGCTGTCGGATGCGACACGGGTGAAACGGACACCACCCCCACGGGGAGGAAGCGCCAGTATTTGAAAACCGGCCACTCTGGACGGAAGGATTTGGGCTCCGATACTGAAACGGAACCCAAATCAAAGGTAAATACCTCACGTCGGGGTAAGGCAGTGCAGAGGGGCCATAATGTAGGGCTCTCACGTGCCAAGGCGGATCTTCAAAGGAGAGACGCCGAAGCTGAAGAAATTGAGTACGACCGCGTGCTTAGAAGTCGTGCCTTCCGCAAAGAAGCTGTAGCAACACAGATGGACTCAGCGGATACTTCAGCATCGGAATGCCCTACTGCAGAGAACCTCTCCGCTTTAGGGCCTGAGGAGATACGCGCCCGTGGTGGCCGGAATGCAGCGATGATCCTGGAGGTTACCCGAAAATCTGGCCATCTTCAGGGCCCTTTTATAAAAAAGCTTAGGGATGCAGCAGCGGATATGCAAGCCATCATAGAGGATTTGTGTTCCAAATCGGAGGCAGAGGAAACCCGCCGACTGAGAGCGGAGAATAAGAGGCAGCGCCAGGAAGTAGAAGCCCTCAAGGCGGAACTCAAGGCATACCGGCGAGAATTTTCAGAGATGAGGGCCTCTTCGTCCTCAATAGGAGTAGACACAATAGAAGAAATAAAATCCTCTATCGTGAAATCAGTTGGGGAGATAATGAACGTCCGGTTTGCGGGGCTAGAGGATCGCCTTCTCCCCGCTAAGGTAAACCGTCCGCCTTTAGCTGCAGATAGAAGAAGGAATGCAGCGTCTGTCGTGTCCACAACCGGCGTCCGTGCGACTGCACCGGTGCCTTCTGGTCAGCCAGTCCCCAGTACCTCGGCGGTGGTTCCTTCAGCGGACGTTCCTTCAGCAGCCATTCCTCCGCCGGTCGGTCCTTCGGTCCAGCCCACGATTGCGGACACCTGGGCAACCGTTGTAAGGAAGGGGAAGAAAAAGTCTTCCCCTCCTTCACCACCCTCTGCGGCTGCTGTGCCCTCTGTGACCCCCAATCCAGCTATCCTGGCGCAGAGGAAATTGAAGTCAGCGCTTGCTGCTCCACGCTCCCCGGCTGTTATCTTGAAATTGCAGCCGGCAGCTGAAAAAAACGGGGTCACATATGCCGACGCAATGCTTCGCGCCGAGCAAGAGGTCAACCTCCAAGAGATGGGAATTAAGGAGGGCCTCAAAGTTAGGCGCTCCGTGACTGGGGCTAGAGTCCTGCAATTATCCAAGTCCCAGTCAATAGAAGTTGCTGACCAGCTGGCGGTCAATTTGCGTACGGCACTGGCGGGTATGGTGGATGTCATCCGGCCGGTGAAACGTGCTGATATTCGGGTAACCGGGATGGATGACTCCGCCACCGAGGATAAAGTGCGCGCGGCTGTAGTCCGCACATGTGGATGTGAAGCCGCAGAGGTCCAAGTTGGACAAATCCAACGTGGGCCGCGCGGTGTGGGCATGGTAAAGGTGCGTTGCCCCGTCCCCGCCGCTAAAATGCTTGCCGATGCAGGAAGGCTCCTGGTCGGCTGGAGCGCGGCTGGCATCCAGGTGCTGGAGAACCTGCCATTGAGATGCTACCGGTGCCTGGAATTGGGGCATACGGCCCCGCTATGCCCGTCCACTGTAGACCGCTCCGAACTCTGCTTTCGATGCGGCAGCAGTGGACACAAGTCAGCTGCTTGTGTCGCCATGCCACACTGGCCACCGGCGGCGGCGCAAACTGCAGTTTGCGCCGCCGCCGGTCGCCCAGCCGAGCACACGATGGGGGGGAGGCTTTGCAAAGCCCCCTCATCAAAAGGCAAGGTGGCCCAAGGACCTCGGGCCACCGCATTAAGCAGTAGCCGCAGAACCCAGGAAGATGCCGAAATGTCCATCTAGTGGCATGCCGCCCTAGCCGAGGCCGCGGGTGACGTGACCAGGGATTAGTCCGTCACCCGCCGAGAGGCCGACCGCGTGAGGAAAGACCGATATCCTCCCCGAGGTGGGGACGTCAGTCGATGGGAGGGTACCCCGGGTAGGGGGTATTCCGTCGGGCCGACCACTGATGACAAGTAACCCTGCTCCAGTGGTCGACCCAACGACGAAGCCGACGTGGTGTTCGGGTGGGTTGCGGGTGTTGCGTGCTTAAGCCCCTCTGTCGCCCCGGACGGAGTGGTGCGGAAGGGCGCCGACCGCAAAAAACCCAAAAAAAAAAAAGACCCCAGTATTGTACATCATTATTTATCAGCATTTCAACTGCTATACGGCCCACTGATGGGCTTGAGTCTCTTCCCTAATAGTAAGAAATATTGACCTACTATACTACGCTAGTCAGATTGCTTAGTATAAGGTTATATTTTGAGTTTTCCTTCTCTTGCAGAGATATTATATGCATAATTAATCCCTTAGTCATATTTTACGACACTTACAAAATAGAAAGGAAGTGGTGAATTGTATTCTTACAGCGTCATCACACCGGATAGGTAAAATTAAACATAGTTCTCAATAAAGGAATACCATGATCCCCACGCAAGGCAAACGGGTTGGCTCTGTTATGATTTTTTTTTTTATTTGCAAGCAGTGGCAAACGAGCAAACAGTACACCCGATGGTAAGTGTTGCTGCCACTCATGGACCTTTACAAGGCCGCTGCCTACCGTGAAGAAAGTGAAGGGAGTGTGAATGCGTGCATTGAGGCTCGGTGATATCACCACCAAAACCCTCCACACGCAAACACCCTCAGAAAGTTGGGCTGCCGGCTCTCTCGCTCACCGAACGAAGCGCAGTAATAAATTGCTACTACTCAGACGTCGATTTTCTGCGAGAGTGTGTTTAGTACCCCGGACGGACCGGCCCACAGCTGTAGACAAATAACTGTTGACAGTGTGATCCTACTACTACCTAAAGAAGAGTGATGGTGTCCATTCGTCTGCTAATATATACCTTAATATACTAATAGTAACTCAAAACACTAATTGTACAGATTTCAGATCCAAAAAAATTGTTAATAGATAGTGCGAAAAAAATTTCCCATAAAAATGTAAATGCAACCGACAAGTTGGTTATCATACGAAAGGATAATCTGTATTATAATTCATTCTATCAATCATTTGTATCAGAAAAAGATTTCTAGTGGGTAGTGAGAGTGGGTAGTGAGAGTGAGAAGAGAAGGACAACTCGAAATAAAATCCTATACCAACACGTTGGACCAGCGTGGTATTTCCCTCAATTTCAATTTCAAGGTCAATTTTCCTTCTATTAAGAAGGAGACTCGAGCCCAGCAGTGGGACGTATATGAGCTATGATAATGGTGATGATGAGTTTGTCGGCTCAGATATATGCTTTTGTTAAAGAGGAATCAATTTAAGTTTCTATCACCGTATCAAAGTTCCTGATAAAATAATTATAGAAACTTACATAACCAGTAACATTCATACTAAAGTCGGGTCCGCAGCGCCAATTTTCTAACAAAACATTGTTAGCAAAACATGTTAGTAAAACCGCTAGTCTGCTGCATCTATTGTTATTATTGTTTTTGTTTCGCGTCAAAAATGTGTTCCGTCGAAGAAGACGTGGAAGCTGTTATAGCAATAGTAGTTTTAGTTCGCCAAAGAAGAAACAGAAATAGATTCCGGGTCCGACCCTACCTGCAACCTCGTTCATTCAATATATATCAAGAACTGAAAATTGATGATAAGTTCGATGATAAGTTCGGTCACTTCGAACAATGATGGCCTCTTCCTTTAGTGTGCGCGAACACAAAATGCATCACTTCCCTTCCCCGCAGACGAACGCGGGGTATGTTATCCAATCGTCTCGGCAAACATGTTATTGTGTTTTTGCTATCAAAACTGTTAGGCTAAGCCCTATTCGGTTAGCAAACAATGTTATCCTGTTTATAAACACGAAAACACGGCGCAGCGGACCCGACTTCAATCTTTAGGAGCCTAATGTTCATATTCACCTTTTTTTTCATTTCCATCTTTTAAATTTCAGTTAACACCTCTAGGTGTTAAGTAATATAAATGCCACATATGCCTCCACTCAGCATTTTTTTTTTTTTAACATCTATAGTGATATAAATAACTATAAATTATATTAGCTTAACTTCCAAAACACATTGCACATTCGTCAAAAAAGGCATAATTTTGTTTTCGCTATCATCATTTCAGCTCATATGTGATCCACTGCTTTTTTTTTATTTGGGATGGGTCGCGGTCGGCGCCCTCCTCGCACCACTCCGTCCGGGGCGACAGAGGGGCGTAAGCATGCAAACCCGCAACCCACCCGAACACCACGTCGCCTTCGTCGTTGGACCGACCACCGGAGCAGGGCAGTGGTCGGTCTGAAAAGTCGGTAGTGATCCACTGCTGGGTGCTGGTCACCTTTACAATAAGAGAGACTGCATGACACTGTGAACACTTATGGTATAGATTTGACCCACAATAATAATAGTTAAAGATAATTTTATAAATCAAAAAACCTTTTAGTAAATCAAAGTAAGCCGCATCTAATAATAAAAATCAATAATAATTTAGCATTATGTCCCCTGAGTGGCCTTTTTTTTGGGGTGGGTTGCGTTCGGCGCACCCATCGCACCACTCCGTCCGGGGCGACAGGGAGACGTAAGAACGCACACCCGCAACCCACCCGAACACCACGTCGCCTTCGTCGTTGGACCGACCACCGGAGCAGGGTTACTTGTCGTCAGTGGTCGGCCCGACGCAATACCCCCTGAGGAGTACCCTCCCACCCCTGAGTTGTCCTGCCAGATCTTTCTCAGTGAGGTCGCGTTCCGATTCGGTGGTAGTATATTAGTTTTGTTAGGTTTAAATTAACAAATTGTAGTAATAATTGCTACAAATTTAATAATTAATAATTACTAACCATAAACAATATACTTAATTTCTTTCATATAGAATCATTTTCTTCTTATACTGGCAATAAATTTGTATTAAAATGTGGGTCAATATTGAATAAATTTAATAACTAATTTTCCGTATAAGGTAGGTAATTATAAATGTCTGTAATAACGTGTATGCTGCACCATGTCCTCGTCGCAATCGCAGTGGTGGCAGGACGGTGTACTCTCCTAACGACCGTGTACAGGTATTTGGCAAAGCATCCATGCCCCGTCAACACCTGCACTAGTCGGAAGGAGAGCACCCCGTGCCGCCGTTTCAACTACTGCATCAGCACCGGCCGGAAGGCCTCCACGGTCCGCACCCCGAACCGAGACCTCTCCAGGCGGACTGCCCAACGGGCAATGACGTCTCGGCGAGCGTCGACGCGCCAGGCGATGAGCTCCCTCAAAGAGACCACACCGCCCTCCGCTCGCACCCCCGACACCCGCCGAAACAAACCGGCGAGCATTTCCGCCTCCAGGTCCCACGGGGGAGTCCCGGCCAACAGGCGCGCTGCCTCCGTCGCCACCGTGCGGTATCCGCGTATGGCCCTGACCGCCATGGCCCTCTGTGGTCGCCACAGAAGAGCCCTGAGTCGGAAGGTCAGGGACCCCGCCCACAGCGGTGGCCGTACAGGGCCATCGACCGGATGACCCCCGCGTACAGCCGTCGACACGTAGCGCTCGGTCCGCCCACGTTCGGCATAAGCCACGATAGAGCGGACGCCGCGCCGACGAGCCGTGAAGCGAGCCTGCGGAAATGCTCCCGGAACCACCATTGCCGTGAAGGGCCACCCTCAACCCCAACGCCTTGATCCGCCTGACGATCTCTTCGGTGCCTAGAGTCGCCAGGTTTGCCGCCTCTTCTAGCGTCCCACCGCGGGCTGTCGAGCGTGTCGTCGGCGTGACAAATCACGCCCAGCCCGGGCGGGAGGCTCCCGCTAATAATAGACGCTGGCAAGAACCGTACAAATTGAAGGGAACGCTGAGTACCATCTGTAAATCACGGAGTAGTTTCACTAGAAATACTCCAAGTGCAAAATTCGCCAAGCTATCCTGGGTATAATTAGAAAATATACATTTGATAAATCCACAGTTCCATATCAGCAAACTTGTGAAGCATCATCATTATCATCATCGCAGCCTACATACGTCCCACTGTTGGGCTTGGGCCTCCTCCACAATGGGAGGGAATTTGACCTACTATACCATGCTGGTCAGACATGTTGTTATAGGGTTTCATTTCGAGTTTTCCTCCTCTTGCATAGATCTTATGTGCATAATGTATCCCTCAGTCGTCTTTTACGACATACACGGTTAAGATAGGGAGTGGTGAATAGTATTCTTATTCCGTCACCACACAGAAAGTGAAGCATCAGTAAGATAAAAATCTGCTATTGATTGCCGATGTCAACTCAAATATTATCATTAAAAATATAATTCATGATGATTTGAGCAGTCCTATCGCACAGGAGACAATATCTTAGGTGGATTTTATATGGCGATATGCGAAGTCTACAGTGTAATTTTATCCTAAATGACATTCGATAAACCACAAATCTTCTTGGGTTACCATCAAGTTCGGATCCTGTTATTAACATAATTAAAAATAAATCCAAAAAGGCCACCACAAGACTGCACGACACCGTAAACGCTTATTGTAGGCTTGACCCACAATAATAATAGTTAAAGATAATTTTATAAATCAAAACCTTTTAGTAGGATAAAGTAAGTCGCCTAAAAATTAATATTAATTTAGCAGCCGCTCCGGTGGTGTTATATATATACATATATATTATAATTATATATATATATACATACATAATTGTTAGGTTTTAAATATAATTACTAATAATTTTAATTTTAAATAATTACTAACTATTAACAATATATTTTTTTCATATAGAATTATTTTCTTTCTTCTTACATTGCCAATAAATTTGTATCTAATAACTAATTTTCTGTATCGGGTAGATAATAATAAATTTTCTGTAATAACGATGACTTGTTGGACGTGAGATATCTTTAGTCCGCCTGTGACTATGATCGCTGCAAAGTGTTCGAAACGCCGGTCAATCAAAAATCAAATACGAACGCTATAAAAGCCGTAAAGTGGTTTTATTTACAAAAATGGATTAAGGTAAAGGGAGATCTTCAAAATAAAAATGTTTTTATAATACCTAAATGTTTAGGCACAGACGTCGGCGTTCTCAATCCTTGTAAACTCAGCGTGGGTAGAAGCACTTCCCCTATTTACATTTTCGTCCTTTGATATTTTATTTTACCCCGGCACATCTGATTAGATCTTAGAATACTATTAGATTGCACAGCACTTTATATTTCAATGAATAAGTAATTTCAGCCTATATAGTTAAGTTTAACTTGCATCATATTGAGCAATCCATATATGGCCACAATACTGAAAACATAAAGTTATGTCGTAATAAATGTCTCCACAAGACAATCGATATATCATTACAGCTTTGTAAATTACATATTGGAGCAGGCAACTGCCCAACAACAATTATTACTAATATCAGGGGACGATATAGGATTTGAATAAAATATGTATTCCATGAAAGCGAATCTACTAAGTAATTAAAATACATGAAAAATAACGACGCCATTACATATACTTTCAAAGTATCTAAGGAAGATTTCAAAGTCTCGAAGTGAAGGTAAGCATAAAAATTAATTTGGATCAATTACTTTTGCTCAATTCGCCTGGAAGTTTTTAATTATGCTATAAACTTTTGTACGTTCTTTGGATTGAAAATGGAAGATTGGAGAGAAGTGAATATGTTCTTTACTACCCACGTTATTCATCTCAGTTTATGTTAGTCCCAATGTTGGGCTCCTCAGATCTCCTGCATAATGGAAGTGACTTACTGTTCCACTCTGTTTAGACATGTTGGAATAAGGTTTGGTATCGAGTTTTCCTTCTCTTGCACAGATCTCTTGTTATATGCCTATTATGGCCCTTAGTCGTCAGTTACGACATCCATGGGCAATATAGGGAGTGATGAATTGTATTCTTATTCCGTCACCACACCGATAAATAACCCATCTTATGATGAGTTTAAAATAGAACATATTGCCGTCCATTACTGAACGTAAGTCGTAAAAACGAACTAAAGGATTCCCAAGAAAATATGATTACCAATTGAGAAGATAGATGTCCTTAACCTGTCCCAGTTCACAGGATAAGGGCAAGATGCCAGTTCAGGTTCTTGGATTAGATTGAGCAGTATCTTGGGCAAATTATAACGCCAATTGCGACCTTCTCTTATTTATATCGTCAAAATTTTATTTGTTGTTGCTTGAAAGTGTTGAATATTGGCAACAACTAAACATCTTACAATATTAAGTTTTCATCAAAACTATAAACATGTAGGCGTTTTCAATATCCGAACTATTTTGAAATTATCATTTTCTGTGCGATGACAGACAATCTACCTGAAGATGTATTTATTAAATAAATCTTAAAGTAAACAATAATATTTCCGTGTATTGACGGAGTTAGAATACAAATATTTTTCCCCTCAATCACCCGGTCTTAAATTCGACTAAGGTATTTAACATGCAGATACCATCAATCCAACACAAAGAAAATTTTAAATAAAACCCTATAACAGTCTTACCAAGGTGTATGGTGGATCAATTTTCCTTCTGCTATGATGAAAGCTCGAACCCAACAGTGGGACGTAGGTATATGAGCTGTGATAACGATTCTGATGAAAGTAAATACATATGCCAGCCTTATCTCTTATAGCTGAAGCTACTTTCCTACTTGTAAAGGAATACGGAGGTCACAGATTACGCCCCAAAAAATTAATTGCATCCACTGCATTGTATCTAGTTCACTTCCAAACAAATAGTGTTTTCTAATTAAGAAATCAAAATCCAAAATCTTTTATTATGTGTAAACCCCGTGAGCACACTTACACGTTGTCAATTTTAACCAAAAATTATGTAATAAACTACCAGATACTGAGTGGACTTTTCTATTATTATTTTTTCTTTTTTATGTTTATAAAAAAATCAACAACTAAACCTACTAGACGTGTTGTTTACAACACGTCTGGTAAGAACCAGCTCCACTGTGATGTCCTTCGAACCACAAGACAATATAATTCACAAATATAATTAAACCAATAAATCGACTAAGGCTAGACTCTGGTCAGCCAAAATCGTCCCACAAGCGGCACCCAAAAAAACAAATATCCCATTTATCCGACATAGAATTCGTATTCAAGACTTTGGTCATCATTAATTATTTCCACGCCTACTCTTGGACGGAGGCCCGCTCTAAAAATGAGGAGATAGTGCAATAATTGTCACGTTTGCCTGACGTGTTGATAATTGCAATGAAGTTAGGTTTCTTTTATCCCTGTGGTTATGAAGTAAGAATCCAACCACCCTCTTTCTTACCCATGGGTATCGTAAAAGGCAACTAAGACATATATGGTAGATATAATCGATGCAAGACAAAAGAAAACTAGATAAAACACCCTATTCCAACACGTTTGACCAGCGCGGAATAGTAGGTTCTCTCCCATTGTGGTTAGAGGCCTGAGTCCAACAATGGGACTTAACTTTGTATATATTCTATTCTATACGGCCATAATTTACTATAGCTTAATTTACTATTTCTTACTATCATAAGATTTTTACTACTTACTCATTTATCATCTGTACATAACGTCTAATAATTACATAACTTCACCGACTGGGTGAAGTTATGTAATGAACTAATAAAATTATATCTAAATAATAATTATATCATCATCAATTAATCAGCTAAATAATAATTATATCATTGTTTATATCCGTATTATCCTTCGTAGATATAATCTACAATCTTTTTATACTAATTAATCTTTTTAAAGTGAAACTTTTATTACATCGCCTCAAACTTTTTCGTCCATCTCTTGCATGTCGCGTGACGGTCGGTCGCGGTGTAGGGGTAAAGCCGAGGCCAATATGGCGACGTTCGCATCAGCTGACCGTGTAGTATCTAGACTATTCCTCATTTGTGCCAATGCTCCAGGCTATTTGTTTGTTTTTATAAGTGTTAAATGTAAATGTTGATATTTTTTTGTAATCTATACCAATAAATAAAATTGGAGTGTCTGTTTGTAATGTCAAAATAATAGGCTTTTTTCATGCTCACACGGATATTTGCACGACACCTATGCCTAAAATAGCAATTAAAAAATTTTTGTCTGTCTGTCTGTCTGTTTGCTCCGGGTAATCTTCAAAACGGCTGGACCGATTTCAAAAATTCTTTCACCAATGGAAAGCTATAATATCAGGGCGTAAACTAGGCTATATTTTATCCCGGTATTCCTACGGGAACGGGAACTACGCGGGTAAAACGATTATAACCTATAACCGAAGCGAAGCGAGGGCGGGTTGCTAGTACGAAATAAGTTTCACTTTTACCGTGGTTTCTTAGAACCACACAATCACTTCGCCCAATCGCTAAATAATAATTATATTATTGTTTATTCCCTTATTATCCTTAGTAGATATAATCTACAATCCTTTTACACTAATTAATCTTTTTTACTTTACTATAATTTACACTACTTACTAACATTACAACACTATTTTCTGAAAACTTTCAATATACTCTTTTATTTACTAATAACAAACACTGCTAATTAAGGTCTCTGATTAAGTCATAGGAGCATTGTAGCCCAAGTCCCAAATTACTTGGAAACTCAAATTAACAGTGTGACTTATAAAGATATTAGGTTTTTTCAGGAGAAAATGCTGCTCACACTTGTGGCGAAATTTTTAATTGATTTTACGATTTCCACCCAAAGGAGTGAAGAAAGTTCTATTTTTATTCCGTCACCCAAGAAATCAGAACTTCATAGTCCCACGCATATACCACGAAACCGACAGTGCAGCCAATCACTCTGCTGTGAGGTAGCGCTTACAAATAGGGATGAATCGATCATTAGTAAATGAGAACTCATATGGTATCGATACTTTTCATTCGATACTAGTACTCGGTACCGAATGTTAGCCCATTCGATATCGAGTACTAGTATCGAATGAAAATCATAATATCGGTATCGAATCAAAAGAGTACTCGATACTTCACAAACAAATGGATACTATGGTAAGTATCGATATTTTGAATTCTGTATTGAATGTTAGGGCTCCGATTTAGCAGTATCGAGTACTAGTATCGAATGAAAAGGATTCGATACCGATACTAGTAACTATCGATACTTTTCATTCGATACTGATTGAGTACCGATACTTGGCGACCGATACGGTAACAATTAAAAGAAAAACCTAGATGGTATCGATTCATCCCTAGTTACAAAAACTCCCATAGAGTTAAAAGGCCTTTCATGGGCCAATGTTTAGGCTTCTACAATAAATTGCCAAAAGATATCCGAGATCTGCATGTAAACAAATTTTAAAAAATAATCAAGAGTAGATTTTGTAATTAAGGTTATTGTAAAATCTCGTATTACTTGGAAAGTAATACAGACTTGTAATGAGCGACAATTTCCTCATTACTTCAACGATAAGGTTACACATACGTATATTTTGTTGTTAGACTAAAAACAAAATAAAAAAGTGTCTTTATACTTATGTACGTACACTAAAAGTTATAGACACTTATTTGCTGTAACAAGACAAAAGTCTTTTTAAAAATGTTATCCTTCGCGTTATCCTAAGTTTGTAGAAAAAACGACACTAATAATAGCAAAAAAGGATTGATTTCTGATGTTTACGCGAGTGTTACACATTTTAAATAAAACTACTTTACGGATTTTATCGCGTTTGTATTTGATTTTTGATTGCCCGACGTTTCGAACACTTTGCAGCGTTCATGGTCACGAGCGGACTGAGTCCGCTGCGAAGTGTACAAACGCGATAAAATCCGTAAAGTAGTTTTATTTAAAATAGAAAGTTTTATTAGTTTTTTTTTTAACACAACACCCTGCACTAAGGAAATTAATCCTTGTATTGTGGGGGACTTTACAAACATATAATTAACGGACACAAATCACATCCAGACTCAGAACAAAAACTTGTGGATCGCACAAAGTGTTATACCGCGCGGGATTCGAACCCGTGACACTGGCACTGTCAGTCGGTATCTTAACCACTGCGGCATCTGTGCAGTTTTATTAGTTAATTATTATTTAGTTAAAAGGTTGAAAGTTTTATTATAACGCTTTATCTAGTATCGCGCCTCGTAAAAATTTACTCCCATCATTCCGTTTCCTAACGCGCCAAAAGAAGCATAACTTCAAAATTCTTTGGAACTCTTGATGGCAAAACGAAGAACACATTATCGATGAAGTTCTGGCTAAAACGCGATCTATCATCATCATTATCATTTCAGCCTATCGCCGTCCACTGCTAAACGGAGACCTCTCTCATGTTACGCCACAAAGTGTGGTCTTATCCCGCCTGCATCCAACGACGCCCAGCAACTTTCACCAGGTCCTCAGTTCACCTAGTGGTGGGGCTACACTGCATCATCCGACACGTGGTCGCCACTCGAGAACCTTTCTTCCCCCGCGGTTGTCGGTTCATCGAGCGATGTGGCCTGTCCATTGCCACTTCAGCATACTAATTCTTCGTGCTATGTCGGTTACACCCGTTCTTCTGCGGATTACCGTGTTTCGGGTTCTATCTCGCAGAGAAATCCCAAGCATAGCTCGCTTCATAACACGCTGAGCGACTTTGAGCTTCATTATAAGGTCTACATTCAGAGACCAGATTTCTGTGCCGTAAGTCACTGGTAATACACACTGATCATAGATCTGTATTTTCAGACACTGAGGTACGTGATCTATACGAATAACTTATTTTTAAACTGGTTTAACAAAGTGAAGCTGTGTGATAGCTGCTGCGAATACTACCAACCCTTACATTGCACCTGGGTGTCGTAAAAGACGACTAAGAGTTTTTCATAATATTGGATAAACTCCACCCTATGACATCAGGCTAACAATTCCATTCCCAAAGAAAGTTGATATCAGGCAAGTGGCCGTTTATAAAACTATTGCCAATAACTTTTGAAATATGTACTATGTAAGAAGAGTACATATCGACCCCATGTCATTGGAATAAGAACAGGGTGATGATGATATGTGGTGACGAAGTAAGAATACAATTCACCACTCTCTATCTTGCACATGGGTACTGTAAAAGAGGATTGAGGGATATAAATAATACGCATATAGCATCTATGCAAGAGTATGAAAACTCGAAACCAAACCCTATACCAACCTGTGTCTACCCGAAAGGGTATTCCGTCGGGCCGACCACTGACGACAAGTCACATCTGCTCCGGTGGTCGGCCCAACAACGAGGTGACGTGGGTACGGGTGGGTTATGGTCCCGCGCGCCGTCCTTTTATCGCCCCGGACAAACAGGACCGCGCGTACGCTTACCATAGCCCACCCATAAAAAAAAAATACCAACCTGTGTCTGGGATACGGTCGCCGCTTTCTGTGAGGTCGTCATCTCACAGAAGAAGGCGGCGGATCGTGCGCGAGAGGAGCTCCTCTTCGGTGACACGTGCCACCGCCGGCGACTCGGGCGGCGCAGCCGCAAGTACCTGCGCCTGATGCCGCCCTAGCCGAGGCCGCGGGTGATCGGACCGGGGATTTTAGTCCGTCACCCGCAAAGAGGCTGACCACGCGACGGCGACCGACATCCCGGGACAGGGACGTCGAGAGGTGAGGGTACCCGAAAGGGTATTCTGTGGGGCCGATCACTGACGACAAGGAACTCTGCACTGGTGGTCGGCCCAACGACAAAGGCGACGTGGATACGGGTGGGTTATGGCCCGGCGCGCCTTCCTGCCGTCGCCCCGGACGGAATGGACCGCGTTTTCGCTTACCATAGAATAAAAAAAAGATGAATTGTAGTCTTACTCAGTCCCACACGGAATTTATTAATGGATTAAGTATTAATATGCGACGTATTACCTACCAGACTTCTCTTGTCCATTAATTTGATGAAAATCAACTAAGGAACAATCCGAATAAAATAATTGAGAAACACATCAACTCATAGCGATCGCCAACTTGCCCAAGTCTCGTTATTATGTTAATATCGCTTCTATATGTGTAAAGCCCCCTCCACATGTGGGCCGAGCCTAGGCCAACGCGAGCGGCGGCAAATAGGTACAAAGCAAGTGCTAGCGTCCACACATTCGTCGGTTGTACGCGGGGGTCATCCGGTCGATGGCCCTGTACGGCGCACCGGTGTGGGTGAGGTCCCTGACCGCCCGACTTAGGGCTACTCTGTGGCGACCACAGAGGGCCATGGCGATCAGGGCCATTCGCGAGTACCGCACGGTGGTGATGGAGGCGGTGTGCCTGTTGGCCGGGACTCCACCGTGGGACCTGGAGGCGGAAATGCTCGCCGATTTGCATCGGCGGGTGTCAGGGGTGCAAGCGGAGGAGGGTATGGTCTCTTTGAGGGAGTTCACCGCCTGGCGCGTCGACGCCCGCCGAGACGTCATTGCCTGTTGGGCAGTCCGGCTGGAGAGGCCTCGATACGGTCTCTGGACCGTGGAGGCCTTCCGGCCGGTGCTGATGCAGTTGCTAAAATGGCGGCATGAGGTGCTTTCCTTCCGACTGGTGCAGGCGGGGCATGGATGCTTCGGCAAGTACCTGTACACGGTCGCTAGGAGGGAGAGCACACCGTCCTGCCACTACTGCGATTGCGACAAGGACACGGCGCAGCATACGCTTGAGGTCTGTGCCGCCTTGGCAGCGCAGCGTCGTGAACTCGTCACAATCATCGGTGCCGACCTGGCACTGCCGACCATTGCTAGAGCGATGCTCGACAGCGTCAGGAACTGGGACGCGGTCGCCGCCTCCTGCGAGGCAGTGATCTTGCAGAAGGAGGCGGCGGGTCACGCGCGCGAGGAGCTCAGCCTCGACGAAGCGACCCGCCGCCGGCGACTGGTGCGGCGCAGGCGCTAATACCTGCGCGTCATGCCGCCCTAGCCGAGGCCGCGGGTGACGTGACCGGGGATTAGTCCGTCACCCGCCGAGAGGCCGACCGCGTGAGGAAAGACCGACGTCCTCCCCGAGGTGGGGACGTCGGTCGATGGGAGGGTACCCCAAATAGGGGGTATTCCGTCGGGCCGACCACTGATGACAAGTAACCCTGCTCCGGTGGTCGGCCCAACGACGAAGGCGACGTGGTGTTCGGGTGGGTTGCGGTTGTGCGTGCTTACGCCTCTCTGTCGGCCCGGACGGAGTGGTGCGAGGAGTGCGCCGACCGCGGCCCACCCCAGAAAAAAAAAAAGCGTCCATACGTTGGCCAAGTGCGTTGAACGCCAACGCGAGTGTCCAACGTAGACGAGTATTTGTAGAGCTGTCCACACGTTGGCCTCGGTTAGTGTTCATTGTACACTGAAACACTATGGACGTTGACATTGACGTTGCTGCAACTTTGGCTATGTATTTAATGAGCGTATATAATTATTATTTCAGTGTATAACACAGTAAAGTGGTAAAAAAGAAGATGGTTGATACTGAGTATTCACAGAAATAGAACAATGTAAGATATATGCGTGTGGTGACGGAATAAAGGTACAATTCACCTCTCCCTATCTTACCCGTGGATGTCATAAAAGACGACTAAGGAATATAATACATAATACGCATATAACATCTATGCAAGAGAAGGAAAACTCGAAATAAAGCCCTATACCAACCTGTCTGACTAGCATGGAATAGTAAGGTCAGTTTCCCTCCTATTATGGAGGAGGCTCGAGCCCAACAGTAGGACGTATATGAGCTGAAATGATGATAAATGATGAAGATACTTTTTGATACTATAGGGTGACTTGGATCTAATTATTTACGTCGCATATCTAGAAGTAGTGGTACAAATTTGAAAATATAATCATTTGTGTTCAGCGATTTTATCACATTAAACGCGTCTACGGCGATGGATGTCAATGGTGTAATGGCGAGCAGGTCAACATGTGAACGGCATTGACCGAGCGCAGACGAGCGCCTTTGATTTGTGCACAAAAACCGACACCGAGGCGAAGTGAGGCAAGTGATCACGAGCGACGGCGAGTGAAGACAAATCAGCTGTCCACACGTTGGCGCTTGTATTCACTCGGCCAACTAGGCGAGCGACGGCGAGCATTTGCCAACTAAGGCAAATCGGGTGTACACACGTTGGCGTCGGCCATCGCTTGCCTACGCTCAGCCAACATGTGGACGGGGCATTATATGTTTAACATTGAACGAAAATATCGTGATAAACAAGCAATCAATTGCCATGTCCTTCTTTAAATGAAGTGTAAGAAGATCATTCTCTTCAAGGTATGTAACGGGTTGACTGTACTCCTGGTATTGCAGAGGTCCATGTGCAGCAGAATCCCTTACCATTAGGTGTGCTGCTTGCTCCTTTGCTACCATCGGCAATAAAACAAAATCAGATTTGAAAAGTCCACAAAGAAATGAAACGTAAAATTTTAACATTATGACGTATAATCGCGTCCATGATGTTTGTATATAACAAACTATAGAATTCACGTTTTCGTTTACAGTCCCTTCCGAACGGGACCAGAAAAGGCAGGGATAATGCCTTTTAAAGGAAATTAACATGAAAACCGTTTTTCCACGGGCTTTGATTTACTTACCTTCTTTTATAAATTCAATTAGAATTTGCAAATTGAAATATGTAAAGTAGAAATGTAAACGGTTGCCGACACAATTTATTGTAATATAAATATTTAAAAAATATATTTATTTACTTAAGATGTATAAAGAATTCATTTGTAAAGTGACATTTTGAAAAACAAGAGTCTATGAATTATTTGAATTGTTTAATAAAAGGAAAGTTTTTTTATAGTCAAAACTTCTATAAGCAAGTTTGGATGGGAAGAGCGGGAAATAAGTGTACAAGTCTTCTTCTTCTTATTTAATGGCAATGAGCTTCAATAATATGAATTATTGGTGCCAGTGTCGAGTATTATATGAATTATTCACGTCTTTAAGTCTTTGTCTTTCAGTCAGTCGTTAGCATGATTTGGTACTGATAACCAAGTCATGCCTTCTCTGGGAATTTTGCGCGCCGTCCATCCGTCGCCCCGAACGGAATGGACCGCGTGTGCGCTTACCATAGAATAAAAAAAAGACCTGTCTGACCAGGGGTATGCACAGCAATACATGCAAATTATACCACTGCTGGGCTCGAGCATCCTTCATAATAGACGGAAAATTGACCTACTACACCACTATGGTCAGACGGCGCCGTCCTTTCATTGCCCCGGACGAAACGGACTGCGCGTGCGCTTACCATAGCTCACCCATAAAAAAGGGGGGATATAGTGCGCATACAACATCTATACTCTTGCATCTTGAGTGCCAGCTCTCTTGAAAGAAAACTCGAAATAAAACCCTAAACCAACCTGTCTGACTAGCTAGCTCTCCGACTATACCATATAGTAAGATCAATTTCTCTCCTATTGTGGAGGAGGTTCGAGCACATCAGTGGGACGTATATGAGCTGAAATTATTATAATCCCTTGGGCGTCTTTTACGACACCCACGACCAAGAAAGGGGGAGGTGAATTGTATTCTTACCGCACGGAAGAAAGAGGTACCTACACAGTGAATTAATTGCACTTAAGATTTTACAATGAAAAGGTACACCAAAACGTCCGTAATAAATCGTTGCCTATTCCACTAAGGCAATTAACCTTCATCAACAGAATAGATCTCATATGTCTACCAGTCTTGCCTTAGCATGTTCCTATTTGCATACAAATTAATTCCGCCTAATCGTTTCAAGATTTACTACAGTGACATTACAAATGGCGGGATATGTGATTACAAGTAATGCAGCAGACTTTGCAGGCTATTAGACTACTGTTTCTGTTTATGTATCAATTATACTACGACAATTTGAAAGGGACTTTGAGACGTTTGACGGGAGAATGAAGTCCAAATTAAGTCTTCGTTAATGATAAATTAAGGTTAGGATCATCATACAGATTATTAAGGGTAAATATAGCTAATTTTTCGGTGATAATAGTCAGCCAAATAGCTATGAGGAATGGAATTCGGTACGTTATGAAGCTGCACACCGGCCATCCGTCGCTTCAGACAAATTGGGCGGGGTGTATCCAATCCAATTTTTTTTATGGGTATGGTAAGCGCACACGCGGTCCATTCTGTCTGGAGCGACGAAAGGACGGCGCGCGGGCCGGTATCCCACCCGTACTCACGTCGCCTTCGTCGTTGGGCCGACCACCGAACCGAGTTCCTTGTCCTCAGTTGTTGGCGCGACGGAATACCCCAGTCGCGGGGTCCCCTCTCCGTCCAAACCATAGCCTACCATATCATGATCAGAATATTAAATGATTTATTTATTTTTTCTATTCAACAAACTTGTACTCTATCTCTATTAGGATAAAGTATTATAGATCAACGATGTTGCAACTAAGTGAGAATACATTTCACCACTTCCTCTCTTGCCTGTGAATATTGTAAAAGACGACTGAAGGGATGTGTAAATAACATCTATGCAAGGGAAGGAAAAGTCTACATAAAAACTATACTGGTGTCCGAAAGGATATCCCACCGGGCTGACCAACGAACGTTAAGGATTCGATATCAAGTCAAGCGTGGCGATCACAGCAATATAACCTAAAAGCTGGCCCATGATAAAAGGTGGCCCCTATCGAATAAAGAACGTGGATAAGCTAATGAAGACACTAAAATACATAACTTCAAAAAATGGGATATACGCGGCGACGTGCGAACTCGGGACCTCTATGTGGCTGTCTATAAGTCTCTCAACTAAGCTATTAGTGCCCTACAAAAAGGATGATCAAAAATATCAGGTACCAGTCAAAGTGATAAATGAATCATTTCATATAAAAAAAGTTACAGGAGAAAGATTTTTCGAAACCAAACGATTTCATTTAAATCTATTTTCATAATAGATATTACTAATGTTTTGAGTCGAGATATATTCACTTATTTTCTTTTATTGCCTTTGGCAGCAGGCGAACATACAGTCTACGTGATAATACGTGGTAAGTGACGCTCAAAGACTGGCTCAATACTAAAAGCACAACCAGGTCGCTGCCTAGCATAAAAGTTTGGAAAGGTTAAAGTGACTGGTTCTTCTGCGCAACATACAAAGCAAAGATATGTATACATATTGTATCCATTAGTCGGGTTTTAAGATACCCACGGGCAAGATACACGTTGGTGAATTGTATTCTACTACGCCATCATACTGAAAACAAACATATAATTATCAGAACTTACACTCAGACTCAGAGAATTTATTTGTAAATCACACAAAGAAGTATCCTGCGTGGGAATAGAATTCAGGTCACTTGGTACGGCAGGTCCCTAGTTAGACGAATACACCAACTGTGAATTCAAAGGATATTTTCTGTATTCGACAGTCGGTTCTCGAAAATTGAATATAAATGATTCTAACGTTCTACTCCAAAGGCGAAAAGCATATTCTCAGTAGATAATAGTGTCCAATACTGCACTTCATTCACCCCCTAAGAGTCAGAATGCATCCAGACTATAAAAGAATAGAAGAAACGAGGATTCATTGATATTATTACCTGGTAAAGATATTATCAAAGTATAATCATTAAGTTATCTACTGCCATGGGTTGCATATATACAGTTACCAGTAGCCAGGTCGCCAAACCTAATAGCCGGATGGACTAGCCAGTATGGCCGAACATTTGGTTAAGAAGACCGGACACTACATTACTTAGGATTTTGCCTCTCAATATAAATAAAAGATACAATAACAAAAATGGACATTAAAATCAATCTTTTTGATTATTGCCATAAATAATGATATCTGATGTTTACGCGAGCACTACACATCTATATTTATACCAATAAATAAAAGTGGAGTGTCTGTTTGTAATGTCAAAATAATAGGCTTTTTCATGCTCACACGGTTATTTGCACGACACTTATGCCGAAAATACAGATTAAAAAATTTTTGTCTGTCTGTCTGTTTGTTCCGGGTAATCGTCAAAATGGCTGGACCGATTTCAAGAATTCTTTCACCAATGGAAAGCTATAATATCAGGGCGTAAACTAGGCTATATTTTATCCCGGTATTCCCACGGGAAGGGGGACTATTCAGGAAAGACGACTGAAACCGAAGCGAAGCGAGGGCGGGTTGCTAGTTATAAATAAAACTACTTTTACTGATTATATTGCGTTTGTATTTGATTTATGACCGCTACCGCCCGTGACCATGAATGCTGCAAAGTGTTCGAAACGTCGGGCAATCATATTGCCATAAATATTGTTTAATTCTAATTAAATACAACAAACTCATCATCGTCCAGTCTGTGCTGTGTGGTAGCTGTTACGAATACTTATATTTCTCGTGGGTGTCGTAAAAGATGACCAAGACCTTTACATTGAGCTGGGCCAACTGTATTTGATACCTTCTAGTCAACATCCTAAGGTTACCTGGAAAAGATCGCTTATAGCGATAAGGCCGCCCTTTGTACATTCTGAGTTATAATTATTATTTAAGTTTTCCTGTAATTGGTGTACAAATAAAGAATTATTTATCTATCTACATTCCCAAGGAGGGTTAAAGCCAGGCAGTCGGCCGATCTTAAAACTATTGCCCTTGACTTTTGCAAATGCAGGTACTATGTAAGCAGGATATATTGAACCTACCCCAAGTAATTTGGATAAGAGCCTGATGATGATCATTATCATAGTTTTCTTCCTTTCTTCCTTCTAAGTCAGAGGTAAAAGCAGTAAAAAGTTTTTGTAGAAAGATTATAGGTACTCCAATGTGACTTGTTCAAATTCCAACACAATCAGTGAAGATTCTTCAGAGATTTAAATTCGTAGATTGAGACAAAGTCACATTTAAACACGTTTATTTATTCTTCTTCTTGCTCTTGCTTTAATAGCCTTAGTAGCACAATTGTGTTACCATTCTGACAATGTTCGTTGAATAAGAATACGACCGGTACTTTAATACTTGTGATAGCCTTAGCTTGATTTTTTATATTAAAAGGCTCGTATAGTTGTGCTTGGTACAATTCCACTAATGTCCGATTCACGTTAGTATCATAATCATGAGGTGGAGAGTTGCTTGATAATTTGACTGGTGTTTTCGCGAAACCGTCAGACAGAGTGATCTGATGAGTTAATTAAACTACCTATTTTGTTATTTATATTTTTATCTAAAAATAAAAATAATTGTAATCAATTATTACTGCTCTAAAAATAAACTTGTGATAAAACCGCACTTTATTTCATGACTGATAACCCCAACCCCAATCTTATTTGCTAATAATTCATAATATTTGGATTTTGTTCTCTCTCCTATTTCCGCGTCATAACGGAGTAAGAATACAATTCGACTTTGCCCGTCGGTGTCGTGAAAGACGACTAAGAGATCGTAATCATCATCATTCTGCCCTTCGTGTCCACTGCTGGAGGTGACCTCTCTCATATTTCACCACAAACTGCGGTCCTGTGCCACCTGCAATCTGCATCCAAAGACGCCCAGCAATTTTCGCCAGGTCCTCGGTCTACACTGAGGTATGATGGATGACATGATTCGCTACTCTATACCCAACGCTGCCTAGCGGAGTTCGTTTCTTCGGCTGACTGTTTCTCGAAATTGGATGTACCTATCTGGACTGTTTGTCCAAGGTAAACATAATAATAATAATTTCATTTACTTAAGTAACAAGGACTCATTTTTGTTAGTAATACTTAATCTACGGTTGTTATTAAACATATTAAATATTCGAAAAGTCAATTATAATTACAAAACAATATGCGTATACATTAAAATAAAATAAATTAAAATAAAACAAAATATTTTTTTTTTTGTGGGTGGGCCGCGGTCGGCGCGCCTCCGCACCACTCCGTCCGGGGCGACAGAGGGGCTTAAGCACGTAACTCCCGCGACCCACCCGAAAACCACGTCGCCTTCGTCGTTGGGCCGACCACTGGAGCAGCGTTAACTAAAACAAAATAATATCTGCTAATGTAAATCACTGTCGCCTCACTCCATGAGAGATCGCACAGCGGTGATTTACATATACGCAGTCCAGCCGACTTGCAACCATGGCCAGGATGCTGTTTGAGCTAGCCCGCACCCTACGCATTAAGGATGCACACCTTTTGCGCATTGTGGTGTAAAAACAATCTACACGAGCTTCAGCGAACATCCCCGAAGCGCTGCAGAAGCGGGGCAGCCCCAACAATAATGATTGACAACGTCGAGAATCGTATTGCTAATTAGAACCGGTATTGGATGGCATGTGCATTTCACATGTCTTGTCCATGTTCATTCGTAAACTCACTAGTTGGGATACCCTGCTGAAATCGTTGAGCAGAGTGCCAAGTTTCACCTTGGCTGCCGTCATAACAAGAATCATCATCATTACCATCTCTCTCTGTACTCCTCTTCTATCGTACATATCTTTTTTTTTAAAGCCTAAATAGCTATTTCCTTAGTGGAGTAGGTACTAAGGCAATAATCCTTGTATTGCGGGGAGACTTTACAACATATTATTAACCGTAGTGTCGTCGTCGATCTTCAGGTTAGTCATTTGATTCTGGGCAATAGATAGATCTTGTGCGAGCACTTTAGAGCTACAGTTCAGCTCTATCGTATTTTTAATACGGATCATATTAGATCGGTGAATATCGTGTCGCACAGACCTAAAGATCTGCCTAATCTGTTGCCTATGTTTGAAAAAAATTACTGAAGACTGCACCATTATTTCCCTTCTCCGCTCCATGAGCTTGAGAGTTTGGTCAGAAACATTTTTAGATCTGTCAGAGCGCCAAACCTTAAAAAGTTTTTCTCGCCCCCTCTTCGCACTTTTGATCCTAGTATATCGTAACAAAGTAATACTACAGACGAAGGGATATGATAGGCATATATCATCTATGCAGAAGAAACTATGAAGGAAAACTCGGAACGAAATTCTATACCAACCTGTCTTTCCAGCATGGTATAGTAGGTTAATTTTCCTCCTATATATATGTTTCTTTTTAAAGCTATCGCTCTACCCCCTTGCCTTTAAACTTTGGTGGGATAGATGAAATATAAGTGTGTGCATACAAAGTATTGTTCTGCATAAGAATCATACCCTCGCCACTGGCACAATATGGCTGCCAACCGACAGCTAGACCAATACAACATACACTTTTCTTTACAACTTAAAAAAAAATAAAAACTGAATTCATATACATATATATAAGTGTGGATGGGTATATGTGTGTCTACTTCAGAAGCCATACTTCAGAAACCGTAATATACTAATTATTTTATCTTGAACAAAGGAAACTGTTTACGAGTTAATAGTAGGGGCAACACTTAAGCATGAGGGGGCATTTTCGTGGGCACTTGATTGAATGTTTCCCTTGGAGGCCATCCATCATCCAAATATCGACATAGACAGTTTATTCAGCCGTATTCTATTTTAATGCTCAATTTCTCTTTTTTTGTGTAAAATATTGATTAATTATGAATATTTTGTTTTTAATACCTAGTGAATATTGCTTGATGGCCGCGAAAGCTACCAATACATTATTCTTAGGTGTCGTAAAAGGAACCAAAGAACTTTATATCGACCTAGGCCCACAATATCTGAAACGGCAGTCTGCTGAATAATTACCAAGGCAGGCACTATCATACAAGTAGTAGCACATAAAACTACTGCTTAAATTTTTGCAATTTATACTACTAGCGACCCACCCTCGCTTCGCTTCAGTCCAGTCGCCTTATCCGCGCAGTTCCCTTTCTCGTGGGAATATCGGGATAAAATATAGCCTATGTTACTCCCTGATATTATAGTTTTCCATTGGTGAAAGAATTTTTGAATTCGGTTCATTCGTTTAAGCGTGAAAGTGTAACAAGCAAACAAACAAACTTACTTTCGCATTTATAATATTAGTAAGGATGAAAGAAAGGTACATATTGTGTCGACCTCGAGTAATTAAGATAAGAGTAAGATAATGATAATGAATTTTATTGCATAATAAAGCAATTATCAACTTCAGTTATTAACATATCCTGTATAAACTCATATAGTTAGGCCACAATGCTGTCTGCAACCTATGGCTTATGGGACGGCTCTTCCAGGATGATACCACGCTCTCGACGTTAAAGTAATGTCAATTTGCAACTGCATTCAGTGCACTGTGAGCAAAAGAGTCAAAAGGCGAACTTCACGTTTAGACACGCAGAGCTGATTGTGCCACATTGCAGATGTCCATGTGTGCCACGAAAACATTGGTTTCTACCTACATATGGCCCTCATAAAAAGGCTCAGCTCAGTCGCTCAGCGTGCTATAGAGAAGGCCCGGTATTTCTCTACGTGATAATAAGCCCAGCGAATTAGCACGTTTAACTTGAAGTGGAAATGGAGAAGCGACATTGTCCGTGTAATCGACAACCATTGGAGAAGAATGATCCTCAATTGGCAATCATGAATCGATCGATCAAGCGTAGAAATACCTCCCCACTAGTTAGACTGACGACATCTCAAAAGTCGCAAGGAGCTTCTGGATGCAAATATCACAAGACTGCTCTAAGTGACATTCTCGTGGGCAGGTCTTTGTCAAACAGTAGATGTCTCTAGGTTGATGGGTTGGCAAATAATATCTACGCATTGGAAATAAAAAAGAACATGCTTTTCTACGGATTTTTTCGTACAACTGTGCCCGAAAAAGAAGTGTCTGTGTACCTATGTACGCATGTATCAAGTTATACTTCTTTGGTGCAACAAGATAAAAATCTCACTAAAAATTTTATACTTCGCGTTATCCTATATTTGTAGAAAAAAACTATACTAATATTAGAAAAAAAGGTATTTAATATTTAATACATTGAACATTTTATTATAATGCATTATCTAGTTGACGTTTGTGACGCAGTGTGCGCGCTTTGTAAGAATTTTCGCTCATAATTTTACCCTAACGCGACAAAAGTGTAACTTCAAAAACAAAAGGCTCGCCTTCCATAACACATACCATACCAACCATCTCTTCAATAAAGACAAACATATTTTCTAATCTTTGAGCTGTCGCTCCACTTGAAGCTTTACGGCTGAAGATAAGGCCCTCTTTCTCCCTGACATGTTAGTCCCTTCGTTTGAAACTTTTATACAATAGCCATCCGAATCGTTGAAATAATCCTTTGTTAGTATGTTAATTTATTTTGGGGTCTCGGATAGTCCCATTTGTGAAGTCATAATGTGTTTGAAATTAAAGATTCTATAATTGCGTTGTATACGAGATTTGGTTATTAATTATATAAGCCCCAGATAAATATTATCAGTCATGTAAAAGCAAACGCACAAAATTAAGTGTAGATATTAAAACCTACTAGATAAGTTAGTATTCCAAATTTTATAAACACAGTTTAAACAGTTATTTTTTTTTTATTGAATAACTCATAACTCATTTATTCATAAGGGTTTCTTTCGTGTCATTCTTTGATATAGATAATTACATTTTAACAATACATATTAGATTGTTATTCCGTGTGGTGACGGAGTAAGAATATAATTCACCACCCCCTCTCTTACACGTGGGTGTCGTAAGAGACGACTCAGGGATATATTAAGCATATAACATCTATGCAAGAGATGGAAAACTCGAAACAAAACCCTATACCAACCTGCCTGACCAGCATGGTATAGTAAGGTTAATTTCCCTCCTACTATGGAGGAGGCTCGAGCCCAGCAGTGGGACGTATATGAACCGAAATGAAAAATGAAATTAGATTGTCAATTGAAAAGAAAAATAAACAATAAAACGATGTCAAGGAATAATAATAAAAAATTTAAGCAATATGCGCGTTGAGTATTGTCTACCTTTTGAAGAATTCGTCATACGTATAGAATGCTTGCCCGATGAGCCACCGCTTTAGGCGAACCTTGAAGCTTTGGAGGCTAGGAGCGGCAGTTATCAGTGTAGGCAATTTATTGTACACTGCTGGGCCCATAACATGAGTCGTCCACTCCGACTTAGCGAGTGTTCGTGCTACAGCTGATAGGTTATTGCGATGTCTCGTGAGATATGAATGTTTATCGCTTGGCTTGGCAAATTTTAGTAAATTTTTCGAACATAAATAGCCACCTGGTATATTACCACACTAGGACATTCACTAAGGATGTTCAGTTTAGTGAAATATGGTTTCACTGTCGCATCGTGCTTCTGCATACAAAATATGTGTTCTCGGTCTGCCGCTCGACCCCAGAGTTCTGCACCATATTGGAGTAGGGAGTGCACTGTTGCAAAATAACAGGCTCGCAACTCTTTCTCAGATACTATCCGAGCAATACGACCGAGAGCATACGGTGGCAAACGAGCAAACAGTGCACCTAATGGTAAGTGTTGCTGCCGCTCATGGACCTTTGTTAGGCCGCTGCCTAATGTGAAGAAAGTGAAAGGAGTCTGAATGCGTGCAATGAGGTTCTGTGATACTAAAGGCATCACGAAAAGCCAACACAGGTAAACACCCTCAGAAAGTTGAGCTGCCGGCTCTCTCGCTCACCGAATAAAGCGCAGTAACAAATTGCACTACTCAAACGTCGATTTTCTGCGAGAGTGTGGTACTACCCCAGACTGACCGGCCCGCGGCTGTAGACAGACGACTGTCAACAGTGTGATCAAGAAAAAAACAACAATTACATATGGATATTAAAGTCCAAAAATCGTCACTTTTGTGATTGTCTGTCTTACATATTGTTCAAAAACCTAACTCACTTCCAGATGACCTAGACAGTTCAAATTTGGCATCTAGCTAAATAATTGTGTGTATAAAAAGCCGGATTTGTAAAAACAATAAATAAAATTTGAAATTTTATTTCTCTATATTCTATTTTAATATATATAAATCTTGCACCTTGCATGATTATAGCAGCAAAAACTTCTGTCATCTTCGTAGGAGATAATGTTTTTATAGATATGTTAATATCAAGTCATATCTGAGGTAGTATACTATAAGGAACATGTCTCGAGAAAATTTCCATGCGTTCAGGCGTTTCTATCGTAACTTCTATTGCAATCAATCTTAAAGCTCATCCACAGGCCCCTTAAACTTTGGCATATCCGTGGTGCTATACTGCTGAGCTTCATGTAACTGTACATTCTCTTATTTATTAGCTAATTTTGCTTCATGTACCCCGCTTTGCATAGAATGGAAGTGGAATCTTTTCATCTCAATAAAAGGCGTTTCCTGCGACTTCCTGGTGGTCAAACCACTATGTCTTTTACGGATACCAATGTGAACAGGCCTACAGGGCCTACAGTGATGGAACGGAACGGTTGGATTAGTCTTAAAAAAAAAAAGATATCTAAATATATTTTTTTTACGAAACTTATTTTTACATATTTGAACATTAAGCATAACACACTATTTAATCCGTGTTGGTGACGGGAGAGGACAGCAAACGAGCCATAAGCCCGCCGGTTGTGTACCTCTCTCAAGCGCCATGAGGGCAGGCCACCGGTACACAACCTTGTCATCAGTGGCCCGTCTCCATATCCTACTTATAAGATTACTTTTATGCTTCGTAATTCGAGTAAATAGATATTAATTACAATTTACTATTGATTACGATTGATGTTATGATCTATTGAACTCCTATATCTGACTTGGCTCTTGAGATCTTCAGAAAAAAAGATAAATAATTTATTTATAATTTATAAAGTTAATTAATAGAGACTTCGTCTTTAATTTGATTACAAATATTTAGAAATTCAAATGGTAGTTAAAACTTTACGATTAAAGGATGACGCCTATTCTGAATAGTTATTTCTATGCAAATTTAATCGAAACCCTTTGTTTTACGAACACTAATATAGTTTGAGTAGCATCTGCGTCATGTTGCTGTGTAGCTACAAATACTATTAACACATACATTACTCGTGGGTGTCATAAAAGACGACAAACATTTTAATAAAGATCTGTGCCAAACCCATCTGATAACGTCTGATTAAAAATTACATTCTCAAAGGTTGACGTCAGATAGGGGTAGAGACAGGCTAATCTATTATCTACTAGCAACCCGCCCTCGCTTCGCTTCGGTTATAGGTTATATTTGTTTTACCCGCGTAGTTCCCGTTCCCGTGGGAATACCGGGATAAAATATAGCCTAGTTTACGCCCTGATATTATAGCTTTCCATTGGTGAAAGAATTTTTGAAATCGGTCCAGTCGTTTTGAAGATTACCCGGAACAAACAGACAGACAGACAGACAGACAGACAAAAATTTTTTAATTGCTATTTTAGGCATAGGTGTCGTGCAAATAACCGTGTGAGCATGAAAAAAGCCTATTATTTTGACATTACAAACAGACACTCCAATTTTATTTATTGGTATAGATTGGCATAATATTTACAATATGTCATCATCATCATCTCAGCCTATATACGTCCCACTATTGGGCTCAAGCCTCTTTGATGGGAGGGGAATTGACCTACTATTCCACGCTGGTCAGAGGTGTTGGAATAGAGTTTTGTTTCGCGTTTACCTTCTCTTGCTATATGTTATATGATTAGTTTATCCCTTAGTTGTCTCTAACGATATCTATGGACCATATAGGGAGTGGTGAATTGTATTCTTACTCCGTCACCACATGGCAATTGCAATATGTATGATAGAAAAATAGTACATATTATGTCGACCAAGTGATCATTATTAGGAAAAACAAACAAGTCTCTTTACATAAAACAGGTTTTTTTTGTCTCATAATCATCTCAGTTCACAATCCCATTTCTAGACTCAAGCCACCTACACATTGGAAGGCAAATTGAACTGCTGCTGGTCTGACGGGTGGGTATAGGGTTTATTTCAAGCTTTCTTTTTCATGCATATATGTTATATGCATTTATATTGCTTAGTCCTCTTCTAAGTCCGTCACCACACGGAGAAGTGTGACAATATTTCGATAAATGTCAACAACAGAAATAGCAGAGTAGTCTAAATATCATCATCATCATCATCATCATCTCAGCCCACATACGTCCCACTGTTGGGCTCGGGCCTCTTTCATAATGGAAGGGTAATTGACCTACTATACCACGCTGGTCAGACGTGTTGGTATAGGGTTTTATTTCGAGTTTTCCTTCTCTCGCATAGATGTTATATGCGTTTTATATCCCTTAGTCGTCTCGTACGATCACCCACGGGTAAGATAGGGGGTGGTGAATTGTATTCTTACTCCGTCACCACACGGAATATATAAATGTATGTCTAAATATAAACTTAGTAAAAGTTACTCTTGCGCCCACTGTCATAGGCTCGAACCCTGCGTAACTCACATCTTTGTGTAATCCATAAGTGATTGTTCTCAGTTAAAATGTAATTTGTGTTCGTCAATTGCATGCTATTGAGGTACCTGAGAGATAAGGATTTATTCTTTTTTTGCGGAGTTTATGTATTTGAAAACAATATGACAAATTCATAATTATGATTTTAATTAAAAAAATAATAAAACATACAACATAACAAAGTAAAATCTAGTTGTATAATCTAAAACTACAATATTGTAAATAAAACAGTTGTACTTTTAAAATGTTCAAATATTATGCTAATATATGGCCCAAAACGTTTACTATTTAATAAAAAAAAAAACATGAACAAGAAATGCATTCTATAAAAATAAAATTACACATTTTACTTCATATTGTTCTTAAAAATTATTAAAATAATGTCTTATGAATCTATGACTTCTTAAAATAATGAATTGCATCAAACCCGTAATAGTTAGATATTGCCAAGCGTTTGCACGTATGGTTCACAACTTATTTTCGCAGGACCAGCATGTGGCCTTATAACTTATTGTATTGACTCTCACTGTTAATTCAGCGGACCACCGATGCCAGTTCCTTGACTTCGACCGTTTACTTTCATGGAACCTACCGCTGTTGACGACCCGACAATAAAACGGTGGAACGTCGCCTTTCCACATACACTATATCTTATATATACACTAACCCTCGGTCCGACTGTCCATAGCACCAACTGGGGCAGCATCAAACACAGATATTCATACCATCAGCAGAGCTGATCATTCTGGATTTTCTCCACTGCCTCCTTGATACAACTGTCTCAAAACGCGGCGATCGCATCCCAGTTCCTACAGCCTGACTTCACAATAAGAGATGCTGCCTCCACAGGCATTATTCTCCTAAACGGCTAACTCCGAAAGTGAGAGGTGCCGCACCATGACTGCGTCCTCGGTACCGAATCCGACGGCGAATCTCAGTTCAACGCGCACCCTGCCTTGGTCAATTTACTTTTCATTCTGCACGAGGCCGGTACACAATATTGGGACATTTATGGACTAAATAAAAAAGTTATTATATATAAGAGATTAACAATTAGTAATGTAATTGTCAAATATCTTCAGTACAGTTTATTATTATTCATTCGTATTTTCTCTTTGCTTCCTCATTTTTAAATAACTTAATCTATTTTGTATACTTTTCATAAACGAATCTTTATCACTCCAGTTTCTTTCAACGCCATATATGTAAACATATACTAATAAAACTGTTCTTGCCCTTTTATGTAACGCAGGTCCTTTACCTCTTGTTTCGTATCCTATTTCGGTGAATGAACACATTTCTAATGCAAACTCTGTAAATATTTCCGACAGTAACATTCTTGCTAATGTTTTACAATTTTTTGCCCTACGTTTACAATGTTGTAATTTCAATTGGTTGATATATACAGCAGTGCCGGGCATCAATTCAACAATTCCAGGCTCGGCTACATTGTATTTCAATGTCCATCTTGGATTATTTATATCATATTCTGGCGGTAAAATAATCGGAAATTTAGATTTCGATTTTTGTTTCGACTTCTGATAAACTTTATTCCACATTCTTTTTTTCTTTATTTGTTTTGATTTGAATGAATTAGTTTTATTGGGTGTTATGTCACTTACTTTTTCAATAGTCTCAGAGCTACAATTATTGAATTCTGTTATATTTGATTGTATCTCTGTCTGAGGAAGATTTAAATTATCACAAGTATTTTGACCGAACATTATAGCCATTTTTTCTTCAACAGAAGCGTTTTGATTTATATGACCAAAATTCTCAAGGGTTTCGGAAGAGAGTTCACTCTTCAATTCTGTAAGTGAATCTTCAGATTCCCTTGCAGAATTGCTGGACAACTTAAATGAATTATTTGGTGGAACATCTTTGCTATCGAGAAATTTAACATCTTTTGCCTTCTTTCCTACAGATCCTTTAATTGGATCCGATTCGGATTGTTTTAGAGAAACATTACATGAGTGAAAGTTCTCTTCTTTAGAAGATGACGTATATTCTTGAACAACATTCGTTTTTCTTCTTTTCTTAGTTACATTTGATTGTTTATCCTCAGACTTCGTCACCAGATTTCTTTTTCGAGTAGATAGATTATTTTCTGTAATAATATTAATTTCTGAATTATAAAGGAAATCCTCTAAAAAAGAATACAATTCATCATCACTCTCTTCCCCACAGGTATCGTAAAATGATACTGAGAGACATAAACGGATTCCATTCATCCACCCATCAGCCTACAGACCACTGTTGTCAGTCCGCTGTTGAACATAGGGCTCCCCACAAGAATGCCACTCGGAACGGTCCTGTGCCACTTGCATCCAACGAGTTACTGCGACTTTGGAAATGTCGTCAGTCCACCTTTTTTATTGCTAACGATGTCAAACGAACAAACAGTACACCTGATGGTAAGTGTTGCTGCCGCTCATGGACCTTTGCTAGGCCTACCGTGAAGAATGTGAATGCGTGCAATAAGGTTCGGTGAAACTAAAGATATCATCAAAATCCACCACACGCCAACACCCTCAGAAAGATGGGCTTCTGACGGAGTCTCTAGTTCACCGAACGAAGCGCAGTAACAAATTGCTACTACTCAGACGTCGATTTTCTGCGAGAGTGTAGTACTACCCCGGACGGACCGGCCCACGGCTGTAGACGGACAATTGCCAACAGTGTGGACCTACCACTAATAAACCACCTAGTAGGGGGACATCCTATGCTGCGTTATCCGATTCGTGGTCGCCACTCCTCTTTTTTTCCCTTCACTTAAGCGACGTGGTTTGCATTTCAACATGCTAATTCTTCACCCGTTCTTCGATTACTGTATGCCAAATTTCATCACGTAGTGAAATACCGAGCATGGGCCTCTCCATAGCACATTGGGCGACTTTGAGTCTTTTTATGAAGTCGACCGGTTTCATAAGCGGATTACATCAGTGCAATAGAAGAGTGAAACAATAATCTATACCAATCTGTTTAATCCTAATGAGGCATATTAAATAATTTCCTGGCTCATTATGAAGGAAACTTATATTCAACAGTGAGACGCATATGAGCTGTCACAGAAGTAAATCCGTTAAATAACATAAAGGCATATTTTTTTTCTTATTACATTAGTTGTACAAATTCGTATTATATTTTTTATAAAATGGTTATTATGATGATTATATAATATTTATTCATATATTTTTAAATATTTTAATGATATATAATATGATAAATTATACATGATGATGATAATGATTATTGGCTTCCATCAAAAACTTTTATAATAAAAACGAAAGAATAGATTTGGCAGTATTTAATTGAAGAAATAGGTAGAATAACCTACTTTTGAATAGTTCAAACTTGTCTAATATTGTTCTTATTAAGAATATAGTAAGTATACTATATTCTTAATAAGAGCAATATTAGACAAGCGAAACGTTTCGATGAAACTACACCACACGTAAACACCCTCAGAAAGATGGGCTTCCGGCTCTCTTGCTCACCGAACACAGCGCAGTAACAAATTGCTACTCGTTGTATTCCTAGACGTCGATTTTCTGCGAGAGTGCGGTATTACATCGGATGGACCTGCCCGCGGCTGTAGACAAACAACTGTCAACAGTGTGGTTCTGCCACAGGACCTCACAAAAATGGACCACAACCAAAATATCGAACAAAGCCACGGCGTCTGTCACTATCATCATCAGGCACAGATATATAAGTATAAAATATCGATATATAAACAAATATGTGTGTACAAGTAAACTCACTTTGATTTCCTGTCTTTACGGCTTTCAAATTTTCATTTTCATAATCATTTTTATAATTTCTTACTGTAGTCGAAGAATCTTGGTTTTCCATTTCTAGATCTGGTAGTGTTTGGTCAATAGATGGTATATTCTGTGAATATATTTCATGAGAAAATATTTGACTGTTTTCAGCAAATATTCTCGCCATAGCTTCTTCAATACAATTAATGTGATTGGATTCTTTGTCTGATGTTTCCTGATTCTGTTGTATTTGCTGTGAGTGATCTTCATTTACTATTGTGGATAGATTTTCATTATAACATTGACTCATTTGAGTTTTATGATTCTCAATCATTCTTAAATCTTGTATTGCAGGTTTATTATGTTGATTATTTTGGATACAACTCACTTCAATATTAATATTTGTTTTACTAAAACCTGGAAGTATCTTTCTTCGTTTACTATCTTGAATGTCAAGTTTTCTTAATAAGTTTTGTTTATTTGAATGTTCAGGTGGTGGTAATAACTGAATTGAAGCAGCATTATCTAAACTATCTGAGTAATTGGGTGCAACACTTACAGTATCAATTAGATTTGCTAGGTGATTATGATTATTTTCAACATGTAAATGTTCTTCTGGTAAAGTTGAACAATTTTCTGTCACCATTTTAATTAATGAATCATTGTGTTCATCTGTAAAGATAAGTAAATGAAATTTCAGTATACGACAGCAATCTATTCTGTTTTTTTTTTTTTATTACTTGTACAATTCATTGTTGCAATTAAGTTATTTACCACCATACACTTATATAGACATCAATATAGATGTATGTGCTTGATAAATAAAAACTACAAAATGTTAATTCTTTACTATTTTTCTAGACATATTATAAGCATAATGAATCAGAAAAGCCACCTAGTGGGGGGTCGTCCTACACTGCGCCGTCCGATTCGTGGTCACCACTCAAGAACCTTTCTTCCCCAACGGTTGTCGGTTCGACGAGCGATGTGGCCTGCTCATTGCCATTTCAACGTGCTAATTCTGCGGACTGTGTTGGTTACACCCGTTCTTCTACGGATTTCCGTGTTTCGGATTTTATCACGTAGAGAAATACTGAGCATAGCCCTCTCCATAGTAGGTTGAGCAACTTTGAGCTTTTTAATGAGGCCGATATTTAGAGACCACGTTTCAGTGCCGTTATCGCTGGTAACACACACTGTTTATAAACCTTTGTTTTCAGACACTGCGGAATATTGGACGAGACGATCCTCTTAAATTTCCCGAACACTGCCCGGCCGAGTTGGATTCGTCGGCTGACCTCTTTCTCGAAATTGGATCTACCTAACTGGACTGCTTGCCCTAGCTAAACATAGTGATCCACAACTTCGAGAATCGCATTACCAACTAGGACCGGTACAAGAATGACATGGGTATTAGATATGACTTTTGTCACACACACTTATATAGACATCAATATAAATGTATGTGCTTGATAAATTAAGACTACAAAATATCAATTCTTTACTATTTTTCTAGATTTATTATAAGCATAATGAATCAGCGAAGCCAAAATTTCGGACCAACGTTTTGTGTGGACGTCTATAGTATACAAACATGTGAACATTGACTAACACCTACAATCAAGTTTACTTACAATAAAGGTGCTTGAATTCTTTGTCTGATGTTTCCTGATTCTGTTGTATTTGCTGTGAATGATCTTCATTTACTATTGTGGATAGATTTTCATTATAACATTGACTCATTTGAGTTTTATGATTCTCAATCATTCTTAAATCTTGTATTGCAGGTTCATTATGTTGATTATTTTGGTTACAACTCACTTCAATATTAATATTTGTTTTACTAAAACCTGGAAGTATCTTTCTTCGTTTGCTATCTTGAATGTCAAGTTTTCTTAATAAGTTTTGTTTATTTGAATGTTCAGGTGGTGGTAATAACTGAATTGAAGCAGCATTATCTAAACTATCTGAGTAATTGGGTGCAACACTTACAGTATCAATTAGATTTGCTAGTTGATCATGATTATTTTCAACATATAAATGTTGCTCTGGTATAGTTGAATAATTTTCTGTCACCATTTTAATTAATGAATCATTGTGTTCATCTGTAAAGATAAGTAAATGAAATTTCATTACACGACAGCAATCTATTCTGTTTTTTTTATTACTTGTACAATTCATTGTTGCAATTAAGTTATTTACCACCAGTTACACTTGTATAGACATCAATATAGATGTATGTGCTAGATAAATAAAGACTACAAAATATCAATTCCTTACTATTTTTCTAGACATATTATAAGCATAATGAATCAGAAAAGCCAAAAATTCTGATCAACGTTTTGTGTAGACGTCTATAATATACAAACATGTGAACATTGACTAACACAATCAAGTTAACTTGGAGCTGGACCAAGTGATTAAACAAAAACAAATTCTTTAAGTAATATTACGACATAAAATCCATGTAAATCATCAATCCAAGTAACACAAACATTTTAACCACGAAGGAACTCTTCTTCATAAGCATGTCAGAGTCGTTCTGTGTTTTAGTCTATGTATTTTACCACATATAGTTTATCGGAGCATCTGAAATTAAATTTAGTAACCAATTCTAAAAATTATTGTTTTACCGCGTTATGGTGACGGCCCAATCTGCTGGGAGGTCGACTCGAAAAGATACGCAAAAGGGATCGCGCCGGACGAATTACTAAGGACTAGAACGGGTAACAGTGGCCCGCTCACATTGCGAAGTGAGTTACTGTGTACAGCAGGTTACGGTGTTACGCACCGTCCTATTCATCGCCCCGGACGGATCAAGCGGGGTGTTACTAGACCATAGTCCGTCCAAAAAAGGTCTTGAATAATAAAACTGTAATACTTAATCAGCATTCATCATCATCATTCAACATCTCAGCCCATACACGTCCCATTGGGCTGGGCTGGGGCCTCCTCCACTATGGGAGGGAAATTGAACTACTATACCACACTGGTCAGACGTGTTGGTATAGGGTTTTGCTTCGAGTTTTCCTTCTCTTGCATAGATATTATACGCATATTATATCCCTTAGTCGTCTTTTACGACACCCATGGGCAAGAGAGGGGGTGGTGAATTGTATTCTTACTCCTTCACCACATGGATAAATCAACATTATCCCTTCTCAAATTAATCACTGTATGTGTAAAAATTAATGTTAAAATAAAGAAGTATATACTAACTATTTTCTTCTATCTCTACTATTTTCAGACATCCAGTTTCATTTTGATCTTCATCAGTTATTGCTAAACCATAAATGTCGTGGTTTTGAAGACTAGCATTTTCTCTTACTACAGTTTGATCACATTGATTAGGAATGTGTTTTTCACTTGATTCGTCAATCGTACACGCTGTGTTAGCTAACTGGTAGTTAAAACTTTTAACTAACGAAGTAAATGCTGGAAGTTTTTGTACAGCAAGTGATGAGTAGGTCAAGACATCTTGATTGGTCAATAGTCGTTGATCTCGTGATATATAAACCTTACTTGATAGCGTTTTAGGATAATAATCAGAAGTTAAGATTTGAGGTTGTAATTGTAGATGATTTGAAGATTGATAATCACTTAAATGTTCAGTTTCCAAATTTAAATGGTTTACTGAATTTAAAAATTCTAATGTATTACTCATCATTTGTCGTATATCATGTGAGTGGTCCCCTTCTACAGCTGAATACGAATCTTTATTAATGCATGGATTTAAATAACCTTTATCGTCATATATATTATCGTTATTTATTTGATTGACATTATTATTCCTAGTAGTTATTTCAACAATTTCTGGAATTGGATGATTCAGTTCTTGAATTAAAGTATGTTCTTCACAGGATTGTCGGCGGGAATTACAAAAATGGTCCTCCTTTGGAATATAATGTAAGTTGCTTTGAAGACAACCGTCTTGATTAGTATTATTAACTGATTTTCCAAGAGCGTAATTTGTTATGGTTGAATCCCAAAGTACGCAGTCTATATAAATTGATTGGTAACCATTTAATTCTTCAATATAATTATTCAGCTGAGTTGAAGAATTCGTAAGGCTTATTGTAACAGATATATCTATTATCGTATCATAATTAATGAAAAAACGCTCTTGATTTGGTAATTCACTTGGCTTTCTGTGAAATACTGTTTCTGAAAATACGGACGTATTTTTGGTATTTTTTGATGAAAAGTCCCTTGGCATTCGTTTAGAAAAAAAAGACTTTTTTGTTAAGTTTGTTAAATTTTGCTCAATAGTCCGAGGCTTATTTATAACGTCTCGAAGTCTAGTTTGAAAATGAGCGTATTGATAAGGTTGCTCCAAGAAAGGTACTCCAGTAGTATTGTAGTGGTATGATTGTGTAGCAGCTGGTCGAGCATGTACTAGTTGATAATTACCTAGATTAGTATAATTTGACATATTATTTACGACATTAGTGTCATTCCTACTAGTAAAAATTGAGTTATGAGTATTTACAAGAGGTTCATAGGCCGTCACCCACCGAAAGGCCGACTGCGGGACAGCTACGAGGATGTCGTGAGAAGAGGGTACTCCGCGACCGGGGTAGTCCGTCGAGCTGGCCACTGAAGACAAGGAACTGTGCACCGGTGGTCAGCCCGACGACGAAGGCGACGTGCCACGGGTGGGTTGTAAGGCCGCGCGGCGCCCCTCTGTCACCCCGAACGAAGCCGGGCGGTGAATGAGCTGACCATGGTCACCCCAAAAGAAAAACAGATTGATAGGCCGAAGTATTTTGATTAAACACTTATAGCCTTCTTTTTGAGTCGGTATTGATCTAGTTTCTTTGATAAGTTTTGACTAGGAAACTGTTGAAAAACTGCGCGGTTTAAGAAGAACATTTGCTTTGCGGTAGGTGACGGCCTAACTGTGCCCCTGTTATTGCAAAGGTCCATGTGCGACAGTATCACTTACCGTCAGGTGTGTTGCTTGCTCGTTTGCCACCAACGACAATAAATAAAAAAAACTATGTGTATTTCATCGTTTGTTTAGGTACTCTTAGATTAGTACTCTTTATTTTAATAGACGCTGGATTCTTATTTTTTTTTTAAATCTGGAATTCGTTTTAAACAGCATTGTAAAGGCACTATGTTATCTGCATTTGTAGATTATAATACGGTAGTTAATAAATTGGGCTTACTTTTGTCCGCAATATTTGTTCTATGAGTATTCGAAGATGATTGGTAATTAAAATTATTCTGACTTAATTCTTCAGGGCTTTTTCTCTGTTTCGCTCTTTGATCCCGTATATTCGATGCATCTGATAAGTTTTGCATGGGTACTATTAGATCTGTGCACGGTATTGTAACAGATACTGTACTACTGTTTTGTTCCAAATGTGAAACACGTTCTAAAGGGTTCACATAAGATGGTGATTGATCTTGATAATACAAGTAATCAGGCTGCAAAGGTATATCATTACCAACATTCGTAGATTTTGATATAGTGTTTAATGGATTCGACTCGGTTCTGTTTGCAATAATCATCCTTTGAGGGTGCAAATCTGGTGGTGAATCAAAAGTATTCCGAATAGTTTCTTCAGATCTTTCTTTCTGGGCCACTGTTTGATTTCCAACGTTTGACGCAACTGGTAAGTTTTTCCTTGCAGATTTTATGCTATTCATAGTTAACATAGGTACATTTGGATCAATAGACTCTATGAACTTATTTGGATCAGTACACTCTTTGGTAACAGTTTGTTCAGAACCTGGCATTTTATAAGTCGCTAATTGCTTCATATTATTTGATGGTATTAGATCTCGCAAGCTTTTAGGGTACAATCGCATCTGTCTTAAGGAAGGTGTACATTTTGTTATAGAAGCTAATGCATCTGGTCCAAAAATTTTTTCCTCGATAACTTGAATTGTTTTCTCACCATATTTTTCCTTACTTTGTGGTAATTTATATGAATGGTCGTTATTTATCGTTGATAACGATTTTTCAATAATCTTTCCAACTAAATGAGATTTCAAAACAGGCCATTTCTCTTCAGGCGCTGCATCTTTACTATTTATAGAATAAGGATTTTCATTATTACTGGAATTATGGGTTATTTCTGGTTGTCTGCAATTTTGGTCTTCATGATGTTGAGACAAATGCACAGGTGCAGTGGCTCCACAAGACTGGCATGCAGGTCTAATGGATCTATTTGAATAATTAGGACTAGCATCGACAGACTTAGCAGTATATCTGTTACCAATAGGAACATTATTCTTTATGTTCATATCAGCTAAGTGTTTGGACAAATCTGTAAGAGTAATATAATTTTAGTACGGAAAATCTTTCTTATCATTTTCTTTAAATTGATATTTTAATTGTCTTCCTAAAGACTATAAATGGGTCTGCCCATCTAGATCGATGTCACACTCGTCTCACTTAATCGTCGATATTCCATCGACGATTAAGTAGTATCAATCTGCTACTGAACTTCATTCCATCAGTGAGAGAGGTGAAGGTCCAATCTCTACTACAATAGGCTGCGTTTCTTATACTGCAGAGGTCCATGAGTGACAGTTACCGCTTACCATCAAGTGAGCTTGCATTCATCACCGTAATACTTTACCGTTGCATCTACATCCTAAGCACTACCCCTTAGTCGCACCTAAAAAAGTTATATCTATATTATACCTCTTAGTCGTCTTATACAACGGCCACAGGCACCCTCTAGGTGGTGAATTGTGTTCTTACTATCACTACATGAAATTTTAGTTAGTTAGATAATATATATATATTAACCTTAAATCGGATAAAAAGTTCATTCGTTTCGGCTCATATACGACCCACTGTTGGCCTCGAGCTCCCTCCAAATTAGGAGGCAAATTGATCTACTATACCATGCTGGTCAGACGTGGTGTTTTTTTTTATGGATTGGCTATGATAAGCGCACGCGTAGTCCATTCCGATTGACGAGATTTCAAAACAGGCCATTTCACTACAGGCGTTACATCTTTACTATTTAGTGAATAAGAATTTTCATTATTACCGGAATTATGGATTATTTCTCCTTTCTTGCAATTTTGAACTTCATGATGTTGAGACAAATGCATAGGCGCAGTGGCTCCACAAGACTGGCGTGCAGATCTAATGGATCTATTTGAATAATTAGGACCAGCATCGACGGACTTAGCAGTATATCTGTTACTAATAGGAACATAATTCTTTATTTTCATATCAGCTTCTAAGAGTTTGGAAGAATCTGTAAGGATAATATAATTTTATTAAATAAAAATTAACTGTTCACAAAAATGTTCTTATTATTTTCTTTAAAGTGATATTTTAATTATCTGCCTAAAGGCTATAAATGGGTCTGCCCATCTAGAGCAATATCACACTCTCGCGGTATATCGACGATTAAGTAGTATCAATCTGCTGTTGAACTTCATCCCATGAGTGAGAAAGGCCAGTCTCTACTACAATAGTCTGCATCTTTCGTACTGCAGAGGTCCATGAGTAGCAGTTACCGCTGACCTTATCATTGTCTTTTTCCATTTATATATAGAAATTTTTCATAAAATACTTTAAAAGTTTCATCGCTAATACAACCCGGCCGGGCGGACCCGGCCGGTTTGGCGACAATTGACCTTGACCGTCCGACTTAGGGCCCTTCTGTGGCGACCACAGAGGGTCATGGCGGTCAGGGCCATCCGCGGATACCGCACGGTGGCGTCGGAGGCAGCGTGCCTATTAGCCGGGACTCCCCCGTGGGACCTGGAGGCGGAAATGCTCGCCGGATTGTATCGGCGGGTGACGGGGGTGCGAGCGGAGGGCGGTGTGATCTCGTTAAGGGAGCTCACCGCCTGGCGCGTCGACGCCCGCCGAGACGTCATTGCGCGTTGGGCAGTCCGGCTGAAGAGGCCTCGGTTCGGGGTGCGAACCGTGGAGGCCTTCCGGCCGGTGCTGATGCAGTGGTTGGAGAGGCGGCACGAGGTGCTCTCCTTCCGACTGGTGCAGGTTTTGATGAGGCATGGGTGCTTCGCCAAATACCTGCACAAGGTCGTTCGGAGGGAGAGTACACCGTCCTGCCACCACTGCGATTGCGACGAGGACACGGCGCGCCATACGCTCGAGGCCTGCGCGGCTTGGGCAGTGCAGCGCTGTGAACTCGTCGCAATCATCAGTGCAGACCTGACGCTGCCGGCTATCGCTAGGGCGATGGTCGATAGCGTCGGGGATTGGGACGCGGTCGCAGTCTTCTGCGAGACAGTGATCTCGCGGAAGGAGGCGGCGAATCGCCTGCGCGAGGAGCGCAGCCTCGATGAGGAGATCCGCCGCCGATGACTGGGGCGGCGTAGGCGCAACTACCTGCGCCTCATGCCGCCCTAGCCGAGGCCGCGGGTGACGTGACCGGGGATGACCGTGACGTCCTCCCGAGGTGGGGACGTCGGTCGATGGGAGGGTACCCCAATAGGGGGTATTCCGTCGGGCCGACCACTGATGTCAAGTAACCCTGCTCCGGTGGTCGGCCCAACGACGAAGGCGACGTGGTTTTCGGGTGGGTTGCGGGAGTTGTGTTCTTAAGCCCCTCTGTCGCCCCGGACGGAGTGGTGCGGAGGCGCGCCGACCGCAGCCCACCCACACAAAAAAAAAAGGTAGTGAATTGTGTTCTTACTATCACTATATGAAATTTTAGTTAGTAAAATAATATTATATATATTATCTAAAATAGGATAAAAAGTTCATTCATTTCGGCTCATATACGTCCCACTGTTGGCCTCGAGCCCCTTCCAAATTAAGAGGAAAATTGATCTGCTGTACCTTGCTAGTCAGGCGTGTTGGTATAGGGTTTTGTTTCGAGATCTTCCTCTATTGCAGTAATGTTATATGCGTATTTTATCACTTAGTTGTCTTTTACGACATTAAGGGCAGGAGAGGGGTGAATTGTATTCTTACTCCGTCACCACACGAATGTATTAATATCAATAAATTTTAAGTCCAAAAACCACTCTATTGTTGACCATAAAAAGCAATTAATGATCGTTATGATTTCTGATGTTTACACGGGTATTGCACATTGTAAATAAAACTACTTTACGGATTTTTTTCGCGTTTGTATTTGATTTTTAATTACCCGACGTCTCGAACACTTTTCAAAAATCAAATACAAACGCGATAAAATCCGTAAAGTAGTTTAATTTACAATTAATGATCGTTTTTAATAGTTTATCTGTCTGACTTCAACTTTTTTCTAACTACTTGTAAACTTACTATTAGCTTTTGTATTTATTCTTTCATTATTTTTTATCTCTGTTTGTTTGATAATCCAAGTACACGCATCATCATAGGTATCTGTAAATAAAAGTATATCTTTGTATTATTAGAGCTTACTTTTGAATAACACTAATTTCTGTGAACCATTTCATATGCTTCAATTTAATTCATATAATAAGGTGCATGCATCTATCCCTTCCTAACGACGTATAACTTTGAACATAGACCTCCCAGAGGTGAATATAGCCATAATCAGCACACTTGGCTAATACATTGACTTGGCTAAACATTGACTTGACTACATAGACGACGTAGTGGTTAAAATATCAATCTGCCATACCGGTATCGCGGATTGGAATCCCACACAGGATAGTTCTTCGAGCGATCCCCAAGTTGTTGTTTTAAATCTGGATTTAATTTGTGTTTGTTAATTATGTTTGTACAGACCTCCCCAATATAAAGATGAAGAATATTCTTAATGCAGTCTTTTGTCAACGCTGTTGGTAATAAACGAGCAAACAGCATACATGATGATAAGTGATACTGCCGCCACTTGCTAAACCGCGCGAAGGGAGTTTAAATGCGTGCAAAGAGGTTTGGTGATACTAAAGGTATCATCAAAACCACCACACAGAAACACCCTCAGAACGTTGTATATTTGGCTCTCTCGCACATCAATCGAAGTGCAGTACCAAATTGCTACTACTCAGGTGTCGATTTTCTGCGATGACCGCCCTGGACGGACCGGCCCGCGGCTGTATACAGGACTGTCGTCAGTGCGATCCTACCACATAAACCCTTGTCTTTAAAAAGAAAAATATTTCGAATAAAGTGCCGATTGCGCCTGATGCTGCTCTAGCCGAGGCCGCGAGTCGCCGGACAGTCTTTACATCGCTCTAGACGGAATGGACGGCATGCGCGCTGACAATAGCCTGCCTAAAAAAAAGAAAGAAAGATGCTGCTGCCCAGTAGTCTGGTAATTCCTCAGCCTGTTATTACGACTCCAACAATTCCTTGTTGGAGATAGTATAAGGTATCACTCTTAGAATAATAGAGGATAGTGTCGGTACTTAAACGATCAAAAACATGAAGCTAAAAATACTACATGTGTGCAGGCGATTACACACGTACACACGCACACCACTATACAAATTATGAAATCAAATTTTGTTTTTATTAACACAAATCGTCGAAATACTTTTAAAGGTAATGTTAATACATTTTTCATATTTTTCAGATGTGTTGTGAGACCATTTGAATGCACAAACCGTCATAATTAACTATTTATTTTTTTAAAGTTGCGTATGTACGTGCAGTATAGTGACCTTGTACACTATGGAACGGTTCCGGCGTAAGCTCTATTACGCTCCAATTTAAATGCTTCATTTTTAGTGCGCGGATTGACCTTCGATACGTTATTATTCAAAATCTCATATGCTATATTTACAACAAAGATGGTGACATATTATATTCTAAGCCTGTCATCGCATGAGGATGGATATCGAATAATAAGTATCATAAGATTAACTCACCACGCTCCGTTGATGGCGAAGTAAGAATGCAATTCATTACCCCATACCTTACCCGAGGGTGTTGTATAAGACGATTAAAAGATATAATGCATATAACATCAATGCAAGAAAACTCGAAATAAAATTCTACCAACAAGTCCTGACCAGTGTGGTATTATAGATCAATATATTTGCTATTGTAAAGAAAGTTCGGGTTCACCAGTGGTACATAAATGAGCGAAAATATAGATGATGAGAACTATTTATATTAAACTAGCTGACCCAAAAGACGTTCTGTTCAAATAAAATGAAAATAGTTCTCCTTGAAATGGATAGCTGCACCACCTACCGACTCCAATTATTAATCTCAATCATTCTCGAACCCACTTGAACACACACAAAAAATCATCAACATCGATCTAGCCATTTAGAAGGAGTTCCATTACAAAAACATGAACATAAATAAGATTTATTTGTATAAAGAGATTTTTAGCGAATATGTTAGCAAATTCCACAGATTAACTCGCGTAATTCTAGTTCCATTGGGAACATGTGAATTAAATACAGACTGTGTTAAAAAAAGAAGAAGAAGGAAAAGAAGGAAAGATAAATCATTTATTCTGTTCTCGTTAAATCTAATAAAAAAAAAAACAAAAACACACTTCTTACATAAAATAATTTATTTTTATTGACAAGCAAAAAAAGGCTATTGACTCAGCTCCTGCTACTTGTCTTTAAAGAAACAGCGCTGATTTTCTACCTATCATCATTCCATCATCATTTCAGCTCATATACGTCCCATTTTTGGGCTTGAGCCTCCTCCACAATAGGTAGGCAATTGAACTACTATGACCACGCTGGTCAAACGTGTTGGCATAGGGTTTTATCTCGAGTTTTCTTTCTCTTTCATAGATGTTCTATGAATATTTAATCGCTTAGTCGTCTTTTACAATACCCACGGGCAAGAGAGAGAGTGGCGAATTGTATTCTTACTCCGTCACCACAAGGACCACCATGCTGCTTATACCTGGTATATATGAAACAACGATGAAGAACTTACCACTATCATATTGAAGAACAGCATCAAAAATTGGCCATTTTGTATTGTGTTGCTCATTTTTTGCAACACGTACGTTTGTTCTTTTTGGTGTCTCTTTAGGGTATGCCACTTTAACTTTAGCTGTATCTAGTCCACATAATCTTGTCCAAGAATGCGGTACAACTACATATTTATCAATATTTTTATAAGGCAAATCTAGAAATTTTATTACATAGTATTCATTTTGCATAATTATTCGCATCTGAAATTAAATTTATAGTATTAGAACTATATATGTTTTCCGTGTGGTGATGGAATATGAATACAATTCACCAACCTTTATCTGGCCCGTGGGTTTCATAAAATACGATACGATATATAAAAATAACATATATGCAAGAGAAGGAAAATTCGAAATGAAACCCTATACCAACCCATCTCATCCGTGCATAATTTTCTTTTTATTGTGGAGGAAGCTCGAGCCCAAGCAGTGGGACGTATATGAGGGTAGATAATAATGATTATTTATGTATGAAAGAATACAGGTTGAGGTTGTATGCACCATGCACATAACAGGCGAGCTAGTCTCCGCAAGGAGACAGGACAGAGAGAAGACAGGAAGAGGAGAAAGGAGACAAGACAGGCAGAGCTCAGAATGTGGCATGAAAGTAAGCCATCCGTCGATGAAGAGAAGTTCTAATGTCCCCTGTAGAAGGGCGCGGGACTTTGGAGGTGGTTGCGCTGCATCTCCACCACTGGCTGAGGAGAAGGGACGGCAGCCTTACATTTATAATGGTGCAGGTGCTCTTTGGATATGGGGTCTGCGTTAAGTACCTGCACAAAATTGGAAGAGAAGAGGCCCCAGGATGGCATGAGTGTAGCGTGCCCAATGACTATAGTACCTAGGAGCCCCAGCGCTACGTCCTGTCGGCGGAAATTGGAACGAACCTGTTGTTGCTAACCATCATCTCCAAGATGCTCGGCAGCAACAGGAGCTGGTCGTCAATGGCCTCCTTTTGTAAAGCTGTTATGACAAGGAAGTAAGGTACAGAGTGGGCACGCGAGACACTTACCAAGGAGAAAGGTCTGCAGCTATGCGCTTCTCCTCCCACCACCCTCAATGATAATAGGACGTGGTCAAACGGCCAAAAAAATAAAGAAATAAAATAAAAATCTCTCCGGTATCCCACAAAGGCGGAGAAGAGACCGCTTTGCTTTTAGTGGATATTTCGGTCACTTAGGTAGCCGGCGAGTTCCACACTCCATCCCCACAACCCGCTCTGTCACCGACGGGGGATAGTGTGTAAATACATTTCCACAGCTTAAACAAAAAAAGGCAGGTTATGTGTCCTTACCATACCGTACCGCAAAAAAGAAATAAAAAAGGAATAGATCTAAATCGTTACTTTCTATTTTCCTTTTAAGTCCTAATAAAAAATAATGTTCTTAACCGAATTAATCATCATTCCCGTAATTGTATCTGAAACGGGTATAATGATATTTTAATATCCGTATCCAAATCCCAAGCTTCATTTACGCAACATTCCCAATTGACTAGCTAACCCAACAACGTTGTTCTGTTCAAATATAAACAATAGAAAAAGGAATTCCCCTTGAAATCAATCGCAGCGCCGTCTACCTGTTCCAATTATTAATCTAAAGCATTCTCATGTCGATTGGAACAGCTACAAAAATCATCAAAATCGGGCCAGCCATTTAGAAGGAGTTCAATTACAAACACAAGAACAGAAGATTTATATACTCATATATAAAAAGACTTATTTTTTATAATTTAAATGGGAACGACAACTTACAAAGTCCATTGATTGACCCTGACCTCTGTTTTTGATTACATGCGTCTATGTATCCTCAAATATTATTTATAGTTTATATCTATATATACAGGAAAAATGTTCTATACCTACGTTTGTTCTGAATTGCCAATGAGCAGGCCACATCACTCGACGAATCGACAATGAAAAATGGATTTTAATTGGGGAAATTTGGTAAACTCTTAAATAATTATCATAACTTTACGTTGTAAATAAAACTATTTTAGGGATTTTATCGCGTTTTTACTTTACGTCACGATCAGACAACCCGCCCGTGATCATGAACGCTGTTAAGTGTTCGAAACGTCGGGCAATCTATACTTCTATACTAATATATAAAGCAGAAGAGTTTGTTTGTTTGAACGCCCTAATCTCAGCAACTACTGGTCCGATTTGAAAAATTCTTTCAGTATTAGATAGCCCATTTATCGAGGAAGGCTATAGTTTATATATCATCATGCTAAAACCAACAGGAGCGGAGCAGCAATGAAGAATGTTTCAAACTCAGGTTTTTTATTTTTGAGAGCTTCCGCTGCGTAAACGGCTAAATTTTCACAAAATCATGTGTGACAGAATCGTATTATTAAAAAATATTTTCACCTTTTAGGTAAACAAAGTCTTAAGTTAAAGTTAGCATTAGCCCAAAAAAATCTATACCACGCGGACGAAGTCGCGAGCAGAAGCTAGTCTAAAATAAAAATACAAACCGTAAAACAGTTTTATTTATAAAGTGTAATACTCGCGTAAACATCAGAACTCATTATGAGTTTATGTGTCTACGTCCTGATAGGTAAAAATCGTGTCATACATTTTTCTTGCTTGTCGTAAACTAAATAATCATATCTTAATTCAAGGGAAGGAAAAATCGATATGAAATACTATAGCGACTAGTGCGCATTACGTATTGTGGTGTGATAGGTCAAGTTTTCTGCCGTTATGTTGATAATCAAAAAATAGTTTGTCATTAAATTCCTCCGAAATGGCTCGACCGATGCGACTCATGAAATTTCGTGTGCATATCGAGTAGTTCCACGAATCGGGCCACGACCCGGTAGGTGGCTCTGCGGTCGAATTCAACGACAATTCCTCTTATTTTATTTGAACAGAACAACATCTATTGGGTCAGCTACTATATATACAGGGTCAGGGTCAGGTTATAGGACAACTGGTCAAACGGAGGGCAGGTAATGGTGGTAAGAACCCATAAAAAATATTGGTTGCCTGTAAAGTCGGTATACGGGCGAAAGTTTTACGTGACAACGACTTTTGAGTGGTAAAATAATTTTAATGTGAATATTCATTCGTATAGTAGGAAGAAGGATGAAATAATAGTAACAATTTAAAACATTTATTTATACAAAGAATTATATTTAAAACATTAATTTATACAAAGAATCTCGCACTGAATTTCATATTAACAAAATTTTATTTTTACCTTTACACATACATACGTATTTATATACAAATATACAATTTTTATGTCTGTCTCTCTCGCTCTTAGGCGGGCTAACCATGCCCGAGTGGAAGGGACGCGTGCCTCTCACTCGCTCTCATTGTGAGCGCATAACGTGAGCGGAGCGTAACGCAGTTTCTTGAAGTGTCACCCGGCAAACCAATTTATAAGACGTTGTCACGTCAAAAAAAATTTAAGGAAAAATATCGATTCGTTAATGAATTGGAGACATGTAAAGTTTTCAATTTTGTCATTGTTTTTTCATTTAAATCTGATTGAAATGTATAAAGTCAGTGATACTTAATCTGCAACATATTCGTACTTTGTTAAATGTTCAATAGAAATTGAAAAAATCAATGATTACGTTCGCATAAGCAAAACGAACTTCTCTTTAAATCAGCTGATCGGCCGATTATCGTCGTCGAGTCACGTTTGTACTTACGGTCCCATTCACAGAAATATTAATACTTTAGAAAGGCCATTCGGCTGATTTTGTTCGAAAACCAGTGTGGCATAATTGCCCCCTCCCGCTAATGTTAACACATATGCAAGGTCTATGCTTACAACAATTTTACACACTAACATAACACACACACATCAATCTCGAAGCTGCAGTTGGTACACAAATTATAACTAAGTTCTGTAGGCAACGTATACCCACATATAAAAAAGCACATGTACGCTAGTGCTTGCCATGGTCGATATACTACACGATATTTATTTAGCCTGTTTTATCGAAACAAAAATATTAATGTCTTTAAATTAAGCACTTGTGTGATGGGTTGACGTTATTTTTAATGCAAGTCAGTAATTTAACAGTAAAATCATGCAAATAAAATACTCCTCACTACACTCTGTATAGGTGACAGAAAATTTAAGTTCTATAATTACGTAAGCGAATAGCGATTTGTATATTATATTGTTCCCATATATGGTACACACCAGTACACAAGATACAATTAAAATGTATTAAAAAGAGACCACAGTCAAGTTTATAAACTCCTGCATCTTGTAGAGGGCTCTGGCACTTGACAGGTGGCAAGAATTGACTATTCCTCTTGAGTGGTTTAAAATTTGTTTTTATGGAAGCCCGTTTCAGGATGAAGCCAATCTTGTCAGTGACTCCTTTCACATAAGGTAGTACTGCAGGGAGGCGCTCAACTGTGGATGGTTTCAGACGGTCTCTGCGACGGGGGCCATGGACGTCTGTAATAACGTTGACTTGTTTGGACGTCAGACATCTTAGACCGCCCGTGACCAGGAATGCTGTAATGTATTCGAAACATCGGGCAATCCTAAATCAAATACAGACGTGATATAATCCGTATAAGTAGTTTTATTTACAATGTGTAGTGCTCGCGTAAGCATCAGATATCACTCTTAAAATATGTTAAAATATTATTTTTTATTGAAATTCGGTTTATTTTTATTGGTGTTATTATTTAACTTAAAAAACAAAATAGTTATTTATTTTTTTAGATATACTGGTACTGCTACTTGTTAGTACATTTTTGTTTATTGTACACAAAAATGTACTAACATTGTCCGTGTGGTGACGGAATAAGAATACCAATCACCACTCCGTATCTTACCCGCGGATGTCCCATCCTAATATATTGAGACGACTAAGAGATATAGTAAGCATATAACATCTATGCAAGAGAAGAAAAACTCAAAACAAAACCCTATACTAACCTGTCTGACTACTATAGTATAGTAAGGTAAATTTGCCTATAATTGCGGAGGAGGCTCAAGCGCAGCAGTGGAACTTATATAAGCTGAGATGATGACTATCATGTCAACATTTCTTGGAATAAAAATTCAACACTTACGAAAAGTTAGAAATCAACACTTATAGTGATAATAACTAGTAATGAATGACCAGTCTCAAGAAATTCTTGTCATAAATTATTCCATCTTAAGGAAGAATAGAACAATTATTTTGTACGACAATTAAATAACTACTTAATTAAACATTTAGTTTGCCAATAAAAATGAAATACAATAACATTTGATCACTTTACCATTATTTTTAGTATTCTACAAAATGTTGTGAACAAATTGTGCTAGATTTAGTTGGTATTTAGTTAACTACCAGTTGCCTTAATCCATAGTTTTAAATGTAAGATCTTTTGTTCAAAGATAATTTTATTAATATATATATATACACTCATTTGCAAAAAAAACGGGCACCTAAGCAATGAACCATTTCAAATGTTAATATTTCTTTGTTTGATAATTATAGGTAGTTTTATCCACACAATTTGCTAAATTAATAAGAAAATAATCGTTTTCATCAGTATTTCATAAAATTTAGATACAATTTATGGGAAATAATGCTAAACCTCGCTAGTAGTGTATATTCGCTAGTAGTGCATATGCTCATGAAGTAAAAATAAAAAAGTTTTTTTGTTTGTTTTTCTTTAATAAAGTAAAAGCAGATAAATGTTTAGTATCGAGTGTGACCCCCTCTAGCTAAAATCACAGCTTGAATTCGTCTGGGCATGCTAGCGAGTATATCCCGGATACTTGCTTGCGGAATACGTTCCCACTCCGCAGTAATCACATTCTTCAGCTCTCTGATGGTCTGCGGAGCCGGGTGTACTGATCTCACACGCCGTTTCAGAACGTCCCAGACATGCTCTATGGGATTGAGGTCGGGACTTCGAGCTGGCTAATCCAAACGACGAATGCCGACCTCTTGCACATACGCATTAACATCGCGGGATCGGTGGGCGCGAGCATTGTCGTCCATAAAAATCGAGTCATCACCTAGAGCGGCCAATGCGGGTTGTGCATGAGAAATTAGAACTTCCGTTATGTATCGATGCCCAGTCAGTGAGCCGTTTTCAATGAAGACTAACTCTGTACGATCCATTGAATTTATTCCTGCCCAAAACATAACAGAGCCCCCACCATAAGGTGTGATTTCTTCGAAACATGCCTCTGCAAAGCGTTCTCCTTGTCTTCTTAGCACTCGCCGACGTCGATCTTCACCGAACAGAGATATCCTGGCTTCATCAGAGAACAAAACCCTATTCCAATCGTCTTGAGTCCATGATTCACAATTTCTAGCGAACCTAAGCCTGTGAACTCTGTGCTCACGGAGTAATTTGGGGCCGCGGGCCGGGCGGTGACTGCGTATATTGGCAGCGAGAAGCCTCCTCCTGACCGTCCATAGACTAATATGCACATTTCTTACTTCTTGGAGGTTGTTCTTAAGATCCACATACGAAGATTTGCGATTTCTCAATGCGCGACTCACAAGAAAACGATCATCCCGTGGTTGGGTACATGGTTTTCTTCCAGAACCAGGCCTTCTCTCGACGGAACCAGTCTCCTGATATCGCTGCCAGGTCCTTTGGACTGTCGAGCGACTAACATTTAGCCTCCTAGCCACGAAACATTGGCTGCAACCCTCTTCAAGCAGCGCGATAATTTTGGTAGCTTTTACCACGTTATCTACCATTTTTGATACAGCCAAACAGCATTAAATAAAGCTTTGACAGTCAAGGATATGAAATTAATCGATAAAAATTGAATAAAAGTTATGAAAGTCGATGTTAACTTCTGGAACTTCGCGCCAAAAATGTAGGATAAAAAGGGGTTTTCTGTAAAAATGAACATCAAATGAAAAATTAAATTTAGAACGTACTTTTTTAAATACCACAGCATTTTTAAAACCGGCCAGTAACGTGTACAAACGATTGAAACCTTTTTGGTATTGTATCTTTTTAAATATGAATGAAAATCAAAACCGCCCGTTTTTTTTGCAAATGAGTTTATATATATATATATATTAATAAAATTATCTTTGGTGATTGGTCCCGAACATAGATATTTTATTACTATTATTTTATTTCTATTTTATTAATTACTAAAGAGCACTATGAAGTTTGTACTATAAATCATCATCATCGCAGCCCACATACGACCCACTGTTGAGGTCGGGCCTCCTCCACAATGGGAGACAATTTGACCTACTAAACCATGCTGGTCAGACGTGTTGGTATAGGGTTTCATTTCAAGTTTTCCCTCTCTTGCACAGATGTTATGCGCATATTATATACCATAGTCGTATTTTACCATAGTCGTATGTTGGACAGCACTATCGATACGCGTGGATCGACGTCAATGTTTTGAATGAAAACGTATACTACCACGCTAGTAAGGCGGTTCTTAGTGATATCGCATTGAACGCAGTACATTGCGCGGTTGCTGGACTTATAAAAGGTGATATCCATGTGTGGCAGACGATGTATAATGTTTGGCTCTTTTTGCGATTTCATAATTTTTCTTTATTAACGACATAATACTTTCATAAAATTAAGAAATATCACTGAATTAATAAGTTTATGGACTTAACGATGAAAATAAATGCCTTCTTAGACTATAACTACGCAACTGACTTCTTTTTCGACGCGTTGTAACAGCGCAAGACGGCATATTTCTCTTTTTTGTCGGAGCTTCGTTCAAGGTCACTATATGAGCGCAACTAAGAACCGGTAAAACGAATTTCGTCAATATTAAGACCGTTTTATCGCAATTGTGGCACGCTTGCCCCGCCCACATGGCCGTTCGTATGTATGAATGAAATTATACTGTCGAAGCTTTACATGCCTACATGTATCTTGTCTATCCATGCCTACATAATACGTAACATTTAAGGCGTAGACTGTTTGACACACATTTTTGAAATTACTATAACTTTTATGTTATATTGTTTTTTGTGTAATATACATTTTAATTACGATCTATGGCCGGTACACTACAACATACTCGAACAGTTGCTCCATAACCTGATACAACCTGTATATATATATACACTTCTTGTGTACGTGTGTATCACTGAACTCTTCTTAAACGGCTTGACCGATGTTGATGAAATTTTTTGTGTGTGTTCAAGGGGATTTGATAATGGTTTAGATTCACAATTGGACCCGGTAGGTGGCACTGCTATCGACTTCAAGGATCAAAACTTTGTACCCCTTTTTACGAAAATTAAGTCGATGAACGAGTATAAAAATTGGCACAGTTGAAGTACATAATGAGGAGAAGTGCATAAAACTGAAATTTCATATAATAATGGATTAGAAATACATTAAATTCATTAAAAAAAGCATTACACACACTACAACGCAATCGCTACACAAACACTCGCACACATGCGCGCGCTTATACACTTTTGTTTATGGTTAAAATCTCTGGTCAAACCGAATGTCAATTAATCATAATTATGATGACAATGTCTAATAGGCATTTGTACTTAGTACTTTATATATTAGTTATTAGTGAAATACAGCTTGCTCAATTTACAATTATACATAAATAAAATTAAACGAAAATTGTGTAGCAGAAAAATTAATTAAAATGAATTATGGCCGAATTTCGACCACACGGCGACCACTAGTAATTTTAAATTGACAACAATGTAATAGCTCTTCCATGTAGTGATGGAATAAGAATACAAATGACTATCTCCTTTCTTACCCGTGGGTGTTGCTAAAGATGACTAAGGGATTACAATATGCATACAAATCTATGCAAGAGGAGGAAAACTCGAAATGAAACACTGTACCAATCGTTGGACTAGCGTAGTATCATTTCAGCTCATATACGTCCCACTTTTCGGCTCGAGCCTCCTCCACAATAGGCGGGATTTGACTTTACTATACCATGCTGGTCAGACAACCTTGCATAAATATTATATGCGTATTATATCCCTTAGTGGTCTTTCACTACATCCACGGGCAAGATAGAGAGTGGTGAATTGTATTCTTACTCCGTCACCACACGAACGTAAGATTGTAAGATATACCATAAAAATATTTTAGTTCAACCCTCACGACTGGCGTGGTAAAAAGGGGCCAATTTACCTTATATTGTGCAGGAGTGTATCTCAGCCGCAATGGGATTTGTATGAGTTGAGATAAAAAATAAAATAACGTTCTCAGCCCCACATAAATTCCACTGTTGGCTCGGGCCTCCTCCGCAACGGGAGGGAAATTGACTTACTATACCGCGCTGGTAGATATTATCTCTATATCATATCCCTTAGTCGTCTTTTACGACACCTACGAACAGGAGAGGAATTGTGGATTTGTATTCTTACACCGTCACCACACGGAGGAAAATACTGCAACACAAATCAACAATATTCAAAAAAATCAAAGGCCAATAAAAAACTGAAAGCAAAAAAATTTACATTGAGATATTAAGTCAGTTCAATGACACTTATTCATTCATTATTGAGCTATGTTTAATATTGCCGACTAGTGCCTGGTACTGCGCCTGATGCCGCCCTAGTAGAGGCTGCGGGTGACCGGACCGGGGATTTAGTCTGGGCACCCGCGGAGAGATTAGCCTCGTTACGGCGGTCGGCGTCCCAGTAGGGGACGTCGACGGGAGAGGGTACTCCCTAGAGGTATTCCGTCGTGTCGACCACTGAAATCAAGGAACTCTGCGCCGGTGGTCGACCCAACGACGAAGGCGATGTGCTATACGGGTGGGTTATGGGTGTGCGTGCTTACGCCCCTCTGTCGCCCCGGATGGAGTGGAGCGAAGAGTAGGCCGAACGAAAAAAAAGAAATGTTTAATATAAAATACATAATAAAATATGAAACCTTTTCTTAAATATGTCGACTTCCGATTTAATTACACTGTTCAATACACATTGAACATGCAACGCAGCAAATTCATAAGTAGAGCATTTCAACATACAACAGCGCAGATTTGCAAGATTTGCACTGACATAATTAAAGATGCTGCGTTACACTTCACACTTACGACACACTAACACAAAATGGTATATGTAACGAGAGTAATGGTGAATAACAGTTACTACATAACATTGCTTCAAGCTAAGTCAAAAGTGGCACCGAAAAAACAAAAAACAACATTACCGCGTCTTGAGCTATGCGCCGCAGTATTATTGGCTAAATTAATAGAAAAATAAAAAATGCTCTAAACGGTGATAACAATACCGTGATTTCATGCTGGACGGATTCTATGATCACGTTGGGATGGATAAAAGGAGATCCTGGGCGATGGCATACGTTCGTGGCCAACAGAGTGTCAGAAATTAACAGCATAATACCAAACGCTCAATGGAATCATGTCATATCGTCTGAAAACCCAGCCGACTTTATATCAAGAGGATTGGAGCCAGAAAAATTAATGAACTTTTCCTTATGGTGGAACGGCACACCATGGTTACAGACGAGTGATATACCTATTACAACAACAGCACCACAGCCAAATGAAGAAGCCAAGTACTGTTTATCAACAACAATTAATACTACGAATGAAAAGTATGACATCTGGAGTCGATTTTCTAACTATAATAAAATGATAAGAACATTAGCGTATTGCTACAGATTTATCAACAAGCGCAAAAAGCACGAACCATTATCCTGTACGGCATTAAAAGAAACAGAAAAACGAATTCTATGCATATTGCAACAAGAAGAATTTTACGATGAAAAAGAAATTATTCGAAAGAAAAAATCACTGCAGAAAAACAGTAAATTATCCACACTAGATCCATTTATTGATAACGATGGATTATTACGAGTTGGAGGTCGAATAGCAAACGCTGACTTGCCGTATAATCAAAAACATCCTGTACTATTACCACGCCGACATTATATAACGTCATTAATTATACAAAACGCACACATGAAAACATTACATGGGGGAAATAAACTAACTACAGCCTTCCTATGACAAAAATACTGGATTATAGGAGGAAAACAAGTTGTCAAAGGTATACTAAAAAAGTGCATTAAATGCGCGAGATACAGTTCCGAAACGAATGTACAGAAAATGGGGATACTTGCAAAAGCAAGAGTCACGCAATCATATCCATTTAGTCACACTGGAGTGGATTATGCGGGACCAATACAAACAAGAACAATAAAAGGAAGAGGTCACAAGTCCTACAAGTCATATATTGCCGTATTTGTATGCTTAGCAACAAATACCATAAAGAAAAAGTTTGTTAAGACACTTAAGTCAGGTTGGAAGAGCGTGTTACTCTATACTACATTATTATTATGTATTGGACAAGTAACAAATACATCAATGTTTACTATGAAACGTTTAAATCCAGGCCTATATGTAGAACAAATAGGTACTTCAACAATAAACAGAGGGAGTTTTAGAATAGAAACTAATTACGAAAGGAGTGATTTGGAACTGAATTTAAATAATACGATAAAAATAACTACTCAGTTTCAAAAGTTATGCACTGACACACAACAATATACAAAAGATACCTATTGTGCAGAATTTTATTGTCATTTGAACGAAGAGAAAGCACGATTTGAGAAGATAAAGGATTACCTTACTGGGATAAAGATTTCTAGAAGGAAACGTGGATTATTAGGACAAATGTTAACATACGTGTTCGGAGTCAACGATGAAGTATACAGAAGTATTGACTCATTGAGTAGCAATCAACAAGAAATTATAAACGCCGCCAATCATCAAACAAACATAATGATATCTACAGTATCCGCTGTAAACCAAACCGAGGAGCGGATTAAGAAAAAGTTAGAGAATTTTGAAAAAAAATTTAGTGAAGCTATAGCATTCATGTACGATAACGACGTATGGTATAAGACGGTAGACGCTAACAATGTGAAAATACAAGTAATACAAACGTATCAATTAGCGAGCAATTACATAACAGAGATTATTCACTATTACAACGAGTTACTTGAGATATACCTAAATAACGCATCAATATACACGACTTTGAGTCCTAAATACGCTAATAATATAATACAAACAACCAATCAAAAGTTACCTGGAAACTTAAGGATAATTCAGGATCAATTAATACAGACTAACATGGAAATAAATGCAACACATATAAACGTATTTGCGTACTATCCTATTCATGACATAAGAAAATATACGTTAATACACATAACGGCGATTCCTCAAAAGTTGACCGGGAGTTCTTTTGAATGCTTGTCAATCCCAAGAGCATTCATAGGCTTCGACTATAACAATGAACGATACTTTGAGTTAAGTAAAGACGAGTTCAAAGATTGTTTACACAAAAAATCGGAGTTTGTTTGCTATCCCGTGGCTGTTAAGAACATGCAATTGAACAAGAATTGCATTGTTGAACAGCTATTCAGCAACAATAATAATACTAAATCACAATGCACATCAAGAAGATACAACATTCAATCTACAATTCTATGGAAACAACTTTACATGCAGAATACTTGGATGTTTATCACTACAAAAACACAATCAGCTTCGATAATATGTGATGGACAAAGACAAGAGATTAACCTAGAGGATATAGGAGTACTACACATTTCAGAAAGCTGTGTAATAAAGACGTTGAACAACATTCTTGCAGCTAAACGAATAACAACAACAACTGTGCAAGCATCATATTTTAAAAGGAGTAATCTTACTCTAGACACATAAGTAGTCCAATCAGAGATACCAGACATACCTAAGGAGGAAGTATTAGATAGCTCCACCAGTATATTTGACCACTTAGCCGCTTCAGAAGCAAAGCTAAAAACAAGATTAGATAACACAATATGGAGGTGAATAGAGTCTCATTCCTATGTGGCTAGCACCGTGACATCTCTCTCCTTAATAGTATTAGCTTGTCTTTTTATTTATTTCAGACCACAGGCAGGTCAAACAATGTTGAGATAGACTTATGAGAAGACAAAACAAGGAAACAACTACAACACAAGCCACAGACATAGACAAACAGCGGACAGCTCCGCCACAACCACGGCCACGGTATGGGAAATCTCGTCCCCAGACTACAGTCCAAACACCACAAGCGACGGAAGGACACATTGGACCATATGAGGTCATCGAATTATACGACGTGCAGTCGTGTTCCTGAGAGACCCCAGAATGTTCAATGCACATTGAACATGCAACGCAGCAAATTCATAAGTAGAGCATTTCAACATACAACAGCGCAGATTTGCAAGATTTGCACTGACATGATTAAAGATGCTGCGTTACACTTCACACTTACGACACACTAACACAAAATGGTATATGTGTGTATTAGCAATAAATAGTATATAAGGTGTAAATATTGTAAAATAAATCAGATTTGAATTTATTCATCTCTCAGTTACTACACTCTCACTGCGGCCAAGACACCCTTAGCCGTCAGTTCTGATCGGTCTTGTGAGTCTGCTTGACCGGCAGTGAGAATTACCAATCCTCCACCCAAACATCCATCTCACATCTTTCTTTTTTTTTTTTTTGGGTGGCTATGGTAAGCGCACGCGCTGTCCAGTGCGTCCGGGGCGATGAAAGGACGGCGCGCGGGCCCATAACCCACCCGTACCCACGTCACCTCGTTGTTTGTTGGGCCGACCACCGGAGCAGATGTGACTTGTCGTCAGTGGTCGGCCCGACGGAATACCCTTTCGGGTAACCTCACCTCTCGACGTCCTGGGACGTCGGTCGCCGTCGCGCGGTCAGCCTCTCTGTGGGTGACGGACAATTCCCCGGTCCGATCACCCGCGGCCTCGGCTAGGGCGGCATTAGGCGCAGATACTCCCGCCTGCGCCGCCCGAGTCGCCGGCGGCGGAACGTGTCGCCGAATAGGAGCTCTACTCGCACACGATCCGCCGCCTCCTTCCGTGAGATTATCCATCTCACATCTACCTGTCACCTTAGGTAGCGCGGTGCAGGTATCCCATCAGATCAAACACGGCGTTAGTCCATAAGCCCATACGACGCCGTACATACACCATAATATTTATTTGCCACAATTATTCGTTTTATATAAATAACAAAATAAAATACTGTTATTTTAAATATGTAGTTTTTCACACTGTCCAATACATATACTCGGCGTATGCCTTCCAGTTGCTTGCTAGACTACCAAGAAAGGACTTGCAATTGGGAACTTGGAAAACATTTTGAGAAAAAAAACTCTTTTGATAATGCAATGATAAACATCTTATTTGCAAAATAAACGTCGCTTTGTCCGCGAATAAATTAGGGAAATACATTTACAATTTATTATATCATTTACTAAAAACTACCACTTATTATATGATTTGGTAAAAACATTTTACAAATACTACATTAAACGTGTTATTGCTTGCCACCCTTTTTTAAGGATAGGATGTGTTTTGGACACAACCTATCCAACACGGCGCAGCAAACGCTCGAGGTCAGCGTGGTCTAGCCGATACAGGGCCGAGAACTTATCGCAATCACAGTTCTGGCAAAACAGTGTGCTCTCCCTGTGCTCTCTCAGCGAAGCAACCATGCTTCATAAAGTCCTGCACCAATCGGAAAGAGAGAACGCCGCGCCCCGTCCCAACTACTTCATCAGGACCGGCCGTTCCGAACTTGGAACCTGAAGGAGAGGAGAGGCCTCCTCGCTTCCTCTCCTAGCCAACGAGCAATGGTAGTAAATTACGACCAGCCCGGGCGAGTGGAAACCTCGCAATACCCAGTCGATATTCCATAGAGGCGACCCTAAAACCGACCCCTGTGGAACGCCACGTGATAAGGGGAATTATTTGAGTGATACCGTGATACCGGAACGCCATCTTGATGCCCTTCAATGATCAACTATTGAATGAATTGGCGATGTTCAAAAACACCTCCAACAGCATTCCTCCGCCGGTGACTTCTTCCGTGACCATGACCCTAAAATGCCGCAAAATGCTTGCCTCCCTATTCTAATATTAGTTGTCATTTACCTGACCTATGTTAAGTCACAAACTTTTGATTCAGAAGAAATTGTATTCAAATATATTAAAATCAAAATTTAATCAAATCAATAACAATACCTACTACATGTTGATAAAAAAAAATAGATTAGGTCATTTCAAAGACACCATATTATTGCATAGTCATTCGCCTCCTAACCTATGTTTAAAGTTTCGATAATATAGCACGTCTAGAAATTAGTTAACGATAGTCTAAAATGTTTATCAAATTGAGAAATCGATAATTGAACATCTTAAAACATGGCAATAAATAAATACAGTCTTTTCACAGTATTTAACTTTTATGATATTATTTAGATAAACTAAAATATTTATTATCACTTTTAATTGTATAATTGTCACTCATAATCCTACAGGCGGTTTTTTTTATTTAAAAATTCACTAAGTTTTGAAACTAATCAACAAGTCATCACAATAAATTGAAAGTCGATAAATAAACAGCTTAGAAAATCACAATAATAATAAAATAACAAACCTTTTCTTGGCATTTAATCTTTGCCTACTTCTTAATCATTTACACAGTATTGTTTTTTTTAATCTTTACTTTCATCAACGTAATCAACGACGAAAATACTTTTAAATATTTAATGTTTCACAAGGCACGATATTTATTCCCGGCGCACGACTTTTAATGTAGACCATTGAGTCTAGACTGATTCAGAAAGATGTTTTCAGATACAACATTTGACCGTGCAATAATAATAATCAACATGTCTGCAATTATAGTCGGAGCCCTGTTATCGAATACATCGGAAGACTACATTTACAATTGACTCCTGGAAACGGTTAACCTAGTCCTCTCTTCTTCTTCTTATTTAATGGCAATGAGCTGCAATAATATAAGCTATTGGTGCCAATGTCAAGTTATAATATTAATTATTCATGTCTCTAATCTTCGTAATTAGTCAGTCGTTAGCATTGATTTAGTGCTGATAGCCAAATCAGCTTCCTATAGGAATTTTGGCAGAATGTGAAAATGCACGCAATTCGCTATTATATCATAATCACTACATTTCTGCATTTTATCGACATTATATTACATATCAGCAAAAATATTCAATATAACACAGTAATATAACACTGTAAAATACTAAAGTAATAAAAAAAATACAAAGCGCCACATAACATTTCGACATTCGCATCAAAGTCCATCAAAAATCTCAGAAGATACCATTAACAGTGGCCATAACACTGGCGACAAGTTGACTTACTGACGGACAATGACTAATTAATTGAAGGAAGGAAGAGAGACCCACCACTTACCCACGGTAATCAATATACCGCACGCCACAATAAAAGGAATATGGGATAGGATTAAGGTGGACTAGAAAATAAGGAAATCTTACTCTCACGTGATGAGCGCCTTCCAGAACATCCACTTGCAATTTGCCGCAGAACTTCGAATATGCATTCGACACATGTTTCGCCTCTAAACGAGGCATCCTCAGGACAGTTTGGCTTCAAAAGCCATTCCTTATTTTCTAGTCCGTGCTGGCTTGTCTGCTACGAAAAGTCTTCATTAATACGTAATAGACCCATTATTAGGTGTAGATTCCTAAGGACACACATCCAGACCTTTGCCTACCGTAAGAGGGAGCTTGGATTTCCGGCCCTCTTGCCCAATTGTAAGTTAGTTACGATAAGTAAGTCTTTTACGACACCCATGGATAAGAGATAGGGTGATGAATTGTATTCTTACTCCATCACCAAACAACATTATCAACCTGCTCTGATCCCAATTACTTGGAATAGACGCTAAATGTACTACACTTCCATCGTAAATATTGCAAAAGTATTCCAATCGTTTTATAACCGGCCGCTTGCCTCAATCCTCCTTGAGAATGTAATTATTGACCAGCTGGCATTAAATAGTGTTGGCCCAGGTCGATGTAAAGCTCTCCGCTGCTTTTCAGTGTGCTGACGGAGTAAGAAAACAATTGACCACCACCCCGTATCTTGCCCGTGGTTGTCGTGAAAGACGACTAATATAATATGCATATCACATCTATGCAAGGGAAGGAAAATTCGAAATAAAATCCTATACCAATCTGCCTCACCAGCATGGTATAGTAAGGTAAATTTCCCTCCTATTGTAGAGGAGGCTCGAGCCCAAGAATGGGACGTATATGAGCTGTGATGATGATGGTAAATACAATAAGATTTTTTGAAATGAAAATGGTAGTTTTTGAGATTAGCACGCACAAACAAACAAATACTTATCAATTTATTAATAGTAACGTACGTCGTACATATACATATTTCGAACGGAGTATGTCTAGACGGATGAGGCCCTAAGGTTGCCGATTTTTAAGCACTCATTAAAAAAGTAGGTATATAAAAATAAAGGTTGGGCAATAAAACGAACGGTATTTTAGTTATAATTTTGTTATTTTTTACATTTCCGTCGATTCATTAGTCCTTGATAACATCCACTATAGGAATATAGGCTTGCCCAAGAGGTAGTTATGCAATAATCACCACAATTGTTATATTACTGAAGAATTATGCAGTCCATCCTCCTGATAATCTTTAAAGCGAATCCCACGACCTCTTCTTATGAATCCCCTTCTTATGAAGCCCACGACTAAGTAAAAAATGGTAGGGTAAGACCATCTATTGTTGGCACTAGAGATTGCAAACCGGGCCCTTTTAGGCACCCAACGGCCCGGCCAATCCTTACCGGGCCCGGTCACCGGACCCGGTAAGGATGACCAGCTTTTTAAGATCATTCTTTCAGACTGAAAAATAATTGTTTTGCCTTACAAAAAGTATATTCTAACTTGCATAGTTAGAATATACTTTTTGTTTTGTTATAATATACTTAAAAAGCCTACGTAACGTAACCAATTTTACGTTAAATTTTGTTAGTTAAGACTATACAAGTTTGGTTGTTTACAGTTACAATACTGCCTAGCCTATAAGATTTCGCTATCTGCTCAATCAGTAATAGTAACACTCGCTAGTCTTAATAACCAAAGTTTAAGAAAAAACATAATACTTTACTTTTAGCAGATAAGAATTTGTTTTGTTTATACCAAAGTTTATCTATCTATCTAATCTGTTATGACACGTTTAGTACTTTAAGCTGCGTTATTAGTTTCTCATTTTAATACTATGTTTTCAAATAGGTAGAAACTATAAGGAGTAAAGGTAAATACCTGCTTGTTTAAACTTATAAAAATGAATATGAGTGAATATGAATGAACTAATACTATTGTTACTTTTCCTTCCATAAGTAAAAGTAATCAATTATGTATTAAGTGTGATTTTGAGACTTGTGTGAGACTGATTATGGTGATAACTGTTTATAAGCCAGTTTGAATATTAACCTTGAATCGTTGTCCATTCCATTCGGGGCGAGGAAAGGACGGCGCGCGGGCCCATAACCCACCCATAGCCACGTCAACTTCGTCGTTGGGCGAACCACCAGTGCCGAGTTCCTTGTCCTCAGTGGTCGGTCTGCGGGTTGGTAGCCTTAGAGACACGGATTGCAAGCATCATTCGATTGAAGTATATTTTGCGTCATATATGACCATGACACACCATTGCATTAATGAAAACATTATGTCTGCCGTAACATATACACAAGTTATGCTGTCCGTGTGGTAACGGACTAAGAATACGAATCACCACTCCCTATCTTGCACTTGGATATCGTATAAGACGACTAAGGGATATAATACGTATCCTTTCTAATGTTATAAGTGTGAAAGTATGTTTGTTTGTTACGATGTCACGCTTAAACCACCGAACCGATTTAAAAAATTCTTTCACCAATGGAAAGCTATAATATCAGGGAGTAATATAGGCTATATTATATCTCGGTATTCCCACGGGAACGGGAACTACGCGGGTAAGGCGACTGAAATCGAAGCGAAGCGAGGGCGGGTTGCTAGTAACATGTATGCAAGAAAAGGAAAAATCGAAATGAAACCCTATCAACTTGTCTGACCAGCATGGTATAATAGGTCAAATTCCCTCCTATGTGGAGAAGATCGAGCCCAACAGTGGGATGTAAACGAGCTGAGATGATGATATAATATGAAGGAAATTCAAGCCCTGCAGTGGGAAGTGTAAGTATTTAAAAGATGTAATAATAAAGCAAGAATGCGACGCGTTTTATTTTATTTGCTGTCGTTCATACCTACTACGTAAGTTTGCAGGTCAAACACCTCCAGCTAAATACTGCGCAGATAGACATTCAAGGCCAAGCGTGCATTATTTTAGTCGTTTTGTAGGTACGAAAAGCATTCGAATGGAAAATTACTGACCTATCTCTATAAAAATATTATTGCTTTACGGCTTTTAAAAACTTCTTTTGGACATTTTAAGCACTCGTATATATGTTTTTCACCGTGTGGTCACGGAGTTAGAATACAGTTCACCACCCCCTTTCTTGCCTGAGGATGTCGTAAAATAAGACAAAGGGATTATAATACGTTTATAACATACTAGCTTCTGCTCGCAACTTCATCCGCGTGGTAGGGCTAACGCTAACTTTAACCTAAGACTGTTTACGTAGGTGAAAATATTTTTTAATAATACGATTTCGTCACACCTGCTTTTTTCGGAACTTTTGCCGTTTACGCAGCGGCAGCTCTCAAAAGAAAAAAAAACTATTTTGAATCACTCTTCAATGGTGCTCCACTTCTGTTGATCTTAGCGTGATGATATATAGCCTATAGCCTGCCTCGATAAATGGACTATCTAACACTGAAAGAATTTTTCTTATCGGACCAGTAGCTCCTGAGATTAGTATGTTCAAACAAACAAACTCTTCAGCTTTGTAAATTAGTGTAGAGTATAGATATACAAGAGAAGGAAAACTTTAAATAAAACCCTATATCAATTCGTCTGATCAGCGTGGTATAGAATGTCAATTTCTCGCCCCTTGTGAAGGAAGCTTGAGCTCAACAGTTGGGTGATGATAATGATATGTTTATATAGGTATATATCGCCATCATCTCAATTCATATACGTCCCACTGCTGGGCTTGAGCCTCCGCCACAGCGGGAGAAAAATTTACCTTCTTTACCACACCATTCAGACGAATTGAAATAGGGACTTTTTTTAGGTTTGCCCTCTCTTATATAGATGTTATATGCATATTATATCCCTTAGTCGTCTTTTACGACACCCGTATGTAAGATAGGGTGTTGGTGAATTCACCACTCCCTATCTTGCCCGTGGATGTCGTAAAAGACGACTATAGGATGTAATATGCACTTAACAGCTGTACAAGAGAAAGAAAGCTCGAAATAAAACCCTATACCAACATGTTTGACCAGTATGGTACAGTAGGTCAAATTCCCTCCCATTGTGAAGGAGGCCCGAACCCAACAGTGAGACGTATGTGGCGGTACGATGATGATGATGATGATGATGAATTATAAACTCATTTGCAAAAAAAACGGGCGGTTTTGATTTTCATTCATATTTAAAAAGATACAATACCAAAAAGGTTTCAATCGTTTGTACACGTTACTGGCCGGTTTTAAAAATGCTGTGGTATTTAAAAGAGTACGTTCTAAATTCAATTTTTCATTTGATGTTCATTTTTACAGAAAACCCCTTTTTATCCTACATTTTTGGCGCGAAGTTCCAGAAGTTAACATCGACTTTCATAACTTTTATTCAATTTTTATCGATTAATTTCATATCCTTGACTGTCAAAGCTTTATTTAATGCTGTTTGGCTGTATCAAAAATGGTAGATAAAGTGGTAAAAGCTACCAAAATTATCGCGCTGCTTGAAGAGGGTTGCAGCCAATGTTTCGTGGCTAGGAGGCTAAATGTTAGTCGCTCGACAGTCCAAAGGACCTGGCAGCGATATCAGGAGACTGGTTCCGTCGAGAGAAGGCCTGGTTCTGGAAGAAAACCATGTACCCAACCACGGGATGATCGTTTTCTTGTGAGTCGCGCATTGAGAAATCGCAAATCTTCGTATGTGGATCTTAAGAACAACCTCCAAGAAGTAAGAAATGTGCATATTAGTCTATGGACGGTCAGGAGGAGGCTTCTCGCTGCCAATATACGCAGTCACCGCCCGGCCCGCGGCCCCAAATTACTCCGTGAGCACAGAGTTCACAGGCTTAGGTTCGCTAGAAATTGTGAATCATGGACTCAAGACGATTGGAATAGGGTTTTGTTCTCTGATGAAGCCAGGATATCTCTGTTCGGTGAAGATCGACGTCGGCGAGTGCTAAGAAGACAAGGAGAACGCTTTGCAGAGGCATGTTTCGAAGAAATCACACCTTATGGTGGGGGCTCTGTTATGTTTTGGGCAGGAATAAATTCAATGGATCGTACAGAGTTAGTCTTCATTGAAAACGGCTCACTGACTGGGCATCGATACATAACGGAAGTTCTAATTTCTCATGCACAACCCGCATTGGCCGCTCTAGGTGAAGACTCGATTTTTATGGACGACAATGCTCGCGCCCACCGATCCCGCGATGTTAATGCGTATGTGCAAGAGGTCGGCATTCGTCGTTTGGATTAGCCAGCTCGAAGTCCCGACCTCAATCCCATAGAGCATGTCTGGGACGTTCTGAAACGGCGTGTGAGATCAGTACACCCGGCTCCGCAGACCATCAGAGAGCTGAAGAATGTGATTACTGCGGAGTGGGAACGTATTCCGCAAGCAAGTATCCGGGATATACTCGCTAGCATGCCCAGACGAATTCAAGCTGTGATTTTAGCTAGAGGGGGTCACACTCGATACTAAACATTTATCTGCTTTTACTTTATTAAAGAAAAACAAACAAAAAAACTTTTTTATTTTTACTTCATGAGCATATGCACTACTAGCGAATATACACTACTAGCGAGGTTTAGCATTATTTCCCATAAATTGTATCTAAATTTTATGAAATACTGATGAAAACGATTATTTTCTTATTAATTTAGCAAATTGTGTGGATAAAACTACCTATAATTATCAAACAAAGAAATATTAACATTTGAAATGGTTCATTGCTTAGGTGCCCGTTTTTTTTGCAAATGAGTTTATTATTACTATACCGTCACCGTACGGAGATATTCATAAATACCTATATTATATTCCTAAATGTCTACAATTTAATAATTGAACAAACAAAACATAACTAGATTCTAATGTCAATGACTCAAAGACTAAATTCTTAATAAACAAAATTAAAAAAAAAACACTGACCTTGCTACCATTGACCTATTAGATTATTTAGCATATATGTAGTTGTATAAGTAAACAAGATATACCGGTTAGTTCGCCTTCGATTTGCTTCGGTTTTGGTTGCCTTGCATTCGCATTTTAAATCTTCAATCATCATTCATTTGCCTGCCCTCATCCCACGCTAAGTGGGGTCGGCACAATATGTTCTTACCTTTCATAGCCTCCTATGAGCCATCATATCTGCACTCACTGCTTTCATACGCATATCCTCATTCACACAGTCCGTCCATCTCTTTTTGGGTCTACCACGCTTCTTACGTCCATCCACAATCATATCGATAACCCGCCTTGTCACAAGCCTTTCATCCCTCCTCATCACATGTCTGTACTTTTTTTTGGGTCTGGGTTACGGGCGCCCTCCTCACCCGACTCCGTCCGGGGTGACAGAAAGGCGTAAGCACGCACACCCGTAACCCACCCGTGACACATCCCACACACCTTCATCGTTGGGCCGACCACCGAAGCAGGGTGACTTGTCGTCAGTAGTCGGCCCGATGGAATACCCCTTCTCTCCTCGACCGACGTCCCCCCCTCAGGGAGGATGTCGGTCTTTCCTCGCGCGGTCGGCCTCTCGGTGGGTAACGGACTAACTCCCCGGTCCAGTCACCTGTGGCCTCGGCTAGGGCGGCATCAGGCGCAGGTATTCGCGCCTGCGCCGCCCCAGTCACCAGCGGCGGTTCGCGTCGTCGAGGAGACGCTCCACGCGCACGCGCTCTACCGCTACTGCCTCGCAGAAGGCGGCGACCGCACCGCAGTTCCTGACGCTGCTGACCATCACCAAGACGATGCTCGGAAGTCGGCACCGATGATTGCGACGACTACGAGTTCACGACGCTGCTCTGCCCAAGCAGCACAAACCTCGAGCGTATGCTACGCCGTGTCCTCGCCGAGGCCTCTCAAGCCGGACTGCCCAACGGAGAATGACGTCTCGGCGGGCGTCGACGCGCCAGGCGGCAATCTCCTTGATGGAGGCTATGCCGCCTCAGGGTCGCACCCTCGCCGATACAAACCGGCGAGCATTTCCATCCCCAGGTCCCGGCCGACAGGCACGCTGCCTCCGTCGCCATCGTGCGGTATCTGCGTATAGCCTTAACCGCCACGGCCCTCTGTGGTCGCCACGGTAGAGTCCTGAGTCGGACGGTCAGGGACCCCGCCCCCACCGGTGCGCCGTACAGAGCCATCGACCGTATGACCCCCGCGTACAGCCGTCGACACGTAGCGTTCGGTCCGCCCATATTTGACATAAGCCAGTATAGGGCGGACGCCGCGCCGACGAGCCGTGGAGCGAGCCTGCGGGAATGCGCCCGGAATCACCGCTCCTAATCTTCTCTATCATTGGTGCCACTTTCAGGATTCCCCTAATAAACTCACTTTAAACCTCAAATATCTTCTAAAATACTAGGATACGCGACTGCAGAACATGAGGCTTCGGATCCCATTCCTGGGTCCAGCAAAATTTTATACGGATTTCTTGAAAGTAAAAATTGCTTGTAACTTAAGCAGGAGTAATCTAAGGAGTAATCCTTACCTGGCAGTAAAATATTATTAAAATCGGTCTAGCCATTTGGAAGATTACCCTGTACAACAAGAACAGGGTGACAATTTTTTTTAAAGTGGTCGTTAGCTATAAATTACCGTGTGAGCATGAAGAAAACACTATTACATATTTTGAAATTACAAACAGACATCAATTTTATTTATTTGTATAGATAAAAACAAGACAAAATGGCTTATAACTAAAATGGTTGTCAGTGGTCATGGTATCTATGATAGGTAATGCTAATTTATTATCTGTGAAGTACATTGACACCGCCGGCAGTTTGTTCAATGCCAAGGCCATACGTATTAAAAAAAAATGACGTAAACATTTAGTTGGCAAATATGGCCGACGCGACACATATAAACAATGAACTTCAGAGCATCAAACTGTCGGTCAAGTCTGCTTTTATCAGGTTATATAAGCTATACTTAATATTATAAAACTGGAAACTTTATTTAGTTCATTTTAATCTCAGGAACTACTGGTTCGAATGGAAAAATTTCTTTTAGTATTGTTGTATAACACATTTCTTGTAAAAGACATAGGTTATGTCTTAGAATAATAACGTATAGAAGGATAGTGTCGGTACTTCGAACGTTCGAAACATGAATCTAAAAATACTACATGCGCGCAGACGATTACACACGTACACGCACACCACCATACAAATTATGAAATCAAATTTTGTTTTTATTAACATAAATCGTCGAAATACTTTTAAAAGTAATGTTAAAACCCTTTTTAAGTTTTTCAAATGTGTTTTGACACCATTTGAATGCACAAACCGTCATAATTACCTATTTATTTTTTAAGAGTTGCGTACGTACGTGCAGTACAGTGACCTTGTACATTACGGAACGATACCGGCGTATGCTCCATTAGGCTCCAATTGAAATGCTTTACTTTTAGTGCGCGAACTTACCTTCTATATGTTATTATTCTAAGGGTTATGTATAATTCCACCATATTTTTGAAGTTACAAAAGAAGTAGGTACTTTTGGAGCGTTAGGAAAAAATGAGGAACGTAAATTTTTTTCTTATTTTACTGTGGGCGCGCACACTGTCACAAATGTCAACTAGATGCGTTATAATAAAACTATCAATGTATTCAATATCTTTCTTTCCATTATTAATGTCGTTTCTTCTACAAAGGTAAAATATTGCGAAAGATAAACATTTTTAGAAAGATTATAGAAAGATTTTTAGAAATATTTTTATCTTGTTATGCAAAAAAAATATAACTTGGTACTTGCGTTTATACGTAAACACATACTTTTTTTTACGGCAAAACATGCCATTTGAATAACTGTCCGAAGCAACAGAACAAAAATATTAAATTAAAACCCAAAATAAACAAGAACACGTGGACATAAAAAAAAATACTGCCTATAAGCATAACAAATGATCGTTCATGCGCTGTTTTCAAAACGGCTCCCTGAGCCGTACAAAAATTTTTGTACGGCTCGGGACAGCGGGACAGACGACCTAAAAACAGAACTCTAGCTTAGGGATGTAAAAAATAATGGATTTTTATAATAATCGATTCATCATCATCATCATTTCAGCCCATATAAGTCCCACTGTTGGGCTCGGGCCTCCTCCATAATGGAAGGATAATTGACCTACTATACCACGCTGGTCAGACGTATTGGTATAGGGTTTTATTTCGAGTTTTCCTTCTCTCGCATAGATGTTATACGCGTTTTATATCCCTTAGTCGTCTCGTACGATCACCCACGGGTAAGATAGGGTGGTGAATTGTATTCTTACTCCATCACCACACGGATTATTAATCGATTATTTTCTTTTAATAATCGATTTAATAATCGATTATCAATATAATAAAAATCGATTTTAATAATCGATTATCAATATAATAAAAATCGATTTTTTATATTAAAACTAATCGATTATTTTAGTAGTAATTATTTTGCTTTTTTGGTTAAAATATAATCACTGCCAAATTTTCTAAAAAAAAAAAGGTCATCACGATACTGCCACTGGAAAAGTGCTCGATCAAATGTCAATGTCTCATACTATATTAGAAAATAAATCTCACATTTCCTAAAAAACAAAAAAGGTCATCATAATCCTGTTGGGAGACAAAATCGATTATAAAATAATCGATTAATTATTTTTAATTAGTCTATTATTTTATAGTCGATTTATTTTAAAGAAAAACATGGTTCTCTGTAAAGTCGGTTTACGGACGATAGTTTAACGTGACAACGTCATAACAAAACATTGATGAAATGACTGCATACATTTATGAATAAAATTGAATCAGCGTAACCAGTATCCATTGTTATAAGCTATTGAAATTAAATCGGGTCGGCAATTACCGTAAGTCTCGATAGATGGCGCTGTTCAGTTTAGCTGAATCGCATTGTACTAAATGAATATATTTGAAATCCTTTCGCATCGATAGATGGCGCGCTTTAGTACACCTGAATCGCATACTACTTAATAATAAAACAATGAGCGTAACTGGACAAGGCACGTAACGGGACACTTTTTCGTGCATGCAGCCAGCGTTCATCGATTTATTAGACGTTGTCGCGTCAAAAAAAATCGATTATTAATTAATCGATTTTGTCCTCCAAGTCACATCCCTACTCTAACCACGTTATACTTCTATACTTAATATTGTAAAGCCGATGAGTTGCCGTGTGGTAACGGAGTAAGAACACAATTCACCACCCAACTTGGCCGTGGGTGTCGTAAAAAACGGCTAAGAAATGTACTATGCATATAAGATCTAAGCAAGAGAAAGAACACTCGAAACAAACAATTATGCCAACACGTCTGACCAGAGTGGTATAGTAGGTCAATTTCTTTACCATAATGTTGGAGGCCTAAGCTTAACAGTGGAACGTATATGGGTTAAGATAAGGAGAGGAAAATGATGAAGTGTTTATTGATTTAAATGTACTAATATAAGGAACTATTTGTTTGAATCTAAAAATTCTTTTAGTGTTAGATCTGCCGTGCTGCCGCCAAATCGAGCTAACCCATTTATTAAATAAGACCACATAAAATCACGCTACAACTAATAGGGGTGGTGCATTAAGAAAATTGTGGTAAAAAGGGAAAAATATTCCTTTTGAGAGCTTACATTGTATGCACTGCGCGATCTAAATACCTGCGTCCTCACAATCTTATAACATTTATGCAAGAGAAGGAAAACTCAAAATAAAACCCTATACCAGCACGTCTGACCAGCGTGGTATAGTAGGGTAATTTCCCTCCTATCGTGGAGGAGGCTTGAGCCCAGCAGTGGAACGTAAATAAACCGATTATTAGTTCATAATCTGCCTCATTAATTGTTATGGAGTACTATTTAGTAGAAGAATACATAGAGGAAGTATAAATATGCTACAAACTTTTATAAATCACTGGAGACTACTTTGAGAGAACACTACCTCCCAATCCAATCATACATTGGCAGGGTAAGAAAATCATCACTTCACCCGCCAATTGTGTGGGCCACCGGTACCAATCTTTGAGCTTCGGCACTTCTTCTTCCTATCCTAAACAATCATCATCATCATCGCAACCCACATACGTCCCACTGTTGGGCTCGAGACTCCTTCACAATGGGAGGGATTTTGACCTACTATACCATGCTGATCACAGATGTTATGTGAATATTATATCCCTTTTTTTAGGCGTGGGTTACGGTCGACGCACTCCTCGCCCGTCCTGACGCACTTCTTGCCGGGGCGACAGAGAGGCGTAAGCTGGCACATCCGTAACCCATCCGTGACACGTCGCCTTCGTAGTGGGGCTGACCACCGGTGCAGGGTGACTTGTCGTCAGCGGTCGGTCCGACGGAATACCCCTCGAGGAGTATCCTCTCTTCGACCTTCGGGGAGGATGTCGGAATTTCCACGCGCGGTCGGCCTCTCGGCGGGTGACGGACTAATTCCCCGGTCCAGTCATCCGCGGCCTCGGCTAGGGTGACATCAGGTGCAGATACTCGCTCCTACGCCGCCCCAGTCGCCGGCGGCAGTTCGCGTCGTCGAGGAGATGTTCTTCGCGTACGCGCTCCGCTCACCTCCTTCCGCGAGAATATTATATCTCTTAGTCGTCTTTTACGACATCCAGAGGCAAGATGGGGAGTAGTGAATTGTATTCTTACTCCGTCACCACACGGAAAAACTATAAAGAATGATTATTATAAGAAAGTTTCAAAGATATGTTTGTGCGATCCACAAATTATTGTTCTGTGTCCAAGTGTAATTTGTGTCAATTAATTATGTATGTAGGGTGATGTCATTTCAAAAAATATCAAGTATATAAATGTATATTTATTAACAATATCATAATTGTGCTGCCTATAGATACTTAAAGGTTATCTTTAAGTCTATTATGCGATGCGTTGCCAGCCTAAATAGGCGCAGCAAGTTAAAAAAACAAATCTATGTATGTATGTGTGTGTGGTGATAAGGGCCTCTGATATGTGAAAACAAAAGTATTTTCTACCATCTTCCATGAACTAATTTATAGTTATTTTCTATATGGATTTTTTTATAAAATCAGACACGGGACACGCATTCACCATACTTTAGCAAATTCTCTGTTTACCTATATTACATAAAATACCACGTATCTAGTATTTATTATATTACGATAAATTGTGTTTTATTTTTCTTGTTTATTTTGATTATATTGTTTATACATATTTCAATCGTTATCGTTATCCATGTGATGGCGCAGTAAGTCCGCCAGTCCGTCCGTGACTATGAATGCTGAAAAGTGTCCCATTCTAACACAAAAATAACAAAAAAAAAATGGTCATATTATGTGTACATCAGTTTTCTATTTGTTTATTTCTGGCCTATTATAAAGTTAAGATGTTATATTGTTTGAACTGTGTCATGTCAAAAACAAAAACCTTTTTTTTTTTGGGGTGGGCTGCGGTCGGCGCGCTCCTCGCACCACTCCGTCCGGGGCGACAGAGGGGCGTAAGCACGCAACACCCGCAACCCACCCGAAAACCACGTCGCCTTCGTCGTTGGGCCGATCACCGGAGCAGGGTTACTTGTCATCAGTGGTCGGCCCGACGGGATACCCCACCTACGTGGGGTACCCTCCCATCGACCGACGTCCCCCCCTCGGGGAGGACATCGGTCTTTCCTCACGCAGTTGGCCTCTACTGGCAGGTGACGGACTAATCCCCGGTCACGTCACCCGCGGCCTCGGCAAAAAAAAAAAAAAAAAGAGTAGCGATGCAACAAATTTCTTCTCGCAGTCCGCGACCACCCAAGTTCGTTAATACGTAATAATTTATTTTAACCGCCACGCCATCTGAGCATTCGACGAGAAATGTTACACGTAGTTTTCTATCGTCATTTGTCCAAGGTCAGTATTCTAAACTATAATTACATATTGACCGAGTCGAAGCAGAGGTAAATCTAATATCATATTATAGATCTATAAAGTATTTGTATGTTGATTTATGTGGACGTGCTAATCACAGAAGCTAAGTATTTGGAATTGGAGTCCAAATATCCTACTGTTTTAGTAAGCATGTTTGTCAAACAAAACGCTGCGACAAGTAGAAGCGGAGCAGTGTCTTTATGGGGTATATATTACTTAAGGTGTTTTTGAGGATGTTGTCATTATATTTTTTTGTCTCCCTCGCCACCGTGCGGTATCCGCGTATAAGCCTGGCGGCTATGGCTTGCCGTGGTTGCCACAAGAGAGCCTTCAGACGGACAGTTAAGGACACCGCCCAAACCGGTGCTCCTTACAGGACCATCGACCGGCATTACATGTCTCTCTTTGTGAGACCACGCTGAGGGCTACACTGGTCACCCGAGAGGGCCACGCTGAACAGACCGATATAGGATGTTATTTAAAGATTTTTTTTGCATTGATGTTATCCCTTTGCATCTCTTAGTCGTAATTTTTTTTAGAGTTGGGCCATGGTCGGCACTTGCCGCCCGGCTCCGTGCGGCGCGCGACCCCATGACCCACCCGTGGCACGTCGCCTTCGTCGTTGGGTCGACCACCGGTGCAAAGTTGATCTTAAGTGGTCGCCCGACGGAATACCTCGGTCGCGGGGTACCCTCACCTCTCGACGCTATAAAGCTACCTCTGAGTAGTAACAATATGTTAGTGCACTTTGTTCGGTGAATGAGAGAGCCAGCAGCCTAACTTTCTAAAGGGTTTTTGTGTGTGGTGAGTTTTGGTAATGACTTTAATCAGCGGCGGCCTTACCCATTGCGAGGCTTCGGGCGGCAGGTCTTTGCGAGGCCCCGGGCGGCAGGTCTTTGCGAGGCCCTTTGTCCTTCGTGAAAAGTATGAGATACGAAAGTAGGTCTGGTTGTTTGGTTTAGGGATTTGTCATGTTTGATGAAAAATACTAAAGTTGTACAAATAAATAAAATTTAAGTTTTATAATATTGAAAACAAAGTGAAAAATATAATTAATAAGTAAAAATGTAATTTAAAATCTATATTTTTTTTAAATTTGCTTGGGTTGTTGCGTGAGGCCGCTGTAAGCGCGAGGCCCCTGTAAGCGCGAGGCCCCGGGCGATTGCCCTGTTCGCCACCCCCTAAGGCCGCCACTGACTTTAATATCACCGAAACTTATTGCTCACATTCACACTTTCTTCACGGTAGGCAGCGGACTAGCAAAGGTAGGAGCGGCGCTATTACTTTTCATCAGGTGCAAACAACAGCTCATTTGTCACACAGAAAAATAAAAAAGCCTATATCATTCCAAATTAATTTTACACGTCTTTATTCGTCGGTTATCGTTTGCCGAAGGTCAGTATACTAAACTAGACAGAATTTGATACATAAAACTCGATATCGTAGTAGCAAAGCGAATGCATGAATCACCATAATATTAAGAGCCCCGCAAACTGCAGACTTTCTATCGCCCGATAGTTTGGTCGGGTTGGGCTGTTAGTGCGCATACTGGGCCAACAAAACAGTTGGGTTGGACGTGAGTGCGCAGACTAGCCCAACAATTGGTTGACTCTTCTCGAACGATTATACTAGTTTGTGACAGACTGTTGAAGAGAACGGTTTCACAATGAAAATAAATACAGTATTATCCAGAAATGTTATCATTGCTCTTATACAACGGAGAAGGAAAGCCAAAAAGAGATTCCGAGAGTATTGGGTGCATCTCATACGCAGTGATAGATTAGTTAGTGAAAAATTTTAGACAATGCATTCCAAATTACTTGATTACCCGCAATTTTTTTTCCCTTTTATCGAATGAGTATAACCAGCTTTAATGAACTTGTCAAGCTCGGCCGAGTAACCAATCGGCAAGTGTGCGAACGGGGAAGAGCGCTGTACTGATCAAGCGGTCGGCCGATAGTTGGCCGATAGTTTAGTTTGAAGGCAATCGGGAATCCCATCAAACTGATCCATCGGCCGATTACTAATCGTTACAATTTGCACACTTGCATACATCTCCCTACTGATTAAGACGCCGACCAAACTATCGGCCGATAGAAAGTCTGCAGTTTGCGGGGGCTCTTAAACACTGTCGCTGTCGGCGACTTGATATTCAGTACAATAAGTGCAAATATTTTCGTCTCGATCTTACATATGCCGCGCTTGCTGTTAGCGCCAAAACAGTAATAATATTATAAAGAGATTCAAGAGCAGTGGCAGCATAAGATGCAAAAAACCCGATCTAGAATAAATAATTTAATATTAATTTAAAGAAGTTCAAATACAATAGCGTACAATAGCTATTATAAATAAAACTATTTTTACGGATTTTATCGCGTTTGTATATGATTTTTGATATCCCGACGTTTCAAATATTTTTCAGGGTGCCTGGTCACTGGATGACTAAGATATGTCCAACAGATCCCTGTTATTACCAGGATTTTTATCTTCCCACTACAGAATTAATTATTAAATTTTAACCCGCATTTGGAAACAAATCTATTGCCAGCACAAAAAGAAAATGTTTATATATGAAAAAATTATGTTGTTTTTCTCAATAATTATTTAAAAAAGATAATTGATGCTAATTCATTATAGCTACATTGATTAACAAAATTAATTAAAATATTTCTTTTGTAGTTCCGTGTGTTGATGGAGTAAGAATACAATTCACCACTCCCTTGCCCGAGGATGTCGTAAAATACTACTAAGGGAATATAATATGCAAAGAACACAGTATCTGTGCAAGAGAAGGCAAACTCGAGATGAAACCCTATACTAACATGCCTTGGCGGTCGGACACACTCGGCCGACATGCACTAACTGCTTTGACTGCAGCGACCTTTGCTTCCGCTGCGGTCAACCCGGGCATAAGGCGGCATCGTGCGCCGCCACTCTCCACTGCCCCGCGTGTGCCGCGGGCAATAGGCCCGCCAAGCACCGCATAGGGGGAAAGGAGTGCAAACCCCCGGCTTCGGCCCCAAAGGGGCGGAGCGGCCCGACGACCCCGGCCGCTCTCGTCCCTAGCGCGACCCGATCGCCCGCCAGCGCGGAGGAGGTGATGGATACGGCCCACTAATGGCGACCGAATCCTACCACCTCCTGCAGGCTAACCTCAACCACGCCGCCGAGGCACAGGACGTTTTCCTGCAAGCCATGGCGGAGTGGTTGATCGGTTGATCAGCCGTAGCCGCGGAGCCGTACGTGTTGCCTGACCGGCCCAATTGGCTGGGCAGCAGTGACGGCTCTGTGGCAATCGTCGCCTCCACGTCGTGGCATTCCCCGCCCTTGTTGCTCAAGGACAGGGGCGATGGGTATGTCGCGGCGGAATGGGGAGAGGTTACGCTATTTGGTGTTTACTTCTCCCCTAACAGGAGCGCGACGGATTTCGGGGCCTTCCTCACTATCCTGGGGGCCTCGATACGGCGACTGGCACCGCGCCAAGTCTTCGTTCTAGGGGACTACAACGCCAAGTCCACGGCGTGGGGGTCCCCCAGGACGAATGACGGCGGGCGGGCGGTCGAAGAGTGGGCGGCGGCACTGGGCCTCTGTTTGCTGAACAGGGGCTCGGTGCAAACGTGCGTGCTGCAGCAGGGCGGGTCGATAGTGGACTTATCGTTCGCTAGCCCTAATGTCGCAGCACGTGTGAGGAGCTGGTGCGTCCAGGAGGAGGTTGAGACCCTATCCGACCACCGATACATCCGGATAGAGGTCTCTCGGACTCTCCTGCAGCCCAGCAGGGGTCACACGGCGGACGGAGCTCCCGCGTTTCCGCGGTGGGCTGTGGGCCGATTGGATCGGGACCTGTTGGCGGAGGCAGCCATCGTTCAGTCGTGGCTGTCCTCACCGCCCCAGGCGGACGGGGTGGATGCTGAGGCTGGCCGCATCCGCTGTGCGTTAACGCAGATCTGCGATGCGGCCATGCCCCGTGTGCGGCGTCTGCCCCCGAAGAGTGCGGTCCCCTGGTGGTCCCGAGAGTTGGCGGACCTTCGGGCCGCGTGCATACGTGCCCGAAGGTCTTACACCCGCAGCCGAGCGCGTCAGCGCGACGCTGAGCGGGAGGGCCAGCTGTACGAAGCTTACCGCAGTGCGCGGTGTGCCTTCAGGCTGGCTGTCCGTACCGCCAAGGACGTCAGTCGGCGGGAGATGCTGGACAGTCTCGAGCGTGACCCCTGGGGTCGCCTCTACCTCGCGGCGCTGAATAAGCTCCGCGGGCGCCCCCCCCCCCCCCTCACCGAGACTCTCCAGCCCAGCCTCCTCACCAGAGTTGTCGAGGACCTCTTTCCACGGCGGGCGGAGCACACGCCCCCGGTCATGGCTTTGCCGGACAGCAACCGGGAGGCCAACGACGAGAGTGTTCCGCCCATCACGGAGCCGGAGATGGGGGTGGCGGTGGCGCGTATGCGAGCCAAATCCACCGCCCCCGGGCCCGACGGTATACCCAACCGTGTGTTGGCCCTGGTCCTCGAGCACCTGGGACCACGCCTCAGGGGACTATTTGACGCTTGTTTGGCGTCCGGGCAGTTCCCTGGGTTCTGGAAAGGAGGGGAGGCTGGTTCTCCTGCCGAAGCCGGGACGGTCTCCCGAGTCGGCCTCGGCCTACAGGCCCATCGTGCTGCTCGATGACACGGGCAAGCTTCTGGAGAGGGTATTGGCTGCCCGCATCGAGCGGCACCTCGTCGGGGTTGGGCCCGATCTATCGGACGCCCAGTTTGGTTTTCGGAGAGGGCGTTCGACGATCGCGGCCCTACTGCGCCTGAAGGCCGTGGTAGCAGAGGCCGTCACCGGCGGAGGAGTCCTGTTGGCGGTGTCCCTGAACATCGCCAACGCCTTCAACAGTCTGCCATTCAGCTGCATCAGGGAGGGGCTGAGGTATCACGGGGTGCCCGTGTACCTCAGGCGGCTGGTGGCAGACTACTTGAAGGGGCGCAGCGTCCTCTGCGTTGACCGAGTAAGGGACGTTGTGTTAACGCCCATGACGTGCGGTGTCCCACAGGGGGGGGGTCGGTTCTGGGTCCGACCCTGTGGAACATCGGCTACGACTGGGCGTTGAGAGGAAGCCTCCCACCCGGGCTGGGCGTAATTTGCTACGCCGACGATACACTCGTCACAGCCCGGGGTGGGACGCTAGAGGAGGCGGCACGCCTGGCAACTCTCGGCACCGAGGAGATTGTCAGGCGAATCGAAGCGCTGGGGTTGAGGGTAGCCCTGGAAAAGACGGAGGCCCTTTTGTTCCATGGCATCCGTACCGCCGGGCCTCCCGCCGGCGCTTCGATCACCGTAAAGTCGGTCACCATCAGCATCCAGGCCCACATGAAGTACTTGGGCCTGGTGCTCGACGGGCATTTCTGGTTCCGGGAGCATCTCCATCGACTTGTTCCCCGGCTTGTCGGCGCGGCGTCCGCCCTTTCGCGGCTGATGCCAAATGTGGGCGGACCCAGCGCTACGTGCCGACAGCTGTACGTGGGGGTGATCCGGTCGATGGCCCTGTACGGCGCACCGGTGTGGGCGGGGTCCCTGACCGTCCGTCTTAGGGCCCTCCTGTGGCGACCACAGAGGGTCATGGCGATCAGGGCCATACGGGGTTACCGCACTGTGGCGACGGAGGCAGCGTGCCTCCTGGCCGGAACTCCCCCGTGGGACCTGGAGGCGGAGATGCTCGCCGACATTTAGCGGCGGGTGTCGGAGACGCGCGCCCGCGGCGGCATGGTCTCCATCAAAGAGATCACCGCCTGGCGGGTCGAAGCCCGCCGAGAAGTCATTGCCCGTTGGGCAGTCCGGCTGGAGAGTCCTCGGTACGATGTCAGGACCGTCGAGGCCCTCCGGCCGGTGCTGATGGAGTGGTTGGAGCGGACGCACGGGGTGCTTTCCTTCCGACTGGTGCAGGTGCTGACGAGGCACGGTTGCTTCGGGAAGTACCTGCACAAGATTGTCAGGAGGGAGAGCACACCGTCCTGCCACCACTGCAGTTGCGACGAGGACACGGCGCAGCACACGCTCGAGGAGTGTGCTGCATGGGAGGGGGATCGCCGTGAACTCGTCGCAATTATCGGTGCCGACCTGGCGCTGCCGACCATCGCCAGGGAGATGCTCGTCAGCGTCAGGAACTGGGACGCGGTCGCCGCCTTCTGTGAGGCCGTAATCTCACGGAAGGAGGCGGCGGATCGTGTACGAGTAGAGCTCCTATTTGGCGACACGTTCCGCCGCCGGCGACTCAGGCGGCGCAGGCGCGAGTATCTGCGCCTAATGCCGCCCTAGCCGTGGCCTCGGGTGATCGGACCGGGGAATTGTCCATCACCCGCAGAGAGGCTGACCGCGCGACGGCGACCGATGTCCCAGGACGTCGAGAAGTGAGGTTACCCGAAGGGGTATTCCGTTGGGCCGACCACTGACGACAAGTCACATCTGCTCCGGTGGTCGGCCCAACAACGAGGTGACGTGGGTACGGGTGAGTTATGGGCCCGCGCGCCGTCCTTTCATCGCCCCGGACGCACTGGACCGCGCGTGCGCTTACCATAGCCCAACCATAAAAAAAAAAAAAAAAAAAAAATACTAACATGCCTGACCAGCGTGGTATAGTAGGTCTCTTTCCCTCTTAATGGGCAGAAGGCTTAGGCCCAGCAATGGGACGGGTACGAGCCGAGACCAAATTAATAGTACTTATTGAATTATGACGATTTATTAATTTGAACCTAACAAATCTAATATAGGTACCACCACCGTATCGGAAGATGACCATACTGAGAAAGATCCAGCAAGACAACACAGAGGGCATGATACTAAATTAATTAATAACTAATTCTGTAGCGTGTAAATATAAACCTCTGTTATAAGGATGACTTTTGGACGTGAGACATCTTAGTTCTTCCGTGATCCTGAAAGCTAAAAAGTGCTCGAAACTTCGGGCAATCAAGAATTAAATACAAACGTAATAAAATCTGTCTAAATAGTTTTATTTATAATGTGTAAATACTCGCGTAAACATCAGAAATCATTATACAATAGTCATTTGAGAATAGAATTGAAAATTAAAATCTAATTTAAAAGTTAGAGGTTTAAATATTCACATTTTTGTAAGAGGTTTAACGCAAGTTGAAATAAATACATAATCAAAATGTATGAAATCTAAATAAAATGAAACTTGCACATGGATTCAAGAGTTTAAATAAATTTGATATACCAAGACCAATAAATAAAATTGAAGTGTCTGTTTGTAACGTAAAAATAATAGGCTTTTTTCATGCTCACACGGTTATTTGCACTATACATATGCCTACCTAAAATACACTTTATATTTTTTTTATCTGTCTATCTGTCTGTTTGTGCCGGGTAATCTTCAAAACGACTGGACCGATTTCAAAAGTTCTTTCACCAATGGAAAGCTATAATATCAGGGAGTAACCTAGGCTATATTTTATCCTGGTATTCCCACGGGAACGGGAACTACGCAGGAAAGACGACTGAAACCGAAGCGAAGCGAGAGCGGGTTGCTAGTTATAAATAAAATTATTTTACGGATTTTACCACATTTGTATTTGATTTTTGATTACCCGACGTTTCAAACACTTTACAGGTCATGGTCACGGGCAGACTGTCAAAAAACAAATACAAACGTGATAAAATCCGGCAAAAACTTTGATTTACAATGTGTACCTAATACTCGCCTAAACATCAGAAATATGATATTAGTTGATTCATTCAATATTTGATTTATAGGATCCCTTTTTATATAATGCTAAATACAAAAAATATATTATTTAAAATTGGACTATACGGTAACAAACAATAAAAATTCTAAAAATCAGTATGTATAGACACTAGGGTGGTTCATTTCCGTAAATATTTTTTTTTTCGTTGCTCATGCAAAATATTAATCTACATATAGAAAAAATAATTCTCACCAAGTTTGAGCTTTTAATATTAATTGTAAGTACTTACAATTTAAATTTAAAGTTTTACCATTCAAAATGTATGTAAAAAAAATTTTTATTTTTTCAAATTTCTAATGCTTACCTGGCTTTTACAATATTGTAAATCGGTTTGATGGAACTTGTGGGGAATTTCACGCTCTTCAAAATATTTGTTATAATATAATTATATTTTCCGGTATAAAAATAGCTGTAAATTCATTAAATATTGGTCGGATAACTTTTTTTATGAGTCAGTTCTTTTTTTCTTCCTACTTTTGGTGGTTTTGCTCGAAAAATTAAAAGAAAATATATTTTTTTCAAAAACTGTACTTTGACGACTCCTACTGGTGAACCAGTGCGAGTTACACAAAAAAGTACCAAGACTATTTTTTTTTTACGAAGACGTTGGTCAACTTTATGTGGCGTTCCTACACTGCCCCCTCCGATATTTGGTCCCCACTCGAGGCACTTTCTTTCCCAGCGGTTGTTTCATCGGGCGATGTGCCCTGTTCATTGTCACTTCCGCGTGCTAATTGTTCAGAACATTATAAATAAAGTGAACTTCGTTCTATAATTCGATTCCTATATTTCCCTGATCTCTGTTCACCTGAAACTGAAAAGCCGTTTTAGTTTATTGAAATTCCTTACACGTAATATAAAGTTGTCAAGAAAGGACTGCGATCTAATTGATCTAATATTACTAAGAAAGGATTTTTTTGGAATTTTCTCTCCTAAGAAAGTAATAAATTCTGTTTGTTCAAATTGGGCCAAAATAACTTTAAAAGATGCCGTTACATACTAATATACTAACATACATACGTCTGAAGCTAATAAAAGCGTATTAAAATAGATAAATGCAAGTTTGTATGAAACTCCATCAGTTTTGAAAAGGACGGTCAAATTTTGTATTTCTTTTTTTTTATAATTAAAGACAAGACTACACTAAGGAAATAATCCTTATATTGCGGGGCACTTTACGACCGTATAATTAACGGGCACAAATTACAGCCAGACCAATTTGTAATTGTAAATTGATAGTGTACACTGTACCCATGCAGTAAAAGAAACGAATCCCAAATAGCGTTGCTATTCATTCCTACTCCCTCGCACATTATTTCTTTCTTTACTCACACACGTCGGTACTGTACAGAAATAAATAATCAGATTAATTCTCTTACCTACTCTTTCTAAATTCATTGTTCAATTACTATTTGTTCTTAATTTTCTTATTCGTTATTGATGTCCGTTGTTATTTATTGTTAATATATTGATTTGTTTTTAATATAATTAATTTCTTTCTTTATTTTAATAATGCAATGGCATAACAACATTTAAAATAATATATGTATAACGTATTCCGTGTGGTGTCAGAGTAAGAATACAATTCACTACTCCCTATCTTGCCCGTGGGTGTCGTAAAAGACGACTAAGGGATATAATATACATAAAACGTCTATCTAAGGGAAGGAAAACTCGAAACAAAACCCTATACCAACACGTCTGACCAGCGTATACCACGCTGGTCAGAGTAGGTCAATTTCTTTCCCATAGTGGAGGAGGCCCGAGCCTGGCAGTGGATGGGGCATGCGGCTGTGATGATGATTCTTACTGCGTCACCACACGGAAAATAGTATTACATTACGTAAAATAAAATATAAGTATTAATGTAGTATTAATATAACACATAGGACACTAAAATATTGAATAACATATAAAGCGCCAAATAAAAATTTCATATTCCTGACAAACCCGTGCAAACCACGTTAGTACCATAGACAAAAAACTAATTTCTGTGGTTAAAACCTATTTTCTCTATGGTAAGAACAAAGGTTACAAATATAGGTAAGTATAATGCTTAAATATTTTTTCTATCCGCACCTACCTATTACCTATTATATTCAAATCTATTCACAAACCCATTTATTATGAAACATAAACATTCTGGGCGTGCCACGAAAGCATAATTTTTGGATTTAATGTTTTTTGCCAAAATTTATGTCTTTCTACTTAAATAATGTATCAAATTCAAGACAACATTTCAATATTATATATAATTAATTTAAATTCTGTGTTAGAGTGTTGAATGACCACGCATTTAACGAATAACATAAGGTAAAGTTTGTCAAACAAGTAAAAGAGATTGCCAGTTTCCGATTTAAGGATGTTCGTTTATAACTGTTTTTCTTGTTCAATAAATAAATGACCAACGACGGATGTCAGGCATTTATTTATATGTTTATACAAACACGTTAAAGTACTATTTTTTTTTTTTTTTTTTTTTTTTTTTTATATATTCACGCCTTTTTCCCATAGGGGTAGGCAGAGTCCACTGCCCTCCACCTGCTACGATCTTTGACATATTCAGCGTAGCAGAGCGGTTCTCTGTGGGCCACTTTTCGCCCCCGACGGAAACGAGACGTGACGTGTCGCGAACCACATCGCCGCCATTCGTACAGTTTTTTTTTTTTTTTTTTTAAATTTTTTGAAACTCATTGCGTTTCCGCGAGAAATACATACACATATAATTAACGGACACAAATTACATCCAGTACTATTCCTTAAATTATTAGGTTTATAAGTACCTTACATAGCATTTTTATATTGACCCCAACACTCATTACACGAAAATAGCGCCATCTATAACGTCAAAATATGTTTTCAAAATGACGCGTATCCGGTATTCTAGTTGCCTCCATTTTGGACGCTCTTCTCTTGTCTATAATTTCGAATAGATTGTCTTTATGGCCATGGTCCGTAGATAAGTTTTACTCTTTGGATACCTTATTGTGGTCTCTGCTTACTATCTGTCAAAACAATGTATTTCTATAGTGTTTTTAATATTTTTTCCAGGTTTTACTGGATGGTTAATTATGAACGTTCATTAAAATGGATACGTGGGCCGATCTATGTCGGAGCTGTTTATCTGCCAATTGCCAAGTGTCATTGTTAGATACAGAACAAAATGTTAATGAAACATTTCGAGAGATAACTACTATTCAAGTACGTAATAAATCAATTATAAATCTGTAAAGTAGGCCACAAGATGCAAAGTGCGTAATTTATAGCTTAGAATAGTGTCGTGAAATTATATCACTTGAGAATTATTGACATGGAACATAACCTCCTTTGTAATTGAAAAACGCCGCGAATTTATGACATAAGTCACTAAAAGCTCGTCAGAATTTAAAATAAATTGCAGTTGAACGTCGAGTTATACTAGTTTAAATTTCTGCAATAAAAACATTACTTATTCAAAAGTCTAATACAAGTAAAAGTGAGTTAATATATTAATGTACGAAGCATAATTTCTACATCGTACCGTTTGTGTTTGTTATACTAAAACTAGTGCATACTACCAATACATAATGCATTGAAATTGTAAATTTTGTATCTATATATTTTCTATTACCTATCTTAGTCCAAATATGCCCATTATTGGCTTCAAAACTAATCCACAATGAGAAGGAACTTAGTATAACAGAATACTAATGACAAGTTAACATAGAGTTTTACTTAGTTTTCTTTTTCTTGCTATGTTATATGCTTAGATTCTTGATCATCACTGCACAGAAATTGTCTTGTTAAATTACATATTTAGTCCATCACTAAGTAAACAAGGCGTAAGCTTTTATAAATCATAAAATATATTAAAATTATCATAATCATAATGACGAACAAATGTAAGTAAAATAGCTAGTATAATTACAAACCCTTATCCCAAATATTATTAATTCACCACAGTGTATCAGCTTTTTTTAGCTATCATCATTGACTTTACTATACCAAGCTGGTCAGACAGATTGGTATAAGGTTTTGTTTCCAGTTTTCCTTCTTGTATAGATGTTATATGCATAATATATACTTTAGTCATCTTTTACAGCATTCACGAGCAAGATAGGGAGTGGTGAATTGTATTCTTATTCCATCACCATACAGAAGCTAGCTACAGTAAAGAAATATAGAAAACATTATTATATATTAATCTTTGTTGTGTGCTGTATGTTGGGGATTACAAATATTAACAACCCTCACATTGCTTGTGGGTGTTATAAAATATGACTAAAAGTTTACATCCACCTGAGCGAACTGTATGTCTACTCCTGGACAACAATTACACTGCCAAGGAAGGTTGCCGTTGGGCAGGGGCTGGTCATAAAACTTCCAGAACTTTAGCAATATTTATGATGGAAACAGAGTACATATTGCATCGCTCTGAGTAATTGGAATGAAAGCAGGATGATGATCATATATTTATCTTTATGCCTCTCAACATACAACAATATCTACCTTATTAAGATTCCTAGATTCATATTCAGATAGAAAAAGATATTTTATAAACCAGACGAAATTTTCTAGGAATGTACCCTTGCTACTATGTTAGTAGCAAGGGTACATTCCTAGAAAATTTATCAAAAACAGTGTCATTGCCAACTCACCTACTTACACAGAGATAGATAAACTGATGAAAACATGAACCCATTTCAAATAATTAGGATAAGAGAAATATGATGATAGTGATTGTTATAAAAGGTGATCTAAATTAATGAAGACAATTGTTATGAAAGACCTTTACAATGATCACCAAACAAGTATACCTGCAGTGAATATCTACTTTCTAGATGATGGTTGTCCTGAGTTTCTGTTCAGGGCCTTCCATCCATTTACACCTTTTATTCAGAAGATACATAGTCATAAATCAGATCTCAATTTGAACCTTAGCTTTAAAATTATATAACTTAACACTAGATTATGTTCTTTTTTTAGATTACCCAATTTTTCAAATACATTTTAGTGTTCATGGTCACATGAGGACTAATGTGTCCCACATCCAACAAGTAGTTTTTATAAATAAGCAATATGTATGAGAGAAAATATTTATCAAGCACTAACTTTTGAGATATAACTTCATATATCATATTATAAAGGCTGTAACGTTATATTTACAGGTAAAAGAAGATGATGGTTTACCCCAGAAGCTGTGTAATGATTGTTATAGTGTCATGATATCAGCTCACCAGTTCCGAATGCAGTGTATAAAAATGGATAAAGATTTGAAATTGCAACTTTGTAGCTTAATAAATCAAGACCGAGATGATGATAATAATATCAATGAATCTATTATACATTTTAATTCAGATATGTGCGATGATGATGATGATATTGGCAATGATCCTGAAAAACAATTGGAAGCTATTATTAAACAAGAACCTGTGGACAGTGATGATGATTGCTATTATGTATTAGTCATAGATGATCCAAAAGACAAGACACTAAAGACTGAAGATGTACCTGATAATCCAATACATATTGCTGACATCAAAGTTGAAAATGAACAACCAATTACACATAAGCCAGTAGATTCAATATTTGAAGATACAATAGATGCATTCTTGATGTCTAATACAAAGGTTCCAGCTAATGTACCAGCTACTATTCTAGAAAATGAAGAAGAAAGCCAAGATAATGAGGAGCTAGAAGGTGTTATGAACATTGATGAAACACCAGAAACTACTAATGAACATCAAACATTAGAACAAATTGTTAATTCACAGGACACACAGCTAATTGAAACAATATCTGCTGATTCCCTCAAAAATATACCTAATAAAAATATAATTAAAATACTGACAACTACAGACTCTAATGGTACTATTCTACTAAAAGGTACAGATGGAGGAATCCAGTACTTAACTGATACACAATTAGTGACAACTGAGGAGGAAGATGATGATAATATGTCCCAAGAAGTTATTCTTTGTGAAGGAGATGAAGCCTCTCAATTTCAAATTCTGAAATATGATGGTTCAGAATTAGTTATAGAATATGCGGATGAGGGTAATATAGCTACTGTGTTACAGCAAGAAGATGGGACCTTCTTGTGTGATTGTGGTGAACAGTTTGAAGATTTAGGTGACTATGAAAAGCATCAGTATAAACACAATCCTGCTGGTGAACACTTATGTAATTTATGTGGCAAAGGTTTTGAATCGGATGAGATTTTAACAGGACATATGTTGCTTCACAGTAGCACTGGACTTTTACTTAACTGTCCATTTTGTAATCAAATTATAAGAAGAAATGCTTTAACACAACATATTAAATATGGTCACAATAATATTAAACCACGTTGTAATATTTGTTTGAAAACATTCGCCAATCCAAATAATCTGAAAAGACACATGATGATCCATAGTGGTATTAGAGAGTTTGAGTGCGATATCTGTTTCAAACGTTTCCATCAGAAAATAACTATGCAGACACACAGATTAACTCATATGCAACCACATGCATGCAATCAATGTGAGCAATCATTTCAAAGCAAAACAGCTTTGACCGCTCACAAAGAATCAGATGAATGTACTAAATCAAAAGTTATTAAAGTTAAAGAAGAATTAATGAAAACTGTAAAACAAGAAATAACAACAAATCTCGGTAAACTTTTAGGTTACGCTTGTTCATTATGCAAAAAGATGTTTTCAGTGGAATCCGCATTGGAGCAACACGTTGAAAGCACTCATATTGTTGATCCAGCTGAATTATTTTGTTCCGAATGCGGGGAAGTGTTACCAAGTAAGAAAGACATGCAAGCGCATATTTTAACACATAAAAATTTTAAAAATAAGAATGCTAAGCGTTTCGAATGCAGTATTTGCGGTAAAGGATGTTCGAGTCAGGCTATGTTGTTAATGCATGAGCGTGTTCACACGAATGAGAGACCGTTTCCTTGCCAATTGTGTTCATTACGATTTAAAACCAAAACTCACTTACGTACACATCAATTGACTCACACTCGTGAAAAAAAGTTTGGTTGTTCGGTGTGTATGAAGTTTTTTGCTCTAAAGGGTAATTTAGTTGTTCATTTAAGAACACATACCGGGGAAAGACCATATGTTTGCTCTTTATGTGGAGAAGCATTTATAGATTCTAAGTATTTGAAAAAGCATAAACTAAAGAAGCATGCCATAGACAATGTTCCATGGAATCAATATTGAGGCATAGAGAACTATGATGAAAGTTGTTAGATTCATATAAAATATGATGCAAGTTGTTAGATTTCTGTATAATATAATGCTAGTTAGTAGATTTAAATAGTGAGAATGAATAGTATGATTTGTTTAAATTTGCCTAGCCATAGCCTTCTAATTTGGTGTTATAATCAAAGTAGCATTTGAACAAAAGTGGTAAATCTTCTATTTACTGTAATTATACATGCAAGATATTAAATTTTGTAATTAACTCCATTTTTCACCATAATTAATTTAGTGTAATGTCAGGTTTTTCCTTGTGATCAAAACTTGTTTTGTAATAAGGAAAAAACACTGAAATTTCACTAAATTAATTGAATTCAATCTGCAAATTTAATAAAAACTGAAAATGTACTAAAAAACAGACTGCACAGATAATATAATGGTTTAATTTTGGACACCAGTACAGTGTTTTAAAAGTTCATTTTCTAGGCAGGGAGAATAATTCTTTCCAGGATCCACAAATGCTAGTTCTCGGCCCTGCTTATTAATTGCCAGTTTGCAAATGGCCTCTTCTGTACAAGGCTTTAGTTCTGCTTCAATCCCCTGTCCTTAATAGGTTTAGGATGTTCATTGAATAAAAAATATCTTTACAGAATTTTAAATCCTTTTAGTGTGACTAGGCTGGTATAGTAAGTAGGTCAGTTTCCCTCCTATTGGGGAGGAGACTCCAAGCGGTGGGATATGTATGAGCTGAGACAAGACGTAATTATGTTACAGGACTAACTGGATATTTGACTATTATCGAAATATTAAATTATTACTATTATTTTTATAAAACATGTACAGTGGATTTCATTTATAACGACCTCGGTTATAGCGACGTCGAACTTACGTCCCTAGAATTTAAAGCATCCTTTTGTAGTAAATACATTCGGCAATAGCGACTCCGGATATAACGCCGAATTCGGGTATACCGACTTGTTTATTTGAATTATTTGGGACAGATTCCTAGAAATTGCTTGCGTATGTTGCTACTGAGCCAGCAAAGATTCATTCATAAGCTTTAATTATTAAGCTTTTTGTCCTTTATTCACATTTGCAGAAGGTGAAATGCTTTGTTAGTGTGTAGAGTTATCCTTTGTTTACATTCGCAGATGGTCAAATGCTTTGTTTGTGTGTAGGGTTACTTAGCATGTGCACGAAGTTAAAATTATGAATCAGTTACGTAGCCAATTTCCAGTGAGTGAACAGTGTTTCTTAAACTTGTGAACATGGTTCCTAGACGTACATTTACTGTTAAAAAAAAAGTGTTAATATAATTATTTCGGATATAGAGACCTCCGGATATAGCGACGACATCAAAGTGGTCCCTCCGCTGTCGTTATAACGGAAATCCACTGTAATTGTAAAAAAATTGTGCAATAATAATTAAAATAATATATACACATTATTACAATTTTTTGAAGTTGATCCATGCTATGTTTTATCCCTTTCTTGTACAACAGTATTTATTTAGGGCAGATACAGATTAGTACACATTGCGAAGTTGACGTCACATTATTTGCATTGCTGTCTCTGTCTAATTAATAAAATCGAAAAACAGATTAGTACACACTACAATGCTGACGTCACATTGTTCGTATTGCTGTCTCTGTCTAATTAATAAAATCGAAAAGCTGCAATTACACATTGCAATGCTGATGTCACATTGTTTGTATTGCTGTTTCTGTCTAATTAATTAAATCGAAAAGCAGATTAGTACACATTACAATGCTGACGTCACATTAATTGTATTGCTTTCTCTGTCTAATTTATAAAATCGAAAAGCCTGTATGTAATCAAAACCATACTACATGGACTTTTTGGCTCCTATATGTCCCACTGCTGAGCTCGAGCCTCCTCCGCAATAAGAGGGATACTGATCAGACGGGTTGGTATAGGGTTCTATTTAAAGTTTACCTTCTCTTGCATAGACGTTATATGCATATTGTATCCCTTAGTCGTTTTTTACGACATCCACAGATAAGAAAAAGGAGTGGTGAATTGTATTCTTACTCCGTCACCACATGGATATATATTTAAACAAAATTGTGTCTTATTTTGTACATGAATGGTCACGTTCCCTAACTAGCTCAATATGAAAAGTTGTTTTCAAGTCAATGTAGTTCTTAAGTCTATGTATATACCATAAAAAAAGTAGTCAACATCCCTTATGTAAATATGCTGAGTATTATATTTCATTCATTTGTATCTTTTAAATACTCAAAGTATAGATTCTTTTTAAGAAAAACACTCGACTATTATCTTTATCTTGTATATTTAAACAATTATTACCATCTTATTATAAGAACTGAATGTGCAGTATTTTTATTTAATTTGTTTTAGTTAAATTTGGTGAATAGTGGCATCTCTATAACTCGAATTTCACACGCTTTATTTCGAAACATTTAGACTTTGTAACTCGAACAATGTTATTTTCCTGAAAAGTGCCCATGTGACACAACAGATGTTCTGTTCAAATCTAAAAAAACAAGGCATTCTCCTACGCAGCTACACCTACCGGGTCCAATTATTAATCTAAACCGTTGTCGAATTCACTGAAGCACACAAAAAAATTATCTAATCAATCCAGCCGTTTAAGAGCACTTCAATCATATAGACACGGACAGGAATCATATAAAGCAAAATATGTATGTACCACTGAAAACCATAAATCCAATTTACTTCAAATTTTGCATGAATACTTTTTTTTTGGAATCTGCATTCCAAAAAAAGTGCACGTGCACTAAATACGGGATTTTACTAATATGCTATGCAAAATATTTTTTATGTCATCATAGCAAATGATTCCTTAGTACCCTATGCCGATTCCATACCTTAGTAGCCTTTGCCGAAATAGCGATTATTAAATATTCAATTATAATACACTGGACCCGCGGTAATCCGGCCCCTATCTAGTTCGGTACCCCTTGTAATCCGACATGTTCAGTATTATTATATTATATATTTATATATATTTTTTCGTGAATCTTTGCTAATGTAAGTTACACATGATTGAACAGGTTACAACTTGTATGTTTTGCTTGAATTTGACTACAATGACATGTAATAGTGATACGGCCTAACGTGCGTTCATAATTTAGTTTTTTATTGTATATTACACAAACATACCTGTCGGATTACAAGGTACTCTTTTCTAAAAAAGTCCAGACTATAAGGGGTCTTAGGCAGTACTCTATCTATAATCCGACAAATTCGATAGTCCGACACTCAGTGGCGGCCTTAGGGGGTGGCGAACAGGACAACCGCCCTGTTCGCCACCCCCGGGGCCTCGCTCTTGCAGGGGCCTCGCGCACAACCCGAGCAAATTAAAAAAAAAGCTTTTTACATTACTAATACAGGATGTATCAGGTTATGAGGCAACTGTTAGAGTATGTTGTAGTTTAACGGTCATAGATCATAATTAGAATGTATATTACACAAAAAACAATATAACATAAAAGTTATAATGATTTCAAAAATGTGTGTCTAAAAGTCGATGCCTTATATGTTACATATTATGTAGGCATGTACAGACAATACATGTAGGCATGTAAAGCTTCGACAGGATTAATAGGTATGAATTGCGCAAACGCTTCAATGGTAACATAGGTCAATCAGCTGATTTAAAGCGAAGTTTGTTACTTAAAGTCTCACGAATCTAATCGACAGCACAAAGATTGCATGTTGAAATGGATTAATTTAGAGACTGGTTTAAAAGCTGTTCCACTATTGACTCGTTGACACAGTCACAAATTGAACAAGAAAGGCAACGTTGGAAAGATATTTTAGAAAGATTGCTCGCAATTGTAAATTTTTTAGCATCTCACAATTTGGCTTTCAGGGGTCATAGAGAGAAGTTAACATCTGACTCAGATTCGAGTGAGACAAGCGGCAACTTTATAGATTTATTCAAGTTAATAGCCCCATTTGATCCTGTGTTGAGACTTCATCTGAAACAAGTAAAAGATAAGACCATTAATGACCACTATATCGGAAAAAATATTCAAAATGAGCTCATACAATTAATGGCAAGTCACGTGAAGTCTCAAATTGTTGAAAAAATAATAAATATTATTCGATTATTCTTGATTGTACTCGCGATGTTTCTCGTGTTGAGCAACTTTCAATTATTATAAGATTTTTTAATACTAATACAGCTGAAATTGAAGAAGATTTTATTGGTTTCTTAGCCGTCGAAAAAACTACAGCTGAGAGTTTGACTATATAATCACAGAATTAGAACAGTTTGGTATATCATTGCAAAATTGCAGAGGCCAAGGATATGATAACGGTGCCAATATGCATGGTGAAAAGAGTGCTGTCCAAAAACGTATTCTTGAAATTAATCCACTTACTTATTTTTTATCTTGTGGGAGTCATAGCTGGAACCTCATCCTAGGAGGAGATGCAGCATCGTCTGGTATCCAAGCAAAATCTTTTTTTGGTTTGCTACAAAGGTTGTACTCTCTTGTTTGCCGGCTCGAGTCAGGTGGGCTATTTTAAATGCTCATGTAAAATCGTTATTCGTATAACCACTTTCTGAAACTAGATGGGAGTGCAGGGTAGCATCGGTGAAAGCCGTTAAATACCAACTAAGCGATATATGTGATGCTTTAAAGGATTTAGCAAAAAATACAACAGATTGTCAGTTGGTCAGTGAATGCCATTCTATAAACAACGAAATAACTACCTATGAATTTGTAGTTTCACTTGTCATATGGTATGACATTCTTACAAAAATAAATATCATAAGTAAAATGTGGCAAAGCAAAAGCATGCACTTAGATGTTGCTATACAACATCTAGACGCATTCATAAATTGGCTCGATAATTATCGAGAAAATGGTTTTCAGTCGTCCCTTGTAACAGCGAGAGAAATAGCCGAGGAAAATGATATTGACGGACAATTCAAAGAAGTCAGAAGACGACGTAAAAAAAGGCATTTTGACTATGAAGGGGAAGATAAACCTCATGAATTTAATGCTGAAGAGATTTTCAAAATAAACTATTTTTATGTCATGGTCGACAAGTTCGCTGCCATCCTCGGTTTGAGGCACTTAAGCATCATGAGAGTATATTTGGTTTTATGTATAATATAAAAAGATTAAAGGAAATTAATGATAGTGAACTTTTAAAGCAATGCAGCGACTTGCAAATATCTATGACAGTAGGAGGATTATGTGATATTGATGGACATGAATTGTACGAAGAACTAAATATCACATATATCCGTGTGTATGAAGAAAACGGCGACATTATCTCGGTGCTGAAATATATAATAGAAAAAAAATTAACTGAAGTTTACCCCACTATCAAAATAGTCCTGAGAATTATTGCCACTATACCTATTACAGTTGCGTCTGCTGAAAGGAGTTTTTCGAGGCTTAAAATTATTTAAACCTATTTGAGGAATTCGATGACACAAGATCGGCTTTCAGCCCTTGCTATTTTTTCAATCGAAAACGATGTAGCTCATTCGATAGATTATTGTACTTTAATTAAAGATTTTAGTCTTAGGAAAAGCCGCAAACATCAATTTTAAAATTTATCAACTGTGTATTTGTTAATTTTCAATGTAAAATATTTTAAAACTTAAATTTTATTTATTTGTATAACTTCAGCATTTTCGTCAATCATGATAAATAGCAAAATTAAACAACCAGGCCTACTTTCGCACCATGTACTTTTCACGAAGGACACGGGGCCTCAGAAAGACTTGCCGCCCGGAGCCTCGCAATGGGTAAGGCCGCCGCTGCCGACACTGCTGTGCAAAAAGTTTATCGGATTACCGGGGGTCCACTGTATTCGGATTTGTTTTGCAATGACATTAGAACATTTCGTAAAAATGGGGCAAATGAATTCCTTTTGAGAGCTTGCATTGCGTGCTCTGAGAGTTGTAGGTACCCATGACGCACTCTCTCATCCTACCTTTCTCTTATGTGCCGCAATGGTAATTGGGCGAGTCAGCTGTCACAATCTGAAAGGAATGTTCGGTGATCCTAATCTATTTTTGGCATGGAGGACACCATGTAGCCGACTCAGTTGTTCCTATGGGGCCGTGGGGTGTCCCTCGCCTAAGGTCGCCCCTGGTTCGCGGTCACGTGGTGTCCCATGGGACCGCGAACCAGGGGCGACTTTACGTAAACTAAGGTCACAAATTACTTTTCTTCTGTATTTTACTACGTGATTCACCACATTTTAAAGCTCCTAAAGCAAAAAAAAATTATCATTAATATTTTAGAAACAAGCCATTTTATGCTGGCTCCATAAACTAGATAAGTGAGGCCCACATGCTTACCCCCATGGCATTCAACATGTTAAATATTTTTATTTAATTTATTATTATTATATTATTAACTTCTATATCTCAAACTACTTTTTAAGTCGAAAACTGGTTAAGTTGATTGCCTCTAACATTCGAGTTATTGAGATTCCACTGTATTGGACTTACATACGTGTTTGAATCTATGTGCGTTGTTAAATTAACGAAGTATGTTATGTTATTCATCAATTGAGTTATAAGTATATTAACCTGTAAATATAATTGTTAGATGTTAAATTGTGTTATTATAAATTTTGTGGTGTGGCAATGAAGTGTTTATGAAATAAAAGAATTATTTTTTTACTGATATAATGTTTTTCCGTGCGGCGACAGAGCAAGAATACATGCTACCCCCTATCTCGCATGTGGGTGTCGTAAAAGACGAATAAGGAAATATAGTATGTAAATATCATCTATGGAAGAGATGAAAAGCTCAAAAGAAAACCTTACACTAACACGGTATGGTATAAGTACGACAATTTCTCTTCGATTGTGGAGGTGGTCCGAGCACAATACGGGGGCTTATATGGGCTGAGGTGAGGGAATTAGGAATATAAGATATAGGTGACTCTGAGTTAAACTCAATATTATATCTCTAACTCGTATTTATTACAATAATTTAATTACAAGTGACCAAAAAAAAATATACAATGTCATCATCCTAGATTAGAATGGAATAGTACAATAACGATCATAATATTTATACGAAATAACTTAAAAATTTAAGGCCGAATGATACAAAATATACGTAATGATTAAATTTTGATATGTTAATCACATTTTATTCTGCATCGAGTTTAGAAAAAGAGAACTCGAAAAAGTTATCAATTACAGGCTCAGTTCTATTTATAATAATTGATTATTATAATTATCAATGTGTGAAGTTATTCATTATTGTATATTAATCAAATAGCAATCATAATTGTATATTACAAACATTGGTCCGTGTAGAACACTTTTACTGAGTCCATGTATACATTTTCTTTTTCAAGTTAACTTTTAATTCCTCGCTAGAGATAAATTCAGTGATTTCGTCATCACTACTAAACTTCACTCTTTCTTCTGCTTTGATACGATCATTTCGATTAACATGAGACATACCTTAAGAAATTTTCTGACCTCGACTTTCTGCACTATCTTCTGATATTGCTCATACACGCCTTTAACGTCGAAGGAAACATTAGGCGGGAAAATGGTAACTAACACCCCGTAGAACTTTTTCTTTTAAAAATATATTGGACGTACTCAATAAAGGTGTGGTAAATATTTTTCTAAATGTTTGACACAATCAATAAACAGCCTGTATAAAGACAAAATTCGGTCAAATTCAAGCGAGTCGATAGCTGCGTAAGTGACTTCAATTTTATCTTTGTCATCGTCGTTATTGATAACTACTTTCCTACTATTATTGACCAATTCTGTATAGAATGATTTGCTTGGTTCAATAGCGAAAAAGGGACGGAATGTCTTTTCACAAATTTGAAAGGGTTCTTCTCCAGTTTTGGATGTTTCCAAATCACCTTCAAAGTACATCAAGTGGACATAGTCATTCAGATGAACTTTTTCCTCAACTACATTGTCGCGCAACATTTCCTTGTGATTAAATTTCAGGTAATTGAGTTGGTACAAATTAAACGGCTTTTCAATTTCACTGACTAGAAAACCGTCAACAGTCTTGAAGATTCTATTCAACAAATAATAAACTTGATCCATTTGTTGTGGGATTTTCTTCAAAGTCATTACTTGACTAATTAACTCTCTTCGTTTTTCGATGGACTTTAAATCTAGGTTATAATTGAAGTACTTCAAAATTTCTATCATATAGTGCGCTACGCCATAATACCCTCTCAACCGTTCGTGCTTGAAATTTCGAGGATTGCTTTTAAAGATGCATGAGGACAATTCAACGCAGTACCACAACGCAGTTGGCAGTGTTGTGCTTTCTTGAGGATCTAGCGGAAGAGATGACAGTCCAATTTTACAAACTGTTTCATTGATACGTCGCATTGCGTATTTCTTAAACTGTTCAACGACATTTCTGTCCATCCACTCTTTGTTTTCACAGTTTTTCAGCAACACAAAGTAAAACAATCCAATGTTGTATTTAACCTTCTTGCAATCAAAATACGTCGCCGACAAAATGTAGTCGTTGTATTTATCAAACTCTTTGGTGTCTGTCAGCATAAGGCCGCCATGAAATGGCTTCCGTGTTCGCGGCTCAGTCTTCGTATTGTTTGCCAACAATTGTTTGTAAACATTCAAAGTATAAAAGTAACCGATAGACTCGCTCATTTCTTGATTGTTTAACAAAAACAATGGACACTCTATGGTTGATTTGAACTTGTTAAAACTAGCAGGTGACGCTTGCCTACAGGGTCCATGGAAAATTATTTTGCCCATCAAATTAAGCTTCGTTAGAATTACAACAGCAACTCCTTTTTCGTCGTCTAGAATGATGTCAGGGAACTCAATTTCTTGTTCAGGCGTGAACTTAACATCAACGATCTTCTCCTCGCCGTCGGACTTGTCAAATTCTGTGTCTAACTTCAAGGCGTCAAACGCGTAAGATTTTGCGTCACTGGTGATATAATTGATCAAAGTTGAAATGGACTTCTCAATCTCAACCTTATCTTCATAGATCGGCGCCGTGAGATTCTTGTACCAATCGGTGTTAACAAATTCGCGCAGAAATAAATTTCTATCTTTTGTTTCCAGGTTAACGTTGCTATTTCCACTATTTACTGATTTAGAAATCATCCGCGGCAATTCTTCAAACAATCGATTTCTTAGCTTCTTCAATTTGTCGATTTCTTGCAATGCTTTACAATAAGGTCTTGTTGGAATTTATTAATAAACTTCAACTTGATATAAGACTTTAACTCATGTTTCTCAACTGCAAAGTTCTCAATGTTGATTTTTTCATAGTCAAACTCCTGGGAAATCTCAGTGTCGTCATAAAGTTGGTTATTGCGATAAACCATACAACGGCTTTTGAAGAAGGACGTTGCTACTGAGAGGTCGATTCGTCCTAGTTTTTCGTTAAATGCATGGAAAACAACTGTTTCATAATCCACTCCTTCGTTTAATTCGAAACATTCGTCCACACTGTCACGACTAATCAAACCGTCCGTAATGATATACAACAATTTGATTTTATTATTTCCATCAGCGATATGCTCTTCTTTAAGATATTCGATAATTGTTTCGGGCTGTGTACCCATGGATTCATAATTCAATGTACGCTGTTCTGACATCGTCTTCGTCAACTTCCCAACAACAGTCGCCCCAGTGAACGTAAACAATTTTTGATCCCGTTGGGGGCTCTCCGGCAGCCAAATGGGCTTTTTTTTTATTGGGACTAATCCCACCACACATTCCCATCATTGTAACTCCTGTAAGCCAGGATCCACAATGGTCTCCATAAATGACACCGAGGTTTGACCCTCAGGCAGTCCCGGGATATGTTTTTAATTGTCTTGGGACCCGCAACAAATTTAATTAGAAAAGATTAAAGAGGAGGAGTTGGAAAGAGAGATTCCACTTCCCTCCTAGGCAAAGCGGGAGACAGGAAAACAAAATGACTAGTCAGCCAATAAGTAAAAAGGTGTACAGCTACGATAGCGCAGCAGTACGGCACCACGGATACAGAAGAGCTTAACGGGGCCTATATGTGAGCGTTAAGATTGATTGCTACAGTAGGTATGGCAGAAACGCATGAACGCACGGAAATTTTCTCGAGTTGCTACAAGGTCCGTATAGTATACTACCCCACAGGTGACTTGCAAACTGTTTAACATAAGGTTACGCTCGTTTCGCCAGAGATCGCACTCCCAGAGAATGTGATGTGCTGATTGTTCATACTCGTGGTCAGATGTGGAACATTGACATAATGGTGATGGTACGAGTTTAAAAGAAAATAATTTACTTTTAAAGTTGCCATGGCCAGTTAAAAATTGGGCCACGAAGTGGTCAACCTCCAGCCACACCTTCTCCAGGCGCTCCCGGATGCATGGAAAATAGATAAAGATGACGATCTTTCGATGATGAATCCCATCTTTCTTGCCATTCAGTTAAAAGTTCCTCATAGACAATGGATTGTTATTGCTAGATTGTTTGCACCACAATTTATTTATAGCAAGCCAAAAGGGCTTCCTTAATTTTTTCTACGTCATTTTTGAAGCGTTTCAGAGTTTTCAAGCCATTGCTATGATAATACTCAACTCCGCTGGTCGAACCCGAAAAATCTTTTGCGTAAATGAAGTAATTTACCATTTTCAGTGTTCGTCAACTTTTCCTCTACTACAAAGAAGCACTGTAGCGTCTCCTCATAACTGTTCACTGATTCCGTGTTAATAGAAATGGTATGCTACTCAACAAGTAATTTTCTCGATGACTTATCAACATACAGGACTGTAAACAAATTTCGACGCAGGTTGGAGATTCCTAAAAATAAAAACGTGTGTTAGAATTGTGCAAAGAAAATTATGCATAGCCCAAGAATGATTAACAATCTAAGCAAAGATATGTAATTCTTTAAGATCATCTTGATGACCTTAGTAGGTACAACAGTAGCGCAGTAACGGCGACTGTTCGAATCTTTGCTGGGAATTTGAAATAAGTTTACAATCAGACAATGTAAAGCCCATTTCAGGCATTAAGCAAAGACTGAATAAAGCAATTGTCATTTAAAAATAAATTCAGATAGTTAAAGGAACAATGCCTGACCCAGGATTCGAACCTGTGACTTTGATGCTTGTACCAGATTCAACTACTAGACCAGTTTACGGATAAAAAGTGAGCCGTCGTCACTCAGGACGCCTAGTAGGTGTGCAATATTGAAATTTGTACAAGTATATATCCATAAAAGAACAGTGTGCCTACTCTTGAAATCAATTCTAATTTTGAATCCGATTCAATTCCAATCTCACCAAACTTCTATTTGGTACTCTTTAACAAAATCGAGAATGAATTCTTCGCATCTGCCGTTGTTATTTTCACCAAATGTGCCATATTTTATTACTTTTAGATTAATAACGTTACCGAACTTGATAACTACAAAGACGCTTTCTTGAAATTGTGCAATATTAACGATTTTAAACTAAGTCAAAATCACGTCGGGCAAAGCAAATATTTGACTTAATTGACGAGAGTCGAATTCATTTAGTTTAAAAAAATCACCAAAAATTTGATTGCAATCTTGCGCTAGAACACTAGCGTAAGATTGCAATAAAATTTTTGGTGGTACTCTTGAAAGCAATAGCTTTCAAGAGGAGCAAATTGCTCAAATTCGAGCTGGGCGTGGATTTAGGATTGGAATCGAGATTCAAGAGTAAGCACACAGATTATGACAGGATCTGATATAGCATAATGTATAAATACATAAAACACACTAGTCGCAAATTTTGGGCTGCTATTCAACAGGCTGTAACTCGGAGGGAAACGATCGTACAGCAATTTGAAAAAAAGGAAATTGTAGCTCCAAGTGTCTACTTTTTGAATATGAACTTCAGTAATTTTTATAAACAGCAGTTTTTGAGTAGTCATAAGAAAATCACCGGAATAAAAGCCAAATTTAAAACGAACTATGGACCGATTAATATGACCACTAAACAGCTAAGTACGATGATTTGGCGCGGCGTTACCCGTGATCAAAGCAAAAAAAGTACTTTTTAACTTCAAAATACCTATGCCACATTAAACAAATATTGTGCGTGTACGCACGCAAGAAATTAAACTTCTTTGGCACAACAAAACAAAAATCCTTAAAATTTTGGCGCGTCAGGGTGAAATTATGACGAGTGGACGGATCAGGGATTAGTCTGCCATCCGCAGAGAGGTCGACCGTGTGAAGGCGACGCTCCGGGAATTCTGTCTTGTAGCCAGGGTGTCGAAGGAGACGGTAGGTACCCGAAAAGGTAACCCGCCGGGCCAGCCACGGAAGTCAAAGAATCGGTACCAGTGGTCGGCCCAATGGCAATGGGGATTAAATACGGTATGTTATGGGGCCGCACTCCGCTTATTTGTCGCCCCCGTACAATTTGGACAGAGTGTGTCCAAACCATAGCCTACCAGAAAAAAGGTTGAAATTATGAGAGTTATTTTCTGCAACGCGCGCATACCGACATCTAAATTCGACACTCTGAAGTTAGTTGCAAAAAGAAGGCTACTAAATTAGAAATAACTACCTTTACTGTATTTTGTGTGAGAAATAATATATCGTCTATTATCAAGTATTATTGAATGAACAATATGTGTTTCGTATACTAGTATTATGGCACAATAATGTATGTGTCATATATATGTATCAGGTTATGGGGCAACTGGTCAAACGGGTGTTAGGCAATGGTGGTAGGATCTCGTGAAAAAAATTTGAAGGAAAAATATCGGTTCGTTAATGAGTTAGAGGCATGTAAAGTTTTAAATTTCGTCATCACTTTTTCGTGTAAATCTGATTGAAATGTATAAAGTAAGTCATACTTAATCTGCAACACATTCGTACTTTGTTAAATGTTCATTAGAAGTTGAATAAATCAATGATTACGTTCGCATAAGCAAAACAAAATTCGCTTCAAATCAGCTGATTGGTCGATGACCGTTGACGAGGCGCCTTTGTACCTACTACGTTACCATTGAAGCGTTTGCGCAATTGATATCTATTTATACTGTCAAAGCTTTACGTGCCTACATTGCATATACATGCCTACATAATTAGGCATTTAAGACATAGACTCTTAGACACACATTTTTGAAATCAAGATACTTTTATGTTGTACTAGCAACCCGCCTTCGCTTCGCTTCGGTTTCAATGGCCTTACCCGGGTAGTTCCCGTTCACGTGGGAATACCGGGATAAAATATAGCCTATGTTACTCCCTAATGTTATAGATATAATGGGTATATATACCCATTGGCGAAAAGAATTTTTGAAATAGTAGTGGTTTAAGCGTGAAAGCGTAACAAACAAACTTACTTTCGCATTTATAATATTAATAAGGATTGTTTTTGAAGTGAAACTTCTTTAGAATCGTTGTGATTTCAAACTCGATGAAACGAAAAAGCGATTCCATAGAGACACAAAAACGTAACTGTATAGGATTCAGCCTGTGAAAGAATTAGATCAGCTATACTCTAAGTGTGTTCCGCGGAACCCTAGGGTTCCGTGATACCTCTGTCGGGGTTCCGCAAGAATTTAGAAATAAAAAAATCAAAACACCTCTCTCTGGTCGCTCCGCGGCTGTGCGGACTCCGCGGCCGCGCGGAGACAAAACGCTATGAATGTTATTTATTTATTTATTTGTATTTGTATAAGCTTGTGTTACATTAGCTGGTACAATATCTCATAAGTTTGGTCTCAACAATTTTATACTTGTACAACGCGTTCGCTCTAAGTTTGCCGGTCTGTGGAATGCGCGTACCCTCCCCCACGTGACAACAAAACTTATAATGTGTCATAGTTTTACCCAAATATCTAACGTACACAATTTTTATTGTTACAATTAAATAAAAAATTTCGAACGTCATACACTCATACCTATCGCCAGCGGCAAACTTAAAACGAGCGGGTAGTATACTTGTAAGCGCTCAGTCTCTTTGATAAAAGCCGCCTCTGAATTAGACGCTATAGTTGTCAACTAGCGACTTTCGTCTCTAACTTCAAAGGATAAAGTCGATATTGTTTACAACGCTATTTTTAAATTTCTGTTTTTATTTTTGCTTTTTGTTTATCAAAGGTGCCGACTCGAGTATTTTCGAGAATATTTGAGATCGAGTCTAGGACTAAGTATAAAAGCGGCGATCGCGCGTTGGCGTCGTCCCGAACGAAATACAGCGGTCGTCCCTCTTGGCGTGCACACGTGCCGTCGCTCTGCGTAATTATTACCGTTACGAGTGTTCGCGCGCTTTCTAACGGTCCCAACAACAGCAGCGTTTCTTCGGTGGACGACAGTGGTGATCCAAGCCGTCTTTTTCAAGACACATTGGGTCACTCACAGCTATTACTAACTGCCCACTGTTCAAAAGTGAGGTCAGGTAGTAATATCTATTTCTATTAAGTCTGATAAAGTTATAGTGGCTCCTTAAGAGCAAAACCAAGTTTTTCTTGGTCCCCGGTTGAAACCTAACGGTGTCAACGAAGCCGGGTGAGGCGAAGCCCCGAGTCGCCTGCCGACCCCCTTCAGGGCGAGGCGCACAACTCGGACGGGACCGGAACAGTAGGCCTTGGGGGTGACCCCTAGTCTACCCCGGTTATCTCCTACCCACCCTACCTATTCCCTACTCCCATTCTCGGGTGTCAGTTTGGGTGTGACTGCCCGCAAGGGCCCATACCACCCCTACACTCGAGCTGTTAGGAACCACGCAGGCACATTAAGATCGGCCGGTGGATACTAGCTTAGGGCACACCCTAGTATTAAGCACATCCTCCCGACCTACCCTGGTTGGGAGGGAACACACCTCACACACCCCCGGGTTCTCCCCCCGGGGTGTTAGGTTGCTAGGAGACCGCGTTATAGCGAGTGTTTTTCGAGTTTTTCGAGTTCTATTAGTTTAATAATGTCAAGAGTAGGGCTTGAGGACCTACTCCAAGACGAGGAAATCTGGACGCTTATCGTCCGGAAATTCCGCGACAGGGCACCGGAGCGCACACCATCGCGCCCGCAATCGCCCACCGCCACGATCACCCCAGAGAGTGGGGATGAAAGTGAGCGCACCACCACCACCAACTCGGAGATGGAGTACGACTCCGCTCCGACCTCTACCTCCTCTGAAGAGGAAGACTCCCCCAACGAGGGGTTTAGCGAGGCCAAGTCCCGCAAGCGCAGCCGCAAGGCGCGCAAAAATAAGGCCGCAAAGGCTCCAAAGGTCGCTCCCGCAGTGGAGTCGAAGCCACCCATCCCGACACCATCACCCGCTGCTTCCCTTCAGGAGCAAGGTGCCCCCACCCCCTCCACAAGTGGGGTCATGACCGCCACGGCCAATAAGGCCCCCACGGTCAGAACAACCACGGCGGCGTCTTCATCAGCCGCCAAGAAACTCACACCCCCTCCTCTGTACATACGCGACAAGGAGAGGTGGTTCGCGATCTCCGCGTGGTGCAACTCGCACCGCGTGTCATACAAAAGCGCCAGATCCACCGCACAGGGGATCAAGGTTGAGGTCAGTACGACCGACGACCACAGGGCGCTCTCCAAAATGTTAGGGGAGCAACGCATCCCCTACCATACATATACAATGCCCGAGGACAAACTCCTACGGGCTGTCATTAAAAATGTCCCTCGGGAATTCGCCAAAGAGGAGATTCTCGAATCACTTAAGTGCCAAAACCTTCCCGTAAGGGAGGTTCACCGTATGGTGCGCGGCAAAGCACGCGCACCTATGAATATGGTCCTGGTATGCCTGGACAACACCCCCGAGGGTAAACAGGTTTTCCGTATCACACATGTGTGCGGACTTATGGGCGTCAAAATCGAGCCCCCCTACAAAACCGGCATAATGGCGCAGTGCCACAAATGCCAGATGTATGGCCATACATCGAACAATTGTTATGCCCACCCAAGGTGCGTTAAGTGCCTGGGAAATCACCACACCAGCGAGTGTGAGAGGCCCAAAGACCTGTCGCTCTGCACAGAGCCGCCATCGTGCGTGCTTTGCGGGGAGATGGGCCACCCGGCCAACTTCCGCGGCTGTCCACGGGCGCCCAAAAGGACAATTCGTCCAACGGGTCCGGCCCGCTATTATAATAAGGCCTTCGTGCCCGCCCCCCTCCCGACTCACAATGCGTGGTCTCGCCCCCTCACTCAAGGTAGGGAGGCGTTCCCCGCATTACCGCGCACACAAGCGCCCCCCCCACCCCCCTTCACGCACCCACCAAGACCCCAACCGCCAACCGTTGGGCATAAAACGCCCGCCGGGGGCCAACCTAAGCCTCTTATGGGCACACCCGTCGCCAAACCCGCACCAGTTAGGGTAGCTTCACACGCGCTCCCTAAGACCCCACAAGGCCTAGACCCGGATCTAGCCCTTGTGGCAAATTTCGCCTCACTCATCGACTTCGCGGAAATCCGCGAGGTCGCCGCAGAGCTAAGGAGGAACGAGGGTAATAACCTCGCCCTCCTTAACATTGCCATTAAATTCTCGCCCCTACTCGAACGTCTGGGGTCCCTTAGTTTTAAATAAAATGGATATACACACTCCCGGCAGAGTCAAACCACGACACCTAAAGTTAGGGACATATAACGCGAATAGCCTCTGCTCACAGAGGGACGAGTTAGGTACATTTCTTAGGGAACAACAGCTCGACATTCTTATGGTACAAGAGACGTTTCTCAAACCTTTCAACAAGGACCCTAGAATTGCGAATTATAATATAGTTCGCAACGATAGGGTCACTTCGCAAGGAGGGGGAACGCTCATCTACTATAGGAGGTCGTTGCACTGCACGCCTGTGGATCCGCCACCTCTGGCGTACATTGAAGCGTCAGTATGCAGACTAGCGCTCACCGGCCATCAGCCAATTACATTTGTCTCGGCTTACCTGTCACCCGAAAGAAGGGACGGTAAACACTTAGTGGAGAGCGATCTCAAGGCATTGCTTGACTTGGGCGGCGCCGTCATCATAGGCGGTGACCTTAACGCCAAGAACACCTCGTGGAACTGTCATAGTTCGAACAAGAGGGGCAAAGTCTTAGAGTTATACGCTGACAGATTAGGTTGTGACGTCATAGCGCCATTAGAGCCGACTCACTACCCTAACATTGTCGACCACAGGCCAGACATATTATTTCATGGCCCACGTCGAGGTCCCCCCCGAGGAGCACATATCAGTGTGTCTGGGGTTGCCGTGCCGGTGCGGGCCCAGATGAAATATCTGGGCCTGCACCTCGATAGCAAATGGAATTTCGGGCCACACTTTGCCCAGCTCGTCCCTAGGCTCACCAAGTCAGCCGCGGCGTTGGGAAGGCTTCTGCCAAATACTGGCGGTCCTGGGTCGTCCTGTCGGCGTCTCTACGCTGGAATCCTGCGGTCCATGGCGCTGTATGGTGCCCCTATCTGGTCGGAGTCCCTCACCGCCCGCAACAAGGCCCTCCTGCGTCGACCGCAGAGAGTCATGGCGGTGAGAACTATCAGGGGTTATCGTACAGTGTCTTGGACTGCGGCGACGCTACTGGCAGGCGATCCGCCTTGGCCACTTGTGGCTGAGGCGTTGGCGGAGGTCTACCAGCTCCGTGCAACAGCGCGGGCCAACGGCGAGCAAGTCTCTGCAAGGAGACTGGGCAGAGCACAAGAAGTGGCCCGAAAGGAGGTTATCCGGCGGTGGAGGGAAGACCTGGAGTCCCCCGTAGCAGGGCGGGGTACTGTGGAAGCGGTTGCGCCGCATCTCCACCGCTGGCTCACAAGGAAGCACGGCAACCTAACATTTAGGATGGTGCAGGTGCTTACCGGACACGGGGTCTTCGGTAAGTACCTGCATATGATTAGAAGAGAAGAGACCCCCGGATGTCATGAGTGTGGCGCGCCAACTGATGATGCGCGTCACACATTAGAGATATGCCCCGCCTGGGGGTCTCAGCGCCACGACCTGTCGGCGGTACTTGGAGCGGACCTGTCGCTGCCGACCGTTATCGCAAAGATGCTTGGCAGCGACAGGTGCTGGTCGTCGATGGCCTCATTTTGTGAGGCCATCTTATCAAGGAAGGAAGTGGCGGAGCGGGAACGCGAGGCGCTTGCGTCTGCTGACTCGCTTCGTCGCCGGCGACCCGGGAGGAGGAGGCGACAATATGCCCACCTACTCCCACCGCCCTGAACAGTAATGACAGGACGTGGCCAGACGGCCATGCGTTGGGGTGTCGGGGATTGAATGTCATCAGACGACCTCTCCGGCACCCCGTAAAAGCGCGGAAGGGGCCGCTGTGGTTTTAGTGGGTATTCCGGCCGCGGATGTGGTCGGTGAGTCCCACACGCCCCCCCCCGTCCGTCACTGGCGGGGGACAGTGCGTAAATGCATTTCCACAGCGTGAACAAAAAAAAAAAAAAAAAAAAAAAAAAAAAGGCCAGACATATTAGATATTGTACTTCTCAAAAATATAAACTTACGTTTATGTTTAATCGAAGTACAACACGAACTAGATTCAGATCACCGTCCGGTGACTCTGGAATTCGCCCCCCGCTTACCTGGCCCCTCAGGCCACAATAACGTAACAACAAGGTTGACCACCGACTGGGCACGGCTCGGGAGAAATCTCAAGGCCACCTCATCGGCATACCTTGATAAGATTCCCAAGGACATAAAGTCCGAGGAAGAAACCTCCCTGGCGATCGATTTACTCACGGGTCACGTGCAGTCGGTAATTGACGACTGCTCGCGGCGGGTGCCGGATACGAGCGATCGTAGATGGCAACTGCCGAGTGACGTACGCGACCTACTGAGAAGAAAGAACGCCGCAACCCGCGCGTACGACCGATACCCCACGGAGGAGAACCGCAAACGCCTGCGGGCCCTCCAAAGGGAGGTCAAAACCGAAATTAATAATATGAGACAGAGCAGATGGGACGCCACTTTAGAAGAGCTGAAGCCCACGCACACAGCCTTCTGGCAGCTTTCCCGCTCACTCAAAAAAGATGTAGTGTCCACACTCCCTCCCCTCAGTAGAATAAATCAACCGCCGGCATTCATGGATGACGAAAAGTCTGAATGTCTGGCAGAGAGCCTAGAGCTTCAGTGTACGCCGAGTACATTATACGAACAAGAAGCGTCTCACTACAACACTATTAATTCGGAAGTGGCTAGTCGTACCACTTTATCGCGGTCGAATATAAACAACGACAACAATATGCCTATTCCAACAGTGAGCACCGACGAAGTCGAGTCGCTTATTAGGGGTCTCCACGCTAGGAAAGCCCCGGGTTCGGACGGTATTACAAATAGAGTAATTAAATTATTCCCAGCCCATTTAATAATATTACTGTGTTGTATATTTAATGCAGCCCTCAAATATAACATCTTTCCTTCACAGTGGAAAGAGGCCGTGGTAATCGGAATCCACAAACCCGGCAAAAAACGTACCGAACCCAACAGTTATCGACCTATTAGCCTACTGAGAAGTTTAGGTAAATTATACGAACGATTAGTACTCAGTAGACTACGATCATATGCATAGTTCAACAAACTCATACCGGACGCGCAATTTGGCTTTCGCGCTAAACACAGCTGTGTTCAGCAAGTACATAGACTAGTAAAATACACCAGTAGTCAGTTCATCAGGGGACGGTACACTGGTGTATTATTTCTAGATGTAGCGAAAGCTTTCGATAAAGTTTGGCATGAGGGCTTAATTTACAAATTATATTTATTAAAAATCCCCGAATATTTAATTCTAATAATACATGACTATCTGAGTCATCGCAGCTTTCGCTATAGGGTGGAAGGGACGTTGTCGACCTCCCATCCTCTCAAGGCCGGTGTTCCACAGGGCTCGGTCCTCGCCCCATTTTTGTTTACACTGTATACAAGTGATTTACCCAAGTTCACTCGTGTGCACACGGCGCTTTACGCCGACGATACCGCACTCTATTGTGCAGGTATGTCCCCGACAACCGTAGTCAATACACTCCAAAAAGCGGTTACCGCCCTTGCCAATTGGTATAGGAAATGGAGAATAGAAATTAATCCCGAGAAGAGCCAAGCGGTCATGTTCACTAAACGAACTGCCCGTCTGTGCTCTCCGGACAGCATCCCTCCTCTCACTCTCTTCGGCCGACCTGTCTCATGGAGCAGAGAGGCCAAGTACTTAGGTGTGACCCTTGATAGCCGACTCACTTTCCTGTCCCACTTGAAGCGGGTCCGCGCGCGCGCCACCTTCGTGATGGGACGCCTTCACTGCCTATTAAACGCAAAATCAAAACTATCACTTAAAAATAAAGTCCGATTATACACTACCTGCATACGGCCGATCATGACGTATGCCAGTGTAGTGTTCGCGCACGTTAGGCCAAACAGGATCCACAGGTTACAAACACTACAAAATAGATTCATGCGACGGGCAACGGGAGCACCGTGGTTCGTTCGTAATGTCGATTTACACATCGACCTCGAATTGCCGACCATCAGGCAGTATATGAAGCGTTGCTCCCAGCGCTATTTTGACTCTGCCACGACTCACCCCAATCCACTAGTGGTTGGGGCGGTAAACTACGTTCCATCAAAAATATCCGCGGTCCGACGACCCCGTCATCTCCTTGAAGAAGGGGATGATGCCATCACGATCGCCCAAGAAAGGGCCTACACAGCTCGCGCAGCGATAACACACAAAACTGCGCGGTATCGGCCTCGCCGACGAGGTCGAAAACCGCGCCGCGTAAAAATCATTAATCTAAACGTGGCCACGCCCACTTTGCTTTCAGCGACGCCCCGAGCCGAGGTCCGTTCCCCACAGGGGGAGCCCTCGGGCGATGTTCGCTTAACTTACTTACCGGGTTGAGAGCCTTCCGCTCGCCCATTGCCCGCGCTAAGCTGTCAAGGTCATCTGCGACCAACAGCTAAATACACACAAAAAAAAAAAAAAAAAGTTGGCGTCGTCAGTTGATGATTAGCGTTCGGAGCGATAAGTTACTACCTACTTACAAGCTCGCTAGCGAGAAACTAGTGTTCATTGTTTTACTGCCTGCTGTATTCTGTTGTCTCAGTTTTATACATTTCTTCCCTGTAGGTTCTAAATTTAGTCTCTTATACGCAGTAACGATTGTGCATTATTTAAACCCCACTATCCTGACTTGTAACATTATAAATAAAGAAGAATGGAACGTTGGCTTAAAGGTGTTAAACGTGTTCCAACAACATCTTCTAATGACGCTGAATGTTCAAAAGCAATGCGCGCGGAGAATTTAGCAATCACCGATCCAGAAGATGATGCCACGAGTGCCACGACGTCAAGCTCGACGGTTTCAAAGACGAAAAAAAGGAAGTATGATGAATCTTATATCAGTTTCGGATTTGTTGATTCCAACGGCTCACCTCTCTGCATGCTCTGTAGTAAACTGCTTCCTAATAGTTCCATGGCACCTGCCAAATTGCGTCGACATTTAGAAACCGTACACCCCGAGACTAAAGACAAGAATAAAGAATTTTTTGTTCGCAAAAAAGATCAGTTATTAGAAAGTCAAAAAAATATGATGCATGTAACACAAACTACCAACGAAAAGGCCACGGAGGCATCATACTTAGTTAGCTATCGCATTGCACAAGCAGGTGAAGCGCACACTATCGCTGAGAAATTAATAAAACCATGTGTATTAGACATAACAAAATGTATGCTTGATGAAAAATCTGCAAAGCATCTTTCTACTGTTCCGCTATCAAACGATACTGTTTCACGACGAATCCATGATCTGGCAAGCTACGTCAAACAAGAACTAGTTACACGTCTACAAAATACACGATTCGCTTTGCAAATGGACGAGTCGACTGATGTCGCTGGTTTGGCTATCCTGCTGGTTATTGTGAGATATCCATATAAAAGTTCTTTTGAAGAAGACATGCTTATGTGTTCATCGCTGCTTACAAACACTACCGGGGAAGAAATTTTTAATTAAATAAATATATTTTTTGAAGAACATAATCTCAGTTGGAACAATTGCATTGACATTTGCACAGATGGGGCCAAGGCGATGACAGGTAAAACAGCAGGAGCAGTGTCACGAATGAAAAATAAAGCGCCTAATTGTAGTTCCAGTCATTGTATTCTGCATAGACAAGCACTTGCGATGAAGCAAATGCCGTCTAATCTAAAATTAGTTATGGATGAAGCGGTAAAAATAATTAATTTTATCAAATCACGACCACTACAATCCCGATTGTTCTCATTATTGTGTGAAGATTATGGCAGCAAACATAAAACACTGCTGCTCCATACAGAAGTGCGATGGCTGTCTCGGGGAAAAACTTTAACAAGGCTATTTGAACTTAGAGCCGAGTTACAAATGTTTCTTTCAGCAGATACTTCTTTTAATTTGAAGGACCGTTTGTATGATAAAACTTGGTTGTTCCGATTGTCTTTTATGGCGGATATCTTTCAAAAACTTAACGAATTAAATTTATCGTTGCAAGGTAAACAGACAACAGTGTTTCAGGCCTATAATAAAATAACTGCTTTTAAAAGAAAATTAGATTTTTGGATCATTTGCATTGGTAAGAAAGAAATAGAAAGTTTTACGTTACTCAGTGAGTTTGTTAGCGAAAACGACTCAGAAATGTTTGAAGATAATGTGTTTGAAGAATTGGTCCAATATCTCAGTTCGATGCGCGCATCTTTTGAAAAGTATTTTCCCGAAGAACACAATACAAAAATTAAAGTGAACTCCTGGATTCATAATCCTTTTTTACCCAACTTGGAAAAGCCTGAAAACATGTCAAATGAGATATATGAATCTCTTTTAGAAATGTCATCAGACACAAGTATGGAGTCATTGTTCAAAACGACGCCTCTTAATGATTTTTGGTGCAGAATCCAAGATGAATATGCAATGCTTGGCCAAATGGCTCTGGATATTCTTCTCCCGTTCCCAACTACATATTTGTGCGAAACAGGATTCTCTACCTACGCAGCCACGAAAACAAAATATCGCAATAGACTGGACGCCGAAGCTGATATGAGACTCCAACTTTCTTCCATCAAACCTGATATCAAGCAATTGATGAAAAATAAAAAACAGTTTCATACGTCCCACTAGTTAGATTTTTTCTTTTTTAATGTTTTCTATTATTGTCCTTACCAAGTGGTGAAGTAAATAATAATTAGTAACTGATACATTGTACTTTTATTATGCTGATTAATATAGAATACACTTATAAAAATAATTGTTTTATTGTAGGGTTCCATCAAGTATTTTGCTTCCCAAAAGGGTTCCGTCATTTAAAAAGTTTGAGAACCACTGAATTAGATAAAGGATGAAGGATAATAGATAAAGGAGTTTCACTTCAGATATGCGTACTTTGTACACACACTCTTTTTCTTGTGTAATATACATTCTAATTACTATTACGATCTATGACCATTAAACTACAACATATTCGAACAGTTGTTCCATAACCTGACACCTGTATACACTGCTTTTTTTTAATTTGGTAGTTACTGACATTTATTAATCATTTTTTAACACGCTTTTATTAGCTTCACCTGTATGTTTGTTTGTAACGTCCACCTTTGAGCTCGATTGTGTGCTCGCCCGCTCATTCCGAGGCGACAGAGGTACGTAAGCGAAGCGTGTTTTTTATTTTTTTTTTTAAACTATATTTATTATTATATTTCATGTGATTTCTATAAATTGTTTAAGTGTTTATAGATTGTCTGTCTTTGTGGTGACGGAGTAAGAATACAATTCACCACGCCCTATCTTGCCCGTTGCCCGTGGATTTCGTAAAATACAACTAAAAAATATATTAAGCATATATTTATATGCCTAATCTGTTGCATAGATGTTATTTAACATCTATGCAACAGAAGGCAAACTGGAAACAAAAGTTACTGTTGCATGTTATAGTAAGGCCTTCCTATTATGGAGAAGGCTAGAAATCAGCAGTGGGACGTATGTGGGTTGAAATGAGACTAGATAAAGATGTTTATGAATTTGAGGTTAGTCATTGGTGTGTATCATTTATTTACATTATACATTATAAATAATTAAAGTATTTTTTCCATCCATCCATCCATCAGCCTACAGACGTCCACTGCTGGACATAGGCCTCCCCACGAGAATGCCACTCGGAACGGTCCTGCGCCACTTGCATCCAACGGTTCCCTGCGCCTTTGAGAATGTCGTCAGTCCACCTGGTGGGGGGTGGTCCTACGCTGCGCCGTCCGATTCGTGGTCGCCACTCAAGAACCTTTCTTTCCCAATGGTTGTCGGTTCGACGAGCGATGTGGCCTGCCCATTGCCATTTCAACGTGCTAATTTTGCGGGCTATGTCGGTTACACCCGTTCTTCTACGGATTTCCGTGTTCCGGATTTTATCACGTAGAGAAATACCGAGCATAGCCCTCTCCATAGCACGCTGAGCGACTTTGAGCTTTTTTATGAGGCCGACATCTAGAGACAACGTTTCAGTGCCATAAGTCATCGCTGGTAACACACACTGGTTATAAACCTTTGTTTTCAGACACTGCGGAATATTGGACGAGAAGATCCTCTTAAGTTTCCCGAACCCTGCCCAGCCGAGTTGGATTCGTCGGCTGACCTATTTCTCGAAATTGGATCTACCTAACTGGATTGCCTGTCCTAGGTAAACATAATGATCCACAACTTCGAGAATCGTATTCCCAACTAGCACCGGTACAGGAATGACATGGGCATTAGACATGACTTTCGTCTTGTCCATGTTCATTTGTAGACTCACTAGTTGGGATACCCTACTGAGGTCATTGAGCATAGTATTTTTTTCATAATAGATAAATTATTTTATTAATAAAAAAAATGTTATGATTTTTAATATATTTATTGATTCTGTACATTGGTACAAAATAAGATTTTAGGATTACAAACATTTTAAAAGGAATTTAGCCAGTTGTATTTATATTTTGGACAAAAAGGTACCAAGAGTTCTTACGAATACTTGATTGTATACCAAAATATATATATAAAAAAATCATGAAACTGCGTCATGAATGAAATGTTATAAGCATTCATGTTTTTAAACTAACATTTTAAGTGTTGGTTATAGTTCTTATAACTACGTCAAATTCACCGTGTAAGTTGTGAAAAACCACACAGCTTACCTAACTGAATTGAGGTATTGTGAGTGATTGGAGTTACATGCTGGAACTTCTATTAGGTACTGTTTAGAATCAATTATTAAAAATTCACTGAGAGCGCGTGTTTACTGTATTGTATGATAGTCGAATGAGCACTGAACAAACAAAATTATTTCCGTCGATATTTGTACAGCAACTGGTATGTCTGACGCACGGGTGATGCGACTTGCATTTTTTTCGTAATTATGGCGCAATATTGCATTTGGTTATATTATAACCAATTATATTATTAGTTATATTTATCCCAGCTACAGTTAACCATTTTAACAAAACGTTTTTATTTAAATGATCCTCATTCTTCTATCAAGCAAATAAGATTTTTTTACTGTTGGTGGAAAAAGAGCACACAGCACGCCTGATTGTAAGCGATAATGATGTTTTGCGTATGGTGGGTTATGGTGATGCCTTTAATGTTACCGAACCTCATTGCACGCATTCACACATCCTTCATTTTCTTCACGGTTGGATGGGGCCGGTGTGTTCTCTGCTTGCTTGTCACCAACACCAATACAAAAAATAAGAAAGTTGGGCTTTCAACTCCCAAGCTCACCAAACGAATTTCAGTAACAAATTGCTGCTACAGAGACGCTTTTTGCGAGTTTGTGCTACTACTCCGGACCGTACCCGCGGAAGACTGTCGACAGTGTGGCCACATAACGGTTGATTATGGATAATAAGTGACGAAAGGCATAACTCACTTATTATGTAATTAAAAGAGCGTAATCTATACATAAGCCTCGTTTACTGAGTATAGACATTTTTCATCCGTGTGATGACGGAGTAAGAATACAATTCAACACCCCCTCTCTTGCACGTGGATGTCGTAAATGACGACTAAGGGATATAAAATGCGTATAATATCTATGCAAGAAAAGGCAAACTTGAAACAAAACCCTATACCAACATGTATTAACAGCGTGGTATAGTAGGTCAACTACCCTTCCATAATGGGGGAGGCTTGAGCCCAACAGTGGGACGTGCGTGGGCTGATAGACATTTTGTCATGCATCTAAAAGCAAAGGCAACCTCGCTAACTGTACTACGGAACATCTTGAGAGCAATGGCAGTAGGTGTTATGAGTTTTGACCCAGGTGGTAGATGCTACCCACCCTCCTATTGAGACCCTTATCCGATTCTTACGACCCCCACAGGCAAATAACCCCTTATTTGACGACAATTGTATTTTATACCGTCTTTTTTTTTTTTTTTTGCTGTTGGTCGCAGATGACCTTGACAGCTTAACGCGGGCAATGGGCGAGCGGAAGGCTCTCAACCCGGTAAATTATAATTTATACCGTCGCCACACCGGAAGTTTTAATCTTTACTCGACGAAACCATAGGTAACCTGTTTTAGAATTTGTACAACGCCATCTAGTGTGCTCAAAATAAATTATTACCTATTGTGTATACTCATGAAAATAAGTGTTTATTGAATAAAAATCATTTTCTGGAGAAAAAACGTAATATTTTATTAATATTTTATGCCATATTAGTTCCTGTCATAATCTGTTCTTTTATACTTGTTTTATAAAATACTGTATAATTCTCTAATTTCATAACATAAGTATACCTTACCTACTTTACTTTCACCTACGAAAACTGGACAACCGTTTTATTTTATAGGCTATTATTAATTTCAGCTGTATATAATATTTATTTGTTTGTATGTCACCGACTCCTAGGAGTTGGATTTTGCTTCACTTTAAAGTCAGATCTCATTTAAAATTTGTAAACTTAACAAGGATCAATGACGAAAAAATAATTTAAATAGCTTGTATTATTATCATAACTCTCCGTGTGGTGACGGATTAAGAATACAATTCACCACTCCCTATCTTACCCGTGGATGTCGTAAAAGACGACTAAGGGATATAATATGCATATAACATCTACGTAAGAGAAGGAAAACTCGAAATAAAACCCTATATCAACCTGTCTGACCAGCATGGTATAGTAAGGTCAATTTCCCTCCTATTGTGGAGGAGGCTCGAACCCAACAGTGGGACGTATATGAGCTGAAATGATTATCATTACAGGATTAAAGATTTTTTTATAGAATATATTGTAGCTGAGATTTGGCCGTGGCTCGATAGATGTCGCTACTCCTGTTTTCTACATCGCACTTTTTTAACCGACTCCTTTGAACTACGTAGTAGTGTGTGAGGGAGACGGCGCGACGCGAAGTTGTACGTAAGCGACTGAGCGGTGAATTAATTATGATTGTTGTGTAATATTTTAAATAATAATATAAATCGTAATATTTTATTAATACTTTATGGCATATTAGTTCCTGTCGTAATCTGTTCTTTTATGTACCTATATATACTTTTGTACAAAATAATTTCGATGTTTCCCGGTATTCCCACGGGAACGGGAACTACGCGGGTAAAACGACTAAAATCGAAGCGAAACGAGGGCGGGTTGCTAGTTGTTTAAATATAATTTATATAACTGCGTTTAAACGATGATCATCCAATGGTCATATTAAACGATCATCAACCCTTTCTTACCCCAATTACTTGAGGTTGACTCAATACTACTTCATTGTACATATTTCAAAAGTTATTGACAATAGTTTTATGACTAGCCGCTTGCTTGACGTCAATCCTCCTCGTAAATATAATTGTTGACGTCATCAGATGGTATTGACCCAGATCGATGAAGACTCTTAGGCATCGTTTACGACACCCACGAGCAATGCAAGGGTTCTTAGTGTTCGTAGCCGCTACCACACAGCTTGTATATTATGTAATTATTAAAGTGTTACTTGTAGAAAGTATAGCACTTTTTCGCTGATAGGCCCTTTTTCTCATTTCTCCAAATACTGACGCGTCAATCACGCAATTCTGAACTGGTTCCGTATATAGAATCGTCCTCCATAACACAATAACATTAGATCCGAAGTAATCGTATAGTTATCGAGACCAATTTATATAGGACTAGCAACCCGCCCTCGCTTCGCTTCGGTTTCAGTCGCCTTACTCGCATAGTTCCCATTCCCATGGGTATACTGGGATTTGTAGCAGCGCCTCTATCGGACGATAGGGGCACCGCTCCAAATCCTTTTTGATTTATATTTCTTTTACGAAAATGTATGTTGATAAGGAGGTTTCATATCAATCGCCCATAATAAATTTCTAGTTTCTATGTTAGATAAATAACTAAAGACGTTTTTATATAATCTTTTTGCCGGGTCAGAGAATTAGGGAAATAAGATATAAGCGACTCTAATTTTAATTTTAAATAATTTTTATTACAATAATAGATTAACAAAGTGTCACCATCCCAGAATATAATGATATAACTTATAGGAAATAACTTACAAATTTAAAAACTTATCAATGATGAGCTCGGTTCTATTCATAATAATGAATTTTAATAGTTATCAATGTGAAGTAATACAATATTATACGTATATTATGAATCACATAGCAATCATATTTATATATTACATACATTGATCTGTGTAGAACACTTTTATTGAGTCCATAACTATGTTTTCTTTTTCAGCTTAACTCTAAAATCCTCGTTAGAGATAAATTCACAAATTTCGTCATTACTGCTAAACTTCACTTTTTCTTCTGCTTTGATACGTTCGTTTCGATTCACGTGAGACTGAGACACTTTAAGAAATTCTCTAACCTCGACTTTCTGAACGATCTTCTGATATTTCTCATACACGCCTTTAACGTCGAACGAAACATTTGGCGGAAAAATAGTAACTAAATCCTTGTAGAACCTTTTTTTCTTGGAGATATATTGGACGTACTCGGACAATGTGGGATATTTTTCTGAATCTTTCACACAATCAATAAACAGCTTGTATAAAGACAAAATTCGCTCAAATTCAAGGGAGTCGACAGCTGCGTAGGTGACTTCAATTTTATCTTTGTCGTCGTCGTTATTAATAACTACTTTCTTAATATTATTGACCAATTCTGTATAGAATGATTTGTTTGGTTCAATAACGAAAAAGGGACGGTATGTCTTTTCACAAATTTCGAAGGTTGCATCTCCAGCTTTGGATGTTTCCAAATCACCTTGAAAGTGCATCAAGTGGACATAGTCATTCAGATGAACTTTTTCTTCAACTATATTGTCGCGCAACATTTCCTCGTGATTCAATTTGAGGTAATTGAGTTGGTACAGATTAAACGGCTTTTCAATTTCACTGACTAGAAAACCGTCAACAGTCTTGAAGATTCTATTCAACAAATAATAAACTTTATCCCTTCGTTGTGAGATTCTCTTCAAAGTCATTACTTGACTAACTAACTCTATTCGTTTTTCAATAGACTTCAAATCTAGATCATAATTAAAGTTCTTCAAAATTTCAATCATATAGTGCGCTACGCCATAATACCCTCTCAGCCGTTCGTGCTTGAAGTTTTGAGGATCGTCTTTGAAGATGCACGAGGACAATTCAACGCAGTACCACAACGCAGTTAGCAGCGTTGTGCTTTCTTGAGGATCTAGTGGAAGAGATGACAGTCCAATATTGCACACTGTTTCAGTGATACGTCGCATTGCGTATTTCTTAAACTGTTCAACGACGTTTCTGTCCATCCACTCTTTGTTTTCACAGTTTTTCCATAACACAAAATAAAACAACCCAATATTGTATTTAACCTTCTTACAATTAAAATATGTCGCCGACAAAATGTAGTCGTTGTATTTGTCGAACTCTTTGGCGTCTGTCAGCACAAGGCCACCATGAAACGGTCTCCGTGTTCGCGGCTCAGTATTCGTATTGTTCGCCAAAAATTGTTTGTAAACATTCAAAGTATAAAAGTAACCGAGAGACTCGCTCATTTCTTGATTGTTCAACAAAAACAGTGGACACTCCATGATTGATTGTAACTTGTTAAAACTAGCAGGTCACACGTAATTCCATAGTTCTTGTCCATGGAAAATTATTCTGTGCATCAAATTAAGCTTCGTTAGAATTACAACAGGAATTCCTTTTTCGTCGTCTAGAATGATGTCAGGGAACTCAATTTCTTGTTCAGGCGAGAACATAACATCAACGATCTGCTCCTCTCCGACCAACTTAAATTCTGTGTCCAACTTCATGATGTCAAACGAGTAAGATTTTACGTCACTGACGATGTAATTGATCAAAGTTGAAATAGACTTCTCAATCTCAACCTTATTTTCATAGATTGGGGTAGTGAGATCCTTGTACCAATCCGTGTTAACAAATTCGCTCAGGAATAAATTTCTATCTTTTGTTTCCAGGTTAACTTTGCTATTGCCAATATTTTCTGATTTTCGTGATAATTCTTCAATCAATCGGTGGGAGGTGGCGCTAGTCGCAATGTCAACAAGTGTCTCTGTAATATTCCTTATTTAAAAATAGTAAACAAAACTTAACAAGTTATTTACATTCCTAAACGAAACTTAAGTGCCTCTGTGATAAGTGATATCAAAATCTTGTAAAAATATAAAAACTTTATAGTATTAAATGTGTTATGAAAACTTTGTGTAACGGAAATAAGAATTACTTTCATAATTAAGTACCCGAAAATTATTTTCATGAGGTATGAACACTATAGTGCTTACAAATGAATATAAACTACTAATATTGCGTAATAACACGAAAATGATACAGTAATAGTAATACAAATTATAAAAATAATCTTATTGCTAATTTATAATTGATACAAAATAGTAGTGACACCTACTGGACTTTATGCTAACTAACTGACAACATATATGAGTTAATATATTGTAATAAGAAGAACCTTACATATTTCATTGACGTGACATCTATTGACAAATACAGATATTAACTAATCTAAAAGGAAGTATTCGATTAGTGTTACATTATAGTACATTAAGTAAACAAAAGAGGGCACTACGAGTATCAACAAAAATGGCCCAAATCGATAATGTAACTATAAGACGGCGTCAAATATTTAAAGCGAAATCTTGCGAAACAATTAATAGAAGCAACTCCTACGATACTATGGCTTCGGAAGATTATTTAGGAAAGAGTCTGGATATATCAACACATAATAATGGCATGGAGGACTTAAAAAGTGAAATTAATAGTCTGAAAATTAATCTAGAAATAACTCAAAATGAACTTGAGAACATAATATTAGAAAATGGTGACCTGAAAAAGCACGTTAAACAACTTAACCAAGAAATTAATATATTAAAACAATTATGCAACAGTCCTGTAACATCTATAAAAAATAAATCTCTTAGGCGTTACAGTAGCAAACGTCGTCTTACTAGGGATTACGAGAACAATTTTGTGAACGAGATCGAATTACAAGGGAATGAAGAATCCACGGATGAATATTTAAATAATGAAAATAATTTTATTGATATGTTGAATAAAGATCCAGCGAACAATAATCACTCTATCTTACTAGATGGCGCCACTAGTGTGATGCAACAAAATTATTTAGTAAATAATCGCCCTTCCTGTGATGAATCTTCGCAGTTTCCAACCTCGTCTAAAAAACACAAAATGTACATATTTGGGGATCAACAGGCTAAAGGCTTAGCACAAAAAATTATCACCACACGAAAAAACAAATGGAATGATGTCTATACCGTTGAATCGCTTCTCATGCCAAACGCAACAAGCTTAGACATTTTACGCAGTTGCAACAATGAATTCTTAAATAAACTCACGGCGAATGATATTGTAGTACTAGTTATAGGCTGTAATGACAAGCATCCTTATACATTTATATCAGAGTTATGTAATGTACTATATAAATTACGTAGGCAAATTGTTTATGTAAGTAATGTTTTATTTAATCCTTATTTAAGTGAAGTAATGATAAACAGTAAAATAGAATTGATAATAAAACAATATAAGAACTCTAACTATATAAAAATACCCAATATGATAGCTTACTCTGGTACAAGTTATAATTATCGAAGAGATGCTCACAAATATTTTTTGGAAAGCTTTTCTACTAAATTAAATATTGAAATCGATCATAGCTACTATCAGAGTATGATACTTAGCGAAATAAAAGCAAACCTAGCTAAATGTAATAACCGTACCAAAATCACTAAAACACATATTAATACATACAAAAATACTATACAACGCAAAATCACACACTATTTCACGCCTATAAGCCAACAACATGCACAGTCAAATAAACGTCCTGAAAGCAATTTTTTTCGAGTTACAATGTAAATATAAAAAAATTACGTTATTACACCAGAATATTGCTGGGTTGTTATCTAAACAAGACCAACTAAAAATCGCAGTAATGGATCTTAACTATAGTACAGATCCTATTGATATTATTTGTTTAAGTGAAACCTTTCTCAAACAGGGCACTGAGCATAATGTTAGGATAAATAATTATAAACTAGCTGCACATTATTCTCGTATAAATCAACGCAGAGGTGGCACATGTATCCTACTTAATAACTGTTTAGAATATTCAAGAATTGAGCTTATACCTTCAACGCCCTACCACTTTGAATGCTGTGCTACTGAAATAATTGGATATAATCTACTAATAGTGTGTATTTATAGAACGCCTACATCAAATCCAAGCATATTCCTAAAAAACTTTGAACTTCTTACCAGGACATTGACGAGAAAAAAAAATAAAAAAGTAATATTATGTGGGGATTGGAACATTGACTTGTTAAAAAAAAACAAACTGACGACAGAACTAACATCTATACTAGACAATAACAAACTTACTAATCATATCTTAATACCTACACGAAAAAGCGCCTGTTTAGATTTAATAGTGAGCAACATAGACGACGTAACGCCAAACATTCATTACTTAGCTCTTTCGGATCACGAAACGGCCCAATCTATTAATATACAATTAGAACCATCCCATTTAGTAAAAAAAAGTAACAGTATCTGGTACAAAACCATCCGAGAACTTTCTGAAGAAAATATTAACCGATACAAGAAATACCTGTCATGTCTATCATTTTCTGAAATTTATGAGAAACAATGCACAGAGTCTGCATTTAATAGCTTTCACGATACCATTAAACTCTTATATAATTTATGCTTCCCTTTCGTTAGAATTAAACATACAGAGAAACAATGTAAAAATAGATGGCTAACAAAAAGTATAAAACGGTGTTGTGTAAAAAAAAGAATATTGTACTTAAAATATCATTTACAAAAACATAACAAAAACATCAATCATAAAGTATATAAAAATTATTCTAATATACTAAAAAAGTGTATACAAAAAGCTCAACAGATTAACAATGCTCGCTATATAAACTCGTCCAAAAATATATGTAAAGCGACTTGGAAATTAATTAAAGAAAATAATAGCAATGTATTGAAATCACCCGAAATTGATAGTATTAATATTGACAATAATAATTATGATGACCCTAATTTGATTTGCGAATTTTTCAATAAATTTTATATTACACAGAATAACAATACTGACACAATAAATAAACAAAATTATGCGACGCCCATTACACATAATAGTAAAAGTATTTTTCTGACTCCAGTTAATTACATTGACGTATATAATATAATAAAAACTTTGAAAAACACACATTCTACTGGTTATGATGACTTGTGCACAAACGTTATAAAACAGTGTGCCCTATATTTAGTTAATCCACTTACACACATTATTAACCTGTCCTTGACAGAAGGTATTTTCCCTACTCGGTTAAAGACATCGATAATTAAACCCCTGTTTAAAAAGGGGGATAAAACAAATATGAACAATTATAGGCCTATAGTCTTAATTCCTATAATAGCAAAAATTTTTGAAAAAGTGATGCATGTGAAAATAAACAATTTCATAACATCATGTGATATTTTACAGAGAGAACAGTATGGCTTTAGGAAAAACAGTTCTACCACTCTTGCATGTTTCTCTTTAGTAGATCAAATTACGAGAAGTTTAAATGAAAAAACTAGTATAGCTTGTGTGTTTCTAGATATGACAAAAGCTTTCGATTTCGTCTGTCAGGAAAAGCTTATAGATAAACTTCATAGCTACGGAATACGTGGCATAGCTAATGATTGGCTAAGAAGTTATTTGAACGAAAGAGTGCAATGTGTGGAGATAACTAAAACCATTGGACGTCACCAAAAACAATATAGATCGTCATATCTCCACAGCAACTTGGGCATACCACAGGGCAGCATTCTTTCTCCCCTCCTTTTTCTACTCTATATTAATGATCTTCCCAAAGCGGTCAATAATGATTGCATTTTATTTGCCGACGACTCTACTCTAATTGTAAAACATAAAAATAAATACAATTTAGAATCGCACATTAATGTAGCCATCGATAAGGCAATAAATTGGTTAGAACAAAATAATCTTAAAATAAACATGACAAAAACAAATATTATACATTTTCAAACACATAAAGCTGACAAAACAAACCTAAATATTAATTATAAAAACGAAACATTGAATACGGTTAACGATTGTATATTCTTGGGTATAACTGTGGATAGGTTTTGTAATTGGAAACTACATATCGAAAAAAAAACACACAAAATAGATTGTTTTGTCTACGCATTAAAAAGAATTAGGCAAATTGTAAATGTGCAAACTGCAATAATGGCGTATCAAGCATATGTAGCGTCAATTATAAGGTACGGCATTATTATATGGGGTAACTCAGTGGATGTGGAAAGAGTCTTCAGAGCGCAAAAAAAATGTTTGCGGGCAATTGGTGGTCTGGAATATCTAGAAAGCTGTAAACCCTTATTCAGGCGATATAGAGTACTTCCATTGCCATCTATTTATATACAGGAAGTTTGCTTATTTGTAAAGAAACATCCACACTTATTTAAAAAACTTGGAGACTTCGAAACTAGTCGTACTAGACATGGATCTAGACTTCAAATTCCGAAAATAAAATTAGAATTATTTAAGAAAAATGCCTACTGTATGTCTGTAAAAATCTTCAACCATTTACCAGAGTATCTTAAAACTCTACCATACACACTATTTCGTAGAAAACTACAAACAATGCTGCATGATAAAAATTACTATGATATTAATGAATACTTTAATGATAAATTGTGACATCTAAAATTTAAATACTAATAATACTGACATCTAAATTGAATATATATATATAATATATTTACATATTGAACACTATCTACTGTTGAAGATTTTTACATATAACTTTACATATAATTTGAATTTTTTATACATTTATTGACATGCTATGAGTAATTGCGTTTCTAATATTTTAATGATTGTAACGAATAAAATTTATTTAAATAATTAATTACAACGACTAGATATAGCTAATAAGCTGTATCAATAAAAAAGACACTGTTTTAAACATTTCCACGCCATACATATATGGTAGAATATGCTGGATCATGTTATATAATTAAGACCTACTATAACCATATTTTTGGAAATAAAGATTATTATCATTATTAAAAAAAAAAAAAAAAAAAAAAAAATCGATTCCTTAACTTTTTCAATTTGTCAATTTCTTGCAAAGTATTAAAGTTTCGTTTTAATTTATTGATAAATTTCAATTCGATATAAGACTGTAACTCATTTTTTTCAGCTTCAAAGTTCTCAATGTTGATTTTATCGTAATCAAACTCCTTGGAGATATCATTGTTGTCATAAAGCTGGTTATTAAGATAAACCACACAACGACTTTTGAAGAAGGACGTTGCTACTGAGAGATCAACTCGTTTTAGGTCTTCGTTAAATGCATGAAAAACAACTGTATCATATTGCATGTCTTCGTTTAATTTGAAACATTCGTCTACACGGTCACGATCAATTATCCCATCCGTAATGATGTACAGCAACTTGTATTTGTCATTTTCATCATCGAGTGCATATCGGTCTTTGAGATATTGGATAATTGTTTGGGGCTGTGTACCCGACCCTTCACTTTTCGAGTTCATGTACGTTCTTCTAACCTCGTCTTCATCGACATCCCAACAAGCATCATCCCAGTGTAAGTAAAGAATTATTGATTCCGTTGGGGGCTCTCCGGCAGCCAAAAGTTCTTCCTTAATTTTTTCTACGTCATTTTTGAATAGTTCCAGAGTTTTTAAGCCATTGCTGTGATAATACTCAACTCCGTACGTCGAACCCGAAAAATCTTTTGCGTAAATAAAGTAATTAACCATTTTCACGGTGTGTCAACTTTTCCTCTACTAAAAAGAAGCAATGAAGTGTCTCTTGAAGACTAAGATACACTGATTTCGCGTTACTAGAAATGCAATGTGTTACCAACAAGTAATTTTATCGATGATTTTTCAACACGCACAGGACTGTAAACACTCTTCGACGCAGGAGATTCTTTGGTGATTCCTAAAAATAAAAATGTGTTAAAATTGTGGAGTGAAAATTATGCACAGCCCAAGAATGACTGATAATTAAAGCAAAGATACATAATTCTTCAAGATTATGTTGATGACCATAGTGGCACCCGCGAATAATGTTTGCTTTAACTACTAGACCAGCTAACGGATCAAAATATTTTTAACAAAGGGAGGTAGTTATGCAAATTAAAACCAACCCACTTCACAACTAAATTGCAGTATTTAGGGTAAGACCACCTACTGTTGGCACCCCACCAATTTATTGGCACGCGGCTGTTAATGATAAGGTTACCAGTTCCCAAACACCGTATTTTTTACGAATAACAAATAGTAGATCTTCTATAGTACTGGCCATACAGAATTTGTACCTTTTTAAAGATCACAATAAAAATATGTTTATCGTATTCAGACTGGAATACAAAAAAAACCAACAAAATTCTAGAGTTTTCGCTAAGGGAAGAGGTTCGCTAATCTCAATAATTTTCGTAAATCTTTTGACTTCGGATTACAAATACTGTATAATTCGATTATTTAGTTGTTCAGCTTCCTTTTTTAATCATTATTATTAATGTTTAAGTCCATTTTCTTTATTTGTTGCGGTGCTAACATTTGAAAAAAAAAAAAAACACCGCCCTGCGGTTTCACCCGCAGTTCTCCTTCCCGTGGGAATATCGGGATAAATTATAGCCTATGTGTTATTCTGATATGTAAGCTATATTATTACGAAGTTTCATCAAATTCATTCAGTAGTTTTTGCGTGAATGAGCAACAAACATCTTCACATCCTCACAAACTTTTGCGTTTATAATATTAGTAGGATAGGATTAGGTAATTATGATACATTAGCAATCCGCCCTTGCTTCGCTTCTTGCTTGCTTCGGTTTCAGTCGCCTTACCCGCGTAGTTTCCGTGCCCATGGGAATACCGGGATAAAATATAGCTTATGTTACTCCCTGATATTATAGCTTTTCATTGGTGAAAGATTTTTTAAATCGGACCAGTAGTTCCTGAGATTAGCGCGTTCAAACAAACAAACATTTCAGCTTTATATATTAGTATAGAGTATATATAAGTATGTTAAAACCCCAATTGCACTAACTTAAGCACAGCAAAAATAATAAAGAGAAATGACTCTGAAATGACTGCGTCACAGAAACGAAAAGAAATTGTATTAAATATTTGCACGCCTTATGGTGGCAAAATATAGAGATACCTACTAACCTCATTCTGTAACAATATGTACTTACTTTTTTTTATTTGAAACAAAAATAAGCCTAACGACGAAATGGTAAGGTTTGCCGTGTGGTGACAGAGTAAGAATCCAAATCAACACTAACCCCATCTTGTCCGTGGTTGTCGTAAAAGACGACTAAAGGATATCATATGCATATAACAACTATTCAAAAGGAGGCGAACTCGAATATAACCTCTATACAAGAGAAGGAAACCTGGAAATGAAACCCTATACCAACACGTCTGACCAGCGTGGTATAAGTAAGTAAATTTTCCTCCTATTGTGGAGAAGGGAGAGCTCAGCAGTAGGACGTATATGAGCTGAAATGAATGAAATTAATACTAATGATTTAAATATGGTATCATCTCATCTTCATCTCAGATCATACACCTCCCACTGTTGGGCTCGGGCTTCCTCCACTATGGGAAGTAAATTGACCTATACCATTTTTTTTGGGGGGTGGGTTGCGGTCATTGCACTCCTTGCACTACTCCATCCGGGGCGACAGAGGGGCGTAAGCACGCACATCCGCAACCCACCCGCGATGCACGTCGCCTTCGTTGTTGGGCCGACCACCGGAGCAGGGTAACTTGACGTCAGTGGTTGGCCCGACGGAATACCCCCTATTTGGGGTACCCTCCCATCGACCGACGTCAATCGCAGTGGTGGCAGGACGGTGTACTCTCCCTCCTAACGACCGTGTACAGGTATTTGGCGAAGCATCCATGCCCCGTCAACACCTGCACCAGTCGGAAGGAGAGCACCCCGTGCCGCCATTTCAACCACTGCATCAGCACCGGCCGAAAGGCCTCCACGGTCCGCACCCTGAACCGAGGCCTCTACAGCCGGACTGCCGATACAAACCGGCGAGCATTTCCGCCTCCAGGTCCCACGGGGGAGTCCCGGCCAACAGACACGCTGCCTCCGTCACCACCCTACTATACCATGCTGGTTAGACGTGTTTAAGGATCTTGATTTCAGTTTTCCTTCTCTTGCATAGATATTATATGCATATTATATCCCGTAGTCGTCTTTTACGACATTCACGGGTGGTGAATTATGATTCTTACTTCGTCACCACACAGAAAATATGGTACATAATTACCTATAGTGTATTGTTGTATGGATTTGATTCATAATAATCTATATATAAATACGTGAAGCAAAAACTTTGTACCCCTTTTTATGAAAATTACGCAGATGGACACGTATGAAATTTGGCACAGTTGATGTATATAATGAGGGGAAGTGCATAAAACTGAAATTTCATATAATAATGGATTAGAAATGCATTAATTTCATTAAAAAAAGCATTACGCACTCTACAACGCAATCGGTACACACACACACACACACACATTAATGTGAGTGCGTTGCGTAGCTACGCTTATACACTTTTGTTTACGGTTAAAATCTCTGGTCGAACTGAATGTCAAACAATCATAATTATGATGACAATGTCTAATAGAAATTTGTGCTTAGGTATATATTAGTTATTAGTGAAATACAGCTTGCTCAATTTACAATTATACATAAATAAAATGAAAGAAAATTGTGTAGCAGAAAAATTAATTAAAATAAATTATGGCCAAATGTCGACTACACAGCTACCACTAGTAATAGTTAAAGATCCTTACTAATATTATAAATGCGAAGTAAGAATGTTTGTTTGTTTGTTACGCTTTCACGCTTAAACCACGGAACCTATTTCAAAAATTCTTTCACCAATGGAAAGCTATATCATCAATAATCAATAATTAGGGAGTAACATAGGCTATATTATTTCCCGGTATTCCCACGGGAACAGGAACTACGCGGGTAAGGCGAGTGAAGCCGAAGCGAAGCGAGGGCGGGTTGCTAGTAATTTTATAAATCAAAACCTCTTAGTAAGATAAAGTAAGCCTTAAAATTAATATTAATTTAGCATCATGACTTCCCGCCGGATTTTAATCAGTGTGGCCGTGTTTCGATCCGGTGGTAGTATTCTAGAGTATCAGGTTTTAATTATAATTACTATTAATTGTTATTACTCCTATTGTTTAATAATTACTAACTATAGACAATATATTTGTTTTTCATATAATCATTTCCTTCTTGTACTGGCAATAGATTTGTATCAAAATGTGGGTCAATATTTAATAACAAATTTTCTGTAGGTACCTACCGGGTAAATAATTATGAAATTCTGTAATAACGATGACTTGCTGGACGTGAAACATCTTAGTCAGCCCGTGACCATGAACGCTACAGTGTTCGAAACGTCGGGCAATCAAAAACCAAATACAAACGCAAGAAAATCCGTAAAGTAGTTTTATTTACAACTAGCAACCCGCCCTCGCTTCGCTTTCAGTCTTACCCGTGTAGTTCCCGTGAGAAAACCTAGATAAAATATAGCCTATGTTACTCCCTGATATTATAACTTTTCATTGGTGAAAGAATTTTTGAAATCGGTTCGGTAGTTTAAGCGTGAAGGCGTAACAAACAAATAAACAAACAAACAAACTTACTTTCGCATTTATAATATTAGGCAGGATATATAAGAAGAGTTTAAATCTCTGATATTTAGATTTTCTCTGATTTTAGACATTTATTCACATTATACGTTATAAACAAATTATTAAAGTATTTTCGTTAATAATAGACATATTATTTAATAAATAAATAATTTTAATTATTATTTTTAATCTATTTATTGATTCTGTACATACGTATAAAATTATATTACAGATTTTTTAAAACGAATTTCGTTACTTTTATTCGAATATCCGACAAAAGGGGACCATGAGTTCTTACGAATACTTTATGCCTAGGTACGTTCATTTCATAACAAAAAAAAACAAAGATCATGAAACTATTTCACCATATACAATATGTAACATAATTAACGCACACCCTGACAGTAATTTGTTCAGAATCGGTATCTGGATCAATTTTGATTGTTTTTTATGTAGCAAATTTTTTTCTCAAATTTAGTTAGAACTAAGTAAATTACAGTCATCCTAAACAGCTATAGTCCATAAAATATAGCTTGATCTCTGTGACAGATGTCAACGAAACCAACGAAGTAAGTTTGAACGAGCGACATGTTTACAATTTCATTTTGTCTCAAATATATTTTCATTCTTCTCGTGCCAGTTTTATTGCAACTGAATTGCAACATATTATAAATATAAAAATATTAATATTCATGCCTAAAATGTACCTCATAAGTACTGAAATACCTAGTAATCATTTTATACATAAATGACGCTTACACATGTACAAGGTCTTACTGGACTGAAAATAAAAAAGAGATGGGACAGTCGATATACGTAAATCGATAACGGATCTGTATTAAATTATTCGTAAAAGAAATAAACCCAATACAGTACCTATATAAAACTTTCAACATATTTTTTATAATTAAAACAGACAGTTACATTATAAAATACATAAATTGAATTAATTAAACATTAAAAAACTACTTTTCGTCTCAGAGTAGATGATAAAATTATGTGCGCATTATGATCAATAAACTAGACATATTTATTTATAAAACAGTCGTAATTGATTGATCTAACGACTGTCCCCATTTGACAAAAATGATAAATATTCTAGCAGGAACGTTCTAGTGATGACGATAATAGTGACTTAGACCTTGATTGTACTCCTTTTGAATAATTAAAATAGTCAAAAAACACTTTTTGTTTAAAATAAATTCAATAAGATTTTCATTAATTGTATTTTAATTATAATAGAAGATCACAATTATAAAAACAAAGAGTTTTATCGATAAAAAACTACGGACTTTATCGTAAGCGTGACAGAACTAGGGACAACTGTCACAGAGATCAAGCTATATTTTATGGACTATAGCTAAACAGTTCATAGAAACGAAAATGGAGCGTAAATCAGTGTATTAAGACTTTTTAAAATGAAATATTAAATTAGTAAGCAAATTTCATCATTCAATTAAAGAAATCTGATACTTATTTCAGTGGTCATGTCCAATGGTCATATTAAACGATCAGCAACCCTTTCTTACCCCAATTACTTGAGATCGACTTAATACTACTTCATTGTACATATTTCAAAAGTTATTGACAATAGTTTTATGACTAGCCGCTTGCCTGACGTCAATCCTCCTCGTAAATGTAATTGTTGACGTCATCAGATGGTATTGACCCAGATCGATGAAAACTCTTAGGCATCGTTTACGACACCCACGAGCAATGCATGGGGTCTTAGTGTTCGTAGCCGCTACCACACAGCTTGTATATTATGTAATTATTAAGTGTTACTTGTAGAAAGTATAGCGCTTTTTCGCTGATAGGCCCTTTTTCTCATTTCTCCCAATACTGATGCGTGAATCACGCAATTCTGAACTGGTTCCGTATATAGAATCGTCCTCCATAACACAATAACATTAGATCCGAAGTAATCGTATAGTTATCGAGACCAATTTATATAGGACTAGCAACCCGCCCTCACTTCGCTTCGGTTTCAGTCGCCTTACTCGCATAGTTCCCGTTCCCATGGGTATACTGGGATTTGTAGCAGCGCCTCTATCGGACGATAGGGGCACCGCTCCAAATCCTTTTTGATTTATATTTCTTTTACGAAAATGTATGTTGATAAGGAGGTTTCATATCAATCGCCCATAATAAATTTCTAGTTTCTATGTTAGATAAATAACTAAAGACGTTTTTATACACTCATTTGCAAAAAAAACGGGCACCTAAGCAATGAACCATTTCAAATGTTAATATTTCTTTGTTTGATAATTATAGGTAGTTTTATCCACACAATTTGCTAAATTAATAAGAAAATAATCGTTTTCATCAGTATTTCATAAAATTTAGATACAATTTATGGGAAATAATGCTAAACCTCGCTAGTAGTGTATATTCGCTAGTAGTGCATATGCTCATGAAGTAAAAATAAAAAAGTTTTTTTGTTTGTTTTTCTTTAATAAAGTAAAAGCAGATAAATGTTTAGTATCGAGTGTGACCCCTTCTAGCTAAAATCACAGCTTGAATTCGTCTGGGCATGCTAGCGAGTATATCCCGGATACTTGCTTGCGGAATACGTTCCCACTCCGCAGTAATCACATTCTTCAGCTCTCTGATGGTCTGCGGAGCCGGGTGTACTGATCTCACACGCCGTTTCAGAACGTCCCAGACATGCTCTATGGGATTGAGGTCGGGACTTCGAGCTGGCCAATCCAAACGACGAATGCCGACCTCTTGCACATACGCATTAACATCGCGGGATCGGTGGGCGCGAGCATTGTCGTCCATAAAAATCGAGTCTTCACCTAGAGCGGCCAATGCGGGTTGTGCATGAGAAATTAGAACTTCCGTTATGTATCGATGCCCAGTCAGTGAGCCGTTTTCAATGAAGACTAACTCTGTACGATCCATTGAATTTATTCCTGCCCAAAACATAACAGAGCCCCCACCATAAGGTGTGATTTCTTCGAAACATGCCTCTGCAAAGCGTTCTCCTTGTCTTCTTAGCACTCGCCGACGTCGATCTTCACCGAACAGAGATATCCTGGCTTCATCAGAGAACAAAACCCTATTCCAATCGTCTTGAGTCCATGATTCACAATTTCTAGCGAACCTAAGCCTGTGAACTCTGTGCTCACGGAGTAATTTGGGGCCGCGGGCCGGGCGGTGACTGCGTATATTGGCAGCGAGAAGCCTCCTCCTGACCGTCCATAGACTAATATGCACATTTCTTACTTCTTGGAGGTTGTTCTTAAGATCCACATACGAAGATTTGCGATTTCTCAATGCGCGACTCACAAGAAAACGATCATCCCGTGGTTGGGTACATGGTTTTCTTCCAGAACCAGGCCTTCTCTCGACGGAACCAGTCTCCTGATATCGCTGCCAGGTCCTTTGGACTGTCGAGCGACTAACATTTAGCCTCCTAGCCACGAAACATTGGCTGCAACCCTCTTCAAGCAGCGCGATAATTTTGGTAGCTTTTACCACTTTATCTACCATTTTTGATACAGCCAAACAGCATTAAATAAAGCTTTGACAGTCAAGGATATGAAATTAATCGATAAAAATTGAATAAAAGTTATGAAAGTCGATGTTAACTTCTGGAACTTCGCGCCAAAAATGTAGGATAAAAAGGGGTTTTCTGTAAAAATGAACATCAAATGAAAAATTGAATTTAGAACGTACTTTTTTAAATACCACAGCATTTTTAAAACCGGCCAGTAACGTGTACAAACGATTGAAACCTTTTTGGTATTGTATCTTTTTAAATATGAATGAAAATCAAAACCGCCCGTTTTTTTTGCAAATGAGTTTATAATCTTTTTGCCGGGTCAGAGAATTAGAGAAATAAGATATAAGCGATTCTAATTTTAATTTTAAATAATTTTTATTACAATAGTAGATTAACAAAATGTCACCATCCCAGAATATAATGATATAACTTACAAATTTAAAAACTTATCAATGATGAGCTCGGTTCTATTCATAATAATGAATTTTAATAGTTATCAATGTGAAGTAATACAATATCATACGTATATTATGAATCACATAGCAATCATATTTATATATTACATACATTGGTCTGTGTAGAACACTTTTATTGAGTCCATAACTATGTTTTCTTTTTCAGCTTAACTCTAAATTCCTCGCTAGAGATAAATTCACTAATTTCGTCATTACTGCTAAACTTCACTTTTTCTTCTGCTTTGATACGTTCGTTTCGATTCACGTGAGACTGAGACACATTAAGAAATTCTCTAACCTCGACTTTCTGCACGATCTTCTGATATTTCTCATACACGCCTTTAACGTCGAACGAAACATTTGGCGGAAAAATAGTAACTAAATCCTTGTAGAACCTTTTTTTCTTGGAGATATATTGGACGTACTCGGACAATGTGGGATATTTTTCTGAATCTTTCACACAATCAATAAACAGCTTGTATAAAGACAAAATTCGCTCAAATTCAAGCGAGTCGACAGCTGCGTAGGTGACTTCAATTTTATCTTTATCGTCGTCGTTATTAATAACTACTTTCTTAATATTATTGACCAATTCTGTATAGAATGACTTTTTTGGTTCAATAACGAAAAAGGGACGGTATGTCTTTTCACAAATTTCAAAGGTTGCTCCTCCAGCTTTGGATGTTTCCAAATCACCTTGAAAGTGCATCAAGTGGACATAGTCATTCAGATGAACTTTTTCTTCAACTATATTGTCGCACAACATTTCCTCGTGATTCAATTTGAGGTAATTGAGTTGGTACAGATTAAACGGCTTTTCAATTTCACTGACTAGAAAACCGTCAACAGTCTTGAAGATTCTATTCAACAAATAATAAACTTTATCCCTTCGTTGTGAGATTCTCTTCAAAGTCATTACTTGACTAATTAACTCTATTCGTTTTTCAATAGACTTCAAATCTAGATCATAATTAAAGTTCTTCAAAATTTCAATCATATAGTGCGCTACGCCATAATACTCTCTCAGCCGTTCGTGCTTGAAGTTTTGAGGATCGTTTTTGAAGATACATGAGGACAATTCAACGCAGTACCACAACGCAGTTAGCAGCGTTGTGCTTTCTTGAGGATCTAGCGGAAGAGATGACAGTCCAATATTGCACACTGTTTCAGTGATACGTCGCATTGCGTATTTCTTAAACTGTTCAACGACGTTTCTGTCCATCCACTCTTTGTTTTCACAGTTTTTCCACAACACAAAGTAAAACAACCCAATATTGTATTTAACTTTCTTACAATTAAAATATGTCGCTGACAAAATGTAGTCGTTGTATTTGTCGAACTCTTTGGCGTCTGTCAGCACAAGGCCACCATGAAACGGTCTCCGTGTTCGCGGCTCAGTCTTCGTATCATTCCTCAAGAATCGTTTGTAAACATTCAAAGTATAAAAATAACCTATAGTCTCACTCATTTCTTGATTGTTCAACAAAAACAGTGGACACTCCATGATTGGTTGGAACTTGTTAAAACTAGCAGGTGACTCGTAACTCCACAGTTCTTGTCCATGGAAAATTATTCTGTGCATCAAATTAAGCTTCGTTAGAATTACAACAGGAATTCCTTTTTCGTCGTCTAGAATGATGTCAGGGAACTCAATTTCTTGTTCAGGCGAGAACATAACATTGACGATCTGCTCCTCTCTGACCAACTTAAATTCTGTGTCCAACTTCATGATGTCAAACGAGTAAGATTTTACGTTACGGACGATGTAATTGATCAAAGTTGAAATAGACTTCTCAATCTTAACCTTATTTTCATAGATTGGGGCAGTGAGATCCTTGTACCAATCTGAGTTAACAAATTCGCTCAGGAATAAATTTCTATCTTTTGTTTCCAGGTTAACTTTGCTATTGCCAATATTTTCAGATTGCCGTGATAATTCTTCAAACAATCGATTCCTTAACTTTTTCAATTTGTCAATTTCTTGCAAAGTATTAAAGTTTCGTTTTAATTTATTGATAAATTTCAATTCGATATAAGACTGTAACTCATTTTTCTCAGCTTCAAAGTTCTCAATGTTGATTTTATCGTAATCAAACTCCTTGGAGATATCATTGCTGTCATAAAGCTGATTATTGAGATAAACCACACAACGGCTTTTGAAGAAGGACGTTGCTACTGAGAGATCGACTCGTTTCAGGTCTTCGTTAAATGCATGAAAAACAACTCTATCATATTGCATGTCTTCGTTTAATTTGAAACATTCGTCTACACGGTCACGATCAATTATCCCATCCGTAATGATGTACAGCAACTTGTATTTGTCATTTTCATCATCGAGTGCATATCGGTCTTTGAGATATTGGATAATTGTTTGGGGCTGTGTACCCGACCATTCACTATCCGAGTCCATGTACGTTGTTCTAACCTCGTCTTCATCGACATCGCAACACTCATCAGCCCAGTGGAAGTAAAGAATTATTGATTCCGTTGGGGGCTCTCCGGCAGCCAAAAGTTCTTCCTTAATTTTTTCTACGTCATTTTTAAAGAGTTCCAGAGTTTTTAAGCCATTGCTGTGATAATAATGAACTGCGTACGTCGAACCCGAAAAATCTTTTGCGTAAATAAAGTAATTAACCATTTCCACGGTGTGTCAACTTTTCCTCTACTAAAAAGAAGCAATGAAGCGTCTCTTGAAGACTAAGATACACTGATTTCGCGTTACTAGAAATGCAATGTGTTACCAACAAGTAATTTTATCAATGATTTTTCAACACGCACAGGACTGTAAACACACTTCGACGCAGGAGATTCTTTGGTGATGCCTAAAAATAAAAAAATATGTTAAAATTGTGGAGTGAAAATTATGAACAGCCCAAGAATGACTGATAATTAAAGCAAAGATACATAATTCTTTAAGATCATGTTGATGACCATAGTGGCACCCGCGAATAATGTTTGCTTTAACTACTAGACCAGCTAACGGATCAAAATATTTTTAACAAAGGGAGGTAGTTATGCAAATTAAAACCAATCCACATCACAACCAAATTGCAGTATTTAGGGTAAGACCACCTACTGTTGGCACCCCACCAATTTATTGGCACGCGGCTGTTAATGATAAGGTTACCAGTTCCCAAACACCGTATTTTTTACAAATAACAAATAGTAGATCTTCTATAGTACTGGCCATACAGAATTTGTACCTTTTTAAAGATCACAATAAAAACATGTTTATCGTATTCAGACCGGAATACAAAAAAAAAACTAACAAAATTCTAGTGTTTTCGCTAAGGGAAGAGGTTCGCTAATCTCAATAAATAATTTTCGTAAATCTTTTGACTTCGGATTACAAATACTGTATAATTCGATTATTTAGTTGTTCAGCTTCCTTTTTTAATAATTATTATTAATGTTTAAGTCCATTTTCTATATTTTTTGCGGTGCTAACATTTGGTATATTATGAATTGGCATATGCATGACACATATGATACACTAGCAGCGCCCTGCGGTTTCACCCGCATTTCCCCTTCCCGTGGGAATATCGAGATAAATTATAGCCTATGTGTTATTCTAATATGTAAGCTATATTATTACGAAATTTCATCAAATTCATTCAGTAGTTTTTGCGTGAATGAGCAACAAACATCTTCACATCCTCACAAACTTTTGCGTTTATAATATTAGTAGGATAGGATTAGGTAATTATGATACACTAGCAATCCGCCCTTGCTTCGCTTCTTGCTTGTTTCGGTTTCAGTCGCCTTACCCGCGTAGGTTCCGTGCCCGTGGGAATACCGGGATAAAATATAGCTTATGTTACTCCCTGATATTATAGCTTTCCATTGGTGAAAGATTTTTTAAATCGGACCAGTAGTTCCTGAGATTAGCGCGTTCAAACAAACAAACATTTCAGCTTTATATATTAGTACAGAGTATATATAAGTATGTTAAAACCCCAATTGCACTAACTTAAGCACAGCAAAAATAATAAAGAGAAATGACTGGCGTCACAGAAACGACAAGTAATTGTATTAAATATTTGCACGCCTTATGGTGGCAAAATATAGAGATACCTACTAACCTCATTCTGTAACAATATGTACTTACTTTTTTTTATTTGAAACAAAAATAAGCCTAAAGACGAAATGGTTTACCGTGTGGTGACAGAGTAAGAATCCAAATCAACACTAACCCTATCTTATCCGTGGATGTTGTAAAAGACGACTAAAGGATATCATATGCATTTAATAACTATTCAAAAGAAGGCGAACTCTAAATAAAATATGGTATCATCTCATCTTCATCTCAGATCATACACCTCCCACTGTTGGGCTCGGGCTTCCTCCACTGTGGGAAGTAAATTGACCTACTATACCATTTTTTTTTGCGGTCATTGCACTCCTTGCACCACTCCATCCGGGGCGACAGAGGGGCGTAAGCACGCACATCCGCAACCCACCCGCGATGCACGTCGCCTTCGTTGTTGGGCCGACCACCGGAGCAGGGTGACTTGACGTCAGTGGTTGGCCCGACGGAATACCCCCTATTTGGGGTACCCTCCCTTCGACCGACGTCAATCGCAGTGGTGGCAGGACGGTGTACTCTCCCTCCTAACAACCGTGTACAGGTATTTGGCGAAGCATCCATGCCCCGTCAATACCTGCACCAGTCGGAAGGAGAGCACCCCGTGCCGCCGTTTCAACCACTGCATCAGCACCGGCCGAAAGGCCTCCACGGTCCGCACCCCGAACCGAGGCCTCTACAGCCGGACTGCCGATACAAACCGGCGAGCATTTCCGCCTCCAGGTCCCACGGGGGCGTCCCGGCAAACAGGCACGCTGCCTCCGTCACCACCCTACTATACCATGCTGGTTAGACGTGTTTAAGGAGTTTTAATTTCAGTTTTCCTTCTCTTGCATAGATATTATATGCATATTATATCCCGTAGTCGTCTTTTACGACATTCACGGGTGGTGAATTATGATTCTTACTTCGTCACCACACAGAAAATATGGTACATAATTACCTATAGTGTATTGTTGTATGGATTTGATTCATAATAATCTATATATAAATACGTGAAGCAAAAACTTTGTACCCCTTTTTACGAAAATTACGTGGATGGACAAGTATGAAATTTGGCACAGTTGAAGTATATAATGAGGAGAAGTGCATAAAACTGAAATTTCATATAATAATGGATTAGAAATGCATTAATTTCATTAAAAAAGGCTTTACGCACACCACAACGCAATCGGTACACACACACAAACATTAATGTGAGTGTGTTGCGTAGCAACGCTTATACACTTTTGTTTACAGTTAAAATCTCTGGTCGAACTGAATGTCAAACAATCATAATTATGATGACAATGTCTAATAGAAATTTATGCTTAGGTATATATTAGTTATTAGTGAAATACAGCTTGTTTAATTTACAATTATACATAAATAAAATGAAAGAAAATTGTGTAGCAGAAAAATTAATTAAAATAAATTATGCCCAAATGTCGACTACACAGCTACCACTAGCAATAGTTAAAGATCCTTACTAATATTATAAATGCGAAGTAAGAATGTTTGTTTATTTGTTACGCTTTCACGCTTAAACCACGGAACCTATTTCAAAAATTCTTTCACCAATGGAAAGCTATATCATCAATAATCAATAATTAGGGAGTAACATAGGCTATATTATTTCCCGGTATTCCCACGGGAACAGGAACTACGCGGGTAAGGCGAGTGAAGCCGAAGCCGAAGCGAAGCGAGGGCGGGTTGCTAGTAATTTTATAAATCAAAACCTCTTAGTAAGATAAAGTAAGCCTTAAAATTAATATTAATTTAGCATCATGACTTCCCGCCGGATTTTAATCAGTGTGGCCGTGTTTCGATCCGGTGGTAGTATTCTAGAGTAGGTTTTAAATATAATTACTATTAATTGTTACTACTACTATTGTTTAATAATTACTAACTATAAACAATATTTTTTTTTTCATATAGAATCATTTCCTTCTTGTACTGGCAATAGATTTGTATCAAAATGTGGGTCAATATTTAATAACAAATTTTCTGTAGGTACCTACCGGGTAAATAATTATAAAATTCTGTAATAACGATGACTTGCTGGACGTGAAACATCTTAGTCAGCCCGTGACCATGAACGCTACAGTGTTCGAAACGTCGGGCAATCAAAAACCAAATACAAACGCAAGAAAATCCGTAGTTTTATTTACAACTAGCAACCCGCCCTCGCTTCGCTTTCAGTTTTACCCGTGTAGTTCCCGTGAGAAAACCTAGATAAAATATAGCCTATGTTACTCCCTGATATTATAACTTTCCATTGGTGAAAGAATTTTTGAAATCGGTTCGGTAGTTTAAGCGTGAAGGCGTAACTAACAAACAAATAAACAAACAAACAAACTTACTTTCGCATTTATAATATTAGGAAGGATATATAAGAAGAGTTTAAATCTCTGATATTTAGATTTTCTCTGATTTTAGACATTTATTCACATTATACGTTATAAACAACTTATTAAAGTATTTTCGTTAATAATAGACATATTATTTAATAAATAAATAATTTTAATTATTATTTTTAATCTATTTATTGATTCTGTACATACGTATAAAATTATATTACAGATTTTTTAAAACGAATTTCGTTACTTTTATTCGAATATCCGACAAAAGGGGACCATGAGTTCTTACGAATACTTTATGCCTAGGTACGTTCATTTCATAACAAAAAAAAACAAAGATCATGAAACTATTTCACCATATACAATATGTAACATAATTAACGCACACCCTGACAGTAATTTGTTCAGAATCGGTATCTGGATCAATTTTGATTGTTTTTTATGTAGCTAATTTTTTTTCTCAAATTTAGTTAGAACTAAGTAAATTACAGTCATCCTAAACAGCTATAGTCCATAAAATATAGCTTGATCTCTGTGACAGATGTCAACGAAACCAACGAAGTAAGTTTGAACGAGCGACATGTTTACAATTTCATTTTGTCTCAAATATATTTTCATTCTTCTCGTGCCAGTTTTATTGCAACTGAATTGCAACATATTATAAATATAAAAATATTAATATTCATGCCTAAAATGTACCTCATAAGTACTGAAATACCTAGTAATCATTTTATACATAAATGACGCTTACACATGTACAAGGTCTTACTGGACTGAAAATAAAAAAGAGATGGGACAGTCGATATACGTAAATCGATAACGGATCTGTATTAAATTATTCGTAAAAGAAATAAACCCACAGTTACATTATAAAATACATAAATTGAATTAATTAAACATTAAAAAACTACTTTTCGTCTCAGAGTAGATGATAAAATTATGTGCGCATTATGATCAATAAACTAGACATATTTATTTATAAAACAGTCGTAATTGATTGATCTAACGACTGTCCCCATTTGACAAAAATGATAAATATTCTAGCAGGAACGTTCTAGTGATGACGATAATAGTGACTTAGACCTTGATTGTACTCCTTTTGAATAATTAAAATAGTCAAAAAACACTTTTTGTTTAAAATAAATTCAATAAGATTTTCATTAATTGTATTTTAATTATAATAGAAGATCACAATTATAAAAACAAAGAGTTTTATCGATAAAAAACTACGGACTTTATCGTAAGCGTGACAGAACTAGGGACAACTGTCACAGAGATCAAGCTATATTTTATGGACTATAGCTAAACAGTTCATAGAAACGAAAATGGAGCGTAAATCAGTGTATTAAGACTTTTTAAAATGAAATATTAAATTAGTAAGCAAATTTCATCATTCAATTAAAGAAATCTGATACTTATTTCAGTGGTCATGTCCAATGGTCATATTAAACGATCAGCAACCCTTTCTTACCCCAATTACTTGAGATCGACTTAATACTACTTCATTGTACATATTTCAAAAGTTATTGACAATAGTTTTATGACTAGCCGCTTGCCTGACGTCAATCCTCCTCGTAAATGTAATTGTTGACGTCATCAGATGGTATTGACCCAGATCGATGAAAACTCTTAGGCATCGTTTACGACACCCACGAGCAATGCATGGGTTCTTAGTGTTCGTAGCCGCTACCACACAGCTTGTATATTATGTAATTATTAAGTGTTACTTGTAGAAAGTATAGCGCTTTTTCGCTGATAGGCCCTTTTTCTCATTTCTCCCAATACTGATGCGTCAATCACGCAATTCTGAACTGGTTCCGTATATAGAATCGTCCTCCATAACACAATAACATTAGATCCGAAGTAATCGTATAGTTATCGAGACCAATTTATATAGGACTAGCAACCCACCCTCGCTTCGCTTCGGTTTCAGTCGCCTTACTCGCATAGTTCCCGTTCCCATGGGTATACTGGGATTTGTAGCAGCGCCTCTATCGGACGATAGGGGCACCGCTCCAAATCCTTTTTGATTTATATTTCTTTTACGAAAATGTATGTTGATAAGGAGGTTTCATATCAATCGCCCATAATAAATTTCTAGTTTCTATGTTAGATAAATAACTAAAGACGTTTTTATATAATCTTTTTGCCGGGTCAGAGAATTAGGGAAATAAGATATAAGCGACTCTAATTTTAATTTTAAATAATTTTTATTACAATAATAGATTAACAAAGTGTCACCATCCCAGAATATAATGATATAACTTATAGGAAATAACTTACAAATTTAAAAACTTATCAATGATGAGCTCGGTTCTATTCATAATAATGAATTTTAATAGTTATCAATGTGAAGTAATACAATATTATACGTATATTATGAATCACATAGCAATCATATTTATATATTACATACATTGATCTGTGTAGAACACTTTTATTGAGTCCATAACTATGTTTTCTTTTTCAGCTTAACTCTAAAATCCTCGTTAGAGATAAATTCACAAATTTCGTCATTACTGCTAAACTTCACTTTTTCTTCTGCTTTGATACGTTCGTTTCGATTCACGTGAGACTGAGACACTTTAAGAAATTCTCTAACCTCGACTTTCTGAACGATCTTCTGATATTTCTCATACACGCCTTTAACGTCGAACGAAACATTTGGCGGAAAAATAGTAACTAAATCCTTGTAGAACCTTTTTTTCTTGGAGATATATTGGACGTACTCGGACAATGTGGGATATTTTTCTGAATCTTTCACACAATCAATAAACAGCTTGTATAAAGACAAAATTCGCTCAAATTCAAGCGAGTCGACAGCTGCGTAGGTGACTTCAATTTTATCTTTGTCGTCGTCGTTATTAATAACTACTTTCTTAATATTATTGACCAATTCTGTATAGAATGATTTGTTTGGTTCAATAACGAAAAAGGGACGGTATGTCTTTTCACAAATTTCGAAGGTTGCATCTCCAGCTTTGGATGTTTCCAAATCACCTTGAAAGTGCATCAAGTGGACATAGTCATTCAGATGAACTTTTTCTTCAACTATATTGTCGCGCAACATTTCCTCGTGATTCAATTTGAGGTAATTGAGTTGGTACAGATTAAACGGCTTTTCAATTTCACTGACTAGAAAACCGTCAACAGTCTTGAAGATTCTATTCAACAAATAATAAACTTTATCCCTTCGTTGTGAGATTCTCTTCAAAGTCATTACTTGACTAACTAACTCTATTCGTTTTTCAATAGACTTCAAATCTAGATCATAATTAAAGTTCTTCAAAATTTCAATCATATAGTGCGCTACGCCATAATACCCTCTCAGCCGTTCGTGCTTGAAGTTTTGAGGATCGTCTTTGAAGATGCACGAGGACAATTCAACGCAGTACCACAACGCAGTTAGCAGCGTTGTGCTTTCTTGAGGATCTAGTGGAAGAGATGACAGTCCAATATTGCACACTGTTTCAGTGATACGTCGCATTGCGTATTTCTTAAACTGTTCAACGACTTTTCTGTTCATCCACTCTTTGTTTTCACAGTTTTTCCATAACACAAAATAAAACAACCCAATATTGTATTTAACCTTCTTACAATTAAAATATGTCGCCGACAAAATGTAGTCGTTGTATTTGTCGAACTCTTTGGCGTCTGTCAGCACAAGGCCACCATGAAACGGTCTCCGTGTTCGCGGCTCAGTATTCGTATTGTTCGCCAAAAATTGTTTGTAAACATTCAAAGTATAAAAGTAACCGAGAGACTCGCTCATTTCTTGATTGTTCAACAAAAACAGTGGACACTCCATGATTGATTGTAACTTGTTAAAACTAGCAGGTGACACGTAATTCCATAGTTCTTGTCCATGGAAAATTATTCTGTGCATCAAATTAAGCTTCGTTAGAATTACAACAGGAATTCCTTTTTCGTCGTCTAGAATGATGTCAGGGAACTCAATTTCTTGTTCAGGCGAGAACATAACATCAACGATCTGCTCCTCTCCGACCAACTTAAATTCTGTGTCCAACTTCATGATGTCAAACGAGTAAGATTTTACGTCACTGACGATGTAATTGATCAAAGTTGAAATAGACTTCTCAATCTCAACCTTATTTTCATAGATTGGGGTAGTGAGATCCTTGTACCAATCCGTGTTAACAAATTCGCTCAGGAATAAATTTCTATCTTTTGTTTCCAGGTTAACTTTGCTATTGCCAATATTTTCTGATTTTCGTGATAATTCTTCAATCAATCGATTCCTTAACTTTTTCAATTTGTCAATTTCTTGCAAAGTATTAAAGTTTCGTTTTAATTTATTGATAAATTTCAATTCGATATAAGACTGTAACTCATTTTTTTCAGCTTCAAAGTTCTCAATGTTGATTTTATCGTAATCAAACTCCTTGGAGATATCATTGTTGTCATAAAGCTGGTTATTGAGATAAACCACACAACGACTTTTGAAGAAGGACGTTGCTACTGAGAGATCAACTCGTTTTAGGTCTTCGTTAAATGCATGAAAAACAACTGTATCATATTGCATGTCTTCGTTTAATTTGAAACATTCGTCTACACGGTCACGATCAATTATCCCATCCGTAATGATGTACAGCAACTTGTATTTGTCATTTTCATCATCGAGTGCATATCGGTCTTTGAGATATTGGATAATTGTTTGGGGCTGTGTACCCGACCCTTCACTTTTCGAGTTCATGTACGTTCTTCTAACCTCGTCTTCATCGACATCCCAACAAGCATCATCCCAGTGTAAGTAAAGAATTATTGATTCCGTTGGGGGCTCTCCGGCAGCCAAAAGTTCTTCCTTAATTTTTTCTACGTCATTTTTGAATAGTTCCAGAGTTTTTAAGCCATTGCTGTGATAATACTCAACTCCGTACGTCGAACCCGAAAAATCTTTTGCGTAAATAAAGTAATTAACCATTTTCACGGTGTGTCAACTTTTCCTCTACTAAAAAGAAGCAATGAAGTGTCTCTTGAAGACTAAGATACACTGATTTCGCGTTACTAGAAATGCAATGTGTTACCAACAAGTAATTTTATCGATGATTTTTCAACACGCACAGGACTGTAAACACTCTTCGACGCAGGAGATTCTTTGGTGATTCCTAAAAATAAAAATGTGTTAAAATTGTGGAGTGAAAATTATGCACAGCCCAAGAATGACTGATAATTAAAGCAAAGATACATAATTCTTCAAGATTATGTTGATGACCATAGTGGCACCCGCGAATAATGTTTGCTTTAACTACTAGACCAGCTAACGGATCAAAATATTTTTAACAAAGGGAGGTAGTTATGCAAATTAAAACCAACCCACTTCACAACTAAATTGCAGTATTTAGGGTAAGACCACCTACTGTTGGCACCCCACCAATTTATTGGCACGCGGCTGTTAATGATAAGGTTACCAGTTCCCAAACACCGTATTTTTTACGAATAACAAATAGTAGATCTTCTATAGTACTGGCCATACAGAATTTGTACCTTTTTAAAGATCACAATAAAAATATGTTTATCGTATTCAGACTGGAATACAAAAAAAACCAACAAAATTCTAGAGTTTTCGCTAAGGGAAGAGGTTCGCTAATGGAAGAGGTTCGCTAATCTCAATAATTTTCGTAAATCTTTTGACTTCGGATTACAAATACTGTATAATTCGATTATTTAGTTGTTCAGCTTCCTTTTTTAATCATTATTATTAATGTTTAAGTCCATTTTCTTTATTTGTTGCGGTGCTAACATTTGAAAAAAAAAAAAACACCGCCCTGCGGTTTCACCCGCAGTTCTCCTTCCCGTGGGAATATCGGGATAAATTATAGCCTATGTGTTATTCTGATATGTAAGCTATATTATTACGAAGTTTCATCAAATTCATTCAGTAGTTTTTGCGTGAATGAGCAACAAACATCTTCACATCCTCACAAACTTTTGCGTTTATAATATTAGTAGGATAGGATTAGGTAATTATGATACATTAGCAATCCGCCCTTGCTTCGCTTCTTGCTTGCTTCGGTTTCAGTCGCCTTACCCGCGTAGTTTCCGTGCCCATGGGAATACCGGGATAAAATATAGCTTATGTTACTCCCTGATATTATAGCTTTTCATTGGTGAAAGATTTTTTAAATCGGACCAGTAGTTCCTGAGATTAGCGCGTTCAAACAAACAAACATTTCAGCTTTATATATTAGTATAGAGTATATATAAGTATGTTAAAACCCCAATTGCACTAACTTAAGCACAGCAAAAATAATAAAGAGAAATGACTCTGAAATGACTGCGTCACAGAAACGAAAAGAAATTGTATTAAATATTTGCACGCCTTATGGTGGCAAAATATAGAGATACCTACTAACCTCATTCTGTAACAATATGTACTTACTTTTTTTTATTTGAAACAAAAATAAGCCTAACGACGAAATGGTAAGGTTTGCCGTGTGGTGACAGAGTAAGAATCCAAATCAACACTAACCCCATCTTGTCCGTGGTTGTCGTAAAAGACGACTAAAGGATATCATATGCATATAACAACTATTCAAAAGGAGGCGAACTCGAATATAACCTCTATACAAGAGAAGGAAACCTGGAAATGAAACCCTATACCAACACGTCTGACCAGCGTGGTATAAGTAAGTAAATTTTCCTCCTATTGTGGAGAAGGGAGAGCTCAGCAGTAGGACGTATATGAGCTGAAATGAATGAAATTAATACTAATGATTTAAATATGGTATCATCTCATCTTCATCTCAGATCATACACCTCCCACTGTTGGGCTCGGGCTTCCTCCACTATGGGAAGTAAATTGACCTATACCATTTTTTTTGGGGGGTGGGTTGCGGTCATTGCACTCCTTGCACTACTCCATCCGGGGCGACAGAGGGGCGTAAGCACGCACATCCGCAACCCACCCGCGATGCACGTCGCCTTCGTTGTTGGGCCGACCACCGGAGCAGGGTAACTTGACGTCAGTGGTTGGCCCGACGGAATACCCCCTATTTGGGGTACCCTCCCATCGACCGACGTCAATCGCAGTGGTGGCAGGACGGTGTACTCTCCCTCCTAACGACCGTGTACAGGTATTTGGCGAAGCATCCATGCCCCGTCAACACCTGCACCAGTCGGAAGGAGAGCACCCCGTGCCGCCATTTCAACCACTGCATCAGCACCGGCCGAAAGGCCTCCACGGTCCGCACCCTGAACCGAGGCCTCTACAGCCGGACTGCCGATACAAACCGGCGAGCATTTCCGCCTCCAGGTCCCACGGGGGAGTCCCGGCCAACAGACACGCTGCCTCCGTCACCACCCTACTATACCATGCTGGTTAGACGTGTTTAAGGATCTTGATTTCAGTTTTCCTTCTCTTACATAGATATTATATGCATATTATATCCCGTAGTCGTCTTTTACGACATTCACGGGTGGTGAATTATGATTCTTACTTCGTCACCACACAGAAAATATGGTACATAATTACCTATAGTGTATTGTTGTATGGATTTGATTCATAATAATCTATATATAAATACGTGAAGCAAAAACTTTGTAACCCTTTTTATGAAAATTACGCAGATGGACACGTATGAAATTTGGCACAGTTGATGTATATAATGAGGGGAAGTGCATAAAACTGAAATTTCATATAATAATGGATTAGAAATGCATTAATTTCATTAAAAAAAGCATTACGCACTCTACAACGCAATCGGTACACACACACACACACACACATTAATGTGAGTGCGTTGCGTAGCTACGCTTATACACTTTTGTTTACGGTTAAAATCTCTGGTCGAACTGAATGTCAAACAATCATAATTATGATGACAATGTCTAATAGAAATTTGTGCTTAGGTATATATTAGTTATTAGTGAAATACAGCTTGCTCAATTTACAATTATACATAAATAAAATGAAAGAAAATTGTGTAGCAGAAAAATTAATTAAAATAAATTATGGCCAAATGTCGACTACACAGCTACCACTAGTAATAGTTAAAGATCCTTACTAATATTATAAATGCGAAGTAAGAATGTTTGTTTGTTTGTTACGCTTTCACGCTTAAACCACGGAACCTATTTCAAAAATTCTTTCACCAATGGAAAGCTATATCATCAATAATCAATAATTAGGGAGTAACATAGGCTATATTATTTCCCGGTATTCCCACGGGAACAGGAACTACGCGGGTAAGGCGAGTGAAGCCGAAGCGAAGCGAGGGCGGGTTGCTAGTAATTTTATAAATCAAAACCTCTTAGTAAGATAAAGTAAGCCTTAAAATTAATATTAATTTAGCGTCATGACTTCCCGCCGGATTTTAATCAGTGTGGCCGTGTTTCGATCCGGTGGTAGTATTCTAGAGTATCAGGTTTTAAATATAATTACTATTAATTGTTATTACTCCTATTGTTTAATAATTACTAACTATAGACAATATATTTGTTTTTCATATAATCATTTCCTTCTTGTACTGGCAATAGATTTGTATCAAAATGTGGGTCAATATTTAATAACAAATTTTCTGTAGGTACCTACCGGGTAAATAATTATGAAATTCTGTAATAACGATGACTTGCTGGACGTGAAACATCTTAGTCAGCCCGTGACCATGAACGCTACAGTGTTCGAAACGTCGGGCAATCAAAAACCAAATACAAACGCAAGAAAATCCGTAAAGTAGTTTTATTTACAACTAGCAACCCGCCCTCGCTTCGCTTTCAGTCTTACCCGTGTAGTTCCCGTGAGAAAACCTAGATAAAATATAGCCTATGTTACTCCCTGATATTATAACTTTTCATTGGTGAAAGAATTTTTGAAATCGGTTCGGTAGTTTAAGCGTGAAGGCGTAACAAACAAATAAACAAACAAACAAACTTACTTTCGCATTTATAATATTAGGCAGGATATATAAGAAGAGTTTAAATCTCTGATATTTAGATTTTCTCTGATTTTAGACATTTATTCACATTCATCATCATCATCATCATCGCAGCCCACATATGTCCCACTGTTGGGCTCGGGCCTCCTCCACAATGGGAGGGAATTTGACCTACTATACCATGCTGGTCAGACATGTTGGTATAGGGTTTCATTTCGAGTTTTCCTTCTCTTGCACAGATCTTATGTGCATATTATATCCCTTAGTCGTCTTGTACGACATCCACGGGTAAGATAGGGAGTGGTAAATTGTATTCTTACTCCGTCACCACACGGATATTCACATTATACGTTATAAACAAATTATTAAAGTATTTTCGTTAATAATAGACATATTATTTAATAAATAAATAATTTTAATTATTATTTTTAATCTATTTATTGATTCTGTACATACGTATAAAATTATATTACAGATTTTTTAAAACGAATTTCGTTACTTTTATTCGAATATCCGACAAAAGGGGACCATGAGTTCTTACGAATACTTTATGCCTAGGTACGTTCATTTCATAACAAAAAAAACAAAGATCATGAAACTATTTCACCATATACAATATGTAACATAATTAACGCACACCCTGACAGTAATTTGTTCAGAATCGGTATCTGGATCAATTTTGATTGTTTTTTATGTAGCAAATTTTTTTCTCAAATTTAGTTAGAACTAAGTAAATTACAGTCATCCTAAACAGCTATAGTCCATAAAATATAGCTTGATCTCTGTGACAGATGTCAACGAAACCAACGAAGTAAGTTTGAACGAGCGACATGTTTACAATTTCATTTTGTCTCAAATATATTTTCATTCTTCTCGTGCCAGTTTTATTGCAACTGAATTGCAACATATTATAAATATAAAAATATTAATATTCATGCCTAAAATGTACCTCATAAGTACTGAAATACCTAGTAATCATTTTATACATAAATGACGCTTACACATGTACAAGGTCTTACTGGACTGAAAATAAAAAAGAGATGGGACAGTCGATATACGTAAATCGATAACGGATCTGTATTAAATTATTCGTAAAAGAAATAAACCCAATACAGTACCTATATAAAACTTTCAACATATTTTTTATAATTAAAACAGACAGTTACATTATAAAATACATAAATTGAATTAATTAAACATTAAAAAACTACTTTTCGTCTCAGAGTAGATGATAAAATTATGTGCGCATTATGATCAATAAACTAGACATATTTATTTATAAAACAGTCGTAATTGATTGATCTAACGACTGTCCCCATTTGACAAAAATGATAAATATTCTAGCAGGAACGTTCTAGTGATGACGATAATAGTGACTTAGACCTTGATTGTACTCCTTTTGAATAATTAAAATAGTCAAAAAACACTTTTTGTTTAAAATAAATTCAATAAGATTTTCATTAATTGTATTTTAATTATAATAGAAGATCACAATTATAAAAACAAAGAGTTTTATCGATAAAAAACTACGGACTTTATCGTAAGCGTGACAGAACTAGGGACAACTGTCACAGAGATCAAGCTATATTTTATGGACTATAGCTAAACAGTTCATAGAAACGAAAATGGAGCGTAAATCAGTGTATTAAGACTTTTTAAAATGAAATATTAAATTAGTAAGCAAATTTCATCATTCAATTAAAGAAATCTGATACTTATTTCAGTGGTCATGTCCAATGGTCATATTAAACGATCAGCAACCCTTTCTTACCCCAATTACTTGAGATCGACTTAATACTACTTCATTGTACATATTTCAAAAGTTATTGACAATAGTTTTATGACTAGCCGCTTGCCTGACGTCAATCCTCCTCGTAAATGTAATTGTTGACGTCATCAGATGGTATTGACCCAGATCGATGAAAACTCTTAGGCATCGTTTACGACACCCACGAGCAATGCATGGGGTCTTAGTGTTCGTAGCCGCTACCACACAGCTTGTATATTATGTAATTATTAAGTGTTACTTGTAGAAAGTATAGCGCTTTTTCGCTGATAGGCCCTTTTTCTCATTTCTCCCAATACTGATGCGTGAATCACGCAATTCTGAACTGGTTCCGTATATAGAATCGTCCTCCATAACACAATAACATTAGATCCGAAGTAATCGTATAGTTATCGAGACCAATTTATATAGGACTAGCAACCCGCCCTCACTTCGCTTCGGTTTCAGTCGCCTTACTCGCATAGTTCCCGTTCCCATGGGTATACTGGGATTTGTAGCAGCGCCTCTATCGGACGATAGGGGCACCGCTCCAAATCCTTTTTGATTTATATTTCTTTTACGAAAATGTATGTTGATAAGGAGGTTTCATATCAATCGCCCATAATAAATTTCTAGTTTCTATGTTAGATAAATAACTAACTTTTTATATAATCTTTTTGCCGGGTCAGAGAATTAGAGAAATAAGATATAAGCGATTCTAATTTTAATTTTAAATAATTTTTATTACAATAGTAGATTAACAAAATGTCACCATCCCAGAATATAATGATATAACTTACAAATTTAAAAACTTATCAATGATGAGCTCGGTTCTATTCTTAATAATGAATTTTAATAGTTATCAATGTGAAGTAATACAATATCATACGTATATTATGAATCACATAGCAATCATATTTATATATTACATACATTGGTCTGTGTAGAACACTTTTATTGAGTCCATAACTATGTTTTCTTTTTCAGCTTAACTCTAAATTCCTCGCTAGAGATAAATTCACTAATTTCGTCATTACTGCTAAACTTCACTTTTTCTTCTGCTTTGACACGTTCGTTTCGATTCACGTGAGACTGAGACACTTTAAGAAATTCTCTAACCTCGACTTTCTGCACGATCTTCTGATATTTCTCATACACGCCTTTAACGTCGAACGAAACATTTGGCGGAAAAATAGTAACTAAATCCTTGTAGAACCTTTTTTTCTTGGAGATATATTGGACGTACTCGGACAATGTGGGATATTTTTCTGAATCTTTCACACAATCAATAAACAGCTTGTATAAAGACAAAATTCGCTCAAATTCAAGCGAGTCGACAGCTGCGTAGGTGACTTCAATTTTATCTTTATCGTCGTCGTTATTAATAACTACTTTCTTAATATTATTGACCAATTCTGTATAGAATGACTTTTTTGGTTCAATAACGAAAAAGGGACGGTATGTCTTTTCACAAATTTCAAAGGTTGCTCCTCCAGCTTTGGATGTTTCCAAATCACCTTGAAAGTGCATCAAGTGGACATAGTCATTCAGATGCACTTTTTCTTCAACTATATTGTCGCACAACATTTCCTCGTGATTCAATTTGAGGTAATTGAGTTACTACAGATTAAACGGCTTTTCAATTTCACTGACTAGAAAACCGTCAACAGTCTTGAAGATTCTATTCAACAAATAATAAACTTTATCCCTTCGTTGTGAGATTCTCTTCAAAGTCATTACTTGACTAACTAACTCTATTCGTTTTTCAATAGACTTCAAATCTAGATCATAATTAAAGTTCTTCAAAATTTCAATCATATAGTGCGCTACGCCATAATACCCTCTCAGCCGTTCGTGCTTGAAGTTTTGAGGATCGTCTTTGAAGATGCATGAGGACAATTCAACGCAGTACCACAACGCAGTTAGCAGCGTTGTGCTTTCTTGAGGATCTAGTGGAAGAGATGACAGTCCAATATTGCACACTGTTTCAGTGATACGTCGCATTGCGTATTTCTTAAACTGTTCAACGACGTTTCTGTCCATCCACTCTTTGTTTTCACAGTTTTTCCACAACACAAAATAAAACAACCCAATATTGTATTTAACCTTCTTACAATTAAAATATGTCGCCGACAAAATGTAGTCGTTGTATTTGTCGAACTCTTTGGCGTCTGTCAGCACAAGGCCGCCATGAAACGGTCTCCGTGTTCGCGGCTCAGTATTCGTATTATTCCTCAACAATCGTTTGTAAACATTCAAAGTATAAAAATAACCTATAGTCTCACTCATTTCTTGATTGTTCAACAAAAACAGTGGACACTCCATGATTGGTTGGAACTTGTTAAAACTAGCAGGTGACTCGTAACTCCACAGTTCTTGTCCATGGAAAATTATTCTGTGCATCAAATTAAGCTTCGTTAGAATTACAACAGGAATTCCTTTTTCGTCGTCTAGAATGATGTCAGGGAACTCAATTTCTTGTTCAGGCGAGAACATAACATCTACGATCTGCTCCTCTCCGACCAACTTAAATTCTGTGTCCAACTTCATGATGTCAAACGAGTAAGATTTTACGTCACTGACGATGTAATTGATCAAAGTTGAAATAGACTTCTCAATCTCAACCTTATTTTCATAGATTGGGGCAGTGAGATCCTTGTACCAATCCGTGTTAACAAATTCGCTCAGGAATAAATTTCTATCTTTTGTTTCCAGGTTTACTTTGCTATTGCCAATATTTTCTGATCTCCGTGATAATTCTTCAATCAATCGATTCCTTAACTTTTTCAATTGGTCAATTTCTTGCAAAATATTAACGTTTCGTTTTAATTTATTGATAAATTTCAATTTGATATAAGACTGTAACTCATTTTTTTCAGCTTCAAAGTTCTCAATGTTGATTTTATCGTAATCAAACTCCTTGGAGATATCATTGTTGTCATAAAGCTGGTTATTGAGATAAACTACACAGCGGCTTTTGAAGAAAGACGTTGCTACAGAGAGATCGACTCGATTCAGGTCTTCGTTAAATGCATGAAAAACAACTGTATCATATTGCATGTCTTCATTTAATTTGAAACATTCTTCTACATGTTCACGATCAATTATACCATCCGTAATGATGTACAGCAGCTTGTATTTATCATTTTCATCAGCGAGTGCATATCGGTCTTTGAGATATTGGATAATTGTTTGGGGCTGTGTACCCATCCATTCACTTTCCGATTTCATGTACGTTGTTCTAACCTCGTCTTCATCGACATCGCAACAATCACTATCCCAGTGGAAGAAAAGAATTATTGATTCCGTTGGGGGTTCTCCGGCAGTCAAAAGTTCTTCCTTAATTTTTTCTACGTCATTTTTGAAGAGTTCCAGAGTTTTCAAGCCATTGCTGTGATAATACTCTACTCCATACGTCGAACCCGAAAAATCTTTTGCGTAAATAAAGTAATTAACCATTTCCAAGGAGTGTCAACTTTTCCTCTATTAAAAAGATTAAGTGAATGAAGTGTCTCTTCAAGACTAAGATACACTGATTTCGCGTCACTAGAAATGCAATGTGTTACCAACAAGTTATTTTATCGATGATTTTTCAACACGCACAGGACTATAAACTTCGACGCAGGAGATTCTTTGGAGATTCCTAAAAATATAAATGTATTAAAATTGTGGAGTGAAAATTATGCACAGTCCAAGAATGACTAATCATTAAAGCAAAGATACATAATTCTTTAAGATCATCTTGATGATCATAGTGGCACCCGCTAATAATGTTTGCTTTAACTACTAGACCAGCTAATGGATCAAAATATTTTTAACAAAGGGAGGTATTTATGCAAATTAGAACCAACCCACATCATGACCAAATTGCAGTATTTAGGGTAAGACCACCTATTGTTGGCACCCCACCAATTTATTAGAACGCGGCTGTGAAGAAAAAAAAAAAAAACCCCCGAGTTGTTAAAACTTCTTCGCATTTTAATTTTACTAAATTAATTAAATCTTCATATTTACTACGTAAAACTGCAACCATAGTGCTCCATGTTTGCTAATAACGAAGTGATAATGTTATCTCAGTGACTATACAAGACTTAGTGCATAAATCAGATGTCATTACAATAACAATGCAAATAAGTGAATGATTATTTTTAGTAAATATTATGACTTTTTCAGTGGCAAAATAGTTCACCAATTGTTCCTTTAACCAAATTTATAACATCGTGCGTCAAACCAGTAAGATTACAAACAGTTATTACATTTTTCTTACTAAAATAACAGTTGATAAAATAATTTTAAATGATTAAATCTTGTTTACCTATTAACTGTCAAGTAAAGAAACATACTGACCAATCAAGAGTGTTGACGAAATTTGATATGACATTATTCGTTCAGAAACTTAAATAGTTATAACTTGAGTATGAGCCCTTTGGGCAAATGTTTTCTTATATGCAATAATGTTGAATGCATTTAAGTCCGCTATTTCTAATGTCATTTTACCATACTAAGTGGCCGTGATTTAAGCCTCAAGAATGAATTTCCTTGAAAATATCACATTTAGACGCAAACGTACGCAATCAGACTCGACTATTCAAAACGATAGTATGGATTCACATTCATCTTGCCTTGATTATACATCTAATAGTCTACCCAGTATTTCCGATGATGCCAATATTGAAAATGTACGTTTGAAGCAACAGCTAGAGAAAGTTACTCTCGAACTAAGTAGCGCACATAAGGAAATAGAATCACTATCATTAGAAAATAACCATCTAAAAAGTACCATTGAAGAGTTACAAAGAAATAGTGAACTTCTTAAAAAAATAATGAGTACTCCTACCAAACTCAATACCCCCAGAAAGTCTAAGAAGATAAACCCTTCGATAAAACCACAATCCTACAAAAATATTACCAAAGAACTAAAAAGCAATAACGAACAAACAAGAGACAAATATAATAAAAAATATGAATCTGAAAATATCGAAAAGAAAATAATTAAAATCACTAGACGTTCATCCAATCGGAACAAAATGTGTATTCTGAGTACGGACAAAATAAACAAGATACAAAAAATAGCTAGTAAATGAAAAGTAGCTAGCTACATGAATTTGATATATTGCATTATCTTACCCCAAACTGTGGAATTGAACATCAGTTGTCAAATATAAAATCTAAACTATCTGAATATACCATGAATGACTATTGCATTGTACTCCTTGGCCCTACAGATTTTGAAACTACCCACAATTATCATGAGAAAATAGCTTACATGAGGAACATTGTTAGAGATATTAAGAATACAAATCTTATAATATGCTTACCTACTTATAAATATAGTGATCATACCAAATTGTATAATAGTCGAGTAGAAAAATTTAATAAATTACTGTACAGTGATGAATCAATCTACAAATACGCATATCTTTTAGATTCAAATTTTAATTTGGAATGTAATTACACTATGTTTTATAGGAGGTCCGGATTTATTAATAACAATGGTATATCTACTATTTTCACAGATGTAAATAATGTAATTAAATATATAACAAAGAATAGTAATAATTTAAATGTTAATTCTCAAACCAGTTTTACAACAGCTTTGCCTAACAGATGTCATTCTAGTCCAGATCTAAGAAATGTAAACAATAAAGACTTTTTTCGTGTATAATAAATTAATTGTAATGCATCAAAACATTAACGGGTTAATAAATAAATCTGAATTACTGTATGTCAATCATCAAGAACTTATAAAATCTGGCAATAATGTTGATATCATTTGTATTACCGAGCATAATATGAATAAGCTGGACTATGTATATCTGACGTTACCAAACTATACTTTGAGTGCACACTATTCTAGGAATAATAGAAGTGGTGGATCTTGTATAATTATTAAAAATATACATAAATTTCGAATATTAAATGACATAGCTGATCTGAGTGCTTGTAACGATACGGAGTGTTCGGTGTAGAATTAATAGAACATAACTTTGTTATTGTATGTATTTATAGGGCACCCAAATACACTCAAGACAAATTAAACATATTCTTTAAGATTTTTGATGCCATTCTAGTAAGGATCTATAAACAGAAATTCAAAAAACTAATTGTATGTGGAGATTTTAACATTGACCTTTCAAATAGAAATCCCATATCTCAAAGACTGCAACACTTGATTTCAAGTTTTGACAGGAAAATAGGTACACGGCAGGCCACCCGCCCCATTAGTAATTCCTGTATTGACAATATCTTCTATAATATTAGGGGTAGCAAATGTGAAGTAATAAATCTGGGTATTTCAGATCACACAGCTCAAATACTAGTATGCCCAGTCAAAAAAACTTGCATTATGAGCCACTGGTACACACATAGACGAGATTTTAGCAAAGAAAACACCAAAAAATTCCAAGAATGCTTACAGAGTTTAAGTTTTCAAGAAATCTACTTGAACAATAATGCAGAAATAGCTTTTAACATTTTTAATGACTATTTTAAACTTTTTTATTATCTCTGCTTTCCAATTGTAAGAATTAGGAATACTGTTATTAAGAAGCCAAGGTGGTTATCTAGGGGAATTACAAAGTGTTGTAGAAATAAAAGAAACGTGCTATGGAAATATAGAATTAACCCAACTGACAATCATAAGCAAATGCTTAAAATTAATGTAAACGTTTAAAAAAAAATATTAAACTCACACAAAGAGCACAAAATAATTATTATATCTCTAATGCATTCAATAAATCTAAAGCTACATGGGGAGTTATTAATGCCAACAAATCAAAATTTCCGAAAGAAAATATTAAACAAATAAAGGGAGGATAATGGCAAAGATATAATATCTGATCCCATTGCTATAGCCAATGCTTTTAACAACTTCTACATTGACATGGTTAAACCAAACTTTCATTATGACATTCATAACCTACAATCCCATATTAATATTGATAAAATGACATACAATACTAAATTAATTACTAATAATAACACTGCAAATTCTTTATTTTTGAGACCAGTTACCCCCAATGATATTTTTAGACTAATTAATTCTCTAAAAAATACACAAAGCACAGGTTATGATGAAATTACAACCTTATACATAAAACACGTAGCACATATTATCTCTCCAGTACTAAGCCACATTATTAACTTATGTATCGAAAGTGGTATATTCCCAAGTATTCTTAAAAAATCTGTTGTTAAACCTCTCTTCAAGAAAAACGATACAGAAGACCGAGCTTGCTATAGACCAATAGCTCTGCTACCTATATTTTCTAAAATAATAGAAAAGGTTATTTATAATGCAGTTAACAACTATATTGAAAAGCACAATTTATTCTCATATGAACAAAAAGGTTTTCGTAAAACTAAATCAATAAATATGGCAATTTATGACATGTTAAAACTCATATATATTGACAAACGCGTACCATTATGTGCGCTATACATGGACATGACGAAGGCTTTTGATTATGTGCACCGCCGAACCCTTTTGAATAAGCTAACCATGTATGGTATTAGAGGTAATTAATGTCTATAAATTAATAGAATCATATCTAAGTGAACGACATCAAATTGTTGAAATCACAAGAATCTGTTCGTTGACAAAAATAGAACATAAATACCAGTCAAATGTAAGGCATGTGCAATTCGGAGTTCCACAAGGAAGCGTTTTAGGGCCGCTCTTATTTCTGATATACATAAATGATCTACCAAAAGCTATAAAATATCCAATGATTCTCTTTGCTGACGATAGTACTGCCATTTTCTCAGCACACGATCTTAACAAATTTGAATCTGACATTAATAATATCCTAAAATTAATAATAGAATGGATGACACAAAATAATTTAATCATAAACTTAACAAAAACTAATGTAGTTACTTACTCAAAAGAAATTAATAATAAGTTAAATATACACTACAATAACAAAAAAATAGAAGAGGTAAACTGCCTAAAATTTTTGGGTATCTGGATAGATAATGATATGAGCTGGCAAACACACATACACACAATATGTAATAGGCTAAACCAGTACTCATATGCGTTATATAATCTAGCAAAAGTGGTTGATAGATCAGTTGTGCTAACAGCATACCATGCTTACGTATCGTCAACATTAAAATACGGCATTATATTTTGGGGAAACGCAAATAATAAATATGTTGATATGGTATTTAAAGCCCAAAAGAAATGCGTACGTGCTATAGCTAATATACATATTCCAGATTCATGTAGGCCATACTTTACACAATACAATATTTTGACATTTGCATCTGTTTATATATATGAGGTAGGAGTCTTTGTTAGAACCAATAGAATTTTATTTGGTGAGCTTATCTCTAAAAGAAACGCACTTAAAATTCCAGCCATACCTCACAGAACAGCATTAGTGGACAAAAGCTTCTTTGGAATGGTATCAAGAATTTTTAATAAAATACCCATAAATATTTTAAAGACGCCAGAACTACCTAATTTTAAAAATGAATTGCAGAAATTTTTAATTAAGAAAACTTATTATAATATTAACGATTTTTTGAATGATAATACTAATTAATCCATCATGTTCCTATATATAAGACATTAATATATATTGTATGCTCATTGCAGCAGGACATAGAGAATCCTACCAATAATGTACAATCTATATGTTAACCTATGCCCACAATAAATAAATTTGAATTTGTTAATGATAAGGTTACCAGTTCCCAAACACCGTACTTTTTCGGCTAATAAATAATAGGTTTAATCTTCTATAGGTCTGGCCATACAGAATTTGTACCTTTTAAAGATCACAATAAAAACATGTTTATCGTATTCAGACCGGAACAAAAAAAAACCAACAAAATTCTAGTGTTTTCGCTAAGGGAAGAGGTTCGCTAATCTTAATAATTTTCGTAAATCTTTTGACTTCGAGTTACAAATACTGTTTAATTCGCATATTTAGTTGTTCAGCTTCCTTTTTTAATCATTATTGTTAATGTTTAAGTCCATTTTCTATATTTTTTGCGGTGCTAACATTTGGTACACTTAATTATGAATTGGCATATGCATGACCCATATGATATACTAGCAGCGCCCTACGATTTCACCCACACTTCCCCTTCCCGTGAGATTATCGGGATAAATTATAGCCTATGTGTAATTCTGATATGTAAGGTATATTATTGCAAGGTTTCATCAAAATTCATTCAGCAGTTTTTGCGTGAATGAGCAACAAACATCTTCACAACCTCACATACTCACAAACTTTTGCGTTTATAATATTAGTAGGATAGGATTAGGTAATAGCGAAGCAAGGGCGGATTGCTAGTGTATCATACACTCCCGCCCTTGCTCCGCTTCTTGATTGCTTCGGTTTCAGTCGCCTTACCCGCGTAGTTGCCGTGCCCGTGGGAATACCGGGATTAAATATAATTTATGTTACCCCCTGACATTAGAGCTTTCCATTGGTGAAGGATTTTTTTTAATCTGACCAGTAGTTCTTGAGATTAGCGCGGTCAAACAAACAAACTTTTCAGCTTTATATTTAGTATAGACTATAGATAACTATGTTAAAACCCCAATTGCACTAACTTCAGCACAGCAAAAATAATAAAGAAAAATGACTGCCATCAAAGAAACGAAACAAAAAGAAATTGTATTAATAATTGCACGCCTTATTGTCGAAGAGGATTCTTGTGATTCTTGAAGAAGAGGATGATCCTATTACGATCGCCCAAGAAAGGGCTTACACCGCTCGCGCAGCGATAACAAGTAAACCGCCGCGGTATCGGCCTCGCCGTCGAGGTCGAAAACCGCGCCGCGTAAAAGTCAATAATTTAAACGTGGCCACGCCCACTTTGCTCTCAGCGACGCCCCGAGCCGAGGTCCGTTCCCCACAGGGGGAGCCCTTGGGCGATGTTCGCTTAACTTACTTACCGGGTTGAGAGCCATCAGCGCTCACCCATTGCCCGCGTTAAGCTGTCAAGGTCATCTGCGACCAACAGCTACACACACAAAAAAAAAACGCTTTATTGTGGCAAAATATAGATACCAACTAACCTCATTCTGTAACAATATCTACTTACCTATATCTATACCAATAAATAAAATTGGAGTGTCTGTTTGGAATGTCAAAATATTTCAGGCCTTTTTCATGCTCACACGGTTATTTGCACTATATATGCCTAAAAACCATTTTATATTTTTGTCTGTCTGTCTGTCTGTATGTCTATTTGTTCCGGGTAATCTTCAAAACGGGGGAATCGATTTAAAAAATTCTTTCACCAATGGAATGCTATAATATCAGGGAGCAAACTAGGCTATATTTTATCCCGGTATTCCCACGGCAACGGGAAGTACGGGCATAAGGAGACAGAAACCGAAGCGAAGCGGAGGCGGGTTGCTAGTTGCAAATAAAATTATTTCATTTTTGATGTATTTTTATTTGTAACAAAAATAAGCTTAAAGACGAAATGGTAAGGTTTTCCGTGTGGTGACAGAGTAAGAATCCAAATCAACACTTTTCTTTTTTTTGAGGGTGGATTGCGGCCGGCGCGCTCCTCGCACCACTCTGTCCGGGCCGGGGCGTAAACACGCAACTCCCGCAACCCACCCACGATGCACGTCGCCTTCGTCGTTGGGCCGACTACCGGAGGAGGGTTACTTGTCATCAGTGGTCGGCCCGACGGAATACCCCCTACTTGGGATACCCTCCCATCGACCGACGTCTCCCCATCGTGCAGGACGTCGGTCTTTCCTTACGCGGTCGGCCTCTCAGCGGGTGACGGACTAATTTCCCGGTCACGTCACCCGCAGCTTCGGGTACGGCGGCATGAGGCGCAGGTATTGGCGCCTACGCCACCCCCAGTCGCCGGCGGCGGATCGCCTTATCGAGGCTGCGCTCCTCGCGCAGGCGATCCGCTGCCTCCTTCCGCGAGATCATTGCCTCACAGAAAGCTGCCTTCGCGTCCCAATTCCTGACGCTGTCGACAATCGCCCTAGTGATAGTCAGCGTTAGATCGGCACCGATGATTGAGACGAGTTCACGGCGCTGTGCTGCCCAAGCGGAGCAGGCCTCGAGCGTATGCCGCGCCGTGTCCTCGTCGCAATCGCAGTGGTGGCAGGACGGTGTACTCTCCCTTCTACTTACGTATGTACCTTGTACAGGTATTTGGCGAAGCACCCATGCCCCGTCAACACCTGCACTAGTCGGAAGGAGAGCACCCCGTGTCGCCTTTCCAACCAATCCACGGTTCGCACCCCGAACCGAGGCCTCTCCAACTGGACTGCCCAACGGGCAATGACGTCTCGGATCCAAATCAACACTAACACTGTCTTGTCCGTGGATGTCGTAAAAGACGACTAAAGGATATCATATGCATATAACTACTACGCAAACTTTATCTCAGACCATATACGTCCCACTGTTGGGCTCGGGTTGCCTCCACTATGGGAAGGAAATTGACCCACTATACTATGCTGGTCAAACGTGTTGGTATAGAGTTTTGGTTCAAGTTTTCCTTCTCTTGCATAGATATTATAGAAATATTATACCCCGTAGTCGTCTTTTGCGACACTCAGGGGTGGTGAATTGTGTTTTTACTCCGTCACCATACAAAAAAAAAGGTACCTATAGTGTATTATTGTATGGATTTGACCCACAATAATAATAGTTAAAGATCCCTACTAATATTATAAATGCGAAAGTAAGGATGTTTGTTTGTTACGCTTTCACGCCGCTTAAACCACCGAACCGATTTCAAAAATTCTTCCATCAATGGAAAGCTATAATATCAGGGAGTAACATAAGCTATATATTGTTGCCCGGTTTTTCCACGAGAACAGGAATTACGCGGGTATGGCGAGTGAAGCCGAAGCGAAGCGAGGGCGGGTTGCTAGTAATTTTATAAATCTAAACCTCTTAGTAAGATAAAGTAAGCCTTTAAAAATTAATATTAATTTAGCATAATTACTGCCGAGTTTTCTTGCCGGATCTTAATCAGTGTGGCCGTGTTCCGATCCGGTGGTAATATTCCAGATTATTAGGTTTTAAATATAATTACTATTAATTTAATGTATAAACAATAACTAACTATAAACAATATATTTATTTTTTCATATAGAATAATTTCCTTCTTGTACTGGCAATAGATTTGTATAAAAATGGGGGTCAATATTTAAGAACAAATTTTCTGTACCGGGTAGATAATTATAAAATTGTGTAATAACAAAGACTTGTTGGACGTGAAACATCTTAGTCCGCCCGTGACCATGAACGCTGCAAAGTGTTCGAAACGTCGGGCAATCAAAAACTAAACGCAAGAAAAACCGTAGTTTTATTTACAAAATATAAGAAAAGTTTTAAATCTCTGATTTTTTAGATTTATGGTTAATTATCATTTATTCTCTTGTTCCATGGGCGCACTATGAGCCCTCCCATCGGCGTCTCGATCACCGTCCACTCGGTCGACATCAGCATCCGGGCCCATATGAGGTACTTGGGCCTGGTGCTCGACGGGCGATGGTGGTTCCGGGAGCATTTCCGCAGGCTCGCTCCGCGGCTCGTCGGCACGGCGTCCGCCCTATCGTGGCTTATGCCGAACGTGGGCGGACCGAGCGCTGCGTGCCGACGGCTGTACGCGGGGGTCATCCGGTCGATGGCCCTGTACGGCGCACCGGTGTGGGCGGGGTCCATGACCGCCCGACTTAGGGCCCTTCTGTGGCGACCACAGAGGGTCACGGCGGTCAGGGCCATCCGCGGATACCGCACGGTGGCGACGGAGGCAGCGTGCCTATTGGCCGGGACTCCCCCGTGGGACCTGGAGGCGGAGATGCTCGCCGGACTATATCGGCGGGTGACGGGGGTGCGAGCGGAGGGCGGTGTGGTCTCGTTAAGGGATCTTACCGCCTGGCGCGTCGACGCCCGCCGAGACGTCATCGCCCGTTGGGCAGTCCGGCTGGAGAGGCCTCGGTTCGGGGTGCGAACCGTGGAGGCCTTCCGGCCGGTGCTGATGCAGTGGTTGGAGAGGCGGCACGGGGTGCTCCTGAGGATGGGTGGTCGTGAGGAGGGAGAGTACACCGTCCTGCCACCACTGCGATTGCGACGAGGACACGGCGCGCCATACGCTCGAGGCCTGCGGGGCTTGGGCAGTGCAGCGCTGTGAACTCGTCGCAATCATCGGTACGGACCTGACGCTGCCGGCTATCGCTAGGGCGATGGTCGACAGCGTCGGGAATTGGGACGCGGTCGCAGCCTTCTGCGAGACAGTGATCTCGCGGAAGGAGGCGGCGGATCGCCTGCGTGAGGAGCGCAGCCTCGATGAGGAGATCCGCCGCCGGCGACTGGGGCGGCGCAGGCGCAACTATCTGCGCCTCATGCCGCCCTAGCCGAGGCCGCGGGTGACGTGACCGGGGATTAGTTCGTCACCCGCCGAGAGGCCGACCGCGTGAGGAAAGACCGACGTCCTCCCTGAGGGGGGGACGTCGGTCGATGGGAGGGTACCCCAATAGGGGGTATTCCGTCGGGCCGACCACTGACGACAAGTTAACGCTGCTCCAGTGGTCGGCCCAACGACGAAGGCGACGTGGTTTTCGGGTGGGTCGCGGGAGTTGCGTGCTTAAGCCCCTCTGTCGCCCCGGACGGAGTGGTGCGGAGGCGCGCCGACCGCCGCTCACCCACAAAAAAAAAAAAAATTAATTATCATTTATTCACATTATAAGTTATAAATAAATTATTAAAGTATTTTTGTTAATAATAGATAAATTATTGAATAAATAAATAATTATAATTATTATTTTTAACCTATTTATTGATTCTGTACATACGTATAAAATGATATTACAGATTTTTTAAAACGAATTTAGTTATTTTTATTCGAATTCCCGACAACAGGGGACCATGAGTTCTTACGAATACCTACTTTATGCCTAAGTATGTTCATATCAGAACAAAAAAAAACAAAAAATCATGAAACTACTTCAGCATATTCATAAATAATATCATAAACATTCATATCTCAAAAATAGCATTTCAAGGATTGGTTCTAATTCTTATATACCTACATATACCTCAAATGCACTGTATAAGTTGTGAAAAACCACACAGCTTACCGATTTGAACACATGGTGAGATTAGTAATAGATACTGTTTTGAATCAATTTTTAAACATTCACTGGGTACGAGAATTTACTGTATTGTATGATAGTCAAAAAGCACAAAACAAACTAAATGATTTACATCGGTATTTATACAGTAACCGGTATGTCTGATGCACGGGTGATACGACTTATATTTTTATTGTAATTATGGCGCAATAATATTGCATTTGGTTATGTTATTAGTTATATTTATCCCAGCAACACATTACAGTAGGTACATGATTTTATCAACACGTTTTTATTTAAATGGTACCCCACGCATCTATCAACTAATTGTCTTTTTTATTGTTGTTTGTCGCAAACATGCACCGCCGGTGCACTGGAGCACCAGCTACAACACGGTGGCGACGGAGCCTATAGGTCGGGACTGCCCCGTGGGACCAGGAGGCGAAGGTGCTAGGCGGGTTCCATCGGCGGGTATCGGAGACGCAGGCGGGAGGCAGTAGTCTCGTTGAAGGAGCTGGCTGCCTGGCGGGCCGACGCCCGTCGTGATGTCATCACCCATGGGGCAGTCCGGCTGGAGAGGTCTCGTTATGGTGTTCGGACCGTTGAGGCCTTCCGGCCGGTGGTGATCGAGTGGTTGGGTCGGCGGTACGGGGTGCTTTCCTTCCAACTAGTGCAGGTGTTGACGGGGCACGGTTGCTTCGCCAAGTACCTGCTCGTGAGGAGGAAGAGCACACCGTCCTGCCATCACTGTGATTATGACGAGGACACGCCGCAACACACACTCGAGGTGTGTGCCGCGTGGGCAGAGCAGCACCGTGAACTCATGGCAATCATCCGTGCCGACCTGACGCTGCCGACGATCGCTAGGGGGATACTCGACAGCGTCAGGAAGTGGGGCGTGGTAGCCGCCATCTGTGAGGCAGTTATCTTACGGAAGGAGGCAGCAGTGTGCGTGAGGAACTCCTCTACGGTGATACGACCGACTGCCGGTGACTTGGGCGGCGCAGGCGCGAGTACTTGCGCCTGATATCGCCCCGTGGTTGGACCGAGGAATAGTCCGTCACCCGCAGAGAAGCTGACCGCGTGAGGACGACCGATGTCCCGGGCGAGATATGAGGGAAAGATGGCACCCGAAGAGCATCCCGCCGGGCTGGCCATGGACGATAAACAGCCCAGTACCGGTGGCCGGCCAAGTCACAAAGGTGAAGGAATACGGTTGGTTATTAAATCGTTCGACATTTCAGGAAGCAACTCTCCCTCGATGTGTGGTAAGTTTTACACAGGTTTCCAGAGCTTTACCAAACAGTATACGATTTAGGTCCCCGAAGTGCATCCGTCAAGACGAAGAATAAAGTGTCTCAAAGGAAATTCGTATATGTATGTACGTATTCGTATATATATACTCCACCATGTTGTTACGCATCTACTTTATCCAAAATAAATCATATTTCTGCAAAAAATTAAGTTTACAAGGAAAAAAATGATCTTTTTACAATACATTTAAAATTTTGCACCAAAACGCTATAATAGTAATGGCGTCTGTCTATGACGTCACATTTTTGCAAGCGCTTGAGAGCGCGCTAGTAAAACGTTTATTTTCATACGTAATTTGAATTATTTTATACGACAGTCATGAATTCTAATGTGTATTGATGGTGTGCGGTTCCACAATGTAGTAATACATCGATAAAAACTCCAAACAAGTTATTTGTTAGTGTTCCAATGAAGAAAAAAGTTAGAAATATGTGGCTAACTCTTGCACGGCGAGGCTATTTCTTCAAAACCTGTAATTTATTTCTGTGAAGACCATTTTGACGTAAGTATTTACATTATAAGAAGTAATTAAGTTAACTAGAGATCAATAAATAAAATTGTCACTAATACTGGCGATCACGTTTCAGCTTATCTTCCATTGCCTTATTATCTATACCAATAAATAAAATTGGAGTGTCTGTTTGTAATGTCAAAATAATAGGCTTTTTTCATGCTCACACGGTTATTTGCACGACACCTATTCCTAAAATAGCAAAAAAAAATTTTGTCTGTCTGTCTGTTTGTACCGGGTAATCTTCAAAACGGCTGGACCGATTTCAAAAATTCTTTCACCAATGGAAAGCTATCAGGGCGTAAACTAGGCTATATTTTATCCCGGTATTCCCACGGGAACGGGAACTCACTCAACGGGATCATATTATGATACACTTAAAATTTAATAAAGTAATCTAAAACATACTTATTTATAAAAGTTTAAATAACTCCTATGGGTCATGTCTGCAATATGAGAGAAAATAAAAAAATTAATTGAATACCTTTTATGCTATAAAACCAATTTAAATTCACCAATACCATGTAGCGTCAATATCCATCCGCGCGGTGGCGCCAACAACGGCTTCCACATAAGCTACTTCAGCAAGCATTTAACGCTTTAAAATTCGGCATCACAAATGGCAGTTCCATGAATGTTGGTCGACATAAAGGCGAAAGAAGAATTTATAAGCCACGGAATAATCCAATGAATATTCTATCTAATCTAATCCATGGAATAATACGAGAAAAGAAGAAATATCCAAAGTAAGAAAAAGAAAACCGCTTTCTATAGCTGTAAAAGAAAAACCAAGTTTTAGTATGGGCCAAAAAGCAAGCCACGACATTATCGCATTTAATGGAAAATCTTATTTATTTTATTTTATTTATTTATTTATTTGCATATAATGTGGTAAGTACAGAGATGTTTCATAATTATTACAAGGAAGCATAAGACACATTATGCCATATTCTAATAGCATGCAAATATTTAACAAATATGTCGCGAGAACTCAACATTTATCAATTATATTACATATTTAAAATCCAAAATTAATAATGTCATATTTGTAATATTAGTTATAATGTCATATTTAGAAATTAGTGTATGATGTCATATTTATAGTTTTCGTGCCACTCTAACTACAACATATTTAGGTACCTATATAGTAGTACACTCACAATGCGTTTCTTAAATAATATGAATTACGGCAATATTCACTCAAAAAGTCGTCAACAGAATAAAAGCTTTTTTCAATTAACCAATGCCGCAAGGCAGGGCCAAACCTATTATATGTCAGCGTTGCTATTTGCTGAGGTATGGAATTAAAAATAAGTGGAGCCATATACACACAACTTTTACGAAATGTCTCAAGTCGAGGCACTGGCATTTGTAGATTTTTGTGTGTAACTTTACGCCTATTCGTGTTGTCATTTATTTGAAAAAGACTTTTGTTGCACTTTACAAATTTCGCTACTTCGTATATATATATATGCTTGGTGCAGTTAAAAGATTTTCATTTTTAAAAACTGCCCTACAAGAATCGCACCATTGCATCTTATAAATTGCGCGTATGCATTTTTTTTGTGCTAAAAACACTTGCGCCATATGACATGAATAGCCCCAGATTAATATGCCATAACGAATTATGGAGCAAACATATGCATGGTACACCAGTAATGCGATTTCTCTGGAAGCTACATTCGTTATTTTTTGCAATGCGAATACGAATTTATTAATTTTTTTGCATAAATTGTCAACATGTTCTTTCCAGGTAAGGTGTTCGTCAACCATTATACCTAAAAATTTCGTGCTGTGTATTTGTTGCACACATTGTCCCTTATGTTTAACAGTAAAATATTGATATTTTGCTTTAATTGATCTAAAATAAATTAATTTGGTTTTGTCTATATTTATTTTAAGAGCATTTGAATCTAGCCAGTTTATTACATCTTTAAATGTGTTATTTACTACACTGTCATGCGTATCTGTATCTTTACAATCCATGACTATAGTTATATCATCAGCAAATAAAACGCAGTTTCCACTTGTAATAGCCTGCGGGAGATCATTTATATACACTAAAAATAGAAGAGGTCCCAAAATAGTTCCCTGCCCCACACCGCAGGAAACACACCTTGATTTCGAATCAATAACTTCTAAATTATTTGTGGCATTGTTGAATTTAGTTACTCTAGTGAACTGTTTTCTATTGCTTAGAAATGATTCAAACCATTGTAACGCTGGTCCTCGAATGCCATATCTGTGAAGCTTTTCAAAGAGTATGGAATGATTTACAAATTCAAACGCCTTACTTAGGTCCAAAAAGAGAGCACTTGACGGTGTTCTATTGTTTATGTTATTGGCTATATATCTCATTAGAGTATATATAGCAGTCTGAGTTGACCTCTTTCGTCGAAAACCGAATTGTTCATTAGCCAACACATTGTGTTTGTTAAAGAAATTAAGCACTCTCATGTAAATAACTTTTACAAAAACTTTGGAAAATATAGGTGTCAGCGCTATTGGTCGATAATTACTTTTGTCTGTCCGTGAAGCCTTTTTATATATAGGTTTAATGATAGTCAACTTTAAGTTCTCTGGAAAATATCCCTGTTCTAATGAGAGATTAATTATATAGGCTAATGGTTGTACTATATATGGAGATATCGGTTTTATAAGTTCAGTCGTAAAATTATCATAACCCGATGACTTGGTATTCGCTAGTGATCTTATAAGGTTATAAACTTCCATTTCATTTGTAGGCTCTAAGAAAATGCTATGTGTTATATTAGAATTTCTATGTTTATTGGGAGGCTGACATGATGATGATGTTAAGGTATTTTTGTATTTTAATTTTGGTTCATTGTTAATATCAATAAAGAAATTATTAAATATATTTGAAATATCATACCCAGAAGTTATTTCTATGTCATTATCAATAATTTTATCAATATATATATTTGTTCTTTCATTTCCCATGCTGCGCCTGACAACATCCCATGTAGCTTTGCATTTATTATTAGAGCGGATTATGTGGTTCAAGTTACTGGAACACTGGAGGCTATTCAGGCATTTTCTTAAAATTTTTGAGTATCTTTTGAATTTCATTTTATTTTCTACCGTCCTACTTTTATAATATTTGTATCTTAGTTTCCTTTTATTGATAAAGCTAACTTTAAGACCTTTTGTAATACATTTTATTTTAGAAAATTTAATGCACTTTTTTATTTTAACAACAGGAAAGCACAGTTTATAGAATAACGATAATATATTAAAGAACCTTTCGTAAGCATCATTGACCTGGGAAACCTCATAGACTTCAAAAAATGATAGTTTGCTAATGCACTCAATAAATTTGTTCTTGTTTTCTTCGGAAAAATCATTTTTGGTTACAAAATAGTGCCTCATATCATTACTATTTAAGTACTCAAATTTTAGAACTTGAGCAGTGTTGTGGTCAGATAAACAAAAATTGTAAACTTTGCCTACTGCATTGGGTATATTACTGGCAATGTTGTCAATACACGTGTCGATCCGTGTTGGTTCACGTATATGACATTTAAATCTATAATTATACAGAATTTCCCTGAATTGTATACTAACTTTACTGTTATCCAAAATATTGATATTAAAATCCCCCGCTATAACAACTTTGCTTTTCGTTAGTAATACTTTCGTAAGTAATACGTGTAAATTTTCAAAGAAAATATCTATACTCGAGTCAGGTGTTCTATATATGCAAATGATTACGAGCTTAATTTTTTTAATTTCAATACCACACACTTCAAACTGCTTATCGATACTCATATTTTTTATGTCAACTATGTCTATGAATTGATATATATTTTTACAGAATATACAAGTACCACCCCTACGTTTTTCCCTTGAAAAGATAGAGGCCATTTGATAGTTCTCGAGGCACATATAATTTTCATTACCTTTAGGGATAAAATGCTCACTCAGGCATATTACATCAATATCTACACCAGACTCATACAACTCGTGTATAACTATATCTAAATCCATCACTTTATTGAGTGCGCCTGCAATATTTTGGTGAAATATATTGAACTTACTCACATTACTAACGAAAAAAATTATTTTTATTATCTTTTGTATTTGAGGGACAACATGTTTTTTTTTCATTTATTACAGGCTGAAAATAATAAGGAATTGTGCCCTTGCGTGCTGGAGAATTCTTCGCGTTATCTTTATATAGAGTTTTATTGGACAATGTTCTAACTGTAGGCATATTTGAATAAAGTCGTGGTTTACTGTTGTTCGCTAAGGTGTTATTTTTATACGATAAAAACTTTAAATTATATTGGTCGCATTTTATTTTATGAATTAATTGGTCCACAACAGCAGTGTCTCTGTTAGCCTCGACAAACGAACAGTTAGGAAAATTTTTTACTAATAATCTCAAATAATAGTTCATTTTTTTTACATTTAGAAAAGCATTGTGAAGTACGCCAACTATGTATACATTACATTTATGCAGTAATTTAATGGCTACGGATATTTCGGTTAAAAACTTTATTGGATTAGAATCGTTACTCCCACTCATGATTACTACACTATCCCTATGTGTTAGTTCCTTCGATAGCGTGTTACAGTTGGAAACAACATCCTCCGTTTTAGCAAAAGGTTTTCTTATAGAAGAGATTCTGTAGTCATTTAGAATTAATTTATTTTTGTTTTTTATTATATTATGTACTAATCCTTCGCCTTGGTTGTCAGATAGTAAAGTTATTCTACAACATTCAAGCTTTCTAGATTGCACTGTTATATTTCCTTTAATTCGTCTTACCTCCTCGTGTTTATTGCGATTTGTTTCTTTATCTATTTTCGAGTTTATAGGAGTTTGGTATGTACTATCGGTATTTATGTTATTCTGATTTGACAAACTTAAATTATATGTATTTTTTTTTGCATTCGAATAGTTTTTTGGAGTCTGTGAAGCCATATTTATATCTAACTTCCTAGCAGATATACGAGATATATTTATGAATGATTTTCTACGTTTTGTATTACAAGATAAGTCATTATTTCTACCGCTGATACTTGTAATGTACATGTTTTTAAACTGCACAGCCCTTTGTTTTTCTTCTTGTAATTGTAGACACAGGGAATGATTTTCTAAATTTAATCTGTCGACTTCGGCGTGAGCACAAGTCAATTGTTCTTTTAAATCCGTTATGGTATTCACTAACACATTATATTCTTCACCTCTGTAGTTGGTAGATAAATCTAACATACTTTTGACACTTCCTGGAGATGGGGACGTCAGACAGTCACAAGACTGATTTGATTGCTCTGATAGTGATCGTTGTCTACGCTTTTTCCTCATCGTAATATTATTGTATGATTCCATTGCTCACTTGAATATTTATTTACAATCTTTATGACAAATAATATTCAATGAATTTCAAAAAGCGATCGGATATACACAGCCCAGGCTCGAACCCGATGCGCTTACCGCTTGTAATCTATAACGTATCGCATACCAACTGCACCACCGGAACAATTAATACTACGTGCAAATTAAGCTATTATTTGCCATTGAACGCATCTAATGATTTCCGAAGTCGTAAGTAAGGTATCTTTAGGATATTTTACCCACATTAAACTGAGGAATAAAATTAACGATCAAATATTTATAGTATTATTAGTTCAGTATGAGCCAGAATGGTGAAAAGCTATTAGTTTTCATATACTTAGTGTGATGTTGGATCGTACATTTCTTCTTGTGCATATTATGCTAGTAGAATCGTCACTTTTGGAGACCGAACTTCTTTGCACTTCTAGTTCAGTAAAACAGTTATAATCTCGAACACAAACGTTATAAGGTGATTAAAGATATTTAAATTATTTATTGATCACTGATTCACTCTCGATTAAAGAAGGTTAGTGTTTTTCTTTATTTAATAAATACGGAGACAATGTTGACGTAGAAGGTTTTTTTTTTTTTTTTTTTTTTTTTTTTTTTTACCTTACCGGGTTCTTAAAAAATTTGGGTTCACCCATAAGGTGTATAAGCCCGTCCATAAATAAGTAAGAATCTGTCGTTTAAGGAACGAAGATTGCACTGTGATAATGCAGTTTCTAAAAAATTACGTTTCCGACATCGTCGGGGCTGGATCGAAAGTAAGACTCTTTCACAAGTGTCAAATGTCAGCCATTTTTGATTTTTTTTTATCACCTGCCGCCATAGGCACAGAGAACACGCATACAGCCTAATGCATAATGCATAGTGTGACGTGACCGAAAGTCCAACGTTACATAATTCAATTTCCAAATCTTTACCTAACATACCCTGAATATTTTGATGTACGGGGTTGATTGATTTAAAATTATTCTTAGTGCTTAAAGTACTAACGCAATAGGAGTTCTCTATTGTCTTAATAGCTAATTATGAATTTGTAAATTAATGTTACTATTTACATTAGTGGAAATATCAGTACAGTATAATCTCACTAATCCAGCACTTCAATAGACCGACACGTCCAATAATCTGGCACCCTCTGCTCGCGCCTCCCTCGCCCCTCTTCGCGTATGCGCTCTGGTCTAACCTCAAAATTTATCACGTGCATATATGTATGTGCATGTATGTAACTTATCATGTGCATACATAATAATATGTATTCTCTGTATGAAATGCTTCAGTTTTTATTTGGTTTTTCTATATAATCCAGTAATTGGAATATTCCAATTATCCGGCACCCTCTGGATTTTAATAGTGCCGGATTCGTGAGATTACACTGTAATATTAATACATTGCGTAATAAGCAACTTTATTAGCCAAGCTTTTGGCTGATGTAAAAAACCAAATAGGATAGCAAATCTGCTATCAGTCTTTTGTAATATCCAGAAAGATAAGAACTATCTTTTGTTAAAAAAATATATGTTTTTAACATAATTGTTAATGTCAATTACATGCATTTTGTTACTAGTAGTATAATTGTTTACATTTTGATAATATGATTATTATTATAGATGGATTCTTTATCCATCTGTGTTAAACATGTCCTGTAAGGAAATGTGAACATTACAATTTTATCTACATTTAATTTACATAGTTTTTATTATATTCTAGCAATTACTTTTTGGTTACATTTCTTGTATACCCAATAGAAATAGTCTTTTCTGCGTGGTGACAGTGTAAGAATACAATTCACCACCCCTTTTCTTTCCTATGGGTTTCATAAAAGACGACTAAGGGGTATATTGTGCATATATAACTACTATACAAGAGAAGGAAAACTGGAAACCGTATATCAATCTGCCTGACTAGCATGGTCTAGTGTGTCAATTAGTCTCCCGTTACAAAGGAGGCCAACAGTGGAACGTACGGCTAATAAGCTGTGATGATAATGCGCTTTTCTGAATCTGAGTACCTAGTAGTCATAGCTTAGAGCTTATCTTGTACAGAACCAATTCTTATTTGAAAGGCATAAACATCATCGTTGTACTGTTTAGTTTTAATTTATAGCTTATTAATATAAAATTAAATTTTCTCTTCAAAAAATGTTAAAGAGCTTATCAGCTGTAACCTTTCTTTAACATCCTACTAATATTATAAATACGAAAGTTTGTATGTTTGTTGCTCTTTTGTGTAAAAATTACTGAATGGATTTTGATCATACTTCACAATAATATAGCTTACATATTAGAATAACACATAGGCTATAATTTATCCCAATATTCCCACGGGAAGGGGAACTATGCGGGTAAAACCGCAGAGCGCTACAAGTATTTCATAAAAAATCTATGATTTCTATTTAGTTTGAATTTTCTTGATGTATTTATTTATTTAAAAAAAACTTCTTTAATTTTTTAAATGCATTATTCCTACTGCACCTGATTGCCTCCTCATTGCAAGTTCATACTAGTTCATGGACAACGTCAAGTGTCATGGGGTGCAACAAAAACCAAGTTCGGGGCACTGATTTAGTGTTTTCTAGCTCTGTTATGTGATTAAGAGCCTCTTGTAGCTGATGTTCTCAAGTGTTTATGTGAGTTAGAGAGTTTACATACTGAAGACTACAGAAGGCCTTGCGGGTCAACACAGTGTAATAAAATACGATATCCCTTTACAAACAAACGAAAAATTAAGCAAAAACGGAAGGTTAAAAAATGAAGTATATTAAATATTAATTCGGTTTTGTAAGTATATAGATAAGAAATAAATTATAAATAACAGATAAAAACAATGAAATAAGGTACCTTATTATAAGATAACAATAACATGCACTCTCACTGACACTGTGATACAGTGTTGCCAAGTTTATTTTTTAGAAGATCGTACCACGGACTAAAAAGATAGTATTTTGCCAAGAATACAAGAAATAGTACGCAATGGAAATTCATTAAAATTACTGCAAATCAATTAAAAATAGGGATACCACATCGCTCATAAAAAACATTGCTGTTAGGATATCGATGTTTTCAAAAGTAAAGCAATCGATGTTTATGAACGATGTTCGATGTTCATCGAAAACCATGCATCGGTGTTACAACTAAGAAATAAAATTCTCCGGACAAATTTTGATGAGTTTTTTTTTTTTAGGAAATTTGTCGGTACTTAGGTACATTATACCCCTTAAACATCGAAAAATTTTGATGAGCTTTTTTTTTTTAGGAAGTTTGTCTGATATTTTAACACCAGCGGGATGACATCGATGTTACGACGAAGAAATAAAATCTTTCGGGCACATTTTGATGAGCTTTTTTTTTAGGATGTTTTTCTGATATTTTAACAACAGCGGGATGACATCGATGTTACGACCAGGGCCGTCTTAAATCTATTCTGCGCCGGGGTGCGAGACTCAGCCTGCGCCCTCGTTTTTTTTTACACTGCAGCGTGGCACGCGACCGACGACACACTGCAGTATGAAAGGGGTCCTAGTCAACCAAGAAAACACAATACACGTAATTTTGATAATTTATTTATTTATTACTCTAAAAAACAAAATTAAACTTAAAACTTCGATTACTAAATATCTATTTATTATATGTACATACACATACATCAAACTCAATTTTTCTTGCTTTTGAGTTGGCAAAAATTTTAATTAAATCATTTATTTTTATAATAATTTTGGATTCAATACTTATAATGGCTAAGTTTGTCAGTCTGTCATGGGTCATGGTTGAACGAAGATAATTTTTATTAATTTTAATTTTGAAAAGGATCTTTCACCTTCTGCTACTGTAACAGGCAGTGTTAAATATATACGCAGAGCTGTTGAGATATTGGAAAATGAAGAAATTAAATTATTAGAATATATATAGCTTAAAATATCAGTGGGAGTACTTGTTGATGCATTGGGAAAAAATATTGGCAACAATTCTAATTCATTATATAAATCCTCCCCGTCAATATCAAATCTATTTTTAAATGTTAGTTTTTCTTGGAGCCGATAACATTGAGATTTTTTTTCATGCATCTCTAATTTATTCCAGCATTCAATGTTTTGGAAGAGTGAAAAAACTGAATTGTGTTCCGTCAGCAAATCGAATCTCTCATTTAATTTCGAGATAGCAGTGTCCAGTAGAAAAAAATAAAAACATACTTTAAATTTGTTGGTTGGGTCTAAAATGGGCTCATCTACAGTCTCGTAATCAAAATGTCTTTTTCGGGGACGTGGACGAGCAGTTTCTTTAAATTCTGTTTGGCATTCTAATTCTTCAGCAATTAATTTTGCATCAGACAACAACTGTTCAAACGCGCTATCGGTGCGGTATTTCGCCAAATCTTTTTTAGCCAGATTAATCATTTTGGTAGCTTCTGAAATAATTACGTCCGAATTTTGCAAATTTTTGCTTACAATATTAATTTTTAATAAAATATTATACCATATAACTACTGAACATATAAATCTATAAGATTTTAATTTGGCTATTAAGGAACTCGATATGTTTTTGTGTCGCTGTCATACTTGTTATTTGTAAAATTATAGTATAAAGCATCGTAAATTTTATCCATGTTAAAACGGAGTGCTCTAAGAGCATCAAATCCCATTCCCCAACGCGTATTTGAAGGAGGTTTTAATGTCAAAGTAGGTATCTGTTTCATAATTACATCCCAGCGTGATGTGGATGCTGAAAAAAATGCATAGATTTCTTGGACAATACAGAAAAAGTTTGTAATTTCCAATGAGCTTTTAGCGGCGTCATTTACTACTAAATTAAGGGAGTGAGCAGCACACGGTACGTAAAAAGCACGAGGATTCATGTCCAATAATTGTTTTTGGAGGCCTATATTTTTCCCCCTCATATTGGCCCCATTATCATATCCTTGGCCTCACAAATCATCTAATTCAATATCGCATGATTTTAAGAAATCTAACAAATATGTCGCCAACCCTTGTCCGGTACTATCAGTTACAGGTAAAAAACCTAAAAAATGTTCTCGTACCTCAGCGCGTTTTGTCGATGGATTTAAATAAATAAACCTCACAATAACAGTAAGTTGTTCTTGGTGTGAAATATCAGGTATGCAATCTAGAATTACAGAGTAGTATTTACATTGCTTCAGAAGACTAATTATAGTCGTTTTAATTTTTTCAGCAATTATACTAATCAGTTCATTTTGAATGTTATGACCAAGATAATGTGGCATGCGATGCTGAGCTCTTTGAATTCGAGCAATGTGTTCTGATAGTGTACTATCAAAATTAGATATACTCTCCACCAACTTTAAAAAATTACCATTATTTGGGTCATACAACTTCTCGGTTGTGCCCCTAAATGCTATATTTTGACCTGCCAAAAATTTTATAATTTCGATTATCCTTTCCAAAACTGCCGTCCACCTCTTTCTTTCGCGGTCTATTTCAGTTTGATTTACCGAGTCTACTGTTTGCCCTTTCAATAAGTCATTTTTTAGATCCAAATATTTTTTTAAAGAACATATATGCCTGAACTTTTTTTATGTCGTTCTATATTTCTCGACAAATGCCCCCAGTCTTTGTAACCAGTGGGGGCATTAAATGCAGTGACATTATTATTAAAAAGCTTACAGTGAAAACAAAATATAGAATCAGTAGATTTGTAACTTTTTACTGTAATATGTATCTGAAAACGACCTCATGTTACTATCTGAAGGATAGTTGGTTTTTTTTATCTGAATCGGTCCAGGTTCTGTTAAAAATAATCTTAAATTATCGGGTATTACTTGCGGCCAGAGAGCAGGATCATTCGCGACATTTTCACAAAATCGTACATCTGGTTCTGTTGCTGGTTGGTTAACAATTGGAATTGGTTCACTAGGAGTAAGCGAGCCAGGCGAGGTACTGGTACTAGTATGAGCTGGAACTTGTGAAATACTCGTAGAAGTTTTCTCTTACAAAGTTGACTGTCTCTTCTAACTGTCGGGTGGATGTTGACGAAGATGTACCTAAAAAACATAAGATAGTCAACAATTTGTGTAACAAAGTGTGGTAATAGGGCCACGCAATAATATTTTAGGACATTAAAAACAGCGCCTGAAAGTTAAGGCGGGCAATCGGGCATAGTCTAATCCGTTAGTCCGGGCGAGCGCGCTCAGTGTGTAATTACCGAGGCGCTTACGCACGCGCTATGCGCAAACAGTAAGAAATTAAAATACTTTAGTTGCGATCGGCGGATCTCGCCTGCGGCTATTTCATGAAAAAACATAATTCATAATCCCCAAAACAAATCACAAACACACAAGCCATATAAGTACAGATATAAGTACAGACAGTCCACTCCACTGTTAGACATGAGCCTCCAAAACTATGGGGTTATTTATTGCCATAATCTCCACGATTGGAACGCGTGTTGGACATATCACACAATACAAAAATTTAACACAAGGTCTGAGAAGGTATGTATTTAAATAAATATTGCACCGGCCGGGATTCGAACCCGAGACCTTTGGCACAAGAGTGAGTGTTAGTTACTAACCATTGCGCCTTCCAGTGCGCAATCCGCAAAAAACTATTAATTAGATATATTGTCATAATCATAAAAACCTACTTTATTTAAGACTCATTAGGTATACAGTTACAGGTAACTTATACAAAAAATAAGAAGTGTAATAATAAGTAGGTAGGAACCCAGGCAGGATACACCAGCGACTTCTGTCACTGTTTATGCCACTTCAGATGTTTTATTTATGGTACCAACTGACTGAACTTACCAGGTCGAAAGAAAGCGTCAATCGGCGAAGTTAGCTTTTTAATTTTTTCTTCTTTCTCCAGTTTCCTTTTTCTATTTTGAGCACCCGATGGTTTCTTTTTATCCCTTAATTCGGCCATCTACAATAAAATCAAATTTCAATTTAGTATTTAGTTTTTCTTTCTTTATTCTAAATAAAGTAAGTAGATTTTTATCAATCACTAACACTAAGAATTTGTATTTTTGCAATTATAAACAAATAAAACAGTCATGACTCTCTCTCATAAACAAATGATGCGATGATGATGATGTGATGATAATGATTGTAATGTACCTAAAACTAACACTTAAAAAATAAAATTGACTTACCTTTATATTTTTTCTCTAAGAACTTCCGTGCTAATTCACCGGTTGTCGCAAATGCAGTGCATCGCGCCCCTTGCACCCCCTGGTAAAGACGGCCCTGGCCATAGGGATATCAAAATCGAAGGTAGTAAATTGTATTTTCACTCCGTCACCACACGGTATATATGTATATATATATACAATTTTATAATCTTATAAATTCGTAACTCCTGAGGAGTAGTTTCTATCATCTTAAACTTTTTTTTGTTTCATTAAAATCTAATTATAATTTTGTCTCAACGTACTCTAGAATGCCTAAGTTATCAGTACCTATCAATGCGGTCACAATCGGTAGGTCGTAACTAATTGGGTAATTTTATATTGTATAAATTTTATATTGTATAAATTTTATATGTGCTGTGTGGTAGCGGCTTCGAATACTACCAACCCTTGCTTTGCTCGTGGATGTCGTAAAAGACGACTAAGAGCCCAAGATTGACCCGGACCAACTCCATCTGGTACCATTTGGGTCAACGATTACATTCCCAAGGAGGGTTGACGTCAGGCAGGCGGCCGGTCATAAAAGTCATTGCCGAAACTTTTTGCAATATGTCAAAACAGATGACATATTGCGTCGACCCCAAGTAATTGGGATAAGAGCAAGATGATGATGATATGGCCCAAATTTGTGGGACGATGTGGCGTCGGCGGTTATGACGACGTGCAGGTAGAACAAGTCGGAGTTATGACCAGATATGTGTACGTACGGGTCATATCGTCAGACGATGTCATTCGGTGCGTAGCAGGTGCGAAACCCGCAAAACCTCTCGTGTGCGACCGGGTTTCTGTCGCATATACCCGGTGCGTGTACTGCTAAGCTCATACCGGGTTTATAAACCTGTGCCAGTATATACATCTCACCCCTAGCTCGTATATGAATACGTCCCACTCTTGCACTCGAGCCTCAGGCGTGTTGGTATGGGATTTTATCTCGAGTTTTCCTTCTTTAAATAAATGTTATATGCATATTATACCGCTTAGTCGTCTTTTACGACACCGACGGGCAAGAAAGGGAGTGGTGAATTGTATTCTTACTTCGTCACCACACGGAGAACCGATTCACGTACTTGAAACGTTGTTATTGGTTGTTCATACTTACACCACCCTAAATCAGGACCCTAAAACCTGAATACCGTGTAGTGTAATACATAAAGTGACCATACGTCCCGTTTCGGACGGGACAGTTCCGTTTTCAAGTGGTCTGTCCCGTTGTCCCGAATGGTACATAAATGTCCCGTTTTATAAACAGAGCCTATTTTGTCATTTATTATATTGACAGGGAGTTTTTCTTTTTGTTTTCAGGGGCCTACTGGGCCAAATTGTGAATCTAAACCATTCTCGAATCCCCTTGATTCATCTTTATCCTATAATAATATAAAACATCAATACACTGCTCACTTAAGGTGAAAAGCACACTTATCCGCGCGAAACGAATTTTTCAATTCTGTATAGAAATCGCCTTCCAGATTCTGACGATTCGACGCGGTCAAGTGTGCGAGGTTTCATGAGATTTCATATACAGAATCCTAAAATTCGACTCGTTCGACGCGGTCGGCGCGGATAAGTGTGCGTTCACCATAATGAGTAAGTATATAAATTACACAGCTGGCGCCGCCATATTGACAATTGATTGCTCTGCCAAACGTATAATATAAACATATATTATGTTTATACATACGTAAAACGTAAAACAGATAAATATTCATATCGAAAGTTGTCGAATCGAAAAAACAATTTTTTTTCCTGTTGTTTGCAGAAGATCAAGAAAAATTTTTGTTTTTTTTTTTCGATTGTTGTAAGTCCGTGTATAATTTGTATTAATTAAATATATTGTCTTCTGTGTGGTGACGGAGTAAGAATACAATTCACCACTCCCTATCTTGCCCGTGGATGTCGTAAAAGACGACTAAGGGATCGATCGATCAGTTTTGCTCTCCACCCCGCAAGGGATGGGAGTGGCAGTTTCAGGGCCTGTGCCCTCCGACTGCAGTATCTTGCACCGTGGTTAGAGAACCACGCGTCCTTGGGTTTAAGTGCCCTGCGTCCCCTCCACTCTTCACCCCCGAATGGCGGTCAGCCCGAGCCGGATGAGACCCCCGGTTACCCCGGAGGAGGTCCAGCTCCGAGCGACCAGCGACATAAGGGGGACGACAGGTTCTGGTTTCCGGTTTGGTGTTGCAGTTTCTGATGTTAACTTAAGTTGTATCCTCGCGCCGAGATCGGTGCCCACACGCACGATGTGCGTATTACGAGTAATACGCACAGGTGCCCAGGAGGCAGCGGCCACGGGGCGGGATTTTCCAGTTCATCCAGACGGTTATGAGCCGACTGGGGTGGGTGGCCTCGTTGGGAATTACAAGGCCAGTGGAGCGGAAGGAAGGGGAAAGTGGTAGGTTGCGACAGAACACTGGTCCTCTAGAGTACCAGGTTGGAAGAATCGATGGGTAATACTATTGGATCCCTGCGAAGTCCGGTGAATAGGGTTTTTCGCCTGGGTGAAGATCCGGGGGGCGCGCGTGTAGTGGGGCGATGCCCCTGATATGATCCCACTCAGAGGCATCGGCGACGACTAAGGGATATTATAAGCATATAACATTTATATAAAAGAAGGAAAGGACCCGGTAGATGGCGCTGCTGTCGATTTTAAGGAGAATATTTTATTTGAGCAGAACAACGTCTGTTGGGTCAGCTAGTACTGTATATTGTTTAAATAAGATTTCCCGTGAGAATACCGGGATAGGAGTGGTAGGACCACACTGTCGACAGTTATCTGTCTACAGCCGCGGGCCGGTCCGTCCGGGGCAGTACCATGCTCTCGCAGAAAATCGACGTCTGAGTAGTAGCAATTTGTTACTGCGCTTCGTTCGGTGAGCGAGAGAGCCGGAAGCCCAACTTTCTGAGGGTGATTGCGTGTGGAGGGTTTTAATGGTGCCCTTGGTATCACCGAGCCTCAATGCACGCATTCACACTCCCTTCGCTTTCTTCGCAGTAGGCAACGGCCTTGTAAAGGTCCATGAGCGGCAGCAACACTTACCATCAGGTGTACTGTTTGCTCGTTTGCCACCGTACTCCCTGATATTACAGCTTTCCGTTGGTGAAAGAATTTTTGAAATCGGTTCGGTGGTTTAAGCGTGAAAGCGTAACAAACAAACTTACTCAGATCGAGTTGGCCCAGGTCTTAATTATTCTTTACGACATTTACGAGAAATATAAGAGTTGGTAGTATTCGTAGCCGCTATCAAATAGCATTTCTAAGCAACCTCAAGAAGCATCAAATGAAAGGGCCTATAAAAACTCGCTTAAGAGTGAGAAGTGAATGACACATGCGAGATTCGAACCCATATCTCTCGAAATACCGTTCCAATTGTCGTACCGTTTGGACTAGCGTGAATTGGCATACGACAGACAAAATTTTCCCTCGCATTTGTCGTTTTTATGAGAAAGGGAAAGGAGTAAAGGGCTTGATAAGTGAAACACGAGAAGTGAGGAGACGTCATTCGAAATCCAATATGGCGGACGTCACAAAATAAAATGGTTGTAACAGGTTTTCAATGTTTTCTTCGTCATTTCAGCTCATGTACATCTCACTGTTGGGCTCGAGCCTCCTCCATAGAGAATGTTATGTCCGCGCGACAGCAACCGACGCGCGACGTTCCGGAGGGGGGATGTCGAGAGGGGAGGATACCCCGCGGAGGTATTCCGTCGAGCCAACCACAGATAACAAGGAACTTGGCACCGGTGGTCGTCTCAAAGACGAACGCGGCGTGCTGCGGGTGGGTCATGGGGCCCGCCGCCCCTCTGTCGCCCCGGACAGAGCTGGGTGGCGAGTGTGCTGACCATGGCCAATCACATAATAAAAAAATAGAGAATGTTATTATAATTTAAATTTAGGGAAACATTATGCATAAAACATGTATACAAGAGAAGGAAAACTAGAAAGAAAATGTTATACCAGCACGCCTGTGCAGCGTGCTATAATAGGTCAAAAATTGACCTACCTATCGCAATATACATACGAGTACATACGTCACGAGTGATGGAGACTCGGAGGCAATTGCTTATACTATTGTTGAAGATCTATTTGTTAATTTTCTTATAGCTTACTAACCACCGTCATCCTTGTAGTGACAGAATAGCAACTAAATACCACTTCCTTGCATGTGGATATCGTAAAACACGATTAAGAGATATGCATATAACATCTATGCAAGAGAAGAAAAACTCGAAATAAAACTCTATACCAACACATCTGAGTAGCTTGGTATAGTAGGTCAATTTCTCTTCTATTGTGGAGGAGGCTGCAGTCCAAAAGTGGCAAGTATGTGAGCTGAGATGATCATGAATTTGCTGTTTCTTAACGTGGATATAGTCGTTGGGTGTTAATGTAAATTTCTGGGTGCTTTTACTCTGTTGTTCTTTACCGTATAGTTGAATTTTATATCTAACTAGCAACCCGCCTTCGCTTTGCTTCGGTTTTAGTCGTTTTACCCGCGTAGTTCCCGTTCCCGTGGGAATACCGGAATAAAATATAGCCTAGTTTACTCCCTGATATTATACCCTTCCATTGGTGAAATAATTTTGAAATCAGTCCAGCCGTTTTGAAGATTATTCGGAACAAACAGACAGACAGACAAAAAAATATAAAGTGATTTTTAGGCATATGTATAGTGCAAATAACCATGTGAGCATGAAAAAGGCCTATTATTTTGACATTACAAACTGAGACTCCAATTTTATTTATTGGTATATAGAAGACTACCGTCACTTGAAAAATAAAATACAAAAGTAACCTATTGTTAATGATATAATTATATCGAACATTTTTGAGATCGTAACCGTCCACAGTCCACACTAACGCCATACAAAAGAAACAGGGCTGTTTTAATTGCAATTGATGGTAAATGAGCAAACAGCACGCCTGATGGTAAGTCATACTGCCGCTCATAGACCTTTGCTAGGCCACTGCCTGCCGTAAAGAAAGTGAAGGGAATGTGAATGCATGCTGTGAGGTTCGGTAATAAGTACTAAAGGTATGAAAACCCACCATACACAAAGCGAAACCTGATGGTAAGTGGTACCACTTACCATCAGGTTAGCTGTGTACTCATTTGCTACCAACAGCTATAAAAAATATTTTATATTATTATTTTATTATATACTAGCTTTTGCCCGCGGCTTCGCCCGCGTAAAAATTTACTTGCATATTGAACTATTATCGCAAAGAATATTATCGACATAAAAAGTATTACATTTCTTAACTTAAGAAATACTCTATCTACGTGTCAATTTTCATCCAAATCTGCTCAACAGTTTAAGCGTGATTGAGTAACAAACATCCAAATATCTTCACAAACTTTCACATTTGAATATTACTTCCAGCCTTGTAGTTCAGATTGCCGTGCAAATACGATGGTATTGTGGCCTTTCCTTAGTCTCTGATAACGTACTTTTCCATTGGTGAAAAAAAAATTATATCAATCAAACACCCGCAGTTTCATTCACGTAGACCCCATTCCCATGCCAATACCGAGATAAAAAATACCTATGTAACTTGCTGATATTATAAATTTACATGGGTAAAAAAAAATATATAAATCCCAGAAATATCAGAGATATAAATTGCCTATGCTACTCGCTGACAACATAGGTAGCTTTCCATTGGTGAAAGAATTTTAAAAATTGGTCAACATCCCCCGGTATAGTTGTCGTTCCTGGGCAAATACTGGGATGAAAATAGCCTTTATATGGTATTCACTGATAATATAGCTTTTCATTAGTGAATGAATTTTTTAAACCGTGATTCCCGTGATTTCACCGGCATTGTACCCGATCCCGTAGGAATATCGGGATAAAAATAGCTTAAATATGTTACTCGCTTAAAAATAGCTTTCCATTAGTGAAATAATTTTAAAATCGACTTAATTCATCCACACCGGGATAAAATATAGCCTGAGATAAAATAGTCTAAGTTATTCCTTATGTACAACTGGTAGACCTGATGGTAAAATATAATCAATATCGGTCCAGCCATTTTGAAGATTACCTGTAACGAATAGACAGACAGACAAAAAAATTTGGACCGTATTGTGTGAGCATAAATAAAACCTATTATTTTGATAGACAAACAGACGCTTCAAATTTATTTATTAGTAGAGATAGAAAATTGTAATAATATTTTGATTGTAACTTACTGTCTGGTAGCTGCTAGAAATATTACCACGTTTTCATTGTTCGTGGGTGTCGCAAAATACTACTAACACAAAGATTTACATCGACCTGGACCGGGTGGACAAAGATTTACATCGACCTGGACTGGACTGGGTGATGCCGTCTGGCCAACAATGTCGGCCAGGTCATAAAATGTTGCTAGAACCTTTGCAATATATCTACGATGGCAGTAGTAGGTACCCTACCTACATATCGCGTCGATCCAAAGTAATTAGAATAAGAGCAAGATAATGATGATATATCATTGGCTGGGTGTCTTCGACTATATGCGTATTATCCTTTTGGGGCAGCCCAAAATTGTTTCTTAGTGCGTGCTTACCCCAAATAACCGAAATCGGTATACAAAATTTCACATTCTTAGGCCCGGTATCTTTGGCTATACGCTTTCACCCTCTTAGGGGTTGAATTGCCAAAAATTCTTTGTTAGAGCTCGCTTATCCTTGCCAAAATTTTTTTCATAGTGCTTGCTAAGTGAGCACTAAGAAAATCTGGGGGTAATCCAAGAAAGCCAACCGTGTACTAAAATGATCCTTCCTAGGCTCAGTGATTTCGGTTAACGCTTTTCACCCCCTTAGGGCTAAAATTGCAACAATTTCTCTTCCCCCAAGAAAGGCAACTTTATACAAAATTCCATGTTTCTAGGCCTAATGATTTCGGCTATATATTTTGCACCCCTTTAGGAGTTGATTTTAATAAAATAATTTCTTAGAGCTCACTTAAAACAAAGGAAAGAGAATTGCATAGAAAGTCTATACGCTTTTCACTCACTTAAGGGGGTGATTTTCCAAAAATCCTTTGCTAGTGCTCGTGTACCCCAAGAAATAAGACGACGTAAAAAGAAAATACTTTCCCCTATTTCAACCCCTTATACCTATTTTTTCGCAATAAAAAGTAGCCTTATATACTTTCTCAAGCTTTAGTTCATCTCTGTACCAAATTTCATCAAAATCGGTTAAGTGGTTTCGACGTGAAAGACTATATGCTTTTCAATCCCCTTTTTTGGGGGTGAACTGCGGTCAGCGCGTTCCTCGCACCACTCCGTCCGGGGCGACAGAGGGGCGTAAGCACGCAACACCCGCAACCCACCCGAACACCACGTCGCCTTCGTCGTTGGACCGACCACCGGAGCAGGGTTACTTGTGCTTTTCAACCCCTTAAGGAGGTGAATTTCCAAAAATCCTTTGCTAGTACTCGTGGACCCCAAGAAATACGATGGTGTAAAAAAAGTACGTTTCTAGGCCCAGTGGTTTCGGCTGTATGCTTTTTGGTATTTTAGGGGTTGAATTTCATCCCTATGTAAGTGAAACTACCAAAACGCTAGAACGAATATTTATTTATTTATTATCAGGTGCCTTCATACAAAGATTCACGGTTCTATCATCAAAAATGACGAATTTCCATACAAAATATCATCCCCTATTTCAACCCCTTATACCCATTTTTCCCAATAAAAAGTAGCCTATATCCTTTCTCAAGTTTCAGTCCATCTCTGTATCAAACTTCATCAAAATCGGCTTAGACGTGAGAGGCTATATGCTTTTCACCCCCTCAAGGGGGTGAATTTCCAAAAATCCTTTGCTAGTACTCGTGCACCCTAAGAAATACGATGGTGTAAAAAAAATACGTTTCCATGCCCAGTGGTTTCGGCTGTATGCTTTTTGGTATTTTAGGGGTTGAATTTCATCCCCATGTAAATGGAATTTCCAAAACGCTTGAGCGAATAATTATTTATTTATTATTAGGTGCCTCAATACAAAGATTTGTGGTTCGATCATCGAAAATGACGAATTTCCATACAAAATATCATCCCCTATTTCAACCCCTTATACCCATTTTTTTGCGATAAAAAGTAGCCTATATCCTTTCTCAAGCTTTAGTCCATCTTTGTACCAAATTTCATCAAAATCGGTTTCGACGTGAAAGGCTATATGCTTTTCAACCCCTTAAAGGGGTGAATTTCCAAAAATCCTTTGCTAGTACTCGTGCACCCCAAGAAATACGATGGTGTAAAAAAAATACGTTTCTAGGCCCAGTGGTTTCGGCTGTATGCTTTTGGTATTTTAGGGGTTGAATTTCATCCCCATGTAAGTGAAACTACCAAAACGCTAGAACGAATATTTATTTATTATCAGGTGCCTTAATACAAAGATTCACGGTTCTATCATCAAAAATGACGAATTTCCATACAAAATATCATCCCCTATTTCAACCCCTTATACCCATTTTTTCGCGATAAAAAGTAGCCTATGTCCTTTCTCAAGCTTTAGTCCATCTCTGTACCAAATTTCATCAAAATCGGTTTAGACGTGAAAGACTATATGTTTTTCACCCCCTTAAGGGGGTGAATTTCCAAAAATCCTTTGCTAGTGCTCGTGTACCCCAAGAAATACGATGGTGTAAAAAAAAAATACGTTTCTAGGCCCAGTGGTTTCGGCTGTATGCTTTTTGATATTTTAGGGGTTGAATTTCATCCCCATGTAAATGAAATTTCCAAAACGCTTGAACGAATATTTATTTATTTATTGTCAGGTGCCTTAATACAAAGATTCGTGGTTCTATCATCGAAAATGACGAATTTCCATACAAAATGTCATCCCCTATTTCAACCCCTTATACCCATTTTTCGCGATAAAAAGTAGCCTATGTCCTTTCTCAAGCTTTAGTCCATCTCTGTACAAAATTTCATCAAAATCGGTCCAGTGGTTTAGACGTGAAAGCGTAGCAGACAGACAGACAGACAGACAGACAGACAGACAGACAGACAGACAGACAGAGTTACTTTCGCATTTATAATATTAGTAAGGATTATCAGGTGCCTTCATACAAAGATTCACGGTTCTATCATCAAAAATGACGAATTTCCATACAAAATATCATCCCCTATTTCAACCCCTTATACCCATTTTTCCCAATAAAAAGTAGCCTATATCCTTTCTCAAGTTTCAGTCCATCTCTGTATCAAACTTCATCAAAATCGGCTTAGACGTGAGAGGCTATATGCTTTTCACCCCCTCAAGGGGGTGAATTTCCAAAAATCCTTTGCTAGTACTCGTGCACCCTAAGAAATACGATGGTGTAAAAAAAATACGTTTCCATGCCCAGTGGTTTCGGCTGTATGCTTTTTGGTATTTTAGGGGTTGAATTTCATCCCCATGTAAATGGAATTTCCAAAACGCTTGAGCGAATAATTATTTATTTATTATTAGGTGCCTCAATACAAAGATTTGTGGTTCGATCATCGAAAATGACGAATTTCCATACAAAATATCATCCCCTATTTCAACCCCTTATACCCATTTTTTTGCGATAAAAAGTAGCCTATATCCTTTCTCAAGCTTTAGTCCATCTTTGTACCAAATTTCATCAAAATCGGTTTCGACGTGAAAGGCTATATGCTTTTCAACCCCTTAAAGGGGTGAATTTCCAAAAATCCTTTGCTAGTACTCGTGCACCCCAAGAAATACGATGGTGTAAAAAAAATACGTTTCTAGGCCCAGTGGTTTCGGCTGTATGCTTTTGGTATTTTAGGGGTTGAATTTCATCCCCATGTAAGTGAAACTACCAAAACGCTAGAACGAATATTTATTTATTATCAGGTGCCTTAATACAAAGATTCACGGTTCTATCATCAAAAATGACGAATTTCCATACAAAATATCATCCCCTATTTCAACCCCTTATACCCATTTTTTCGCGATAAAAAGTAGCCTATGTCCTTTCTCAAGCTTTAGTCCATCTCTGTACCAAATTTCATCAAAATCGGTTTAGACGTGAAAGACTATATGTTTTTCACCCCCTTAAGGGGGTGAATTTCCAAAAATCCTTTGCTAGTGCTCGTGTACCCCAAGAAATACGATGGTGTAAAAAAAAAATACGTTTCTAGGCCCAGTGGTTTCGGCTGTATGCTTTTTGATATTTTAGGGGTTGAATTTCATCCCCATGTAAATGAAATTTCCAAAACGCTTGAACGAATATTTATTTATTTATTGTCAGGTGCCTTAATACAAAGATTCGTGGTTCTATCATCGAAAATGACGAATTTCCATACAAAATGTCATCCCCTATTTCAACCCCTTATACCCATTTTTTCGCGATAAAAAGTAGCCTATGTCCTTTCTCAAGCTTTAGTCCATCTCTGTACCAAATTTCATCAAAATCGGTCCAGTGGTTTAGACGTGAAAGCGTAGCAGACAGACAGACAGACAGACAGACAGACAGACAGACAGACAGACAGACAGAGTTACTTTCGCATTTATAATATTAGTAAGGATTTTATTTGGTTGATAGAGCAGCGAGTGCTATTTAAATAAAAACATGTTGATAAAATCATTAACTGTAGCTGAGATAAATATAACTAATAACATAACCAAATGCAATATTATTGCGCCATAATTACAACAAAAATGTAATTGGGATCACCCCTGTATCAGACATACCGACTGTTGTATAAATATCGATGGAAACCATTTTGTTTGTTCAGTGTATATTCGACTACACACAATACAGTAAATAAGCGCTCGTAGTGAATTTTTAATAATTGATTCTAAACAGTAATAGAAGTGTCAACATGTAACTAATAAATAATACCTCAATTCAGACCGGCAGGTTTGTGGTTTTTTCAAAACTTACACAGCAAATTTGACGTATTTTAAATAAAACTACTTTTCGGATTTTATCGCGTTTGTATTTGATTTTTGATTGCCCGATGTTTCGAACACTTTGCAGCGTTCATGGTCACGGGCCATCGAAGATGTCTCACAGCGAACAAGTCATCGTTATTACAGTTTTTTTTTTAATTATCTACACGAAAACAAATGCGATAAAATCCGTAAAGTAGTTTTATTCAAAATGTGTAATACTCGCGTAAGCATCAGAATTTGACGTATAGTTGTCACAAAATAAGAGGCCCGTTTTGACACTTGGTCTTACCGATGTATTTAGTGATGTACCATACGACTCAGTACTCGATACTCACGATAAATCGAATCAAGTTTATATGAGTATATAATCGATTTGAATATGTATTGTAAAGTGCATTGGATTACAGTTCTCATTCGAAAATTTTACTTAAATTTTACTTAATTTTACTTAGATATTGTAGATATTTTGAAATGATACAATATTACGAATAGTCATTTTTCTATCATTTACTATTTTTGTTACAATAACATTCAGTCAATCACAAAAATATCGAGAAAAAGTGAATCTTCAGTCAATCATTTTCTTAAGATGATGTGTCAAAATTGTCAGTTGAGCTATCGTCACCTAAAGTCGTTTGCAATAGAATCCAACAATCATGTAAACAAATATGGCGGACTGACATTGACAGCGTATTGTTTGTGCCCATAGTGATGTCATAGTGTTCTAATTTAATTTTAATTAAATTTATTTTTCTAATTATTTTAATTTTAAGCCATAGAGTATGGCCCATAGTAGTATAAGTACTAAAATAAAACTGACTAATAGATTAAATATATAAGCCATAGACTATAAAATAAAACTGATTATATAGAAAAAAAGTGTTTATTAAAACAAATTTAAATCTTCGTCTTCGTCATCATCACTATCAGAAGTGTCGCCGGTGACCGTAATTATAAATGGAACCACTGTGTCATCGCTTGCATTCACAAAACATTCACCAAAATTTTTTTCTCCCTTTGCGATAACTGTTTTTTAACAGCCAATTTTGGTTTTTTGATCGGCGGCGGAGGAGCAGTCCCCGACGAACCTGGCTGCGGCTCGCTCATTATAACCTTAAAAACAAATATAATTTTACACACATACATTTCAGTAATTATGATCTATTCAAATAATTAGTTACGAGGGCAATACAATATTAAAGTGCGTCTAATAGATTTGTGTTGTAGGTAATAGATCTAAATCATTCTTACCTCTTGATTACTCCTTGAGAAAAAATACCAATCGTATGCTATATCAAAGTCCGTGATTCCGTGCAAAGGTCGTCGTTCCAAGAAAAATATGTCCAGCCAAATCGTAAAGCAAAACAAAAGTCCAAAATGAGAATGTAAAGTCGTAGAAATCGAAAACAGAAAACGGAAACAGAAAACACTAATGCACAGCGAACCCACAGAACAGTGAATGACAATTCTATAAACAAAATAGCCACCTGTCAATTTTATAAAACTAACCATTATTTTTATGGCTTAGGATACAATCCGTTTTGGTATAATTATATGAAGCTCTTGAAAAAAAAAAATTATTGTATTCAAATAATATTAAATAAATTAATTAAATTAAAAATAAAAGTTAACTTCAGATTACGAACAACACTAACTTTTCAACGACTTATAGAGTTCGATGAGTAAAAAACTAAGATGACGGCTTGTCAAATACATCGAAATTTTTACGTTGCAAATGTTTTAATCAAATTTAACATATAAATACAGTTAAATCGTGTTGAAGATAATGTGAAAACAATGGTGCGTTCGTTGAAATCAGCCTATGTTCATAATTGATCGTCAAATGTATGTGATTACGGAGTAATCGTGACAAATTGGTTTGTTTACATGATTGTTGAATTCTATTGCAAACGACTGTATATATATATTATTTCATGTTCATATTGTCAATATTGACGTCTCGAATTTTCAGTAAAAATCACTACACAGCTGGTGAAATTCTGTAATTAGTTGGTCAAAATACTAGTATTCAAATTAATAACACCGGCCAAGTACGAGTCCGCCTTAAAAATATATCTTGATCGATTTATTTTTCCTTAACCGATTATTAATAGTCTGTGGACAATATGAAAAAAATCGTTATGCCACAGCACTTAGCCTAGTGGGCGGTACCCGTTAATGAAAAATGTAATTACCTTCAAAACATTTCGATCGGTAAAAAATAAAAACTTCTTGGGCGTGAACTGTCAAAACGGGCCTTTTATTTTGTGACAACTATAGTTGTAAGAACTAGAGCCAACCCTTAAAATGTTATTTTTGAGACATGAATGTTTATAACATTTATTCATGGTGCAGTTTCGTGATTTTTTGTTATGATATATGCGTAGAGTATTCGTAAGAACTCTTGGTCCCCTTTTGTCGGGAATACGATTAAAAGCAGCGGAATTCTTTTAAAAATGTTCGTAATCCTGAAAGCTATTTTTCTCACTGTAAAATTAATTATTTTATACATACCTATCTATGCACAGGATTAATCAATAAATAATAATTATAATTATATATTTATTAATATAAGAAGGAAAATTGACTTTAATATACCATACTGACCAGGTTGGTATAGAGTTTTGTTTCGAGTTTCCCTTCTCTTGCATATATGCTATTCATACGCGTAATATAACCTTTAGTCGTCTTGTACGACATCCACGGGCAAAACAATTTATAGAAACTAATTTTGTTACTAGTAGTTCCAAAAAATATCAGTAAATTATTGATAAATATCTGTAATCACAGACTTCTTTTTTAAATAACCAATTCATATGTCAATATAAGGTAAGAGCACCCGTACTTAACCACTAACGCACATAAATCGGTTAAATAAGAATTTCATTATAATCATCATCGCAGCCCACATACGTCTCACTGTTGGGCTCGGGCCTCTGCCACAATGGAAGGTAAATTGACCTACTATACCATGTTGGTCAGATATGTTGGTATAGGGTTTCATTTCGAGTTTTCCTTCTCTTGCACAGATGTTATGTGCATTTTATATCCCTTATATACCCTTTTATATCCCTCGTCTATTACGACATCCACGGGCAAGACAGGAAGTAGTGAGTTGTATTCTTAGTCCGTCATCACACGGAAAAGAATAAAAATTTACAGCGTGTTTTTAAACTATGTAATTCTATATTTAATACCATCAAAAACAAAACTTATAAAAAAAAGCCAAGCCTCGCAACTGAGTTCTTCTACCATAAAAAATTGTGAGATCCATGTTATACCAAGTCGGTTAACTCATTCAGTCCCTGCTTAAGGGACCTTTCTTCTTAAGTTACTACGTAAATAGCTAACCTAACAACTTCTTATAGTGACTATATCAATATTAAAGATCTTTTATATTTTAAACTAGCAACCCGCCCTCGCTTCCCTTCGGTTTCAGTCGCTTTACTCGCGGCGTAGTTCCCGATCCTGTGGGAATACCGGGATAAAATATAGCCTATGTTACTCCCTGATATTATAGCTTTCCATTGGTGAAAGAATTTTTGAAATCGGTTTGGTGGTTTAAGCGTGAAAGCGTTACAAACAAACAAACATCCTTACTTTCGCATTTATAATATTAGTATGGCTAAACACAATGACTTGGCAATCGCATGAAAACACAATGTACTTCACAAGTAATACATATTGTATTAAATTGTACTATACTCGTTCCAACCATTTATTTTACTTTTGGCAGGTCGAATTCTGATCAATTAGTGTTGTACCAATGTATTACGGATACTATGTTTTGTAATAATCGATTTTAGTCAGGAAGAACTTTTAATCGATTTAACACGGATATTTTATTTTTGCTTAAATACATATTTCATATTATTTAAAAACTTCACTTCTGTAAATATATTTGTTATTTGGGCACATTAATTTTTGCATACCCACTAATTCAGTCCTCCCAAAATATTTTACTTTGTACTTTGCAAAATAAAAAATAACTACTTTATGAAGCATTTTTCCATTAAGCGGGGTCCGCTGCTCCAAACTTTACTTAGAGACAATGGCGCCCTCGTCTGCGGTAATAAATCACTAATTTTCTCATCCAGCCTACCCCTTTTTTTTTAAGCCGAATTGGCAACACTGAACGGCGCGCCGGCGACGCCATTTTGTTGTGTTGTCTGTCACTCGCAACAAGACTCCCGTGCTAGTCACATTTCTGTTCGCTGAGTGCTCTTTCATATTTTTCATACGCTGTGTTGAGTATTTATATTCCACCGTATTGATTTCATTGTTCTTACTTTGATTGAGTTGAGCGTATCGTTCCTCCCAGTAAGATTTTACTTGCAAAATGCCGAAAGGTATGGTGCTTATAGGACAATCCAGAGAGTTAGTGCTGCGGCTTCGTGAATTTTTTGAAAAGGAAAGCCGCAATGGCGGATTCCTTATACCAGTAACCCAAGTTAGAGACCGTGTTGCAGCAGCATTAGGTATTAGTGCTCCAACGGTGGCGAAAATCACTAAAGAAGCCTATGGTAGTAGTGGTATTGAACAGAACAAGCTATCTACGCCTAAGAAAAAACGTCAGCCCCGTAAAGTGACAGCAATTGACAGTTTTGATACTGATGCTATTCGTCGTCATATATACAATTATTACACAAGCAAAGAGATTCCTACTTTGAAAAAATTAGTAGCGTCTCTACGAAATTGTGGCTTGTTTCGTGGTCAAAAATCTTCTTTGTCAAAGGTGCTGCACCAAATCGGGTTCTTGTATAAGAAATCCGACAAAAGAAAAATTTTAATGGAACGTCGTGATATAGCCTTGTCTAAAAAAAAACTGGAGACTATCATGAGGAGATGAATGCGGACGTGTATGAAAAGTGGTTCAGAGAAATGCTTACATCACTTCAACAATATTTATTAATAATGCACCCTATCACTCTCGCCAAATTAATAAAATGCCAACACAGGCCAACAAAAAACACGAGATTATAAACTGGCTTCGTGATAATGGGGAAGATGTGGACGAATCCCTACTAAAAGTAGAATTACTTAAAATATTAAAAAGTAAAAAGCAGCCAAAACGATATGTCATCGACGAAATGGCAGCAGAATATGGGCATGTTGTAATCAGAATTCCTCCGTACCACTGTCAATATAATCCAATTGAAATGATCTGGGCACAAGTCAAAGGACACGCCGCAAGAAACAATACAACTCCTCCTTTCACAGCAAATAAAATGCTTGAACTTTTAAAAAACGCATGTGCTAGTGTGACGCCTGAAAACTGGGCGAGTGTCGTCAACAAGACAAAAAATATAATATTCTCTGATTGGGATCGGGAAATTGAATTTGACAACATACCTACACAAGAGTTAATAATAAACACTGCAGATGATTCAAGCGACGATTCGAGTTCGTATGAAGAATCCGACGATTCGTTATAATAAAATAATATTAAAATATTTTGGTTGTTTTATTTCATGTTATAGGTATGATGAGAAGATTTTTATATCTCCCTGATACAATTTTAACGTGTTGTCTATTACAACAATTCAAAACTCAGTTGTCAGCTGACTTAACTGCAAATAAGTGTAATCGATTATTTGCGATTCATTAGTTTGCACCGAATACTTTTGATCCTGTCACTAGATGCGATAGAACGTAACTTTTTTTATAACGGAAATGAATTATTACTTAAATTTTATGAATAGAGCTATTTACGGCATATTAATGTATTTAGTGGGTAATAATTAAGATATATAAATATTATTGGGCAGTTTATATATTTCTCTGTTCACTCGTTTCAAAGTTAATAATTACGTATAATGAAACAGTTACGTCCTAAAGCATGTGTCAAAAGTAAAATAAATGGTTGGAACGAGTATAAACATAGTTTCCCTCCCGTAAAGGAGTAATACATTATTTTTCTTTCTTTTCTTTCTTCAAATTTCAGGCATTTTAGTTTGCTTAATACTTTGGGAGATTTTGGTACAATTTCATAAGACGTGTCCCACTCTAGCTTTTTCATTCCGTTGATTGACCATTTTACAAGTTATCTTTGAACATAATTATATCTAGGTATCTGTCTATACCTATTATGCCAATCATCATTCAGCCTATCGCCGTCCACTGTAGATCATAGGCTCCCCTCATGCTTCACCACAAAGTGCGGTACTGTGGCACCTGCATCTAACGACGCTCAAGGGTAACAGAGTTGCCATGACTAGGGCTCATTTTTCTTCGCCATATGAGGAATAATGCCGTAATCACCACATTTGGTAGTTGATTTCGCAGTGAGTATCATACATTTCCCCGGCAAGAGCTGCTGCCCACTCTCCTTGTGAATCTCTTTTTTTAAGTGACAACGCCTTGCACTAAGGGAATAATAATCCTTATAATGTGGGGGACTTTACAAACATATAATTCATCATCACATCATCATCGCAGCCCTCATACGTCCCACTGTTGGGCTCGGGCCTCCTCCACAGTGGTAGGGAATTTGACCCACTATACCATGCTGGTTAGACATGTTGATATAGGGTTTCATTTCGAGTTTGCCTTCTCTTGCACAGGTGTTATGTGCATATTATATCCCATAGTCGTCTTACACGACATTCACGGGCAAGATAGAGAGTGGTGAATTGTATTCTTACTTCGTCACCACACGGAAAGAACATATAATTAACCGACACAAATTACATTCAGACTCAGAACAACAATTTGTGGATCGTACAAGGTGTTGTCTTGCATTGGATTCGAACCCGCGGCACTGACACAGTACGTCGGTGTCTTAACCACTACGCCTTTTGCGCAGTCTTTAGCCGGTTTTTACGATTCCCATAGGGAAGCAATGATGGCGACAAATGTATTCTTATTTTTTACGAAGTTACATTTCATTAACTGCAAATGTAACTTTGTAATCCTATATATTTATATAAGTTTACAAAATTAATTATGCAGTTAGTGTATTTCGGAAACTGGACGAAAATTACAATGTTTCATAATTTTTCCTTCATTTATACACTAAACACTAATTGTATTCTAAATTTGAAACTTCTATGTCTGCTAGAAGTGCCTCTTTAATATTGATGATCGGTCAGTCAGTGAGTGACAAAATTACGAAATTTTGACTAGTTATAATTTTTAAACTATTGGTTCAAATTGAATGAAATTTGAATTACACAATGTGTATACAATACCTGCTAGGTTACTAAAAATTCAGGCTTCTATTTTTATTCACAACGAAGTTATAGGGGGTCGAATATGGCCTGAATTGCTTCGAGAAAAGTATGTTACGGCAGTGTTGCGTTTTGCTCGACTTTTTTTTTGATCGATTTGGCGGGGGCACTGCAATGCCCTCAGATCGATGCCGTTATCTAGTCATCGAATCGTGCAACTATACATCCTCTAATTTTTTAATATTCCAAAGGCACTTCAGTTGTTTTTCAAGTGACGCACTCTAAACATCTAATTTGCATTTTCTTAACATTTTTAAGGACTGTAAAATTATAAAGTGAAATATTAACAATTTGTGATTTTGAAAACATTTACTACTAGTAAATATTTTTCTTTTTTTATTTGTTTGGGATTAATTAACGTGACGTTGTATGTGAAATATGAGAAAAACTATTTACAAAGTCAATATGTGGGGTGGTCAACTACTGATTCTCAATTTGTAGGTTTTATTTCATTTTATTTTATTCCATTATTGTACAAGCAAAACCACTAGTTTAATGTCGTTGAAAACCTTCCGCAGAGCTCAGAAAAATTACACTAATTGAAAAACAAATTTTTATGCACTTAAATAATCAACTACTGGGGCTCTTACCTTATACACATACACACATACATATTTTTCTAACTAATCGAGGCCGCTGGTGACGTGATCGCGGAATTAGGGGGGACGTCGGTCGATGGGAGGGTATCCCAAATAGGAGGTATTCGGTCGGGCCGACCACTGACGCCAAGTCACCCTGCTCCAGTGGTTGGCCCAACGACGAAGGCGACGTGCCGCGCGGGTGGGTTGCGGGTGTGCGTGCTTACGCCTCTCTGTCGCCCCGGATGGAGTAGTGCGAGGAGTGCGTCGATCGCAACACACCCCAAAAAAAAATTCACGTAAATTATCCGTAAACCGACTATACAGATATCAATTTTTTTTTTATTGTGGGTAGGATCTTTTCTGATAAGGTGGAGCATGGCTGGATACTTATGTATGTAAATAAGTAACTCAATTTTATTCGAGATACGAGATGGTTCTAGTTTGCAAAACTATGTCCCAATGTTAAAAATATTTTGATTCGTAAACTAGTCTAGTAGAAAACGCTGGTGCAAGCATTAAAGCCGCGGCTTCGAATCCTGGGTCAGGCTTTGTATCACTGATTGTCCGAATTTATTTTTGAGTGATAGGTAGTTGCTTTATTTTTAATTTTTAATTTATTTTTGAGTGATAGTTGCTTTATTTAGTACCTGATTAATACCTAAAATGGGTTCTGCGTTGTTCAATTGTAAACTTATTTCAAACTAGCAACCCGCCCTCACTTCGCTTCAGTTTCAGTCGTCTTTCCTGCGTAGTTCCCGTTCCCGTGGGAATACCGAGATAAAATATAGCCTAGTTTACGCCCTGATATTATAGCTTTCCATTGGTGAAAGAATTTTTGAAATCGGTCCAGCCGTTTTGAAGATTACCCGGAACAAACAGACAGACAGACAGACAAAAAAATATAAAGTGTATTTTAAGCATAAGTATAGTGCAAATAACCGTATGAGCATGAAAAAAGCCTATTATTTTGACATTACAAACAGACACTCCAATTTTATTTATTGGTATAAATTCCCAGCTCAGAACAGTCGGAGATATTGCATTATTGTGGTACATACTATGGTAATTAAGAGCATCTTAAAGAATTATGTGTCTTTACTTTGATTGTCAGTCATTCTTGTACTACGCATAATTTTCTTTCCACAATTCTAACACATGTTTTTATTTTTAGGAATCTCCAACCTGCGTCGGAGTTTGTTAACAGTCCTACTGTGGATAAGTAATCGAAAACATTACTTATTGAGTAATATACCATTTCTGGTAACACAGAATCAGTGAACATTAGTCGTCACGAGACGGAGACGACGCTAAATTGAATTTTTAAGTAGAAGAAAAGTTGACATACAGTGAAAATGGTTAATTACTTCATTTACGCAAAAGATTACTCGGGTTCGACGCGCGGAGTTGAGCATTATCACAGAAATGGCCTGGAAACTCTGGAACATTTCAAAAATGATGTAGAAAGAATTAAAGAAGAACTTTTGGCTGCTGGAGAGCCCCCAACGGAATCAAAAATTATTTACGTCAACTGGGGCGACAATTGTTGGGAAGTCGATGAAGAGGCTGCTAGGAAAGCGTACATTGAATTGGATAGTGAATGGATGGGTACACAGCCCGAAACAATTATCCAATATCTTAAACAAGATCATGTCGCCGACGGAAAAAATAAAATCAAGTTGTTGTATATTATTACGGACGGTATGATTGATAGTTATAGTGTAGACGAATGTTTCAAATCAAACGAAGACATGCATTATGATACAGTTGTTTTCCATGCTTTTAATGAAGATCTGGAACAAATCGATCTCTCAGTAGCAACGTCCTTCTTCAAAAGCCGTTGTATGGTTTATCGCAATAACCAGCTTTATGATAACATTGATATTTCTCAAGAGTTTGACTACGATAAAATCAACATTGAGAACTTTGCAGTTGAGAAAAATGAGTTAAACTCTTATATCAAGTTGAAGTTTATCAATAAATTCAAACAAGACTTTAATGCTTTGCAAGAAATCGACAAATTGAAGAAGCTAAGAGATCAATTGTTTAAAGAATTGTTAAGAAAATCAGAAAATAGTGAAAATAGCAAAGTTAACCTGGAAACAAAAGATAGAAATTTATTCCTGAGCGAATTTGTTAACACGGATTGGTACAAGAATCTCAATGCCCCGATTTATGATGAAAAGGTTGACATTGAGAAGTTCATTTCAACTTTGATCAATTACATCGTCAGTGACGCAAAATCTTACTCGTTTGACGCCTTGAAGTACGACACAGAATTTGACAAGTCCATCGAAGAGGAGCAGATCGTTGATGTTAAGTTCACGCCTGAACAAGAAATTGAGTTCCCTGACATCATTCTAGACGACGAAAAAGGAATTCCTGTTGTGATTCTAACGAAGCTTAATTTGATGGACAAAATCATTTTCCATGGACAACAACCATGTAGTCAAGTGTCACCGGCTAGTTTTAACAAGTTCAAATCAGCCATGGAGTGTCCATTGTTTTTGTTAAACAATCAAGAAATGAGTGAGTCTATCGGTTATTTTTATACTTTGAATGTTTACAAACAATTGTTGGCGAACAATACGAAGACTGAGCCGCGAACACGCAGACCATTTCATGGCGGTCTTGTCCTGACAGACACCAAGGAGTTTGATAAATACAACGACTACATGTTGTCGGCGACGTATTTTGATTGCAAGAAAGTTAAATACAATATTGGATTGTTCTACTTTGTGTTGTGGAAAAACTGTGAAAACAAAGAGTGGATGGACAGAAACGTCGTTGAACAGTTTAAGAAATACGCAATGCGACGTATTGTTGAAACAGTGTGCAAAATTGGACTGTCATCTCTTCCGTTAGATCCTCAAGAAAACACAACACTGCTAACTGCATTGTGGTACTGCGTTGAATTATCCTCATGCATCTTCAAAAACGATCCTGAAAACTTCAAGCACGAACGGCTGAGAGGGCATTATGGCGTAGCGCACTATATGATCGAAATTTTGAAGTACTTCAATTATGATCTAGATTTACAGTCCATCGGAAAGCGGAGAGAGTTAATTAGTCGAGTAATGACTTTGAAGAAAATCTCACAACGAAGAGATAAAATTTATTATTTGTTGAATAGAATCTTCAAGACTGTTGACGGTTTTCTAGTCAGTGAAATTGAAAAACCGTTTAATCTCTACCAACTCAATTACCTCAAATTGAATCACAAGGAAATGTTGCACGACAATGTAGTTGAAGAAAAAGTACATCTGAATGATTATATTCACTTGATGCACTTTCAAGGTGATTTGGAAGCATCCAAAACTGGAGGAGGAACCTTTGAAATTTGTGAAAAGACATTCCGTCCCTTTTTCGTTATTGGACCGAACAAATCATTCTATACAGAATTGGTCAATAACAGTAGGAAAGTAGTTATCAATAACGACGACGACAAAGATAAAATTGAAGTCACCTACGCAGCTGTCGACTCGCTTGAATTTGACCGAATTTTGTCTGTATACAAGCTATTTATTGATTGCGTGAAAGATTTAGAAAAATATCCCACCTTTACTGAGTACGTTCAATATATATGTAAAAGAAAAAAGTTCTACGAGGATTTAGTTACTATTTTCGCGCCTAATGTTACCTTCGACGTTAAGGGCGTGTATGAGCAATATCAGAAGATAATGCAGAAAGTCGAGGTCAAAGAATTCATTAGGGTGTCTGAGTCTCATGTTAGTCGAAATGAACGTGTCAAAGCAGAAGAAAGAGTGAAGTTTAGTAGTGATGACGAAATTAGAGAATTTATATCTAGCCAGGAATCGAAAGTTAAGTTGAAAAAGAAAACATAGTTACGGACTCAGTAAAAGTGTTGTGCACGGACCAATGTTTGTAATTTAGTATTATAATTGTTATGTGATTAATATACAATAATCAATTACTTCACATTGATAACTATTATAATTCATGATTATAAATATAACTGAGCTTACCATTGATAAGTTTTTTTTCAAATTCTTTTGTTATTCGACGCTCGATAAAGTATTAAATGTGATAACTGTTACCAAAATTTAATTATTACCTACTTTGTGTGAATCTGTTAGCCTTAAATTCTAAGTTATGTCGTATAAGTTTTTTGATTGTTATTTTAATTTGTTCTAGGATGATAACAAAATGTCATGTCATGTAAATAAATTATTGTAATAAATATTATTTAAGATTAAACTGGGAGTCACTCATATCTTATATTCTTAATTCCCTAGACCCTACAAAAAGATTATATACAGACGTCGTTAGGTATTTATCTAAAACAGAAACTTATAATTCATTATGGGTGATATGAAACCTCCTTATCAACATTTTCTTAAAAGAAATATGAATCAAAAAGTATTTGGAGCGGTGCCCCTAATGTCCGATAGAGGCGCTCCTACAAATCCCATACACATTTGTCTCGATAACGATACGTATACTTTGACGCTAATATTCGTGCTAAGCTCATAAGTTCTAGATTACTATTAATTATTGTTTCGGTGACGAATATTTGTAGGTAATCGTTGAATAAAAATGTTTATATAAAGTGAGATATCAGTAAGACAAATAAAGACGTCATTATCCATATACGTGTTTCAGTTTTGATACGGCATTACCTATGTTCTTAGGGGCAGATCATAAAATACGAGACGCTACAATCAATTTTTTTTTACCCTCTCCCCTCCTATTGTCACGCTTTATCACACTTTCTGTAACCCCATGTAAATATTTCGTCACAAAAACTAAGACAATTTTTTAACTTTCAATGTGTAGTAGGTACAGAGATTTTGAGAATTAAAAATATTTATTTAGGTTTTATAATAAAATTTAAATAAATTAATAAAATTCTTTTATAACGAACAAATAAATAATAATTCTATTGTATTGTAATAAAACTGCACACGTTTAGAAGTCTATATATTTACTAAATACTTTGTACCATGATAAAATTGAGAAAAACTATTTATTGAAAAATATTAATTTAAAATCTTTTAATGAACGGCGAACGTCACGCTACCGTAGACCCAACCTTGTCACATTTTGTCACATTTGTCAACAAGAAGCCCATCCCATACATTGTATGGGAACGTATTTTATGAACGGCCTCTTAGCAAATTATTAGCAGTTGTGAACAACACCCTATCAAACCACAGTTCATACTCATCTCACTGTTGGGATCGAAACTTCTCTAAAATAGGCGAGTAATTGACCTACTACACCACGTTGGTCAAACGGTATAGGGTTTTATTTCGAGTTTTCCTTATCTTGCACAAATTTAATGTACACATTATTCCGTATGGTGACGTATCCCCTATTCCGTATGGTGACGGAGTAAGAATACAATTCACCACCGCCTATCTTACCCGTGGGTGTTGTAGAAGACGACTAAAGGATATAATATGCATATAACCAGTGGCGTAGCGTGTGTCACTGTCACCCGGGGCGGAGTTATAATTTGCCGCCCTTTTGACATCATAAAAATAATAATTGTTGGTGTTGGTAAGGAAAAACGTAACGAAATGAAAGAATTGAGTGAAAAATATTTATTTCAAAACTATGTTTAGTACATGTGTAAGTAACATGACTGTGTTAAAACTTTAATAATTTACACTATTTTTTTTTCGGGTGGGTTGCGGTCGGCGCCCTCCTCGCACCACTCCGTCCGGGGCGACAGAGGGGCGTAAGCACGCACACCCGCAACCCACCCACGTGCACGTCGCCTTCGTTGTTGGGCCAACCACAATAATTTACACTACAAAATTAATGTTTAATAAAGTCTAAACAGTCTAAAACTCTACTTTTCGCAACTTACGCGCAGCGAAATCATTTATTCGGTCCTTGGACCCACCCTGTGTAACATCGGGTATGACTGGGCGTTGGAGGGGAAGCCTCCCGGGTTAGGCGTGATTTGGCGGGCTCGTCACAGCCCGCGGTGGGACGCTAGAGGAGGTGGCAAGCCTGGCGACTCTAGGCATCAAAGAGATCGTCAGGTGGATCGGGGCGTTGGGGTTGAGGGTAGCCCTGGACAAGATGGAGGCCATCCTGTTCCAAAAGCCCCGCATGGGCCCTCCCATCGACGTCTCGATCACCGCCAATTCGGTTGATATCAGCATCCGGGCGCATATGAAGTATTTGGGCCTGGTGTTCGATGGGCATTGGTGGTTCCGAGAGCATTTCCGCAGGCTTGCTCTATGGCTCATCGGCGCGGCGTCCGCCCTATCGTGGCATATGCCGAACGTGGGCGGACCGAGCACTACGTGTCGACGGCTGTACGCGAGGGTCATCTGGTCGATGTCCCTGTATGGCGCGCCGGTGTGGGCGGGGTAGCTGATCGTCCGACTCAGGGCTCTACTGTAGCGACCACAAAGGGCCATGGCGGCCAGGGCCATACGTGGATACCGCATGGTGTCGACGGAGGCAGCGTGCCTGTTGGCCGGGACTCCCCCGTGGGACCTGGAGGCGGAAATGCTCGCCGATTTGTATCGGCGGGTGTCGGGGGTGCGAGTGGAAGGCGGTGTGATCTCTTTGAGGAAGCTCAGCGCTTGACGCGTCGACACCCGCTGAGACGTCATTACCCGTTGGGCAGTCCGGCTGGAGAGGCCTCGGTTCAGTGTGCGGACCATGGAGGCCTTCCAGCTGGTGTTGATGCAGTGGTTAAAACGGCGGCACGGGGTACTCTCCTTCCGACTGGTGCAGGTTTTGACGGGGCAAGGATGCATCGCCAAATAACTGTATACGGTCGTTAGGAGGGAGAGTACACCGTCCTGTCACCACTGCGATTGCGACGAGGACATGGCGCAGCATACGCTCGAGCTTTGTGAGTTTGTGTTCGGTGCTGGGTGAACTGAGACGCGGTCTCAGCCTTTGCGAGGCAGTAGTCTCGCGGAAGGGGGCGGCGAAGCGCGTGCGCGAGGAGCGTCTCCTCGACGATGCGAACCGCCGCCGGTGACTGGGTCGGCGTAGGCGCGACTACCTGCGCCTCATGTCGCCCCAGTCAAGGCCGCGGGTGACTGGACCGGGGATTTAGTCCGTCACGGTCATGGGTTACGGGTGTGCGTGCTTATGCCCCTATGGCACTGGACGGAGTGGTGCGAGGAGTGCGCCGACCGTAACTCACAAAAATAAAAAAGTGTCCGCACAACATATTTTTCTTCCAATTTTGCCGCCCTTCTAATAGTGGCGCCCGTGGCTCCCTGCGTAGTTCCCGTTCCCGTGGGAATACCGGGATAAAATATAGCCTAGTTTACGCCCTGATATTATAGCTTTCCATTGGTGAAAGAATTTTTGAAATCGGTCCAGCCGTTTTCAAGATTACCCGGAACAAACAGACAGACAGACAAAATTTTTTTCATTTGTATTTTAGGCGTAGGTGTCGTGAAAATAAACCAGTGAGCATGAAAAAAGCCTATTATTTTGACATTACAAACAGAAACTCCAATTTGATTTATTGGTATAGATACCATATTAATATTTATTCGTTAAACATACAAAAACAAACAAACAAATAAAATTTCCAATAACCACGAAACAATTTAAGCGCTTTAATAAACTAAACTAAACCAAACTAAACTAAACCAAATTATAAAAACTTATTTTCCCTGTAAAAAAATCTCGTGCGCTTTGGCGAGCGCACGGGGACTGTCAATACAACTTGTATTAACTTAACTCTTAACAGAGTTAATACGCCTGACGCGTGAGACAGAAGATGGTTCATAGAAATGTACCGAAAAAATGAGTCTGTTCTCGTGCGCCGCACGGGCGAACCGAATATTACTGAGAGCACTCGACTTTCGACGAAATTCGCAGAGCGGTAGCGACAGCGGCTCTTTAAATTGAATAAAATAGTAGGTACATATCAAAATATTTCTTGATTTGCACTCTTTTATAAGTATTTGTTGAAGTGTGAAAACCAAAAATAAACTCCTTTCTTAAGTAAAGTACGCATACAAAATGTAAAATAAAAAATAATATATTTTTTTAATGTAAATTGTTGTTTCATTGCAATTTCTGATCTTAAAGCATTCAGTAAGAGAATGGATAAACTCTACTGAGTTTTCTTACTGACAATATAAAATATTCAGTAAACTTATATTATTATTGCATGTTTTACCTGTATAACTTAATACTCAATTAAATAAATAAATATATACTCTTAGAATAATAACGTATAGAAGGATAGTGTCAGTACTTCGAATTTTCAAAATTTGAATCTATAAATACTAATGGCGCGCAGACGATTACACCCGTACACACGCAAACCACTATACAAATTATGAAATCAAATTTTGTTTTTATTAACATAAATCGTCGAAATACTTTTAAAAGTAATGTTAAAAACCTTTTTGAGTTTTTCAAATGTGTTGTGACACTATTTGAATGCACAAACCGTCATAATTACCTATTTATTTTTTAAGAGTTGCATACGTTCGTGCAGTACAATGACTTGTACATTACGGAACGGTTCCGGCGTAAGCTCCATTAGGCTCCAATTGAAATGCCTCACTTTTTGTGCGTGAACTTACCTTCTATAGGTTATTATTCTAAGTATATACTACTTTTTGCAGGTGATGGAGAGGTGTGATTCCGAAACTGATTTAGTTAGCTCTGATGAAGGAGAATCCTCAGAAGAAGAATGACAATTTATTTCTGACGTGTAATTAATTAAATTATATTTTTTTTGTACTTTAAATAATTATACAATTAAAGAATTTTTATATTTTAATAAACCTGATTTTACGATTTTATATTTTTGTTACTATTACTTTTTTTTAATACGTTACCGTTGATTAATTTTAACATAAAAAAATATTCAATTGCTGTAAAAGCGGCAAAAATATGACTCCTGTGCAAATATTTTTGAAACACAAGTGGTTGAAAGTTAATTTTCTAAATAGCTTCTCCTGAAAAACCAATGTTTTTGCAGCAATGTCAAATATTTGAGTAATTCAATACGTTTAGGTTTGTATTAAAATTAGCTCAATAACAATTATTTTTGATAAAAAAATTAACACAATAAATATGTTCCTTTAACACACACAAATTAACACAATGATTTTTATAAAAAATATTTTTAGCACTTTACATAATTTTATATTTTTTAATCTGAAATTCCGCCTAGGAACATCATGGCTATTGTAAGTCACGGGCCTCGCCAGAGCCAATAGTAACGCGGCAAGCAAGGACGCAGACAGCTGTCCGTAAATGCTCTCTCTCACACTACAGCTTGCCTATAGTGGTAGCACTCACTTGCACATATCTATGCAGGTAGAAAGTCCCACCAAAATGTTCTGTCCTTTTTAAGAACTTATTTTTCACTTATAAATAATAGTCCATTAAAATTGGAAGTTGCCTCAAATATCTTTCACGGAGAATGCTCCGAGGAACTGTTTGAGTTGGTACCACCGTCACCAACGTACCACTCGACATCGTAGCAGGGTTCATCCATTTCACCTGGAAACATTATGGTCTTCAACTGTACGTTTCCAGCGATCATTTCTCCCGTACGTGCAAGCTCTGGAATGAACTACCTGCTGCTGTGTTTCCCGAGCGCTATGACATGTCCTTCTTTAAACGAGGTTTAAGAAGAGTATTTCCTTCACGGTTTGCAGCGGCCTGGCTGTGCCCCTGGTATTGCAAAGGTCCATGTGCAGCAGTTTCACTTACCATCAGGTGTGCTGCTTGCTCGTTTGCCGCCGTTGGCAATAAAAAAGAAAAAAAAAATACTTTTTATAATTTATTGCATAATATTTTTGCACGCGTCTGGCAATGTTAAGCCACGACTAAATCGACTGGTTATTTTTTTTTTGTATTCATTAAATATTACACTGCAACATGTAAAAATTGAATATTACCTTAAACGTTTTAAATAAAACTACTTTACGGATTTTATCGCGTTTGTATTTGATTTTGACAACATCTATACATATCTATACAACATCTATACATAAATCTATACATATTGTATCAAAATGTGGGTCAATATTTAATAACTAATTTCTGTATCGGGTAGATAATTATAAAATTTTCTGCAGTAACGATGACTTGTTGGACGTGAGACATCTTAGTCCACCCGTGATCATGAACGCTGTAAAGTGTTCGAAACGTCGGGTAATCAAAAATCAAATACAAACGCGATAAAATCCGTAAAGTAGTTTTATTTAAAATGTATAATACTCGCGTAAACATCAGAAATCATTACCTTAAACGTATTTTAGGGTAAAAAAATATATGTATTTAAAAATATTAGGGGTTGATTTAGCCCCGCTACTCAACAGCCAGGTCTGCAATTCCGTAATGGGGTATAAAGGAGAAGTATGTGACAAGCTTTCAGCTTGCCTCAAATACCTACCAAGGAAAACTCTAAATAAAACCCTATAGGTTGGTAAACTGCCTGAGCAGCGTGATATAGTAGGTCAATAACCCTCCTATTATGGAGGAGCCTCGAGCCCAGGAGTGGAACGTGTATGAGCTATGGTGTCGTGGTGTGTTGTTCAGAACTGCTAGTAATATTCTGAGAACATAGATCCGTACCAAAACTGAAACACGTATATGAATAATAACATCTTTATTTTCTTTACCGATTTCACACTTTATGTAAATATTTTTATTTAAGGGATAACCTAAAAATATTTATTGCCAAAACAGTAATTATCTAGAACTATGGGGTTCGCACAAATATTAGCTCCAAAGTATTCATATCGTTATCGAAACTAATTTGTAAGGCATTTGTAGCATCATCGCCTTTACCGGAAGTTTGGGACACTGCTCCAAATCCTTTTTAATTCGTAATTCTTTTACGAACATGTATCTCGATAAGGTGGTTTCATTTCAATCGCCCATAATGAATTTCTAGTGTCTATGTTACGTAAATAACTAAAGACGTCTTTATACAATCTTTTTGTTGGGTCTAAAAAATTTGGGATTTTTTTACGGGGTGCGCGGCCCCTTAACCGACCCATGTAACACGTCGCCTTCAACGTTGGGCCGATGCAGAGTTCCTTGACTTCAGTGGTCGGCCCGACGGAATACCCCGAGGGAGCACCCTCTCTCATCGACATCCTCTTGCCGGGACGCCGATCGCCGTCGCGAGGCTAACTTCTCCGCGGATGCCGGACCAAATCCCCGGTCCGGTCACTAGCAGCCTCTGCTAAGTTGGCATCAGGCGCAAGGAAATTAGGGATATAAGATATAAACGACTCTGAGTTTAACGTTAAATAATATTTATTACAATAATTTATTTACAAAAATGTCATCAGCCTAGAACATAATAAAATAACAATCAAAAAAACTTATACTAAATAACTTAACAATTTAAAGCTAAATGATACAAAAGATAGGTAATAATTAGATTTTGGTATCATTTATCACGTTTTTATACTTTATCGAGCGAGGCAGGATTCGGAAAAACCTATCAATGATAATCACTATCTATTCTATTTATAATCATGAATTATAACTGTTATCAATATAAAATAATTCAATATTGTATATTAATCAGATAGCAATCATAATTGTATATTACAAACATTGGTCCGTGTATAACACTTTTATTGAATCCGTAACTATATTTTCTTTTTCAACTTAACCTTCAATTCCTCGCTAGAAATAAATTCACTAATTTCGTCATCACTACAAAACTTCACTCTTTCTTCCGCTTTTATACGTTCATTTCGATGAACATTAGACTCAGACACCATAATGAATTCTTTGACTTCGACTTTCTGCATTATCTTCTGATATTGCTCATACACGTCTTTAATGTCAAAAGAAACATTAGGTGGGAAAATAGTAACTAAATCCTCGTAGAACTTTTTTCTCTTGGAAATATATTGGACGTACTCAGACAAGGTGGGATACTTTTCTAAATCCTTCACACAATCAATAAACAGCTTGTATAAGGACAAAGTTCGGTCAAATTCAAGGGAGTCGACATCAGCGTAGGTGACTTCAATTTTATCTTTGTCGTCATCGTTATTGATAACTACTTTCCTACTATTATTGACCAATTCTGTATAGAATGATTTGTTTGGTTCAATAACGAAAAAGGGACGGAATGTCCTTTCACAAATTTCAAAGGTTCCTTCTCCAGTTTTGGATGCTTCCAAATCACCTTCACAGTGCAACAAGTGGATATAATCATTCAGATGTACTTTTTCTTCAACTACACTGTCGTGCAACATTTCCTTGTGATTTAATTTGAGGTAATTGAGTTGGTACAGATTAAACGGCTTTTCAATTTCACTGACTAGAAAACCGTCAACAGTCTTGAAGATTCTATTCAACAAATAATAAACTTTATCCCTCCGTTGTGAGATTCTCTTCAAAGTCATTACTTGACTAATTAACTCTCTTCGTTTTTCGATGGATTTCAAATTTAGATCATAATTGAAGTATTTCAAAATTTCGATCATGTAGTGCGCTACGCCAGAATACCCTCTCAGCCGTTCGTGCTTGAAGTTTTCAGGATCATTTTTGAAGATACATGAGGACAATTCAACGCAGTACCACAACGCAGTTAGCAGTGTTGTCTGGTCTTGAGGATCTAGAGGAAGAGATGACAGTCCAATTTTGCACACTGTTTCATCAATACGTCGCATTGTGTATTTCTTAAACTGTTCAACGATGTTTCTGTCCATCCACTCTTTGTTTTCACTGTTTTTCCACAACACAAAGTAAAACAATCCAATATTGTATTTAACCTTCTTGCAATCAAAATACGTCGCTGACAAAATGTAGTCGTTGTATTTATCAAACTCCTTGGTGTCCGTCAGCACAAGGCCTCCATGAAACGGTCTCCGTGTTCGCGGCTCAGTATTCGTAGTGTTCGCCAACAATTGTTTGTAAACATTCAAAGTATAAAAGTAACCGATAGACTCGCTCATTTCTTGATTGTTTAACAAAAACAATGGACACTCCATGGTTGATTTGAACTTGTTAAAACTAGCAGGTGACACTTGACTACACGGTTGTTGCCCATGGAAAATGATTTTGTCCATCAAATTAAGCTTCGTTAGAATCACAACAGGAATTCCTTTTTCGTCGTCTAGAATAATGTCAGGGAATTCAATTTCCTGTTCAGGCGTAAACTTAACATCAACAATCTGCTCCTCTGTGACGAACTTGTTAAATTCTGTGTCAAACTTCAAGGCATCAAACGCGTAAGATTTTGTGTCACTGACGATGTAATTGATCAAAGTTGATATGGACTTCTCAATGTCAACCTTTTCGTCATAGATCGGGGCAGTGAGATTCTTGTACCAATCCGTTTTAACAAATTCGCTCAGGAATAGATTTCTATCTTTTGTTTCCAGGTTAAATCTGCTGAATTCACTATTTTTTAATTTCCATGACAGTTCTTTAAACAATCGATCTCTTAGCTTCTTTAATTTGTCGATTTCTTGCAAAGCATTATAGTCTCGTTTGAATTTATTGATAAACTTTAACTTAATATAAGACTTTAACTCATTTTTCTCAATTACAAAGTTCTCAATGTTGATTTTGTCGTAGTCAAACTCCTGGGAAATATCAGTGTTGTCATAAAGCTCATTATTGCGATAAACTATGCAACGGCTTTTGAAGAAAGACGTTGCTACTGAGAGGTCGATTTGTTCCAGGTTTTCATTAAATGCATGGAAAACGACCGTTTCATAATGCATGTCTTCGTTTGATTTGAAACATTTGGTTACACTGTCACGATCAATCAAACCGTCCGTAATGATGTACAACAACTTGATCTTATTATTTCCATCAGCGATATGTTCTTTTCTAAGGTAATCGATAATTGTTTCGGGATGTGTACCCATCCATTCGCTATTTAATTCAATGTACGCTGTTCTAGCATCGTCTTCACTAACTTCCCAACAACTGTCGCCCCAGTTGACGTAAACAATTTTTGATTCCGTGTGGACCTCTGCGGCAGCCAAATGTACTTTTTTAATTTTTTCTACGTCATTTTTGAATTGTTCAAGAGTTTTCAAGCCATTGGTGTGATAATGCTCAACTCCGCGCGTCGAACCGGAATAATCTTTTGCGTAAATGAAGTAATTAACCATTTCTACTGTGTGTCAACTTTTCTTCTACTAAAAAAAAAGGAAGGTGGGGTCTCCTGACGACTAATATTTACTGATTCTGTGTTACTAGAATAGGTATGTGTTACTCAATAAGTTTTTTTTTTCGCACAGCACGCACAGGTTTGTCAACAAACTTCGACGCAGGTTGGAGATTCCTAAAAATAAAAACATATGTTAGAATTATGGAAACAAAATTATGCACAGCCCAAGAATGACTGACAATCAAAGCAAAGATACATAATTCTTTAAGATTATCTTGATAACCATAGGTATCACAATGATGAAATAACGTTGTCTGGTCGAATATTTGCTGGGAATTTAACATAAGTTCTCAATGGGACGATGCACAGCCCATTTCAGACATTAGGCAAGAACTGAATAAAGCAACTATCACACAAAAATAAATTCGAATAGTCAGTGGTACGAAGCTTGATATAAACCCGCGACTTTGATGCTTGTCCCAGCTTTAATAACTAGATCAGTAAACGGATCAACATACTAGAACCAACCCACATCTCGAGTAAAATTGAGTTTTTCGTTAGGCATTAAACCATGTGGAGCACCTTTTCAGATAACATCCTGACCAAGCCACAGCAATAAAAAACTGTATCTACTTATGTACGCACGCAAGAAGTTATACTTCATACTTTATACACCCTATTTAGATACACTGAAGTTAGTTGCGAAAAAGGCTATCAACAAAATAAAAATTAATACATTTACTGTATGTTGGGTTAGAACTGATAACTATTATCATTAAATATATATATATATACTAGCTGACCCGGCAAACGTTGTTTTGCCATGTAAATAATTTCTAGAGAATGTCTTGTGTAGAAAATAAATAACTAACTTATTGGAAGTGTGTAAGGATGTATATGAGTGAAAAAGGCATGGAGCGCTGTGACTGTGAACAATGAGGGAATATAAAAATAACCAAACACCAAACATTTTTTTTTTAATTTATTGTAATTTATTTTAAGTAATAATTATTTATATCATTAATTCATTACATAATATTAATCTCTTAATGATACAGCGTGAATGATATTTTTTGTTAGCCCGTCTTCAGCTAATACAAACAAACTTGATGGTTTACCCACTCGAGAGCATGCAACGTACAATTGTCCGTGTGAAAAACATGGTGTGCTCAAATCTAAGCCATAAACAGACATTGTTTGGTCTTGGGATTTATTAATAGTCATTGTAGATGCCGATCTAATCGGAAATTGAATACGCTTACATTGAATTGGCACATCTATGGATATAATAGGTATTCGTGGTATTAATATATTTTCACCTCGAAACTTGCCATTTAAAATGGTGGCTTCGCGAAAACTGTAGTGTAGAGGGAGTGAGAGAAGGCTTATTGTTTGAGAGAAATAGGAGAACATCTTCATTGACATCCCTACTCCGTGCTGTTTACTGGGTGAGAAGTGACACCGGCAGACACATGGAGGGGATAATTTACCAAGTGATAATAATTGATGTTATCGAGCGGGATAAAAAATGATCAAATTATTAAAATAACTATTAAAAAGCAGGGGTTGGTGATAGAATAGTGAAAATTTAGGGTTGTATATATTTTTAATGCCACATAATAAAAAAATAATAAAAAAAAATCCAACAAATTAAAAAAAAATTGGGGGTGGACACCCCTTATCACTTAGGGGTTTGAAAAATAGATAGTAGCCGATTCTCAGACTTACTGAATATGCATAAAAAATTTCATAAAAATCGGTCAAGCCGTTTCGGAGGAGTAGGTATGGGAACGAACATTGTAACACGAGATTTTTATATATTAACATATATATATATATTTACAAAACTTTACTTTTTTTTTAATTCTTTATGCGATTGTACCGATATTTATTAATAATTTATTGTAGTGTCCGACCGGCACTACTTCTTACGGCTGAAACCGAAACCGAGATTTATCTTTATCTTTATATATAAATTTCTTGTGTACGTGCGTATGTCACTGAACTCTTTCTAAACGGCTGGACCGATGTTAATGAAATTTTTTGTGCATGTTCAAGGGGATTCGAGAATGGTTTATATTCACAATTGGACCCGGTAGGTGGCTCTTATTTGAACAGAACAACGTACAAACAACAACGAACTGTTGGGTCAGCTAGTGTGTATATATATTTATTGTGTACGTGTGTGAACGGGTGGACCGATGTTGACGAAATTTTTTGTGTGTGTTCAGGGGGATTCGATGATGGTTTAGACTCTCAATTGAACCCTGCAGGTGGCGTTGCTTTTATTTTATTTGAACAGAACGACGTCTGTTGGGTCAGCTAGTTTTGCATAAATCGAGATTATTTTGTTCTTATAGTTAAATTTTGTAGGTTTTATTTTGTTTTTAATTAAGATAGACTATTTGTTTTCTGCCCACAAAAATATTGACCTTATCATCATTGTCATCATCATCGCAGCCCACATATGTCCCAACGTTGGGCTCGGGCCCCTTCACAATGGGAGAGAATTTGAACAACTATACCATGATGGTCAAACATGTTGGTATTTTTTTATGGGTGGGCTATGGTAAGCGCACGCGCGGTCTATTCCGTCCGGGGCGATGAAAGGAAGGCGCGCGGGCCCATAACCCACCCGTACCCACGTCACCTCGTTGTTGGGCCGACCACCGGAGCAGGATGACTTGTCGTCAGTGGTGGGCCCGACGGAATACACTTTCGGGTACTCTCACCTCTCGACGTCTTGGGACGTCGGTCGCCGTCGCGCGGTCAGCCTCTCTGCGAGTGACGGACAATTCCCCTGTCCGATCACCCGCGGCCTCGGCCAAACATTTTAACTGCGCCTAATGCGGTGGCATTAGGCGCAGATAAACATGTTGGTATAGGGTTTCATTTCGAGTTTTCCTTCTCTTGCACAGATGTTAAACGCATATTATATCCTTTAGTCGTCTTTTACGACATCCACGGGCACAAGAGAGGGAGTGGTGAGTTGTATCCTTACTCTAAAAAAGTATGTATGCATAAATTTCGAAAATATAATAAAACACGTGTATGTAAGCGTTATTTTAATTGTATATACTTACTTACAAAACCTAAATATATGTCAATAAAGTACCAACCCGTAAAACAGTAATTTTACCATAAGGAACCATCAGGTTTTTGATTTTAAACTAATCCTAAAACAAGAAAATTCAAATAAAATCGCTTTCCTATATCGTTAAAAACACAACTTTCAAAACCGGTTTTCTAGAAACCACTTATGCATATCTATTAACTCCTACACACTTTTGAAACAAAAATATAACTATCTCGAAAGTAAAATTTTGAGGATTGGTTCTTGATGTCTAAATTGTCTAATTCACTGTGTAACTTTTGAAAAATCACAAACCTGCCAATATGAATTGAGGTATTGTTATGTGTTACACGTTGAAACTTGTATTACTGTTTAGAATACATTATTAAGAATTCACTGCGAGCGCGTATTTACTGTTAAGAGGTCGAATTTGCACTGAACAAGCGAAGTTTATTTTTGTGTGTACAGTTGTTCGCCGCAGATGGCCTTCACAGTTTAACGCGCACTATGGGTGCGCTGAGGGCTCTCAACCCGGCGAAAAGTATGCTAAGCGACATCGCCCAAGGGCTCCCCCTGTGGGGAACGGAACTCGGCTTGGGGCGTCGCTGGACGCAAAGTGGGCGTGCCCACGTTTTGGTTCATGACTTTTGCGCGGCGCGGTTTCGCACCTCGGCGGCGAGGGCGGAACTGCAGATATTTATGTGTTAAAGCCTCGCGGACCGTGTAGGCTCTATGTTAAGCGAGTGTGATATTGTCGTCCTCTTCGTCGAGGACTTCGGATGGAGAACAAGCGAAGTTATTTCCGTCGATATTTATACAACAATCGGTATGTTTGATGCATGGGTGATACGCCTTACATTCTCACTGTAATTGTGGCGCAATAATATTGCATTTAGTTACATTTTTAATTATATTTATAACTACACATTACAGTTCCTAAGTTTATCAATAAGTATGTTTTTATTCAAATAGCATTCCTCTATCAACCAAATAAGTTCATTTTATTGCTGTTGCACAAACGAGCACACAACACGCTTGGCAAGTGATACTGATGCTTTGCGTGTAATGAGTTTTCATTCCTTTAGTATCACCGAACCTCATTGCACGCATTCACTTCCTTCACGCTAAGCAGCGGCTTAGCAAAGGTCCATGAGCGGCACGAAGTGCAGTAGACTAGGGATTCGAAAAGTGTGTTTCACGGAACCTAGAGGTGAAATAATACCACGGTTACAAATATTATCTATACCAATAAATAAAATTGGTGTGTCTGTTTGTAATGTCAAAATAATAGGCTTTTTTCATGCTCACACGGTTATTTGCACGACACCTATGCCTAAAATAGCAATTAAAAAATTTTTGTCTGTCTGTCTGTTTGTTCCGGGTAATCTTCAAAACGGCTGGACCGATTTCAAAACTTCTTTCACCAATGGAAAGCTATAATATCAGGGCGTAAACTGGGCTATATTTTATCCCGGTATTCCCACGGGAACGGGAACTACGCGGGTAAAACGACTATAACCTATAACCGAAGCGAAGCGAGGGCGGGTTGCTAGTTATGAAATAGCGGCAAATTAGTTATGACAAGAACTCATTACTATTATGTAAGTAGACAGACAGCAATAATTACGCTCGGAATATGGTACAACAGCGCATGTAGCCAAGACAATGCACGACGTTGCAAGGCGATCTTCGTCCCTACCCGCACCCCGTTCAGATTTATTGTCATATGCTATGGGGTTCCCTAAAATAAATGGTATTCGGTTGGTGTTCCATTATTCTCAAATTCAAATAATTTATTATGCATAAACCCCGAGAGGGCACTTACATATTGTCAGGTTTACAATTTCCAAAAAAAATATACTACCACCGGATCGGAACGCGACCGCTACTAAGAAGATCCGGCAAGAAACTCAGCGGGCTTGTCATTATTTTTAATTTTTTTTTTCTTCTTACTAGTTATACAATTGTGTACATGTTTTGTAAGAACTAGCTCCAGTGTGATGCCCTTCGAACCGCAAGACACTTAATATAATTTAAACCATTATGGCTGGACCAGATCCCACAAGCGGCACCCGATCACGAGTTAACTACTAGAGCAGCCATCACTCCCCTCAACCACAATGGAGGGAAGGGAGAGACCCGCTCCACGCAGCTACCGCAAGCAGATCCTTATGTGAGCATGACCAACACCACAATATGTTACAAACGGTGAAAATACAAAAATTCGTTAGGCAAAACACGCTAAACTTTACAATAAAAGTTAAAAGTACATTTCATCATCATCATCTCAGCCCATATACGTCCCACTGTTGGGCTCGGGCCTCCTCCATAATGGAAGGGTAATTGACCTACTATACCACGCTGGTCAGACGTGTTGGTATAGGGTTTTATTTCGAGTTTTCCTTCTCTCGCATAGATGTTATATGCGTTTTATATCCCTTAGTCGTCTCGTACGATCACCCACGGGTAAGATAGGGGGTGGTGAATTGTATTCTTACTCCGTCACCACACGGACAAAAAAGTACATTTACAAACAGTATATTTAAAATAACAAGGAAATTGCTGGAAAGTTTAGGAACCCCTGCAGTAGACGACGATTTTCTACTTAGTTTGGTACTAACTGCGGCTGTAGACAGAAGACTATCCACAGTGTGGTAATACCACGTAAAGGTTGATGATAACTAGTTACAGAAGGAATTACTCACTTATTGATGCAAATAAAAGAGCGACATCTTCACGTAAGCCTCATTTACCACTGAGTATAGATATTCTTAATCATTAAACGGGTAACCGGTAAAAGTACTGGTATTGCAAAATTGCAAATAGTTATTTTTTTTAAATACGCTTCATTATATATCTAAAAGCAAAGGCAATCGATAAGTGTATATGGAGTTTACTATCAGCGATAATAGGTGAGTCACGATTGCGTCATATTTTGTGTATACTAATCTATCTATAATTATATAATGGAGCAAGGTGACTGAGTCATCAACGGCGAACCAAAATTATTGAATACAGAAGCCATAGACGTAAAAATAAACCTTTTTTATACGTCCATGACAGAAGCATAAAATTTTGACAGTAAATATTTTTTTTAAATCTTCATTGATCGTCTTTAGATTGGGCACAAAAATTCTTCAGTGAAAATAAATAAACATATGTTTCATCATTTTAAATTTCACCCTCTAAGGGTGTAAATAATTATAAAAAGTTGATAGACTGTGTCATCAAAGGCGAGTTGAAACTATTAAGGCTAGAAATATGAAATTTTGAATGTAGTTTCTGTTGTGATGTGAGGATCCCGTAAGAAAGGATTCTCCGAAATTCAATTCCAAAGGGGGTGAAATGTAGTGGCAAAGTTTATATGAGAAGAAAAAAATCAATGACTGTCTTCAAATTAAGTACAAATTTAATATTCTTTAGTATTTTAAATATTTGCGGCACGCTATGATGGCCGTTTTGACATATTACAATAGTGATGTGAAATGTCGACTTATTCTCTAAAAAAATTATAGGTAATGAAATCTACAAGTTTTTATTGCAAGTACATAGTACCTGATTAAAAAGATTTAATAAAACAAAAATATAAATTCTTACTTAATATATTTGAACGATCTGAATATTGAAATGAAAATGAATATAAGTATATTCATTTATGTACACGAAACAAATTAATACAAAAAGAGACCAAAAAAAAGGTGCCACAAAAGGCTATATTTAATCAGATTCGTTCATACTGCTATTTTCACTGTCGTCACGGCTATTACCAACTACATTAATTATAAGTCCGTTTTCTCAAATATTATCTATGGTCACATCTCTTTTATAATTCTCCCTTATTAATTTAACAGTTCTATTCATAACCTTTTCCCAGTCTCCTTTAGTCACATTTTTACAAGCTTCTTCTAATATTTTAACATCTTTGTTGTGGTAAATCGGAGTTTTGTATTGTGTCTTGCAGCATATCCCTTAATTTGAGCCCACACCATCTTAATTGCATTATATTCATAATAGTAAGGCGCCTTCATTTTGAGATTCACGATCGAAATAGTTACGAAGGCGTATAGCGAACTCACGCGTCTGACTGTTTAAAACAGTTCTCTGCGTACGTTCGGCCATATCGACGAAATCCACAATAAAAGGCATAAGCAGAGTCCAAATTAACGATCAGTACTGCAGTATCAATATCCGAAATCCAAAGTCAGGTCAAAAGTATATCACAATCGCAGGGCACTCACAGTTTGTACTTTTCGAAGCAATGTCAAGTCGAAACTGCTTTGTTTTGCATAGAGCATTGACGCGAGTTTGCCGGAGGTAGTAGTTGTGTGGCCAGCGATCCAATGTGCCGACGTATTAAATTTCATTTTTAAATTTTGAATTTCGAAAAACAAATGCCGAGTCGTGTGGTAAATAAGTACACCAATAATTATAATCTTATAAAAATAAAAAAGTAATGTTCGCGGGATCCTAATATATATAGTTTAAAAATCAATGTAATAAATAAATTTTGTGTCCTAAAATAATGATTCGATAAATTTTATGACTAACTGCAAGTCACTATTGACAATAAAGAACAGCAATTTTGTCCTTCAAATGTAATTACTATAAATACGAAACTTCATGAGTGGACAAACGTCAAAACTGTAGGAGGTTATGAACAAAACACACTTATAGTTTCAATATAACGTATATTATCGATGTATTCACTTGGAAGCTAAAGCACGTCTTTACTAGTACAAGCACAGAACACGAATGAGGTGGGCAAATATTGTACTAACAAAGTAGACTATACAAACGTCATAACGAATCAAATTCAAATTAGTCAAATACAATACTATTAATTTTTGTACAATTAATTATATAAATTCAACACGCCCCCTCAAAAATTAATCTATTATACATATATGATACGATTTGTATGTACATTAATTATCTATAAAGATCATGTATAACTTCCAAGTGTTTGCTGGGAGAAATAAATAATGGTTCAACATTTGTTGCTAAGGATTAGGAAAACCCAGGAAAACCTAATCAAACCATTGTTACATAATATATACAGTTTAAATTTAAAATACATTCATTCTAAGCACATTTCAATAACATGCCGTTTGAATGTTATTGCAGGTAGTGGTTTTGTAAGCACATCTGCCAACTGTTTACCTGTGGGCATATAAATTAATTTTATAATATTTTTCTCGACCTGTTCTCTAGTAAAGTGATATTTTATATCAATATGTTTGGACCTTTTATGATTGGTGGGATTATTGGCTATATTAATGCAGCCATTATTATCCTCAAAAATAATTATAGGTTCTGTAATATTCATATGAATACTTAATGCTAGAGACTTAAGCCATAATGCTTCTTTAACAGCTTCAAACAGAGCCATATATTCAGCTTCAGTGGACGAAGCCGCCACTGAACTTTGTCTCTTTGTATTCCATGTTATTGTACAATTGTCAAATAATTTGAATATATAAGCTGTTGTACTTTTTCTGTCCGTTATGTCATTACCTCTCCAATCGGAGTCCACATAACCACACAAAATATGAGTATAACTACTTCTCTTATATACTAATTTTAGATCAATAGAACCTTTTAAATATCTAAGTACCCCTTTAAGACATTGCCATAATTCCTTATTATTTTTATTTGTGTATCTACTTAATATATTAATAGACGTACTCAAGTCAGGTCGTGTACATAACATAACATACATTAGACAACCAATAAGATTGCGGCATGGATAATTACAATCACCATCTAGATTTAATGCTTCATAATTAGGTTTAATTTCCATAGGAGTATTTATAGGATTGCAGTTGGACATATTAAATTTATTTAAAATTGTTTTAATATATGCACTCTGATCCAGCGTTATTCTATCATGATACCGTGTAACCTTGATGCCAAGAAATAATTTTATATCATTAAAATCTGTCATAGAAAATTTATTCTTTAAATATTGCTTTATATCATTCATTATTTGTAAATTAGCACAAACTAGAACTAAATCGTCAACATATAGAACTAAGTAGATATTTTTATGAATATGACCATTATTTAAGACATATATACACCTGTCAACAGCTGAATTTTCAAATCCCTTTTCTATAAGCGACTGTTCAAATAGTTCAAACCAACATCTAGCCGCCTGCTTCAATCCATACAGCGCTTTATTTAATTTACAAACAGTATTTTTTGTGCAGTTTACACCCTCAGGAACTTTCATATAAATATCTTCTTTTAATAAACCATGTAAAAATGCAGTTTTAACGTCCATGTGATGAACCATTAAATTATATTGATTTGCAAAACTAATTATAAATCTAAAACTGGCTATTCTAGCGACGGGTGCAAACGTTTCGTTATAATCGGTTAAATATTCCTGACTAAAACCCCTTGCTACGAGACGGGCTTTGTATCTAAAAGGTTTACCGCATTCATCGTGTTTTATAGAGAAAATCCATTTACAATCTACAATATTCTTATTAACTGGTCTAGGCACTAAGGTCCACGCATTATTGATTGAAAGAGAATTTAATTCGTCACTAATAGCTTTTTCCCACAGAGATCTATCATCTCGAGTTTTAATTTCACTATAAGATTGGGGAATGTGACTCAAAAACGCTATAGAATGTGCATATGCTAAACAATTATCCTCAAGTTCATTATAAGATATAGGGGCGCGACCTTTACGTCTATTACTCCTTCGCAAAGCAACGTCTGTGTTTTCACCAACCTCAGAATGTTTCTCAGCTTTCTGATTCAATGAGATACCATCATTAGTTAATTTCTGAATGTTTATGGGACTTTTGAGACTTACATCAGATTTCAAACTATCTGATTTAGAGCTGTCAACACTTTGACCCTCTATTGACACTGACTTCGACTTCAATTCATAAACGTCAGTTTTGTCACTGGAAGTTTTAGGCACACTCTCTTCAGACCTAAGTTTAGGTCTGCTTTCAATAAAATTTGTCTCATCAATTACAACATCCCTTACAATCACACATTTATTACATTCAGTACTCCAAACTTTATAACCGTTTGGTACATATCCTATTAATATACCTTTCCACGATTTATCATCGAATTTACTTTTATTATTTTTATTATGAACATATACAGTAGAGCCAAAAACTCTTAGGTATTTAATTTGTGGTTTCTTATTGTGCCACATTTCAAATGGTGTTTGAGACTCTTTTAAAGCTTTAGTGGGCGTTAAATTGATTAAATAAACCGCAGTTAATACTGCGCCACTCCAGAAAACTTTTTAAACCAGCACCGCTTAATATAGTACGAGCCTTTTCAGTTATGGTTCTTACCATACGTTCTGAAACACCATTTAATTGTGGAGTCCTAGGAACAGTTAAATGATAACTTATTCCTTTCTGTACACAATATTCTTTCATATCGGTAGATAAATACTCTCCACCGTTATCACAATACAAATTAACCAATTTACAGTTAAACTTAGCTTCACTTTTTGCTATATAATCCTTAAAAACTGAGAACACATCCGACTTATATGTTATCACATACGCAACACAGTAATGAGTATAGTTTTTGTTATCTATGCTTGAAGGAGTAATAGGACCACAAACATCAGAGTGCACAATAAATAACGGTCGTTTAATATGGCTTTTGTCTATGATTTTATTAAATGGTAGTCTGGTTTGTTTCCCATTCATGCACGCTTCACATAAACTATCACTAGGAAAAATAGTTTCAATCTCATTTAAATTTTCTACCATTTTATTTCTCTTTAATTCTAAAAATTTATTTTACTAATGTGTCCTAAACGTTGATGCCATATTTCATAATTATTAATGCATGCTTGGGAAACAGATCCACTAACGTTTGTGATCACTAAAAAATCTATAGTAATTAAATTGTTTATTGGCTTACCATGAATCACCGTCTTACCATCCTTGCATATATGTGCACCGTTTTGATCAAAAATAATAGTCATCCCGGCTTTCTGGATCTTAGAAACAGCTAGTAAATTATATGGAACATCTGGGCAAAATAATACATCCTCCAATACTCCATCAACTCCCACGTCACTCGTAACCTTTATGCTCCCTCTCTTTGTAGCTAGAATAAACTCACCAACCTTAGCAACTGAAATTTTAATAGGTATTAATAAATTTATATAATCTGAAAAACTCGGCCCTGTTTATTATATGGTCCGAAGCGCCAGAATCCAATAAGAATGTAATTTTAGCCCTGTGAATACTCTGTCCATATCCGCCAGCCATAAAAGCAAATCTAGGTACATCTTCTGGCACCGTCGTCGGTTTAGATATTACGACTGCTTGAACGGTTCTGTTTTGGTCAGAATTTCTTTTTAAATAGTAACAGTCATTTTTGAAGTGTCCTTTACGTCCACAGTGATGACATTTTATAAAATGAAACTTTCTTTTTGCCTTGTTATTATTAGTTCTTTGTGGGTAATTTGATGCTGATGATGAATTTTCATTTCTTTTTATTTTATTCAATACAGATCTATTTTCGACGTGTAATATCTTCGCACTCGTATCACCACTCTCAGCCTTTAATTTCACTTCGTGGTCCATAAGCCTTGTCTTCACAAATCCTAAGGTTAAATTATCTTCGGATAATGTTTCGATAGCAGTTAGGACACCGTCATATATCGCCGGCAGTGTAAGTAGCAAATGGGATACTTTGTCAGTTTCTTCCAATTTAGCTCCAGCAGCGAGTAACTCCGTAATTAATTCATCAAAAACGGTAAAATGTTTTATAAGTGGCGTATCACCTTGAAGTTTTAAAGATAACAATTTCTTTCGCAAAGCCAACTGTGTCGCAAGACTTTTACGTTCGTAAAGTGCATCTAAATTTTTAAAAATATTTTTAGCCGTTATGTTATCTTTTGCAAAACCGAGGTAGGAATCTTCTAAATATTCAACAATAGTATTTTTAGCAATACAATTCTTCTTAACCCACTCTTCATTTTGTATTTCGGGTATTTCGTTATCAATTATATTTATAACGTCTATTTCACTCAAGAGAGCACGTATTCTAAATTTCCAAACGCTATACTTCTCACCGTTGAACGGTTTTATATTACGTTTTGATTTTAATTTATCCATTATAAGCAATCGTAGAAATAATTTAAATTATAATTCTTACTTGTAGGTAGATTACGGTCGATGTTTAATTAACGACAAAATCTATTCAACTAAGCACACTGGGCCCATAACCTGTAGGAGGTTATGAACAAAACACACTTATAGTTTCAATATAACGTATATTATCGATGTATTCACTTGGAAGCTAAAGCACGTCTTTACTAGTACAAGCACAGAACACGAATGAGGTGGGCAAATATTGTACTAACAAAGTAGACTATACAAACGTCATAACGAATCAAATTCAAATTAGTCAAATACAATACTATTAATTTTTGTACAATTAATTATATAAATTCAACAAAAACGGCCATCATAGCGTGCCGGTAGTATAAATACTTTAATATTCTTTAGTATTTTAATTGTATGGTAATATGGGCTTCCACGCCATCACCTCTGTCATATTTATACCATAGCCTAGTCCTCAAAATAAAAATAGTAATAAAAGAGTGATAGTCTTCAAAATTAAAAAAAGAGTATCTCAAACAACCCCTTTTCTTGGTTTTAGCGTGAACATGCCCTATCGATAGGATATAGAGTGATGGAAGAATGGCAATCAAGGGCAGTAAACTATGTGGTCATGGCGTTGCCTTCACACAGGCAGGTGGCGGACTAATCTCCAGTTGTCACGGTCACTGCTAGGATGTCATCAAGAGTAAGCACTGAATCAAGCACCGCTCGATACGCCGGTGGTGGAATGAGTTGACATGAAAGATTTCTATCCCGAACCGCCTCGCTGCTTCCTTAATGCGAGATAAATGCCTAGCAGAAGATCTATCTTCTAGCGGTCTCTAGACCGCATTACAATTCCTGATACTGTCGAGTGTAGCCTTAGCAATGGTTGTCAACGTCAGCAGCGATGCTCGCGAATTATTCACCGCACTGCTTTGCTCAGGCCACACAAACCTAGAGCTATATTCTATGCTATGTCCTCACTGCAATCGCAATAATGGCAGGATAGAGTCCTACTTATGATTAAATATGGCCATCGGAAAGAATGGGTTTCAAATGCCATTCTTTCCCGGAGTTCCAGGGATCGCTGCGTCGGCGACACTGTACGGTATCTGTGTCCTAAACACCGTACCTTTGTGTAGCAACTACAAGAAAGCCCTAGGACGAGTGGTTAGGGCAATCGCCCACACAGGTGCCTTGCCTTTGATGATAGATCAACCAAACCCTCGCGTACAGCCGTCGACTTGTAACACCGGGTTACATGTTTGGCGTAATCCAGGATAGGGTAAACTTTGTGTCAACCAACCGGGGAGTAAGTTGATGAAAATGCGCCTGAAAATATCATCACCCCGCGAGTCCTAGTACTCGCCGGGCGATGATAATATTTATCTGGGCCTTACGTTGATGTGGATCCAATTGAAAGTGATTGAAGCGCCAACGAGTGGGCCGTTACGAGGTTCATGAAACACCAATATATTCGTTTTATTTATTGCATTCTAAGCCGCATAACAGAATTTCAGGATGATCTATATAACTGCCCATAGAACCTTTCGACCTCCCAGAAGATTTCACTTTGGAATACAATGACATTGCCGTCAACGTCGTCTTCAGCTTAGTCATTTGGTTTTGTCCAATAGACAGATCTTGTTCAAACACTTACATTAGGGCAGCTATACTCTAAGTGTGTTCCGCGGAACCCTAGGGTTCCGTGATACCTCTGTCGGGGTTCCGCAAGAATTTAGAAATAAAAAAATCAAAACACCTCTCTCTGGTCGCTCCGCGGCTGTGCGGACTCCGCGGCTGCGCGGAGACAAAACGCTATGAATGTTATTTATTTATTTATTTGTATTTGTATAAGCTTGTGTTACATTAGCTGGTACAATATCTCATAAGTTTGGTCTCAACAATTTTATACTTGTACAACGCGTTCGCTCTAAGTTTGCCGGTCTGTGGAATGCGCGTACCCTCCCCCACGTGACAACAAAACTTATAATGTGTCATAGTTTTACCCAAATATCTAACGTACACAATTTTTATTGTTACAATTAAATAAAAAATTTCGAACGTCATACACTCATACCTATCGCCAGCGGCAAACTTAAAACGAGCGGGTAGTATACTTGTAAGCGCTCAGTCTCTTTGATAAAAGCCGCCTCTGAATCAGACGCTATAGTTGTCAACTAGCGACTTTCGTCTCTAACTTCAAAGGATAAAGTCGATATTGTTTACAACGCTATTTTTAAATTTCTGTTTTTATTTTTGCTTTTTGTTTATCAAAGGTGCCGACTCGAGTATTTTCGAGAATATTTGAGATCGAGTCTAGGACTAAGTATAAAAGCGGCGATCGCGCGTTGGCGTCGTCACCGCCCGATTAGTCTACTAAGAGGTCTAGGTAAGATCTACGAACGAATAGTTCTCAGTAGACTACGTACATTCGCCGAGGCTAACAACCTCATTCCCGACGCACAGTTTGGCTTCCGAGCTAAACACAGCTGCGTACAACAAGTTCACCGTTTGGTAGAATACACAAGTAGTCAGTTCATCATGAACAGATATACGGGTGTATTATTCCTAGACGTAGCGAAAGCATTCGACAAGGTTTGGCATGAAGGCCTAATCTACAAACTCTATCTCCTCAAGATCCCTCACTACTTAATTCACATTATACATGACTACTTAAGTCATCGCAGCTTTCGCTACAGGGTGGAAGGGACGTTGTCGACCTCCCACCCTATCAAGGCCGGCGTCCCTCAGGGGTCGGTCCTCTCCCCATTTCTCTTCACGCTATACACTAGCGATATGCCCAAATTCAACCGGGTACATAAAGCGCTTTACGCTGATGACACCGCACTCTTTTGTGCTGGTAGATCCCCGACAACAGTAGCCAAGACTCTCCAAACAGCGGTTACCGCCCTAGCCAATTGGTTTAGGAAATGGAGATTAGAAATCAACCCCGAGAAGAGTCAGGCGGTCATGTTCACTAGACGAACTGCCCGTTCCTACTCTATCGATAGCATTCCCCCCCTTAAAATTTTCAACAAGCCGGTCACTTGGACCAGGCAGGCCAAATACTTGGGTGTGACCCTTGACGATCGACTCAGCTTCGCCCCTCACATAAAGAAAGTCCGCGCACGGGCAGCCTTTGTGATGGGCCGTCTCCACTGTCTACTCAACTCTAGGTCGCGTATGCCCCTGAGTAGCAAAGTCCGACTTTACACCACCTGCATACGGCCTATCATGACCTATGCCAGCGTGGTGTTCGCGCATGTTAAGCCACACAGGATCCACAGGCTACAGACACTACAAAATCGTTTCATGCGCCGAGCTACGGGAGCACCGTGGTTCATACGAAACGTCGATCTCCACATCGACCTCGAACTGCCGACCATCAAGCAGTTTATGAAACGGTGCTCTCAGAGCTACTTTGACTCTGCCATGACACACCCCAACCAACTAGTGGTTGGGGCGGCTTCCTATAGACCCTCCAAAATCTCCTCCATCCGACGTCCTCGTCACGTCCTCGACGAAGAGGACGACATTATCACACTCGCTCAACAAAGAGCCTACACGGCCCGCGAGGCCTTAACAAATAAATATCCGCGGTTCCGCCCTCGCCGTCGAGGTGCGAAACCGCGCCGCGCAAAAGTCACTACCAAAAACGTGGGCACGCCCACTTTGCCTCCAGCGACGCCCCAAGCCGAGGTCCGTTCCCCACAGGGGGAGCCCTTGGGCGATGTCGCTTAGCATACTTTTCTCCGGGTTGAGAGCCCTCAGCGCTCACCCATAGTCCGCGTCAAGCTGTCAAGGCCATCTGCGGCCAACAGCTGTACACACACAAAAAAAAAAAAAAAAAAAAAAAAAGTTGGCGTCGTCAGTTGATGATTAGCGTTCGGAGCGATAAGTTACTAAGTTACTACCTACTTACAAGCTCGCTAGCGAGAAACTAGTGTTCATTGTTTTACTGCCTGCTGTATTCTGTTGTCTCAGTTTTATACATTTCTTCCCTGTAGGTTCTAAATTTAGTCTCTTATACGCAGTAACGATTGTGCATTATTTAAACCCCACTATCCTGACTTGTAACATTATAAATAAAGAAGAATGGAACGTTGGCTTAAAGGTGTTAAACGTGTTCCAACAACATCTTCTAATGACGCTGAATGTTCAAAAGCAATGCGCGCGGAGAATTTAGCAATCAGCGATCCAGAAGATGATGCCACGAGTGCCACGACGTCAAGCTCGACGGTTTCAAAGACGAAAAAAAGGAAGTATGATGAATCTTATATCAGTTTCGGATTTGTTGATTCCAACGGCTCACCTCTCTGCATGCTCTGTAGTAAACTGCTTCCTAATAGTTCCATGGCACCTGCCAAATTGCGTCGACATTTAGAAACCGTACACCCCGAGACTAAAGACAAGAATAAAGAATTTTTTGTTCGCAAAAAAGATCAGTTATTAGAAAGTCAAAAAAATATGATGCATGTAACACAAACTACCAACGAAAAGGCCACGGAGGCATCATACTTAGTTAGCTATCGCATTGCACAAGCAGGTGAAGCGCACACTATCGCTGAGAAATTAATAAAACCATGTGTATTAGACATAACAAAATGTATGCTTGATGAAAAATCTGCAAAGCATCTTTCTACTGTTCCGCTATCAAACGATACTGTTTCACGACGAATCCATGATCTGGCAAGCTACGTCAAACAAGAACTAGTTACACGTCTACAAAATACACGATTCGCTTTGCAAATGAACGAGTCGACTGATGTCGCTGGTTTGGCTATCCTGCTGGTTATTGTGAGATATCCATATAAAAGTTCTTTTGAAGAAGACATGCTTATGTGTTCATCGCTGCTTACAAACACTACCGGGGAAGAAATTTTTAATAAAATAAATATATTTTTTGAAGAACATAATCTCAGTTGGAACAATTGCATTGACATTTGTACAGATGGGGCCAAGGCGATGACAGGTAAAACAGCAGGAGCAGTGTCACGAATGAAAAATAAAGCGCCTAATTGTAGTTCCAGTCATTGTATTCTGCATAGACAAGCACTTGCGATGAAGCAAATGCCGTCTAATCTAAAATTAGTTATGGATGAAGCGGTAAAAATAATTAATTTTATCAAATCACGACCACTACAATCCCGATTGTTCTCATTATTGTGTGAAGATTATGGCAGCAAACATAAAACACTGCTGCTCCATACAGAAGTGCGATGGCTGTCTCGGGGAAAAACTTTAACAAGGCTATTTGAACTTAGAGCCGAGTTACAAATGTTTCTTTCAGCAGATACTTCTTTTAATTTGAAGGACCGTTTGTATGATAAAACTTGGTTGTTCCGATTGTCTTTTATGGCGGATATCTTTCAAAAACTTAACGAATTAAATTTATCGTTGCAAGGTAAACAGACAACAGTGTTTCAGGCCTATAATAAAATAACTGCTTTTAAAAGAAAATTAGATTTTTGGATCATTTGCATTGGTAAGAAAGAAATAGAAAGTTTTACGTTACTCAGTGAGTTTGTTAGCGAAAACGACTCAGAAATGTTTGAAGATAATGTGTTTGAAGAATTGGTCCAATATCTCAGTTCGATGCGCGCATCTTTTGAAAAGTATTTTCCCGAAGAACACAATACAAAAATTAAAGTGAACTCCTGGATTCATAATCCTTTTTTACCCAACTTGGAAAAGCCTGAAAACATGTCAAATGAGATATATGAATCTCTTTTAGAAATGTCATCAGACACAAGTATGGAGTCATTGTTCAAAACGACGCCTCTTAATGATTTTTGGTGCAGAATCCAAGATGAATATGCAATGCTTGGCCAAATGGCTCTGGATATTCTTCTCCCGTTCCCAACTACATATTTGTGCGAAACAGGATTCTCTACCTACGCAGCCACGAAAACAAAATATCGCAATAGACTGGACGCCGAAGCTGATATGAGACTCCAACTTTCTTCCATCAAACCTGATATCAAGCAATTGATGAAAAATAAAAAACAGTTTCATACCTCCCACTAGTTAGATTTTTCTTTTTTAATGTTTTCTATTATTGTCCTTACCAAGTGGTGAAGTAAATAATAATTAGTAACTGATACATTGTACTTTTATTATGCTGATTAATATAGAATACACTTATAAAAATAATTGTTTTATTGTAGGGTTCCATCAAGTATTTTGCTTCCCAAAAGGGTTCCGTCATTTAAAAAGTTTGAGAACCACTGCATTAGGGTGTCCCAGACTATAAGGGCAAAATATTTCTTTACAAATTGAGACACGCATACCCTCTTATTTTGTTCCATTTGACCTTAATAACTGAAATAATAAATATTATTGAAATCAGATACCGATAACCTGTGCCGACTTGATGTCAAACTATGAATATAAAAGTTTGTATGGAAACTATAGGGGAATATTTTAACTTTATATTTATTTTGTAAATAAAACAATGGTAACAATGGTTGATTATGTATTATATTTATTATTTATTACGCATATTCATTATTTAAAGGACATTATTCATTAAATTTTCTTTTTAACGTTTGTTTGTTACAGTCAGGATATACCTTTGTGTTCTTGTACGCAACGTAATAAATATTGTGTTTGTTCTTCGTCCACAGTGATTAAGCCATGAAAGTCTTGCATCAACTTAACAGCTTTTTCAGCCGTATCATTAACTGCTTTCAGTAACTGCACTTTTATTTTAGCGTGTTGAAATGAAGCATTAACAGGCCACGAAGTAGGACACTCCATGAGAAAACTGTCATCGATTTTGAGTCGCCTGAAAAAAGATCTGCTGTTTATGGAGACAAAGTCATCGATGTTTTTTTCAAAAAGAGGCTCGCTAAGTTCTTCTCTCGATGGAATGTAGCGTTTATTGAGGATCGATGGATTTTCTTTGGCCAAATTAGCAGCTATTTTCACCTTACTTTCTTGGTTAATATCATCGTCAAATAGAGAGCAGAAAATAAATTACTTCATATTCAAGACGGATTCAATACTTTTCTATTACTTTTTGAATAATTAAATTCGGACATTTCATTCAAAAGATATCGCGTTATTAAAAATGTAAGTACAGTGTATTTCGGTTATAACGACGGCGAAGGGACCACTTTAATGTCGTCGCTATATCCGGAGGTCTCTATATCCGAAATCAGTTTTTCTTTAACAGTAAATGTACGTCTTTTTTTTTGCGGTCGGCGCACTCCTCGCACTACTCCGTCCGGGGGGACAGAGGGGCGTAAGCACGCACACTCGCAACACACCCGAACACCACGTCGCTTTCGTCGTTGGACCGACCACCGGAACAGGATTACTTGTCGTCAGTGGTCGGCCCGACGTCAATGTTCGTCTAGGAGCCATTTCACAAGTTTAAGAAACATTCGTTCACTCACTGGAAATAGCTACGTAACTGATTCATAATTGTAAATTTGTAACTTCGCGCACATGCTAAGGAACGCTACACACAAACAAAGCATTTGACCATCTGCGAATATAAACAAACTAGCAACCCGCCCTCGCTTCGCTTCGGTTTCAGTCGCTTTACCCGCGGCGTAGTTCCCGTTCCTGTGGGAATACCGGGATAAAATATAGCCTATGTTACTCCCTGATATTATAGCTTTCCATTGGTGAAAGAATTTTTGAAATTGGTTCGGTGGTTTAAGCGTGAAAGCGTTACAAACAAACACAAACATCCTTACTTTCGCATTTATAATATTAGTATGGATTATAAGAAAGCTTAATAGTTAAAGCTTATGAATGAGACTTTGTGCTTTTGCCGACTCAGTCGCAGGGAATTTCTAGGTTTACTTACATTTTTAATATCGCGATATCTTTTGAATGAAATGTCCGAATTTAATTATTCAACAAGTAATGGAAAAGTATTAAATCCGTCTTGAATATGAAGTAATTTATTTTAATAAGGACTAACACCAAGGTACAAAATAACAAGTTTTTAAGCGACGGCATTTAAATTATTTAAAAATTTAAATAAGCACTTATTGTGAGATAACTACAATAGGGATAAACCACAGAAATATTAATTTTTCTGTGAGGGAGACATATGGTGTCGCGATGTTTTTTGTAGAAAATTATATGCTCTGCTTTCCGTGTGGTGATGTATTAAGAATACAATTCACCACAATTCACCACTCCCTATTTTGCCCGTGGATGTCGTAAAAGACGACTTAGGGATATAATATGCACATAAGATCTGTGCAAGAGAAGGAAAACTCGAAATAAAACCCTATACCAACATGTCTTACCAGCACGGTATAGTAGGTTAAATTCCCTCCCATTGTGGAGGAGGCCCGAGCCCAACAGTGGGACGTGTGTGGGCTGAGATGATGATGATATGCTCTGCAAAGTTGTAATACATTGTTTTGTTCTATAATCAATAGTTTTCGCAGCACACGCGATGTAAGAATTTTTTCGGGTGCCTTTTTTACACCTTGGGTTACATTATTGGACATTTAGTACGGATCCCTAATGTTTTTGAAAATATAATATAGCCTATAGTCTTCCTCAATTAATGGACTATCCAACACTGAAAGAATTTTTCAAATCGGACCAGCGGTTCCTGAGATTAGCGCGTTCAAAAAAAACAAACTCTTCAGCTTTATAATATTAGTATAGATAACCTCTTTATTTTCCTTACTGATATCACACTTTATCTAAACATTGTTATTAAACGATAACCTAAAAATATTCGTTGCCAAAACAATAATTAATAGTAATCTAGAACTGTGGGCTTAGCACAAATATTAGCGTCGAAGTATTCGTATCGTTATCGAGACTAATTAGTAAGGAATTTGGAGCAGCACCTCTATCGGATGATAAGGACACTGTTCCAAATTCTTTTTCATTCATAATTCTTTTACAAAAATGTATATTGATAAGGAAGTTTCATTTCAATTGCACATTATGATTTTTTTAGTTTCTGTTTTAGGTAAATAACTAACGATGTCTATAAACAATCTTTTTGTTGTGTCTAGGGAATTAGGGTTACAAGATAATATAAACGACTGAGTTTGATCTTAAATAATATTTATTACAATAATTTATTTACAAAATGTCATCAGCCTAGAATATAATAAAATAACAATCAAAAACTTAAACTAAATAACTTATCAATTTAAAACTAAATGATACAAAAGATAGGTAATGATTAGATTTTAGTATGTTATCACATTTTTATACATTATCGAACTGTAGAATAAGGGATGAATTTGGCAAAACCTATCAATAATAGGCTCTATCTATTCTATTTATAATCATGAATTATAATAGTTATCAATGTGACGGAGTACATTGTTGTACATTTATCACATAGCAACCATAATTGTATATTATAAACATTGGTCCGCACAACACTTTTACTAAGTCCATAACTATGTTTTCTTTTTCAACTTAACCTTTAATTCCTCGCAAGAAATAAATTCACTAATTTCGTCATCACCATTAAACTTCACTCTTTCTTCTGCTTTGATACGTTCATTTCGATTAATGTTAGACTCGGACACCTTAATGAATTCTTTGACCTCGACTTTCTGCACTATCTTCTGATATTGCTCATACACGCCTTTAACGTCGAAGGAAACATTAGGCGGGAAAATAGTAACTAAATCTTCGTAGAACTTTTTTCTTTTCGAAATATATTGGACGTATTCAGACAAGGTGGGATATTTTTCTAAATTTCTCACACAATCAATAAACAGCTTGTATAAAGACAAAATTCGGTCAAATTCAAGCGAGTCGACAGCTGCGTAAGTGACTTCAATTTTATCTTTGTCGTCGTCGTTATTAATAACTACTTTTCTACTATTATTGACCAATCCTGTATAGAATGATTTGTTTGGTTCAATAACAAAAAAGGGACGGAATGTCTTTTCACAAATTTCAAAGGTTCCTCCTCCAGTTTTGGATGTTTCCAAATCACCTTGAAAATGCATCAAGTGAATATAATCATTCAGATGTACTTTTTCTTCAACTACACTGTCGTGCAACATTTCCTTGTGATTTAATTTGAGGTAATTGAGTTGGTACAGATTAAACGGCTTTTCAATTTCACTGACTAGAAAACCGTCAACAGTCTTGAAGATTCTATTCAACAAATAATAAACTTTATCCCTCCGTTGTGAGATTCTCTTCAAAGTCATTACTTGGCTAATTAACTCTCTTCGTTTTTCGATGGATTTCAAATCTAGATCATAATTAAAGTACTTCAAAATTTCGATCATATAGTGGGCCACACCAGAATACCCTCTCAGCCGTTCGTGCTTGAAGTTTTGAGGATCGTTTTTGAAGATGCAAGAAGACAATTCAACGCAGTACCACAACGCAGTTAGCAGCGTTGTGCTTTCTTGAGGATCTAGTGGAAGAGATGACAGTCCAATTTTGCAGACTGTTTCACTGATACGTCGCATTGTGTATTTCTTAAACTGTTCAACGACGTTTCTGTCCATCCATTCTTTGTTTTCACTGTTTTTCCACAACACAAAATAAAACAATCCAATATTGTATTTAACCTTCTTGCAATCAAAATACGTCGCCGATAAAATGTAGTCGTTGTATTTATCAAACTCCTTGGTGTCCGTCAGCACAAGGCCTCCATGGAACGGTCTCCGTGTTCGCGGCTCAGTCTTCGTATTGTTCGCCAAAAATTGTTTGTAAACATTCAGAGTATAAAAGTAACCGAGAGACTCACTCATTTCTTGATCGTTCGCCAAAAATAGTGGACACTCCATGGCTGATTTAAACTTGTTAAAACTAGCAGGTGACACTTGGCTACACGGGTGTTGTCCATGAAAAATAATTTTATCCATCAAATTAAGCTTCGTTAGAATTACAACAGGAATTCCTTTTTCGTCGTCTAGAATAATGTCAGGGAATTCAATCTCTTGTTCAGGTGTGAACTTAACATCATCCATCTGCTCTTCTCCGACGGACTTATCAAATTCTGTGTCGAACTTCAAGGCATCAAATGCGTAAGATTTTGCATCACTGACGATGTAATTGATCAAAGTTGAAATGGACTTCTCAATGTCAACCTTATCGTCATAGTTCGTAGCAGTGAGATTCTTGTACCAATCCGTTTTAACAAATTCGCTCAGGAACAGATTTCTGTCTTTTGTTTCCAGGTTAACCCTGCTATTTTCACTATTTTCTGATTTCCGTGACAGTTCTTCAAACAATCGGTCTCTTAGCTTCTTTAATTTGTCGATTTCTTGCAAAGCATTATGGTGTCGTTTGAATTTATTGATAAACTTCAACTTGATATAAGACTTTAACTCATTTTTCTCAATTGCAAAGTTTTCAATGTTGATTTTGTCGTAGTCAAACTCTTGGGAAATATCAGTATTGTCATAAAGCTGGTTATTGCGATAAACCATACAACGGCCTTTAAAGAAAGACGTTGCAACTGAAAGATCGATTCGTTCCAGGTCTTCATTGAATGCATGGAAAACGACTGTTTCATAATGCATGTCTTCATTGGATTTGAAACATTCGTCTACACTGTTACGTTCAATCAAACCATCTGTAATGATGTACAACAGCTTGATTTTATTATTTCCATCAGGGACATGCTGTTCTCTAAGGAATTGTATAATTGTTTCGGGCTGTGTACCCATCCATTCACTATCCAATTCAATGTACGCTTTCCTAGCAGCGTCTTCATCGACTTCCCAACAACTGTCGCCCCAGTTGACGTAAATAATTTTTGATTCCGTTGGGGGCTCTCCGGCAGCCAAAAGTTCTTCTTTAATTCTTTCTACATCATTTTTGAAGTGCTCCAGAGTTTTCAGGCCATTTCTGTGATAATGCTCAACTCCGCGCGTCGAACCAGAGTAATCTTTTGCGTAAATGAAGTAATTAACCATTTTCACTGTATATCAACTTTTCTTCTACTTAAAAATCCAATGTAGTGTCGTCTCCGTCTCTTGACGACTAATGTTCACTGATTCCGTGTTACCAGAAATGGTATATTACTCAATAAGTAATTTTTTCGATAACTTATCAGCATGCACAAGACTGTCAACGAACTTCGGCGCAGGTTGGAGATTCCTAAAAATAAAAACATGTATTATTACCATGTATTGCGGAAACAAAATTATGCAAAGTCCGAGAATGATTGACAATTTAAGCAAAGATTCTTCTAATCTTTAACATCAAATTCTTTAACATCATCTTGATGACCACAATATGTACCACAGTGATGAAATAACTCGCGGAAGGAGGCGGCGGATCGCCTGCGCGAGGAGCGCAGCCTCGATGAGGAGATCCGCCGCCGGCGACTGGAGCGGCGTAGGCGCAACTACCTGCGCCTCATGCCGCCCTAGCCGAGGCCGCAGGTGACGTGACCGTGGATTAGTCCGTCACCCGCCGAGAGGCCGACCGCGTGAGGAAAGACCGACGTCCTCCCCGATGAGGGGACGTCGGTCGATGGGAGGGTACCCCAATAGGGGGTATTCCGTCGGGCCGACCACTGATGTCATGTAACCCTGCTCCGGTGGACGGCCCAACGACGAAGGAGACGTGGTTTTCGGGTGGGTTGCGGGAGTTGCGTGCTTAAGTCTCTCTGTCGCCCCGGACGGAGCGGTGCGGAGGCGCGCCGACCGCAACCCACCCACAAAAAAAAAAGTGATGAAATAACGTCGTCTGTTCGAATATTTGTTAGGAATTTGAAATAAGTTTTCAATCAGACAACGCACAGCCCATTTCAGGCATTAAAAGGCTTATTACACTACACGATATTCAGGGCTCTGGATCACTAGGGGTGCTCTACAACAGCTAAATTGTGAGACCTGTTTCACCTGTTTCAGTTTTAGCGAAATAACAGTTTCAGAAAACTGTTCCAAAATAACAGCCTGTTGTGCTGTAATACGAGAAAAAAGGGGAAATAACCATTCTTTAGGAATAATGTTTAGAAGTTGTTCAATGCACATTGAACATGCAACGCAGCAAATTCATAAGTAGAGCATGTCAACATACAAGTAGAGCATGTCAACATACAAACAGCGCAAATTTGCAAAATTCGCACTGACATGATTAAAGATGCTGCGTTACACTTCACACTTACGACACACTAACACAAAATGGTATATGTGTGTATTAGCAATAAGTAGTATATAAGGTGTAAATTTTGTAAAATAAATCAGATTTGAATTTATTCATCTCTCAGTTACTACCCTCTCACTGCGGCCAAGACACCCTTAGCCGTCAGTTCTGATCGGTCCTGTGAGTCTGCTTGACCGGCAGTGAGAATTACCAATCCTCCACCCAAACCTCCCTCTCACTGCGGCCAAGACACCATTAGCCGTCAGTTCTGATCGGTCCTGTGAGTCTGCTTGACCGGCAGTGAGAATTACCAATCCTCCACCCAAACATCCATCTCACATCTACCTGTCACCTTAGGTAGCGCGGTGCAGGTATCCCATCAGATAGGCTAGGAACTTAAGGGCTTTAGGTACTTCAAACTATAACCTTAGGTTCTTCTGTCAAACACGGCGTTGGTCCATAAGCCCATACGACGCCGTACAGAAGTGGTTTCGGTGTTTGTTCCTAAAATGAAAACGATCCTTCCTGCTTTACATGCTTAGAACTGATTTATGTATATATTTTAGACATGAGCGTTATTTCACGTCATTAGTTACAATAACCCATTACGCGACATGTAACAATCACTATTTACGAGTCGACAAGTAAAAGAGATGATTTTTGAAACTACGTTATACTTAACATGACTCACAGATATGGGATAACAGTATTATATTCGAGCGAGCGAGAAAGAGCCGACCGCACAACGTTGATTACGCTAAGTACATTTCTTTCGCATCGCGACCGAGCGAGTGAGCGAGATGGCTAATCGAATGACACGAAATTATTCGAAGTAATCCGACCAAATACCGAAAACTCACGTGCCGTGGTATGCAACAAAGACCAAACAGCGTAACAATACATTTTATACCTTTAATTTTCATACGTAAAATTGCATTTATTGATAATATAATAACAAAATAAATAAAATTGGAGCGTCTGTTTGTAATGTCAAAATGTAGGCTTTTTTCATGCTCACACGGTTATTTGCACGACACCTATGCCTAAAATACAGATTAAAAAATTTTTGTCTGTTTGTCTGTCTGTTTGTTCCGGGTAATCTTCAAAACGGCTGGACCGATTTCTAAAATTCTTTCACCAATGGAAAGCTATCAGGGCGTAAACTAGGCTATATTTTATCCCGGTATTCCCACGGGAACGGGAACTACGCGGGTAAAACGACTAAAACCGAAGCGAAGCGAGGGCGGGTTGCTAGTTGATAATAAAATAGAGTGATTTTTGTTTATAAATAATTTCAACGGCTTGATGTTGCGGGAAACGAAGCGAGTGTTACTTTGAAATTTGAATTTAAAGTAAAAAATTTAATTTATTTATTGTTTTAGTTTGTTGTTTTACTAATAAAAACATCATACATTATAAAGTGCATATAACAGTGAAAAAAACTGTAAATATATCAAAAGTGTAAATAAACTGTAAATATAATCATTGTATATACAATCAATTTACTTTTAAATACGTCTGCATTAATACAAATTTAATTAAAATAATAGTTTAATTATAACCTTTAAGTCTAATCAATCGTAAATACATATAATGCAGTCAGTCCTCAGCCTGAAAAAAGTATGAAAGGAAGTTAATTTATTGATTTAACTGTATAGCTACAAATTTATTTTCGTTTCGCGTGTAACTGTATATAGTTAGTGCAGCTATTCATACAATATGCAAACAATCAAAGTAGCTGTATACAAATTAGTCGTTACAAAAATCACTAGTTTTGAAACACGTGACGTCGACCAAGTCACTAGTTTCGTTACGTTTCTTAAAAATAACGTAACGACCCACGTCTAATATATTTAAGCATGTATTTATTTTATGTATATATATAATATTATTATTACACTGTATATTGTACATATACAGTGTAAACTCTTTATAACGAAACTCAAGGGACTGAGCATTTTTTTGCGTTATAGAGAGTTATCGTTATATGGAGTGAACAAAAAAACAACCAAATTAACAAGAATTTTTAATATGTATGACTTAGATAATAAATGCTTATAAATTATTGTTTACACATATAGTCTGATAACTTTGTCTGACGTTTTTTGCTATGCCAGTACTTGTTTTGTATTATTTTATGTATTCTATTCAGATCTAGATATGTGGTGGAATCGTCTTGATTAAACAACAAAAATTTTTCTACCAACTTAGCGGCATCTAGGGCTTGTTGAATTGTTGGTGGTGATTCGGCTTTGTCCACTTGATCATCTTCTTCATCTTGATTATCGGGTGTTTCCTGACTTTTTGACACTAAATCAACAATTTGTTCATCTGTAAGTGTACCAGTTGTGGCTACATCCTCATCTATATTTTCGTACGATTGTAGATCTTCGTTAAAATTGTTTGGTATGTTGAACTGGCTTATCCATTCACTCAGTGGTAGATTGTCTTCACTGTCAAATTGGTTCGTTTCTTGGCTACTACATAATCCAGCATGTCGAAAAGAATGTTGGATAGTGGCCGCTGTTACCTCTTGCCAGGCTTTTGATAAGAAGTTCACTGCTTGTAGCATGTTGATCGAGACCTTGCCGTCAGTTTCGATCATATCCATCAACATTTTCCGTCTATAGTGGCCCTTTAGGCTTTTAATTACACTCTGATCCATTGGTTGTAAAATACTGGTTGTATTAGCTGGGAAAAATGCTAACTCTATGTTTCGAAGATTAGATATGATTGGATGAGCAGGACAATTGTCTACTAGAAGCAAGATTTTCCGTGATTTTAATTCAGCATCCCATTTTCTCACTTCCTCTTCAAAAATCTGCGATGTCATCCAAGCTGACTTGTTTGCTTTGTACGTAACTGGCAACTGTTTTATGTTCTTGAAACACCGAGGGTTTTTCGATTTGCCTATAACTAAGAGCTTTCTTTTTTCTGTGCCACTCATATTGGCAGCCACTAGAACTGTAATACGCTCTTTAGACAGTTTTCCTCCAACACATTTTTCCCCTTTGAATTTTAAAGTTTTGTCGGGAGTCAACTTGAAAAAAAGGCCAGTTTCATCTGCATTAAAAATGTGTTCTGGTGAGTACTTCATCTTTAATTTAGACCACACTGTACTAATCCAATTGTTAGTCACATTGATATCGACATCCTGCGCCTCTCCGTTCATTTTACCGTACGTAATTTGATGACGGTGCTTAAATTTTCCGAGCCAACCTTCAGATGCTTTAAAGTCAATTATGCCAAGTTGGTTGGCAAACTTTTCAGCCTTAGCTTTTACAATTGGCCCCGAGATGGGTACATTATTCTGGCGCTGATTGTTAAACCACGACAACATTGCCTGATCTAAGTCTTCGAATTTTGGCTTTCTTAATTTTTTAGAAAAGTTTCCTTCCAGCGTTTTTCCAAATGGTAGCAACAGTGGATTGACTTAGTTCAAAACGCCTTCCAACGTCACTTTTCTTTTCTCCCTTTTCAATCGCACGTATCACACAAACTTTTTCGTCAACACTAATCGCTTTCCGTTTACTGGCCATGTTAACAGTTTCAAAGTAGGTTTACGACTGATAATACGATAGGTACCCAGTATGCTTGGTCGAAGACCATCACTTCCGAGAAAACAATGCATCATACTGCACGTGTTCAAGGCAATTAAGGATAACAAAAGCTAGACCGACCGCGGATGTTTCGGAGCTTCAAAGTCTTTTGTTACCTGATAACATAACATAAACAATAATACCGATAATAAATATTTACTGTCTAAAAATATGAACACATTTCTTCTTAATTCTTCGTAATAGAGAATGGCGTATCGCTATAAAGAGTGTTTCAATATGTGGGTTTTAACGCAAACCAACCAAGTTGGGCTCACTTCAACGTTATAGGGAGTTTATCGTTATAAAGGATAACGTTATAAAGAGTTTACAATGTAATATTATTATTTATGTATATATATATATATATATACAGGTGTCCCTAAATTAAACGTCCAAACGAAATTGGGTGATAGATGACTTTATGACAGCTCTGAAAAAAATTTAAAAAAAAATCCATGTCACTTTCTTTTTTAATATGAGCATATTACTAAAAACGGCGAAAAATCAGACCTTGTACGATATTTTCAAGTACTATTACGACAAATAGGCTAGTTTTGGCATCGGATTTTTCTTGTTGGAAGCGCAGATAACTGCACTATCGACCACAAATACAATTAAAACTAGACATGTAACCATAACATAAAAAAATATACATTTGTTATAGCTATTCCTTAATTTTTTCGAAGAAAACGTTAATCACTTGACTTTAACACACCACTCTGTAAAAAAAATGTAGCGTAACCATAGTGGCAAGTAACGTCAAAAGTTGGCCACATTATTCATTATTCCAAAATGGTATAATACCTTCTAGATGTTAATGTAAAAATTTTTTAGAAAAAAAAAATGTTTTTGTTACAGACAACGAGGTTTATGAAAAATGATTAGGTATATTTTTTGTTCTATTTTATTAGACCTCATATAAAAAATCTTATTGCGTGTGTGAAAGAGAGACAGAGAGTGACGCCTATTATATTTTATTGGGCACTAGGTAAATGTCCCTCCGTATTGAGATCAGGTTATTAAGAACACTCGAGTAAGATTTCTTATATTTTATTTTAAGCGAAACAATACTTGTCTTACACACTTTCTATTATATAAAACGACGACCATAGTGTTACCAACCTTTTTTTTTTATTTTAATGCCTATGGTAAAATTTATAATCTAATACTCCCACTTAAATTTTACAATCGACTCAGTACTTAAATATTAAAGTTTACAATAGACTCTTTAAATTTCAAGAGACTTTAAAATACAATATTTTAATTCTAAAATACAATAGACTTTTTAAATACTAAAGTTCAACACTTGGTCTCTATTATTAATGAACTTACCAGGAGGTAGAGCTTTTGTTAAAAAATCAGCAAGTTGACACATGCTAGGTACATACTTTATGACAATTATATTCTTTTGCACATTTTCTCTTATAAAATTGTACCTTATGTCAATGTGTTTTGTTCTTTTGTGATAAATAGGATTATGAATTAATTTGATAGCACTCTGATTATCTATACACAAAGTGATCATTAATTGTGGTTCATCAATATCAATTAATAACTGTCTAAGCCATAAAACCTCTTTCGCAGCTTCGCTAGCAGCCATATATTCTGATTCTGTAGTTGATAATGCCACAGTATTCTGCTTTCGACTAGCCCACGTAACAGGCCCTCCATTTAGCATAAAGATATATCCAGTATTAGATTTCCTAGAATCAATATCTGAGGCAAAATCAGAATCAGAATAACCTATTAACTCACTATTACAGCTATAAGTAATACAAATATCTAATGTTTTTATTAAGTACCTAATTATTCTTTTAACAGCATTGACATGGTTCTTACTTGGATTATTTAAATATCTACTTACTATATTCAATGAATAAGATATATCAGGCCTAGATACAGTTGACAAGAACATAAGAGCTCCCACTGCCTCTCTATATGGAAAGTTTGTAACATTTTCAATAACATTTTTCATCAACTTACATTATTATCAGCAGGGGTACTACATGGATTGGCTTCCGACATATTAAATTTATTTATTATGTGTTTAATATACTGTTTTTGGCTAATAACAATTGAATTATTACTTTTAGTTATCTCCATACCAACAAAAGTATTTAAATCCAAAACTTTTATCTTAAAATTCCTTTTAAGATCCTTAATTATATGTATTAATGTGTCTTTATTTTCTGATAACAACAATGCATCATCAACATAGAGTAATAAAATGACTTTAAAACTATTGAAACTTCCAACAAAAACACAGTTGTCTGAAGGACATACTCTAAAACCATAGCCAGTCAAAAAGGAAGAAAATTTTTTATTCCAACAGCGTGATGACTGTTTTAAGCCATATAAAGATTTAACTAACTTACAAATTTTTCCTTGTTCAGCTTGAACACCCTCAGGCACCTCCATGTAGACATCTTCTGTCAATTCACCATAAAGAAAAGCTGTTTGTACATCAAATTGCTGAACTTCATAATTCTTTTGAGCTGCAAGAGATAATATAACTCTCACCGAGTCATACCTGGTTGTTGGTGAAAATGTCTCCTTGAAATCAACATCTTTTATTTGTGTAAATCCACGAGCACAAAGACGAGCCTTGTATCTGGTGACATTACCCTCCGGGTCTCTTTTGACACAGAATACCCATTTTGAAGTTACAGTTTTCTCATTATTTCTGTCAATTAGCTTCCAAGTTCCATTTTCCTTCAGTGACTGTAATTCCTCTCTTATAGCTGCTTTCCACTTATAACTATCCTTACATTTTATAGCTTCCTCATATGTATTAGGTACCTCAAATTCACAAAAATTTGCTTCTTCATTCCTTACCCTTATAGGTCGTAGTGTTATATTTCTTTCTTCATCACTAGAAATTGTTCGCGAAGGTCGATATGTTGGATCATTTTGACTGTTTGTGCTTTCATAAATAGTATCTGATAAACTTTCATCATCTATAGTTGTCTGTGTTAAGTCTGTACCTTGATTCTCTAAGGGTAAAACCTGAAATGATGAAATATCATTTACCTCGTTCTCTTCTTTGCCATTAATTAAATAAATTGAAGCACTATCTTTCTTTAGTATTAGTGGGTTGTTTTCATCGAAGCATACATTTCTACTAATTGTTATTTTTCCACTGTCAATATCAAGCATTCTGTGATTTTCATTCTCATATCCCACTAGTATTAGTTTGACACTCTTTTTATCCAGTTTCTTCCTTTTTTCATCAGGTATATGGACATAGCCTTTTGAACCAAAAACTTTTATGTGTCCAAGATAAGGCTGCTTTCCATGCCATAGCTCATATGGTGATACATCCTTTGTTTGAGTAGATGAGCTTCGATTTAATAAATATACTGAACAGTTTACTGCTTCAGCCCACAAATTTAATGAGATATTACGAGAATATAACATAGATCTTGCACTTTCCATGATTGTACGCATTTCTCGCTCCACTCTACCATTCTGTTCAGGGGTATAGGGTGCTGTACGTTCATGAATTATCCCCTCACGGTCTAAATATTCTCTAAACTCTCCGTTTACATACTCACGGCCATTGTCTGTATGCAGTAAACGAGTACCATGCCCAAATTTATTCTTCACTATTGCATTATACTTTTTGAAGCAATCCAGGGCGTCACTTTTATGCTTTATTATATATAGATGTCGGTAACTGGTCGCACCGTCTTTAAACAATATGAAATATCTTGCACCAGACATAGATACATGTTCTAAAGGCCCACATACATCACTATAAGTCACTTCACCAGGTTCACATTGTCCTCTGTGAGACTTATGAAATGGCAAGCGACTCTGCTTACCATACTGACATGCTTCACAAGTAAAATCATTATCATCTGTCAAGATCATTGGAATTGCACCATTTTTACTCATATTTTGCACTTCTTTTACATTTAGATGTCCTAAACGTTCATGCCAGATTTTCAGGCTTGATTCTACCAAATTACATTTTTCTTGTACTATACTTTTAATATTTATTTCATAAAGATTGTTCTCATTCAATGTTGCTGTCATAACAACATTTTTTTCTTTTAATATTAGGGCTTCTTTATTTCTTTTGACTATAATATAACCTTTTCTTGTAACCATGCCTTCTGAAAATAGATTTCTACGTAAATCTGGTACATAGAGTACATTTTCCAAAATACTTTGCTCCCACTGACCGTTCACATATCTTTTTATCATAATATTTCCATATCCATGTACTTCAATTTCTTTCTTATTTCCCAAACTTACAGCTCTGGCATATTCACTCTGTTTATATTTGTGTAACTCACAAAAGAAATCACGTCTATATGTCATATGTTTAGATGCCCCGCTATCTAGAATCCACTTATCTGTGTCTATTTCAGATTGTAAACATTGCTCAGCACTGAAGGCCATAGGTTTTTGCTCTTGGGTATTTCCCCTAGATTTCTTTGGAGCTCGACAATCTCTCGCGAAATGCCCTCTCTTGTTACAATTATAACAGATAAAACGGTGATGACTCTGTTGACCGGACTTCGAACTGTAGTGGATGTTTTGTTGATTTTGAGGTTTATTCTGTTTTGCAGAATGTTTCGTAGCTATTAAGGCACACTCAGCTTCTTCTTCATTTGTCAAGCTAGCTTCCTCATCTAATAATCTTGCCGTCAAATTGTGAATTGTTTGTGATCTAGGATCTAAGGATAACCACGCTTGACATAAGGACCTGTACTTTGTTGGTAAAGTGCTCAATATTTTAGTCATAATAGCTGTAGTACTTATTTTTTCTCCACTTTCTTTAAGCTGTTTTGCTAAATTCTCCACATTGGCAATGTGTTTAGCAATGCTGTCAGTTGACGCCATCTTATATTGATAGAATTTTTCATGTACCATCATTTTGTTTAGCTCAGACTTTGCTTCATATATTGATTCCAATTTCGACATTAATTCGTTCGCCGTTTCACAATTCTCAATCAGAGAAATTTGACCGAGATCCATAGAAGATGTTATAATAAACATCGCCATTCCATCATCTCTCTCCCACTGTGTGGTATCAGCGACTTTGGGTTTTTCTTTCTTGATATTCAATCCTTTCGCCTTTAAGGCACAATTGACTTGAAACTTCCATTGTCTAAAGTTAATGCCGCTGAACTTGTCAATTCTCATAGAATTATTAACCTCCATTTTGAAGTTGGTTATACGAACCACGAGGCCGGTTTTTACTTTGACAAAACTAACACGTTAAACTGCTCTTTACTCAATTTATTGCGCGCTATAACGCGTGTTCTGGGCCCATAACCTATTGAGATCAGGTTATTAAGAACACTCGAGTAAGATTTCTTATATTTTATTTTAAGCGAAACAATACTTGTCTTTTTTTTTTTTTTTTTTGTTCTGACAAGGAGTGTTAGCCTCAGATGGCTGTTACACCCTTACGCGGACTAGTGGTGAGCGCTGAGGACTCTCAACCCAAAAAATTTAAGCAACGTGGCCCAAGGGCACCCCCTGTGGGGTACGAACCTCGGCTCGGGGCGTTGCTGAGGGCAATGTGGGAGGTCCCACTTTAGATTTATTTATTTTTGCGCGGCATGGTTTCGCACCTCGACGGCGAGGACGGAACCGTGGTCTTTTCTTTGTTGCGGCTTCGCGGGCCGTGTATGCTGTATTCTGAGCTATCGTGATCTCGTCGTCGGGCTCGTCGAGAGAAAGTCTCGGTCGAGTGACCTTCGAGATGCGGGACGGGGTATAGTTGGTCGCAGCGACTACTAAGGGGTTGGGGTGTGTTGTGGCAGAATCAAAATATCTACGGGCACACTGTTTCATATATTGCCTGATGGTCGGCAAGTGCAAGTCGATGTGGAGATCGGCATTGCGTATGAACCACGGTGCGCCCGTAGCCTTACGCATGAACCTATTCTGAAGTGTTTGTAGCCTATGGATCCTGTGTGGCCTAACGTGAGCGAATACTACACTGGCATACAACATGATGGGGCGTATGCAGGCAGTGTAAAGACGGATTTTGCATTTGAGCGACAGCTTACTCTTTGGGTTGAGTAAGTTGTGTAAACGACCCATAACGAACGCTGCACGCGAGCGCACAGTGGTTATGTGTCGAGCGAAGCTGAGACGATTGTCAAGGGTGACGCCTAGGTACTTGGCATTTGACGCCCAGGGGATGGGCTTGTCAAAAATGCGGACTGGAGTGAAGCTATCGGGGGGGTGCAGGTCGGCACGTCTCCTATGAAACATGACCGCCTGACTCTTTTCTGGGTTAATGTCTATTCTCCATTTCCGGAACCATTTGCCAAGGGCAGTAGCTGCAGTTTGGAGATTACGAGTGACGGCGTCCGGGTTAAGCCCGGATACGAATATAGCTGTGTCGTCAGCGTAGAGGGCTGACTGCACGAGCTTAGACTTGGGGATGTCGCTAGTATATAGCGAGAATAGAAGGGGTGAGAGGACTGAACCTTGCGGTACGCCAGCTCTGATCGGGTGCGACAATACTTGTCTTACACACTTTCTATTATATAAAACGACGACCATAGTGTTATCAACCTTTTTTTTTATTTTAATGCCTATGGTAAAATTTATAATCTAATACTCCGAATATGCTCGAGGAACATGAATGAACACTCGATGGTCTGGATAGCGTTCAGTATTCGGAAATCGCTCACGATGCAATCTACTTGCAGCATGTTCATTGCATCTGTACTCTCCATAGATCAAATGCATATTAGGGGATTCTAACATTGTATAAGAAGACAGCATCGTGATCACACAAGTCACTTTTTATTTTTAATGTAACTCTTTCTATACTAGTATTATTTACTTTATGCAAATTGCAAATAAATGCCGTGGCAGCGGGTGACCGGACCGTGGTTGCAGGTGATCGGACCGGGGATTTAATCCGGGCACCCGCGGAGAGGATAGCCTCGCGACGGCGTTCGGCGTCCCTTGGGGTATTCCGTCGGGTCGACTACTCAAGTCAAGGAAATCTGCACCGAAGGTCGAACCAGTGACGAAAGCGACGGGCTATGTGGGTGGGTTACGGGTGTGCGTGCTTACGCCCCTCTGTCGCCCCGGACGGAGCGGAGCGAGGAGTGCGCCAACCGTAGCCCACTACCCTAAAAAAATTGCAAATGAATGGCGTAGAACATAAATCCTTTTCTTAAAAAACAATAATTTACAATAAACTTCGTTGTTTATAACAAAAATATTTTTTTTAAAGTTACGATAACACGTAGGTATTATACCATTTTGGAATACCAAGGGAGTACCCTCCGCCGTCGACCTCCCCTACTGATTGTATCGTGTGCGATATCCGAATACTGAACGTTATCCAGACCATCGAGTGTTCATTCATGTTCCTCGAGCATATTCGGAGGGACATTTACCTAGTGCCCAATAAAATGTAATAGGCGTCACTCTCTGTCTCTCTTTCACACACGCAATAAGATTTTTTATATGAGGTCTAATAAAATAGAACAAAAAATATACCTAATCATTTTTCATAAACCTCGTTGTCTGTAACAAAAACATTTTTTTTTTCTAAAAAATTTTTACATTAACATCTAGAAGGTATTATACCATTTTGGAATAATGAATAATGTGGCCAACTTTTGACGTTACTTGCCACTATGGTTACGCTACATTTTTTTTACAGAGTGGTGTGTTAAAGTCAAGTGATTAACGTTTTCTTCGAAAAAATTAAGGAATAGCTATAACAAATGTATATTTTTTTATGTTATTGTTACATGTCTAGTTTTAATTGTATTTGTGGTCGATAGTGCAGTTATCTGCGCTTCCAACAAGAAAATCCGATGCCAAAACTAGCCTATTTGTCGTAATAGTACTTGAAAATATCGTACAAGGTCTGATTTTTCGCCGTTTTTAGTAATATGCTCATATTAAAAAAGAAAGTGACATGGATTTTTTTTTTAATTTTTTTCAGAGCTGTCATAAAGTCATCTATCACCCACTTTCGTTTGGACGTTTAATTTAGGGACACCTGTATATATATATATATATATATACATAAATAATAATATTATATTGTATGTAATAATAATATTATAGATGGAGGCAGTGTTCCGCCCATCACGGAACCGGAGATGTGGGCGGCGGTGGCGCGCATGCGCAGAAAATCCACCACCCCCGGGTCCGACGGTATTCCAAACCGTGTGCTGGCCCTGGTCCACGACCATCTGGGTCCCCGTCTCAGAGTCCGGGCGGTTCCCTGGGTGCTGGAAGGAGGGGAGGCTGGTTCTCCTGCCGAAGCCGGGACGGCCTCCGGAGTCACCATCGGCCTACAGGCCTATCGTGCTGCTCGATGATATGAGCAAGCTACTGGAGAGGGTGGTAGCTGCCCGCATCGAGCGGCACCTCGTCGGCACGGGGCCCGGTCTGTCGGACGCCCAGTTTGGGTTTAGGAGGGGTCGTTCGACGATCGAGGCCCTGTTGCGCCTGAGGGCCGTGGCGACTGAGGCCGTCACCGGCGGGGGAGTGCTGTTGGTGGTGTCCCTAGACATCGCCAACGCATTCAATAGTCTGCCATTCAGCAGCGTCAGGGAGGCGCTCCGTTACCACGGAGTGCCAGCTTACCTGAGGCGGCTGGTGGCAGACTATTTGGAGGGGCGCAGCGTCCCCTCGACGACCCGGGTGAGGAGGCTGGGCTGGAGAGTCTCGGTGAGGGGAGGGCCCCGTGCGCGGAGCTTACTCAGCGCCGCGCCATAGGGGCGACCCCAGGGGTCACAATTGAGACTCTCCAACATCTCCCGCCGACTGGCGTCCTTAGCGGAACGGACGGCCAGCCTGAAGGCCGACCGCGCATTGCGGTAGCCCTCGTAAAGCTGGCCCTCCAGTTCCGCGCTGCGATGGCGCCGCCGGCTGCGGGTGTAGGCCCTCCGGGCGCGAATACACGCGGCCCGGAGATCCGCCAGCTCCCGGGACCACCAGTGGACAGCCCTCCTCGGGGGCAGACGCCGTACCCGGGGCACGGCCGCATCGCAGATCTGCGTCAACGCACTGCGGATGCGGCCAGCCTCGGCGTCCACCCCGTCCACCTGGTTGGCAGTGGACAGCCACGAGTGAACGATGGCTGCCTCCGCCAGCAGGTCCCGGTCTAAGCAACCCACAGCCCATCGCGGGAACGCAGGACGCCCTACCACCCCGTGACCCCTGCCGGGCGCCGGGATTGTCAGGGAGACCTCCATCCGGATATACCGGTGGTCCGACAAGGTCTCAACCTCCTCCTCGACGCACCAGCTCCCCACGCGTGCGGCGTCTTCAGGGCTAGCGAACGAAAGGTCCACTATCGACCCGCCCTGATGTCGCACGCGCGTATGCACCGAGCCTCTGTTCAGCAAACAGAGGCCCAGTGCCGCCGCCCAGTCCTCGACCGCCCGTCCTCGGTCGTCCGTATAGGAGGACCCCCACGCCACGGACTTGGCGTTGAAGTCCCCCAGTACGAACACCTGACGCGGTGCCAATCGCCGTAACGAGGCTCCCAAGATGGTAAGGGAGACCCCGAAATCAGCCGCTCTCCAGGCAGGGGAGAGATATACTCCGAGGAGCGTAATCTCTCCCCAGTCCGCCGCGACGTATCCGACGCCCCTGTCCCTAAGGATCAGAGACGACGAAGGCCACGACGTGGAGGCGACGATTGCCACGGTACCGTCGGTGCTGCCCAGCCAATTTGGCCGGTCGGGCACAGCGTACGGCTCCGCGGCTACGGCTACTCCTATCAACCACTCCGCCATGGCTTGCAGGAAAACGTCCTGCGCACCGGCGGAGTGGTTGAGATTGGCTTGGAGGAGACGGATGGATACGGGGTCCATTAACGGTCCGTATCCATCGTCACCGGATGGTTCCAATCCGGACGGTGTCCGAGGAACATCCGGTACGCGCCATAATGGCCTCCCGCACGTCCTCCACCGTCACGGAATCGTCCAAGCCCGTCAGGCGCATCTCTGCGCACTTGACAGGCCTGGCGATTCGGACGCCATCTTCTGGTCCGAACAGCCCCCGCAGCTTCAAAGCCACACTATCGGCCGTCTTCGCGCCCTCAGTCCCAGGGAACTCGAGGATTCGAGCCCCTGACCGGGTCTTGCGGGTCCTAGCCTCGACGCCTCCGATGTCGGAGACGTCCAGCTCCCGCCGGGCGCTTTTTAGGACGGCCTCATAGTTGAGGCCCCTCTCAGCCGCCTCAGGCAGCACGGTGATGACCACCGCGGCCGTCTTCGGCGATTTGAGGCCCCTGCGCGACCTTTTCCCCTTTCTGCTGGGGAGCGGCGGCCACAGCGGCACTCTTGGCCGCCGCTCTCCGCTTCTGGCCGCGTGCCTTCCTGCTCCGCTCAACCACCTGCCAGCCCTGTTCGAGCCTGGCAGCAGCGCTGAGCGCGGCAGGAGCGGTCGCGGGTGCGCTGGCCGGCGCCTGCGGTGCAGTCGCTGGCGCCGGCCGCGGCCCGGCCTTGCGGGAGCCGGCACCTTGCCGGCCCTCTTGGCCCCCTTGAGCCCAGCGGCGACCGCAGCGTAGCTCACCACGCGGCTACCCTGACAGGGCAGCGGGGTGGGAGCCGACGCTTGCGGCCGCCTCGCCTTGTCCGCGGCGAGCGGCGGCCGGAGGGGTGGCTCGGGCGAAAGACGATCCGCCACGGCCTTGATGCGCGCATCCATCATCAGTTCCAGCCTGGCGAAGATGACGTGCTTCGCTCCCTCCGGTATGCCGTGCACCGCGGGCAACAGCTCTGCCGCCTTTTGGGGCCCGCCGCGCTTCTTGGCGACGCCCACGGCCGGCGCAGGCACCACGGGCGCAGGCGGCGCCACGGGCGCAGGCGGCGTCACGGGCGCAGTCGACAGGCCCGCCCTCACTGGCGCGGCCCGTTTTGGTGGTGAGGCCGGCGTCGGCGGTGCGGCTGGCACTAAAAGTGCGAATTGAGACCGCAGGTCAGCCACATCTTTGGCCAACCCGCGGTTCTCCTTTCGCACCGCCGACAACTCCGACTCGAGCTTCCGGTTGCGCTCCCGCAGGCCGGAAACCTCCTTACTGAGGCGGGCATTCGCAGCCTGCAGGTCCGCAACCTCCCCGCTCTGGCCGGCCGGACCCGGGGACCCGGCCTCGCCGCCACCGCTGGTCCGCGCTACGCCCGCGGCGCATGATCGGGACCTTGGGAGGAGGCATGATGGAATTCCCCTCCGAGTCGGAGATCGAGCTGCCACCCTTTTGCAGGGAGCGCTTCCGGACACTCGGGGGGCGGGCTTCCTCCCACTCCCTCCTAACGTTTGGGGCCGCCGTCGATGCCCCGACGGCCCCCCTAACCACTACCTCCCTACTATCCACCAACCCGGACCTACCACCTATCGGCATCCCGGACGGCCCTATGGCGCACTCGCCACCCTTCTTTTTATTTTGGCCAGCTCTCGGCCCCTCCTCACTGGACGGCTCTGTGGCCCTACCATCCTCGTCCGCCGACATCTCCGACACAGACGGCCCTACGGCACTGCCGTCCTCGTCTGTCGACAGTGCGTACACCACGTCGCTCCCGGAACTGACGGATAGCCCCGTCGAGCTTCTTCTCCGGCGCATTGTTTTAGGCGGCCCTGCAGCAACGCCGCCCTCGTCCTGCGACGGCTCTGCGGCGGTGCCGCCCTCATCGCTCGACGGTCACTGTCGCTTCCTCCGCGCTTCTTTAGGGACGGCTCTGCAGCTTTCCCGCCCTCGTCCCGCGACTGTCCTGCAGCTGATCCGCCCTCGTCGCTCTCCTCACTGCTTGATAGCCGGGCAGTACCGGCGTCCACTTTCTGCGACGGCTCTGCGGTAGCTGCGGTCACACCGCCCTCATCGCTCGCGGCCGCGGCGGCAGCTAGTTGCGCCAGCCGCACTGCCTCCTTCTTCACCGTCTCCCTCCTCGCACGCACCAAGTTCGAGTGTACGGTCGTGGCTATCAATTTCCTCTTCTTCCTCTTCTTTAACCCTCCTTTGGAGCCTCCTGATGTTGAGCCAGGCTCCCGGCTGCTGTAGCAGTGGTTGTCTCCCTCCCATACGATCGGAGACTGACCGTGCTGGTGTTTGTGCACATCTCGCGCTCAGACACCGGCACAGTGAGGGATTCCCCGGCATGACCCTCTGGAGTAGGTACGTCGTTTGGAACCTCTGCCATTCTTGGAACATTTTTAAGTCTTGCCTTAACTACCACTCTAACGGCTGGACGCTCGCGCGCTTTTTAACCCACCAACCATTCATCCCCTCGCCGAGTGGCCAAACTTAGGATTAGGGGTAATTTTTTATAGGGGTTTTCTTCCCCGCGGTCCGAAGACCCCCGGCCCTGAGCTTCAGCCGCAGTCACACTCAGGGTTACGGTTTGGGCCTTCCGGGTCTGGCCGCTCGCGAGCGACCGACCCGTCACGCCCCCGGGCCGTGACGCCACCGTCTCTGGCGACGGAGTGCCATGAGGCACATCCGCCCCATTGGCCCCGGGTCAGATCCGCCGTGCGCTCTGCCATCAGAGCCGCACGCGGAGACCCCCTCCTGCCGAAATCTTGGCCGTCCAAATGGACGCGTGGCCGTCCAAATGGACGTTTCCAGGGAGCACCACGTGGAGTTGTTCCGGCCCCGCCCCCCTTGTAGAGCACCCCTAGAGATTCAGGACCCTGAATATCGTGTAGTGTAATAAGCGTTTAAGCAAGGACTGAATATAGCAACAATCATTGAATCAACATATTTTCAACTCATAACTCATTTATTCATAAGGGTTTCTTACATGTCATTACATACACATTAATAAATAAGATTACAATTTAACAATATTAAAATGTATTATCAGGTATCATAAAATGTTATGCCAATTTGAAAAGAAAAATAAATAAACGATTTCAAACGATAATAATAATAACAACAAAAACATGTAAACGCGTTTGGGTAATTTCTATTTTCCTAAAATTCGTCATAAGTATAAAACGCTTGCTTGACGTTTTTAATTATGGTTACTTATTTCGATAGGCATTAAATCATGTGGAGCACCTTTTCAGAAAAGACCCTGACCAAGCCACAGCAATAAAGAAGTGTGTATACCTATGTTATACTTCATACTTTATACACGGTGACTTTTTTATCGTCTTACAAAAAAAAACCATAAAAGTATCCGACCTAAGAAACATATCTAACATATTTAAATGTTCAATAGTGGTAGTTATAAAAAAATAATAAAATAAAATAAATTAAAGTTAATATTTTGTAACACAGGCTGTTACAACCCGCCCTCGCTTCGGTTTCAGTCTTCTTTCGTAGTTCCCGTGAACTACGCAGGAAAGACGACTGAAACCCACCCATGGAAATACCGGGATAAAATACAGCCTAGTTTACTCTCTGATATTATAGCTTTTAATTGGTGAAAGAATTTTTGAAATCGGTCCAGGCGTTTTGAAGATTACCCGGAACAAACAGACAGACAGACAAAAAAAATATAAAGTGTATTTTAGGCATATGTATAGTGCAAATAACCGTGTGAGCATGAAAAAAGTCAAGTGAGCATGAAGGAAATAAAACCAAATAAGTGATGTAATTCGTTAAAATATTATTTCAAAAAGATGATAAATTTAAATAGCAGTGCCTTGTTTATGTAAAATAGTAACATTTACTATTTTAATGTCCGTGTGGTGACGGAACAAGAATACAATTCACCACCCCCTCTCTTACCCGTGGGTATCGTAAAAGGCGACTAAGGAATATCTTGTGCATATAATAACTATGCAAGACAATGAAAACTTGAAATAAAACCCTATACCAACCCGCCTGACCAGCGTAGGTCAACATCCCTCCCAATATGAAGGAGGCTCGGGTCCAACAGTGGGACGTATATGACCTGTGATGATGATGATGACTGTTTTAATAAAAAAAAAAGTGTGTATAAATAAATTTTGACGAAAATATATTTAAAACACGTATATAATTAAGAGATTTTAATTGTATTTACATACCAACAAAACCTAATCACATTCTAATAAAGAACCAATCCGTAAAATATGTAGTAATTTTGCCATAAGGAACTGTTTTTTTTTAACCTTAAATTAATTAAAAAACAAGGAAAAATTAGATACAATTATTTTCCTATATCATTACCAATTGTACATAACGTTAAAAACCGGTTTTCTCGGAACTACTTACCTATTTACTCCTACACACTTTTGAAACCAAAAATATAATTATCTCTAAAATAAAATTTTGAGGATTGGTTCTAGTTCTTGTAACTATATCTAATTCACTTTGTAAGTTTTGAAAAATCACAAACCTGCCAATATGAATTGAGGTATTGTTATATGTTACATGTTGAAACTTGTATTACTGTTTAGAATACATTATTAAGAATTCACTGCGAGCACGTATTTACTGTTAAATGGTCGAATTTGCACTGAGTGAACAAGCGAAGCGAAGCGAAGTTATTTTTGTCGATATTTATACAACAACCGGTATGTCTGCTGCATGCTGCATGGGTAATACGACTTACATTCTTTTCGTAATTGTGGCGCAATATTACATTTAGTTACATTATTAATTATATTTATCCCAACTACACATGCTTCATACACATGGTCCATGATTTTATCAATACGTTTTTATTTTTGTAATAAGTTATATTTTATTGTTGTTGTTGGGAAAGGACCACACAACACACCTGGCAAGCGATACTGACGCTTTGCGTGTAGTGAGTTTTCATGCCTTTAGCCTTTACCGAACCTCACATACGTGTACGCATTCATACTCCCTTCACTTTCTTCATGGTAGGCAGGGACCTAGTAAAGATTCTTAAACAGAAGTATCACTTACCATCAGGTATTCTGTTTGCTCGTTTACCACCAACAATAGTAAGAAAATTAGGCTTCAGGCTCTCTCGCTCAACAAATTGCCGCTACTCAAACGTTAGGTTAGGTTAGGTTAGTAGACAGAAGACTGTTGATATTGGGGTCCTACCACATAAATCGCCATCTACACGTAAGCCTCATTTACCACTTAGTATAGATATTTTAAATCGTTACAGTACCTACTGGTACTGCAAAACTGTAAATAGTTATTTTTTTAAGTATATTTCGATATATATCTAAAAGCAAAGACCATCGATAAGTGTCTGTCAGCGATAATAGGTGAGTAACGATTGCGTCATATTTCATGTATACTAATCTACCTATATACATATATAACGGAGCAAGGTGACTGAATCAACAACGTCGAAGCGAAATTATTAAAGTTAGAAACATAACATTTTGACATTACATTTTTTTATGACGCAAGAATCCACTAAGAAAGGATTTTACGAAATTTAACCGTTAAGAAGGTAAAATACAATGTCAAATTTTCTATGGAGAAAATCTTCATCGATTGTCTTTAAATTTTGCATAAATGTTCTTCAGTGAAAATAAATAAACACGTGTTTCATCATTTTTACATTTTCACCCTTTAAGGGTGTAAATAATTATAAAAAAAGTTGATAGACTGCATCATTAAAGGCGAGCTGAAACTACTAAAGCTAGAAATATGAAATTTTGACTGTAGTTTTTGTTGGCAATGTCAGGATCCACTAAGAAAAGGTTCTCCGAAATTCAACCACAAAAGGGATGAAATGCAGTGGCAAAGTTTATATGAGAAGAAAAAAATCAATGATTGTCTTCAAATTAAGTACAAATATTCAATAAGCACAAATATTTTTTAGTATTTTAATTGTATAGTAAGTATGGGCTTCCACGCCATCACTTCATTTTATTTAATAGTTGTTTTTCATTTTATTATTAAATTAGGTATGGATGATGTACACATCCTGTTAAACTGGAGTACGGAAATTCCTATTACCTAGAGGAATAGATAGAGAAGAAATACTCACAAGAAACCCCTATAACGATACATCTGACTAGGGTGGTATAATAGGTACATTTCTCTCCTAATATGGAGGAAGCTCGAGCCCAACAGTGGGATGTACGAGTATATGAGCTGAAATGGTGATTAAAATAAATAAAACCCGTTACAACCTTTTTATTTTGTAACCTGTTATAACCTTTTTATTGTGTGTCCGCCATATTAGATTTCGAATGAGGTCTTTTTACTTTGTGTTCCGCTAATCAAGCCCTTTACTCCTTTTTATCTTGTATATAAGTACGTGAAGCAAAAACTTTGTACCCCTTTTTACGAAAATTACGTGGATGGACACGTATGAAATTTGGCACAGTAGAAGTATATCATGAGAAGTGCATAAAACTGAAATTTCATATAATAATGGATTATAAATACATTAAATTAATTAAAAAAAGGCATTACGCACACTACAACGCAATCGCTACATTGCGCGCACACACACACACACACACACATACACACACACATACACATACACACACACAGGTTTGTGTTAGTGTGTTGCGTAGCAACGCTTAAAGCATGTGCTACACGGTTTCAAACAGTGGTTTGAAACAGAAAAGGCAGAAAAGCACTTTCCTTAATAGAGATTTGTGCTTATATATTAGTGAAATACAGCTTGCTCAATTTACAATTATACATAAATAAATTTAAAGAAAATTGTGTAGCAGAAAAATTAATTTAAATTGATTATGGCCGAATTTCGACCACACGGCGACCACTAGTTTTCATAAAGACGGCAATTACGAAAGGAAAGACAATTTGACTGTAATACACCAATCCACGCTAATACAAACGGTGTGACGTTTTCGTTCGTTTTTATAAGCCCTTTAATTTGATGCTCATAGTGTCCGCTTCGCTATGCTATTTGAAAGCGACTACAAATACTACCAACCCTTACACAGTAGGTGTCGTGAAAGACGATTAAGACCTTTACATAGACTTGGACCAACTCCACCTCATGTCATCTAGGCTTAAAATAATAACGTATAGAAGCATAGTACCAGTACTTAAGCCATCAAAAACGTGAAGCAAAAACCACTACATGCGTGCAAGCGAATCCACACGTACATACGCACACCACTCTACAATAGAGTTGCTTTGCGTACACCGTGACCTTGTACTCTTCGGAACGGTTCGGCGTAAGCTTCAATATGCTCCAATCTAAATGCTTCATTTTTTGTGCGCAGAGCTACCTTTTATGAATTATTATTCTAAGCATCTAGGCAACAATGTATTCCCAAGAAGGATTGACGTAAGGCAGGCGGCCGGTCATAAAACTATTCCAAATAACTTTTGCAATATGTATTGAGGATCAAGTAAATACAATATGTCTTATTTAAATGATAAACAGTATATAATTTAATAAACAATAACATCTGGACTTACCCAGTACAACAATTGAACAATAGGAAAAAAAAAATATTTCTGATGTTGCCGCGCGTCCTTACTAATAGGTGTATTATAAATGCGAAAGTTTGTTTGTTTGTTTGTTTGTTACGCTTTCACGCATAAACCACTGCACCGATTTCAAAAATTCTTTCACCAATGGAAAGCTATAATATCAGGGAGTAACATAGGCTATATTTTATCCCGATATTCCCACGGGAATGGGATCTACGCATGTAAGGCGACTGAAACCGAAGCGAAGCGAGGGCGGGTTGCTAGTTCTAAATAAAACAATTTTTACGGATGCTATCGCGTTTGTATTTGATTTTTGAGTGCCGGACGTTTCGAACAGTTTACAGCGTTGAACATGAACGACCATGAAAACAAACGCGATAAAAGCCGTAAAATAGTTTTACTTATTATAAGGATTAAGAATCGTTTTTAACTTCGATTCGAAAAGTTTTGACATGAATATTTATTTATCAATGTTTTACGTAAATACACACTATCTATGTATTTATATTATTTGCATATCGCTCGACAGAGCAGTCAAGGTCACGATAAGACGCCCTCGCCATTTGCTAGACGAGACAAATGATTACATCATTGACGCTTAACAAAAACCATACACGGCTCGCGAGACAATAACACATAAAATTCGCGCTATCGTTCCCGTCGCGTAAAATCAATGACCTAGACGTAGGTACGCCACTTTGTATCCAGCGACGCCCCAAGCCAAAGTCCAATAGTCCATTCCCCACAAGGGGTTCTTGGGTGATATCGCTAAACGCTTTACCGAGTTGAGAGCCCTCGGCGCTCATCCTTAGTCCGGGCTAAGTTGTCAAAGCCATCTGCGGTTAGCAACACAAGAAAAAAAAGAAAAAGCTGTCAAGGTCAATATGGCGGCGCCAATGGCTCGCATGCCATCGACTGACAATGTAGCATTTATATTCTCACTCATTCGTGATCTTGTATTATTATTTATGTATGAAATTAGCAAATTGCCGCCTTCTTCTTCCGCCTTCCCGTTCCCATGGGAATACCAGGATAAAATATAGTCTAAATTACTCCTTATACTGACAGCTACCTGGTAGTAAGATATTATCAAAATCGGTCTAACTCACACAGGGCCGGATTATCCATAAGGCAGACTAGGCCACTGCCTCGGGGCCCCGCACTGACTACGGGCTCCGTGTATGCACTAAGAAAAAAAACATTTCATCGAACTTTTTTTTTTAATTTGTAAACTTCCTCTATATTATTTATTTTTTTATTGCTGTTGGCGGCAAAAGAGAAAACAGCGCACCTGATGGTGAATGATACTGTTGCTGATGGATCTTGCACCACGGGCCCGGGAACTGCATTGTCTAGGGGCCCTGATGGAGTCAATCCGGCCCTGAACTGACAGGTAACAGACAGATAAAAAAAAACTGATTTTTAAACGTAGGTATCATGCATATAACCTTGTGAGCATGAGAAAAATCTCACTACATATTTTGACATTACAAACAGACACTTAAGCATCTTGTTTATTCGTATAAGATATCTAAATAATTATTATTAAATAAAAATTATGTTTAGTTTTTAACATGCGTCTATTATCTAAATCATCATTATCATCTCAGCCTATACACGTCCCACTGTTGGGTTCGGGCCTGCTCCACTATGGGAGGGAAATTGACCTACTATACCACGCCGGTCAGAGGTGTTGCTATAGGGCAGGGTTCGCCAAATAATTTTGCTACGGGTCCGTTTTAAGAAATGAAATAACCATCACGGTCCGTACATGCTTTTAATAGAAAAAAAAATCAAATGTAATTTTTTAGTTAACAAATGTATTTTCTTACATATCAATCATATCAATGAGAAAAATTACATTTTTTATTTCAAACAGATGGTTATCTGTTTGAAATTTGGAGTAAAATTGGTGCAAGTTATTGACATTAAATCCTGGAGATATTCATCAGTTAATCGAGATCGAAATTTATTCTTAATGAAGTTCATCTTCGAAAATACTGCTTCACAAACATAGTAAGAAGTTTCAAAGCTAATTTTTGTAGTTCTGTTCTGAATATTTTTTACCCCACACAAATTTTATCCAGAACTCTTCACTGGAAACTGCCGCATGTCTTGTTGTATTATTCTTTCGGTCCTCACTAAATGGGTCGGCGGTCCGGATGCGGACCGCGGTCCGCTATTTGACGATCCCTGCTATAGGGTGTTGTTTCAAGTTAAATCCCGTAGTCATCTTTTACGACGACACATAGCAACTAGATGTATTTGTAAACTTAAGATTGTGTATAAATTTATGGATTTTATGGCGTTTTTATTTGATTTTTGATTGCCCGAGCGCCTCGTTTCGAACACTTTATAGTGTTCATGGTCACAGGCGGACTTATAATATATTTAATTCATAGCGTTAAATAATAAACTCTCTGCAAATGTTTCTTTATACTAGGAATACATAAATGACAAGTGATAAATTGCGTCATCAGTCTCATCAACCTCGCGTCCAAGTTCACGTCACAACGTCTACAGGCGGCGCACGGTACTAGGAGAATATGAAGTCCGAGCAATGTAATAGAATTCTTTCCAAACGTAAAACGCATAGATAAACGTAGCAACGATTCGCAGTGTGCCAATCAGTCGCAGTTTAAGCAAGGAGTTCCGACCGTTAGTTAACGTGTGCAGTTTCTATTTACCCCGTCACAGTTGTGTCTATTAGTGCTACCGATACCAGGCAAACAGAATCTGATAGGCGATGTAAGATAACAAGTGTATGTGTTTACTAGAGCGATATCGTTTTCATTTATGTAAAAGATATACAATGTTCTAGAGATAAAAAAGGTCAAGGTTAGACACCTATATCATACAAAAGATATTAGTTATAATCATCTCAGCTCATAATTACGTCCCACTGCTGGACTTCAGCCACCCTTACAATTGGAAGGAAATTGATCTACTATACCACGCCAGTCATTCGGGTATAAGGTTTCTTTCCAATTTTCTTGCATAGATGTTACTCATCTTTTACGATATCCTCGGGCCAGAAAGGGGGCGTGGTGAATTGTATTCTTACTCCGTCACAACGCGGCAAATTGTTTTAATACTTTTCCTTTTTCTACAAGATAATGATTAACTTCCCTATTTAGGTCCATCGTTATTTAGGTTGACCACCAATACCAATATCTATCTTTGGTGGGTAATGTTTAATTTACCACAAATTTTATGAGTTAGAATCAAATATTACAAGATTCTAATATATAAACTTGTTCACAGGTACACCAAAAGATGGCGCTATTTTAAAATTAGTTAAACTTTGATATTTGAGCTGGTATGAGTTCTGATAAAACTATCTCGTTGACAACGAAGTTAACCAGATGACACATTGTGAATGCCATGCAAATGCAATCAGTAATTAATACAACTAAAAAAATGGGTGTAATCTATATAATTTCAAACTGTTATGTTAATTCTTCGTGTGCTGACGGAATAACAATACAATTCATCCCCTAACTCGCCTGTGGATGTCGTATAAGACGACTAAGGGATAAAATATGCATATAACATCTATGCAAGGGAGCGCCTCAGTACCACAGTTTTTACTTCGTTTACGTCGTTTTAACAAGTGTCCGGACTCCTCGGTCTGCCGTCTGCCGCTTCTTCGATGTTTGTGTTGGCGTCTCGGCGTCAGCATAGGCATCGGAGCGGTTGCCGACGCGCAGCCAGCAACCATTCGCAGTCGCACGGTACTGACCGTATCGATTCCTCGCCATGCGTCCTCGGAAGGGCTATCCCACCCGGGGTAGTCGCCGCACGAAGGAGCCATCTGCCGCCGGTTCACCACCAGCCACTACGGGAGCGCGCCTCACGGCGTCGCCCCTATCGCCGCCGCCGCAACCCTCAACGTCGCAGCAATCGCTGCAACTTGAGCCGCCGCAGCCCCAACGCGGGCCGCTACGCGCCCCACGTTTGGCGCCTTTTACTGCGGGTGTGAGCACGGGTAATCTTACCCTGTCGCCCCCCGCCCCCGCCGCCTTCACACCCCCGCCGCCTGCCGAAGAGGGTCACCGCCGCTTCCCTTTGGTGCGATCGTCATCGGCACGATCGATGATCATCCATCGCAGTCACGAGAATATCGCGACTGCCATCGCAGCCTCCACAAGCCCGCAGCCGCCGCCGCGAGCGCCGTTGAACTACGAGCGCAGCGACGACTCTTATTCGTCGTCTGACGCCACTCTGACGTCAGGCGAATCACAAGAAGAGTACACTCCTGTAAGGGAGACCAAGAAGAAGGTCCTGACGAAGACGATGAAGAAGACGTCACCCACGATGACCCCTGTCACCCCGATGCCCGACCCTCTTACGGGTGTTAGGCGTCGGCGCAGCCCGCAAGAGGACGACGACCCGGCGAAGCGTGTTTGCACTCCTGGGCCTGTCTCGCCGCCAACATACTCATGGAGGGTGAGCCCGCACAGCGCTCGCGCGCTTGTGAAAGCTTGCCCCCCGCCCGCCGCCGCGACGCCCGTGCCGCTGCCTGCGCCGCGTACACGTACGTACGCGAGCGCGGCCGCCGAACGTGTGTCGACTCCCACAATTGACGAGCCTATGCCGTCGACCAGCTTCCAGAGCAATCCTCAGCAGCCTACAACAACATCGAAGCCCAAATATCCCCCTATAGTGATTGAGGTCCTACCCAATTGGACTCATCACATGGCGGTGATTAAACAGAAGCTCGGACGAACGGCGAATGCTCGCCCGTTCGGTAAGGGCATTCGCTTCTCGCCTGCCGATGATGAAGAGTACCGCTTCTTACAGCGGTATTTTTCGGAACTAGAGAAGACGGAGAAGATCTCGTGGTTCTCTTATACGATGCCAGAGAAGAAAGCTTTCAAGGTCGCGATCAGAGGTCTTCTCCACGACTCTCCCTCTGATCTAATCATCCACGAACTGGGTCTGCTGGGCTTCACCGCAGACTATGTTCGTCCCATACGTGCCAGGGGTGGTCGCCCTGGCTGTATTCATTACGCATTGTTACAGCGCAGCCATAACATCTTAGAAGTATACAATGTGACGGAGCTGTTGGGCTTCACCGGTGTGGTGGTGCAGGGCTGGCGCAGCAAAGGGCGCCCTGCCCAATGTCACCGCTGCCAACTGTTTCGCCACAGCAGGCACAATTGCCACCGCCCGCTGGCGTGTGTGCGATGTGGTAGTACGCATCTCGCCAAAGACTGCAGCCGCCCCCGTGAGACGCCGGCGACGTGCGTCAACTGCGGAGGGCCTCACCCCGCTATCTATTCCGGTTGCCCCGTCTTACGACGTGAGGCCCGGAACCGCCAAGCGGGGACAGAAGCTCTCACTACGAGAAACAGGCGCTCCAAAGCGACCGAGCAGCCTACAGTGGCCGCCGACCCGCAGGCCTCCAGCCTGATGGCGCCGGCGAACGCACCCCCTCAACAGCCTCCTCTCTCAAAGAAGAAGAAAAAGAAGCGTGGGAAGAAAAAGAAAGCCGCCACTCAATCAACCGACGTCGCGACGCCCATAGTGAGCGTCGCGACGCCCATAGCAGCCGTCGCGACGCCTATAGCGCCGGTCACGACGACAGCGGCGCCGCCTACACAGTCGCTTCCCGAGCGCCCTCTGGCGTCAACTACAGCATCCAACTACGACATACACGCACCGATATCTACAGTGATGTTGGTGCTACAAAGCGTCCTTGAAGCACTCGACGCCGGCAAGCCCTACGAAGACATCGCAGAAGTCATCGCCAAGGGCTTGTCGGTCATTATGTCAAGAGCGAAGCCCTGCACATAAGACGATTAACCGCCGTGACGCAATCGCCCCGCTTAAACCAAACACCTCTGCATACTTTTATAAGTAAACAGTTGTTGTTGGTGTCCGCGGGGTGGCGACACCGGCGGCTTATATATATATTTTTTTTTTTTTATGGGACTAATCCCACCACACATTCCCACCATTGTAACTCCTGTAAGCCAGGATCCACAATGGTCTCCATAAATGACACCGAGGTTTGACCCTCAGGCAGTCCCGGGATATGATTTTAATTGTCTTGGGACCCGCAACAAATTTAATTAGAAAAGATTAAAGAGGAGGAGTTGGAAAGAGAGATTCCACTTCCCTCCCAGGCAAAGCGGGAGACAGGAAAACAAAATGACTAGTCAGCCAATAAGTAAACAGGAGTACAGCTACGATAGCGCAGCAGTACGGCACCACGGATACGGAAGAGCTTAACGGGGCCTATATGTGAGCGTTAAGATTGATTGCTACAGTAGGTATGGCAGAAACGCATGAACGCACGGAAATTTTCTCGAGTTGCTACAAGGTCCGTATAGTATACTACCCCACAGGTGACTTGCAAACTGTTTAACATAAGGTTACGCTCGTTTCGCCAGAGATCGCACTCCCAGAGAATGTGATGTGCTGATTGTTCATACTCGTGGTCAGATGTGGAACATTGACATAATGGTGATGGTACGAGTTTAAAAGAAAATAATTTACTTTTAAAGTTGCCATGGCCAGTTAAAAATTGGGCCACGAAGTGGTCAACCTCCAACCACACCTTCTCCAGGCGCTCCCGGATGCATGGAAAAAATAGATAAAGATGACGACCTTTCGATGATGAATCCCATCTTTCTTGCCATTCAGTTAAAAGTTCCTCATAAACAATGGATTGTGGTGCAAACAATCTAGCAATTTTATTTCGGTCGCGCGGTAGAAGGAAATCTGTATTCATAGTTTCCTTTGTGGTGTAATACATTGACGCTCGTCTCTGAATCTCCAAATCAACCGGAAGTACACCCGCGAGTACTGGTAAGGCCTCGGTACTAACCGTTCTATAGGCTTTACATAAGAATATTAGGGCCAATCGTTGGCTCTGTAGTAATTTAAGGCGAGCCGCCCCTATGGTGGCCCTATCGGCCCATACAGGTGCAGCGTAACAAATACACCCCAAATATGTGGCCATGTATATGGTTTTAAGTGTATTAAAACGAAGGCCCCAAGTAGATGTGGATATTCTAGTAAGCGCGTAGAAATTCCGTTTCGCTTTTTCGCCTACAGTTTTAATATGTTCAATAAATGAAAAATTTTTTTCTAAGACTAGGCCGAGATAGCAAACTGATTCTTTCTTTTTGACAGTCATATTATTGAATTTTATACGCGGCGCTGATTGTAAATGTCCTTTTAATAAAAGATGATATGTTTTTTGTGGTGCGAAGGCAAGCCGGTTTCGTGTACCCCAATCGAATATATCATTGAGGCATGTTTCCGCTAATTTCTCTAAACCATCCCTTGTGTTCGATTGTATAAGTAAAAGTCCGTCGTCTGCATAGCCGATCAGTAGACAGTTTTATATATATACAAGATTTCTTTCAATCAACGCGGGACGGTGTTCGACGGGTTAGCCACCCCAGGGTCGCTGGTCGTTCGGAGCGGGGCCTCCTCCGGGGTAACCGGGGGTCTCACCCTGCTCGTCCTGACCGCCCCTGCGGTGTGAAAATCGTTCACCGTCCCCTGATGTCACTTCCTACGGTCATCGCACCATTATTGAAGACGAGAATGATTCGTCAACCCGAAGACGCATGTCATGTTTGGCATTGCAGGAGCAGCCGTGGTCAGGGGCCCACGCCCGATACCACCACCGTCAATCTCGGGCTACAATAGAAGTTTCGACTCGCCCTCGAGATACGAGACGAAGGCCGTACAGGCTACAGATCTATGCAAGAAAAGAAAAACTCGAAATAAAATCCTATACCAGCACGTCTGACCAGCGTGATATAGGTCAATTTCCCCCTCATAGTGAAGCAGGCCTGAACCCTACATTGGGACGTCTCTGGGCTAATATAATGAAATAATGTTATGCTTTTCCGTGTGGTGACGGAGTAAGAATACAATTCACCACTCCCTATCTTGCCCGTGGATATCGTATAAGACGACTATGGGATATAATATGCACATAATATCTCTACAAGAGACGGAAAACTCGATATGAAACCCTATACCAACATGTCTGACCTGCATGGTATAGTAGGTCAAATTCCCTCCAATTGTGGAGGAGGTCCGAGCCCAACAGTGGGACCTATGTGGGCTGCGATGATGATGATGATGATGAATGTTATGCTTTCAATATACCACTAATTGTACTATCTGATTACAAAACAAGAAATAATACCCGTTTTCATCAGCAACACTTAACTTCTAGATAACTCCCTAACATAAAATGAATTTATGTTCCGCGTCATTTATACTGAAAGTGTTACTTAAAATTTAGGTGCAATTGGTTAAAATGGACATAAGTCTTCTTCAGCACATATCATTTGGTGGTTACAGGGTTCGACTTCAAGTTTTCTTTCTCTTCCAGTGATATTATTTCCTTAGGTTCTTCAATCATTTAAGAAGCCATGGAGTTGAATACTTCATCATAACGACATCAGACGGATAGCACGTTTATAGATATTTAAAATATTTTTAATACTTTTCTCCTTCAAACGCCTGTTCAATATTAAAACCAATCTTGAGGCCTAAGTTAATTATTCTATATCGTAAAGGCGCCGCTGTTCCTTTGCCGTTTAACAACGAAGTACATATAGAAAAACTAGCAGCGCCCTGCGGTTTCACCCGCAGTTTCTCTTCCCGTGGGCATATCGAGATAAATTATAGCCTATGTGTTATTCTGATATGTAAGCTATATTATTGTGAAGTTTCATCAAAATCCATTCAGTAGTTTTTGCGTGAAAGAGCAACAAACATCTTCACATCTTCACATCCTCACATATTCACAAACTTTCGCGTTTATAATATTAGTACGATACAAGGAGGCTGGTATGGTACTTTTTAGATTATAGAGTTCAAAGAGTTGACAACAGATGGCGCTGTTTCAATAATTTTAATCTTCATTATACTCTATACATTATACTATACTTTATAAAATCGAGTTTAGTATAATTATCACTAATATCTCTGATTTCTTTTACGACCCTTCTGAAACCCACAATTGATACGAAAATGCACACCTCCTACTAGTGTACTCCTGGTAGCATGTCACTTCACTACGTAACCTCTCTTGTCATCTTACCTCTCACTTTATTCCCGCTCTCTCTCGCTTTAAAGTATATTTATACTATGTATATACCTAAAAGCGAGCGTGCTATCATTCCACGCTGCACTAAATATCAAACTAGTCAAAAGATTGAGTTCATTTGAATTCAGTCGAACGAGACTCGCTCAATAGTAACGTTTGAGGAGCGCCAAGCAAGAATATAGCGTGTGTAGATACCAGGATAACATAAACATGATAGAAATTGGGCCATGAAGTTAAATCGCTTATGCCGTTTTATGACTAGGCGATATGTGCGACTAGTTGCGGAATTCGGACAATTTCTGTTATGGATAGCAGTGACAGTTTTGTACATGTTTTCATAATAAAATTTGAGATTCCCAAAGTCGATGAAATAATAATGCTATTTTAATAAATTTTACTCATAATGTCAAAAACAAGGCCATAGGCAAGTGCAATTTTATATTTTTTTAATATTAACCACTACACTATAGATAAATCTATTGACTACTCCTTAACATCACAGATTAAGGCACAAATTAAAGATACAAAATATATAAAATGGAGCTGTTGAAACGAGACCCCTGGTATATTCCGGGTTAAAAGCCCTTAGCGCTCATCCACAGTCCGGGTTTATGAGTGAAAGGATCGTTTACTATTACAAAATAAATAGGGCCATTATTAAAAATAAAATATTCAGACATTGGTTTCTTTAACACGATTATATTGACTTGGCTTTGCCGTGTGGTGAGGGAGTAAGAATACATTTCAACATTCACCACCCCCATCTTGCCCACGGGTGTCGTAAAAAACGACTAAGGGATTAAGAAGAAAAACGAAAAAGGAAAGGAGAAGGAAAACTTGAAATGAAACCCTATATCAACAGGTCTGACCAGCGTGGTATATTAAGTCAATTTGCCTCCTATTATGGAGGAGGCTCAAGCCCAACAATACGACGTATATGAACTGAAATTAATAATCGATGAGTGATTGACTTGGCTTTTATGTATGTAACGGAATGTTTGAACGTGATTTTCCCTCCCTTCTAAATGTCGGATTTAAATGAAACTACTTTACGGATTTAATCGTGTATCTATTTGATTTTTCATTACCCAACGTTTCGAACACTTTGCAGTCATGAACGCTGCAAAGTGTTCGAAACGTCGGGTAATCAAAAATCAAATACAAACGCGATAAAATCCGTGAAGTAGTTTTATTTAAAATGAATACTCGCGTAAACATCAGACATCATTATGTCGGATTTATTTAAAACTTAGCACAATTGTCACTGAGCAATAATTTGAATCATCATCATTTCAGCTCAATACGTCCCACGGTTTGGCTTGAGCCTCTTCCACAAGAGGGCAGAAATTGACCTACTCTAACACGCTAGTCAGACGGGTTGATATAGGGTTTTATTACGAGTTTTCCTTCCCTAACATAGATGTTATATGCATAATTAATCCCTTAGTCGTCTTTTACGACACCCACGGGTAAGACAGCAGGTGGTGAATTGTATTCTTACTCCATCACCACTCGGAAATCATTTGAATAGGTTTACCCCATTGTCATCGTAAAATTATTGATTTTTTGATATCCGTAACCATTTTAGCCCACATAAGTCCCATTGTTGGGTTCGGTCTGCCGCCGAAATGGGAGGGAAATTGTCCTACAATACTGCGCTGGGTAGACATGTTGGCATAGGTTCTTATGTCCAGTTTTCCTTCTCTTTCATAGATGTTGTCTGCATCATATCCTTTAGTTATTTTTTTACGACGCCCACGGGCAAGAGAGGAAGGTGGAAATGAGATTTGGATTCGATACATGACGATATCCCTATTTTTTGCATCGTTAAAGTTTAAATAGATTATCTAGTTTGATCTTGATGTGAAACATCTATAAATGAAGGTAAACGTAATCATTGGCATAGCGTAAACAGGTCGTGGCATAAAGTTAGGCGTGCCGTGGCGAGGCCTCGCCACGCTCTATGATAGGAAGTATAGTTTCGGCCAATTGTCACAGTAATATCGTCAGAGTCATCATATTATAACTATTATATTATTACAGAAATCACTGATGAAAAGAATTGAGGTGTCACGATTTGCAATATTTTATATTTTTTAATTCTTGTATTTAGTGAAAATAAATGTTTATTGTATAAAAATCATATTTTTCTGGACAAAATCCTAATATTTTATAAATGCCATATTAGTTCCTGGCGTAATCTGTTCTTTTAAGCTTATATACTTGTACAAAATAATTTCGATGCAACGGCTCACTTTTTTTACTTATACTATACTATGTTTCTTCTTGTCCAATATTTCGCAGTGTCTGAAAACAAAGGTTTATAACCAGTGTGTGTTACCAGCGATGACATACGACACTGAAATGTGGTCTCTAAATGTAGGCCTGCATAAAAAGGCTCGGTCAGGTTTTAGTTCCAAATCATTAGGGGACTTGGGCTTAAATGCTCCTCTGACATATTCAGAGACCTTTATTAGCCAGACTAATTTATAGCAAGAGAAGTTAATTGATAAGGAAGAAAAAAGTAGGATGATGTGTTAAAATAGTTAGTAGTAATGTAGTAGTAAGTAATAAGAATGAGAGTAGGAGTGTGGTGAAGTAGTAGGTAAGTAATAAGAATGAGAGTAGGAGTGTGGTGAAGTAGTAGGTAAGTAATAAGAATGAGAGTAGGAGTGTGGCGAAGTAGTAGGTAAGTAATAAGAATGAGAGTAGGAGTGTGGTGAAGTAGTAGGTAAGTAATAAGAATGAGAGTAGGAGTGTGGCGAAGTAGTAGGTAAGTAATAAGAATGAGAGTAGGAGTGTGGCGAAGTAGTAGGTAAGTAATAAGAATGAGAGTAGGAGTGTGGTGAAGTAGTAGGTAAGTAATAAGAATGAGAGTAGGAGTGTGGTGAAGTAGTAGGTAAGTAATAAGAATGAGAGTAGGAGTGTGGTGAAGTAGTAGGTAAGTAATAAGAATGAGAGTAGGAGTGTGGTGAAGTAGTAGGTAAGTAATAAGAATGAGAGTAGGAGTGTGGTGAAGTAGTAGGTAAGTAATAAGAATGAGAGTAGGAGTGTGGTGAAGTAGTAGGTAAGTAATAAGAATGAGAGTAGGAGTGTGGTGAAGTAGTAGGTAAGTAATAAGAATGAGAGTAGGAGTGTGGCGAAGTAGTAGGTAAGTAATAAGAATGAGAGTAGGAGTGTGGCGAAGTAGTAGGTAAGTAATAAGAATGAGAGTAGGAGTGTGGTGAAGTAGTAGGTAAGTAATAAGAATGAGAGTAGGAGTGTGGTGAAGTAGTAGGTAAGTAATAAGAATGAGAGTAGGAGTGTGGTGAAGTAGTAGGTAAGTAATAAGAATGAGAGTAGGAGTGTGGTGAATATTGGGATAGTAAAGAAATAGACAATGATGTTTTTTATTATTCAGTGATTAGATGAAGCACATGTACATATGCAAATGTCAATGATTTATGCATATATCAGTAAATATGCTGATGATGAATTATAAGTGAAGAGTTAAAATTATAATAGTTATTTAGGTAACTTATAGGAATTATAGTAATAAGAGTTAGAATATGTACATTTTTTTTTTATTATTTTTTTTTATTTTCTTTATTTTTTTTTGTTTTTGTATTTTTTTTTTGTTTAATTTTGTTTATATATATAGATATATATATATATATATATATAGGTAAGGTTAATTTATAACATTAGGTATATGGAAATGAGTTAATTACAATGACATATAAAATTAAAAATAGTGACCATTTAACCTAACCCTATATCTACACTAATATTATAAAGAGGAAAACTTTGTTTGTATGTTTGTTTGGTTGTAATGAATAGGCTCAAAAACTACTGGACCGTTTTTAAAAATTCTTTCACCATTCGAAAGCTACATTATCCAATAGTAACATAGGCTAAATTTTATTGTGGAAAAATATAGGGTTCCGTAAAATATTTGGGTTTTTCGAACATAAGGTGTAAAAAATCAACCAGAAAAGTTACTTATTTTGCGTACGCCGCCTAAACTATAAAAGATAGAACCACAAAATGTTCTAATTAATTGTAGATCTTATATCTACAAAAAAGTCCGCGACACACTATACCTATCTATGTCGAGTGAGGCACAACAATTGCACGACACATATGCCTAAAATACAGATTAAAAAAATTTTGTCGGTCTGTTTGTTCCGGGTAATCTTCAAAACGGCTGGTCAGATTTCAAACATTCTTTCAGCAATGGAAAACTAGAATATCAGGGAGTAAATTAGGCTATATTTTATCCCGGTAACGGATTCCCGGAACGGATGGATTGCCCACGGGAACGGGTACTACGCGGGTAAAACGACTAAACCCGAAGCGAAGTGAGGGCGGGTTGCTAGTACCTTATATGTACAGCAGTATAGGTTGACAGTACAATTAATTCAGATAGGAGGTAGGACAAATTAAATATAAAACTATAATTGGGATTTAAATAAGTTAAATTAATTCATTATAATACAATAGTATGTCTATGACAATACAGTATAAAAGTAGTAATTGACAGTTATATATAAAAGGTTACATTTAGTATTACTTGTGAATTAAGTAGAGAATTAATTGTATGTAAGATAATTCAGTAATGTAATACTGCAAGATAGTTATATATAAGATAATAATTTTTGATTACTAGCACCATCTATACTAATTATATTTTACTATGCATAATTTTGCAAAAGGTTCAGTCGCTCAATGTGCTATGGACAGGCCTATGCTGGATATTTCTCTATGTGATATAATCCAGAATACGGATATACGTAGAAGAACGGGTGTAGACGAAATAGCCCAGAGAATTAGCACTTTTGGCACTGAGCAGACCACATCGCGCGTCGGAGAAGTAAGGTTTTCGAGTGGCGACCATGAATCGGACGACGCGGCGTAGGACAAATCCCTACTACCTAACCAAATTTTTTCGTCGATCTAGTGCATGTCGCAGTTAGGTTGCCCCCTTTTCTTGTGTAAATAAAGTACAGTTTCTTACTATCCTTACTAATATTATAAATGCGAAAGTCTATTTGTTTGTTTGTTATGCTTTCACGCTTAAATTAATGAACCGATTTCAAAAATTCTTTCACCAATAGGAAGCTATAATATCATAGGCTATATTTTATACCGGTGTTCCAACGGGAACGGGAACTACGCGGGTAAGGCGATTGAAACCGAAGCGAAGAGGGCAAGTTGCTAGTTGTTGATAAATAAAACATTCTTTCCAAATAAATTGTTTACTGCATTATTTTGCTATAAAACATAACATTTAGTAAATTTTAATAAATGATTATTTTGGAAGTGAGTGAGATGCAGTTATCTTTGTACTCTATATATATTTCTAGGTAAATACTTTCCGTATGGTGATAAAGTCAGAATTCAGTTCACCAGAATCTCTCTTACCCGAAGTTGTCGTAAAAGACGACTAAGGGATATAATATGCAGATAGTATCTATGCAAGAGAAGAAAAAACTCTACATAAAACCTTACCCCAACACTGGTCAAGTCACCTTTTCATTGTGGAGGAGGCCCGAACCCAACAGTGTGAATATGACCTTACATGAATATGATGGAATATAATATAATGTAGAATTAGTTTTTTATCAGATTCAAAGACTATTTGTTTCCTTTTAATCTAAATCCTAGAGAAATTAACTCATGCGAAATAAAGTATTTTCACGTACTTTATTGTTCACATAAAATATAGCCTTTTAACCTTTAGCTTTAGCGTACAATTATTATGATAGGAGGGTACTCCTCAAGGGGAATGTCGGGCCGACCACCGGTGGTCGGTCCAACGACGAAGGCTACGTGTCACGGGTGGGTTACGGGTGTGCGTGCTTACGCCCCTCTGTCGCCCCGGTCGGAGTGGTGCGATGGGTGCGCCGACGGTAACCCACCCCAAAAAAAAGCGTACAATTATTAAAAAATAACTTATGATCCTTTATAACAAAATACGGGTGGCTACTATACTCGTTCCAACCATTTATTTTACTTTTGGCAGGTCGAATTCTGATCAATTAGTGTTGTACCAATGTATTACGGATACTATGTTTTGTAATAATCGATTTTAGTCAGGAAGAACTTTTAATCGATTTAACACGGATATTTTATTTTTGCTTAAATACATATTTCATATTATTTAAAAACTTCACTTCTGTAAATATATTTGTTATTTGGGCACATAAATTTTTGCATACCCACTAATTCAGTCCTCCCAAAATATTTTACTTTGTACTTTGCAAAATAAAAAATAACTACTTTATGAAGCATTTTTCCATTAAGCGGGGTCCGCTGCTCCAAACTTTACTTAGAGACAATGGCGCCCTCGTCTGCGGTAGTAAATCACTAATTTTCTCATCCAGCCTACCCCTTTTTTTTAAAGCCGAATTGCCAACACTGAACGGCGCGCCGGCGACGCCATTTTGTTGTGTTGTCTGTCACTCGCAACAAGACTCCCGTGCTAGTCACATTTCTGTTCGCTGAGTGCTCTTTCATATTTTTCATACGCTGTGTTGAGTATTTATATTCCACCGTATTGATTTCATTGTTCTTACTTTGATTGAGTTGAGCGTATCGTTCCTCCCAGTAAGATTTTACTTGCGAAATGCCGAAAGGTATGGTGCTTAAAGGACAATCCAGAGAGTTAGTGCTGCGGCTTCGTGAATTTTTTGAAAAGGAAAGCCGCAATGGCGGATTCCTTATACCAGTAACCCAAGTTAGAGACCGTGTTGCAGCAGCATTAGGTATTAGTGCTCCAACGGTGGCGAAAATCACTAAAGAAGCCTATGGTAGTAGTGGTATTGAACAGAACAAGCTATCTACGCCTAAGAAAAAACGTCAGCCCCGTAAAGTGACAGCAATTGACAGTTTTGATACTGATGCTATTCGTCGTCATATATACAATTATTACACAACCAAAGAGATTCCTACTTTGAAAAAATTAGTAGCGTCTCTACGAAATTGTGGCTTGTTTCGTGGTCAAAAATCTTCTTTGTCAAAGGTGCTGCACCAAATCGGGTTCTTGTATAAGAAATCCGACAAAAGAAAAATTTTAATGGAACGTCGTGATATAGCCTTGTCTCGCTGTGAATTTTTAAGACAAGCGAAGAAAATAGAAGACTGGTCGAATGTCGTTTTCACAGATGAAACTTGGCTCAATGCCAATCATTCCATACCAAAAGGTTGGACTGACGATACTGCTGCTTCTACTTCTGCAGTGCCAATGGGGAAAGGTGAACGCCTCATCATTTGCCATGCGGGAACTACAAAGGGATTTGTACCAGACGCTCTGTTAGCGTTCAAATAAAAAAAAAACAGGAGACTATCATGAGGAGATGAATGCGGACGTGTATGAAAAGTGGTTCAGAGAAATGCTTACATCACTTGAAGAGCCATCAACAATATTTATTGATAATGCACCCTATCACTCTCGCCAAATTAATAAAATGCCAACACAGGCCAACAAAAAACACGAGATTATAAACTGGCTTCGTGATAATGGGGAAGATGTGGACGAATCCCTACTAAAAGTAGAATTACTTAAAATATTAAAAAGTAAAAAGCAGCCAAAACGATATGTCATCGACGAAATGGCAGCAGAATATGGGCATGTTGTAATCAGAATTCCTCCGTACCACTGTCAATATAATCCAATTGAAATGATCTGGGCACAAGTCAAAGGACACTCCGCAAGAAACAATACAACTCCTCCTTTCACAGCAAATAAAATGCTTGAACTTTTAAAAAACGCATGTGCTAGTGTGACGCTTGAAAACTGGGCGAGTGTCGTCAACAAGACAAAAAATATAATATTCTCTGATTGGGATCGGGAAATTGAATTTGACAACATACCTACACAAGAGTTAATAATAAACACTGCAGATGATTCAAGCGACGATTCGAGTTCGTATGAAGAATCCGACGATTCGTTATAATAAAATAATATTAAAATATTTTGGTTGTTTTATTTCATGTTATAGGTATGATGAGAAGATTTTTATATCTCCCTGATACAATTTTAACGTGTTGTCTATTACAACAATTCAAAACTCAGTTGTCAGCTGACTTAACTGCAAATAAGTGTAATCGATTATTTGCGATTCATTAGTTTGCACCGAATACTTTTGATCCTGTCACTAGATGCGATAGAACGTAACTTTTTTTATAACGGAAATGAATTATCACTTAAATTTTATGAATAGAGCTATTTACGGCATATTAATGTATTTAGTGGGTATTAATTAAGATATATAAATATTATTGCATGCTGTGACTGCACAGATGGCGTAGTGGTTAATGCTAGTGACCTACAGCGCCAGTGTCGGGGGTTCGAATCCCACGCAGGACAACACTTTGTGCGATCCACAAATTGTTGTTCTGAGTCTGGATGTAATTTGTGTCCGTTAATTATATGTGTATGTATTTCTCGCGGAAACGCAATGAGTTTCAAAAATTAAAAAAACTGTACGAATGGCGGCGATGTGGTTCGCGACACGTCACGTCTCGTTTCCGTCGGGGGCGAAAAGTGGCCCACAGAGAACCGCTCTGCTACGCTGAATATGTCAAAGATCGTAGCAGGTGGAGGGCAGTGGACTCTGCCTACCCCTATGGGAAAAAGGCGTGAATATATAAAAAAAAAAAAAAAAAATATAAATATTATTGGGCAGTTTATATATTTCTCTGTTCACTCGTTTCAAAGTTAATAATTGCGTATAATGAAACAGTTACGTCCTAAAGCATGTGTCAAAAGTAAAATAAATGGTTGGAACGAATATAGTATTACAGTACAGCTCGCCGCGAACTAGGGGGACGCTCGGCAGAATCGTCAAGGCCAATATATAGCATTTATTCCCACTGTTTTGTATTATTATTTTATATCTGTGTAGTGATGGCGTAAGAATACAATTTACAACAAGTTCCTTCCTTTTGTTGAGATAGCTGAAGCAATGGGGCGTATTATAAGTTGAAATAATGAAATATTTTAACTAATATATTTCGCATAATATACCTACCTACCCTTGGCCTTTTCTGTCTCTCCGGAAGGTAATAGCTTTACATATGATAACGATGATTGTTCTAATACACACAAATATGTAATTTCACATCGCCTGTGAGACTCTGTTTGCCTGGTATCGGTAGCTCTAATAGACCACTACTGTGACGGGGTCAATAGAAGCTGCACGTTAACAGTTGCGTCTCCTTGCTTACACTGACCGACTTACACTGACTTACCAGCATATAAGTTACACTGCGAATCGTTACTATGTACGCGTCATATATCAAAAGATGCTATTACATCGCTGAGACTTTATACGCTCCTAGTATCATGCGCCGCCTGTGGACGTTGTGACGCGAATATGGACGCAATGTTGATGAGAGTGACGACTCAATCTGTCACCTGTCATTTATGTATTCCTAGTACCAAGAAACATTTGCAGAGAGTTTATTTTATATTAAGAAAAAAAAAGAATAAGGTGTGGTTCTTTTTTATGAAACTACTATGCAAATAATACAACTTTTATTTTATCGGATCGTAAGCATTTTTAACTGATAGTTTTTGGCTACTTATTCAAATTAGGGTATTGAAACCGCATTTTTAATCTTAATAATTGGAAAATGTGAATGATAATGGCTTCAATTCGGGTCATTGGTCATATGGGTTGGCACAGGATTTCGAGTTTTCTTTCTCAATAGCCAGAAAGGAAATGTGGTGCATTTTATTCTTACTCCGTTACCACGGAAAATTGTTTTAATATTTTTTATTTTTCCTGCAAGATATGATTTGATAACTTTCCTATTTAGGCTGACCACCAAAATACTCTCGGTATTCCTGTCTTTGGTAGGTAATTGTTTAATTTACCACAAGAAAAGGAAAACTTGAATTAAAACCCTTTACCTACACGTCTGACCAACGTGGTATTAGGTCTATCTCCCTCCCATAGAGGTCCGAGCCCAACATTGGGAGGTAAATGGCCTGAGATAAATAAAGATTATAAATACAATAAAATTCTAATATACAAAGTTGTTCACAGCGACACCAAAAGATGGCGCCATTTTAAAATATGTTAAACAGTGAAATTTGAGCTGATGAAATGAGTTCTGATAAAACTATCTCTCTGACAACGAACTTAACCACGTGGCACATTATGAAGGCCACACAAATGAAATGAGAAATGAACGCAAGAAAAAAAATATGTAAATAATCATGAACTAAATAGACATTATTACATATACCACTAGTTCTACTATTAGATTATAAATAAATATGTAATACCCGTTTTTATCAACAACACGTAACTCCTAGATATAACACATAATATAATAATAATGTGTACCGTTGGTTAAAATAGGCATATATCTTATCAGGACATAATCATTTGGTAATGCTTAGTTTTGTTTCCAGTTTACCTTCTTTTTCAATTACATATTATATCATTTACAGCATCTACGATGAATACCTTATGGCGGTTCTGCAGCGCCAATTTTCTAACAAAACATGTTAATAAAACCGCTAGACTGCTGCGCCTATGTTGTTATTGTTTTTGTTTCGTTTCCAAAATGAGCAAACACGAAAACACGGCGCAGCGGACCCGGCTTTATACACCATCCGCGTCACCAGACAGAGGCCATATCAATAGATATTTAAATTTTTTGACGTGACAACGTCTTATAAATTGGTTTGCCGGGTGACACTTCAAGAAACTGCGTTACGCTCCGCTCACGTTATGCGCTCACAATGAGAGCGAGTGAGAGGCACGCGTCCCTTCCACTCGGGCATGGTTAGCCCGCCTAAGAGCGAGAGAGACAGACATAAAAAGTGTAAAGAGTAGAAATGAAATAGATTCTTTGTATAAATTAATGTTTTAAATATAATTCTTTGTATAAATAAATGTTTTAAATTGTTACTATTATTTCATCCTTCTTCCTACTATACGAATGAATATTCACATTAAAATTATTTTACCACTCAAAGTCGTTGTCACGTAAAACTTTCGCCCGTATACCGACTTTACAGGCAACCAATTTTTGAATTATTTTAATAGTATTTTTACTTAAACGCCTAGTTGAATATTAAAACTAGTAACTTTCAAAAATAAAATCGTATTTTAAGTGAAAACTTTCTTTTTTTTATGTGTTAGCCGTAGACGGCTTAAACCGTAGATTGTGGATGAGCAGTGAGGGCAGAGGACACTGAACCGGCAAGCTTTACACGACAAGGGCTCCCCCTGTGGGAGACGAATCACAGCTTGGGGTGTCGCTGATGGAATATTGTTTCCACCAGACCCGGCATGTAAGTCAAGTGATGCAGTCCGCGGCAGTACCCGGTAGATGGCAAGAAGTTAGGCCTATGATGAACTTAAAGACACAAGCTTACCAACATTTCGGGTATAAAGCCTATAAATAAAAACAAAAGTCTTTAGTGATAATAATCCCTCGCCATTGGGCCGATTACCTGTACCGAGCTCCCTGTCCATAGCCGGCCCGGCAAGTATAGTAAACCTGAACTGAAGAACAGTTGGTTTCTTACATAGAATTGTTAGGAATTGGACCAGTTGTCAAGAGATGGCGTTGTTTAAAACATTAATCTTATATAATAATCCTATTATCCTATATTTTTCACTATTGACAGCTATATTTTAGATAAGGAATTTTAAATTGGATTACATGTTGAATAACATAGTGCTTTGAATGTTACCTAAAACTTTAGTGCCGTTGATTAAAACGTGCAGGATGCTGAATTATAAATAATCATGCCAACAATATTATTTTTTTATCTATATTGAAGAAATCAAAAACCTTGATTATATTTTCTTTGGATACTGGGCGAAAATTTATATTTTCATGTCACTAACAATAAATAAAAGTTTTAATCAAAACGTCAAATTCCAGTAAAAAATTCTTCAATACTTGGGGCATAAAAGTAAAACACGTCATTCATTGATTACACGTCATTCGTATTGCTATAAACGATACGATTACTAGGCGAACATAAAGTAAAAAGAATTATTCAGCTACTACAACAATTTCTACTGTGGTTTCATATTCTTTGGTAATTTCGTAGTCTATAAAAGATTGCACAAATGGCGCAGCCATTGCCAGGAATTTTACAATGAAGCTAGTTAGATGTAACGTAGGTTCAATTCCCAAACAGATTAATTCTTCGGTGGATAAAAAAAAAACGAAAACAGTAATTCTATGATAGGTTCCATTCCCCAACAATATAATTCTTGATTTACAACTGAATGTTCTAGATTGGAGAACAATAATTAGTATCCTTTGGTTGTTATTAAAAAGATAAAGAATATGTCGTAAAGGCACATAAAAATGAAACTTTTGTATTACAGGGAACCATTTTAATAATTCATTAGTCACTTCTAGAAATCGATCGGTTTGGTATTTATTTACGTTTAGGGGTGGTTATAAACGAATCGCTGCTAATTTTCTTTAGTGAAGTAGGCATATTATCGTCGTATGAGAATCAGAATACATTTCAGTAGTAATGTTTAAGCTACTATACGAGTGCGCCAGGGTTAAAAAATGTAATGCTGTCCTTGTGTTTACCGGTGAGGAAATGAGGTCCCCGCACTGTCACAATTGACAGATTTTATGCGAAAGCGAGACGGCTACTGTATAATTCTTAAGTTCACTAAATATGTATAAGTACATGTTGATACAGCTATCTACAATAGGCGTGACGAAAGATTTTGAAATCCTTTTCCGTAATGTGGGCACACACTTACTATTTACGATAAAACCTATATTTCGATAATAAATTTATGTTTAAAGAAGTTTAAAACAATTTTTCCAATATTTTTTAAATATAGCGCGAAAACAGCTCGCCGGTGTCATGGCGTCGGCTGTTACGTCACGTTAAGGTAACCACGTCCTTGTGTCTATGTGTAGCGAAGAAAGTAAGCAAAACATTAAATTAATTCTTGTGATAAAAATGAATTCCAAAGTTTATAAGTGGTGTGCAGTACCTCAGTGCAAAAATACATCAATAAAACCCCCAACAAAGTATTTTTACATGTTCCTAATAAGAAAATAATAAGAGTTAAGTGGTTAAAGCTCGCAAAGCTGTGAGGGAGCTAACCTCAAGAATAAACAATGACAAGTTTAATGTAAAAATAAGCTATGAAATTAAATAAACTCACATCAGTTCAAAACGAGTTAGATTATATCTAAGTTGGTACTAGAGATTAGGTTACTAGAAACATGGTAGTAAAGATAAACAAAAATTTACTTACAAAGAAGTTTTTACGTTTTTAAACTCAGGCGAGCAAAATTCTTTATTTGTAGCGAGGAAATCACCCAACATCAATACATCAATTCTTTTTTTTTTTTGGGTGGGCTGCGGTCGGCGCGCCTCCGCACCACTCCGTCCGGGGCGACAGAGGGGCTTAAGCACGCAACACCCGCAACCCACCCGAACACCACGTCGCCTTCGTCGTTGGGCCGACCACTGGAGCAGGGTTACTTATCATCAGTGGTCGGCGGAATACCCCCCTACCCGGGGCACCCTCCCATCGACCGATATCCCCCCCTCGGGGAGGACGTCGGTCTTTCCTCACGCGGTCGGCCTCTCGGCGGCTGACGGACTAATCCCCGGTCACGTCATCCCAGTCACGCAGGTAATCCCGCCTGCGCCGCCCCAGTCGCTGGCAGCGGGTCGCATCATCGAGGCTGTGCTCCTCGCGCTCGCGACCCGCCGCCTCCTTCTGCGAGATAACTGCCTCGCAGAAGGCTGCGACCGCGTCCCAATTCCTGATGCTGCCGAGCATCTCCCTAGCGATGGTCGGCAGCGTCAGGTCGGCACCGATGATTGCGACGAGTTCACGACGCGGCTCTGCCCAAGCGGCACAGACCTCGAGCGTATGCTGCGCCGTGTCCTCGTTGCAATCGCAGTGGTGGCAGGATGGAGTTCTCTCCCTCCTAGCGACCCTGTACAGGTACTTGCCGAAGCATCCATGCCCCGTCAAGACCTGTACGAATCGGAAGGAGAGCACCCCGTGCCGCCTTACCAACCACTGCATTAGCACCGGCCGGAAGGCCTCCACGGAACAAACACCGTATCGAGGCCTCTCCAGCCGGTCTGCCCAACGGGCGATGACGGCTCGGCGGGTGTCGACGCGCTAGGCGGTGAGCTCCCTCAGGGAAACAACACCGCCCCCCGCGCACCCCCGACACCCGCCAATACAAGTCGGCGAGCATTTCCGCCTCCAGGTCCCACGGGGGAGTCCCGGCCAACAAGCACGCCGCCTCCGTCGCCACCGTGCGGTACCCGCGGATGATACTGACCGCCATGACCTTTTGTTGACGCCACAGGAGGGCCCTAAGTCGGGCGGTCATGGATCCCGGCCACACCGGTGCGCCGTAGAGGGCCATCGACCGGATGACCCCCGCGTACAGCCGTCGACATGCCGCGCTCGGTCCGCCTACATTCGGCATCAGCCATTGTAGGGCGGACGCCACGCCGACGAGCCGCAGGACGAGCCTGCGGAAATGCTCCCGAAACCACCATCGCCCGTCGAGCACCAGGCCCAAGTACTTCATATGGGCCTGGATGCTGATCCCAACCGAATTGACGGTGATCGAGACGCTGATGGGAGGGTCCATACGGGGCCCATGGAACAAGAGGGCCTCCGTCTTGTCCAGGGCCACCCTCAACCCCAGCGCCTCGATCCGCCTGATGACCTCTTCGATGCCTGAGGTCTCCAGGTTTACCGCCTCTTGTAGCGTCCCACCGCGGGCTGTGATGAGCGTGTCGCCGGTGTAACAAATCACGCCCAGCCCGGGTGGGAGGCTCCCCTGCAACGCCCAGTCGTAGCCGATATTCCACAGGGTGGATCCGAGGACCTACCCCTGTGGAACACCGCACGTCATGGGCGTTCGCACAACGTCCCCTACTCGGTTGGCGTAGAGGACGCTGCGCCCCTCCAAATAGTCTGCCACCAGCCGACAATACATCAATCCTGGGCAAATTTGAGCTGTTTGCTTTAACAAAGCTTGGTTCCATTGTAATAATCGAGTGGAGTCGGTAAATCACACGTAAACAAATAAAAAATCAATCCAAATGCGTAATCAGTAGTACTGAGAACAACAAACAGAGTAGTTTACCTTAACGTGACGTAATACACTGTGATTGGTGTTTCAGCCAAAATGGCCGAATGCAGTATTTTAATGATTTAATTTATTGAAAATCTTAATAATCTCAATTATTTAGATAAATCTAAAGTAGCGTATTAAATTTTTTTGATATGTATTTTCCCTTAAAATCATTAATGCATCGATTCTTTTATACTGTCGTCATGCCTATTGCCATATATTCCAACACAAAGCCGTATGACGAAGATTTCACTTTTGTAGTGTGATCGACAAAAATGTTTAATTTTTGTTTTTGACGTGGCAACGTCTAATAAATCGATGAACGCTGGCTGCATGCACGTAAAAGTGTCCCGTCACGCTCATTGTCCCGTTACCCTGATTCAATTTTATTCATAAAAGTATGCAGCAGTCATTTCATCAATGTTTTGTTATGACGTTGTCACGTTAAACTATCGTCCGTAAACCGAATTTACAGACAACCATGTTTTTTTGACGTGACAACGTCTAATAAATCGATGAACGCTGGCTGCATGCACGAAAAAGAGTCCCGTTACGCTCATTGTCCCGTTACGCTGATTCAATTTTATTCATAAAAGTATGCAGTCATTTCATCAATGTTTTGTTATGACGTTGATTTAAATATTAATTTAAAACGTACAATGAAATTTAAATTTCTCATAAAAGCTATTGAAAACTAACGCTTTTTTTAGCGAGTTGCTATAAATTTTCTCCATTAAAGACAACGTTGGTTAAACGGGCTAGAGTTTTATTTGCAGATGTTGTCTCTTGTATTGATGTTATCTGATAATTCTAGCGATTCGACTTGTTCACACTCGTGGACAACAAAGACTTTATATTTTTATCATATTACTACATGAAAATAATAAAATTATTCCTCGTCATAATAATAATTTTAAAGTCAATAGGTATAAAATGTTTTTCTGTTTTTTTTTCTGTCATAAACAGCAATTACCTCACTGCAAATCGCCGTCCCCGACGAACAAAATCGTAATAGGAAAATGACAATTTTACAGGAGCAAATAAAAACTGAATATCTTGAAAACTATCAAGACTAAAAAGAAGATTCTTTTATCAAAAATAGGGAATATTTTTTTGCACTAGATTTTTACTAAATTTTTAGTATAAACTAGCAACCCGCCCTCGCATCGCTTCGGTTTCAGTCACATTAACCGCGGCGTAGTTCCCGTTCCCGTGGGAATACCGGGATAAAATGTAGCCTATGTTACTCCCTGATATTATAGCATTCCATTGGTGAAAGAATTTTTTAAAATCGGTTCGGTGGTTTAAGCGTGAATAACAAACAAACAAACATCCTTACTTTCGCATTTATAATATTAGTAAGGATTTTCTTTATCAGTAAGAAAATTGTAAAAATATCCATTACTGAAATAAGTTATGGAAGAAATTAATGCAAACTAACTTTACGATAGTGTTCGACTGCGATCACAAATCGGTGTTGCTATAGTAATCGTTCATTGTGATATTGTTCCATGGTAAATATGAATATACTTTATATTCGTAAAATGACATTGCAATCGTATTCGATGATATAACTGACTTTAATATTACGGTAAACATAAATTACATGCTTATTCGATGATCATTTTTTAGGTGCTATGAAAGGTAAGCAGCAAAATCACTCGAACGATATTGTGTTGCCGCTTACCGGGAACGGCTCTGTCATTTTACCCTCGAACAATATGGTAATAGCCGCTTACTCTAAAATGTTGACTTTTGAAATTTGGTAATAGGTTTTTGCGTTATTGATCGTGTAAATTTTTCACTTATGTTATCCGTTGAACAAAAAAATTAAGATCATTATTGAATGCATAAATCCAAAAGTATTCATCGCCCGATCATAAAAAAAAACTCAATGATTGTAATAGGGTGTGTAGATAACGAATCTTTAATAAACCCGATTCTATCGTAATAGCGATTACCATAGTGTTCGTCGGGGACGGCGAAATGTTAATAGGTACTAGGAATACATACATGATAAGCTACGATATACATTTAATCTAGTGTTTAGGCAGAAAGTTCGAACAATATCAAACTGTCAAATAAAGAGCAAGGCGTGTCTTTCTATCTACTTCATAAATTCGATAATGTTTAACTCCGTCACATAACGCCTACAAACGACGCACGGTACTAGGAGAGCAGAAAGCATGAGCGATGCGTTTTATTTCACGCAATGCTTATTGTGATACGATCAATTTGTGCCATTTCTTAATATTTAAGTTTATATGTACTAGAACTTTAGATCTAAGTTTGTGAAACTTCATTAGTTCCTATTAAAAATAGTTAAATTACATTCGTTTTTAAATTATGATGATTTTAATTTACCTCTCTTAAGAATTTTAATAAAACTGTTCATTTGTAAATAAATAATCGATTTAGGACACATTTAATAAACAATGTTTAATTTTCTAAAATTGTATTTATTTACACAATAAATATGCATTTTAGTGGGTATATATTGATATAACTTGAGTCATATTATTTAGTTTTTATGTCAATAGATGAAAATTTTAATAAAGTGATACAATTCAGCTAAATTAGGTAAGTAAAATGATCAAATCTTTGGAGTATCACTAGGAACACATTTTAATGAGTTATTACATATTTTTACTTTGTGGATATCAACGATATCAACATCTCACGGGTGTTTGAAGAATTACTTTAAAACTTTTACCACAAAAATTTAAAGAGACAATGAAAGTGAATGTTTTTATCTCCTAAAGAAGGTACTGAAATTTAATCTAGCCTACTTAGATCGCGAGCAATATTTTTAAATCTTGTTTCTGTTCTCCTATAAAATATTTTTTTGATTTGTAATAGTACATTATTGCAGCGGCCAGCAAAAGAGGCATTGGTGGACGAACACATATACGTAAGTCCATCAATGCCTAGTTGTGGCCAAGGCTTGTATAGTACTTTTCTCAAAGAATGCGCGGAAATTAAAAAAAATTAAATTAAACTAAGGAAAAGGAAATTAAACTAAGTAGTTCTAAGTAGAACTTTTGACGTGACAAGGTCTAATAAATCGTTGAACGCTGGCTGCATGCACGAAAAAGTGTCCCGTTACGCTGATTAAATATTATTCATAAAAGTATGCAGTCATTTCATCAATGTTTTGTTATGACGTTGTCACGTTAAACTACCGTCTGTAAACCGACTTTACAGACAACCATGTTTGTTTTTTTTATTTGAAAATAGATACCAATTACATTTACGAGTTTTCTATTATAGATCTCGCCGCCTCTTGAATTTCAGGTGACGGAGGTTAAAGTAAGTTCATTACACTCATTGTCTTCACTTGAACTCATTTTAAGTCAAATACAATAAGGGTAAGTGGGGGGAAGAAGAAAAACAGGGTAACACAAAAAGGCATCAATAAAGACAGATTTTGTGTAATTTATCCAATGCGGGCAACATTCATAAGACCGCCATTTTGTTACGTCCCACACCTCAGTCGGCACCACAAATTAAAGGATAAGTCGGCACTTCTCGTTTTGAGGGATAGGCTGTGTGTTATAAGGAAATATCTACGCTGTGAATTTGCCGCGAGCAAGTAGAGTGTTTTAATCTTACCCCGTGTCATGTAACTTCATTTACGAGGTATGTACGAGTTTTTTATTTGTATACATACTTATTATTTTTAATTGGTAGTAGTCCTATGTCTAAATGTCGCTACTTTTTGTATTTTAGGATTTATTGTAACCTTCCGTCTTTACCCGCCAATATTTGACGGAATGAGATAAACATATAAAAGTTTCTATCTTGCCCCGTTGTCAAAAGTCATACTAATGATCTATGTTCTCAAAATGTAGCTGAAAAAATGTTTTGTTTTGTTACAGCCATTATATAAATTGTCAGCGACACAATTTCAGTCTAAAGGTATTTATTTTTATTTTTGTATATTATAAGAGAGGCAAAAAGAGCAAGCGGGTTACCTGATGGCTAAGTAATTTCACCGCTGCCCAGAGACACAAGAACCAACAGAAGTGTTACTTGTGCGTTTCCTTCTCATAAGGTATAGGAACAGGATTCGTAGAAATGGGAGAAGAAACTTAAAGAAAGCGGCAAGACCACCAGACACTCGCTAGTAAATGCAACATCACAGCTCCTAGAACAATGCAACGTCACATGGATTTATCTAGCAAACGTCAACATTTCGGTGGCCTTAAGGAAAAGGGAAAAGGAACAGGCATCCGGCACTTTCACTCAGTGGTGGACTAACAGGGGGGCGGAAGGGGCGGACTGCCCCGGGCCTTCGGTCTTGGGGCCCCCCAAATGCCTCCGCGTTCCCCTGATCGAGTCATAAACAAGACTTTAAAAATGTGCTTAGTACCTTCATAACTTCATCAAGATCAAAGCACTACAACCATCTAGACTTTTTACGCGGTACTAATATATTTTTAACTTTGCTGAACGTATCCAATACACTGGGGGAATTGCCGTTCTTGTAGCGGATACTTCCACAGGAATCCCTGAATGAATGAAATGCAAATAATTCACTCCTGTACGCCTACATTTACATTCACTACATTATACTTGAATATTTTTTGACTATTTGTATCTCGGTTGCATCACGCAAGAGGAGTTTTTCGAAACTTAACCCATTAACGACCGAGAATCGTATTTTTTTTCATCATTTTAAGGCAAATTCTCATCATCAAAACACGAAAATTTTTAAATGAAAAATATAGTCTCATTCTATTCATATAAGATTTTAGATTTCTGGTCGGCCATATTGGATCAACCATCTTGAATTTACAAATCTTGAGTGCAGTTTCGTAATCAGCGACCTCGAAAATCCCCGAGTGCCCAATTTCACGTTTCAGTTTTTGGATTTTCGTTTGGCCATATTGGATCTGCCATCTTGAATATTCAAATTTTAATGGCAGAATCGTAATCAGCGACCTAAAAAACCCCGGAATACCAATTATCGTGAAGATCCGATTTTTTTCTATTTTACGAGATTTTTGTTGGTCGTTTCCACAGAAAAATTAATAAGATAGAACGGCCATGTGGGCGGGGCAAGCGTGCCACAATTGCGATCAAACGGTCTTAATACTGACGAAAGTCGTTTTACCGGCTCTTAGTTGCGCTTATACCTTGAACGAAGCTCCGACAAAAAAGAGAAATATGCCGTCTTGCGCTGTTACAACGTGTCGAAAACGAAGTCAGTTGTGTAGTTATAGTCTAAGAAGGCATTTCTTTTCATCATTAAGTCCATAAACTTATTAATTCAGTGATATTTCGTAATTTTATGAGAGTATCATGTCGTTTGTAACAAACAATTATGAGATCGTAAAAAGAGCCAAACATTATACATCGTCTGCCATACATGGATATCACCTTTTATTAGTCCAGCTACCGCGCAATGTACTACGTTCAATGCGATATCACTGAGAACCGCCTTAGCATACGTTTTCATTCAAAACATTGACGTTGATCCACGCGTATCGATAGTGTTGTCCAGCATACTATAAGTTATCGATTTCAATAATTAGCTATGTGTTAATTTTATCATATTAATAAATATTTTAACACTTTTAATTTAGTAATCGTTTTATATAGTTATATTAACAATATTTAAATAGGTATTTAAAAGTCAATTATTCTGATATACATTATCTACTTAATTTATCTTGTATATCTATAGTACATTCTTGTATATTTTCCGTGTGGTGAAGGAGTAAGAATATAATTCACCACTCCCTATCTTGCCCGTGGATGTCGTAAAAGACGACTATGGGATATAATATGCGCATAACATCTGTGCAAGAGAGGGAAAACTTGAAATGAAACCCTATACCAACATGTCTGACCAGCATGGTATAGTAGGTCAAATTACCTCTCATTGTGGGGGAGGCCCGAGCTCAACAGTGGGATGTATGTGGGCTGCGATGATGATGATGATGATCTATAGTACAAAATTCATAGTGCTCATTAGCACTCTTTAGTAATTAATAAAATAGAAATAACAAAATAATAGTAATAAAATATCTATGTTCGGGACCAATCACTAAATATATATATATATATATATATATATATATATATATATATGAATTTTACACGTAATGTTTAATTAAGTAGGTATTTAGTTGTCGTACAAAATAATTGTTCTATTCTTCCTTAAGATGGAATAATTTATGATAAGAATTAATTTCTTGAGACTGGTTATTCACTACTAGTTATTATATATGTGTTGATTTCTAACTTTTCATAAGTGTTGAATTTTTATTCCAAGAAATGTTGACATAATAGTCATCATCTTGGCTCATATATGTTCCATTGCTGGGCTCGAGCCTCCTCCGCAAAAATAGGCAAATTTACCTTACTATACTATAGTAGTCAGACAGTTTAGTATAGAGTTTTCTTTTGAGTTTTTCTTCTCTTGCATAGATGTTATATGCTTACTATATCTCTCAGTCGTCTCAATATATTAGGATGGGACATCCGCGGCTAATATACGTAGTGATGATTGGTATTCTTATTCCGTCACCATACGGATAATGTTAGTACATTTTTGTTTACAATAAAAAAAAATGTACTAACAAGTAGCAGTAGCAGTGTATAAAAAAAAATTGAATAACTGTTTTGTTTTTTAAGTTAAATAATAGCACTAATAAAAATAAACCGAATTTCAATAAACAATAATATTTTAACATATTTTAAGAATGATATCTGATACTTACGCGAGCACTTCACATCTATACCAATAAATAAAATTGGAGTGTCTGTTTGTAATGTCAAAATAATAGGCTTTTTTCATGCTCACACAGTTATTTGCACGACACCTATGCCTAAAATAGCAATTAAATTTTTTTTGTCTGTCTGTCTGTCTGTTTGTTCCGGGTAATCTTCAAAACGGCTGGACCGATTTGAAAAATTCTTTCACCAATGGAAAGCTATAATATCAGGGCGTAAACTAGGCTATATAGAAACTACGCGGGTAAAACGACTATAACCTATAACCGAAGCGAACCGAGGGCGGGTTGCTACTTGTAAATAAAACTACTTATACGGATTATATCGCGTTTGTATTTGATTTATGATTGCCCGACTTCATCCTGAAACGGGCAATCTGAAATAGGAACAATATAATATACAAATCGCTACTCGCTTACGTAATTTATTATAGCACTTAAATTTTCTGTCACCTATACAGAGTATAGTGAGGAGTATTTCATTTGCATGATTTTACTGTTAAATTACTGACTTGCATTACAAATAACTTCAACACATCACACAAGTAAGTGCTTAATTTAAAGGCATTAATATTTTAGTTTCGATACAACAGGCTAAATAAATATCGTGTAGTATATCGACCATGGCAAGCACTAGCGTACATGTGCTTTTTTATATGTGAGTATACGTTGCCTACAGAACTTAGTTATTGTTTGTGTACCAACTGCAGCTTCGAAATTGATGTGTGTGTGTTATGTTAGTGTGTGAAATTATTGTAAGCATAGACCTTGCATATGTGTTAACATCAGCGGGAGGGAGTAATTATGCCACGCTGGTTTTCGAACAAAATCAGCCGAATGGCCTTTCTAAAGTATTAATATTTCTGTGGTCGTTTCGTATTTTATTTTCCTCACCCGTATCCATTCCATATTGTAGGTATATTGTATGTAATGTTTATTTAGCCTAAATAATTTAAGTTTCATTTAAATTTTACTTGCCAGATTTTAACAAAATAAACAAACACTTTTTATACATACAAATATGAACTGGAAAATAAAAGCTAGTAAATCAATTTTCTTTTAAAGTTGGGGGGCCTCATTCAGCTATGCCGCCCCGGGCCTCTGACGGGCTTAGTCCGCCACTGCTCTCACTCACCAGAGGAAACATGGCAGCCACTAAGAAGCTAACCACTTCACACCGATTTTCTGTGAGAGAGTAGTATCACACCGGTCGACCCTGTTCATTTATGTTACAGTGGACTGTAGACGTGGATCTACTACCAATTTTTTTTTATTAATGTAGATATATATTTCACTCTCGACTCAATTGGTTACCAATTAGACAAAGACGGAGCTTGCGTACTCTTTCTTTAGTTTCTTTACGCTATTCAATTCTTAACTCTCCTTCCTATCTAAAACCAAAGTTTCAATTTCTTTTCACCACTCATGACCGTACTCTTTGCTCCTCAAAAAATCTTCTTCACTGTCCCTCTCACTCTTCTGGTCTGGTGCATTCCTCTTTTGATATCCAGGCTATTCTTCTGTGGAATGCATTACCTCTAGACATCAGAATGGCTGCTAGTCGTGACATTTTCAAGGCTAAAATTAAACGATTTTACTTAGATTTTCTGGCGGAGTCAACTCATCTGTGACGGCTCACATCCTTTTTTATATATGTATGTATGTATGTATACTTATGTATATATGTATATGTTTTTATATGGTATATATGTATTCATATTTGTATATTTGTATCATTTGGTAATTATATCTAAATTCTGATCTTCAACTATCTGTATTGCACCTGCCTTGAATTATTTCTGCTCCACCCTCGGTCGACTGGTAGAAAATGCCTAAGGCATTAAGTCCGCCGTAAACCTTTGTTTGTGCAAAAGCTTTAAAAAAAAAAAAATATATATATATATATATTAGGCCGCCCCAAAAAAATAACGATTATGTTTTATTCAAGTCTCCTTTCAAAATATGTTACTTTATCATGTTTTAGCCTCCTCCAAAAAAAAGCTCGAGAAAAAGAATTTTAAAGGGTCGCTCAGAACTTTTGAAAATCGTTTTTTGACGATTTCAGAAAATTTCAAAAATTTTGAGCGACCCTTTAAATCTTTTTTTCGAATTGTTTTGTGGATGGGGCTCGTGAAACATGATAAACTAATATATTTTTATAAGGAACTTGAAAAAAAAAATAGTTTTTTTAGGGCGCCTATTTTTTTATTTTTATAGATTGAAGATAAATAATACTTTTTTAGAAGTTTTCTACGTTGTTATGACATTTTTCTAAGATCTTATTAATTGGTCAGCTATTTAATTATGAAATATTTAATTTTTACGTTTTATGCTATATATTTTGTTGACGAAAATGGTAAAAGGTACATGTACGTAATTGTGTTTAAAAATATCTTGGCATTAACAATAAAAGATTTTATATGATTGATATCTTTTATTTTCTGTATAATCTTATCCAAGTAAAGTGAAAAGTTTGAGAACCTCTTGTTCAATCTTTCCCCGGCGGGGCAAGATTGGAATATAAAAAACAAATAATTTGTGTTATCTGTGTTATTTGAAGGTATTTTGATATTATAGACAATTCTGAAGTATCAGGACAATTAAAATTGTTCTGATATTACTGATTACTGACTTCAATATCATCTGACATTAATTTGAACGATTTTAGAAACTACTTCGATCTTACCCCACCAACCTTTCATCTTTCCCCCTGTTTTTTTCGTTCGATAAAAATATTCTAATTTTTTTTGCTTTCGAATAAATATAACAGGGATTTATCGATATAACATAAAAATATGCTCTTTGTACTTTATGCACTATAGATATAATTTTAGCTTAAGTTTATATGTACTGTACTACAAGACGTCAAACACAACACTGCTCATCTCATCAAAAAACCGTTTGATATTCCCCCCACTCACCCTATTTTTCAAAATCAATGACGTGAAACGAACAACATTTTTCACGTGCCAAAGGGTTTATTCGTCTTTTTCTTCATTATCAAACAGTTTTCTTTTTCAAGCCAGTTCGAAATTTAAATAAAATTCTGATAAGTTGCCTCCTTGGTCGCTATGTGTTGGAGTAACAAATCGTTCCATTTTTAAAATACACGATAGATATGAATTTACATGTATATTTATTTGGCCGCTAAAGCACGACAGATATGGATTTTCATACATTTTTTGGCGGCCGCTGTTTGCGTATATTTGGTCAGTACGGCAACTTAAATTTATCTCGAAGACCTTCTTCAAAATTCTTTGCTCAATATAATGCTCAAATTTCCAAGCATGTTTGAGAAAATAATATATAATTTATCACAGGAGGCACAATTTAAATTTAAAATACACACTGAATGTAATTCTAAGAATTTTAATAGTTTTACTGTGGAGTAAATATGTTTTGCAATGGTAAACGGTCAAATTCGCCCACTGGACAACCGCTAGTTAAAAATAGATCCAATAAATAATTCCGTACATATTTTTTTTGTTACCACATTAAAATGCGTCGTCAATGTTCGACACGTATTTTTGTAGCAACTAAAAGTATTGGTTGATACCAGGAATACATATGTACAAGGAAGCATCTCAAACGTTCGCATAGCTGTCTCTGTGTCGGTATAAGTAGATTATACCGTAACTAGCCTTTCGTTCGCTTGTTGTGAAATTCTATTGCTTTCTCGGTTTTTCTGCGCAATTTCTGCGCCCTGGGTCTGGGTACCGCCACATTTATGAGCTACTGAGCTACTCAATTTTTCTTTTGAAAATATAAAGACGAAACTTTTTTACAAGCGTGTTAATGAAATATGTTAAACAGTGTTTTGCAAGTTTTGAAAATTTGCAATTTGCCCAACACGGCAATGGGATATGAATACACTTGTCACTACCCCTAACCTGTCTGTGGGATATGTAAACATTTAGTAGAAAGGGTAAAAAAGGTGGTCTCCCGAGAAACATAGCATAACCTTATTGTAATTACAAACCAGCTTGGCAGGCGTGTCGATTTTGGCAATAACCCCTCTAATGAAAGACCGCGCACTGTGGCAGGCCTACTTGTAGCAATGGACAGTGACTGCAGTGTTGCAAAATTGAATTTTTTTAAATCGAGAAATCTGTTACCTAAAAATCGGGAGAAATCGGGAGATTTTTTTTTACTAACGAAAACAGAATATTAACATGAATAAAATCATCTAATAACTAATACCAACAATAAATCAACAAGGTTTTTATTTATTTTGATTTTCGTACCACCCCTTACTCGCTATTTTAGGGAACATTTTGTCATCAATTTGAAAATTAAAATAATTTTAATTGTTTTCTTCCACAAATCTTTTTGTGTGGGAAAAGCCCTACTATTGAATTAGAGGAAAGTATATTTCTTTCTGTTGTTTTCATTAAATTAATCGTTGAAAATATTCTTGCCACGTTTTCAGACAAGGGCAGCAAACTTAAAAGTTTAAAAACAACGGAACAAATATGTTCAAACCATCACCATATTTCATTCATTTCATTACTAACAATAAAACAAAATTCGTCCGTTTTTTTACTTAAAGATTTGATTTCTTAAGTATTACGAAACAAACGCCATTCCGTGTCAATATTTTGATAGTTATTAATGCCTACTAAATTGGAAAATTGTCTAAATATTGGTATTATTGATAATATATCACATTTTTTTACATTTTCTGGAGAGAAAGCTCTCAAAACTTTTAGTGAATTATTTTTGCTTGGAAACCTTTTAATGATTTGGTCACATGTCGCAATATAAAATTGCATGCATCTAGTTTCGAACAAGTGGATTTATTCTGAGGCCAAGCTATTATTATGTGTAAGCAATAATACGTATAATGTACAAGTGTGGTTTCGAACTTCGAAGGACTCACTATAAAACGATATATAGTTAGGATATTCTTTAACATCTATTTCTCACTTCTTATAACTTAAATTTAAATTACGTCTATTATTATTATTACGTATTTTAATTACGTCTTATAACTTAAATTACGGGATTATTGTCGTGAATGAATAAGATAGTTACCAAATTATTAGGACAAGGATAAATTGTAAGGAGTGCTCGTAGTTTTTATGAAACCTAATTAAATAATAAAAATCGGGCGATTGAGTCGCTAAATCGGTATATCGGGAGACGATGTCCAAAATCAGTAGATCTCCCGATAAATCGGGAACTTTTGCATCACTGAGTGACTGGCTGAGTGGAGTGAATGGTTCTCAAGAGCAAGCAGTAGAGCGGGGAGGCTATATAAACAATTATATTTAACATACACAGACTACAACCAGACTGAAAACAACAATTTGTAGATCGCACAAATTATTGTCCTAATCAGAATCGAACCGGCGACTCTGGCTTGGCGGTTGGTAGCTTATCCAGTTGCCCCAATATTAGTTTAAAATTAAGTAAAACATTATTTATTCAATCATTTTGAATTTTTCGGTTTTGTCACCGGGCTTGTGTGGCATAGATAAGAATACCTTACCAAAATGTCTGTGAAAATATTCGACTAGACTAGGAAAAAGAAGTTTTTTTTTAAGGCCACATTAAACTGAGTGAATTATGTTTTATGTCGCTGGTATTTTACAAAGTTACAATTAACGGTTACTACAAAGTACACTCAGACTCAAAGCAACGCGACTGATGACGAGGGCGGTACCAGTGACCCGCCTATGTAGCGCTTAAGAGAAGTACGCACCCAGCATTCGGCGAGCTATGGGCGCTATGGGCTCATGCCTCATTCGCCCTCGCACCTTTGCTCCGGACGGATCGGACGGTGCGTGACGCCCCATGACCTGCCACAAAAAAAAGACTCAATACATTAATTTGTAGATCGCACAAGGGAACCTAGGATACTTAGCATGAAAGGTTCGTATTTAGACCACTAAACCATCTGTCACCGTGTCTTTAAAGCCCTTGTTTTATTTGTTGGATGTATGAATAAATGTTTCTGGGTTTAGTAGTCTTCTAAACCCATAAACTAGCTACTACTGCTGGTCGGCAAACGACAAACAAACCTCTTTCACGACTTGAGTGATAGTAGACTATTACTTTATCCTTGTCAAGCCGGATGGTTATACTTTATACCACAACTATAAAGATGCGGTGAAGAGTCACTTCGCCTTCGTCACCACACGAAAATACAGTTCCTTCCTTCTCGTCATATTCAATTTAGCATAAAAAATTTCTTTTTGTTTATTTTTGATGTTTAAATTCTCTGTAAGTGCTGCTTTGGTACTAGTGAAACATAAATAACAAGTGGTAAATTGCGTCTAGATGTCATCAACATAGCGTCCAAGTTCATTCCGTCACAACACTCACAACGTTCACAGGCGGCGCACGATACTAGGAGAGTATAAAGCAAAAGCGATGCAATGTCATTGTTATTTTCAATTATACAAAGCAACGATTCGTAGTGCCATTCAGTCGCAGTGTAGCAAGGAGACGCGACTGTAATGCGATGCGTGCAGTTCCTATTGACCTCGTCACAGTTGTGTCTATTAGTGCTACCGATACTAGGCAAACAGGAAGTTACAGACGATGCGAATATTAATACGTAATAAAGGCTGATCAACAGTTTAATTAGTTAACAAGCTGTCAAATCCTTGGTTAAGTGATATTTGGGTTTCTAGAAGCGTAATCAACGGTTATTTTTGACTGTCATGTCAGTTAACAAGACGGTCAAATTATACACGAAAATCGTGTGTCAACCGCCATTTTGAGTTTCTGGAACGCTGTTACGCCTTGATCATAGATTAACCATATGTCAAAAGCTTTGTCAAGCAATCGGTGCTTGTGGACGAATTAAGTATTATTCAAAATCATCTATTCGCGTAATACTACTAGTTTTCCTTCAGATATTTACTTCGAAGGTATATAACATGAACTCTATACAGAAACTAGAATGGTTTTATATAGATTTACGATAAAAAATCTAAAATAAATCGTTTTTATTGTTGTTATAGAAAACACCATGTCTCTATCGGATCTTACTATCAGCATAAGCTCTTCTGGTAGTGACGACGAAGGTCAAGCAAGGTCATGGGTATTTAAGAGACGAATGAATGCTATAGAGTTCTACAATGAATAAGAGTTGAGGAATCGATACAGGATGACGAAAGCTGTGATATTATTGTTGGTCATGAATCATGTCAGATTGCACAGAAAATTAAGAGACCTTCCGGCTGGTACCTACTGATGGAGGGGTTGGGTTGGTCGTAAGGAGGGAGAGCACACTGTCCTACCAGCACTGCGATTGCGACGAGGACACGGCGCAGCACACACTCGAACTGTGTGCCGCGTGGGCAGAGCAGCGCCGTGAACTCGTCGCAATGATCTGTGCCGACCTGACACTGCCGACCATCGCTAGGGAGATGCTTGACTCGTCATAAACTGGGACGCGGTTACCGTCCTCAATGAGGCAGTCCTCTCACTAAAGGAGGCGGTGGAGCGTGCGCGAGAGGAACCCCCCTATGGCCATACGGTCCGCCACCGGCGATTCGGGCGGCGTAGGCGCGAATACCTGCGCCTGATGCCGCCCTAGCCGGAACTGCGCGACGTCCCCAGAAGGAGGGGTAAGGAGGGAAAAGGGGGAAAAGAGGGTACCGAAAGGGTATATTGGGGCTGGCCACGGACGAAAAGGAACTTGGTATCGGTGGTCGGCCCAATGGTGAAGGTGAGGGATTACGGTGGCTTATGGGGCCGCGCACCGTCCTCTCGTCGCCCGAGACGGAATGGATGGCGTGTGCGTTGACCATAGCGCATCCAAAAAAAGCAGTTGAAGTTGCACACTTTAAAATTCAATCTCCTGCTGGTTCCCGAGCTGAGTTGTATAGAAACAGAAAGGGATATTTTTTCCTAAACACTTAGATAATATGCAAATTGAAACTTTTTAGATGGGATCTGTCAGTGGCCTTGATCTGTACATGACAATACTATAATCAATGATTCACACATTAGAACTGATTTTGAAAGTAGTCTATGTATATGGTTTATCAAAGTTAATATAAACAATTTGAATTTCGTAGAATTTTACGTCATAGCTGATAGCAATTTGTTTGTTGTTTGTCTTGGAACGAAGTCTTATGGTATTTTTTGACTTCAAGTTTTCAGTGTGACCGTTACTAAAAATAATATGTATGTCAAATCAAATTGATTCATAGATTAGTAAATTTTTCACTAATCAACGTTTCGGCAACCAAAATTGATTTGACAGGGCTGTTGAGTTGCCAGAGCGGTTAACTGATTTAAAGTTTGATCAGCCTTTCAGAAACCGGCCGTAAGTTAGCCAGTGTTATATTAATGCTATGTACCAGGAACACAGAGCTGACAGACATACTTATTTCCTGAAAGACATAATGGCTTCCAGTAGTGCTTGGATCTCATAATATTTTTAACGGATCTACGTTAAAATGAGAGATGATGAACAGTTTTTAATCTAATCACATGTTATCCGAGGGAGAATTTTTTAATAGTTTTAATACTTTTTTTATTTACTGAAACACCTGATTGAAATTTAAAAGCAATTTTTAGACTAGTTAATCCATCTAAATAATTAGGCGTCGTTGTTCTTTTAGCGGCTGTAGTTTTCAAAAACAGGAATATTGTATTCATCGGAGTAAGTCCAGTGACGTAGTTGTCAACAGTTCCCGTTAGATAGCAAGAAACTCAGCTCTGAGATTTTGAAGGTATACTTATTAAATTCACCTAATGTTTTCGATGTACAGATTTTAAATAAAAGTAAAAGGCGATAGCGATGATAGACTATAAAATGATTCGTTTCAGCTCATATATATGGGCGCATATCGCCCTCTATCGGCAATATTTGTAAATTGTTTATGTATGTGTAATTATAGTTATAAACTTAAGTTATAAATTATAGTTATAAACATGTTTGAAATATTTGCAACTAATATTTAAATAATTATTTGTAGTAACAACACTGCTATTTACCATGCTATGATATTTAAGACACTTTTTGAATGTATTTCTAGAAATCTTTGATTTAATTGTTTAAATATTTATATAATTGATCAAATTAAAATCGATTAGAATTAATGTAATTATTTGTAACCATATTTAGTTGTTTTTACACAATAAAGATTGTAATTTATTTCTGGTTAGAGCGCCGTCTGTTGAACAATATATGAGAACAATATTTCCTTTAATTACATTAATGTAAATTGTGTAAAATTGACTATTTGGAATTATGTTAAATGCATTAGAATATTTATCATTATTATTTAGCTATATTCCGATAGTAAAAGTAGTTGTTTTATTTGTTTGTTATAAAAAGTAATTGTAGTTACTAAGACTAGACCGTTTCATTGTAAAGCGGAGGTTATAAAAACATTGTAAGATTAGAATAGAAGACAGTTTTACTTCACTCACTTCTCCAGCAATAACTCCTAATAAATACAGTGATTACATACTCGATATTTTAATATGGACAACCTAATTCCTGGCGGAACGCCGACATATACGTCCCACTGCTGGGCTCGAGTTGCCTCCTGGATAGGAGTAAAATTGACCTACTTTACCACGCTGGTCCTTCCTTCTCTTGCATAGATAGTGTATGCGTATATATATCCCTTGGTCATATTTTACGACACCCACGGACAAGATAGTGGGTGACGAATAGTATTCTTACTCCGTCACCACATGGAATGATTATAATTTTTATATGTCATATTAGATTTTAGAACTAGCAAGTATAGTAAGTAAAGTCTTACATTCTATTTGTAATAAGGAATGCATTGCTTATACCGAAGTATCAGTAATTCAAATGATTGACAAGAGATGGCGCTGTTATAAAATAATATTAACTGATATCATTAAATTTTATATCGCATCGAATACCATGCACAATTTTTTTATTTTAACTTTGATATCATAATTTTTTCGTAGCATCTAAGGCAATTTGATCATTCATGTCGAATAAAATCAATCAATGGTTGATGTTGTGTGATTGCCTTAGATGTTGTCTAAAATTTAGGTGTCGTTGAGGACAGCGAGCATTAATTACTAGGTGGCCGGAATATAGTGCAAGTAATAACAAACCACAATTTAATTTAATAAGCTCCATTAGAGAGTACTTTCATTGGACTCTAGGCGAAACCTATTTAAAATTTATTTTTCTAATATTTTATTTCACTAATATATGAAATAAAAATACCTAAATGTTCAACTCAAAATGTCAGTCTAGTAAAAAACTCTTCAATAAGCAGGTGGCATATTTGGGACATCACAATTCATTGATTAACGTCATTCGTATTGCTATAAACGATACGAGTACTAGGCGAGCATGGCATGACAAGAGTTATTTAGCTCATTGCGAACCGCAACAAACAATATCTATGTGGTCATATTTTCTATCCTTTTCTAACTTGAGTATTGGAAATACGTTATTTATAATCGACTGAACAAACGGCGTAGTCGATGCAGCTTTACAACGAACCCAGTGACTTGTATCATAGATTCGATTCCCAAACAGAATAACTTTTTGAGTGATTTACAAGTAAATGTTCTTAGTTGGAGAGTAAGTGGTATCCGTTGGTTGTTCTATTTGTGAGGACTTTCACGTTTAAAGGATTTATCAAGTACATGTTGTTATTAAAAAAGATAAAGACAAGGTGTGTCGTAAAGATATATGATAAAAGAGATACTTTTGTGAAACATTTGAATTATTCATTAATCTCTTTTGAATAGCCCTAGATTAATCAATAATCTAATCTGCATTATGTTTTTCATTCATATTTACAAAAATTATAAAAGCGAGAAGGCCGTATTTCTTACTCTTCTCTGATAGCCTAAAGCAAGAGAACTGCCACTCTACTGGCACAGTATTGACCATACTTATTTTCTTTAAGCAAATAGGTTGCGAACCGAATTTCATAGTCTACTGATGAAAAGATCATCTCAAACCTATTTATTAAAGGCATTAAATAATCACAGAAATGAACACCTCCTACCAATGTACACAACTATTTTCTGGTAGCATATTAAATTACATTACAGCAACTTGATACTTCGCTACGCAAGAATTCTTTTGCGATCTTACCTCTCGCTTTAATCTCTCCGTCTCGCTTTAAAGTATTTATATCTACTATGTATATATCCTATGTATATAAACATAACATAGGCGTTATGTATATACAGAACAAGCATAGCAAATTATAACGCCTATATTTAATTCTACGCACTAAATGCCAAACTACGGGTTGAGAGCCCTCAGCACTCACCCACCAGTCCGGGTAAAGTTGTCACAGCCATCTGAGGCTAAAGCTAACAACTAAATCACACACAAAAAAAAAATGCCAAACTAGTCTCGGAATGAGTTCAGTCAAATGAGTCAGACTCCCTCAACGGCGACGCTTGAGAAGCGCCAAGCGCGATTTTAGCGTCCGTAGGTACCAGGATAACATAAACAAGATAGAAATTGCACAATGCAGTCAAATCGCTTGTCCCGCTTTGCGACTAGTTTGCGCAATTCGGTCAATTTTTGTTGTAGCTGCATTGAAATCGTATTATATCCGTTTTTAAAATTCAATTTTATATTATAATAATTACATTTTAAATTCTCAAAATAAATGAAATGATAATGCTATTTTAATATTTATTTACAAAAATTCGTAATATTAATAATTCATAGTCATCAAGTCTGATTTTAGATCACGGATTAAGGTACAAACTACAAAATTATTGCACTGATAATTATGCAAAGTTTCAACATTGCATAATTATTAATGCATACAATTATTACATACATTATAAATGTTATTATTTTATGAATGGATAACAAAAAATAGTTATATTTCGTTTTTATATTAACCTTGCCTTGATGAAGTTTTCACTTCTGTCATGTGGTCTTCAATGCACATTCATCATTCATCATCATTTCAGCCTATCGGCGTCCACTGCTGGACGTAGGCCTCTCTCATGTTACGCCACAAAGTGCGGTCCTGTGCCGCCTGCATACAACGACGCTCAGCAACTTTCACCAGGTCGTCGGTCCACCTGGTTTGGCGTACTACACTGCGTCGTCCGATACGTGGTCGCCACTCGAGAACTTTTCTTCCCCAGTGGTTGTCAGTTGGTCGAGCGATATGGCCTGCCCATTGCCACTTCAGTGCACACGAATTTTTATTGAAGTGATCCTTTTTTAGAATCGTTGTGATTTGAAACTCGAGGAAAAGAAAAAGCGAGTACATAGAGACATAAACAGGTAAATGTATTAGCATTCAGCCGACGAGAGAATGAGATAAAGCATAAAGAAGTTTCACTTCTGTCATGCGTACTTTGTACACACGCTCTTTTTTTTTTAAATACGTCTTTAAAAAGTAAAACGAACTAAATTTATCCACTAGTCATTGAAAATTCAGTTAAAATTAACTCTTTTCTTTAGCGAGCTGCTAGAGATTTTTGCCATTAAAGACAGACTGGTCTAACCCACGTTGGTGTTCCCTGTGGTGACTGAGTAAGAATACAATTCACCAGCACCTATCTTATCCCTGAGTGTCTTAAAAGACGATTAAGCAATATAATATGCATATAACATCTATGCAAGATAAGGAAAACTTGAAATAAAATACCTTTGCCAACCCGTCTGACCAATGTGGTGAAGTAGGTCAAATACTGGTTTATTGTGCAATAGGCTCGAACCAAGCATTCCACGTATATGTATAAGGTTATTTCAAGATATCTTCTCTAGCTAGAATTGTATTTTATCACATACCCACACGGGAAATGTTCACCATAAATAATTATTCCCCGATGCAGTTTCTCTGAACTTTTTTTTATTATACCTGACTGTAAACATTGAGAGGTACTAGGAATACATGACAAGCTACGAAATATCTATAATCTCGTGTTTATATATATATATATTAGGCAAAAAGTGAGAATAGTGTCAATCTGTTAAAGCAAGCGATGTGTCTCGCTCGACTTACTTCTTCAGTTCGATAACGTTTATTAACTCTGTCACATAACGCCTACAAACGACGCACAGTACTAGGAGAGTATAAAGCGTGAGCGATGCGGTTTTATGTAAAACTTGTATTGCGAACATACTTTTCAGTAACATTTTAAGAGGCAATGGAAAGTATGGAAACCACTATGCAAGTGAAACTTTTTTTACGGATCGTAGGCATTTAACTGAAAACTATTTGGTTTAGGGTATTGAAGTTGCGTTTTTAATCTTAACTAGTGGTCGCCGAGTGGTCGAAATTCGGCCATAATTCATTTAAATATTTTTTTATGCTACACAATTATCTTTTTATTCTATGTATAATTGTATATTGAGCAAGTTGTATTTCACTAATAACTAATTTATAAGTACAAATGTCTATTAGACATTGTCATCGTAATTATGAGATTTTAACCGTAAACAAAAGTGTATAAGCGTTGGCGTGTGCGTGTGTGTGTGTGTAGTGATAGCATGCTAGTGTGCGTAAAGCATTTTTTAATGAATTTAATGTATTTCTAATCCCTTATTATAAATTTCAGTTTAATGCGCTTCTCCTCATTATATACTTCAACTGTGCCAACTTTCATACTTGTTCATTCACGTAATTTTCGTAAAAAGGGGTACAAAGTTTTTGCTTCACGTATTAATATATAGATAATTGGAAAATGGGTATGATGATGGAAAATTAATAGGAGACAAGACATTCAACTATAGGTAAATTTTAATTTCAATTTGTCTACAAGAGAACGGAATCTTTACATAATATAAAACAAAGTCGTTCCCATTACTTGTACGCTTAAATCTTTAAACTACGCAACGGATTTTAATGCGATCGTCAATAGACAGAGTGATTCACGAGGAAGTTTTATATGTATAACTAGCAACCCGCCCTCGCTTCGTTTCGGTTTCAGTCACGTCACCCGCGTAGTTCCCAATCCCGTGGAAATACCGGGATAAAATATAGCTACTCCCTGATATTATAGCTTTCCATTGGTGAAAGAATTTTTTAAATCGGTCCAGCCGTTTTGAAGATTACCAGAAACAAACAGACAGACAGCCAGACAAAAAAATTATAAAATGATTTTTAGGAATATGTATAGTGCAAATAATCGTGTGAGCATGAAAAATATTATTTTGACATTACAAACAGACACTCCAATTTTATTTATTGGTATAGAATCTATACCAATAAATAAAATTGGAGTGTCTGTTTATTATTCTATACTATAGATACATACATGTTGGAGAAGAGAAAAGATGAGAATGTCAAAGATATCGTCGCGTCGGTCGTGAAAATTATATTTTAGTGCGCTTAGACTTTTTTTTTTTATTGCCGATGGTGGCAAACGTGTAAGCAACACACCTGATGGTAAGTGATGCTGCCGCACATGGACCCTTGCAATACCAGAGGCACAGCCATTCCAGGTGAAATTGATGAATCTTGCTGCGGTATCGAGTGGTACTTTCGTAAAACGGTGTCGGTGGTACCAACTCAAACAATACAAAATCTTACAAGATGTATATTTTTAAAAGGTCTGTAAGAAAGTCCCCGATGGAATATATCTATCTTCTAAAGATCATCATCATCATCACAACTCATATACGTCTCAATGCTGGGCTTGAGCCTCCTCCACAATGGGAGAGAAATTGACTTACTATACACGAGAATTTCCATGATATCATCCTGCATCATTATCATCAATCTGCTTTTATCTCAATCACTTAGAGGCGATGCAATCTAAATGTCAACAACATCTGTGCAAGAGCACGAAACTCGAAATAAAATTATATACCAACATGTCTGACCAGCATGGTATAGTACGTCAATTTCCCTCCTATTTTGGGGGAGGATCGAGCCCAGCAGTGGGACGTAAATGAGCTGAAATGGTGATGAATAATGATAATAATTTTAGACACTGCAAATTTCATGTCAGTCGCGTACGTATGTATAAAAGAAAATAAATGACGTACAAGTTTCTATTGACCCCGTCATGTTTGTATCTATTAGTGCTACCAATACCAGGCAAACAGAGCATGACAGACGATGACAATATACAAAGCAGTGTGGCAACAAGAAAAAAAAAGTGTGGAAACTCGAAAAATAGGCCTATTTTTATTAAGCTGTTTACATATATTATAAAAAAAAAAAAAAAATTAAAAGCATGTAGCTAGTAACTGCTTTGACGTTTGTGACAGATGACGATAAGTTAAAATTGAAAAAAGGTCAAATTAGAATTTAGTTATTTAGTAGTAGTTTCTTTTTTTTTAACATAATACTGGACAAATTTGATGATTGTGGAGGAAGATTAACTTATAGAAAGAAGTATACACAACAACAGTAACAAAGTTGATATTATAAGACAGAAGGAAGATCAGTAAACGGTAATCTGCCGGATGGGTCGCCGAAGACAAGACCTTGGTATCGGTGGCCTGCTCTAATTGCGATAGAGAGGTATACTGCACATCAGGTTATGGGGTTGCACGACGTTCCTTTCGCTGCCTCCGAATGTTTGGACGGGGAGTGGCCAGACTGTGATAGGCTCTCTTCAAAAAAAATAAGAGTCACCAGTCTATTCTTTAGTTGCTAGATAGTGAAAAGACCTAAAATAATGCCTAGCTCTTACGATATTCTTCTACTTTAGCCGTATTTATTAATTTAACCATTTTTTTTAGTTAACTGGCCATCTTATCCTTACATATTTCAACCTAGTAAACTTCGAATACTAGGCGTACATGATGCGACAAGAAGTTTAAAATGTATATTACCCTTAAAATGTAACGCGTTCATAAGTTGTTTTGTTTCTTTTTAGCACACAGGTCACAGACACATTTATAATAACACTAGCGTCCCACCCTCGCTTCGCTTCGGGTTAGTGAGGGAATTAAGAAATGGTCACACATTGGATTCTTAACTCGTTACCACACGAGAAAATGTTCCAACTCAGGATATATTGTATCCATATGATAACTACAGACTGTCAAATTATCATGCACTAGGGACTTAAACTACTGTTAGCGCATAAATATGTCCAATATTTGATGTCGTTATGTTGATGGAATAGAAAATAATAGATTAAGTTCTAAAAAGAACATCAATTTATGGGTATACATTCAGTTTTAGAGCCGTACGTAACGTTAAGAAGCCGGCGTGGTTATTCCCGTTTTTACGATTTTAAACCTAAATGTTAAGTAACTTCTAAAGAAATTTAATCATCAATATTACCTACCTACATATTCTTCTAGTGTGCTTGTGGTATCTATGCAAGAGAAGGAAAACTCGAAACAAAACTCGATGCCAATCCGTTTGATAGTAAATCAATTTCCCTCCCATAGGAGGCCCGAATTCAACAATCGAACGTATATAGGCCGAGAGAATGACGATGAGATGACGTATTGAATAACACATAACATGTAGAGCGTCTTAGGTATTACCTTAATTTTAAGTGTTGATGACATACCGCCATTAGTTCAATATAGTCGGTCCCCTCACTCCCGGCTCCGCTCGCGGCATGTACTCCCGCGTGATCAAACCCCTCGCACTCCGATAAAATTACCTATAGACTTATTGTTTCCAATTAGCTTTTAAACTAATCAATCAATTAACGAGCTGTAAAAAGCAAGCTTGATTTTTGGGAATTTTTCATCTTTGTGACTGAATGATTAAAGTCATATGTATGGTGACTTTTTTGCAAAGATAAACTAGAGTTATATTTATGCACTATATTTAATATCTTAATTACCATCCGTTTAAGCAGCCTATGCCGATATATCGAACCACACGGCTATTTTAGTCTGAAAAAATAGTAAAAGAATTTTCAAAATCAAACCAGCTACTACTTATACGTCCAATCTTACTAAAACTTCTTTGTAATATTAGTATCTATATATAAATACGTGAAGCGTAAACTTTGTACCCCTTTTTACGAAAATTACGTGGATGGACACGTATGAAATTTGGCACAATTGATGTATATATATATATAATGAGGGGAAGTGCATAAAACTGAAATTTCATATAATAATGTATTAGAAATGCATTAAATTCATTAAAAAAGGCATTACGCACACTACAACGCAATCTCTACACACACACACACACACACACGTTTGTGTGAGTGTGTTGCGTAGCAACGCTTATATACTTTTGTTTACGGTTAAAATCTCTGGTCGAAATAAATGTCAAACAATTATAATTATAATGACAATGTCTAATAGAAATTTGTGCTTATATATTAGTTATTAGTGAAATACAGTTCGCTCAATTTACAATTATACATAAATAAAATTAAAGAAAATTGTGTAGCAGAAAAATTAATTAAAATTAATTATGGCCGAATTTCGACCACACGGCGACCACTAGTAGCAAACAATGATGCGACTGCGTGATTCACTTTATATCTTGTTTATGTTATCCTAGTAGCTGCGGACGCTATGCGCTTGGCTCGTCTCAAGCGTCGCTTCACCTTATTAGAAAACGTGGTCTAAGTTTATGGTTTAAACCTAGACTAAGAAGTCTAGGTTTGTTACAGTATTAAAGACAAGCAGTTAGTCTTGACTTCATTAGAAATCAAAGACTAATCAAGGATCAACTGGAGAACAAACAAGTGTCAATCACGCTAGTGCCATAGTTAAACTACGCTTGGCTGTGGTTTATTTTTAGTACCATAGATGATCCATGATTTAGCGATAATCCTCGTTTTGTAATAACAATTCTTTTTGATACCTGGTATATTACCGGTGCTTTGGTTTGTCTACGTTTTGTAATAAGGCAGTAATTATAGGTCTCAATCGATCTAGTCTTCCAAGTTGGCTTTTGGGCTTTTTTGTTTGTAGGTATGTATGTATAGCTGTTAGACGCAGATGGCTTTCATAGCAAAACTATGACTGTGTGAACGCTGAGGGCTTTCAACCCGGCAATTCGACGTTTAGTGTCATAATTCTATATTACCTATCAGCAAGGAATTACGATTTTCTGAACCTATAGTTGAGAGATAAAAGAAATTCACTAATATCTTAGTCCCCCCTTTTTTTTTGGGCTGGGCTACGGCCAGCGCACCTGCCGCCCAGCACTGTCCGGGGCGACAGAGGTGCGGCGCGCGCCCTATAACCCACATATAGCACGTCGCCTTCGTCGTTGGGTCGACCACCGGTGCAGAGTTCCTTGACTTCAGTGGTCATCTTAGTCCCCCCTTGCCTATTTATTTTATCATTTCTCGAATCTATTTATTATTTAAAATTATTTACTTAACATCTGTTATACTCTTGATAACAATAACAGTTTTTGAAATGGTTCACTAGTCATAGTGTACAATCATAAAGTCCGATTATACACTACCTGCATACGCCCGATCATGACGTATGCCAGTGTAGTGTTCGCGCACGTTAGGCCAAACAGGATCCACAGGTTACAAACACTACAAAATAGATTCATGCGACGGGCAACGGGAGCACCGTGGTTCGTTCGTAATGTCGATCTACACATCGACCTCGAATTGCCGACCATCAGGCAGTATATGAAGCGTTGCTCCCAGCGCTATTTTGACTCTGCCACGACTCACCCCAATCCACTAGTGGCTGGGGCGGTAAACTACGTCCCATCAAAAATATCCGCGATCCGACGACCCCGTCATCTCCTTGAAGAAGGGGATGATGCCATCACGATCGCCCAAGAAAGGGCCTACACAGCTCGCGCAGCGATAACACATAAAACTGCGCGGTATCGGCCTCGCCGACGAGGTCGAAAACCGCGCCGCGTAAAAATCATTAACCTAAACGTGACTTTGCTTTCAGCGACGCCCCGAGCCGAGGTCCGTTCCCCACAGGGGGAGCCCTCGGGCGATGTTCGCTTAACTTACTTACCGGGTTGAGAGCCTTCCGCTCGCCCATTGCCCGCGTTAAGCTGTCAAGGTCATCTGCGACCAACAGTTAAATACACACAAAAAAAAAAAAAAAAAGTGTACAATTAATCGTACATACGAGTACTTAAGAGAATCATAGAGTGGAACATAGAACATGTCTTTTTTAAGTCGATTAAATATATCTGACATAATTTTCTTGCACAAGCAGTTGGTTTAATAACAGAAGAACAGTGGGGAGTGGATTTAAAACGTGTGTGAAGTAGGTAGCAGTCTGTCAAGTAGGTCTACCGTCTGCCGAGTATTTTGTCCAAGAAAATAGACTTATGGATAAAATAAGAACATGATTTGTATGAAAAGAGGAAGGGAGATAAAAAAATTAAATATGAGGAGTTTTTTAATCGGCATGGACCATCTTACCCCCATATATTTTATACTTTCAAACTTCGAGTACCAGGCGAGTATAAAGCGATAAGAAGTGTAAAACGCCTCATGTTTGATGTTGTTATCGTTTATCGCGTCATTCATTGATTAACCAATCAGAGAGTTGTATTCAATCAAATCAACATAACAGAAGCTACCAATGGGACGAGCGTTTTATACTTGGGCCGCGGTGGGCAACCGACGTTTGATGTAGGTATTTCTTGATGTGTCAATCACCGTGTGGGCAGCGGGCGTTCAAAACCTTTCGCAGCTACCAGGATCTCATAAGACGCAGGAGATAAAAAAAATACACGTGTATGTCTTTATTACCTACGCCTAATTCGGTCCAGAACTCTGCACCGGTGGTCGGCCCAACGACGAAGACGACGTGCTAGGGATGGGTTATGACCCATCCCTAGCACGTCGTCTTCGTCGTCGGGCTCGCGCGGCACCTCTGTCACTCCGGACGGACCTGGGCGGCGAGTGCACTGACTATAGCTCACCAAAAAAAAGGACCGTTAATGGTTTTACTAAAAGGGACGATAAACAATAGTCCTGACTCCAGACTGAGCCAGAGTGTAATTTGCATCTGTGAAATTGTATTTTGTAAAGTAAGTCGCGTTGTAAAGTAAGTTTTATTCTGCAGTACGAAGTGTTCTTTTTTTAAATCTATCTGCCAATATCTTTCCAACCGTCGAACAGAAACTGATTTTCCTTTAATTAAAAAATTTAATAAAAATTTTTCAACAAAAAGGGATTTCATTTAATATGGTCATTTTAACAACATTTTTAATCACTTTGGTTATATTTGATATTATTACCGATATTTAATTAAAATAATGATTATGATGACGACCCGTATTTAATTAAAAATAAGAATGTATAAATAAAAGATATAAGAAAAATATCGAAGAAAAATAGTGCTCAGCACTCCCGTCCCGAATTACCCCGTCAGGTTTGTGACAAAATACAACAAGTACTAGGCGAACATGACTGTTAGAGTGGTTCAATCCTCAATATATGTAGATAAAAAACGATTGATATAAATATTAATTAATGTCTTAAAATAAGAATTGTGTGCGTTTGTTTATTAATTAATACATTCTGTGAATGTACCTGACATTTAGTATTTAATTAATAAAAATGGAGCAACATAAGTGTTAAGACCATTATCCACATTTAACTATATGCCTGTCATTCAGCGATAAAGAATATATGTATATGTTCTACATATATAGATTTGATAGATACCATTATATCAAAGATTGAGTTATCTAAACAAATAAATAAAATTGAAAAGTTTGATCGTAATGTCACAATAGTAGGTATTTAATCTCGCATATTTGCACGATACCTATGCTTAATAATCGGTTATTTTTTGTGTCAGTCTGTTTGTATCGGGAAAATTTTAAAGTGGCTGGACCGATATTGATAATATTTTACTACCAATAACTATAAAAAATAAAATAGGTTCGTGCCATTCCAGTATTCCCACGGGAACAGACCGAACAGAAACTACGTGGGTGAAACCGTAGGCATTTGCTAGTCAATAATATAATTTTATGATGTTTTTCTTCTTAAATAGGCATCTTATAATATTAATTAATATTATATTTAAATACGAATGAGAGTTTTTTTGTTATGCTTGCCCGTTTTAATTAATTAACCCATCACCTTGAAATTTTATATACACGTCGCCGAAGGTACAAAAAAATAATATCTATCTGATAAATTACGTCGGTTGTTAAAATGATTTAATAAAAAATATTATTATTGATAAAATGATTATTAGTGCTAGCGGAACCGCGGACATAGCTTGTCATCCATAAGTTTATTTAAAGCAATGAAACTGCTAATTAATTAGGTAGTAAATAAATATATTTTATTTTTTCATAGAATTAATATATTCTTCACACTGACAAATTGCGGGTCATGGATACTGAACTACCAGGGCAACAGAAAAACAAAGAAAATATTTGTACCAATATAAATATATAGCAAGTAGTTCATTGTCATTCTGCCTACAATTAGGGTTGAGACGCGCTGTGTTTGTCACTACCACTACACTATTCAACGTATCGATGACATTTATTTGAGGCTAACAACTAAAGTTCAATAAAAACTAAAACAGCCCATTGCCGCCTTTTGTTGAAAGTCTTGCACATAAATGAAGGACACTACGTTGGTACTCGTGATGGCAATTGCAGTGAGATTTAGTGTGGTTGCCGAGAGAGAGTTGCTGCTGACTACCTGGATTATTAGTAGATTTTGACACGGGCAAGTAATGGGTAGCCACAGTTACATTCCTATCCCGTCGGTCGTTGAAATGAAAATTCACAGATATATAAATATAGGTAACTAAGTAAATCAAGTTACGGGTTGAGAGCCCTCAGCGCTCACCCACCAGTCCGGTCTACCTACCTACATTCCTACCGCCCTGGTAGGGCGTAGGTCATTCGTCTTAGCATCTATCATCTAATAGACACTATCCTACAGTCTTACCGCCATGTTGGTAAGTCTTTTACGACTTACCTTAAATCTATTGTCCTACGGTGATAAAACAAGCCATACATGTTTTTTTTTTGTTATATTTTTACTAAACGTGATTTCCTTGTAGGACATTTTTCCATAAGCATACATTTACTATTAAATCTGAAGTTTTCCTTCAAAATTCTATATCATCATATCAGCTTATAAATATCCTGCTTCTGGCCTCAAGCCTCCTCCACAACAGAAGAGACTATGATCTAGGCTGTTCAGACGCGTTAGTATAGGATTTTATGTCGAGTTTGCCTTCTCTTGCATAGATGTTATATGCATATTATATACATATTATATACATTAGTCGTCTTTTACGACATCCACAGTTAAGATACATGGTAAATCGTATTCTTACTAGGTCACCACATTGAAAATTTCCATCAGATAAGTCAAAGTTTTTATTCCGTTCATACGTTTTCGTTTTTTTTACAACATCGTGCATTAAGGAACTAGCCTTTTATATTCCTAGGAGCTTTCCTAAGGATAAACGGACACAAATTACATATCTACACCAGAAACAATTTGTGAACCACACAAAGTATTGATTTGCACAGGAATCGAACATGTGACACTTGGTATCGTACTGATATTTTAACCACCGCACGATCTATGAGTTAATATGTACATTATATTAAGAAAGGCCAGGTTAAAAGTACGCTAAACCAAAGAACTTTTATTATCATCATCATTTCAACCTATCGCCGTCCACTGCTGGACGTAAGCCTCCCTCATGTTACGCCACAAAGTGCGGTCCTGCGCCGCCTGCATCCAACGACGCCCAGCAACTTTCACCAGGTCGTCGGTCCACCTAGTGGAGGGCGTCCCTACACTGCGTCGTCTGATACGTGGCCACTCGAGAACCTTTCTTCCCCGGCGGTTGTCGGTTCGTCGAGCGATGTGGCCTGCCCATTGCCACTTCAGCGTGCTAATTCTTTGTGCTATGTCAGTTACACCCGTTCTTCTGCAGATTTCCGTATTTCGGATTCTATCTCACAGAGAAATCCAAAGCATAGCCCGCTCCATAGCACGCTGAGCGACTTTGAGCCTTGTTATGAGGCCTACATTTAGGGACCACATTAGGGACCACGAAGAACTTTCATGAGGAGAATAATTAATGTGGAGGTGGCGAGAGTGGTATGTCAGGATCGTAGCAAGTAGAGGTAAGTGGTCTCTGCCAACCCCTTACGCGAAAGAGGCGTGAATCTATGTATGTATTTAGTACAAAGTATCAAACTTATCCGTTGATGTATACATATGAGTACTTAGCATATTTAACAGCGTTTACCGTTCATTATAAAATTGTTCTTGCGTTACCATTTATACATATATATTTATAGTTGTTTGTATGTACGTTGACATGTTGTATTACTGTATCTGTGTGTATGTGTGTGTGAATATAGATACGGCACGTTTGTGTACGTGTGATGTCTGTGCAGCGTGCGGCCGGGCCGCGCCGCGCCTCCGGTGAATCATTGGGTAATGTGATTATAGAGCGACAAATGTGTTTTGACATTTTATATTTTCAAATTAATATTTTATGGGCTATCTGTGTGGTGACGGAGTAAGGATACAATTGACCACTCCTTATCAAGCTCGTGGATGTCGTAAAAGACGACTAAAGGATATTTTGTTATTTTCATCGTCGAATTGTTGAGAAATGCAAATAGAAGTTATAGCCATTGGCTATGTAAATAGATGTTTGCCATTTATAGACTTCAATCTTGATGATAATTTCATATATTCCACAATGTTTTCATCATTATCATTTCGAAATACCACTTTTGGGCTCGAGCCTTTTGTACAATGAGGGTGAAATTGATCTACTCTACCATAGTGATCAAACGGATTAGTATGGCCTATTATTTCGAGTTTTCCTTCTCTTGCAGTGATGTTATCTTCCTGAGTCCTTTTCACAATTATTCATAAGATAGGCAAGAAAGGAAGAGGTGGTGATCATATTCTTACTCCGTCACCATATGAAAAGTGTATTGTATAATTAGCTAAGGGGTATAAACTATTCCAACCAGATTATTGAGCAAGTTCCTTCTCACATGATTGTTTGTTAGATTCTCATAAATAATATAGAACCTACCTATACCTATACATAACCCAACCTATTTATCTACCCATTCCATTTCCCTACCCACGGGAAGCGTTAGTGGAAGTTCTTTGTTTTCACACCTCATCCTCATTATCATTAACTTTTGGGTACGCAAAAGACGACAAAACTTTGATAAGTATACAGAAAAGGCGATAGGGCACTTTTCATTCTTCGAAAAAGTCTTATTTCTCTGACAAAATGTACACTAACGCGAGCGACGTAGCATGCATAGCTAGTATTCGTTTCACAAAAATACGTTTCACAAAAATATTTAAAGTGTCAAGAAGAGTTGGTCGCAATAAGCCGGCTGTGCGCGGTGAGTGGCGCTTGGGCGCGCGGCGCTGCTTTGTTCCCGGGCTGGCAGCCGACGCGCCGCTCCGCCCTAACGATAAATAGGGCTGCCTTTCCAGTTTCAATATTTTTAATATTTTTTTTTATTATTCTTTACTTTTTGTTCTGTTTATGAATAGTCTGGTGCGTCACTAGACTATTCATAAAACTTAACATGCGAATCGAAAAATTATTAAGACACATAGGATTTGAACCCGCGTGTATTGAAAATTCCAAATCCTACCTGTGATAATAATTTGCCGATTGGCAAAAAAATATTTGTATACCATTGATAACAATTTCGCCTTCCTTACAGTTCATATGCATCGCATTGCCAGTCTTAACGTCGGCATAGTGTTTTATTTTGATTTTGTTGTTGCATAATTAAAAATTACAGTCGAAATACATACTCTGATATCTTTATTTCTGATGATAATTAGAAATGAAAGCACAACATCATTGCGCTAAGTAATTTTAGTAATTCATAATTATTCGTGTAGTGACATAGTAAGAATGCAACGGTCACCACTCCTTTCCCCACTTCTCATATACGCACTTGATTAGCATTACTTAATTTTTATTTTCATCATCATCATCTCAGCCCATATACGTCCCACTGTTGGGCTCGGGCCTCCTCCATAATGTAAGGATAATTGACCTACTATACCACGTTGGTCAGACGTGTTGGTATAGGGTTTTATTTCGAGTTTTCCTTCTCTCGCATAGATGTTATATGCGTTTTATATCCCTTAGTCGTCTCGTACGATCACCCACGGCTAAGATAGGGGGTGGTGAATTGTATTCTTACTCCGTCACCACACGGAAGAATTTTCATTTTAATGCACATAAATAATTTTTTTTTGTTCGACATTTTTCTTATTATCCTCTAAAAACATATACATTCTGAAGTAAAATATACCTTCTATATAAGCGAAACTCTTATAAATTTTTCAGTTTTTATAAATTTTTATAAACGTGAATATGTAGTTAATAAACACACAAACTTTTGTATATATATATTTAATATCGTAATATATTCGCTTCGACAACCTTATAGCAAACCGGGGCGGGCCGATAACAATATCGCTGAGTGCGCGCACCGGTCTCGCACCGACTGTCCGCCGCCTAATTTACTCTTAGCTAGTGCTGCGGTCCTGGTACTAACGATACACTAACACCCACTTTCTTGTGTTTATTTTTTTATTTACTACAAACACCAGAATAAATAAAACATAGCAGTTATTTATTTACTTGAATTTAACTGATATTTCATAATAAGTGACCAAATACATGGTTCTCTTCAAAAAATAAATCTCCTTGAAATCGATCGCAGCGTCAACTACTGTGTCCAATTATTAATCTAAACCATTTTTTAATCCATTGAAACACACACAAAAATCATTATAATCGGACCAGCCATTTATTAGTTAGATTAGTGTTTTTGTTGTTTATGAAAAAAAATTATCAGTAATGACCTGTTAAACTACTTTGAAGATAATTTTCTATTACTATGACGATATATAAATAAATAATAAAAAATAACGTGTGCATTAAAAAAAGATAATTAATTTTATACAATGTTGTCAATGTTTTCCGTGTGGTGACGGAGTAAGAATACAATTCACCACTCCCTATCTTGCTCGTGGATGTCGTAAGAGACGACTAAGGGATATAATATGCATATAACATCTATGCAAGAGAAGGAAGACTCGAAATAAAACCCTATGCCAACATGTCTGACCAGCATGCTATAAGTAGTAGGTCAAATTCCCTCCCATTATGGAGGAGACCCGAGCCCAACAGTGGGACGTATGTGGGCTGCGATGATGATGGTGGTGACAATGTTGTCAATGATTTTGAATAAAAAACGGAATATTGTTAATTTTCTTACCTATAAATTGCGTAACTTCCGTCCTCTTAAATTTTATTTTGTCTCTCTTTAAGTGTTGATAAATCCTAAGGATAATAAATCTTTACAATAACTTATAAAGTAATTGTTAAAGGAAATAATACTTGAAACTATCATTAGTAAAAAAAAGAAATCGTGTGATGTTTTTTTATAGAATTTCATTATATTAATATGAGATTTGATATAGTTTCTTTGATAAATATTAATAAGCTAGTTCCTTTACCTAGGCTTCAGAATAATTTGTCAAATATCAATTTTATAGTAGAACAACTCTGTCGACAGTCGCAGGCCGGTACACTTGGGGTAGTACCACACTCTAATCGCGTAGCAATTTGTTACTGCAACTTCGTTTGGTGAGCGAAAGATTTCGAAGCCTTTCTGAGGCTGTTTGCATGTGGTTTTAGTGACGCCTTTAGTATCACCGAACCTCATTGCACGCATTCACACTCCCTTCAGTTTCTTCACAGTAGGCAAATAGTTTTCCGTGTGGTGATGGAGTAAGAATACAATTCACCACTCCCTGTCTGGCTCATGCATGTCGTAAAAGACGGCTAAGGGATATATATGCACATAGCATATGTGCAAGAGAAGGAAAACTTGAAATGATACCCTATACCAACATGTTTGACCAACATGGTAATGTAGGTTAAGTTCCCTTCTATTGTGGAGGAGGCCCGAGTTCAACAGTGGGACGTATATGGATTGCAATGATAATGATGAGGTAAGTAGTAAAGGTTCATAAGCGGCTGCATCACTTAGCGTCAGCTGTACTGTCTACTCGTTTGCCATGCCATTTGTTATAAAAAAAATCACATATCAGCTCGTCTTTTTGGCTTAAGTTTAAATGATATATTGATTAAGTTAGAAATTTTCAATCTTCAAGTAGAAAAATAGTTTTCAAAAAGTTGATGAACTAATAAAATGCTATTTTTAATTAAATTTCTTTTTAAACCCTAAGATCTTGTCTCTCAGTTGATAATTAGGTGTAGCTATACGCGTATTTTTTTAATTAAAGGCTTACAGTAAGCCTCAGGCCGGGATCGGGGTCAAAGTAACAGCAGAAAATCGTTTTTATCTTTGTATAAAAATGTGTAGGTTTAAAAAAAAATCGTCTGTGGAAATCGACCTCTTTTTGATATTGATGTCAGAGAGACCAACGGGGTTTCTTTTTTAAAAAGTAAAACGGTTTTTGTTTTATGAATTTAAATTGAAATAAATACATTTCAAGTAAATCACTCTTATCAACATCCTGCGCTTATTTTGACTGCACAGTGATAAATATACCGTCCTACCGTACTAGTCCCGTGAGTTCCAATCCCACGCTGGACAAGACTTGTGCGATCCACAAATTGTTTTTCTAAATCTGGATAGTTAATTAGTAATTTGTATCCGTTAAGGTTTTTAAAGTCTCCCGCAATATAAGAATTGTTTCCTTAGTGCAGGGTGTTGTCTTGAAAAAAAGCGAGCTGTCGCTCAGGACACTTGGTAGATGTGAAACATCGAAGTTATTTTGTACAAGTACAGATACATAAAAGGATTATAATAATAAATTTAATATAATAGTTATATTCGATGCTTCTGACGATATTATTCTGACTGCTACTCGGAACTACACTTATTATCATAGAGCGTGGCGAGGCCTCGCCACGGCATGTATCGCTTTACGCCACGCTAACGATCAGGTTTACCCTCGCCTATAAATGTTACACATCAAAAAAATACTTGTGGTCGATGAAATATGTACTCTTCTTCCATCTTGTAGTTAGATATTGCAAAAAGTTTTGGCAATAGTTTTATGACCGGCCGCCTGCGTTTTTTTTTTTGGGAGTGGGCTACGGTCAGTGCACCCGTCGCCCGGCTCCGTCTGGGGCGACAGACTGACGACGCGCGGCCCCGTAACCCACCCATATAGCACGTCGTCTTCGTCGTTGGGCCGACCACCGGTGCAGAGTTCTTTGACTTCAATGGTTGACCCGACTGAATACTCCGAGGGAGTACCCTCTCCCATCGACGTCCCCTCGGGACGCCGATCGCCGTCGCGAGGCTAATCCCTCCGCGGGTGCCGGAACCGGCCGCCTGCCTGACGTCGATGCCCCTTGCGAAAATAATTGTCCTAGTCACATGTAATTGTCCTAGGTCTACATTAAACATTCGTTATCTATATATCGTATCCCTAAGTCGTCTTTTACGATATCAGATACAAGTAAGGGGGTGGTGAATTGTATTTTTACAAAGTAACCACACAAATGGTTTATTTATCAATAAATTAATTATAACCTCAGTATTATAACCTCATGAAAACACAGGTCTACGACCGGTGATACAGCACGGAAATGTGGGCCTCATAACAAAGCTGAAAGTCGCTCAGCATGCTATGGAGGGGCTATCGAGCATAGCCCCTCCATAACATGCTGAGCGCATTTCTCTGCGAGATAGAATCCGAAATAGGGATTTTTTTTATTGCTAACGATGGCAAACGAGCCAACAGTACACTTGATGGTTATAGTAACCTTTGTTAGGCTGCGTACCGTGAAGAATGTGAAGGGAGGGAGAATGCGTGCAATGAGGTTTGTTGATACTAAAGACATCACTAAAACCCACCACACACAAACATCCTCAAAAAATTGGGCTGCCGGCTCGAACGAAACGCATCTGCAAAAGAACGGGTGTAACCAACATAGCACGAAGAATTCGTGCATTGCAGTGGCAATGGGCAGGCCAAATCGCTCGACGAACTGACTACCGCTGGGGAAGAAAGGTTCTCAAGTGGTGACCACGTATCGGATGACGCAGTGTACAAACCCACTAGATGGACCAAGTGAAATTTGCTAGGCGTCGCTGGATGCCGGTGGCACAGAATTGCACTCTATAGCGTAACATGAGGGAGGCCTTCGTCCAGTATTGGACGGCGATAGAAAGAATGAAAAATATTTATTACTTCTTTACGGGAGGGAAACATCACAAAAGCTCAAACAGTGAGTACAATATATATATAACAATAAATATTAAAGAAAAAATACAAAAAGAAATTGATATCAACACTGGTATTCCCTTCGCAAAAGAGAAAAAGGATCGCTGCTCAGCATAATGTAACGAAGGCAACAGCCTCGCATTACTTAACGTCGCCATGAGGTTCTCACCCGTTCTAGAGAGCCTCGGTTCCTTCAGAGACTAAGTATGGATACGTACACACCAGGCAGAGTCAAAACAAGATCACTCCGCGTAGGGTTTTTCAACGCGAACGGTCTCGCTCGCCAGAGAGACGAAATAGGTACATTTCTACAAGACCAGCAGCTTGACCTTTTACTAGTCCAAGAGACTTTTCTTAAACCCTACTCCAGAGACCCTAAAATTGCAAACTACAATTTAGTGCGCAACGATAGGGTCGGTTCTCCCCTAGGTGGGACTCTCATTTATTACAAAAGGTCACTGCACTGCACACCCCTAGATCCCCCCGCCATGACGTACATTGAAGCCTCGGTCTGTCGGCTGGCCCTCACCGGTCACCAGCCACTGATCATAGCATCAGCATACCTTTCCCCTCCTAATGGGGACACACCAAAAGAGTTGCTTGAGAGTGACCTCCAAGCCCTCTTAAAACTCGGCGACGCCGTCATTATCGCAGGCGATCTAAACGCCAAAAGTAAGTCGTGGAATAGCCACACCAACAACCGCAGGGGACTGGCCCTCGAGACTTACGCAGATCGGCTCGGGTTCGACATCATAGCCCCAATGGAGCCGACTCACTTCCCTCACACAGTCGAGCACAGGCCCGACGTATTAGATATAGCCCTATTAAAAAACATAAACCTCCGTTTATGTCTAATAGAGGTAATACACGAGCTTAACTCGGATCACCGCCCGGTGGTCATTGACTTCGCCCCCCGATACGGCCCCTCAGGCCTCACCCCCCCCACTGAGAAAGTGTGCACAGACTGGGAGCGACTGAAGGCTAAACTCCAGTCTCCCTCCTCGTCGGCTCATCTTGACAGTATATGTAACACATTGAACAATAAAGAGGACATCGAATCCGCGATCGACGCCCTCACCGGTCACGTACAATCGTTAGTTAACGATTGTTCACGGAGAGTGCCCGACACGAGCAATCGTAGAAGGTGCTTACCCGCTGACGTCCGCGACCTATTGAGGCGTAAGAACGCAGCCATAAGAGCCTACGACCGCTTCCCCTGCGAAGATAACCGCTATCATATGCGGTCACTGCAGAGGGCGGTTAAGACGGCTATAAATGAGTTTAGACAAAACGAATGGGACGCCACCTTAAGCGAACTGGAGCCTTCGCACCAGGCTTACTGGCGGCTTGCCCGTTCTTTCAAAAAGGATACGGTGTCCACCATGCCACCCTTAAACCGCCCCAACCAACCGCCGGCGTTCGATGACGATGAAAAGTCTGAATGTCTGGCGGCCGACCTTGAGCAGCAATGTACGTCAAGTACACAACACACAGACGCGCGACACACCGACACCGTTAACAGCGAAATGGAACGATGTACATCGCGTACGCGTACCGCAGACGCTGAGCCACAAGAGCCTATACCAACAGCGACAGTGGAGGAGGTTCAGTCGATAGTTAGAGGTCTCCACCCTAGGAAATCCCCCGGTTCGGACGGTATTTCTAATAGAGTTATTAAACTCTTCTCTCATTCACTATTATTAATATTAACAGCAATTATTAACGCCGCATTAGTCAATTACATATTTCCTAAACAATGGAAAAAAGCCGTGGTAATAGGTATACCTAAACCCGGCAAGCGACGTACCGAACCGTCATCATATCGCCCGATTAGTTTACTCAACAGTTTAGGTAAAATATATGAGCGCGTACTACTTAGTAGGCTAAGAAAGTACGCTGAGGAAAACAACCTCATCCCGCCGATTCAGTTCGGCTTTCGCACGCAACACTCTTGCGTTCAGCAAGTACATCGAATAGTCGAGTATACAAGTTATAAACTGCAACGCGGTTTATATACGGGTATGCTTCTATTTGATGTAGAAAAAGCGTTTGACAAAGTCTGGCATAACGGCCTTATTTTCAAGTTAATAAAGTTCAAAATCCCCCACTATTTAGTTATGATAGTTAGAGACTTCCTACGCGAGCGTAGCTTTCGCTACAGAGTGGAAGGTACTTTATCAGCACCGCACAAACTAGAAGCCGGCGTCCCCCAGGGATCGGTGCTCTCTCCAATTCTCTTCTCGCTGTTCACCAGCGACATACCCCAACATAGTAGAATACAAACAGCATTATTCGCTGACGACACTGCCATCTTCTATGCAGGTCGATCTCCCGCAACAGTGACAACCGTTCTCCAAAATGCGGCTACCGCCCTAGCCAAATGGACTAGGAAATGGAGAATCGGTATAAACCCCACCAAAAGCCAGGCGATCATATTTCATAAGGGGATTGATCGCCGCTACCCAATGGCTGAATATCCACAGATAAAGATGTTCGACCAACCCATCCCCTGGACAAGGGAGGTCAAATATCTGGGTGTGACCTTGGACAGACGACTGACCTTCGGTCCTCACATAGGGCGAGTCCGCGCGCGCGCAGCCCTAGTGCTAGGATGGTTACACAGCTTAGTACACGCAAAGTCTAAGCTATCTCTCCGTAATAAAGTTAGATTATACACCGCTTGTATACGTCCTATCATGACGTATGCAAGTGTAGTGTTTACACAAGCGAAGCCACGCAGGCTACATCGGCTACAGGCATTACAGAATAGGTTCATGCGCCGAGCGACGGGAGCACCGTGGTACATGCGCAATGTGGACCTTCACATAGATCTTGGCTTGCCGACCATCAGGCAATACATGAAACAGTGCTCCCGCCGCTACTTCGACTCTGCCGCGACACACCCGAACCCATTAGTGGTAAGGGCGGCTTCTTACATCCCCTCTAAAATGTCCGCGATTAAACAACCACGACTAATACTCGACGAACCCGACGACACTATAACGCTCGCCCAGACTGAGGCATACACAGCCCGCGCGGCCTTGACAAATAGTAGTAAATATCCACGTTACCGCCCCGGCCGACGGGGAAGGAAGACGTGTCGCGTTAAAATCATAAACGTGGGAGTGCCCACTTTGCCAGCGACCGCCCGAGCCGAGGTCCGTACCCCACAGGGGGTGCCCTCGGGATGGGTCGCTTAACTTTAAGCGGGTTGAGAGCCCTCAGCGCTCACCCACCAGTCCGGGTAAAGTTGTCACAGCCATCTGAGGCTAACAACTAAGTCACACAAAAAAAAAAAAAAAAAAAAAGCATAATGTTGAGACATCTACTATAATGCTACAATAGGCTGATGATGATGATTATAGCCTCATGATATGGTTATTTCCATTTTTGCCAATACTTTTAAGTAATAACATATTGAATCGACCCCAAGAAGATAATTGGGATAAGAGCATGCTTATGATGGTTATTTCTATTTTGAACAAGAGTAGACTTCAAGATTAAATAACCCAAAGACCAGTATAATATTATTTGTATTAGTTTGTTGAGAAATCTATCTCAGTTTCAAAACTACGTGTCTGCGACAGTTCGAGGTGTTCAGTTAAGTTTTCGTTGGGATCGTTTCTATCTTTAAAACTAGTTAATTTTTGATGATTTTTTTTATGGGTGGGCTATGGTAAGCGCACACGCGGTCCATTCCGTCCGGGGCGACGAAAGGATGACGCGCGGCCTCATAACGCACCCGTACCCACGTCGCCTTCGTCGTCGGGCCGACCACCAGTGCCGAGTTCCTTGTCCTCAGTGGTCGGCCCGATGATTTTTGGTGATAAACATTTTTTTTCAGTAAAGCGACGGAGTAAGAATACAATTCACTAACTCCCTACCATGGCCATGGGTGTCATAAAAGACAAGCAATATGCATATAATGTAATGTGCATATAATGTCTATGCAAGAAAAGGCAAACTCGAAAGAAATTCTTAAACTAATCCTTTTGACCAGCGGGATATATTAGGTTAGTAGGTCAATTTCTTTTTGATTGTGGAGGACCGCGAGATCAGCAGTAGGAAACATATAGTAGAGAAAATATTCCATTTTAGCAAAAAAAAAAAACGCTTACATATCCATGTAGTGAAACAAATACGTACTATTGAAGACTAGCGACCCACCCCGGCTTCACACAGGTCCAATGTTGATCTATATCTATACCAATAAATAAAATTGGAGTGTCTGTTTGTAATGTCAAAATAATAGGCTTTTTTCATGCTCACACGGTTATTTGCACGACACCTATGCCTAAAATAGCAATTAAAAAATTTTTGTCTGTCTGTCTGTCTGTCTGTTTGTTCCGGGTAATCTTCAAAACGGCTGGACCGATTTCAAAAATTCTTTCACCAATGGAAAGCTATAATATCGGGGCGTAAACTAGGCTATATTTTATCCCGGTATTCCCACGGGAATGGGAACTACGCGGGTAAAACGACTATAACCTATAACCGAAGCGAAGCGAGGGCGGATTGCTAGTAATAAATACAGAATTTCTTTATATACAACTAGCAACCCGCCCTCGCTTCGCTTCGGTTTCAGTCGCCTTACCCGCGTAGTTCCCGTTCCCGTGGGAATACCGGGATAAAATATAGCCTAGTTTACGCCCTAATATTATAGCTTTCCATTGGTGAAAGAATTTTTGAAATCGGTCCAGCCGTTTTGAAGATTACACGGAACAAACAGACAGACAGACAAAAATTTTTTAAACTGCTTTTTAGGCATAGGTGTCGTGCAAATAACCGTGTGAGCATGAAAAAAGCCTATTATTTTGACATTACAAACAGACACTCCAATTTTATTTATTGGTATACATGTGTAATACTCACATAAACATCAGAAATCAAAATCTAGCCGTTTAGAAGATTCATCATCATTCATACGTCCCACTGCTGGGTTCAAGCCTTCTCCACAATAGGAGGACCTTACTATACCAGTTGATCAGACAGGTTGGTATAGAGTTTTATTTCAAGTTTTCCTTCTCTTACATAGATGTTATATGCATATTTTTTTTAAATGCATAAATATACCGGCCTTCCGTGTGGTGACGGAGTAAGAATACAATTCACCAACTTACCCGTGGATGATCGTACGAGACGACTAAGGGATATAAAACGCATATAACATCTATGCGAGAGAAGGAAAACTCGAAATAAAACCCTATACCAACACGTCTAACCATCGTGGTATAGTGGGTCAATTCTCCCCCCATTATGGAGGAGGCCCGAGCCCAACAGTGGGACGTATATGGGCTGAGATGATGAAATATACCTTAGTCGTCTTGTATGACATCCACGGGCAAGATAGGGAGTGGTGAATTGTATTCTTACTCCGTCACCACACGAAGATTACCCTGAACAAATAGACGGAAACACTTTTTTTTAAACTGGATTTTAAGCATAGCTACCGTACAAAAAACCATCTGAGCATGAAAAAAAACCTCTATATTGACATTACAAACAGACACTGCATTTTTAACTATTGGTATTATTTGTTTTAAAAAAGCAAGTCGTTTTTAAATTGACGTAATAATCCTGCAAGAGGGAAGGTGTTAAAAAGTACCAACCTTACTGTTCAGACTATAAAAACTGTCGAGTGGTAGGATGAAATATATCTGGTGGACGGGCTTCCGCGTCAGATAAGCCGAGTGCGAGGGGGGGTGATGAGGTGGTATTGTGGGGGCGAGGAGGGTATAACGATCAAACCGCGGCGCGCGGCTCTCACTCGGCCAGTTAAGTACGTGTCAATAGTGATGTACTTATATATTTTTATTAAACTTATCGATAGACTATTTTTCCAGTTCAATTTATTAAAGTGAAACTTTTATTACGTCACCTCAAACTTTTTCGTCCGTCTATTGCATGTCGCGTGACGGTCGGCCGCGGAGTAGGGGTAAAGTGAAAGGTGCTCGACAGAACAGCCGAGGCCAATATGGCGGCGCCTATAGCTCGCATCACTTGACCGTGTAGTGTATAGAGTATTTATTACTCGTTTGTGCCAGTGCTCCACACTATTTGTTTGTTTTTATTTATCAGCTTTTATTTAATGTAAATGTTGCTATTTTTACTTAGATCTCTACAATGCGAAAAATGTTTCACTTTTACCTTGGTTTCATAAAACCACACAATCATTTTTTTTTATGTGACTACCCAGGATGTTACCATTCTATATAAAAACCAGCCCTACACCGTCTCAGTCCAGCTCATTCTGATATAGCATCTTTCGTTCTCTTTACGTACTAATTATTAATTAGTCTATTATATCTTTGCCTTCTATGCATTTCTAACTTATTTTAGTGTAATTTTCAAGTATATGTTTTTAAGTAATATTTTAGCATAATCTTTAGAATTTACATAGATTATGTATCAATTATCACCATGAAATCGAAATAAATAAGTTTTCTGTCTTTCTTCCCATTGAAATTTATCATCTCGTACTATCAACATCACGTAAGACAATACTGCCAAAATGGTCACAATTAGCATGTTGTTTAGCCATTGCAATTGATATAATAATTTGCCCAGTACACTACTGTTGTCCAATTTCCTGGTTCTCCTTTAGTCAGTTTATGCGATACCCATTGGAAAGCGATGGTTAGAGTTAAGAAACAAACATTTTTGGCAAAGCAAAACCTACGTACATCGGTACTAAATATAAGGTCTCTATATCAAATATAATTACCCTCCGCTTATTTAAAATTTTGTTAGAGCTCATAAAATTAAAGGTATTTTGTCCAGCATCAGTTGCGGTACCCAGCTTAATAGGTAGATAGTAAAACGGGGTTATGGAATTTCATACCACTTTTTTTTTGTTTTTTTTTTTTATGGGTGGGCTATGGTAAGCGCACGCGCAGTCCAGTTCGTCCGGGGCGATAAAAGGACGGCGCGCGGGACCATAACCCACCCGTACCCACGTCACCTCGTTTTTGGGCCGACCACCAGAGCAGATGTGACTTGTCGTCAGTGGTCGGCCTGACGGAATACCCTTTCGGGTAATCTCACCTCTCGACGTCCTGGGACGTCGGTCGCCGTCGCGCGGTCAGCCTCTCTGCGGGTGACGGACAATTCCCCGGTCCGATCACTCGATGCCTCGGCTAGGGCGGCATTAGGCGCAGATACTCGCGCCTGCGCCGCCCGAGTCACCGGTGGCGGAACGTGTCGCCGAATAGGAGCTCTACTCGCACACGATCCGCCGCCTCCTTCCGTGAGATTACGGCCTCACAGAAGGCGGCGACCGCGTCCCAGTTCCTGACGCTGACGAGCATCTCCCTGGCTATGGTCGGCAGCGCCAGGTTGGCACCGATAAGTGCGACGAGTTCACGGCGATCCCCCTCTCATGCAGCACACTCCTCAAGCGTGTGCTGCGCCGTGTCCTCGTCGCAACTGCAGTGGTGGCAGGACGGTGTGCTCTCCCTCCTGACAATCTTGTGCAGGTACTTCCCGAAGCAACCGTGCCCCGTCAGCACCTGCACCAGTCGGAAGGAAAGCACCCCGTGCGTCCGCTCCAACCACTCCATCAGCACCGGCCGGAGGGCCTTGACGGTCCTGACACCGTACCGAGGACTCTCCAGCCGGACTGCCCAACGGGCAATGACTTCTCGGCGGGCGTTGACCCGCCAGGCGGTGATCTCTTTGATAGACCATGCCACCGTGGGCGCGCGTCTCCGACACCCGCCGATAAATGTCGGCGAGCATCTCCGCCTCCGGGTCCCACGGGGGAGTTCCGGCCAGGAGGCACGCTGCCTCCGTCGCCACCGTGCGGTAACACCGTATGGCCCTGGTCGCCATGACCCTCTGTGGTCGCTATAGGAGGGCCCTAAGACGGACGGTCAGGGACCCCGCCCACACCGGTGCGCCATACAGGGCCATCGACCGGATCACCCCCACGTACAGATGTCGGCACGTAGCACTGGGTCCGCCCTCACTCGGCCTCAGCCGCGAAAGGGCGGACGCCGCGCCGACAAGCCGGGGAACAAGTCGATGGAGATGCTCCCGGAACCAAAAATGCTCGTCAAGCACCAGGCCCAAGTACTTCATGTGGGCCTGGATGCTGATGGTGACCGACTTCACGGTGATCGAAGCGCCGGTACGGAGGCAAATTTCATACCACTCCTGCATCATCTTGGACACCAAATGTGACCAGATCAGAACCGGTTATTAAATATATTATTTAAGGTAAACAATTATCATAGGTATATTATAAAGATCTTTCTAAAAATGTTATCCTTCGCGTTATCTCTACATTTATTAAAAAAATACACTAATTATATAAAAAAGGCTTTAATACATTGTAAGTTTTATTAAAACCCATTCTATCGTCTAGTTGACATTCTCGCATCTAGATGACATTTGTGACGGTGTGCGCGCGGTATCGTAAAAAATGTTGACTAGCAAACTTCAGTGTGTCAGTTTTTCGGAACATCGTAAAAATTTACTATAATATAAATTCGAAAAAAAAAAATTAGTATTTTATCGATATATTTATTCAATCCCTAGTTGTCGGTTGTTGAGCGGTCGTGAAACGCGGTGGCGGGTGTCGTGTCATCGTCACTGAGCGTACGACTAAAGGTCCGCATTACTGAACAACTCGATTGTATCAAATACTAACTATACCCCAGACTTTACTCGAATTTATAACTCGTATTTTCTCAAACAATTTTCTATTCGTGAACATTTCTTTGTTCTTCATATTCATTATCATCATGATCTCAGCATATATATGTCCCACTGTTGGGCTCAGGCGTCCTCCATAATGGGAGGGGAATTGACCTTCTATTCCACGCTGTTCAGACGCGTTGGAAAAGGATTTTGCTTCGAGTTTTCCTTCCCTTGTATAGATGTTATATACCTATTATATCGTTTAGTCGTATTTTACGACATCCACGGGCAAGATAGGGAGTGGTGAATTGTATTCCGTCACCACACGGAACCATCATATTAGGTATGTTATAATCTGTTGTGTGGTGACGGAGTATGAATACAAATCATCACCCTATATTGCCTGTGATCGTCGTAAAAGAAGACTAAGGGATATAGTATGCATATAACATTGATGCAAGAGAAGGAAAACTCGAAATGAAATCCTATGCCAACATGTCTGACCAACATGGCCTAGTAGACTTTGGGAGGGACCAAAGTGGAGACAGCCTGAGTCCAACAGCCGGACGTGTAGGTATATTTACCATAGATGATAGAATCTTTTTTTATCCCCATTAACGTACTGTAAAAATTCAAGTTGTTTGGTTTAGTAGTTAATGCATGAAAGCGTAACAAACAAAGAAACAATGTATGATTTTTTTTATGTATGTTAACGAACAGATATGGTGTTAACGTTAACACGTCGAGTGACCATGTCCATGACGACTTACATAAATTATTCTCCATCCAATCGCGCCTAAAGAGGACTTCACTTAAAAAAAAATATTTAATTATCGTAACTATTTTTCCTTTATTGTTTCTAGTTTTTTGTTATCAACATTTGCGGGGCGTCCCGCGACAGCCTGCCTTTATTTTTTTATAATTCTTCTTTTGTACCAAATAAATAGGTATTTATTGGTACTATCTACCTATAACCTAACATATAGGTTATATTTACAAATTTTAGTAGTTTATTGTACAACTTTAGTTTAAATACCGTACATTTAACTTCAGTTAATGTTGTACGTGTAAATAATGGATTTTTAAACCAATATACCTATTAAATGTAACTGATTTTAAATATAATTTTTAAAATAATATTCACTACTACCCTATGCCATTTTAGTCCCAATCTATTTGTTTAAAATCTGTATTCAATCGGTATCTATACCAGTCGTACTTACTTACCTTTTACCACCACTGCGAATCTATGCTATCCTAGTAAATCGGATTATGAAAGAACTAGCAATATATCACAAACCAGTGATCGAGCGAGTACGGTAGGTAGGTGCTCAAATTAGCTATTTTTGTGAAAATGAAATAATCTTCTGTAACAGAAAGGGATAGAATAATGTGTGAAAAGGAAGGATTACATCCTTTGCAAGAAAGCTTCAACTTCCCGACATAGAAACGCAGTTTCCGAGTTTCATTACGAACCCTATCATCAGGAGCACATAAACGTAAGGATTTCTTTTACCTTTACATAGCTATGAAGTATACTTCCACTTCCACTTTATGCTTCCCTGGTATATGCGCGACTCAATAATATCAAAACCACGTAAGTCCGTCGTAAGAAATAAAACAAATTGTTTGTTTATTTTTATTAATTTAATGGTGCCAAGGTTAACGAAACATAATGAATGAACGAAACTACTATTTATTGATAGAGCATAGAATTGTATGTAGGAAATAAAGCCATACCACTCGGTAAGGCAAGAAGTAAGTAAATAGATAAGTCGTCTAAATGGGCAGTCAAATACTGAATATGTTAGAGTTTTTGGGTACTAAATATTTATTATCAGCAACAAATATATTTAATGTAACAAAATTTGTGTATGTTATATTAGTATGTTTCTTCTGAACAAATCACTCGCGATACAACAATTTAATCCATGGCGTAGGTTTACAAGTTGAGAGCCCTCAGCGCTCACCCAACAGTCTGGGTTCTCATAGCTATCTGCGGCTAACAACTAAAGCCAAACAACAACAAAAAATAGCACAAAGTAATATTAAAAAATAATATAATATTCTTACTAATATAATAAATGCCGACCACTGACGACAAGTTAACGCTGCTCCAGTGGTCGGCCCAACGACGAAGGCGACGTGGTTTTTGGGTGGGTCGCGGGAGTTGCGTCCTTAAGCCCCTCTGTCGCCCCGGATGGAGTGGTGCGGAGGCGCGCCGACCGCGACCCACCCACAAAAAAAAAACTAATATAATAAATGGAAAAGTAAGTTTGTTTATTTGTTTGTTACGCTTTCACGCTTAAACCACTGAACCAATTTCAAGAATTCTTTCACCATTGGAAAGCTATAATATCAGGGAGTAACATAGGCTATATTTTATCCTGGTATTCCCACGGGAACAGGAACTACGCGGGTAAAGCGACTGAAACCGAAGCGAAGCGAACCGAAGCGGATTGCCTGTAAATAAATAAATTCAGTGTATCTAACCCGTGAAAATTTACTACGCTGAGTTAAATATTTAGTTTAATATCTTTTAATTAATGACGGATTTTCTTTCCGTTTTAACATCAATTTTTGAAGTCGTTCCATTGACTAATATAACATCAAAATATCACAGCAATATTTTAATTAAAAATAAAAAATCTCGTTATTTTATTTGCGACTAAATGATAGAATATAATTTTCGTGACCTCATGGATACACACGCCACCACTCGAGTGTTGGATTCAAGTTTATGATTGCAAAAATATTGAGAACGATTCTCAGTCTGTGTGTTATTTGTTGTCTAGTTTTATTTCACAATATGAGTTGAATAGTCTACAAAAAAACATCAGAATAATGAGTCACAATACCAAGCAGGCGCTGTTCATTCGCGTCTTCAGTTCGTCGTTATCATAAGTATACTACATGCGTCCGAGCAAGAGAGACAAATAGAGGTTGGAAAGAAATAATAATGGGCGTTACTACAACGCCCAATTGCCAATCCCTAGGTTTGTTTGTCTTTAAAAACGTAGAACTGTCAAAACAATTGTTGCATTTATCTCTGAGTTTTATGATCTCCTAGTACTAGGAAACATTATGCAGCACTCGTCAATTCCTATTTAGTTCACCTGTATGTAAATTCAAATAGCAACTAGGTAGAACTATAAGTTGCTCTTTCTCGAGTTTTCTTTATTTATTTAGCTCAGTCCTGTCGATTTAAAAAAAGAAGGAGATTCTCAATTTGGATTTTTATTATTTTTAAAATCTTTGAAGTCCTTACAAAGTCTTTGTTTGAAAGTGGTATGTTTATGCCGAAAATAGTCCCCATTTTAATTTTTTTAACGTTCTGATAATGAGTTTTGGGGACAACGTAACTCTTCAATAAAGGTCAGAGTATGCTGCTAACGCATACGTGTTGCGATTTTTTTCAGTTAAAACACTTAATTTTAATTGTTAAGCTGTACTATTTCAATTAATTTGACAGAAAGATGAAAGAGCTAATTAAATGTTAGCTTAAATAATTAAGGAATTGCCTACTTATTTACATAAGTTTTTCTTTACAAGTTTTACAACATATTCATGTTAAATTTTAATATTATTTTTAATTAAAAATCGGTGTCATTCTTAAACAACATGTAATTTATTATAATTCTTAGTATCAAAGATTTTAGTTGCGCGGTTACGCGCCATCTATTAATTACTTTGCGAACTGTTTTTGGTTCTGTCTAAGTTCAGTGTAAATCGTCTATCTAACCACTTTGCTAACATGTTAGCCTAGTAGAAATTCGTTCAATGAAGCAACAATCTGTTCTTGTTAGGTACGTCCCGTTACATTTGTAGTACAATATTAATTTCAAAACTTATGTATACTAACTACTATTTTAATTAATAATTCATAATTTAATTATTAATTGAAAACTGCAAAAATAATAGTTTCTATTATCATTTTTGAGTAAACGTAACAATATCATATCTATAGTAATACAGACTTGTTTAGCGTTTACTTGAAAAAAAAAGACACGATCAACCGAAAATCAAACGAAAAAAGTAATGACCCGAAATCATGGCTAACGTGTTCATCAAGTTCACAGGGTATCATGAGATCGAGGTATGTATTTATCTGAATCAAACTTAAAAACTTTTTGGCAATGACAAGCCAGTTGTCTATACAGCAAGCAATATTGATCTGTATCTTACACCAACAAGATATAAACTTCATAGCAACGTCAATGAGGTATAACTAACAAGCGCGCGCGCCGATGCTCTTACTACTTGGCTCTTCATATTTTATGCAAGCCTAGTAATATGCGCACATTTCGCGCAAGAGTGCGGGCTCGTGCGCACCATTCGTGCGCATTGCGCGCGCACGCCGTTTCTCTCTGATTTAAAACACATTAACTCTACTTCTCGATGCGATGGAATTTAGACTTTGGCTTCTCGGATATGAAGTCTATAGTTATATAGCAAAAGTGTCTTATATGTTGAAAGAAACTCTTTGATTTTTATCATGACTGCGCAAGAACATGCGCTTGCGCACGCCGAGTCGTCCGGTTTCTTGGTAGACAACACTTCAGTTAGAAGAGTATTACGGCTTGGCATCGCACGTAGTGTTTATTCAACGCCCGATTCACGATTATTGATATTAAGTTTTAGTCGCGTAATGAAAATTAATTCAAGCTTCCATATAATATATTATTTACAGTGCCCCACATCATCAACATTAGTCTCATCTCGTTTACATACGCTGGTCAGACGGGTTGGTATGATACGATTTGGATTGGTACGGTGATGTTATAGTCATATTATATCCCTTAGTCGTCATTAACACCCATGGACATAGGGTTGCCAGGCGTCCGGATAAAGCCGGACATAGGTAGGCTTTTTGATTGGGTGTGCGGTCAAAATAATCGGTGTCCGGCTTTTATTAGGCCTTTTTCATTTTGCAAACGAGCTAGCGCCGAGCGCAGGCAAGTCGACTGTTGTCATAATAATCCAATAAGCTTAATTTTACATAAATTTTTTTGTCGTACTTAATAATACTAAAACACAAAATCCTCAATAATGTAGGCTGTCCGGCCTTTCTTCCCAAGTGTCCGGCCAAACTGAATGGTCTGTCCGGCTATTAGGTTTGACGACCTGGCAACCCTACATGGACAGGATAAGGAGATGGTGAATTGTATGCTTAGATACTCTGTCACCACAGCGCAAAAGCAAAATCCAATACTAGTAACGAATAAATCCTTGTGTGGTACTGACTTCAGAAACATGTAAAAATTACACCCAGACGCAAATTGCTGGTGATCCTATGTGATCCGAAACCGTCAGAGCAGTTTTCGAGATATTGAACAATATAGAAATATACAAGACGAAGACATAGAAGAATCCGTATGGTGATGGAGTAAGAACGCAATTTACCGCCCCTTCTCTTGCCCGTAAATGTCGTAAAGGACGACTAATAAATATAAAATGCATATAACATTAATGCAAGAGAAGGACAACTCAATATGAAACTAGGGATGTGAAAAATAATCGATTTTTATAATAATCGATTTTTACAAAAAAGTAATCGATTAATAATCGATTTTTACAATCGATTATCAAAATAATAAAAATCGATTTTTTATTATTTGAAATTAATCGATTATTCACTGCCAGATTTCCTAAAATAAAACGTCATCACGATTGCTTCATACTATATTAGAAAATAAAGCTCACAATTCCTAAAAAAAAGGTCATCATAATCCTGTTGGGAGAATTTAATTAATCGATTATTTTATAATCGATTTATTTTAAAGAACAAAAACTCGATTATTTAAAAAATCGATTATTTTCCCTCCAAATGACATCCCTATATGAAACCCTATGCTAACATTTTTGACCAGCATAGTATAGTAGGTCAATTTCACTTCCATAGTGGAGGAGGTCCGAACCTAACAGTGGAACGTATACGGGCTGAGATGATGATGATGATACATTTATTGGTTTTATTTTGAAGAATTTATGGCATGGTTACTTAAACTTTTAGAACATATCTTGTCGGATTTGTTTGTAATAAACTTTTTTTTAAGACACCCTGTACTATGGAAATAATCTTGTTTTTTTTTGGTGTGGGCTACGTCAGTGCACCCACAGCCCGGCTCCGTCCGGGGCGACAGAGGGGCGGCGCGCGGCCCCATATAGCACGTCGCCTTCGTCGTTGGGCCGACCACCGCCGGTGCAGAGGTCTTTGACGGTGAATCCTTGTGTTGCGGGGGATTTTACAAACATAACTCACCATCATCATCATCGTAGCCCACATACGTCTCAGTGTTGGGCTCGGGCCTCCTCCAGAATGGGAGGGAATTTGACCTACTATACCTACTATGCTGGTTAGACATGTTGGTATAGGGTTTCATTTCGAGTTTTCCTTCTCTCGCACACATGTTATGTTCATAGTCGTCTCTTACGACATCCACGGGCAAGATAGGGAGAGGTGAATTATATTCTTACTCCGTCACCACAGGGATGTCGTCACCACACAAATATAACTAACGGATACAAATTACATTCAGACTCGGAACAACAATTTGTGGATTCCACAAAGTGTTGAGCACCAGCCAGAAGGTATTGACGGCCAGAACACCGTACCGAGGCCTCTCCAACCGGGCTGCTCAACGACAATAACGTCACGGCGAGCCTCGTCCCAACAGGCGGTCCTCTCGCTAAACGAGACTAAGCCGCTCCTCGCCCCGCCCTCCACCTGGTAGTTATATCTAAAACGGTCGTAAAGTATTGGTGAATCTTTTGATATCAGGACTACCGGCAGTAGTGCATACTAAGCTAGTGTGAACAGCTGCATGCCAACTTAAATCCACTACACGCTGTAGAATATACATACCTATTTATCTCAGCCTAAAAGCAGTATAAGTTTTAAATTCTTAACTTTTAACGATTAACTTTAACTTACGTTAAATTTCCGCAAATTTAACGCTTTAACTATTATCGAAGTTAACATTTTCATTAACGAATTAACGATTAACGAAGTTAACTTTTGGATTAACTGTGCCCACCTATGAACTTAGGCTATTTTTCCTCTAAAGAACCCTCTATAAAATTTCGCCCGATCCGGGAGTCAAACCCGAGGACTCGTGGACTGCAGTCGCAAATTTATGATAAAAGATATATAAGTTTAGATGAAAACGAAAAAGCATGTAAAGCATTGTTATATTATATTCACTATATCGTAGTAATTGCTCCGCATCACATTTCATGAAATGTCAAAACAATAAATTAATATAACACATTAAAACATTATATCGAATAGAAGACCAAAAAGACTCTCCATTTCCCGCCAAAACTCTACAGCGATAAATTTACACTTAATATCGTAACAGATAAACTATTGTTAGCATTGTATTATCTATGGTAGACGGCACAAGTGCGAGTATTATCGAAGTAACGCGTCGCCCCGCGGCCCATAGTATCGGGCCGGCCGATTGTTTTGCGGGCAATTAGCAGTGTGGCCCGTCCCGCACGTGCCGCGTACCGTTCGTGCGCCTTGCCCGTCTATACTTCTATAGTTTTATACTTCAGTACTCCGCGCGCCCTGTCGGCGAGCGGCCGTTATTGTAGAGTCTGTGTCGTGCAGCCCTACGCCCGCTCGCGAACTCTACACGGGACCCTTGTCTCGTATTATTCGATACTTCTACATCTCACAATTTTTCTGCTAAACTTCCTTTACTGACACCTGTTGCTTGTCGGACTTGTTTACCAACAATAAATCCGAAACTAACTTTTGCAATATTTATTTTATTGCATCTCCATATTTACTCCTGAATCGCGATAAAATGTCAACACGGACTAGTTTTAGTACAAAATCTTTGTAATGACATTGTTGGAAATCGTCTTTGTAGTAAATCAGAAATACTAAAAGGGGATCGAGGTCCTTAAGCGGCGATTCCGGTCGCCGCCCGCCGGAAAACTTTTCCTCTATACAAAGTCCTTAAAGCTCGATGCGAACTTCGCAGTCAAAAGTTCGCGTTGTCGAAGTTATACGCACAGGATTCGGGAACTTTTCAGTTAGAAAACTTTCTTTGAAAAATCATTTCTCAGAACGATACCAGTTAATTTAACTGTTGCCCTAATGAAAATTAGTTTCTGGAAAAAAACCTGGTGACTGTGATTTAATATGAGACAATTTAAACTTCAGACAATTTTGGATGATGGATATTAGGACCTAATAATTAAGTGCAGTGTTAATAAGTTTTAAAATGGCAGCCGCGATGATAAGTGACCGGGGCCTTCGTAAAAAATTAACACAAGAAGCCATTCCCGAAAAAACACCGAAAAAACCTTCAAAACGGAAATCAACAGCAAGCACTTCAAAAATTGACAAAAAGAACGAACAGAACAATAATAAAAGACCGAAAATTCATACTGGTAATCCGAAATTGGATCTGTTTTCAACATATCAACCATGGGTGATCCAAACATATGGTGATTTGGCAAAAACGAAGACAATAACACTGAAAAAATATGCGCGAATTTTGCGCACGTTGCGAGGAGAGGAATGCAATAGTTCAGACAGTTCAAAGTTTCGTTTTTGGGTTAAAGCGAAGGGTTTTCATGTTGGGAAACCTCCTGGTTATGATGCGAAACCAGCCGATGGTATCGTTTGCCGGTACAGTGTGCATGATGCTGAAGGATGTAAAACGGGTTTGGATGGCCAAGAGATATATACCGGCTCTCAAAACGACCCTCCACTCTACATACCAACACCACCGGTAAAGGTGAGAATGTCTTCAGTTTTATATAAGGTATCATCAATAATATAGATACATCTTAATTTTTAATATATGTATAATACTATTGTCTATTAATGATTTCTGATATTTACGCGAGTATTACACATTCTAAATGAAACTATTTTACGGATTTTATCGCGAATGAACGCTGTTAAACGTTCGAAACAACGGACAACCAAAAATCAAATATAAACGCGATAAAATCTGTAATATAGTTTTATTTACATTATTGTGTACTATCCTGAGAAGGATTCTCGCGTGACCATGAAAGCTGAAAAGTGTTTAAAAGTCGGGCAATGAAAAATCAACCTACAAACATGACAAAATCTGTAAAAATAGTTTTAGTACACTGTAGCAAATGCCAGAGGTTTCCTCCGCGAAGTCCTTGTTTCCACGAGAATAAAGGGATATAATATAGCCTAAGTTACTCCTTATATAAACAGCTACCTAATAGAAAAATATTGTCAAAATCGATGCAGTCGTTTCGAAGATTACCTGAAATAAACAGACAGCCAAAAATGTTTGAACTGGTTTTTAGGTTTAGGTTTATTTACACAATGTAAATAACCGTGCATGCATGAAAAAAACGTAGCAATATTTGTTTTTTAAATATCACCAAGGAATTATAATTTGAACCTCTATATAAATAATTAGAAAACGAACGGGTGTAACCGACATAGCACGAAGAATTAGCACGCTGAAGTGGCAATGGGCAGGCCACACATCGCTCGATGAACTGACAACCGTCGGGGAAGAAAGGTTCTCGAGTGGCGACCACGTATCCGATGACGCAGTGTAGGACGCCCTCCCACTAGGTGGACCGACGACCTGGTGACAGTTGCTGGGCGTCGTTGGATGCAGGCGGTACAGAACCGCACTTTGTGGCGTAACATGAGGGAGACCTACGTCCAGCAGTGGACGGTGATAGCCTGAAATGATGATGATGATAAAAAAAAATATTATTACCTGATAAAATACAAAAAAAAAATGTATTAGTGTGCTAACCTAATCATAATAATGTTTTAAATTGGTTTCTATTTTCGTGCATTATTACTAATGCAAAAGAAATATTTTTAAACAAACCTAAATTCAGCATATTTTTTTTTAATATTGTAGTAAGTAAAATTTTCTTGTTTCTAAATTTTACAAAGATTCAATTTACGTGTACAAATAATACACATATTCAAAATATTTTTGAAATGAAAACTTCTACGAAGAGATTTGGATGAGGGTAAATTCATGTATGTCGTCACCGACATAGTCACGTGATAATTATGTTAACGCTAACACTATATCTGAAGCTGATGTCACTATCTGTGCCGATAGAAGTCAAAATCAAATAAACGTAAACAGTTTTAATTTACAAATTTTAATTCGAGATCGACCAATTACTTTGAATAACCAAAAATAATAATTGTTTGTTCAAAGTTTTAAGTTTTCACTTCTGTCGGTAATCCTCATGACCGCTTTGTTTTTCTTTTATACACAAGTTAGTTTGCGTGGGACACAAACCCACAGCTCGCGAGCATGAAAGATCGATATTTAAAACAACTATATACGCCATTAATTCATTGAAGTCTGTGGAAACAAAATTCATCTTTTTTTTATTCCCAATGGTGGCAAGCAGCACACCGGATAAGGACAATACTAGGGGCACAGCTAAGCAATTGCTTACCATGAAGAAAATGCTCTTCTTAAACCTCGTTTAAACAAGGAGATGTCATAGCGCTCGGGAAACACAGTAGCAAGTAGTACATTCCAGAGCCTGCACGTACGTGAGATAAATAATCGCTGGGAACGTACAGTTGAAGACGATAACGTTTCCAGGTGAAATGGATGAACTCTGTTACGGTGTCGAACGGTACGTTGATAAAACGGTGACGGTGGTACCAAGTTAAACAGTTCCTCAGAATACTCCCCATGGCAAAGCCGTTAGAGTACACACATACAACATCCATAAGCAAGAAAATAATTCCATTCTTACTCCGTTACTACAGGGAAGCAGTGGCGCAAATAGCCTTTTTGCTTCCTATGCGAGTTTTAATAACTGGGCCTACAGAAAAATTAAAAAAAATTATATTTCTAAAACTACGCACGTGTTTTTTTAGATATTATAGGTACCCTAGCTAGAGCAATGCTGTGGTATATTTTATCCATTTTATTTCATTCAGGATGATAAAAAGACACAAGGACCTTTGCGTTGGTGGACCAATTATCTAATATTTTTGAAGAACAGTGTAATTTTTTGAAGATCTAGAAATCATGTGGGCAAACAAGCAGACGAGCTATTTGAGTGGACCCTTCGCCCTTACCCCTGCTGTACTGTACTCAAAGGCAAGTTCCCCAGTGCAGATGAGTTTTCCATTCTTGCGCACTCCACAGGGCGTAACCCTGTGCCTGAACATCTGTGGCACCGCCCTATTTACGGCACTGCAGGCAAAGTTAGAAATAATAGGCAGGAACAATGTATGATAAATTGTAACCATGCGCGTTGATAATGCAGACATTTTTAATTAAAAAGTCAATCAACATTTTCTTATCGTACGCCATATTTAATAGAAGTACGTTATTGGACTTTTTTTTTGTTGCAATTCTCTGATTAGAAGTTTTTGTATTTCCTTTGATGGGAAACGAGCAACCAGACCACTTGATACTCGTTAGTGACATTGTCATGATGACATTGCTGGCATGATGACACGATGACATTGTCATTAGTGTCGGACCGAAATTTCGGTTTTGGCCTAGTTTCGGCCAAAAAGCGGGTTTCGGCTGTAAAATCAGTTTCAGTCGGAGACTAATTGGCATTTATGGACCTCTTTTTTTTTTTTTTTGTGGGTGGGTTGCGGTCGGCGTGCCTCCGCACCACTCCGTCCGGGGCGACAGAGGGGTTTAAGCACGCAACTCCCGCAACCCACCCGAAATCCACCTCGCCTTCGTCGTTGGGCCGACCACCGGAGCAGGTTTACTTGTTGTCAGTGGTCGGCCCGACGGAATACCCCCATTTATGGACCTCTACAACACCGGAGACATAATTAAATCGCTAATACCATCAGATACCTCAGTCTGAAAACAGGTCTACGACAAGTGTGTGTTACCAGTGATGACTTACGGCACGAAAACGTCGTTGCTAAATGTAGACCAACCCGTGAGAAGACGCGAGTTCCATGATTTCACCCAAAAACAAGTGGTAAACACGCCTAAAGCAGTTTTCACTTCAAAAACCTTAGCAACATTAGTTTATAAGACATATATATTCCTAGTTCTCTATTGCGTCGTGTACCGGGTGTACAGACGTGCCAGGCGGTCGACTCGCTCATTTATTATTAGAGGCCCAGTCAGCCTCATGTTTATTAAATAGTCGGCTGTCCCGCGAACCAGATCTCACCTGAACTCACAGCGGCTCAAACATCCACTTGTTATTAATATTTCGTATCAAGTATATTAGCATTTTTTTTATTTGAACTTAAACAATTTACTTAAGAATATATAGGGTGTGGTGACGGAGTAGGAATACAATTCATCACCCCCTATCTTGTCTGTGGGTGTCGTAAAATACAACTAAGGGATATAATATGCATATAACATCTATGCAAGAAAAGGAAAACTCGACATGAAACTGTATAGGTACCAATACGTTTGAGTAGCGGGGTATAGTCACCCATTGAGCAGGAAACCACAGCCCAACAGTGGGGACTATTGTGGGCTGAGATGATGATGAATGTCCAAGTAATTAATATTTTCAGTATTGTAAAATGAAGCTCATGATTTTTTTTAAACAGACTAACGAATAAATCCTTCTATCGCAGGCTTTACAATTAATTTCACCAGAATAATCATGTTCATCACACAACATATTTTTCTTGTGTGAGAATCGAAATCATGACACGGGAGGTCGACCCTTAGACTAATACGCCATATGCAACCCATGAGTTGGTGCATATTTGTCAAAAAAGTTTTAAATAAATATAGCGCTGAAAAAACTGGGCGGTCTTATGTACAATTTACGAGTTCATATCCAAGCCTTCAATATCAGTACAGCCGCTTTATAAAAGCGATGTGGCGCTGCGCGGAACATTTCTCCGGTATCTACCCTGCATATGACAATACGGACGCGGTGTGAAATTTTAAACAAACGTTCACATTCAATTTATATTCACCAGGCGCTTCGGTTTAGCAAAAACGCGATGAACAATAGGCGGTGTGGTCACAGCGACCACACATAAACCAGTGATATGTGGGCGATAACAGCGGATCGATTGAATTTCGCTTGTTCGACTTGATCGTTGACTTCTGTTGTATTATGTTGCCCTGGTAGCTCATATCGAATGTATCGATCAATTGTTGTGATTATAGTTTGACAGGTTTTTAAAAAAGAACTTATATGAACAACTCTATCGAGTTTTTCGATAAGTTTGAAAAGATTTTGCTTTTTTATTTTGATTTATATTTGTGACATTGGACAAATGGTTTATCAATAATTTTAAATAATTATATAAGACTAGCAACCCGCCCTCGCTTCGCTTCGGTTTCTGTCGCCTTACCCGCGTAGTTCCCGTTCCCGTGGGAATACCGGGATAAAATATAGCCTATGTTACTCCCTAATATTATAGCTTTCCATTGGTGAAAGAATTTTTGAAATCGGTTCGGTGGTTTAAGCGTGAAAGCGTTACAAACAAACAAACAAACAAACAAACATCCTTACTTTCGCATTTATAATATTAGTATGGATTATCTATTACTCTATTAAAAATATAAATTTTATAAAACTCCTAACAGTGTAACGAGAGAAGCAATAAAGTCATGAAAAATTTTCCAATACACGACATGTTCAGGATTCAAGTACTAAAAGCACATACTTCCGTCTGACAAAAGAAAATTCAAAGCGAAACGTGTTAGATGCACTTGGATCAATAGAATATTTCCTTTGCTTCACTTTTTTATTATAAACATCAATACTATTTCGACTTTTAAAGTAGAAATGGACTTAAATTTTTTGGCGGGAATGTGGAAGTGACATGTGGTGGTTTTGTATTTTATTCAATATCTTAGTGTTAATTTATTATATTAAATAATTTTGATGGCATTTTGTATATGTGACGGAGGAAGTGCTGGGGTGTATTGAATATAATATAAAAGTGCTTTACATACCTTCTCGTTGCCACCAAAATTCTCAGAAGATACCGTTAACACTGGCCATAACACTGTTGAAGGCGACAATTTCAGTTACTGACGGACGATGAATAATTAGAATAAACTCATAATTTGTAAAGAAAATTATAACTCGATACTGGCAAAAATGGCTCGTTTTAGTAGCTGATTGCCAAGACAAAAAATAAAAAGAAGAAGTAGAAATAAAAATTTGGCGGGTATGTGAATATGTCAAGTGATGCTTTAAGATTAAATTAAATATTTTAGCGTTTTAAGATATTATACAAAAAAATCCGTATGGTGACGGAGTGATAATACAGTTCACCACCCCATCTCTTGCTTGTGGGTGTCGTAAAAGACGACTTAGACATATAATATGCATAAAACATCTATGCAAGAGAACGAAAACTTCGAATGAAACCCTATACCAACACTTCTTACCATCATGGTGTACGGCAATTTCCCTCCTAATGTCGAGAAGGTTCGAGCCCAACAGTGGGACGTATATGAAATGAAATGATCATGAATCAAACAAAGTTAAAACTGCAAATAATTCACCTAGCCATGGAAACGGGCAGGCTGACACGCTTGATTAAAATGAATGCCGAAACCCAACCAAGCCTTGCGCGTTTTTACCTGAACGCTGTGAGAATTAAACGCTTATTAGTAACGGTGACCTTTTAAATTCCTACAATTTATGGTTTCCTAATCCCTTGGCTAATAAAGAGAAATCCCGTATCTTCTGTTTTATGAATTTATGTAGCAAAAAAAGTGTATCAGCAAAATTATTGCGCCTGTTCTCAGCGAGGAATAGCATCTGAACTTATTTTTAGACAATAGACTGCACATATGGCGTAATGTTTAAGATACCGACTTACAGTGCCAGTGTTACGGATTCTAATCCCACGTAGGACAATACTTTGTGAAAGAGTCTGGATGTAATTTGTGTCCATTAATTATATATTTGTAAAGTCCCCCGGAATACAAGGATTATTTCCTTAGGTGGGTGTCAGGTGGTACACCTTCTGTAGGTGTTGTCTTTTTATATATAAAAAAAATGAAATCTGTAACCTTTTGAAGAAGTTATTCTCTTCATTTCAGTCTAAATACTTCCCACTGTTTATGTACTCTCTGTATTATGTTCTCTCTGTACTATGTTCTCTCTGTACTATGTACTCTCGCCGCCTTGCCTCCGTTAAAATCTCTAATATCTCCTAAGATATTCAAGGCCTCGGGTTCGAATCCCGGACCATCAAAACTCTGTAAGCTTTTTATCTGGGAGGATAAATAGCCTAAGTTACTCCTTATATATACAGCTACCTGGTAATAAATTTTATTATCACAATCGGTTCAGCTGCTTTTTAATTTTATTTGTACTGATTACGCTACAGATAAATAGGAGCAGAGAATTTAATAAAAAATTTCCAAAAGGGGAAAATTTATTTCTTTTGAGAGCTTTCCAAACGACTCCATGTAACGTTTTTGCCCTCTAAATGGCGCAAATGCAGAATCATATTATCGGCTGACCATATCAGTTATAAAATATCGTGTCTAGTTTACATGTACAAGTAGGAAATATCACCATATCCATTGAAATTGGCTTATGAAATCAAAACGGGACTTTTGGTTTATCTGGGGACAACAAGACCGTTTGAAAACGAGACTGTCCCGTCTATAGCGAGGTGTATGATTATGTTAGTCATTCCCCTGTTGATCTTAAAGTCAATTTTTGCGACTTCTATGGATAAGTAAGGTACACTTTATATTTCCACCCCGGTACAACACAAAACAATCCAAGGCTTTTATAGAAACTAAAGTCAGTATAGTTCAAGATTGACAGTCATTCATTAAAATACGATGGCCAGACAAAGGCGTTTACTCGTTTGCTAGCACTGATGTTTTTTTGCAGTATACTTTAGCACTGTGAAAGCGATTAAAAAAAGTGACGTTTGGCTCCATAAAATCACAAGTAATGTCCTCGAATCTTCTTTAAGATTAAAGGTAATCCCTATCATATCGTGTTGGTCAACATCTCAGCTCATTTACGTCCCGCTGCTTTACTAGGAGGAAAATTTGCTTACCATATATACATATACTATGATTTTTTTTATTGCAAACGGTGGCATGGCAAGGACGGTCATGGTAGGCCGCTGCCTACCGTGAAGAAAGCGAAGGGAGTGTGAATGCTTGCAATAAGGTTCCGTGATACTAAAGGTATTACCAAAACCCAACACACGCAAACGTGAAAAGTTGAGCTTGCGGCTCTCTCGCTCACTGAATGAAGCGCAGTAACAATTTGCTACTATTATATTTGTCAATCGAATTGGAAAGGACATTTATTTCAAATTTTCCATCTCTTGCAAAGATATATGCATATTTTATCTCATGGTCTCATCATACCTAGTCGTACATCGTCGTACATCATACATCTCATAGTTGACTTTTACGACATCCACAGGCAAGATGCACTCAGGCAAGAGGGTTGTGAATTGTATTCTTGTCCGTCATCACACGAATTGTTATAGGAAAAGAGGAAATTCCCTTCACCTACAGTTATTTTACCTGCTGGCGGGATGCAAATTTAGTCCTTCTTTACGATTACTGACAGGAATTGAAGGGAAGCTATAAAACTTTGTATTTTTACTCCGTCACCACATGGATAATACCCAGTAAAATATAACGCAAACATAACGCTAAAGAACGCACGTTAATATTTTAAGTAAATTAACGTAAAACTTAATTACAAAGCCAGTGTCTGCAACCGCCACCTGCATTGCCATTTATTCATTAAAGTCACGGAACGTGGTTTTATACAATATATTTTTAGGTTTAACAAAAATGCTCAAAGACGAGATATTCCAAATGGTTTCACCCACACTCTCTGCAGTGACATTTCTAATTTTATCCACATAAACGGATTTACACCGCAAAAAATAAAAAATATATAATCCTTGAACGAACGCATTCGTCGTGGAGTTCAGCCATTAAATTTTTCCACATCATGCCGCTGCCGGAATCATTTCAACATATGCATAAATCGCTTATACGAGAGCGTAGGTAAGTTTTACTATCGGAGTTAAAAAAAAAGACAACAATAATACCATTGAAATGTTAAAAAATCTTCGTCATAACTTATATAAGTCTCAATCTCCTCTTTGAGACTCACCCTGCCCTCCTGGGAAGGAAATTGACCTACTATACTACGCTGGTCAGACCGGTTGATACAGGATAATATCTCAAGTTTTTCTCTTGCATTTTTTTTTTGGGGTGAGCTTCGGTCAGCGCACCTGCCGCCCGGCTCCGTCCGGGGCGACAGAGGGGCGGCGCGCGGCCCGAAACCCACCCATATAACACGTCGCCTTTGTCGTTGGTCCGACCACCGATGCAGAGTTCCTTGACTTCAGTGGTCGACCCGACGGAATACCCCGAGAGTACCCTCTCCGATCGACGTCCCCTACCGGGACTCCGATGGCCGTCTCGAGGGTAACCTCTCCGCGGGTGCTGGACTAGGGCGGCATCAGACGCAAGGATGTTTCTCTTGCATAGATGTTATATGCATATTATAATCCCTTAGTCGTCTTTTATAACACCCACGGGTAGAGAGGGGTTGTGAATTGAATTCGTACTCAGTCACCACACGGATCAATTTTTCACAGAAGTTGAACGTCTGAGCAGTAGCAATTTGCTACTGCACTTAGTTCGGTGGCCGAGAGAGCTGTAAGCTTAGATTTCTAAGGGATTTTCGGTGTGGTTTTAGTGATGCCTGAAGCCCAACTTTCTAAGGGATTTTCGGTGTGGTTTTGGTGATGCCTTTAGTATCACTGAACCTTATTGCACTCCTTCATACTCTTTTCACTTTCTTCACGGTAAGCATCAGTGTAGCAAAGGTTCTCGAGTGACAGTATCACTTACCATCTTACTATTTTCGTTTGCCCTCAACAGTAATAAAAAAATACGGGAGTCATCATCATCATCATCATCTCAGCCCACCACGTTCATGCGTACCACTGTTGAGCTCAGGCCTCCTCCACTATGGAAGGGAAATTGACCTACTATACCACGCTGGTCAGTCGTGTTGTCATAGGGTTTTGTTTAAAATTTTCCTTGTCTTGCCATACTAAATATATGCACATCCCTTAGTCGATTTTTACGACACCCACGGGAAAGAGAGGGGGTGGTGAATTGTATTCTTACTTCGTCACCATACGGAGCTAAGTAGGTACACTGAAAATATTTGGTAAATAAAAAACTAAATGATAATCCCGTAAATGTTTTTATTGGTTTTCGAAGTAGTTTGTTGACCTAAGGAATAGTATATTAATTCAATAGAGATATACGAATTTCCAAAGAGATTCTAATTTAAAATTTAAATTTGTCATCGGGTACATTTCTTATTTGGCCTATTTTGATAAACATTCAATATGACGTACGTATTTCAGAAAGAATTTGATCCGCTTCGAAAGGCGTCAACGTAAAATGTACACAACAGTTTTGTTTAGTCAAGTTCGATTATAATAATTCTAAAAAAATACTATACGTCAAAATATATTTAACTGAATAACTTTATTAAAAAAACGCCCGCGTAATGAAGAACTAAGAATATAATTCACCACCCCCTCTCCTACTCGTGGGTGTCGTAAAAGAAGACTAAGGAAAACGATATACGGATAATATTTATACAAAAAAATGCCACATAAAACCGTATACCAACACGTGTGATCAGAGTAATGTAGTAGGTCAATTGCTCTCCCAGTATGAAGGAGGCCCGGGCTCAATAGTAGGACTTATGTGGCTGAACAGAACAGAAGAACGACAGAGTAATTACATCCTTGCATAGGAGTTAAATTTAAAAGTGTGTGTGTACTTACATAGGCACGTAAAAAGTTATACAGTAGAACCCGTTTAATATAATCACGTTTAATACGATTTCTCGCATAATACGCTATTTTGCGTCAGTCCCAGCAACTTGAGACATGTTTTCATACATTTCTTAATGCTTAATACGATTCGTCATCCCGTTTAATACCCTAACACGTGCCACTCAAATACACATATTACCCCTTGCGGCAGCGGCCAGCTACTAACGAAGTGACGACTGTCGAGCGACCCTAAGTGATAATGACTAGGAAGAAGATGAGTCAACTCCAATTTTGTCACACGCCCAGGCATTATTTAAGACGTAACTTCTTTGAATCAAAGCGAAGACACACTGCTAAAATCTTGCAATTGCTAATGCTTCAAAATCTTTTTGTCAAACTAAAATAAGTGATTACTTTAAGTAACGTAATAATAATAAACAACATTTTATTTTAGGTAATTTTTAAATGTTAATTTCAATACGTAAGTAAAAATAATAATAGAATATAATAAATAATAATGGCACGTTTTTTTCCCTTTCCTGCATAATACGTTTCCCCGCCTAAAACGCGTTTTTGGTCGGGTCCCTGCGGAATCGTCTTAAACGGGTTTTACTGTACATACTTCTTTGGCATAAAATTATAAAAATCTTTCTAAAAATTGTATCCCTCGCGTTATCCTACAGTTGTAGAAAAAATGAAACCGGCCAATTGCGAGTCGGAGTCGCGCACGAAGGGTTCCGTACGATTATCTATAAAATGTGAAATATCTATAAAATGTGAAATATCTATAAAATGGTAAATGTGAAAATGATATTGAAAGAAGAGTGTGTAAGGGAAATATGGTGAATGGTGCTTAGCGCAACTTTATGGGCAGCCAGAGCCTGTCCATCATCAACACCTGTGTAGCATGATTGGTGTGAAACTGAGTGATAGAATTAAGAACAGTGTAATCAGGGAACGTTGTGGTATGAATGTTGATGTAGTGACAAGGATTGAGAAAGGTATGTTGCTGGTTTGGTCATGTAGAGAGAATGAATGAAAGGAGATTAACAAGAAGAATTTATAAGGCGAATCTGAGCGGAAATGTTAGAAGGGGAAGACCAAAGCGGACGTTCCACGATCAAAATCGGGGACGTTCTTAAGAAAGACCAGGTTAGAAGTACCCTAAGCCTAAGAATATGCATGAAGAGATTAATGATTGTGGCGAAGGCGAAAGTGGTATGTCAAGATCGTAGCAAGTGGAGGGAAGTGGTCGCTGCCTACCTATAGGAAAAAGGCGTGAATATATGTATCTAAAAAAATAGGCAAAAAATTGCGTTCTTTGTATGGGAGCCCCCCCTAAATATTTAATTTACTTTATTTTTAATATTTGTTGTTATAGCGGCAATAGCAATACATAATTCGTGATAATTTCAACTGTTTAGCTATCGTGGTTCTTGATAGTGGTTAAAGCCCCTCTTGGGTCTTCTGACCACTGTTTGGTTCGTAGCAGTGCCCCTGTAGTAAGGCCTATTCGTTCTAAGGCGACTGGGACTCGTAGAGTCTGGCAATATAACTCAGCAGATTGGGATGGACTCCGCGAGATTTACGCATCCTACCCATGGAAGCGGCTTTGCTTCGCCTCTGGGAACCCTGGCGTCTGTGCGGACTGCGTTACCGGAAACGGTTATTATTACGGGGATGGAATTATTCATCCCCAATACCAAAATACCCGTCGGTGGTCACAGCCGACCCTGGTGTAACAAAACCTGTAAGACGTCTGCATGCCAGAAACAGTCCGCATACCAGGCCTGGAATAGGGCCAAAAAATGCCAGGACCCGAAAGCCAAAGAGGTGAAGCGGAAATTTAATATCGCTTCTAGATCTAGCAAGAAAGCTATTGCCAGAGCAAAGGCGGAACATGTTGCCAGAATTGGCGAGCGAATGCAAAACTATCCCGCTGGGAGTCGTGTATTCTGGTCGCTCGCCAAGGCTGCCCAAGGCAACTTCTGCCAGCCCAATCTCACACCACTACAGAAACACGATGGTAGTCTAGCCCACAGCGCAAAGGAGAAGGCCGATCTTCTAGGTCAATTCTTTGCCTGTAACTCGACTTTGGATGCCGGAGCTGCCACACCACCTACCATCCCACGGTGTGAAAGCTCGCTTCCCGAAATCCGCTTCACGCAGCGAGCGGTTAGGCGGGAGTTGCGGCTCTTAGACATCCATAAGTCAAGTGGGCCGGATGGCATCCCTGCAGTTGTACAAAAGACGTGCTCGGCACGTGATCAGTGATCGCCAATACGGCTTTCGTCATGGCCGGTCAGCTGGCGATCTTCTTGTGTACCTCACACATCGTTGGGCAGAGGCCTTGGAGGGCAAGGGTGAGGCACTGGCGTTAGGCCTAGATATCGCAAAGGCGTTCGATAGGGTCTGGCACAGGGCACTCCTATTGAAGTTACCATCATACGGAATCCCCGAGGGACTCTGTAATTGGATCGCCAGCTTTTTGGATGGTCGGAGTATAAAAGTCGTCGTAGATGGCTCCTGCTCCCATACCATGACCATTAATGCTGGTGTACCACAAGGCTCGATGCTCTCCCCGACGTTGTTTATCCTGCATATCAACGACATGCTCTCTATCGGGAATATGCGTTGCTATGCGGATGACAGCACGAGTGACGAGCGGTACACCGACCAACAGAATATCCCTCGGAGTACACAGGAAAGAAGGGTTCAACTTGTGTCTGAAGTCGAGCGCTCTCTAGGGCGGGTCTCGGAATGGGGTGAACGAAATTTAGTCCAGTTCAATACCACAAAGACACAAGTTTGCGCGTTCACTGCAAAGAAGGACCCGTTTGTCATGGCCCCTCAGTTCCAAGGAGTAACTCGCCCAATTTCTGAGAGTATTGGGATTCTCGGCGTCGAAATATCGAGCAACGTCCAGTTTGGGAGTCATTTGGAGGACAAAGCCAAATTGGCAAGCAAAAAGTTGGGCGTCCTGAACAGAGCTAGGCGGTACTTTACACCGAGACAGCGTCTTGTGCTATACAAAGCACAAGTTCGTACTGTACGTTTCCAGCAATCATTTCTCCCACGTACACTATGGAGCACTATGACATGTCCTTCTTCAAACGAGGTTTAAGAAGAGTATTTTCTTCACGGTAGGCAGCGGCCCAGCTGTGCCCCTGGTATTGCAAAGGTCCATATGCGGCCATCACTTACCATCATGTTCTGCCTGCTCGTTTGCCACCGTTGGCAATAAAAAAAAATCGGTTGTCTTGACGATAGTTGAACGTGACAACGTCATAAGAAAATACTAATGAAATAGTTTCATTTTACAAAAGAAAATTTTAATTTTATTTGTTTGATAGATATTTTGTATGGATCAAGCCTTAAATAGAACGCCTCAGAGCGAGGTAACGCCGCATACGTCATGTTTTTTCGTGTGTGCAGCCGGCTCCATCGAATTATAAGACGTTGTCACGTCAAAAAAAAAGATACAACCTGGTGACAGACAGATGGACGGACAGACAGCGAAGTCTTAGTAATAGGCCCCCGTTGTTACCCTTTGGGTAAGGAACCCTAAAAACGACACTAATAATAAAAAAAATGTATTTAATACATTGAATGTTTTATTATAACGCATTATCTAGTTGATATTTGGGACGGTGTGCGCTCGCATCGTAAAATATGTTGACTAGCTCATTTCAGGGTGTCGGTTTTACGTAACGGCGTGCGTGCGCATTGTAAAATAAAAGTGAGCCGTCGCTCAGGACGCCTGGTAGATGTGAAACACCGAAATTATTTTGCATAAAAGAATAGATTACGACTAGATGACTTAGTTCCCGACTAATATGGCATGTGTAAATAAATTATGCCGATTCATATTTATATTATTATTTAAAATATTACACAACAATTATAATTGATTCACCGCACAGTCGCTTACGCACAACATCGCGTCGCTTTATCTCACTCACACACGTATAGATTACGTATTTATACCAATAAATAAAATTGGAGTGTCTGTTTGTAATGTCAAAATAATGCACTTTTTTCATGCTCACACGGTTATTTGCACTATAACTAAAATACAAAAAAATTCTTTCGCCAATGGAAAGCTATAATATCAGGGCGTAAACTGAGCTATATTTTATCCAGGTATTCCCACGGGAACGGGCACTACGCAGGAAAGACTACTGAAACCGAAGTGAAGCGAGGGCGGGTTGCTAGTAGTAAATATATTCCGTCATATAGCGTGGCGTTGTATCGCCGTCCTGTTTACGCCACGCCAACGATCAGGTTTACCTTTGCCTATAGATGTTTCACAACAAAATTTACTCTCATCATTTTTCTCGAAGAAGTATAAATTTAAAAACTTTAAACTAACCTTTTGTAACGCACGTGTTACTCAGAATATGTACAAGTAGATATAACCCGGATGACTATTACGAAAACGTGTAGAATTACTTTAGCCTAAAATGTGTTTAGTTTCAAAACTCGTGCAATAACTGACCAACTCCAGTTAGGCAGGTGATCATTGGGAGGTCACATACGGAATGGAGATGTTGACCGTAATATACTTTTTAATGTCGCCCGCCGGCAAGTGTAACTTAAAAAAATGTTTCAAGTTAAAATAATTGTAACTTTTTAATGTCTTTTTGTGTGGTGACAGAGTAAGAATATAATTCACCACTTACCCGTGGATGTCGTAAAAGACGACTAAGGCGATTCACACACTGCTCCGCAGATTTCGCCGCCAGGCGCGGAGGTGCGGTGTGGACCGCAGCAGATCTGGACACGGATTGATTTATATACGAAATTGAATGACTTCAGTATTGTAACGTAACTAACCTCGACGACCAAATGGAAAGTAACCTTTAGTTTAGTGCGGGACGCGTACAAAGCCGTCAGGCGCGGAGGCGCGGTAAAATCTGCTCGAAGAGGCAGATCTGCTTCTCCGCGCCTCCGCGTCTGGGTGCGTCGCCAATGTGTGAATTGCCTAAGAGATATAATACCAACCCTTACTAATATTATAAATGCGAAAGTAAGTTTGTTTGTTTGTTTGTTACGCTTTCACGCTTAAACCATCGAACCGATTTCAAAAATTCTTTCACTAATGGAAAGCTATAATATCAGGGAGTAAAATAGGCTATATTTTATTCCGGTATTCCCACGGGAACGGGAACTACGCGGATAAGGCGATTGGAACCGTAGCGACGCGAGGGCGGGTTGCTAGTATAACATATTTCCAAGAGAAGAAAACTCGAAACAAAACCCTATTACAAACCTGTCTGATCAGCATATAGTAAGGTCATATTCCCTCCCAGTGGGACGTATATGAGCCGACATGATAATGATTCCCATGGAAACCCTGGTGATACCGTGGGCATTTGCTAGTAGAAAATAAATTAACAATTATTTAGGTACTTTAAAAAATATTATTCAAATATCTCTTGTGCAGCAACCTTTAAATTAGCAAATTATTAGATTATCAATAGCTGATACTAAACGCGAAAGGTCGATCAATATGACGTTATCAAAAGTGCCCGGTTCAATCATTCAATTAAGTTTTAATAACGCTTCAAATTTCTTAAAAGAAAAAACGAAAACGGTAACTTAGTAACTTGTAGCTTCTGTTCAGACAGCTACTTTATCACTTACTAAAGTTTGTAAAAGAATTTCTTACCTACTTATTTAAGAAAACTTTGTTGCAACAGAATTAGGCAATCCTTTTTACGTATTTTTACTCTGTATCTTTTCTTCAGCTTGTAAATAGCTTCTTTTCACCATTAGGTTGAGGTCTACTATACAATAGCAAAGAAATTTACCTACTATGAGAGGTTTGCATAGGTAAGGGAAATCCCTTGCAGTGATGTTTGTTTACCCATGGGAAAGTAAGGTTGGGAATTAATTATATTTATTATTCCGTCGCTCAATGTGCTATGGAGAGGGCTATGTTCGGTATATCTCTACGTGATAAAATCCAGAATCCGTAGAAGAAAAGATGTAACCCAGCAGAATTAGCATGTTGAAATGACAATGGGGCACATCGCTCGTTGAACCGACGAGAGAAGAGAGGGAAGAAAGGTTATCGAGTGGCGACTACGAATTGGACAAGGCAGCGTAGAACGACCTCTTTACTAGATGGACTGGCGACATCATGAAAGTCGCAGGGAACCATTGGATGCAAATGGAATAGGACCGTTTCGAGTGGCATTCTCGCGGGGAGGCCTATGTCTAACAATGGACGTCTATAGGCTGATGGATGGATGGCCTATTCTGTCAACATATGGAAAATTAATTTATGTACTAGGGTAGCATAGTTTATAGAGAGTTTGTATAATAATAAGTAATATTTTAAATGCACCACCATGTTCGTGGTAGGGTTAAGAACTGAATAACCCCGACATAGGTCGGTGGGCCATTGTAAAAATTACGCTATAAATCGGGGCCCGGCTCGCGTCCGACGACGACGGGCCGACGCGGCCCCGGTCATAAATTATTGGCAGGGTTGCCTTTTGACTAGATTTATCTCGACACTGATTCTTTAGTAAGTTTTAGTAAGTTTGACGTCATTGTATAGATATATTTTTTTATAATCAAAATCATTAAACTAAAAAGTGTCTAACGAATGCACGTAAGTATGCGACATAGCAGTTGTTTCAGCTCTTTTTCTCGCCAATTTGAGAAGAAAAATACACACGCCTTACTCCCTATCATAATTTTATGTACATAAATGGATGATAAACTATGCAATTCAAAAGTGTTTAATGAATAATTAATATCTTTCTCTGTAACACAAACGTTTCACTTTTATTGTGTCTGTAAAATAGGGTGTTTTGTAAACACACCCTATTTTTGAAGTTATACTTTGGCGCGTTAGTGAATAATAATGACAGTACATTTTTACGAAGCGCGCGCACACCGTCACGAATAACTGACACCCTGAAATTAGTTTACAACATTTTTATTTTTACGATGCACACCGTCACAAATGCCAAATAGAAATGCGCTATAATAAAACTTTTAATGTATTTAATACCTTTTTACATTTTTAGCGATTTTTTTCTACAAACGTAGAATAGCGGGAAGGATATGTTTAGATAGATTTTTATCTAGTTACCCCAAAGAAGTATAACTTCTTACGTGTATACAGACACACTTTCATTTTTCAAGATGTAAATGAATTATCATCAAATATCGAATATATTTATAATGCTAATGAGACCGGTGTCAACCCTAACGAATCGAGTACGGGCGGGTGCGACATTACAGAGGCGCGGCGAAAATATATAGATAACCATGCGGCTACGTCGGGCACGAGATGTGACTACTTGTGTGTGTCCGTGCTGTGTATCAATGTGTGCGTCGTATGAGATTACTGAAGATCAAGGCGTTTGACATGGTTGATTGGACACAGCTGTGAAATGGAACAGCAAGTTTTACTGGAATAAAAAGTAACCTTCTCGGCCCTTATAGGTTCCTAGTATCTGACACGAGCTTCATTCAGAATGGCGAAGAAATTTTTATCTACAGCGTGTAAGGTTGTTGCAAGATTTTATTTTAAGTTTTCCTTCTCTTCCAAAGTACTGCTTATATTTTTAACTATATCCGTCTAAAATGTTTTATTATGTTATTCAATTGCACGAATATAATATGATTTTCTAAGACTTGGAAATATGTTTTAAGGGTTTATTTGGACACCGAACAAAGACATTTTAACCGATTCTAATAACGGAAGTTTGCAATTTTCCTGTATTTTTATGCGTATTACCTCAGAAGCTTTTTCTATGTGAACCGATTTTGATGACTCTTTTTTTAGTTGAATACTGGTTTTTTAGATGTAATCTTATTTAAATTTGATCAAAATTTGACCAGCAGTTTTTGAGTTATCCTCAATAATGCGTGTTTGGTTCTTATTTATTAAAACTTAGTATTTTTTACTGTGAATGTCCTATTGCTGTGCTCGTGCCTCCTACACAATGGAAGGGAATTTTTTTTACACCACGCTTGGTGGGTGGTTTAGGGTTCTTTTAATTTTCCTTCTTTTGCTTAGATCATGGATGCACAGACCGCGGCCCGCCGGTCGAATACTGTTGGCCCGCCGACAGCAAAAATAATACTCTCTTACATTCGAAAAATATTGAATTCTATTTCAGATTATTAATTCTTTATTGTCTTTAATTACCTATACTTCTGGCGGCCTGCCATCAGTTCATGATTTGCCCGAGTGGCCCCTAGTCTTAATAAGTCTGTGCATCCCTGGCTTAGATCGTGTCGTTTTCTTTTTGTTATTTTCTATGATTTTATATATAGTAACAGATAATTGTTCTCAATTGTCATAAGAGACGACTAAATAGACTGAAAATAAAGGCCAATGCCTGATTGAGTAATCAGACAGGCGAGTTACCTATTGTATTTTGAGCTAGAAAGGAGGACTATATAAATTACAAGTATATAAATAAAACTATTTTTATGGATTTTATCGCTTTTGTATTGCGGGCGGGCGGATTAAGATGTCTCATTTGATACATATAGCTAGCATATCATGAACGCTGTAAAGCGCTCGAAAAGTCAGCCAATCAAAAGTCTAATACAAACGCGATAAAAGCCGTAAATTAGTTTTATTTACAACTAGCAACTCGCCCTCGCTTCGCTTCTCAGCCGCCTTACCCGCGTAGTTCCCGTTCTCATGGGAATACTGGGATAAAATATAGCCTATGTTACTCCCTGATATTGTAGCTTTCTATTGGTGAAAGAATTTTTGAAATCGGTCCAGTAGTTTCGGAGCCTATTGAACACAAACAAATCTTTTCTCTTTATAATATTAGTATAGATGTGCAATGCTCGCGTTAGCATCTATACCAATAAATAAAATTGGAGTGTCTGTTTGTAATGTCAAAATAATAGACTTTTTTCATGCTCACACGGTTATTTGCACGACACCTATGCTTAAAATACAGATTAAAAATTTTTTGTTTGTCTGTCTGTCTGTTTGTTCCGGGTAATCTTCAAAACGGCTGGACCAATTTCAAAAATTCTTTCACCAGTGGAAAGCTATAATATTAGGGAGTAAACTAGGATATATTTTATGCCGGTATTCCTACGGGAACGGGCACTACGTAGGAAAGACGACTGAAACCGAAGCGAAGCAAGGGCGGGTTGTTAGCCAGAAACAAATGTGAATAAAAGTTTATTAAAAGTTAGTAGTTGAGCAGAAAGGTTCGTTTCTAAATTAAACTTGTTTTAAGTGGATTGATTTTTTCGCTAAATGCCGTTTTACTTTCGAAGTAATCTTGGCATAACTCCATGTCCATGTTCAGTTCATATGCTTCGGTTGCTTCCTTTATAGCGCAGGTGGTTCGCTTGACTTATTTAAATTAATCATGAACGGAATTTATGCAATTCCACCATCGCTATTGACTGGCAATCTGCCCGACTATTCGCGACATTGCCATGGTCAATAACAATCTATAATTTGCAACTAGAAAAGGCAACTAGAAAAGGAATATTTTCTTTGTTATTATAACTTTTTTTATTGAAAATCGTGGCAACTGAGCATAGAGTACACCTGATGGTAAGTGATGTTGACGCTCATGGACTTTTGCTAGGCCGCTGCCTACCATGAAGGAAGTGCGAATGCGTGCAATGAGGTTCTGTGATACTAAAGGCATCATCAAAACCACTACACGCAGACCTTCAGAAAGTTGGGCTTACTCACCGAACGAAGCGTGCAGTAACAAATTGCTACTGCTCAGATATCAATTTCGAGAGTGTGGTACTACCCCGGATGGACCGGTCTGCGGCTGTAGACAGACAACCTGTCAAAAGTATGCTCCTACTTCTATAAGAAGGAATTTTGAAGTGAAAGTATTTTATGGGAAGTTTTTCAAAATTATGTTCTGTATTCTTTTTAACCGACTTCAAAGAAGGAGGAGATTTCTCAATTCGACCATATATATATGATTTTTTTATGTTTGTTTGCGGATAACTTCGTCGTTTATAAACCGATTTTGATTATTCTTTTTTTGGTAGAAAGGGTATACTTCCGAAATAGTCCCATGAAAATTTTATCGAAACCGGACAAGCGGTTTTTGAAAAATCAACAATAATCTAAAAATTTATCTACATTGTCTACATTACTGAGGGTTTCTTTTTTGCAAAAAATAATTATTTATGTGACGAATAAGATGAGAATTGTGTTGGGTAGACTGGGAGAAATGTCTCGCTTGTCTTCGACTATTGAAGATAACTAAGACCTAAGTACGCTCTTTGCGTTTACAATTTTATGTAAATAAGCACAATCAATTTCTCTCTTTTCCTTGGTGGAGTAAGAATACAGATCACCACCCCTTCTCTTACCCTGGGTGTCGGAAAAGAAAATTAAGGGATGTAATATGCAAATAATATCTATGCAAGAGAAGGAATACTCAACATAAAATCCCATACCAATACGTCTGACTATGGCGGCATAGTACCTAGATGAATTTCTCCATCGCTGTATAGGAGACCCAACCCTAAGAATGGGACTTCTATGGGCTGACATGATAATGAAACAGAATTTATCCTATTCAAAAGGGATTGACGATTAAAATATTTCCCTACAATACAAAAGTTTGACTTCTATTGTATCTATGACACATTATATATATATTTTTTTTTAAAAAGTTCGCTAGAAACACAGGCCTAACGTTTATATCCTTTAAAAAAAAATATAATTTACAACGCCATTTGCATTGTAAAACAGGGTAGATTTTATAAACGATTGTATGAAATAGCTGGATACCTAGTTTTTTTTTTTATCAGCAGACATAAAATATCGTCGGATTATTTTTTTAATTATTCAAACGCCACCCGAACGGTAATTTCGTTCGATGTCAGTGCTCAAACACGCAAATATGGCGTACACGATACTAGATGATATCATACATATTCAATGGGTTTCCGTGGCCGGAAAAATGCAAAAAAAGGGGTTACCGCACATGTGATGTTCGTGCGACAAAAAGCCGTGGCGCATTCGCATTGCGGGCGTACGGCTGGCGGCAGAGTACCAGGCTCACAGTTCACGCGAAGAGATAAGTAATTCTGCGGAACGACGGGTTGAGGCGGCCGGGTGACTGAAGTGTGGAGAGAGAGGGGGGTAAATGCCCGCGCGGCGGCGGCGGGTAATTGGTTCGCGCCGCCCGAGGCGAGCTCGTAGTATCGCGCTTTAGCGACGGCGCCCTCCGGTGTCGAGCGGGCACTGAACGACTATAGAGTCGAAATGATGCGAGATTTTTTTATTATTTTATTTGTGAAATAGAATTAAGGGTGTCCATGTGGTGACAAATTAAGAATGCAACTCACCTATGGGTCCCTATTTCGGTCAAAAACCTTAGTATTTATTAGACTCCATGACTTTGACTACGTATCGGACGTCGTAATATAGGACATCCTATATATGGACCGACGACCTGGTGCAAGTTGCTGGGCGTCGTCAACATGGCAAGCGCGGGACCACTTTTTGTGGCGAAAAATGAGGGAGGCTGACGTCCAGCAGTGAGGCAATAGACGGAATGATGGTGAGGATGTTAGACACTTTTTTTTTTGTATTGGGTTGCGGTCGGCGCGCTCCTCGCACCACTCCATCCGGGGCGACAAAGGGGTGTAAGCACGCACACCCGCAACCTACCCACGATGCACGTCGCCTTCGTCGTTGGGCCAACCACCGGAGCAGGGTTACTTGACGTCAGTGGTCGACCCGACGGAATACCCCCTATTTGGGGTACCCTCCCATCGACCGACGTCCCCCCCCTCGGGGTGGACGTTGGTCTCTTACAGGGAAAAGATATGCGGCGTCGATCCATGCATACGTTAAACCCTAGAACATAAACTATTAAATTATAAATAACTTGATCATCATCACTCTCTCCCATTTTGAATCTAAACCATGTAAAGAGAACCATTCAAACTATAAAATCATATATATACATATGTATTTGCAGCTTTTAGGAGGAGTTCCCTTAATTACCAAAAATACGAAAAAATTATTATCACTCAGAAGTCAAACAAAAAATTGTTTTGTTTTGCGGTTTATATTTTTTATTGACTTTTGGTAGCCCCTTATTAAATTTCAACCATATAATGAAATCGACTTATTGATTTAATCGATATTTTCTGTCATCTGCGATCCTTTGCGATGTGAACCACACTGCGTTTCTGAAAGACAAGAATAGTTTTGATACTTATGAAATAAGTTTCATATAAATAATGTAACATTCGCGATTGATGGCGTTTTGATAATTACAGTTGGTGTTATCTTGATAACACCTTAGTCGGGTTTTACGACTCCCTATGACTCCCACAGGAAGGTAGGCGGTAAGCGGTGATGACACATTATATTCTTAGTTCATCACCATATTTACTTATTCTCCAATAAAAAAATAATAAAGTCGACTCCACGCCACTAATGTTGGCTGTTTGTCATGCTACCGCGGAGTTATAGCTATGTCATGCGGCCACCGGCGCGCCACTTTATACATCCCGACCAACGTCGCTACCGCCCGCCACGAGTACCGAACAGAACACCTCTACCTACATTATATTATGCATGCCTAGTACTAACGCTCTGTATGTCGAGTGCCATGTCGCTTACTCCATAGGGTTACCCCCCATAAACTATTATTATAATTATAAACCATTGTTCCCCTTTGGTGACGGTATAAGAATACAATTTACCACCTCCCTGCCTTGCCCGTGGTTGTAGTAAAAGACGACTAAGGGATATGCATATAATATTTATACAAGAGAAGGAAAACTTGAAATCAAACTCACACGACGTCTGGTCAGTAGTAAGTCAATTTCCCTCTTATTATGCAGGAAATCTGAACCTTGTAGTGAGACTGAGCTGCTGTGAGAACCATTGCTTACCTATATTGTTTGCCGTGTGGTGACAGAGTAAGACTATAATTCACCAGATTCAACAGATTTTTTTACGGTCCTGAAAAAGTGTTTTACACTTGCGTCCTTTTTCCAAGAATAGTGCACAACATCGCGTGTAATATTTATTTTTTAGTTTCATAAGTTTACCTCTACGTGTAGTGACGGAGTAACAATACAATTCACCAACCCCTCTCTTCCCCGTGGATGTCATAAAAGACGCTTGAGGGATATAATATGCAGATAATATCGATGCAACAGAAGAAAACTCGAAATGAAACCCAATATCAACACGTTCGACCAGCATGGTATAGTAGGTAAAATTCACTCCCAGAAAGAATGAGGAGCCCATCAGTGGGACGTATTTGGGCTGAGATTATGATGAGATGAATTAGTTCACCTTGTTGAGAATTGTCTAGCTGTGAATTCCTTGATCTCGGATACTACTTCTGGGATCTAGTTCAGCCCAAGCTTTTCATTATAATTGTGAATTTTATTCTTTATTATACTGGTGTTAATACTTATTAAACCACAAAAAAAATATAGAAAAAGGTCAGTATAAAAAAGTAAGCCTCCACAGCCTGATTATGGCTGGACCAGTATCCATAAATGACATCGGATCACCAGTTAACTGTTAGAGCAACCATCACTCTCCTTAACCAAGCTTGAAGGTAAACAGAGAGGCTCGTTCCATGCAGCTAGTACTACGCAGGTTGCCCTTCTTAACAACAGAAGAGAATGCTTTGGACGGTAGGGTTGACACTATGTTTATTTTGAATTTTCTTTTGCATCAAATAATTATATCTGAAATGTATGTAACCGAAACTATCGTAAATGATGAATGGTATTCTTACTCTATCATCACATGGAAATAATTGTATGTAAATTACTCTTACCGCATGGTGACAGAGTAAGAATATAATTCACCACCCCCTCTCTTGCCTGTGGGTATCGTAAAAAACGACTAAGGGATTAAATATGCATGTTTGCAAGAGAAGGAAAACTTTAAATGAAACCCTATACCAACACGTCTGATCAGCGTGGTATAGTGGGTCAATTTTCTTCCTATTGTGGTGGAGGCTCGGTGTCCCAACAGTGGGACATGTAGGACATATAAATGAATGAATGAATTAATAAATTACTTTAGCAAATTGTGATCTAACTTATTGTCATTTGTATTATATTCTAAAAGTGCTTTTTTACCTGAGCCGACTCATCTCGAACGAGCGTTACATTGCCGAGCGTGACGGCTCACTCTCATTCATCATTATCATCACGGCTCATATACTCCTACCGTTGAGCTCGAGGCTCCTCCACTATAGGACGGAAATTGACGCACTATACCACGCTGGTAAGGCGGATTAGCATAAGGTTTTATTTCGATTTGTCCTTGTATAGATGTTATCTACATACTGCAATATCTTAGTCGTCTTTTATGACACCCATAGGCAAGAAAAGTATTGTGTACTTACTCCGTCACCACTCTCATTCAATACCCATAAAAAAAAGAGCAAACGTTTAAAGAAGTTTTTACTTCAATAGTATCGTCGTCGTCGTCGTCTCGTCTCAGCTCATAAACGTCCCACTGCTGGGATCGAGTTTCCTCCCCAATGGGAGGGAAATTGAACTACTATACCATGCTGGTCAGACATTTTAGTATACCCTATACCATTATTATTATTATTTCGAATTTTCTTTCTCTTGCATAAATGTTATATGCATATTATATCCCTTAGTCTTTTATGACATCCACGGGCAAGATAGGGAGTAGTGAATTGTATTCTTACTCCGTCACCACTCGGAATTAAAAATATCAGTAATTGAAAAAAGTATTATAATATAATAAGACATAATAAATATATTTTACATGATGGCAACCCTATTTCTCTGTTTAAAAGTTAACACTTGGCGGCAAAGTTACCTGTTTTATTACCAGTTTAGGTTCGCACGTCGTAAATTTTATTCCTCACGAGATGTTAGGATAACTGTGATATTGATAGATGGGTGGTTAAAATGTTTGGCACGGGTAACGTAACCATTATTATAACCGACTTCAGAAAAGGAGGCTATCAATTGCACTGTATGTTTTTTTTTATTCGAAAGCTAGTCCTGAAGCGTTTATAGTACGATTATCTTTTATCAATCAAAAATTTAAATAAGACAAAGAAAAATATTGTTTTTAAAGCTAGAAGATGGCTTAACAAAAGGCAATTAAAAATGATCAGAATCTAAGTTGTAGTAATGTTAAAACATACTTGTGGGTACTTATTTTTTTTTTTCAATATAGATGGAACAGTTTGGAAATCCAAGAATTTGAATGACTTCTTACAAAATACTTTATCTTCGACATAGCTAGACGTATTAAATGCATGTATCAGTAGCCTGAAACCATTCTACAATGGGTGTCACGCGACTTTTTAACGAACGAAAGTACAGAACATACAGAAGGAAAAAGAACTTACAAACCAATCCTTATGCGGTCGCTAGGTGTTCCTACAAATTTCTGAGTGCTTTTATTCTATTGCCTGTTATCGTATAAGTACAATTTTAAATACAATATTCATTTATCTGTTACATATGCAGAGGCATATGTGGAGATGGAGAAGGAAATTTAAGTTACAATGAGTAATGATAATGAAAACAAAAGTAATGGGAGGGAAGTTGACCTACTACTGCTATACAACGTTGGTTTTCCTTCTCTTGCACAGATGTTACATGCATATTGTACCCATTAGTCATTTTTTATGACACCCATAGGCAGGATAGGGTATGAAGACCAGTGTTCTTACTCTACTCTCTGTCATCAAATAGTGAAAAATATCTTTAAATAATATATTTTTGCATTTAGCGTTGTAGAAAAAAAAGGAAGCTTTTGCTACGAACATTTCATTCATACATTTTCTGTAATGTATACGTCCAAACTTACGTTAAAATTCTTTTAAAAATATTAATGTTTAGACATCTATAATGTTTAAATTAGATTTTAATTTCTAATTCTTCCTTTTCACAATATAATACATATATGTAGAAGGTGTATATTGTATTAAAAATTGTAGGTACTGTATACTCAGAAATCTTTATGGATACCCAACGACTAGGCCTGTTTTTTGGGAATACGTCAACATTAAGTAGAAACTATACCAGTTGCCGACTTACATAATTGAAACAAGCCTTTGAGGCATCCGGCGCAAGGTTTTATTGCTACGGCTTTTGTTTGATTTACCTATAGTCCAGTCTCATAGTAAAGTTCTGCGCTCTCTTCAGAATCTGCACACTGTTCTTGAACACTTCGTAATATGTACTACTCTGAGAATTTAAAACGCATTTGTTACTATTCCGTCCTTTCTCACATGTTGTGGCGTATCATGTAATGTATAAGACATGTTAGAAAATAACACCATATCAGGCAAACAGGAAAATATATAGTGGCTGATCAAGTGGCTGATGCTTAGATCGTAAAACAATGCCGACAATTGCCAAAAATTTAGGTAAAGATTGCCATTTAAATAGATGACAAACTATGGGTTAAAAAATAAATGCGTCTTTAGTAACCTTTGGAGACATTATGTTGATAGTAATCCAGTGGAATGCAGCAGGATGGCAAAGATTGCCACTTAAACGGAGAACATAAAATATGGCGACGTCTGTGGCCCACGCTGAACGTTATGTTGTCGTAAATCAACGTGTTTTTAGCACTGCGATATATTTTTTTAGTGTTCCATCAAAGACATGATAGCACTACCGTTGTGAGGCCATTTTAGTATTTACGTTGTACTAAGATTAGTTAATATTGAGAAGGAAATCTTGAAACTAACCATTTTATCAGTTGGTCAATTTCTATCCCATTGGATGAGACTTGAGCCTAGTAGTGGAAACGTATATGAGCTGAGATGATGAAGATTAGTCCACCGTTCCTTCCTTGTCCTCAGGTATTGTAAATCGATTAAGTAAGCATTTAACATCGCTAGAAGAGAAGGATAACTCGAAACAAAACCATATACAAAGTACAAGTATATTGCAAGGTCAAAGTATTGCATTTAGGCTAATTTCCCTCAAGTAAGCCCATGCCCAGTAGTGGGACATAAGTCTATGAGAGAAAACAGTCATATAGACAAACGATTCCTTTAAAATATATATATGAAACTTCTATTTAATATATATAAATTTATTCTCTAGTACTAGGGTAGCATAAGTAGTGCAGTATTAGTAACAGTAAGTTGAGCAACATGAACACATTTTAAGATGTTCGTCTGTTCAGTGACTTCGGTGTTCATTCGGTCATTAGTGGCTCAAAGTCGCGTCGGTGGCATTCTGATAGGGTTGACACTCGTACAAAAACAACTTAAGTAACTTGTCGTTTAATTATTTTAATAGTTATTTTAATATTTAATTCATTTTAATAAATAATGTATTACTAAAAGCTTAATCCTCGTCGCTTAAAGTTAAGTTTATTTTTTTCTAGCTTAAACGCCATTTTGTCAAGCAATGCGAAGATTCCATACGAATATCCATACGAGAATTTAATTTTTGTTTGGTAGGATCACATTGTTGTCGTTTGTTTACAGCCGCGGGCCGGTCCGATCGGGGTAGTACCACACCAACAAAAAATCGACGACTGAGTAGCAATTTTTTACTGCACTTCGTTCAGGGACTGAAACAGCCGGTACTCCAACATTCTGAGGGTGTTTCCGTGTGGTAGGTTTTGTTGATGCCTTTTTATTATCACCGATGTACGCATTCACACTCCCTTTACTTTCTTCGCAATAGGCAGCGGCCTAGCAAAGGTTCATGAGCGACAGTATTACTTACCATCAAATGTGCTGTTTATTTGTATGCCACCAACAACAAGAAAAAATATATGACGCGGATTCATACGTAGCTTACATGAGTCCTTCTTCAGGATTAGTTAGAAAGCATTGTATTATATGAATTTTAAGAGAAGTACAAGAAGAACTAAGAACTTTCCACCTAATGTCCGGCATCTAACGCTTTAAATTGAATCATCATAATCATTTAGCCTATCGTCGTCCTCTGCTAGACATAATGTTCCGGCACAAAGTGCGGTCCTGCACTACCTACATCTAACGACACTCAGCAACTTTCACCAGGTCGTCCGTCCACCTAATGATTCGTTCTACACTGCGTCGTTCGATACTTGGTCGCCACTCTGTATCCATTGTTTACCAGGGGTTGTCGGTTCGTCAAGCAACGTGTCCTACCCTTTGCCATTTCAGCGTGCTAATTCTTCGTACTATGTCCGTTGCATCCGTTCTTCTACGGATTGAATACTGCTTGATAAACATATATTGCTTTGTAAACGTATAATGCGTCTGTCCACCTGTATACTTCTTTTTTTTAGGACACTGGTAACACCATCATTATTCTTCTTCATTTAGATTTATTTTCAACCTTAAACAATTATACATTCATCAATAAATTATAAACGTCATCATCTCGTCTTAGCCAATACTCCCACTGTTGGGTTCGAGCCTCTTCTACAATAAGAGGGAAATTGACCTACTATACCACGCTGGTGAGACGGGTTGGTATAGGATTTTATTATAAGCACATTATAGTCCTTAGTTGTCTTTTACGTTGTCACACGGCAAATTAAAAAATCGAATCACAAAAAATTTACGAATCAAATCAAATTATTTATTCTGCATGGGGCTTAAAGACACTTACATATTGTCAAATTAATAAATCGTTTGAACACAATACAATAATCTACCACCGGATCGGAACGTGACAAGCTGAGAAGGTCCGCCAAGAAATTCAGCCGGCTGTCATTGTTTTCATATTTTGAATAAAATTACACGTACAACATGTAGTATTAGCTCCAGTGTGATGCCCTTCAAGATAAAACATTAACTTTTTTTTAAATTTAGTTCAAATAAAAAAACAATAGAAAATATGGTTGGACCATATCCCACAAGCAGCATCTGATCACGAGCTAACTACTAGAGCAGCCATCACGAATTGTAAACTCTGATTTGTGAATATATATGTATATATTTTAAACTTTTTTTTATCGGATCTTGAAAAAATCTACGAATGAAGTTTTAGTATGCTGAATAGTCATATAAAATATGCGAGCGAAGTTGTCGGCTTTGCTAATAATACAAATATTATACAATATTCTAATTTTCTGCCTTGTGATAGCCCTTGGGCTTTGTCGGGCTGGTTCGGGCACGTTCGGGGCCGCTCGACGGGGCGGATAAAGTACGTCGCTCGGTGTCGTCGACTACAGCACACGATGTGTCATGGATACACGACCCGACTAGGGATGTGGTTAAGGACGGGACGTACCGATATCGAGCAAAATTATTTTGTAATTAATATTTTATTGTCCGTGTGGTGACAGAGTGAGAACACAATTCATCACTCCCTATCATGCCCATGGATGTCGTAAAAGATGACTAAGGGATTTAATATGCACATAACATCTGTGTAAGAGAAGGAAGACTCGAAATGAAACCCTATACCAACATGTTTGATCAGCATGGTATAGAAGGTCAAATTCCCTCCCATTGTGGAGTAGACACGAGCCCAACAGCGGGACGTATGAGGGCTGCGATGATGATGATGATTTTTTTTATCGATAGTGATAACCAAAAGAAACGAGACTGCGAGAGCGAGCGAAGAGATTAGATACGTGAGTCGAGTTTTTTGGCGGGAATCTGGAAGTGTCATGTGGTGTTCTTATATTATATTCAATATCTTAGTGTTTTAACGTGTTATATTCAATAATCTTGATGGTATTTTATGTAATATATAGCGGCAGAACTGCTGAGGTGTAGTGAATATGATATAAAACTGCTATACATACCTTTTTGTTTCCACAAAAATTCTGAGAAGATACCCTTAACAGTGGCCATTACACTGTTGAGGGCGACACTTTGACATACTGACAAACCATTACTGACATGAAGAAACTGATAACTTGAAAAGATAATTGTAACTCGACACTGGCAAAAATGGCTCGTATTTGTAACTGATTGCCAAGACAAAAAAAGAAGGAATGAAGATACGTGAGTCTCATGAAAGCTACTCGAAGAAAACCTTAATTTCCTTTAGTACTGTCAGAGTATTTGGGTGTGGTGGGTTTTGGTGATGCCTGTAGTATCATCAAACTTCACTCTACGCATTCACACTTTCTTCACAGTAGACAGCAACCTAGCATAAGTTCTTAAGCGACAGTATCACTTACCATCAGTGATGATGATGATATGTATAAATATTTGTGTGTGTAAATATTATAAACTAGCAACCCGCCCTCGCTTCGCTTCGGTTATAGGTTATAGTCGTTTTACCAGTGTAGTTCCCGTTCCCGTGGGAATACCGGGATAAAATATAGCCTAGTTTACGCCCTGATATTATAGCTTTCCAGTGGTGAAAGAATTTTTGAAATCGGTTCAGCCGTTTTGAAGATTACCCGGAACAAACAGACAGACAGACAGACAAAAATTTTTTAATTGCTATTTTAGGCATAGGTGTCGTGCAAATAACCGTGTGAGCATGAAAAAAGCCTATTATTTTGACATTACATACAGACACTCCAATTTTATTCATTGGTATAGATTTTGTGAGTGGGTCTTTCCATTTCATCGACTCCAGCCATAATTAATTGCATTCTATCGTGATTAAAATATTGCAGCATTATACTGGAGTTGATACTTACTAAACATGTATACAATCGTGTGCATACCTAACAAATATGTAAGAGAAGGAAAATTTGAAATGAAACACTATACGCCTGATCCGCGTGGTTTAGTAGGTTAGTGTAATGTGCAAAGAAGGAAAATTCGAAATGAAACCCTATACCAACATGTCTGACCAGCACGGTATAGTAGGTTAAATTCCCTCACATTGTGGAGGAGGCCCGAGCCCAATAGTGGGACGTTTGTAGGCTGCGATGAACGACCAGGTACACCCTCGCCTATAGATGTTTCACATCAATATGTATTTCGAAATTAAATCGACAAAAAGTTTAAAATATTTTTGTCAATCACTATTCAGTCGGTGCCCTCGCATGCAATCAGTCGGGGCGAGCCACGGCGACGCCATTCAACGCGCCTCGTAAACGTTATCGGGTACATCGTAAAAATGCTATGTAAAATGGCGAACGTGCCGCCCGCGTCGGCCCGTACACGATATATATTTGAACTATACTTACTTCTATATTTGAAGAGTTACATGTAATTTATTTTTATGTTAAAAAGGCTATTTAGTTACTATACATTTTTCTCGATATAGTGTCGGAGTAAGAATACAATCCGTCACCCCTATCTTGCCCGTGGGTGTCAAAAAAGACGACTAAAGTATATAAATAATGTCCCTTAGAATAATAACTCATAGAAGCTCAATTCACACACAAAATTTGAGGCACTTAAATTGGAGCCAGAAAACCCTTTTTTTTGGGAGGTGATCCCTGCGCCGGATCGTGGCGTAGTATACAAGGTCACTACGTACAAGGCAGCTCAATTATATAGTGATGTGCGTGTGTACGTGTGTAATCGCTTAGACGCATTAGTATATTTGGCTTCACGTTTTTGATTGCTTAAGTATCTACACTATCCTTCTATACGTTATTATCCTAAGTAATGTCCATATAACATCCACGCAAGAGAAGGTAACTCGAAATAAAACCCTATACCAACATGTCTGACAGGCATGGTCAATTGCCCTCCTATTGGAGAGGAGTCTTAAGCCCAGCAGTGCGACGTGTATGAGCTGAGACGACGACAATGTAGTGACGTAGTAAGAATACAATCCGTCACCCCTAGCTTGTCTATTGGTCCCGTAAACAACGACTAAAGGATATGAATATCTATATCACACATCTACGTAAGAGAAGGAAAACTCGAACATAGAGTCCCTCAATGCTAATCCATAGCAAGGTGTTTAGAGCATCTTCGGGTAAATATACATAAAAAAACCAAACTTCGGATATTTATCTTGGTTATCTATACCAATAAATAAAATTGGAGTGTCTGTTTGTAATGTCAAAATAATAGGCTTTTTTCATACTCACACGGTTATTTGCAGTATACATATGCCTAAAATACACTTTATATTTTTTTGTCTGTCTGTCTGTCTGTTTGTTCCGGGTAATCTTCAAAACGGCTGGACCGATTTCAAAAATTCCTTCACCAATGGAAAGCTATAATATCAGGGAGTAAACTAGGCTATATTTTATCCCGGTATGGGAACGGGAACTACGCAGGAAAGACTGAAACCGAAGCGAAGCTAGGGCGGGTTGCTAGTAAGATAATAATTTGTAGTCAAAATACCCAATGTGTGGCGCCGCGCCGGCATGCTTATCATTACAAAGGAGAGTTCTATGTACATATGCTATGCAGAGTCTTGTCGCCAGAGTGGTAGTATGACTTGGGCACTTAAATTATTTTCCTGCGTAGGTCGTCGCACCTACGACACTGTTACGCTAGTTCACTATCTTAACCACTATGCTATCTGTCCAATAAAATTTGTCCCATATCAAGTTAGGCACATATTTTTATTTTAAAGTTTAATCGTATATCGTATTATTTTAAAGAAACATAAAATTGTTAACTAGTCTATTACATCACGAATAGTAATAATTTTTGATGTTTACAATTAACTTTTGAAGTGGTAGGATCACAGTGTCGACAGTTATCTGTCTACAGCCGCGGGCCGGTCCGTCCGAGATAGTACCACACTGAGCAGAAAATTGACGTCCGAGTCGTAGCAATTTGTTACTACGCTTCGTTCGGTGAGCAAGAGAGCTGGAAGTCCAACTTTCTGAGGGTGTTTGCGTGTGGAGGGTTTTTGTGATGCCTTTAGTATCACCGAACCTCATTGAACGCATTCACACTCCCTTCACTTTCTTCGCGGTAGGCTTCGCCTAGCAAAGATCCATAAGCAGCAGCAACACTTACCATCAAGTGTACCGTTTACCCGTTTCCATCGTTTGTAATAAAAAAAATACCTCCTTTGTAGTATAGAAACCAATTATAATTCAGTGACAATAACTCAATTCAATTATATAAAAGTATACAATTTTAATCTATATTTTCTTACGACGTTATCACGTGAAAATATCGTCCTCAAACAAACTTTACAGACAACCAATTTTAATGATTTTTTTTTCTAAAGGGTTCAAGATTTGAATAATAATATGACTCAGGTTTTATGAAAAGGCTCTACGATTTTACTTGGTTAAAGTTTTCATGATTGACGCGAACTGTCAGTGCCGAGCTTCGAGTGTTCCTGACAATGGTTTACCGCAAGTTATATACCAGCTAGATAGTAGTTGACTTTGTCTGCAAGTGAATTGTGTCCGTGAATAAAACTATTTTTACGGATTTTGTCACGTTTGTATTTGTTATTTGATTGCCCGACGTTTTGAACACTTTACAGCATTCATGGTCACGGGCGGACTAAGATGTCTGACGTCAAGACAAGTCATCGTGTTCGAAACGTTGGGCAATCATAAATCAAATACAAACGCGATAAAATCAGTAAGGTAGCTTTATTTACATCAGAAATCATTTTTGCGTATTTTATCACGTTGTATTTGATTTTCGATTGCCCAACGTTTTTCGAATAATTTTCTAGGGTTCATGGTCACGCGAGTACTAAGGTGTCTCACGTCTAATAAGTCATCGTTATTACAGACATAAAGTAAAAAAAAAGTTGCCTTTTAAAAATAAATAATAATTTAGTATCATGGCCTCAGAATTTTCTTGCCCGATCTTTCTCAGTGTGGCCGCGTTCCGATCCGGTGGTTGTATATTAGATTGTATATTTGTTAGATTTAAATTAATAAATTCTTATAATAATTACTACAAATTTAATATTTAATAATTGCCAACCAAAAACAATATATATTTTTTTATTTCTACTGGTAATATTATTACTCTTAAACACAGTGACGAAGTAAGAATACAATTCACCACCCTCTTTCCTATCTGTGGGCGTCGTAAAACTCGAAATAAAACCAAACAATTCGTCTGATCAGCGTGATAGTAGGTCAATTTTACTCCAATTGTGGAGGAGGCTTGAGGGACGTATATGAACTGTGAAGATGACTGACAATAAATTTGTAAAATGAGGGTAAAAATTTAATAACGAATTCTGTAGTGGGTAGATACAAATCTCCGTAATAACTATGACTTGTTGGACGTCAGACACCTCAGAAAACTGTATAAAAACATCGAAAAATCAATAATCTAATACAAACTGTAAAAATAGTTTTATTCACGCATAGTATTGACTTGCAGACAAAGACAACTATATAGCTTGTGCATAACTTGCGGTAAACTATTGTCAGGAACAGTCGAAGCTCGACACTGACAGTTCGCGTCAATCATGAAAACTTTAACTAAGTAAAATCGTTGAGCCTTTTCATAAAACCTGGGTCATATTATTATTCAAATCTTGAACCCTTTCCAAAACAAAAAAGAAATAAAATTGGTGGCCTGTAAAGTCGGTTTGAGGACGATAATTTCACGTGATAACGTGGTGAATTTTATTATTACTCAATTACCAGACGGATAAACTATTGGATAATCCGAAATAATTTCATATCCGTTATCTCAGCCGTATTCCGTAAAATGTTTTTCTAATAACGCCTATCGCCTATATTGAAAGAGACTATTAGAAATTGGACCCTTTTTATTTTCTTTTTTTTTTGTGGGTGGGCTGCGGTCGGCGCGCCTCCGCACCACTTCGTCTGGGGCGACAGAGGGGCTTAAGCACGCAACTCCCGCAACCCACCCAAAAACCACGTCGCCTTCGTCGTTGGGCCGACCACCGGAGCAGGGTTACTTGACATCAGTGGTCGGCCCGACGGTGTACCCTCCCATCGACCGACATCCCCCCATCGGGGAGGACGTTGGTCTTTCCTCACGAGAAATTAGACCCTAAAGATAACTCCAGCAATACGTAAAAGGCTTGGACATGCCGAATAGAATCAAGAGACGGTCCGACAATAAATACAGTAGAGAGAATCAAGCTTACAAACAGAATTGCTTCCCAAAAAGCTTTTCCCCCAAGCAAGACAAAGTATCTACAAGTAGTAACTCATGCAACTCGGATCCCTCAGACGTGACGCCGGGCTCCGAGGCAAATTCACACCCCAATTAGTCCCTGATCGAACTTGCGAAGCGAGGCCGCTACAACACTTTGTTAATGATCTATGTCTTTGCCTAGAAGTGAAATGATTTTTGCATTTTGTCGTGAAACTTGTGATATTTTGCCGTGGTTACAATTAAACATTTACTTTATGTACGCTTAAAAAGTATGACTTCTTACGAAGAATATGAGAGAGAAGAAGAAGAAGTCATACTTCTTGGGCGTAACATATAAAATCTTTCTAAATTTTTTATCTTTCGCGTTATCCTACGCATTTCGTGTGGTGACGGAGTAAGAATACAATTCCCCACTCCCTCTCTTACCCGTGGGTGTCGTAGAAGACGACTAAGGGATTAATTATGTATATAAAATCTATGCAAGAGAAAGAAAACTCGAAATAAAACCCTATACCAACCCGTCTGACCAGCGTGGAATAGTACGTAAATTTCCCTCCTGTTGTGGAGGAGCCCAACAGTGGGACGTATAATAAACTGAAATGATGAATGATGATAATATTATCCTACGTTTGCAGAAAAAAACTACACTAATAATAGAAAAAAGGTATGTAATACCTACATTGAAAGTTTTATTATAACGCATTATCTAGTTAGTTAGTAAAAAATGTTGACTAGCTAACTTATGGGTGTCGGTTTTTCGTGATGATATTCGCGCGCATTATAAAGATTTACTATCATATATTTTTCTTAAAGCGCTAAAAAGTATAATCTCAAAAATAATTAAAAAATGATCGCATCTTTGAAAACGATCGCAATGCCACCTGATATTACAGTGCAACTTACATATGAAAAAAATTAAGATAATTATAAAATATTCGTTATATCAAGTAATTTGTCAGAGCCAGGTTGGTTACAAAGCTTAGGCTGGTCTAACATTAGCTATAATAATAAGAAAACGTGACCTAAACTTTACGTACCTACCTACTTATCTGCTTATTCTAACGATGAATTCAACCTGTCTGAAGCTGCTGAGACATGAATTGTTGCTGTTATTGGAGATTTTTATGTGCTTGGACTGTATAATGTCATTACCATCATCATTCAGCCTAGCACCGTACACTTCTGGACGTAGATCTCCCTCATGTTTCGCCACAACGTGCGGTCCTGTGTCGCCATCCAACAACGCCCAGCAACTTTCACCAGGTCGTCGGTCCACCTAGTCCTCCTATACTGCGACGTCCGATGCGTGGTCGCCATTTGAGAACCTTTCTTCCACAGTGGTTATCGGTTCTTCGAGCGATGTGGCCTGCCTATTGTTACATCAGCCTGCTAATTCTTCGGTATAATGTTTTGACCTTAAAAGTTATAGAAAATATAAATCTTGCAAGTATTGAAAATTCTTTATATAAAAGGTTTCTGGGGAAAAGTATTTGTGATGTAAAGTTATATTTTGCGATATGTTTTAAAGACAGATTCTCTCTTCTATAAATTCTTTAAAGCCAACTATCTTTATATTGAGGTTGGTTATTTTTGTCACATCTAGTTTTATATTATATTTTAATTCCAACAAGTCCCAAGGGGCATGGCGCATATCCCCGGGCCGAATGGCCCGGGTGGCGTTTAATTCCATTCTGTCCGTCCTGCTTGGTTGGGGTGTGCTGCCGGCTTAATGAGATATTATAGCTTCAAAATTATATCTTACCTATTTCTGCGCTCCTAGTAACTGGTGGTGATTTATTTTTAGTAAATAATGAACACATATTTTTATTTATTTATAAAATAATATATGTATTAGAAAAATGCTTTACTTATATCATAATCTTTGGTAGAAGGTAAGCAAGGGCTAATCTCGGCTCATATACGTCCCACTGTTGGGCTTGAACCTCCTCTTTAACAGGAGAGATAGATCGATTCAGTGGTTTAGGCATGAAAACGTAATAAACATACTTTCGCATTTATAATATTAATTAGGATTATGTCACTTTAAGAGTCATATGTAGGCAGTGAAAGCAGCAATGACAGCATATCTACAATGCATGAATCTTTAAATTAAGTATGAATAAGAAAATCAGCATTCTGAGCGCAGTCAGCGACTTAGCGATGCCCCAGCAGCAGTAACCATTTATCTTGTGGTAGACCTTGCTTTATCCCTGTAGTGATGGAGCAGGAACACAATATACCACCATATCTTGCCCGTGGTGTGTAGTTAAAGACGACTACGGGATTGAAATTCCATGACATTTCTATAAGAATCTCGGCAGAATAAGAAAGGGACACTGCTGAAAATGAGCGTTGTGGTGTTACATTGACATCACAACAATTGCTGAGCAGTTATGCTTTTTTCTGCCGCAGCTGACGTTCATTCTATCACAATTATTATGTCTCCCTATTTAGTGTATTGATTTTTTGTGTGTTTCATTTATTGTAAGGTATTTTTTTTCTGTGTGTTCCTAACGTCTCTACTCTGTGGCACAAAATAAATACTTTTCTTTCTTCTTTCTTCTATAAGAAAAGGAGTCATTGTCATTATTTCAGTCTATAATATCTGGTTGACCGAGCTTCGCTCGGGATATTTTTGTCGAATTTATTTAGATATATATTAATAAAAAATAAATAATGAAAATTATATAAAAAACTACAAAAAGAGAATAATAATAACACCGAGATTCGAACCGACGCTGTTTAAATGTCACATAATCCAAAATTAAAACCGCCCGCCTCCCCACCTGAGCTATCGGAACTCATGACGTTGACAACGAAATTTGAATTCATATTCTTTTAAAATTTAATGTCATTGTTTGTTTTGCTAAAAACACGGACAAAACCACATTTTCTATAAATAAAACCTAGCTAGATCGATTTTTTGGGCCCGAATCCTCTAGTATGCCAAGTTTCAAGAAAATCGTTGGAGCCGTTTCCGAGATCCTGAATATATATATATATATATATATATATATATATATATATATATACAAGAATTGCTCGTTTAAAGATATAAGATAAGTACTGTTGGGTGCGGGCGGTTGCCGGTATAGTACTAGTATCTGCATTTCATATCCCTTTGTAGTTTTTTACGACACTCAGGGGTGAGAGAGGGTGTGGTGAACTGTATTCTTACTCCGTCACTACAAGGAAAATCAAAAGGAGTACTCGAAATAAAACCCCACAATCCATCTGACCAGCATGGTATAGTAGATGAATTTCCCTCCTATTGTAATGGAGGCTCTAGTCCAGTAGTATATGAATCGATGATGATGACGATGATGATGAGGAAGTAAACTAATTAATAAAATATCATTCATCATCATCATAATTATTTCAGTTCATATACATCCTACGGTTGGACTCGAGTCTCCTCCACAATAGGAGGGCAATTGACTTTGCTATACCATGCTGGTCAGACAGGTGTTTGTTTTGGGCCCAGTGGTTTATTTCGAATTTTCCTTCTCTTGCATAGATGTTATAAGCTTATACTAATCCCTTAGTCGTCTTTTACGAGACCCACGGGCAAGATGAATGGTGATTTGTATTCTTACTCCGTCCGAATATCCTTACTACTTAATATCAATACCAATAAATAAAATTGGAGTGTCTGTTTGTAATGTCAAAATAATAGGCTTTTTTCATGCTCACACGGTTATTTGCACGACACCTATGCCTAAAATAGCAAATAAAAAATTTTTGTCTGTCTGTCTGTCTGTCTATCTGTCGGTCTGTTTGTTCCGGGTAATCTTCAAAACGGCTGGACCGATTTCAAAAATTCTTTCACCGATGGAAAGCTATAATATCAGGGCGTAAACTAGGCTATATTTTATCCCGGTATTCCCACGGTAACGGGAACTACGCGGGTAATACGACTATAACCTATAACCGAAGCGAAGCGAGGGCGGGTTGCTAGTTATAAATGTGAAAGCAAGTATATTTGTTTGTTACGCTTTCACGCTTAAACCATCGAACCGATTTCAAAAATTTTTCACCAATGGAAAGCTATAATATCAGAGAGTAACATGGGCTATATTTTAACCCGATATTCTCACGGGAACGGGAACTACGCGGGTAAGGCGACTGAAACCAAAGCGAAGCGAGGGCGCGTTACTACTCATTCATAAAAACAAAACCAAAATGTTATTGTTTCATTTCGTCAAATAACGATTTACATAAAAATAATAAACAACGAACATAGATGGCACTAAAAACCATATCTTTTTCTCCCGGATAAGCCGCGGGCCGGGATTGCGGACGCCCGAGTCGCGGGATTGCGGATCCTGGGTACGTTATCAAGTTATCAATTTTACCCGCCCGCCATATGTCCGGGAAAGGAGGCGATCCTTTATAAGCGGCTTCGTATTTTATATATTTATGTACGTGATTTAGCGGGTATGATTCAGAGGATTGCACAGATGGCGTAGTGTTTAATATACCGATGCACAATGCCAGTGTCATGACTTCGAATCTCACGCAGGATAACATTTTGTGCGAGCCACAAATTGTTGTTAGGAGACTGGATGTAATTTGTGTCTGTTAATTATATGTTTGTAAAGTCCCCTGCAATACAAGAATTATTTCCTTAGTCCAGAGTGTTGCATACATAGATTCACGCCTCTTTCCCATAGAGATAGGCAAAGACCACTTCCATCCACTTGCTACAAACTTGGCATATCATTTTCGCCTCCTCCACATTTATTAATCTCTGTTCTTTCTGGTTTAAGGTACTTTTGACCTGGCCTTTCTTAAGCACGTCCCCGATTTGATCGTGGAACGTCCGCCTCGCTCTCCCCATTCCAACACTTCTGTTTACATTTGCACTATAAACTCTCTTTATTAGTCTCCTTTCATTCATTCTCTCTACATGACCAAACTAACTTAACATACCTTTCTCAATCCTTGTCACTATATCTACTTTCATACCTCAACGACCCTGGATGTTGGTTTAAAAAAAAAAGAAAATAAACGGCGTGTATGTAATGTATGTTTTAATTGGCATTACAATAGACATCATTTCGGAAGGGAATAAAAGTGAAAAAGGTTTTTAGTAGCATAGTCTTTTACGATACCCATGACATGTTAGGGGTTGATGGTGGTACACCATCATCTTACCAGGTACCAGGATACGTAAGCAAATTTAAGTGTTGGTACATAGTAGTTTTAGATGCTGTCATACTTGTGTATATAAGAAAAATAAACCAAAAAATAGCGTGAGTACTAAGTACGCATGTCAGAAGTGAAACTTCTTTGGTTCCATGAGTTTTTTATCAGTATTAAAAAAAAAAAGAATTAAAAAATCTCTCGATCTTTCTCACTCGTTTGCTCCCTACTCTCGTCCCATGGCTGTCCTTCGTGCTATGTTCGCCCTCTCTCACTCTCTCTCAATCGGTCTCAATCGCTCTCTCCCTCTTCTTCGACAAAAACGCTGCACATCTTCGTGACGCTAAATTGCGTTTCATCCGTTAAAAATGTACCCTCATGCGCGCAATGAAAACTTCATCACTTCAAAAAAGTGAGCCGTCGCTCAGGACGCCTGCCAGATGTGAAACATCGAAATTATTTTGTACAAGTATATATGCCTAAAAGAACAGATTACGACAGGAACTAATATGGCATAAAATATTACAATCTTTTTCCAGAAAATGATGATTTTTATTCAATAAACATTTCTTTTCATTAAATAGGTACAAGATTTAAAAATTAAAAATATTTCAAATTGTGACAAATCAATTCTTTTAATCAGTGATTTCTGTAATGGTATAATATAATAGTTAAATTTGATGCTTCTGACGATATTACTGTGACAATTGGTCTGAACTACACTTACTATCGTAGAGCGTGGCGAGGCCTCGCCACGGCATGTGGCATTTTACGCCACGCCAACGATCAGGTTCACCCTCGCCTATAGATGTTTCATATGAAAAAAAAAACACGGTTTTACAACATAGGTAATTAAAAATCTATATCTGTACAAATTAATAAAATTCGAGTGTCTGTTTGTCTAAGATCAGCTTCAAGATCAGTTTAAAAAAAGTTTGTCCGTCTGTCTGTTTGTTCCGGTAAACTTCAGAACGGCTGGACTGATTTTGATATTTTACTGCCAGGTAGCTGTTATATAGACCGCTACTTGGAGGAACTTAGGCTATATTTTATCCGGGCATTCCTATAGTAATTGGGTCTACGCGGGTGAAACCGCATTTTCTAGTATAAAATAAATTAACTCATTTTAACCACGGTATTGATATTTATTGCATTTATGATCGATTGACTGGCAAAGGCTGGATATTCGGTAATACATAAAAAGCACTTTTGCCCAAGTTGAAAAAGAAACTTTGTGCTCGCTCGGCAGATAATTTAAATACAAAATTCACCGCAGACAGAGTCGCTGGTTCAACTAGTTTAATAATTAATAATTTAACTAGATATTCGCTTAAGTATACTGTCCTCTCACCAGGGCACCATAACAGTGCCAGAGTCATTGCGTGCCACGTAATCCACTTTTAATTTTGATTAATGCGCTCCCGCCAACTGTGCCGCGTTCCCGGGTAAGCGCGGACATAATGCCAAATTACCTAACTGACCAATTAAGGTTGCTGTAATGTTTTGTTATTTTTTTCTGTCCTAGTAACACCGATGGTGAATTTTAAGGTTATTTTTTTACCTTATGTTTTTAAAAGGCCATATAGTTTTTGCCATTATCTGTGTAAGAATACAATTCACCAATTCCGATCTAATCCGTGGATGTCGTAAAAGACGACTAAGGGATATAGTATGCATATAAGATCTGTGCCAGAAAAGGAAAACTCGAAAGAAAACCCTATACCAACATGTCTGACCAGCATGGTATAGTAGGTCAATTTCTCTTATATTGGGGCTCGAGCCCAGCAGTAAATAGGGTTGCCAACCATACCATATAATAAAGTATGCTATTTTCTTATTAGTCATTATACTTTATACTTTCGCATACCAATAAAGTATGTGAAAATACTTTATTTTTCGACCTTTACTGTGACGTGTAAAATAAAACACTCATTATGGATACTTAGCTATTTAACAGTACACATAAGTGAAAACGGACGATGGAAACGATTTATAATTACTAAACGAAATATTAGATGTCAGACATAGTGTGAATCAGACTTTATAAGTGCTAAACACACTGCATTTATAAGGAAATAAAAACAAAATTTGAAAAATCATTTGTTTACTTCCTGTACTAAGTAAAAAAAAAAAAATATTTATTCTTTTTCCCTATCCAATCATTTTATACTTTTTTGTCAAACAAGTTGGCAACCCTAGCAGTGGGACGTATATGAGCTGAGACGATAGTCTGCTAGGCTGACGCTTTGTGCCTTGGAATACCTAACACTCTAAGAATATAATTAATTAACATAAATTATATTTTGACTTGGAACCATTCGGGCCAACCAGTGAGGACAAGGAACTCGGCAGTGGTGGTCGGCCCAACAACGAAGGCAACGTGGGTACGGGTGGGTTATGGGCCCGCACGCCGTCCTTTCGTCGCCCCGGACGGAATGGACCGCGTGTGCGCTTACCATAGCCCACCCATAAAAAAAATACTGGGATCGGAGCCACCAATGGGATCGCCGAAGAATGTCCTGTGTGAAAATTAAATGGAGGAACCTAATGTCAGGACTTTCTGCAAGAAAGGTTGACTGAGAATACTTATTATCTTATAGTAAATGTTTTTCGTTGATGAAATCGTGTTGTAACTTAGGTATTCTATCATCAACCTGTTGAGGTCCACGGTTAAATGTAGAACTCTTAAAATGGGAATAATACCATATCGCCATACTTGGGGAAATGGTAGCTATTATAATGTTACCGTTACCTAGGAGAAACTCCATTTTTCAGGTGAACCCTCAGGCAGTTTCACAACTCACACGGTAAACAGTTTAATGTTTGACGGGTTTAATGTTAAAAGGGTTTAATGTTAAAGGGGCTTAATGTTTAACGGGTTTAATGTTTAACAGCTTCAATCGAAAAGCGATTGATGTACAAAAGGTCTCATCCTGAGCTCGACAAGATTCCCTGAACCTAAATAATTCGACTGCTTGGCATATCTACTAAACCATAGAATGTTTTAAGTACGAAAAAAATCTTTAATGATTGATTGATTGATGACAGAAAGTTTTTCACAAAGAATTTGCTACTATGTAAGAATTTAACTTTTGGATTTTTGCTACATGAAAATTGGAACCTATAAACCATTGGAAAGAAATTATGTGGTTGATTTTGAAAATCCTATCAGAATTCGTAGTGTTGTTTAAATGATATATGTACGTGTATATTCGGATAGACAGTTTGTGTTGTCGGACTTTGGATTGGATGTTAGCCCTAGTGGCTGTTACATCTTCACGCGGTTTGGCGGTGAGTACAGAGGGCATTCAACCTCAGTATTTAAACAACAGAACCCAAATGTACCACTGTAAGTTGCGCGACAAAAACGCAACCTCGGCTTAGTTGTTCTGGGTAATTTGAGAGTTCTCATGTTATTTGAATTTATTATTCTTTGCCTCGGTTTCCTCCTTGCCATGGTCCCGTCCATTTTGTTACAACAGGCAAAAATACTATCAATTATTAATGTATTGTTTAATTTTCAGGTACGTTCGTGAATATAAGAAGTAAGTTTTATTAAAATAATTAGAAAACATATATGGGTAAGATACTTAAGGACAGGATCAATTTAAGATTGTATGTTTAGATAATATGTAGCGTGTAACAAACAGAATATCGTGAGCGATATTACTAGGCGCATATACCTGTAACAAAATGTAGTGCAGACACCAGGCGCATATAACTCAGTGGGAGGAGTAGCAATGAAGTAACTTAGCGACAGGCGAGGCGGACGCGGCGTGGCTTCCGGGCGCACTTCCTTCCGGAAATAGGGCCCGTTCCGGAGCGCCCGCGCCCGCCGCCCGATGTTCGTCTAATGGCGCGTGCTTCTATAATGTCATGCCACCCTGGTAGCCGGCGCTCGTTAGCCCTCGTTTCCCGGGTGACGATTTTTGTTATTTCGCTTTTTTTCTTCATTTTTTGTACCGCTATTATTTGTCAGAGGTTCTCGCTTAGATGCTTGTTACTCTTGTTAGTTCAATGTTTCGCTATTATTATTTGACGTCTGAAGCTTTCTCTCTTCAACGTCAAAGAAACTAAAAGTGGCATCTTTTTATATTGTAGATTCACTTTGATCACAGATAACAATAAAATTCTAAAATTATGTATACATTTTCAGCATATAATGTAAATTTATTAAATTAATGGCAACTGCGAAACCATAATGTATATAGAAGTTATTCTCGTTGCAACAAAAAAACGTGGGCTTTGGACATAGGCCATATTTCCCAAGGGAGAATAATGCCTTTTGTGGTTTGACGATTGGAGTTTATAAATTAAATTGAAATATAATATAAAAACATGTAGGCTATCTTCTTAAATGATAAACTATGTAATAATTCGTTGAAATAAATAGCTAATCTGTATTATAATTATAAACCTTATAGGTAAGTAATAAAATTATTACGAAGTCAGAAATGTCATAATTGATTAAAATTTAAAAAAGTAACAAGTATTGCTTTATCGAAGCGTGATAGTTACTGATGTCAAAAATATTATTTTTATTATAGTTTTAATTGCACATTCGAGAGGCTATGGTCTAGGCAGGGTGTAGCTCCATTGAATATTGTACTAAAACGTATGGCGGGTCGTAATGTGCTCTATAATAGTAAGCATGGTACAGAGGTGAGATATGCATCGTGCGTGTTGCGTGGTAGGTGGTCCCCGCCGCGCCCCGGGCCGCGCCTCGCGCCTTTCAAGTGCCAGTACAGTACGCTGACGGGCTATACAGCGACACAAAAATCTTGATAATTTAACATTATTTAATAAAAAATAATAATAATGTAAACGATGGCTCACATTGTGTAAATCTTCTTCGATTTATATCTCCATTTGGAGTACTATCTTCAAAAAATATGTATTTTTTTAAAGTCGCATACCTTTTTTAACCTAAAGAAAATACTATTCATCATACAACTTTCAATGCCGTTTAATAAGATGTGATCCCTTTGTATATCTACCGAATAATGCCCGTTTAGTCCCTGCCGAGCAGTTGGCTATGAATAGTACCAGTAGTTGTTGAAAAAACGATGTAAGCGAATCATACATCATTGCAGGAGAAGCACATCTTGAAGTAAAAGCTCATAGTAACCAGTATATATAGACAAGGTATTATTTATAGACAAGGTATTTGCGTAAATAATAAAATATTAAAAGATATTGCCGTGTGGTGACGGAGTAAGAATACAATTCACCACCACCTGAGTGGGGTGTCGTAAAAGACGATTAAAGGATTGATTATGCATATAACATCAATGTAAGAGAAAGAAAACTCGAAATAAAACCCTAAACCAACCCGTCTGAACAGCGTGGTATAGTAGATCATTGGCCTTCCTATTGTGGAAGAGGCTCGGGCCCAGCAGTGGGACGTATTATGAGCTTAAATGATGATAAAAAAATATTATCTATATAAAAAATATCTATATTTGACACTGAATAATTAAATACTTTTCCATGTGGTATAAAAATACAGTTCATCGTTCCCTGTATTGCCCGCAGGCCCCGCAGGTGTCGTAAAATATGACTAAGGGATATAGTCTGCATATAACCTCTAGAGAAGGAAAACCCTTTATCAAACCGTCTGATCAGCCTGGTGTAGTACATAAATTTCCCCCGTAGTATGGAGGAGGCTCGGGCCTAGCAGAAGGACGTTTATGAGCTGAGATGATGATGATGAAGACTAACCCGTCGGGTCAGCGTAGTATAGTAGGGTGTATAGTATAGTGATGGAGAAGTTATTAGGGCTGAGAAGAATGCAGTATTTATATTTTCATTACAACGTTACTGCTTCACTGATTAAAGAATTCTTTACTGCACATTTTGATACTACCTATCTCTCTTAATTGCAGAGATGGTGGAACGGTCTAATAACCGATCTGTCGAGTATTGTGAATTCCATTCCTGCGCAAAACAATCCTTCGTGCTACTCATCTATACTAATATTATAAAGAGGAAAGATTTGTTCGTTTATTTGTATTGAATAGGCTCCGAAACCGAACCGATTTCAAAAATTCTTTTACCAATGGAAAGCTATAATATCAGGCAGTATTATAAGATATATTTTATCCCGGTATTCCCACGGGATTGGAAACTACGCGGGTAAGGCGACTGAAACTGAAGCGAAACGAGGGCGGGTTGCTAGTTAATAATAGTTATGAGTGTGCTTATAATTACACAAAAAAGTGTGCGAGGTCTCGGTTAAAAGAAATAAAATAAAGTAATTATTTCTAAACCTCATTGCGTAGACTGATCTCAGATTCAGTACTTCTTATGAAGAATTTCCCAGTCCCAACTTAATAAGAACTTTTGTTCAATTTCAGTTCAAACTTGATATCTCACAATAGTTGTGGTAAGATTATGTCGTTAGACTAACTAGGAAATAATTATTCATTAATTTCAGCTCATATACAATCCACTACTAGTCTCGAGCCTTCTCCTAGATATGAGTGAAATTGTCCTACAATATCACGCTGTTCGAACGGGATGATAAAGGGTTTTATTTCAAGTTTTCCTTCTCTTGCATAGATGCTATATGCATATTTAATCCCTTATTCGTCTTTCACGATACTCACGGGTAAGATAGGGGGTGTTGAATAGTTTTCTTACTCCGTCACCACAAGGGTTAAGTGATAAGGGATATAAGATAACATCTACGCAAAAGAAGGAACACTCGAAGTAAAAACCTATAGATACCAACTCGTCATAGGAGGTCAAATTTCTACTATTGTGGAGAGGGCTTGAGTCCTGCAGTGGAACGACGCGACGTACATAAAATGAAATAATAAACGTGAAAAAAAAACCGTTCAGGATCGTTTCTCACATTATCTGTTATTTGAAAGGAGTAAATAGAACAATACTGAAATTAAAATCGTCATCAAATATTAGAGTTCAAGTTCCCCCGAAACAGTTTTTTTTTTCAATTTAGAAATTTGTAGCAAACACGTCAAAATATATCAGGTTGTCAGTAACGACCAAGCGGTTTCCGGCGGGTGGTTGGCAGCTCATCAAAGGGCCAGGGGGCCTGAGCCCGGAGCCTCCCACGTCGACACCGCCCGCGTTCTGTCACCCTCATTATGTTACCGCGTGATACATTCAGCAAAATGGCGTACTACCGCGCCGTAACGCCACGTACTTGTCAATTTGCAACTGTGTCCTTTTGACACGTTATCTGTATTTTGCTTGTTATGGCTTTGGGTACTTTGTGTTTTTATCCACTAATTTCATATATGTAACATTCTTAATTCAGACAAAAACATTTCTGGCTTTTCAAGGATTTCATTGGAGTATTCTCAATAATATACTTGAAGTCCAAACTGTGTTAGGTTAACGAAATTGAGGTCGCTATTTATTAAGTAGAGGTTAAAATTATTATGGCGTATACCTTATAATATATCCTTTCGGGGATATCTTTATAAGCAGTAAAAGTAGAGGCTACTTTTAAGCCGTAAAAGTAGAGGCTATTTGTGATATTTCAAAACTTAAGAGAACTTATCATTAACTTTTAATAGTAACTGTAGACTATGAACTGTCCATGTCTCAGTACAATAAATTTTAGACTTGGATCGTCGAGAAGCGAATTCGAGACCCTACCATAGCAGTCGCAAGGAAGTATAAACAACAATAAACATGCTAAATATAACCATTTCACACACATCTGGTACAGTTAAAAAACTCCATAAGATCCAGACAAAAGCCGGTGCAATAATCGTAAAAGCCGTCGCCTTCGACTTAGTATATCACCGTGATAAATATACACTCGAGCGCTAAGGGTCATATCACACGATACTTTTGACGAATGCGATTTATTTGCTACGGAAATTCGATATCGTAATAGAAGAAATAGTTTTTAGTTGAGGTCACGTCCCTCAACTTTACCACAGCTGCAGCCCTCCTTAGAAGAAAGAAATACATGTATCATAATTGCCAGGTTTGGCAATTGAGTCGGCGCAGTTGTTATAAGTTGCCCAGTAGACTGCTGTCGATAATTTTCCTGATCCTTCTTTAACTGATTTAATTTAAATAAGGGATGGTCACATAATGTGTTTTTAAGCCGTCATCAAATGGAGAAGGAGGTTATTAGGTTTTATATAGAGTTAGAGCAGTAGACGAAATTGATAAAAAGTAAGTAGCCATAAGTCGGATTTTTAAATATTTATCATCATTATCAGCTCTTATGTATGCTACTTCTGGGCTTCGCCCTCCTCCAAACTTTCGCTCTTCGAACCCTAAGGTTTTAATTCTAGTTTTTTTTTCTACTGCAATGATGTTATATGTATTCACCCGTTCATTCGGTTCACCGATCATTTATGAGAAAAAGGGAGAGCTGGTGACTCATTCTTGCTTTTCTCCTCCATAACACGGAATAAAAATAATAATCCCTAAATAGTCGTACCATTATAACATCGTACCATAGAACTTTTGGAACATTTTTTGCTGATTAAATATAATCGCAAAACTGTCGCTACAGTTGGTAGCGCGTTTGTAAATGCCTTATTGCCACACCAGTGAGATCGAGAAAATTACTGACCGCAGCGCTTCAAAGCGCTGCGATGAGTATAAAGCGATATTTATCTGTCTCTTGGCCTCGGCGGTACGGGCACCTATCAAGTTGAACACCGCAGTGATTTACCATCAACAACTCTTTTATTTTCAACTCGTAAGGTTTATGTTGCCTTGGTAAGTTTGTAGTTGGTTTATGTGAAACTTTAATATAACATCATAATATACAAATCGCTAAATAGATATGCTTGCATGTATGACTCAATGCTAATGCAATGTACCTTCAATGACATCTATAAAATAATAGACAGCCACATTTTACGTGCACTCAATTCATTATTTATGTGTCCTGAAAATACATTAACAATTTACTTCATCTAATTGTATTTTACGTGGAGAGGAATTGCTGGTGGATTCTTACTTTATCACCAAACTGTAATATTATTAATATATTAAAAATACCACATACCACAACATATGTTTAAGAATACAATGTGTTCCTACCCCTTATTTTCCCGTAGGGGTCGTGAAAATCAAATAAGAGAGCGCTAGGGTTTTAACAGCAGCATTTATCTGTAAAAATCCTAACACCAACTGAAATCGGCAACTCGCCTACTAAACGTGACTGACAATGACTTTATATTAGGCATGCGATCCATGAAAGATTAATAAGCTGATAGATAGATAAATGGATTCAAAATATATATTCTTACGCAATTTATGATATATTTTTTAACCTTTTTACATACTACACACGCATTGGAAATGCCTGCTTATCAATTATAATGAACGGTGTATGAGATACAGCTCGTTGACAGACGGGTGGCAGTACAGCGGGGTCTTAATAATAGCGCATCTTTAGCGCTATTTGGTTATGGAACCGTTTTAAGGCAGGCTACCTATAGAAATATGTATTGAAACAATATAACCCTACAAACATACGACTTTAAAATTAAACCTCTAGTAAAATATACTTTTATTGAAAACTATCTACGTTCAAACTTTATAAAACAAAATAAAACGTTATATATGTACACGTGATGTAGTAAGAATATCATCAACCAGCCCCTCTCTTGCTCGTGGGTGTTGTAAAAAACTATTAGATAACATCGATGCAAGAGAACGAAAGCTCGAAATGATACCCTATGCCAACAAGTCTGACTAGAGTGTTATTGTAGGTCAAACTCCTACAATGGACGAACCCCGAGCCGAACAGTGGCACTTATACAGGCTGAGATGAGTTTTGAATTGCACTGAACATAAATACTAGGAACTATCTCTACAGCTGCAGGAACTTTTGACAACTGGGTGAAAAATTTATAAATGAATTCTCACGTAACTGTAATTAATTATTATTATGTCGCGGATACGAAAAGTCACGTAATAGAAAGACTATTAATAATGAAATAGCAGCGACTCATAACGAGATAACTTGAAGTTATTTTAATGCAGGTGTAATATTATAGTCATTTTTCCTCGACTAAGGCGAAATCTAAAGTAGGCCTATGTATTTGACCAGTTTGTGCACGTAGTATAAATTTATGTGTTTATCTATTCTAGCATAACTTCCTAATTACTTATCATACCACTGAGTAACCCTGCTCCGGTGGTCGGCCCAACGACAAAGGCGACGTGGTGTTCGGGTGGGTCTCTGTCGCCCCGGACGGAGTGGTGCGGAAGCGCGCCGACCGCAGCCCACCCCAAAAAAAAAAATTACTTATCATACTTTGACAAATTAGTTGTTTTAGAAACTTCTCGTCCGCTGGTTATTGATTATGGTTATGACACACTAAATATAATATTGTACCCCTTTATTTTAGAGACAGGATATGGTCCTGTCGCATCCTGCTAAGACCTGCTAAGATCGGTTGAAGGGAGGATAGACAGCCCCCAAAAACCTGCCGTATACTCTTTGTGTCCTTCCTATACATGGGCCATCAATTCTTTATCTTGGTATCCATATACGTGATCAGGCCGTGAATTAAGATTTTGCATTTTTCAACGAGCCTATTGGTACACTACACATATAGCTTGGGGTAAAACGTTTTATCGGGCTTTCTTTGTTTTGTAGTGATTTACTTTTATCTCTTAGTAGATTCTTTCTGCTTCTGGGTAAGAAGGACTTGGAGACTATTCAATGTATATACAAATTAGTGCGTCACCGTATAAAAATGTACAATCTTTCACAAAAAATATACTATAAAGAATTTTATAAGTATAAAGCAAAGATTTCTGCGACGGCATTGATAGTATAGTGGCCGAAGTAGCGACCCATGCAGTTCTTTCAGCTATCCAGAAATGAATTGGGATTCTGAGAGGTTTTTGTGTCCAGAAATTGTATGTTGTATGCAAATATAAATATAATAAAGTCTTCAGTAAAACTAAGATTTATTCGTAGTTTAAAAATAAAGAAATTTAATTAAGCAAAATTTTTACCAAACAATTGTTGTAGATAGATATAATAATGCCAAGTGGAAATATTTTTGCGCTCGCATTTCACATCGGCATTGGAAGCGACGCGCTCGAGATAAGGCGTCGAGTGAGACGGGATGGGGGAGAACGAGCGAAAATCTCAGCGATGGGATGTGAGCCTGTGAAATATGTCCGGGAAATGTGCCGCTATCCCGCACTACGCTCACATATTACCCAGGGTACGCGGTTATGAGATCAACGTTGCAAAATTGTAGTGTTTTCATATTGAAAATAGCAAGCTGTGAATTTGATTTTAGAATAAAATTGTTCTTTTTTTACATAAGACCTCGTAGTAAGGAATAAATTCTTGTATGGCGTTGAACGTCACAAACATGCAATTGTCATATACAAATAAACATAAACTGAACACTGAACAGTAATGTTTAGATTACATTAATAATAATTGCTCTGAATGAGAATCGTCATTGAACTCAACACTCAAGATTAGTATCTAAACCACTCCAACATCTGTTTAGTGAAATTACTGGTTAGCAGAGTTTTAGAACAAAAGCAGACTACTCTTTGACTGCTACCGCGGTATAAGTATTATACTGCAACCAACACCTTGATTCGAATGCATTTCGGGCATATAAAGTACTGTTGATGTTTGCCGCGAATTTTATCCATTTTCGAAAATTTTCTCGAATAATTCTTAACAACAAATGTGAAGTTTATCACTTTTCGGTGTATTAGATTCTTATTACGTCGGACTATAAATGGTTCAGGATTGATTGGATCTCTGCTTACACTTTCGAAGATGGAGGCGTGACGGCTTTGAACAATTTTTGCTGGATTTGCTAAAATGCTACTACTAGTTAGATGATATTTTTAAAAATTGATGCAAGTATTTATACGCCTTATTTCTTATTTTTGGGGCCACTGTTTAGCATATCTACGTGGCTTTTACTCGGCAACAGGATATGCACAAGTTGAACAAATTATCGAAAGACTTTAAATTTTGATTTAATATTGTATTGTAGATACATGAAATGTCCTTTCTCCTAATCCTACGTACTATGTCGGTTACGCCCGTTCTTCCACGAATTTTCTTATTATATCTTGGCAAGAAATCTCGATCTTGGCCCACTTCATAGAACGCAAGCGACTTTGAGCTTAATAAGAACAACAGTTAATGATCACGTTTGCGTGCCATAAGTCATCACTCTTAAGTTTTCAAAATCAGCTCAATTGGATTCCTTGGCTGACCTCTGACCAAAAAATAGACGTTTGAGAAGTAGGAATTTGCATCTAAGCTTTGTTTGGAGAGCGCGAGATTCAGAGATTCAAATAGCACCTTGCGGTAGGTAGTAATCAGTCTGTGCTCGATTGCAAGAGATCCGCGAGTAAAAGTTACTATTTACCTCTATGTGTGCTGCTGTTTCCTCTGCCACTAAAAGCAAATAATAAAGCAAAAGTGATTTTCCTAAATCCGTTTATCTCCGAATACTATCCGATTTAAAAAATAGAATATCGAAAGGTATTGTAGAAACGGAGCTGTGATAATAGATATCAACCATAACATCAAATTCTTGTAAAATTACTTGTCTAAAGTAAATGCAAAATAACCAAAGAGAAATTTATTTCTAATATAAAAGTCAAGAGTGCTTATCTGTTTCTTTCTTTTTTTATAAAACAACACCCAGCACTAAGGATTCTTATACTGCAGTGGACTTAACAAACATATAATATAACGGTCACAAAATTACGTGCAGACTCAGAACAACAATTTGTGGATCACACAAAGTGTGGTTGGACTAGATACCGCGACACTGGCATGGTAGATCGGTATCTTAACCATTACGCCATCTGTGCAGTCAAGCCTGTGTTTCATTGAGCTAATCTAGGAAATTGGGATACACTTTATAAAACTTTTATTGTTGTTCTGAGTCTGGATGTGATTTGTGTCCGTTAATTATATGTTTGTAAAGTCCCCCGTAATACAAGGATTATTTCCTTAGTGCAGGGTGTCGTCTAAAAAAAAAATAAAGAATAGTATAGTATAAACTTCTTTTCCTACTCATTCATGTACTTGCGTCTCGCTATTGGGCACGGGCCACAATAGGAGAGAAAATAGCCCACTGGTCAGATGGATTGGCGTCGGTTTTTTATCTATTTATTTACTCTGCTAAACCGCCTAAAAATTTTAGGCGTTAAGACTGCCTCTGGGAAAGTTTAACATATGCTGACGTATTGTATTTTTTATTTATTTATTAAACTTCATGTATTGAGTACAATGGCGGACTTAATGCCAGAGGTATTCTCTACCAGTCAACCATAGACAGTGCAGAGATAATAATTGGTAGGCACATGTGTCGAGAAAGTCATATGATTAAAAAAGAAAAGAGAATAAATAGGAATATACAAGAATACATAATACATACCAAATATATACATAGATAAAAACACATAAATATGAAATATATATCGTATTTATGTGTTTTTATCTTACAATACAATAGAATAAAATGTTAAAAAAAACTTTTATTTCACAATTAAACTCGTCAAATAAATGCATAGGCGTTACTAAATCAAATAGAATTTGTAACTCAATCTTACAAATTATGTAGATAATAGATGGGCGTTTACTAGCTCGTGAGGTTATCGGCTGCAAACATGTGCAGACGTTAGGGCGGCGGATGGCAGTCGGTACGGCGGCGCGGCGGCGGCGCGACATAGATTAATGGCCCGCTCCGTGTCGGCCCGTCGGCCGCGCCTTACTTACCGACGAAGCGACGTCCGGCTAAAGACGGAACTGGAGTGGTCGCTCGACGCCGGACTAGCAAGGATCACGAACATTCAGGCAGTCTATATTTAATTCTCAAAAATAAAAAAATAGTATAATAATACATCACTCAAAAATAGATAGTTCTTTTTTAAATAGTTTCTTTTTAATTAGAAAATATAATAGAAATAATATTTTTTAATGTCATGGACGTTATTAACATTCAAATAACACCAATAAATTACATTTAGAATCAAAATAGTAATTTATGGATCACGCAAAGAATTGTCCAGCGTGCGATTCGAAGTCCAACACTCGGCACATAATATTGATGCTTTGAGAAATCTTTGAAATTATTTTAAGAAGAAGCATTTATTATTATAGAAATCGTTTACGTAATACTGCTTATTACGTATAATATTATTTATACTGTGTTATACATATTATTATAAAACTAATTTAACTATAAATACAAAGCCATATAAACTATAAACATAGACAATAGTGGTTATGAACACGTTAATTGAAATCCGTCTGTGAACGTAACGTGTCGGCTCATCGCTAGTAGTACGTATAAGCAGACGTCCGTCCTTCGGCGACGGCCACAAATCTTCCATTTCACTCGTGCCCAGCCTCCGAGCGGTGAGAAGAGGAAACAGCACGCTCCAAAGCACGCGGCTGCGTGATACCGGCTACTCCCGAAATAGACCCCCCGCGCGGGGTGCCGGCCCATCGACGTGCTTTTAGTATGCTGCGCGCATGCGAACCGCCCGCACCCTTCTGCGCTCCTAGTACTTATAATACTAAACTCGCGATATTAAAATAATAAATTTTTATATGAACGTGCTAAATAGCATGCTTTAAAAACAAAATGGTGGCAATCCTGGCCAATCCAAAGTGGAGCGAGGATCTTACTATACAGATGATAATCGAATACGAGAAACGCGAATATCTATGGAACCCGGTGTCGGAACATTATAAAAACAAGAAAATAAGAGAGCAGGGATACATTGAGATAATAAACGCACTCAGTTTGGTCGATGTTAGTGTTAAAGAATTAAAAAATAAAATAAAAAACATACGGTCGTCTTATAGCGTCGAGTTGAAGAAAATTCGCGCGGCGAGGAAGGCTGGCGCGCATGCGTACCGTCCGAGCGTCACGTGGTTCGAACACGCGGACAGGTTCCTACGAGCTATTGTCACACCGAGCTCGGTGAGTTACATATTTATTGTTTATGTTTACACACGTTTACGCATAACTTACATTTACTCTACCGCTAACGCGTTGAATATATGTTTGACAGATTGATAACAGTCTATTGGAGATACCGGTGAGCGATGACAGCGATGTTGTACAAGATCTGAGCGAACGAAAATCACCAGAGAAGAAAAGTCCACGGAAACGTCGCAGTTCAACTCGTTCTTCAACACCGTACGTGCTTAACACGCCATCTCCACGCCCTGGCACACCATTCGGATTAAACCAAGGAACATTTGGTATTATGCCTCCAGTAACATCGGCGCCATTTTTAAATCCCCCTGTTGGGATCGCTACACCATTGCCTACCCCACTTGCAAGTATATATCAGTTGCCAACAAAACAGAAAAAGAGTAATTCCGATAGCACGGATCATTCAGATTTACCTCAAGATTTGAGTCAACATTCCGAGAATGTTAATGAGAATGAATTTGAGATGTTTGGCAAGTTAATAGCAAGTCAATTACGTAAATTACCGCTGAGTTTAGCGCTGGATACACAATTAAAAATTCAGACATTGGTCAATGCAGCACGAATACAAGCTGTGTATCAACAGTATAGTTATGCGGGACCGTCTCAGGAAGCTTTGTCTGTTCAAGCGCTGTCAAATGGAATTTTAGCCAGTATGGCGACCCAAAGCTCTTACGCTTCACGGTCTCTGAGCATGAGAAATGATTCTCCCGACGATATGATGAACAGAGATATGAAGACAGAATATTCTTTGTGTTCTGAAGCGGAAGACTAAAATGATCGTAGCTATTTTTGCTCACAGATAACCTAAAGTACCTCATAGTTCTCAATTTGAGAATTAGGCTCACAAATTTATATGTCGTATTTAAAATTGCGTTCGACGCATTTAATTATCACTGCAATGGTGGTTTGGGTAATAAATATTGTCGTTATATATCTTATACGTGTTTTAGATGGGATATTATTGTGATCAATGTGTAGAAAAAAACCTTGTAACTATGTATTTAAAAAAAAAGAAGAAAAAAATGTAGTTCTTTGCTCTTTTTTTCAAAACTAGTCATTGCGATGTGACGTCAGATCTCTATGTTTCGGCTGTGTTTTATTATTTAAAAGTAAAGAACAAAATTAAATGTTACCATATTAATAATTTTTAGTATTTAATTATTTTCTAATCGTGTCCCGAATTTTAATGTTGCCAACATTACGAATTTATTTTAATTGTGATAGGTTTAAATGGTAGATATCTGTGTTATAAATGTGATTTAATGTAGATAATAGAAGATTTCTTCATTCGAGAATATTCGGATAATGTGTAATCCTGATGTCTCAGCCTATTGTTGACTTCGGGCGAGTTATCAGGACCTTATCAAATTAGTAATAAGTGCATGCGAATACGAAATACCTCATAGCGACAGTACCTAATAGAAACCTTTGTAATAATATATATATATATTTGTTGTCCCATGTGCCACAATTAGATTGTAAACAGAATGTGATTTATTAAAAAAGTAATAAATATTTTATAAATGTCAATATTTACTTTCTTATTTTTACCTCTTCAATAAGTACGAAGTAACCAATAATACGAAATACCTCTTCTATATATACAAAAGTGTCTGTTTGTAATGTCAATCCATCCGACGTCCTCGTCACGTCCTCGACGAAGAGGACGACAATATCACATTCGCTCAACAAAAAGCCTACACGGCCCGCGAGGCCTTAACAAATAAATATCCGCGGTTCCGCCCTCGCCGTCGAGGTGCGAAACCGCGCCGCGCAAAAGTCACTACTAAAAACGTGGGCACGCCCACTTTGCCTCCAGCGACGCCCCAAGCCGAGGTCCGTTCCCCACAGGGGGAGCCCTTGGGCGATGTCGCTTAGCATACTTTTCTCCGGGTTGAGAGCCCTCAGCGCTCACCCATAGTCCGCGTCAAGCTGTCAAGGCCATCTGCGGCCAACAGCTGTACACACACAAAAAAAAAATTGTAATGTCAAAATAATGAGCTTTTTTCATGCTGTTACTATGCCTAAAAAACTGGTTTAAAATTTTTTTGTCTATCTGTTTTGAGTAATCTTCAAAACTGCTGGACGGATTTTGATAATATTTTACCACCTACCTGGTGGTAAAATATAATATAATTTTTATTAGATTTTTGGTTGGTTCCTAACCTTGCTTCTGTTTCAGAAAAAAAAAATACTTATAATGCCAGGGTTTTGAAATTCTGACCAGAAACCCATACTTTTTATATGATAAAAATTACATGAAAATAGAAAATAGCTTAAGTTTTATCGCATATCATCCCAGTTATAACAGAGTAAGAATACATTCCCTACGATTAGTATACATAATATCTAGGCTTCGCTCTTGGGAAGAAAGGTTTCCGAGTGGCGACCACGAATCGGACGTCGCAGCGTAGGACGACCTCTCTACTAAATGGACTGACGACATCTTGAAAGCCGCAGGGAACCGTTGGATGCAAGTGGCATAGGGCCGTTCCCAGTGGCATTCTTGTAGGGAGGCCTATGTTCAAGAGTGGACGTCTATGAACTGATGGACGGATAACATCTAGACAAGAGAAGAAACTCAAAATAAAATCCTATACGTTGGTATAGGTTTGATCGGACCGGGGAATTGTCCGTCACTCGCAGAGAGGCTGACCGCGCGACGGCTACCGACGCGGTCCCAGGACGTCGAGAGGTGAGGGTACCCGTAAGGGTATTCCGTCGGGCCTACCACTGACGTCAAGTCACCCTGCTCCGGTGGTCAGCCCAACAACGAGGTGTTACGGGCCCGCGCACCGTCCTTTCATCGCTCTGGACGGAATGGACCGCGCGTGCGATTACCATAGCCCACCCATAAAAAAAAAAAATATGTTGGTATAGGTTTGCCGTTTGACCAGCTTAGTATAGTAGGTCAATATCCTCACTATTATAGAGGAGGCTGGTGCCTAGCATTGGGACGTATATATGCTTTTTTTTTTTTTTTTGGTGAGGGCTGCGGTCGGCGCGCCTCCGCACCACTCCGTCCGGGGCGACAGAGGGGCTTAAGCACGCAACACCCGCAACCCACCCGAACACCACGTCGCCTTCGTCGTTGGGCCAACCACTGGAGCAGGGTTACTTGTCATCAGTGGTCGGCCCGACGGAATACCCCCTACCCGGGGCACCCTCCCATCGACCGACGTCCCCCCCTCGGGGAGGACGTCGGTCTTTCCTCACGCGGTCGGCCTCTCGGCGGGTGACGGACTAATCCCCGGTCTCGTCACCCGCGGCCGCGGCTAGGGCGGCATGGCGCGCAGACGTATATATGCTAAGATGAAGATTATATGATATCGCATATTTAGGCGTATTCGTCACACACATAATGATTTCTAATGTTTACGCGAGTATTACTCGTTTTAAATAAAACTACGGATTTTGTTGCGTTTGTATTTGATTTTTGATTGTACGACGTTTCGAACACTTTGCAGCGTTCATGGTCACGGGTGGACTAAGATATCTCACGTCCAATAAGACATCGTTATTGCAGATTTTTTTTTTATTATTATCTACCCCATACAGAAATTAGTTATTAAATATTGACCCACTTTTTGTTACAAATTTATTGCCAGTGTAAGAAGAAAATGATTCTATATGAAAAAAATTAAATTATTTATGGTTAGTAATTATCCCTATACCTATACCAACCCGTTTGACCAGCGTGGTATAGTAGGTCAATTTCCCCTCTAAAATATAGCAGACTTGAGTCCAGCAGTAGGACTTCATTTCAGCTCATATACGTCCCACTGTTGGGCTCGAGCCTCCTCCACAATAGGAGGGAAACTGACCTTACTATACCATACTGGTCAGATAGGTTGGTATAGGGTTTTATTTCGAGTTTTCCTTCACTTGCAAAGTTGTTATATACATATTATATCCCTTAGTCGTCTTTTATGACACCCACGGGTAAGAGAGGGGGTGGTGAATCTTATATGACCTGAAATGATGATGATGACAAATATCCCTTAGTCGTCTCTTAAGACACCGAAGTAAGCTATGGGAGGGGAGGGATTGGTGAATTGTATAAATAAACGTAAAATTCTTATTTTCATTTATCTTCATTTTTAAATTCTCTAAATTTTTTTAGTTTGTAAAACCTTCATTATCATGATCATCATCACAGCTCATATACATCCCACTGTTGGGCTCGAATCTTTTCGAGGAAAATTGACCTACTTATACTACGCTGGTCAGACGTGTTGGTATAGGGTTTTATTTCGAGTTTACCTCTTGCATAGATTTTATGCATATTAAATTCAAATCATTTATTATGCATAAACCACGCGGGGGCTCTTAATTATTATATTTTTTTTACATTTTATCCTAAATTTCCATCGGATCGGCACGCGACCACACTGAGAAGATCCGGTAAGAAACTCAGCGGTATTGTCTATTTTTTATTTATTTACTAATTTTTAAATAAAATCACGTATAACAACACCTCTATTAATAGCTCAATTGTGATGCCCTTGGAACTAGGATATAATACAATTCTCAAATATGTAATATGAAAAAAATATGGTTGGTCCCCGATCACGAGTTAACCAGTAGAACAGCCATTATAATCGTCTTTTACGTCACCCACGGATGGGAAAGGCGGTAGCGAATGGTATTCTTATTCCGTCAACACATCAAACTCTGATTTAATAAAATACATATATGTACACCATATTCAAAGTATGTAACAGTTGAACCGCATGACAAAACCACAATATGTACTTCCAACGAGTCATGCAAACCTAGTCGTTGTGTTTTGACATTACAAATCCGGACACAGCTTTTGGCCTCTGAAACAAATCCGATTATATTCCCAGAAGTTTTCGACAAGCTGTGATTCTGTAGTGGTGAGCGAGAGGTGTACGTGTGAGAAAGGGAGAGCGATAATAGTGGGTCTTGAGTTCGGCTCTGGATACGGGACGGGCGGGCAGTAACAGGCACTGACCGCAGTACTATAGTTCACTTAAATAGATTTGATACTTTTGAAGTTACATTTCTTTTGGCACTCTAGGGAGAGGTCCTTTAAGCTTTAAGCTATGTTAAATCCGTGGTGCTATACTGCTGCGCTTCACGTAGTTGTACATCCCCTTATTTACTGGCTTATTAGCCTACTGTGGTTCATGTCTCCCGCTTTGCATAGGAGGGAACTGGAATCTTTCCCATTCCTCTTGTTTTTTCTTTTCTAATTTGTTGCGGTTTCCAAGACAATTAAAAGCGTTTCCCAGGACTTCCTGAGGGTCAAACCTCGATGAATTATACGGAGACCATTATGGATCCTGGCTTACAGGAGTTATAGTGGTGGGAATGTGTGGTGGGATTAGACCCAAAAATGAAAAAAAAAAACTCTAGAGAAAAATTGTGAGAGTAAATTTTTGCGATGCGCGCACACGCCGTCACGAAAAACTGACACCCTGAAGTTGGCTAGTCAACATGTTTTACGATGCACGCGCCCACCATCACAAATGTCAACTGGATAATGCATTATAATAAAGCTTTCAATGTATTAAATATTTTTTTTTCTATAATTAGTGTTGTTTTTTCTACAAACGTAGGATAACGCGAAATATTTTACCCCGACGGCTGTACGCGGGGGTCATCCGGTCGATGGCCCTGTACGGCGCACCGGTGTGGGCGGGGTCCATGACCGCCCGACTTAGGGCCCTTCTGTGGCGACCACAGAGGGTCACGGCGGTCAGGGCCATCCGCGGATACCGCACGGTGGCGACGGAGGCAGCGTGCCTATTGGCCGGGACTCCCCCGTGGGACCTGGAGGCGGAGATGCTCGCCGGACTATATCGGCGGGTGACGGGGGTGCGAGCGGAGGGCGGTGTGGTCTCGTTAAGGGATCTCACCGCCTGGCGCGTCGACGCCCGCCGAGACGTCATCGCCCGTTGGGCAGTACGGCTGGAGAGGCCTCGGTTCGGGGTGCGAACCGTGGAGGCCTTCCGGCCGGTGCTGATGCAGTGGTTGGAGAGGCGGCACGGGGTGCTCTCCTTCCGCCTGGTGCAGGTTTTGACGGGGCATGGGTGCTTCGCCAAATACCTGCACAAGGTCGTTAGGAGGGAGAGTACACCGTCCTGCCACCACTGCGATTGCGACGAGGACACGGTGCGCCATACGCTCGAGGCCTGCGGGGTTTGGGCAGTGCAGCGCTGTGAACTCGTCGCAATCATCGGTACGGACCTGACGCTGCCGGCTATCGCTAGGGCGATGGTCGACAGCGTCGGGAATTGGGACGCGGTCGCAGCCTTCTGCGAGACAGTGATCTCGCGGAAGGAGGCGGCGGATCGCCTGCGTGAGGAGCGCAACCTCGATGAGGAGATCCGCCGCCGGCGACTGGGGCGGCGCAGGCGCAACTATCTGCGCCTCATGCCGCCCTAGCCGAGGCCGCGGGTGACGTGACCGGGGATTAGTCTGTCACCCGCCGAGAGGCCGACCGCGTGAGGAAAGACCGACGTCCTCCCCGAGGGGGGGACGTCGGTCGATGGGAATACGGAATACGGAATACCCCCTATTGGGGTACCCCCAATAGGCGTGCTTAAGCCCCTCTGTCGCCCCGGACGGAGTGGTGCGGAAGCGCGCCGACCGCGGCCCACCCACAAAAAAAAAAAAAACGCGAAATATTTTAGAAACACTTTTAACTTGTTACGCCAAAGAAGTATAACTTCTTACGTTTTATTCCAAACAATCAAAAAAAAATATTTTGTTCGGAACAAGCGATATGCATGAACGCTCTAAACATTCGGCTTGAGACTTATCTATGTCTAATTTAAGTAAAAAAATGATATTTTATCGAAAAAAACAGAGATTTTTAATTAACTCCTTTGTATTATAAAAATATTGTTAACTCAGTGATAATACTCAATTCAATTACATAAAAGTACGTAATTTTTCATCAATCTTTTTTATGACGTTATCAAATTATCGTCTGTAAACCGACTTTACCTACAGACAAGGGTTTTTTTACCTCGCCTAAGAACAGCACTTTTTTCAGGTCGAAATAATATATACAACAATATACATTGTTGTTTTTTACGCAAAACTTTATAAAAATCGATTAAGCACTTAAAGCATAAAAGCTTGACAAATAAACAGACTCGCTATCACATCTATATTTAATATATAAAGCGGCAGATTTAGTTTATTTGAACGCGCTAATCTCATGAACTACCTACTTGTCTGATTTGAAACATTCTTTCCGTGTTAGACAGCCCATTTATCGAGAAAACCTATCCTACTAATATTATATACGCGAAAGTTTGTGAGGATGTGAAGATGTTTGTTGCTCTTTCACACAAAAATTACTGAATGGATTTTGATGAAACTTCGCAATAATATAGCTTACATATCAGAATAACACATAGGCTATAATTTATCTCGATATTTCCACAGGAAGAGGAACTGCGGGTGAAACCGCAGGGCGCTGCTAGTAGGATATATATCATCACGCTAAGACTAATAGGAGTGGAGCAACAATGAAAAATGTTTCAGAATGGGTTTTTTTTTTCCTTATGAGAGCTTCCTTTGCGTGCAATACGTAAACGGTTAGGTGTCGCAAAAATCATGTGTGACAGAATTGTATTGTTTAAAAATATTTTCACCTTTTACGTAAACAAAGTCGCGGGTTAAAGTTAGCATTAGCCCAAAGTAACTGTTCCACGCGGAGGAAGTCGCGGGCATAAGCTAGTTTATAATATTAGTAATGATAGTAATATTCCAAAACGGGACTCGACAAACACCTAACAACATTGGCTATAAATCATTCATTTTTTCTTCAACACTTAAACTAGTTTACATGGAGCTCTTTATTATAATTGTCGATGCGCGGTCGGTGGCCGCGATAAGGGATTATGGCTTCCCCCCCCTTTATAAGGGGAGAGCAAAGGGGGACCACCCGCTCGCTTTTGCCTTGCTGACTTTTTTCTCGCGCGCTTGCACTTTGCCACAGTCGCGAAGTGAATATTGAATTATGAACTAAGATTTTGAAATAGTTATGTTAAAGCGTTTTACAATTTAGCGATTAGTAAATATTTTTAAACGTTTACTGCGATTGTTATAGACAATAATTTTAACTTATTTCGAAAAGAAAAATATTTTATTGCGTATATATTTTTAAAGTTTTTATCGTTCTTTAATTTTGTTTTTACGTGGGTCTCCCAGTTGGGCTCGAGCCTCCTACATATTAGGAGGAAAAGTAACCTACTTTTTTTATGAAAATGTTATAAAATACTTGCTTTTTATTTTGTTATAATTAACAATAAAATAAAGCATGGGAACGTGATTTTACCTGGTCTCCATCACTTCTTCACCGTGAGTGATTCGAGTACAAAAGCCAAAAACCACTTTACCAAAAAGAAAAAGGGCAGTGCGGTCTTTCCCCCTCCGCTTATTCTCCTAGCAACCGGTACTTATGCCTTCAAGTCCCGACAACGTGCCAGGACATCGCCCCCCCCCAAGCATGGTGTGCCCCTCTTAACAGTAAATATTCTATGAAGCGTACTACTTAGCCATTGTTTTTCCACAGATATTCTTAAGTTTGAAAAGGTCGTGACGAGGATTACATTTTTCGGCTTAAGTCCGCTTGTCGCCCTCGTCTCATTTCAAGATGCAGCCTCTTGGTTCCGCTTAAAGCGTACTCTTTGGTGTCTATATTACGAGATAAATATATATTCTTTATTACAAAACGTTTTGCAAAATATGAAGCTTGTTCTAATTTGAAAATTCTTTAGCTCACAATGTGTTAGGAGTTTTTGTGGAAACATTGTAAGTTAATAATGATATTTTTAGAGATATTATCACATTTTCGAATGCTATACAGCGTTCATGGTCACGTGTGGTCTAAGATGCCTCACGTCCAACAAGTCATGTCCATCTTTAAACGAGGTTTAAGAAGAGTATTTTCTTCACGGTAGGCAACGATCTGGCTGTGCCCCTGGTATTCCAAATGATGCCATGTGCGGCAGTATCACTTATCATCAGGTGTGCTGCTTGCTCGTTTGCCACCGTTGGCAATAAAAACAAGTCATCGTTATTACAGTGATCATGAACGGTGTAAAGTTTTCGAAACGTCGGGCAATCATACATCAAATACAAACACGAAGAAATCCGTAATAATACTTTTGTAGGTTAATGTTTAATTTGATTATATTTTTGTATCATCATCATCATCATTTCAGCTCATTTACGTCCTACTGTTAGACTCGAGCCTCCTCCACAATAGGAGGGAAATTGACCTCACAATACCATGCTGGTCAGACAGGTAGGTATAGGATTTTGTTTCAAGTTATCCTTTTCTTGCATAGATGTTATGTGCATATTATATCCCTTAGTCGTCTTTTACGACATTCACGGGCAAGATGGGAAGTAGTGAATTGTATTCTTACTCCGTCACCACACGGACAAATCGATCTTAATTCATGATTATGCAAAATCTATCATTCTCCTATTCTTATTTTAATTTATACCAGCAACCCGCCCTCGCTTCGCTTCGGTTTAAGTCTTTCCTGTGTAGTTCCCGTTCCCGTGGAAATACCGACATAAAATATAGCCTAGTTTACTCCCTGACATTATAGCTCCATCAATCCATTGGTGAAAGAATTTTTGAAATCGGTCCAGCCGTTTTGAAGTTTACCTGGAACAAACAGACTGACAGACAGACAAAAAAATATAAAGTGTATTTTAGGCATAATGTTCAATGCACATTGAACATGCAACGCAGCAAATTCATAAGTAGAGCATGTCAACATACAAGTAGAACATGTCAACATACAAATGTGCAAAATTCGCACTGACATGATTAAAAGACGCTGCGTTACACTTCACACTTACGACACACTAACATAAAATGGTATATGTGTGTATTAGCAATAAGTAGTATATAAGGTGTACATTTTGTAAAATAAATCAGATTTGAATTTATTCATCTCTCATTTACATCCCTCTCACTGCGGCCAAGACACCCTTAGCCGTCAGTTCTGATCAGTCTTGTGAGTCTGCTTGACTGGCAGTGAGAATTACCAAACCTCCATCTCACTGTGGCCAAGACACCCTTAGCCGTCAGTTCTGATCAGTCTTGTGAGCCTGCTTGACTGGCAGTGAGAATTACCAATCCTCAACCCAACATCCATCTCACATCTACCTTTCACCTTAGGTAGCGCGGTGCAGGTATCCCATCAGATAGGCTAGGAACTTAAGGGCTTTAGGTACTTCAAACTATAACCTTAGGTTCTTCTGTCAAACACGGCGTTATTCCATAAGCCCATACGACGCCGTACACATATGGATAGTGAAAATAACCGTGTGAGCATGAAAAAAGTCTATTATTTTGATATTACAAACAGACACTCCAATTTTATTTATTGGTATAGATTGGGTCGATGCAGCCTGCTTTCTTTCTTTAGCATAGATCATAGAAGTGTAGAACATGTTGGCATTTGGCAAATTTGCAAGAACAGCCGTTATCTTATGTTGAATTTCATATCATCATCTCAGCCCATACACGTCCCACTGTTGGGCTCGGGCTTCCTTCACTATGGGAGGATAATTGAACTACTATACCACGCAGGTGAGACTTATTAGCCCATCTATGGGCACAGTTAATCCAAAAGTTAACTTAGTTAATCGTTAATTCGTTAATTAAAATGTTAACTTCGATAATCGTTAAAGCGTTAAATTTGCGAAAATTTAAGCAAGTTAAAGTTAACCATTAAAAATTTACCATTTCATCTTATGCTGCTTTTTGGCTAAGAACATCCCTTTCCAACCATTACTTTCCCGTGGGTATCGTAAAAGACGACTAAGGGATAAGACAACTAACATCATAGATGTTATCTGCATATTACAAGAGAAGGAAAACTCTAAATTAAACTCCATACCAACTCGTACCAAATCGTGGTATCATGACCACAGCTCGTTTACGTCCCAATGCCGAGCTCGAGCCTACTCCACAATTGGAATAAATTTAACCCACTGTACCACGTTGGTCAAACGTGATGATATATGGTCTCATTTCGAGTTTTCCTTCTTTTGCATCGATTTTATATGCATATTATATCCCTTAATCGTTTTTCACGACACCTACGGGCGTCTTGCCTTGGGGGTGGTGAATTGTATTCTTACTTTGTCACTACACGGTTAAGCGTAGTATAGCAGGTAAATTTTCTCCTATTGTGGAGGATTATTCGTGTGGTGACGGAGTAAGAATACAATTCACCACTCCCTATCTAGCCCACGAATGTCGTACAAGACGACTAAGGGATATATGCACATAACATCTGTGCAAGAGAAGAAAAACTCGAAATAAAACCAACACGTCGGCGTCACCCGCAGTGTGGCTAACCGCGCGACGGCGACCGACGTCCCAGGACGTCGAGAGGTGACGTTACCCGAAAGGGTATTCCGTCGGGCCGACCACTGACGACAAGTCACATCTGCTCCGGTGGTCGGCCCAACAACGAGGTGACGTGGGTACAGGTGGGTTATGGGCCCGCGCGCCGTCCTTTCATCGCCCCGGACGGACTGGACCGCGCGTGCGCTTACCATAGCCCACACAAAAAAAAAAAAAAAAAAACAACATGTCGGACCAGCATGGTATAGTAAGTCCAATTCCCTCCCATTGTAGAGGAGGCCCGAGCCCAACAGTGGGACGTGTGTGGGCTGCAATCATGATGATGATTGTGGAGGAAGTTCTGGCCCAACAGTGGAACGTTTATCAGCCGAGATGAACATGATTTATCGAAATAAGTAATTTCTATAGATTTTTTAATTGATTTTAACGCGTTTTAGTTTTTTTTTGTATGAGGTTGCTGCCTGGAGCAGGACTCTCCCTTCCCTTCATAGTGGTTGAGGGGAGTGATGGCTGCTCTAGTAGTTAACTATTGATCGGGAGCCGCTTGTGGTTAAAACGATAAGGCGTTTAAATTGTATTACGTATCTTGTGCTTCAAATGGTCATCATTCCGGTTCATATACGTCGCAATGCTTGCCTCGATGCTCCTCCACAATAGGAAAAAAATTTACCTTACGAAACCCTATTCAGGTCAAACAGGTTGGTATAGGGTTTTGTTTCAAGTTTTCCTTCTCTTACATAAATATTATATAAGTATTATATTCCTCAGTATGCATATTATATCCCTTAGTCGACTTTTACGATATCCACGGGCAAGAAAGAGAATGGTGAATTGTATTCTTACTCCGTCATTACACGGTTAATCTATATAGGATTTTTAACACATTAAACTTTTCTAGTTTCTATATAAGAAGAATTTTATTATAATTATTTAGTCAGACAACTTACAAAGTTAATTTATAGAGCAGACCAAATATTGAACCCACAAATGTCGAAGACATTCTAACAGTAACCGAAAGCTTTAATCGGATCCATCTATAACTCCTTTGACTCCATATAAAGTACTCCCACTCAGTAATAAAGTAGCTATTCCTCATGAGGCAACCCTACGGGGCGAGCGATAGAGCCATAACGAAACACAAAGCGAAACGGCGCCCGGACAGAAACCAGTCCTGGCAAATTAAATATGTAGGAGGCGAGCTCGCACCCACGCCGACTGCTAGGGCTGTCGCAATATAATTATTATACTTTACTAATATTTCCTATGTCCGTGTGGTGATGGAGTAAGAATACAATTCGTCACCTCATGGATGTCGTATATATATATATATATATATATATATATATAGATATAATATGCATATAACATTTGCAAAAGCAGGAAGAAATAATTCATCCGACGTCCTCGTCACGTCTTCGACGAAGAGGATACCGCTATCACACTCGCTCAACGTAGAGCCTACACGGCCCGCGAGGCCATTACACGTAAATACCCGCGGTTCCACCCTCGCCGAGGTGCAAAAACGCGCCGCGTAAAAGTTACGAATCAAAACGTGGGCACGCCCTCTTTGCCTCCAGCGACACCCCAAGCCGAGGTCCGTTTCCCACAGGAGGAGCCCTTGGGCGATGTCGCTTAGTATACTTTCACCGGGTTGAGAGGCCTCAGCACTTACCCATAGTCCGCGTAAAGTTATCAAGGCCATCTGCCGCTAACAGCTGTACAAAAAAAAGAAAAGGGGGAGAAATAAAAGCCTATAGCAATCCGTCTGAGCAACGAAGCCGATTTTTTTCCAATTGTGGAGGAGGCTTGAGCCCAACAGTAGGACGTACCCGAGCTGAGAGGATGATAATAAATATTGTTTCGTGCCTGCATGACTCATATTTGTCAGATTTTTTAATTTTTATATGCGGTCAAACTTATTATCCTACTTAATATTATAAACGCAAAAGTTTGCTAGTATGTATTTTTTGCTTGTTGCTCTTTCACGCAAAAACTACCAAATGGATTTTGATGAAACTTCACAATAATATAGCTTACATATCAGAATAACACATAGGCTCTAATTTATCCCGATATTCCCACTATGCGGGTAAAACCGTAGGGTACTGCTAGTCAAAAATATATTCTATTATATCACTATATATATATATATATATAATCAGATTTTACTAAAATTAGCGTGTACAGACAAACAAACAAAATATTCAACTTCATTATAACAATATAGATTTTATTAATACGCAGTATGAAAAAATCTTTTGAAGTTTACGTTGTATTATTCTCATGTTGAGTTTTCTGCGAAATTTATTTTGTACGAGTATTAAAAAAATGTAGAAGCATTTAAATTTTGCTGTAAATAAGGTAAATTTGGATTCCATGTAAAAATATAATAATTCTATACTTTTATTGTATACTAACAATTGCCTGAGGTTTTACCCTCGTAGTTTCTGTTTCCGTGGGTATACCAAGATCAAGTCTAGCCTAAGTTATTCCTTATATGGACAGCTATTTGGTTTTAAAATTTTATCAATATCGATCTTGTTGTTTTGAAGTTTACCCGGAACAAGTATGCAGACAGACAACACAAAAATTTCAAACTAATTTTTAGGCATCCTATAAATAATCGTGTGAGCATAAAAAATATTTTTCATTACAAACAAACATTTCAATTTTATTTATTTTTATAGATATGTGGCCCTCCCTGACTAGGGGATGAAAATACAATTATCGCCTCCCCTTAATTGTTCTTAAGTGTGGAAAAAGTCATCTAAGTTATCAGAAGTGTGAAGGAGGTTTCTCCTGGGTATCGCATATACCTTACTGCGATCGCCAACTAGTCCATTAAGCGAGGCGATTCCAGTACTAGCCTCGCTCATTCGTGGGAGGGGCTTTCACTGCTGGATATATACGCCATGTCTAGCAGTGCATGGTGAAAGCCTAATGATGATGATTGTGTAGCAAATATATGTTATTTTTCATCATCACAGCTCAAATATGTCCCTCTTCTGGGCTCGAGTCTTCTCCATAATTGAAGGGAAATTGACCTACTATACCACGCTGGTCAGACGGGTTCGTATAGGGTTTTATTTCGAGTTTTTCTTCTCTTGCATAGATGTTATATACTTATTATATCCACGGGCAAAACAGGGAGTGGTGAACTGTATTATTATTCCGTCACCACACGAAAATGTTTTTGTTACTGAAGTTAAAATATTTATAGTTCATTGGATTGGTTTTTACATATTGCAAGGGTTTTGGCGATAGCTTTAGAATGGCCGCCTGTCTGATGTCAACTACACTTAAGAATATAATTGTTGACTAGACGCCATCAGCTGGAGCCAATGATGTCTCACTGTTGGGCTCGCGCCTCATCCATTATGGGAGAGAAATTGTCTCACTATATCATGCTGGTCAAATGTGTTGGTATAGGGTTTTGTATCCAGTTTTCCTTCTTTTGCATAGATATTATATGCATATTATATCCTTTGTCGTATTTTATGACAACCACCGGCAAGATAGTGAGCGGTAAATTGTATTTTTACTCTGTCACTACACGGAAAATAATTTTATTATACTTACATCCGTACAACCCTATTTTTGAAGCGTTCGCGTTGAGCGCCGTCATTAGTGCGAGCGCTAGCGACCCGAGCCGCCAGCCAGACATTTTTTATACGGCCCAGTACGCCGCACCGCGCCGCCCGACGACCGACAGTTTTCGACACAAATATAACGACTTGTTACATATAGATAGCTGAGTTTGAATTATTACTACAAAACTCCACGAAGATACAATAGTTCACTAGTTAACTAATTTTCAATTAAGCAGTAATGGCGGTTAATTGAAATAATCTCCGATATTTACGCGAGTATTACACATCTATATCAATAAATAAAATTGGAGTGTCTGTTTGTAATGTCAAAATAATAGGCTTTTTTCATGCTCACACGGTTATTTGCACGACACCTATGCCTAAAATAACAATTAAAAATTTTTTGTCTGTCTGTCTGTCTGTCTGTTTGTTCTGGGTAATCTTCAAAACGGCTGGACCGATTTCAAAAATTCTTTCACCAATGGATAGCTATAATATCAGGGCGTAAACTAGGCTATATTTTATGCCGGTATTCCCACGGGAACTACGCGGGTAAAACGATTATAACCTATAACCGAAACGAAGCGAGGACGGGTTGCTAGTTTTTAATAAAACTATTTTTTATACGGATTTTATCGCGTTTAGGTATATGTATTTGATTTTTGATTCCGCGTCGTTTCGAACACTTTATAGCGTTCATGGTCACGAGCGGACTAAGATGTCTCCGGCCAACAAATCATTTTTATTAAAGAGATTTATATAAACCCGATACAGAATTATGTATTAAATTTTGACACGTTTTCATACAAATTTATTAAAGGTACAAAAACAAAATAATTTTATTTGCAAAAAAAAAACATTGTTTTTCAGTTAGTAATTATGTATTACATTATGACAATTAATTAATTGTAGTATATTGAAAATGAATGAAAGTTGCGAATAAATCAGTTAAGATATATTTGAAACTAGCAACTCGCCCTCGCTTCGCTTCGGTTATAGGTTATAGTCGTTTTACCCGCGTAGTGCCCGTTCCCGTGGGAATACCGGGATAAAATATAGCCTAGTTTACGCCCTGATATTATAGCTTTCCATTGGTGAAAGAATTTTTGAAATCGGTCCAGCCGTTTTGAAGATTACCCGGAACAAACAGACAGACAGACAAAAATTTTTTAATTGCTATTTTAGGCATAGGTGTCGTACAAATAACCGTGTGAGCATGAAAAAAGCCTATTATTTTGACATTACAAACAGACACTCCAATTTTATTTATTGGTATAGATGATTTCCTTCACACTTCTAGACAGTGTATTGTCACAAAAGCATTCTCAGAACACAAGGTGGCCTGATAGGTGGTTTGTTACTAGAATTTACCAAATGTATATCGTTTGAGTTTTTGAATTTCTCTTATATTATTGTATAAAAGTAAGAATTATGCTGGCCCTAGGGTTCAAATATAAATTCTCAAGTGACGACAATATAACATGTCAACACCCTTTATATTTTACAGAAGTTTTAAAGACTTAAGGCTTCACCAGAAATATGGCTATATAATGGCTAGCGGAAAGCTAAGAACCAGGTGGTACTTTACACCGAGACAACATATTATGTATACAAAGCACAATTTTCTCATCACGTGGAGTATCGCTCATATCCCTAAGTAGACGAGCCTAAATATGTATTAGTCCCACTTGAGCCCCAACAAATACACGCCGTTCGATTCGTCGGTGATACCAATCTCACGGACAAATTAGAATCGCTGGAGTGACAGAGAGACTTTAGATCACTCTGTGTACTCTACCAGCTCTTTCATGGGACTCTACATCGTTCATCTATTTCACTTGAAAACGTTAGAGTCTTCAACTGTACGTTTCCAAGGATCATTTCTCTCACTCGCGTATTTCCCGTGCGCTATGATTTGTCCTTCTATAGACGAGGCTTTACTTTTTTTCACGGAAGGCACCTACTAGTATGGTGCAGAACTCTGGGGTCGAACAGCAGACCGAGAGCGCATATTTCGTATGCAGAAGCGCGTCGTACGAGCAATAATCGGGATACCAAACGATGCGTCAGTGAAACCTTTTTTCACTAAACTAAACATCCTTACCCTTCCTAGTGTGGTAATATACCAGGTGGCTATTTATGTCAGAAAAAACATATTAAAGTTTTCCAAACCAAGCCATAAGCATTCGTATTTCACAAGATACCGTGATAACTTATCAGCCGTAGCAAGAACACTCACTAAGTCAGAGAAGACAACTCATGTTGGCCCAGCGGTGTACAATAAACTGCCTACACCGATAACTTCCGCTCCTAGCCTCCAAACCTTCAAGGTCCGACTAAAGCGGTGGCTCGTCAGGCAGGCATTCTATACGTTTGACGAATTTTTGAAAATGTACTCAACGCGGATATTGTTTACGTTTCTTTATTACTATTATTATTACTCTTTGACATTTCTTTGACATTGTTACTTATCCTATTATAATTGCTGGTAACCTAATATTGTTAAAATGTAATCATCTTTACCATATTTATAATGACATGTAAGAAACCCTTACCAATAAATGAGTTATGAGTTACGTAGATGTGCCTCTGGAATTACAAAAGTCCATATACTGCACTCCGTCGCTTCCTTCTGCGAGACGACTACCTCTCAGAAGGCGGCGTCCGTGTACCTTGTAAAATCTGTACAGTTTTCTTTCATCGCCTCTCTATCACACATGATTTCTAGGTAAACGAAGTTACGGGTAAATACTAGTAATTTCATCTCGATTCATATACATCCTCTCGCCTCCTACATAATAGGAGGGAAATTGATCTTTCTATACTATGTTAGTCAGGCAGGTTCTTATAGGGCTTTGTTTCGAGTTATCATTATTATTGCGTAGATGTTTTATGCGTATTATATCCCTTAGTCGTCTTTTACGACATCCACGGGCAAGATGGGTTGGTGAATTGTATTCTTACTCCGTCACCGTCCGGATATTAATTAAAAAAACAATATAACTATGTATATTCGCCGCGTTATGCGTTGTTAGAATACGTTGGCAAGTTATAAGGTACAACGTGAGTCATGATTACTATGGGTGGTCTAATGTTGAGTTCATCGAGCCATAAACATACGAGTAATTACTTTGATAGTCCAACAAAGGTCGGAAGGCTTGTATCATGGGGTCCGACGATCATTTCCTTCCAAAGGCGTACGTTAACTAATCGATGCTTCAAGTAAACGGACCGCTGACCCGTTTTGTGTGTATAGGACAAGCTTTCGTATTTACATTTGAATATGCCATTTCTTTTAATACTAATATTTCCAGCATTTTTTTTTATAGACAGCTTCATCTCAGCCCATATACGCCCCACTTTATGAGAGGGAATTTGATCTATATCACGCCGGTCAGACGTGGGCGCTAAGGATTTTGCTTCGAGTTTTCCTTCTCTTGCATAGATGTTATATGCAAATTAAAGCCCTTAGTCGTCTTTTACAACATTCACAGGAGTGAGACGGGGGTAGTGATTTGTATTCTTATTCCGGAAAGACAAGGCAAAACATGGTAATAATAAGCAATACTTATTTATGAAATCCAGGCTGAGACTTAATTAATAAATGCAGCTAGAACCTAAGTTTCCATTTATGTTTATTTACTGTCCGGGTCACCAAATTAACCGCCATGGTTCGCCCGTGACCATGAACGCCGTAAAGTTTTCGAAACGTTGGGCAATCAAAAAATCTAATACAAACGCGATAAAATCCGTAAAATAGTTTCATTTATACCAAATTAACGTTAAAATCTATTCCAAAATTTATAAATACATGTGAGCCGACTAAGTTATTGTAAAAACCATCATAGTATTCATCATCATCGCAGCTCACATACTTACGTCCCACTGTTGGATTCGAGCCTCCTCCGCAATGGGAGGGAATTTGAGGTATAGTAGGCTATACCATGCTGGTCAGAAATGTTGATATAAGGTTTTATTTCGAGTTTTTCTTCTCTTGCACAGATTTTATGTGCATATTACATTCCTTAATCATCTTTTACGACATCCACGTCCAAAATAGGGAGTGGTAAATTGTATTCTTACTCCGTCACCACACGGACATCATAGTATTAGTAATTTCAATATCTTCTCAAACATATTTCCTAATATCATTATCAGTTCAGCTCATATAGATCTTACTGCTGGCCTCAAGTCTTGTAATTTGTCTATTCTAGCAAGCTGGTCAGACAGGATGATATTTCGACCCTATCTTTCATAGATGTTATCAACGTTCCTTAGTGGTTTTTTATGACACTCACGGACAAGAAACAGTAGTAAATTGTATTGTTACCCTGTCACTATAGAGATAATAATCCATCCATAAAATTAAATTACAACACTTAAATATTCGGAATACGGAATAAGAATAAAATTCACCACCATATATCTTGAACGTGGATATCGTAAAGACGACTAAGGTATATAATGTGCATATAACATATTTGCAAGAGAAGGATAATGGATTCTGAAGTTTACGCGAGTTTTACATATTACAAAAAACTATTTTTATGGATTTTATCGCGTTTGTATTTGATTATCGATGGTCCGACGTTTCGAACACTTAACATCGTTCATGGTCATGAGCGGATTAAGATGTCTCAAATCCATGCTATAATAACTATGACTTGCTGTTTGGGTGTCGTAAAAGTTGATTAAAGGATTAAATATATATAACATCGATGCAAGACAAGAAAATCTCGAATGAAACCACCTAGACGTCATACTTAGACGTCTGACCAGCATGGTGCAGCAGGTCAATTTCCCTCCTATTGTAGAGGAGGCTCGAGTGCAACAGTGGGACGTATATGAGCTGTAATAAATGATGATTTTGATGAATATATCATTGATATTTTTTCCAACATACTTGCAATGAATTACGCTAAAAAATAGCAAATCATCGCAAAACATATACTTAATAATACACAAAAGAATTTCTACACAATACATGGCGTGCCATTCGATAAAAAAAAACTTCGTTGTGAGTTATCGCGTTGCGTGGCACAAGTGGCCTAAAAAACAAAGTGTCCCACACCCCTTGTCGGTGCCGATGCGGTGAGGTACGGTGGGTATGGCCGGGCGGCCCTCAGCGGTCGAGTTCGCCCGACGACCACAAGCTTAAGCTATACATACATTGTTATAACAAAGGAAACGTGCACTTTTAACGCTTTGAAGAATATATTCTGCTCCCATTTTGTTATACAGTGATACCCCGGAATTACGCGATAGATGGAACCGAGCGATAATCGCGTAAGTCAAATTCACGTAAGTTGGGATTTAATTTTGCTTATATTAAATGTACAAAAAAATGTTATTTGGCAGTAGTTCAAAGAAGACAATCATTTTAAAGAATCAAAATGTTAGATAAAAATAATTGAAATATAGCCTAAACCTCAGCGTCCACAGAGAAAACCGTGTATCTTTGAATTCGCGTAAAACGGGGTAGCGTAAATCGGGATATTAGTGTATATAACCCCACATTTTTTCGTATGGTGACGGCTCATTCCGTCACACACAACTTACCACTTCCTATCTTACCCGTGGATGTCGTAAAAGACGAAGATATGCATATAACGTCTATGCAAAAGAAGTATAATGATTTCTGATATTTATACTCTATACTCGCAGTATTACACATTATAAACTAAACTATTTCGTAAGACTAAACTATTTTTTAGATTGCCCTACGTTTCAAACACTTCACAGCGTTCATGGTCATGAGCGGTCCAAAATGTCTCACGTCCACGCTGTAATCACGATGACTTTTCAAAACCTCGGGCAATTAAAAATCAAATAGAAACGCGATAAAATCCGTAAAAATAGTTTAATTTATGAAGAGGATAATTCGACATTAATTCCAAATATTTGTTTTTCTAAAGATCTCATCCTGCACTAAGGAAATAATCCTTGAGTCGCGAAGGAGTTTACAAACATAATTAACGGACACAAATTAAATCCAGACTGAAAACAACAATTTGTGGATCGCCAAAGTGATGTCTTGCGTGATATTCGAACCCACGACATTGGCACGGTAGGTCGGTATATTTATAATTTAAATTAGAATATAACTCAATAATTATAATTATTACTCATTACAACAGTTGTTTGTTGTTTTTAAATTTCTGTAAAACGTCATCATTGTCATTCTACTCTTATTCCAATAACTTGGGATCAACGCAATATCTACTCTTCCATCGTACATATTGCAAAAGTTATTGCCAATAGTTTTATAACCGTCTGCCTAACGTCAACCTTCCTTGGGAATGTAATTGTTGACCAGACGGCATCAGATGGAGTTGGCCAAAGTCGATGTAAAGCTCTTAGCCGTCTTTTACGACACCCAGGGCAAGATAGGGGGGTAGTAAATGGTATTTCTACTCCGTCACCACACGGAAAAGAGTCTCAGTCTAATCGATTGTCAATTAGATACAATATGACAGTGACAAAAGGGAAAGAACTTTATAAGAGTATAATATGTATTCAGCACCTGAGCAAATGTTCGCACAATTGCTCAGTTTCCGTTCCCAGGTTAAGTTCCGATAGTCCGACGTGACCGTAATACAGTCAAGAGGACATTATCATAAATAGTTGTGACATAATGATGCCCTACAAAGAAAATCTGGCTACACATTTATCATCAACGCACATGTAAGTACTAAGGTATCATAAATCAAAGAAGCATCAAGTCGTAGCGGGCGGCGTACACGGCAGCCCATTAAACCGGCTCGGTGACAAGGTGACGTGCCCGCCGCGGGGGCGCGCCTCGCGATAACGCGGCCCGTATCCTGTGTCGTGTTAGGGCTGCCACTTGTAAATTACTTTGACAATTTTCAATGGTCGGGTTGAAAATATTTTTGTTATATTATTATTAACATAATAGATAATTAGGTAATTTATCTCATATAATTATGTAGCGAAAATTAATTAAAATTCTTCATCAAATCATTTTAATTCAAAATATTTATTAGCCGTCCTCAACTTTTGAAAATATTTTGTTATGCTTTCGTTGATTTTCAAAAAAGGTTTTATTAAATTACAAATTTGCTTATACATCTCAAAAGGTATAGATTGGTCATATAAAAATCTAAACACTGCATATTAAAAATAATGATTCTACAAGGCCATTGTGGTAAAATCTAAATTAGATGAAAATATGGTAGTTTTGGGAATAATGGTTATTTTACGTCCTTAATAACATTGGGCATTGATCACTTTTTATGTAATAAATGAAGTAAAATATTTCAAAATGCACAATTTTATTCATACTCTTTTTTGTACAAACTTTCAGCGGCCACTAGACTAATATTAAAGGGAAGTTATTCGGCATTCGCAGCCCTAACCATGGGGCTCGACCGCCTCGTTCAATATTTGAGTAGGTAGATATCTATAGCAACCTCTAGAATATACGTACATACGTGTTATGGAATCCTAGTACTTTTAGTCTAACGGCACATGTAGGTAAATGGTTACCTTTTTAGTAAGTAGATTCGCCGGCCGTGATTTGGTGATGCTAGGATGAAATGTTTCTTTTTTGTAAATCTCTCAGTAATCAATATAAAAATATGAATGAATAATTCGTACCATTAGTAGATGATTTATTACGTATATAAAGGTGTCCTAGCAATGGTGTCTTTATATATATTGATAAGCGTACGTAGTTATTAGTAAGTAGATTTCTGTACACACGAGATAATCAACTGATTTTCATTGAAACCAATTTTAATCGTTTTCTTATTTTAGATCATTAAAGAAGAAAATATTCTTCTAAATGCTGTATCATATATTAACGCTTATGTAGATGAAGAAGAAGAGGATTGTGGAAGATATGTTATAAAGATAGAAATCAACTTTCAGAGATAATAATTGTAAACAAAAAAGAACCAACTGCAACTGTTTGCCCATGGATGCCATTGTCAGAACTGAAGCAATTCAAATGGGACCACACTGGAAGCACCAACTTTCATGTGAAAAAGGAATTGACAAAATTGGTTCACCCATTCAAGGGTTATGAGGTAACAAACATAAAAAAAATACAGTAGAATTAAGAACCTCCTCCTTTTTTGAAGTCAATTAAAAAGTAGCTAAATTCTATTTTCTTTGCCTTCTCTTTAAGTAAATACCTTAAAATTGTTTTTATTTCCAACTAGTTGTGCGTTGATTGCTTAGGACCCATACTATGTGACCTATTTAGGAAGGCAGATGTTCAAAATACTACGCTAGAACCAAAATTGGATTTGACTTTGTACTGCGGATAGTCGACAAGGGAGAAGAGGGTTGAATATTGAAAAAAAACAATCCACTGTTGGACTCCAGCCTCTTCCACAATAGGAAGGAAATTAATGAAGGCGGATTGGTGTAGGGTTTTATTATAAGCTTTTCTTCGCTTGCTTCTGTTATTGTTATTGGCAATATTATATCCCTTAGTCGTCTTTTAAGACACCCAAGGGCAGGATAGGGGATGATGAATTGTATTCCTATTCCGTCAATAAATATAAGAAGTTAAACTGCACTTTTAATTTACTTGGCACCCTTATAATAATGTTTTCAGCGATCTTGGCGTCGAATTGTAATCACTTCATTTCTCCAACATACATTATAAGTAATATTCTTCCATGAAATAACTTGGGCCATAATGTGTTATTACGTGTACTCTGTCATTGAACTGATGTGCTTTTTGAATGATATAATGCACTTTGAGATGTTCGTTGATTGCGGTAATCATACCTTTTTTGGTGTGATAACGTCTTATAAATCGATGAACGTCGCCTGCATGCACGAAAAAACATGACTCTTTGTCACGTTCCGCCTGAGCCGAACGTGCAAGCGAGGGCGCGGAACAAGGAGGAGGACATGATCAGTCTAAGCGTGTGGCTTGTGATATTGATACTTCTAATTAGTCTATGTAATTTATGCAAAAAATATTTGAATTAGCGAGGGCAAATAAATGTTAAAATTTTCAATTAACTCTTCTTTGTATAATATACTAGCAGCGCCCTTCGGTTTTATCCGCATAGTTCCCCTTCCCGTGGGAATATCAGAATAAATTATAGCCTTTATGTTATTCTGAAATGTAAGCTATACTATTGTGAAGTTTCATCAAAATCCATTCAGTAGTTTCTGCGTGAAATAGCAACAAATATACTAACATACAAACTTTCGCGTTTATAATATTAGTAGGATTAGTAGGAAAATAAAGATAATTCAGAGATAATAATTTTAATTCAATTAATTAAAAGTGTGCAATTTTCGTCAATTTTTTCTTATGACGTTATCACCTAAAATTATCTTGCGGAAACCGAGTTTGCAACCAATTTTTTTTTATAATACGTGTTATTACAGAGTAAGAATATAATTCACCACTACCTATCTTACTGGGTGTCATAAATTGCAACCAAGGGATATGATATATTAATAACATGTATGCAAGAGATTAAAAACACGGGATGAAACTCTATACCAATATGTCTGACCAATGTGGTAGCAATATGTCTGGCCAATGTGGTAGGTCAATTTCCCTCCTATTAGGAGGAGGCTCAAACCCAACAGTGGGATGTATATGGACTGAGATGTTAATGTTGAATTAAATAATACCCAGACTAGACCAGACCCAGTTTTGTGAATTAAACTTCTAACGCTCGGCATGAGAGATGACTGTTTAGTTTGCTACGCACTCTGTGCTTCGTAATCTAAAAGTATTAATTTTTTACGGACACTTTATAGTATGATTGCTCCTGTCTATAGCCGGAATGCCCGTTCAATTGGTGGAGAAGAGAAATATACCAGGTTGGTGGCTTACACCAAACTTCCCTTTATTGTCAGATGGGGTATGGCTGGATCATAGTCAGCAAGAGGTAACTGCACTCTATGATCTTCACAATACCATAGGCACAGCTAATTCATTGCCTACGGTAAAGGTGAGACGCGCCTCCGTCTTTCTCGCTCACCGAACGACGCACTAATCGCCCACGAAAATGCCTCTCGGAACGTTTATAGCAGGCAGGCAAGCCCTGCAGCCCCCTATATGAACTATGAAATGACGATTAAATTTGCAAGCTAACAAGTATAACTAAAAATAAAAGAGGACTAAGCAATGACTAGAGGGCTACTGACAGAAACGGCAACTTAAAACTGTGAACAAACAGCTAATATTTTTGTTTATTCAAATTAGTTGGTTCATTTTAAATTGAAATTTGTAAATTAAAACTTTTTACATTTATCTGTTTTTGATATAGTGACATAGCTAACAGATATAGTCTTAGCGGTAACACGTCATGTGAGTATGTCGATGACGACTCACATGAATTTACTCCCCATCCAAACTTTAAAAATTTACACTTCAAAAATATAGTTAACAGTATCAGAACTGTATACACAAGTATATTGCGACGCTTTACGACGCGGCGACGACCGGCCCGGAGCGTTACTGTTGGCCATATAGCGAGACACGCCGCTGGCACAGTGCCAATATTTGATCAAACATAGCGCTCCTCGAGTATTAATGTAACCAAATGATTGGCCATGCCTTACTTAATAATTCCAGTCGCAAAGGGTTGACACATCCGTTATTGGTATTTATTATTTCTTCATGATTTTAAATAAATAAATCTATTAAAACTAAAAGCATCCACTAGCTCCTATTTAAATTTTATCTTATCTAATCATTTCATATCTCAATTCGTGTGCTGACGGAATAAAAATACAATTCACTATTTTTTTAACAAATAGTTTGAAGTTATAATTTATAATCACCTTGATTAACATGTTATTTTAGTTTTTGATTAATAAAAAAATCATACAAAATTAAAGTTTCTGGCGATAAAAAACTATAAATTTTACTTCACTTAATTCATTATGACAACCCTAAGCCCAATGATTACAATTATAATACAAAAAACAAATCACGTTCAGTCATCTTTTGGCGCGTCTTTGGGCGATAAATCTAAATATTTACACCTAACTCTGCCATACATACCTCCCACTTTGATTCCACCGCGGAAATGGCCGCGCAACTGACGCCTTCTAACTCATGTTACTCTGGTACTTATTATAAATTTGTGTAAGAAAAAGACGTAACTGTTGACTATTTTAGAAGAAGAACATGATTGTGTCAGCGTTATTTGAAGTAATTAAATTGATGTTCTATGCTCTTCTTTTTTCATGTAAATAACGAAAATTTGAAGAGAATAATCTTCTTTTCTTTACATTCAAAAACCTACGAAATCTCACCTAAATAACTGGTACTTGATACTTTTACCAATGGTTGAAGTGTAAATATTCTTACTAGCTTTGAATTTATAGTTGAAACACTACTGACGTTAACTAAAACCACAGTCGAAAACCATTAGAGACGCAATCCCTTACTCGATTTATCGACGTGCACTGAAAAAAGAAGTGAATAGAAATAAAAAATATGCAGTGTAAATTAAGTTCTTTATGATTACGATAAATGAGAATTTAATTAAATTATTAATTATAAATATTATTTATAATATCGTAGTATTATTTATAGAAATACAAATATCGGGTCTAGTAATTATATAGCTAAGTGTCGATATAAATATCTCATAAGTTCAATACCTCCTGCAAATCTGATACACTATTACAAATTTATAATTGCTGTGTATACTTTCCTAGTATTAAATGCAATTTCGCTATACATTGAAATGTGTATTTGACATATCCAGTATCAGCAAATACTGTATGATACCTGCCACGTTCAAAAAATATTAGATTATTTATATTTAATTGAAGCTATTTTTATTTATCATCCAACTATATTATTAATTTTGGTTAATTAATTTGTTCCAAATATGTCATCTATATATTTATTATATACAAAAATAACTAAGTAAATCTATTAATAAAAATGTTTTCCAAACAGATAACAAATAAAGGGCAAAGCCTCCATTCTGAATGTGACTTTGAACACTAGGAGCCCATGAACAATAAGAGGTGGTCGATGCGCGCTCTCGCTTGCCTCGCATTAGCGAACCGGCACCTACCTACATAATTTAGTTATAATGACGGCGCGGGCGCGCTCGTTACCTCACGGGCCATTAGGTGCCGACTACCTACATAGACGGCGCGCGTCGCGTCGTGTGGATTCTCACCGTGTATACATAGCGAAAAGTGATACTATAACTTTAGCGCAGTGCTACATGCCTAGTAACTATATGTATGTTCATATTTATATACATACATATTATATATTATTAAATTTTGATAGTGACTGCGTAAATGACATAACTAAAACGGTCTTTGTAGTCTCCATTTCAAGTATTGTGAATTCGATTCTCAAGCAGGACAAATATTTTATATACAATTCACGAATGATTCTGTTTTAACGCTTGACGCAAAAAAGGGATGTTTATTATTTTATTTATATGTATATATTTAAGGCCACTCAATGACTATGTCTGCCTGTGTGTGTCTGTAGCATCGTAACTCTCGAATGGATGGACCGAATTCGACGCGATTTTTTTTTACGTAGGATCGAGATTTCTTGTGATGATTCTTAGCTATGTTTGATAAAAATTGATAGGGCAGTTAGATCTGTTTTTCTTTTCCAAAAAGACTTAAGGCATGGTCCGCGTAAAATAGAATTACCTAGTCGTTCTTAATTTTTTTTTTAATTATGTTACCACGGCACAAGAATAGTTTGTTCGTTAATATGCATTCTATAGTCTTTGAATATAATATTTAAAAAAAGTTATAGTAAAAATAAAAACACGTTTATAGCCGTTTGTAATTATTATTTTCAGCAATTCTTATATTTATATCATCGTTATATTTATAACGAGTTTCCTTTATAAAAAAGTGAATATTTAGTAAATTCAATATCATCAAACTTTATATCACAACGCCTTTGATGGAAAACGCGACCAGAGTAATTGCACTGCGCCCTTATCTTAACGCATTTTGTTAAGAAAAATCTTTAGAAATATCTTTGACCTCCTAGAGACGTGCTTAAGTAGACATCTGTCAGATGATCAAGGTACCGTTTCTGAGTCACAGCTTTTTATAAAAATGTTCGGTGCTTTGTACTGATTTAATTTTAGTGCTAAAAAGAGTAGACTAAGTATATAAAAAGTTTATAGAAAACTACGAATATAGAAAAATAAATTATAATATTATTAAAAAAAATATACTAGTTTATTCCGTGTAAGTAGAGTTCACCTTCTTTCTCGTGGGGGTTTTAAAAGATGACTAAGGGATATGATATGTAGAGAACACAGATTGCCGAATTATGCCTTTATTAATAACTAGCAACCCGCCCTCGCTTCGCTTCGGTTATAGGTTATAGTCGTTTTACCCGCGTAGTGCCCGTTTCCGTGGGAATACCGGGATAAAATATAGCCTAGTTTACGCCCTGATATTATAGCTTTCCATTGGTGAAAGAATTTTTGAAATCGGTCCAGCCGTTTTGAAGATTACCCGGAACAGACAGACAGACAGACAAAATTTTTTAATTGCTACTTTAGGCATAGGTGTCGTGCAAATAACCGTGTGAGCATGAAAAAAGCCTATTATTTTAACATTACAAACAGACACTCCAATTTTATTTATTGGTATAGATAACTCTTTAAAATAATAATATATTGAATAATGAGACAGCAGCGTGATACTCGCGTTGGAGCAAAAAAAAAACGAACGTATTCGAAATTTAAAAGTTTTGAATAGTGATGTACAACTGATTATAAATTTGGAATATGTGATATAAATTCTATTATGGTCCGTTTCCACAAAAATCGACTAAAAATGTATCGATTGTTAGGAACTAGGACATAACAAGTGAGGTGGTTGCTCTTAAACAGTTTAATAGCCGACATCGCTCCGTGATACCTCCCCTTCGTATTTTTCCGGCCACTTGTTCGGTCCCCTTGTTCATCCCTCGTTGAGCGGACAATCGAAACGATTTTAGACGTTTCTAGAGGTAGCATTTAGATTGTAAGCATTTTTATTTCGAAAAAAAAAATGTAATGGTAAATACGGTGAACATATTATTATGACTACTCTCATCAATGACCCCTTAAGTTTAGGTAATACATAAGTAAATGTAATGTGCCGTGTGAAATATCTTTATATATATTTCTTGTGTATGTCACTGAACTCCTCCTAAACGGCTGGACCGATATCGATGAAATGTTTGTGTGTTCAAGAGGATTCGAGAATGGTTTAGATTTACAATTGGACCCGGTAGGTGGCGTTGCTGTTGATTTCAAGGAGATTTCCTTTTATTTTATTTGAACAGAACAATGTCTGTTGGGGCATTTAGTATAATTTAAAGCTAAAATTTTATTTAATCAACTAAAACCAAATATCTAATCAACATTAATATTAAACGTAACTTTTATTGTCTTAGGTGTGACTTAACACTTTGAGGTCATCTGTGAAAACAAGCTTTAGTATGGTATTATTATTACATTCACAGGGAAGATAAAAGTTATATCGCTTTGAATGGTTACTTTATCAGCGTATAGAAGTGCATTGCCAGACATAGGCCTACCTACGAAGTGGGATTATACCATATACCATAATTACCATGCTGGGCAGGCAGGTTAGGAATTGTAGTTGATGTAATAAGTTGCCCAGGAAAATACTTTTGGCCATTCGCCTGGTGATCTCTCAACTTACAACTCGGTTTTTACGGCTCTCACGGGAATATATGTTAGTGGCAAATTACATCCATTACTACGCGAAGGACTAACGAATGTTGCTAAATCCAAGTAAACCAATTTTATATGAACTCCAAAAGAAACCTAGTAGAATGCTAGACTCAATAATTTTGTATTTATTCTTTCTTTAAAAGGTTTTAAGCATAATAATTTTATAATACAAATACTTATCATCATCATTATTTAGTCTTTTGCAGTCTACCGCTGGAGGTAGACTTCTCCATTAAAAACCAGTGCACGGGCACTCGTTCACTTAAGATTATCATGTCGTAATCGCTACTCTTAGCGGGCTTGGCGCCCGCATTAGGTTTTCCAAGAGATAGCAGTTGTCCACTCTAGTGGCGAGGAGACTCTTAGCCTACTTTTATTAATCTCGACATAACCAATCTGTATAAAAAACGTGTTATAGTATTCTTGGGAATGTAATTGTCGATGACAACACATGGAGCTGGTTCAGGTCGATGTAAAGCCCTTAGTTCATCTTTTACGACAGCAATGTAACGTTGGTAGTATTCGTAACCGCCACCACACAACATACCAATTTTCCTTCTATTGGGGATGAGACCTGTGCCCAACTGTGGGAAGGTATATATGCTAAAAAGAAATATAACCTAAATTGGGATATCCTAGACGGATGGACTAAGAGAGGAAATGACAAAGCGTGAATGTTTTTATACAGCAAGAATATCTTATTGGTATAGTGTAGCTGAGTCGTGGTGATCTAAACGGATTTCCGTCTTTTTGTCGTTCAGAATGAGTCAGTATTTGTATTTTTATATGTCAATGAAAATATTATTTTGCCGTCGTTATTTCGAGTTTTGATAGAGAATTACATGTAATTATTGTCTTGTATCAGCTGTGTGCTTCTTAGGCTGTATGAAAGAAAAAAATTGGGTGACTGGACCAAGAAATAGTCCGTCACCCACAGAGAGGCTGACCGCGTGAGAGCGACGCCCTGAGAGGAGCATCGGGGAGGGACAGTACCTGAAAGGATATGCGGCCGGGCTGGCCACGGAAGTGAAGAAACTCGGTACCAGTGGCCGGCCCCATGACGAAGGGGAGGGAATACGATGGGTTATGAGGCCACACGCCGCCCTTTTATTACATCGGATGGAATGGATGGCGTGTGTGCTGATAGCCCGCCCGAAAAAGAAATAAAAATGCCCAAATTAGCAAGCCCAGTTTCAAGTTTATGGTTAATCGGATATAATATACCTACCCGGAACTTGAAATGTGCGGTTTAGCGACATATGACCTGTTTTCCTGTACTGCCTTTGTACTAATTTACCTCAAGTTGATGAAGTGATGTTATAAGACTGACAATTTGAAGCTAATTGTATTTTTTTACGATATACGACTTTTACGACTTCTTTGTTAAGCCGGTGGTATTTAATGTCTTTTATGTTTTTATTTTTATTGTTAATTACTTCCTTTATATATGTGCCTTAGAATTATATACTTTCGTCGTATCCATATACTAATACCTATTGCTTTTTTTTTGACTTAGAAACTATCTTAATCTTATATCTTTAAACGAGCAATTCTTGTATATATATATATATATATTCAGGATCTCAGAAACGGTTCCAACGATTTTGTTGAAACTTGGCATACTAGAGGTTTCGGGTCCAAAAAATCGATCTAGCTAGGTTTTATTTATAGAAAATGTTGTTTTGTCCGTGTTTTTAGCAAAACAAACAATGACATTAAATTTTAAAAGAATATGAATTCAAATTTCGTTGTCAACGTCATGAGTTACGATAGCTCAGATGGTAAGTTGACAGGTTCTAATTTTGATTTTGTTGACATTCAAACAGCGTCGGTTCGAATCTCGGTGTTATTATTATTCTCTTTTTGTAATTATTTATATATTTTTCATTATTTATTTTTTATTAATATATATCTAAATAAATTCGATAAAAATATTCCGAGCGAAGCTCGGTCAACCAGATATTTGACCTTTAAACTGTAATGGGTTTAAACTTAGTTTAAATCTAAGTAAATGGCTAGACGAATTAGTATAGTACATTTTCTGGCCAGCGTATTTAACTGTGATCTGATGATTTTGTACGGGCTTTCCTTCTTCTTTTTAAGCTCATAATTCTTCGTTCGTATTATCGAATCTTTTCGGATAATAATTAATACACAAGCCGTGCTGGACAGGTTTTATTTTGAGTTTTCTTTTTGATAATAATATTGCTTGCCTTATTTGGAAAATTAAACTATTATTTTTGTAAATGTAATTAATTAATTACGAGGTGATGCTTATTTAGATTCCATTTACTCACACCGACATAGCCGTCCGCCTCACGTAAAACTAGTTTCAACCAACTATCGACAGAATTTTTATCTGTGGAAGATGATTTTGATTTATTTAATACTCTTACATCTGTATCAAGTGAGCATTCCTTTGTTAATGATGGGTGTCAATAGTTAATAAACTTTAATGTAGCGTTGTGTTTTAGGGAGTGGTTCCTCCTTTTTATTGACTCCTCTTATTGTAATAAATACCTATCACTAAAAAGCTATAATTTGCTATGTAGTAGTATTATTTAGTAATTATGTAGATATAATGAAATGTTGTTTTTTTTAATAAATAAATCATTAAACTGGTCAGGATATTTAAAGCTAAAATATGTATCAAGGCTTAAGTAGGCAAGAATCCGTTTAACCAAAGATTTATTTCAATCTACAATTATAAAAAGATACCATTATTTATTATGAAATTGGTTAGTAAGTATATTTAAAAGCCAATTTAGAAAAAAATATGTGTCAAACTACATTGTAAAATTAGAAAAATTCTTTTCTTCTTTCTTCTTCTTTACATCGTGATCATATCGTGTTCTTTATATTTTTGGATTATTAACAGAATGTTTAAATAATTAAGTTTGAGCTTAACTTTCTGTGTAGTTTCGGAATAAGAATATAATTCATCACATCCTCTTTGCCTGTGGTGTCGTAAAAGAAAACAAAGGCGTATGATATTCAGATAACCTCTCACATAACATTCGAAATAAAACCTTATTTACCATTGTTGTGGACAATGGACAGACGTTGGTAGGAGGTTTGATCCCACCAGTGGTGCGTATATGAGCATGGTGCCTAAATGCTTTTGAGTGATAACCCAACAAGAACAAAAATCGAAGTTGTGTTATTACACCATAATCGAGTATTTCCACCTTATGTCAGCGTCGTTATTTCTATCAGGATAATAGAACTGCGGTCGTTTTGAACGTTCACGCCGTTATTACTTATACTACTTCAAGCTTACTCCAAATAACGACACTCGACTATGCTGTTTCTATTCTTATCGAGGTTAGTATCGTTTTATTGAGTATCGTAACTGAATAGGAATTTACCTAGAAAAGCTAGTTATTTCTTTTATAATATTTAGTTGCTTAACCGTATAACATAGCTCCATAGAAATTATTTGTTTCTCCCAAAGAAGAATGTAGAACGGGCTAAATCTACTTTCTATGGGAACGTTATTAAATTACAAAATCACATAATCTACTGATTGTGCACATAATACACAAATCAATAGAAAATTAAAAGGAGATAACGATTTTCTGTGTTGTTACGGAGTCAGAATACAACTCAGCTCTCTCTTTCATGCCCGTGGGTGTCGAAAAATATTTAATATGTAGATAACATCGATACAAGAGAAGAAAACTCGAATGAAACCGTATGCCAACATTTTTGACCAGTAACGGTATAGAATATTAAACTTTCTCCTCCAATGGATGAGGTCCATGCCCAACTGTGAGACGTATTGGAGCTGTAAAGATAATGATCAATCATTCGTCTCAGCTCATATTTATTCTATTGCTGAGGTCGAGTCTTCTCCTCAATAAGAGGGAAATTGAGCTACCTACTATACCATGCTGATCAAACATGTTGGTATAGAGTTTTTATTTGGAGTTTTCCTTCTCTCGCGTAGTTGTTATATGTACAAGAGATCTCTTAGTCGCCTTTTATGACACCCATGGGCAAGAAAGGGGGTGGTGAATTGTATTCTTAATCCGTCGCTACACGGAACTACTTTATTGGTAATTAAATATTGTGTTCTTCATAATTATACAAAATTAGAACGCAATGGAATCTACTTAGATAAATAATCGATAAAATCGTCTAAGTAAAACAATGTATCAACATCACTATATTTGTAGATCCAAATGTCCCGACGCAACGCCGCGCCATCTACCGACGCTCCCTGCTGATTAGCCGCGCCACCTTCCCTCGCCGCGTTGATTGATCGATTCATTCGCGGGGACAGTAACGATAAGTGCTCAGTTTAACTTGTTATCAAGTCTACGCTCCTAGTAATTTCGAATCGATTGTGCAGTGCTGATGTTTTTCTACTTTGATTGATTATGAAAAAAACATCTTATTTTGTTTTAATAATAAGAAATTACTCTCTTTTCTTTCATAACTGTTAAGGAAAGTGACAGCCACTGCAATTTGTGAAAATGTTTCGTCTCGAGCTTATAGTGTTTTAAGCGAGCGATTTTAGTGTTTTAATGTTTGATATTAAATAATTTTGATGATATTTTACTTATTGAAATGCAGAGAAAGTAATAAAATGTGGTAATTATACAGTACATACGTTTTCGTGTTGAACCAAATTTTCCAGAAAGTAACTCAATAATAGTGTGACGGTGATAATTTGACTTACTGACAAACAATTACTTTGTTTAACCATGCCATAAAAAACTCCACATATGCCATGTTAGCCTAGTATTATATCATGTCTATTCTTTCTTGGTAAATTTCTTTATCTATAAATAAGCTATATTATATTATTATTCATATAGGTATATCTACGAACGGCTGTTGCGATTTGCTATGAACGAATCAGTTGAGGCAATAAAAAACAAATATACATGCAAAAATTCAAACAAACCGCCAAAAATCTCTTGAAAAACATCTTTACGGTCGTTATTTATGGGTAACGTTGACGCGGTCGGTTTATGATGGTGAATTGTTACCGGTTTATAGCAGATACGGTTCGTATCTCACGGCGGTAAACGCCATTATCGGACCCACGGTATTGTGCGTGGAACGGTAACGATAAACGTGATTGGAAATGAGGTAGGAAAGTTATTTTGGCAAAGTAACTCTCTAAAAATGGGTCTTTGAATATGAAATATGGAGCCTTCCATTTTGAAGCATTCTTGATGGGATTTGAAGTTTATCAACGTGTAAACCGCTAGCGTGATAGACTAGCTTCGAGAAATTTCTTTTCTATCTACTTCAAAAAAGTGGGAGATACTCAATTTGGATGTTTACATATTTTTTATGTTTGTTCGTGCATTACTCTATAATTAATATATAGAGAACGATTCGCAAAATTAGTTTTTCGTTTAAAAAAGTCTAATTCTGAAATATCCACATTTAAATTTTCGTAAAGATCTGATGAGTGTCGATGACAGGCAACGGAACTGTTCGTTATTTTTTTTTTTCGTTCGTTAAGAGCGTTATCGGTAATCAGCGGCCGTAAACAAAAAAATGTGCTTTTTTGAGGACTGGTTACTCGTTAATGATAATAATTTACTAAAAACTAATATAAGAACTACATTAAACACATCTTTATGTTGTGTTTGTATAGAATTATAACGCAATATTGTAACTATTTTATTAAACGGCAAGGGTATTTTGAACTTAAGTTCATGAGATTTTACGAAAACGCCAAGTTTTGAAGTTCAGGTACGAATAAACCATAAGTCGTGGCAGGTCGAAAAAAATTGTAGATATTAGGGCAATTACTGTTCTTGTGCTTGTACAAAATGAAATTGAAAATTTCTTTCATTAAAAACTAAATAAAAATTCATTTCCTTAAGATAAATTTGACGAAAATAGCTCCTGTAAAACATTTAATTTTGCGAATATGACTAACCTTGGAACATTTAAAAAAATATACACCATTTGTAAGACTATTGTAGAAGCACCAAAAAAAAAACCAAATTGAAATACGAATATTCACCCTTGTAATTAAATTTTAAATATTACTATAAATTGAACGGCAGAATTGTCCATGAGCCACTCGCGCGCTAGCGCTCAATGAGGTAGGGTCTGTGTCGATCGTGCTCTTGCTGCTAGCGCAAGACGACGACGATACGAACTTAAACGTATACTACGTCTGACCAGTTTTGAGTCGTAAGTGTCCATTACTAATTTTGTTGATTACGTACATGCGATCTCCATCAAACATAATATAGAATCCTTTTAGGTGATGGGTCGAAAAAGAAAATTGTATTTTGGGGACAAAGTCGGTTATAAGGCGAGGAAAAAGAGAATACACGAGAAAATGCAAGTTGTAAGGTACTTAAAGTTTCTATTTATATAAATTAAATATGGCTTTCATTGATAATAATCATGTACTAAATATGTTTGAAAGGAGTAAACGAAAAAATATATCCGAACGGAATAATTATGCAGCCTCGTCTTCTGAGGATTACCATCTGACTCCAACATCAGCAGAAAATGGACATTCGGAAATGTAAGTTCTCATCTCATCATCTCAACCGATACAAGTCCCACTGTTTGGGCTCGGGCCTTCTCCACTATGGGAGGGAAAATTAGTCTACTATATATACTAGGCTGATCAGACGTGTTGGGGTAGGGTTTTATTTAGTTTTCTTCGCTTGTATAGATCACATACATATCATATCCCTTAGTCGTCTTTTACGACAACCATGGCCAAGGCGGATTGTATTCTTACTCCGTCACCACACGGCAAACAGTTCTGTTCGAAATTAAGGTTAAACCGACTTTAAAAAAGGAGGTTCTTTCGATTTTAAAGCAATTTCGAAAATAAGGTTCTTAAAGATTTTCGAAAGTAAGCAAATGAATACATTCTCATTTTATAGCAATAGTCAAGATAGAAATCATCATCATCATTAATCATCATCATCATTCATCATTTCAGCCTATTGCCGTCCACTGCTGGACGTAGGCCTCCCTCATGTTGCGCCACAATGTGCGGTCCTGTGCCGCCTGCATCCAACGACGCCCAGCAACTTTCACTAGGTCATCGGTCCACCTAGTGGGGGGGCGTCAAACACTGCGTCGTCCGATACGTAGTCGCCACTCGAGAACCTTTCTTCCCCAGCGGTTGTCGGTTCGTCGAGCGATGTGGCCTGCCCATTGCCACTTCAGCGTGCTAATTCTTCGTGCTATGTCGGTTACACCCGTTCTTCTGCGGATTTCCGTATTCCGGATTCTATCTCGCAGAGAAATCCCGAGCATAGCTCGCTGAGCGACTTTGAGCCTTGATATAAGGCCTACATTTAGGGACCACGTTTCCGTGCCGTAAGTCATCACTGGTAACACACACTGGTCGTAGACCTGTGTTTTCAGACACTGAGGTATGTTGGACGAGAAGATCCTCTTGAGTTTCCCGAACGCTGCCCAACCGAGTTGGATTCGTCGGCTGACCTCTTTCTCGAAATTGGATCTACCTAACTGGACTGTTTGTCCGAGGTACACATAGTGATCGACAACTTCGAGAATCGCATTGCCAACTAGGACCGGTACAGGAATGACATGGGCATTTGACATGACTTTCGTCTTGTCCATGTTCATTCGTAAACCCACTAGTTGGGATACCCTGCTGAGATCATTGAGCATTGTGCCAAGGTCCTCCATGGATTCTGCCATAACGACTATATCGTCCGCAAATCGAAGGTGAGTGATGTATTCGCTGTTAATGTTGATGTCGAGTCTAGGTCTAAGAGCTTGAAGACCTCTTCCAGTGCAGTGATGAACAGTTTCGGAGAGATGACATCTCCCTGTCTCACGCCTTTCTGCAACTGGATCGGTTTCGTACTCCTATCCCGGATACGGACTGACATTGTGGCGTTCCTATACAAACACTTCAGCACTTCGATATACACAGGGGCCGATTATACTCCTCGGTCTTTTAAATAATCTTCCGAAGCGTGAGGATATGGTCTATGGTGCTATAGCCTTTTTGGAAGCCGGCTTGTTCGGGCGGCTGGAAGTCATCGAGCTTACGCGAGAGTCGATTGGTAATGACCCTCGAGAACAACTTATAAACATGGCTCAGGAGTGAGATGGGTCTGTAGTTCTTTTGTCTGAAGAGCTTTGTCATCCTTCTTGAAGAACAGCACCACCATACTCCTGGTCCACGACTCTGGAACGTCGCCCCCGAGGATAACGGAATTAAATAGCTTCTGAAGGGCTATTAAGACTGGCTTGCCGCCCGCCTTTAGAAGCTCTGCCGTAATTCCGTCATCTCCCGGTGCCTTACCGTTACGTAGTTGTTTGAGAGCCATTCTGATCTCGTACAAGCTGATGTCCGGGATTTCTTCGGTATAGTGCCGAGTTAGCTTGGATCTGGGATCTTGGGACCAAGCCGACAACAGGATTTCGGGATGATTTGTATATCTGTCCATAGAACCTTGTACGCAGTATTGGTGTTTAACGTTTCCCAGGAGAGAGCTGCTGCCCTACTCTCCTGGTGAACCCTCAGCCGATTTTTACGACTCCCACGGGCAAGTAAGGGGTGGCGACACATGTATTCTAAACCCTTCGCCACACGGGAGGAGAATAACGGGGGAAGATAGAAATATCTGTCTTTTTTTTTTGTGGTGGGCTACCGTCAGCGCACCCGCTGTCCAATTCCGTCCGGGACAACAGAGAGGCGGCGCGCGGCCCCGTAACCCACTCGTGGCACGTCTCCTTCGTCGTTGGGCCGACCACCGGTGCAGGCTCACTTGTCGTCAGTGGTCGTTCTGACGGGATACCCCTGAGGAGTACACTCGACCGACGTCCCCCCGTGTGCGCTCTGTCGCCTCCTTCCGCGAGAATACTGCCTCGCAAAAGGCTGCGACCACGTCCCAGTTCCTAACGCTAATTACTTATACTGTTTAGATTTCGGCCATTTCGAGCACTTGGTGTAATTTAAATGTTAAAGAATAACAATAAATGATGTATGATGATGTATGACTTGTTTTTTTTCAATGCCTTGTTGTAATTTACAAGTTAGGTCTAGATCACTTTGCAACAATAGTAAAAAGTTGTCTTTTATAGTCGTTTTTAACTAAAATTTCATTACTTGTTTTATTAATGGGATAGTAAACCTTTTAGAATCGGTATTAAGTAGGAATATAATTAAATAAGTAGGCACTGATAGTAAAGTTTTTTTTTTTTACAAAAATCGTAAGTATTATAGCAATAAATTTTAAAATTAATTTTAATGAAAATCTTACTTTCTTCAATTAAAATTAGATATCTTGCTGTTTTTTATAGGGATCTGGTATTATGATACCATTTTGAAATTGGTATTAAATAGGCATATTATTAAATTAATGGGCACTGACAGTGTAGTACATTTTTTTTACATAAATCGCTTTTGAATTAGCATGATATGTTAAAAAAATCCGTTAAAATTCGAGTACAATCATTTTTTTTTGCAGAAGATCTAAATCTACATTAAATAACATGTTAATAAACGATAGCTCTTGTATTCAGCAGTAATTAACAGTAATCAAAATGAAAATATAATGGTTTTTGATAAAACTACAACCAAATTTGTTACAAGAGGTAGAAATTTGGTAAATAAATAACTAAAAATTAATATTTACGGAACCCTCGGCTAAAAATGGTTAAAAATGGAATTTGTTATAGTAAATTATCTGGTTAATCGAATCCTTAACGGTGGACCACTATTTACGACACACCCAGTATATGTATATATACTTGTACAAAATATTTTCGATGTTACTCATTTGCTAGGCGTCCCGAGCGACAGCTCCTTTTTTTCATAGAGATATCATTTTCTTATTCCACTGGCAATAAATATGTATTAAAATATGGATTAAAATTTAGTAACTAATTTCTGTAGCGGATAGATTTAAATCTCTGACTTGAATTTTCAAACATCTTAGGCCACCCGTAACCATGAACGCTCTAAAGTGTTCCAAAGGTCGGGCAATCAACAATCAAATACAAAAGCGATTAATTCCGGCAAATAGTTTTATTTACTAAGTTATACCTACTCTGTTCTTATACTTTACAAAATAAGAATACAATGTTAACGATTTTACTGTTATGATATTTGATTCTTAATTAATAATTTTAAAATGTTAGTATATTTTGTAATTTTTGAAAAGCTCCTACTCCTCCAAAGAATATACTAGAGATTACAAGCACAAAGACTCAAGACTGGTTGTTGTATCAACTCTACGCATGTGTGACGCATTAGCGTGCGTCGATATCGGAACGTAGCGAAATGCCTAAACAACGCCGAGCCAGATTACCGAAAACGCTCTTAAACGCTAGCAGATTAATTGCAAATCTGCATAGCTTAGTATAGAGTGATGTCTTAAAAAAAGCTTTTAATGCCACGTGCCTTGACAATGAAAGCACATGAATAATTTTACAACAAAAAATATGTGATACAAATCATTTATGCATAAATAAATTAGTTCCTCGGGCAATGTAAGAAGAGTCAGCCCGAGGTCCAACGAAGCGTTACGAGGCGAGCCCGCCCGCTCCTTATAATTAGAGCCGCGTTGATAATTACGTCGGCAGCGAATAATTAATCTGTGTGGGTGAGATTGTAGGCGGTGTCTGTCTTACCAACGGTTTACCTTTATTAATTATACGCAGTTTGTAACACATTTTATTGGTCAAGTATGTGTGCGTTAAGAATTAAAAAAAATTACATACACTCACATATAAACCTCCAAACATAGTGTTTTATTATACATATATACATAGGCATATCTCTTATTATGGAAAAGGCCCGAGCTCAGCATGGAACTAACATGAACGGAGACGAGGAAATATCTAAAGTAATCAACGAAAGGAAAGCACACTGTTTTTGCAAATACGTTATTTTGCACTGGTTGTTTTTTTTTTGTTGCTTTAGCACTTTCTTTACGGTGCGATGGACAGAGATCTAGGTATGCCGCTGGTATTGCCATGAGCGGCAGTATCACTTACCATCATCATCACTTAGCATCACATAATTTAGTACATCGAGTAAAATAGCACCCTAAATCACACGTCGAAATAATCGATTATTTTAGGTATCTAACGTTGACTCGATTCCAAAATACGTTAATGTTTCAGAATACCGCCGCGTTCTAATTACGCATCATCAAGCGACGACGCGCCTGTATGCGCCGCTCACTCGGGCCGGTTCATAGTCTTTGAAACACAGTTGCACTACTGTAAACACCTTATCTTTTAAGCCCTAAGGCTGAATTTAGTGCGTTTTGTCGGTAATGAATAAGTTTGTAAAATCGTAATTACCAACCGCTAGTGCAATGCTGCCAGCTTGTAATTTATGATAGCCTGGTACCACCGCATCAGCAAATGTCGTCACCGGTTGGTGTGGTCAGCTTTTTATATAAAAAAAAACTCTACTATATGGCTATATATTATGTAAAAAGTTTATATTTTAACCAACTTCAAAAGTGCAGACGATTCGCATTTTGTATCTTTTGTATTTTATTTATGTATGTTCGAATGTAACTCCGTAATGAATAGAGGGATTAGTAAAATTATTTCTTTATGTGAAAAATGCTTACGTCGAAATGGTCACAATTAGATATCTTAAGAACTGATGATGATATACTGATACAGACAATGAATTAAATAAAAAAAGGTATGCATTATTTATGCAATCCCACGTCAAGCTTATATCCCAAACTTGTAAAAAAATGTTCCTTTTTGTAAATAAAATATTAATTAAAAAAAATTTAAAAGCATTTATTTAAATGCTGTTTGTCAAGACTATTCAAACGAGTCCAAACTCGACAGTTTTATCTCGTTTAATTTAGGAGTTCCTATGGCCACCTTCCGACGCCATCTTGAGACTAGCTTCATGGTACCATATTGTTGCATTGTCACCGAAGTTACGTAGGTAAACCACATTTCAACCTAATCTAACAACAGGAAGGGGCTGTAATTTAACTCGCAAGATTTGTCCCATACTAACAGGGCAAATTAAATAAAAGCTTTTAAAAAATCCTATTGCAGAAAAGGATTTTTTTCAGGAACTGATACTGAAATTAAAAAAATCATTTTTATTAAATGGATAATCTAAGAAAGTGCATGTTTGTAAAGTTTCAGGAGACAGCTTAATATACTATTACTAGAAGAAACAGAATTCAAAATCAACGTGGATGTTAGACCAAATTTGACGAGATAGTAACTAAAATTTATTATCTCACGGAAAAGTTGCAACTAGCGTTTATAGTGTTAATGATTTTAATTATGATCACGATAAAAGAGAAGAAAACCCCGAAATAAAATCCTATACCAACACGTCTGACCAGCGTGATGTGGTAGGTAGATATCCTCCCTTTTATGAACGAGGCTCGAACCCAGCGGTATCTGAGCTGAGCTGATGATGATATTGATGAACGTTGGTTAGATTGGTAAATTATGATAACTATTTGCCTATCTATATCTATGTAACTATGTATTTCGAAGACTGATAATGACGGCAATATTTCGTAAAGCTGATTATTATTGATATATCATAATAATAGTATGACGTAGTTCACCGGCTCGTCTGTAGCCCTGGTATTTATTAAAGGCTATCAGCAACACTTCGCTCGTATCGAATATTACTAATATAAAAAATCAGTCAAAAAGTATGAACAATGTTTACGGGCGGCTACGACAAAGATCCCACATAAATATCAGCCAAGACATGAAACTATAGCAAGAAGTGACGCGAACTTCGCAACATTCTCAACAAGTTGCAATAAACACAGTGGGAATTAAATAAAACGCGTGTTGAAAATAAAAATAAATATAAATGTTGTCGGCGGGTGTTCCGTTTGGCGCGAGCGTGCTGCGACTTCGTCGTTCGAGACACATTGTTCTTGTGGCGCCGCCGGTATCGGACTTGGTTAGGTCTGGGTCACGGCCGTGAGCCGCTGGAAGCGACTAACATAATCTTTTTATTTATGCGCTCCTGGTGTTACGAAACGTAAAAATAAAATTTTGTATTGTACTCGCAACAATTTTTCCTTTTCTCTGCTGAACTTCTTCGAAAGGAACGACGTTATGTTAATCGCACAAAATATTGTATTAGTTTGCAGATATGGAAATCAAACCCGTGACCATCGGACAGTGTAAGTCCGTTATCTTAATCACACATCGTAATCGTTTTTTATCTAAATTATATTTTTTTATTTATTTTTATATATGTATGTAAAATATCTGACTGTCGGTATGTGTTTGTGGAAAAATGTTTAAATCAATAGTATTTTTATTTTTTTAGGTTTGACAAAATTTAGAAATCAAATCATTTTCTAGCCCGGAAATCTATGTAAACACTTAGTTTTTATTAAATACTAATACACAATACATACCTACTTACTTTCTAAAATCAAGTAAGAATCCGAACTGTCGCTGTCGTAGTCTTATTTTTTTTTTGGAGTAGAGGCCCAGCCCCACCTAAAATAATAATCCTATCCTATCCTTCCTACTAATATTATAAACGTGAAAGTTTGTGAGTGTGTGAGGATGTGAAGATGTTTGTTGCTCTTTCACGCAAAACCTACAGAATGGATTTTGATGAAACTTCACAATAATATAGCTTACATATCAGAACAACACATAGGCTATAATTTATCCCGATATTCCCACGGCAAGAGGAACTGCGGGTGAAACCGCAGGGCATTGCTAGTACTTTAATATTTTGACTACGCAATCATTTAAATCTAATCATTTAAAAATATTTGGAGCACGTTCCAGTATAACTAGGACTAGGTATGATACGCGCCAGCGGGCAATCACGAGAAAGCGCGAGCAACGCGCTGACGAGAAGGGGCGAGATGGCGGGATCGCACTGGTAGGAAACAAGTGCGTCATTAGCGTCGACAGGCGTCGAGTGATGCTTGTAACGCGACGCCTGCCGGGCGCGTCGACGAAATTTATCGAGTTGATACTTAAATACCAATCTATATACAACTCTGTCATATTTATGCACTCCTGGTATTAACTAACTGTAATTATCAATTACATGCACACATCATTTCTTTCTTTATTCAATTACATATTTTAATAATTATCAGAAAGAAAAAAGAATTAGATGTCACTTTTAGTTTCATTTTCCTTACTATGTCATTTAACCGTGGTGGTGGACGAAGTAACAAATTGTCACCACCCCTTCGTTTCCCGTAAGTGTCCTTAAAACACAACCAAGGGACGGGACATAAGCAGTTATTGCAATAGAAGAAAAAACTCGAAATAGAACGCTGACCAGCGCGGTATCCAAGTGGACCAACAGTGACCATGAGGGTACCACTTATTATGATAATATTATACTTTTGTCTAGAGAATAAAATTATGAATCATAATATTTAATTAATTAAATCACAAAGTGCTAAAAAAAGAACTTGTTATTTGCAGAATATGTGATATCTAGTCCTGTCGGTCTAGTCAATTTTTTATGTACGTAGGTAGGTACTTGCTTTGATTATATAAAACGGGTACACGTTTGAAATAACAACTCCAGTTGATTTTCCGGTTGTCTATAGAAAATAAAACATTATTTGTTAACACCGCTTTCAGCTTCATGGTGCCCTGGTACTCGTATTCTACCTTTACACAGATGCTGTGCGAACGAGGCAATTGGGTTTCTGCTCCGTATACGCCGAACGGATCCATACGGATCTGCGGAACTATATCGATTCAAAATTTATTTATAAGCTTTAATTTTACTTCATAATTTTTAATATCTACAGGAGATTTAAGTAACTTTTATAAAGAAATATGTCGCATAAATACATCTAAATAGTAAATGTTAATTCCCAATCTAATTTATCATTTATTTATAGTTATTTTTGCGGTAAGTATGTAACTTTAATACCTATACTATAACAGTAAACCCTCTGTGTGGTAACGGATGTAAAATTTGTAATGCTACCCCTTACTGAGTCATAAACTTGCTGAGAGTTTGCCAGGTCATTGGGCACCAACGTTACTGAAATAAATACAATATTGAAAAAAAATTGTGTCAGTAACTGCGATCGGCCAACTCGTTTGGCAAGCGTGACGATTGTGGCACTATCCTTTGTCCCTTCTCCCTTCTCAAAGACTTGCCTAAGGCTATGTCCATTGTTGACAGCAGATATATTGACGAATGGACAATATGGGCTATGGTATAAAGCCCTACGAAGGCACGTACATATAGTCAATTTTTACATTCTTCCTGAAATTAACCTAATAAACTAGTTGGGTACTACCACTAACATTACTTTGGCGTATATGTATGTGAATACAATTTACCACTTCCTATCTTAATCATCTATACATTTATCTATACCAATAAATAAAATTGGAGTATCTGTTTGTAATGTCAAAATAATAGGCTTTTTTCATGCTCACACGGTTATTTGCACGACACCTATGCCTAAAATAGCAATTAATAAATTTTTGTCTGTCTGTCTGTTTGTTCCGGGTAATCTTCAAAACGGCTGGACCGATTTCAAAAATTCTTTCACCAATGGAAAGCTATTATATCAGGGCGTAAACTAGGCTATATTTTATCCCGGTATTCCCACGGGAACGGGAACTACGCGGGAAAAACGACTATAACCTATAACCGAAGCGAAGCGAGGGCGGGTTGCTAGTAAGTAAATATAATTGAAGTGTCTGTTTGTAATGTCAAAACAATGGCCTTTTTTCACGCTGATACGGTTATTTGCACGATACCTATGCCTAAAAATCGGTTTAAAATATTTTTGTCTCTCTATCTGTTGGTCTGTTTGTTTTGGATAATCTTCAAAAACTGATGGACCGATTTTGATAATATTTCACTACCAGCTATCTATATAAGTCGCAATTTAGGTTATGTTTTATCGCCGTATTCCCCGCGGGTAAAGCGACTAAAACCGAAGCGAAGCGAGGGCGGGTTGCTAGTATGTTATAAAAGACGACTAATGGTTATAATATGCGAATATTTATAATCTAAAAGAAAGAAAATCTATACCAATAAATAAAATTGGAGTGTCTGTTTGTAATGTCAAAATAATAGGCTTTTTTCATGCTCACACGGCTATTTGCACGACACCTATGCCTAAAATAGCAATTAAAAAATTTTTGGCTGTCTGTCTGTCTGTTTGTTCCGGGTAATCTTCGAAACGGCTGGACCGATTTCAAAAATTCTTTCACCAATGGAAAGCTATAATATCAGGGCGTAAACTAGGCTACATTTTATCCCGGTATTCCCACGGGAACGGGAACTAGGCGGGTAAAACGACTATAACCTATAACCGAAGCGAAGCGAGGGCGGGTTTCTAGTTCAATATAAAACCGTTTAGCAACTTTTCTAAGATGGTATAACAGGTTACTTACCCTCCTGTTGTAGTGAAGGACTGGAATGCGACCGCAAGCTGAGAAGCTTATATGTATATGCAAAATGATTATAGCTAGACCAGTCCTCTTATAGTGTAAGCGATTGGACCTCATGGTCAATCATTTATCGCCTGATGCCGCCTTAGCCGAGGTCGCGGGTGACTGGACTGGGGAGTTAGTTCGTCATCCGCCGAGAGGCCGACCGTGCGAGGAAAGACCGACGTCCTCCCCGAGGGGGGAGGAGAGGGTTACTCCTCAGGGGGTATTCCGTCGGGCCGACCACTGACAATAAGTCACCCTGCTCCGGTGGTTGGCCCAACGACGAAGGTGACGTGTCGCGGGTGGGTTACGGGTGTGCATGCTTGCGCCCCTCTGTTGCCACGGATGGAGCCGGGCGAGGAGTGCGCCGACCGTAACTCACCCCCCAAAAAAGAAAATCGTCAATCCTTTATAAGCTTGCTTTAATCTGTGATATTGTACCATTCTCCATCTCGGCTTGTATACGTCCCACAGCTGGGCTCGAATTTCCTCCAAAGGAGGAGGGAAATTGACCTACTATACCACGCTAATAGTACGTGTTAGCTTAGAATAATAACGTATAGAAGGATAGTGTCGGTACTTAAGCGATCAAAAACGTGAAGCTAAAAATATTACATGCGTTCAAGCGATTACACACGTACACACGCACACCACAATATAGTAGAGTTGCCTTGTACGCAATGACCTTGTACATTACGGAACGGTTCCGAGTAGGGGGCCATCGGGCTCCAATTTAAATGCTTCATTTTTTGTGCGCGGAGTTACCTTCTAGGAGTTATTATCCTAAGCGTGTTGGTATAGGGTATCATTTTGAATTTTTCTTCCTTGGCATAAATATTATCTGCGTATTATATCCCTCAGTAATTTTTACGACATCCATGAGTAAAGTCACCAAACAGCTGTACCATTATTTAAGCAAATATTATCATCATCATCATCACAGCTCATATATGCTCACTGTTGGGCTCGAGCCTCCTCCACAATAGGAGGGAAATTGATTTTACTAAACCATGCTGGTCAGATAGGTTAGTATAGGGTTTTATTTCGAGTTTTCCTTCTCCTGCATAGATGTTATATGCGTATTATACCCCTTAGTCGTCTTTTACGACACCCACGGGTAAGATAGGGAGTGGCGATTTGTATTCTTACTCCGTCACCATATGGCAACAAATATGTATCTAAATGTCTATACTATTATTGCTATAATTTTATTTTTAGCATAGAATGAAGTAATTGAATAATCCAATTTTCACAAGAAAGTTGACAGTTCACTCTGATGCTTACACCATAAGAACCCTGACAAATGGAACTTGATCACGAGTTAACTAGTAGAGCAGCCATCGCTTCCCTCAATCACATTGTATATAGAGTAGAAATTATCATCAACCAGCAACCCACAATGGGAAAGACTTTGATCTCCACAATGGTCAGATGTCTTAGTATAGAGTTTTATTTCAAGTTTTCCTTCCCTTACATAGATAGTATCTGCATATTATAATCCCTTGTCGACTTTTATTACACCCACGGGCAAGAGAGGGGGTGGGGATTTGTTTTTTTACTCCGTTACACGAAAACTTATGTAGAAATACCTAAAGTTAATAATATAGGTACCGATACGTCGTTTCGAGCCGATAATATCGAAACAATTATCGACTAACGTTTGTATACGTATGTATACAAGTTGGCATATCTACATAAGTACATATTTGACATGGCTTGGTCTTTGTCCCGCTGTCACATAGGTACATGCGTGGTGCCAAGTGTCGGTCGCGCCATGTTCACGATAGGGTTGTCAATTGTTAGTTTTAGAGAGAAATAATATTTTTTTACGTCGTATTTTCAATATAACTATAAGTTTATTATTTATCTATTCCTATTTGCTGTGTGGTGAGCGAATAAGAATAAAATTCATCATCCACTATCTTGCTCGTGAGGGTCGGAAAAGAGGACTAAGGGATATAATAGACATATGTCGAGGTTTTCTTTGGCATGTTCTAAAGGGCGCTACACACCTTGAAGTGCAACTGTACAGTCGAACTGTATAGATAAATCGTAGTTGTTTAGTAGTTCTGTTTGTCCTACACACCTAACGATTTATCTGTACATACACATAAATTTCACAGTTAAAACTGCAAGGTGTGTAGCGCCCTTAAGCCAGAAAATGAAAACTTGTCTGATCAGCATGGTATATTCAATTAATTGCCCTTCTATTGTGGAAAAGGTTTGAGTCCAGCAATGGAACGAATATGAGCTGGAATGATATGGTGTTTGATTTCCTGAAGATGATTATTTCTGTTTATTTATAGTTCAAATATGTCCATAAAACGCCACAGAAGAGCTTAATACTAGGAATGAAAATACTCGAAGTAAAAAAGCATGCTTATTCATTTGACTAGTCTAATATGGTATGGCTCATATCCTTCTCCATCTTTTCTCTTTCGCCTATCATTGTGTAGGCGTCCCGAGCGAAAGCGTGGACATCACCCCATCGTGCTCGCTATAGAGCCGTATTTATTCAATGTCATGCCTAGACCATCTAGTACTACAAATGGTTTCCTTGACGAGTGAGATAGAATGAGTCTCCGTATTTAATGTGTCGTCAGCCTCTCTCTTCCCGTGGATTAAAAAACTGCCTGAGAGTTGTCTAGGAGCATTTATATACTTATATCCTAGAAGCATATCAATAACAGCACTTTTTTTTTAATGTGAAACATTTATAGGTGAGAGTGAACCCGATTGTTCGCGTGGCGTTAACGCCACGCTTGTATATGTACATTTCTGTAACAAAATAATAACCTGTTTTAGAATTTTGTATTACGCCTCTAGTGAGCTCAAAATAAATTATTAACCTAAACACCTACCTATAGTGTACTAATGAAAATAATTATATATAAATAAAAATAAATATTATTATAAATATTAAATAATATTATTATTATATTAAATATTATTATAAATAAAAATAAATAATTATTTAATAAATAAAAATCATCATTTTCTGGCAAGAAAATTGTAATGCCATATTAGTTCCTATCGTAATCTGTTCATTTGTGTATATATACTTGTACAAAATAATTTCGATGTTTCACATCTCCCAGGCGTCCTGAGCGACGGCTCCCTTTTATTTCTTGAGGTGGGCTATTGTCAGCGCACACGCCGTTTATCTCCGTCTGGGGCAACGAAGGGGCGGCACGCGGCCCTATAACCTAAACTATCTTCTGTCCTTCGTCATTGGGCCGCCTATCGGTACCGAGTTCCTTTTCCTCCATGGCCGGCCTTAACAGCATATTGGACGTTAAATTATCCTAAAACCGCATAAAGCATAAATGTTTTTAATTCAAAATTATATGGATGGCAGCCCTAGGCAAGTATCACCCACCGGTTAACTACCTACTCTGCTCCGTGCGGTAGGTAATGCGGCGGCCGCCCGTAGGTATGTACTTACGTAGCGGTCGTGCGGTCACCTCGGTTTGCGACTTGTCGCGCGCTCTCATAAATCGATTGGCGTTCAATAGTGATTGAGTTTATGTAGTAGATTATCGATATCGATAATTTCTTTACGCGTAATATTTTTACTGTCTTTATTTAGATTATTATGTTCAGCCTTTTATGATTTACTATAACTACGACTATGCTTTCATACGTTATCCGTCTATTGTTGATATATATCTCAATGTTGAATGCGGGATGAAGAACATCTATCTTACTGTGGCTAAATTAATTAGTTAAGCGTATCGAGATTTCCAGCCTTTCAGTGATATTAACCTCATGTCGGCTCATAAACGCTCACAAACCCAGCAGTGGGACCACTGCTGTGTTTGAGCCTCCTTCACAGTAGGAGGGACCTACTGTAGTAGGTCAATTTCCGCGCTGGTCAGACAGGTTGGTATAGGGTTTTATTTAAAATTTTCTTTCTCTTCTTATTAGATGTTGAATAAGTACATATTCATCATCATCATCATCTTGCTCTTATCCCAATTACTTGGGGTCGACGCAATATGTCATCTGTTTTGACATATTGCAAAAAGTTTCGGCAATGACTTTTATGACCGGCCGCCTGCCTGACGTCAACCCTCCTTGGGAATGTAATCGTTGACCCAAATGGTACCAGATGGAGTTGGTCCGGGTCAATCTAGTGCTCTTAGTCGTCTTTTACGACACCCACGAGCAAAGCAAGGGTTGGTAGTATTCGGAGCCGCTACCACACAGCTGAATAAGTACATATTATATCCCTTAATCGTCTTTTACGAGAGCCACGGGTAAGACAGGGAGTAGTGAAGTGTATTCTCACTCCATCACCACACGGAAAGACGTTAACCTAATTTATACTTGTTTATTCCTGAGTAAAGCAGTGATGATGATTGATCACACATGCTCTAGAGATAACGTGTACAGCAAACAAGTTAAGAGAGGTTTAGGACGTCAGTAGTAGGAAGCTCCACTATCTATAACGAGTAGAAGATAGCCGTCTCCTTCGTATATCTCTTCATCGACCATGGTGAACCACCACATATTTGATGTTAATTGAGGTTCTGGGCTATTAGACCACGGTCCATAATGATCCAAATGGCTATCATTATTTTGTATAATCGCCAAGTTGCCTTCCTATAGGTCATATATTTTACGTATCTATCTTTCTTAGCCTTCAGGATATTCTCATGACGGAGCATTTCCCATGTGATATAGACTACCATTGGTGGTTCTTTAGTCGATCTATCATAGCATCATTTAAAATGCTAGTTTCATGTATTTTTCAATGCACCTTTGACCAGGTTGTCGGTCCACTTAGTCCTACGATGACGGGTGTCGTCCGATATGTGGTCGCCACTCGAGAACCTTTCTTCCCCAGCGGTTGTCGGTTCGTCGAGCGATTTGGCTTGCCCATTGCCACTTCAGTGTGCTAATTCTACATGCTATGTCCATTACACCCGTTCTTCTGCGCATTTCCGTATTTAGGCTTCTATCTCACAGTGAAATCCTGAACATGGCCCGCTCCATAGCATTCTGAGCGACTTTGAGCTTGGTTATGAGATGTACATTTAGGGACCACTGTGTGTTACCAGAGATGACCACTAAGTTATCACTGGTAACACACACACTGGTCGTAGACCTGTATTTTCAGACACTGGGGTAAGTTGGACGAGAAGATCCTCTTAAGTTTTCCAAACGCTGCCCAACCGAGCTGGATTCGTCCGTCGATCTCTTTCTTGAATTAGTACCTACCTATCTGGATTGTTTGTACAAGGTAAAGCAAATGATCGACAACTTCGAGAATCACATTGCCAACTAGAACCGGTACAAAAATAACATGGACATTTGATATTACTTGCGTCTTATCTATGTTCATTCGTAAACCCACTAGTTGCGATTACCTACGATGTATAAATAACTTAAAAACGTAGATGAACTAAAAATAAATAAAGTTATTATGACTATATTTCTCTCGGGTATCGTGAATGTCGATTAAGAGATGTAAGCATGTAATATTATTATATGAGAAAGAAAAGTATTAAAAATCAAACTACGAATCCACTGTGGAGCTGGTACGGGTTCAGCAGTGGAATATCTATAGGTTCTCTATCTAAGAAGGATTAGAATTGACAGATTACAATAGTTGAGAGAACTTGTAAATAAAGCTATTTTACGGATTTTATCGTGTTTGTATCTGATTTTTGATTGGTCACGGGCGGACCATGAACGCTGCAAAGTGAACACTAACTAGATTATTGACATGCTTACTACTCTTTAAATAATTTATTAGCAGTTCTATTTTTATTATTACTACAGAATAATAAAATTTTGTATTAGTAGCTATATTATTTTAGTATTTACATAAAAAATGAAATCTACACTAATATTATAAAGAGGAAAGATTTGTATTTTTGTATGTAACGAATAAACTCAAAAAGTACTGGACCGATTTAAAAAATTCTTTCACCATTGGTAAGCTATAATATCAGGGAGTAACATAGGCTATATTTGATCCCGGTATTCCCACCGGAACGGGAACTACGCGCGTAAGGCGACTGAATCCGAAGCGAAGCGAGGCCGGATTGCTAGTATTTTATAAATACGTATTCAATTAATATTCTTTATCCATTAAATTCCTTAATTTTTATATGGCAAAATCTTATCTTTACTGGAGGTCACTACCTCTGAGTCACTACTCAGCTGTGCCCCTAGTATAGGGGAGGTATATCCTTTCAGATGGGTTATTAAGGGCAATAAAAAACCTAACAGAAAGTTTGACTTTCTAAGAAACATATTATAATTAAATTTTGATAACTATACATAATGTGCGATACATTAGACTTATATCTTACGGTGCTTCTAGCCTTTGTTTCAAATAGCTACATTTGCATTTTCCAGGTATTTCATGAGAAGTCTTAACAGTGCTCACGGCAGATTTAAGACTTTGAAGTTATAACATTTCAAGTAATGTAATTAATATGAGCATTAGCATTGAGTAAGCGTTTTTTCAATCAAACTAATTGATGTATGTATTTAATTAATTTAGCATACTTAATGTTGTAATATTCACATATTTGTTTTACTAGTGTATCTCTACTCGTGAGAACCTGTAATTGGCTTTATGTTACTAGAACTTAGTTACTAAGATGTTTTTGATAGCTGTTGGTTTTCCTATAAATAAATAAATAAATAAATAAATAAATAAATTATTATATGTACGTGTTATTATAGGAGAAATTTTTTTATATTAGTGTAAAGGAAATCTCTAGATTGTAAAAGCAAAGAGTTAATTGCATTATCCGAAATACAATAATAACGAACGAATAATAACGAATATGAACATAATGTTAAGTGTCCGTGAAAGAAAATTCCATAAGAACTATACATTTCACTGTCTACTACAGTAAAGTATAAAATCATGTATTTATATGTAAATACATAGTATGCGTTTTACTTGACTGCACTGACATTCAATCTATCAGTCATGGCTTTATTACTGCACAATTATTTGTGACTTTGTCTTCCTCACTTTTATTAAATTCTCAAATTTTAGTTAATTGTAGTGTTTCATAGCTACAGATATTTTAGTCATTTCAACCATGAGACACATACCATCTAAACTCCATAAACTGATTTTTTTTATTGCCAACGGTGGCAAACGAGCAAGCAGCACACCTGATGGTAAGTGACGCTGCTGCACATGGACCTTTGCAATACCAGGGGCACAGCCAGGGAAGGAAATACTCTTCTTAAACCTCGTTTAAAGAAGGACATGTCATAGCGCTCGGGAAACACAGCAGCAGGTAGTTCATTCCAGAGCTTGCTCGTACGTGGGAGAAATGATCGTTGGAAACGTACAGTTGAAGACCATAACGTTTCCAGGTGAAATGGATGAACCCTGCTACGATGTCGAGTGGTACGTTGGTAGAATGGTGACGGTGGTACCAAGTCAAACAGTTCCTCGGAGCACTCCCCGTGAAAGAGTCGGTAGAGTATACAGAGTTACCCAAAGTCTCTCCGCTGCTCCAGCGACTCCAATCTGTCCGTAAGATTGGGATCCCCGACGGTTCGAACAGCCCGTCTTTGCAGGGAGTCAAGTAGGTCTAGCTGATATTTGGGCGCACCTGCCCTGCCCAGAGATGCGAGCAGTACTCCACATGAGGACGAACTTGTGCTTTGTATAGCACAAGACAAACTATAAAATATAAATAACTAACTTCACAAATTGATGTTCTGAGTCTGGATGTAATTTGTACTCGTTAATTATATTTGTAAAATCCTCCTTAATACAAGGATCATTTTCTCAGTGCAGGATGTTGTCTTAAAAAAATGTTGATATCATCATAATGCAGGCCTTGCACTATATTTCTATATTTCTCATTTTATTTCAGACCAAAATGATGCTTATTACAAAATGAGAAATAAATGTGTAGTGTGCATCTATTTATACCTACGCAATATTTCTTTAATGGAATATAGGTACCTACCTAAAATATTTCTTGTAATGTAAACAATTATAATATTAATTAGAAACTAAGAAGCTTGAAAGCTGTCTCGTTATGACTTAAAACCACTGGGTTATTACCCTTTCCTGCCTAGTGGCTAACATAGAATAAAAAACATGACTAAAGGATGTACGCAGATAATATCAGAAACTACGTAAGAGATAACATGTGTACAAAATCGTTATAAAAAAAAAGAAAGACTCCAACGAAATCATATGCCAATTCAACGTAGACCAGTATCACTTTTGCTATGAAGGAAGATTACACCCCGTTTGTAGAGAGAATATGAACTGTAACAAAAATAAACGAAAAGCTATTCTTTGCTGTTTTTAGTTATATCTGCTATATGTTTATGTAGTTGCATTAATAACCTTCATGGATCTATTTAACTTATACAGGCTGTATCAGGTTATGGAGCAACTGTTCGAGTATGTTGTAGTTTAACGGTCATAGATCGTAATTAGAATGTACATTACACAAAAAACAATATAACATAAAAGTTATAGTGATTTCAAAAAAATGTGTCTAAGAGTTAATGTTACATGTTATAAACAGGATATGTGTAGGCATTGTAAGTCATGTACAGACAGAATACATGTAGGCATGTAAAGCTTCGACAGTATAATTTCATTCATTCATACCTAGAATTGCGCAAACGCTTCAATGAGCGTAGGTAACAACGGCGAGCCGTCAACGGTCATCGGCCAATCAGCTGTTTTAAAGCGAAGTTTGTCTTACTTATGCGAACGTAATCATTAATTTATTCAATTTCTAATGAACATTTAACAAAGTATGAATATGTTGCGTATTAATTATCATTGACTTTATACATTTCAATCGGATTTACACGAAAAAGCGATGACAATATTGAAAACTTTACATGTCTCTAATTCCTTAACGAATCGATATTTTTCGTACAAATCTTTTTCATGGGTTCCTACCACTATTGCCTAGCTCCCTTTTGACCAGTTGCCCCATAACCCGATACACCCTGTATAATACACATTTAATTCACCTAATTATCTCCAGAAAATCTAACACAAATTTACTTGTTAAATACTCGAAAAAGTCAAACACATCGACATTGGCAACACGCAAGTGTGAACAAACTCCGAATGAGTGTAATTATTTGACGCGGCCCTAATGTCGGCATTTGTCTTTGCTCATATGTACGTGTTACGACTGAGAAAGCTAAAAGAGCCGCGAACCGAGCTACGAGTTTCACAGCTGGCATAGCAAGTATCCTTCTGGGCGCTAAATAGTAAGAAAAAGCGCTAGATTGTGTAAGTCTGAATAATCGAGAACAATTCGAAAAATTGCATACATAACAAGCTGTTCTCTGTTAACTTTTTTTAAAAGACAATGCCCTGCGTTGAGAAAATAACATCTATTAGAGAGAATTTACAAACATAGTTATCAAACACAAATTACACCCAGAATCAAAGGCACAATTTGTGGATAGCACAAAGTATTATCCTGCATGGGCATCGAACCCAATATACCTTCTTTGAAGACGATAAATTTTTTGACTTCTAAATATCGAGTTCACGTACCTCTGTATATGAACTCGATATTTAAAAGTAAAAAAAAAGAAGAATGGTTTTTTTCAATATTATGTTCTTATTCTTAGATAATTAATTTAGACAGGATCTCCTCTATGAAGTAAATAAAGGTTTTATACTTAAGGTTAGAAGGGTTGCTAATGTTTTTATTCTGAGTTTTTTCTCTTATACTATTTGCTCACAATCATTATCACAATCGTTATCGTTAGGACATCATGGACATGAAGAGGACATATAATATTGAATTATTACTCAAACATCTAAAAATATAAGAAATAAGTTTTTTTAATATTTATTTTAGTTTTTTTTCTTTAGGCTAAAGAATCTATTTCTTTAGGTTTTCAACATTTATTTATTTTGTTCTTACAGATCAACATCATCTGGCCAGGTCACATACGTTTCACTGTTAGGCTCGAGACTTTGCTACAATAGGAGGAAAATTAACCGCTTAAACCACGCGGGTTATGTGGGTTATCATAGCGTTTTATTTCGAGGTGTCATCTTCTTACACAGATGTTATATGCATATTATATCTCTTAGTCGTTTTTTTACGACAGCCACGGGCAAGATAAGGGCTAATAAATTGCATTTTAGTCTGTCACCACAAGGAATATTCTAACAGATAAATAGAGATATTAAATATTCATTAGTTGTATGTTTAGTTGGCAATAAATGCTAGATCTAGCGCTGCAAGCGTTGAGTAATATCAACAAACTTATGCCGGCGCGATATTTAATATTACACTAGTATATTTGCACTTTACTTATTATTAAAAAGAAGTGCTAAGTAATAACACAGTCTGTGTAGCGTACATATATTGTATACTAGCAACCCGCCCTCGCTTCGCTTCGATTATAGTCATTTTACCCGCGTAGTTCCCGTTCCCGTGGGAATACCGAGATAAAATATAGCCTAGTTTACGCCCTGATATTATAGCTTCCCATTGGTGAAAGAATTTTTGAAATCGGTTCAGCCGTTTTGAAGATTACCCGGAACAAACAGACAGATAGACAGACAAAAAATTTTTAATCGCTATTTTAGGCATAGGTGTCGTGCAGATAACCGTGTGAGCTTGAAAAAAGCCCATTATTTTGACATTACAAACAGACACTCCAATTTTATTTATTGGTATAGATACAGAAGGGGCATGAGCTGCGCTTTTAATTCAATTTTAGTGAGGTTTTAGTGAGCCTTTGAGATAATACTACTTTTACAAAGTTACGCATATTTTTCAGTCTACATTCATCCTACCGTCATGCTGCAACGCTCAAAATTATTCGAAACCTTGGGGAAATATACATTAGTATTTTTGTCCTCTGTTACACGGCACCTTAATGGAAAAAAAAATTGTTTGTGCGAAGATGCCATGTGTGCTTTACACTGCTATATTCTTATATCTCCGAAGAGTTTAAACAATTATTACACTCGAAACTGGTACATGGACATTATTTCAAAATCAATTTCAACCACTTTACTAATTAGGTTGGTATGGGTAGGTAGGTACATATGGTAAGCAGATTATGATTCCTATTTTCGCCTTTACAAGACGTTTCCCTCCGATGTTATGTGGAAACACTGATTTAGATCCGAATATAGAAATATATAGACATATATGTTACATACATATACAAGTTTGTTTCGCACGTACATACTTTGACACGTAGATAGCTAACGTTAGATATCGTGTTTACTAGCGTAGGGCTGGCAGAGTGTTAGAAGATAGAATGTGATAAACGTAACCATCTGACTTGGCATAATGTGTATTGGTGATGTTCACTCGCCTAAGTGAACACCACGAGCCTTTAGCAGGTAGATATTCATTCGCACTGGAAATCTCGCGTAACTCCTCTGTCCAACTTTTGAAGGAGTAGCCATAAAGCGTTAAAAAGGCTATCATAAACGAATAACTGGTTAGCATTGCATGATTATTTTTTTTATTTTTGATGTTTGAGCACTAGTTTTACCCACAATAATATCACTAACCTGCTGTGTGGTAGCGGTTTCGAATACTACCAACCCTTGCTTTGCTCGTGGGTGTCGTAAAAGACGACTAAGAGCTCTAGATTGACCCGGACCAACTCCATCTGGTACCATTTGGGTCAACGATTACATTCCCAAGGAGGGTTGACGTCAGGCAGGCGGCCGGTCATAAAAGTCATTGCCGAAACTTTTTGCAATATGTCAAAACAGATGACATATTGCGTCGACCCCAAGTAATTGGGATAAGAGCAAGATGATGATGATGAATATCACTAACCTAATTATACTATTTTAGTAATTTTATCTTTAAATTATAAAATTAATACGTCTTTTTGAATATAATTTAATATAATAAACATCACGTTGTCTTCATGCTTCTTGTTATCTTGTTTATTCAGCGAACGGATACTTGAACTTCTTAAACTATGTCTGCACAATATCCGAGGGGCAAATAGAGCATTAGCTGGATGCATCTCCAATGAAGATGTTGCTAGTGCTGCTTTTAATGAAATAAAATTGGCAAATTCAGTGAGCTTTGCATAAGAAAAGCTCACTGAATTTACTCATGACGGTGTATATTGTAAGAAAATCGATTTGAATGTTAATTTACCATAAATTAAAATAAAATATTAATAAATAATTTAAATTTCTATGGTCGACAGCCCTGAGCTAAGTACATAGTGTGTACGCCTGTAGCTAGGTGTACTGCGCGCTGTGTAGTGCCGCCGACAGAATCACCTGGTCTCGCAATTTTACGACCAGCCCGCCGCTTCCACTGCCTTTCATGTGCATAGTGATGAGGCTATATTTCATACTTATCGATATAGATTTATTTTTCAGATTTTTCGTTAGTTTTTAGCTATAGATGGCTATGGCAACTTTACCTGAATGGTTGGGTGGCTGGAGGGCTCACGACTCTCTTCAGGATAGATTATAGAATGGTACGATGGACAGGCGGTTGGATGATATGATTAATGAATAGTGAATTTGGTGAATGTATGGACTTAAGGTTGCCGAAAGGCGGTTTGTGTAGCGATTGCATGGTAGTGTGCGTAATGCCTTTTTAATGAATTTAATGTATTTCTAATCCATTATTACATATAAATTCAGTTTTTTGCACTTTTCCTCATTATATACTTTAATTGTACCAAATTTCATATGTGTCCATCCGCATAATTTTCGTAAAAAGAGGTACAAAGATTTTGCTTTACGTAAATATATAGATGTTAAATTCTTTTAACAGTTCAAACTTTATAACTAATATTGTAGTGGGTTGTCATGTCAATGATGTCGTTAAGGTCTTTTTGTTGGAATATACGCTATTATATCCGTAAAATTACTTTAATTTATACCTTAGCTCAAATACGTATTACTGCTGGGCACAAACCTCCTCCAGATTAGAAGGGATATTAAAGCGCTATCATTCCACGTGGGATAAATTAGTATAATGTATTAATTCAAGTTTTCTTTAGTTTGTACTGATGTTATCTGCTTACGTTAATTTATTTATGTACCTGAATAAAAAAACTAGACAGAATGGGATCATTTTAATTACTCGTCAATCATTTTTCAATTGCATAAATCGTATTTCCTAATCATACATTTAAAAAAATATATATGAAAGCGGTAAGAGCCTATTCCGTCGTTTGAAATCTTGCTCAAACGACTGTTATAACGCATACTTTAAGTGTGCGAATAATACGTGTAAGTACGTAAGTGATTTAGTAGTTGTAAAAAAGATTACGGATTAGAATTCTAAACTCGAAGAACATTCACTTGAAAAATGTCATGAAAAAAAAGTATTAAACTGTCGATAACAGTCAACAGTCACATCACTATATTTCAAGTGTGCTCGGGCCGTAGTCCCGGGCGCGCCGACGATGGAATTAAATCGCACGCACGACACTTCCGCCCCCCTCCCCGCCGCTACACCACACCCCCGCCCTCGAGCGCTGTTGCTCCCGTTCGCGGTTAGGGCTGGCAGTGGTTTGCTTTATTTGCCTTTAATAATTTATAACATAGTTCGATAGACGAATCTGTTACAATTCAGTCGCAGTCTCGTTAATATTTCAACTTGTGTAGAAAGGTTAATGTTTAATTATTAATTTATATTGACATACTTTTATTTCATTGATGCATTTAATGATTGAACTTATGTATGAATTGCTCTTATCTTTATTCTCTCCGTGTGGTGACCGAATAAGAATACAATTCACCACGTCTATCTTGCCCGTGAATGTCGTAAAAGATGACTACGGGATATAATATGCATATAACATCTATGCAAGAGAAGAAAAACTCGAAATAAAACCCTATACCAACATGTCTGACCAGCATGGTAGGTCAATTTCCTTTCTATTGGCGAGGAAACTCGAGCCCGACTGTGGGACGTGTATGAGCTGAGATGATAAATTGCTCTTTTGTATTCCGTGTGGTTGAGGTTTGGTGATACTTAAGGCATCAACGAAACCCACCACTCGCAAACACCCTCAGATAGGCTTCCGGCTCTCTTGCTCACGAAATGAAGTGCAGGAATAAATATACACATAACATTTACGCAAGAAAAGGCTACTTCTAATCAACCCATCCGACTAGCCTGATTTAGGAGGAAGTTATATCAGCTGAGGTAATAATTATGTGATAATGCTACAGAGCTATGGGTATTGTATGATGTATGGTTATAATTAAGAAGTTAAAAATTGTTTGTACTGTGGGCTTTACTCCTGCGAGATGTATCTGCCTAATATAAAAAAAATACGGGACCGAAAATACCAATGCATATCGCCATTTCATAAGTCATTTTAAGATTTTTTTTTCTTCAGCCCGTGTTGCGTCCGATAGCTTTGTTTGGAAGAGACTTCTTCCAGATAATTGAACCACGTTCACTGTACTAGTTGAAATTATGTATTTCGTCGTCTCAGCTGATCCCACTGCTGGGCCCTAAGGAGAAATAGCCTACTAAACCAAGCTGGTCAGACATATTGGTATAGGGTTTTATTTCGAGTTTTCCTTCTCTGGCACAGATTTTATATGCATATTATATTCCTTAGCAGTCTTTTATGACATCCACGGGTAAGATAGGGAGTGGTGTATTGTATTCTTATTCCGTCACTACACGGATAATTTAGAAGTACCTAAATACATAAATTTAAATATAAATAAAATTATGTATGGCATCGACAACCCTAAACTGAAGTGTATCGCCGCTACGCCTGGGGCACGCCGGGCGGCGCACCGAAGTGACTGATGCTCGAGGCACATGTGCTACACGGGCACGTCACTTAAGTCACGACATCTTATTACCCACTGAGTGCGCTTGGCGACTAAGAATTTAAAACTCCTTAATATTTCTGATAGCCTGGTACTTATTTAACAAATAGGAGTGTAGAGTATCGTGTTTTTTTTTAATATAATTTATTTATTAAACATTATTTACGCCGCGTTGTAGCCATATATCTACGAGTATTGTACTGCCGACAGTGAAGTCCTGGATTCGAATCTTGTGTAGGCCAAAAACATTGTTGATATATTTATTTAGGAATTTGCTCGCTTTTCGAGATTCTGAGAAAATTTTACTTATAGAAGCCGTGTCCAGGTAACAGAATAGACTCGCCTTCTATTATAGGTACTATATGTACCCATCCGCTACTTTCGGTTGGAAGTCTAAAAAATTCTCTAGAGATTACGAGAAAAGTGGGTAGAGGAAACGTAACACGTACTGTCATATTATTTTACCTTCTTAGGGACGCTCATCTGAATATGGACCTTAATAGGTTGATGCCATAATCGCCTTGCTTCGAAAACGGATCGGAGTTACGGGTATACATTTCTAAAACAGTGGTCACCCTTAACACTCACGCAAAAGTAAGGTGATCGCTTAAGATTGAAATGAATCGAATAGAGAATCGAAATAATGACTGTTGATCCTCTGACCTACAATGTAACTCTTCGGTTCAACTGTACTCCTAGTATTACTGAGGGTCTAAGACGAAGAATAAGGCAAGATACGATGGTCAGCCGTGGCGGAAGAGAGGTTATGGGGTTCCCTCCCCTATCCCGGACATGGTGGTTGCCGTTTACTATCAAGTAGTCGGCTTGCTCTTCGTCACCAAAAATAACAGAAAATATATCTGTATCGTAAACTTATCAATGAGCCAGTTTATTATAAAATATTGTCGAAGGAAATTCGCCAACCCTAGTTTGTCCGGGGTCGGCTCTCGTGTGAAACAGCTAAGTGACTGATGCCCCCGGCAACATGTGCTCGGAGTGTCTGTAGTTCATGACATTCTTGTGAAGTTTTTATACGAGTATGTATTCTTCCCAACTATATGTTGCCCTGGTGGCCACGATGGAAGAAGGCAAAATCCATTTCACAGTTGGCAAAATGATCGAGGTGCTGACCTCGTGAGCCGAGTGTTCTGGGTTTTTGACTCGAGCAGGACAGTTCTTTGTCCGATGCACAAATTATGGAGTTTGAGTGTACGACGTACGGCGACGGACGTATCTATGCTCTGATAATTAATCATCATCGTCTCTACTGGGCTTTTTTTTTTGGGGTGGGCTGCGGTCGGCGCACTCCTCCTACCACTCCGTTCGGGGCAACAGAGGGGCGTAAGCACGCACACCCGCAACCCACCCGAACACCACGTCGCCTTCGTCGTTGGGCCGACCACAGAAGCAGGATTACTTGTCATCAGTGGTCGGCCCGACGGAATACCCCCTATTTGGGGTACCCTCTCATCGACTGACGTCCCCCCTCGGGGAGGACGTCGGTCTTTCCACACGCGGTCGGCCTCTCGGCGGGTGATGGACTAACTCCCCGGTCACGTCACCCGCGGCCTCGGCTAGGGCGGCATGACGCGCAGTCTCTACTGGGCTTAAGTCTCATCTATAATGGGAGGAAAATCACTTAATATCTACAAAGCACTTTATATAATGTTGTGAAATATTCGTACGGGTCTTCTAGTTCGTTAAATATGTGTATCATCTCATAAACGTCCCAGTGTTGGGCTAGAGTCTCTTTCACAGTAGAAGGGAAATTACCCTCCATGATAGGAGGGATTGCGACGGGGATGTCGAGAGGTGAGGGTACCCCAAAGGGTATTCCGTCGGGCCGACCACTGACGACAAGTCGCCCTGCTCCGATGGTTAGCCTAACGACGAAGGTGACGTGGGTATGGGTGGGTTATGGGCCCGCGCGCCGTCCTTTCATCACCCCGGACGGACTGGACCGCGTGCGCGCTTACCATAACCCACCCATAAAAAAAAATGATAGGAGGGATATTGACCTACTATACCTAGAAATAAAATCCTATTCCAACATGTCTAACCAGTATGTTAGACATGTTGGTACAGGATTTTATTTCGAGTTTTCTTTCTCTTGCATAGATGTTATATGCATATTATAATAGGCGTGACGACAGTATAAAAGAATCGATGCATTAATGATTTTAGGGGATAATACATATCAAAAAAATTTAATACGCTAGTTTAGATTTATCTAAATAATTGAGATTATTAAGATTTTCAATAAATTAAATCATTAAAATACTGCATTCGGCCATTTTGGCTGAAACACCAATCACAGTGTATTACGTCACGTTAAGGTAAGGCTACTCTGTTTGTTGTTCTCAGTACTACTGATTACGCATTTGGATTGAATTTTTATTTGTTTACGTGTGATTTACCGACTCCACTCGATTATTGCAATGGAACCAAGCTTTGTTAAAGCAAACAGCTCAAATTTGCCCAGGATTGATGTATTGATGTTGGGTGATTTCCTCGCTACAAATAAAGAATTTTGCTCGCCTGAGTTTAGAAACGTAAAAAGTTCTTTGTAAGTAAATTTTTGTTTATCTTTACTACCATGTTTCTCGTAACCTATACTACCGGCACGCTATGATGGCCGTTTTGACGTTTGTCCACTCATGAAGTTTCATATTTATAGTAATTACATTTGAAGGGGCAAATTGCTGTTCTTTATTGTCAATAGTGACGTGCAGTTATACTCATAAAATTTATCGAATCATTATTTTAGAACACAAAATTTATTTATTACATTGATTTTTAAACTACATATATTAGGGTCCCGCGAACATTTATTTTTTATTTTCATAAGATTATAATTATTGGTGTACTTATTTACCACACAACTCGGCATTTGTATTTCGAAAATCAAAATTTAAAAAAAATTAATACGTCGTCACATTGGATCGCTGGCCATACAACTACTATCTTCGGCAAACTCCCGTCAATGCTCTATGCAAAACAAAGCAGTATCGACTTGACATTGCTTCGAAAAGTACAAACTGTGAGTGCACTGTGATTGTGATATAGTTTTAACCTGGCTTTGGATTTCACATATTGATACTGCAGTACTGTTAACCCTTGCTCGTTAATTTGGACTCTGTTTATGCCTTTTGTTGTGGATTTCGTCGATATGGCCGAACGATCGCAGAGAAAGGGAAGATTTTGAAAGAGATGTGAACATAGATAATATTTTAGAAAACGAACTTATAATTAATGTAGGTGGTGATAGCAGTGACGACAGTGAAAACATCAGTACGGACGAATCTGATTAAATATAGCTTTTTGTGGCATCCATTTATTTTGGTCTCTTTTTGTATTAATTTATTTATATATTTATTTTCATTCCAATATTCAGATCGTTCAAATATATTAAGTAAGCATTTATATTTTTGTTTTATTAAACCTTTTTAATCAGGTACTACTTGCAATAAAAACTTGTAGATTTCGTTACCTATATTTTTTTTCTCGAGAATAAATCGACATTTCTCATCACTATTGTAATATGTCAAAACGGCCATCATAGCGTACCGCAACTATAATCTCTAGTACCAACTTAGATATAATCTAACTCGTTTTGAACTGATGTGAGTTTATTTTATTTTCATAGCTTATTTTTACATTAAACTTGTCATTGTTTATTCTTGAGGTTAGCTCCCTCACAGCTCTGCGAGCTTTAACCACTTAACTCTTATTATTTTCTTGTTAGGAACATGTACAAATATTTTTGCACTGAGGTACTCCACACCACTTATAAACTTTGGCATTCATTTTTATCACAAGAATTAATTTAATGTTTTGCTTACTTTCTTCGCTATACATAGACACATGGACGTGTTTACCTTAACGTGACGTAACAGCCGACGCCATGACACCGGCGAGTTGTTTTCGCGCAATATTTAAAAAATATTGGAAACATTGTTTTAAACTTCTTTAAACATAAATTTATTACCGAAATATAGGTTTTTTCGTAAATAGTAAGTGTGTGCCCACATTACGGAAAAGGATTTCAAAATCTTTCGTCACGCCTATTATCCCTTAGTGGTCTTTATGACGCTCACGGGCAAGACACCTGTGGTGAGTTGTATTCTTACTCCTTCACCGGGGATATATGTATACATATATACCAATAAATAAAATTGGATTGTTTGTTTGTAATGTCAAAATAATAGGCTTTTTTCATGCTCACACGGTTATTTGCACGACACCTATGCCTAAAATACAGATTAAAAAATTTTTGTCTGTCTGTCTATCTGTCTGTTTGTTCCGGGTAATCTTCAAAACGGCTGGACCAATTTAAAAAATTCTTTCACCAATGGAAAGCTATAATATCAGGGAGTAAACTAGGCTATATTTTATCCCGGTATTCCCACGGGAACTGGAACTACGCGGGTAAAACGACTAAAACCGAAGCGAAGCGAGGGCTGGTTGCTAGTATATACATATAGTCAATCTATATATACACTCCCCTCCACATGCTTTTGCCATCCCTAAGCAAAATAGTGCAGAGCTAAAAGTTTTATATCTTCTAGAGGATTCATCGCAGCTCAAAAATTCCAACGGGATCTTAATCTACGAACCAAAACCTTCAAAAAATGATATGGTGGATTTTAAAAAATGAAGAATTCATTTTTTAATCAATAATTAAAGACTAAAAAAATTCGAAATTTTCAATGCGCATGAAAGTTCCCATCTTTTTTTCTTGAGGATTTTTTTTTTTACCATTTTTAGTTTTCGAGATATGAGCGATCAAAGAAAACACCATTTTTTTCACTAAAATGACCATAATTTCATTTAAAATACTTATAAAAAATCGTCCGACCGCTCAATTTGAAGGTTTTGGCATTAGCTATCAAATGACGTTGGATATTTTAATGTAAGATAAGTGCTTCTAAAACTGTGGGAACTTTCATGCGCATTGAAAATTTCGAATTTTTTAGTCTTTAATTATTGATTAAAAAATAAATTCTTCATTTTTTGAAATCGACCATAATATTTTTTGAAGGTTTTGGTTCGTAGATTAAGATCCCGTTGGAATTTTTGAGCTGCAATGAATCCTCTAGAAGATATAAAACTTTTAGCTCTGCACTATTTTGCTTAGGGATGGCAAAAGCATGTGGAGGGGAGTGTATATACTTCTATATTGTTCCGTGTAGTGATGAAGAAAGAATACAATTCACCACCCCCTCTTTTTTGCCCGTGGATGTCTTAAAAGACGACTAAGGGATATAATATGCATATTACATCTATGCAAGATAAAGAAACCTCGAAATAAAACCCTGTACCAACCCATCTGACCAGCGTGATATAGTAGGTCGATTGTCCTCCTATTGTGGAGGAGGCTCGAGCCCAGCGGGACGTAAGTGTATGAGCCAAGATGATAGGTTGAAGAGTCTATTACTTGTAGTGTTCAATGTTGTTGGCGTTTAATGCTCTAAATAAATATAAAACGTACAAAAACCAGTGGGGTGTGTATATCTGACGTTTTGCCGCGTTGTTAAACGCAACAGTATCGATACAGGCAGACCGTTGTCATTCATACGTAGGGCTGTCAACATTATTTATAGACAATTTTTTTTTATGTGTGACTTAGTTGTTAGCCTCAGATGGCTGTGACAACGTTACCCGGACTGTTGGGTGAGCGCTGATGGCTCTCAACCCGTTGATAGACAAATTGAAAGTCATTTATTTATCTATTAATCCTTGTTATTCCATTATCTCAAATAATATGCGTCCCAATGCTGGGCTCGTGTCTCTCCCATAGCCAGGTCGGATGGTACGATTTATTTTAAGTTTTCCTTTTTTTGCATAGATGTTATATACATATGATGTCTTTTGGTCGTCTTTCAAGACACACACGGAAAAGATATGGGATGGTGAATTGTTGTCATTGTTACCTCATGAAACCCCCTTATTTACTAATTATCAATTTTACATTATATATTAAAATTCAATATACTACCACCGGATCGAAACTCGATTACCACTGAGAATATCCGACGAGAAACTCAGCGGGTTTGTGTTATTTTTTTAATGACTAAATTTAAATAGAATTTGTATCATCATTTCAGCTTATATACGTCTCACTACTGGGCTCGTGCCTCCTCCTAATGGGAGGGAATTTGACCTACCATATCATGCTACCAAGACATGTTGGTATAGGGTTTCATTTCGAGTTTTCCTTCTCTTGCACAGATGTTATGTGCATATTACATCCCATAGTCGTCGTTTACGACATCCACTGGCAAGATAGAGAGTGGTGAATTGAAAAAAAAAGAAGTACAACTGTAGAAAAAATAACTTAACTATTTCTTCAATTAATAAAAATAGCATTTAGTCGTTATTGTGAAAATATTAAAAAAAAACACTTTCAAAATTCTACTATAATCACATAGAAAAATAAATACTAAAGAGGCGTATAGCGAATAAGTATACACATTTTATATCTCGACGCCATCATCAAAATCCCTGTTGAAAGCTTTAAAAACATGGCAACCCTATACGTGCGCTACGCTTGCTCCCCCGACCTCTTCCCTAGTACTGCTCCCCTGGTAGTTTTTATGTTCTTTTATTACGTCACGTTCTCGTTTGCGCCCGTTTACCAGTTTCTTGTCTTCGTTAATTGCGGCTGTCTTCGTAGTTAAGTATTTTTCCTGTAGCTGGAGTGAAAATAACATATTATTACGATTCTCTTTTATATGTGTAGAGGGTTTGTTTTCGTTTTATCTCTTGCAAGACAGGAAATCTTAGTTGGAGACTTATTACAAAAAAATACGTAAATAAAGGTAACTAGAGTAGTAAATAATCGAACATTATTAACTGACATGGTAAGAATTACTTACCATTTTAATTAAATATTTTATAGTGTTACATTCACAAATTTTGTTAGTAGGTATGTATTTTATTTAATATAATACAGAATATAATACATACCTTAGTGTCTGAAAACACAGGTCTACGACCAGTGTGTGTTACTAGTGATGACTTACGGCACGGAAACGTGGTCCCTAAATATATGCCTGATAACGAAACTTAAAGTCGCTCAACGTGCTATGGAGCGAGCCAAGCTCGGGATTTCTCTGCAAGATAGAATCCGAAATACGAAAATATGCAGAAGAACGGGTGTAACTGACATAGCACGAAGAATAAGCACGCTGAAGTGGCAATGGGCAGGCCACATCGCTCGACGAACCGACAACCGCTGGGGCAGAAAAGTTCGAGTGGCGACCACGTATCAGACGACGCAGTGTAGAATGCCCAACTAGGTGGACCAAGGACCTGATGAAAGTTGCTGGGCGTCTTGAATACAGGCGGCACAAGACGGCACTCTGTGGCGTAACATGAGGGAAGCCTACGTCCAGCAATGGATGGCGATCGGCCGAAATGATGATGATGAATACAGAAAAAGTGCCAAAGTTTAGTGAATATTATCATACATATAACAGTGGTTTATGTGTATTTCTGTTAAGTTTCACAAAGGAATATTTAATTTGGTTGTTAGCGCAGTGTACATGAACAAACGACTCAATATTCTTCACAGTTAAATATTTTATAAATTATTAAGAAATATCATATAAGTCCCACTGCCGAGCTCGAGCCTCCTCCACAACAGGTGAGAACTCGACCTTACTATACCATGCTGGCCAGACAGATTGGTATAGGGTTTTATTTCGAGTGTTTATTCTCTTGCATAGATGTTATATGCGTATTATATCCCTTAGTCGTCTTTTACGACATTCACGGGCAAGATGATGGTGAATTGTATTTTTATTCCGTCACTACATGGAAAAAAAAATATAAAACACTTTATTTTATTTAGATAGTTAAGCTACCATCCACTACGATCTTTGCATAGACTTAAGTCTATTTATTAACTAGTTTTAGGACGACTGGAATATTAAAAATAGGTATGTACCGTTTATTTTTTTTAGTTCACCTTTATTTTTATATTTCATTCTATTAACGATAGGCATCATATATCAGCTCTATACGCGCTATAGTTAGGTCTCCTTCATTGTGGGAAGGTGTTTGCTATACCACACTGGTCAGACGTTTTGGCATAAGATTCCATTTCGAATTTTGCTGTTCTAATAGACGTCTTTTACGCGGTGGGTGTCGCCACGGGTGAGACAGGGGGGTGGTGAAATGTATTCTTATTCTGTCACTACACGGAAGAATTAAGATTTAGAGAGGTAGTATTTAAATTTAGGTGTTGAGATTATATTATTAACTAGCAACCCGCCCTCGCTTCGCTTCGGTTTTAGTCGTTTTACCCTTGTAGTTCCCGTTCCTATGGGAATACCGGTATGAAATATAGCCTAGTTTACGCCCTGATATTATAGCTTTCCATTGGTGAAAGATTTTTTGAAATCGGTCCAGCCGTTTTGAAGATTACAACAGACAAACAGACAGACAGACAAAAATTTTTAATCTGTATTTCAGGCATAGGTATCGTGCAAATAACCGTGTGAGCATGAAAAAAGCCTATTATTTTGACATTACAAACAAACACTCCAATTTTATTTATTGGATTGATTATTAGATTGTAATTAATTAGAAATATTGCTTGCGTGTCCATTGTGGAAGGTATCTTTGTATGTCACAACGATTTTCTTTTTAATTTTTTATAAAACTTTTATTATAATATGTTCTACATATTATTTTATCATATTTTTTTCTAGTTTCTTTGCAGTTGGTTAGGTTCGGTTAAAAATAATACAAAATTTAATGCAATATTTAATTAACTGAAATAATATTTATTTTTGTAATTTCGCTAAATCACAGACACGCTCTTGTGAGGTCCCTTTTTGAATTTATTTAAGTGAATGAATGAATGGGGGCATGATTAGGGGTGTTCGCTTAAATCGCTTATCATTCTCAAAATTCGAGAACTAGTGTAAAAATTAATTTCAAGCGTGATTTTTCGCTTTAAAATAAATTTATTAATTTAGATTGTAGCCAAAATATACCATTGAAGTGCCACTTACAGTTTTCATTCTTAATTATTCAATAAAAACCTTTTACTTTAAATTGAAAAAATACTAAACTAAGGCAACATAAAAGTAAAGCAGTAACCGCAATATGTCGGTTATATTTTATGGTTGTGGACTTGCCCTCGGCATGCGGTTACCGTCATGCGGGAGTTGAGGGATTAGGGCGTCGGGGCTTTTATATTCTGAATACAAAAGCTCTTGCCTTTATCTGGGCGCCTAGTAGCAACTTATATTATTATTAGGAGAGAGGTTCAATGTTCCTAAATAAAGTCGTAGATTTAGATACCTGTGCTATTAATATGTGCGCCTAGTATGTCCGGAGGTGTTTATTAGGGTCTATGAAATTACTACTATCATATAAATATTGCTGTACCCCATATATTTACTATGGTAGTTTAAATACGTCTATGCTGTTTTTTAAGTGACAGTTAACTTAGATAAGTCCTAGTTGACTGCCCTTTTTCCTTTTTTTAAGTATAAATTACACCAAACCATTAGGTAGTAAGTAATATAATTATCGATAACTATATGCATGAATTTCCCCGTGTGGTGACGGGAAAAGAAGAGAACTGTCGTGATGACTTACTTGCCCGTAAAAATCAGCCAAAGATATCTCCAGGAGTATGAGCAGCAATTATCTCCTGGTAAAGATGTCGTTAAGACGTGTCAATTAAGGCACCATTCCTTATATTCTGCTGGGGAAACGACAAACAGGGGATAGCGAAGGGTTAAAATGATGACGATAATATGATCATGAATAAGTAGTTATTGCAGAAAAATTAGAAAACATTCCGTTTTAATTATTATAGAAGGCAAATTTTTATAATATTCCATTTTTAAGAAACTTAAATTTCAAGTAGCCGAGCCCATGTTAGTGTGGGCCGTACCCATTCAACCCTCCACTGCTAATCCGGGTCAGGGCAACACTTGACAGGTAAAAATCGTCCCTCAACAATAGAAGGGTCCACATTCTTTATAAGGGTTACTTATGAGTGCTTTCTGGGTGATTTCGGTGTACGTCGGTCGAGATTTTGAACGTGACTTTATTTTGAATTTTTTATATATAGAAACCTGATATTGTTCGGTATAAGGATTTTGTGTAACAAACTGTAACCCTTATGAATTTATGATGCCCTGGTTTAATCAATCATGAACAACATATTTATGTCTCATCCCATGGCAGGTACGGGACGCCATCCATCTAGGATTGTATTGCCATACAAAAAAAAGTATTACTATTAATGTTAGTGCTATGTTGCTAACGGTTCTTTTTTTGTATTTGGAATCAGTTATTAATGCGAGCTTATTATTGCCAGTGTCGAATTATAATTTTCTTCACCAATGAACACAATTTTCTTTACATATTATCAGTTCATTCACGTTTTTAATTTTTCATATTAGTCATTGTCCGTCACTAAATCAAATCGTCACATTCAACAAAGCATAACACTGTTAATGCTATCTTTTGGAAATTTTTATCGCAAATTAATATATTTATCCGTGTGGTGACGGCGTAAGAATACAATTCACCACCCCCTATCTTACCCGTGGGTGATCGTACGAGACGACTAAGGGATATAAAACGCATATAACATCTATGCGAGAGAAGGAAAACTCGAAATAAAACCCTACACCAACACGTCTGACCAGCGTGGTATAGTAGGTCAATTACCCTTCCATTATGGAGGAGGCCCGAGCCCAACAGTGGGACGTATATGGACTGAGATGATGATGATGATGAATATATTTATAAAGTATTTTTAAACCATATTCACAACACTTGAGCATTTTCGCCGCATCATATTACGTTAAATACCATAAAAAATATTTAATAACATTAGGATATTAAATATAATATGTATAATAAATTAATACCACCACATGACGCTTTCACATTTCTATAAATAGGCTGACTTGTCCGGGGTAGTATTACTAAAGCTGTACCGGGCCGCGAGCCCGCAGCGCTCGCACATAGTCCGGGCAAAGGTGTTAAAGGCGTCTGCTGCTAACAGTTAAACACACAAAAAATGAGGAAGTATCATATTCTCACAGAAAACCGACACCTGAATAGTAACAATTATTACCGCACTTTGCTTAATGAGTGAAAGAATGAATTATATTCTTATTCCGTCACCACATAGAAAGAAAAATATTATTCCACAGTATTCTTCAATAAACCAATGGGTCGATACAATTATCGTATCGGGGGTGGTGAATTGTTTTACTACACATTCACGGAAAACGTTTTATGTATAAAACGGTCGGGCTGACCACTGAAGTCAAGGAACTCTGCACCGGTGGTCGGCCCAACGACGAAGGCAACGTGCTATACGGGTGGGTTACAGGTGTGCGTGCTCACCCTCTGTCGCCCCGGACGGAGTGAAGCGAGGAGTGCGCAAACCGTAACCCACTCTCAAAAAAAATGTATAAATTTTATTAATTGCTCCTTATATGGAAGAAATTTCCGTGTGGTGACGGAGTAAGAATACAATTCACCACCCCCTCTCTTGCACGTGGGTGTCGTAAAAGACGACTAAGGGATATGCAGATAATATTTAAGAGGAAGCCTATTGCAGCCGTTGCTTTTAAACTTCATCTCCGTCCATATTAATGCCACTGTTCTCAGGCCTTCTCTGGAAGAGAAATTGAGGTACTTCATCACGCTGGTAAGACGGGTCAGCAAAAGGTTTTATGTCGAGTTTTCCTTCTCTTGCATAGAGGTTATGCATATCATATCCCTTAGTCATCTTTTAAAACACCCACGAGCAAAAGAGGGGGTGAATTGTATTCTTATTCCCATTATCATCGTAGCCCATATACGTCCCACTGTTGGGCTTGAGCCTCCTCCACAATGGGAGAGGATTTGATCTACTATACCATGCTGGTCAGACATGTTGGTATAGGGTTTCATTTCGAGGTTTCCTTCCCTTACCCAGGTGATATATGCATATCATATCTCTTAGTTTTCTTTTACAACACCCATGAGTTGTATTCATGAGTTGAATTGTATTCTTACTGAAAAATATTTGGTATTTATTTTCTAGAAGTTTTAGTTAGGATGGTCATTTCTCAATATATAGGAAAGTGTTGGAGCGTAAACAAGTTGGTCGAAGCAAGGCAACACTCCACAGCTGCGGGCGGTTGAGAGCTCTTTTAAATCCCTTTGGGAGACCATACGGGTTTTAGCGGTTTGGAGGATAGCGCTGAATTTTGTGAGACAGAATTTTATTTCAGCTTTATTTTTACATAAGTTTCTTGCTTTTAGGATTTTCTAAGTCAAATTGAATAAAAAGATTTACTTTTTAAATTCTAAATCTTTTCTCAGTAAATAAAACCTCAACGTTAATTGAATTAAGTAAAACATGGTAGAAATCCATTATTATTTTAAAATGAAAGGAAGGAAGGAGAGCCACCACTTTCCCAGGATTAATCACTATACCGCATATCACAATGGAATGGAAGGAATACTAGGATTAGGAATAGTAGGAATAATAGGATTTCTACCACGTATTACCTAATTCAATTAACTGACTTGAGGTTTTATTTACTAGGAAAATACACATACATTTAACGTAGGAGAAGGCAAACTCTATGCCATTCCGTCTGACTAGCTTGGTGTGATAAGTCAATATCTCTCCTATTATAGAAGAGGCTAGAGCTGAGAAGTGGAACATATATGAGCCGAGATGATGATGATGATGAATGATGATGACATTATTTGTTTGATTGTAAAAATAATTGTAAATATATACTTTACATTAATTATTTGGTCACTCTATCGCCACAGTTTATCTGGTCTTCGATATAGGCTGGGTTTCTGCCACAGATATAGTGACATTTACATATCTTTAAACGAGCAATTCTTGTATATATATTCAGGATCTCGGAAACGGCTCCAACGATTTTGATGAAACTTGGCATACTAGAGGTTTCGAGGGCAAAAAATCGACCTAGCTAGGTTTTATTTATAGAAAATGTTGTTTTGTCCGTGTTTTTAGCTAATCAATACAATGACATAAAATGTCAATAGAATATGGATTCAAATTTCACCATCAACGTCAAGAGCGGCGATAGCTCAGGTGGGATGCCGTGCCGTATTTTTGTTTCATTTTGGCATTCAAACAGCGTCGGATCGAATCTCGGTGTTATTATTACTCTTTTTGTAATTTTTTTTATATTTTTCATTTTTTATTTTTTATTAATATATACCTATCTAAATAAATTCAACAAAAATATTCCGAGCGAAGCTCGGTCAACCAGATATTCTACATATAGTGTTATCACCACGATGTGTTAACAGGTCACGCGACTATGTCGATCACGTCTGACATGAATTTACTCCTATCAAAATCAGAATTTGATTCTGAAAATTGATTACTCGACGCGCGGACTAGTCTAGACTTAGTCCGCCCGTGACCATGAACGCTGCAAAGTGTTCGAAACGTTGGGCAGTCAAAAATGAAATACAAACGCGATAGAATCCGTAAAGTAGTTTTATTTACTAAGTCTAGACTAGTCCGCCCGTGACCATGAACGCTGCAAAGTGTTCAAAACGACGGGAAATCAAAAATCAAATACAAACGCGATAAAATCCGTAGTTTTATTTCCAATCTGCCTGCAGAAGTTTTTAGTTCAAAAAATATAAAATTATTCCGAAATTTGTACTCCAAAATATACAACGAAATAAATTTTGTACATTCAACGGGCCTATCCCTAGATATGGGTTGCCTATTATGACAATGAACCGCCAAAATGACGCATACATACGTACGTATAGACATTTATATGTATATACAACCAACACGTTAGCATTTCACTAAGGGTGGATATGTAAGGGGACAGGGGGTAAGCCCGTGACAACCCTGTATTATACACATCATGTTGCACGTTTTAAGCGTAAGTTTGACATACACGTGTCATATGACGAACGGTACTTGTATTACTTAGGGTTGTCTCGTGCAAGATTATTATTTATTTATTGGTGACGGACTAAGAATACAATTCACCACTCCCTATCTCGCTCGTGGATGTCGTAAAAGACGACTATGGGATATAATATGTACATAACGCTTGTGCAAGAGAAGGAAAACTCGAAATTAAACCCTATATCAACATGTCTGACCAGCATGGTATAGTAGGTTAAATTCCCTCCCATTGTGGAAGAGGCCCGAGATCAACAGTGGGACGTATGTGGGCTGCGATGATGATGATATTATCATATCTATGCAAGAGAAGGAGAATTCGAAATAAAACCCTATATGAACCTCTCGGACCAGCATGGTATAGTTTAATGTCGAGTTTTCCTTGCTTTCTTTGACTTTACAACATTCATGTGCAAGATAGGGAGTGGAGAATTTTATTCTTATTCCGTAAAATCACATTGTTACATTTAATACTAAAGACTCGCCCTCGCTTCGCTTCGGTTTCAGTCGTCTTACCCGCGTAGTTCCCGTTCCCGTAGGAATACCGGGATAAAATAGCCTATATTACTCAGGGATAATATAGAATTCTAATGGTGTAAGAATTATCGAAATCCATCCAGCAGTTTTTGAGTTTATTCATTACAAACATACATACAAAAATACAAATTTTTCCTCTTTATATTGTATATTACAATAGCTACAAGTTTTTGAATTTATACTTCTTTTGGCGCTATAGGGAAAAATAACGAGGGTAAATCTTTACATTGCGCTCGCACACCGTCACGAAAAACCGACACCCTAAATTTAGCTAATCAACATTTTTTACGATGCGCGCTCATGCTGTCACAAATATCAACTAGAAAATGCGTTATAATAAAACTTTCAATGTATTAAATACATTTTTTTTCTATTGTTAGTGTTATTTTTCTACAAACTTAGGATATCGTGAAGAATAAATTTTTTATAAATATTTTTATCTTGTTATGCCAAAGAAGTCTTCGAATTTCTTATGTGCCTACATAAGTACACACACTATTTTTTATATTATTGTAAGAGAGGTTCGCTCTCAGGCGGTCAGTAAATCATAAAAACATATTCAAAACGTAACTAGTGTTTTTAGGGTTCCGTACCCAAAGGGTAAAAACGGGACCCTATAACTAAGATTTCGCTCTCTGTCCGTCCATCTGTCTGTCACCAGGCTGTATCTCAAGAACCGCAAGAGTTAGACAGTTGAAATTTTTACAAATTATGTATTTCTGTTGCTACTATAACAACAAATACTAAAAATATAATAAAATAAATATTTAAGGGAGGCTCCCATACAACAAATGCGATTTTTACAGAACACTAAGTGCGCGACACCGACTCGCACTTAGCCGGTTTTTTATCATAGAAATAATAATATAAACCACTAGAATTCGCATAAGCGTGTGTTAAATTTGTACATGGTTTGTGATTTAGTATTGCGTTGAATTTTGTAACAATAATAAATACGTTTGCTGACGGAGTAAAAATTTCATCATTCGTCATCATCATCATTTCAACTTATATCATCATCATCATCGCAGCCCACATACGTCCCACTGTTGGGCTCGGGCCTCCTCCACAATGGGAGGGAATTTAATCTACTATACCGTGCTGGTACGACATGTTGCTATAGGGTTTTATTTCGGGTTTTTCTTCTCTTGCACAGATTTTATGTGCATATTATATCCCTCAACCCATATACGTCACATTTTTGGGCACGAGCCTCTATAATGGGAGGCAAATTGATCTACTATACCACACTGGTCAGACGTCTTGGTGTAGGGTTTTATTCGAGTTTTCTCTCTTGCATAGATGTTATGTGCATATTTAATCCCTTAGTCGTCTTTTACGACACCCACGGGAAAGAGAGGGGGTGATGAATTGTATTCTTACTCCGTCACCACAAGGATATCATTATACAGATTAAAGTAATTTCTAATAAACTGGGCAGGAGCTTGCTCCGGGAAACCTCAACACAAGTTGCAATTGCCAAACTACTTGCCAAGCGAGCCAATTACAAGACTATTCGCCCTTCCCGGTGAGGCTAACAGTGGAAGTTGATAGATTGATGGTCCACTTTGGCTTATTAGCGCCCTTCCCTCCATAGTGGTTGAGAGGAGTGACGGCTGTTCTAATAGTTAACTTGTCATTAGGTACCGTTTAGCAGATAATATTTGGTATTTGTGAATTATATTATTACACTTTGGAGCTATTACGACATATGTTCTAATGTTCTAATAAATTTTATATAAAATAGGAACTAAAAAAAATAGACTAAGCCGCTGATTGTCTTGCTAGATCTTCTGAGTAGTAGTCATGTGCCGATCCGGCGAATTTTTCATTAGATTACTTTAAGTTAAAATATTAAAAAGTTGAATTTGATAACTTGGAAGTAATTGGAACGGATTTCAAATAAATTCAGGTTAAAAATCGATTCCCTGTATAATCTTATAGGTTAATTATGTATTAAGAAATACAGTAAATTGTGACTTGAATAAAATCTGTGGTTATCAAAGCCATAACACAAAAATATCCATGGTAACGCCTACATCGTTGTATTCGGAAACCGCGACGCGAAATAGTCATTAACCAAAACGTGGAAACACCCACTTTGTTTCCGGCGACGCCCCAAGCCTGTCTGTACCCTACAGTGGTAGTCCTTGAGCGATTTCACTTAAACTTATCTGTCTTGAGAGCCCTAACTTGAACTAACCGTGACTATAGGCGAGCGATATCTATAAATTCATTTATTCACAGTGATAAAACAAAACGCATCTGTTATGATAAATTGACATGTACGTCTCGGGGTAGTATGCACTTGACTGTTATTTGTTTACTTTTCTTAATTTCATTTCCACCTTAACGCATTGCCATTCCAAAGCTATTATTTACCCTTTTAGCAAAACATTTATACGTCCCATTGCTGGACTGGAGCTTAATTTTTTTTTTAAATTCAGCACCCTGCTCTAATGAAATAATCTTTGTATTTCGGGTGACTTTACAAACATATAATTACCAGACAAATTACATCCAGACTCAGAACAAGAATTCGTGGATCGCACAAAGTGTTCTCCTGCGTGGGAATCTAATCCATAATACTGGCAAAGTAGGTCGATTAGGGATGTGAAAAAATAATCGATTTTTATACTAATCGATTATTAATCGATTATTTTATGTAATAATCGATTCTTAATAATCTATTACCTAAATTATAAAAATCGATTTAAAAGCAATCGATTTTTTATATTAAAATTAATCGAGTATTTGCTTTTTTGTTTAAATTTAAAGTTTTCTACAATATAGAAAATAAATATCACTGTCATATTGCCTAAAAAAACGGTGATCACAATTCTGCCAGGAAAAGTGCTCGATCGAATGTCAATGTTTCATACATTTTAGAAAATAAATATCACTCTCAGATTGCCTAAAAAAAAGGTCGTCATAATCCTGTTGGGAGAAATACTTTAAAAAAGAACTACAAATAGTAAACAAAAATCGATTAATTAAAAATAATTAATCTATTTAATTCGCAAATCAATTTATAAAGAAAGAAAAATCGATTATTTATTAATCGATTTTTCCTCTCCAAGTCACATCTCTAAGGATATCTTAACCACTACCCCATCTGTGCAGTTGGACCTATTGTACTACGCTGTTGGTGTTGGTATGGGATTTTATTTCGAGTTTCCCATTACTTGCTGTTATCTGCATATAATCCCTTAGTCGTCCTTTACGACACCCACAGGCGAGAAATAGGGTGGTCAATAGTATTCTTACTCCGTTACCACATTAAAAATTATCCATTACTCGTGTATAAAGATGTTTTACTTCAAAAATAAAATAAAATTGACTTAAGACGTAGTGTATACTATATATATATACAATTATGTATATCTATATATACATATCTACAATGTAATGGCAAGTCTTGGCTGTCGCAAGGGATCATGTATCAAGTGTCGCGGGAGACGAGGATAGGGATCACTAGGGTTGTCGCGTGTAAAATAAATATATTATATTAGTTTTTTATCATCAGTATCTGACTCAACAGACGTTGTCCTATTCAAATGTAAAAAATAGTAAAAGGAATTTTCTTTGAAATCGATCGCAGCGCCACCTATCGGTTCCAATTACCAATTTATTATTACTAAACCAATTTCATATCCATTGGTACAGTCACAAAAAATTATCTTCATCGGACCAGCCGTTTAGAAGGAATTCAATTACAAATACACGAACAAAAGATTTATATAATGATATCTGATGTCTGCGCGAGCACTACACATTGTATTGCTATCGTTATTACAGACATTTAAAAATGTCTGTAATAACGATTACTTGTTGGACGTGAGACACCTTAGTCCGCCCGTGACCATGAATGCTGCAAAGTGTTCGAAACGTCGGGCAATCATAAATCAAACACAAACGCGATATAATCCGTAAAAGTAGTTTTATTTACAAAGTAGTTTTATTTACAAAGTAGTTTTATTTACAAAGTAGGTTTATTTACAACTATCAATCCGCCCTCGCTTCGCTTCGGTTTCAGTCGTCTTTCCTGCGTAGTTCCCGTGGGAATACTGAGATAAAATATAGCCTAGTTTACTTCCTGATATTGCTTTCCATAGGTGCAAGAATTTTTGAAATCGGTCCAGCCGTTTTGAAGATTACTCGGAATAAACAGACAGACAGACAGACAAAAAAAATATAAAGTGTATTTTAGGCATAGGTGTCGTGCAAATAACCGTGTGAGCATGAAAATAGCCCATTATTTTGACATTACAAACAGACCCTCCTATTTTATTTATTGGTATAGATGAGAAGATTTATATATATAAAGATGATCTTAGTTCATATATGTCCCACTGCTGGGCTCTAGTCTCCTCCGCAATAAAAGGGAAATTGACCTACTTTATCACGTTGGTCAGGCGTGTTGGTACAGGGTCTTATTGCGATTTTTCCTTTTATGAACATTATATGCCTAATATGTACTTTAGCCGATTTTTGCAATACCCATGGGCAAGAAATGGGATGGTGGAATGTCTTCTTACTCTGGCACCATATGGTAAAGATTTAGTTTTGATCTAGTTATATTATCTCGCCAACCCTTACTTGCCCGTAACAGTTTTAATAACAATGAAAGGGGTAGCTAGGTGTTGTTCCGAAAACATGTACATTACCTCCACACTCCAGCTGACTCGGCTAGGGTAGCATCAGCTGCAAATATTCGCGCTTGCGCAGCTCAAGTTGCCGTATCATCGTAGAGGAGTACCTACCGCTCTTGCTTCATCGCCTCCTTCCACGAGATTGCTGCTCTACAGAAGGCGGCTAACCTTCCACGAGATTGCTGCTCTACAGAAGCTAACGCTATCGACCAGCACTTTCACGACAACTGGGAACGTCACATTGGCACCGATGGTTGAAGCAAGTCTACGGCGTTGTTGAGCATAAATCACGACGATGTGTAGGCACTTGGCGAAGAATTTATGGCCTGAGAACACCTGCTCCAATTAGGAAGAGAGGGCTCCGTGCCACTGCTCCATCCACTCTGTCAGCGCTGGCCGGCAAGCCTCCGTAATCAGAATACCGAACTAGGGACACTCCAGCCGTACCATCCAATGGGCAATAACGTCCCGGCGAACGTCCTTGCGCTAGGAGGCCGCCTCAGTTGGTAGCATACCACCGCCCTCTTCGATACATGACCGTTCCGAGTGATATTCTCATGGGGAGACCTATGTCTAACAGTGAAGGTCTACGGGCTGATGGATGGATTAGATTATATAAATTTTTTGAAGTGAAACTTCTTTAGAATCGTTGTGATTTCAAACTCGATGAAACGAAAAAGCGACTCCATAGAGACAAAAAACACGTAAATGTATAGGATTCAACTGGCGAGAGAATGAGATAAAGGATAAAGAAGTTTCACTTCTGACATGCATACTTTGTACGCTCTTTTTTTCTTTTTTTATAAAGTAATAATTTCAAATGCGTAAGCCCTACGGTATTGACGTTTCGTGCAGCCAATGCTTAGGGGCCCGGGCGGGCGCAACTAACGAGCGCACATCCAACACGGGCCGGGCCCCCGACTGATCGCTACTAAATCATATATTGATTGATCATACCTAGTTTGTTGTTTTGTTTAGTGGTTTGTAGCTTGTGGTTTATAACAACAATATATTAAATAGCCTTAGTTTGTAGGGTTAGCGTCAAATATGGTTTTTTTTTATTGCAAACGATGGCAAACAGTATACCTGGTGGTAAATGATGCTGCCTCACATGGAGCTTTACTAGGCCGCTGCCTTCCGTGAAGGAAGTAAAGGCAGTGTGAATGTGTGCAATGAGGTTTGGTGATATTAAAGCCATCATCAAAATCTACCACAGGTAAACACCCTCAGAAAGTTTAGATGCCGCCTGTCTCGCTCACCGAAACGCAGTAACAAATTGCTACTACTCGGACGTCGATTTCCTACGAGTGTGCGGTACTATCCCGGACGGATCGGCCCGTGGCTGTAGACAGACAACTGTTAACAGTGTGATCCTACCAGGATATTATTATTGCAAGAATTGGTCATTTCTTTATTTTTACATTTTACTAGCTGACCCGGCAAACGTTGTTTTGCCATGTAAATAATTTCTAGAGAATTTTTAGTGTAGAAAAAAAATAACTAACTTGTTGGAAGTGTGTAAGGATATGGTATATGAGTGAAAACGGCATGGAGCGCTGTGAACAATGAGGGAATATAAAAATAACAAAACACCAAACATTATTTTTTTAATTTATTATAATTTATTTTAAGTAATAATTATTTATATCATTAATCCATTACATAATATTAATCTCTTTATGCTACAGCGTGAACAATATTTTTTGTTAGCCCGTCTTCAGCTAACACCTACAAACTTGATGGTTTACCCACTCGAGAGCATGCAACGACATAATTGTCCGTGTGAAAAACATGGTGTGTTCAAATCTAATGCACAAACAGACATTGGTTGGCTTTGGGATTTATTAATAGTCATTGTAAATGCCAATCTAATCGGAAATTGAATTGGCACATTTGTGGATATAGAACCTACTTTTGCATTTATAATATTAGTAAGGATAACAACGAGTATAATTGTAAATAAAACTACTTTACGGATTTTATCGCGTTTGTATTTGATTTTTGGTTGCCCGATGTTTCGAACACTTTACAGCGACAATGTAACGGGCGGACCAATTGAGACATTAATGATAAAATCCGTAAGTAGTCTTATTGTAAATAAGACTACTTACGGATAATGAATCTTAGTCGTCTACTACTGCATAATGAATCTTAGTCGTCTTTTACGACATCCACAAGCAAGCTAAGGGTTGGTAGTATTCGCATATAAGTAAAATATAAATGCGATGATATGCGTTAAAAAATAGTTTTATTTCAAAGGAAGTTCTACATGAAATACGTTACCAAGTATGTCAGTATAATAATGTCGACGGCGTCATATCCGCTTATCGGTAGTACAAGACAGACCGGATATTCCCCACTGTCTGCTTCTTCCCCACATCCGGCGCCCGGTCCACCCCCTACAAGTACCAAGATACCATATCGACGAGGAGGTGTACTACTTCGCCTGTACCAAATTGTTTGGAGTTATTTTCCAAGAACTTAGCCTCGTGTTATTTCCAAACGTTGGTTGATTTTTAGTTGCGAAAATTTGTTGGTTATTTTTTGTTTAGCAAACTTTCAGTGTTTTCAATCTATAAAAAACAAGCCAAAATACTTGTTTCTTCGTTTTCTTACTTAGAATATAGAAAATACATAAAAATATTTCTTAGAATAAATATTTCGTTAAAGAAATCAATTTATACATAGCATATTGCAAAATAAGCAAAAAAATTTAAAAAATCTTTCCGTGTGGTGATGGAGTAGTTCACCACTCCTTATCTTTTTTTTTTATTGCAAACGGTGACAAAAGTGCGAACAGTACACCTGATGGTAAGTGTTGCTGCCGCTCATGGCCCTTTGCAAGGCCGCTGCCTACTGTAAAGAAAGTGAAGGGAGTGTGAATGCGTGCAATGAGGTTTGGTGATTCTAAAAACACAATTAAAACCCACCACACGTAAACCCCCTCAGAAAGTTGGACCCGTAGATTTGTAAAAAACCACTAGGGGATATAATATGCGTAAAACCTCTGTGCATGAGAAGGAAAACTCGTAATAAAACCCTACACGGTATTAATAAAAAACATGATGTCTGTAAATTTGGTTTACGGACGATAGTTTAACGTGACAACGTCATAACAAAACATTGATGAAATGACTGCATACTTTTTATGAATAAAATTGAATCAGCGTAACGGGACAATGAGCGTAACGGCAAATGAGCGTAACGGGACACTTTCTTGCATGCAGCCAGCGTTCATCGATTTATTAGACGTCGTAACGTCAAAAATACAAAGAACACATATGTTGCCTCTTTGGTTTGGTAACGGAGTATGAATACAATTCATTATCATCTATCTTGCCCAGGGCTGTCGTAAAAGATTACTACAGCATATAGTAAACACAACATCTGTGTATGAGAAGGAAAACTTGAATTAAAAATTCTATTCTAATCCTATTAAAATGTTGTGGTAATATTCTTGGCGACAATATCTATACAGATATACGAAGGCGTGCCAAACGGTTAAGTGCAGAAATTGTTTATACCGACATTGAAAAATGATATTAGTATTATGAGTTATGTAACTATACTATAGCCAAAAAAGCCATTTAAATATATCATTTTCTTAATACGTTCATATTATATCTTCTTTTTTAAGTGAAACGTTTTTAGGTAAGCTATAATCTAAGTAGTGATTGCAATTCGACATCATTTTCAGTTCGGCCGGATCTGATCGGATTGATTTAATCAGTATGATTTTCGCTTTTCAGTTTATATTGAACTATTTGGTGATAGATTTATGACCGATCGTCTGTCTGACGTCCACCCAATGTTGACTAGACGGTATAAGATAGACTTGAAAACTCTTAGTCGTCTTTTATTACATCCAGGAGGGAAGATTCTTAGCCGTATTCTTAGCCAGGTTTGGGGTATATTGCTATTGTAACGTAACATAACCGGGCAAAAATCGTAATACCAATAGGTACTTTTGTTCTTTTATAGCGTGCCTAGACAAGGTTCACTCAAAATTAAGATAAAATAAGTAAGTTATTAAAAACAGGTAAATCCATCCATCCATTAGCGTATAGAAGTCCACTATTTGGACATAGGACCACTAGGACACGGGACCACACTGTTGGACATAGGACTCTCCATGAGAATGCCACTCGGAACGATCCTGTGCCACTTGCATCCAACCGTTTCCTGCGACTTTTAAAATGTCGTCAGTCTACCTAGTAGGGAGTTGTCTTACGCTGCGTCGTCCGATTCGTGGACACCACTCTCCCACTCGCCCAACTTATCAAAAATATTTCATAGTGGTATAAGCTACATATTTGAATTCTATGCCCATTTTTTATATAACTTTTACGAATGTTACGGCAAATTGCTCCAAAAAACTACTTTTTATTTGGCGAGCAAAAGAGCCGAAACTCCAACTTTCTGAAGGTTGCTTGTGGTGGATTTTGGTGATGCCTTTAGTATCACCGAACTTTACTGCACGCATTCACACTCCCTTCACTTTCTTCACGGTAGACAGTGGTCTAGCAAAGGTTCATAGGCAGCACATCACTTTCTATTAGGTGTGGTGTTTGCTCGTTTGTCACCAAAAACAATTAAAACAAAGTAATGAATGACATATTGTATTATATTCGCGAGGATACAGTATACGGAGTAATAGTGAATAAGACATAGAAAAATTGGTAATTGCAGTTTTCTTTAGAAAACTAGCAACGAAAAGTATCAATACAGTCAATGTCGCGATTCCATACAATGAACAGCATTGCTCGCAATTCACAATCTCCACCTGTTGCTGCTCGTCTGGTGCTCCTGATGTTTATCTCAACTCTAAGTTTTTTATTTTTTTCTTTTTTATTTGAGAAACACACAAAGCATGGCGGACGAAACTTTCGGATTGGTGATATTTTCTTTTTATTATACATATTGCCGCGGTTTTACTTGCGTAGTTCCTATTACCGTGAGAATATGGGAATAATATTTAGTGTGTGTTAGTCGATAATAATATAGCTTTCTATTATAAAATTGATTCATTGGTTTAGGTGTGAAAGCGTAACAAACAAACTCATATTCTGACTGGTCAAAGCTCTGAAGAACAAAATATACCCAAATAGTACACAAACACGACAATATAATTATGTATTAACATTGTTTTACAATCGCCATGGTGTTAACTCCCATTAGAATTTAGGTTAATCCCGGACAAACGTGGGACTAACAATAAGTGGAATTAATCCAGGTTGGTCAGGTACGAGGCGTACGAGCAATTCTCGTGGAATTGAGAGCAAAATAAAAAGGCTCTTAATGTCCACGAGGCGAATAATCTATTATATATATTATATAATATTCGTGGGTTCGAATCTCGCGCAGAACAGTGCTTAATGCGATTCACAAATTGTTGTTCTGAGTCTGGGTATAATTTGTGTCCGTTAATGTTATTTTTGTAAAGTCCCCCACAATACAAGGCTTAATTCCTTAGTACAGGGTGTTTATCTTTAAAAAAATAATGATTAGCGCATTTATTGAGGCAAAAGTATGTTAAATTTTAACTTCAAAGTTATAAATATTGAAAAAAAATTAACGAACTTGCACGAAAACGTACCCGACGCAGATCCATATTTCAAAGAGATATAATAATTATGAATTAGCCTGCAAAAATATGGGGAAAAACTATTTTACGGATTTTATCGCGTTTGTGTTTAATTTAAAGTTAATTTGTTTAATTGCCCGGCGTATTGAACACAAAAGAATCTCTGTAATAACGAAGACTTGTTAGACGTGAGACATCTTAGTCTGCCCCTAACCATGAACGCTGTAAAGTGTTTGAAACGTCGGGCAATCAAAAAATCAAATGTAACGCAATAGAATCCGTAAAATAGTTACTTGACAACTAGCAACCCGCCCTCGCTTCGCTTCGGTTTTAGTCGTTTTACCCGCGTAGTTCCCGTTCCCGTGGGAATACCGGGATAAAATATAGCCTAGGTTACTCCCTGAAATTATAGCTTTCCATTGGTGAAAGAATTTTTGAAATCGGTCCAGCCGTTTTGAAGATTATCCGGAACAAACAGACAGACACAATAATTTTTTAATCTGTATTTTAGGCATAGGTGTCGTGCAAATAATCGTGTGAGCATGAAAAAAAGTGAGCCGTCGCTCAGGACGCCTGACAGATGTGAAACATCGAAACTATTTTGTACGAGTAGAGACACGGTATCGAATATAAAGTATCGATACTGAAATCATGAATAGTATCGAAAGATAAGTAACGTACTGTTTAAAGTATCGAGTACTTTTCTTTCGATACCGATACTTTTGTATTCGATATTTTAGTCAATAAGTACTTTTTGGTAGGTATCGTATCGAATAAATTATCCCATTTTAAAATTGACTTTACGACTCATATTTATGGTAACGTCATTTAGTACAAACGAAATGAACCTTCTAAAACAGCTTGAAATAATTTGCGATTAATAAACCAGAAATAGCGCCATCTATCGAGCAAACGACCAACTCTAAGCTACAATATATTTTATAAAGAACTCTCTAATCCTGTAATGATAATAAGACAAGCTGTTTAAAGTGAGTCAAAATCCAATTCTTAAGGAGTTGGTGACATATAAACAAATAAATACACAGCTGAAACTAATAAAAGCCTATAAAAAATGAAATTCTTTCATCCGTTCACAGACATTCTTTCCGCACGAAGAGTGTGATTTAGGAAACAGAAATGGCGGCATTTATCGAGCTAACGACCAACTCTCAGCTTCAATATATTTAATAAAGAAATTGTTAATCCTATAATGATAATAAGACAAGCTATCTAAATAATTTTAAGTTAAAATTTAAGGAGGACTTCCTTAAATTTTCAACTTTTAAATGAAATTTGACTGTTTAAAGTGAGTCAAAATCCAATTCCTATGAAGTCGGTAATATACAAAGAAATAAATATATATACACTTGAAACTAATAAAAGCCTATAAAAAACGGTTCTCCAGTTTTCGTAGCTGAAAGTAAACTAAATACCATACCTACTGGTATATTTATATTACTAAGTTAGAGAATTTTATATTAATTTATAAAACAAGTATATATGCATAAAAGAATATTAGATTACGACAGGAACTAATACGATAAAACTAAGGCATAAAGTATTAATAAAATATGATTACGATGATACAAAAAATGATGATTTTTATTCAATAAACATTTATTTTCATTAATATCCATTATAAGTAACAATTTACTTTGAGTTCACTAGATGGCGTTGTACAAAATTTTAAATCGCACCATGGTTTCGTTACAAAAATGTAAGTATATGCATCCAAATAATTTTATTTAATATTTAACCTTGGACAGACGACTGACCTTCGGTCCTCACATAGGGCGAGTCCGCGCGCGCGCAGCCCTAGTGCTAGGATGGTTACACAGCTTAGTACACGCAAAGTCTAAGCTATCTCTCCGTAATAAAGTTAGATTATACACCGCTTGTATACGTCCTATCATGACGTATGCAAGTGTAGTGTTTACACAAGCGAAGCCACGCAGGCTACATCGGCTACAGGCATTACAGAATAGGTTCATGCGCCGAGCGACGGGAGCACCGTGGTACATGCGCAATGTGGATCTTCACATAGATCTTGACTTGCCGACCATCAGGCAATACATGAAACAGTGCTCCCGCCGCTACTTCGACTCTGCCGCAACACACCCGAACCCATTAGTGGTAAGGGCGGCTTCTTACATCCCCTCTAAAATGTCCGCGATTAAACAACCGCGACTAATACTCGACGAACCCGACGACACTATTACTCTCGCCCAGACTGAGGCATACACAGCCCGCGCGGCCTTGACAAATAGTAGTAAATATCCACGTTACCGCCCCCGCCGACGGGGAAGGAAGACGTGTCGCGTTAAAATCATAAACGTGGGAGTGCCCACTTTGCCAGCGACCGCCCGAGCCGAGGTCCGTACCCCACAGGGGGTGCCCTCGGGATGGGTCGCTTAACTTTAAGCGGGTTGAGAGCCCTCAGCGCTCACCCACCAGTCCGGGTAAAGTTGTCACAGCCATCTGAGGCTAACAACTAAGTCACACAAAAAAAAAAAAAAAAAAATTTAATATTTAATTAATAGGGGACCGCGAGGCGTGGCGTTAAACGCCACGCGACGATCACGGTCACCCTCGCCTATAGATGTTTCACATCAAAAAGGCTATTATTTTGACATTACAAACAGACATCAATTTTATTTATTGGCATAGATGTGTAATACTCGCATAAACATCAGAAATTATTATGGAGGGCAATTTTGAAATTGGAACGTACCTATTTTTAGTTATAAATAGATTATAACTGGCCAGTATCACACATAAAAACTTTTTTTCTCAATACAATTTCAGAGTTTCATAAAATGTGGACGTAACTGGACGGTACCTTTCACGGTTTAACGCCGTTGTGCGCCTCGCTATATGTGACGCTGTCTAGCGATACTGATTTCTTTACTTAGATCAGCTATACTCTAAGTGTGTTCCGCGGAACCCTAGGGTTCCGTGATACCTCTGTCGGGGTTCCGCAAGAATTTAGAAATAAAAAAATCAAAACACCTCTCTCTGGTCGCTCCGCGGCTGTGCGGACTCCGCGGCCGCGCGGAGACAAAACGCTATGAATGTTATTTATTTATTTATTTGTATTTGTATAAGCTTGTGTTACATTAGCTGGTACAATATCTCATAAGTTTGGTCTCAACAATTTTATACTTGTACAACGCGTTCGCTCTAAGTTTGCCGGTCTGTGGAATGCGCGTACCCTCCCCCACGTGACAACAAAACTTATAATGTGTCATAGTTTTACCCAAATATCTAACGTACACAATTTTTATTGTTACAATTAAATAAAAAATTTCGAACGTCATACACTCATACCTATCGCCAGCGGCAAACTTAAAACGAGCGGGTAGTATACTTGTAAGCGCTCAGTCTCTTTGATAAAAGCCGCCTCTGAATTAGACGCTATAGTTGTCAACTAGCAACTTTCGTCTCTAACTTCAAAGGATAAAGTCGATATTGTTTACAACGCTATTTTTAAATTTCTGTTTTTATTTTTGCTTTTTGTTTATCAAAGGTGCCGACTCGAGTATTTTCGAGAATATTTGAGATCGAGTCTAGGACTAAGTATAAAAGCGGCGATCGCGCGTTGGCGTCGTCAGGGTCTTAGCAAAATGTACGAGCGCGTAATCCACCAAAGACTAAGAATCTTCGCCGAGGAAAACCACCTCATACCACACGAGCAGTTTGGCTTTAGACCCAAACACTCGTGTGTCCATCAAGTCCATCGTATCGTGGAAAGCATCAACGTAAAACTGCAACGCAACCTTTTTACGGGGATACTCTTCTTCGATGTAGCCAAAGCCTTCGACAAGGTATGGCATAATGGCCTTATCTTTAAGTTATTCCAACTAGGAATTCCCCACTACCTCGTAATTATCATACGAGACTTTCTAACAAATCGTAGCTTCCGCTACAGAGTAGAAGGGACACTCTCTTCCCCGCACCCGATCAGAGCTGGCGTACCGCAAGGTTCAGTCCTCTCACCCCTTCTATTCTCGCTATATACTAGCGACATCCCCAAGTCTAAGCTCGTGCAGTCAGCCCTCTACGCTGACGACACAGCTATATTCGTATCCGGGCTTAACCCGGACGCCGTCACTCGTAATCTCCAAACTGCAGCTACTGCCCTTGGCAAATGGTTCCGGAAATGGAGAATAGACATTAACCCAGAAAAGAGTCAGGCGGTCATGTTTCACAGGAGACGTGCCGACCTGCACCCCCCCGATAGCTTCACTCCAGTCCGCATTTTTGACAAGCCCATCCCCTGGGCGTCAAATGCCAAGTACCTAGGCGTCACCCTTGACAATCGTCTCAGCTTCGCTCGACACATAACCACTGTGCGCTCGCGTGCAGCGTTCGTTATGGGTCGTTTACACAACTTACTCAACCCAAAGAGTAAGCTGTCGCTCAAATGCAAAATCCGTCTTTACACTGCCTGCATACGCCCCATCATGTTGTATGCCAGTGTAGTATTCGCTCACGTTAGGCCACACAGGATCCATAGGCTACAAACACTTCAGAATAGGTTCATGCGTAAGGCTACGGGCGCACCGTGGTTCATACGCAATGCCGATCTCCACATCGACTTGCACTTGCCGACCATCAGGCAATATATGAAACAGTGTGCCCGTAGATATTTTGATTCTGCCACAACACACCCCAACCCCTTAGTGGTCGCTGCGACCAACTATATCCCGTCCCGCATCTCGAAGGTCACTCGACCGAGACTTGCTCTCGACGAGCCCGACGACGAGATCACGATAGCTCAGAATACAGCATACACGGCCCGCGAAGCCGCAACAAAGAAAAGACCACGGTTCCGTCCTCGCCGTCGAGGTGCGAAACCGTGCCGCGCAAAAATAAATAAATCTAAAGTGGGACCTCCCACATTGCCCTCAGCAACGCCCCGAGCCGAGGTTCGTACCCCACAGGGGGTGCCCTTGGGCCACGTTGCTTAAATTTTTTGGGTTGAGAGCCCTCAGCGCTCACCACTAGTCCGCGTAAGGGTGTAACAGCCATCTGAGGCTAACACTCCTTGTCAGAACAAAAAAAAAAAAAAAAAAAAAAAAAAAAAAAAAAAAAAAAAAAAAAAAAAAATTGGCGTCGTCAGTTGATGATTAGCGTTCGGAGCGATAAGTTACTTCCTACTTACAAGCTCGCTAGCGAGAAACTAGTGTTCATTGTTTTACTGCCTGCTGTATTCTGTTGTCTCAGTTTTATACATTTCTTCCCTGTAGGTTCTAAATTTAGTCTCTTATACGCAGTAACGATTGTGCATTATTTAAACCCCACTATCCTGACTTGTAACATTATAAATAAAGAAGAATGGAACGTTGGCTTAAAGGTGTTAAACGTGTTCCAACAACATCTTCTAATGACGCTGAATGTTCAAAAGCAATGCGCGCGGAGAATTTAGCAATCACCGATCCAGAAGATGATGCCACGAGTGCCACGACGTCAAGCTCGACGGTTTCAAAGACGAAAAAAAGGAAGTATGATGAATCTTATATCAGTTTCGGATTTGTTGATTCCAACGGCTCACCTCTCTGCATGCTCTGTAGTAAACTGCTTCCTAATAGTTCCATGGCACCTGCCAAATTGCGTCGACATTTAGAAACCGTACACCCCGAGACTAAAGACAAGAATAAAGAATTTTTTGTTCGCAAAAAAGATCAGTTATTAGAAAGTCAAAAAAATATGATGCATGTAACACAAACTACCAACGAAAAGGCCACGGAGGCATCATACTTAGTTAGCTATCGCATTGCACAAGCAGGTGAAGCGCACACTATCGCTGAGAAATTAATAAAACCATGTGTATTAGACATAACAAAATGTATGCTTGATGAAAAATCTGCAAAGCATCTTTCTACTGTTCCGCTATCAAACGATACTGTTTCACGACGAATCCATGATCTGGCAAGCTACGTCAAACAAGAACTAGTTACACGTCTACAAAATACACGATTTGCTTTGCAAATGGACGAGTCGACTGATGTCGCTGGTTTGGCTATCCTGCTGGTTATTGTGAGATATCCATATAAAAGTTCTTTTGAAGAAGACATGCTTATGTGTTCATCGCTGCTTACAAACACTACCGGGGAAGAAATTTTTAATAAAATAAATATATTTTTTGAAGAACATAATCTCAGTTGGAACAATTGCATTGACATTTGTACAGATGGGGCCAAGGCGATGACAGGTAAAACAGCAAGAGCAGTGTCACGAATGAAAAATAAAGCGCCTAATTGTAGTTCCAGTCATTGTATTCTGCATAGACAAGCACTTGCGATGAAGCAAATGCCGTCTAATCTAAAATTAGTTATGGATGAAGCGGTAAAAATAATTAATTTTATCAAATCACGACCACTACAATCCCGATTGTTCTCATTATTGTGTGAAGATTATGGCAGCAAACATAAAACACTGCTGCTCCATACAGAAGTGCGATGGCTGTCTCGGGGAAAAACTTTAACAAGGCTATTTGAACTTAGAGCCGAGTTACAAATGTTTCTTTCAGCAGATACTTCTTTTAATTTGAAGGACCGTTTGTATGATAAAACTTGGTTGTTCCGATTGTCTTTTATGGCGGATATCTTTCAAAAACTTAACGAATTAAATTTATCGTTGCAAGGTAAACAGACAACAGTGTTTCAGGCCTATAATAAAATAACTGCTTTTAAAAGAAAATTAGATTTTTGGATCATTTGCATTGGTAAGAAAGAAATAGAAAGTTTTACGTTACTCAGTGAGTTTGTTAGCGAAAACGACTCAGAAATGTTTGAAGATAATGTGTTTGAAGAATTGGTCCAATATCTCAGTTCGATGCGCGCATCTTTTGAAAAGTATTTTCCCGAAGAACACAATACAAAAATTAAAGTGAACTCCTGGATTCATAATCCTTTTTTACCCAACTTGGAAAAGCCTGAAAACATGTCAAATGAGATATATGAATCTCTTTTAGAAATGTCATCAGACACAAGTATGGAGTCATTGTTCAAAACGACGCCTCTTAATGATTTTTGGTGCAGAATCCAAGATGAATATGCAATGCTTGGCCAAATGGCTCTGGATATTCTTCTCCCGTTCCCAACTACATATTTGTGCGAAACAGGATTCTCTACCTACGCAGCCACGAAAACAAAATATCGCAATAGACTGGACGCCGAAGCTGATATGAGACTCCAACTTTCTTCCATCAAACCTGATATCAAGCAATTGATGAAAAATAAAAAACAGTTTCATACCTCCCACTAGTTAGATTTTTTCTTTTTTAATGTTTTCTATTATTGTCCTTACCAAGTGGTGAAGTAAATAATAATTAGTAACTGATACATTGTACTTTTATTATGCTGATTAATATAGAATACACTTATAAAAATAATTGTTTTATTGTAGGGTTCCATCAAGTATTTTGCTTCCCAAAAGGGTTCCGTCATTTAAAAAGTTTGAGAACCACTGACTTAGATGAACCAAGATAAAATACCTAAGTACTTAGTTAGATTTACTCCATAAATATGAGGTACAAGCATATTGTGTATAGCCTATGTATTATTCTGATACGTAAGCTATATTATTATGAAGTTTCATAAAAATCCGTTCAGTAGTTTTTGCGTGAAAGAGTAACAAACATCCTCACATCCTATCACAAACTTTCGCATTCATAATATTAGTAGGAAGTAGGAAGTATCATCGTCGTGATCATTCATCATTTCGGCGCATATTTGTCCCACTGTTGGGCTCGAGCCTCCTCCACAATAGGAGGGAAATTTACCTACTATATACCCCACTGGTAAGACGTGTTGGCATAGGATTTAATGTCCAGTTTACTTTTACTTGCATAAATATTATATGCATATTATTTCCCTTAGCCGTCTTTTACGACACCCATGGGTAAGAAAGAGGGTGTTGAACGGTATTCCTACTCCGTCATCATACAGAAATAAATACATGAATAATAATTATTAAAATAATAATTTTTCCTTGTGGCGACGGGATAAGAATACAATTGTCGCCACTCTTTGCTTGCCCCTGTAGGTAATAAGAATCGCTTAAGGGTTTAGCAGGAGAGCGGGCTACAGCTCTCTCCTGGGAAATGTATAATATCTTACTGCGATCCCACCTCCCAAGCGTGGTGATTACGGCTTTATCGCCTCAAATAATGTAAAATTGAATAGTAATTCATTCAATTACCTGTTATAAGCTTTCTGGGCATTTGCAGCCTAAATCTAACACCCAACTTTAGTCTAAATGAGACCAAAAGAAAATATATTTTCTTTCTTTCATTTCTTTCGAAAACGCCGAACGCCACGCTAACGCAAAAGAAAAGTATGACATGCAGAATTTACAAATCTGATCCATTAAAATATAATATTGGTAATAATTTATTTGGTCGTGTAGTGACGAAGTAAGAATACTTCACTCACTGATTTACTACCTACTTTCTTGCCCGTGGGTGTTGTAAAAGGCGAATAAGGAATCATAATATGCATACAATATACATATTTTAATTTCTTATGCAAGAGAAGGGAGACTCGAAATAAAACCCTGTACTAACTTATCTGACCAGAGGTAGTAGGTCAATTTCCCCTCCATTGTGAAGGAGGCTCGCCCAACAATGGGATATATATGGGCTATAATGATGATGATGTTGATTAGTTTATTAGTCGGTCACTTTCTTTCACTTATATAAACTGTAATCGATCGAAATGCTTAAATTTTAATTCTTGATAGCGAGTCAGTATAATAAACAAAAACAATTTCTCGTGGCGAATACAAGACGAGCGGCAGACTAATATAAAATCTCGCAATCTGTGTAGAGGTTAATAAATTCTAGCGAGCTTCCGCGGCACAAATTTCATCAAAGTCGTTGTGCATTATAAAGCCGGAGCGGTACACCGGGTACTAGAGTACCAGGGTGGCAGGAGGCGCGAGGCGTTTGCCCGATATTTCGTACAATTTATTTTTATTTTGCGCGGGAATTGTCTCGGCGCGCGAATGGCACGGGCGGGCTCGCTGCTAATTGGCGCGTCTAGCACAATAGTGATGTGATATAATATAATGTTATCGACTCATTGAACTTAAAATGAGAATAGTAGAAAAATAAAGTAGAAGTTATTATTAAGGTTATTGGTAATAATAAACTCATTTGCAAAAAAAACGGGCGGTTTTGATTTTCATTCATATTTAAAAAGATACAATACCAAAAAGGTTTCAATCGTTTGTACACGTTACTGGCCGGTTTTAAAAATGCTGTGGTATTTAAAAAAGTACGTTCTAAATTCAATTTTTCATTTGATGTTCATTTTTACAGAAAACCCCTTTTTATCCTACATTTTTGGCGCGAAGTTCCAGAAGTTAACATCGACTTTCATAACTTTTATTCAATTTTTATCGATTAATTTCATATCCTTGACTGTCAAAGCTTTATTTAATGCTGTTTGGCTGTATCAAAAATGGTAGATAAAGTGGTAAAATCTACCAAAATTATCGCGCTGCTTGAAGAGGGTTGCAGCCAATGTTTCGTGGCTAGGAGGCTAAATGTTAGTCGCTCGACAGTCCAAAGGACCTGGCAGCGATATCAGGAGACTGGTTCCGTCGAGAGAAGGCCTGGTTCTGGAAGAAAACCATGTACCCAACCACGGGATGATCGTTTTCTTGTGAGTCGCGCATTGAGAAATCGCAAATCTTCGTATGTGGATCTTAAGAACAACCTCCAAGAAGTAAGAAATGTGCATATTAGTCTATGGACGGTCAGGAGGAGGCTTCTCGCTGCCAATATACGCAGTCACCGCCCGGCCCGCGGCCCCAAATTACTCCGTGAGCACAGAGTTCACAGGCTTAGGTTCGCTAGAAATTGTGAATCATGGACTCAAGACGATTGGAATAGGGTTTTGTTCTCTGATGAAGCCAGGATATCTCTGTTCGGTGAAGATCGACGTCGGCGAGTGCTAAGAAGACAAGGAGAACGCTTTGCAGAGGCATGTTTCGAAGAAATCACACCTTATGGTGGGGGCTCTGTTATGTTTTGGGCAGGTATAAATTCAATGGATCGTACAGAGTTAGTCTTCATTGAAAACGGCTCACTGACTGGGCATCGATACATAACGGAAGTTCTAATTTCTCATGCACAACCCGCATTGGCCGCTCTAGGTGAAGACTCGATTTTTATGGACGACAATGCTCGCGCCCACCGATCCCGCGATGTTAATGCGTATGTGCATGGTCGGCATTCGTCGTTTGGATTGGCCAGCTCGAAGTCCCGACCTCAATCCCATAGAGCATGTCTGGGACGTTCTGAAACGGCGTGTGAGATCAGTACACCCGGCTCCGCAGACCATCAGAGAGCTGAAGAATGTGATTACTGCGGAGTGGGAACGTATTCCGCAAGCAAGTATCCGGGATATACTCGCTAGCATGCCCAGACGAATTCAAGCTGTGATTTTAGCTAGAGGGGGTCACACTCGATACTAAACATTTATCTGCTTTTACTTTATTAAAGAAAAACAAACAAAAAAACTTTTTTATCTTTACTTCATGAGCATATGCACTACTAGCGAATATACACTACTAGCGAGGTTTAGCATTATTTCCCATAAATTGTATCTAAATTTTATGAAATACTGATGAAAACGATTATTTTCTTATTAATTTAGCAAATTGTGTGGATAAAACTACCTATAATTATCAAACAAAGAAATATTAACATTTGAAATGGTTCATTGCTTAGGTGCCCGTTTTTTTTGCAAATGAGTGTATATAGGTTTTAAAGATTCTTGTAGATGATTCTTGATGTTTACGCGAGTGCCCGACGTTTCGAACACTTTGCAACGTCATAGTCACGGACGGACTAAGATTTCACACGTCCGTTCTTTTAGATGGTTGTGTACGTGCAGAAATAATTATCGTTGTCCAATTATGATTTCGAAAAACAATTTTGAGTATCGAAATAATTTTTGAAGTGAAAATTTCTATAAGTAGCAATGGATGGACAGTAAAATCATGTAAGTCGTCATCGGCATGGTCACATGACGTGTTAATGCAAACACTATATCTGTAGCTGTGTTAATTATGCCTGTGCCGATATATGTCAAAACCAAATACATAATTGTAAAAAGTATTAATATAAAAACTTTATTTTCCTCAATCTAATAATAATAATAATAATAATTTTATTTTCAGACCATGTCCATATAAAAAGCTTAACTATGTCTAGTACTAATTAAAACTAAGTTAAAATAAATAAATCAAAAAATTAAACCTAAACCAGATTGTCACATGTCAATTTCAATATCAATAAGAGTTATTAGAATCAAATTAAAATTATATGAAATTAAATATTAATATGAATGTCAATTTTGTTATGTGTAATTTTGAATGTCAATGTTTTAAGTCAAATATAAATTAAAAATAAATAGAATAGATTATTTTGGATATGTCCAGAATTAATTATAATTGACATGTAGGCCAATCGCATGTCTCATAATGGGACAGTCAAATCGTCCTGCTACGACCTTCAGGATACTGTTGGTGCTGCCCCGGACACGGCTTAACATCGAGGCTGCCCGCTTACGCATGATAGCATGGAAGCCATCCACCCTGGCGTCAGCAAACATGCCAGACGCGCTGCAGCGCCACGGCAGCCCCAACAGCATCCTGAATGCGTTATTGTACTGCACACGGAGGGCGCTGATTGCCTTCCGCGAATAGCAGACCCACAGGCTGCACGTGTAGAAAGATTGGCAGAATGCTTTGAAAAGAGAGATTTTCACCTCAACTGTGCAACGTGCAAATCTGCGTGCCAGCATATTGCTTCTGACAGCCAACGCCCTGCGTTCCCTCTCAATGTCCTCAGCATCTTTGAGATCCTCACATATCCAATGGCCCAAGTACTTAAAGCGAGAAACTCTAGCCAAGGGGACACCGGCCAGCAATAGAGGCGGTACGGTGTTCGTCTTAAAGGCCCTTGACTGAAAGACCAGATACTCACTCTTCTTGACATTATACCTAAGCCCATGTGCCTCGGCATATTTCTCACATATACCGAGGAGCTTCCTGATCGCACTTATCGAGGGTCCAAGCAGCACCATGTCGTCTGCGTAACTGATATTATTTATAAAAGTACCATCAATAGAACATCCGACGCCGGCGCTACTTAGCTCCTCAACAAGCCCATTTATATACAAGTTGAAAATGCGCGGAGAACTTAATCCCCCCTGTCTCACACCGCATTTCAACCTATAAGCATCAGAATGCTGACCTGCCCACCGCACCACATTCGTTTGATTATTATACCAATAATTAAAAATGTTAATGACCTCATCTGGGAGGCTGGTTTCCGATCTCATCTTCCTCCACAGTACGTCGTATGACACCAAATCGAAGGCCCTGGAAAGGTCCAGGAAGCACGCGTATACTGGTGTTTTTCGGTCAGTGTAGTACCGGACAGTGTGCTTGAGGCAAAGTATCGCTGATTCTGTGGATAACCCAGGTCGAAAGCCAAACTGGGCATCGTTCAGCGTTATGTGCTCACTCAATATACGATCAAGCAAACCGTCCAACACCTTCACCACTGTTGTCGCTAATGAAATGGGTCTATAATTGGATGAGTTACATGGATCGCCCGTTTTATTCTTAATTATTGGTACAACAACCGTCTTTACACAATCGTCAGGCAAGTATGAATGTCGTACACAGAATGTGTAAAACACAGCCAACACTCTAGGTAAATGAACACCGGCATTCTGTAGGTGCTCAATACTAATGCTATCATGTCCTGATGATTTACCTCTGGTCATAGTTTGGATTACTGACATGACCTCTTCTGCAGTAAAATGCAGTAAATGACCTGAGGGTACCTGTTGGGTTTTGGAAAGGTACACTGACCCCGTGCCTTTCATGGGTAACGGTTCAACCTGGAACAGGGTTTTAAAAAGGTTGGCAGCCTGTTGAGGGTCAGATGCTTCATCCACACTGAGAGGGGCATGTACTTTAATAAAAAAGAGGATTTCATAAATCTTCTTAATATATTTGTGGTAGGTACTATAGTTTTATTATAGGCGCCACTTTACAAACTTCTCAGTGTTAAATTATTGTCATACATACGGTTGGGGATAAACTTTTAATATAGTAAGAAAGAAATTTAAATGCCGATTAATAGTAGAAATTGAGTTTTAATCTAAATAATTAAAAAATCTAAACATCTAAATAAATAGCGCCATCTTCCGATGAAGCTATGAAATAGTGACGAAATTCATTGAAGGGCGGACTTTTACTTTAGAAAGAATTTTAAAGTTAGATGTTGAGTTTAGCTATTTCTTATTTTAGTATTTTATTCCTATGGTATATTATGAGTAAATTATTGATGATGATTATTTCCCCTTTTTACCGTCAATACCTAGATTTTCGATAAAAATTGAAGCAATACCAATGATGTATTGATGATAATATTTTTTTTTGGTAGTAATTGAAGTTAAATTAAATTGTAGGCTCTTAGGATACCTAAGAGGATATATTTTAACATGTAATGTTGATTTTGACACTTAAGGTTTAAATGTTCGTATGATATTAGAGTAAGAATACAATTCATCACTGCCTTGCTTGCCCGTGGTTATCGTAAAAGATGACTGAGGGATGAATATGAATATATCTTTGCAAGAGAAAGAGAAGTGAAAACATAAAATAAACCTTTTGCCAATTTGTCTAATTATCGTGATATCAGGCCAATTGTTCTTCTATTAAAGAGGAGACTTAGTAATGCCACCTACATGATCAGCAGCAGTTTATTGAGTGTCGTACCCACAGGCAAGAAAGGGGGTGGTGAATTGTATTCTTATTCCATCACGACATGGATAATAAGGTTATAATGACCTCAAAATGATCAAATACAATAAACAAAAAAGTAATAATAATAAATTCATCGACTAACCACAAATTTATTATTGCACATCCCTAGCGTGTACGAATGGCGCGCTTCGCCCATGTAATTGCTGGGGCCATTAGTCCTGCCCCGGGCCACTTTCAGACCGCGTGGATAAGGATCTCTGATGATACCGCTGTTTCGTAGCCACCCATTCTAACGCGCTACTTATTTTTTTTTTCCGAGAATATAAATACGACGCGAGGTTTTTCGGCAAATACAAATGGCGGACATGTCGTTTTTAAAAATAATTCATGCTATAAAAGTTTAAACGACAAGTTTTGTGAACTTATTGGAGATTTTTCTGTAAGTTTTTGAAGACATCGAATAGTATTTAGGTTTCCATTTTTAAATGTTTTGGCGCCATTTCGCTTTTATAGTTAACTAGCAACCCGCCCTCGCTTCGGTTTCAGTCTTTTCTGCGTAGTTCCCGTTCCCGTGGGAATACCGGGATGAAATATAGCCTAGTTTACTTCCTGATATTATAGCTTTCCATTGGTGAAAGAATTTTTGAAATCGGTCCAGCCGTTTTGAAGATTACCCGGAACAAACAGACAGACAGACAAAAAAAAATATAAAGTGTATTTTAGGCATAAATTATAGTGCAAACTAGCAATCCGCCCTCGCTTCGCTTCGGTTATAGGTTATAGTCGTTTTACCCGCGTGGTTCCCGTTCCTGTGAGAATACCAGGATAAAATATAGCCTAGTTTACGCCCTGATATTATAGCTTTCCATTGGTGAAAGAATTTTTGAAATCGGTCGAGCCGTTTTGAAGATTACCCGGAACAAACAGACAGACAGACAGACAGACAAAAATTTTTTAATTGCTATTTTAGGCATAGGTGTCGTACAAATAACCGTGTGAGCATGAAAAAAGCCTATTATTTTGACATTACAAACAGACACTCCAATTTTATTTATTGGTAGGTATAGATGGTTTGGTTATGCTTATTGAACGATCTTGCGGTAGCTATGTGGAGTGAATCAATTTCTGTCCTTCATGGTGGTAGAGGGGAGTAATGGCTGCTCTAGTAATTAAATTCATAATCGGATGCCGATTGTGGGATTTAATGCAGTTATAATATTTTGTGTTCATCTTAACTCACATCCCACTGCTGGGCTCGAGCCTCCCCATAATAAGAGAGTAATTGACCTTACTATACCATGCTGGTCAGACAGGGTTGGTATTTATTACAGGTTGGTTTTGTTTCGAGTTTTTCTACCCTTGTATATATATATGTTATATGCGTATTATATCACCCATAGCGCTCACGGGCTTCACGTTCGGGCTACAACGAAGTCCATTTTTTTTATAAAATCACGGAATGCATTGTGAATTTTACAGGCATATAATTACCAAATCATAAAAGTTACCTATTTGTGGATAGCGCAAACAAATTTCCTGAGTGGGAATCGAATCAGGGACACTCGACATGGGCGGTTGCTACTTAGAAAACTGATCAACCTCATTATTAGAAATATAATATTTGAATTTAGAACTGTGTGACCATAATTTAATTTAGAATCAATATTATATTGTGAATATATTTGAATTTAGAACTACAATATAACATTATTTTAATTTAGAACTTACTAAAAACTTACTAAAAATACGGTCATACCGTATTTTAATATAGAACCAAATTATGAAAGTATTTAAATTTAGAACCAATTATATGGAAATATTTAAATTTAGAATCATTATTTGAAAATATTTAAGTTCAGAATTTCAACATTAACATCTTAATAATATAGAAACACAGTATGACCAATATTTAAAGTAAAAACCACTCTATGACAATATGTATTGGAATTTAGACTTATAATGTGACAATCGTCCGTATGGTGACAGAGTAAAAATTACATTTTACCACTCCCTATTTCGTGGGTCATCATCATCATCATCATCTTGCTCTTATCCCAATTACTTGGGGTCGACGCAATATGTCATCTGTTTTGACATATTGCAAAAAGTTTCGGCTATGACTTTTCTGACCGGCCGCCTGCCCGACGTCAACCCTCCTTGGGAATGTAATCGTTGACCCAAATGGTACTAGATGGAGTTGGTCCGGGTCAATCTAGGGCTCTTAGTCGTCTTTTACGACACCCACAAGCAAAGCAAGGGTTGGTAGTATTCGAAGCCGCTACCACACAGCACAATTTCGTGGGTGTCGTAAAGAATACGGGAATACGAATAAGGGATATAATATGCATTGCAACATCTGTGCAAGAGAAGAAAAAATCGGAATAAAACCAATATGGCTGACCAGTATGGTATTTATTGTAAGTCATTTTCCCTCCCTCCTAATCTAACCTAACAGTGGGACCTATCTGAGTTGAAATGAAAACGAATGTGACAATATTTTAATGTAGAAACACAAAATGAACATATTATTTTCATTGGCCAACACAAATGGCTCCAATGCATTCGCATAATTAAAGTAAAATTTGTAATGCATGTCAGTGTGACGCTTCACAGTAAATCCCGTAATTACTGCGGTCCCGGGATCGGCGTCCGGCTAATTACAGGGGTCCCATGTTCCCGGGAGAGCCTAATTACGGTCGAGCTGCTATCGCGGGCCTAATTTCCCACCGCGACTAATTTATGAAACAAATTACATTCACTGGCCATCTTGTTTGTCCTCAGATTTTGACAATCTTTCGACGAATTTTTGTTCTCTTATTTATACTTATTATTATAACATCGGTTCTCCTTATAACAAGCAAAGAATTATGGTTGTTTTGAGTTCAGTTACGAAGTAAATTACAGAAGATTTAGTCAAACTACTTAGTAAACGTACTTTACAACGCCATCTATTGCGCAATTTTGTAACATTATTTAATACGGCAGCGGGACCTCAGGACTAAGTAACCCTTCTCACTCAAGTTGTAGTGTTAGCCACCTAGCGGTGAATAATAGAACTGTTAGGTTTAGATTCATCTTTTGTATTCTAGATGACACTAGCTTACCATGTGTTATTTTGTTTCAGAATGCTACAAATCAAGAACCAGTTTACAGGAAGGTGGCTATTGTCGAAAACTTTTTTGATATAATTTACACAGTACACGTAGAGCTCGAGGGAAGACCTGGCAAACATGCCGGGCAGAAACGTACCTACCGAACCGTAAGTTGATTTTAATATTTTCAGTGTAATTTATTTATTAAAGGAAATAATTATCCGTTTGTTGACGGAGTACACGATGGTAACCACCATTCACTTACCATAAGTATAGTTGAAATCGATTAACGGGTGCAAACACAAAATATAATATATGAGGGTTTAACTTGATTCGAAATATAACCCCATGGCAACTCCTGTAGCTAGTATGGTGTAATAGGCTAATAATCATAAGAGTGTCATATGAACGAAGCTTGTGCCTAACAGCGAATGAATACCTATAGGCTGAAAACAGAAAAATTAATATAATTTGAAATTATTGCCACCTAGTGATATATTAGCAAACTAGTTAGACATATGATGGTAATACGAATCTAAATGTGAACCAAAAAGTTTTAATGGAGGCAATAGATGGCGTTGATATTTAATATTTTTAAATTCTATTTTTCAATAATTTATTGTTAATATGTATGTATAAGTAGTAAGTAGTAATTTATTACACAATCATGTAACATACTTCATAAACGATTCTCAGGATTAATCTATGTATGATTTATTCATTAGATGACAATTACTGCATACTTATTTATTATGAATTCTTGTTGTTGTGTAGGCAACTAGGTAAGTTTAATACTTAAGATTGCAGAAAACGCAGGCATGTTATAAAAAATAAATATTATTTTCTTGCGTCTATGTATATCTAACGTGACAATTTTTTTTTATCCGGACGCTTGAGAAATGGATAAAAATAAAGACTTATTACATTCTAACAAAATACCAAGACATGTAAAAATGTGTTAAAAATTACATAATTTGAATTACTCAAAATTATGTTGTACTAATTGCAAGTATATTATACTTTCCGTGTTGTGACGGAATAAGAATACAATCCATCATCTGCTTTTTTACTTATGGGTTTTATAAAAGACGACTAAGAGACTAAAAAAATGCTTATAGCATCTATGCAAGAGAAGGAAACTAAATAAAACCCTATACCAACCTGTCTGACCAGCATGATATAGTAGGTTAATTTTCCTTCTATTTGCGAAGGCTCATGCCCAGCCGTGGGCACTATTAGATTTATTGATATCGGTCTTGGTACCTGATAAAAATGGCTTTTATCATCGCAGCCAACATACGTCCCACAGTTAGGCTTTGGCCTCCTCCACAATGAGAGAGAATTTGACCTACTATACCATGCTGGTCAGACATGTTGGTATCGGGTTTCATTTCGAGTTTTGCTTATCTTGCATCGATGTTATGTGCATATTATATCCCTAAGTCGTCTTACGACATCCACGGGCAAGATAGGGAGTGGTGAATTGTATTCTTACTTCGTCACCACACGGGAAATGGCTTTAAATGGCAATAAATGAAATGTATAAAATACGTCCGCAGCTTGGCCACTGCTAAGTAATTCTTGTCTAATAATTAGGTAGAGAGGTAACTATAACAAATGATCGCTTGCAAGAGCGGGACGATTTTATTGCCTGGAGACAACGGGACAGATAGGCTAAAAACGGCAGTCCCGTTTCTCTTGTCTCGTCAAAAACGGAACGTATTTCTCATTTAATATATAATGTATATCTGTGTGCCTACTCTTGTATCTCGATTACAATCCTAAATCCAATCGCAGCTCGAATTTGAGCAAATTTGGTACTCTTAAAAGCGACACTAGCGCACGACTGGATTCAAATTCGGTGGATTTATTTTTAACTAAATGAATTCGATTCTCGTCGATTAAGTCAAGATTATATTTGCTACTCCCGACGTGATTTTGACGTAGTTTAAAATAGTTAATGTTGCAATTTCAAGAAAGCGTCTTTGTGGTGATGAGTTCGGTGACGTTATTAATTTAAAGTAATAAAATATGGCACATTTGGTGAAAATAATAACAGCAAACGCGAAGATTTCATTCTTAATTTTATTTAAGAGTACCAAATATTAGTTTAGTGAGATTGGAATTAAATCGGATTCGAAATTAGAATTGATTTCCAAGGTAAGCCCACTGTTTTTACGGTATTAGACAAATAAATACGGTCATTACAGAATTTTAAAGACTTTGTCTGTAGGGGTGGGGTGTTAATTGTGTAACATTTTCCTTTATTAAAACTTTATTGCCAGAGAAATGTCAAATAACGAAAAAAATTTAAACAGATGACAAATAGATGGCGCTCAAATACATTTGCTTGAATATAAATAGTATTCTTAGTCAAATTCTCAACAACAAGTCTTATTTTAGGGCAATTTTTTGTGATAAACAATTTACCTAGTTTATATTATTAAGACTATTGTTGCTATTCACTCGTCTAGCAAAGAATTAGATAGATAAATAAGGTTTCCTTGTGGTGTCGGAGTATAATATGCATATAACATCTTTGCAAGGGAAGGAAAAAAGAAGAAATAAAACTCTATATCAATCTGTCTGACCAGCTAGTCATAGTAAGGTCAATTGCCCTCCTATTGTAGAGGAGGCTCGAGCCCAATAGTGGGACCTATAAGAGCTTTTTTTCGAGCAAGCAGCACACCTGATGGTAAGTGAAACTGCTGCACATGGACCATTGCAATACCAGGGGCACAGCCAGGCCGCTGCCTTCCGTGAAGGAAATACTCTTCTTAAACCTCGTTTAAAGAGGGACATGTCATAGCGCTCGGGAAACACAGCAGCAGGTAGTTCATTCCAGAGCTTGCACGTACGTGGGAGAAATGATCGCTGAAAACGTACAGTTGAAGACCATAACGTTTCCAGGTGAAATGGATGAACCCTGCTGCGATGTCGAGTGGTACGTTGGTAGAATGGTGACGGTGATACCAAGTCAAACAGTTCCTCGGAGCACTCCCCGTGAAAGAGTCGGTAGAGTACACAGAGTGACCCAAAGTCTCTCCGCTGCTCCAGCGACTCCAATCTGTCCGTAAGATTGGGATCCCCGACGATTCGAACAGCCCGTCTTTGCAGGGAGTCAAGTGGGTCTAGCTGATATTTGGGCGCACCTGCCCAGAGATGTGAGCAGTACTCCACATGAGGACGAACTTGTGCTTTGTATAGCACAAGACGCTGTCTCGGTGTGAAGTACCGCCTGGCTCTGTTCAGGACGCCCAACTTTTTGCTTGCCAATTTGGCTTTGTCCTCCAAATGACTCCCAAACTGGACTTTGCTCGATATTTTGACGCCGAGAATCCCAATACTCTCAGAAATTGGAAGAGTTACTCCTTGGAACTGAGGCGCCATGACAAATGGGTCCTTCTTTGCAGTGAACGCGCAAACTTGTGTCTTTGTGGGGTTGAACTGGACTAGGTTCCGTTCACCCCATTCCGAGGCCCGCCCCAGAGAGCGCTCGACTTCAGACACAAGTTGAACCCTTCTTTCCTGAATACTCCGAGGGATATTCCGTTGCTCAGTGTACCGCTCATCACCCGTACTGTCATCCGCATAGCAACGCATACTCTCGATAGAGAGCATGTCATTGATATGCAGGATAAACAACGTCGGGGAGAGCACCGAGCCTTGTGGTACACCAGCATTAATGGTCATGGTATCGGAGCAGGAGCCATCTACGACGACTTTTATACTCCGACCATCCAAAAAGCTGGCAATCCAATTACAGAGTCCCTCGGGGATTCCGTATGATGGTAGCTTCGATAGAAGTGCCCTGTGCCAGACCCTATCGAACGCCTTTGCGATATCTAGGCTGAACGCCAGCGCCTCACCCTTGCCCTCCAAGGCCTCTGCCCAACGGTGTGTGAGGTACACAAGAAGATCACCAGCCGACCGACCATGACGAAAGCCGTATTGGCGATCACTGATAAGCTGGCGATCCTCAAGGTACTGCAGAAGCTGGCGGTTTATAACCTTCTCCATTATCTTGGAGAGCAAGGATGTTATCGCAATTGGCCTGTAATTCGATGGGTCAGACCGGTCTCCCTTTTTAGGGATCGGGTGGACATGGGCTACCTTCCGCGAAGACGGAACCCTATTAGTAGCGTAGGAAAGTCGGTATAGGCGCGTGAGGATGGGAGTCAATTCAGGGGCGCACGTCTTTAGTACCACTGCAGGGATGCCATCCGGTCCACTCGACTTATGGACGTCTAATGGACGGTAGGTGGTGTGGCAGCTCCGGCATCCAAAGTCGAGTTACAGGCAAAGAATTGACCTAGAAGATCGGCCTTCTCCTTTGCGCTGTGGGCCAGACTACCATCGTGTTTCTGCAGTGGTGGGAGATTGGGCTGGCAGAAGTTGCCTTGTGCAGCCTTGGCGAGCGACCAGAATGCACGACTCCCAGCGGGATAGCTTTGCAATCGCTCGCCAATTCTGGCAACATGTTCCGCCTTGGCTCTGGCAATAGCCTTCTTACTAGATCTAGAAGCGGCGTTAAATTTCCGCTTCACCTCTTTGGCGTTCGGGTCCTGGCATTTTTTGGCCCTATTCCAGGCCCGATATGCGGACTGTTTCTGGCATGCAGCCGTCCTGCAGGTTTTGTTAAACCAGGGTCGGCTGCGGCCACCGACGGGTATTTTGGTGTTGGGGATGAATAATTCCATCCCCGTAATAACCGTTTCGGTAACGCAGTCCGCACAGACGCCAGGGTCCCCAGAGGCGAAGCAAAGCCGCTTCCATGGGTAGGATGCGTAAAACTCGCGCATTCCATCCCAATCTGCTGACTTATATTGCCAGACTCTGCGAGTCCCAGTCGCCTTAGAACGACTAGGCCTTACAACAGGGGCACTGCTACGGACCAAGCAGTGGTCAGAAGACCCAAGAGGCGCTTCAACCACTACCTGATATCCGTGCTGGTGTGTAGTCAGCAGAAGATCCAGTAAAGAAGACTCATGGCTCTCAATATCTGGGATACGGGTGGGCTGTGTCACCAGTTGTGAGAGACCATAGGCCGAGACCATATTGAAGAGATGTCGACCTTGGAGGTCAGTGGTTCGGGACCCCAGCCACTCTTTATGATGAGCGTTGAAGTCTCCAAGAACCACCACCTCCGCTGATGGACACTGCTCCAATATTTCGTCAATCCCCCATTGGACGTTCTCAAATAATTGAATTGACCCCGGATCACTGCCATGGGACCTGTAGAGGCATGCGTAGATGCGGGTAAGCCCTCCATAGTCTACGCGTAGCCACAGGATTGACAAGTCACCATGTTCGAGGGCCCGAAGGCGGCGACAGCAGATATCACCTCGGATGAATACGCACACCCCGGCTTTACGACGGAAGGTATGCTCCAACTCGTAGCCGGGGTAATTTAGGTACGAAATGTCATCCGGAGCACCTATCTGCGTCTCCGTTAAAAAGAGTAAGGCAGGCCGCGCCGTCTCGAGGTGATGGTGGACGGCGTCGAGATTGCTATGTAAACCCCTGATATTGCAAAAATCCACATCAAATGTGGATAAGGGGACCGCCGTAGAAAATCGTCTCTTTTTAATTTTCTTGGCCATGATTTTTAATTTAAGAAGAGGAGGAAGGGAGTGTGAATGTGTATAACGGAGTTTGGTGATACCAAAAAAAAAAGGCAGGGCATAGTGCATGGTCGAGGAGTGAGTGTTGTGAGGAGCTGACACGAAGCACGGAAGGGCCCCCGATGCCCCCCCGTGTGTAGCCGCCGAGGTCCACTCCGGTTTCCCACACCGGCACGACGACTACCCAACGGGATTTTCGCCGGTTGGTGGGACAGCCTCCCAGGGAGGATGATCCTGGGTTCGGGTCCCCTGCTGACCGGCAGGTGGCCGGCGGTGACCATTCCCATCGGGTCTCCCTGTACACCATGCCAGCCCCTCACGCTCAATACCCCGACCAAGACCTCACCACCGCTGGTTTCAGGCCTCACCAAAACCCGCCACACACAAACACACCCAGAAAGTTGGGCTCCCGGCTCTCTCGCTCACCGAACGAAGTGCAGCAGCAAATTGCTACTACTCAAACGTCGATCTTCTGCGAGAATGTGGTACTGCCCCGGACGGACCGGCCCGCGACTGCAGACAAAAGACTGTCTACAGTGTGGTCCTACCACCAATAGTGTGTGATTTGTTGTGTTGAGTGAAGTGATTTGTAAATAAATAAGAATATAAATCACCACCTCTTCCTCTGCCCGTGTATTTCGTAAAAGAGGACTAAGGAATATAATATGCATACAACATCAATGCCAGAGAAGTAAAACTCGAAACAAAACTCTATATCAACACGTCTGACTAGCGTGGTATAGTATGTCAATTTTCCACCCATAGTAAAGGAGGCCCGAGCCCAGCAGTGGGATGTATATGGCCGTGATGACGATGACGAAATAAGGTTTCAAATCTTGTGACCCCTACGTGCTACCTATTACTCTTAGAAAGACATTTCATATTAAAATAAAAAATTAAATTGACTTTATAATTATACAAGCTTATAAACGTCCCAGGCTCGAGCCTCGTCCACAATGGGATAATTTGCCTACTATACCACGCTGGTCAGTCTAATTTCGAGTTTTACTCATTTGCATAGATGTTATCTTCAAATAATCCCTTACTCGTCTTTTACAACACCAATGGACAAGCAGCAAGCAGAAAGGAGGTGTTGAATTGTGTTCTTACTCATCATCATCATCATCATCATCATCATCATCTTGCTCTTATCCCAATTACTTGGGGTCGACGCAATAGGTCATCTATTTTGACATATTGCAAAAAGTTTCGGCAATGACTTTTATGACCGGCCGCCTGCCTGACGTCAACCCTCCTTGGGAATGTAATCGTTGACTCAAATGGTACCAGATGGAGTTGGTCCGGGTCAATCTAGGGCTCTTAGACGTCTTTTACGACACCCACGAGAAAAGCAAGGGTTGGTAGTATTCGAAGCCGCTACCACACAGCACATACAACTTATTTTTTGTCATTTAATTAAAATTAAGTCAATTTTAATTGCTTATTCCAAAGTAGTCCTGTTATTTTCGAGTTGTTACGTCTTTTAATGATTAATTAGAACAGGGATGGCGAACCAATGGCACGTGTGACATTGAAGGCACGCGACCCAATATTTTGAGCAAGCCACCGATCACAAAGTACGACTATACAATATGCATTGAGAAAAAAAAATCAATCTCACGAATATGACGGAGACATTGCAAATTGTATTACTTATAATAAATAGTTTTGAGTTGGTAGTATATTATTTGCTCAATAATTACGAAATTAAAATTATTTGGCGGCACGTGTATGGCTTTATTGAGCATTTCGTTATAAAAAATGGCAAACTGATACATAAAGGTTCGCCCTTTCACCGCCGCTGAATTGGAGGAATACCTAACTTTGCCTTATTTTAAGATGTTTTGAATTTTATGTATATCTTAAAGAGTAACAGTAAATACTAGAATAACCAATTAAAATAATTACAGTTACTAATTATTACCAATAAGTATTAATATTTTGACATAGCAATTTGTAGTGAAATAGTTTTAATTAACTATTATAAGAATTAGAGATAAAGTTTTCACCATTTTTTTAAACGACATTTAATTGTAGGACATAAGGTTATCGAAATATTTCTAATAAATTGTAAGTTGATCCACGTTGAAAATCTATTTTTTATGTTTAAACTATAAATAACAAATAAAAAAGTATAAATAGAACTAAACTACTAACATTACTACGTTCAACTTTGCAAACAAAATAAAAGGAAAATACATTTTCTCTTAATCACGGATGTTTTTGCCAACAGATCACTGAAACGTACGCGTTCTTGCCGCGGGAGGCTGTGACGCGTTTCCTCACCGGATGTGCGGAGTGTGCTCGGCGCCCGCGCAGCGCCTCCCCTCCGCCTTTACCAACGCCATCACCCTCACCCACTAGGCACCCCACTTTTCTCCCCTTCATACCCCACAACGTGCCTGATTACACACGCAATTGGGAATCCGAGATAGATGCCGCACACTCTAACTATTATGAACCGAAATTTGATTACACAGACCTTCAACCTTTAAAGAAAGTTGCAAGTCCAAGGCCTACAGATACTGATGATCAGGAACCAACTTATATAGAGTTGACGTCAAAGAAAACGAATGGCTTTGGAGGAACACCACCACCTTTGAATACGAGCTCTTCAGTTGAACCACCGTTTAGAGAGGAGGAACCTGTCAGAACAGATCCTGAGATTGATAAAGATGATAATAGTCTTATAGACGTTGAGGATGTCCAACCTGATCCTATATTGCCATTACAGAAAGATGAAGAAGAGCTTAAATCTGAAGGTGAAAGTACTAGGGCGTCAGAAAATATAAGCGATGATAAGACTGAAATTAAGAAAAAGTACAATCCGCTTGATGTAGCTAATTTAACGTCAAAAGATCCACCAAAGTCAAGATCTCCACCTAGAAAGAAGTTGCTACCATCAAACTTTGAATATTCGAATTCATTTGGTAGATTGCCTAAGACTTGGAGACCAGATGGGGGAGTTTATTATGATGGGGGAGAGGTGGATTACAGCGTGCCTATAACAACAGCATATTTGAAGCATATGAGAAATATGTCGTACCAGGATCGCATGGATACTGAGAATAAGGTAAGTGTTATATTAATATTTTACATTACGTTTCATCAAACAATACGTTGCATTAAACAATAATTTAGCAGTAATACCTTAGTTGTAAAATCGATCATCGTATTCTATTGTAATAGCTTATACGAGTAACCTAAGAAAACTATGGGGGCCTAACTGTCCTGACTGTGGAATATTTAAAAATTAATTAAGTATCTACTAGCTAGTATCTGGTAATAAATCATCATTTTATTTATTTATTGTTAGAAACATATAACTCATCTATTCTACAAGCTTAGGTTGACTTCCTATTTACATCTATTTACATAAAATTTCAAGTTTGCTATAAAATTCGACAGTCAATATTCAAATGGCAACCGAGTAATAAGATTTGTTTGATTGACCCAGGATACGATCCTGGTACCTCAACATTGTAGTGACATACCTCTTTACGTATGTCGCCAGTATAGAGTCCAACGGTTTTCTTTAAATTTTTCGGAAATTTTACTTGTAATATAAATAATCAAACACTTTCAAATCCTCTTAACCCTTCGCCATCAAACCGCAGCGATCCTACCAAAATTATTTTGTCCAAACAAATTTAAAATAAACATATTGTGTATGATTTCGTGGACCGCTTAACCCTAGATTAAACTTTTGGCAACTGGCAGAAAGCTGTGGCGGGTCTGTTCGACCCCAAGCACGCCTTTGTACCGGTGGCCCTTTGTACCAACCCTTGTTATGATTTTGAAGACTCGCGTTTTGATGTTCACGTAAAAATTATTGGGAATCGTTATAAATGTTGAAGGGTCTCAGTGAAAGGGCATTTTTGACCGCAAATTCTCTGAATTATGTTTAGTGGGTGTTCTTAGTTTTTGTTCTTCAAGGCTAAATTATTTTGCTGTCGAAATCATAAACTACTTTTACTTATTGTTCAGTGGTTTTAATGTCATTTTGGCACGACAAAGATTTATAATTTTATAGAAGAAACGTGTCGTGACATGTTAAGATTACAAAGTGTCATCACTTACATATTTGCCTTCAAGTGGCGTAAGAGAAGAGTCATCAGCATTATCATCACAACTCATATACATTCCAGTGTTGGACTCGAACCTCCTCCATAATGGGAGGGAAATTGACCTACCATAGGTACACTGTCAATTTTTAATAACTAATTTTCTGTGTCGCGTAGATAATTATAAATTTTCTTTAATAACGATGACTTGTTGAACGTGAGACATCTTAGTCCGCCTGTAACCATGAATGCTGTAAAGTGTTCGAAACGTAGGGCAATCGAAAATCAAATACAAAAGCGATAAAATCCGTAATATCCGCTATGTATCGCCTAACTCAACCTTTATATAGAATATATAAAGGTTGAGTTAGGCGCCGAGTCGAAACTACCGAAAACAGAAATATAAAATTTTAACCGTAGGTAAATGACTCCTTAAGAAGGGGTTTTACAAAATTCAATCTCAAATGGAGTGAAACGCAGTAGCATAGTCTGAATTAACAGAGAAAAAAGAAATTAAATTAATCGTAAATACTTTTCAGTAAATTATTTTTATAAACCTAAGAATATAAAATTTACCTTAACAAATGCTTTGAAACACATGTTTCAGCATTTGTTAAGGTCAATTTAAATTAAACTTTGCAGTGATCCTCATATGTGTTTTTTTTTAATTAAGAATAACTACAATTAAATAATAAACAGCAATTTCTTTTGTGATGTAGACCAACTCTTAAATTGTTCCGGTCGATGGCCCTGTACGGCGCACCGGTGTGGGCGGGGTCCTTGACCGTCCGACTTAGGGCTCTTCTGTGGCGACCACAGAGGGTCATGGCGGTCAGGCCATCCGCGGATACCGCACGGTGGCGACAGAGGCAGCGTGCCTATTGGCCGGGACTCCCCCGTGGGACCTGGAGGCGGAGATGCTCGCCAGATTGTATCGGCGGGTGACGGGGGTGCAAGCGGAGGGTGGTGAGATCTCGTTAAGGGACCTCACCGCCTGGCGCGTCGACGCCCGCCGAGACGTCATTGCCCGTTGGGCAGTCCGGCTGGAGAGGCCTCGGTTCGGGGTGCGAACCGTGGAGGCCTTCCGGCTGGTGCTGATGCAGTGGTTGGAAAGGCGGCACGGAGTGCTCTCCTTCCGACTAGTGCAGGTGTTGACGGGGCATGGGAGCTTCGCCAAATACCTGCACAGGGTCGTAAGGAGGGAGAGTACACCGTCCTGCTACCACTGCGATTGCGACGAGGACACGGCGCGCCACACGCTCGAGGCTTGTGCGGCTTGGGCAGTGCAGCGCCGTGAACTCGTCGCAATCATCGGTGCCGACCTGACGCTGCCGGCCATCGCTAGGGCGATGGTTGACAGCGTCGAGAATTGGGACGCGGTCGCAGCTTTCTGCGAGACAGTGATCTCGCAGAAGGAGGCGGCGGATCGTCTGCGCGTGGAGCGCAGCCTCGATGAGGAGATCCGCCGCCGGCGACTGGGGCGGCGTAGGCGCAACTATCTGCGCCTCATGCCGCCCTAGCCGAGGCCGCGGGTGACGTGACCGGGGATTAGTCCGTCACCCGCTGAGAGGCCGACCGCGTGAGGAAAGACCGACGTCCTCCCCGAGGGGGGGACGTCGGTCGATGGGAGGGTACCCCGCGTAGGGGGTATTCCGTCGGGCCGACCACTGACGACAAGTCAGTCAAACCTGCTCCGGTGGTCGGCCCAATGACGAAGGCGAGGTGGTTTTCGGGTGGGTTGCGGGAGTTGCGTGCTTAAGCCCCTCTGTCGCCCCGGACGGAGTGGTGCGGAGGCGCGCCGACCGCAGCCCACCCACAAAAAAAAAAACTCTTAAATTGTTTTTTTCATTAATACCTTTATTTGAACTCTTTTTGAATAAAAATAACCAGAAATAAGTACTAAACAGCGTTTTTTGTGATGAAAATCTTACTAAAAATCTGGCTGATTTTATCAGCGGGTATATTTCTCCTTAAAGGTGTAAAATAGAGGGTGAATCTTACGATCAAATTTTTCATTCTTTAACATAAATAATGAAAATTATATTATTTAACGGGAACGACACATGTTTTTTCAACGCAGACCAAATTGCGGGCCAACGCCAGTATTTTATGTTTATACTTAAAAAAAAACTAAAAAATTACAACTAATAAAGAATAATTAATGTGAAACTATGTATGTTGGTATTATAATAACTTTATAATCGCATTTCCCTTTGAATAATTTCAAAAAACCTCATTTTTATTGAGTCTGAGTCACAATGATTATAACAAAAAAAGACTTCAACTGGACCAAATTGAAATGAGATCACACGGGAAGCTCCAGGTTTCAAATAAAAAAGGAATCGTCAAAATCGGTTCACCCACTCGAAACTTCTGAGGTAACAAACATAGAAAAAATACAGTCGAATTGAGACCCTCTTTTGAGGTCCGTTAAAAAGAAACTCCATTAAAAATTCCATATTTCTAGTTTCAGTAGTTTCGGCGTTGAGTCGGTCAACCAGCTTCTTTATATACCTTTATAAATCTAATTATTAAATTTAAATTTACCTGTAAACATCTAATTTTTTTTTGTTATGTGATTGTATTAGATGTCCTAAAATTTTAGACTAATAAAAATAAGGTGTTAAAAAAATAACAGTAAAATTATACTAATGTACTAGGCTAACATAATTTGAAAGCGTTATATCAGCTCCATTAACATAAAACATTATAATAATGTACTAGGCTATCAGAGTTTTAAGGCGGTATAAGTGTCAGCTCTATTCGTAACCGTTAAATGTTTGCGGTGCCTCGTATGTCCCGATTGATTCAGACGAATGTCCCTTACAAAGGACCACAGGGCGTCACGCCATAATCGGGCGCCGCATCTTTTCTAACTCATTTTTCTCGCTTGGGGCGACCGGGCGAGGGTGGTGGGTGGAAGGTTTCATCAGCCTGAGGGGGCGTCACGGTATTAGACAAGACACAAAAACGATGCCCGACGGAAAAGTGGGCAAGTAAGTTTTCTGATGACGGTTATATTTGCTATATCTACTATGTAATATGGTTTTTAGTTTTACGTTACACGAGCGAAAATCTCGGTATCTAAGTAATTACAATTTGGTTGCTTTATTACGTGTATATATACGAAAAAAACTTTGAAGTTAAGCTTATTGAGATAAGAAAGCTTGTTTTTATAAATAATGTTGATTATTGTAGATAAATTCGTAATTGTGAAACCAAGAAACTGTTTTTGTGGTTAAATAAATAGCAGTTTAGTAACCAAATAATGAAAAAAATAATTAAATTAAAAAATTTATATATTTTTTCACAATTGCTTTAATGTTTTGTGTATTTTAGTATTAATTACTAAAACCATACACAGAGCGTACTATTATTATGATGCGAGTTAACTCACAAAATATCCTACTAACAAAAAGTTTATGTTTGACCTTTTTCGTGTGGAGCCTCCCGAAGGGTCAGTCGGGCCCGTCCATAAGAGGGTATCGTCCCTTCGACCTCCCAAAAGTGCCTTATATCCCCCTCTACCCCCGCATCGCACTGCGACTTGTAAGATTGATTGGGGCTCCTTCAGTCCATTGCCGACCACCCTTGCGGGATATTCGACCCTCCCCCCCTTTTTTCTCGGGTACTTGGCACCGAGATATAGATTAGATGGAACGGTTTTATTTTACAAGGCTTTCTCGGGCGTTAGGGTGTTTTAATACAATTATTCTTTTTTTTCTGGTACATTGAACTTTATTTTTCTCTACCTTATACTTAACATTACACGGTATTAAGTAAACAAATAAAAATTATCTATGTTGTAAATATTTTACGTGCGCTAAGAACATAATGGGTTGAGTTTTTCTGTGGCTATAGTATAAATTGACAAAGATATATCGTCGGTGATATTCTAAAACCGCGGCACTAACAGTGTTTAAAACCGCGTAAGATAGGTGCAGTGAATTTTACAGAAACGAGGAAAAACGTAATATTTACTAAACCACTTGACTTTCTATTGTCTAAACTTTTAAATTGTCAAATTATAATATTCCTCTTTATATTGTAGTAGTTGTGTAAAATATTATTTATTAATGAATTAGAAAATAGACTTTCGCGGATTTATCATCACAAATGAAATCGAAATAAGTTTTTTTATGTCACTTACGCGGAATTGTCGACCGGAATAAAACAAAAGAATACAATCAAAATCTTATTATTATTTATTCAATCTCACTTCTCAGTTTAATTTTTGGCACATAATTATCATTGGTACATTAGGTAATCAACAATATACAGCAAAATAACACCACAAATCCCCATTATGTTAAAAAAAATAGCTCTTTCTAGCTAAGTATGTTAAAAATACCTTTTTGTAGGGTACTTACTAATTAACAGTTAAAACTAAAAATTAATAAATAAAATGTATAAAATATTACGTCTGTGTAGAATAATAATTGCACTTTGAGGTCTGTTAAAAATGAGATCAATAAAACTACTTTTTCTTATATGGCAAATTATCGTAAAATAAGTGACAATCTGCAGGTATCACACTCTTTAATTGCTGTAAGTGCTGATACTTACTGTCTAATATAGGTAGTCTAGATGAATACAGGTAAGGTACATTATTTACTACAGTTGAAATAGATTTCGGTCTCCGAGGAAGAGGGTTGAAATCATCTTTGAAGTGTTTTTTAAACTCTATTGTGCCGTTAGGATTATACTTTAAAACCCTCAGATTCACTACGCAATCATCTCCAGCAGAACGCCCAGGACGGATGGAATCATAAATTTGGTATTCTTTTAGACTGTAGTCTTTAAAAAAGGTGTAATCTGGTTGAAACACTTGGTATGGAGAAGGATGCTTCTTGGCTTCTTTTGTAATTGAGGCATACTGAGATGGAAGAAAAATTTCAACATTTTTCAACTTTCTTTCCAACACTGAGTGTATGGAGTCAACCTCCATTTGAGTGTGACCTTTTTCCAGATACTTTTGTGTAATTGTTGTATTTTTGTCTATTGCTAATCTTAGAAGGGCATTAGAAACTATTGAGTTTCTGTTCTGCGCAGTGCAGCCATCCGTCCAGATGACAACATCCTTGCAATCTTCTTCTAACAACTTGGTCAAATAATCAATGAAAAAAGATGCGTAAGTGGTAGCTCTTAAATCACAGGCGGTTTCGTCGAACCAGTAGCAAGTTACATGACCCGTTGCAATATCGTATAATGTAAAGTTGTGCACAGCTAATTTGGTCTTAAAGTATAAAGCACTAGCTGCTAGCGAAGGGCACAGTTTAACAGCCTGCAAATCGGCAGTCACAGCATGAAGAAGTCCTTTTTGAGCGCTTTCCTTGTCGCTAAGTTTTTCAGCTCGAGCCAATTCTTTTAGTTGTATGTGGTATTGGTAGTCTTCTTCAGAAACGTTGCCTACTTTATATGAACAACAATAATCGCATGCATCTTTCTTGGGTTGAAATAGTGCAATGTTTTGTTCATCTAAGATATCACAAAACAACTTTCTTGATGCTACTGGCTTAGACATTGATGATGCAAATTCTACGTACGTATTATATAGCTGAGATTTTGTATGAAATAAAGGTTCCAGATATTGTTTAGTGGTTGTTTTACGGCAGTAATGAGATGGTAACTTCGGTAATAAAGTCAGGTAATCCTTAACAGACGATTTTTTGCTTGTACTGTAATCTAGAGTAGCGGTAGTATTTTAATTTGTTGTAATTTCTGTATTAGAGCGAGCATCACTTCTTCCTTCGCCTAACCAATAGCGCACAGTTTTCTTAGGATAAATATAAATAATTCAAATAACAAACTATCCTACAAAGTAACTTAACTAATATAATATGAAGTTATTGTGTTCACTTACCTGTTATTGCAGCATTTATAATTAAAATCACATTTTTTTCACGCACGTTTCGTTAAACAAACACACCTTTCATATTATGATGCGCAGATACGCGGTTTGGGCACAACAGACAATCACCTGACGTTACGCGGTTTAAAAAACATTCGATTTCATGGCTTCCTATGGGACAATCGGCCCGACCAAAATTACAGAAGGCAGCCAATCACTACAACGAAGCCAAGCCCGCGAAATCTCGATTTTGCTACTTTTGTAAATACGCGGTTTTAAACACTGTTGGTGCCGCGGTTTCAGAATATCACCGACGATATGTACTTGTGGATGTCTGTAGGGTATTAGGCTTGGTTGGAACATTAGCTGGAATTTTATTATCACTAATTTAATAAGCTATGCATTTGAAAGACGCATCTCAAATTGCACGTCAATACTTAGATGTGAAAGAAAAGTTTAGGGCTAGTATGATTAACAATTCGATCCTAGATAGGAATCTAGGATTGAATTGTGTAGTCATGAGCACTGCCGACAGCAGTTGTTATTTTTGGATATTTAATTTAATGTAAATGTTTGAATATTCAAATGTTATTTCAGTTCAATTCAATCATCTTGAATTAAAATTTGTAAATTAAAACTGTATAATTTATCTGTTTTTGACATCTATTGGCTCAGATATAGTGACATTGACATAGCTACAGATATACTCGACGAGTATTAAATGGATGACGACTTCCATTTACTCCCCATACCTATTTATAGAAGTTTTCACTTCAAAAATTGAGGATTATGTCATCGCATCATCATCATCACAGATCATATACGTCCCACTGCCGAGCTCGAGCCTCCTCCACAAAAGGAGGGAAATTGATCTACTACACCACGCTGGTCAGGCGAGTTAGTATAGTGTTTTATTTCAAGTTGCCCTTCTCTTGCACAATTGTTATATGCATAATATATTCCTTAGTCGTCTTTTACGACATCCACCAGTAAGATAGGTGAATTGTATTCTTATTTCGTCACCACAAGAAAAGTCAAATGTCATCTATCCTACTTCCTACTAATATTATAAACGCGAAAGTTTGTGAGTATGTGAAGATGTGAAGATTCACGCAAAAACTACTGAAAGGATTTTGATGAAACTTCACAATAATATCATCATCAGCTTGCTCTTATCCCAATTACTTGGGGTCGACGCAATATGTCATTTGTTTTGACATATTGCAAAAAGTTTCGGCAATGACTTTTATGACCGGCCGTCTGCCTGACGTCAACTCTCCTTGGGAATGTAATCGTTGACCCAAATGGTACCAGATGGAGTTGGTCCAGGTCAATCTAGGGCTCTTAGTCGCCTTTTACGACACCCACGAGCAAAGCAAGGGTTGGTAGTATTCGAAGCCGCTACCACACAGCACACTTCACAATAATATAGCTTACATATATTATTGTGAAGTTTCATCAAAATCCTTTCAGAATAACACATAGGCTATTATTTATCTCGATATTCCCAAGGGAAGAGCAACTGCGGGTGAAACCGCAGGGCGCTGCTAGTTAGATTACATTTACACTAGATATAAACAGATATCAATCTCTATTTTTTATTATTAATAAAATTATCCGTGCTATTTACTGGGAGTTAAGTATACTACCAATCCTTACTCGTGATTACGACTAAGAGCTTAACATCTGAGTCAAGTCTATTTGATGTGTTCTGGTCAACAATTACATTCTCAGGAAGGGTTGACGTTAGGCAGGCGGCCGGACATAAAATACTCTCAGAAATTTTGCAATATGTATATGGAAGAAGAGTATATATTGTGTCGACCATAATTAAGATAAGAGCTGGATATTGTTGATAAAAACATCTTTGTTTGTATTTGATTTTACATTGCCCGACGTTTAGAATACTTTACAGCGTTCATAGTCACGGGTGGACAGTCCGCCCGTGACCATGAACACTGTAAGGTATTGTAAACATCGAGCAATGTAAAATACAAACGCGATAAAACCTGTAAAAATAGATTTAATTACAATTTGTAATACTCGCGTAAACATCAAAAATCATTATAAAAATGTTGGGTAAAATTTAATTATGAATCTGACAATTAGACATTATAAGTACATAGATTGATTATAGTACTAAATCTAATTGTAAATGTTTTTTTTTTTCAGAGTTTTAGTAATTTTATTCGCATTCAGTAAATATCTCGGCTTGGTCTGCTCCTGAATTTATCTTATGTGTGAATATTTTGTACATATACTAATTTATTTGCTAGCAAAAATTTATTGAGAAGTCAGTCTCATAAATCTTATTAATTTTGACTGTATATAGTTTGCTTTCTATGTAAATATTTTATTCTTTTATTCTAGATTTTTTTAAAAATAACTTTTATAAGCGGATTGCTAGACTTGTTATAAAGGTATTTGAGGATCATGTGACCATGAACGAAACGACGAGCAATCAAAAATTAAATGCCAACGCCATAAAATCCGTAAAAATAGTTTTATTTATAATTTGTACCCCCGGTATTGTAAGGGTCCATCTGCAGCAGTATCACTTACCATCAGGTGTGCTGCTCACTCGTTTCCAACCATAAACAAAAAAAAAATAATTAAAAGAAAACTTAATAATAATAAACTTCAAAAGATCAGAACGTACTTCAATTAAAAAACAAATTTGCCAATCTATTGATCTCTTAGTCTTTCAGTACTCCTATTTTAAGAAATCATCATCTCTGCCCATATACGTCCCCCTGTTGGTCTCCTTCTCCAAATGGAAGGGCACTTGACTTACTATACCACGTTGATCAAACAAGTTGGCATAGAGTTTTCTTTCGAGATTTCCTTTTTTGCATAGGTATTATATGCATATTATGTATATCCCTATATCCCTTAGTCGTCTTTTAAGATACCCACAAGCAAGAGAGGGGGTGGTGAATTGTATTCTTACTCCGTCCCGGCATTTTTTTAAGAAATACAGAGTAGGTGGTGAATTGTATTCTTACTCCGTCATCACACGGATTTTTTTTAAGAAATACAGAATAAGTGGTGAATCATATTTTTACTCCGTAGCGGATTTTTTTTTAATTTCACATTCTTTTTTATGTCACATCTAGTGAAAGTTCGTACATCATCATCCCCTTTTTTTTCTCTCGTCGGGTGCTGTTAATAACACAACAGGCTATTTTATTCGTGGACCGCCACTTGCGGCCCGTGTGTGAGCTTTGATGTCAGAGATTAGAACTTGGTTTAGTTATACTATGCTATTGTTACAAATCTGTATATATGTTACAAGTATTGCATGCTCTGAATAGAAATTAAATAAGAATTATTCTGTGTGGTGACGAAGTAAGAATATAATTCACCACTCCCTATCTTGCCCGTGGATGTCGTAAAAGACGACTATGAGATATAATATGCACATAACATCTATGCAAGAGAAGGAAAACTCGAAATAAAAACCTATATCAACAAGTCTGACCAGCGTGGTATAGTAGGTCAAATTTCCTTTATTGTGGAGCAGGCCCCGAGCCCAACAGTGGGACGAACGTGGGCTGCGACGATGATGACGATGAGAATCAATTCAGCTCATATACTTTCCACTGTTGGGTTCGAACCTCCTCCACATTAGGACGGCAATTAATCTTACTATACCATGGTGGTCAGACAGGTTGGTATAGGGTTTTTATTTTGAGATTTTCTTCTCTTGCATAGATGTTGTATGCGTATTAATCTAGTTTATATATTCTCATCAAATCACCGCTCCCTATCTTGCTAAGGCACTAACTAAGGCATATCCCTTAGTTATCTGAAGATAACAGCTATTGAAGAGAAGGTAAACTTGAAATAAAACCCTATACCAACATGTCTGGTCGGCATGGTATAGTAGATCGATTACCCTATTAGCGAGGCTCCAGCCCAGCAGTAGGACCTGTATGGGCTGAGAGTATGATGGGGTTTAAATTAAATCGTGTTTTTTTTTGACCCACAACTCCCTACACTAAGGAAATAATCCTTTTATTGCGGGGGACTTTATAAACATATAATTTAATAGACACAAATTACATCCAGACTCAGAACAATAATTTGTAGACCGCACAAATCGTTGTCTTGCGTGGGATTAGAACCCGCGACGCTGGCACTATAAGTCGGTATATTAACCACTGCGCCATCTGTGCAGTCATATCATGTGTCAGTTTGTGGGTAGATATTATATTTTATTATATCTTTTATTTATTTTATACTTAATAAAGAATTGGACTATTAGTAAAAAGATAACTCAAAAATGTCTCAAGACAACGCAAAATTATCTTTCGTAATTTCAGTTTTCAGTGTACTTACAAAGTATAGATCGCTCGGGACTAATGTTTGCCTCCCAATAGTTAAATTGCTTCAGTTTCTGTGGTAGAATTTATATTATTCAATTTGAACGCCTATATAAACTTAAGTTAAAGGTATTTAGAAGATACCGTACTGGTAATATGAACTTCATAAATGGCGTAGTTATAGAAAGGACCTTCTATAAGTAATGTAAGTAATTTCTGTTCATTAAAACTAATCTATAGATTGCGACTACACAGATGACGTAGTGGTTAAGATACCAATCTACAGTGCCAGTGCCGTGGATTCGAATCTCACACAAGACAACGATTTGTTCGATGTTAACTGTTGTTCAGAGTTTGCATCTTATTTGTATCCGTTAATTATATGTTTGTAAAGTCCCTTGCAAGACAAGGATTATATTCCTAGTGCAGGGTGTTATAAAAAATATGTTTGGGAAACGCAAGAAAAAAAATGCGTCACAAGAATTTATTTTTCATTGGAAATTTACTTAAAAAGGTAAAAATAATTAAAATGCAAACAAAATGGCTTACTACATATGGCGCCGAAAAATTTTTAACAAAATTAAGAAACGGGCAGAACTCTATACTTTAAGGATACATTAGCGATTTAGAAAACTATTTGATAATATTATAATTTTTGATGTTTAAGTATTACACACACTGTAAATAAAACTATTTTACGGATTTTATCGCGTTTGTATTTGAAACAAATCTATTGTCAATACAAGAAGAAAATAATCCTATATTCAAGAAGAAAATGAGTCTATTCTTTGTATCAAAATGTGGGTCAATATTTAATAACTAATTTTCTGTATGGGGTAGATAATAATAAAATTCTGTAAGAACGATGACTTGTTGGACGTGAGACATCTTAGTCCGCCCGTGACCATGAACGCTGTAAAGTGTTCGAAACGTCGGGCAATCAAAAATCAAATACAAACGCGATTAAAGCCGTAATATAGTTTTATTTACAATTGATAATAATTCACAAATTTTTAATGGTGATGCTTTGATTTTAATCACCAGCCTTTAAACCATTATTTAAACAATTATTATCATCATTATTTCAAGTCATATACGTCTCCCTACTGAACTCTCCTCCATAATAGGAGACCTTGACCTTACTATCCCACACAAGACAGACAGAGTTTCATTTCGAATTTTGATTCTCTTAAATAGGTGTTATATGCAAATTATAACCGTTAATCATCTTTTACGACATCTACGGGCAAGATAGAGAGTGGTAAATTGTATTCTTACTTCGTCAATATACGGATAAATTTAAACAGTAGGAATAATTATACCATTTAACATTGATAAAGTAAGTCCATCCATCTATCCATCAGCCAATAAACGTCCACTGTTGGACATAGGCTTCCCCACGAGAATGCCACTCTGAACGATCCTGTGCCACTTGCATCCAACGGTTCCCTGCGACTTTCAAGATGTCTTCAATCCGCCTAGTAAATAAAGTAATTATATTAAAAACAACACAACAAATCGCTTTATAATTGTATTACAGCCACAAATTTCGTTTCAAGACAGCAATCATAAAGTTATTCAAAAGCAATTCGACTGAAAGTGAATTTATGTGCGAATTGGGTTCGCTTGCATCGCGACCTTGAACGGTGACATAATTAAGTTTGGTCCCTCCACCGATCGATTTTACTTTTCATTATCATGAGGGTCCGCGACACACCCGTGCATTCACAGGGTTGATCTCTATAAGTGACAAATGATATGAAATAGCGTGCAAATCATTTTAATTTCTATTCCTAAAGGACTTTAGTTTATTTTGCATTGTACTTAATCACTATTTCATGCTTTTCTATAGTTTTTTTTTTATAGTTTGTTCAATGATTATATTGCGAGTAGGTCAGTTGTTGTCGTTTGTTATTGAATAAGTCACAATAAATGTATGTAAATAATTTCGCCTTCGTTTTAATAAAGTAAAACTGTTTCAACAGCTAGCTAACGTTAACTGCAAGGATTTAAGAGATTTTCTGCTGCAGCATTTAAATCAACCAAGTTGAATTTACTCCGCACGTTGTGCCAAGTCGGGTTGAAGAGCTAGTCGCAAATAAACGTGAGCTTAAAGCCCTTGCGACGCGGCGGCGGGTGCCAGCCAACTGGCAACCACCCCCGTTGTCATTTACCCTACTTACCGTCGCCGTCGCTACCAGGAAAGCATAACAGCAGAGAATTTTAACGGAATTAGTCGCGAGGCTGCTCGCCGCCTGCAGGGCGCCGTAGTAAATTCACACATGTACCTAGAAACGTAAGGCGAAGGGTAGGAGCAAGTGCCACCCACCTCCACGCCTAGTTTTAGCGCCTAGTAACTCGTGCACGAGGTGTCTACACGCAATGCCGCAAAAACAATATTATTATTATTATTTTAAGGCAAAACACATTTGTAACTATGTCGGCTATATACCATATGGAGTGAATATTATCTTGTAAAAGTTAATTTTGTTGATAGAAAATCCTAAAAAGCGATTTAACAACGGAAAAGATATATGGACAATTAGGAAGTAAAATAGTTATAAAATTAATTAATAGACGATTATTTAAAATATGTCATTTACAAAGAAAAATATCTTTACGCTATTAAATAATTACGAAGCCATGTACCTGAGAAACATATGTAAATAGAAGTAACTCTAATTAGTGATGTTAACAAAGTTCTTATCATTTCTTACTTATAGTATCCCAGTGTCGCGACCTTTCATATGACAAATAAAGAAAAAACAATAATTTACGTACGTAAATTATTGTTTACGTTTATTTATTTTTGTATTTAGACTATTTTAATTAGTTTTAAATCCAATGCTGTGTACATATATACATATTTATTGGATTGCATTAAATATTGAATAAATAAAGAGAACGTGCATTGATTCCTTCAGCTGATTTGTGGATGTCGTATATGATATCCACAAATTAGCTCAATTAACTCCAACTATCAGGCAGTGTATGGATGTTCAGTGTTGGATATGGACCTAAGGATAATGCTATAATAGCCAACTTTAACTGGCAGATTGGCAATCGAAGTTAGTATTATAAGTTTGTTAGAAGAGTGCCGTTCATCTGACGATGACGATCTTGATGATGAAAATCATTTAGCTTTAACGAGTCACACAGGAAATTAAGGGATGACGACACTTTATATTCATTATCACAGCATAATTAAAAAATATAATCTAACATCTTTCAATTCCTAGTCTCACAGAAACTTATTTTTAGTAAAAAAGGAACCGTTTAAATAATTCTTTAAATCAATGCGGTCCATTCGATCCATTTTATATATTAAAGGAATGGGCACACTAAAAAACCGGGCTTGCATAAGTTATCTGGAGGTCCCAATAAATGTTTTAAGGGTGCGTAAATCATTACTAAACCCGCTACCCCAGAATGGGCAAAGGATAGGTCCGCGAGGGATATAATAATGGATAAGGCATATATTTCCTTTTAAAATACAGTAAAAAATATATACGTATTAGTTATAGCAAATAATCAATTAACAATTACTTTTAAGGCTCTTCTTTACTGTAACGTATGTATTTTTAATAAAAAGCGGTCTAGTTTAATAAGGAAAATTAATTTTCCTGAAAGATTTGATCACTCCTGAGCTAGCTGTTTAGTGTTTTAGGACTTAATTCTTAATATTACTTTATTAAAATTTGACATTTTTAAGGTATGTTAAAACATATTTTATTGTTCCAATTAAAATAGCGGTGGTATTTCAGCATTTAAGGCTATTTATCTCTATATAACCTACATATATATTATAACTATATGTAATTTATGACGTCCTGGGTAGCAAGGCGCGTCGGGCGCAGGGTATCACCCGCGGGAGTCCTTGCGACGCACAACCCTATATAATCTGCACTGACAGCCGAACCCTCTGCTTATATACGCTACGGTACGTATTATCTCCATATAGCTCATATTTCCCTAGTATTCCTAAAATATATTTGGTGACTTATTTTTGAAGTGAAACTTCTTTCGCTTAGGTAGTTCAGCGTGCTTTCAGTGAATAGATAAAATCGTGAAAACTGAAATAAATACATGATCATTTGAGAGATAGTTTAGGTGTAACTTAAATAAAAATGGTTGCGCGTTAAGAAAGTTATTCGTCTTGAAATATTAGATATTGAAATCAAATGAAATTGTGAACAAGGTTTTTTAAAACAGATAGAACTTATAAACGATTTTGCCAACAATACAAAACACGCCAGAATTAGAACCGTGAATAAATACATGGAAGTGAAGGAAAGCTCAATATAAAACTCTATACCAACCTGTCTAACGAGCAGGGCACAATAGACCAATTCCTCTTCTATTGTGGAGAAGAATCGAGTCATCGAGTGCAGCAGTTGTACGTGTATTACCTGAGGTGATGATAGATGAATAAATACCATTATATAAGTAATCTATGCAGTCGAAGCTGCTTTCACAGCTAGTAATTTTATTTAAATAAGTTTAATTTCAAGAACTATTATTTGTATTTATTTGTTGGCTAGTATTTTCTTGCACGCATACACTATTCGCATACGTAACCTACGTCCTACCGATTTCAAACGCGTATTCGACTTGTTGCATAATCATCAAAATTATTCAGTCTTTGCCTGCCGACTGCTGTGTGAAAGCCTGCGTCATCTTTGTTAAAAAGTGGGGTTCTGTGCCGCTCACATCCAACTTATTAAACTAACATAGTTTGTGGAAATCATATAAATAATATATTCACTTTTCTGTGTGGTGACGGAGTACCAATACAATGCCTTATCTTAGGGTTTGGTATCGTAAAAGACCGAATAGTACCAGCGTAGTATAGTAGGTTAATTTCCCTACTCCATACTTTATAAGTTCAAACCTAGCAGAACGTATTTAAGCCTATATAATGACCATAAATCTAATTGCAAGAAAAAACGGCATACGTGTCCAAAACGCCAATTGAATTTCAATAGTATCGTACGAGGAAAGCATTCGAAAGATATTTTCGAATGATAAATAATGACATATGATTCGAAGTTAGTCTTGTTTTGAACTCGAAAACTATAATTTAGCAATCCATGGTCATTTCACTAGGTTGTTACTGCTACTAAAACATTTATACGGCACATAACATTGCCCACCTGAATTTCACATAATAATCGTTTGTTCTAACTTGTTATAATAAACCGCATGCGACTCGTATTAGTTTTGGGGCCATAGAATTTGTAGGACAGCAGATGGCGTAGAGATGACATTTTATAAGCATTTCACTCAATGTGATGGTTTTTCGAGTAACACTTTCATCATCATCATCGCAGGCCACATACCTCCCGCTGTTGGGCTCGGGCCTCCTCCACAATGGAAGGAAATTTGACCTACTATACCATGCTGGTCAGACATGTTGCTGATTGGTGTTTAATTTTGAGTTTTCCTTCTTTTGCACAGGTGTTATGTGCATATTATAGCCCCTTAGTCGTCTTTTACGACATCCACGGGCAAGATGAAGAAGTGGTGAATTGTATTCTTACTCCGTCACCATACGCAAATAATCATGCAACAATAATACACCAATAAACAATACAATACACCATACCTTGGAAGACATAAAATTTGCTGACTGATAGAAACGAATGCCTCTCGTAAAGAGATTTGACTTATATGTAGGTAGCCTTTATTCAAATAATATTGTCTCAACCTAACAGCAATGAGTCAAAACATTTGTGTAGTCTAATAGCATTCATTATCAAGGAAATAAATACCCTTGGTCTTATTTTTAATGTCTTTCAATTGATAATTGAGTAGTAGAGCTTGTGTATTAGCATCATGATATGCGCTTGTCGTGTTCATGTGGATAAAAACCAAAATTTGTCGTAAAGACACGACAGAAGTAAAACTTTGCTATTACAAGAAAAAATCTGCGTAATCACTGTTAAATATTATAACGTAATAGTTTATTAGGTGAATATATGAATAGAAAATATAATATTATTATTAGGTGAATATATATTATCTTTAGAAAAAAAAAACAGCACGCGAACCAGCAGTCGCTTAAGCTGTTTTTCTCGCGAAAGTTTCGTCACATGAAAAGGTTGTGGTGCAGAATTTTATAGCGCTGCCATAAAAGGTTGCATTATATAAAATACTTTTTTTTAAAGACCTGCCCTAAGGAAATAATCCTTGTGTTGCAGGGGACTTTACAAACATATAATTAACCGACACAAATTACATCTAGACTTCGAATAATAATTTGTTGCATGGATTCGAATCCATGGCACTAGTACTGTAGGTCGGTATCTTAACCACTACGCCATCTGTGCAGTCAAGTATTATAAGAAATCTTAACATTTTAGTTTAAATAAAATACAGTTATATTTCTACTCCATTGTTTTCTTAGGCCCAGTCCCTTAGTTTGATAGACGTGGCAGCAAAACTTTTTCTAGGGTCTCGTACCCCACGGTCCGTCGGGAGGCTTTCTATTAAATAATCATTTCGGTACTACAGTAGGTGCGCCCACTATTAACTGTGAGAATCTGAACTCTTCGTATGTTATAAAATCCTGGTATTATGGTGGTTATATTGATAAGGTCTTTGGTCCGAATGGTATATAGGTTTAAATAGTAAACCTGCTAGATGCAGTATGCGTTATTTGAATACGCTAATCTCAGGCAATGCTAATTTAATTCCAAAAACTCTTATTACACCAAATAGCCTATTTATCGAGAAAGATTAGGTTATACATAGAGGCTGTGACAAACAGGCGAGCAAGAGTATTTATAAATGTTAACCAATTAGGCAAAATCTACTAAATAATAGTCTCCAAGTATTCTGGGCAGTCACCGTTGTCATAACAATTGCTGAGATAACAAAAAATCGTTACTAATTTTAGTTGACGAAGGGAAAGTTCAAAATAAAAAAAGATGGTATTAATTATGTGATAATATCAGGTTGACCGAGCTTCGCTCGGAGTATTTTTGTAGCATTTATTTAGATATATATTAATAAAAAATAAAAAAATAAATAATGAAATTTCTATAAAAAATTACAAAAAGAGAATAATAATAACACCGAGATTCGATCCGACGCCGTTTGTCGCCGATGTCAAAAATAAAATGAAACCTGACTACTTCGCCACTGAGCTATCGTAACTCATGACATTGATGGCAAAATTTTAATTCATATTCTTTTAAAATTTAATGTCATTATATTGTCTACCAAAAACACTGACAAAACAACATTTTCTATACATAAAACCTAGCTAGTTCGATTTTTTGGGCCCGAATCCTCTAGTATGCCAAGTTTCAACAAAATCGTTGGAGCCGTTTCCGAGATCCTCAATATATATACATATATACAAGAATTGCTCGTTTAAAGAAATAAGATAAGCAAAGCGAAGCTCAGCTAGTGTTACAAAAATTACCTAAACTTGGATCTCGATATCCTAACAGACATCTTATTGTTAGGCCGTCCAGAGATTTATAATATCTTATTAAAAAAAAAGTTATTGAAAAATGCTCATCAAATTTATTCGTGAACTAAATAGTATTTTGTTGAATGATAATTACGAAGAATACTTTTAAACGAAGTTATTTTTAGAAATATACTTAAACATGGAATCCACACCATATTCAGTCTACGGGTCGTGTACCAATCGAGTCATACAAAGCCCCCCTCGCCTTTACCTCCTCAAGCCCCAGGGGCCGCGTGGGAGGGACGAAACCTCTTAATTATTGTCACATATGAATTATTTTGATATTGACGCGTGTCTCGACCTCCTCTCGTTAGCGTCCCTTTGGGTTTCTTTTGAAAGCTCTACGAGTATTATGTTGTCCTAGTATATCGTCATATGAATTACTACTATGCTCGTTGAACATTCCTTTTTTTTAAATAAAACTTTTTAAGCTAACTAATTGATAATTATTACTAGTCTGTGTTTCATAAAAGAAGTTGTAAATAAAAATTTTGGTTATTTTTGTATTTTATTAAAACTATAGTTATTAAATTTTGTCAAAGCGAAACAATATGGCTGGTTGCGTCAAAATGTTATCTAATAGCTGTATTAGCTGCAAAATAAATCTTATTGCGTTTGACTATTGATACTTTACAGTAATCCATAGTCTCTTGGGGACTAAAGTATTTTACATCGACAATCTCATCATTACAAAGTTTACATTACATTATCTTAATTTTTTATTGAAATTTATATCTAACTACAAAAGTGATGGGTGATGGATAGATTTTTTTTTATTTATTTTTATTTTAGGACAACACCCTGCACTAAGGAAATAATCCTTGTATTGCAGGGGACTTTACAAACATATAATTAACGGACACAAATTACATCCAGACTCAGAACAACAATTTGTGGATTGCACAAAGTGTTGTCCCGCGTGGGATTCGAACCCCCGACACTGGCGCTGTCTTAACCACTACGCCATCTGTGCAGTCAAAGTTATAAGTTATCGGCAGTGATACATTAAGAATAATGGCTTAGTGCAATACAAAAAGACCTACACTTGGTATTTACCAACATGATAAAAAAAGAAAAACGGAAATCTATAGAGGAACAGGTGTGACCGATATAGTTCGAAGAATTAGCACCTTAAATCGTTGGAGAAGATCGGTTCTCGAGTGGCGACCACGAATCGGATTACACAATGTAGGACGACTCCCCACTAGGTGGCCTGACGACATCTTGAAAGTAGCAGGCAGCCGTTGGATGCAAGTGACACAGGCTTGTTCAAAATGGTATTCTGATAGGGATCGCTGTATCGAGAATAAATATGGGACATACAATTTTCAATAGCATAATCAAAATATTATTATATCAATGTGCTTTTTGAAACTGGTTATTTCTCAGTATATATTGGTCCCACTTTTGAGTAAGCGTCTCCTCTACAATGAGTGGTGACATATTCTACAAAACTTCTTACAAAAGTGTAGCATAGGTACAAGAGCTTTACGTTTTAATTTTCTTTAATATTTCCTTTGAATAAAATTGAATGTCAGAATTCTTTCCTGTACTCGTTCGCAAACTTGACGTAGGTGGAATTTTAAACAGACCTTTTATTTTTTTTTTTCAATATTTTAAAAATTGAACGCCTATCATTATGGACTTATCCAATTACTTGGGGGTTAGGTAGACAATATGTATCGTCTTCAAAAAATATATTAATTATTTTTTAATTGTTCAATGATAAATTAAAATAGCAAACATTTTTGGTCAATTCGGTATTTAAACTTGTAGCAATCATAATAGAAGGTATTTATTTAAACCTATACATCATCTGCGCATGTAAATAATCTTCATAGCCATTGTGTCGTGTCCCATATACAATTAAACCAAACCCTAGTTCACCTACCCACGTAACAGCAACTTTAATTTTCCAAATTCACCTGGCGTTCATGTAATTCACCCCATACGTGCACCCCTAGGCCGTAGGGTGTAACATAAGGCCAGGGTGGGAAGCGACGTTCACGAAAAGGAAAGGGTGGTTCTAGCAATTTTTTTCTGATTTCTCCCCCACCCTTTGCCCGATAATACCCTAATGGTCGCTCGCTTCCTTTTCGTTGAAGTTTTTTTTTACGCCGCCGAAGTACGAGACGTATTTTTTACTTGCTTGTAATTTCCTCGCTTCCTCTCGAAATGAAAAGTAAACGGTCAGATTTTTTCATATTGATGTATAAATCGATGTTGGTTTGATGTGGGACCGGACATATTCTGTTTATACTTTATCAATATAAGCCACTGAAGACATTACTTGACAACTCTAAATAAATACATATTTATACTTGTGATCGCCGAGTGATCGAAATTCAATCACAATTCATTTAAATTTAATATGGTCTACACAATTTTCTTTTTAATTGTAAGGTAAGAGCACCAGTAGTTGACCACTAAGGCACATAAATATACATAATAAGAATTTACGGCGTGTTTTTAAACTAATTCCATATTAAATAGTCGATGCTGTTGTCTAGTCGTCGAATCGTGTCAACTACACATCCTCTTATTTTTTAATATTCCAAATGCACTCCAATTGTTTTTCAAATGACAACACTCTAAACATCTAATTTTCTTTTTTTTAACATTTCTTAAGGATTGTAAAATTTTAAAGTGAAATATAAAGAAATTTGCGATTTTGAAACCATTTAATGTTAGTAAATGTTTTTCTTTTCATATTTATTTGGAATTAATTAAGGTAACGTTGTATGTGAAATATGAAAAAAATTGTAAATAATAAAGTCAATATGTGGTGTACTATTGATTCTCAAGTTGTAGGTTTTATTTTGATCCATTATTATGCAAGCAAAACCACTAGTTTAATGTCGTTGAAAAACTTCCGCAGAGCTTAGAAAAAAAAAAAATACAAATTCGGGTGAAAATTAAGATTGAGCAAAAAAAAAAAATTTTTTGTGGCCTTAAATGGTCAACTACTAGTGCTCTCTCTAAAATGGTCAAGTACAAATATTCATTAGACATTGTCATCATAATTATGATTGTTTGACATTCACTTCGACCAGAGAATTTAATCAGCAACAAAAATGTATATGTGTGTGTCGATTGCATAGTGTCGTCATGTTTTTATTTATTAATTTAATGTATTTCTAATGTATTATTTTAGATATGTACATTTCTTTTTAATATATTCTTCAACTGTGCCATATTTCATACTTGTCCATACGCGCAATTTTTGTAAAAAAGGATACAAGGTTTTTGCCTCACGTATGTCTTAACTGGGCTCGAGGCTCCTCCATAATAGAAGAGAATTTGACCAAATACCACGCTGATCAAATGTGTTGGAAGAAACCTTGAAATAAAGAGTATAGTGGTATAGTTGTATAACAACAACAGACCAACACGTCTGACCAGCGTGGTATAGTTGTTCAATTTCCTTCGCATTTAGAGGAAGCTCGAGCCTAGCAGTGGGATATGCAGGAGTTGTAATGACGATAGTGAATAATAACGTTGAACTATTATTCAAAGGGAATATATTACCGCGATACTAGTATACTGTGTGTTAATCCGGGAATGATTTATCTATGCGCCAATTTTCATCCAAATCTGTTTAACGGTTAACGTGATAGAGTACTAAATATATAAACATCTTAAACTCTCAAATTTATAATAATCATAGCTCATACAAGTCCTACTGCCGTAATCTAGTCTCCTCCACAATGGTAGGGAAATACTACTTTACCCTGGTCAAGCGCACTGGCATAGATATAATTTTAATTACGAGTACTTCTTCTCTTGCAAAGATTTACTTACTCTTGTTCTACGACACCCACGGGCAAGAAAGGGGGTGGTGAATTATGGTATGTAGGTCAATCGCTCTTCTATTATGGAGGAGACTTGAGAGAGAGCTGAGATGATGATGACTAAGGTTTAGGAGAGAAGAGCGTAACAAACAAACTCGCATTCGCATTTATTATATTAGTCAGGATGAATTTATTTCATAATTATCATCATTATTCAGCCTATTGATGTCCACTGCTGGACGTAGGTCTCCCTCATGTGTCACCACAAAGTGCGATCCTGTGCCGCTTGCATCCAACAACACCCAGCAACTTTCACCAGGTCGTCGATGCACCTAGTTGGGTTGACGTCCTACACTGCGTCGTCCGATACGTGGTCGCCATTCGAGAACCTTTCTTCCCCAGCGGTTGTCTGTTCATCGCGTGATGTGGCCTGCCCATTACCACTTCAACGTGCTAATTCTTTGTGCTATGTTGGTTAAATCCATTCTTCTATGGAATTCCATATTTGGGATTCTATCTCGCAGAGAAATCCCGAGCGTAGCCCACTCCATAGCACGTTTAGTGACTTACAGCTTAGTTATGAAGCCCACATGAGTTTATTTACATAAATTTAATTCCATACCATACTATAGGGAGGCCTATATCCAACGTTGAACGTCTATAGGCTGATGAATGGATGGAACTCCATACCTGATCAGTTTTATATTCGAGTGTAGCGAATCCCAAAAGGACAGATTATGTGATTGATCTACATTTAAGTGACTGATCTGTATATATATTTGTTTTATGTAGGCTTGTGTGTAGGCCAACCATGTTTGAGTATTGAACGATTTCAAAAAAAATATATAAAAAATATAAATATAAATTCCCTGTGGTGACTGAGTAAGAATACAATTCACCACCCCCTTATCCGTGGGTGTCGTAAAAGACGACTAAGGGATTAAACGGGCATATAAGATCTATGCAAGAGAAGGAAAACTCGAAATTAAATCCTATAATGATATGTCTGACCAGCGTGGTATAGTAGGTCAATTTCCTTCCCATTGCGGAGGAGACTCGTGCCCAACAGTGGGACGTATATGAGCTGATGATAACTGAAAAAAAGTGTGTACACTTACGTGGAGAAATAAGTACGCACGTAAAAAGTTATACTTATTTGGCATGATAAAAATCTTTATAAAAATGTTATCCTTCGCGTTATCCTACGTTTGTAGAAAAATAGACACTAATAATAGAAGAAAGTTATTTAATACATTGAAAGTTTTATATTATAACGCATTATCTAGTTGAATTTTGTGACGGCTTGCGCGCACATTGTAAAAGATGTTGACTAGCTCAGGGTGTTGGGTTTTAGTGATGGTGTACGCGGCGCTTTGTAAAACGATATTCTCGTCATGTTCTCTAACGCGCCAAAAAAGGATGAGTTTTTTATTGCTGTGGGCGGCAAATGATTAAACAGCAAAATCCACCCCACACAAACACTCTCAGAAAGACTTCCAGATCGCTCACCGAACGAAGTACCGTAACAAATTGCTACTAATCAGACGTCAATTTTTTGCAAGAGTGTAGTACTGTTGCGAACGGTCCGGCCCGGCCGCGGTCGTAGATATAAGACCATCGACAGTGTGGTCCTACCCCTATGTCTTTAAAATTTATATATTTTATCTCTATTACAATATTAAGCTGAACGTTTTAGAATTTTGGCACAACATCAAATCATATGTAAAGCACTGTCATTTTTCATATTCACTATTTGCAGCATTTTCTTTGCAATATATTACATGAAATATCAACAAGATTATTTATTATCATCTATATTTTCCATGTTCTCGCCTAAACGTAACGTACGCGTGTTTAGTTTAAAAAAACGTTCCTTTTCACTCTGTGGACAGATTTCAGAGAATTAATCGAAAGCCAAAGGAAATTCACGACAAGACTCGCATGTGAACGCAAGCACATTACTTTTATTTTGGCATCGATAAATTTTCCTACCCGGGTACCTCCCTGCATAATGCATGCAACGAAAAAGTAGGGAAAATAGAGAAAAATCAGGCAAAAATTTCGCTCCCTCGGCAGGGTTCCTTAGGCACCACCTACTAGGAAAGCAGGGGCGAGTAGGTGGCTATCGTCCGCCAAGATTAATACGGTACGGTACGAACACCCGACACCGCAGCTTTCATTAAAAATACTTGGACCCTGATGGTTTGGCTGGCAGACTTTCAGAGTCGTGCCGCTCCAGGGAGCCGTCTGCGGTTTTACACAGAACATATACTACTAAAATGAATGCCGGCAACTTTCTACACTTTGGTAACGCAGTGAATTTTTTTACAAATAAAAGGAACAGTACTGAGACGTTGCTTTTAAGCATTCTGCACTTATTTCTTTGTGTTTCATAGTGCCCTGGTAGGCAAAGATAACTTATATAAGGAATTGCATGACTGTGTAAACTATGTATATTTTTTATTTGTGAGTTCTAAATTTCTTTTGTATTTATTCGAGTTATATGATTGGTTGATTATTGCTACGGCGTAGCAATTGTTTGCTTTCATAATTGGACGTAGTTTAGCAAACTAGAACCAACCCTCAAAAATTCACCTTCGAGTTATTGAGGTTTTTGTTTCAAATATCTGTTGAAAAGAATGGAACAGTTATTTTGAAAAATCAAATCTATAATGATATTCTGTTTTGGGTTAGTTTTCTTGACTAGGATATTTTTTGAGTAGGTGCACAGTATGGTTGAGGGTCTACTTTTATACTTAATTCAGTTTCACTCAAGGTGTGGGTTGGTTCTAGTTTGCTTAACTATGTCCAATTCAGAGTACAGCTTGTACTCTGCATTAGGGTCTAGGAGTTTGTTACTCATATAAATATTATTTTAAAATATTATATAAAAAATAATATTAAAGACTTTACTATTATGTAAACACAATTTATTTTTAATGCGATGATGAAGTAAGAATACAAATCACCACGTATTGTCCATGTATGTCGTAAAACACGACTAAGGTATTCATTATGCATATAACATCTATGAAAGAGAAGGAATTTTCAAAATAAAACTCTATATCAATACAACGTAGTATAGGTAGGCCAATTTTCCTCACATTATGAAGGAGACCCTAGCCCAGCAGTGGGATGTATAAGCTAAAATAATAACAGTAATAAATAAACACATTTTATTTAGCCTGAAATTAGTATGCGTTTAATTAATTAAATAAAAGTACTCTAAAATAAAAAGCCAAATTAAGTGAACTTGTTATTAGGATTCCATCACTCACAAAAAGTATGTCCAGTCGCCCCTGGGTTGGTTCTTGCATGCTCCACAGTTATTATTTCTTAGCTGTTGCACCCCATGTCCCCCTAGTAGCGCTAAGTACTAAGCGGACTGTTTGTAGGCAAAAAGTTGAGTTACCCTCATACCTCCCAACCCTCCGCTCACGCTTTTAAACCTCAAGCGTCCAAGTGCGGGGAATATGAAATTTTCGAAATGATAAAGCCGGTAAATAATAACTAGTAGTACGCTGGGCACGACCATCTAATGTACTGATTGCAAAATAATTATCATTAAATATAATACTATAATTAATTTATTACAGTTATTTAATATAAGCCTTTTATCCATCTGACTCATCTGCAGATCTATTCATTAGTTTATCATAATGCGCCTGATATAAACAACTTTTACAGTTTTTTTGGTATTAGACAATACAAACATGTTTTGGTTAGACGTTACTCCTGAAAGAGCGACATATAATTGTCAATGAGAAAAACACTCAACGCTCAAATCTAAGCCCGTAATGTTGAAAGTTTGATCCCGCGATTTATTAATGGTCATTGCAAAAGATGTCTTTACCGAAAATAGGTAAGGAAACATATAGCTGTGTATATAAGGCTTAATTTAGGCTACATTTTATCCCGGTAGACCTACGGGAACGGGAACTATGCGGGTAAAGCGACTGAAACCGAAGCGAAGTAAAGGCGGGTTGCTAGTCTATTACTATAGTAACTTTATTATACATATATTTAGGTCGTAATAACTTATGGTATTTTTAAGCTGAACAAACCTTTTTTCACGTAATTTATAATCATCGTTGCAATAATATAATATCATTATATTCATTCTACTGACTCATTGTTCTAGTGGCAATTAATTACAATATGTTTTTAGATCACTAGTCATATTACTTTTCGTAGTAAATATCACATTTAATATTAAGCCAATTAAGTAGCAAATCACTGTAAAAACAATTAATTATTGTAACTAATTTTATTTAGATTCATTCATTACCTCTATTACTTTATCTTAAAAAATGTCTTTATTATTTTCCTAATCCAGGTAACTATATAGATATTTTGTATAGAAAGTATATTTGAAATTCACTTTTGTATTTGATTTCCAAATTCTCGATCAAAATCAAAAGCAAGCGATAAAATCTCTAAAAATATAAAATGTTTATTAACCATCAGAAATTATAGTGATTTCTGTAATTACATCCCATTCGGTCATATTATTATCCAAAATTCAGTTCATTATTATTGTCAAACTATAGAGCACAAGTTATAAACAAACATATGGACGAACACAATCATGATATATAAATAAAATGAAGATTTTATAAGTACCTAACTGCCTTTTTGGCTTCTATGTCTGTAAATGGTCTTCAAATAAAATACTAAAATATATTATTTAAAGTATAACATTTTACAGTTTTACTATATGTAAGTATAAAGTGTACAGTGCCTTTATAACATAATATTAAAGAAGAAGAAAGAAGCGATTGGCTACTACTGCTCATCAGTTTGACTATTAATTTTCGGCCATTTTTATTTTAATAAGAAATTAAGTATAAAAATATAAAATATTACAAGAACATGTACGAATTTTTATGCAGTCAGTACAGGGGCAGCAGCGGGGCTCGTGTGTCTGCTTTCACATTTCCCACTCGCAACGTAAGGCGGGGTACGGTACACCCCACCGCCCGCTGTGCTCCTGGTGCCTACACCCGCTTTTTATACCTTCCTGCCCGTCGAAAGTAATCAATTTGCGACTTAATTAATTAAGAAAAAAGCTTTGTCCAACGTTTAGTAACTTAAAATGACTTATTATTTTTATTTTGTTCAAAAAATATATGTTTAACCAGTTTATCTTACCCACATCTTATTCATCTTAACCATATATCACCGAAAAATAAACTAAACAAATTTAAAAAATTACCTATACATATTTTATTTATCATCCGCAAGCAATTTCTGGTAAGGAATTTTATTGGAATGGGATTTGGTTTTTTAAGACAACACCCAGTACTCAAAATATATATACTTATATCACTAGGGACTGTATAAATAATTGTTTAACGGACACAAATAATATTAGTAATCATTTGTGAATCGCACAAACAACTTGCCTGTGTAGATATCAAAATAACGACACATTAATTGTATATTGGTTATATAAAAACTACAAAGGTATGTTTACGAGTAAAGACACACGACGGCAGCGAATCTTTTGTATTCAGGGAAATATTTTAATTATTCATCTGTAATTGCAACATCAATTCAGTAAAATACATAATTATACAATTCTTTACACATATGTCATCGCAGCCCACATACGTCCCACTGTTGAGCTCGGGCCTCCTCCACACTGGCGAAGAATGTTACCAGACCATGTTCCGAGTTACCAGTTTTCGATGGACGATGAGACATCAATCAATTTTGTATAGCATGATTATGTTAATTATTTAGTTCATTCATCATTCATTCAACTCAACTTATACATGTCCCACTGCTGCGCTCAAGCCTCCTCCAAATGAGAGGGACATTAACCTTAGTAGGTTAATAACGTTGACGTAAGGTTTTATTTCTCTTCTATTAAAAAATTGGATGGAGACAGCAAACAATAGAGAAAAATGGAAAACTTTAGAAGAGGCCTTCACCTTCAAACCGAGGGGTTCTTGCTAATAGTAAGGTGTTACTAAATTTTTCTTTTTTAGTTCGTAAGTTGAAATGTAGTTAGATAGTTATAAGTAGAATTTAGTAATCTATATATAAATTATCTAATATATTGTAAAACTTTGTAGAGTAAGAAATATAAGACTTTTTTATTTTATTTTATTTATTTATTTATAAGGTTTTATTTCAAGTTTTTCTATATTTTGCATAGATGTTATTTGAATATTGTATCCCTTAGTTGTCCTTTACGACATCGACTGGTAAGATAGAGAGTGGTGAATTGTATTCTTACTCCGTCAACACACGTTAATTATTTATTTAAATAACATTATGAAAATGAGCACAGCGTACGTCTCACTCTTCTTCCCGAGAAAAATACCTTATCTATACACATATTCATAATACATTTTGTGATGCGTTCTTTTCGTCACATAAAAAGGTTGCGTATGAGAAACTCAATGCACTAGTTTCAATAAAAAAAAGAAATAACATTTGTCAGCTGATGGAGAATTCTTGAAGTAGTAGCGACAGCTGTTCTTCATGACCTGCAAGGCTAGCATTTTATTTAAATTGTCGTGCGAAATGAAGTGCGAGTGTATGTCAATCTTAGAGTACTTGTATTTTTTTTTTGTCCGTATGGTGACGGAGTAAGAATATAATTCTTTACCCCCTATTTTGACCGTCTCGTAAAAGACGACTAAGGGATATGATAACCATATAACATATGAGCAAGAGACGGAAAACTAGAAATAAAATCGTATATATGTCTGACCAGCGTGGAATAGTAAGTCAATTTACTTCTTGTTGTGGAGAAGGTTTTGGCTTAGCGGTGGGACGTATATGAGCTGAAATGATTATGATGACTTGCTGTATCGCTTTAAATTAAAATTTTACGAAAACAGACTTATTCGCTTAAAATTGAGACCATGAATAGCATAATGGTTTAAGTAGCTATCTACCATATCGAGTATAATATGTTCGATCCCCATGTGGAGCGATCTTTGTGCGATTCACGAATGATTTCTTCCATTTGTATGTTTGTAAAGTACTCCGAGACAAAGAGATTTATTTCTCCGAGCGAAATTATGGCTTTATAAATAATACAAAATTTTAACAAATAATAACCAGTTTTAAAACAATGTAGTAAAAGTGAAGGAAATACGCATTAAGGATAACTCAAAAATTACTGATGAGATCTTGATCAAATTGATATATCAATTCAACATACTTTAGACATGGTCAAGGGACTAAGTAAATCCAACCAAACAAAAAAAAAATCATTAAAATGATTACGTAATCTACATATAAAAAAAACACAGTTGAATGGAACCTCCCCTTGTTTTAGTCGGTTAAAATGTAACGTGCGTATAACCATCGAACGCAGTTGAAGTACTTCTTCGATATTTTTACAGATAATGATTAAGTTAAAATTTTATGTCATTTTGGAAATTATCAGCAGCCAAGTACTTACTATAGAGAGACGATTGTGCCAATTTATCAACATATATTTCGTTTTATCACTTTTTTAATTAATAGCCAAAAACCATTTATAACGTCATAATCAATCCAGTCATTTAGGTGTTATGATGTCCCAGACGGACATACAACACAGACATGTCAAAATTATGACGACCCTTTATTTGAGTCGGGGGTTACAACATCAAGATTAAAATGTCAGTATGTCATTTGGTTGACAAAATTGTTATGTAGGTACCTATTTCCTATCTTATTTTCTCGCAATTTAAATTCTATAGTTTGTCTCTTTTTAATGTCACGTTTTTGTTTCACACAGTTCAAAATCACAACGGTTCTAAGGACATTTTACGCCAAAAAATGATAATATTTTTATAAAGCGTAAATATTTGCCCGTCCATTATGAATTCGTCCTCAATTTGTCGATATCAAACAGACCACAGTATCAAAATGCTTAGAAGGCTTTACTATAAGTTTGAAAGGCCCGAGTCAGCGCGCAAACATGTTAATTTACCGCGCGACCCAATTTCCCCATCCTAATTCCGTACAGTTTCCACACTAGCAGAGCTACAAATACTTTTCCTTTAGTTTCGTTTCACCCGATATCGTCGTTATCTAGTTAGCCCGGGTCGACGAGGGTCCGAAGGGTCCGGACTAAGTACCAAGACCGCATAGGTAGGTAGGAGGTTTGCGTGATGCTTGCCCCACACCCGCTAAGACTATTTATAAACGCTCGCGCTACGCAATACCAGTGAGGGATTGTGTTCGCGCACGCTGAAACCAATTAGAGCTTATATGCTCCTGGTAATGGTGTTTTTCTTCACGTATTTTTTCTTTAATTAATATTTTCTTTTATTTTAGGATTTTCTAGGTAGAAATTGATTGATGATGATAACTCTCCAGTGAAAACTACTAAGAAATTTAACTGAATAAAAGTTTAGTTAAATATTTTGAACTTTATAGTTAGACTGTTAAGTTTAGAAATAATAGTATATTGTAAAATTGTTATAATTTAGCGTAGAAAATTAATTGTAACAGGGCAGAATAGATTTGAAGATAACATTTACATTCATACGTGGGTAAATGCTTAAACTTAAAAATATAATGCTGCCGTACGCAACATATCATACGGCTCCCTACCCCCTATATAAATTTTACCTTAAAAATCCGCAAATTCGGGGCTCCGGCACGGTCGCTAGACCTTTCAGAAAAGGGTCCACCGAAAGGGATTTGCCTTGGGATCGGGGCATCGAGCCCTACACTTATACAAAATGTCCAATATAGTCCCGCCCTGCGAACCCTCGGGGGTCCGAGGTAGGTCTGTGAACGTAAACACACAAGTTTGTTGCTTAACCAATGGTCTATTATGTAAGTGGTTGGCAGTTTCTGCTACAATCACCTCTATCCATTTATACGTACTTTGATGTTATAATGTCAGAAAACTTTTAAATTTAACGCTGAAAATGTGAAACAGTTAAAAACTGACAATCGATAGTTCAATTTTATTTATTAAGACAAAAAATATCATGATTCGTGTAATTCACAAGTAATAAAATATACAATGACTCCACATATGGCGTAGAGGTTACTCCACAGAGCGACGTACAGCGCCAGTGTCAAGGGTTCGAATCCCACGCGGCGCTACATTTTGTGCGATCGACAAATTGTTGATCTGAGTCTGGATGTAATTTGTGTTTGTTAGTTATGTTTGTAAAGTCTCCCGCAATACAAGGATTATGTCGTCTGTTAAAAAAAGTAGTTTCTTTTTACGATTTTAGTGTATGCTAATTTACAATCCGTGCTGTTATGAAGGGCTAAGAAACAATGTCTAAACCCCTTCTTCTTTCTCGTGTGATATTCAAATTCAGCTAAGGAACCAAAAGAATCATCATTTCAGCTCATATACATCATTACATCGTTACATCCCACTGCTGGGCTCTAGGCTCCTCTACAATAAGAGAGAAATTGTCCTCAGTATAACCATGCTGGTCAGGCAGGTTGGTAGGTTTCGTTGCGAATTTGACTTCTCTTGCGTAGATGTTATATGCCTTAATCGTGTTTTATGACATCCATGGGCAAGATAGGGAGTGTTGAATTGTATTCTTTTTCCGTCATTATACGGACACAACCAACCGGCCAAAAGTATAGACAGTAAGACTCATAGGAAAGTTCATCTAAGAAGCACGGCCTTTATGGCATCCGATATATAGCTGGGATGAGCCGTTGCGAGGTAACTTATGTTTCATCAAAAGTGCATATTATAAATCAATTGATGATGATTTTACAATTAAAATAACTTACTTTTACATCGAATCAATTATTATTAACTCGCTCTTATTCTAAATACTTGGACTCAATGTAATATACACTCTACTTTCATCGTACTTATATATAAATTGGCAATAGTTTTATGTTATCCGTGTACTGACGGAGTAAGAATACAATAAGAGAACCTCTCTTGCCCGTGGGTGTCGTAAAAGACGACTATAGGATTTATTACGCATATCATGACATGTCCTTCTTTAAACGAGGTTTAAGAAGAGTATTTCCTTCACGGTAGGCAGCAGTCTGGCTGTGCCCCTGGTATTGCAAAGGTCCATGTGCAGCAGTTTCACTTACCATCAGGTGTGCTGCTTGCTCGTTTGCAACCGTCGGCAATTAAAAATAAAAATTAAATCACATCTATGAAAGAGACGGAAAACTCAAAACAAAACCCTATACCAACCTATCTGACCAACATGGTATAGTAAGGTCTATTTCCCTCCTATTATGGAGGACGTTCGAGCCCAGCAGTGGGACGTATATTTAGCAGAAATAAATAAATGAATAGTTTTATGACCGCCCGAATGCTTGATCACTACCATTCTTGTGTTGGTCCAGGTGTAACGGTCTTAGTCGCCTTTTACAACCACGAGCTAAGTAAAGGTTGATAGTATTTATAGCCGCTAACACACATTAAACTACAAAAATGACGATAAAAATAATGAACTTAAAATTTTGTTGTAAATATATGCAACCTTGGCTTACAATGCACTATCTAGCTAATTAAAGTATTTGAATAGCTATGGATACTTCCAATATAGACGTGTCGATGCAGCGTCGTGACTATTAATGATAATTTAATAACTAACTACGTAAATTATAAAAAATATACTAAAACTAACCAAAGTCTTTATTGAAAGAATCTAATCTTTTTATTTGTAACTAGCAACTCGCCCTCGCTTTGCTTTGGTTTCCGTCGCCTTACCCGCGTAGTTCCCGTTCCCGTGGGAATACCGGGTTAAAATATAGCCTGTTAGTCCCTGATATTGTAGCTTCCATTGATGAAAGAATTTTTGAAATCAGTCCAGTAGTTTCGGAGCCTATTCATTACAATTAAATCTTTCCTCTTTATAATATTAGTATAGACCAGCAATCCGTCCTCTACATTAATATCATGCCCTCTGAGTTTTCTTGGCGGATCTATCTTAGCGCTCCAATCCTGTGGTAACATATTGTACTTTTTAGGTTTAAAATGAATAAATTATCATAATTTAAATTTAATACCATATAGAATAATTTTCTTTTTATACTGGCAATAAAATTGTAGTAAAAGTGTGTTTCAAAATTTAATAACTAATTCTGTAGCGGGTAGATTTAGATCCTACCTTCAGGCTTCCCCTTAGTCCTCCCGTGATCTTTATGAGCACTAAAAACTATCCGAAACGTCGCGAACGTCAAACACAAACGCGATAAAATCCTTTAAAATAGTTATTTTGAATAATATTTAGATAATTTCATGTAACATTTGATACATCGCTTTGAAGCTTATTTGCTTATACAATAAGGGAGCCTTAATTAAGTTTTATGATTTAGCATACAACCTACTTTTCGTGTGGTAACGGAATAAGAATACAATTCACCACTGCCTATCTTACCCGTGGATGTCGTAAAAGACGACTATGAGATCTAATATACACATAACAAACATCTGTGCAAAAGAAGGAAAACTCGAAATGAAACCCTATACCAACATGTCTGACCACACGTTGGTATAGTAGGTCAAATTCCCTTCCATTGTGGAGGAGGCCCGAACCCAACAGTGGGACGTATGTGGGCTGCGAGAATGATGATGATACATCATACTATTTGCCGAATTGGTGTTATATCAATTCTGAAATCAATAAAATAATAATCGTTAGAAATCTCGTGAAGAAAAATATTTGAATAAAAATATTTAAATATAAAATATTCAAGTGCATAAAAGAAGTGCGTGTCTTGAAGATTTGATAAAAACCTCCATTCGAGATTACTGATTCTATCAGAAGCCTTTGAAATATTTCTTTTAATTTGTTATAAATATTTTGAAGAGTAAGACTTAAAAGTACGTATAACATAAAGGATCAACAACTTTTAGATAATAATAAAAAATAAAACTCTTTGAATAAGGACTTATATAAGAAGGGACTAATATATATTTAGAAAAAAGGTTAAATTTCGTACGCAGTGCAATTTCGTGGGCAGTATTTTTGTTTTATTGAAAAAAAATGATATAAATGGATCAAAATATCATGAATTATATGGTTATCATCATCATCATCATCATCGCAGCCCACATATGTCCCACTGTTGGGCTCGGGCCTCCTCCACAATGGGAGGGAATTTGACCTACTATACTATGCTGGTCAGACATATTGGTATAGGGTTTCATTTCGAGTTTTCCTTCTCTTGCACAGATCTTATGTGCATATTATATCCCTTAGTCGTCTTGTACGACATCCACGGGCAAGATAGGGAGTGGTAAATTGTATTCTTACTCCGTCACCACACGGATAGGTTGGTTATAATAAATATAATTATATATTATATTAAATTAAATATAATTATATATTATATGGTGATAAACTTTCATAGAATCCGATACGACATCCACGGGCAAGATAGGGAGTGGTGAATAGTATTCTAACTCTACCACCATACGGAAAAACCAAATTGTCTCAAAGAAATTCTTAATAATAGCATGGACATGTCAATTGTAAGAACAGGTTCATGTGTTCACACAACTGCTCCAAAACATGAAAGGTCAAATTAAATATTAACCTGATTTTGAAACATTGGTTTTCAGCTCAAATACGTCCCACTGCTAACCTCGAGCCTCCTTCATGATAGGAGGGATTTTGGCCTACTATACCACGCTGATCAGACGGGTTTATATAGGGTATATTTCGAGTTAGCCTTCTCTTGCAAACACGTTAACACGTTCTCTGCGCCATCATTTTCAAAGAACTTTCAGCTGGTGCTTTGGAGACCTAAAAGATCTCGTAAATAACCTACCCTTTTTTTTTTGTGGGTGGGCTGCGGTCGGCGCGCCTCCGCACCACTCCGTCCGGGGCGACAGAGGGGCTTAAGCACGCAACTCACGCAACCCACCCGAAAACCACGTCGCCTTCGTCGTTGGGCCGACCACCGGAGCAGGGTTACTTGACATCAGTGGTCGGCCCGACGGAATACCCCCTATTGGGGTACCCTCCCATCGACCGACGTCCCCCCCCCCCTCGGGGAGGACGTCGATCTTTCCTCACGCGGTCGCCCTCTCGGCGGGTGACGGACTAATCCCCGGTCACGTCACCCGCGGCCTCGGCTAAGGCGGCATGAGGCGCAGGTAGTTGCGCCTACGCCGCCCCAGTCGCCGGCGGCAGATCTCCTCATAAATAACCTACCCTATGGTGCGTTTGAGACCTAATCAGTCTCCTAAAAATACGGTTTTGAAAATAATTTATATACTACTGTGAAAATAATTATACTACTGTGCGTTAGGGACCTAATCCATCTCTAATTGTTTTTTTATGTCTTTGAATTCACCTTTACTTAGGAAATAAATATGTATATTTGTCTTACTCATACTTAAAGTACTTTACACATTAGCGCCTCTCGCAAGGAGTAAAAAAACACGATTATAGTCAACGCACAATACAAAAGTCCTGCAAGAGATCTGATAGATCTCTTAACGAAACGAACGTGTTAAATGCATATTATTAATCCCTTATTCGTCTCTTACGACATCCACAGGCAAGATAGGGAGTAGTCAATTTTATTCTTACTTCATCACCACATGGAAATTTGAATTTTAAACATTACTTGCAACAAATTTATATAAAACCAAAGATTTCATTTTAGTTATCTGCCGCCTAATATTACTGACCGACTAGACCGGTAATGAAATTGTATTTACTCCTCTAGTTTTCAGTTTTTATTCTGCAAAATGTTGGGTTTATTAAAACTCTTTCGTGTTGGTTCATTATTTCTTTTTAATTTTGTAGTTTTGAGGATAAAATTTAACGTACTTGGGCATAATAAAAACGCTTATCAGTATTTTGCCCAATGGCGCAGAAGATGCTTAGTACGTTACTGATTAAAATCTTGATAATCAAGTAGAATAGTCCCTAAATACACGTTCTTAATCATTATCATCATAGCCCACGTATGGGCTACTGTTGGGCGTAAACCTTCTCCACACTGATAGAGAAATTGACCTACTATTCCACCCTGGTTAGACGGGTTTGTATAGGGTTTAATGTCGAGTGTTCCGTCTCTTGCATAGATATTATTGCATATTATATCACTTAGTCGTTTATTATGATACTCACATGGAAGATAGTGGATGATGAATTGTATTCTTACTCCATCACTACACAGATGTCTCTGCTTGCCCAAGAACAAATGTGAATGTATAAAAAAATTATATAGGCAAATCGTTTTAAATCTTATCTCATATCTTTAAACGAACAATTCTTGTAAATATATATATTTTCAGGATCTCGGAAACGGCTCCAACGATTTTGTTGAAACTTGGCATACTAGAGGATTCGGGCCCATAAAATCGATCTAGCTAGGTTTTATGTATAGAAAATGTTGTTTTGTCAGTGTTTTTGACAGACAATATAATGACATTTAATTTTAAAAGAATATGAATTCAAATTTTGCCATCAATGTCATGAGTTACGATAGCTCAGTGGCGAAGTAGTCAGGTTTCATTTTATTTTTGACATCGGCGACAAACGGCGTCGGATCGAATCTCGGTGTTATAATTATTCTCTTTTTGTAATTTTTTATAGAAATTTCATTATTTATTTTTTTATTTTTTATTAATATATACCTATCTAAATAAATGCTACAAAAATACTCCGAGCGAAGCTCGGTCAACCAGATATTATATGTGTATAACAGCCACTTCCATGGCTTCGTTTATGTTAATATAGATTTAATCAATAGTTGTTTTCCCCCTCGGGAACAGTAGCCTTACTAATATTATAAATGCGAAAGTAAGTTTGTTTGTTACGCTTTCACGCTTAAACTTCTGATCTTATTTAAAAAATTATTTCACCAATTGAAAGCTATAATATCAAGGAGTAATATAGGCTATATTTTATCCCGGTATTCCCACGGGAAGGAGAACCACGGGAACTAGGCGACTGCAACCAAAATGAAGCGAGGCTGGATAGCTAGTTTTCTTATAAACAAAAGATATTTCTCGTATTATTAACGTATGTCAAATTTCATGCATGTTAGCTAAGTAGTTAAGATGTAATGCGTAGCAAATAAACAAACTCACATATTCATTTATAGTATTAGTTAGGATTAAAATATTAAAATTAAAATTATATTCTCTTCATTTAATCAAAATATATTAAAACTTAACACTGTATAGGGGAATATCTTTGTCAAACATTTCGAATGAAAGTAAAAAAAAAGTGCACCATTTAAAGTACTTCGCAGGTCTCAACGTCGAATACAGAATGTGCTAAAAGTACATAGGGGTGTCGGGGAAAAAGTTATAATAACATTAATGTAGGTTCTTTTGACAGCTCGCCGGTCGTCGTTAGCAGCCCTGTGCTCTGTATCTTGTCATAATCTTTTAGTGATGCGAATGCTTAGCAACAGTTTACGTTTTATCGATACAATAATTCCTTTTATTATTAAATTAAAAATATAAAATGTATCATTTCTCTTATCGTGCAATAAAATAATTAAGTTGCATTTATAGCTCATCAATATTTCTCTTACTTTCAATAGGAGAGTAAAGGATTACACCAGAATAATCATCTTATAACACTGCGATTGACCTGTTTCGCGAAATTATATGTTATTTATTTATTATAGGTATGTTATGTTAGTTATTATTGTGTGTGGTAGTGCTGTGTGGTAGCGGTTTCGAATACTACCAACCCTTGCTTTGCTCGTGGGTGTCGTAAAAGACGACTAAGAGCCCTAGATTGACCCGGACCAACTCCATCTGGTACCATTTGGGTAAACGATTACATTCCCAAGGAGGGTTGATGTCAGGCAGGCGGCCGGTCATAAAAGTCATTGCCGAAACTTTTTGCAATATGTCAAAACAGATGACATATTGCGTCGACCCCAAGTAATTGGGATAAGAGCAAGATGATGATGATGATGATGTTATGTTAGTTATTATATGTTAAAAGTGATCCTTCACTACCTTATAGTGAAAGAAAGAAAGAAAGAAAACATTTATTCTACTCTTGTTAATTCGAGAAAAAAAACACAAACAGAAAAAATAAGAAAAGAACTTCTTAGATAAAATAATTTATTTTTAACGAGGAACAAAAAAGGCTATTCGAAGAACATGTGCTACTTCTCCTTAAAGAAATGGCAACATTTAATTGACTTACATAAGTAGATGGTAGGATTGATCGACGTATGAATGGAGCCAATATTTCACAGTGATATCTACACCCAAGTAGAAACGAAATGTGTTACGCAGAAGTCTCGAGTTTTATTTTCATGGTACATACTTATAAATGTATATATGTATATTATCCCTCTTTTGCCCTTGGATGTCGTAAACGATGACTAATGGATACAACATGCTCATAACATCTATAAAAGAGAAGAAAAACTCGATACAAAACCTTATGCCAACACGTCTGACCAGCGTGGTATAGTAGATCAATTTATTTCCCATAATGTAGAAAGGCTGAGGCCAACAGTGGGATTTATATGGGTTGCGATGATGATATGTAGTGTAGTGAAGGTAAGTATCGTGAAGAATGCTACCATATTTCCGAATTATTCTTACCCGTGGATGTTGTGAAGGACGACTAAGAGATATAATATGCATGTTATATCTTTGCAAGATAAGGAAAACTCAAACTAAAATTCGATATCAAAAGTCTGATAAGTATTGACGATTTAATTAACCTTGTCGTTTGTAGAGAAGGGTCCAAGCATTGGAACGTATACGAGCTGGGATGATGATAACGATGACTAGGATATCTCTCGATAGACATACAGTTAGTTATATTTTTACATGTAACGTTTTGAATATTTGTAATAAAAGAAATAATATCGACTATCAAATTATCGACATTGCACCAGCCCGTATTAAGCCGCATCACTAATTACGGGCGCAGACGGCGGCGCCGGGTCGAGCCAAGGGTACACGGTCCTCTCGACTGAATTTTTTCCCTAACACCCTACACCCCACCGGATGAGGTGGGGGCTTCCTGTCCCTCCCGGACCCTTCTTAACATTTCCCTGGCTCGGAGGCACAGAAGGAAGACGCCTCGCTTATATGAAACCCTGGTAGCTACTGCTTGGGTTATATACTTTTTTAGGGTCAGGCAGACCCTTTGAGGCCGTTTTCTCGAGTTAGGGACCTATATATTCCCTTTTCAGGTCCTTTTTGACCTTTGTAGGTTTAGGTTGCGTTGTTTCGTCGTTATATAATATAAAAGTTTCACATTGCCCTCACTAAAGGACACTATTGACATAGTCATGTGAATTTTTGATTTACTGTTAGACTTATGGTTTGTGGTATATTACGGCATGTCAAAATGTTATGTAGCTCTTTTTAATTTTATTTATTACTTTGGTGTTTTACAGTGTTATATTTAATAATTTTGCTGGTATTTTATGTAATATAACACAGAAAAATTCTTAAGTGTAGTGAATATTATTATTGTGAATGAATGCACGCAACATTGTTATGTTATGCATAAATCCCAGAGGAAAACATTGATTTAGTTGTCAGCACCCGATTAATGCCAGTGACTAAGACTAATATGACTATTCATATAAAGACGTATAAAGAAAAAAAATTGAATTTGACACTGGCACCAATAGCTCATATTTTTGTAGCTTATTGCCAGAGAAGAAAACTTATGGCTTGATTATATTAGGTTTTAACCGACTTCAAAAAAAGGAAGAGGTTCGCAGATACACTGTATTTTTCATGAGTGTTGTATTAGAGCTTTTTCTTGGTAAACAAATTTTGATGATTCTTATTTTATTTGAAAGCTGATGTTTCGCATATGGTCTATTAATAAACTTATTATAATGCGTATTTGGTTGAATGTATTCAATTCGAATATTTTTTTTTATTTAGACATGTTGTGTAAGTCGGTTATATGTTACTTAATACATGTACAGAACTACTACTTGCCGTCATGATTATCAGTTCGGCTCACCACGTTCCACTGCTGGGCTCGAGCCTACTCAATAATAAGAGCAAAATTGACTTACTATACACGCTGATTAGATGGATTGATATAGAATTTTATTTCGAGATTTCGTTCTCTTGCATAAATGTTATATGCATAGAATATCCCTTAGTCGTCTTTTACGACACACTCGGGTAGAATAAATAGGGTGATTATTTTATATGTCAAGAATCGAATAGTTTGATTGATGGGAAAACACAGCTTCTGTATATATACATATATATTCAAGCAACACTGAAACGAAAAAAGTTTGAAAGTGAGTGAAAAAAAATATTGGCAATTATAGAGACTGCCGATAGAAGAGAAAACTTAGAACTAAAAGTTTAGATTTAGAACTTAAATAGTTAAAAATTTTAATTTCTTAATGTTTTTAATAATAAAAAATTTTCAAACGCCAAAATAAATACGAGTACTCATGCATGTTCTTCGGTTTAGGATACTTTTAACCTGGCCTTTCTTAAGAACGTCCCCGATTTGATCGTGGAACGTCCGTCTTTATCTTCTCCTTCTAACACTTTCGTTCACATCCGCGCTATAAATTCTCTTTGTTAGTCTACATTCATTCTCTCTACATGACCAAACCAACTTAACATACATACCTTTCTCAATCCCTGTCAATACATCTACTTTCATACAACAACGTGCCCTAATATAATTAATAAATAATAATTAAAAATGTTTCTGAAATGAAACGGTTCAAATAATAATCAAATTAAACACGATTTCAACAGTAGTATATACACATTGAACTTTTCACTAAATGGATTTCACTTATAAGTTACAAGGAACCCGTCCTCCCTTTTCTTCGGTTACAGTCGCCTTACCCGCGTAGTTCTTATTTCCGTGGGAATAACGGGATAAAATATAGCTTATTTTAGTTACTCAGGTATAATGTAGTTTGCCAATGGTGAAAGAATTTTTGAAATCAGTACAAAACAATTTTTGAAGCACAGTAGTTTTTGAGTTTATTTATTACAAACATACACAGACATACAAAAATATAAATTTTTCCTCTTTATAATATTAGTGTAGATACACAGCACTATACATCAGCTGTATATCTAGAGGTATATATGTATACAGCTATAAGCATGTCGGTGACGCACGAGATTTCAGTCATACAATAAGTGTGTAAGGCGCGCAGCGCAGTTCAGTTATGAGCATGTCGGTGACGCGAATCCATAAGATTTTCCCCTACCTATAAGTGCCCAACGCGGATTTAGAAGTTTTCACTTCAATAATAATAGTAAAATCTGTAGATTGGACATACACTTTATGTACATTACTAACAGCGCCTTGCGGTTTTACCCGCATAGTTCCTCTGTCCGTGGGAATTGTCATCGTCATCATCATCGCAGCACATACGTGCCACTGGTGGGCTCGGGCTTCCTCCACAAAGGGAGGGAATTTAGCCTACTATACCACGCTGGTCAGACATGTTGGTATAGAGTTTCACTTCGAGTTTTTCTTCTCTTGCACAGATGTTATGTGTATTGAAGATGTTATGTGTATATGGAATATATCCATAGTCGTCCTTTACGACATCCACGGGCAAGATAGGGAGTGGTGAATTGTATCCTTACTCCGTCATCACACGGAATGGGAATATTGAAATAAATTATATCCTATGTGTTATTCTGATATATTATTGTAAAGTTTCATCAAAATCCATTAAGTAGTTTTTGCGTGAAAAAACAACAAACATCATCTAATCACATACAAACTTTCGCATTTATAATATTATTAGGAAAGATTATGTGTAATCCTCATCATCATATCAATCGGTCGTCTCTCGATTTTTTTTTTTGAGCGGCAGGGGTTTTATGAAAGCGCAGCGCGCGGCCTCTTAATCCACCGTATGCCCTCCCCTCCGCCATTAGGCCGACCACCGGTACCAAGTTCCTTGTCGTTTGGGGCGGGCCCGACTCACTGTTAGGCTTAGGCCTCCTCCACTATGGGATAGAAATTGACCTACTATAGTCAGAGATGTTGCCACATGGTATCATTTCGAGTTTTTCTTCTATTAAATAGATGTTATATGCATATTATATCCCTTAGTCGTCCTTTACGATAGCCATGAGCAAAGTAAGGGTTAATAATAATGATAATTCCATTCATTTTAAACTTCATTTATTCATCACGATAGCTATGCTTAAAAAAGAAACAACAACATTTTTTGTCCATCTGTTTGTCTGTGGCTTTTTTTTTCGGGTAGTCTTTAAAACGGCTGGTCTGAATTTTATAATATTTTACTACCAAGTAACTGTTTCTATAAGGAGTAAATTAGGTTATTTTTGATCTCGGGAAGCTCTATAAAATTTAGCCCGGAATCGAACACGAGACCTCATGGGCTGCAGTCAAGTACGACATATTGGAGATATGAAATACGCGGTTAATACGACTGAAATCGAAGCGGAGTAAGGGCGGACCGCTAGTATCCAATATAGCTAGTGCCGTAGGATAAATGGTAATGGATAGGACACATTGTTTGATGAGCCGACAACTTTTGGAGCTTTGGGATTTGGGACTTAGACTTAGGACTAATCAATCTAGATAGGTCTAAGTCTAACATTGAACGATGTAGGACTATTATTTCATGTATACAACTAAGACAAAAGCTTATGAAGCGACTAAAACATATATTTTACTTAATGACTTAATATCTGGTTGATCGGTACATTTTTTTTTCTAAGCGAATGGTATTTTTAGCGAACATACTTGGGATGTATATTAATAAAAAACTAGAAAAAGATGAAATAATGAAAAAAAATATCAAAAATTACAAAAAGAGAATAATAATAACACCGGGATTCAATCTCACGCTGTTTGAATGCGACTGGACCACTTCCCAACTGAGCTATTGTTACTCATGACAGCCACAGCGAAATTCGAATTCAGAAAACGTCAATAACATTTTATGGCATTATATTGATTAGCTAAAACACCGAAAAAAACAACATTTTTTATAAGTAAAACCTAGCTAGATCGAGTTTTTGGCCCCGAAACCTCTAGTAATTTTCATCAAAATCTTTCATCAAAGTTGGAACCGTTTCCGAGATCCTGATAATGTATATATATGTATATATATATATATTATATATATATATATATATATATATATATATATATATATATATATATATATATGTATACATATATATATATATATATATATGTATATATATATATATACATATATATATATATATATATGTATATATATATATATTATATATATATATATATATATATATATATATATATATATATATATATATATATAACAGGCTGGTCATACGGGTGCGTAGAGTTATTTCGAGTTTTCCTTCTCTTGCATAGTTGTTATATGCAATAATTCCTTGGTCGTCTTTAAGACACCCATGGGCAAGAGGTAATGTATTGTTTTCTTACTCCGTCCACACGGAATTAAATTAAATTTAAAAACTCCTCAACTTTGTAAATTAAACTGTTTTTGCGGTTTTTATTGCGTCTGGATCTGGTTTTTGATTGTCCAACGATTCAAACAATTTTAATGTAATAGGTATAGTATTATTAGCTATATTTTATTTCCTTTTTAAACCTGACATTCTACGTTAAGGAATGAGTTCTTGTAATTAGAGAAACAATTAAAAATATACAATTAATCGGTTAGAATTTTTCTCTTAGAATTCTTATATTTACGATATTTTTCTCAAATAAGTGTTTAGTAGGCATTAATTTTGTGTCAGATTTATAGATTTTCTAATTTGTTTTAAAAGACCACTCCGCTATCGGTGATAAAGGCCATAATCTCCAATCAACCTATCAACGCTATATACGCGAACACAGAAACATACACACAACCATTTGTACCCCTTTTTACAAAAATTACGTGGATGAACAAGTATGAAATTTGGCACAGTTGAAGTATATAATGAGGAGAAGTGCATAAAACTGAAATTTCATGTAATAATGATTTAGAAATACATTAAATTAATTAAAAAAGGCATTACGCACACTACCATACAATCGCTACACACTACACACACAACAACGCTTATGCACTTTTGTTTGCGATTAAAATATTTTATTGAACTGAATGTCAAAAAATCATAATTATGATGACAATGTCTAATAGACATTTGTATTTATATATTAGTGAAATACAGCTTACTCAATATACTAATTATACATAAATATAATTAAAAGAAAATTGTGTAGTAGAAAAATTAATTTAAATCAATTATGGCCGGGTTTCGACCACTCGGCGACCACTAGTTTAGGATTATTAGGCTGTCTATATAAGGAGTAACTTATATAGACCGCTACCTTGTAGTAAAATACTATCAAAATCGATCCAGCCGTTTTGAAGATTACCTCAAGCAAACAGACAGACAAACAAAAATTAAAAAAATCTGTATTTTAGGTATCGTGCAAATAACCGTGTGAGCATGAAAAAAGACCATTATTTTGACATTACAAACAGACACTTCAATTTTGTTTATTTGTAGAGATTATAATAAATAATTCAATGTAGTATAAATTAAAAGCACGTTTCTATTAAATCCGAGCATCACCACGTTTCTAGTAATTAATGAAAATCATATATATCAATGTTCTATACGATGACAATTTGATCATATAATTTATTTTTATCGATATAATAAATTAATGATCAATATCTCATCACTAATAATTTGTACAATTTTGGATATTGAAAAAAAAAAATAACGTCACGAATCTGATTACCCACGAGTGTTGTGCTGTATCGATGAATCGTTTTCATTCTGTATAATTGGTGTGATAATTTTTTATTTTATAACTTTATTAGCAACCCGCCCTCGCTTCGCTTCGGTTTCATTCGCCTCACCCGCGTAGTTCCCGTGGGAATACCGGGATAAAAATATATAGCCTATGTTACTCCCTGATATTATAGCTTACCATTGGTGAAAGAATTTTTGAAATCGGTTCAGTGATTCAAGTGTGAAAGCGTAACAAACAAACAAACCTACTTTCGCAATTATAATATAAAGTAAGAATAATAAATAAATAAACAAAATACACTACGTAATACGATTAGATGTACCAGGACATCATAAACGTATTTTTAGAACAATTGTTGACATTAAGTCACTCTTATATTGGAAAGGGGTGGGTTTATAAATATATTCGTGTTATAATTTTTGGTCCCGGCAGAGATAGATAACAATTGTATATTTCCACCACAAGCAGTTAAATGTAACTTTTATTTCAGCTCATATACGTCCCACTGCTGGGCTCGAGCCTCCTCCTGGATAGGAGTGTACTTGACCGACTATACCGCTGGTCAGATAGGTTGGATTTTGTTTCGAGTTTGCCCTCTCTTGCATAAATAATATATCCCTTAGTCCTCTTTTACGACACCCACGGGCAAGCTATTGATATAAATGTTACTTAAATAAGATAAGAATAAAATAAGAATTAAAATAATTAATAAAGGTTATTTTATTATTGTCACGGTTAAGAAGTTTTTAAACGACGTTTTTTATTTGTGTGTGGACTCCCTCTTGTATGTGGATGTCGTAAAGTATGTCAGGATCGTGAATTGTGGCAATCCGTAGTCTCTGCCTACCCCTCTTGAAAGTAGGCGTGAGGCTATGTATGTATGTATTTAAATGGACAAATTCAAGTTCGAATGGTGGACCTCTAAAAATAAAAGCAACCTCCCCTTTGAACAGTATTTTTGTAGGACTATTATATAAAATATCGTGGATATTTCACGATATTTAATTATATTAATTATTATAGAGCTTTACATAGACCAGAGTCAGTTCTATTTAATACCATCTGGTCAATTATATTCACAAGGTTAACGTCAGCCAGGTGACCAGTCTAACAATATTGCCGATAAGTTTGCAACCGTTGTCTCATAAACGTCCCACTACTGGGCTTGAGCCTCCTCGCCAACAATAGAAAACTTGACCTATATCATGCTGGTCAGACATATTGCTATAGAGTTTTATTTCCAATTTTCCTTCTCTTGCATAAGTGTTATATGCATGTTATATCCCTTAGTCGTCTTTTACGACACCCACGGGCAAGATAGTGAGTGGTGAATTGTATTCTTACTCTGTCACCACACGGAACAACTTTTACAATATGTACTATAAAAGAAGAGTATATATTGAATCGATTATACACTTACCGGGTTGAGAGCCCTCAGCGCTCACCCATAGTCCGGTTAAGCTGTCAAAGCCATCTGCGGCTAACAGCTATAGTCACACAAAAAAAAATCGGCTACAAGTAATTAGAACAAGAGTAGGGTGATATGATGATCCTTGTTGCCGGGGTGACGAAGGGGTAATTCACCGGATCGGGCATGAATGTCAAGGAGTTGGTACCAGTGGCCGGCCCAATGGTGATGAGAAGAGAATAGGGTAGGTAATGGGGCCGCACGCTGCCCATCCGTCGCCCTGTACAGATTGGAGGGGTGTTCAGACCATAACCTACTACAAAAAAGATTTTTAAGTAATTTATTGAGACTAGTGGTCGCCGAGTGGTCGAAAATCGGCCATAATTCATTTTTATTAATTTTTCTGCTATACAATTATCATTTTATTTTATTTATGTATAATTGTAAATTCAGGAAGCTGTATTTCACTAATAACTAATATATAAGTACAAATGCATATTATATAATTATGATTATTTGACATTCAGTTCGACCAGAGATTTTAATCGTAAACAAAAGTGTATAAGCGTTGCTACGCAACACACTCACTCAAACGTGTATGTGTGTGTGTAGCGATTGCGTTGTAGTGTGCGTAATGCCTTTTTTAATGAATTTAATGCATTTAATCAATATATAGATGTTAAGTAATTTTCCGTGTGGTGACGGAATAAGAATACAATTCACTACTCCCTATCTTGCCCGTGGATGTCTTACGACTAAGGGATATTATACGTATATAAAATCTATACAAGAAAAGGAAAACTCGAAATATAACTCTCCACCAGCCTCTCTGACCAGCATGGTGTAGTAAAATCAATTTTCCTCCTATTGTGGAGGTGGCTCGAGCCCAGCAGTGGGACGAATATAAGCCAAGATGATGATAATGATGATTAAATAATTTATGTAATTATTTCAGTATGTAAACTCGTCGCTTCTATGCAGAAACTTAAATAAAGGAAATAAAAATAGTTTCTTTTCGTGTAATTATATTTTTGTGATTTATTATGGACATATTTGCTTTGCGTGTAAAATGTTTAGGTTCTACATTTCGTCTGTGAGATTACAAACGAACTTTGCCAAGTGAGTCGTAAGCTCCCGCCAACTTACTAAGGATTATACTACTTTAATATAGCGCTACGACCGTGTGTACCTCCCTTAAGTGCCACTGTCACGAGCCAAAAGGCGAACAAAGTAGCAGAGGCTGTACCCTCCTACACGAAGTATAGCCGCCGCGCGCCACGGGGGTAAACTTTGATGCCCGAAAACCTCCACCCGCGTTATGCCACCCTGGTACCCAGCCCACCCACTGCGGGGCTTTGAGGACGTCTTTGAGCCCAACTTTAACGGGAAAACCCCAAATTCAAGTTGGCCCATGTTCCCGATTACGAGTTCGAGATATCTTTAACCATTTTACAAAGACTACGATGTTACATTCGGTTATTTTTTCTATTTATTTACACTCACGTACATTATAAATACCGCTCTATAATAAATAAAACATTAACGAATAGTTTTCTAAATCTTACCTACTAAAATAGACAAAAACAGACTAGCTCGTAGTTCTAAATCCGAATTACAAACATATTAGTCGATTAAGTAAAATGTATCGTTATTAAATTGTTATTTAAATTATTGTCAAAAAATAATGAAGCTGCTTTAGCCAAATCGACCAAGACTGCATAGGTCTCGGGTTCGGGCCCTAAGTTTTTTCGATTTATAAGTACATAATAACTTGCTTTAACACTGCAGGAAAACATTTTGAAAAATCCCTTATACTCTGTTTTGAAGATGAGTGATATTTCAAGTTTCTGATCGCATATTAAGTTGGTTGTCATGTTTCTCGTGGTTATCTTTGACAATCAATATGACGTAGTCAGTATCCTAATCTTAGATTTGAAGTTATCATAAAATATCGTTATGCCTTTGGGTTAGTAGGTCAGATATCAGATAGGTTTGTGGCAAAATTATGTTCTGCCAAAAGTGATTAAACTTGTAAGTCGACCCCATTACGATAAAACTTGCAGTTTAATGAGTAAGGAGTAGAATATGTCACCATCCCTTAAGTTTATTTGAGTCTTGAAAATCAGCTATGAGGGCACTAGGTAGCAGCAATTTTCTGACAAAGTCAAAACTGCCTGCAAAGCGTGTAAATTATGCCATTATATCCCTACGTGGGGAGCTTATGTTCAACAGTGAATGTTAATAGACTATATATGAAATTTAAATAGTGAAACATAATTACGTTAATTTTTATATCATAATTCGATTAACAAATTTGAAAAGTATCTTTAACTTAATTTAAAAGTATATGAGAACGATTACAGTCAAATAAAAGACATCAACGTGCGACATTTAGTAATATAATAGATGATTTTAAACTTTTCAATTTGTTTGCATTTTTTAAAAAATGGAAACAAATTTAAAAGTTACTGCTAAATCACACTACAACTGTGAAGAACTATTATGTATTATATATTGTTTACAGATTGTAACTTCTTGAAACTTGTAAATCATTTTATCTAAATTTACATCACAAGAAAAATAAAATATTTTTTTTTAATTTTTTTAAATTTTTTTTATTGCAAACGGTGGCAAACTAGCAAACAGTACATCTGATGGTAAGTTTTGCTGACGCTCATGGACCTTTACAGGGTCGCTGCCTACCTCGAAGAAAGTGAAGGGAGTGTGAGTGCGTGCATTGAGGCTCGGTGATACCAAGGGCAGCACCAAAACCCTCCACACACAAACACCCTCAGAAAGTTGGGCTTCCGGCTCTCTCGCTCACTGAAAGAAGCGCAGTAACAAATTGCTACTACTCACACGTCGATTTTCTGCGAGAGTGTGGTACTACCCCGGACGGACCGGCCCGCGGCTGTAGACAGATAGCTGTCGACAGTGTGGTTCTACCACTCTTATGATATAATAATGATAATAAGTATGATATAATAAAAATGATATGATAATAAAATATATGTACTAGCTTCCTCGTGAATGATAAGTATTCGCTAAGAAAAGATTTTTTTAAATTGCATGCTAAAGAAATATAATAAAGGGCGGTATTATGAAAGTTCGACATTTTCAAATAAAAGGTATGACATATTTTACACATCTTAATGGTTAGATTAGTTAATGATTATATCATTTGTGCTTCTGCATTTATAAAAGTAACCCAAAATACTATTTAGAGTTCTATCATGAAAAATAACAATTATTTTCGATCCTATAATGATGGCCAATATTTATTTGGTGTTTGTTCAAAGTATACAAGATATTATGTTGATAAAAATATACATAATTTTTATTGTACCGATAAATATATACAAGCACAAATATACTTTGTTAACATGCCTTGACTTCAAACTTTAAGTTAAAGTAGCATAAATCCAAAAGGAAGTATATTGAAATAACTTGAATATAAATATAACCAGGCGCAATGGGATTCAACAACACCAGGGTAGCAAGAGCCATAGGAGGTATCAACAAGGATAGCGTTGCGTGATCGTACTAGGCGTAATGTTTATTTCGGGGTTGCTGGCGTGATTTGAAAAGGCGTAGAGTCGTTTTATACTATTTATTTTATATGTGTATAAATCAGCATGTGTTGTTATTTTCGTTTTTTTTGGGTAATAGGTTAATTATAAGTTATTGTTGTTAGTACCGAATATCTTTTGGCTTTCAAACTAGTTTATTTCGTATTATGTAAATATTTTGAGTTGAGTTTTAATGGTTTATTTTCTTCAATTTATTTAAGATAGCTTAAAAGAGAATGTGAAAATTTAATGAATTATGGTTAATAAATTTGATGCCACTTTATTTAATCCAATGCCGAGAAAGTACTAAAGTATAAACAATATAAAATAGCACTTATGTGTTTGCCTGTTCTACCAAAATTTCCATAAAAACTTTTGATAACCTATATGCACTGATCTGTTAAAGGCTTTACAGACAATGATTAACTTAAGAGAAAATTAACTCGGAGACAGATGAAACTGGCAATCTCATATCTAAACTGCAATAATAATGCAGGAAGAGCCTGCAAGGAGTTTTTAAAATTAAGAAAAATAGATATTTATTATTATTGATAGGTATTAGATATCAGTCCAGTATTTAAAATCTGGTAGTTAAAATGCAATCTTCTATCGATTAATAAGTCACCTTACGGTGATGGAGTAAGAATTTACTACCTCTTTAACGTACGACGTAAAAGACGACTAAGGGATATAATACGCATATAACCTCTATGCAAGAAAAGGAATACTCAAAACGAAACCCTATACCAAGACCGGCGTAGTACAAATTTTTATGATTTCATTGTGAGTGACACTGATAACGTCATCACTCGAAATATAACCCTGTACCAAACCGTCTGACCAGCGTGGTTTAGTAGGTCAATATTTTTTCTATCGCAGCAGGGGCTCAAGCCCAGCAGCTTGTTTACGAGCTGAGAAAATGATCGATTAATATTTAGTTAAATTACTTGAGCATACTTTCCGAGTGGTGACGGAGTAAGAATACAATTCATCACCCTCTCTCATACCCGTAGGTGTTATAAAAGACGACTAAGGGATATATTACGCATATCATATCTATGTAAGCGATGGTAAACTCGAAACAAACCTCATACCAACCTGTCTGACCAGCATGGTAAGGCTAATTTCTCTCCTATTATGGAGGAGGCTCGAGCCCAATAGTGGGACGTATATGAGCCGAAATGATGATGAAATTTCTTGTAACAATTTTCCAACAATTTCATGAATAATTTCAGTTATGCTTATAAAAACACCTTTCTGTGTTTAGTTTATTATTTTTCAAAATTTCTTAGTTGTTTTTCATAAATTATAATAAGATATTAAACGTGTTTTATGTTAGAATATAAACAGTGGTTAAAAGGGAGGAAAAGGGTTTTTTTATTATTTTCGAAATGCCTACAGCGTGGGACGGAATAAGCACGTCCATCTCCCAAGTTTACGATCGACCGAAGTTAAGATTGCGTTAGGTTTACTTAATGCGTATTTGGTAATAATCGTTTTAGTGGCTTTACAACTGATAATTCGTTAATAATACTTAACGTTTACTCAAGAGATTCTATAGATTTATTTATTTACTAGCTTCTGCTTGCGACTTCGTCCGCGTGGTATAGATACTTTGAGCTAACGCTAAGGTTAACCTAAGACTTTGTTTACGTAGAAGGTGAAAATATTTTTCAAACGATTCTGTGACACATGAATTTTGCGAAAATTTAGCCGTTTACTGTGTAAACGGCTAAATTAGCTCTCAAAAGGAAAAATAATCGATTTTGAAACATTCTTCATTGGTGCTCCGCTTTTATTGGTCTTAGCGTAATGATATATAGCCTGCCTACAGTCTTTCTCGATAAATGGGCTATCTAACACTAAAAGAATTTTTCAAATCGAAGCAGTAGTTCTTGAGATAAGCACGTTCAAACAAACAAACTCTTCAGCTTTACTCATATACATTTTATTCCCAGCAATACAAGGATTATTTCCTTAGTGCATGGTGTTGTCTTAAAATTATTAAAAATTATTAAATTATTATTAATATACTAGCAACCCGCCCTCGCTTCGCTTCGGTTATAGGTTATAGTCGTTTTACCCGCGTAGTTCCCGTTCCCGTGGGAATACCGGGATAAAATATAGCTTAGTCTACGCCCTGATATTATAGCTTTTCACTGGTGAAAGAATTTTTGAAATCGGTCCAGCCGTGTTGAAGATTACCCGGAACAAACAGACAGACAGACAAAATTTTTTAATTGCTATTTTAGGCATAGGTGTCGTGCAAATAACCGTGTGAGCATGAAAAAAGCCTATTATTTTGACATTACAAACAGACACTCCAATTTTATTTATTGGTATAGATATAGATTAGTATAGATATAGACTAGTTATCCGCCCTCGCTTAGGATTCAGTCGCCTTGTCCATGTATTTCAAATGTTCATTATCTTCTTAAATATTACGATGCGACTGCAGTCCATGAGGCCTCGCGTTAGATTCCCGGATTGGTTAAAATTTCATAAGTGTATCTTGAGAGGAAAAATAGCATAAGTTACTACTTTTTTGGGGTGGGCTATGGTCAGGCTATACGCTCTCAGATCTAATAGTAACCCACCCTATCTCTAACCCTCTCTCTGATATCATGCACATGAAGTTCAACTGGTATAGTTATTTATATTCATCATCATCATTTCGGCTCATATACAGCCCACTGCTGGGCTCCTTCACAATATGAGGGATATTGACTTCCTAAATCACGCTAAACAGACGTATTGATATAAGGTTATGGAAAAAGAATGCAATTCACCACCCCCTTTTTTGCCCGTGGGGGTCTTAAGAGGACTTATGAATTAAATATAGTAACAGCTATATGAGAGAAGGAAAACTCGAAACAGAACTCTATACAAACACGTCTGACCAGTGTGGTATAGCAGGTCAACCTCTCTTATGGTGCAAGAGGCTTGAGTCCAATAGCAGGACGTATGTGAGCTGAAATAAAACATCCTCCTGTCCAATAAAAAAATGAAAAGAAAAACATCTAATATTTTAATTAAACAACATTTTCTATTCTTATATTTCTATGTTAATAAGTATAAATTTAGAAAATAGGGCAACACTATTTTAATAAAAACTCTTTTGTGATTACATTTTTTTGTTCTTATTTTTTAAAGTAAACTCCCTGCATTAAGGAAATAATCCTTGTATTGCGGGGGACTTTACAAATATATAATTAACTGACACAAATTACGTTCGGACTCAGAATAACAATTTGTGTATCGCACAAATACGTGTGATTCGAACCCGCAATATTGGCACTGTAGGTCGGTATCATAACCAACTAAGCCATTTGTATTAACGAATAGAGCAAAATTAACTTCGAAATAGCTACTTATATAAGTTTTTAGATTATATTAATAACAAAACATTTCCAACGACACTACATTTGTCAAATTATTATAAAGTTTTGAAGTTATGAGGAAACAGATGAAAGATGAAAAAACTCACATTCCGCCCAAAAACATAACTCTCCATTTTGCTTCGCCATAGTCGGGTAACAAAAAATGATATTCTTAAATCATTAAACACTTCATTGATCTCAAACAGAAGATAAATAAATGTTTATTATTTAAAAATGTTAGATTACAAATCCATTGTCAACATTAATACTTTTTCATTGTATGAAACAAAATAGGACTTTTTCTAGTTACGATTAAGGATACCTTATATTTGTAGTTACTAGGACTTTAGAGACCCGTAGGAGGTGTGATTAACTATTACGTAAATAAGCAAAGTAATACTGGAAGAAGAATTACCGGCTGGCCGCTACTGGCCGGGTAAGGCAACCGGATATTTCTTTTAGCTGTCCAAAGAACCCCCCGGTCATAATGCCCTAGTGGGGGCTTTAGGGTGGCAGATATAAAGATACAGACCCCCCCCACTTATCCCGGGACCATACCCGGTCCTTTTGCTTTTATAGGGGGTGTGTATAAAACCGAATCGCCCGGTTTTAGCTGTGCTAGAGTGTTACGATCGGGGCCGGCGGCGGCGGTCGCATTATGCCGACGGAACGAGACTATATCTGATGTGGCTATGGTGCCTTGGTACTTATATACAATGTTTAGACGATGGTTTCGTTCATTTATTAGTCTGGCGTTTGTAACGGCCAATAAAATGTAGAGAGAGCGCTTGTTATAAACGGAAATTGGATGGAAAAATATACCATGTCTCCTTTGTATTTTTTTTGTTAACGTGCTCTTTGCTTTGTTTAGCGAATGAAATCATATAAAATAATTTTATTTATGTTTCTAGCTTGAATTTAATATATTTTTACTTCAATGTTATGAGTAAAGATGACGCTGAGCATATTATTATACGCCTTTTTTAAGGAATTTTGACATAACATGGTTACAAAGGCTTTTATGCCAAATCTTCATTTTGGTCATTGTCAGGCATTTTAGTCTATTATACAAAGAATTCTCTTGCGTGGGTATTGAACTCGCGATACTTTGCATAGGAGATTACTATCGGATACATCACGCAATGCAATTATTACGAGATTTTAAACTCGGTTTTCAAGGTCGCTTTCATTATCATACTATAGTGCTACGTGAAAATTTTTCATAAAGAATCTTTAGATATATAAATCTTCTATTCGTGTGTTTGTAATTGAACTCCTTCTAAAAGGCTGAACCTATTCCGATGTTTTTTTTGTGGGCTGTTCCGATCCGATGGATATGAGAATGGTTTAGATTAATAATTGGAACAGGTATATAGCGTTGCTATTAATTTCAAGGAGAATTCGTATTACTATTTTTTTTTAGATTTGAACAGAATAACGTCTATTGGGTCAGCTAGTAGTAGCAACTTAAGAACTTAATAAAACCTGATTTAGGAATCAAATCTGTGTCTTTCTTGTCGGCTGACTATATTTATATTACTAGAGATAAAGATATTTATATACAGACTGTATTAAAAAATATCATTATTATCTTGATCTTATTAAATTACTTTTTCGATTTTTAATAACATCCTGTAGTTATAAAAGTTGCATAAAAATGGTGAGGAATTTTCTTTTTGTAAATTGAAATATTGTTATGTGAATTGAAAGACACTAAAGTGAATTTCAGTTTCAATTGTGTTTTTTTTTTCTTGTAATAAACAATTGTCATTTAATTGGTAGCGTTAATAGAGCCTAATTTTTTTTGGAAAATATTTTATATGAAACTTTTTTACTCGAAAGAAAAATGTGTTTATGTTACTACAACTTATTGGCGGTGTTTTGTACAAATAAAAAAATCCTTAAAATCGCTCCTAGTGCGACTTACTGGGTCTAGTTGTCCGACTAAACCATTTTTAAATTCACCTGAAGACAAAAAATCAACAAAATAGGTTCAGGCGTTTTGGAAAAATTTAATCACACACGTACAGAAAAATTAATAAAGATGATGCATTTAAAATAAACATATTAATTCATTATCACCCAAAGAGTAAAGCAGAGAACACCTATTACGAATCTGATTAAGTTTTATTGTTATTTATAATCGAAATATAACTTAAAGCATGCCAGTCGGTTTTAGCCAAAGAACTTAACATTTCTATGGAACACCACCAGTTTGTCTGAAAATCTTCGCGGCCTTACCTCTTAAAATAATCCTATTAATACTAGAGCGAAATAGTCCTATAAAAATATGAATAAATAACATTTTTTGAACTGAAACTTTTTATGGAAGAGCTTTGAAATTCTGATCGGTAACCGTTTTATGTGACAAAGTTCAGTTTCTTATTTAATTTATTAGTTATTTATATAATATTATACGGGTTTTAGATACGAGTTTAGTTATTATGTAAATAATATAAATTAATGCTCACTGACTATATGTATTTTCTTTGTGTTGTCAAAATTTTGACGTACACAAGGGGTGGCCTCTTACGTCCGTCCGACCTTCGCTCAAGGGGAGGCGACTGTAACCTCAAGATATTAATGCCTCTTTATTACAAGGGCAACATGTGCTTATAGGAGTTATAAGATGAAGGTAACTATATTGTTTCATTATTCGAATGTTGGAGTTCGGGTGGCGGGTGGAAGCCGTATAAAAACGACAATTTCCTCTAAACGCGCGCCGCACCCGCGCCCGCGCCTGTCTCGCCGCGCCCTCTGTTACTAATTAACTGCCACGCGGTTATGTCATCCTGGTACCCCTGTTTGTAGGGCGGTGTTCATTTTGTTGTCTAACTGTTGACAGCTTGACCTTATAAAAAAAATAACGATATTATAACAATGGACAGTGTACCTATAATAATTATTTTAAATAAATACTAATTTTCGCTTTAAAATTATTTACTCAATCCTATCATTAGTCATGTCAATACGACTTTTGGTAGATTATTCCATTTCCATACCTATTTTTCACGTGATGAGGAAGTAAGAATGTAATTTACCATCCCTTATCTTGTTAAGTGTTGTAAAAGACTAAAGGATGTGTTTGTTATGTAGTTAACATAGCAAGAGAAGGAAAACTTGACATAAAACTATGTCAACACGTTTGGTAAATATCCCTCTCATTTCGGAGGAGACCGGGGTCCAACAGTTTATGTGAGCTGAAATAATGATGGTGAAGCATATTCAACAATGATCATCATCATCCTTTCAGCCTATCTCCGTCCACTGCTGGACGTAGGCCTCCCTCATGTTACACCACAAAGTGCAGTTCTGTGCCGCTTGCATCTAACAACGCCTAGCAACTTTCATCAGGTCGTTGGTCCACCTAGTGGGGGGCGTCCTACACTGCGTCGTTCGATACGTGGTCGCCACTCGAGAACCTTTCTTCTCCAGCGGTTGTCGGTTCGTCGAGCGATGTGGCCTGTCCATTGCCACTTCAGCGTGCTAATTCTTCGTGCTATGTCGGTTACACCCGTTCTTCTGGGGATTGACGTATTTCGGATCGTATTTATAATATTTTCTATGTGCTGTGTGGTAGCGGCTTCGAATACTACCAGCCCTTGCTTTGCTCGTGGGTGTCGTAAAAGACGACTAAGAGCCCTAGATTGACCCGGACCAACTCCATCTGGTACCATTTGGGTCAACGATTACATTCCCAAGGAGGGTTGACGTCAGGCAGGCGGCGGGTCATAAAAGTCATTGCCGAAACTTTTTGCAATATGTCAAAACAGATGACATATTGCGTCGACCCCGAGTAATTGGGATAAGAGCAAGATGATGATGATGATGATTTATAATATGTTCTACAGTGATATTTAAAAATAATAAAAATAGCCAACATCATGTTATGATTTTGGCTATCAGCTTGACGTTTATGTTTTAAATTGATTTTGATTAGGTATAGAATTTGCGTTATTCTTTATTTGTACGAGTAAATTAAGTTTTCGCTTTTAGCAGTATGATTGCGCCCTAACCAAAGTTTTCTCGGAAAGTTTTTAGTAGAACCTGAAATACACACATGAAGCACTGTCATTTAATATTAGCGACAAATTAGCACTTTGTTTGCATTAGTCTGTGTTAACTTTTTTAATTATTTAGTATATTATAAAATTACCCAAATCTCTTACTATTTTTTTTATTAAATACCGCATAGTTCCCGTTCCCATAGAAATATAAGGATAAAACATCCTTACTAATATTATAAATGCGAAAGTAAGTTCGTTTGTTTGCTTGTAACACTTTCACGAAAAATTACTTCACTAAAAATTCTTTCACCAATGGAAAGCTATAATATAAAGGAGTAACTTGAGCTATATTTTATCCCGGTATTTCCACGGACTGGAAATTACGTGGGTAAGGCAAATGAAACCGAAGCGAAGCGAGAGCGGGTTGCTAGTAGTCTTTAATATAGCTTTCCATTGGTGAAAGTTTTTTTTTTAAATCTGCTTTGTGGTTAAGAAGTAAAAGCCAAACAAACAAACAAGCACACATTCGTAATATTAATAATCTATTTTTTTCTGTCTTCAGGTGATGGAATAAGAATACTATTATATATAGAAGAATACTATAATCCAACCCTCTATCTTACCCATGGGTGTTGTAAGAAACGACTGAAGGATATAATAGGCATATCTTAGAATAATAACGTATAGAAGGATAGTGTCCATACGTAAGCCATCAAAAATATGAAGCAAACAATACTACATGCGTGCACACGTACACACGCACACAACTATACATATTATGAAATCAAATTTTGTTTTTATTAACATAAATCGTCGAAATACTTTTAAAAGTAATGTTAAGAGGGTTATCGGTAATCGGCACTTCTCGCATTTTAGGCATTTTGCTACGTTCCGATATCGACGCACACTAATGCACTACACACACACGCGTAGAGTTCATAGAATGACCAGTCTTGAGCTTTGGCGCTTATAATCAATCTCTAATATATTCTTCGGAGAAGTAGATTTTCAAAAATCAACATAATGTAAATTTTAAAATTTTTAATTAAAATCCCAAACTCATAACAGTAAAACGGTTAAAATTGTATTTTTAATATGCAAAGTATAGGAAATAGTAAAATATAGGCACAGAGTATAACTTACAAGGAGACCCTCAGACGTGTGGGTCGGGGATTTCCATGATTTTTGGTGGGGTGGTAGAGGGGCCCGAGGGTATCACAACTACCAGATATTAGGGTCAACTGGGTCCTCGTTAAAAAGATTTTAAGGGTCAAAGTTAGATGGGTAATTTATGTACTAGAAAAATTCGCAGTCGAATCGCCAACAAGCGGTGGTCTCGTGGTAACGTGCTCGCCGGCGGGAACTCTGGTCTCGGGTTCGAGACTCGACAACTTATTTTTATTTAATTATCACATTATTGTGTAATTATTTAAAAAAAATAATTTGTTTTTTTTTTTATAATTTTACGCAGAATTATAAATTGTTTCCCTCCCTCACCTCTCGACGTCCCTATCTCAGGACGTCGGTCACCGTCACGCGGTCAGGCTCTCTGCGGGTGACACACTAAAGTTCCCGGTCCGGTCACCCGCGGACTCGCCTAGGGCGGCATCAGGCGCGGATACTCGCACCTGCGCCGCCCGAGTCGCCGGCGGCGGAACGTGTGACCAAAGATCGATCACACACGAGCCGCCGCCTCCTTTCGTGAGATGACAGCCTCACAGAAGGCGGTGACTGCGTCCCAGTTCCTGACGCTGCTGAGCATCTCCCTAGTGATGGTCGGCAGCGTCCGGTCGGCACCGATGATTGCAACGAGTTCACGGCGCTGCTCTGCCCACGAGGCACACACCTCGAGCGTGTGCTGCGCCGTGCTCACGTCGCAATCGCAGTGGTGGCAGGATGGTGTGCTCTGCCTCCTAACGAGCTTGCGCAGGTACTTGGCTATCGTGACCCATCAGTACTTGCACCAGTCGGAAGGAAAGTACCCCATGCTGCCGACCCAACCACCCCATCAGCACCAGCTGGAAGGAGTCGACGGTCCTGATACCGTGCTGAGGCTTCTCCAGTCCGACTGCCCAACGAGCAATGACGTCTTGGCGGGCGTCGACCCGCCAGGCGGCAATCACCTTGATTGAGACTATATGTGGCTCGCGTCTCTGATACTCGTCGGTAAAGCTCGACGAGTACCTCCACCTGCAGGTCCCACCGGGGAGTTCCGGCCAAGAGGCACGCTGCCTCCGTGGCTGCCGTGCAGTAGTCGAGTATGGCCCTAGTCGCCATGGCCATGGATGTCTCACAAGTCCAGTCAGAGATTTAAATCTACCCACTACAGAAATTAGTTATTAAATTTTGACCCACATTTTACTACATATTTATTGCTAGTACAAGAAGAAAATTATTCTCTATGAAAAAATTATATTGTGTATGGTTAGTAATTATTAAACATTAAAATTTGAGTTAGTTGATAATCTTCAGAAGATGAGGCTGCATAAATGTTCCGTTCGGATTTTTGATGTGAAACATCTATAGGCGAGGGTGAGCTGATTGTCGCTTGGCATTAAAAGCGGCGTTAACGCCACGCTTTGCGGTAACATCTTCAAAATAATTTTGATGTTTCACATCTGCCAGGCGGCCTGAGTGACGGCTCACTTTTTTTTTCGTTTACTCTTTTGAAACTTTAAGTACCTTACAGTTTTGTCGTGTGTTCTCTTTTTCCTTGCCTTGTAACCGATTTTGTTCCCAAGATACAATCTGCTTTTTCGACCCATCACCTAAAACGTAAAAAGATTCTACATTATTCTTAATAGAGATCGCATGAAAGTAATTAACAGAATTAAGTAGTAATAAATACTTACGAATCTAAACCGATCAATCCTTACTAATATTATAAATGCGAAAGTAACTCTGTCTGTCTGTCTGTCTGTCTGTCTGTCTGTCTGTCTGTCTGTCTGTCTGTCTGTCTGTCTGTCTGTCTGTCTGTCTGTCTGCTACGCTTTCACGTCTAAACCACTGGACCGATTTTGATGAAATTTGGTACAGAGATGGACTAAAGCTTGAGAAAGGACATAGGCTACTTTTTATTGCGAAAAAATGGGTATAAGGGGTTGAAATAGGGGATGACATTTTGTATGGAAATTCGTCATTTTCGATGATAGAACCACGAATTTTTGTATTAAGGTACCTGATAATAAATAAATAAATATTCGTTCAAGCGTTTTGGAAATTTCATTTACATGGGGATGAAATTCAACCCCTAAAATACCAAAAAGCATACAGCCGAAACCACTGGGCCTAGAAACGTATTTTTTTTCACCATCGTATTTATTGGGGTGCACGAGCACTAGCAAAGGATTTTTGGAAATTCACCCCCTTAAGGGGGTGAAAAGCATATAGTCTTTCACGTCTAAACCGATTTTGATGAAATTTGGTACAGAGATGGACTAAAGCTTGAGAAAGAACATAGGCTACTTTTTATTGCGAAAAAATAGGTATAAGGGGTTGAAATAGGGGATGACATTTTGTATGGAAATTCGTCATTTTCGATGATAGAACCACGAATCTTTGTATTAAGGTACCTGATAATAAATAAATATTGGTTCAAGCGTTTTGGAAATTTCATTTACATGGGGATGAAATTCAACCCCTAAAATACCAATAAGCATACAGCCAAAACCACTGGGCCTAGAAACGTATTTTTTTACACCATCGTATTTCTTGGGGTGCACGAGCACTAGCAAAGGATTTTTGGAAATTCACCCACTTAAGGGGGTGAAAAGCATATAGTCTTTCACGTCTAAACCGATTTTGATGAAATTTAGTACAGAGATGGACTAACGCTTGAGAAAGGACATAGGCTACTTTTTATCGCAAAAAAATGGGTATAAGGGGTTGAAATAGGGGATGACATTTTGTATGGAAATTCGTCATTTTCGATGATAGAACCGTGAATCTTTGTATTAAGGCTCCTGATAATAAATAAATAAATATTCGTTCTAGCGTTTTGGTAGTTTCACTTACATGGGGATGAAATTCAACCCCTAAAATATCAATAGCATACAGCCGAAACCAATGGGCCTAGAAACTTTTTTTTCACCATCGTATTTCTTGGGGTGCACGAGTACTAGCAAAAGATTTTTAGAAATTCACTCCCTTAAGGGGTTGAAAAGCATATAGCCTTTCACGTCGAAACCACTTAACCGATTTTGATGAAATTTGGTACAAAGATGGACTAAAGCTTGAGAAAGGACATAGGCTACTTTTTATTCTGAAAAAATGAGTATAAGGGGTTGAAATAGGGAATGACATTTTGTATGGAAATTCGTCATTTTCGATGATAGAACCACGAATATTTGTATTAAGGTACCTGATAATAAATAAATAAATATTCGTTCAAGCGTTTTGGAAATTCCATTAACATGGGGATGAAATTCAACCCCTAAAATACCAAAAAGCATACAGCCGAAACCACTGGGCCTACAAACGTATTTTTTTACACCATCGTATTTCTTGGGGTGCACGAGTACTAGCAAAAGATTTTTAGAAATTCACTCCCTTAAGGGGTTGAAAAGCATATAGCCTTTCACGTCGAAACCACTTAACCAATTTTGATTAAATTTGGTACAGATATGTACTAAAGCTTGAGAAAGGATATAAGGCTACTTTTTATCGCGAAAAAATAGGTATAAGGGGTTGAAATAGGGGAAAGTATTTTCTTTTTACATCGTCTTATTTCTTGGGGTATACGAGCACTAGCAAAGGATTTTTGGAAAATCACCCCCTGAAGGGGGTGAAAAGCGTATAGACTAAACTATTAGTGCTAGGAACGTAAAACTTTCTATGCAATTCTCTTTCTTTTGTTGTAAGTGAGCTCTAAGAAATTATTTTATTAAAATCAACTCCTAAAGGGGTGCAAAATATATAGCCGAAATCATTAGGCCTAGAAACATGGAATTTTGTATAAAGTTGCTTTTCTTGGGGAAAGAGAGATTTTTGCAATTTTAGCCCTAAGGGGGTGAACAGCGTTTAACCGAAATCACTGGCCTACGAAGGATCATTTTAGTACACGGTCGGCTTTCTTGGATTACCCCAAGATTTTCTTAGTGCTCACTTACCAAGCACTATGAAAAAATTTTTGGCAAGGATAAGCGAGCTCTAACAAAGAATTTTTGGTAATTCAACCCCTAAGAGGGTGAAAGTGTATAGCCAAAGATACTGGGCCTAAGAATGTGAAATTTTGTATACCGATCGGTTATTTGGGGTAAGCACTCACTAAGAAACAATTTTGGGCTGCCCCAAAGGGATAAAACGCATATAGTCGAAGACACCCAGCCAATGATATATCATCATTATTTTGCGCTTATCCTAATTACTTTGGATCGACGCGATATGAAGGCACTCTTCTGCCATCGTAGATATATTGCAAAGGTTCTAGCAACATTTTATGACCTGGCAGACGACATTGTTGGCCAGACGGCATCACCAATTGGTCCAGGTTGATGTAAATCTTTGTCTTAGTAGTATTTTGCAACACCCACGAACAATGAAAGCGTGGTAATATTTCTAGCAGCTACCAGACAGTAAGTTACAATCAAGATATTATTCCAATTTTCTATGTCTACAAATAAATAAATTTGAAGTGTCTGTTTGTCTATCAAAATAATAGGTTTTATTTATGCTCACATAACACGGTCCAAATTTTTTTGTCTGTCTGTCTATTCGTTACAGTTAATCTTCAAAATGGCTGGACCCATATTGATTACATTTTACCATCAGGTCTACCAGGCGTACATAAGGAATAACTTAAGACTATACTTTATCCCAGGCTATATTTTATCCCGGTGTGGCTGGAGCAACCTTGAGAATTAGGTCGATTTTAAAATTATTTCACTAATGGAAAGCTATTTTTAAGCCAGTAACATAATTAAGCTATTTTTATCCTGATATTCCTCCTACGGGGTCGGGTATAATGGCGGTGAAATCACGGGAATTTAATGGTTTTAAAAATTCATTCACTAATGAAAAGCTATATTATCAGTGAATACCATATAAAGGCTATTTTCATCCCATATTTGCCCGAGAACGAGAACTAAACCGGGGGATGACGACCAATTTTTAAAATTCTTTCACCAATGGAATGCTACCGATGTTATCAGCGAGTAACATAGGCAATTTTTATCTCTGATATTTCTGGGATTTATATATTTTTTTTCACCCATGTAAAATAATATCAGCGAGTAACATAGGCATTTTTTATCTCGGTATTGGCATGAAAATGGGGTCTACGTGAATGAAACTGCGGGTGTTTGATTGATATAATTTTTTTTCACCAATGGAAAATTACGTTATCAGAGACTAAGGAAAGGCATATTTATCATCGTATTTCCACGGGAATCTGAACTATAAGGCTGGAAGTAATATTCAAATGTGAAAGTTTGTGAAGATATTTGGATGTTTGTTACTCAATCACGCTTAAACTGTTGAGCAGATTTGGATGAAAATTGACACGCAGATAGAGTATTTCTTAAATTAAGAAATGTAATACTTTTTATGCCGATAATATTCTTTGCGATAATAGTTCAATATTCAAGTAAATTTTACGCGGGCGAAGCCGCGGGCAAAAGCTAGTCACAGTATATGCTCAAGTTCGTATGTCGTTTTTTGCACTGGCCGGCGAGAGCCAGAGCGACATGACCCTGATCCGTTGAGCGCCAACGCGCGACTGGCTTATGAACAATTATGCCGTTCAATTTATAGTAATATTTAAAATTTATTTACGAGGGTGACTATTCGTATTTCAATTTGGTTTTTTTTTACTGCTTCTACAATAGTCGAACAAATAGTGGATATTTTTTTAAATGTTCCAAGGTTAGTATTATTCACAAAATTAAATGTTTTACAGGAGCCATTTTCGTCAAATTAATCTTAAGGAAATATTTTTTTATTAGTTTTAAAAGGAAGAAATCTTGAATTTCATTTTGTATATACACAAGAACAGTAATTTTCCTAACATCTACAATTTTTTACGAGCTGCCATGACTTATGGTTTATTCGTACCGGAACTTCAAAACTCAGCGTTTTCGTAAAATCTCATGAACTTAAGTTCAAAATACCCTTGCCTTTTAATAAAATAGTTACAATATTGAGTTATATTTCTATACAAACACAATATAAAGATGTGTTTAATGTAGTGATTATATAAATTTTTAGTAAGCTATTATCATGAACGAGTAACCAGTCCTCAAAAAACCACATTTTTGGGTTTACGGCCGCTTATTACCGATAACGCTCTTAAAAACCTTTTTATGTTTTTCAAATGTGTTGTGACACCATTTGAATGCACAAACCGATGAAATTACTTATTTATTTTTTAAGAGTTGCGTACGTGACCTTGTACATTACGGAACGGTTCCGCGTAAGCTCCATTAGGCTCCAATTGAAATGCTTCACTTTTTGTGCGCGAACTTACCTTCTGTACGTTATTATTCTAAAAGGCATATATTATGCAAGAGTGAGAGAGAATAAAAACTCAAGATGAAGACCTATGCCAACACGTCTGGCTGCCGTGGTGTAGTAGGTCAATTTTTCTCCTATTGTCGACGAGGCTCGAGCCCAGTCCAGTTGATGGAGCTATTCTTTCGCTTGATAGGGAATTATGTTTATATTTAAAAAATAACTATATCAATTAACTTGTTTTTGTACGCAACGAAATGACACACCAGCAATTTTCTACGCGTTAATAACAAAAATTGCTGGGCAGTTAGAAATTGGTCAACAGTAGACTCGATATAATATAAATTGAATGAGCATTTCTTTTAAAAAGTTTATAAAATAAAAGTATGTGGGCGCGTATTGGTGCGAAATAATATTTCCTCTCAAATTATTATAGAAAAGTTTATAATTTCCTTTCAAATTATAGATTTTTTTATACACGTTACGATCAAAGTAACAATTATGAGTTTTGGTCGTTTACTAGTCACTTACAATTTTATTTAGTCGTCAATTTAAGTCAGTAATGACTTGTTTTAAACCTTGGGAATGGGGTTAAATCCTACAAAATGTCCCCTTACGTTTCTGTGGAGGGTGTAAAAGCCGGTTATACTATCTTCATGTGTATTCGTGTGGTGACAGAGTAAGAATACAATTCACCACTCCCTATCTTGCCCGTGGATGTCATAAAAGACCACTAAGGGATATAATATGTGTGTGAGTTTTCCTTCTCTTGCACAGATCTTATGTGCAAGAGAAGGAAAACTCGAACTGAAATCCTATAGCAACATGTCTGACCAGCATGGTAAAGCAGGTCAAATTCCCCTCCCCATTGTGGAGGAGGCCCGAGCCCAACAGTGGGACGTATGTGGGCTGCGGTGATGATGATGATGAATATCTTCATGAGAGCAGCAATACTCCTCATGCAATTTTATGATACCAATTCTGATGATTATCAGCTTTAAAATGGTGGCAATTATGTTATTGCCTATTCTTCGTGACGCTCGTCAGGCGTGGTATAGTAAGTCGAATTATGTACCTCCTTTTTTTATCATCATCATCATCCCTCCCCCAAAATACGAGGGAAATTAACCCACCATACCACGCTCATCAGGCATATAAGATTTTATTTCGAGGTTTCCTTCTCTTATATAGATGTTATATGCATATTATACCCATAAGTAGTCTTTTACACACAAAGCAACGGGCAAATATTGATATTATGGTGTTGAATTGTATTTTAACTCGTTCACCATACGGAATATAGAGGATATTCCTTTTGAAGTCGGTTAAAATAGTTTTACCTTACAAGTAAGTATACAAGTTCAGTAAACGATCCAACCTTCATAGATCGGTATTAAAATGTAATGGTGACTGCGCTAAGCCCAAACGTCAGTGCGGGCCTTATAATAAATGGCCGTCATTAAAAATTAAACCTAGTTGTTATCTACTTAAGGTACATAAAGGGATAATGTGTTGATACTTGTAGCTACCTGTTTAGTAGTTAATTATTATGATCGGTTTGTTGTGTGTTGTGGTTAAATTGTTAATATTGGTTTTTTAGGAATTGGATATATTAAAATTATAAATGAATTTGTTACGCTTTTGTGTATTTACTAATCAAGCGATTGATCTCGAAATTTTGTATACGTTGTAGGGTATTATGACCACTGACGACAAGTCACCCTGCTCCGGTGGTCGGTCCAACGACGAAGGCGACGGGTGGGCTACGGGTGTGCGTGCTTACGCCCCTCTGTCGCTCCAGACGGAGTGGTGCCAGAAGTGCGCCGACCGTAACCCACCTCCAAAAAAAAGGGGTATTAGATTTTGATACAAATGGAATTTATGTTCATATTCATGCCAACTGTAACACTACAAGCCATTTGAGTGGTGGTACTAATAGATTTAAGTTGTGCCTAGATATAAACGTACAAGTATTTGTTGGAAGGTTGATATGTATGTCGCAGTCTATATTAATACAGCGTAAACTCGATAATAACTAGCATTTAACGCCTTTATCCGTGTGGTGACGAAGTAAGAATATTGTTGTTTCCCTCTCTTATCCGCGGATGCAATAAAAGACTACTAAGAGATATGATGCGCAGATAATGTCTATGCAAGAGAAGGAAAACTTAAAACTAAATAAGTAGGTCAATATCCCGTCCATTGTATAGGAGGCCTGACCTCCACAGGGTGACTTATATGGGTAAGTCGAGTAGCTGAGTTGATGACGATGATAATGATTTAAGGACCTTGCTGATGATAGTAACATGAATCTCATGGTATATTCTCTATATCGTCATCGTCACCATATCAGTTCAAATACGTTCAATCAGTGCTTAAAATGTACCAGGGACAGAAATGTGTACAAAACAACTTGCAGTCAGAAAATACTGTTCCCGAAACATAGCAAAATTAACAAAAATTATATAAACGCGAGCGGAGCGATGACACGTTATCAAAGCTCATCATCAGAAAGAAAAATATGGGGGATAATATTAGCCTATTCATAAAAAGAAATCTACTTTTCAACAAACAATTGTTACCGTCAGTCCAAGGATTTATGTCAAAAAATCCGAATAGCCAAATAGTGAATGGTCCCCTTTATATTTAGTGTATTTGGTTAGGGAGGGAAGAGCGAAGTTTTACGATCGAACGCTCTGAATGAATTATAGACTTTAGCGAGTCATAAAATACTTTGTTTGGACATCAATATGTGGTAAATCAATGCTTATAAATAGATGAATATTAATAGACTATAAGTTATATTTCATTATCATACAGCGTAATAGTTTACATAATTGCCAATTGCGTCAAGTATCGTGAGCTCGTCAATGGTTGTTCTGACCCTGGGTGTAACTCTCTCTCTCCGTGTAGCCGGAGTAGGGATATAATAGTCATTAGTTTTTTTTCTATGGGTAAAGTAAAGAAAGGGTAAGGTAAAGTAAAAATTGATAAATTATTAAAGTATAAAACATCATTGCAATACAACGAAAACCTGAATTTAGGCCCAGTTGTCTGGCCATCCTGTGGTAGACTAAAATCCCTAACCAAGAGAGGGATCGTGCTAAAAAAAGCAACTTTTTCTTCTCACAAATCATAGCTCCGTTAATCTGCTGCACTATCCTAGCTAACTGACTTTACAAGTTTTCTTTATATTACATTTTATATGATCCTAGCTCTGCATATATTGTAATAAACTCGAAACTGTCTTCTAACTGCTGGAATATGACTCCACACGAAGAAAGATAAATGGCATAAACGCCACGCTTGACCCACGGATTGACAATAGCAGTTGATGATAAGTTTCAAAATAGATTGTTGGCCACTACTTTAGCTACCCACCTGACCGGTTTTTATGAATCTCACCTGCAAGTAATATATTAACCGCAAAAATATACAAATAAAATACTATATCTAGCCGTTTATCAGAAAGTCATAATCTCTTGTTTTGTCTGCAACATGGTACAGCTGTGCAAAGTACACGTATAAGGCTTATACTAGAATATATGTACATATGACATGCGGTGTCTTACCCGACACACGTCTTGCCCGGGTATGCTATCGTGATGTTATAGCTACTAAGCGTCCCTACTAAACTGTTGTTTGAACCTTCATATGGTTATGATGTCCTGGTATAATCATATTACTTAGTGTATTTTGTTTATTTATTAATAATGGCCTAATTATAATTTTTAGGTATCACCAAACTCCGTTATACACATTCACACTCCCTTCCTCCTCTTCTTAAATTAAAAAAACGAGGTTTAAGAAGAGTATTTCCTTCACGGTAGGCAGCGGCCTGGCTGTGCCCCTGGTATTGCAATGGTCCATGTGCAGCAGTTTCACTTACCATCAGGTGTGCTGCTTGCTCGTTTGCCACCGTTGGCAATAAAAAAAAAAAAAAAAAAAAAATAGGTCCTTTTACGAGTACCTATGAAATTGCCGTTATGTATGAAAAAAATTAAACGATTTTTTTTCATGTATTTTTTATTTGTATTAATTGAAGTAATCACCCATGCAATCAATGCATTTTTGCCAACGCAGCGGCAGTTTATTGATGCCCTTCTTAAAGAATCAGCTGGACGGGAGGCAACAAATTCTTCAAAGGCATTTTGTACTGCCTCTCGGGTATTGAATTTCTTTCCCGCCAAAAAGTTATCCAAATTCTGGAAAAAGAAGTAGTCTGTAGGCGCAAGGTCTGGTGAGTATGGCGGATGACGGAGAGCTTCCAACCCCAGTTCTTGCAACTTGGAGACCATCTGCTGTGCAGTATGAGGTCGCGCATTGTCGTGCAGGAGCAGCGGAGACGAGCGATTGACCAATGCTGGTTGGAGATGTGCCAGCTTCTCCGTCATTGTGTTCAGTTCTTCACAGTACACATCTGCAGTAATGCTCACACCGTTTGGTAAGAAGCTGTGATGAATGACACCGGCGCTAGACCACCAAACAGTGACCATCACTTTTCTAGGGGTAAGTTTTCGTTTAGGGCATTGTTTAGGTGCTGAACCAGGATCCAACCAACTTGCTGAGCGCTTGCGGTTATCAAACAGAATCCATTTTTCATCGCAAGTAACAATGTGTTTCAAAATTCCTTCATTTGTGTGTCTGTTGAGCAATGCAAGGCATGTCTCGACGCGTACTTCGCGCTGGCAATCATTGAGTTCGTGGGGCACCCGTTTGTCAAGCTTTCTTACCTTGCCAATTGGACGCAAATGGACCAATATTGTTTTGACGCTAACTTCGAAAGCTGCTGCTAATTCAGCCGTAGATTGTGTATCATCGGCTTCCACAATCGCCTTTAATTCGTCATTGTCGACCAGAGTCTTCGGATGACCGCGAGGTTCATTTTTCAGGTCGAAATTTCCAGAACGGAAGCGAGCAAACCAATAACAGGTGGTGCGTTGGTTTGCAGTGTTAGCTCCGTAAACATCGTTGATGTTGCGTGCCGCTTGTGCCGCGTTGCTGCCACGACGATACTCATATTCCATGACTACTCGAATTTTTAACGTATCCATGATGACGAAAAAGATTGAAATGCGATGAAAACGTAACACTAATCAATAAAAAAATGACTACTTTTGGAAAATGAATTCCATGTTTAAAAAAAAAAATACAGACGAATTGAGAACCTCCTCCTTTTTGAAGTCGGTTAAAAATAAAATTAATTTGAAATTAGAATTCTTAGCCAAACAAAAATTATTTTGACTTGAAATGGCTAGTAGCCCAGTACTGCAGAACGGCAATTACATAGGTAAACACCTATTATAATAATTATTTTTCTGTGTGAGTTTAAATACGATTCACCACATACTGTTTTGTCCGTGGGTGTCGTAAAAGCCGACTGTGGAATATGATATGCATATGTCTTTTTCTGGAGGAAGCTCGAGCACAGCAGTCGGACGTATTTGAGTCTAGATGATGATACAATAATTAAAGCCTTTGCCTAGTTCGTTCTAGATTTTATCAGAGTCCAATTTACCACCTAACCACCTTTATTCTGCTCGTGGTTGTTCTAAAAAACGACTACTTACAGGGGAAGTAAACTTTAAAAGTTTAATAATTTATTATTACATTTTGCGGTATCTCAATCAAAAGTGTTTGCTATAGATAACGTCACTTTCCGTTTTCAATGGGACAATCCCGTTTGCAGGCTGTCTTTGCCACAAAAAACAAAAATACATCGTTTTAGCAAACAGACGAAACCTCTCTAACTATCATACAAGATAATGATATTGAATCTTTCCATTGGTCAATGAATTTTCAAAATCGGTTTAGTGGTTTAGGCGTGAATGCATAACAAACAATGTAATTAACATTCGCAGTAATATAATTAGCTAGGATGTTCTAAGATGCGTTGACGACGTAAGAAAACATATTTTCACCACCTTGACTAGAGCTTTTTCTTATGGAGGAGAATGGACTTTATTTATGTGTAGGAACTATCTTGATATTTTTTAATACTTATTAATTTATTTTTTCATGTTTGCTCTTCTTATGTAATCCTGGTAATTAAAAATGATTAATTCATTATCGATTAAGTTATCATATACGTCCCACTGCTGGGCTCGAGATTCCTTTTCGATAGGAGAGAATTTGACCTACTATACCATGCTAGTCAGACTACTAGGTCATAACATCTGTGAAAAACATGAAAAACTCGAAACAAAATCCTATACTAATCCATCTGACCAGCTTGGTGTAGTAAGTCAATTTCCCTCTCGTGGAGGAGGAGGTTCTTGCCCAGTGGGAAATATTTGGGTTGAGATGGTGATGATTACAAAGTTTACAGGAACTTGTAGGAATAGTTTATACAATATTTTTTTTGGAATACATTCAGATTGCGTATTCCAAGAATATCACCTCAAAATTTGCAATTTTTTTTTATAACCTCATAATTTTTGCGACTAGTGTATATTATCGTAAAAGACGACGAAGGGATATGATATGCAGATAACATTTATTTAAGAGAAGGAAAACTCGATATAAAACCCTAGTAACACAACAACAGACCAGCGTGATATAGTAGGTCAATTTCCCTCAAATTGTAGACCAGATACGAAACCTAACAGAACGTATATGATGAGGTCACACAAGTTGGTATTGTGTTTCGAGTTTTTTTTCTTATATTAGTACTCTTAATAGTTGTCATAGGCACAATATGTCCCTATATATCACCTTTTACGACACCCACGCGCAAAACAGTCAGTGGTGAATTGTATTCTTACCTTGTCAGCATACGGATTTAATTAGTTTGCTTTTTTCAACACTTACAATTTAACTTAATTTAAATAAGTTATTGCTTCACACATAACATATAACATCTCTTCGTATTTCATGATGCCTTGGTAACTTGTCTTAGATATCGTATACATATTACTCGTTTTAAGATATTTATCGTATATACATAGAGCGATCCTTACTGTGTATGTAATCGATAAATGATTATATATATAATAAGTTGTATGTATGTTGGTTTGTATTATATATAATTCACACACATGTAACATTTAATATCTCTTCGGTTATCATGATGCCTTGGTATCTGGTCTTCGATATCATAAACGTATTTCCCCGTTTTAAGATAAAATGTATATACATATATAGATAGAGTGGTCTGTGTGTATGTAATCAGAGTACACCGTCCTGCCACCACTGCGATTGCGACGAGGACACGGCGCGCCACACGCTCGAGGCCTGCGCGGCTTGGGCAGTGCAGCGCCGTGAACTCGTCGCAATCATCGGTGCCGACCTGACGCTGCCGGCCATCGCTAGGACGATGGTCGACAGCGTCAGGAACTGGGACGCGGTCGCAGCCTTCTGCGAGACAGTGATCTCGCAGAAGGAGGCGGCGGATCGTCTGCGCGTGGAGCGCAGCCTCGATGAGGAGATCCGCCGCCGGCGACTGGGGCGGCGCAGGCGCAACTATCTGCGCCTCATGCCGCCCTAGCCGAGGCCGCGGGTGACGTGACCGGGGATTAGTCCGTCACCCGCCGAGAGGCCGACCGCGTGAGGAAAGACCGACGTCCCCCCCGAGGGGGGGACGTCGGTCGATGGGAGGGTACCCCGCGTAGGGGGTATTCCGTCGGGCCGACCACTGACGACAAGTAAACCTGCTCCGGTGGTCGGCCCAATGACGAAGGCGAGGTGGTTTTCGGGTGGGTCGCGGGAGTTGCGTGCTTAAGCCCCTCTGTCGCCCCGGACGGAGTGGTGCGGAGGCGCGCCGACCGCGACCCACCCCAAAAAAAAAAAAAATGTAATCAATAAATTATTATATATATATATATATATATATATATATATATATATATATATATATATATATATAAGTTGTATGTATGTTGGTTTGTTTGTAATTACAATGTGTGCGTGTTGATTCTATAATTGCATCATCATTATCAGTTGATAGTCATGCAACATTGGTTTAATTGATTCACTTAATTAAGATTGAATCCAACATCCAGGTGTCTAGAAATTACATTCAAGATTGTTTTGTATTATATACATAATTAATTATTAGGAATATGCCGACACTTGTATTAATTAATTTCATATAATGATATACAATATTAACTTTTTGGAGGGAACGTGAAAGCGTCATGCAGTGGTCTTGGATTAACAATATCTGATTGTATTAATGAATTTTGATGACATTTTATGTAATGTGATGCAGACGAACTGCTGAGGTGTAGTATAATATGATATAAAAGTGCTTTACAAATGTTTTCGTTTGCCACCAAAATTCTCAGAAGCTTCTGTTAATACTGTGGCCATAGCACTGTTGGCGACAATTTGACTTCCAGGCAGACAATAACTAATATGAAGCAAATAAATAAGTAAAAACTGATAAACTTTGAAAAAAATATAACTCTACGCTGGCAACAATGGGCTCGTATTAGTAGCTGATTGCCAATACAAAAAAAGGATGCATTTACTTACAATATAAACTCATTTGCAAAAAAAACGGGCGGTTTTGATTTTCATTCATATTTAAAAAGATACAATACCAAAAAGGTTTCAATCGTTTGTACACGTTACTGGCCGGTTTTAAAAATGCTGTGGTATTTAAAAAAGTACGTTCTAAATTCAATTTTTCATTTGATGTTCATTTTTACAGAAAACCCCTTTTTATCCTACATTTTTGGCGCGAAGTTCCAGAAGTTAACATCGACTTTCATAACTTTTATTCAATTTTTATCGATTAATTTCATATCCTTGACTGTCAAAGCTTTATTTAATGCTGTTTGGCTGTATCAAAAATGGTAGATAAAGTGGTAAAAGCTACCAAAATTATCGCGCTGCTTGAAGAGGGTTGCAGCCAATGTTTCGTGGCTAGGAGGCTAAATGTTAGTCGCTCGACAGTCCAAAGGACCTGGCAGCGATATCAGGAGACTGGTTCCGTCGAGAGAAGGCCTGGTTCTGGAAGAAAACCATGTACCCAACCACGGGATGATCGTTTTCTTGTGAGTCGCGCATTGAGAAATCGCAAATCTTCGTATGTGGATCTTAAGAACAACCTCCAAGAAGTAAGAAATGTGCATATTAGTCTATGGACGGTCAGGAGGAGGCTTCTCGCTGCCAATATACGCAGTCACCGCCCGGCCCGCGGCCCCAAATTACTCCGTGAGCACAGAGTTCACAGGCTAAGGTTCGCTAGAAATTGTGAATCATGGACTCAAGACGATTGGAATAGGGTTTTGTTCTCTGATGAAGCCAGGATATCTCTGTTCGGTGAAGATCGACGTCGGCGAGTGCTAAGAAGACAAGGAGAACGCTTTGCAGAGGCATGTTTCGAAGAAATCACACCTTATGGTGGGGGCTCTGTTATGTTTTGGGCAGGAATAAATTCAATGGATCGTACAGAGTTAGTCTTCATTGAAAACGGCTCACTGACTGGGCATCGATACATAACGGAAGTTCTAATTTCTCATGCACAACCCGCATTGGCCGCTCTAGGTGAAGACTCGATTTTTATGGACGACAATGCTCGCGCCCACCGATCCCGCGATGTTAATGCGTATGTGCAAGAGGTCGGCATTCGTCGTTTGGATTGGCCAGCTCGAAGTCCCGACCTCAATCCCATAGAGCATGTCTGGGACGTTCTGAAACGGCGTGTGAGATCAGTACACCCGGCTCCGCAGACCATCAGAGAGCTGAAGAATGTGATTACTGCGGAGTGGGAACGTATTCCGCAAGCAAGTATCCGGGATATACTCGCTAGCATGCCCAGACGAATTCAAGCTGTGATTTTAGCTAGAGGGGGTCACACTCGATACTAAACATTTATCTGCTTTTACTTTATTAAAGAAAAACAAACAAAAAAACTTTTTTATTTTTACTTCATGAGCATATGCACTACTAGCGAATATACACTACTAGCGAGGTTTAGCATTATTTCCCATAAATTGTATCTAAATTTTATGAAATACTGATGAAAACGATTATTTTCTTATTAATTTAGCAAATTGTGTGGATAAAACTACCTATAATTATCAAACAAAGAAATATTAACATTTGAAATGGTTCATTGCTTAGGTGCCCGTTTTTTTTGCAAATGAGTGTATATAAAATCATAATTCACAACAGTGTATTCGAAATTACAACGAATTAACCAGCCAATTTTGTTAATATTTTGATTTTCACTTAATTTAACTGGGAATGAATAGAATTCACTAAGCAACGGCAGTATTTAATTACTATTTTATTTCGGGTAATTTTTCAAAAGACGTCTAAAAGGCTAATAACTACATATATATACACACCTAAATATTATATGATTTTTAACAGACTCCAAAAAAGGAAATTTCCCAATTCGACCGTATATATGCTTTTTTATGTTTGTTCGCGGATAACTTAGTTGTTTATGAACCGATTTTGATGATTCTCTTTTTGTTGGAAAGATGATATTTCAAAGGTGGTCCCATGATAAGGAAATCAGGGTTTGATGATGACAGACCGGAGAAATCGAGGGGAACTTTCAAATATCGTAGGGGGCGACTAGTGAGTTTGTAAGATTTTTCATTAAATATTTTATTAAAGCACTACATTTTTTTCTTTTTAGTTTACTGTTTGAAGATGGGTTTTTTTGTTAAAAATTATAGACAAAAAAATCACCATCTGTTTTATCTATTTATAATATTTTTAAAAATAGGTCTTGTATGTCAATTTATAATTCTTAACAAAAAGAAACCAACTTTAACCGTTTTCTTATGGATACCATTGTCAGAATTGAACCAAATTGAAATGGGACTACACGGAAAGCACCAGTTTTCAAATAAAAAAAAAAGAATCATCCAAATCGGCTCACCCAGTTAAAAGTTCTGAGGTAACAAACATAAAAAAGGTAAAATACATGCGTATTAAAAACATCTTTTCGTGAAGTCGGTAATCATTCAAAAGAATATGCCTATCTCAAATCTTATCACATTTCAATACTCAGGTATAACAAGAAAAAATATACATTTTATATACCCATATCGACAAAGAAACTATTAAGATCAGTGCAAAACTTATCGCCAATTCGATTGAAGTATAAATAATTGATAAATAAACTTTTTTTCACCTATCGATTCTCCACAACGTTGAGAATGTGCGTGTTTCGAGTGTCATTGATGCATTTCGGTATGGGGACAGGGGGCGATGGGGGCAGGCGGCTGGACAGAGCGAAACGAACGCACCTAGATCGTGTGCCTCCAATATCTACGCCGTGCCTCACTCACTCAGTGTGCGTTGAAACTTTGAAGGGTGAATACGTGCGTGGCACTCACCCATAACTTCCCGCGAAATACGATCAAATCAATCTCAAAATTAAAGAAATAATTACTAAAATCAACATCTGTGTAAACTATAGGTTTGTTTAATAACGTGTTTTTATTACCTTTTATATATTTTCCATAATAAATTGCAATTGTCGTTCCAACGCGCGAAGTTTTTAACATGACAGTTTTCAACTTGACATACTAGTTTTTGCACGAATGCAGGTTTGCATAGACCGTCAGGAATGGATATAGGAACTCGATGAGTAAGTAAGCCTTGGCATTAGTATACGATGACAGTAGAAAAACAGTAATTAGTGCAGCAATGTTCGTGTTAGGTTTTCTTTGTCAAGTCTTTGAGTAACACAGTTATTGTTTTAGCGAATTTATTAGCCTGACAATTAATTATCGATTTATAGGAGATTGTTTCAAGTAACTTCTTACTAAGAGGTTTTTTAAGTTAACCTTATTCTGTTTTGGACATTAGTTACTGAATATATATATATTTTTTTTGTATAGGAATTACCTATTTACATAATTTAAGACATAATTTTATTCTAAATAAAGTAAGTTACTTGTCATATTTTTCTTCTACACTAATTTAAGATTTATAAAATATTTTTAGCAATGATTCTTAGGTATTTTTATCTAATAGTACCAGGCCCGCAGACATGTATAGAAGATTCAATGTTAAACACACGAAGTTTGAAAGTAATTTTGAAGTGCAAGCGTGCGTCGAACTAATCAAATTGTTCACGGTACTTACTCCGCTGATAACACCACCCGCAGTGTTATGTTGTTCTAGTAACTTTACAACTTTATTACCTTTGTACCTACTCTTTATTAACGAATTTTATTTCACCAGAATTATTTTCATTAATTTAGTTGCTGTACGTGATGTGGGCCTCAGAATTTCCCGTGCTAGATTGAACCCATATGAATGTTAGATGAATCAACACAACTTACATTCAATATTTAACCGCAAAAGCTAGATTAATTCATCTGTTCTAAACCCTTGGTACCCTTTTGTATTAATAACCTTTAAAGCGAGCCTCTTGGTGCGTTTAATTAGTATATTTATGAAAAAAGGAACAAACCGCGGGGTCCGGAGAGGGACAATAAGAGTGGAAGGAGGACCGTTACTCGGGTAATGAGCCTCTCACATTCGACTAGCTGGGAATAACGTGCAAGGGCCTGTGGCCGACTGTTACACCGACGTGTAACAATTGTTACTTTATTAAATAAAAATATATTCGTATTTTACTCGATCGATGTACGATTTTTGATAATTTTATGATTTGATTATAATAATATTCCAATATAATTGATTATAATGGTCGAGTGTTACTATAGTGGCTTTTTCAATATCTAGAAGTTTCAGATATATTAGATAAAATACCTGAGATTATTGGCAAATTTTCTATTCACCTGAGTATCTTTTAATGCCTGTACTTCTTGTATAATATGATACTTATACAATTTATTCATATTAGTAATTACGTTTAATAACGAAAATATTATGTCACTCAGGTAAAATAATTTTTGAATGAAAAGTACCCGAGATATTTTTCACTGTCGTGAGTTATCACGACAATTTTGCATAAACATTAGTGTATGCAAAATTTAATTAACGTTGCTTGATTAAAGCGTGCAAGGACGACGATATATAAAAATATTTTTGTTGCAAGTCGTTACGTACAGAAAAGAGGAATATTAAATACAAAGATATAATTATACATAGTATAATTTACATACTGTATAACTTAATCTGAATATAATTATTCAACACGAAGCGAACTTATGTACATATATCCTGATGGATAACAGGCACAACGTCCACTACTAGATAAAGAAAGACATCCCTATATCTATGATCACTCTCTTGGCAATTGTGTTAGCGATTGTAGTTTTACAACTGCTACTATTTTCCCATTGATCCCTTAATCGGTTTCTACCCCCTTTTCTTTTTCTTTATGGGTGGGCTATGGTAAGCGCACGCGCGGTCCAGTCAGTCCGGGGCGATGAAAGGACGGCGCGTGGGCCCATAACCCACCCGTACCCACGTCACCTCGTTGTTGGGCCGACCACCGGAGCAGATGTGACTTGTCGTCAGTGGTCGGCCCGACGGAAATACCCTTTCGGGTAACCTCACCTCTCGACGTCCTGGGACGGTTTTTACCCCTGCCGTGGGAAATTGAGAGGTGGTGACACATTGTACCGTCATCACACAAGTAGAACATACGAAAATATTTACCACTTAAATAAAAACACGTCTCTGTGTAGTGACGGAGTAAGAATACGGTTCACCACCCCCTCTCTTATACGTGGATGTCGTAAAAGACGACATCAATGCAAAAGATGGAAAATTCGAAATGAAACCTTATACCGACACATCAAACCAGTGTGGTATAGTAGTTCCAATTCGCTCCCATAATGGAAGAAGCCTGAGCCCAAGAGTGGGACGTATATAGGCTGAGATGATGATGATGAAATAAAAATGTTCTATGAACACTACAAAATCTTTGTTTGATTACGCGCCGTTGTAAATGGTGGAAGCTAATTCGCAAACTAGGCAGTTAATAAAAAACGTTATGGCCGAACGTACCCAAAGCTATTAAAGTGGCCTTGTTGTTATCGCTAAAAAGAAAATAGCTTCTGGTACAGTGACCGAGGCACTGTGTGTATTCCAACAACGCTTCTGTGTTGCACCGTGTTATGCATAATCTATATTATTTTTTACATTATAAAGCTGAAGAGTTTGTTTGTTTGGACGTGCTAATCTTTGGTATTGCTAGTTGGGTTACAAAAGATCTTTTTGTGATAGTCTGTTTACAGACAAAGCTATTTAGGTTATAATGTATAACGCTGCGATAGTTAGAAGCGGAACGTTTTGAAATGTTTGCAAGTTAGATAAATTTAATCATCATCCTTACAGCGCATTGAAGTCCCACTGTTGGGTTCAGGCGTCCTCCACTATGGGCGGCAAATTTACTTACAGGCTGGTCAGGCGGTTTGGTATAGGGTTTTATATAGAGTTTGTCTTGTCTTGCATAAATCTACATAATGTAATCCCTTAGTCGTCTTTTAAAAAGAAAGTTTGTTGTGTTTAAAATGAATAATTACAAATTTTGGGTTATTTCTTGATTTCCTAATTTAAATGGGATCGATGTATATATGTACTCCAAAGTCGACGAAGGCCCAGTGTAAGTGAACCATTAGGGAGACTGACAAAGAAAATATCTCGAGTACTTGAGCTTACAATGTACCGTAGAATAGGAAGGTAGAAGGAGGTACTCATTATACCCGAAGCATTTTCCTTGTTTTTTTCATCTGCTTACGTATAATTCAAAATAATAATGGACTTCCGCCAATTGTCGTATTATTCAATCAATTGTGAAGAAATTCTTAAGGTAGCAAACATTTTAAATTCTTGTCTGTTGCAAAAGTTTCAAATCTGCTTAAAGATTTTTAAATCCCTGTGTCGCGGGTTTCCTTGAGGTGACGAAGAATACAATTCACTAACCCCTGTTTTACTCGTGGGTTTCATAAAAACCTAAAAAGGTCGTGAAAAAAGTCCGCCCGTGACCATGAATGCTGCGAAACGTCGGGCAATCCAAAATCAAATAAAAACGCGATAAAATGCGTAAAGTAGTTTTATTTAAAATGTGTAATACTCGCATAAACATCAGAAGTCGTAACCTAAAAAGGTATTATAATATGCAGATAAAATCTGTAAAAAATGCTATGGAAGGCAAACTGGACATAAACTGTTATAGTTCAATTTAAATAATTCTATTTTGTGGAATATGTCTGGAAAACAATAAATCAAATTTCGTGTTTTCCTGAAAGACTGTAGTGATTATTGATGGATAATATTGATATTCGTGATAAAAACATTCATAAGTGATGGAATTTTCGTTAAATATACTAAGACATCATAAGTAGATACAGTTGACATGAAAAATATCATCCCGAGATACATATCGCATAAGGCACGTAAGCCCGGTGCCTGAAGATGGAAAATAGCATAGGTTGTTATCGCGCGCAGCATGAGAATGAGAGCCTTTGCGATGTAATCTGCTTCTCAAAGCTTCACTACGTTTATGTGCTCCTAGTATTTTTTTATATTTTTGTCTGTTCCCACATTTTCATTTACTTAATTGAAATTCTAACTAACTCTATAAGGTAGATAGGTATATTAATATCCCTATGGGGTGACTGACAGGAAAATCCCGTGGAAAAATTATAACACAGCGATCCCCATATCGCCTATTACGCGTTTTATGGCGTTACTAATTCTTGATCTTTAAATAGGTATGAAGGTCGATGGGATGGAATTAAAAACACCACATATTAAAGACAATTCCATGTCTTTTTTTGTTGAATTATAACCGTCTGACTGCACAGATAGCGTAGTGGTTATATGGTTATAGTTAAGACCTACCATGCCAATGTCATGGGTTCAAATTCGACGCAGAACTGCTGTTGTTTACTGCTGGGCATCGTCAATAAATAAAAACTTGTATCATGTGGGATTTTAATTCAAACGAATGCCTTTCAACTAGCATATAAAGGCGAACGCTATTTCATGTACTATTATTATACTTTTTTTTTTGTGGGTGGGCTGCGGTTGGCGCGCCTCCGCACCACTCCGTCCGGGGCGACAGAGGGGCTTAAGCACGCAACTCCCGCAACCCACCCGAAAACCACGTCGTCTTCGTCGTTGGGCCCACCACCGGAGCAGGGTTACTTGACATCAGTGGTCGGCCCGACGGAATACCCCCTATTGGGGTACCCTCCCATCGACCGACGTCCCCCCCTCGGGGAGGACGTCGATCTTTCCTCACGCGGTCGGCCTCTCGGCGGGTGACGGACTAATCCCCGGTCACGTCACCCGCGGCCTCGGCTAAGGCGGCATGAGGCGCAGGTAGTTGCGCTTACGCCGCCCCAGTCGCTGGCGGCGGATCTCCTTATCGAGGCTGCGCTCCTCGCGCAGGCGATCCGCCTCCTTCCGCGAGATCACTGTCTCGCAGAAGGCTGCGACCGCGTCCCAATTCCCGACGCTGTCGACCATCGCCCTGGCGATAGCCGGTAGCGTCAGGTCTGCACCGATGATTGCGACGAGTTCACAGCGCTGCACTGCCCAAGCCGCGCAGGCCTCGAGCGTATGGCGCGCCGTGTCCTCGTCGCAATCGCAGTGGTGGCAGGACGGTGTACTCTCCTTCCTAACGACCTTGTGCAGGTATTTGGCGAAGCACCGATGCCCCGTCAAAACCTGCACCAGTCGGAAGGAGAGCACCCCGTGCCGCCTCTCCAATCACTGCATCAGCACCGGTGGTTCGCAACCCGGACCGAGGCCTCTCCAGCCGGACTGCCCAACGGGCAATGACGTCTCGGCGGGCGTCGACGCGCCAGGCGGTGAGCTCCCTTAACGAGATCACACCGCCCTCCGCTCGCATTATTATACTTTTAACCCACTGCGACAAAATCATCTATGATTACACTTTTTTGCGTTGCGATAAGCCAAACTGAGAGTTATATATTTGATTTGTATTCATCCGTTCGTAACTATTAAATGGCTTGATTTATTTCGATAAACGATTCACCTAGATGGTGAGATTGTTAGTGGATTAATAAAATTAAAGAAAAATTAATATTACGTATATTTTGGGCTTAAAGAGACAGCTTAAAAATTGCTTCTCAAGACCCTCCTTCGAGTGAGGTATGAAAGGCCTTTAAAAGGCGAGTACGAAAATATATGATTTTTAGTTATTTATTTTCAATATAACCGTTACTATAAATAACCTTAAAATATCTTTATAAATATACTAGCAAGCCGCCCTCGCTTCGCTTCGGTTTCAGTCGCGTTACCCGCGTAATTCAACGTGGGAATACTGGGATAAAATATAGCCTATGTTACTCCCTGATATTATAGCTTTCCATTGGTGAAAGAATATTTGAAATCGGTTCGGTGATTTGAGCGTGAAAGCGTTACAAACAAACTTACTTTCGCATTTATAATATTAGTAAGGATAGTTTGCATTTACTTAATTAAAATTCATTCACTCGTCTCAGAAGCCAACTATTTTTAGAACCTATATTTTTTATCGGGCAGCATAATTATTCATGGACGCCAAACTACTAAATGGTTTCGCAGTTTAAATTACCCACAGTTTAAGCTGAGAACTCGGATGCAGTCTTTAGTTTTAATTAATTTTCTTTTTTTTTACTTTTTATATTAGATGCGCTAGAAATTGAGGTGCAAGCAATTAAGTGATTAGTATAACTTTTCTGTGTTTTAGTTTTATTTATGGAAATGATCTTGAAACTGTTACATCAATCGCAGAGTAATTTTTATTCCTCGGGTCATATGCGTCCCACTACTGGGCTTGAGCCGTTTGGTGGTTTCCGTATGGTGATGGAGTAAGAATACAATTCACCACCCCCTCTCTTGCCTGTGGATAACGTAAAAGGCGGCTAAGAAAAGGAAAACTCGACACAAAACCCTATATCAACACGTCTGACCAGTGTGGTATAGTAGGTCAATTTCCCTCCCATAATGAAGGAGGTCGAGCTCGAGTGAGATGTGTAAGGGCTGAAATCATGATAAAACTATTTTTACGCATGTGATTGCGTTTGTATTTTGATTTTTGGATGCCCGAAGTTTTGAACACTTTACAGCGTTCATGGTCAGGGACAGAGTGTACAGAGGCGATTAAAAAAAGAAAAAGTCGAAATGATAAAAAAACGGCGTAAAAAAAAATTGTTTTATTTACAACTAGCAACCCGCCCTTCTCTTCGCTGCCTGTTCCTGTGGAAATGCCAGGATTAAATATAGCCTATGTTACTCCCTGATATTATAGCTTTCCATTGGTGAAAGAATTTTTGTAATCGGCTCACTAGTTGTTGAGTATTCATTACAAACATACACACACACAAAAATACAAATTTTTCCTCTTTATAATATTAATGTAGATGTAGTGTGGTACTCGCGTTAATATCAGAAGTCATAACTATATGATAGTTAAAAAAATACTGTACCAAAAAAGAACTGGTTACGCAACTAGTAATAGTTATTTTCAAACTATTAATTTGCTAGTATTCACCCTATTTCTATTCCAACAAAATACTGACAGACAAGTATAGGATGTTGCAAACAATAGGCTCAGTTCATTGAAAAGTATTGTGCAAATAGGGGGAGAGCGCGATGCGCCGTAAAAAGTATCCTCTATTCGAAAATGCCCGTTTGAAATGCATTCTGTAAACCCATGCTGACCTTACACAACAATGTATGGCCATTGCTTAGTTAGTTCATTTTTTAGATTTTTTGTTATAACGTTTACATTTGATGTAAAAGCGATAAATTTAGTATTTCTGATATTTACGGGAGCACCACATATCTATTCTATACCAATAAATAAAATTGAAGTGTCTGTTTGTAATGTCAAAATAATAGGCTTTTTTCATGCTCACACGGTTATTTGCACGACACCTATGCCTAAAATAGCAATTAAAAAATTTTTGTCTGTCTGTCTGTTTGTTCTGGGTAATCTTCAAAACGGCTGGACCGATTTCAAAAATTCTTTCACCAGTGGAAAGCTATAATATCAGGGCGTAAACTAGGCTATATTTTATCCCGGTATTCCCACGGGAACGGGAACTACGCGGGTAAAACGACTATAACCTATAACCGAAGCGAAGCGAAGGCGGGTTGCTAGTCTATACCAATAAATAAAATTGGAGTGTCTGTTTGTAATGTCAAAAGAATAGGCTTTTTTCATGCTCACACGGTTATTTGCATGACACCTATGCCTAAAATAGCAATTAAAAAATTTTTGTGTCTGTCTGTCTGTCTGTTTGTTCCGGGTAATCTTCAAAACGGCTGAACCGATTTCAAAAATTCTTTCACCACTGGATAGCTATAATATCAGGGCGTAAACTAGGCTATATTTTATTCCGGTATTCCCACGGGAACGGGAACTACGCGGGTAAAACGACTATAACCTATAACCGAAGCGAAGCGAGGGCGGGTTGCTAGTTGTAAATAAAACTACATATTCTACGGATTTAAATGCTCAAGACTTTGAAAGTAAAAATGTTTTTCAATACTATTATTCTGTCGCGCATATTTTTTGCGAAACCTTAACCGTTTATGCAGCGCACGCAGTGGAAGCTCTTAAAAGGAAACACAAAACCCGATTTTGAAAAATTCTTCTTCGGTGCTCCGTTCCGGTCTTAGCGTAATGATCCTAGATAAATGGGTTATTTAACACTGCAAAAATTTTTTGAATCGGAAAAGTAATTCCTGAGATTAGAGTGTTCAAGCAAAGAAACAAACTATTCAGCATTATGTAATAGTATAGATTTTTTTATAGTTCCTGTAAATATCTGTCGCTATAGGTACTGTGAAAACCCTTTTTGGGAAGTTATCGAATCAATATAAAGTATGGTGCTACTATTATAAGAAACCCTTTTCGTTTATTTTTAAAATCAGTCCAATGTCCCAAGAAATGTAGTTGTAAAATGTATGAAATGACAATTTAACAACAAGGTGAGCTTGAAACCATTTATTCGCCTACTTTAACGCAAATTTATGTATTCGAGGTCTTGGTAAATTGTCAAGTATAAGATTTCTACGACCATTACAGCGTTGAGCAACTTATTGTGGGACATGATATTAAGCGTCAAAATCTCCTCAAAGATAAGCTTTGCATACGATAAAATAACTACAACAGAATTATAATTCATTTCGGTTCATAAGTGCCGCTGCTGGGCTCAAGCCTCCATGGTGGAGGCTCGGGCCCAGCTCCATGGTGGAGGCATGGGAATTTGATATTACTATTATACTATATTTCAAGTTTTCCTTCTTTTGCTTAGATCTGCGTATTATATGCCTTAGTTGTCTTTTACGTCATCCGCGGGCAAGATAGGGAGTGGTGAATTGTATTTTTACTCCGTCACCACACGGCAAAGAGCCCAGTAGGGAGACGCATATGAGCTTTGATGATGGTAATGAATGTTAGGAGGATAATCATAAATCCAGGAAGTATCTTCTATTCTTATATCTAATCTACTAATTAAAATTATAATTATGTCTAGTTAAGTATCTTCATTATTGATTTGCAACATTTCGCGCGTTTATTATCAGTTGATTCCGCAACAACTGACGATAATTGCAATTTAAATATAACCATAGATTATAAAATGTTTGAAGTGATCGCGTTTAATTTAAGAAAAATTTTTATTTCCGCTATTGGTGTATTGAATAGATACATTCAGTGTAATAAATTCAGTAACTTTTTTCGTTCTTCGTTTATTCTCTTATTATCAAATAATTGCTATATTTTTGGCCTTTCTCAACTCGCCTTTCTGCTATTTTTTGTCCTTTACGATAGTACAAGTCTTTTTTATTATAAACAGGTTTAAAATATTCTTTTTTCTATATTTATTGCTATTTTTCTGAAAAAGGATTTCAAATAAAAATCCTAGTATTTTCAGTTAAACAACGAGAAATAGAATATGGAAAATATGTAAAAAGTTTACATAATCTTATTTCTAGCCGTAGTATGAGATGAGGCTCATAAAGTGATTCCCAAATTAAAAAAATAAACGAAACCAAAGACAAAAGTGCTGTGTGAAAATCGCCAAAGCTCAAGATGGCTGCCAAAAGAAAAGCGGGCGCACTCCTTCAACATGTACTTCCAAAGGTAACATATTTTTGTTTAATATTACTTGACTTGTTACTTTACACATAAGAAATAAATCAGATTTTTCATAATCAAAATAATAATAGAGAACAACGTCATAGCCGGTTTAAACTGCAAGTTCCCGCCATTGCTATAAAATGCAGTAAAAATGGTATAATTAAACGAATTTATAATGATACTGGTGTGGCGATGTTTGACAGTAAAGTTGCGGTGTGTGCAGCTTTTAAAGACCGATTTGTTGTGTACTATCCTCCGGATGCGGTCGGGTAGCTGCCGTAGCCACATCGAAATTGGCGCCAAAGTCAGTTTTCCCGCCGCGGGCGGTTTGCCTTGCAAAATGGCGGAATCTCAAGTGACATGCGGCAAGCGTTGATGAAGTTAGAATGGACATACCTCTTAATAAATTGAATTTATTTTAAATCATCCATCGGACAAAGAAAATTTGCTCCTAAGACGTATAATAAAAATATTTATACGTTAGAATAGTATACTTTACAGTGGAGTAATTTATACTATGGCAATATAATCGTAACAAAGGACCTAGTACTGTTTCTCAAACTAGGCTAAAAGATACAATTTCTAGGAGACACACTTCAATGAAAAGATAAGTAATAAAAAGTGTGTGTATGTGTACTTATGTACACATGTACTTATATACTTCTTTAGTGTCACAAGATAAACATTTTCTAAAAATGTTATTCTTTGCGTTATCCCACGTTTGTAGAAAAACGACACTAATAATAGAAAAAAAATTACATGGTTGTCTGTAAAGTCGGTTTACAGACGATAGTTTAACGTGACAACGTCATAACAAAACATTGATTAAATGACTGCATACTTTTATGCATAAAATTGAATCGGCGTAACGGGACAACGAGCGTAACGGGACACTTTTTCGTGCATGCAGCCAGCGTTCATTTATTTATTAGACGTTGTCACGTCAAAAGTTATTTAATACATTGAAAGTTTTATTATAACGCATTATCTAGTTGACATTTGTGACGGTGCCAACATTTTTTAAGCCGGTTAAGCCAACATTTTTTACGATACGCACCGTAAAAAATGTTGGCTTAACTTAAGGGTGTCGGTTTTTCGTGAAGATGTGCGGGCGCATTGTAAAAATTTACTCTTATCATGTTTCTCTAACGCGCCAAAAGCAGTATAACTTTAATAATGTTGAAGCAATATTGTTGTATAAAGACTATACTAGATTACCTTCTAAAACAGAACAAAGGGACTCATAGCTTACAATTTTGTTTTCTACTTAGTTTCCTACATTGTGTGAGATCCTTTTATGCTGTGTGGTGGTGACTAAGACTACTACCAACCCTCATATTACTTATAGGTGTCGTAAAAGACTACTAAAAGTTTTACATAGACCTGATCCAACTCCATTTGATGGCGTCTGGTCAACAATTACATTCTCAAGGAGAGCTGACATTAAACTAATGCTAATACTTTTGCAATGTGTACTATGAAAGAAGAGTAAATATCGACCCCAAGTAATTGAGATAAAAACAGGGTGACGATGATGATTGAGTAAGATCCTTCATAACAACAGGAATCTACCACTTTAATTTGATAAAAGAGTTTTGCTTTCAGTTTCTCTTCTCTTCCGATGATAGTATTTTTGCACCTTAATAATCTTATAACAAGAGAAAGAAAGGAAAGAGAGAGAAAGAGATCGTGACACATGGAATTCTTACACCACCATCGTACAAAATAACTCTATATACAATTTATTTTCAGATGTTTTTCCAAAGATATGTATAACATTATTACTTTACCAGGAAATTTAAAACTTTTTATCCAGACCGTGGGGACCCAGCCGACGGTCTGGACACACTGTCCATCCCGCCTGGGCCGACAAAAGGGCTTTGTGCGTCTCCATAACCCATTGTGTTCCATCCTCATTGCCATTGGTTCAACTACAGCTGTCTTGGTGGGTTACACTTTCGCATACCATATCCTTTAACACTCGGACGCAATTTTTCAAAAGCTAAGGTGTTTTATTGCCATTTTCATCACTTTGTGTCATTTACGTCCCAGTGCTGAACTCCTTAATAGAAGGGAAATTGACCTTACTATACAATGCTGGTCAGACAGGTTGGTATAGAGATTTATTTCGAGTTTTCCAGCTCTTGCATAGATGTTATATGCGTATTATATCCCTTAGTCATCTTTTACGACACCCACGGTAAGATAGGGACTGGTGAATTGTATTCTTACTTCGTCACCACACAGATGTTGGATGGATAATGTTTTATCATAATTTAAATGATTTAACTACTGATATTTACTAGTAATTACTGCAATAAGCTTGAAACGTTATATCAATATAACAAAGAATACTAAACAAGATAATTTTATGTTTTTTATTATGAGTTTGCGACAGGTCCACTCTAAGATATGTAGCGGCCAATGAGGCGCCGGTCGACCTTGCACGCTGGCTGTATCTACTGTCCATGCCCACCCTACATCTAAACATAGATATTTAGTACTTATAAACTACCTAGTCTACGTATCTAAAGAATAGCTTACTTCTATTTTACTGACACGTATAATTTACCTAAGTGTGTGCTCTGGCCTTATATATGCCAGGCTGTATGTATGTGTTTAACTTTGCACGAATAGATTTAAAAAATAAAATATTTTAATATTAGAATTTTGGTTGGCACGTGTAAATGCATGACACGTATATAATTATGCCATTTTATCTAATGTAATGCAGAGAAAACGCAATGAATATGGAATATCAGTGCTTTATATTGTTTTAGTGTTTTAATGAAATACTTCTTAGCAGTGCAGCCATCGCGTATTTAAATATGGCTTGACCGTCATCATCTCATAATCTCGGCTTGTTTAATTCCACTGTTGGGCTTGAGTCTCCTCCACAGTAGAAGAGAAATTTACCTACGTACCATATCATGATGGTCAGACGTGTGGCTGTACGGTTTTATTTTGAGTTTTTCTTTTCGTACATAGATTTATGTTATATACATTTATGTCTGTTAGTCGTCTTGTACGGCACGTAAGGACGAGAAAAGGGTGTTGAATTGTATTCTTACTCCTTTATTACTCGGATATCTTTGCCCACTTTTACATCTTAACGATTCATATGCAAATACATTTACATTTTCTTTAGATGAGATTATCTAGAAGTATGCAGAAAAATAGACGTGAAAGGTCACGGTCTCGCAATGCCTATTATCGTAACTTAGAGCTAGTTACTTGTCATCCTCTTTACCTTGACAACTAACATAAATACTAAGTTATCTGTAGATTCATTTTAAATTAGAAGACTTTATTTTTGACACTAGGTAATTCTTAAATCAACTCTAAAATTAAGCGATTAATTTATAAAATAGCTGATAAAAAACCTTCAAAAAAAACCGACTAACCGTTTTCTCATGGATATCATACTAAATTGGAAGGGAATCACATGGGGAGCACCAGCATTCAAATCAAAAATACTTTTTAAAATCGGTTCCCCAAATCGAAAGTTCTGATGTAAGAAATATAAAAAAGAAATACAATCGAATTGAAAACCTTCTCCTTTTTTGAAACCGGTTAATAAATTCAAATATGATGAGTTTATTAAGGCAAGTATCGACTCAAAAGAGAAAGAGGCTTTTGCGTTTATAAGGTGCACCTAAATTTTAAACACTCGTTTTACTTGATGTCCGAGATTAAATCTGTGATCCTTAATAGGTCTTTGATAAGACTTTTTACTACAACTATATTTCTATATAACACTATTGTGGTCAAGTCTCCTCCATATTAGGAAGGAAATTGACCTAATACCATGCTGGTCAAATCTACTATACCCGTTGGTATGGAGTTTTATTTTGAGATTTCCTTCTATTACATAAGTATGATCTGCTATTTATACCCCTTAATCGTCTTTTACGACACCTACGAGCAACAAAGGAGATGTTGAATTGTGTTCACAATTCACATTTCTATTTACTTATTTGTGTAATTAGGTGGCCGCCGCCCTAACGCCATTCTATATAGAGAAAATCAATAATACGTTTTGGCAAATCCTCAGGGACGGAACACTAGTACCAGGCAGCCAGAAGCCGCCAAGAGCTCTGTGTAGGATTAGACTATTAGCTGTCAAGATGTTTCACAGATATGATTGTTGCTTTATGTAGGTAGGTTGTAGGCGTCAGTGTTCTATCTTAACAAGGACCAGGTAGATATACATTTAAGAGATATTGTATATTTTCCGCTTAGATTACTAGAATCTAGACTAATCTAGAGAAATATATTGTTGAAAAAATAGGACTACATTGACTGCATTGGTTAGAGAAAAGCTTGAATTTTTTTTTAAATGAACAAGTTGAAAAAAAAGTATAAGTTAACTTTTCTAGTTTTGTCAGAAGATTGGATATTATAGATAGAAAAAATTTACCCTGTACAGCGAATCATTTCGATAAATACTTCAAAAGATATTAGAAATAAGGGGTAATTAGAATTGGAACATATTTTTATTGTATTAAGACTTATTGTGAAATGAAGTTCGTATACGTTAAACTTGTTCGATGGCGACTTGACTGTACAGATGTCCCTCATGCCAATTGTAGTGGTTTTGTTCCCACGCAGGATAGTTCTTTGTAGGGCCCATAAAGTATTTACGTGAGTCTATGAGTGTTATTTGTGCCTGATAACTCTATATTTGTGAAGTCCACCGCAACTCATTTATTCCTAAGCTTGGAGAGTTGACTTAAAAAAATACCCTTTTCTTAAAATCGCCAATGGTCCCTAATGGCTGAGGACTGTTAAAACCGATTAAATGGGCCTCTGTTGAAATATTAATAAAATCCTTAAAACCCCTAGTATGATATTAGGATATTATAACGGCAAGACGGTGTCCGCTGAGACTGCGCTTACATTATTCATCGCGTGCTCTCGTGTTCGGCTGCATTCCGTGTACCTACCCGCATTGTTTGCCTGTCCACCTGATATCCATGCAAGACTTGTGCTTGCCTAAATTTAGCTAACCGGACACAGAATATGACCAATTTTATATTAATAAAGTAGAATTGTTTAATAATAATATTTGTTTAAATTACGTTACTTTTTCATCTACATAAATAAATAAATAAAATTTAAGTTTGTGTTTGTAATATCAAAATAACAATTTTTAACACATGAATCAGAATAACAATTTGTGGTTTGCACACACTATTGTCCTGTGTTAAACTGCGACACTTGGCACGGTTGGTCCATACCTTAACCATTACGCCATCTTGTGTGTGACCTATGAAAATTATATTCCTTAGTCTTTTGGGACACCCATAGTAAAGCTGGCGGTGAAATGTTTCCTTACTCCGTCATCACTTGGAAGAGAAGATATCATTATCATCCCAGTACACATAAGTCCCACTGTTGGGCTGAGGCCCTCACAATGGGAGGGAAATTGATCTACTATAGCGCTCTAGTCAGACATGTTAGCATAGGTTTTTATGTCGAGTTTTCCTTGTCTTGCATAGCTGTTATCTGCTTATCATATGCCTTAGTCATATTTTACGACCTCTACGAGGGTGGTAAATTGTATTCTTACTCCGTCACCAAACAGATTGATATATATAGGAAAAGAAGTAGGTGCTGTTGCCCATTCTCCAGGTAATCAATTGGTTTATAACGGTCTTTAATGGCAAGTTTTCTTCAATTTTAGGTTTAGTAACTGTAATATTTCTCCTTACGGATCATGTATGTCTCACTCCTGGCCTCGAGGCTCCTCCACAATGGGAGGGAAATCGACCTACTATACCAATCTGGTCGGACGCGTTGATATAGGGTTTTATGTCGAGTTTGCCATCCTCTCACATAGATGTTCCATCCATCCATCAGCCTATAGACGTCCACTGCTGGACATAGGCCTCCCCACGAGAATGCTACTCGGAACGGTCCCGCGCCACTTGCATCCAACGGTTCCCTGCGACTTTAAGAATGTCGTCAGTCCACCTATTATGGTCGTCCTATGCTGCGCCGTCCGTTTCGTGGTCGCCACTCAAGAACCTTTCTTCCCCAACGGTTGTCGGTTCGAAGAGCGATGTGGCCTGCCCATTGTCTGCATTTCAACGTGCTAATTCTGCGGGCTATGTCGGTTACACCCGTTCTTCTACAGATTTCCGTGTTCTGGATTTTATCACGTAGAAAGAAAAATACCGAGCATAGCCCTCTCCATAGCACGCTGAGCGTCTTTGAGCTTTTTTATGAGGCCGACATTTAGAGACCACGTTTCAGTGCCGTAAGTCATCGCTGGTAACATACACTGGTTATAAACCTTTGTTTTCAGACACTGCGGAATACATAGATATTACCTGCATATTATAACCCTTAGTCCTCGTTCACGACACTTATGGCCAAGAAAGGGGTTGATAAATTGTATTCTTACTCCGTCACCACACGAAAGGGATTGTAATATAGATGACTTTTATATTTCCTTAACCTAAATTCTATAATTATTTGCTGATTAAGACTTAATTAATTAATACATTTTGATGTATGTTTAACTATCTTACAGTTTAGTAAGCTGTTTTCTTTATCTTGATATGTAGGTTAAATAGTAGTCAGGTTTTTCATATAATATTGTAAATAGGGTTGCCACGTTCAAGTTTATTACCAGAATAAATTATTAATTAATATTAATTTTAAAGTATAAACTTCTTCTGGGGCACCGTACACAGATTTTTTCGTAGGCTGTGAGGTTGATTCGTCACGCTCCGAGGTGAAAGGCTTGATTTGGTGAACTTGGGACCGCCGAGTGTACCATAAAGTTTTCACTTCTGCCGTGCGGTTTTAAGCACACGCATATTGTATTTCTTTTAATTTATAGTGTGTCCTATCGTAACCATGAATGCTCAAAATTATTCCAAACGGAATAGTAACAATATAAACGCTATTTAATCAGTAAAAATAGCTTTATTTCTTATAAAAATATCGCGTGAATATCAGAAATCATTTTATCATCATCATCTAATGTCAGCATATACGTTTCAATGTTGGGCACGGGTCTCCTTCACAATTGGAGGAAAATTGACCTACTATATCATGCTGGTCAGACGTGTTGCTATAGGGTTTTGTTTAGAGTTTTTCTTCTCTTACATACATGTTATTTGCGACTAAGGGCTACAATATATAGCCCTTAGTGATCTGTTACGACATTCTTGGCCAAGAGAGAGGGTAGAAATCTTAACATAGTTTTTATTTAAATATAACTGTATGATTAAGAGGATTACTTTGCATTGGCTACAATAAACGATTTTTTTTCTTCTATCACAGTGTCGCTCGAGTGCTATGATGTCGTCTTTTCTAAGCGAGGTGAGTCTAGAAATGATTATTTCTATAGAAAAATTAAAAATGCTGTATGGTGACGGAGTAGGAAAATAACCACCCCTTGTCTTTTCCCCGCGTATTATCATATCTAGATAGTATCCAAGTAAAAGTAGGAACACTTGAAATTAAACCCTATATCAACCCGTCTGACCAGTGTGGTATAGTTGATCAATTTCTCTCTAAGTATTTAGGACTCCATCAGTGCGACGAATATGAGTTGTAATGATGATGAATTTTTGAAGTGAAACTTCTTTGCGCGCATGAGGGTAAAAATTTTACCGATGAAACGCAATTTAGTGATACGAAAATGTAGCACGTTTTTGTCCAAGAAGAGGGAGAGAGCGATTCAGACCGATTGAGAGAGAGTGAGAAAGGAAGAACATAGCACGAAGCACAGCTGTGGAGCGAGGGTAGGGAGCTAGCGAGTGAGAAAGATCGAGAAAGTGAGAGAATACTATTTTTTTTATTATGTTTTTAATATTGACAAAAAACACGTGGCACCAAAAAAAGTTTCACTTCTGAGAGGCGTACTTTGTACGCACGGTTTTTTTTTTTTGTGACAACCCTACACTCTTGCATAGTTTTATTTCTAATATAAGCAATAAAATGTTATTAAATACATTTAGAACAAATAATATATTATTTTTAATATCTTCGTTGGGATTTTTAATGTCTACGTAAACATAATATCTAAGTAATGTAAAATAAACAATTATACAATTATGTATTTATGTTTAAGTTTAACATCATCATCATGTCAACTTATTTTATTGCTGTCTTTCCACTATTTGGCTCGGGCCTCCCCTACTGTAGGGGGAAAATAGGCCCACTATACCACGCTGGTCAGACGTGTTGGTACGAAATTGTATGCATATTGTCTCCCTTAGTTGTTTTTTACGACACCCACGGGCAAGATAGCGGGTAGTGTATTGTGTTCTTACTCCGTCACCACACGGATTTTTGATAGATATGTAATGTAATGCAGTGAAAGTGATAAATTATTATTGTATTATATTTCGTTTGCTTCTTTAACCAGCACTTACGAATAATTTTTTACAGAAGGTATCCTATAAGTTTTTTTTTTTTACTTACACATACTAAGATGCCATCAATACGTCTCGACGTACGACCAGCAATGTAACACATTAAAACTGAATATAAGACTATTACATGGCATTCTTATGTTTCCTATATACATATGCCAATTAGAGATTGCAACCCGGTATGTTTCTCAACCCGGCCGGGCCCGGGTTGCATTCGTCGCCAAACCGGCCGGGTCCGCCGGGCCCGGCCGGGTTGTATTAGCGATGAAACCTTTGAAGTATTTTATGAAAATTTTCTAAATATGAATGGAAAAAGACAACGATTCAAGGTTAATATTTATTTCAAACTGGCTTATAAACAGTTATCACAATAAAGAGTCTCACTCAAGTCCCAAAATCACACTTAATACATAATTGATTAGGTACTTTAAATTATGGATGGAAAAGTAACATTAGTATTAGTTATTCATATTCACTCATATTCATTTTTATAAGTTTAAACAAGCAGGTCTTTCATTTTACTCTTTATAGTGTCTACCTATTTGAAAACAGTATTAAAATAAGAAATTAATAACGCAGTTAAAAGTACTAAACGTGTCATAACAACTTAGATTAGATAGATAGATAAACTTTGGTAGCTTTGGTATAAACAAAACAAATTTTTATCTGCTAAAAGTAAAGTATTATGATTTTTCTTAAACTTTGGTTATTAAGACTAGTGAGTGTTACTATTACTAATTGAGCAGATAGCGAAATCTTATAGGCTAGGCAGTATTGTAACTGTAAACAACCAAACTTGTATAGTCTTAACTAACAAAATTTAACGTAAAATTGGTTACGTTACGTAGGCTTTATAAGTATATTATAACAAAACAAAAAGTATATTTCTAACTATGCAAGTTAGAATATACTTTTTATAAGCCAAAACAATTATTTTTCAGTCTGAAAGAATGATCTTGAAAATCTGTTCATCCTTACCGGGTCCGGTGACCGGGCCCGGTAAGAATTGGCCGGGCCCGGTTTGCAATCTCTAATGCCAATATATACGCTCAGGGTTTTGATTCGCTATGATTAAAATCTCAATTATCTTCGAATCAGTCACATAGAGATAACGTAAATGTTTATATCGCGCCGAGCCACGTTAAGATATTCATTCGCTCATAACGAATACAAACGCGTCAAGGTTATATTTAATTTAATAGTTAACAAATTCTGCAGTACCAGGCAAACATAACACAGTGCAGATGTCATAACAACAAGAAACTCTCTGCAGACATCAAGGGAAGCCGTCACTAATTCCATTTTCACCCCCAATTTATATCTGTCACTTTTGGTGCCGTGGACGTTGCGCGTAAAAATATTGTTTTTACTTATCCCCGTTGGGTGGGGTATTACGCCCTCTGGTGGGGACGAGGGGGGCGTAATTACTTGAGCAGCCAGACGCTACGAGACGCTCCGTGGGGGCTGAAATTACTAACGGAGGTTTGCCCGCAAGCAGGCTTCGCTTTTTGTAGGTGACGTCAGAGAATTTTTCTTAATCCGCTATGCGTACACCCTTATAGCTGACTGGGGATCTTTGCGCTATTTTTTCTTAAACACACGGTTTTTTTATTGTGTAATAATTTATAGAGGCTTTTATCCACATAGATACATACCAAACCCATGGTGCATTACACACAAACTAAGATTAGATAGACAAGGTGTGTCGTAAAGACAGTGAAAACATTGTATTACTGGTAAATATTTTAATTATTCAACCATCGTAAAACTATTTCCGTGTGGTGACGGATTAAGATTACAATACACCACTCCCTATCTTACCCGTGGTTGTCACAAAAGACGTCTAAGGGATATAATATGCATATAACATCTGTGCGAGAGCAGAAAAACTCGAAATGAAACCTTATACCAAGTCCGATCAGCATGGTATAGTAGGTCAAATTCCCTCCCATTGTGAAGGAGGCCTGAGTCCAACAGTGGGACGTATGTGGGTTACGATGATGATGCGATGAAAACTATTTTTAGGGATTTTATCGCGTTTGTATTTGAACACGTGTCATAGTCCGCCCGTTACCATGAACGCTGTAAAGTGTTCGAAACGTTGGGAAATCAAAAATCAGATACAAACGCGATAAGATCAGTAAAAATAATTTTATTTATAATATGTAATACTCGCGTAAACATCAGAAATTATTATTTAACCATCACTTTTGAATAGCAAAGATAGTGTTTATCATTTATTTATTTGAAATTTTAAAAGATGTGTGTGTGTTTTATTTTCAATATTGCGAAAACAGGAGTTCAAGTGAATTTTTCTGCCAAACTACGTCACACAAAAACTTTGCAGAGCAAAATTTTAAAGTCTTGTAGTTACAAAATTAAATAAAAAAAAAATTATAGGGTTTTTTTGATAAAAAATATAGCCTATGTTACTCCTTAAATAGACAGTTACTGAGTAGTAAAATGTTATTAAAATCAGTCCAGCCATTAGACAGACATAAAATTTTTTATTAGTTTTTAGGTATAGGTATCTGGCAAATAACCGTGTTATAATTATTTCTGATGTTTACGCGAGTATGACACATTGTAAACGAAACTATTTTTACGGATTCTATCGCGTTTCTTGATTTTGATTGCCCGATGTTTCGAATACTTTACAGCGTTCATGTTCAGCATACCACGGTAGCCTGGCCGTTTTATTTGTAACCATGTGATCACGAAAAAGCTTATTTTTGATATACATTTAATTTTTTTTTATTTGTATAGATTAAATTATTAGGCTACACATATGTTTTGTCTGTTTGGATTAAAGTTGAAACAATATTGTTTGAATTAAGCCTACATCTTCCTATGTGGTGACGGAGTAGCTAAGAATACAATGCGAGACAGTGATCTCGCGGAAGGAGGCGGCGGATCGCCTACGCGAGGAGCGAAGCCTCGATGAGGAGATCCGCCGCCGGCGACTGGGGCGGCGTAGGCGCAACTACTTGCGCCTCATGCCGCCCTAGCCGAGGCCGCGGGTGACGTGACCGGGGATTAGTCCGTCACCCGCCGAGAGGCCGACCGCGTGAGAAAAGACCGACGTCCTCCCCGAGGGGGGGACGTCGGTCGATGGGAGGGTACCCCAATAGGGGGTATTCCGTCGGGCCGACCACTGATGTCAAGTAACCCTGCTCCGGTGGTCGACCCAATGACGAAGGCGACGTGGTTTTCGGGTGGGTTGCGGGAGTTGCGTGCTTAAGCCCCTCTGTCGCCCCGGACGGAGTGGTGCGGAGGCGCGCCGACCGCAGCCCACCCACAAAAAAAAAAGGTAAGAATACAATTCACCACTCCCTCTCAGGATCCCTAAGTCGTCTTTTACGACACGTCTGTCGTAAAAGACGACTCGGGGATTAAATATGCAATAGAAGTATTTAAATACGCATGACACGACTGACCAACGTGGTATAGTAGGATAATTACCCTCCTATTGCGGAGAAGGCTCGAGCCCAACAGTGGGACGTAATATGAGCTGTACTGACTAGTATCATCATCGTCATCTAGTTCTTATTCCAATTACTTTAAGTCGACGCAATATGTATGTCGATTTTCATCGTACATATTACAAATAGTTTAGGCAATAGTTATTTGACCGCCCGCCTGCCTGACATCAATACGCCTTGGTAATATAATTGTTGACTACAGATGCCTGATGGAATTGTACAGGTGTATAGCTCCTTCATCTCGGCTCGTATACGTCCCACTGCTGGACTCGAGCCTCCTCCACAACGGGAGGGAAATTGACCCACTATACCATGCTGGTCAGACGTGTTGGTTTTTTTTTTTTTTATGGTTGGGCTATGGTAAGCGCACGCGCGGTCCAGTCCGTCCGGAGCGATGAAAGGACGGCGCGCGGGAACGTCACCTCGTTGTTGGGCCGATCACCGGAGCAGATGTGACTGGTCGTCAGTGGTCGGCTCGACGGAATACCCTTTCGGGTAACCTCACCTCTCGACGTCCTGGGACGTCGGTCGCCGTTGCGCGGTTAGCCACACTGCGGGTGACGGACAATTCCCCGGTCCAATCACCTGCAGACGTGTTGGTATAGGGTTTCGTTTCGAGTTTTTCTTCTCTTGCATAGATGTTATATGCGTATTATATCTGTTAGTCATCTTTTACGACATCCACGGGCAAGATAGGGGCTGGTGAAATGTATTCTTATTCCGTCACCACACGCCGACCATTGACGACAAGTCACCCTGCTCCAGTGGTCGGCTCAACGACGAAGGCGACGTGGGTATGGGTAGGTTACGGGCCCGCACGCTGTCCTTTTGTTGCCCCGGACGGAATGGACCGCGTGTGAGCTTACCATATAGCCCACCTAAAAAAAAAAGGTGTATAGCTCCTCGTCTTTTATGACAGCCGCAATCAATATTACGGTTGGTACTCGTCTTGTCTTAGCTCATACACGTCCCACTGTTGGGCTCGAACCTCCTCCCCAATAGGAAGGCAATTGACCTACTATATGCTGGTCAGACATGTTGGTATAGGGTTTCAATTCGCGTTTTCCTTCTTTTGCATGTTATATGCATACTAGCTTCTGGACGCGACTTCGTTCGCGTGCAGAAGCTAATATAGATACTTTGGTGAAACTATTTTTTAATACTAATACGATTCTGTCACATATGATTTTTGCAAAAATTTTGCTGTTTACGCAGCGGAAGCTCTCAAAAGGAAAACAAAATGCCCGATTTTGAAACATTCTTTATTGGTGCTCCGCTCCCGTTGATCTTAACGTGATGATATATAGCCTTTCTCGATAAACGGGCTATTTAACACTGAAAGAATTTCTCAAATCGGACCAGTAGTTCCTGAGATTAGCGCGTTCAAATAAACTCTTCAGCTTTATATATGTATTAGTATAGATATAGATTATATCCCTTAGTCGGTTTTTACGACATCCACAGGTAGGGTAGGGAGTGGTGAATTGTATACTTACTACGTTACCATGCGGCAAATGTTGGTAGTATGAATGACCAACCACATCTAAGGCTACCAACTTATTTTGTTTCAATAAAGTACATTGGTTAATTTATGAAGAAAAATAAAGTAGGTAGTTTGTGTCTAATTAAAGTACGGTATTGCATTATTTTGCTTTAAATATATTTACGATTCTTTTTAGCAAATTGTAATAAATAATTGTCAATGTTAAACAGCATCTTGGTACCTATTTTATATTTATTTTTTAGTAATAATTTTTTTTTTTAATATATTCAAAGACACCTTGTTTACCTTGAAGTATGTTCGTAGAGAAATCAATTCAGACGAAATAAAGTATTATTGCGTACTATATTGTTCACATAAGATATAAAGTATAATAACTCGAAACAGCGTTCAATATTTTATTATAAAGTACGGGTGGCAACCCTAACCATATCGCAGAATGTATGAAATATCAAAAAGAAAAATTGGACAGCAATTTTATCATTAACTCTTGTTATTTTAAGTTGATATTGATTTATTAAATATTTTCTTAACGGGACCCTATTTTTTATGTATTTAAGTGACTTATTTTTGTATGGCGACAGAATAAAAAGTCTTTTGTCCATGGTTCCTTAAAAGATGACTGAGCAATTAAATATTATGGATATCTATACAAGAGAAGGAAAACGTAAACTGAAATTCTATACCAACACGTACGTAGTAGATCAATTTCCCTTCTATTATGGAGGAGGCTCGAGCCCAACAGTGGAACATTTATGAGCTGAAGTAGAGTGATTTTTTTAAGAGAAAATTCTTTAGAATCGTTGTGATTTCAAGCTCAATGACACAAAAGCGAGTCCATAGAGACACAATCACGTAAATGTATAGGATTCAGCTGGCAAGAGAATGAGATAAAGAATAAAAAAGTTTCACTACTGACACGCTCTTTTATGTTCACGGTGTAACTCTATTTCAAATTCAAATCATTTATTATGCATAAACCCTAAGAGGGCACTTACATTACGAAATTAAAATAAATTATCCAAAAAATAATCTACCACCAGATCGGTACGCGGCCGCTACTGAGAAGATCCAGCAAGAAACTCAGCGGGCTCTTTTTTTTTTTTTGGGGTGGGTTGCGATCGACGCGCTCCTCGCACCACTCCGTCCGGGGCGACAGAGGGGCGTAAGCACGCACACCCGCAACCCACCCGAACACCACGTCCCCTTCGTCGTTGGGCCGACCACCGGAGCAGGGTTACTTGTCATCAGTGGTCGGCCCGACGGAATATCACCTACTTGGGGTACCCTCTCGTCGATCGACGTCCCCTCCTCGGGGAGGACGTCGGTCTTTCCTCACGCGGTCGGCCTCTCGGCGGGTGACGGACTAACTCCCCGGTCTCGTCACCCACGGCCTCGGTTAGGGCGCATGACGCGCAGGTAGTCGCGCCTGCGCCGCCCCAGTCAAATTCAGCGGGCTTGTCTATTGTTTTTAATTTTTTATTGTATGGGTTTCTAAAATATTTAATTATGGCAATATAGAAGTTACTTTGCTAAAAGGAAGTATGTTAGAGAATTTAAATGTATCTTATTGCGTTGAGCGTCATCCATCATCTTCATCTTAGCTCATATACGTCCCACTGTTGGGCTCGAGCCTCCTTTTTTTTTGCGGTTGTGGCAAACGAGCAGGCAGCATACCTGATGGTAAGTGATGCTGCCGTACATGGACCTTTGTAATACCAGGGGCACAACCAGGCCGTTGCCTACCGTGAAGAAAATACTCTTCTTAAACCTCGTTTAAAGAAGGACATGTCATAGCGCTCGGGAAACACAGCAGCAGGTAGTTCATTCCAGAGCCTGCACATACGTGGGAGAAATGATCGCTGGTAACGATACTGATCCTTCACTTTAGGAAGGAAATTGTCATACTTATACCGCGCTGGTCGGATGACTTGGTATAGTTTAATGTCAACTTTTCCTTCTTTTGCATCGATATTATCTCTTTATGATCTTTTAGGACATCCACAAGTAAGAAAGAAGGGGGGTGTAATTGTATTCTTATTCCGTCACTACCAGGCAAACATGGCATTGGCAGATATTTGAATCTCTATCTCATCTGTGCCGTCATATTTAATGTTCAAAGAACGTATTTTCAACACATATTCATATAGAAATAAAACGTATTTTCCCTTTTGTGATGTCCAAACAAAATCCTTCATATAGAATACTAAATAACACGTAAGACGAGGTTACTTTGTGGTTATGTCCAAATGGCTAGTCTAAGATGTAGATCTATAGTTAATTCATCGTTTGTATGCTGTCAATGTGCACAGGTTCCTTGACATGACCTATGCAAATTTATGAGCTCCTAGTACTTCAAAGTTATTTTACTAAGCCTGTAGACTGAACTCTTAAGTGTTTTAAATATATGAATAAGGGAAAATCAATAATTGCCATATTTATACTAGCTCTGGTATCTGTTTCACTGGATTGTGAGTCATAACAATAGCGACTGTATTGGTAAATTGATAAAATTTATAGTAAGTATTAGATTATGAAATAAACAGCAGCAATAAGCTATTCCAAATATACTTATACTATTCTATTCCAAATATTTGTATCGCAGGAAAATCTCTAAAATAGAGCTTCATTGAATTGAAATAACGCTTATATTCTGTCAAGAATTAGTGCCAGGTTTACGCATTTATTATTATGCATGCATTTTCGAACTTCTTAGGGCTTTGAAATTCTGATTCGAAAACTTTTTGTGGGACGATAAGCTTAAAAGAAAACGACTTTAAGTATCTGCTAAATCGCGTATTTACGCGTGTTCACATTACACTGCAGTGAAAAGAAGAGAGATGTGTGGAACACACGTACATAAGTACGCGATGTATTCGCTTACGCACTTTTATCGCTAGTTTAAGAAGAGTGAGACATATGCTCTTTTCGATTTTATGATTGATTAAATAAATGATATAAATCTCCGATTAAAAAGCGAATTAAATACAAAAGTTTTACTTCTATTGTGTGACTTTACGTCACACCCTGTCTAGTTTTTATTTCTATTAAAATAGCAAATGGACGATAAAACTATTTTTGAAATGATGTAATGTTTGATTCGCCACTATATCTATGAAAAACTATACATATGCTTATCGGCCATTACCATTTTATCGAAGTAAATAAGATAAGTGGATTTTCTCAATTCGCCGAAGATGTAACAGTAAATTCAAACCACGTTTATAAATCTCAGCTACTAGGGGAGTATGCGGAGGCAGGAGTCTCCAGGCGAGACACGGCACGCACTCCTACGTCCCTATTCCATATTTAGTGGCACCGTTCGCTCTGTTTATCACACTTCAAAGCGCACGAGTAAGCGTCGACTTGTAACCGCGTCTCCCCAACGATACCCCTGTAACTAGGCAGCCGCTTTGTGAAATTTCGCGATGCTTTTCGACGTGAACGCGACCCCCATTCGGTTTTTCGAGGTCGACCCGTTTCCACCCTCACGTAATGCGAGTATCTGCCACCTCCTTGGTATGTCTTCTACCCTAGTGCTTAAAACGCGGTAACGATGCGGTTTCTGCACCTAGTTTCTCACTAAACTGCGTAAATGTGGCTGTTTAATTATTATTTATTCAATCTGTTTAGGCGATTCTTTTTGATTATTAGTTTAGTTTTATATTTACTTGCGAGAAATAAAATACAAAATTAAATTCTTACCACTAATAAATAATTGCCAAACAGAGTTAGATAGACAATTTTTTAGGCATTATTGTAAAAATAAAATAAAACAATAAACATTGCAGTGAGATAAATAATCTTTATTTGCAGGTTAGTTTGCAAATACATAATTAACGGACATAAATTGTGTAAAAAGACTAAATTTGCATAAAAAAAATTGCCAACTTCTTTTGCTACATGCAGCAGCTGTTGTGCTTTTTCCTTTTTTTATTTAAAACACAAAACCCGGACTAATTACATCCAGGCTTCAAACAAAAATATGCAGATTAAAGAATTGCTTTGCACTGGAATTCAAACCAATGACATTAGAACGGTATGTCATATCTTAAGCTAGCTACACACCTAAGTTGCCGGTCCGGCGGCTGGTGGCCTTATTTTGAAACGCTCTTGCCGGTGGTTTGCACCCACGCGTATTACCGGACCGCATGCCTCTTGGATGACCCTGTCCATATACGCTGCTCAATATAAAGCAATACAGAAATAACCATATGCTTTTAGAAACATTGGACGGTAAAAACATAGCTCCAAATCATTGTAATAATAGCCAAGTACTTTCTCATTATCATCATCACAGCTCATATACGTCGCATTGTTGGGCTCCAGCCTCTTCCACAGTGGGAGGTAAATTGACCTACTTACCGCGCTGGTCAGACGTGTTAGTATAGGTTTTATTTCCGAGTTTTTCTTCTCTTGCATAGATGTTATATGCATATTATATACCTTAGTCGTCTTTTACGACATCCACTAGCAAGTTAGGGAGTGGTAAATTGTACTTTACTCCGTTACCACTCGGAGAAGCCAGCACTTGGCAATTCCTAATTATGAACACTACATGTCGCGATTATCATGTCGCCGGCAATATTGTCTGATTGTCAACTTCTAAAGCCGGGTCTTCTCACCAGCACTAATTCGGCGGATTCGTGTGTGTCTTTCGGCCTCTGTAGATAGCTTTTTCTTTTTGAAGCATCTGTATTAAGGAAATAATCGTTTTATTGCGGGATCTTTACAAACATATAATTTAAATTTTTATTCTGAATCTGGATGTACCTAATCTGTGTCCGTTGATTATTTTGTTTAAAAAGTCTCCCGCAATACAAGGATTATTTCCTTAGTGCAGGTTTAATTTTTTTTTTAAATAAATAAAATATAATAAATAATTAAATATCTTTTCTTTATAAATAAATTTCTTGTATACGTGTGTATGTCACTGTACTCCTAAACCTAAACGACTGGACTGATGTTGATGAAATTATTTGTGCATGTTCAAGGGGATTCGAGAATGGTTTAGATTCACAATTGGATCCGGTAGGTGGCGCTGCTGTTGATTTCAAGGCGAATTCCTTTTAATTTATTTGAACAGAACAACGGCTGTTGCAAGCTGCAACCCAAAAAAAGTTTATTTAAACGTAATATATAACAGTTTTATTACGAATATCTGGTGACGTAATTGGTAGGTTATATATATTGTGTGTGACGTCATTTTTACGTCATTAAATATTGCATGGATTCATATACGTCACTACCTTGGATTGAACCTCCTTCACGGTGAGAGAGACCTACCATACTCCTCAGCGAGTTCATATGGCATTCAATTTAATCCCTTTAGTCTTTTGTGTTTTTGCGACACCCTCGGTCAATTTTTTTTTGGGGGTGGGCTATGGTCAGTTCTCCCGGCGCTCGCCTCTGTCCAGGGTTACACCTGTGGCCCCGAAACTCACCCGTAGCCACGTTGCCTTCGTCGTTGGGTCGACCACAGGTGCCGAGTTCTTTGTCTTCAGTGGTCGGCCCAACGGAATACCCTGAGGAGGTACTCTCTCCTATCGACATCCCCTTTCCGGGACGTTGCGAGCAAGTTAGGGGGGCAATGTATATAATGGTCTCCTCCACAATAGGGGGGAAATTAACCTACTATAACCACACTGGTCAGACGTGTTGGTACAGAGTTTTATCTAGAGTTATCCTCTTCTTGCATAGATGTTATCTGCGTATTATAATCTCTTAGTCATCTTTTACGACACCCACATACACACCTATAGGTAAGATATGGGGGGGGGGGGTCGTGAATTATATTTTTACTTCGTCACCAAACGGAAAAATAATATTAAAATATTAATTAATTGTAACATTTTTTATGGATAACCCTGTTACTTAGACAATAATGTTTGTATATTAAAAAATTACAAAGATGTAATCAAACGGACACAAATTACACCCAGACTCAGAACAACAATTTGTGGATCACATGGACAAATTTCCCGTGTGGTGACGAAGTAAGAATACCCACCTATCCCCTCCACCCCCCATCCACCCAAAATATATATGACATCTATGCAAGAGAAGGAGAACTCGAAATAAAACTCTACACTTACCCGTCTTATCAGCGTGGTATAGTAGGTCAATTACCCTCCTTTCGTGGAGGAAGCTTGAGCCCAACAGTGGGATGTATATGAGCTGAGATGATGATGATTATCTTATGTGGGAATCGAACTCACGATCTCATGATCGATAGCTTAACCACTGCGCCATCCGTGCGATCAATAATTGATTTCGAATTTAATGTAATATTTTTCCATATGGTGACGGAGTAAGAATACAATTCACCACTCCCTATCTTGCCCGTGGGTGTCGTAAATACGACTAAGGAATATAATATGCATATAGGTAACATTTATGCAGGAGAAGGAAAATTCAAAATCTAACCTACAAATCTGACCGGCTTGGTATAGTAGGTTAATTTGCCTCCTATTGGAGAGGAGGCTCAATCCCAACAGTGGGACGTGTACAAGCTGAAATGATTATGAATAATTTACAGAACTCCGTTAATGTTCTAGCTTCGGTTGCTTATTATTATTTAATGGTAGATTTATTCTTTTTTAAATCAAAGATATTAAAAAGAAGGCTTTATTTGATTGTTTCCGTTGGCACAATATATAGAAAACTGTTATTCGAATGAATTTTTGCCTCGGTGCGTGTAATCGTCATTGTGTCCGATGACAGGTAGCGTCCGGCCCCGGTAAATCAATGCCTCTTATATACAACAGTCATCGCTTATATGCTTATGTACTCCTAGTACATAGCCGTTGTATGTATTTGTGTAGTGGATACGCGTGTACGTAGATAATCTCGTCATAGCTCGCACCCGTTATGGTATTACTGTGTGTGGGAGTTGTGTGGGCTATGAGGGGGGTGAGGGCCCGCGAGTGCCGCAGGGGGCGCTGTCCGCTTTAAAAATACTAGGGCGCAAGCGGCAGGCGAAACTACGAAGTAAGCAAAATGCTAAAGGAAGCCGTTTATTTTGAAAGACCGAAGACTTTCAACTCGTTTCTGAGCTACTGGTTGAGGCGGTTAAAAAGTAGCAAAATGGCGAATAAAAAAGTAGACTTTTAAAACCCCTGACGTAGCTATTTAGCTGTGCACTTGCAGAAACGTTTTTAGCTCGTGAAATCTGCCATATAAACTTTTCTAAGTTTATTTTCAACTTAGTTGAAAATTTCCCAAGTTGTTTTCGCATCGAATGGGTTTCTTTGATACTGTTTAATTTATTTTAGATACAATGAATATATACTTTTAGTCAAACTAAAGTGGATATAATAATAAGAAAAGATAATCATTTTTGAACAAGAAATAGTACATTATGGTCGAAGCATATGTTGAAATAGACATGTTTTGAATATAATGTTACATTACCGAAAAGCCAATCAATATACATATAATGTTGGTTCATATAAATAACTAAGAAAGCGAGTACAGTAAGGATGTGGTCGCGCCGCGCTCATTATCGATAAACATGGTGACATCGTGGTTAGAGTCCTTTGACGTTCGGAAAGCGTTCGAAATTTGTATTTTGTTCGTATTTTCATAATTGGGCGGTGGTGGCCAGGGGTGATAGGTGGCGCCGCGGGCGTCATCGCACCCCTTCGCGTGGGTATTTAATGATTATACGCTGACTGCCACCTGGTTGCTGCCACTCCAACACGCTATCGATGATTACTTGTTATCGATAAATTTATTGATATGCGACGGAGATATTCGTTTTATTTTTGATGTTCAAGTATATTGATAAATTTGTGGATTGTGATGTAAATGGGAGTAATCCACTCCCATTTACACTTCACTTTTTCACTTTTTTATATCTTTTTGGCTTTATTATAGAATTTAGTAAGTACTTTTTGTTCCTTTGGAATATATTAAGTTTCTTTCTTTTATATTTGAGTAAATTTATTAACACATAACCATTTCACTTTTAATATAATATGTGATAAAATAGTGGTATGTTGCCTTTATTATGTATTAAATGTTAAAATATAACAAAACAAATAGGTGAACTGTTCTCTAAGCACTGGAGAGGCAGTTCTCTTAGTTGTATTTGCTGTGACTTTGTTTATCTGAACATATAAACGTCAATATTTCAATTATATTAACATTGACGATATATAAAATACGGCTTACGTTATGTTTTCTGGCCGGATCTTTCTCAGTGTGGTCGGATTCCGGTTCGGTGGTAGCATATTAGATTTGCTAGGTTTTAAATTGTCCTAATATGATAATTACCATAAATTTAACGTTTAATAATAACTGAGGAAATCAATATAATATTTCATATAGAATCATTTTCTTTTTGTACTATAATTTGGCAATAAATTTGTATCAAAAATGCGAGTCAAAATTTAATAACTTAATTCTGTAGCGGATAGATACAAATCTCTGTAGTAACGATGACTTGTTGGACGTGAGACACCTTAGTCCTCCCGTGACTATGAACGCTGAAATGTGTTCGATAAATCAGGCAATAAAAATGAGATAACAAAGGCGATAAAATTTGTAAAAATAGTTTTATTTAAAATGTTTTTATACTTATCTGTAATGCCAGTTAGATCCATTACACCCAACAGATAAATTAAAGGTAAGTAATATTGAACGGTTAAAGGTAATTAAATAATTTTGATTTCTTTAATTAATATTGCCAATCATCATAGTCTACACACAAGAACCTGCATCTTATTTACAGCTACTACTACTGGCTACAACTTATTTACACTTTATTCTCATAAAAAATATACTAACCATTAGTATACATACGATACTCAAATTATATGTGAAATTTACTCTACATTATTATCGACTATCGATAAAACCGATCATGTGACAGCAGTGTCGCATCGCGATCACTCGCGGGGTGGCAAGCACTACACGGGTAACACGCGGAGTGTGCTGGCAAGGGGGTGCACGGGAGGGGGGGCAAGGGGGCACACCGCAGTACATAAGCCATGTATCAGTACATACCAGGCCCTCAGCACATAACCGGTGGTAGATTCCCGAAATTTTGCAGATATTTTGTATGGTAAAACTAGGTTATTCCGCGATTTATTCGTCTATCTACAGATGACCAGCCGAATGATTCGACAGTTTATTTTATGTTATATGGACCGAAAAATCAACTAACTGAGCCATTAATTAAAATAATATCATCAAGAAATAATTAAATTTACAATCAGGCTGATTATACTTTGGACATTCTTGATCAAAGAGATAATTTGACAGGCAAAACAATTCATCGAAGATTTTTAAAATCATTTAGATAAATGCATGAAATATCAATAGAATGCAAATAAGGTTATAGACCGCATATACGTTGTAACGACATTTTTAATTGCATATACTTGACACAGTTATTCTGAGCAATGAAACGGCTTAATTATATAAAATCTCACCACAGATAAGCCGTAATTAAGATTCAGTTCGAAGAATCTTCGCTGAATGATTTTAAACATAGGTACAAGTTAACCTTTAATTACATATTTTACTATATGTCCATAGTTATACGTACTTTAAAGGTAAGTAATAAACCCAGAAACATTGCACCTTATCTGCCATTGGTATTGTAATTAATTACCAACTAAATTGCAATGGTATTAACATAACTATATATACTAGGGGCACATGACCGACGAAGGGTCAACGGATATTTAGTGTCCGCATAGCAGATGCGGTCCTTGGCCACCGCCCTGAAGACGGTCGATATCTAGCTTGTCACCCCCACCTATCTATGTACACCTGGTACTTAGAACACTTAAGTACTAGTACTGGTATTCGACTTGAGTTTGAATAATATTTACGAAGCGCTGATGGCTAAGTGATGTAAGTTATAACAGTAATAAAATGTTGTCATTGCAAAAACTAAATAGTGTATCGTTATTAAAACCTTTATATATAAAATTTTGCTTGCAAATAATTTACAAAATATCTATATATTAATACGTGAAGCGAAAACTTTGTACCCCTTTTTACGAAAATTACGTGAATGAACAAGTATGTTATTTGGCACAGTTGAAGTATATAATGAGAAGAAGTGCATAAAACTGAAATTTCATATAATGAATCAGAAATACATTAAATTCATTAAAAAATGCATTACGCACACTACCATGTAATCGCTGCATACACACACATGCGCGCGCTTATACACTTTTGTTTACGGTTAAAATCTCTGGTCGAACTGAATGTCAAACAATCATAATTATGATGACGATGTTTAATAGATATTTGTACTTATATATTAGTTAGTAGTGAAATACAGCTTGCTCAATATACATACACACTTATATATAAATAAAAGAAGATTTTGTAGCATAAATAATAATTTAAATGAATTATGGCCAAATTTCGACCACTCGGCGACCACTAGTACATTTGAATACACAAAATGCTCATTCAGCAGTGTTTATTATAAATTCTATATTATTTAGTAATTTATATTAGTGTGTAAATGCAAGCAGTAAAATTCTTGGAACAGATATGAATAAGCAAAACCTATAATTAACGGTGTCAATTCGAATATCGCAACACAAGTAATGCTTATTCGATATTAAAATAATATGCGTTATAGCAGAAATTCTAACATGAAATTTATGTCATTGTTCAGTTCAGTTATTTCTATAAAATGATGAATGATGTTCTACATAACGATAGGTACAAATAATTTAATATTGAAGTAAGACAAATAAGATTAGAAAACAAACTTTTCTAACTAGTTCACTGTTCATATAAAGAGTGTTAACATTAAAAATAAAATATGAACCGTATAAGATTATGAAATCAGCGGGATTTGAAATTTTATACAAAGTTTTATATTATTCTACATTAGCGCGTTCCGAAACTTAGTTTTAAAAGTAGATTGATGACGCTTTGCATGAGATAGGGGCCACTTGTTGAATGAAAATCTTCGTATATTTTCGTAAGTCTACGCCGTCAGCTGTTCAAAAGCGGAAAAATGCCGCCGTGGTTTTTGTAATATTTGTCTTGATTTGTAACGAGCAAGTTTGTTAAGCTATTGCTATTTTATTTGAACAAAAGTTAATGGTTTAAAAGACTATTTTGATAAAATTGAAGTCATTAAAAACCGTTTTGTTCTTCTCTAATCTTTAAAAAAGTGTTCTTTTATAGTTTTTTTTTTTTTGTAAAAGATAACTCCACTAAGAACACTGAGACAAATTACACTCAGACTCAATAATCTGTGGACCGCACAAACAATTGTTCTGCATAGATTTCGAATTAACGATATTAGGTACTGGAAGTTTCGCCTCAAACCACTATACCATCTGTGCAATTTTACTGTTATTTATTTTATAGTTATCTTTTATACCTCTTTATTCTTAAAAGAGTAGGTAAGTGAGCTAAACTAGAGAATACAAAACAAAAGGCAACTTTTTGTAGTTCATTGGGCATACCTGTAGGCCCCGTATTTTGTTATGGAGAATTTCAAGCTGTTTACCAAATAACATTGGAGTCGAATTCGTTCACAATGCAATTTATTAACAATTTTTTCATCTTCTACACATGTTTCATCCAGGCCCAAAAATTGTCTCTAGGTTTTAATTTAATGTAAGCTACATTTTAGCGCTCCCCAATATGCCCATGTGTGTGTATGTGAGCGCCGCGCTATGACTCACAAAGGCAAACATTAGAATTCACAGGCATTTTCTCTTCATTCATACTGCCAGTCACTGTTGAATTACTTTTACATTTCACTACACAATCTCTTAATATATTATGATGCCCTGGTATAACAGTGCCTACTTCCTGCTTAAGTTCTGTTTTTTTAATAGAAAAGTTTTTTCGTCAACTTTAATATTAGTCAAAATAGGTTTGTTTTTCTATACAACTCATAAATGTTTCACGATTGATCATGGAAATTCTTCACTTAAGAGGGAGGTACCTCTCTATGACAATTATGTACATATTGTGTTTAATTTCATTATATATATACCTTGAATTTAGTTATGCTGTGAATGGATACTAAAAACGTTACTTTTTGGCTAATTTATTTTTATATAAAAGAACCTATATTTGTTCGCTATTTTTTTGTATTTTACGTATTATTTGATTATATTTAGAGCTGTGATCTATGTAGATCGGTAAACGTGTAATTTTACGAAACTAGATGTTTTATGCATACTATAGGAGATGGGTTATTGTTTTCAAATCTTTGTTGATACCGACAAATAGTTTCATAAACAATAGCTTTTGTTATGTGCTTTAGTTTTTAACCTATTTGTGATTATATTATTTATCAGTTCGCTACTACCGCTCGCCCGAGACACTTCAGTGATCTAGTGCACTTTTGGTGTTTTTATTTCGAACAATAAGTTGATGAATGATCATCAGACATTCTTGCAATATGCCTAAAAAAGATGAACTAAGTGTAGAAAAACGTGTGCAAATACAGCTTCTTCATGAGCAAAGGAAATCTCAAGTAGAGATTTCAAAAATAGTGAAATGTTCGCGTCGAGCCGTGCAATATGCTATAAAGCGTTTCGCTATCACTGCCTCACACAATAATAGAACCAGAAAAGGGCGCAAACGCATCACCACGGATTGTGAGGACCGACGTTTATTGAGGGAGTCATTAAAAAATATAAAAAAGACTTCTTCAGAGCTCGCTGCCGAATTATCAGCAGAAATTAATAAACCAATTTCTGCTCGAACCGCTCGCAGAAGACTTCTGGAAGCTGGTCTAAAAGGCTGTAAAGCCAGAAAGAAGTCATGTCTCTCCGATAAAAACAAAAAGGCTCGGCATGCGTGGGCTTTAAAATACCAAAGTTTCTCTGCAGAAGATTGGTCAAATATTGTGTGGCCAGAGGAATCAAATTTTCAGGTACGTTAGTTCATTTGATGCACTAACGACTTTTAACAATATCATTTAAAAATAAATTTCATTAACAAAAATATTCATATTTGCAATACATAACAATAATGTGGGCTGAGATGATGAAAAAGAAGATGTGGTATTTTTTATTCGTATTATGAGCAATTGTTGTGCCCCATTATGTTTATCTTTCAAGTTGAATTTACTCTTAGCTTTATAGTTGGTTTTTAGATACACGATAGCTCTCATCTTAAACTTTTCCTTATAAATATTAACATTAGTTTATTATTTTATAACGCCTAAGAATTGGAATTTAATTAGAATTTTGACATTTGTTATATTAATGTTTATTTATTATTATATATTTATAACCAAGAAAGGATCTGCTAAAGTTCATGTTAACCTGGTCGTTCAAAGTATCTTTCACAGGGCTAACCGCATCAAATACGCCTGCCTGTCAGTAAGCTACCAAGTGGCTCTCACATATCCTGGCTAAATGGTATATCAGGCTATATTTAGTGGCTTGTCTATTTGAAGCACTATCGATTTGTGTCCGCGGGTCGGAGCGTTGACCCACCCAGCACGGATCGGTGACGGCGGCTGTTTCGCTAATTTATTAATTATTTAAACTTACGAACGTACATGCTGTCCTGGTAGTCGAAACGCGTTTCGTTTGCAAAATATTTGTTAACTCGCTATTTTTTTTGTATTTTACGTATTATTTGATTATATTCAGAATTGCGATCTATCTGTATTCTGTATACCATTTTTGTTCTAGTAAGCAAACTTAGATAAAATACATTTTGATATGTAATTTAGTCTCCTGTAGCTATTATATAGGGCAAGACTATTGCCATTAATTGAATATAGTATCAAAGAATGAATACTGGTAATGTTTACTGAGAATTTTATGTGAAAATTCTCGAAATCTAATTAAACCTTATATTTTTAATCTAGGACTCAACAACTGGCAGTTATTTTGCTTATACAACTAGACTAACGAGACAATTTTTCAATTATAATTTGCCATAAACCTATCTTTGCGTGGTTGCACTTCTGCAGCGACAGAAAGGCAGTACGAGGCCTCATGACTTGCTGTATCTCCTCTCTCCTACTGGGTGGGACCCCAACCATTCATTTATTTCCTGATCGATTTAAATCTATCACAGTTAATCTTAATTTCATTTGTTACAGGATAACTTAACACCAGAACCAGTCGACATGAATGACGAGGACAATTATTCTAGTGAGTATTATCCTAAAAAAATGTTAAAAAAATAATTTCACAAACACTTGCATCAAATCAACTTAAAATAATCGAGTGTTTATGTCAAAAAACTTAAGAAAACAACATAAACAGCTCTCAAATTGGCATTTTTCATTCAAACAATGTGTAAAAATAGACCAAAATTTTTCGATTCATTAGCAAATGTGATCTGATGCAGGTCAGGGACTCGCAAAAGATGCTGAGAAGTTGAAAATGATGTTGCTTGCATGGAATTACCACAGTCAGAGCCAAGGTAATCAAATTATCTTTATTCACTCTTTTTAAATCTTTTTTATCGTCTAGTTGCTGTTTTCACCTATCTATTTGTCTATGCGTATCGTCACGTAACGAAATGTATGTGTGTGTATGAAGTTGCGAGTCTAGAGAAGAGACAGTAGGCATTTGTGTAAGGAAAACTGTATAGTTTTTATATCTATACTAATATATAAAGTTGAAGAGTTTTTTTGTTTGAACGCGCTAATCTCAGGAACTCCTGGTCCGATTTGAAAAATTCTTTCAGTGTTAGATAGCCCATTTATCGAAGAAGGCTGTATGTTATATATCATCATGTTAAGACCAACAGGAGCGGAGCACTATTGAAGAATGTTTCAAAATCGGGATATTTTTTTCCTTTTGAGAGCTTCCGCTACGTTCGTCCGAATCGTATTATTAAAAAATATTTCCACCTTTTACGTAAAGTCAAAGTCTTAGGCTAAAGTTAGCGTTAGCCCAAAGTATCTATAACACGCGGACGAAGTCGCGAGCAGAAACTAGTCATTTATAACTTGTGAAGTGAAACGGATTGGGATGATTGGTAACGGATGAGATAAATGGTAACGAATGTTGATGGATGGAATGAGTGGTAATAAAGTACAAGGTTTTTAAAAAAAATAAGGGTTGGTTTTGTTATTTTTATAGGCCGTCATTGTCCAATAGACAACATTCGCACATACAATAAGTTAGATTTTTTTTTAACCACCACTATTTCCACTGGAAATAATATATATGGCAAAATAACGTTTGCCGGATCAGAAAGAAAGAAAGAAAGAAATTTTATTTTGTAAATCTCACACAATATAGACACCAACGAAAGAAATAAGAACTACTAACTAAAAACAAGGAGTCGAATATGTGAGGGCAAAATATGGTGTCCATCTCAGCTTATGGTACAGTAAATATGATACTACACCGCTGATATTCTGATGGGCCCGTACAATCAAGTCGCGGAAGCAACAATATATGCAAAACAAATATATTTAAAAAAGTTAAAGAGTAATCAGCTAGTTTGTCTATAGTTGTTAAAGATCCTTTAATTATCCTTTCATATCCTTAATTTTTTTTGCAAGCTATATTCGTTTTACAGTAAGTCTTCTTTCATTTATAGAGACAAAGCTTTTCTGATTATTAAGCGAGTATTAAAATTAGTAATAATTCCAAATCTTGGGCAAGTTAAAATACAAAAGCGATAGAATTCATAAAAACAAAAATTCATAGACAATTTGATAGTATTTTGTAATGATTCCTAATGTGTACGCGAGTATTAAATATCTATACCAATAAATAAAATTGGAGTGTCTGTTTGTAATGTTAAAATAATAGGCTTTTTTCATGCTCACGCGGTTATTTGCACTATACATAAGCCTAAAATACATTTTATATTTTTTTTGCTTGTCTGTCTGTTTGTTCCGGCTAATCTTCAAAACGGCTGGACAAATTTCAAAAATTCTTTCACCATTGGAAAGCTATAATATCAGGGAGTAAACTAGGCTATATTTTATCCGCGTGAGGAAAGATCGACGTCCTCCCCGAGGGGGGGACGTCGGTCGATGGGAGGGTACCCCAATATTCCGTCGGGCCGACCACTGACGACAAGTTAACGCTGCTCCAGTGGTCGGCCCAACGAAGAAGGCGACGTGGTTTTCGGGTGGGTCGCGGGAGTTGCGTGCTTAAGCCCCTCTGTCGCCCCGGACGGAGTGGTGCGGAAGCGCGCCGACCGCGGCTCACCCACAAAAAAAAAAAAAAAAAAAAATAGGCTATATTTTATCCCGGTATTTCCACGGAAACGGGAACAATGGGGATAAGGCGACAGAAAGCGAAGCGAGGGTGGGTTGCTAGTCTATACCAATAAATAAAATTGGAGTGTCTGTTTGTAATGTCAAAATAATAGGCTTTTTTCATGCTCACACGGTTATTTGCACGACACCTATGCCTAAAATAGCGATTAAAAAATTTTTGTCTATCTGTCTGTTTGTTCCGGGTAATCTTCAAAACGGCTGGACCGATTTCAAAAATTCTTTCACCAATGGAAAGCTATAATATCAGGGCGTAAACTAGGCTATATTTTGTCCCGGTATTCCCACGGGAACGGGAACTACGCGGGTAAAACGACTATAACCGAAGCGAAGCGAGAGCGGGTTGCTAGTTGTAAATAAAATTACTTTACGGCAAACTTTTAAAACATCTCTTTTAAAACACTTTGCAGCGTTCATGGTCACGGGCGGATTAAACGTGACCGGACCGTGACCACGAACGCTGCAAAGTGTTCGAAACATCGGGCAAAAATCAAACAGAACCGCGATAAAATCCGTAATTTTATTTACAGAGTGTTACAAATTATTATTCAGTAATTGTATTTGCTTACGTCTTATGTTCGTTACATACGTCCGTGAATAGAAAAGCTAGGCTTACATTGAATTTTTGCTCAGTCCACACGAATAAAATATTTCTTTTGTATCTGTTTCCGTGTGGCGACGGAGTAATAATATAATTCATCACTAAAAGATGACTAAAGGATATAATACGCATATGACATCTATGCAAGAGAAGGAAAACTCGAATTAAAACCCTATACCGAACTGTCTGTCAATTTCCCTACGTATAGTTATTTAATTATAAATCTCTATAATAACTAGGGTTGACAGGTCGTCAAACCTAATAGCCGGATAGAGCAGCCAGTTTGGCCGGACATTTGGGTAGAAAGACCGGACACCCTACATTATTGAGGATTTTGTGTTTTAGTATTATTAGGTACGACAAAAAAATGTATGTAAATTTAAGCTTATTGAATTATTATGACAACAGTCGACTCGCCTGCGCTCGGCCATGCTCGGCGCTAGCTCGTTTGCGAAATATAAAAAGCCTAATAAAAGCCGGACAAGCCGGACACCGATTATTTTGGCCGGACACGCAATTAAAAAGTCTACCTACGTCCGGCTTTATCCGGACGCCTGGTAACGCTAGTAATAACGATGACTTGTTGGACGTGTGATATCTTAGTCCGCCCGTGACCATGAACTCTGCAAAGTGTTCGAAACGTCACGCAATCGAAAATCAAATACAAACGCGATAAAATCCGTAAAGTAGTTTTATTTACAAAAGTTTTCATTTCTTATTATAATCATCATCACCATCATCACAGGTTATATATGTCCCACTATTGGGCTCGAGCCACTTCCACAATGGTAGTGAAATTGACCTACTATACTACGCTGGTCAGACGTGTTGGTATAGGGTTTCATTTCGAGTTTTCTTTCTCTTGCATAGATATTATATGCATTTTATATCCCTTAGTCGTCTTTGATGATATCCACGGGCAAGATAGGGAGTGGTGATTTGTATTCTTACTCCGTTACCATACAAAAGATGGTTCGAGGTAAAAGATGGTTGCTGCTGGTTTAACTCGTTATCGGGTACCGCCTGTGGGGTGTAGTCCAATCATAATCTTTTGTATTATATTTTAAAAAGTTTATATTCTGGCTAGAACTGTATTACAGGCTGGCTTACTAAACATGTTGTTTACAAATACAATTTTGTATAAAAAAATAACTTAAATAATTTTGCCAAATACGACTTCAACTGGACCCAATTAAACTGAGACCACACGGGAAACACCAGCTTTCAAATCAAGAACAACCATCAAATTCGGTTTACACAGTCAAAAGCTCTGAGGTAACAAATATAAAAAATTAAATAAAAAAAAACAGTCGAATTGAGAACATCCTCCTTTTTTGAAGTCGGTTAGTAATAAGAGGAGCTTTTCTGAATTTCTTGCCAGATCTTCTGATAGTGGTCACGTTCTAATTCGGTAGTAGATTATTGGTTTGATGTAAGGTAAAATATTAAATTGACAATAAGTTATTGTCCTTCCAAAGTTTATACAGAATCAATAAATTTACATTAAAATTTACATAAGCCGAGGGCGATAAATTTCCGTGTGGTGACGGAGTAAGAATACAATTCACCACTCCCTATCTTGCCCGTGGATATCGTAAAAGACGACTAAGGCATATAATATGCATATAAGATCTGTGCAAGAGAAAGAAAACTCAAAATGAAACCCTATACCAACATGTCTGATCAGCATGGTATAGTAGATCAAATTTCCTCCCATTGGAGAGGAGGCCTGAGCCCAACAGTGGGACTTATGTGGACTGAGATGAGGGCGATAATAGCATGACAAGGTAGTTGATAATAGCAGTGGATGATAAAGTGTCCTCAAAGAGTAAGGGTATTTTTTCGGGTGTGCTATGGTGGGCCTACACGCCGTCCATTCTGTCCGGAGCAAGGGGGCGGCGGACGGCCCCATAACCCATTGGATTCCATCCCCTTCACCATTGTACTAGCCACTGGTACCGAATTCTTGACGTCCGTGGTCAGGCCGGCGGGAAGAGAGTACGGCTGGACATTTTTAACCGGCAACTAAAAACGGAGGAGGTTCTCAATTTGGATGCTTGAATTTTTTTTTATGTTCGCGCATAGCTCCGTCGCTTACAAACCGATTTAAAAAAATCCCTTTTTTTGGAAATGGTCTTTTTTGGAATCTTTCCAAATGGTCCTATGAAAATTTTATCGAAATCGGAGAAGCGGGTTTTGAAAAGTCAACAAAAATCCAAACAAATATCTACATTATCTATGTTTTTTCTTTGATGTCGGGTTTTTTTTGTTAAAAATTTGTTTTTTTTTATATTTCTATAACACCCACAAAAAAGTAAAAGATAAAGGATATTCTTAAGAATACTTTAGTCAATAATAGCCTCGGTGATAATAACTTAGTCATTATCAACAAGCAAAATAATTTATGGAATAAATTCCATTCATTTACTAGCAACCCGCCCTCGCTTCGCTTCAGTTTCAGTCTCCTTACCCGCGTAGTGCCCATTCCCGTGGGAATACCGGGATAAGATACAGCCTATGTTATTCCTCGATATTATAGCTTTCCATTGGTGAAAGAATTTTTGTGATTCGGTTCGGTGGTTTAAGCGTGAAAGCATAATTCGTATTATTAAAAAATATTTTCACCTTCTACGTAAACAAAGTTTTGAGCTAAAGTTAGCGTTAGCCCAAAGTATCTCGCGCTTACCATAGCCTACCCATATAAAAAGAAGCCCAAAGTATCTATACCACGCGGACGAAGTCGCGAACAGAAGCTAGTCTATAATATAAGAATAAATCGCTGAATGTTTTGCTAAGCGCAAATCTCGACAACAGTTGAACCGATTTCGCTAATTAATTTTTTACAATATTCCTTGAGGTACAAGGATGGTTTATACACAGAGAAAAAAATTCAAAAATTGGCTAAAAAAGTCTTAAAAACAACACTTTTCTATACTCACATACAAACGATTTGTAATAATACTTAAAAGTCAATTTGAACTTTAATACCATAACATAAAGTTGAAGTGTTAGTGGAGAGGTTCTGCGGAGGCAAAACAATTAAATGACGTTAGTATCGTATATATATTGATGTCAAACACAAAGTTTTAGATGTTTTATAATTTTTATTTTTTGATATAATGTAATTGTTGACTTATTAATTTTCTTTTTTTATCTTACTAGCTGACCCAGTGTCCCGAATGGCAGAATAAGTATTAAAAAACTAAAAATTAAAGAATCGACTGTTAGGCGGTACGAAGTTCGCCGGGCCAGCTAGTTATTAATATAATTTGCAGTAAATTGCAACTGGGTGATATGAGTCCGCAGTATAGATTATTGATTAAGGTTTAACATAAACCAAGCCTACACAATTATTTACTTACCTATGTTGGTACATAAGCATAATACATAGCTTGATTAATAGTGACAGATCAGCCGAATGTTACCAACATACATATATGAATAACCGTATACATTATTGATTATTGTCAGTATTCAACTATTGTTATGTAATAGGCTGAATGTCTTCAGTGCTGTGTCAAGTGATTTGACAACTAAATTGAAGTTTTGGCGGGTTTACGTGAATTAGTACTATTATGATTTTCATTTATTTATTCGACTCAGCATAACCAGCCTCTTGCATGTTCTTGCCCGTGGATGTCGTTAAAGACGGTTATATAATATGCATATAACATCAGTGCAGGAGAAGGAAAACTAGCGAAAACCCTATAACAAACAGTTGGGCGAGAGTGGTATAATAGGATTTCCCTGTATCAAACCGTCTGATTACTGTGATATAGTAGATCAATTTCCCTCCTATTGTGAAGGAGACTCGTTTCAGTAATGGGCAATATATGTATTTTGATGATGATGATAATGTTAAAATTTAATGTAGTGTAATACAGAGAAAGTGTTAAAGTCTAACTAATATCTGCAACAGAGCCTTCGGCGTGTTTCCCAGGAGAGAGCTGCTATCCTATCTTTTGATGAAAATGTCAAATTATGACTCCTGCGGGCAAGAGGTGACCACAATAGTATTCTTATCCTCTTGTCACACGGTTAAGTCCAGTCTTGCTAAGCCTAAATCATTGACTTTCGCTCAATATTGTTAAGTATCATGCACGCGGAGAGCTTAAACTTAAAGTCCATCAGGTGGTTGGATATTATCATAAAATAAAAACTTCATACTTTAATAGTCTACAAACTCACTTTTCTTGTCATTTTGTATCGGACTGCATAATAATTTTCACGTCAAGTACGTCCGTCCGTCTATTTTTATTACAGAAGCCTTATCGAGAGTACCAGGGGCGCATACGACGTAGGCACCTTCTCAAATTATTTATAACTAATGGGGCTTGTTCTACTTGACATTTAGAGGCAGATGCATCGGTCCCCTGCGTTTTATAAGCTCCCATTAATTTTTGTCGCCCTGGTAATTATGTAGGTGTGAATACTAAATAATAATGCGAAAGTAGCTGTTTGTTCGTTGACGTCGGAGTACAAAAAATATTTTGCGCGTCGTGCGTAATTTGAGCCGTTCAGTCAACGCGTATTCTGTGAGAATGATGCAAGACATTTTTTTTTACTGCATACTGCAATACGTTGTATATTAAGCCATTTCTCAAAATTAGTATCCTTTGACTATGAAAAAAATTGCTTCTTCGTTACTTAAAGGTGCCTTCGTAAACATGTTCGCAAATAGCCTCCGCTAGTTTTTATGTAATCATTTTGTATGTGTGTATGTGACTGACTCTTCCAAAACGGGTGGACCGATTTGGATGCAAATTTTTGTGTGTATATTTAAGTGAGTCCCTCGACGGTTCCAAAATATATTTAAATTATTAAAAAAACGGATTTGATGACCAAATTATGTTGCTTTGAAAGTCATCATTGACAGTTTTTTTAATTTTTTTATAGTAGAGAAGTCTCAACATCATTCTCATCTTTCTCTTAGAATAATAACGTATAGAAGGATAGTGTCAGTGCTTCGAATGTTCGAAACATGAATCTCAAAATACTAATGGCGCGCAGACGATTACACACGTACAGAGGCACACCACTATACAAATTATGAAATCAAATTTTGTTTTTATTAACATAAATCGTCGAAATAATTTTAAAAATAATATTAAAAACCTTTTTAAGTTTTTCAAATGTGTTATGACACCATTTGAATGCACAAACCGTCATAATTACCTATTTATTTTTCAAGAGTTGCGTACGTACGTGCAGTACAATGACTTGTACATTACAGAATGGTTCCGGCGTAAGCTCCATTAGGCTCCAATTGAAATGCTTCACTTTTTGTGCGCGAACTTTCCTTCTATACGTTATTATTCTAACCATCCTTCTATTATTCATTATTCTCAATTTTATTGTAAAAAAGTTTCGTTAACCATTTTAAAGATGCGACAAGTGTATTTTGATTAAGCCAGAGGAGGACACTGGCTTATTATATACAATGACTTAATTTTGTATTTCATAATATGCTTACAAGCATTCATTCATCATTCCATCAACTTATTGACATCTACAAATAAGGGTTAATGCCATAATCGACTTATAAACTCATAATTTTACTACTGCCCACACAGTTAAATTTATTTATTAGCAAGATATACAAACATTATACCTATTTAATAAAGAATTTCGATTTATCTTCCATTTTAATTATATTAATCTTTACAAAAATAAATGTTTATCTAAAATAAGGAATTGTCAGTGTAGTGACGAAGTTAGAATACAATTCGCCACCCCGTGGGCGTCGTTCGTTCGAGTAAAGTCGGCTCGCGTCGAATTAGAGAGCAGTTTTAGAGTATGATACAAATGTTAGGGCAAAAATTACCGATGTAATTTATCATCATTGTTGCTTACAAACGCCCCACTGCTAGGCTTGCATCTTCTTCGCAATAGAGGCGAAATGATGTACTATACCATATATAAACAATCCATGTGCTTAAACTATAGTTAGACTATCACCGTATTTATTTAAATGTACGTCACTTCCACCCGAAGAAAGATCTTTCTTCTCCTTTTTCGTTCTTGGCAATCAGCTATTTACTAATACGATAATACGAGCTATTTTTGCTAGTGTCGAGTTATGTTTTTTACAAATTATCAGTTTCTTCAAATTATTCATTGTCCGTCAGTAAGTAAAATTGTGTCGTTGAACAGTGTTCTGTTAACAGTGCCTTCCGAGATTTTTGGTGGAAACGAAAACGTATGTCAAGTACTTTTATGTCATCATCAGACAACATATCAGTAGTGCCATAAAAAATACAAAAAATGCCATCAGAATGATTTAATATAACATGTTGAAACACTAGGATATTGAATAGAATACAAGACCACATGACACTTCCACACTCCCGCCAAAAGTCTTCATCAATCAGAGAAAGATCTGTTTCAAAAAATATGCTAGTGAGGACTTACGACTTAAAATAATTTTAAAATGATTTTACCAATAGTAGATTTATTTTTGTGCTATTTGTAAATCACAGTAACAAGCGTATGTTTATCTGACAATGGAAATTGATTTTATTTTTCATTTCGTTAATTGTCAGAGTTAATTACTTAGTGGATATTGCTTTATATTTTTTTTTCATTTTTCCTTCAACTATATGGAACGTATATCCCATGGGTGGTGACAGAGTAAGAATACAATTCATTACCATCATCTTGCTCGTGGCTGTCGTAAACTAATTCATCGATTAAGGATGCCCAAATAATATTTATGCAATATAAGAAAAACTCGAAATAAAACCTTATACCAATTCGTCCGATCAACGTGGTAGAGTAGGTCCATTTCCCTCCTACTGTGGAGGACGGTTGAGCCCAGTAGTGGGACGTATATGACTGGGAATAATGATAACGATGTCCTACAGTTGTTCTTACTTCATTCAAAATAGAAGAAAAATGTACTGTACCTTGTTCCGACTAATCGCAGCAGTACCTACTATATCTGTGCTCCTGATATTTGCAGTCCAATTTAATTAGTTCATAACATAATTCTACAATATCTATGTCCCTGGTATTTGCAGGCCGCAATGGTGATATAACCGAGAGTGGAGGAGACAGCATGGCAGATCTTTGGGCATCATATCACAGCGCGCTTGGTCTTGGCAGCAAACCACCAAAACCACCCACACCACTGGCCACGGGCCACTCGGTGAGTTTTAAGGTTGAGAAACGTTTCATAATCTAATCTATAAACTTCTCAAACTTATAATCTCCTGGTAGATACGACCAAAAAGGTCCAAATGAAAAGCTGACATCGAGCAAATTTTATTATTTCTCGAACTTATTTTATGAAGTAAGTTTAACTAACTAACCACCGTACTCAGAGATGTCAATTAAAACGAGGTTGCCTTTAACGCCTGTCAAATTCTAAAAAAAATAAATTTAATTGATACCTACTATATTTATTATATTGATGGCGTAATATTTGAATCAATTATAACCAATTTTTTTCTGACTGCTAACAAATCACTAATAGTAAGAATGAAGTTACATGTTCATTTTTGACGTGACAACGTCTTATAATTCGATGGAGCCGGCTGCACACACGAAAAAACATGACGTATGCGGCGTTACCTCGCTCTGAGTCGTTCCATTTAAGGCTTGATCCATACAAAATATCTATCAAACAAATAAAATTAAAATTTTCTTTTGAAAAATGAAACCATTCCATCAGTATTTTCTTATGACGTTGTCACGTTCAACTATCGTCAGTAAACCGACTTTACAGACAACCGATTTTTTTTATTAACAATATTTTAGGGACGTTTGATGAAGTTTTATTTTAATTCGTTAAAGATAACATCGCAATAAAAATAATCTTAAACGACATATTTATATATCCATCTCAAATAAAGGAAAAATTCAAAATATACCCAACTGTCTGACCAGTCTGGTACAGCTAGATTGCTCGTGGGTTTCGTAAAAGATGACTAAGAATTTCCCATCTACCTAGCCCAACTGCACCCTATGCTATCTGCTCAACAATTACATTAATTACCAAGAAAGGTTTACGTCAAGCAAGGCGTCGGTTATAAAACTATTGTCAATAACTTTCGCATTTACATATATACTATGAAAGAAGACTAAATATTAAAGCGACTCCAACTAATTAGGAGAAAAGGAGGATGATGATGATATCTGTATTGGATCAAAACACCACCATCAAGTAATACCGTGACTAAAGTTAACTAATCTTTTTACTATACATATATTATTTTTGTATTATAGAGTCCCATACACGTTGGTTCCGCCACACCTGGCGTGGAGCCCGCGTCAACACATGATGAGACTTCATCATCTGACCGCACTAAAGACGATGATGATGGTGGAGCATCCGATGATGATTCAGATGATCGCGTTGATCCACAACACCATGATCCAGAGCGGCTAAAGGCTTTCAATGTTAGTATATTTTTACTTTAATATAATAATTATCTCCGAGACGCTGTTCGATACAGCAGTTGAAAAATTCAGATCAGAGTTTACTAAGAATGAAGGTGATCAGTCCATATGAAAATAGAGAGACAGTGTACGGTAGATTATGATGTTCCACGCTGTCCCTTTCGCCCCGGCTGATCTGCGCAGGGTGTGACTGGATCCTAGATTCAGATCATAGCCTTTATTTTATTTGTAGGTTATGGTCTAGACACACCTTGCCCAATTTGCCTGGAGCCTCAGATGGGCGGCGTGTGGCCCCATAACCTACGGTATTCCCTCCCCATCGCCTTTGGGCCGACCACTGGTACCGATTCCTTGGCATCCGTGGCCGGCCCGATGGGTTACCCTTTCAGGTATCGTCCCATACAACGCCCTGGTATGGCATTATCTGATCATTAACGGGATCTTCCAAAAATCTAACTGGTAAAACAAATTTTCACAGATGTTCGTCCGATTATTCGTTGACGAGAATTTAGACAGGATAGTCCCAATATCCAAGCAGCCAAAGGAGAAGATCCAAGCTATCATTGATTCCTGCACCCGACAGTTCCCGGAGTTCGCCGAGCGTGCTCGAAAGCGTATCCGTACTTATTTGAAGAGCTGTAGAAGAAATAAGAAGGTTCGAGGAGATGGTCCAACGACTGGCAATGGTGGCAGTACACCTGGTACTGGCAATGCCTGGGATACATCGGTGAGGGTTCGATCTTCTGTCAGTTTAATATTTAATATTTTTTAAGGCGTAAGGATGTAGTGATTGGTTAAGAGTATTTGTAATAAATGCTTACTTTTCCATGTGAGATGAAAACCGCTTGAGAGATGACCAGGTGAATGAATAATAAATGTATTCTCCTGGAAATCTTATGCTCGTTTTCACAAATACCTCCTGAAATTTATGCAACATTAGTTACATAATAATTTTAATTTTATTTAACAACAAATTAATTTAAAAAAATAACTTAAATCTGTGTAAGAGAAGCCAATATCTATAGCAAATATCTATATACCAACCCCTCTGACCAGCGTGGTATAGTAGGTCAATTTCTCTCTTATTGTGGAGGAGGCTCGAGCCCAGTAGCGAGACGTATATGATCTGAGATAGAGAGAATAATTGAATAGAATTGATGAATTTTGTCATTAAGATAACTAAAAGTAAAACATAGTTTTTATATCATCATCGCAGCCCACATACGTCCCACTTTTAGGCTCGGGCCTCTTCTACAATGTTGGTTGCAGACATGTTTGAGGTTTCATTTCGAGTTTTCCTTCTCTTGCACAGATCTTATTATGTATATTATATCCCTTAGTCGTTTTTTACTACATCTACGGACAAGATAGGGAGTGGTGAATCGTAATCTTAAACCGTCCACACGGTTTTTATATTAATCATGAAAAATATAAAATTTTTATATCATTGTTCGAAAATCCTAGAAATTAAAAATTACCTATGTTGTTTTATCGTATTGAGCGGGCTCTACTCGGTATTTTTCTGCGATATAGAATCCGAAATACGGGAATATGGCTCCGAAAAGAACGGATGTAACCGACATAGAACGAAGCATTGCTCGAGGAACCAACAACCGCTAGGCTATAAAGGTTCTCTAATGGACACCATGACCACGTGAAGACGTAATGTAGGACGCCCTCTCCCTCCACCAAGAGGCTAACGACTGTGGAAATTGCTTATTGAATGGGGGCGGCACAAAACCGCATTTTATACTAAAACATTAGGGGCACCTACATCCATCAATGGTCGTGACAGCGAAAGGGTGGAATGATGATGAAATTGTCAAAATTCTTCGTTTCAGGTCCGACCAACTCCGGCACATTTAACTTCAGTACAAGCGGAGCATATATTGGCACAAGCATGTGAGAACGAAAGTCTCAATGCTAAGCGTATGCGTTTAGGTTTGGACCCTGTCAGCCAACCAATGCCAACAGTGCCAACACCCATGGTATGTAAAAAAAGCGCAATAAATCCGTATGGTGACAGAGTAAGAGTCCCATTCACCACCTTTCTTGCCCGTGGGTGTCGTAAAAGAAGAGGAATTATAATATACAGATAACATCTATGCAAGAGAAGGGAAACTCGAAATAAAACCCTATAACAACCCGTCTGACCAGCATGCTATGGTTAAATTTCTCTCCTATTGTGGAGGAGGCTCGAGCTTTCGATTGGTATCTTTTAAAAATTAGTTTAGTGGCGTGAAAATGTAACAAACAAAAAAACAACTTTCGCATTTATAATATTTAGGATTTGCGATTGTGATTGATTTTAGTGTGATACAAATAATCTGCATTAGAACAAATTTATGGAGACTTTAATTAAGATGAGATGTAGTCTTAGAAAAGCACACAATTACTCACGCAAGTTGACAACAAAATAAAATAAATCTTTCCCGTGTAGTAACTTAGGGGTATAATTAATCACTAAATCATACTTCTTGAGGGACATGTAAAAGTAGACTGAGGGACTACTAAGAGAGAAAGCCGCAGCAATATTCTTGGGGATTTTATTATTTTTTTTATTGCTATGGCAAACGAACAAACAGCACACTTGATGGTATGTGATACTGTTGCTCATGGACCTTTGCTAGGCCCCTGCCTACCGTGAAGAAAGTGAAGGGAGTGTATATATGTACACTCCCTTCACGCATATGCGTGCAATGAGGTTCAACGATATTAAATGCATCAGCAAAATGGGTTTTGCTGTGATGGGCTACACGCAAACATCCTCAGAAACTGGGGTTTTCAGTTCTCTCGCTCACCGAATGAAGTGCAGTAATAAATTGCTACTACTCAGACATCGATTTCTACGAGAGTGTGGGCCTAACCCGGACTGACCGGCCCGTGGCTGTAGACAGAAGACTATGATTGTCAACTCGCCTACCACATGTGACGTTATTCCCCTGTTATAGGGAGGCCTATGTCCAACTGTAGACTGCCGATAAGCTGATGGATGGATAGAAACTATATTATAATGTATTTATATTTTTATAGGCTATCGACACTACAGCAACTTCTGCTGTCGCATCGTCATTCTTAGGCCTCTATAGTGGTGCGATCAGTAGCCCAGCTTCCACTCCAGCTACGACCACTTCCACTACATCATTATCCACGGCTGGACATAGCAAAGTCGCTGCTGATACTACTAGGCCATCAGCAAGCCCAACAATAGATAATTCATTGTTGAATAACAATAATTTGAAGTTGGATAACGCTAATAATGGCAATGCGGGAAGTAAGACTGCTAGGTGAGTTATGTTCTCCTAGTACTTTACTAACAAAATAGTTTCTTCTTCTTTCTCTTTCTGTTTTAAATAATCCTGTTCCTGTGGTAACGGCAGAAGATCATAATTCACCACCCCCCTTTCTTACCCGTGGGTGTCATAAAAGATAATGAAATTATTGGATACAACATCTATACAAGACAAGGATATCTCGAAATAAAACCCTGTACCAATCCTTCTGACGTGAATGGTATAGTAGGTCAATTTTCCTCTCATTGAGAGAAGGCTAGAGCCCAGCAGTGGGACGTATATAAGCTGTGATGATGATAAAGAATCCTGGTCCAGTTGGTTTACTACATACACCACGTTCACTATAACTCATTTAACCAACGTAATCAAACTCCTTCCCATGTTGAACGAGGCTCGAACCCAGCAGTGGGACGTACAAAACCTGAGATGATGACTAAGACCGTTAAGGCAATTGTGTCTTTCGTTACCTACTCCGAAGTAAAAAAATGTGATAACATACGAATGAACATAACGCTTAATTGTAGATAATCTTGGAAAAATTTATACATCAAATCTATTATCTCATTCCGTGTGGTGACGGAGTAAGAATAAAATTCACCAGCCTCATTCTTGCTTCTCAATAATCATAAAAGATGACTAAGGGAAAGCATAAGATAACGTCCATTGCCAGAGAAAGCAAACTCGAAATAAAACCAAATACCAACCTGTTTAAATAGCGTGGTTAGATCAATTTAAAAGTATTAAATGCAACTCTAGAAATAGAGTTTTTTTTTAATGAAAGTCGTTTTCGTGTATAGAAAGAAATATCAAATTCACGATTAGTTACAACTAATTTCTACCATCTATGTGGTTATGGGGTAAAAATTAATTAATCAACGCCTCTCTTACCCGTGGGTGTTATAAAAGATGGGATTTCAGTACACAGATAACATCTATGCAGGAGATGGGAAACTCGATATAAAATTCTATTCCAACACGTCTGATTAGCGTGGAGTAGTGGTTCAATTTCCCTCCTATTATAGAGGAAGCACTAAACCCAACAGAGCAACTTGTATAGGCTGAGATGATGATGATGATTGTGTCTATCTGTTCAAGTCCAACAAAAGAAACTCCATGTTATGATATGGAGAAGGAGATAGTTCTCTAATAATGTAGTTATGATATCATAATGATCAAATAACAATTTTTTAATTTATAGCCCTGCATCATCACCGGCTCCGCTGTTCAGGCCCTCTTTCCCAAACACATTTAGCACACCGCAAACTTTTGGACGTCAGAAGTAAGTAATTACAACTATTACAAAAAATATAAATCATATCGATAAATTATATTCGCCAAAAAAAACAGAATTTTAAAGGAAACGTAATGTTCTTTAAAATTGCAACTTTTCGTGAAAGAGTAAGCATAAAATTCATAACTTCTTACTCGTATATGTCGTAATGGTTTTCTTTTTTGGGTGAGATATGATCTGGAAGCAAGCCGCACATTCCGTCCTGGGTGACATAAGGGCGGCCCCATAATCTACCATATTCGCTCCTCTTCGCCATTGGACCGTGGCCAGTTCGGCAGAACCGTAGTAAAGTACAACTAAGGTGAAGTCAATTATGGAGGAAGCTAATGAACCTAGGATAATGATGAATATGTCACCAGATTATTGTACGAATCGTTAGTTTATAAACTATCTAGTGAGATTATAAACTATTGATAGATTGTGAACGGACACAAAAATTTACAATCTAACGCTTATTTTGTCATAAGATTATAAACTGACTATGTTTAACCGTCAAATTGTAATTTTAATACTTTTAACCATCAGTTCAAAAAGAAATGACCCAATCACAGCACTGTCTTACAATTTCTCGACTGCGAATTTGTGAATCGTCCTCTGATTGGTTGGCGTTATAGATAGCATGTGTTCGTGTGCGTAGAGTTACAAACATAATTATCAGCAATTAAAAAGCTCATTGTCAGCAAATATTAACGTACATTATTAAATACCACCAAAAAAACTGTTTTTAATATCTTTAAATTGATGTAATATAGTAATGTCTCTAAAATAATAATGGCGGCGGGACAGCGCGTGAAAACAATGATTCGTTGATCCAATCAGCGTGCACTTTGCGTTTTGTTCACAATTTGACGGTTAAACATAGGCAGTTTATAAATTTACGAAAATATAAGCGTTAGATTATAAATTTTGTGTCCGTTCACAATCTGTCGATAGTTTATAATCTCACTAGATAGTTTATAAACTAACGGTTCGTACAATTTTACGGTGACAAATATATACATAGAAACATACATAATAACACTGCATCTACAGATAAATACCTTATACTAAGTAATAATCCTTATATCGTGTGGGAATTTAACTTGTGACGAACAATCTTTCGTAGATCACAGAAAGAATTGGCCCGCGTAGGGTAGAACTTATGACACACGGTATATTAAGGCGCTACTTAGATCACTGTGCCATATGTGCAGGAAATTGACGATAAACTTTTGATTTTGTATGCAAAACATGTCTGCTAGATAGCAGGCAACAAGGTCTTCGTGACTAGAAATATAGTTTAAAGATAGACAACACATTAAATAGTAGCACATTAATAAAATATCAATAAAAAATGTAAGAAGGGTGAAAACAAAATGAAAGAAAAATAATTTATTAATTATTCACGGAAGTGACACACAATAAATGCTTAAAAATATTAACAATTACTTAAAAATAGAATATATATAAAATATCATTATCCTGTTATTACTTGAGGTCGATTTAATATGCACTCTTCTTCTATCATACGCAAAGGTAATAGTTTTATAATGGGCCGCTTGCCTGACATCAACCCGTCTTAAGATAGTAATTGTGTACTAGATCAGCATCAGATGGATTTGGTCCAGTTCGATGTAAAGCTCCTATACTCGTTCCAACCATTTATTTTACTTTTGACACATGCTTTAGGACGTAACTGTTTCATTATACGCAATTATTAACTTTGAAACGAGTGAACAGAGAAATATATAAATTTTTTTTTTTTTATAGCCAACGGTGGCAAACGAGCAAGCAGCACACCTGATGGTAAGTGAAACTGCTGCACATGGACCTTTGCAATACCAGGGGCATAACTAGGCCGCTGCCTACCGTGAAGGAAATACTCTTCTTAAACCTCGTTTAAAGAAGGACATGTCATAGCGCTCGGGAAACACAGCAGCAGGTAGTTCATTCCAGAGCTTGCACGTACGTGGGAGAAATGATCGCTGGAAACGTACAGTTGAAGACCATAACGTTTCCAGGTGAAATGGATGAACCCTGCTACGATGTCGAGTGGTACGTTGGTAGAATGGTGACGGTGGTACCAAGTCAAACAGTTCCTCGGAGCACTCCCCGTGAAAGAGTCGGTAGAGTACACAGAGTGACCCAAAGTCTCTCCGCTGCTCCAGCGACTCCAATCTGTCCGTAAGATTGGGATCCCCGACGATTCCAACAGCCCGTCTTTGCAGGGAGTCAAGTGGGTCTAGCTGATATTTGGGCGCACCTGCCCAGAGATGAGAGCAGTACTCCACATGAGGACGAACTTGTGCTTTGTATAGCACAAGACGCTGTCTCGGTGTGAAGTACCGCCTGGCTCTGTTCAGGACACCCAACTTTTTGCTTGCCAATTTGGCTTTGTCCTCCAAATGACTCCCAAACTGGACGTTGCTCGGATATTTTGACGCCGAGAATCCCAATACTCTCAGAAATTGGGAGAGTTACTCCTTGGAACTGTGGCGCCATGACAAACGGGTCCTTCTTTGCAGTGAACGCGCAAACTTGTGTCTTTGTGGGGTTGAACTGGACTAGGTTCCGTTCACCCCATTCCGAGGCCCGCCCCAGACAGCGCTCGACTTCAGACACAAGTTGAACCCTTCTTTCCTGAGTACTCCGAGGGATATTCCGTTGCTCAGTGTACCGCTCATCACCCGTGCTGTCATCCGCATAGCAACGCATACTCTCGATAGAGAGCATGTCATTGATATGCAGGATAAACAACGTCGGGGAAAGCACCGAGCCTTGTGGTACACCAGCATTAATGGTCATGGTATCGGAGCAGGAGCCATCTACGACGACTTTTATAGTCCGACCATCCAAAAAGCTGGCGATCCAATTACAGAGTCCCTCGGGGATTCCGTATGATGGTAGCTTCGATAGAAGTGCCTTGTGCCAGACCCTATCGAACGCCTTTGCGATATCTAGGCTGAACGCCAGCGCCTCACCCTTGCCCTCCAAGGCCTCTGCCCAACGGTGTGTGAGGTACACAAGAAGATCACCAGCCGACCGACCATGACGAAAGACGTATTGGCGATCACTGATAAGCTGGCGATCCTCAAGGTACTGCAGAAGCTGACGGTTTATAACCTTCTCCATTATCTTGGAGAGCAAGGATGTTATCGCAATTGGCCTGTAATTCGATGGGTCAGACCGGTCTCCCTTTTTAGGGATCGGGTGGACATGGGCTACCTTCCATGAAGACGGAACCCTGTTAGTAGCGTAGGAAAGTCGGTATAGGCGCGTGAGGATGGGAGTCAATTCAGGGGCGCACGTCTTTAGTACCACTGCAGGGATGCCATCCGGTCCACTCGACTTATGGACGTCTAAAAGCCGCAGCTCCCGCCTAACCGCTCGCTGCGTGATGCGGATTTCGGGCAGTGAGCTTTCACTACGTGGGATAGTAGGTGGTGTGGCAGCTCCGGCATCCAAAGTCGAGTTACAGGCAAATAATTGACCTAGAAGATCGGCCTTCTCCTTTGCGCTGTGGGCCAGACTACCATCGTGTTTCTGCAGTGGTGGGAGATTGGGCTGGCAGAAGTTGCCTTGGGCAGCCTTGGCGAGCGACCAGAATGCACGACTTCCAGCGGGATAGCTTTGCAATCGCTCGCCAATTCTGGCAACATGTTCCGCCTTGGCTCTGGCCTTCTTACTAGATCTAGAAGCGGCGTTAAATTTCCGCTTCACCTCTTTGGCGTTCGGGTCCTGGCATTTTTTGGCCCTATTCCAGGCCCGATATGCGGACTGTTTCTGGCATGCAGCCGTCCTGCAGGTTTTGTTAAACCAGGGTCGGCTGCGGCCACCGACGGGTATTTTGGTGTTGGGGATGAATAATTCCATCCCCGTAATAACCGTTTCGGTAACGCAGTCCGCACAGATGCCAGGGTCCCCAGAGGCGAAGCAAAGCCGCTTCCATGGGTAGGATGCGTAAAACTCGCGGAGTCCATCCCAATCTGCTGACTTATATTGCCAGACTCTGCGAGTCCCAGTCGCCTTAGAACGACTAGGCCTTACAACAGGGGCACTGCTACGAACCAAGCAGTGGTCAGAAGATCCAAGAGAGGCTTCAACCACTACCTAATATCCGTGCTGGTGTGTAGTCAGCAGAAGATCCAGTAAAGAAGACTCATGGCTCTCAATATCTGGGATACGGGTGGGCTGTGTCACCAGTTGTGAGAGACCATAGGCCGAGACCATATTGAAGAGATGTCGACCCTGGAGGTCAGTGTTTCGTGACCCCAGCCACTCTTTATGATGAGCGTTGAAGTCTCCAAGAACCACCACCTCCGCTGATGGACACTGCTCCAATATTTCGTCAATCCCCCATTGGACGTTCTCAAATAATTGAATTGACCCCGGATCACTGCCATGGGACCTGTAGAGGCATGCGTAGATGCGGGTAAGGCCTCCATAGTCTACGCGTAGCCACAGGATTGACAAGTCACCATGTTCGAAGGCCCGAAGGCGGCGACAGCAGATATCACCTCGGATGAATACGCACACCCCGGCTTTACGACGGAAGGTATGCTCCAACTCGTAGCCGGGGTAATTTAGGTACGAAATGTCATCCGGAGCACCTATCTGCGTCTCCTTTAAAAAGAGTAAGGCAGGCCGCGCCGTCTCGAGGTGAACGGCGTCGAGATTGCTATGTAGACCCCTGATATTGCAAAAATCCACATCAAATGTGGATAAGGGGACCGCCGTAGAAAACGTTCTCTTTTTATTTTACTTGGCCATAAGTTATTGTTTAAGAAGAGGAGGAAGGGAGTGTGAATGTGTACAACGGAGTTCGGTGATACAAAAAAAAATGGGCGGGGCATAGTGCATGGTCGAGGAGTGAGTTTTGTGAGGAGCTGACACGATGCACGGAAGGGCCCCCGATGCCCCCCGTGCGTAGCCGCCGAGGTCCACTCCAGTTTCCCACACCGGCACGTCGACTACCCAACGGGATTTTCGCCGGTTGGTGGGACAGCCTCCCAGGGAGGATGATCCTGGGTTCGGGTCCCCTGCTGACCGGCAGGTGGCCGGCGGTGACCATTCCCATCGAGTCTCCCTGTACACCATGCCAGCCCCTCACGCTCAATACCCCGACCAAGACCTCACCACCGCAGGTTTCAGGCCTCACCAAAACCCGCCGCACACAAACACACCCAGAAAGTTGGGCTCCCGGCTCTCTCGCTCACCGAACGAAGTGCAGCAGCAAGTTGCTACTACTCAAACGTCGATCTTCTGCGAGAGTGTGGTACTGCCCCGGACGGACCGGCCCGCGATTGCAGACAAAAGACTGTCTACAGTGAGGTCCTACCACCAATAACTGCCCAATAATATTTATATATCTTAATTATTACCCACTAAATACATTAATATGCCGTAATTAGCTCTATTCATAAAATTTAAGTGATAATTCATTTCTGTTATAAAAAGTTTCGTTCTATCGCATCTAGTGACAGGATCAAAAGTGTTCGGTGCAAACTAATGAATCGCAAATAATCGATTACACTTATTTGCAGTTAAGTCAGCTGACAACTGAGTTTTGAATTGTTGTAATAGACAACACGTTAAAATTGTATCAGGGAGATATAAAAATCTTCTCATCATACCTATAACATGAAATAAAACAACCAAAATATTTTAATATTATTTTATTATAACGAATCGTCGGATTCTTCATACGAACTCGAATCGTCGCTTGAATCATCTGCAGTGTTTATTATTAACTCTTGTGTAGGTATGTTGTCAAATTCAATTTCCCGATCCCAATCAGAGAATATTATATTTTTTGCCTTGTTGACGACACTCGCCCAGTTTTCAGGCGTCACACTAGCACATGCGTTTTTTAAAAGTTCAAGCATTTTATTTGCTGTGAAAGGAGGAGTTGTATTGTTTCTTGCGGCGTGTCCTTTGACTTGTGCCCAGATCATTTCAATTGGATTATATTGACAGTGGTACGGAGGAATTCTGATTACAACATGCCCATATTCTGCTGCCATTTCGTCGATGACATATCGTTTTGGCTGCTTTTTACTTTTTAATATTTTAAGTAATTCTACTTTTAGTAGGGATTCGTCCACATCTTCCCCATTATCACGAAGCCAGTTTATAATCTCGTGTTTTTTGTTGGCCTGTGTTGGCATTTTATTAATTTGGCGAGAGTGATAGGGTGCATTATCAATAAATATTCTTGATGGCTCTTCAAGTGATGTAAGCATTTCTCTGAACCACTTTTCATACACGTCCGCATTCATCTCCTCATGATAGTCTCCTGTTTTTTTTTATTTGAACGCTAACAGAGCGTCTGGTACAAATCCCTTTGTAGTTCCCGCATGGCAAATGATGAGGCGTTCACCTTTCCCCATTGGCACTGCAGAAGTAGTAGCAGCAGTATCGTCAGTCCAACCTTTTGGTATGGAATGATTGGCATTGAGCCAAGTTTCATCTGTGAAAACGACATTCGACCAGTCTTCTATTTTCTTCGCTTGTCTTAAAAATTCACAGCGAGACAAGGCTATATCACGACGTTCCATTAAAATTTTTCTTTTGTCGGATTTCTTATACAAGAACCCGATTTGGTGCAGCACCTTTGACAAAGAAGATTTTTGACCACGAAACAAGCCACAATTTCGTAGAGACGCTACTAATTTTTTCAAAGTAGGAATCTCTTTGCTTGTGTAATAATTGTATATATGACGACGAATAGCATCAGTATCAAAACTGTCAATTGCTGTCACTTTACGGGGCTGACGTTTTTTCTTAGGCGTAGATAGCTTGTTCTGTTCAATACCACTACTACCATAGGCTTCTTTAGTGATTTTCGCCACCGTTGGAGCACTAATACCTAATGCTGCTGCAACACGGTCTCTAACTTGGGTTACTGGTATAAGGAATCCGCCATTGCGGGTTTCCTTTTCAAAAAATTCACGAAGCCGCAGCACTAACTCTCTGGATTGTCCTTTAAGCACCATACCTTTCGGCATTTTGCAAGTAAAATCTTACTGGGAGGAACGATACGCTCAACTCAACTCAGTCAAAGTAAGAACAATGAAATCAATACGGTGGAATATAAATACTCAACACAGCGTATGAAAAATATGAAAGAGCACTCAGCGAACAGAAATGTGACTAGCACGGGAGTCTTGTTGCGAGTGACAGACAACACAAACACAAAATGGCGTCGCCGGCGCGCCGTTCAGTGTTGCCAATTCGGCTTAAAAAAAAGGGGGGTAGGCTGGATGAGAAAATTAGTGATTTACTACCGCAGACGAGGGCGCCATTGTCTCTAAGTAAAGTTTGGAGCAGCGGACTCCGCTTAATGGAAAAATGCTTCATAAAGTAGTTATTTTTTATTTACAGAAGTGAAGTTTTTAAATAATATGAAATATGTATTTAAGCAAAAATAAAATATCCGTGTTAAATCGATTAAAAGTTCTTCCTGACTAAAATCGATTATTACAAAACATAGTATCCGTAATACATTGGTACAACACTAATTGATCAGAATTCGACCTGCCAAAAGTAAAATAAATGGTTGGAACGAGTATAGTCTTCTTTTATCATAATAATATATTATTCGTAGCGTAAATAAAACAAAAGTACAAGAGTAAAAAACAACACAATACAATTAAAAATGGTGCTTTAAAAAATCATTATACAAGCTGCTTGTGGGTGGCGTAAAAGATGACTAAGAGGTTTCATCTACCTGGATCAACTCCATCTTATGCCGTCAGCTCAATTATTACATTCCCAAAGGGTGGTGACGTCAAGCAAGCGGCCGGTCATAAAACTTCCCAAGAAATAAGTGCAGGGTAATGATGATAATGTTTTTTTTATCTATTCTCAGTGCTAGTACAAACTCTGCTGCATCAGCGCTGTCAAGCAGCGCCCTCTTGTCTACATTGACGGCACTGCCACCTACCGGTGAGTAAAAGAAAATTTGTTATAATTTTAAAAGTGAATTTTAAGAACATGTAGAATAATTCAGTCATAACTCGCGTTTGAAATACCAAGCGTTTTCCCCCCGATCCAGTCTTTGAATCCAGAATTTCATGATTCCTTGCATTCTTTTATCCTAAACCAACTAGGCATCTACTAATCTAGTTTTTTACAATTATTTTAACAATAAAAACCGAGTTTTAACTGGACCAAATTGAAATGAGACCACACGGGAAGCGCTTGCTTTCAAATTAAAAAAGAATCATCAAAATCGTTTTATCCAATCGAAAGTTTTGAGGTAACAAATATAGAAAAAATACAGCCGACTCCAAAACTTTATCCTTTTTTGAAGTCAGTTAAAAACTAACCCTGCGATCAAGAAAATAATCCTTGCGTTGCTTTACAAAAATATAATTAACGAACACTAATTACACCCAGACTCAGAACAACAATTGGTGGATAGCACAGTGTCGTGTGTGAGAATCGAACCCGCGACACTTGGCACATTAGATTACAGTATTTTAACTACTATACCATATCTGCAATTCTTTTAATAACTGTATTGTCCAGGTGTAGGTGTGAACGCAGCAATGGCGGCCTACCAAAGCGCTTTACTATCAGCAATGGCCGCTCATACTCATACTTTCCCTACCAGTCTTAATGGTAAGTTTATTGATTTATCCTTCTATAGAGGATAAGGAATAAGGATCGTCATCATCATGAAGGCTCATGTACGGCTCACTGCTGGGCCTAAACCTCCCCCATAATGGAAAATTCATTCACTTAGATTAGTATAGGGTTTATTTCGGGTTGTCCTTCTCTTGCATTATTTACATATTAAAATCCCTTAGTCGTTTTGTACGATACCTACGAGCAAATGATGGTGTTTATGGTTTTTTTGTGTGTGTGTGTATACACGGCTCATGTACGGCTCACTGCTGGGCCTAAACCTCCCCCATAATGGAAAATTCATTCACTTAGATTAGTATAGGGTTTATTTCGGGTTGTCCTTCTCTTGCATTATTTACATATTAAAATCCCTTAGTCGTTTTGTACGATACCTACGAGCAAATGATGGTGTGTATGGTTTTTTTGTGTGTGTGTATAGCTGATAGCTGCAGATGGCTTTTACAGCTTTGCCCGGACTATGGGTGAGCGCTGAGGGCTCTCAACCCGGGCAATGATAGTCGAAATGAAATTCTATACCAAAATGTCTCATCAGTATAGTAGGTCAAATTCCCTCCCATTGTGGAGGAGGCCCAAGGCCAAAAGCGGGACGTATGCGGGCTGTGATGATGATTAATCTTTGAAAATAATTAGAAATATTTAGAAGTGCAAATTGTCTTGTGGTAACGGTTACGTTGGTGTAGTAAATGATTACTAAAAACTTAACATAGGCCTGGGGCAACTCCATCCGATGCCTTCTGAGGGTTCACGTCAGGGTTCATTAAACTATTGTCAATATTTTTTTTCTATGTGCACATTGGAAGGAGTTACATATTGTATTGACCACAAGAAATTGGAATAAGAGCAGGATAATGATGATGATGACACCACTTCCTATCTTGCCTGTGGATGTCGTAAAAGATGACTAAGGGATAATATGCAAGATAATGAAAACTTGAAGCAAAACCCTATACTAACCTACCTGACTAGAATAGAAAGGGCAATCCCTGTCTTATTGTGGAGGAGGCTAGAGCCCAGCAGTGGGACGTATATGAGCGAAGATGAATAATGCTGATGACTATTAAAAATCTTAACATCTAAAAACGATTTTCCAGCGCCAACAGACTTATCTTTGAAGAACACGACGCCCACTTCCCTCCACGTCACATCGACGGCGTCATCTTTAGGTTCCAGCACCTCGAGCCAGAAACCACTTCTATCCCACAAACTCTCCGGAGCTGAAGTGGGAGCGGTCAGGCAGCTCATCACAGGCTACCGCGAATCCGCCGCATTTCTTCTCCGATCTGCTGATGAACTCGAAGCGTTATTGATGAACCAACCCTAGGATTCAATGAAATCGTTATCCGACGTATTCGGATTTAAATTTGGATATTTCTAAAAAAAATCTGTGCTAAAATGAACTAGAATGTGAAGTGTTGAGTGATTTCATTTACTGTGTGGTTTTTGGCTCACACTAGCAACTTTTAGTTGCCAACTATTGTCAACAAAAATATTAGTAACAACGTTATTTAGTTTGCGGACGTCTTGATTTAAAATATTTAAAAATATCTACTATAAAGCTTTAAGGTAATTCATGGTTAAATGTGTCTAGTTTCACGAATTTTATTTGGTAACTTACTCGTAATATGTAGTCGAGATTAAAACGCACAGGTACACATGTTATATACATCTGTTTTTGAGTACACTCAAGTATCAAGTAATATTTGCTGTAGTAGTTTATTAAAATAATTGTCATTCCATTGTATGATTTTCATTATTATTTTATCAGAACAGATGATATGACTACAGTTCCCTAAAAGGGTGCATGTGCGATAGTTGACCAACAAAAAGTTGCTGGTTTGTAAAAGCCTTGTAATGTCAAATTATTATAGCACAGATTAAAATTTTGAATTAAACGGACTCGGAAAAATTTATAGCTAAATTGGAAACCTCTGAAACAAATTTATGACTGAATTTAAGCCAATTTTACTTACAAATTTTTATTACTGTTTGTTCTTATTAAAATAGATATCTCAATTTTTGATGAAATAGTAACAATTAATAAGGTGAATCAACCAATTAACGGAAACTAATAAAAATGTTCTTTCTTTACAAAACCGTGGGTGTAATATGTGGCGACTAAGGCATTATATAAGCCACTTTAGATTCCTAAGTTCGTTATCTGATCAATTTAATATAGTAGTTAGCCTACTATCTTCCGTGCAACAGTGAGACGAAGAGGTACGAACAAATCGAAATATTTCCCGATGCCAATAACTGGTTGCGTCACCTTTCAATAAATAGGGTAGTTAAAATTTTGTGAATAGTTGTTTCACGTTTCGCTTGCATAATTATGTATATCCCAAATAAGTAGAAATACAAAACTTTTTGATAAGAGCTGGCAACATAAATGTTTTATAATAAAGGCTCTATTGATTTAAAAAAATGAAGAAGAAAGCTCAGTAAGTTACGAACTAAAATGTTATTTCTACCATTTTGAATGTTGCCAACATACCTGACGAGCGTTATAGTAATGTACTGGTAAGACTTATTTAAGGATACGCGCGTACTGTGTACATCTATATGACATTCTACAATGTCATATGCAACTGGATTCCTTAATGCACAAGAGGTATTCCATTTGCTTACGAATAATAGTCACACAATATAACCATCTTTTCTTGTACACCAAAAATAAATCACAGCAAATAGCATTATAAATTGGTATATATATATATATATAGTTAGTGGTCGTCTTGCTACTATCCACAGGGGCTGATTACGATAATTTAATTATTTAACGAGATAAATATCTGTATAATTTTTCATAACTGCAGTTATATCAAATAACTATAAGTAAATAGTTTTTTTATGGAAAACGTCGTTTATGTGGAAAACGTTTATTAATCATTCCACGAAGGAATGGTTAATAAAATAATATGAAACGCAAAAAAGTATGCGCGTATTCTTATACTCTTAAATTTGTGTAAAAAATTGTATAAGATGCAATATACTTTCTCAATATTAAGGATTATGACATGTCTTGGAAATTAGAAGTTGACTAACTGGTCTGGGCGCCATTGGTAACATAGAGACGAATAAGTGTTGCCCAACTGTTGGTCAACTAGTTTTTCGGCGATCGTACAAAGCTGCCATAATTATTATATATATTTAAAAAAAAACTAGATGTTGCCATTCTAAACTCGTTGAAAGAGTACAAAATTATTTTTGTGTATATTTAGTCGTAAGAGAAAAAATCAGGGAGTTTTTAGATTTAGGTTATTTAAAAAAAATCAATTTCTTGCCTGGTGCGTTTTATAGAATAGTATGATTATCTCATCGAAAATTGCTTAAAAGGCGGCTAAGATTAGGGAGACGAATGACATCTTTACTTATTCGGTTATCATCGAAACGGAGACGGAATTGCAACAAAATTCGTAAACAGCGTAGCACTAATAAATAGTTTTTTTCTAAAGTTGCTATAAAGTGATACGTTTGCAACGACATATACATACGTTATCGTTCCGAAGATAACCTAAAATTAATATTTAGGTTTAAAATGGCATTTTAGTAATAAGAGGCACGAATTTATTTGTTGTTTTGTAAAATAATTGATTAATATATTTATAATTTAAAGCAATCATTTATTTTAAATAATATATCTTATATATTATTATCGGTTCCATCCAAAATAATAAATGCATTTTTCTTTTTGTTTTTTTCTCATAATCATTTTGCTCAGTACAATAGAATAATATTCTATTTGTTACCATAGATTTTATGGCCAAGTACCGTAGATAAGATATATAAAATAAGTTAATTGCTTAAGTAAGCTTTAGTTTAATAATTATTAATTACTTAATCTCATTTCAAACTAAAAGTCTCTATATTTTGGCCTAAAATAATTTTTTATGTGAATTTAAGTCGATTTGGTATTACCTCGTAATTGTATTTCTGTTATTATATAAATGTAGTGTTTATATTTCGGCCAGTTTAAGTCGATTTTTATAATCTACAATATATTTTTTTTGTTGATAATTATAAAATAAAATAATGCAATAGAATAATTCAAATAAACGCTTATTATGTTGCTACAGATTTCGTTATTTCAAAATATTTTATACTATTGTAGAACTATTAAACCTACGGGCAAGAGAGAGGGTGGTGAATTGTATTCTTATGTTACTCCGTCACCACACGGAAAGTTAGTAGTTTTACAATGGTATAATTTATTTGAATATTCTAACTAAATGTATAATAGTTTCAGATATAATGCCAGTTTTTTCTCAATAACGTTACAGCTTAAAGCCAGTGTTTTGAAATAAAAATTGTAAATTCACTTTTGAATACAAATAAAAAAAAATTGCCAAAGAAACAAATTGATTTTTGTGGAATTGCTGATTTATTTACTTAATTATAATATATGGATATTTTATGGATTCTGTTTGTCGAATCATTCCAATGATTATCTAAAATTAACAATATTGGTGCAGACATCATGCTGTAGACATTACGTGCGACAAGAAAGTGTAAAAAGTATGTTTAGAATATTAAAAAGTTGAATAGATTACAAAGAAAAAAAAGTTAATGTTGGGATAACAATAAAAAAAAATAACGAAAATGGTGGTAAAAACGTTGAGAAAATGAATTTGTTAGACATTAATATATATTATTATTATAGATGTATAAATGGTTTACAATTATTATTATTAATTCGAGAGAAATAACAAAATGGTAAAAAAAAATACAAATCGCGATTGTTACTATTAACGATATGAGAATTTAGTTATAATTTTGCAATTTCAAAATGTGAGTTTTACAATTTTAAAAAAGAAAATATTAAATATGCTCATATACTGAAAATGACTATTTATTTATAAATCCACCAATTCATACATAGACGTCCTCTGTTGGATATTGGACGTCCTCTCTGGCCAGGGCCAGATTATCCATAAGGCGGACTAGGCAACTACCTAGGGGCCCCCAGCATGCACCAAGAAGTAAAACATTTCATTGAACGATTTTTTTTTTCAATTTTGTGTCATCATCATCATTTCAGCTCATATACGTCCCACTGCTGGGCTTGAGCCTACCCCACAATAGGAGGGAAATTGACCTTACTATGCCATGCTAGTCAGACAGGTTGGTATAGAGTTTTATTTAGTTTTATTACTTTAATTATTGCTGTTCGTGGCAAAAGAGAAAACAGCTCACTTGATGGTAAGTGATACTGCTGTTCATGGACCTTGGACCATGGACCTGAGAATTATATTGCCTAGGGGCTCTGATAAGGTTAATCCGGACCTGCATAGACCGGAGTGATATTCTCGTGGGGAGGTCCTACACCATTTGAATCCAACGGTTCCCTGCGATTTTCAAGATGTCGTCAGTCCACCTTGTTTTTATAAACCATAGCGAAGTTATTTTTATAACCATATATTGGAAGACGAGTATGGTGATGGAGTAAGAACCCACCGCCACCCTCTTTCTTGCCCGTGGCCGTCGTAAATGACGACTAAGGCATTTAATATGCATTTAATATCTGACCAAGATCAGCGTAGATCAATTACCTTCCCATAGTGCAGGAGGCCCGAGCCCAACAGTGGGGCATTTATGGGCTGAGATGATGATGATAAGTTTTAAATGGAAAAATAATAATAGCAGTGATTTGTTAAACAATAATTTATTTTCAAACATGAAATAGATTAAATTTAATCTCAGAACGTCACATTGGAATATCAGGCCCCAGTTTTGCGGCCTCTGTAGTTATCTGAGTTCTTTGTCCGTTATATCTGTAACGAGGTCTGTCCAGGAATGGATATCTACGCTCATCGGACATGAGGTAACTTGTGCCGTTGACGATGAAGTCCATGATACTGCGAGAGGCCAAATAACTGAACATTGACGGAAAACGTTCTGTGCCGCATCTGAAAATATAACGTCATCAGGTCAGCTGCACATACTATAAACTGCTGGTATTAAGCTTCTACCACAATGGGAGAGAAATTGAACGACCATGCTGGTCAGAAGGTTATATAAAGGGTTTTATGTGGTTTTTGTAACACCTACTGGCAAGAATTGGTACATCAATCTGGTCAGAGATGTTTGTATAGGCTTTTATTTCGAGATTTCCTTCTCTTGCAGAGATAATATATGCATCCCTTAGTCGTATTTTACGACATCCACGGGAAATGGTGAATTATATTCTTACTCCGTCACCGCACAGAAATAAATTTGAATATAAATCGTTTATTTAAGGCTATAAAACATATTAATTGCAAACATGGCATGATATGACCTATGGTACCGGTATCCTAAGCTCGATTGCCACGCAAGACCTTTACCAACACCTTGTCCGCTGCACAAAATGTTGTTCTGAGTCTGTGTGCGTAAAATTGTAAAATCTTCCATTCTCCCATTTCCTTAATGCAACAAAATGACATCCTGCAGGATGTAATTTAATTAAAGCAATTTATGTTTCCAATGGGTATATACTCACAATTTTCGTATACCCCAGGAAGCAAGGCCCCATAGTACGCCATCGCTGACTGCTGGTGCACCGGTATCACGCTGTAAATATCGTCAACATGTTAACATGGAAAAGTTAATTGCTACGGCGTACTTTAAACAGTGTTTAGGCCTTAACGTCAAAAATTAACTAGTAAAATATATTCTTATTATCATCATTATGATCCTACACTTATCACAATTACTTGGGATCGATACAATATGTACTCTTCTTACATGTTTATTGCAAAAGTTATTGGTTATATTGTAAACAAAACTATAGGATTTTATCACGTTAATTTGATTTTTGATTGTACGACGTTTCGACAGAGACTCTGTAATAACGATGACTCGTTGGGTGTGAGACATCTTAGTCCAGCCCTGACCATGAAAGCTGTAAAGTGTTTGAAATGTCGGGCAATCAAAAATTAAATACAAACGCGATAAAATCCGTAAAATAGTTTTATTTACGTAAGTGGCGGGTTTCCAGCTGGCTGGTTTTAGCGTGGCTTCCCCTGACATGGTGTTTCAATATTGACAACGGTAGAATAGTGAAAAGTTGCTTTCTTATTCTCGAACCAGGTTTTAGCAACAAGCAAACTTTGAGAAAACTGCGTTGAATATCTCATTTTACAGTCCTGATATCAGCATACGAAATCATGTCCAGGATATGACAGATTTCGGCAATTTCTTTATTATATATTCACCTTAGGTGCTAATGAAGGGGAAAGGGTTCGCTTCTTTCTTTCCTTCTCTTCCCTTCTCTTCTTTGATGCTAACTATGATCAATAGTGTATTAGGATACTAACAGTGCAAGGAGATGTTTGGCCGGACTGCGATAAACATATGAAGTTTTCAGTTACTTTGACGCCAAACCTAGATGTGATATTATTACATAGTTCAGGATTCATCACCCTTGTGTGGTAAACTTGTAAAGTATTCTCATATCGATTGAAGACGCCATCACGCTGTAAGAAAGAAATTTAAAAAGAAAGGATCAGAGGCAAAGTCAGTTTTGGATTATGTTAAATATTTTTTTGCAGAAGAAAATTCATTCGAAACTAATGTAGTACATTAAACATATCTTTTCTTTTAATTGCAAAATTGTGGCAAACGAGCAAACAGTATGCACGTAAGTGTTGCTGACGCTTATAGACCTTTGCAAGGCCGCTGCCTACCCCGGAAAAAGTGAGGGGAGCGTGAATGCGTGCAATGAGGTTCGGTGATACTAAAAGCATCACTAAAACCCACCACGCACAAACACCTTCAGAAAGTTGGACTGCCGGCTCTCTCGCTCACCAAACGAAGCTCAGTAATAAATTGCGTCGATTTTCTGCGAGAGTGTGGTACTACCCCGGATGGATCGGCGCACGGCTGTAGACAGTCAACTTACGAAGTTACAAATCACAGAGCGGAACATGGCTTAGGATATAACGACACGGATTTTTCCTCTTAAATTTATATATGTTCACCATTATGGTCACCGTCGTCATCATCGTTTGAGCCCACATAAGTCCCACTGTTGGTCTAGGGCCTCTTCCAAGATGGAAGGGAAATTCACGTACTATACCGCAATGATTAGACATATTGGCATAGGGTTTTATGTCGAGTTTTCTTTCTCTCGAAATCGACTTATTACGCTGATCATTTAAATTGGTGAGGCGGAGATGCTCGCCGGACTGTATCAGCGGGTGACGGAGGTGCGAGCGGAGGGCGGTGTGGTCTCGTTAAGGGATCTCACCGCCTGGCGCGTCGACGCCCGCCGAAACGTCATTGCCCGTTGGGCAGTCCGGCTGGAGAGGCCTCGGTTCGGGGTGCGAACCGTGAAGGCCTTCCGGCCGGTGCTGATGCAGTGGTTGGAGAGGTGGCACGGGGTGCTCTCCTTCCGACTAGTGCAGGTTTTGACGGGGCATGGGTGCTTCGCCAAATACCTGCACAAGGTCGTAAGGAGGGAGAGTACACCGTCCTGCCACCACTGCGATTGCGACGAGGACACGGCGCGCTATACGCTCGAGGCCTACGCGGCTTGGGCAGTGCAGCGCTGTGAACTCATCGCAATCATCGGTGCAGACCTGATGCTGCCGGCTATCGCTAGGGCGATGGTCGACAGCGTCGGGAATTGGAACGCGGTCGCAGCCTTCTGCGAGACAGTGATCTCGCGGAAGGAGGCGGCGGATCGCCTGCTCGAGGAGCGCAGCCTCGATGAGGAGATCCGCCGCCGGCGACTGGGGCGGCGTAGGCGAAACTACCTGCGCCTCATGCCGCCCCGCCGCCCTAGCCGAGGCCGCGGGTGACGTGACCGGGGATTAGTCCGTCACCCGCCGAGAGGCCGACCGCGTGAGGAAAGACCGATGTCCTCCCCGAGAGGGGGACGTCGGTCGATGAGAGGGTACCCCAAGTAGGGGGTATTCCGTCGGGCCGACCACTGATGACAAGTTAACCCTGCTCTGGTGGTCGGCCCAACGACAAAGGCGACGTGGTTTTCGGATGGGTTGCGGGAGTTGCGTGCTTAAGCCCCTCTGTCGCCCCGGACGGAGTGGTGCGGAGGCGCACCGACCGCAGTCCACTCACAAAAAAAAAATCATTTAAATTGGTATAAGTTTTTATTTTAACGTTACGTTCTTCTACAACGATGTTGTCTACTTATATCTCGTAATCATAATTTACAATAATGATCATAAAAACAGATTCTCCTGTGATGGACAGATTAAGAATACAATTCACCACACCTGCCGTGTCGTAAATGACGACTAAGGTATATATTCTACATATAACAAAGGTGCAAGAAAAACTCAAAATAAAACCCTATATCAAACTCGTCTAACTAGCGTGGTGTAGTAGGTCAACTTCCTACCCATTGTGAAGGAGTTTTGAGCCGAATAGTGGGACGTATATTAGCTGTAATTATGTGATGATACCGTCAACACATGGGTATAATAGATATAGGTATAGTAAGGTTTATTATGTATACTTACTGCATCGGCTCCCCAACTCGTGACCCATGCATCATCAAATGCAGGCAGCATAATGCGGTTTGGTAAATCTACACCGTGAACTGTATCTGAGAATCTAGTACAAAAAGAAATGAAAACAGAAGATTTTATTTATTGGCTTCTTCTTGTAGTTCATATTCTGGACCGGGGAATAGTCCCTCCAAGAGAGGCTGAGCGTGTGGCGTAACCCTTATTTATTGGCTTCTTCACGCATTGCACTTCATATTCTGGACCGCGGAGTAGTCCATCACCCGTAGAGAGGCTAATCGTGTGGAGTAAACCACCGGGCTGCCCACGGACATCTAGGATTCGGTATTAGTGGCCGGCCCAATGCCAAAGGGGAGGGAATAAAGTGTAAGGTAGCCCGCCAAGAAAAAAGGATGTTATAGAGCTCCGTAACTATCGGATATTCGAAATGGAAATCAATCCGTTACTGAAACCGGTATAATGGTACGGTATAAATAAAAGTTTCGGATAATCCTTACTAATATTATAAATACGAAAGTATGTTTGTTTGTTACGCTTTCGCGCTTAAACCACCGAACCGATTTCAAAAATTCTTTCACCAATGGATAGCTATAATATCAGGGCGGGTTGTTAGTTTCGGATAAGATCGGTGGCTGTATGACACGTTAGAACAGGTTTTCTATCAACCAGACGAACTGACAGCCTAAATGTAATGCCTCTCAAAAGCAAGATAATGCGATAATCACCACAATTTGGATTTCCTTTTTACAGTTACAGGAAAAACAATAATATAATAAATAAAAGGGGTGCAAAATTTTCCGTGCGGTGACAGAGTAAAAATACAATTTTATCATGCCTTATCAGCGGTTGTCGTAAGACAGGACTAAGAGATATAATAATACAAGTAACATCTATGCAAATAATAGGAAAACTCGAAATAAAACCCTATGCCAATCCGTCTGACCAGTCCTGGTGTAAGTAGGTCAATGATAATAATGAAAATAGGTGATAAAATTTTTCGGTGATATTTTTACTTGATAATTAATTGAATTAAAATTAGCTTAAATGAGTACTCGTGAAGTATGTAAAGTATCACTATAAAAATTCTTTTATATTCATTCTGAAATATTCTTTTGAAATTTTTCACTCTGCTATAAGTGTCATTATTCATTATCATGGTTGCAGGCCACATACGTCCCACTGTTGGGCTCAGGCCTCCTCCACAATGGGGGGAATTTGACCTACTATACCATGCTGGTCAGATATGTTGGTATAGGGTTTCATTTCGAGTCTTCCTTCTCTTGCATAGATGTTGTATATGTATTATATCCCTTAGCCGTCTTTTACGACATCCACGATAAAAAGTGGCGAATTGTACTCTTATGCCGTCACCACACGCGAAGCTGGTATATAAAGTATGATAGCACAGATGGCGTAGCAGTTAAGATACCGATCCACTATGTCAGTGTCACGGGTTCGAACCCATGCAGGACAACACTTTGTGCGATCGACAAATTGTTGTTCTTAGTCTCGATGTAATTTGTGTCTGTTAATTATATGTTTGTAAAGTCCCCCGCAATACAAGGATTATTTCCTTAGTGCAGAGAGTTGTATTAAAAAAAAAAGAAAACATAAAGAATCATTGGACCCTTCTTACCTAATTTTCGTATCAAGCAATACGAGAGCAACATCATTGTTTGGACTTTTCCTAATTCCCCATTTAGGATGCTTCATCACTTCTTGTATTCCAACAAGTTGACCGCCACGGTCAGTGAATGATGAGCCGGCGCGCACTTGCATACGGCTAATACGTCTCGATCTGAAAATGAAAGCATAAATTTCTTAATGTTGGAACTTTGGCGGGAAACCAAAATGGCTATGGTCCTGTATTATATTCAATATCTGTTATTGTAACGTGTTACGTCAAATAACTTTGATAGCACTTTATGTAATGTGATGCAGAAGAACTGCTGGAGTGTAGTGAATACGACACAAAAGTGCTTTAAAAATGTTTTCGTTTACCAACAAAATTCCCAGAAAATACAATTAGTAGTATAGCGATAGCACCGATGAAGGCGACAATTTGACTTACTGATTGATAATGACTAATAAGTAGTAACTAGAGATGTGAAGAAATTGATAATATGTGAAGAAAATTGTAACTTGACATTGGCAATAATGGACCCGTATTAATAACTGATTAACAATACATAAAATAAATATATAAGAAGAAATTAAACGATTTTATCTATATCTATACCAATAAATAAAATTGGAGTGTCTGTTTGTAATGTCAAAATAATAGGCTTTTTTCATGCTCACACGGTTATTTGCACGACACCTATGCCTAAAATAGCAATTAAAAAATTTTTGTCTGTCTGTCTGTTTGTTCCGAGTAATCTTCATAACGGCTGAACCGATTTCAAAAATTCTTTCACCAATGGAAAGCTATAATATCAGGGCGTAAACTAGGCTATATTTTATCCCGGTATTCCCACGGGAACGGAAGCTACGCGGGTAAAACGACTATAACCTATAACCGAAGCGAAGCGAGGGCGGGTTGCTAGTAGAAAATAAATATAATAATGATGTAGAGATAATGTATTTAAAAGCAAATATATGCTTTTTTAGAAAGTTTTACTTTTTTATTGCAAACGGTGGCAAACGAACAAACAGTGCATCTGATGGTGAGTGCTGCTACTCTCACTCATGGATTTGCAAGGCCGCTGCCTACCGAGAGGAAAATGAAGGGAGTGTGAATGCGTGCAATGAGGTTCAGCAATACTAAAGGCAACACTAAAACCCACCACACACAAACACCCTCAGAAAGTTGGACTTCCGACTCTCTCGCTCACTGAACAATGCGCAGTAACAAATTGCTACTACTCGGACATCGATTTTCTGCGAGTGTGGTAATATCCCAGACAAGCCGGCCCGCGGCTGTAGACAGACAACTCTCAACAGTGTGGTCCTACCACTATAACTTCAAGTTGTAAGTCCGATACATACTGTTTTTCTGCTATTCAAGCCCTTGATTTCATATGAAGGAGCATTGTGAAAAAATATGTAATCAACAATTTTGTAGCAGCATTTAAAATCCAAGATGCAAATTTGGGGCTGGCAATGGTGCGTTGTGCACAATGGTGTCTGGGCGATGGAAAGGAGACGGCGAAGGAGCCCATAGCCTACCAGGTGCGTATCTCTTTCAAGCGCTATGTGGGTGGGCCTCCGCTACCTGACCTCGTCATCAGTGGCCTGTTCAGGTGGGGTAGCCTTGCGGATCATGTCTCGAGTTGTCTTCACGCAACTGGCATCTCCTCGACTAACCAGACTAAAATTTCCCGGTCCGGTCACCCGAAGATGACAATCTTGGATTTAAAATGATACTAAATATATTAATTACATTATATTGTAATCATAAATAAAGATGTGTACTAAATGTCAGATTAATCTGTCAACAGGAAAGTTTCAATTATTCAATTTGTTGTTCAAGAGTAAGATATCAATAAGTAAATATACTTACTTCCAAAGACAATTCGCAGTGGTAATGACAAGTCTTGGATTGAGCAGAGCTCCGGAACACCAGTGCTGTCCATCTTTTTGGATAGACACCGTGTAAGGGTAGTCTTCTATTACTGCCTGCTTGCCTGATGTGAGCCTCCTCGTCTCTAGGACAACGGGAAAGGATAACAATAAAAAATATCATGTACTTATATTTAAATCTTTTATTTATATCTTTTTGTTTTTCTTAATGTCTTTACCTGGTACAGTTTTATTCTTTGTTAAGTGCCCTTTAGATATTTTCTGAAATCTTCGTTGTCTCATTTTTTGCTTAGAGTTAAATTTTCCTTGCCTTTTACCTCCTGCTTTTAGTTTTTTCATGGATGTACCATTTTTTCCTATTACTCTTCCTTTCGATCCTGTTTTTGATCTTGTTGCTTTAAGTTTTTTGGATTGTCCACTAGCTGTCTTTTTTGCTCTTATTAACTTTTGAGATTTTTTACCTTCTTTATTACCTTTTTGTTTAATTTGCTTTTTGTTCACATGAGATGGTTTTGATGATTTTGATGTATTTTTATTTTGAGATTGTTTTTTTGGATTCGGTTGCACTTTTTTTACCAATTTGGATTTTTCTGCTTTAGACTTTGAATTGACTTGGCCTTTCAACTTTTTGCCATCTTTTTCATCATTTCGTTGTTTGTTTTTATTCAATTGCGTATTTGTTTTATTATCAGTTTTAACTTCTGGTGCTCCTACAGATCTCTTATGGCGGACTGGTGAACGCCAAATGAAGTCAGGTAGCACTTTTTTTACTCTCGGCTTTGGCTTCCGGCTTTCAATCGACCAACCAGTAGGATCTATTGCAAAATAAGGGCTGTCTGGAACACCTTGGATAGTCTTAGTCTTGCCGACGAGTTGAAATACTGTGTACTTAGAATTCTTCACCTCATTTGGTTGTAATGTTTTGGTTTTTATAAAAGTTCTGGGGTTGGCAATATATTTACCAGAGTTAATCAAAATTTTCCCAGGTCCATCAGGCTTATATTTCTTTGGAAAAATCTTAGCTATATTTACTTGATCAGATTCGACGTGGCTTGCATAAAAAACGACTATTAAAAGCAGTAACTTCATGCCTATCGATTTCGTTGCAAAATGATGAATCTAATCTAAATTTTACTGCGTTTTTATGTAGTCTCATAAAGAGTTACTTTGCTATCGGATAAATTTTTGATAGTGTTTTTATAGTTTTTGGAAAGTGGATATTGTGAAATCAGCTTTATTTTGCCAAATGCAAATACTAATTTATCGTTCTTTATGTATTAATTTATGAGCCTATTGATAGAAGTGAGCCCGGAATCACTTTAGTATTGAGGAGAGCTTATATATTTGGATAGGTTTCATCTGGGCTTTAAGCCTGTATGCCGATTTTAATTTGTAATAGAAGGCGTCAGTGAGTGAACCGCTCTAGAAGCCGTTAGTTGTCTTCGACTGTCAACCCAGTGCTTTAAACTATTGAATCATCTTCCTTGAGCTATATGATGGTTAGGCGAATTTCATGTCCAACATTTTTGTACTGGGTTATGGCAAGTATCATCGGTGTTATAAATCAAGTTCAGATGCTCACCTTGCAAGCAATGAACTGCAGAACAAACTGTCAAGTTACCTGATAAAACTGCTTTCATCAATCAAATGTTACATTGTATTATCATCTCATCATCACAGCCCATAGACGTCCCTCTGTTGGGCTCGGGCCTCCTCCACCATGGGAGGGAAATTGACCTACTATACCACGCTGGTCAGACGTGTTGGTAGAGGTTTTTTCTTCTCTAGCATTGATGTTATATGCATATTATATCCCTTAGTCGGCTTTTACGATACCCATGTGCAAGAGAGGGGATGGTGAATTGTATTCTTACATCATCATACGGACGACATTACATTGCATAGTTAAAATATAAATACAGCTGTAACATAATAATTACATATTAATCATCATCATCATTTCAGCCTATCGCCGTCCACTGCTGAACGTAGGCCTCCCTCATGTTACGCCACAAAGTGCGGTCCTGTGCCGTCTGCATCCAACGACGCCCAGTAACTTCCACCAGGTCGTCGGTCCACCTAGTGGGGGGCGTCCTTCACTGCGTCGTCCGATACGTGGTCGCCACTCGAGAACCGTTCTTCCCCAGCGGTTGTATTGTATTAAATTTACATTATTATTATATTATATTAATATATTTATTTAATAGAACGTAGAATAATTTTATAGGTCATTTGACAGATTATTTCGTTTCATATACGTGCCATAAAAGACAATTAAGGTATAAACTTTGCATATAGCATCTGTGCAAAAGAAGGAAAACTCGAAATAAAACCTTTTACCAAACCGTCAGACCAGTGGTATAGTAGGTCAATGACCCTCCTATTGTGGCGAAGGTTCGAGCGCAGCCGTGGGACGTATATGAACCGAAATGATGATGAATATTATAAATGCGAATGTTTGTTTGTCTGTAACGCTTTCACGCCTAAGTAGCTAAGTCCATTTTAAAACATCTTTCACCAATGAAAATCTACATTACCAATGAGTAACATAGACTATATTTTAGCCTCGTATTCCCACGGGAACATCAAGTACGCTGGTGTGGTATTATGAGCCAGAAGCAAAGATGAATGCTAAGATCTCCAGAGCAGCCCTTTACGGTGTAAGCAAATGGCCTTAGTAATAATCTGCCCGGTTGTGTGGTGACGGAGTAAGAATAAAATTTACCACCCCCTGTCGTACTCGTGGATGTCATAAAAGGCGACTAAGGAATATATTACGCATATAACATCAGTACAAAAGATGGAAAACTCGAAACAAAGCCCTATACCAACCTGTCTCACCAGCCCGATATAGTAAGGTCAATTTACCTCCTATTATGGAGGAGGCTCGAGCCCAACAGTGGGACGTATATGAGCCGAAATGTTGATGAATGATTATACCACGCTAGTCAGATGTGTTGGTATAGGGTTGATAAGGGATGGTGAATTGTATTCTTACTCCGTCACTACACAGAATATAATATTACTTAGGATTCATTTATCCATTCATAAGAATACAGACGCCCACTGTTGGTTGGACAAAAAGTAGAAATTACCTAACATTTAAATTTTATTAAACTATTACCATAAAAATGGATTAATATCTTGTCATTTGTATTATTTTAGATGTTACCTAAAATGTAGTAGTCGTTGATGATCACAGACATTAGCCGAACGTAATATAGAGAGCCTAGTATCGTATTGTCATCTTAGTTTATCTATACACTTGCCAAAGCTGGGTTCGAGTCAGCCAAGGAAAAGTCCTGAAAATTGACCTACTATGCTACGCTGGTCAATAGTATATGGTTTTATTTTGATTTTTCCTTCTCTTTGATGTTATCTGTATACCTTTATCCCTTAGTCATTTTTCACGACACCCACGGAAGGTGTTAAAGTCTTCTGGTGGTGGTTCTTACTTCGTCACTACACATAAAAGTATTGTGTAAAGATTTTAAAATAAAACGCATTTTTTTTAAAAGAATACATCTTACTAAGGAAATTATTATTGCGGAGTACTTTACAAACAAATGGACACAAATTACACTCAGGTTCAAAACAACAATTTGTAGATTACACAAAGTATTGTTCTGCATTGGAATCGAACCCATGACACTGACACCGTCTTAGTCGGTAGGTTAGATGGGAGGGTACCCTTCAAGGGGGTATTCCGTTGGGCTGACCACTGACGACAAGTCACCCTGCTCCGGTGGTCGGCCCAACGACGAAGGCGACGTGTCGCGGGTGGGTTACGGGTGTGCGTGCTTACGCCTCTCTGTCGCTCCGGACGGAGTTGTGCGAGGAGTGCGCCGATCGTAACAGACCCACCCCCCCAAAACAAAAGGCGGTAGGTTAGAAATATTAAAATAAAACGCTTTTTTTCATATAACCATTCTTAATATATTTAGTCCTTAGGAGATATTTTCTTGTATGTAGCTAGCTGGACAGCGAGTTGATGCAGAATTGCTTTACCAGCCGGTCCGTCGTCTTGTGGCAGAACTTTCGACAGTCTAACTACCCTTCCACATTCACGGACAAAGTATTCCAACTCGTTCTGAAGCTGACGACCGTCACCTTTTAACAAAAAAATATCTCTATATATTAATTTTAGAGGATGTTATTTAAATACTTTTCATAATAATGTATGAATTTTGATACGCCATTTTAAAGATAAAAAGGATAGTAAAAACATAATACAAGTAATAGAGGAACAACTTCATGATTCAAATTCAAATAATTTATTCAAATAAATATGGTCATTTTTTACATTTTTCCTTAAAATTACCACCGGATAGGAACGCGACCACACTGAGAAGATCCGTCAAGAAACTCAACGGGATTGTCTATTTTTTATTTATTTATTATTTCATTTAAATAAAATTACATACAACAACATGCTTATTAACATCTCCAGTGTGATGCCTTTCGAAATATGATATGATAAAAACAAATGTAATGAAAAAATTATGGCTGGACCAGATCCCGCAAGCGGCACCCGATCACGAATTAACTACTAGAGCAGCCACCACTCCCCTCAACCATAATGGAGGGAAAGGAGTGACCTGATCATCATCATCACAACCCAAATAAGTTCCATTGTTAGGCTTGCACCTCCTCCGCAATGGAAACTAAATTGACCTATTATACCACGCTGGTCAGACGGTCAGTGTTGGCATTGGGTTTTATGTCGAGTTTTCATTCTCTTGCATAGATAAACCCAACTTTCTGAGGGTGTTTGCATGTGGAGGGTTTAGGTGGTGCCTTTGGTATCACCGAGCCTCAATACACGCATTCACACTCCCTTCACTTTATTCACGGTAGGCCTTGTAAAGGTCCATGAGCGGCAGCAACACTTACCAACAGGTGTGCTGTTCGCTCGTTTGCCACAGTTGGCAATAAAAAAAAAAGTTTGCATATAATACCCCTCAGTCGTCTTTTACGACACCCACGGTTAAGTGAAGCGGTGGTGAATTGTATTCTTACTCTGTCACCACACGGAAGACATACCTATATGTAAGCTTTTCTTTTATTGCAAACGGTGGCAAACGAGCAAACAGTATACCTGATGGTAAGTGTTGCTGCCGCTCATGGACCATTGCTAGGCCGCTGCCTACCGCGAAGAAAATTAAGAGAATGTGAATGCGTGCAAGGAGGTTCGGTGATAGGTATTAAAGGCATCACCAAAACCCACCACACGCAAACACCCTCAGAAAGATGGGCTTCCGGTTCTCTCGCTCACCGAACAAAGCGCAGTAACAAATTGCTACTACTCAGACGTCGATTTTCTGCGAGAGTGTGGTACTATCCCGGACGGACCGGCCCACGGATGTAGACAGACAACTGACAACAGTGCGATTCTACCACTACAAGCTGAAGTGATAATTAAAAATATACCTTGCCCCAAACGTGACGCAGCAGGCTGGAGACATTTGTTAGCTAATCTTGCTAGCTGACACTTCTCAGAGCTGAATGCCTCATCTAGATCGAATAGTTCTAACGGAGGAGGTGGCGGTTCTCTGAATGTAGGCGGCAATACCTGTAAATATATATTAAAAATAAGTAACGGAATTAGAAATAAGTAAGAAATAAGTACGGGATCCCCGTAGGAATACGGTGATAAAATACATAGCCTATCTATATTACTCCCTGATAATGTAGCTTTGTATTGTTGAAAGTTTTAAAATTGCTTTAGTGGTTTAGGCGTGAAAGCGTAACAGACACACGTTCTCATTAATTATATTAGTTTGAATAAACTCTGCATATTGTAAATTTTATTTGCCCCAAAAATAATCAGCCAATGGATCGAAACGCGGCTGGCATTGCGGCAATTCGCCAAGAGAATCAGCTTGCTTGTGGTAAATTTTATAAATGTGTATGTGCAAGATAAAAAAAATGGTCTGTCGAGATTATTATATTATTATGTTGATAACAAATCACTTACTGATAATTGCAGAGGTGGAAATGGCGTCTCGAACTGTGGCGCAATCAAACGAAGCGGTTCATGTTTTACTCCTAACGCTTCATACAGTCCTAGTACTTCAGGTACTGAAAATGTTTAAAATTTAAAATACATTTTTTTAATAAATACCAGTGACAAGTTTTATTCGAAAAAATATTATTAATTATATCTGCCTTTTATACGTAAAGGCAGCAAAGGTCCAGTAGCCTATTTGTTTTTTTTAAACACAGAGTAATGACAAAAAAAAATGTGCGCGATTGAAAACTTCTTCGGCTGTTATCGTATGTATTATTGTTCTCGCCCACAAACTAACATTAATGAATATTTAATCTATCAATTAGCTTTTTTCCTGGGAAGATTTAAAAAAGATCCGCTAGGGGCACCACCAGTTATGGGTACATATGTTTTGAATTCTCTATTATCTATACCAATAAATAAAATTGGAGTGTCTGTTTGTAATGTCAAAATAATAGGCTTTTTTCATGCTCATACGGTTATTTGCACGACACCTATGACTAAAATAGCAATTAAAAATTTTTTGTCTGTCTGTCTGTCTGTCTGTCTGTTCCGGGTAATCTTCAAAACGGCTGGACCGATTTCAAAAATTCTTTCACCAATGGAAAGCTAAACTAGGCTATATTTTATCCCGTTATGCCCACGGGAACGGGAACTACGCGGGTAAAACGACTATAACCTATAACCGAAGCGAAGCGAGGGCGGGTTGCTAGTAAATAATAAGTTCTCTAAGTAAGAAGTATAAATAAATAGGAATAGTAACACTAATAATAATTGAGAAATGAATGTCTTTATCAGCCTTCAATAGGACTAAGTGATAAATTTCTAGGCAGTCGCATTTCGAAAAATTTAATTTCTGATTTTTATCATAGTTATCATTTAAATACTTGATTTTTTTCGGACAAAACTTATGATTGTGTTTGCGTTTAGTAGGATAGCTAACAGTTAAAATATTGTCAGGATTATTGCCTAATTTTCTGCCTTTATTCCACTCTTTTAATCTTGATGTGCTTGTGAGTGCATCATAACCGTAACGTACAGTGTAATCCTCAAGTTTATAAAGTAAAGCAATTATGTGAGAGCAGTTCTTTGAAGAAGATGCTGGGCACTGACACTGAGCATCTATAATTTTGCTACTGTTTTTATCTAAAGCTGTACTTATTTTGTACTTCACAGTAACTCGAAAAGAAGATTGTACATCTGCTCTTAAGTAATATGCTAAATCATTCGAATTATCTTCCATATTTAACACAAAGTCACTCAAACAATATTGCCTTCCTCTTTCAAGTGCTTTCGAGTTTCCACAATTCGGAAGCTGTTCATCATCGTCAGATAAACGAGCATTCAAATCTAAAGTATAAATAGGACCGGTAGTAATATAATTATACATTATAACATAGCAAAAAGAACGAGGAATAGCTTGGGATGGAAAATTTGCCCAATTTGTAGTAGGAAAAGTGCAGGATGTTGAACTGGGTAGAGTTGGGTTGAGTAATTTCATGCGTTGCTGTTTATCCGCTAGACATTTACCACCGTCAATTCCAATAAAAAAAAAATTATCATAACCATTTGCAATGCATTCTTCAATTCTTAAATATACAAAAAAAAATAAAACAACACAGTTTATTTAAAATAATAAAATTTTCCTCAATACAATGACATATACAAGAAAATTTAAGAACCAACTAACCTCTCAACTAGGACATTTTTATTACCTGATACGGTTAAGCCACGACATGCAAACCATCGCTTTAAGTCCCAGACAAGATGATCTTGCACTTTTGCAAATTTTAATTTCGCTCCAGGTACATCATCTTCCGTTAGTTCCATTATAATTCTATACGTTTGACGTTGTTGTCAATAGAGAATTCAAAACATATGTACCCCCCACTGGTGCTGCCCCTAGCGGATCTTTTTTAAATCTTCCCAGGAAAAAGGCTAATTAGTTAGTACTAGATATACGACGAACCTTTTATAGGATGAACAGACAGACGGACGGACGGAAATCATATCCATACACACACTTTATCGACATTACTATGTGTAAAGTAACATGTTTTAAAATTATAAAAAAGCAAATGTTAGACATTTCCATTGTTGTCGTCGTCCAAACCATTCAGTTACCACTTAGTTACCTAAATGTGATAGGAGTACCAGTGTTATATTTAAAGCCGCGGGTCGGTCCTTCCGGAGTAGTATCAAATTCTCGCAAGAAAGGTCGGTCCTTCCGGAGTAGTATCAAATTCTCGCAAGAAAATCGACGTCTGAATAGTAGCAATTTATTACTACACTTCGTTCGGTAAGCGAGAGAGCCGGAAGCTCAACTTTCTGAGGGTGTTTGCGTATGGTAGGTTCTGGTGATTCCTTTAGTATCATCAAACCTAATTGCACGCATTCACATCCCTTCACTTTCTTCTCTAACAGCAATAATAAAAAAAAGTTATAGTTCAAAAGAAAAACTCATTTTTTCGACCTATTCATTTCACTCCCTAGCTTTACTGAAGTAGCCCTATATCACTAAACTATAATATAGTTCAATTATGCTACTAAATACTTACGTTGTGCTAAGTTCAGTGAGAACAGCCTCCACGTGAATAGGGCGTGTGGATGTATAGGAGCTAGTCTGGGAGGAGGCGCAGTCGCTGGTTCTGGGACTGGTAGAGTGCTCAGCCACATCATGTCACCAAGTGTCCGATACTCGTTTATCTGATAGATCATAATATATTATAAATATTAAAAAAATAGTCCTATGGTCATAGAATGACGCTATCTTTTACTTTATCTTTTACTACTATATCTAGTAGGATACTTAGCTTCTGTGAGTAAACGAAAATACTTAGCTGTCTCTGAACGAACGGTAGTTTCCAAACATCAAAATTTATAGTAATCAAAGAATATGAAAGAAAAATATATCAATAATAAATAATTTTCCGTCTGATGAAGTAAGTCATTCACAATCCACTTTCTTGCCATAGGTGCCATAGGTGTTTTAAAAGACAGCTAATCGTTATAATATGCAACCCTATGCCGATGCCACTGATCAGTATTCTCTCTCTGTTTTGGAGGAGACTCGAATCCAGCAAACTGAAAACCGAGATTATTAATACCCACAGTGCCGACAGTCTCTTCAAAAATTGAAGATCTGACAGTGGTGAATGTCACTCTATCCTCAGGATGGTTGCTCGCGGTAGACTATGGTTGCCCGCATCATAGTCGGCCAGTTATAGAACCCAGAACACTAAATATGGTGTAATACGTTACCATATTTAGAGTTTTGAATATTATTATTCCAAATCTCTTACATCCGGGTCCTCAACATCTACGGGGTTCAAGTGTAAGTCTGCAGTACCACCTAGGTAGTTGAACACCATTTCTCTGATGAGATCATTGCACTCGCTCTCCAGGTACTGGTCAGCGAAGAAGTGGCCTGAGCCAATCACGAATAGTTTGCCTAGAAAAAAAAAGAATTTAATTACATAGGATTCAACTCTCCATTCAGGATTCATTGCTGAGTTAATCGTAATAAGGTTTACCGTTGATTCTAATCTGGTTGAGAACAATTACGGAACCTCGAAGACAGGTGTAAAGTAACCGTGGTTGAGGAATGGCAGGCATTCGATCCGACGAACTGTGAGCTTTGAGATATTCATCCTAAAATTATTCTTTCAGGCTCATAGTACCACTAAATACGTGGCACTGTTTGGCTTAAAGTCTTCTTTACAATACGAGGAAAGTCCACCACGGATTGGCATTCGGATAAAAATCCGAGTTTTGATTCTCTATATTAGGTGAAATATTAGTCTCCTTTTACGACACCTACAGGAAAAGAAGATTTAATTGTCCCTTGAAATATTAAAAAAGGTGGGTGTGGTAATCCAATAAGCAAATTTTATGCCAAATTGTGGGGTTTTTCCACAAATGCTTATTCCGAGTTATTTTCATAATGTAGATAACCAACGATGGCTTGTATTTCGTCTCGCGATCTTCCACAAACACTCCTCACCGGATGTAGGAAATTAGGATGCCTACCTCCACTTTTATCTGAAGTATACATCGCAGCTACCGGTCTTTTTACTGGATAGCACACATCACTGCTGGATAGTACGGCCGCTGCGGGTTTCTTCACAGTCAGCGTGGCTCCATATGGATATACAAAATTCGGCGTAGCTGGTTCTTCACTATGGAATCAAGGAAAGAGTCAATGAGACGGTGATAATACGAGATGGTGATGTGATAGCTGCTCATGTAGTTAACTAAAGATCGGATATCGCTTGTGAGATCTGATGCAACCATGTTTTATTATTTTGTACCTACCTATGTCAGATATTTATAAATATATTATAAGACGTAGAAACATTCGAAATCGTTAAGATAACATTGCAAGATTTTTCTTTTTGGAATTTTGATTCGTCATCTTATAGACGACCAGTGTCGTCCGAGCCGACCACGGAGGTCAAGAAATTTGTGGTCAGCCTAATGACGATGGAGAAGACATATGAGGCCGCATGCTGGTCTTTCTTTGCCCCTGACAGACAGATGGAGTATATTCAATGGCCGGACCATTTCACTCATGCTCACAAAAGTCCCACTATTGGGTTCGGGCCTCCTTCATAATGGAAGGGAAACGGACCTACTATTCCACGCTGGTTATGCGAGTTGGAATAGAGTTTTGTATTAAGTTTTCCTTTCTCCAGCATCCTTAGTCGTCTTGTAGATAAAATTATATTAAGGATTTTATCGCGTTTGTATTATATTTTTGATTGCCCGACGTTTCGAACACTTTACAGCGTTCATGGTTATGGACGGATTTGCATAATTATATAGATGTTATAAGCATATTTAATCCCTTAGTCGTCTTTTATGACACGCACGGGTGTGCTTAATTGTATTCTTATGAGCGATGGCTAACGCCAACGTGTGTACACCCAATTTGCCTTAGTTGGCCAACGCTCGCCGTCGCTCGCCTAGTTGGGCGAGTGAATACAAGCGCCAACGTGTGGACAGCTGATTTGTCTTCACACGACGTCACTCGCCATCGCTCGTGATCACTTGCCTCACTTCGCCTCGGTGTCGGTTTTTGTGCACAAATCAAAGGCGCTCGTCTGCGCTCGGTCAATGCCGTCCACACGTTGGCCTGCTCGCCATTACACGGTTGACATCCATCGCTGTTAGACGCGTTTAATGTGATAATATCGCTTAACACAAATAATTATATTTTCAAATTTGCACCACTACTTCTAGATATGCGACGTAAATAATTAGATACAAGTCACCCTATATATTAGCTAGAGTATCAAAAAGTATCTTCATCATCTTTTCATCTCATATACGTCCTACTCTTGGGCTCGAGCCTTCTCCACAATAGGAGGGAAACTGACCTTACTATTCCATGCTAGCCAGACAGGTTGGTATAGGGCTTTATTTCGAGTTATATGCGTATTATGTATTATATTCCTTAGTCGTCTTTTATGACATCCACGAGCAAGATAGGGAGTGGTGAATTGTATTCTTACTCCGTCACCACACGGATATATCTTACATTGTTCTATTTCTGTGAATACTCAGTATCAACCACCTTCTTACTTACCATTTTACTGTAGTATACACTGAGATAATAGTTATATACGCTCATTAAATAAATAGCCAAAGCTGCAGCAACGTCAATATCGACGTCCATAGTGTTTCAGTGCACAATGAACACTGACCGAGGCCAACTTGTGGACAGCTCTACAAATACTCGTCTACGTTGGCCACTCGCGTTGGTGTTCGCCGCACTTGGCCAACGTGTGTTTTTGTTTGTGTACAGCTGTTGGCTGCAGATGGCCTTGACAGCTTGACGCGGACTATGGATGAGCGCTGAGGGCTCTCAACCTGGAGTTAGGCCAAAGTGCGGACGTTAGCACTTGCTTTGTACCTATTTGCCGACGCTCGCGTTGGCCTAGGCTCGGCCAACATGTGGAGGAGGCTTTACTCCATAAACATATAGAAAAGACCGTAGCCTGTGCAAAAGGAACCTTCTCTGACCTCGGACCTCTACTGTTGGATACCTGTGTTTTGGAAAGATAGTTTCGAAATACGATATATAAGATGTATTCAAATATAATAAGCAATTACAAAAAAGAGCGTTTTTGTACTTACATAAAATCATCAGATTCGCTGCTATAATGTGGCAGTTTCATCAAATATTTAGTGATGGCACGGTTTAAGATACCGTTTGATATATGACACTCCTTAGGATGGTAAAATTTGTGATACTTAGCACGAACTACACAATCTGGAAATATAATTAATATTTTGCAAAAATGATACTCATAATATAATATTCTTATAATATCACTACTTTTCTGTGTGGTGACGGAGTAAGAATACAATTTGCCACCCCCTCTCTCACCCGTAGGTGTCGTAAAAGGCGACTAAGGGATGTATTGTGCATATAACAACTACGCAAGAGAAGAAAACTCAAAATAAAATCCTATACTAACCCGCCTCCGCAGAGAGGCTGACCGCGCGATGGCGACCGACGTCCCAGTACGTCGAGAGGTGAGGTTACCCGAAAGGGTATTCCATCGGGCCGACCACTGATGACAAGTCACATCTGCTCCGGTGGTCGGCCCAACAACGAGGTGACGTGGGTATGGGTGGGTTATGGGCCCACACGCCGTCCTTTCATCGCCCCGGATGGACAGGACTACGCGTGCGCTTACCATAGCCCACCCATAAAAAAAAAAATACTAACCCGCCTGATCAACGTGGTATACTGGGTCAGTTTTCCTCCTAATACGGAGGAGGCTCGAACCCAGTAGTGGGACGTATGTGAGCTGTGATGATAATCACTACGGTCATAAATTTGATAACTACTAAACATTGATAACTACGGTCGTAAATTCCAATAAAAAAAAACACCAAAATTGTTTGATTAAAAACGAAAACATATTTTTTTATATGGTATTGTTTTGCGTATGGTGACAGAGTCAGGATTGAGGATACAATTTATCACTTCCTATCACTCGTGGGTGTCGTAAAAGAAGACTGCGGAACACAATATGCATACAACATCTATACAAGAGAAGGCAAACTTGCAATAAAACCATACACCAATCTCTCTAACCGGCGCGATGTAATAGCTAGGCTACTGTTTTTCTAAGTGAAACTTCTTTGGGCGCATGACATGAAAATGTGGGACTTTTTGACCAAGAAGAAGGAGAGAGCGATTGAAATCGATTGAGAGAGAGTGAGAAAGGGTGCACATAGCAAGAAGCACATAGCCATGGAGCGAAAGTAGGGAGCAAGTGAGTGAGAAAGATCGAGAGAGAGTGAGGGAATACATTTTTTTTATTATTATGTATCTCCGTTTCAGGAGATCTTCTTACGGGATCTCTTCTTAGCCTTTGGTCCTTTGAAAGGTTTACATGGGGATGGATCCAACACGCAGAGATATTTGGACAAATTTAATTTAAAAATGTGATGGGACGTCTACCGATGACACTCCACGTCTGCACATAACACTCGTGGTCGTGAACTGCCGACGGTAGGTTTAAAACGATGTGTGTTATATATTATTACTTTACCATTATTGACTACGATGCCGAATTCCTCCAAAAAGAAATTAATGTTAGTATTTGTCCGTTCCTCTCCACCGTCGGACATGGCGACTAGTACTGAGTCACCTCTATCCACCATGCTCTTGAGACAAGACAGTTCTGAGTCAGTGAAAGCGTTCTGAGGACCTGGTATCACTAGGATTCTAACATCATCCAATATATGGGCTGATAGTTCATCGCGATTGCTGTAATTTAAAAGAAATGATCACTTTGTATTCCTTATCTGGAAGAGGGGGAAAATTCGAAATAAAACCCTATACTAAACCGTGTGACCAGCGTGGCATAATAAGCCAGTTTTCCTCCTTCTGTGGAAGATGCTCGAGCCCAGCGGAAGGCCGTATATAAGCTGAGAAGATCTTTTATCTGGTGGACTAATGTCCTTTTAAATAGATAAGTAGACATTTCGTGTGGTGATAGAATAAGAATACAATTCACCACCCCATTTCTTGCCCGTGGATGTCGTAAAAGACGGCTAAGGGATCATAATATAATCATAATATAATCATAATATAATTCATCATCATAATATAATTCTCCTGCTATATATATATATATATATCATAATGTGACCGTATGACCAGCGTGGCATAATAAGCCAGTTTTCCTCCTTCTGTGGAAGATGCTCGAGCCCAGCGGAAGGCCGTATATAAGCTGAGAAGATCTTTTATCTGGTGGACTAATGTCCTTTTAAATAGATAAGTAGACATTTCGTGTGGTGATAGAATAAGAATACAATTCACCACCCCATTTCTTGCCCGTGGATGTCGTAAAAGACGGCTAAGGGATCATAATATAATCATAATATAATTCATCATCATAATATAATTCTCCTGCTATATATATATATATATATCATAATATAATTCATAATATAATTTATCATAATATAATTCTCATAATATAATTCATCATAATATAATTCTCCTGCCGTAGCCGGGACGGTCTCCCGAGTCGGCCTCCGCCTACAGGCCCATCGTGCTGCTCGATGATGCGGGCAAGCTGCTGGAGAGGGTGTTGGCTGCCCGCATCGAGCGGCACCTCGTCGGGGTCGGGCCCGATTTGTCGGATGCCCAGTTTGGTTTTCGGAGAGGGCGTTCGACAATTGCGGCCCTTCTGCGCCTGAAGGCCGTGGTAGCGGAGGCCGTCACCGACGGAGGAGTCCTGTTGGCGGTGTCCCTGGACATCGCCAACGCCTTCAACAGTCTGCCATTCAGCTGCATCAGGGAGGGGCTGAGATATCACGGGGTGCCCGTGTACCTCAGGCGGCTGGTGGCAGACTACTTGGAGGGGCGCAGCGTCCTCTACGTTGACCGAGTAGGGGACGTTGTGCGAACGCCCATGACATGCGGTGTCCCACAGGGGTCGGTTCTGGGTCCGACCCTGTGGAACATCGGCTACGACTGGGCGTTGAGAGGAAGCCTCCCACCCGGGCTGGGCGTAATTTGCTACGCCGACGATACACTCGTCACAGCCCGGGGTGGGACGCTAGAGGCGGCACGCCTGGCAACTCTCGGCACCGAGGAGATTGTCAGGCGGATCGAAGCGCTGGGGTTGAGGGTAGCCCTGGAAAAGACGGAGGCCCTTTTGTTCCATGGCCTCCGTACCGCCGGGCCTCCCACCGGCGTTTCGATCACCGTAAAGTCGGTCACCATCAGCATCCAGGCCCACATGAAGTACTTGGGCCTGGTGCTCGACGGGCATTTTTGGTTCCGGGAGCATCTCCATCGACTTGTTCCCCGGCTTGTCGGCGCGGCGTCCGCCCTTTCGCGGCGATGCCGAATGTGGGCGGACCCAGCGCTACGTGCCGATAGCTGTACGTGGGGGTGATCCGGTCGATGGCCCTGTACGGCGCACCGGTGTGGGCGGGGTCCCTGACCGTCCGTCTTAGGGCCCTCCTGTGGCGACCACAGAGGGTCATAGCGATCAGGGCCATACGGCCATACGTTAGCGCAAGGTGGCAACCGAGGCAGCGTGCCTCCTGGCCGGAACTCCCCCGTGGGACCTGGAAGCGGAAATGCTCGCCGAAATTTATCGGCGGGTGTCGGAGACGCGCGCCCGCGGCGGCATGGTCTCCATCAAAGAGATCACCGCCTGGCGGGTCGACGCCCGCCGTGGAGTCATTGCCCGTTGGGCAGTCCGGCTGGAGAGTCCTCGGTACGGTGTCAGGACCGTCGAGGCCCTCCGGCCGGTGCTGATGGAGTGGTTGGAGCGGACGCACGGGATGCTTTCCTTCCGACTGGTGCAGGTGCTGACGGGGCACGGTTGCTTCGGGAAGTACCTGCACAAGATTGTCAGGAGGGAGAGCACTCCGTCCTGCCACCACTGCAGTTGCGACGAGGACACGGCGCAGCACACGCTCGAGGAGTGTGCTGCATGGGAGGCGGATCGCCGTGAACTCGTCGCAATTATCGGTGCCGACCTGGCGCTGCCGACCATCGCCAGGGAGATGCTCGTCAGCGTCGTCAGGAACTGGGACGCGGTCGCCGCCTTCTGTGAGGCCGTAATCTCACGGAAGGAGGCGGCGGATCGTGTGCGAGTAGAGCTCCTATTCGGCGACACGTTCCGCCGCCGGCGACTCGGGCGGCGCAGGCGCGAGTATCTGCGCCTAATGCCGCCCTAGCTGAGGCCGCGGGTGATCGGACCGGGGAATTGTCCGTCACCCGCAGAGAGGCTGACCGCGCGACGGCGACCGACGTCCCAGGACGTCGAGAGGTGAGGGTACCCGAAAGGGTATTCCGTTGGGCCGACCACTGACGACAAGTCACATCTGCTCCGGTGGTCGGCCCAACTACGAGGTGACGTGGGTATGGGTGGGTTATGGGCCCGCGCGCGGTCTATTCATCGCCCCGGAGGGACTGGACCGCGCGTGCGCTTACCATAGCCCACCAAAAAAAAAAAAAAAAAGGGATCATAATATGTATATAACGTCTATGCAAGAGAAGGAAAACTTTAACAATAACCTTATATGAACACGCGATGGACCAGCGTGGTATAGTAGGTCAATTTTCCTCCCTAATGATTTTTGATGTTTACGCGAGTATTACATATTTTAAATAAAACTACTTTACGGATTTTATCGCGTTTGTATTTGATTTTTGAATACCCGACGTTTCGAACACTTTGCAGCGTTCATGGTCACGGGCAGACTAAGATGTCTCACGTCTAACAAGTCATCGTTACTGCAGAAAATTTATAATTATCTACCCGATACAGAAAGAAGAAGAAAAAAACGTGAGACACCTTAGACCGCCCGTGACCATGAATGCTGCAGTGTTCGAAACGTCGCGCAATCATAAATCAAATACAAACGCGATATAATCCGTAAAAGTAGTTTTATTATCTTTCCATTTCGTTGGAGGCTCGAGCCCAGCAGTGGGACTTATATGAACTGTTATGATGAAATATTTCACATTAAATAAACCGTATCGTCCTTGACTGTGCATTTACTGCATTCATTTCACCCACCCGCGTGCCGGCTCTGGAATGAACTGTCTGCTGCGGTATTCCCCAAGGGCGATGGTGCAACCATCTTTAAAATTCCGGCAGAACAGTATCATTCAGCATTTGCTGTCCACTATTGGAGATAAGCCTCCTTCGTAATGTTCCACTTAATCGCCGTAAGCCGCATTGCCGTAATCGCCATGCTTGGCAGGCGGGCTGACGATCGCAGTGTAATACAGATCTGCAGATCGCAGGTTATACGTTTCCCAGAAAAGACCTGCTGCCTGGTCCTGGTGAACCTTCAGTCGATTTTTTCTACTCCTATGGACAAATAAGGGATGGCGACTTTTTTTGCATTCAACACCTTGCACTAAGGAAATTGTTTGTTGAGGATACAATATAGTTACGACGCACGTCAATCTTGTTGGACGGTGCTCAAAAAATGTCCTGACAAAAAAACCTGCGGTTTTCTGAAAAATTAAATGGTCGTCCCACGGTTAGGCCATGGGATCTAATGTAGCTCCATTATCTTCCTGAATGGTCGAACCATGAGCAGCTAGAGAAACAAGCTAGCAAATAAAAAGCTATGTACTTACATCATAACCTTCCATGTCGTCTTCAACTTCCTGTGCAAGATTTTATAGTTTTCTGTGATTTTGAACAACTCATTTTTAGATACGTCGAATAGTATCGTGTCTACTGATTTCATTACAATATTTATTATATATACGATAATATAATACAGTATAGAATCAGCAATATTGATTAATGTTTACATTGATAGTTGCCTAGCAACCTCAGGGTTGCCAGTTACCTAACCTTATCTATATCTTATAAAATCTACGGTAGCATTTGATTAGATACTATTTTGCGATTGCCAACTTTGAACACTTAGAACGATCTCAAAAAGTTTTGGCGGGAAAAGGTACTCTTAATTTATATTCAATATTTTGACGTTTCACAGTGTTAGGTATATTGAAATTACAAAATTTTGGTGAATATTATATAGCAGTATACACTGATTGAGGAGTTTTGGCGGCAAAGGGAAAGTATAATGTGGGGGTTTTGTATTTTCTTAAATACTAGCGACTAGTAGTGAGTCGTCGAAGATTTTACAGTCGACGCAACGAGACCGTTTATCGTCGATGATAAACTAGTTGAAAAAACAGTCTAATTTTCGACTAGTTTACGTCGTAGACGCTTAGACAAGACGAAACGTTTAATTTATATTATGTATGACGTACGTTGATCGTCCATTGGTAAAGGACAACGAAACTTCAACGAATTTTATTAGACAACAGTTTCATTGTACATTATACATTGACGCTTCAATATGTAATGATAGTCCCATCACATGATAGCAGAGTTCAATGAATTGCAATCAATCTATCTATGCGTTATGATTTCGGCTCGACTCGCGCCTACGGGCGGTGAGGTTTGCGGGGCGGGTAAAGAGCGTGGCGGGCCGTGCGAGCGCGCGCGCATCACGTCGTCAAAGTTCGGGCCGATTCGGGCGCTTTCGATTACTCGCAAGTCGTCGTCGACTCGTCGCGTTCGTGTCAATGGTTGATGCGACGACCGATTTGCGAAGCCGTTCATACATAAACATATCAGTCAACTATAAACTAGTTTATTAGTTCACGGCAAAGAAACAGTCGAAAAAATCTGTTCGTTTATTCAACGACCACCACTACTAGCGACTCGTCCTCGCTCGCTTCAGTTTTAGTCGCCTTACCGCGTAGTGCCTGTTCCCGCGGAAACACCAAAGTACAATATAGCCTAAGTTACTCCTTATATAGACAGCTACCTGGTAGTAAAATATTATCAAAATCTGTCCAGCTGTTTTAAAAATGACCCAAAACAAACAGACAAAGAGAGTCAAAAATTTCAAACTGATTTTTTTTTTATAGCCAACGGTGGCAAACGAGCAAGCAGCACACCTGATGGTAAGTGAAACTGCTGCACATGGACCTTTGCAATACCAGGGGCACAGCCAGGCCGTTGCCTACCGTGAAGGAAGTACTCTTCTTAAACCTCGTTTAAAGAAGGACATGTCATAGCGCTCGGGAAACACAGCAGCAGGTAGTTCATTTCAGAGCCTGCACGTACGTGGGAGAAATGAACGCTGGAAACAGTTGAAGACCATAACGTTTCCAGGTGAAATGGATGAACCCTGCTACGATGTCGAGTGGTACGTTGGTAGAATGGTGACGGTGGTACCAAGTCAAACAGTTCCACGGAGCACTCCCCGTGAAAGAGTCGGTAGAGTACACAGAGTGACCCAAAGTCTCTCCGCTGCTCCAGCGATTCCAATCTGTCCGTAAGATTGGGATCCCCGACGATTCGAACAGCCCATCTTTGCAGGGAGTCAAGTGGGTCTAGCTGATATTTGGGCGCACCTGCCCAAAGATGTGAGCAGTACTCCACATGAGGAATTAACTATTAATAAATAAATAAAGCTTTAGCTTAATAAAGGCCTTAGTAACCGAGGTATAAACTCCAATAAAACAAATTACTCTGAAAATTTATCAAACAAGCAATGAGACACATTGGATTGGTTTTATAAACGAATTTCATAGACTATAAAAAAAACATTATAACTTATGTCTATTGCTTATAATTTTTCCTCGTATTTCAAATTGCCTAAAATCAGTGTTATATAAATATAATGAAATAAAATAAAAACAACAAATAAATTTCCAAATAATATAATTTTATTTACAAATTGAATAACTTTCGAGCTACAATTAATAAGCTATTACTAATCTAAAATTTAGCTCTTTATTTACAATTTTGTCTATTTTTAATTATATTTAAAAGATATTGCTACTTTTCGTTAAATGAAAGTCTTCGAATACAGTCATATAAAAAAAATGTATCTATTAATATTTTTTATTATATTAATTGAAAGAAACGAGTGTTGTAATCTTTTATGATATTTTTATTGAAATATTAATTCACTATTTTTAAATGTAAAAAAAATGATGCGATAATTATATTATATGAAAAATATATTAAATATTGCCATAACGATGCTAAATGTAAAATATGTATACAATTATATATGAAATATCATTCATATATATTAATTATTATACAAGAATATTATGGTTTACATCTTTTAAATTATTGACGAGTGATTTCTGAAGTTCACATTAAATGTAACGTGAAGTTTAAATGAATACAGGCATTTTAATGAACCAATGACTGTTTCTACATATATAATAATTATATAGTAAAAGATATTTATTATTACTATAGTTTACTCATAGTTATCTTAGTAAAATAACAGCTGATATAATGATATTGTAAAAATAGTTGTGCTTTTTATGTTCAAAAATGTAAAAACAATATGGAATATTTGAATATGTTTAATATTATATATTTAATGTTAACGAATTTAATTTATAACGCTGTTTTGGTATATTTTTCAATTTAAATCATTCGGAGTATTGTTGCATTTATTTTCAATAATTTACCAAAATTATTAGGTTTTATTTGTATACAACTGAATTAAACAAATAATAAAACAAGATATCAACTCAAATTAGAACAATTCACACTTTACAAGTGGCCGAACAAATTTGTCATTGACAAATCGTTAAAAAAATAAAAATATAGTTTAATTCACTATACACCATTCTAAATATTATTACTGTACATTGTATATAATATATAAAACTTATGTAATAGGAATGGACTTACAAAAAACAAATCTAATATTTTCAGTAGTAAATATTTACAAAAGAATAATTTTAGTTTAATAGTTTTTTTTTTTTGAGCTAACTTTGAGCTTTTATAAACTAAAATCGTAATAATATTTAACAATAGCCATTTTGCTCCATTTGGCGCTAGAAAAATGTACTTCTCAGGAGCGTGGTTATATAGAAATATGAAAACTACATATTAGTGCGATAAAATAATGTTATTGATAGTCCTAATATGCTTTCTTTCTATAGAATGCTTTATGGACATGTAAGACAAAAGAAGTGAAACTAATGTGGATAATTGCTGTTCAAAAAAAGGGAAAATAAAACATTTGTCATCCTACGCAATGTAGGACGACCCCCTACTGGGTGGACTGACGACATTTTCAAAGTCGCAGGGAACCGTTGGATGCAAGTGGCACAGGACCATTTCGAGTGGCATTCTCGTGGGGAGGCCTATGTCCAGCAGTGGACTTTGTAGGCTGATGGGTCGATGGATGTTGACCAATTTAGCTATACTCGTACAATTTCAGTGTAACTAAACATCATTATTATAACGTAATGGACAATGTAACTATTTAAAAGAATTTCGTTACAAAAATCATAACTCCAATCATTTTTCCCTTTTATGGTAGAAAGAAATTTCACTTCAATAAGAATTTGTAGTTTCTTGCCTATCAGCCATCATTTATTTTTATTAATATGAATAAAAAAATGTTATCATTCCAGCAATATGAGAGTGACATTTTTAAACGGTCCACAAATATGACATCATAAATTTGTACATCAGTAACAAAATTATTTCTTCACTAAGATCATCATCGTAGTCATCATCACCATGATGATGATCTTATTTACTTAAGATATGGTATATTAATATTTTGCTGCAAATAATTACTAGGGTAGCAGCAGATCATAAGAAGCCCATTTTTAATGAATTGTATGAATCATTTATTTTAATAGCTTGATATAACCCTTAAAGGAGACTAGGGTTAGAGGTTCTGGGAAATTTTGTAATATTCAACAAACCTTTGCTTTTTTTATTTCTCTCCCAAAATATTTTGTTACATAGCAACAAAAGTACTAGGGTAGCAGCAATTCATAAGAAGCCCATCTCTAATGAGTTGTATGACGCATCTATCCCAATAACTGGATAATAATCCTTAAGGGCTACCCCTTAAGGGTTCTTGGTTAAATCTAGTAACTTTCAACAAAATTCTCCATTGTCGTTTTTCCTAAGGTATTTTGTCTCTTCTTACCCAGAATATCTTCTTAGATAGCAACAAAAGTACTAGGGTAGCAGCAGATCATAAGAAGCCCATGTCCAACGCGTTATATAACGCGGCTATATCTGAATGGCTCGATATCCTCCAGAATGGGTAATTCTTGGCCTTGGCAGCAGCCTCCTCATCTTGACCATCTCCTATTACGACGTAAGTGCACCGTTCACCGAAACGTTGTTTTATTTTTTCGAAACATGTTTCTTTACCTAGAAATAAGAAATATTTGAATTACAATCAAAGCTAGTACATAGCTAGAGTATATTCATAATAATCTTTATAAATACATTTTTTGTGCATATGCGACAGCTTTTAAATGGTTGGACTGATTTTGAAAACTTTTGTGTGCGTTCAGATAGCTTCAAAATAGTTTAAATTAATGATTAGATCTAGTAGGTGGAACTACAATAAATTTAAAAGAATTTCTTTTTTTTATATGAACAGAACAGTCTATTAGGTTTTCAGCGCCCAATTAATAATAATGATTTACTGACAGACATTGACTATTAACAAGCTACTCAAAATAAACATCATCTCAGTCTATATAAGTCCCACCGTTAGACTTAGACCTACTCCACAATGGGAGGGAAATTTACCTATTATTCCATGCTGGTCAGAGGGACTAAAATAGGGCTTTATATCAAGTTTTCTATTTCTTGCATAGGTGTTATTTAATATTATAATCCTTTACGATACCCACGGGTAAGAGAGGGGGGTGATTAATTGTATTCTTACTACGGCAAGCTATCTGTGTGGTTACAGAACCACACGGATAACTTTCCATAGTAAGAATAACTCAAAATAATATGGAAAGAAAATTGTATAAGACTGTATGGGTTTTGTATCCTTTGCCTATTCGAACGGACGAATTGAAACAAAAAAGTCTCTGCATATTACTCATATTACTCGTAAGTAGGGACACGGTATCGAATAGAAAGAATCAATACTCATGAGTAGTATCGTACTCACTAAAGTATCGAAACTACAACGTATCAAGTACTTTTCCTAGAATCTATATTGTGATGAGCTTTTTTTTTTAGAATTTTTGACAGCCTGTTAACGGATTAAAATATTTCGAGCCACGTTTTAGAAAGTTCATTACGTTTGAACTAGATGCCGTCGCCGTAAACATGAGTCGTAAGATCAAGTTTAAAATGGAAAATTTCTAAAATTTATTTGATACGATACCTGCCACAAGGTACTCATTGAGTAAAAGTATCGAGTACAAAAGGATAGTTATCGAAAGAAAAGTACTCGATACCTAAAAGTATCGATACTTTTTTCGTGTCCCTAACTCGGAGAACAGATGCGTAAATATACTTACCAGTTTTAGTGGCAGAATATATATTCTCTATAGGAAAAACACCGCCGAGGCCGAATAGCAAAACTTTGGCGAGCGCGGGAACCAATTGCGTCGTCGTTACTAGTACATTCACGCAGTTTTCCCTGTCAAAAAAATACATACATATTTTGAAGTGAATTTTCTTAATAAGGGTTTGAAATTCTAATTAGCAATCTGGTTGTATGACGAAATAAATGTGAGAAAAGGAGCTTAATACTACATCGAGTACTTAAGCATCGTCAAACAGTCGGTATTTTTTTTTTCATGCGGGATGGTGGTCCTTCTTTAGCATAGCTGATATATATCCAAGATATCCCTTAGTCGCCTTTTACGACACCCACCAGGAAAGGAGTTTGTGAATTGTATTTTTTTGTATGAAAGGAGTTTGTGAATTGTATTTTTACTCCGATACCACACGGAAAAATCAAATTCTCCCTTGCCTTCATGTATCGGAGGAGAATAAAACATAAGCTTTTCTTATTATCATATATGAATGAATAATTTTCCATGTGGTGACAGAGTAAGAATACAATTCAACAACCCCTCTCTTACCCGTGGGTGTTATAAAAGGCACCTAAGGGATATATGTGGGTACCATGGATGTAACTATCTTGCCTGTGGGTATCTTAAAAGACTACTAAGGCATATAATATGCATACGATATCTATGCAAGAGAAGGATAACTCGAAACAAAACCCTATACCAACACATCTGACCAGCGTGTTGTAAGTAGATTAATTTCCCTCCCATAGTGAATAAGGCCCGAATCCAACATTGGGACATGTATGGGCTGAGATAATGATGATAGGTATATTTTTAACCCATTGGATAAAAATTTAAGGGATCATCACTACATACTCCTCCAAAGTGTAGAAAACCCATTAAGCCCAATTTTGTAAAAGTGTTTCCGTGTGGTGGATTTTGGTGATACCTTTAGTATCACCGAACCTCATTCTCCACATTTACACCCTTCACTTTCTTCTCGGTAGGCAGTGGTCTAGCAACGGTCTATATTTTTTTTTTTATTGCCGATGGTGACAAACGAGCAGGCAGCACACCTGATGGTAAGTGATACTGCCGCACATGGACCTTTGTAATACCAGGGGCACAGCCAGGCCGTTGCCTACCGTGAAGTAAATGCTCTTCTTAAACCTCGTTTATGTGGGGTAGTATCACTAACCATCAGGTGTGCTGTTTGCTTGTTTGCCATCAATGGCAATAAAAAAGGCAGTAAGCTGGGCAACCTACAATACCAACACCATTTTAACTCATACAAGTCCCACTGCTGTGATTGGTCAACATACCTCCATAAGGAGTAATTGACCAACTATACTATGATGGTTAAACGGGTTGTATAGGGTTCCATTTTGAGCTTAGTTTGTCTGGCAATGATATTAAATTATATTCTTAAGTCGTCCTTTACGACACCCACGGGTAACAAAGACTGTATCATACTTTTTAAAAAAAAGGTCATAACAATTTTAAGATTTGCCTAAAATAAACACATATTTTAGTATTTGTCAATTTTCATCCAGTAAGGATGATAAATAGGAGATTGCTTGCGATTGGGATTTGCTTCTGAAATTAATAAACATGGTTGTCTGTAAGTCGGTTTACGGACGATAGTTTAACGTGACAACGTCATAACAAAACATTGATGAAATGACTGCATACTATAATGAATAAAATTGAATCAGCGTAACGGGACAAGGAACGTAACGGGACAAGGAACGTAACGGGACAATGAGCTCAACGGGACACTTTTTCGTGCATGCAGCCAGCGTTCATCGATTTATTAGACGTTGTCACGTCAAAAAACACGCTTGTCAGATATCTTGGTATAGGGTTTACGAGTTTTACTTCTTTAGCATTGATGTTATTTTCACATCATATCCCTTAGTCTTCGTCTTCTACGACACACAGGCAAGAGAGGGGGCTGGTGTATTGTATTCCTCCTCCGTCAATACAGAAATATTTACTAATAATGACAAGTATTTACCTGGAATTAATCATGTTAAGACATTTGCATGCCAATGTGAGCCAGTTGTCTGTTGCTTGTTCCAGCTCCGCTCTTAGCTGTAGCCACTGTTCTCTCTTTGCTGGACCCAGCAATCCACCCACACTGTAATAATAACAATATTATTCGTTTAATAATGTTGAATATTATTCATTCAATATGATAAATGAATTTTTTTTTATTGCAAGTAGTGGCAAACGAGCAAACAGTACACCTGATGGTAAGTGTTGCTGCCGCTCATGGACCTTTACAAGGCCGCTGCCAACCGTGAAGAAAGTGAAGGGAGTGTGAATGCGTGCATTTAGGCTCGGTGATACTAAAGGCACCACCAAAACCCTCCACAGGCAAACAACTTCAGAAAGTTGGGCTTCCGGCTCTCTCGCTCACCGAACGAAGCGCAATAACAGATTGCTACTACTCAGACGTGGTACCACCCCGGACGGACCGGCCCGCGGCTGTAGACAGATAACTGTCGACAGTGTGGTCCTACCACTATTATGAATAATATCAAAACATGATATTGAATAATATTCAACATGATCAAATTAATTAATTATGCATATCGTCATCATTATCATCACAGCTTATATATGTTTACACTGTGCTTAAGCCTCCTCCATAATAGAATAAAAACTTGATCTACTACATCATGTTGGTCAAATAGGTTGGTATAGGGTTTTATTTCAAGTTTTCCTTCTCTTGCACCGTTCTTATATGTATTCCCTTGGTCGTTTTAGGATACCCACGATCAAGATAGTGGATGGTGAGTCGTATTCTTGCTTCGTCACCACACAGAAAATTATGCATAATTTTAATTATTGCGCTGTATCGAACTGTAAAAATCGGTTAAGGTATGTACCCATTTTACAAAACCTATTGTTTTACATTATTTTAACTGACGAACATACATACATACATAGATTCACGCCTCTTTCCCATAGGGGTAGGCAGAGACCACTGCCCTCCACTTGGTACGATCTTGACATACCACTTTCGCCTGCTCCACATTCATTAATCTCCTCATGCATGTTCTTCGGTTTAGGTTACTTTTCACCTGAACTTTCTTAAGAACATCGTCGATTTTTGATCGTAGAACGTCCGCCTTGATCTTCCCCTTCCAACACTCCCGTTTCTCTTTCTTAGTCTCCTTTCATTCATTCTCTCTAGATGACCAAACTAACTTAACAAACCTCTCTCAATACAAGTAGTGACAAGTCACTACATCTACTTTCATACCATAACATTCCCTAATCACTGTGTTCTTAATTCTATCACTCAATTTCACATCAAACATGGTTCTCAGCACTCTCATTTCCACAACATTTATTCTACTTTTGTGCTTCTTCTGCTCAGCTCTCACTTCTATACAAGGGTTGGTACAAGCACGCCCCATGCATAGCCAGGCGAGCCTTCCTAGATAGACTGCGGCTGTCCATAAAGGTGCGTAAAGCACCATTTACCATATTTCCCTTACACACTCTACTTTCAATAACTGACTGATGAAATTATTTTTAAACGATTTTTTTATATAAATATATTGATCTTTATTAATGTACATAAATATCAATTCTTACCTATTCCTATAGTTATTATACGTGTCCTTAATCTTCCTGTATCGAAATGCGAGCTTCCTCATCCAATCAACACCACCACGGACACCAGGAGCGCATAAACCCGCACTAGGTGCCGCACCCGCTTGAAAACCATCCGCCGAAAAATTGTACGCCGACAGATCCTGTCCGTTATCATCAGCCGCCACAGCGTCTATGTGCTCCTGGTCACAATCCTTATGAAACAGATAATTAGTTTTAGAAGTCTGGTATTATTTAAGTACTTGCTATCTTATTGATATACCCAAAAGGTAATTCATGGCATTTCATAATAGAAATAATACTCTTGTAAATAAAATTATTTTTACGGATTTTATCACGTTTATATTTGACTTTACAGCATTCATGGTCACGGGCTGACCATGTCCAAAAACACTGTAGTGTTCAAAGCATCGAGCATTAAAAAACCAAAAACAGCCGGTAAAATCCGTAAAAATAGTTTTATTTACAATGTAATACTCGCGTTAACATTAGAAATAATACTACTGTGAGTTTTTATTATAGTCCATTCGTGTTAAGGAAATAATTAGTTATAGTTGCCTAGGCCTAGTCACGCCCTTCGACCAATGACGTCGCTTAAAATTGTAAAATCAGGTTTACAATGACCAGTTGAAGTCAAACTCTCATATGAAGCAGTTGCGTGTTTTGTGCTGAAATACTTAAACGACTTACAGCAGTCTTTGCAGCACAGAACAAAAGCCAAGTATACAATAAGGAGTAAAATCCAGTATATTTAAATAATGACTTATTTTTTTTTTAATATATTTAAATTGTTTGAGTTTTTACTCCACTGTGAATACACCTTTACCTTCAGTTGCATTGATTACTTACTATTTTCTTAACGTGAACAGACTATAAGTAGTGTTTCGAGACTAATCTATACAAATGAATTCCATGCGATAATGCAAGGCTATGCATAAATCCAATAGCATGGAAAGAATCTAGCAACAAGTGTTATCAAAGATATTTTTCAAAGGTAATAAGATAACTATAAGTAACCTCCTTAAAAGTACTCTAAATATCTTTTCAGTTACTATGTTAAAAACCTTGGATAATAGTGTAGTAATCATTTGAAAAAAAAAACCAACAACTCACTTCGACATCATTGAAGAAAAAATGTGTATCTGCTAAACTAAATATCATTTCTTCCATTCTAAAACCCAATTGCACAATTTGCTGCGTATCCTGTGAAAGAATATTAGAATTGTCTGTTAATTCTCTATCTATCCATATTAATCATATGTATAACACAAAGAACGCTATGGGGGGTCACCATCAGTGGCGGCTGTACCTTAAGTGCGTTCGTGCGCTGAACCACCAAATCAAAATATTTAAAAACTACAAAACTTAACTTCATCTTAATTTTTAAATTACCATTAATATTTATTCTTTGAACATAAAAAATATATAACAAATAAAATTTCAAATTATGACGAAACAATATAAGCGCATTACTAAACTATTAAAACTTATATTCCTTGTAAACAAAATCTCGTGCGCTGAGGCGAGCGCACGGGGACTGCCCATACAACTTGTATTAGATATGAGTTAAAACGCCTGGCGCGTGACACAGAAGATAGTTCATAGAAATATACTGAAAAATGAGTCTGTTCCCGTCAGCGCTGTCAGATGTACTATTTAAATAGTATTTGTACGACTTTTTTTAAATTTCTTCCTCGTACTATCGCAATACGAAAGTAGTACGGCTAATGTACCTACTACTTTTTGAAACCTAGCTGTCTTTTATTCAAAAGTATGAAAATTCTAGTTTGTACTATATTCGGAAACATCAATATACACTGAAACAATATTTTAGAGAACGAACCGTCTCGCTTCGTCGACTTAGTGGATGGTATTTGATTTTATTAGATCTCTGGATTATGAATCCATAGACCAACTCCGTATATTATGTATGAAAGAACGGATTACTGGACTTCCCCGATTCCTAAGCTTTAATAAATCATTGTTATGTAGTAGTGCTAACTGGGCTGTGATCGTTGGTTAAACGGCATAATTTGAAAAGCCAACATTAAATAAAACTTACTTGTTATCAAGCATAGGGTATCACGGGTACAACACTTACACACAAGCAACACTTTAAGTTATCAAGGAAACAAAAGCAACAGCAGTCGTAACTGAAGTGATTCAAGTGAGTGAAAAATTGAGACTTATTGAATTGTTGAAGAGCCACAAGATCAGTGTCCCCTATAGATGAGCCAACTGACATCAGTACCAATAAATTATCATGCGTAATAGTCAGATACTTCGATATAGAAAAAAAAAATAAAGTGGTTAGCCAATTCTGGGAGCCGTGTAAAATTTTGCATTTTTATGCATTTTGAAGAGTCTATGTCAGTATCCCAATTTTCATTAAATTTATGAATTTTACCACATTCAAGTGTAGATTCTGAAAAAATATTTAGCCAAGTAAACTTGATTAAGACCAAAATTAGAAATAGTTTATCCAATGAAAGTATCAATGGTACCTTACTCGCCAAACAACATATTGTAAATGAAGCAGGTAGTTGTGCTAATTTTAAACTAAATAACGAAATAATGGCTAAAAGGACAAGCAAAGTATTGTATAAAAAGCATACATAATTGTAATAAATCCATATTTTTAATGTGTACTACTGTTTTTATTCAAAACTCCCAAATGTACTACTTTTTTACAGATGGTATACTATTATCTGATTTTTTCATCTGACAGCCCTGGTTCCCGTACAGCGTACGGGCGATTCGAACGTTGCCGAGAGAACTCGACTTACGACGAAATTCGCCGATAATGTCTCGTTAAGTACAGTAAATAGATATAGTTTCGATGTATCTGTGACGAATTAAATATGGTTTGTTTACATTGTTTTTTTTTTTAATTTGGTCTTAGTTCAATTTACACTGCGTATACAGTGGGTGAAAATGAGCATAAATATAGACTATATTAAAGACAATAACAAAACTTTTTAAAATAAAGTTGATATAAATTGGCGGGACCGCCAAGGCCCTCTTTTATAAATATTTTTTGAGGTGTGAAATACAAACAAAATACCTATTTTTCTTCGCAAGTACATCTACAAAATGTAATACCTACCTTCAAAAATAATTAATAAAAAAAATTTTTAGGTAAATTGTTGTTCCATTGCAATTTCTGATCTTAATACTTAGTGAGGAAATAAAGTGCACCACCACTTTGATGACCCACCAGCCGCCACTGGTCACCATGTGCGTCTCACTTATATAGTTTATGGAGCCAGCATAAAATCGCTTGTTTCTAAAATTTTAATAACAATTTTTTATTGCTGTAAAATGTGGTGAATCACATAGTAAACACCGAAGAAAAGTGTGACCCTAATTTTGCTTAGGGCGCCCCTGGTGCGCGGTCATATGGTGTTGCCCACGGCTTTAATGGAACAAATGTATGTCGGCCACTTAGGTGACCCCATGGCCCAAATGGAAATACTGAAAAATCAGGTCGGTGTTTAACGTGTTTGTTTTTAATTAGTTTATGTATATAAACTAATTTACAAAATTGTTAGAAAGTCCTTTATGTCAAGTTTATATTTATTTTAACATCACTTCATTTAAAGTCTTTATCTGTTAGTAAGACAAATTATCACTTTTGATAATATGACCAAATCATTAATTTTTTCCTGTAAAATATGGTAGATTGCAGAAACTCCGCACTGTTACTTGATATCACATTCTACATTAGACTTTCTCTACATTAGATCACATACCATCAAAATTATCAAATATCTATCAATGCTATTACATTATTGAAAATTTAGTAAATTTACTTAAAGTTATAGACATAGAAGTATTTAATAAATTCATATAGTAACTCATTAGACCATATTTAATTCTACTAATATTATAAACGCGAAAGTTTGTGAGGATGTGAAGATGTTTGTTGCTCTTTCACGCAAAAACTACTAAATGGATTTCGATGAAACTTCAAAATAATATAGCTTACAAATCAGAATAACACATAGGCTATCATTTATCTCGATATTCCCATGGGAAGGGGAACTATGCGGGTAAAACCGCAGGGCACTGCTAGCGATCTCTTATAATAATTGAGTGGGCAGATTTCATCTAATAAGTGATTGGACCATACTTAACAATTACATATAATAACTGATTGGGTCCTATTTAACAATTTTATATAGTAACTAATTGGGTAGTAGGTACTTAACAATTTCATATGAGCAATATTTCATCATAACCACAGCTCATATACATCCCACTACAGTGGACCCGCGGTAATCCGACCCCTGTCTAATCCGTCTTACTCCATCACCATACGGACCATAATGGGTACTCTATAATCTGACAAATTCGATAGTCCGACACTGTCGTGCAAAACGTTTGTTGGATTACCGGGGGTCCACTGTACTATGCTCGAGCTTCCTCCACAATTGGAGGGAAATTGAGCTACTATGCCATGCTCGTCAAATGGGTAGGTATAGGGTTTTATTTCGAGTTTTCTTTCTCTTGCATATATTTTATGTGTATATTACAATCCCTTAGTCGCTTTTGCACTTCAATTTTATTTATTAGTATAGATAAAACCCTTGTTTGACAAAAAAAAATGTAATTACCTTACTGTACTTTGTAGCATATGTTCCGGTAAGCAATGAGTGAAATATAATAATGGTTTCATCCAAGTCCCATATGAACACACGGTCTGTCGCCGGTTCAGGTACATGTTGTGCAGGTGACGATGAAGTGTTTCGTCTGCCACGGCCACGAGAACGAGATGCTGTGCTTTCACTGAAAATAATAGTGTAATCTTACTTTATTATTAATTAAAATTTCTGTATCATGATGGTGCTGTAATTATATTTTTATTCATCATAATCACTGCAGATATGTCCCACCATTGGGCTCGAGCCTCCTCCACAATAGGAGGGATATTGATCTTATTATACCATACTGGTCAGACAGGCTGGAATAGGGTTTTGTTTCGAGTTTTTCTTCTCCAGCATGGAGGTTATATGCCAATTATATCCCTTAGTATTTTACAACATCCACAAGCAAGATAGAGAGTGGTGAATTGTATTCCTACTCTGTCACCACACAGGCATTTTTTTATTACCCGAGTCAAAATTATGCAACACAATATTTTTCATAAAAAATTCTGTTCACCACCCCCGCTCTTACCTGTGGATGTCGTAAAAGACAATTAAAAGATACAATATGCAGAAAATATTTATGTGCAGAAAATATATATATGGGAACTAGGTAACAGCCTGGGAGCCCAAGGGCCCCGAGCATGCGCTAAGTAAAACAAATATTAAAATTTTTTGAAAATTTGTAAACTGCCTCAATATTATTTCTTTTTTTATTGCTGTTGGTGGCAAAAGAGAAAACAGCACCCCGATGGTAAATGATACTACTGCTCATGTAGTTTGGACCATGGACTTGAGACTTGCATTGCCTAGGGGCCCTGATAGGGTTAATCCGGTCCTGGTTAAAGAAGTCAAACTCCAAATATAACTATACTAACTTGTTTATAGCAGGACAATATCCATTCTAATATGGAGGAGGCTCGAACCCAGCAGTGGAACATTTAAGAGTTGAGTTTGAGAGTGAGTTTCAGTTTTTAAAACATGATAATATATAGACCAAAATTCTTATTTGAATCATAGATTAGATAGATTTATTAACATTTACATTAATTTAAAAAAGTGGTGCGGTGATTTTTCTAAAGAATATTGATTTTTATAAAAAATATCACAGTAATTAATAAAATGTCTGTGTGGTGATGAAATAAGAATAAAACCCCCTATCTTGCCCTTGGATGTCAAAAAAGACAACCAAGGGATATTAACAAGTAACACCTATGCAAGAGAAGGAAAACTTGAAACAAAACCCTAGACCAACCTGTCTGACCAGGATAGTATAGTAGGTCATTTTCCCTCCCATTGTGGAGGAAGCTTGAGCCCCGTAGTGGGACTGGGACCACATATGAGCCGAGATGATGATGAAATAAAATACTCTCTTAATAATTAAAATGATCACTTAATAGAAAAAAATATAGCATAAGAAACAATATGATTTTTGCAGGTCATTGGAGTCTTTCAAGGTCATTGAATTCTTTCAAGGTTGTTGAATTCTCATCCCACAATTTATGTTTATCAAAGATTGTCTACACACCCTGAATTTTCTCGACATCTCCTACTGGCTGCATGTACTTCAGCTTTGATTGGAGACAGTGGACTGGTATCATTTATTGAAGGTAGCATGGATGACGGAGAATCTAAAAATAAATTACACTCATATAATTGTATACATAATTTTTAATGCACAGAGTACCTACTCAAAGAAATGATATGAAAACCTCGTCTAGACTTTTTAAACATTATCTTTTTTCATAAATAAAAACACCCTGCACTAATTACACACAAATTACATCCAGAGTTAGAACAACAATTTGTGGATCGCACAAAGTCCTGCGTGGGATTCAAACCTATGACACTGGTGTGGTAGGTCGGCATCTTAACCACTACGCCATCTGTGCAATATATTTAAAAAGTCTAGAGTACTTTCAAATCATTTGTTTTATCAACCCTATATGTATAACTATATATAGCTTATTTCATATATTTGTTTGGGACTGCTAAATGGTTAGGTAAATTTTGGTGCAAAATTACTGTGTGTATTTAAGTGGATATCTGAATAGTATAGATTGGCAATTGAGCTGGGTTGATAGCACTGTGATTATTTTTTTGTATATTTTAGTTTCATCATCATCATCATCTCAGCCCATATACGTCCCACTGTTGGGCTCGGGCCTCCTCCATAATGGAAGGGTAATTGACCTACTATACCGCGCGTGTTGGTATAGGGTTTTATTTCGAGTTTTCCTTCTCTCGCATAGATGTTATATGCGTTTTATATCCCTTAGTCGTCTCGTACGATCACCCACGGGTAAGATAGGGGGTGGTGAATTGTATTCTTACTCCGTCACCACACGGAATATTTTAGTTTAGATCAGTTTAATAGAAAATTATTAATGAAACAATAGCTATTATGAATAAAACTATTTTTATGTATTTTATAGTGTTTGTATTTGATTTTTGTCATGTCATGTCTGCCCATGACCATGAATATTATAAAGCATAAATATCAGAAAAAGTTCGAAGCATATTATCTATAACATGTATTACATATTTTTATAGTACCTCAATTCATAATCACAATATTAAAACATTTAAAACATTCATATACTATTGAAAATATAGATTTCAATGGTATTTTGTATCTGAAATACACATAAATGTTTCAGAACATTTAAACAGAATTATAGGATTGCGATGAAAAAAAAAATTAATCGGAAATAATCATTGATAGATTGAAAAGTTCATATATACTTTAAATCATGGTGATTCAATGTTAATACAATTGCACAAATAACTAAAGGTAATATTGAGCAATAGTTTATCCTACCATCATCGCTGTCAGTATCTGGCCAGTAATCAGAATCATCATAATGATTCTCAGATACATTTTCTTCAATTTTTCTCTTCTTGTTATTATGAAAACTTTCATTTTCCTTATTCATTTTTATAACACTCAATAATTAAATCTAAGAGTATAACAAATAAAAATCAGTCTTTCGCGATTAATTATAATGAACACATGTAATTGTACTCTTATATTTTAAAGTATTCGTTGTTAAAAACATAACTTTTTAAACATTTATTATCAACTTAAACAAGTTTTCTATTACCTACTTTACTAATTGGCTTGACGTTTTACAACGTCGACTTGACATTGGTTTTTTTTTTTTTTTTTTTTGTTTGGATCGCCCTTACGGGCAGGCTAAAGTCTTTTCGACCATACTGCCTGGTCTTACGTAGCTTATTTCTTTACATATTATATTACATAAAACATCAGCAAAATTATACAATATAACACTATAAAACACTAAAAAAATGAATATAATACAAGAGCTTAACATGACATTTCCATATTCGCGCCGAAACTCCTTGACATTGGTATATTTGACAAAATGACAACTATAATAGCAGTGTTGCCAACGACTCGGTACCTAATATCACTATTTTCTCACCGAATGTAGCTGAATTTCGGACAAGATAGCCAAAACTTCTCAAGATAATACTCTAATTCAGTGCATACTTTGAATGCATATACTCTAATGGACTGGTATACACACAAACTGATAATTACAATATTGATGCATGCAAATTAGATATATCTGCTTGTAAATGAGTGAAAAGAGGGTTATGTTTGCCATAAAGGTTAATATGCACATAGTTCCATCATTTCCTATTGCGAAAAGATTTTTAACGTTCAAAACCTATATCCTGCGAAAATCTTCTAAGTTATGTATACAAGGCGTGTGTTGTTGCTTCGAATACTGCTTGAAATCCTAAAAAGTCAACAACTATTTTTCCAATTTTGAATTTAAGTATCAAATAGAATCCATATATCTTTCTGTTGTCATATCGGTGAATTCATCTAATATTATAGAATAACTGATAATCAACTTCTTCTAAGAATTCTTTAAGCATAGCTAGTTCTAGAATATTCTTTATAATTACAGGAACATATTGATCTATGTTATTGAATGCTTTCAAGAGGACATCCTACACCACAAAACTTCTGACAGATGATAGCAGCAATATAAGGAGTAATTTTTATGTCTATTATTTTTCTTTTCATGAATCTTTAACTGAGGAGTTATCAAATGATTTAAACTTCAGGCTATTCCCCCTAACTAACAAAATGTGACCAATTTTTTCATTTTAATTATTGATCCCAGACTTTATATTTTACGTGAGCGTTACTTTTTATCTGTTTATGTTTATTTGTATTGAGATTTATTCATTCACTTTATTCAAAGACTGTCGAGTAAGTAGCCTAAAAGACGATCAGACAGACGTCTTTCATAATTTTTCGTCGCTAATTTTATGCCCGAGTAGCCTAAATGGCGACAAATAGCCTACAATGGCAACTCTGTGTAATAGTTTTCAATGTCACCCTTGCCGATTTATGTTTATTATTTTAATTGAAATTTATTCTTGACCATGGATACAAAATCTTCGATTGAATACATCGTTATAGATAATTTTTGAAATAAAAAAAAATAACAGTAGGATGAAACCCATTAGAAAAGGAGGGGAATATGATAAAAATGAAAGGAAAATTAAATTACGGGCGATCCGAGTTCGGGAAGTGGGAGGGGGTGAGTTTTTAAGGGTAAAAAATGGTTAATCTCGATTGCCGGCAAAACTACAAGTCCTATGGAAGAAAGTTAAATGGCAAAGTTGTAGGTAATAAAAAGATCTACAACTTTTATATTTACAATTTTTTCACATAACCTCAAAATGTAGGTGAAAAATTCAAATAACCAAGATTTTGGTTTTTTATTTTTATCTTTTTTAAATATTTTTTTTTGTCCACGAAATTTGGTGAAAGCTTACCTTATTATGTCCCAAATACACTGTAATTTATTTGATGTAGTATGTGTGTGCAAGTATTCGTATCGTTCGGGATGAGAATCGGAGCAATCCCTTTATTGGACGTTAAAAAAGTTGATAAGCATGTTTTGCCTCAGGATTATAAATGATCCCTTTCCAATCTATACCAATAAATAAAATTGGAGTGTCTGTTTGTAATGTCACAATAATAGGCTTTTTTCATGTTCACACGGTTATTACGGACACGGACACCTATGCCTAAAATAGCTATTTAAAATTTTTTGTCTGTCTGTCTGTTTGTTCCGGGTAATCTTCAAAACGGCTGGACTGATTTCAAAAATTCTTTCACCAATGGAAAGCTATATCAGGGCGTAAACTAGGCTATATTTTATCCCGATATTCCCAATGGAACGGGAACTACGCGGGTAAAACGACTAAAATCGAAGCGAAGCCAGAGCAGGTTGCTAGTATTTTATATAATTATATACTTATGCTTTTTTTTCTACGGGGATTGACAGACACAGACATTAAAATATTTCTCGCATTTCATTCGCAGAGGGTAAACTCGCAGCAAAATCTTTACATTCACCTGTTTGGTTTGTAATAAAATAAGAAAATAACTTTTTCAGTTCGAGAAGGGATATCTTAGTGGGAACTCGTAGGTTACAAAACATAAAGGGATTTTTAGTAACTCATTTATATTTTTTATATTATACCTGATAGAGTCCCCCCTAAGTGATATGACGTATGGCCGGCGCTACCGCTGCTACTCGGCGAGCTGACATACGGGGAATAACTAGGTGTAGCGTAGTAACCGCTATATTGAGCCACGTTATGATCCGCATAGCTTGCTGCGTAACTACTGTAGTCCTTAAACATAAAAGTATCTGTTATAATTGTATCTTAAAACTCATAATTGATTAATTAAATAACAGAAATTTTCTAAAGAACACATACTTAATCCTAATTCATTAGCTCTTTGAGGTATATTGTTAAATAAAAGTATAACCACGGCAGGCATAATACTGCAATAATCACGCTAGTCAGACGGGTTTGCGTTCAAAATTGGTATAAAGTTTCCCAGGGCAGTGCTATCGGCGATTCTGTTGGCACTTCCTTAGCTGTTTTTTCTATTCCTCCAGGAACATATTTAAGTTATTACCGAAAACAGAGTGGAATTTAAATACCTATCTAATTTTTGCTCAAAAAAAAATTTATACCTACAAAAATTATTATGACTCACTTGTTGTGCTGTAGGAAAAGACTGAGCAAGGCCTCCATTGTACGAGGAATATGCATATGGAGAAGGCTGGGCTCCAAAGCCTGTGCTAGGTACACCACTGACGCCGCTCACTCCGTATGCACTCAGATATGTTGGCGTCGCTTTACAAGACGATCTGGTGCAGAAGTACACTTTTGTTAGTTTTTATGTATTTTAGATAAGAATCCCCTGATGTAGGTTGTATTTTCGGAGGGGGTTCAATATATTAAACAAACAAAAATATGCTTAAAAGAATATTAATTGTACCTATTCTTATACATATATATAAGTATTTTTTTTTATTGCCAACGGTGGCAAACGAGCAAACAGTACACCTGATGGTAAGTGTTGTTGCCGCTAATGGACCCTTACACGGCCGCTGCCCACCGCGAAGAAAGTGAAAGGAGTGCGAATGCGTGCATCGAGGCTCGATGACACCAAGGGCACCACCAAAGCCCTCCACACGCAAACACCCTCAGAAAGTTGGGCTTCCGGCTCTCTCGCTCACCGAACGAAGCGCAGTAACTAATTGCTACTACTCAGACGTCGATTTTCTGCGAGAGTGTGGTACTACCCCGGACGGACCGGCCCGCGGCTGTAGACAGATAACTGTCGACAGTGTGGTCCTACCACTCTTAATATATATATTTTTTTGTAATTAACTATTCTTTTATCAAAATAAATTCACCTAGAAAATAGTAGTCTGTTGTTGTTGGCCAGCTCGTTGTCCTTACACATCCTAACGAGGTGACGGTAGGGATGCCGCCAATGTATAAAAGTATTTATTTTGTAAGCTCACTGTAAGTGTCTTTGGATAGAGGGTCTAATTTTCTCTGCAACAGAGCCCTTCTGCGGCGACCGCAGAGGTTCATGTCAGTAAGGGCTATTAGGGGCTACCGTAGGTACTGTGTCCTGGACTGCGGCGACACTGCTGGCAGGCGACCCACCTTGGCCGCTGGTGGCGGAGGCGCTGGCGGATGTATACCGGTTGCGTGCCACAGCACGAGTCAACGGCAAGCAGGTCTCCGCAGGGGGACTGGGCAGACCTCGGGAAGTGGCTCGAAGGGAAGTCATCCGGCGGTAGAGAGAAGATCTAGAGTCCCCCGTAGCAGGGCGGGGGTCTGTGGAGGCAGTTGCGCCGCATCTCCACCGCTGGCTCAGAAGAAGGCAAGGCAGCCTTACATTCAAGATGGTGCAGGTGCTTACCGGACATGGGGTCTTCGGTAAGTACCTGCACAAAATTGGAAGAGAAGAGGTCCCAGGATGTCATGAGTGTGGCGCGCTAATCGACGATAGGCGCCACACACTGGAAGTATGCCCCGCCTGGGGGCCTCAGCGCCACGTCCTGTTAATGGAAATGGGAATAACAGACCTGTCGTTGCCGACCATCATCTCCAAGTTGCTCGGCAGCGACAGCTGTTGGTCGTCGATGGCCTCCTTCTGTGAGGCTGTCATGACAAGGAAGGAGGCCGCGGAGCGGGCACGCGAGGCACTTGTGTCCGCTGACTCGCTCCACCGGCAACGACCACGGAGGAGGAGACGCCGCTATGCGCTCCTCCTCCCACCGCCCTGAATGATGACAAAATGTGGCTAGACGGCCAAGCGTTGGGGTGTCGGGGATAGAATGTTATCAGACGATCTCTCCGGCATCCCGTAAAAGCGCGGAAGGGGCCGCTGTGGTTTTAGTGAGTATTTCGGTCACTTTTGTGGCCGGTGAGGTCCCACAGACACTCCCTCGTCTGTAACCAGCGGGGGGTAGTGCGAAAATGCATTTCCACAGCGTGAAAAAAAAAAAATAAAAAAAAGGGTCTAATTTTCTAGCCGAGGCCGCGGGTGACTGGACCGGGGATTAGTCCGTCACCCGCCAAGAGGCCGACCGCGCGACGGTGCCTGACGTCGCCGAGGTGGTACGTCGTTTGGGGGGTAGTCCGTGATCGGGATATCCGACCACCAAAGACAAGTTACTCTGCACCGGTGGTCGGCCCAACAACGAAGGCGACGTGCCACGGGTCGTCTCGGGGAACCGGGTGGCGGGTGCGCTGACCGTAACCCACCCCAAAAAAAAAAGAGGATCAAATTTTAAAATTAACTATCTATATTTATAATGGTAGGAGACATATATATTTAATAATACCTTTAAAAATTACATCAATATCATTGTTTACCTGTTATTAGCGTTATGTGGCGGTGGGTATGCCCCATACGGTTGATTGTAGAGCGTGGAGCCGACGTATGATGAAGCCGCGCTGCCGCTACCATATTGTTGCATGCTGTACAAATAGTTACGTTAAAAATGTTACTGTCCGTTAATAGATGGCGTTAAGATAAACTTGCCCCTATTAGTTAATAGATGGCGCTTATCATAAAATTATTATGTATACTTGTGTATATATTGTTATTTATTGTGGTTTTTTGTCCATAGATGGCGGTATCAGTTAGTAACATTCCTATATATCATCTAATGATCAACATTATCCTGCTGTTATCACAATTATTTGTGGTCGACGCAATCATAGGTACATATTGCAGAAGTTTTGGTAATATATAGTTTTATGACTAAACCTAATTGTTTATCATACGACATCAGATACGGAACTCCATATCTCTATAACTATAGAAAGTGGTCGATGTAAATAAATCATTGTTTACGACACTCAGTCGCATAACGATAGGGTGGCAGGGCTGGAAAAATGCCACGGACCTCCGACCCGAGAGGGCCCAAACGCCGCGAGCTCAAAAGTAAATTTTTAACAACGTACCTGAGTTATTAGAAAATTATTTTACCTAAGTAGGTACATCGTGATGATTCTTACTGATAGGGCCTCATCAAAAGAATTTGCCGCGGACCACAGATGGTATAGTTACGCCTCTGACGACACTCACGATCAATGTTAGGGTTATTAGTAGGTATTCGTAGCCGCTACCACATTTTATGATAAGTAATAAGGCTATTTGCACGTGGTGACGGAGTAAGGATGTAATTCACCACCCCCTCTCTTACTCTTGGGTGTCATAAAAGACGACTAAGTAATATGATATGTAAATAATATCTGCATAAGAGAACGAACATTTGACATAAAACTCTATGCCAACATGTCTGACCAGCGCGGTATAGTAGGTCAATTTCCATTCCTATTGCACTTTAATGGCATTTAAGGTGTTCTCAGAACGGCTCGGCTTCAAAGGTGCATTTGAAGCTGAATCTTCCTGAGGATGCCTCATTCAGGAGCCAAACAAGTGTCGAATCTATATTTCAACTTCTATGAAAAATTGTAAATGGAAGTTCTGGAGGCAGCTCATCACATAAGAGTAGGAATACTTCCCAGGGGCAGTTTTACCTATCGTGCAGAGGGTGCGGTGCACCCGGTCGCCGGGTGTTAGGGGGCGCCGGGTTGTTATCTAATTGCACTAGGGCGTCACGTGGGCTAGAGCCGCGACTGAGACTTCCTTATATCCTGTTCCACCTTGATCCTATCTCGTCTCCTTCCTTTCTTGCGATGTGCGATATATTAATCGCGAGAAAATGGCGAGTCTCCCTTTCTGCCGGTCATTTTAAAATAATCTTCATCTCAGCTCACGTAGGTTTCACTGATGGGCTCAAGCCTCCTTCACAATGGAAGGGAAATTAACCTAGGTACTATATCGCGCTGGTCAGACGTGTTGGTCTATGCCAACTCAACTAAGTAACTCACTCAACTACATATGTTATTATATGCATTATCATATCGCTTAGTCGTCTTTTACGCCACCCACCGGTAAGACAGGGGGGTGATGAATGGTATTCTTATTCCGTCATTACACGGAAGGTAGAAAAATAATCTTAATGTGGATTAAAATATATTAAAAAAACAGTTATAAAAAAATTCTCATAAAGTTGTAACAACCATTACAGTTTGACTATTATTCCTAATGAAATTAAAAAGAAAATAATAAATTAGGCTGGATCTATCAGCTAACATCTCATTCAAGATCTACTCATTAAAATTAAACATAAGAATTAGCGCCATTACAAAAGTTGTAAACGTCACCTAAAGTTTACGTCCCTAAAATTGTTGTAATTCGGTAAAAAAGATAATAAATTCCGGTAGTTACCTACATTTGATACAATTGTGAGATAAGTTTTTGTAAGACATATATTTCAAATTTTCTTCTATAAATCTTTCCCTTAATATCCAATTTCGTTTGGTGATGGGTTAAGAATATAATCCAATCCCCCCCTTTCCCCTTTATTAATTATGGGTGTCGTAAAAGACGACTATAGGACATAGGAAATAACACCACAGCAAGAGCAAAAACCTTGAATTAAACCTTTTTCCTTCCGACTGGTGCAGGTGTTGACGGGGCACGGTTGCTTCGCTAAGTACCTGCACATGGTCGTGAGGAGGGACAGCACACTGTTCTGCCACCAGTGCGATTGCGACGGGGACACGGCGCAGTACACACTCGAGGTGTGTGCCGCGTGGGTTGAGCAGCGCCGTGAACTCGTCGCAATCACCGATGCCGACCTGGCGCTGCCAACTATCGCTAGAGAGATGCTCGCCAGCTTTAGGAACTGGAATGCCGTCGCCGCCTTCTATGAGGCTGTTATCTCACGGAAGGAGGCATTCCTCCCTCCACGTGGATAGGGTCTGCCACCGGCGACTAGGGCGGCGCAGGCGCGAGTACCTGCGCTTGATACCGCCCTAGTAGCGGTCGCGGGTGACTAGACCGGGGATTTTAGTCTGTAACCCGCAGAGAGGCTGACCACGCGCCACGGCGACTGACGTTCTGGACGTCGATAGGAGAGGGTACCCCCTTAGGGTATTCCGTCGGGCCGACCACTGCAGACAAGGCACTCGGCACCGGTGGTCGGCCCAACGACGGAGGCGACGTGCTACGGGGCCGCGCGCTGCCCCTCTGCCACCCTTCATGGACCCGGGTGGCGGGTGCGCTAACCATAGCCCACCCCAAAAAAATGCCAAATATTTATAGCCGATGATAGATAGTATGTCAATTTTCGTTGTTGTGACAGAGTAAGAATACAATTTACCACCGCCTATCTTACCCGTGGGTGTCGTAGCACACGACGACCCTCTACTTGGTGGACTGAGGATGGGAAAGTAGCAGGATATGTAGGTAGGTTCTATAAATAGGATATGTAGGATCTTGTAAGTAGCAGGGAACCATTGGATGCAAGTGGCACAGGACCGTACCATGTGGCATTCTCGTGGGGACCTATGTCCAACGGTGGACGTCTATAGGCTGATGGATGGATGACACTCACGGACAAGAGAAGAGATAGTGACTTGTATACTTTTTCCGTCACCATACAGACACCTATTTTTTACTTCTGAAGTGTGGAAATATCAGAGATATTTAATTAATTTAATCTATAAATGAGATTACGTATTGACTTGCTTACGTTTGCTTAGTTTTATGAATTTTAGATTTTGTAAGGTTTCTTGGGTTCAACGTACGGCTGTGCCTAATCATTACTAAGCGTATATGTCATAATCTTTTAGGTTTTAACGCATAATATTAAACGTAATCGAAATATTGTTATTTTGTGACTGGCAAGACCGAAGAGTTCTATCAAACGACGTATAAGATTGCTTTGATCTGTCAAATGCTAGTAGGTGCAGATCCAACTGTCAAAAAGATTGTGGTCATAGCCAACTGAAAATCAGTCAAGTGCGAGTCAGCGTATATGAACTTTGCAACAACCAACAGCCCCCTAACTTGCCGTTAAAGGCGACTAAGGATTAAATATGCATATAACATCTATGTAACAGAAGGAAATCTCGAAATTAAATCCTATACCAACTAGTCTAATCAGCGTGGTATAGTAGGTCAATTTCCGTTCTCTTATGAGGAGACTCGAGCCCAGCAGTGGGACATATATGACCTGAGATGGTGATGATGATGAATATTTAATAAGTTTTTATATTGTGATTCGATACTATGGTACTAGAAATATAAATGAATGAATGAAGAAAGGAAAATAAATAAGGAACCGTTTTTACACACACACGCCATCCATTCCATCTGGGGTGACGAAAGGACGGCGCGTGGCCCCAAAACCCACCGTTTTCCCTCCTCTTCACCATTAGGCCGACCACTAGTACCGAGTATCTTGTCGTCCGTGGCCAACCCGGCGGAATATCCTTTCGGGTACCCTTCCTCCCGAACGCCTCTCCAGGGACGTCGGTCACCCTAACGCGGTCAGCCTCTCTGCGGGTGACAGACTAATTCTCGGTCCAGTCACCCACGGCCTCAGCTAGGGCGACATCAGGAGCAGGTATATAAATAGGGAGTCTGTAGTACGTAAAAATTTACTCATGATCGATAGAACTATAATATAACGTAAAGTATTTAATGCGCTGCGTTCCGAATCACACATACTTTTTCTTTTAATTAATTATCAGCCTCGATCACAATAGACCGTCAAAGTGTGACATCATAAGTCTATTAGGGTTAAGGGGCGTGGTCATCATCAACAACGATAGGTCCACGCTTAAAATACTATAAATGAAATAAATGTGTGTATTTTATATTAAATACCCTTGTATTTATATTTAACTTATACAATAGTACCAACACTTTGACTAATTTGAACAGATTTTACAGGTTGACATTTAATTCTGAAGTTAATTGCTTCAAAGTCCCTCTCTACTTTATAGTTATTATCTATGATCAAAATTCTTGTGTCAATTTTCAAAAGACGAACTTCTATTTTTTAATTTACCCCTATCAATTTATCAGGCCTTTGCGCCTGTTACTGGACTCTGGACTCTTTCATAAGACGTTATGAAGGGCGATCCTATGCGCCTTATACTCAACAGAAGAAGTCAATAGTTAGGTGTAGGGTACCTATATATAAAATTACGTTTTATTGCATTTCGAATAATTGCAGCAGCCACGGAGATGGTAAGATTGAATGAATATCATACCTGTTGTAATACTGGTAGGGCAGCGCGGACTGGTCGTACGCCAGGGTATCGCTGTAGAGAGCCACGTCGGACTCACACACACCCGGGCTACGGACCTCACTCTTCACACCACCGCCTGTTCGTAAACAAAAAACATCATCATCTCGGCTCATATACCGGCCCATTGTTGAGCTCGAGCATCCTTCATAACAGGAGAGAAATTAACCTACAATACCACTCAACATATAATTTTAATTCAAGTTTTCCATCTCTTCCACAGATGTTATATACATATTACCTATATCCGTTAGTTATCTTTTAAGATACCTACAGGCAAGATAGAACGGTGGTGAATTATATTCTTACTTCGTCACTACACGAAAAAACAACGTTATTAAAGGTGAATATTACACCAATAATCTGTAAACTAGACATGTTGTTGTAGAGACACAGCTGACATAAGACGTTTGTATTACAGAGAAATATTTTCGGGTGGCCGGACCGGGGATTTAGTCCGGGCACCGGCGGAGAGGTTAGCCTCGTGACGGCGTTCGGCGTCCCATTGGGGGACGTAGATGAGAGAGGGTACTCCCTGGGGGTATTCCGTCGGGTTGACCACTGAAGTCAAGGAACTCTGCACCGGTGGTCGATGCAATGATGAAGGCGACGTGCTCTACGGGTGGGTTACGGTGCGTGTGCGTGCTTACGCCCCTCTGTCGCCCCTGACGGAGTAGAGCGAGGAGTGCGCCGACCGTAAAAAAAGGGACATATTTTATTTATTCAGCAATCATTTTTGTGTAGCATATATTGTCTTTATTATTCATTTATTAACATAAAATTATGAAAACGAAAACAGCGTGCGTCTCTTTCGTGTGGTGTTGGAGTAAGAATATAATTCACCACCCCCTTTATTGCCCGTAGGTGTTGTAAAAACAACTAAGGGATCACAATATACAGATAACATCTATGCAAGGGAAGCAAAACCTAAAATAAAATCATATACCGACCTATTTAACCAGCATGGTATACAGTAATACCCCGGACTTATGTGGTAGGTAAGTCGAATTCGCGTAAGTCGGGAGTTAATTTTGCTCATATTAAATGTACAAAAAAAAGGTCATTTGGGACTAGTTCACAGAGGACTGTAATTTTAAAAAATATGGTCAAAATTTTAGATAAAAATAATTGAATTTTATAAATAAAAATAGTAAGCCTAAGGCCTGAGCGTTCAAAGAGAAAACCGCGTATCTTTGAATTCGCATAAACTGGGGTAGCGTAAGTCGGGGTATTAATGTATATGCATGGTACATATAGGTCAATTAACTAGCTAGCTTAAGCGTCATCTACAATAGTGGATGAGGCTAAAGCTTAGCAGTGGGACGTATACGAGCTGTGATGATATCTAATATATATCTCATTCTTCTCTGATATCAGAATGCAAGAGAGAATATAAAAATCTATGACTGTTTAAAAGTGTAAAGGAATACTCGTAATTACGCGATATAGTAGTCGCTTAATATCTTTTTCTCGCGAACTATTCGTCATGCAAAAAGGTTCAGAATTTCTAAGTCCTTCAATAAAAAGTTTCGCTTTTCAATGTATCATCACTCCTTATATGCCCATGGGAATCAAAAAAATTGGCTAGGAGTACCACTGACACAAGAAAGGAAAATAGCAATCGGCAACTTGCCTCCAATGGTGGTGATTATGGCATCGTCCGTCCTTGTAGGGAAGTCTATGTCCAATAGTAACCGTTGATAGAATGGATAGGATGATTTTTTTTTTTTTTGTGTGTGACTTAGTTGTTAGCCTCAGATGGCTGTGACAACTTTACCCGGACTGGTGGGTGAGCGCTGAGGGCTCTCAACCCATTCATGGATAAGATGAAAATACGCCTAAATTATATAGTCCTTACCCGCACTATCCTCATTCATCAACCAGGCGACCGCAGTCGATGAGGAGGTAGAACACAAGCCTCCACTCGACGTAAATGGCAAAGCCAAACCACCTAATGAAGATCCCGCAGCACATCCGTTCGCCAAACTACAGCTCTCCACTTCTGAAGTACCAGGCAAACATAAACTATCAACAGCTGATAAACTCAGTGCTGTATTAGTAGTAGACGTCGTGTTCTGGAACAGTGTTGATGCTCCTGATACTAGGAGAGCTGGCAACGTTGCATCCTGTAGTATCGAAGGCGGTGAGTTCGAGGTTGATTCCGATTCGCAAGGACTTGTATTAACTTCCCCTGACAATCTGGAAAGAATTAAAGCAAGCGAATGTCGTTAAATCTGTAAACAATGGCTACGGTATTTACAAATATAAATAAAAAAGTCTCACTGGGTTTGTTTACGTCAATTAAAAGCTTAAAGTGGACAATTAAAGTGGGTTTTGTTTATCAAATAAGAGCTTTTTAAGTTGGCCTAAGAAAATAGCCGACGTTTATCAAAATACGAAGTGTGAAAAAAACGTAAAATTGCCTCCTGCTTGCTGGCTGTGTAAACAAATTAATTTTAACGTCTTAATTGAAAGTGATCATTGAAAAACGATTAAGATTTTAAAAATTACTATGGATTTTATGTTGGTTTTGATTTATTTAATGTCGTGTGGCGGCGGCTATGCATACTATCAACACTTAAATTGCTCGTGGGTGTCGTAAAAGCCTACTAAGAGCTTTACATTGACCTGAGCCAACTCTATATGATATCATCTGGTCAACTATTGCCGAAGTTTTAGTTATATGTACTATGAAAGAAGAGACCAAGAGCAGAGTGGTGATGATGGTGGTAGGCGAACAAGAAGCCCACTTGATGTTAAGTGGTAACTATGGCCCATGGACCTCTGTAATGCTAGAGGCACAGCTAGGTCGCTGGTTTTTTTTTTTATTGCAAGCAGTGGCAAACGAGCAAACAGTACACCTGATGGTAAGTGTTGGTGCCGCTCATGGACCTTTACAAGGCCGCTGCCTACCGCGAAGAAAGTGAAGGGAGTGTGAATGTGTGCATTGAGGCTGGGTGATACTAAAGGCATCACCAAAACCATCCACACGCAAACACCATCAAAAAGTTGGGTTTCCGGCTCTCTCGCTCACCGAATGAAGCGTAGTAACAAATTGCTACTACTCAGACGTCGATTTTCTGCGAGAGCGTGGTACTACCCCGGACGGACCGGCCCGCGGCTGTAGACAGATAACTGTCGACAGTGTGGTCCTACTACTTTTGACTAATATAGGTTAGAGTTTGGCCCTCCAGCTTATTCGCTTACCAGTCGAAGTGTAGTTAGTGCCGCAAGCGTTATCTATACTAATACGTTAAAAAGTTTGCATAATTGAATGCGCTGAACTCAATAACTAGGTACTGGTACAATATGAAAAATATTTTTAATGCTGGATATCTCGTTTCTTCATGACAGTTATAGCCTAAATAGTCTAAATTCACGTTATGAGCTTAAGCTTCTATTGAAGCGAAGTAGCAATTAAAAATGTTATTAAATCGGGAAAAAATATCCTTTTACGAGCTCTCGTTACGCACGCTGCTATAGATGCTTACATCACTCTCTCTCTAATCCTCTCTCTTTCTCTCTCTCATGTGACTTAAATGAACTTGTACGAGTCACCTGGTGTTTCATAAACTTTTCGATAAATAAGCCGTTTGATACATGAAGAGTTTTTAAATTTTTGTTTGCTGTTTGCCGCTTGGTCACGGAGTTACAATAGAATTCACCACTCCGTTTCTTGCCCGTGGGTGTAAATAAAACTCAATCAAGGAATCAAGGGATTATAGCAAATAACATCTTTGCAAGACAAGAGAAACTCGAAATAAAACCCTTAACCAATTTTTAAAAGACAACATTCTTCATTAAATAACTAATGCTTAGAATAATAACGTATAGAAGGTAAGTCCGCGCACAAAAAATGAAGCATGTAATTGGAGCCTAATGGAGCTTACGTCGGAACCGTTCCGTAGTGTATAAGGTCACTGCACGTACGTACGCAACTCTTAAAAAATAAATAGGTAATTATTATGGTATGTGCATTCAAATGGTGTCACAACACATTTGAAAAAACATAAAAAGTGTATTAACATTATTTTTAAAAGTATTTCGACAATTTATGTTAATAAAAACAACATTTGATTTCATAATTTGTATAACGGTGTACGTGTTTACGTGTGTAATCGCCTGCGCGCATGTAGTATTTGTGGCTTCATGTTTTTTATCGCTTAAGTACCGATACTATCCTTCTATACGTTATTATTCTAAGACCTTCCTTAGAATAATAACGTATAGAAGGATAGTGTCCATACGTAAGCCATCAAAATTATGAAGCAAACAATACTACATACACACGCACACCACTATAAAAATTATGAAATCAAATTTTGTTTTTAATAACATAAATTGTCGGAATACTTTTAAAAGTAATGTTAATATACTTTTTATGATTTTCAAATGTGTTGTGACACCATTTGATTCCACAAACCGCCACAATTACCTATTTATTTTTTAAAAGTTGCTTACGTATTTGCAGTACAGTGACCTTGTACATTACAGAACGGTTCCGGCGTAAGCTCCATTAGACTCCAATTGAAATGCTTCACTTTTTATGTGCAAACTTACCTTCTATACGTTATTATTCTAAGCCCTTCACTAAATAAGTACCTAATCGGGGTAATTTACAAACAACGGACACAAAGTTGTCTCTTATAATATCTAAGGGAAATAGCGATAATATTTATGCCCATAATTCTTCAACACACAGTTTACAATCTATAAACTAATAATTACATGATAATACAGACATATTGCCCTCATTAAACACGATTTAAAACAAATAAAATCACATGTCTGTTTATATTAAAATTAGTATCAGTGAAACAAATCACCAGAGTTGTATAACAGATGCTACAATTTGTGGGCCCCTATCTCTCGGGGCCGATGGATTTATCAAATAAAATGTTTACACGTGTTTAGATTAATTAAGTACGTTATCAACGCAACCATACCATCCGCCATTATTTATTTAATTCCCGCGCTGTCACTGTGACAGCTCGTGACATCATTTTTAATTTTTTTTTAACGGCTAAGTTTGAAAAGGTCATTAATAATAGAAAATTGTGAGTTTTGGCGGGCACGTATGTTATGTGACATTAATATTGATTGTATTTAATGTTTTATAAAGTAAATAATTTTTATGTAATTTATTGGATAAGAGTATAATAATTTAAATAAAAGGAAACGTAGGGGCCATAAGGATAGATGTTAGGATGCCATTTAAAATCATATCAGATCATATATGTATATCCTATTGCCGGTCTTAAACCCCCTCCATGGGGAAATTGACGCACTTATACTACGCTGGTAGGACATGTTGGCTTAGGATTTGATTTGAGTGTTCTTGCATAGATTTTATCTGAATATTATATCCCTTAGTCGTCTCTTACGACACCTACAAACAAAAGAAGGCGTGGTAAATTGTGTTATTACTCTCTCACCATATGGACGAAGAAGATGTCATTATGAGAGAAACAAACTCGGAGTAAATCTAAGTATATTATATTTCATCTGATTGGTATAAGATATTAGATTCAATTTTCTGCCACTAATGACGAAGTTCGTTCAAATAGTGGCTATTATTCGGGTGGCGCAGGCGCGAGTGCCTGCGCCTGATACCGCCCTAGCCGGGGCCGCAGGTGATCGGACCGGGGATTTAATCTGTCATCCGTAGAGAGTCTGACCGCGCAACGGCAACCGACGTCCTAGAACAGGGACGTCGAGGGGAGAGGGTACTCCCTCGGGGTATTCTGTCGGGTCGACCACTGAAGACAAGGAACTCGGCTCCGGTGGTCGGCCCAATGATGAAAGCAACGTGCTATGGGTGGGTGAGAAGGCCGCGTGCCATCCCTCTGTCGCCCCGGACGGAGCCGGGCGGCGGGCGCGCTGACCGTGGCACACCTCAAAAAAAATAGTGACAATTATATAAAGGAAGAAAAAATATTTTTATCCAATATGAAATAACAGTAAACAAATTCTGCTGTTTTACAAAAATCTTTAGATAAGTAGTTCTACTATCACTCAATAAATAAAAATCACTGAGTCGGATGGACAGACACTGCAAATGATTAAATTTGCTATAAATATATCTATTTGGTTTAATACCGAAACTATAGCAATTGACAACAATAGGAACATATAAAAAATACTTTAAAATTTTAACAAAAACATTTTAATAGTTTTAAACTGTTGTGAAATTAATTTACGACAACACTTATTATAAATATACAATTAAATAATTGGCATATAATTATAATAATTACATATTAAAATCATAAATCTTAAATGAAAACAAGTCAAAAGTCATAAAAAGGCGCATTTTATGTATGCTACTTTATTGTTACATAGGAGAAATAGTCGTAAAGATAAAATCTTTTAATTTATTTAATAATTTGTTGAATATTTAAATATTTTGCATAATTATCAGTTTAGTAAACATATGTAGGTTAATAAAAAATATTATAATTTTGTTGAAAATATTTACAATGCTAATTGTCATTATTTTATTATGTAGATTCTTATAATAACAATGTGTTATATTTTTTTTTCAATTAGAAACTATATAATAATATTATTCTGCGGCTCTACGTTATTATAATAAATTGAATTTTTTATTACCATTTTATACTTTCAAATTTTTTTCTACTTTTTAAAGATTTTATTTTTTATCACCGAAGCTCTAAAAATTCTAAAAGTGTTACCTAGTAACGGTTCAGCCTATTATCGTTTATCAGATATTCTTATTCTATTAGGTATTAAGTTTTCACGCAATTGAAAATTTTCCAAAATAAGTTTTCTATAAAATTTAATCCCAGTCACAATTATTAAAATACATTAAAGTCACAATTATTAAATGATTAAAATATACTGGTAAACTAGTGCGCTGTTCCAGTCAATCTTTTTTACAGTCCCCAACAAACATGACCGCACCCAAAATATATTTATGAAATAATATTTTGCGTAATAAAATACTTATAATATAGTCAAAAGTATGTTAATATTATATTTTAGCAGAACACCTGTTTAATGTTTATATGAAAATTTACATATTACAATGAAAATATTACTATGATTTATTATCATATAATATTAATATGGCGGGAACAAGATTATGAAATAATGTTTCGCCTTTAACCTTTCGAATGTCAGCGGGGAACCAAGTCTTTTAGCAAGCTCTCGAGAGTATAACTGTTGTTTCCTTCACAATTATCAATTAATGACGTAGGCATGCCAATATAATTCAATCTAATAATTAATTATTATTCCCATATAATTTTTAGTGTCCGGGAATTTATATTTTTTTAAAAACATATATCGGCTATGATTTTCTATGAACATCAATTCGATATAAAATATACACATTTTTTTAAGTTAAATCAAAGTAATGAAATAAGTATATGTTCCTATTATTTATGTGAAATAAAGTTCTACTTTTCCGACTTTTTTTATCTGTGTAATATCTGTCCCATCAGAATCTACAACATGTAGTTAGATACCTATTTATTTTTCTTCTTCAGCTTAAACATGTCCTACGGGATTTCACCACAAATGAGTGAAATTTACCTACTACATCACGCTGGTCAGACGGATTGGCATTGAGTTTATATCAAGTTTTCTTTGCTTTGTAATTATCTGCATAAGTAGCAAGTATGTATAGAGTCCTTAGTTACAAAACTCGCAGGTGATAGTGAGCGGCTCTTACTCCTTTACCACAAGGTATTTAAAGGTTAGCACTTGATTTGAGCAAGAGATTATAAATTGTAATGGTTTCAAATCCTTGGAATTAAAAATGCCATAAATTGTGAAAAATGGTCACCTTATTGTATTTTATCCAATTACTTAAGTATTATAAATAAATAATTATAATTTGTAGCAAATTTCATCATTTCAGCCTATCGCCGTCCACTGCTGGACGTAGGCCTCCCTCATGTTACGCCACAAAGTGCGGTTCTGTGCCGCCTGCATCCAACGACGCCCAGCAACTTTCACCAGGTCGTCGGTCCACCTAGTTTGTCCTACACTGCGTCGTCCAATACGTGATCGCCACTCAAGAACCTTTCTTCCCCAGCGGTTGTCGGTTCATCGAGTGATGTGGCCTGCCCATTGCCACTTCAGCGTGCTAATTCTTTGTGCTATGTCAGTTACACCCGTTATTCTGCGGATTTCCGTATTCCGGATTCTATTTCGCAGAGGAATGCCAAGCATAGCCGTTATGAGGCCTACTTTTAGGGACCACATTTCCCTTACGTTACGTTACACATTGGTCGTAGACCTGTGTTTTCAGACATTGAGGTATGTTGGACGAGAAGATCCTCTTAAGTTTCCCGAACGTTGCCCAACCGAGTTGGATTCGTCGGCTGATCTCTTTCTCGAAATTGGATCTACCTAACTGGACTGTTTTTCCGAGGTAAACATAATGATCGACAACTTCGAAAATCGTATTGCCAACTAGGGCCGGTACAGAAATGACATGGGCATTTGCTACGACTTTCGTCTTGTCCATGTTCATTCGTAAACCCACTAGCTGGGACATCCTGCAGAGATCGTTGAGCGAGCATGGTGCCAAGGTCCTCCATGGATTCTGCCATAACAACGATATCGTCTGCAATTCGAAGGTGAGTGATGTATTCGCCATTGATAAAAGCAAATTTAGTCTCTAGAATTATTTTAGTCTTCAGAAGTCTTGGAATTTGCACCATTAGAAGTTTGTATTAGACCGCGGTCACTAGGTAGATATAGGTTTTTGTTTCGATGTATTCTTTTTTTTAATTGATATTAGTTGTTATATAATACTACTATAGTATTAATATTTATTCTAAGATTCAGCGAAGCTATAAAAAAGTTATTAATTAACTGTGATTTTGATATAATACAAGAATGTGTCGCTTGTTACTATTCCAATTAAGTTTTCGTTGTTTCCAACGTCTATTTTAATTTATTATTAGAAAAAAAGAAGAACATTTTCACTCAATTATAATTAATAAAGATTCGGTTACATCAAAGCCCTTACTAATAAATTAATATGTTTATAGCATAAATAACAGCACAAGTAAATAATACAGCGTTTATAAACTCGAGAGGCAGAACACCGGCACCTTTGTCTAGTAAAAAGGACTTGTTTATATTAGTTCGCGCCTTTTTCAAGTGTCACTTTCGATTTTCGAGCATCGGCACAACACTATCATATATCAAACGTCGGAATTTTTACAGTTAATGTTGGCATTGTCACTATCTTTTTAATTGAAAGCTTTTTTTTAATGTTTTCGGCGTTTCGGTAAGAGTCTTTTTACATGCAGTAGTCATCGTTAAAAGTCGTTAATTTTGTCTAACAAAAGACTTCAAACGTTTTAATAGTCGTGCTTTCTTGACATTCCATATGGTATAGAGACGTTGTCACATTTTTAGTTTTATGTTCCGGATGAATTGAAGTTTAAAATATTTGACATGAGCTAATATTCTTTTTTGATAGGATTTATTGTTTCTACGCTGTTTTAGTAAAAAAACTACATATCAACAGTTTCGTTTCTCATTATAGTTAAATGGTAGAAATTCGATATGAATTGGATGGTAGAAAATTGGTTTAAATAAAACGGTGATTTGGTAACACGTCACTCTTCATCGTTTAAGTAATTACGTTGAGTTATTTGAGTTGATGTCATCTTCCAGTTTAGGTTCTCGGTGTAAGTGATTGTTTTTTCTTGATAGATTTTTAATTAGAACAAATTCGCATATTTAATTTGAGAGGCATAGATATCACTTGCATTATAAACTGCGATGGCTTATAGCTTTAATTGTTGTATACTGAAATACCAAGTACTACACTTGGTATAAATAGCGACCTGTAGAGCGTTATGCATTCGATTTCTACAGGTTCTTGAACGAGAGTATTATAGGTAAGATTATGTTTGGGCTGTGTAGGAATTGAAACCACGAAACTCGAAAGAGAAGATCGTTACTCGATTCACAACGTTATTAGTGTAGTCGATATTAGATTTAAAAGTTCATTCAATCTTATATTATTCTTTATGTTTATGAACGGAACAATGGGTACTCTGTGCCCTTTTGACAAGGGCATAATGGGCGGCACACTCCGAGTAAAAAGACTTCTTTGTTCACTGCTCAGGGTTCCGTATTACAATAAGTTTACGAAACGAGTAGGTATTTATTACGAATGTTAATATAGTACCTATAATAATAGGCTATGAATATTGATAGACTTAGCACTAAGAAATCGCCGCTTTGAGCGAAGCTGCGAGTTTCATTATTTTTTTATATCTCCTTGGTTAGACAAGTTGATATAGGCTTTTATTTTGAACTCTCCTTTTCTTGCATTGATATTAAATGAATATTTTAATTCGTTAACTGTCTTTTACGACATTACATTATTACATTACATTCCCAAGGAGGGTTGACGTCAGACAGGTGACCGGTCATAAAAGTCATTGCCGAAACTTTTTGCAATATGTCAAAACAGATGACATATTGCGTCGACCCCAAGTAATTGGGATAAGAGCAAGATGATGATGATGAACTGTCTTTTACGACACCCACGGGTAAGAAAATGGGTGGTGAATTGTATTCTTACTCCGATATAACACAAAAAAGGAGTATTTCTCCGAATTTTCGATACTATTTCGATCCTCGGCATCGGATTGTCGGATAAAGTCCAATTTGAGAGCCGTTTGGAGGACAAAGCCAAATAAACAAAAAAAAGTTAGGCGTCCTGATAGAACCAAGCGGTACTTCACGCCAGGACAGCGACTTGCCTTGTGCAAAGCTCAACTTTGCGCTCACATGGAATACTCCTTACAAAGATGTGTTATTGGAATCATCGGCGATACTAATCTCACGGTTAGATTGGACTTGCTGGAGTGGCAGAGAAACTTTGGATCACCCTGTGTACGCTACCGGCTCTTTAACGGAGAGTGCTTTGAAGAACTGTTTGACCACCACTGTACCATTGTCACCGCTGTACCAACATACCACTCGACATCATAGCAGAGTTCATCCATTCCACCTGGAAACGTTATGACCCTTTACTGTATATTTTCAAAGATCATTTCTCCCACATACATGTGGGACCTGGAAAGAACTCCTATTACAGTTTCTCTCGAATGCTATGAGATGTTGTTCTTTATCGAGATTTAAGAAGAACACTTTCTTCACGGTAGACCACGCGCCGGCTATACACCTGCTCTTGTTGGGGTCCATGCGCGGCAGTATCACTTATCATCAGGTGTGTTGCTTGTTCGTTTGTCACCATAGCCAATAAAAAAGAAATGATAATAATTTCTCTTTGTATAAAATCTTTTTCACGGATCAATACAAACTCGCCAAGTTTGTATTTAATTCTTACTTTCCGGATGTTCCAAAAACTTTTCAGTAATAGCAAGCGTCTTCCTTTTACCATAAACCCTGGTTAAAGTATGTAGTTTTATTTCGTATAAAGTTATTATTTTTAGTAGTTACTCTAATTTTTTTTTTTTCTAGGGTAAGCTTCTTCCTTATTATATCAGTATCACGAGTAAGTACCATGAAGGTGCAATCAAAATCGATCTTTGAAAATACTTTATTAAGTTAGCCATAATTCTACTAAAAAATTTATTATATATCATAAAACTTATTACTTTACGCTCGAAATTAAAGGCAACACGGGCAAAAAACGTAAATACATACAATATCAATTATTATTAATTATTGAGAGCATGCTTTATTAATAGTATGCGGATCCCAAAACCAGTAGGCCCTTCTCTCAATTCCCGCCATTTGGTAACCACGTGTCAAGTTAACGTCAAATATCTATTAATTGCTGTTTTTTTTTCAGCTGCCAAATTTTTACGCGGTAAAAAATATACAGATGGCTTACGAATGAGTAATGCAAGGGTTAAAAATAACTTTTTAATTTATCACTCTTTTAAAAAAATAGTTCAACACAGATTAAGTGATGTTATTATTTAGTATATTATTTCAATAGATTTTAGAATGTAAAAATGATTTATTTTTTATGTAATGCGATATAGGTAGGTACATGAAAAATACGTACGTTAATTATGTTTGTTATGGTTTTAGTGGCAACGTAAAAATATTTTTTTGAACATATCGAATACATTAAAAGAAATACATATACCAGATTGAAGGTGCCAAAGAAACAGTGGACGACAATGAACCATAATGTTTACGCGAGTAAGTATAAACCTATAAAGATTTTTTTATGGATTTCTTCGCGTTTGTAAGTACATTTTTGATTTTGTAATACCTTTGCAACACTTCATAGTCACGGAAAGTCCTCCTTATTTTCAGAAAAATATCATACAATTAAATTTATGTACCTAAGGTTTGCCGTGTGGTGACAGAGTAAGAATACAATTCATCACCGCCCTATGCCCGTGGGTATCGTAAAAGACGGCTAGGGGATATACTATGCATATATCATTTATGCAAGCGAAGGAAAACTCGAAATAAAACCTCATATCAACCTGTTTGACCTTAGTAAGGTCAATTTCCCTCCTACTGTGGATGAAGCTCGAGCCTAGCAGTGGAACGTATATGAACTGTGATGAATGAATGTATGAGTGAAGGTTTTTTATCTAAATAGTGGTACGACCACGAAGTTGACAGTTATTTGTCTACAGCCGCGGGCCCGTCCGTCCAGGGTAGTGACACACTGAGCTGAAAATCGACGTCCGAGTAGTAGCAATTTGCTATTGCGCTTGATTAGGTGAGCTAGAGAGCCGGAAGCCCAACTTTCTGAGGGTGTTTGTGTGTGTGTTTAGTGATGCCTTAACTATCACCGAATCTTACACGCATTCACACACCCTTTACTTTCTTCACGGTAGGCAGCGGCCTTGCTTGGTCCATGAGAAGGAGCAACACTTACTCCCACTTGACTCCCTGCAAAGACCGGCTGTTCGAATCATCGGGGATCCCAATCTTACGGACAGATTGGAGTCGCTGGAGCAGCGGAGAGACTTTGGGTCACTCTGTGTACTCTACCGACTCTTTCACGGGGAGTGCTCCGAGGAACTGTTTGACTTGGTACCACCGTCACCATTCTACCAACGTACCACTCGACATCGTAGCAGGGTTCATCCATTTCACCTGGAAACGTTATGGTCTTCAACTGTACGTTTCCAGCGATCATTTCTCCCACGTACGTACAGGCTCTGGAATGACCTGCTGCTGTGTTTCCCGAGCGCTATGACATGTCCTTCTTTAAACGAGGTTTAAGAAGAGTATTCCCTTCACGGTAGGCAGTGGCCTAGCTGTGCCCCTGGTATTGCAAAGATCCATGTGCAGCAGTTTCACTTACCATCAGGTGTGCTGCTTGCTCGTTTGCCACCGTTGGCAATAAAAAAAAATAACTTACCATCACGTATACTGTTTATTCGTTTGCCACCGTTTGCAATAAAATAAAATCTATCATATGGTGACGGAGTAAGAATTTACTACTGTCTAACTTACACATGAGCTTCGACTGAGAGATATAATATGCCTATAACAGCTATGCGAGAGAATTTTTCTCTTAGTATGGAGGAGCATCGAGCTCAGCAGTGGGACATATATGGGCTATGATGATAATGGTAATAAATGGTTTCCATGTCATAATTTCGTGTGGTGACGGAGTAAGAATACAATTCACCACACCCTCTCTTGCCCGTGAGTATCGTAAAAGACGACTAAGGGAGTAAATATGTATATGATATCTATGCAAGAGAAGAAAAACTCGAAATAAAACCCTATATCAACACGTCTGACCAGCGTGGCCGGTCAATGTGTGTGTCATGGTAGGTCTATTTCCCTCCTATTAAGGAGGAGGCTCAAGCCCATTAGTGGGACGGGACGTATACGAACTGAAATGATTGATGTTATAATTTAGTTTACTTTTTTAGACTTGTTGACGTGTTTTTTTTTTCATTCTAGTAAAATGCGTGTAGCATCATTTTATTCTTATTATGCTTATAAATTGATGTTTTTTTTTTTTAAACACAGCGACACAGTAGGTAGTGAAGAACAGCTGACTGTACCTTTCTCGCTCGGGTACACTCGGTGGTTCCGAGTTCACCCGATCGAGCCTTTCACCTCAGAGCGTGACGGATCAGCCTAACTTACAGCCTACGGAGAAATGTGTGTGCGGTGCTCCAAAATAAGTTTTCACTTCAATAAATTTCCCTCCTATTGTAGAGGAGGTTCGAGTTCGGTTGAAAGTATATGAGTTGAGATGATGATGATGATGATAATTATGCGTCAACATTAAGAACTAAGTATTTTAAATAATTTACTTCCTTTAATTAATTAATGTTCCCTCGTATCTCCATATTTACATCATCGTTAAAATAAAATTAATACTGCTCAAACTATTCATTTTTTAAACTATATTTAGTACAGGATATTAATAAAAAACGGCAGCAAAACATCAACAGACTTGCAGCTAAGATATACGATACTTCAGATCCTGCTTGTCATATTTAAAAAAATATACCGTATAACGGAACGGAATTGTGTCAAAAAATTGATTTATATGGTTCAAAACATAGTTTTAAATTTAGCTATTTATTATTTTAGTTAAAGAAACGTTCGACAACATTTAAAAAGTTAAAGAATGTCATGTTCTTCACTAATTAACCTAACTAATACGCTGCTTAAAATGGAATGTGACCATTTGAATTCCGAACATCATTTTTTTTTTCATATCCCTAAAATAGAGAAACGATTGGTATAGATATTTGTGATTTTGGATAGTAAAACGAATAAAAATCTATTAGAATTATAATAGTGATTTTATAGTGATTTTATAATTCTATCAGCTATATTTAAATAATTTATATAAAAACGTAATTATTTTAATTTGGTTTGTAAATAATATAACGGAAATAGAATTCGAAAATAGTTATTTGATGTTATACGATTATGACGTAAATAAATTAGACGTATAACTTGTTTGCTGTCGAGGCCTAGGTTTATTAGAGAAAACAACACATTATTATCTTGCTTTTCAATGTCTCCATCAGTCGAAACCATGTCGCCTGCATCCAACGCGTCTTTGCAATTTAGACCGAGTTGTCATTCTAACTGACAGGGAGGAATACACTGTTTCAAAGTGTGATTACCATTCAAGAACTTGTCTCTTTTTTGGGTGGGCTATGTATGGTCAGCACATATGCTGTTCATTCCATCCGGGGCGACCGACGACTATGCGACCTCATAACCCGCCATATTCCTACCCTTTCGCCATGGGGCCGACCACTGGTACACTGGCCAGCCCGACAGAATATTCTTTCCGCTACCGTCCCGTCCGTACCGTCGACGTCAACGCCCTCACGCGGTCAGTCTCTCTACGGGTGATGGACTACTGCCTGATCAGTCACCTGCAGCATCGGCTAGGGCGGCATCAGGCATAGGTACTCGTGCCTGCCCTACTAAAATCGCCGGCAGCGGATCGTAGACGACTTCCTCCCGTATGCGATCGGCCACCTCCTTCCGTGAGATGACTGCCTCACAGAAGGCGGCGACTGGGTCAAAAACTTCTTTAGCGGTTGTTCATTCGTCAAGTAATTTGAATAAAATTATTATTTGCTATTTAAACGTTTATAGTCTTGAAGTTACGAAGGTTACATTATTACATCTATAGATTGCCGTATTCCAGACTTTCTTACGTAAAGAAATCTCGTGCAAAGTCGGATTATTACGCAGAACCCTTGCTGGGTATTATTTCATTGATAAAATATTTTTCTTACTCCACATCTATTGATTATATAGTATTATGTATGATAGCCGTGCTCGATGAAGGCTATCTTATACATTAAGACTTACCGAGTCCAAATTCCCTAAGTTTCGCTCCTTCAAACGCACGTACATATTATGAGGAATTCAATGAAATCAGATAGCGTCATTCAGTCTGCTGTTACACCATTTTAATTATTAATTAATGATTCTTCAATTGTTGGGCTTGGGCCTCCTCCACCATGGGAGGGAATTTGACCTACTATACCATGCTGATCAGACATGTTGGTATAGGGTTTCATTTCGAGTTTTCCTTCTCTTGCACAGATCTTATGCGCATATTATATCCCTTAGTCGTCTTGTACGACATCCACGAGCAAGATGGGGAATGGTGAATTGTATTCTTGCTCTGTCACCACACGGAAAATGTTATATACTTTATTCATATACAATAGAAAATATTTTATTCTATATTGTAAGATTCATCCCATACTTTATGCTATTGACTATTAATTGCTCGAAAAATCGCGTGGGATTTTGCCCGAGCTTGGGGTTACGCTGAATACTGAACTGCAATAATTAGTATCTAGTGAAACTGCAAGACTTTAAAAAAGAAAATAGCAATAGAGGATTCCTTTGAGTATGTAAATTACACACTTTTAGGACAATTAATATTATTCATATGACATGCAAAGAAATAGAGATAAGAGCATACGCAAGAGGCGTACGCGTAGAGAAGGTACTGGCCGTTAAAGGAGATATTCCGAACAATCATTGTAATATAGTGGCAACCACGAAATGTAAAAAGAAAAAGAGGTAGAGAAAATTAAAAATTAGTCACATAATATCAAGAATATTGGAGCAGCATTACGTTCAAGAAAAACGAAAGAAATGTCACAAGAGATACTCTAATGCAAGTTTAATTAGTTATCGGCAATGAAGGCTACGGGAAGGAGAATTCTATTTTTATTGCCTATGATTGTAAACTCTCCCTGTGGTGACAGAATAAGAATACATTTCACCACTCCCTGTCTTGCCCGTGGATGTCGTAAATGACGACTAAGGGATATAATATGCATATAACATCTGAGCAAGAGAAGGAAAATTCGAAACAAAACCTTATTCCAACACGTCTGACCAGCGTGGAATAGTAGGTCAATTACCCGCCCATTATGGAGGAGGCCTGTGCCCAACAGTGGGATATATATAGGCTATGATGATGATGATGGTTGTAAACGAGCAAGCAGTAAACCTGATGATAAGTAATACTGCCTACTCCGACCTTTGCAATACCAGGAGCACATCTAGGCTGTTGCCTACCGTGAAGAAAGTGGTCTTTTTAAAATTCGTTTAAAGAGTCACATATCATAGCGTTTAGCGCATAGCGTTAGGAAAACACATCTCACTGCTGTGTCGAGCCCACAATAAGAGGGAAGGAGGGAGGCCTAATTATACCGCGCTGATGAGACAGGTTGGTATAGGGTTTTGTTTTGAATTTTCCTTCTCTTGCATAGATGTTATATGCTTGTTATATCCCTTAGTTGTCTTTTACGACATCCACGGGCAAGATAGGGAGTGGTGAATTGTATTCTTACTCCATTACCACACGGGCAAATGGTACCTATATTAAATTAACAAAATATGAGGATTATTTTAGAGGACGCTTGAGCGCATCAGTGGAACGACAAGCAGAGACAAGAATAAAGCTCCAATATTACGTAGGACAATTTCAAACCATTAAAAAGATCTACAAAAAAAAAGATATTCATCATAGACAGATTTGCAAAAAAAAAATCTATTTATGGTTCCAATAGACCCAAAATCGTCATGTAACATAAAACCTATTGTATTTTCCACTTCCTTTGATCACGGCGTGATAATATCGAGCAGGCGTGTCGGTAGTTTTATTAAGTAGCTCTTTTCACGGCAATTGTGTACACAAAATGGCGGATTATAAGGGATTAAGGACCCTTCGTATTGTATTTTGAAGTACCATCGACGGGTGTAAAGTTTTGATGTAAACTTTAATTTGAATTCGCGTGAGTGGAATAGGTGATTTTGAGATATTATTAAAAAAAGATTTAAAAAGAGAAAGCTAGAGGGACCTTAACAGTATTCGACTTGGCTGTATCCATGTTTTTGTTGAGATTTATGCGCCATAGTTACGACTTACCAACAGGAAGGTTGCTAGGGTCGTCTTTTTCTTTAAGTAAGATATGGTCTGGATACACCACGCCGATCCGGGGTGATGAAAGGCGGCGTGCAGTCCCTACCGTATCCTCTCCCCATAGCAATTGGACTGGTGACAATATAGCAGTGATATCGATCCCGTAACCTCGGTGGCCGACTTATCTTAATTACTTCGATCCAATAAGTACCATGTTTTTTTTGGGACATATAGCATATTTGCCTAACGTCAACCTTCCTTGGAAGTGTAATTGTTGACCAGACGACTCAAATGGAGTTAGCCCAGGTCAATGAAATCCCCTTAATCATGTTGATCGGTCATTGTTTGTTCTCTAATGGTAAAGTATAATTCACTCTGTATAACATTACATTATCAAATACAGAAATGATATGTCATCATCATCGAAGCCCACATACGTCCCATTGTTGGGCTCGGGCCTTCTCCACAATTAGAGGAAATTTGAGCTACTATACCATGCTGATCAGACATGTTGGTATAGGGTTTCATCTAGAGTTTTCCTTCTTTTGCACAGTTGTTATGTGCGTATTATATTCCATAGTCGTCTTTTACGACATCCACGAGCAGGATAGGGAGTGGTGAATTGTATTCTTGCTCCGTCATCATACAGGATAATGTGTAATTATAATAATATTAAATCTTCCAAATTTTATTATACTTAATTAATATAAAATTATTTTAATGGGCGTTAAATTATAAATATTATTATATCTTCATTATTATGTTTAATTATATTTAATTCGCTGTAAGTAAGAAGGGTTCAACTTGTGTCTGTTGTCGAGCGCTCTCTGGGGCGGGCCTCGTAATGGGGTAAACGGAACCTAGTCCAGTTCAACCCCACAAAGACACAAGTTTGCGCGTTCACTGCAAAGAAGGACCCGTTTGTCATGGTGCTTAAGTTCCAAGGAGTAACTCTCCAAATTTCCGACAGTATTGGTATCCTCGGCGTCGAAATATCGAACAAAGTCCAGTTTGGGAGTCATTTGGAGGACAAAGCCAAATTGGCCAGCAAAAAGTTGGGCGTCCTGAACAGAGCCAGGCAATACTTCACCGAGACAGCATCTTGTACTATAAAAAGCGCAAGTTCGTCCTCATGTGGAGTACTGCTCACATCTCTGGGCAGGCGCGCCCAAATATCAGCTAGACCCACTTGTCTCCCTCCAAAGGCGTGCTGTTCGAATCGTCGGGGATCCCAATCTCATGGACAGATTGAAGTCGCTGGAGCAGCGGAGAGACTTTGAGCCACTCTGTGTACTCTACCGACTTTTTCACGGGGAGTGCTCCGAGGAACTGTTTGACTTGATACCACCGTCACGGTTTTACCAACGTACCACTCGACACCGCAGCAGGGTTCATCCATTTCACTTGGAAACGATATGGTCTTCAACTGTACGTTTCCAGCGATCATTTCTCCCACGTACGTGCAGGCTCTGGAATGAACTATCTGCTACTGTGTTTCCCGAGCGCTATGACATGTCCTTCTTTAAACGAGATTTAAGAAGAGCATTTACTTCACGGTAGACAACGGCCTGGCTGTGCCCCTGGTATTGCAAAGGTCCATGTGCAGCAGTTTCACTTACCATCAGGTGTGCTGCCTGCTCGTTTGCCACCATCGGCAATACAAAAAAAAATATATATTTAATTTTTATATATATTTTATAAATTTATTTTATAATTTTAAATACAGAAACTCAAGTAATTGTATAAATTATTTATTTCAATAAATTTTTCATATAATGGATAAGTAAGAATACAATTCACTGGCCTTAAACTTGCTCTTACGTTACAGTAAAAGACGACTAAGGGATGCATATAAAATCTATATATAGCAAGAGAATAAAAACTTAAAATAAAATTCTATATCAACCCATCTGACTAGGGTAGTGTAGCAGGTCAATTGCCTTTATATTGTGAAGAAGAGACGTATATAAGCTGAGACGGAAGATAAAAGAATAAAAAGATAGCACGGTGGCTGAAATAGGACAAACAGGTTTACTTACCGATCTGATACATCAGTTCCCGTGTCTTGTCTAGCCCGTTTTGCCTGGAACAATACAAATCAAACAATATTAGTAGTTACTCGTACATTATATCATTATTGTGAGAGAGCTACAATCACGAGAGAGGCCAACTGCATGCAATACTCTTGTTTGTTGTCGGGGCGTTGGCGGGGCGTTGTCGGGATGTTGTCGGAGTGTTAACGGATGATGTCACTTGAAAGGGTAACTCACCCGTCGGCCTACTGAAGTTAAGGAATCGGTACCAAAAATCAGAGCATGGCGATGGACATGGAAGGTTATAGGGGATGTGTCCATAGACTATAGCTTTACCATCGTCGTTTGCGTCCTCGTTTGCCACCAAAGGTATATAATCGTCATTCAGTATGCTAAAAGCAGTTTTCCAAGTGCTAAGATTAGTGAAAGTTATTAATAAATTACCCGATAGATGTAATCCTACAAAAGTAATGAAAGAAAAAGTATTTTTACGCATTTATTTTAGTTTTGTTATTATTTTTACGCATTTATTTTAGTTATGTTACTATTTTTACCTATTTATTTTAGTTTTGTTTTTATTGTCCCGACGTTTCGAATAATTTTCAATTTTCATCGTGCTGCATTAAATCAATTTTCATTTTTATAACATGTATGTTTGATGTCATCCCCTTTCAGCATATTAGCTTATTTAGCATTGAGAATGGGCCTCCTCCACTGTAAGAAAATTGATTTAATGCACCACGCTGATTAGGCGGGTCGCTATAGGGTTTTATTTCGAATATTTTCCTTTAGGCATCATTTACAACCAAGGGATAGTTTGGTATAATTAATTATATTCTTACTCTGTCACCAGAAATCTAATCTCAGAAATGTGACACATAACACAAAAGTTTCCCGGCAATGACTCTAATTTTAACATCTAGCTTAGTTTGATAAGCAGGTGGAGATGTTAGAACAAGAATTACGAACAGGTGCTCACTAATATTACATATCTACATATTATTAGTCTGTGCAAGATATTTATCTAATCTATGCCTTCTAATCTAAGCTATAGTGTTTGGCGAGATTTTGGCGGGAACATCAAAATATCATGTCGCAGTTCTGTCAATGAAGTAAGACTTAAGTTTTTTATTAAATTTGAAAAAAAATTATATAATGTAATAGCGAAGAAATTAAACCGTGGAGCAGATTCAAAATAAGGTATTTTTTGTGTGTTTTTAGGTTGTATTACATTTTGCTGATAAAATCTTTGTTGTAAGTATAACCATCGTTCTAAAATCGCGTCAATAAGAGTAGTGGCAATTAAACTATGAAAAGTGTCTTGTCAATTATTACAGTACTTTTACACTTTTCATAGCCTGTATCTGTAGCCCCGTAGTGATAAGCGGAGGCATAACATAATAAAAATGTAGTATGCCAATCCACGTAAAGATACACCTTCAGAGAAGTAAGATCTTCCGTGTGAATTTATATATATATTTTTTTTTGGTCGGCCAGCGCAAACGTTGTCCAGCTCCGTCCGGGGTGACGAAGGGCGGGCGCACGGCTCCATAACCGACCCTCTCCTCTCCTCCGTATATCAGTTTTCTTTTTTAAAAATATTAAGATATTTTACGCCACTTTGAGTAATAATAATATATAATCCATATAATATATATAATCTTCAAAATAGCGTTTCAAATACATATCTTATATCTTTAAACGAGCAATTCTTGTATATATATATATATACCTATCTTATATATATAAATCTCCTGTCACAATGTTTGTCCGCGATGGATTCCTAAACTACTTAACCGATTTTAAATTAAATTGGCACACCGTGAGCAGTCTGGTCCAACTTGAGAAATAGGATAGCTTAGATCTTTAATTATAGTCGCAATTTTATTTTATTACAAATTATTTGTCTATAATTAATTGACAGTCACAATTATCTGTTAACTCTAAAAGATTCTAACAGATGGCGATATCTGTTGACTGGATTTAAGTAATTTAAGTAATTTGTGTGTGCTAAATGAGATTCGAGAATGGTTTAGATTCACAATTGGACCCGGTAGGTGGCGCTTTATTTGAACAGAACAACGTTGGGTGTTGGGTCAGCTAGTATATATATATATATATATATATATTCAGGATCTTCGAAACGGCACCAACGATTTTGATGAATCTTGGCATATTACTGGAGGTTTCGAGGTCAAAAAATAGATCTAGCTAGGTTTTATTTATAGAAAATAATCTTTTGTCGATGTTTTTAGCAAAACAATACAATGACATTAAATTTTAAAAGAATATGAATTTAAATTTCGTTGTAAACGTCAAGAGTTACGGTAGCTCAGTTGGGAAGTGATCCAGTTCGCTTTTTGTTTTAGCATTTAAACAGCGTCGGATCGAATCTCGGTGTTATTATTATTCTCTTTTTGTAATTTTTTTCATTATTTAATTTTAATTTTTATTAATATATATCTAAATAAATTCGACAAAAATACAACAAAAATTTGCCGAGCGAAGCTCTGTCAACCAGATATTTAAATATGATACGACATACGCCAGTATTCATATATAAATAGATTTATTATAGGCGATAATATTAATCGGTCTATCAGTTAGATTGCTTAAGGTTTAAGTTAATATGTTTGAAGCTAACAACGATTGTATTTTGCGACATTTTTACAAACATCTTGCGCCCTTCTCGGAATTATATTCATTGTGTTGAATGGTGTATGTTCTTAAGTTACAATCACTGTTAGAGATTAGACTTTGTTAACAATGTCGGGGTTTTCATTAGTTGATAATTTGAATTAATTGTCATTTACCGTTATCATCATCATCTTTTTTTTTTCTCATTGTGGAAATGCATTTACGCCCTATCGCCCCGCCGGTGATAGACGGGGGAATGAGTGTAGGACTCGTCGACCACATAAGCGACCGAAATACCCACTAAAACCACAGCGGCCTCTTCCGCCCGTTTACAGGGTGAGGGAGAGATTGTCTGGTGACATTCTATTCCCGACATCCCAACGCTTGACGTCTGGCCACGTACTGTCATCATTCACGGTGGCGGCGGCGGCGGAGCGGCGGCTCCTCCTCCCTGGTCGCCGCCGGCGGAGCGAGTCAACGGACGCAAGCACTTCGCGTGCCCACTCCGCGGCCTCCGTCCTTGTCATGACAGCCTCACAAAAGGAGGCCATTGACGATCAACAACTGTCGCTGCCGAGCATCTTAGTGACGATGGTCGGCAACGACAGGTCTATTGTTCCCATTTCCGTGGACATGACGTGGCGCTGTAGCCCCCAGGGGGGCATACTTCCAGTGTGTGACGCGCATTGCCAATTGGCGCGCCACACTCATGGCATCCTGGGCAACTTCTCTTCCAATTCTGTGCAGGTACTTACCGAAGACTCCATGTCCGGTAAGCACCTGCATCATACTAATTGTAAGGCCGCCGTGCCTTCTCGTGAGCCAGCGGTGGAGATGCGGCGCAACCACCTCCACAGTCCCCCGCCCTGCTACGGGGGACTCTAGCTCTTCTCGCCACCGCCAGATTACTTCCCTTCAGGCCACTTCCTGGGCTCTGCCCAACCCTCTTGTGGAGACTTGCTCGCCGTTGACTCACGCTGTGGCGTGGAACCGGTACACCTCCGCCACCAGTGGCAAAGGCGGGTCGCCAGCCAGCAGTGTCGCCACAGTCCAGGACACAGTGCGGTAGCCCCTAATAGCCCTCATCGCCATGGCACTCTGCGGTCGTCGCAGAAGGGCGGTGAGGGTCTCCGACCAGATAATCATCATCATCCTGCTATTATCCCAATAATTAGGGGTCGTCTCAATAAGTACTCTTCTATAATCGTATATATATTGTAAAAGTTAATAACAATAATATACTAACATCGTTAGCTGCTTGTCTGACGTCAATCCCACTTGGGAATGTAATGATCAGACACCATTAAATGGACCTGGTGGTCGGTGTAATACGCACGAGTAATGTAAGGGTTGGTAGTCAGCTCAGCCATTTCAATCAATGGCTAGACGGCTTGGTTTTATATCTAGTATTCCTTCTCTTATAGACAATTTTTCTCACACGGTAAAAGACAATTAATACTGCGTGGTAACACATTGTACACCTGGCTCAAGACTGAGATGAGTCTGTAATTATTTAACCTGTTAACCGGGAGTTCCCGTTCAAATTATGCAACATGTACCGGGCGCGTATTGTTTCGCTAGGACATGTCATTTCATATTTCTATATTCATATCACACAAAACACGTCGATCATTCACAATAGCGAAATTGTTCTGATTCCATACGCATGTCGATTCATGTCGAGACACGCATCGGATATACGTCCCGCCCGTTCCAGTGCGCAAATGAATTTTCGAGTACGTATTCATATGTCCTACCCGTACCCGATATTCTTTACGCCTGACGCATTTATGCGTCTTGCCCGGTTAACAGGTTAAGAGCGTTAATAGCCCTTCTTGTAAAACAGCATTACCATAATCCTAGTCCACGACTCAGGAACGTCGTCCCAGAGAATGATAGGATTGAATAACTTCTGTAGGGCTTTAATTGTTTTAAAACCATTCTTATTTCGTACAAGCGTCCGGGATTTCTTCGGTGTTTTTGAAATTGGGCAAGCAAAGCAATACTTTTACTACAAGTTCATCAGATACCAACATAAGCAAGCAACTAATGAAGCAAATTTCTTTTGAAATTGATGATGTCGTTCGTGACGTATTGTCTACAATCCTCCTTACTGGAAGAACGTTATAATTACCTCAAGTTTAGGATTATGAATACCGATGTTGAGGATAGGATTCAAGACAATCTTCGAAGTTTCCTTGATTGTGTGTGGAGCTGATTTCAATGTCACCACTCAATGTACGGGGGTTAATCGTCGTCTGTCAGTCAGCATGTCAAGTAGTTGTTTTCAATTTATAATCTATTACCCATTAAGTGTCTCGACGGCACTTGGGTATAAAAAGAAAATGCTCCGAAAGCACTGTTATATCGTATTCACTACTTTAGCACTTTCTCCTTATTAAATTACGCAACGTGCCAAGAAAGTTATACAAATTCAATTCATTTATTATGCATAAGCTGTGTTGGGCACTTTGTAATTTTTTTACATTTTACCTTAAACTACTACCGGACCGCACTGAGAAGATCCGGCAAGAAACGCAGCGGGATTGCCTATTTCTTTTATTTACTATTTTCATTTACATAATATTACATACAATAACATGCCTATTAATAGCTTCAGTGTGTTGCCTTTTGAAAAATGATTTGACATCCATACTAATATTATAAATGCGAAAGTAAGGATGTTTGTTTGTTTGTTTGTTTGTAATGCTTTCACGCTTAAACCACCGAACCGATTTCAAAAATTCTTTCACCAATAGAAAGCTACAATATCAGGGAGTAACATAGGCTATATTTTATCCCGTTATTCCCACAGGAACGGGAACTACGCCGCGGGTAAAGCGACTGAAACCGAAGCGAAGCGAGGGCGGGTTGCTAGTACCTAATAAAATTTTCTTACATGTAACACTGAAATATTTAATATAATCTAAGATTACGTATGTAAAGAAAAATCTTGTAGCAACACGAATTTTTCTTTTTATATTATCTTCTGTAACTACAGCAGGATGGAGCCTCAATCCAAGGTGCAGTCTCCACCTTTTGGGTGGACTACTAAAATCATGGCGATAACGAAATAGGCATTTGAATTTATCCCTTCAGGAACCGAGATTGATAGCTATAAAAGACGACAAGCATCATTATTTAATTTCTCCAACTAAAACTAGTGTCAGAAAGTTTTATGAATTCCTAGGATTTTGATGATTTGCATAATATCAATACTATATAATATATGTATTATAAAACGTGTAGAATAAAGATACGAATTTATTTCAATAATTAAACCAGCTTATTTCTTATAATATAAGAACTATATAAATATTCAAATACGGTACATAAAATATATTTATTGAATAGTGTAATTTATTCCATAATATGATTTCGTCCAATAAATTGTTGATTTCTGATTAAGGTTTCTTTGAAATGATAAGATTCTTAATCTCTAAATTCATTGCTATTTCTTGTTAGATTGAAATCGGCATAAAATTTGGAATATTATGGCTCCTTTTTAATCTTAATTATCATAATCTCAAATCGATCGAGCCTCCTCCGCAATGGGAGAGAAATTGACCTACTATACCACGCTGGTGAAACGTGTTCTTCCAAGATACTAGCTCGATATTGCCTTCTCTTGCATAACATATGCACACACACTTCTGGCGCCAGGGTTAGGTTAGGTTAGGGGGCAGGTTTCCTTTGGGAGCAGACGAACCAGCAGCTCACTTAGTAGTAAGTGGTAACACCAATCCGCCTGCAAAGTATGGCAATTACGACACTTTTTTTTTTGGGGGTGTGTTACGTGCACGTCGCCTTCGTCGTTGGGCCGACCACCGGAGCAGGGTTACTTGTCATTAGTGGTCGGCCCGACGGAATACCTCCTATTTGGGGTACCCTCCCATCGACCGACGCCCCCCCTCGGGGAGGACGTCGGCCTCTCAGCGGGTGACGGACTAATTCCCCGAATGCCAATTACGATACTAGCTCTTCGTTTTCGGTGAAGACCTACATTCAATAGTGGATGGCGAAGCTTGATTTTTTTTTGCTAACGATGGCAAACGAGCAAACAGTACACCTGATGGTAAGTAATGAGGCCGCTCATAGACCTTTACTAGGCCGCTACCTACCGTGAAGAAAGTAAAGAGAATGTGAATGCGTGCAATGAGGTTCGGTGATAAAGGCATCAATCGTCATCATCAATAGTGGTAGGACCACACTGTCGACAGTTATCTGTCTACAGCCGCGGGCCGGTCCGTCCAGGGCAGTACCACACTCTCGCAGAAAAGCGACGTCTGAGTAGTAGCAATTTGTTACTGCGCTTTGTTCGGTGGGCGAGAGAGCCGGAAGCCCAACTTTCTGAGGGTGTTTGCGTGTGGAGGGTTTTGGTGGTGCCTTTGGTATCACCGAACCTCATTGCACGCATTTACACTCCCTTCACCTTCTTCACGGTAGGCAGCGGCCTTGCAAAGGTCCATGAGCGGCAGCAACACTTACCATCAGGTGTACTGTTTGCTGGTTTGCCACTGCTTGCAATAAAAAAAAATCACTAAAACTCACCACTCGCAAACAACATTAGAAAGTAGAACTTAGCTCTCTCGCTCACCGAACGAAGTACAGTAACAAATTGCTACTACTCAGACGTCGCTTTTCTGCGAGAGTGTGGTACTGCCCCGGATGGACTGGCCCGCGGCTGTAGAGAAACAGCTGTCAACAGTGTGCTTCTCTACCACTGAATAATCAGCTCAAGACAGTTGGGATTTAAGACTTAAAATGCTTTTGGAGGCACTTGCTTTTATACAATTTGTTAATAGAAAGCGCAGAGATGCAGGCATTTCTCAAAAGGTATCTCCCTCCATAACTAAAGCAAATCAATTTATTTTTATACGTAACTTCTAAGTGTTGTGCCTTGATTTCGCATATAAAAACTTTAGATGTTACTTTGTTACATTTTTGTAATGAGAGGTTGGACAGTCAGCAAAACAGTATTGCCAAATAGGTGATATTTTTTTTATATAAACTTTAGTTGTTAAATAATAAATAGCTCTAATAGCTTTCTTCTCTTGCATAGATTTTAGAAGTAACATTTGAAATAAAATCCTGTACCAACCCGTCTGACCGTCAATTCGGTTCAATCCGTAGAGGGTCTACCTATTGTCGAGCAGGCGCGAGCCCAACAGTGAGACGTATATGAGCTGTGATGATGATGATGATGATGATAAAGGTATTTAAGAAGCCGATACGCGCTAATCGATATTGCTAAAAGCAATGGTTCTGTACCTTTTTAGAACGTAGTGTTAGGTTTTACCTAACGCTGAATACACAATTAAAATATTATATTGAAAATGGTTAAAACTCGTTATACGAGTCCTATTGACACGGTAAAAATGTTTAAAATTGGTACGTATATTACGTACTAAGTATATTATTTTAAATATTTTTGTGCCGCTGCATTTTTTAAATTTTTACATTTACATTTACAATTTATAAATTGAGGAAGAAATGAAATTTATTAAAACCAACAAATAAATATATTTGTTGGTTTTAACAATACATAACAAAAAACGCCAGTAACAAAGATAAAGTTTAACAGAAAATAAAGCATAATAACAAAACAATAATCTAACAATGAATTTAGAAAGAGCAGATTTGAACTGATTAATTTGATTACCTATTTATGCCCTTTACAGGTGTGAATGACAAACTAGCGTGCAAGGAAAAGGGAATGATTAGCACTATAATACTTTAAGTGTTCATAATCCAAATGTGAATAAGTATTAGTCCAAGGCTTTACACATTCTTTACTATATCTTTGCTTGATATTAGGTGCTATTTCTGGCAGCATTGTTTAGTTTCTGCCGAAGGCAAGGCAACTTACTTGGGGTCGACGCAATATGTCATCTGTTTTGACATATTGCAAAAAGTTTCGACAATGACTTTTATGACCGGCCGCCTGCCTGACGTCAACCCTCCTTGGGAATGTAATCGTTGACCCAAATGGTACCAGATGGAGTTGGTCTGGGTCAATCTAGGGCTCTTAGTCATCTTTTACGACATCCACGAGCAAAGCAAGGGTTGGTAGTATTCGAAGCCGCTACCACACAGCACTGTTTGTTTGATAATAAATAGTAAACAAGGTTTTTAAAAAGTGTTAATCGAAATCATGTGACGTGATAACGCTAACACTATTTCTGTAGCTATTTCTTTCAATGACACTATATCTGTGTCAATACATGTCAAAACCAGATAAACGTAGAAAGCTTTAACAAATTTTAATTTTAAATCACACAATTTAATATCCAAAAATAATATCTATTTGTTCACAGTTTTAGGTTTACACTTCTGTCGGCAGTCCTCATGACTGCTTTGCGGCCTTCTCTTATAAAGTCTATTACTTATAAAAATAATAAATTATATTCTTTTCGAATTTTACTGATATAATTCGAATTTTATGTATTTATAGATTTCAAATTAGCGAGTTCCGTGCAGTAACGGAGTAAAAATACAATTGATTGTAGTAATCAATTGTATTTTTACTCCGTACACGACACCACCTATCTTGCGCGTGAGTGTCGTTAAAGACGACTAAGTGATAAAATATGCATATAAAGTCTCTGCAAGAGAAGGAAAACTCGAAATAAAACCCTATACCAACCCGTTTGACCAGCATCGTATAATAGGTTAATTTCTCTCCTACTATATAGGAAGCTCGAGCCCAGCAGTGGGACGTGTATGAGATGAAATGATTAGTAATTATTTTTATCAGCATATTAGGTAACATAGTAAAAGATTCCATTTATTGGCCTCAAGTTACATGAAACATAATTATTAATTATTTCAGTTTACACACGTCCCATTGTTGGACTCTAGACTTCTTCACAATAGGATGGAAATTAAGCTACCACACTGGTTAAACATATCGGTAGGTACAGGGCTTTATTTCGAGTCCTTCTCTTATTATATACATATTTGACCCTTTAGTCGTCTTTTACAACACTCACAGGCAAGCGAGAGTACCTCCTCTGCCTTCCTCTTCCTCTTGATGATGATATATCTATATATATAGGAGAGAAGAATTCCACCCCTAAGGGGGTGAAACGCAACGATAAAGTTTGTATGGAAAGAAAAAAAATCTTTAGCTACTGTTTTCAAATTAAGCAAAAATACTCTTTAATAAAAATAATTAAACACGTGTTTCAGCGTTTATCCATTTTCATTCTCTAAGGGTGTAAAATAGGTAGAAAGATGTCAGTTTACTGACTTATCACAGAGCCGAAACTACTGAACCCAGAAACATGAACTTTTGACATTAGTTGCTTTGCATGACGTAGAAACCCACTAAGACAGTATTTTTTGAAATTCAACCCCTAGGGGGTAAACCGCAGTAACAAAGTTTGTATAAGGAGTAAAAAAAATTACATCGATTTTCTTCAAATTCTCCAAAAATACTCTTTACTAAAATTAAATAAACACGTATTTCAGCATTATTTAATTTTTACCCTCTGAGGGTGTAATCTACACTAATATTATAAAGAGGAAACGTTCCTTACGAGTAAACTCAAAAACTCCTGGATGGATTTCGATAATTCTTTCACGATTAGAATGTTACAGTATCCCTGAGTAACATAAGCTATATTTTATCCCAGTATACCCACGAGAACGGGAACTACGCGAGTAAGGCGGCTGAGACCGAAGCGAAGCGAGGGCGGATTGCTAGTATGTACATAAATGATAGAGCCGTATCATCTATGAGGGATCAATGTACTACGCAATATTAAACCTACATAATGTATTCAGACATTATCTAGACCATGATAGTCAGTATTTCTATGTTAAAAGTCCCACGTTAATTAAACTGAATTGGTTAATTAAATGAATGACCTAGTGAACAAAATTTTGCTTTTATTCTAGAACGACATATCATCGTCATAGACTATATAAGTTGCATGATTCGCCATCCTAAATGGCAGCGAAATAGACTTACTATATTACGCTGAACTGACTTACTTTCCGTATGGTGACGGAGTAAGAATACAGTTCCTCCCCTATCTTGCCCGTGAATGTCGTAAAAGACGACTGAGGGATATAATATGCATATAACATTTGTGCAAAAGACGGAGAATTCGAAATAAAACCCACCAACATGTCTGACCAGCATGGTTTAGTAGGTCAAATTCCCTTCCATTGTGGAGGAGGCCCGAGCCCAACAGTGGGACGTATTTGGGCTGCAATGATGATGATGATATTACGCTTTTTCTGTGTGGTGACGGAGTAAGAATACAAATCATCACCATCATCATCCTATCTTGCCCGTGGATGTCGTAAAAGACGACTGAGGGATACAATACGCATATAACGCAAGAGAAGGAAAACTCAAAATAAAACCCTACTCCAACCTGTTTGATCAGCATGGTATAGTAAGGTCAATTTCCCTCCTATTGTGGAGGAGGCTCGAGCCCAACAGTGGGACGTATATGAGCTGAAATGATTATATTACACTGGTCAATCGTGTTAGTATAAGGTATTATAAGAGTGAAAACTTCTTTTGGCGTACCGTACACAGATTTATTCGTAGCCTACAAATGAGGCTTATCCGTCACACTTTAAAGTGAAAGAAAGGATCGATCGGGTAAACTCGGCACCGCCTAGTGTACCCGAGCGAGAAAGGTACAGTCAGCTGCTATATTCAATTTCATCATCTCTACTTATATACGTCCCACTACTGGGCTCGAGTTGCCTCTATAATAGGAGGGTAATTGACCTTACTATACCATGCAGGTCAGACAGGTCGGTATGGTTTTATTTCAAATTTTCCTTCTCTTGCATAGATATTATATGCGTATTATATCCCTCAGTCGTCTTTTACGACATCAATGGGTAAGATAGGGACTGATAAATTGTATTCTTATTCCATCACCACATGGACGACGGATAAGAATACAATTCACCATTCCTTATTCCAATCTTACGGACAGATTGGAGTCGCTGGAGCAGCGGAGAGACTTTGGGTCACTCTGTGTACTCTACCGACTCTTTCACGGGGAGTGCTCCGAGGAACTGTTTGACTTGGTACCACCGTCACCATTCTACCAACGTACCACTCGACATCGCAGCAGGGTTCATCCATTTCATCTGGAAACGTTATGGTCTTCAACTGTACGTTTCCAGCGATCATTTCTCCCACGTACGTGCAAGCTCTGGAATGAACTACCTGCTGCTGTGTTTCCCGAGCGCTATGACATGTCCTTCTTTAAACGAGGTTTAAGAAGAGTATTTCCTTCACGGTAGGCAGCGGCCTGGCTGTGCCCCTGGTATTGCAATGGTCCATGTGCAGCAGTTTCACTTACCATCAGGTGTGCTGCTTGCTCGTTTGCCACCGTTGGCAATAAAAAAAAAAAAAAAAAAATCCTTTGAGCCATTATTGAAGTGAAAACATCTATATGCGCACTGCACATGAGGCTGATCCGTAACACTCCGAGGTGAAAGGATCGATCGGGTGAACTGGGGACTGCCGAGGGTATCCGACTGAGAAAGATACAGTCAGCTGTTCTTCACTGCTGTGTTGCTGGGTTTAGTATATTCAATTTATATGTAATAATTGTTATTATTAATTATTATCAAGTATTCAATAGCTTTTTTCTTTTCGTCTTTCTTTCCGTGTGGTGACGGAGTTAGAATAGAATTCACCACCTCTTCTCTTGCCTGTAGGTATCGTAAAAGGCGACTAAGGAGATAACTTGTGCATATATTATTTGTGTAACAGGCGGTAAACTCGAAATAAAACTCTATACCAACCCGCCTGACCAGCGCGGTGTATTAGGTCAATTTCCCTGCCAATATGGAGGAAGCTCAAGCCCAGTAGTGGGACATATATGAGCTGAGATGATGATGTTGATTAAGAAGTCTTTAAGTCTCTTGCCACTTTCCTATAACGAAACTATTGCGGACGTTTTAATACTATCAATTTTAATCTTGTAAACTTATATTATAAATACTTTAACTGAAATAGGATGTAGTTAGTTTTTAAGGCTTACTTCTAACGTATATCTATCGTCTAATAAGGTACAACTAACAACCATATATCAGAACTAACTACCAATCAAATTCTATAACGGTTGAACATAACCAGGAGATCATAAGATAAGGTAAAGTTATAAATAATAAAACTCTTAAACGTCGCCTCGGTTGATCAAGATTAACTTAACAACATTAATAAAAAACTGAACCGAAATTTAGGGTGATCGTGTTAGTTAGTGTACATGTTTAGGCGCTAAGAAAATTATATATTAGTGGTAAAATGCAGTGTTTAATTGTTTGATTCGTCATCACATCAGCTTGCATATATTCCATTGCTGGATTCGAGCTTCCTTCATTGCAGAAGGAAAATTAACCACACGGGTAAGCATAAGATAACGTAAGATGGTAGTGAATTATGTTCTTATTCCGTCACTACACTACACTTTTTTTGGCAGTCTATTGTGCAAATGCACGCCGTTCATCTCATCCGGGGTGACGAACGGGACGCGCGACACCATAACCTATCGTAATCCCTCCTATTCACCATTGGGTCGACCACTCGTACGGAATCCTTGACTCCAGGCCACGTGGCCAGCCCCAGCCGTCACCACACTGATAAATTATTCTTCTACAAATATGTTATTCTTTTGAGTAGCGCTGACTGTGACCGACCAAGGATACATTGTAAATTACACACTTTCCCTTTCTTTCCCGTATATTATAGTGACAACTAAGGCATTAAAGTAGTTAATATTAATAGGAGAGAAAGCAACTCTATTAATTCCAGTAGTGAAGGATTTCAACCATCGATTCTATCCATCATCATATCAAAGGCTGGATATCTTTGCTTTCATTTGCGTTTGCCAACATACCCGACAAACGTGACAAACGCAGATGGTGTTATGAATTATCAAATTACGAATTATGGCACAGTAAGGGTTAGTGAAAATTGTTCTTTTAAATTTCAGATTTCATTTTATGCTTGAATCACGTATTCGGCTTAATACAGAGTTTATAATACTATAAGATTTCATTTCAATACACCTTTTTTTTTAATTTTGATAGGTAGATTATTGCTTTATTTCAATGGCATAAACATGTGATGGCCAACCACTTGAATCACAGTACCGAGTTAGAAGGCAAAAAAAGAAAATAATTTTGAGAAATAATTGTGTGACGTATTGGTTAATTTTTACAAAATAATACCGCTTCCGAAATAAACGCCAATAATTTAATCTTATATACCATAATTATAACCTATTACAATAATAAAAAATCTAATGGACGACAACTGTCGTTGTAACCCTATCAGTTGTCGAGTGGGCGCCATCTCGTCTATATGATATACGGATATTTAGATGCTCGACGTCGAATAGATGGTGACAATTGAAATGCCTTCACGTTGCTCTTCCAATGTTATGCTGCCCTGGTAGTTTTATAGCGACACAGTACAAGAAATTGAATTTTTAATGTGCAGTAAGACGGGCAAGTATGTGATGGCGACAATTATATTCGTTGTTGTGATTTGTTAAAATTTGTTCATGACCATGGATACAAAGTCCTTCAGTCGAATATATTACTAGTTTAACAACTCACATAAGTAGTTTGTCAGAAAGTCAAGTCGTTGCCATGATTTGGTGCTGACAACCAAATCATAATTTTCATTGTGAATTTTGAAAAAACACGAATATGTACGTATTTCACCATTATATGACATTCACTACACTTCAGAACTTTCTTTGTATTATATTGCATAAAATATCAGGCAAATTATTCAATATACGTAACACTGTAAAATACTAAAATAATGAATAAAATATAAGAGCGCCACATAACATTTTGGTATTCGCATCAAAACTCCATAATTGTACATATTCATATTCTTTTTTACCCTTGGAAGTCGTAAAAATCGTCTCAAGGGTCACTAAGGGCAAGGTATAATGATTTACAGCGAAACGCTTCTGCATAGGCAAGCGATGGCCGGAACTCCCCCGTGGGATCTGGAGGCGGAGATGCTCGCCGGAGTTTACCGGCGGGTGTTGGAGACGCGCGCCCGCGGCAGCTTGGTCTCAATCAAGGAGATCACCGCCTGGCGGGTCGACGCCCGCCGAGACGTCATTGCCCGTTGGGCAGTCCGGCTAGAGAGGCCTCGGTACGGTGTCAGGACCGTCGAGGTCTTCCGGCTGGTGCTGATGGAGTGGTTGGAGCGGACGCACGGGGTGCTTTCCTTCCGACTGGTGCAGGTGCTGACGGGGCACGATTGCTTCGCTAAGTATCTGCACAAGATTGTCAGGAGGGAGAGCGCACCGTCATGCCACCACAGCAATTGCGACGAGGACACGGCGCAGCACACGCTCGAGGTGTGTGCCTCGTGGACGGGGGAACACCGTGAACTCGTCGCGATTATCGGTGCTAACCTGACGCTGCCGACCATCGCCAGGGAGATGCTAGAGAGAGTTAGGAACTGGGACGCGGTCGCCGCCTTCTGTGAGGGCGTAATCTCACGGAAGGAGGCGGCGGATCGTGAGCGAGAGGAGCTCCTCTTCGGCGACACGTTCCGCAGCCGGCGACTCGGGCAGCGCAGGCGCGAGTACCTGCGCCTGATGCCGCCCTAGCCGAGGCCGCGGGCGACCGGACCGGGGAATTTAGTCCGTCACCCGCAGAGAGGCTGACCGCGCGATGGCTGACGGGACGAGGACGTCGAGAGGTGAGGGTGCCCGAAAGGGTATTCCGTCGGGTCGACCACTGACGACAAGTCACCCTGCTCCGGTGGTCGGCCCAACGACGAAGGTGACGTGGGTACGGGTGGGTTATGGGCCCGCGCGCCGTCCTTTCGTCGCCCCAGACGGAATGGACGGCGTGCATAGCCCACCCATAAAAAAAAAATAGGCAAGCGACTTGCACTTGCCTATGGAAATGCTATGGAGAGGGTTGTGTGCAAGATTCCCTGAAGTAATGAAATCCACGAAATTCAGTGATAAAAATGACATAGTCCGAAGAATTAACACATTGAATGAACTGGCCAGTTCATTGTTAATTCTTCCCATAGTCCTCTTTTACGATATCCAGGGGTAAGAGTGGTGAATTGTATTCTTACTCCGTCACCACACGGAAAAGAGCATTTAAGCCCTAAATATAATATGTTTAATTATAACGCTAAATGTAGACTCTGATGACCTAGTCCACGCCTTTTTTATAACGAGTATTCTAGCAAGTGTATAATAGATTTTGGATGAAAACGTATAGTTGTAGACCGTGTTCATTAAACAAGGACGCATATAAGCCAGGCATTTTTTTTTTTTTATTCTTTTGTGTTTTTTTTTTTTTAAGTGGTATCCTTTCAAACCTGCGTTTAAATTATTGCTAAAATGCTATTTCTAAAACTGTATGTATTCCACTGCTCGTTTTCATCTACGATCTCTAAATATAAAGTAACACTTAACGTATCATAAATGGTAATGTCCATGCTCTATGTTATTTTTCTTTTTTTTTTTTTTTAAATATAACAAACTGCGTTGAGGAATACATTTTTATGTAGTGGGCGGATTTCCAAATACAAAATTAACGTACTAAAATTTGAGACAATTACCTAAAGATTTATCTAAATATAATTTGATTTCGATGGATAGTCGTAAAAGCGGACGGTAGAAAGGTAGGATGGTAGTTGGGATAGACAGACGCAGTGGCTTTTTTTACATTCGGTCTTTTGTAAATTTTCCGTGTTTTGGCATAGAAGTTTACTCCATATAAGCTATTTTCGAGAACTCCATATAAGCTATTTTCGAGATGGGGGTGGCGGTGACGCGCATGCGCGCAAAGTCTACCGCCCCCGGGCCCGGGTATTCCTAACCGTGTGCTGGCCCTGGTCCTCGAACACCTGGGACCCCGCCTCAGGGGGCTGTTCGACGCGTGTTTAGCGTCCGGACGGTTCCCTGGGTGCTGGAAGGAGGGAAGGCTGGTGCTCCTACTGAAGCCGGGACGGTCTCCGGAGTCGCCTTCGGCCTACAGGCCTATCGTGCTGCTCGATGACACGGGCAAGCTACTGGAGAGGGTGGTAGCTGCCCGCATCGAGCGGCACCTCGTCGGCACGGGGCCAGATCTGTCGGACGCCCAGTTTGGGTTTAGGAGGGGTCGTAAGACGATCGCGGCTCTGTTGCGCCTGAGGGCCGTGGCGACTGAGGCCGTCACCGGCGGGGGAGTGCTCTTGGTGGTGTCCCTAGACATCGCCAACGCATTCAATAGTCTGCCATTCAGCTGCATCAGGGAGGCACTCCGGTATCACGGGGTGCCAGTTTACCTGAGGCGGCTAGTGGCAGACTATTTGGAGGGGCGCAGCGTCCTCTGCACCGACCGAGCAGGGGACGTCGTGCGAACGCCCATGATGTGCGGTGTCCCACAGGGGTCGGTCCTCGGACCCACCCTGTGGAACATCGGCTACGACTGGGCGTTGAGGGGGAGCCTCCCGCCCGGGCTGGGCGTGATTTGTTACGCCGACGACACGCTCGTCACAGCCCGCGGTGGGACGCTAGAAGAGGCGGTAAGCCTGGCGACCTCGAGTACCGAGGAGGTCGTCAGGCGGATCGAGGCGCTGGGGTTGAGGGTCGCCCTGGACAAGACGGAGGCCCTCTTGTTCCATGGGCGCACTATGAGCCCTCCCATCGGCGTCTCGATCACCGTCCACTCGGTCGACATCAGCATCCGGGCCCATATGAGGTACTTGGGCCTGGTGCTCGACGGGCGATGGTGGTTCCGGGAGCATTTCCGCAGGCTCGCTCCGCGGCTCTTCGGCGCGGCGTCCGCCCTATCGTGGCTTATGCCGAACGTGGGCGGACCAAGCGCTGCGTGCCGCCGGCTGTACGCGGGGGTCATCCGGTCGATGGCCCTGTACGGCGCACCGGTGTGGGCGGGGTCCATGACCGCCCGACTTAGGGCCCTTCTGTGGCGACCACAGAGGATCACGGCGGTCAGGGCCATCCGCGGATACCGCACGGTGGCGACGTAGGCAGCGTGCCTACTGGCCGGGACTCCCCCGTGGGACCTGGAGGCGGAGATGCTCGCCGGACTATATCGGCGGGTGACGGGGGTGCGAGCGGAGGGCGGTGTGGTCTCGTTAAGGGATCCCACCGCCTCGCGCGTCGACGCCCGCCGAGACGTCATCGCCCGTTGGGCAGTCCGGCTGGAGAGGCCTCGGTTCGGGGTGCGAACCGTGGAGGCCTTCCGGCCGGTGCTGATGCAGTGGTTGGAGAGGCGGCACGGGGTGCTCTCCTTCCGACTGGTGCAGGTTTTGACGGGGCATGGGTGCTTCGCCAAATACCTGCACAAGGTCGTTAGGAGGGAGAGTACACCGTCCTGCCACCACTGCGATTGCGACGAGGACACGGCGCGCCATACGCTCGAGGCCTACGGGGCTTGGGCAGTGCAGCGCTGTGAACTCGTCGCAATCATCGGTACGGACCTGACGCTGCCGGCTATCGCTAGGGCGATGGTCGACAGCGTCGGGAATTGGGACGCGGTCGCAGCCTTCTGCGAGACAGTGATCTCGCGGAAGGAGGCGGCGGATCGCCTGCGTGAGGAGCGCAGCCTCGATGAGGAGATCCGCCGCCGGCGACTGGGGCGGCGCAGGCGCAACTATTTGCGCCTCATGCCGCCCTAGCCGAGGCCGCGGGTGACGTGACCGGGGATTAGTCCGTCACCCGCCGAGAGGCCGACCGCGTGAGAAAAGACCGACGTCCTCCCCGAGGGGGGGGACGTCGGTCAATGGGAGGGTACCCCCAATAGGGGGTATTCCGTCGGGCCGACCACTGACGACAAGTTAACGCTGCTCCAGTGGTCGGCCCAACGACGAAGGCGACGTGGTTTTTGGGTGGGTCGCGGGAGTTGCGTGCTTAAGCCCCTCTGTCGCCCCGGACGGAGTGGTGCGGAGGCGCGCCGACCGCGGCCCACCCACAAAAAAAAAAAAAATATAAGCTATTTTAATTTGTCCGTCAGCCTCATCTGTCAACGTTAAAGAAGTTTGACTTCAAGCGTATTTATGATGGTTGTACGCGCTAAATTATTTTTATTTTTTTATTTTATGACATTTATTTCGAAATCATCATTATCATTTCAGCTCATATACGCTGCTGGGCTCGAGCCTCCTCCATAATAGGAGAGAAATTGACTTTACTATATATACCATGCTAGTCAGACAGGTTGGTATAGGGTTTTATTTCGAGTTTTTCTTCTCTTGTATAAATGTTATATGCGTATCAGTCGCTTTTCGAAATAGTACCAATTATATTTTGTAAAGATTTAATAGTAGTTTTTTTTAAACTGCCATAAGGGCAGAACCGAGCGTTCTTTCCGTGATAAGAGTAACTATAACAGATGGAACTGGCTCTGGTCTATGTAAATCTCTTAATCGATTTTACGACACCCATGAGCTATATTAGGGTTGGTAGTATTCGTAGCCGATACAGTACAAATAATTTAAAGTTATTGAAATAAACTCTCATTAACTAGTTAGCCACCAGGAGAGCATGGGTTGCAAGGAGGTATCGTGTGAGAAAGGACGTAAATCAGCGGGCGCATTCCATTCGAGGTGTGAGGCCGCCCGATCTCGCGATAGTGCGGCTAATTTATACGTTTTACGCGGCGACAACGCGCTCCGTCCGGGCCTCGTTACTATACAGCGTGTTACAATTTGTTATGTATGATTTTATATTACAGTAATATTGTAAATAAAACTATTTTACGCATTTTTCGGTCACGGGCGGACTGTTCACCGTGATCATCATCATCATCTCAGCCCATATACGTCCCACTATTGGGCTCGGGCCTCCTCCACCATGGGAGGGAAATTGACCTACTATACCACGCTGGTCAGACGTTTTGGTATAGGGTTTTGTTTCGAGTTTTCCTTCTCTTGCATAGATATTATATGCATATTATCTCCCTTAGTCGTCTATTACGACACCCACGGGCAAGAGAGGGGGTGGTAAATTGTATTCTTACTCCGTCACCACACGGAGATTGCCGTGGTCGCGAACGCTGTAAAGTGTTCGAAATAACGGGCAATCAAAAATTACTTACAAAAATTTAATATAATCCGTAAAGAAGCGTAATTTACAATGTGTAATACTCGCGTAAACATTAGATATCATTATAGCAATATTGTCAATATGATGCTGAAGACTCACACTTTGTTATGAATTCAAGCACTACTTTATTTTAAAATACTTATGCACGCAACTTTGCTTACGTAATATCATCATCATCATCACAGCTAATATACGTCTAACGACTGGGCTCGAGCCTCGTTCATATTGGGAGGGAAATTGACTTACTATACCATGCTGGTCAGGCGAGTTGTTATATCGTTTTATTTCACGTTTTTCTTCTCTTGCATAGTAGGTATGCATAAAATAAATGCTTATTACAATTATATGTAATAAATATCATTAAATGTAATTAAATTTGAAAGGACACTAAATAAGCGCTTAAGATAGTGAACGAACTTAATGCGCAATATAAAATAAAAAAATGGTATTCCGAAATTATTTTTTTAACTATCAACCAACCAACATGCATTGATTGTAAGACATAGGCCTCCTAAAACGAAGTGTAATGTATATCTCAGGCGAGGGCTATTGAGTCCGTATTGGTGGCCAGCCCAAAATACCGACGGGGAAGTGACAAGACAGATTGTAAGGCTACACAGTGTCCTTTCGTCTCCTCGAGCGGATTGGGCGAGTTGCGTCCAGATCTTTAAAATGTCAAAAAAGGAGAGTTACTGCGTCCCAGACGCTATATATACACCTATAACCGTTTTTTACGACTTCCAAGGCTAAGTACCACCATAGGGTGAAAAATTATCAAATATCTTTATTTTTTTAAGTTATAATTAGTTTTTTAACTATATGTTATAAAATGGAGCAACAGCCTGTATCCTAAACAAGTATAAGGACAAAACGCTTCTTTATTTAAACGTAATTCGTTTATTGTTTTATCTGACTGAATATTTATGACGGGGACTCGGGGCTCGCTCCCGCCTCGTAAGTATAAAACATCAAATTTATTGTTCACCAATTTTTATACTTTATATTTCCAATAATACAATACGATATAGTTGATTATTAATAAGTTAAGAACGTTTTCGGATTGTTGTGTAAAATGTCAAATTTAATAGAGATTTATATTTCGAATCGTGACTGTAGTTATAAGTAATTTTGTATTGCGTTTCGTTTCTTTTTTTATTTTATCATTCAACCAGTATTTTTTTTTTAGTTATGTGTTCATTTGAAACAAGCAAAGTATGCAAAGCCTATACAGCCAAGTCTTATAACATTTTCTTCACATATTATTTTATATTTCTTCATATTGAGTACCTTAATAGTCAAGTTGTTATTCTTAATTGGACGCTGAAAACCACATTATGGATTTCTCTGAGAATTTTGGTAGAAAATGAATATACACGTAAATCACTGTCACTGTCATATCATATTCAGTACACTTTAGTATTTTAACTATATTGTATTATATTAAATATCAGAAAATTATTAAATATCATCATCATCTCAGCTCATATACGTCCCACTGCTGGGCTTAAGCCTCTTCCACAATAGGTAATTGACTTTACCAGTCACACAGGTTCGTATAAGTTTTTGTTTTGACTTTTCCTTCTCTTGTATAGATGTTATTTGCGAATTGTATCTCCTTAGTCGTCTTATACCATACCTACGGGCAAGATAGGACACACTAAAGAAATGAACATAATTCAAGAGCTCAACATGAATCTTTCACACTCCCGCCAAAATTTCTTCAGCCACTAAGTTTAGTCATTGTTACCAGTGTTAAGGATATTTCTCAAGTTAATTCTGTTTTACATTAATTGCACTTCTTAACTTAAATATATCACTGAGTAATTGATAATCTACACAATCACCGATCTTGAACTGAAATCATAACTATATTACTTCTAGCGCAAATTAATCAGAATTTATAAAAACACTAGTAGCGCCCTGCGGTTTTACTCGCATAGTTCCCTTTCCCGTGGGAACATCGGGATAAATTATAGCCTATTGTTTTATTATAGTGTTATTCTGATATGTAAGCTGTATTATGATGAAATTTCAGCAAAATCCATTCAGTAGTTTTTGAGTGAAGGGCAACAAACATACTCATTTACAAACTTTCGTGTTTATAATATTAGTAAAATAGGATAACTGAAATTATGCCGCAAGTTCCCGCCATTAAAAAGGTCACGGTTTCAAACTTAAAGTTTGTTAATGACAATTGCACAAGAAAAACCGTGAGAATCGAAGAATACTGCAGTAAATCCCAAAAAATGATTTTCGAGCACAGTAAGCAACATAGAAAAAATCATTGAGGTATTTTTTGTACTCTTTTTTTATAAGTTATTGTCTGAACACATCTCGTTCGAAGCCTTTAGGTCCAAGAAAAGGTAGTGCGAGTCCTAATAACCTACTGTATTTCCCTTCTCCACCTATTGAGTGGGCCACCATAACTATTATAAAAAAACAATTTTCTCTTTAAGACTCATTGGAATGCATCTTAATTTTTATTTAACGCATTTGCTACATTCTTAACGCTCATCATTCAGCGATGTCAAAGGACAAACTTTGTTTTCGATTACATAAACAAAATGAATTTAAGCCCAATCGATTTAACTCGGGAACTTACAAGTTGTATCAAGAGAGACATCTCGATCGATAAATCGCACCGTGTTCAACTATCAAGCTGGACAAATTTGTTTTTATTGCTGTTATCTCTGGGTGGTTTTATGTATGGTTGTCTTTGCCTTCTTTTTTTAAATAGTATTTACGTACAATGCAGCTATGTTAAAAATCGAACACAATTTTAAATTAATATCTCTATTATTTTTCGTGTTTTATACAAGATTTTCTTGCATATATTAAATAGTTCAACGAACTATGGAAGACGTTTGTCTGTAATAGTTAAGGTACTGTTACTATGGACTGGTTTTTTAAAATATTTTGTTATCGAAGAACTAAATTATTTAGCAAATATTTTCTATTTATATATAGACTTAATCATAAGTATTTACGATGAGGTTTAATATTTTTATGATATCATTTCGCATTATAATATAATTAGACGCTCAATTAGGTATTGTTACACGCTAATCTCTTGTATTCCAAAATTAAACGATCAAGCATCATGTAAGCAAACACCGTCTCGAAGTTATGATACCCTAGTATCAAGTGGCTAACGACGCTCTGTCCCGTAGGTATGAGCCGATGTATTACGACTTTTTAATGGTCACCATGAATGGGTAACATGAGATCTGACGCCTCACCATGCCTTACCACTTGGAAAACATAAACAGTTTTGTACAATGAGAACAATAAAATTTGGTTTTTGTTACGATGAACAGATAACGTTTGGTCTTAATTAATTATGGTTGATAATACCATAAAGCTCATGTATGTCATTCATAAATATTATATAATGTATATAAAAAAAATTCTTGTATTTATTAGTTAAAATATGCAAAAGTACTTACCACTATTTTTAAAGTAAAATTTGAGAAATCTTCCTCATCATCATCTCAGCCCACACAAGACCCATTCTTGAACTTGGACTCGCCGTCGGACCTCCTTCAGAATAGGAGAGAGATTGAACTAATATACCACGCTGATCAAACGTGTTGGTATAGGGTTTTATGTCCCGGGCCGGCCACGGAGGACAAAGAGCTTGGTGCCGGTGTTCGGCCCAATGGCGAAAGAGAGGAGATAGTGGATTATAGGGTCGTGCGCCGCCCTTTGTCACCCCCAACGGAGTTGGACGGCGTACGCGCTGGCCATAGCCAACCCACAAAGAAAGGGTTTTATGTCGAGTTTTCCTTCTCTTGCTTGTTATGTTACATATTATCTTTCGTAAACTATGACTCTTTTACGATACCCATGGGTATGGAAGAAATAAGAAATTTTATAATTAAAAACAAAACTAATCAAAAGCAGCATTTATAGCTATATACAGAGCATCATGCAAGCTATTATTGTGTTAAGCCATGCCGTGCAATAGAATGTTATAAGCTAAAAGAAAATGAAAAACTATGAAAACGATGCATTTGTGCAAGTATTGGTAAATAAAGTGCAATCGTGCTAACGTTTTTCAAATTAAGGGGCTCTAGGATTTGAGAACTTCCATGTGTGCCAACGTAATAAATTTATAGGCCTAGAGAATAGACATTGCCATTTTGCGACAGTTAACTATGGTCACAATGGCGATAACTATTATTCGAAAATGGAAATTCTCACAGCTACATTTGACTATCAGAATGTATCTGACCTTTGGCTCGGCGTGGTCCAAGCTGCAGCGCGGGGAGGCTCCCCCGCCGAGGTAGCTACACGGCATGAGGGTCACCATCCTTTAGCCTCGCGGTAATGTTCCACACAACATCACTTTGACAGTTCTTTTGGTGGGAAAGAGTTTTTGTGCTGTCATTTTGCGCTTATCGTTTAGTTTTTGAACGGCACACAGTGTCTTTGATTTATGTAGGTTTTTTCATTACACATAACTTGTATCTAGAGATGAGAAAATATACTTGTAATATTTTGAGGTATAATCACAGCATATTTTTAGATTGATTAAAAAAAAAGAGTTTTATGATCAACGGTGTTGTTATTAACAGTTCTATGATCAGTAACGAATCGATATTGTTAACGCTCATCAGAAAGGTCGAAATCTTCCAAAAAGTCAAGAATCATTATAACGCTTCGTTGGTGGCTAGTTATTGAGAGCCACTTAGTCATCGCCCTACGGTGGTCGAAATTAAAAATAATATTTAAAAATAAAATTCAAAATTAAAAAAATATACGCATGCCGGACCGACCACCCACGACGTTATGTCAAACGCCGAATGGCTATGTTCATCAAGTTGTCAAATTGAGTTTGACATAATTGTGAACGAGCGTTTTTATATAACCTCATCTGTATTCTTTAATAATCTGTGGCTTCTGTACATGTGAATAGTTACTTACCTACTTTATTTCAATAATGAGTATCGTTATTACATCTATTTAAAAATAAATAACTCTATGCGTACTTATTAGCAATTTTACATGCATTAAAATTAACATTGAACTTATCGTAGGCACTCTATACAAAAACATGTCGTCAATGTCACAAATCTTGGCAGATTTTAAGTGAAGCTTTTCTAGAAATTTTGATCCGCTGTTCGCTTTGAAATTCTGATCGGTAATGATTTTGTGTGATAAAAAGTGGCGAAGATAAGCTCTGTGGCGAGGGTAACTGTACACTGTGTCGTGTAGATTAGGAGCTGGGTCTCGCTTGCCTTTGGGTATCGAAGAAGAATGACGCATAAGCTCTTCTCACTTTTATAATTTTATGTAAATAAATTAATGATAAACAAATTTTGATTGGCGAGTTTTTTAAATGTTTTCGTGTACATACTACAAAAGTTTTACTTCTATTGTGTATGAGATACACAGCAGCACATTCTGTCTTTCTTTATTTTAATGTCTTCGGTCACCGTTTCTTTTTATTTCTTATTCACATATATTTTTCAGATTTCCTATAACTTATTCAAATTATTTAATAAGGCCTACGTCCAGCAGTGGGCGGCGATAGGCTGAAACGATGATGATGATGATAATCATCATCATCATTTCAAATAAGTCTCTCTACCGGGCTCGTGCCTCTTCTAAAGTAGAAGGGAAATTGACCTAACACGCTCATCAAACGGATTGATTAATTCGAGTTTTTATTCTATTGCATACGATATGCAGATCATCATCATCGCAGCCCACATACGTCCCACTGTTGGGCTCGGGCCTCCTCCACAATGGGAGGGAATTTGACCTACTATACCATGCTGGTCAGACATGTTGGTATAGGGTTTCATTTCGAGTTTTCCTTCTCTTGCACAGATGTTATGTGCACATTATATCCCATAGTCGTCTTATACGACATCCACGGGCAAGATAGGGAGTGGTGAATTGTATTCTTACTCCGTCACCACACGGAAAACTTACTAATATATGTAACGAAATCTTTAGGCATAATTGTTTATCAATAAATTAAAATTTCTTACTTGTTGAATTCGTAATTACTTAGTATCAAATACTATAAATCCATCTATAACCATTATTTTTGAACAAACGACCTGATGCGTATCAAAATTAATAAACATTTAACACAAACCGTTTAAATACAGCCGAACTTGCGGGCGGTCATTAGCGTAAAAATAAAGTATTATAAAATAAGTGTGCTCCTAGCAACAGGGGGCTGAACAGTAGCATAACCTCGCTGCGTGAAACTGTACGCCAGGGTGGCCAACGTAATAATAAAACACAGACTTAATATTATCTGTGGTGCATTCAATTTGAAACTGACAATTTAATTTTTTTAGTTAGCTAATGAAAATTCTCCTGGTAAATGTTAAATTATTCTTAATTAACTTAAAAAAAATCTAAATTAGCATGAAATGAATTCGGTGTGGTGACGTAGTATGAATATAATTCTCTACTCTTTTTCGCCCATGGATGTTGTAAAAGATAAATAAGGGATGCGATATGCACATCAAAACTTATACCAATCCGTCTGACCAGTGTTTATTAGGCCAATTTTACACCCATTATGAAGGAGGTCCGACCCCAGCCGTGGGACGAATATGATCTGAGATGATAATGATAAAATTAAAGATTTTTTAAATTACGCTTGTATTAGAAATTACTTTAATACAAAAGATTCGGCCAGCAGCTTTCTTTGCGTAGAATACTTACATAGATAAGATACTATTATTTATTTTTTTTATTTGTACAGCGTCGTCTTATAAATAATAATTTTAGCATAATAATACATTAGATACATCTTTTGTTATCCCTGCAGTTATCATGACAACGGTTATTACACATAAACCTTGATGCACGATCTCCATTTGTAGTTTTATTACAGCGTTATATATAATAGGCTACAAACTTTTTCATTGGCTATTTCATATATATTTTTTTAAATTCAATTGATAGTTATTGAGATTAGCGATTACAAACTGTAAAGATTCTTATTATATATGTGGACATTCTATCGGCGAGCCAGTTAATAGGTTATATCCAATATTTACATAAAGTGTTGTCCACCTACACTCATAGCCTTTGCCTCGGTCACAACAGGAGGTCACCGCTTCTAAAGAAACGTCAAACTGATTCTGGTCTGCTACCAAAATATCTTCAACCATAAGCATTACCTTATTAACATGTAATAGGATCTATATTACTGTAAAACATTTGTATAAATAAATTTTGGACAAAATTACAACTTGTAACTTCAAAATATTATTAAGTTTTAGTTAATTCAAACGGTTAAAGTTCAATTTTGAATTAAAGGTTTATAACTAATGGCAGTAAAAGCTTGTTAAAGTTAGAAACCATAAATGTAAAAGGCCATAGGAATTTTATAGACAATTAAAATAGTTTTTATTATTGAACTAACGTAGGTTAACGAGAATTCGAGATGACTACTTCACGCTAAGCCCGCGTGGGGTATTATACCAGTAGCTTGGATAGAAATGAAATGAATAAAAAAAAATGGTTGCCTGTAAAGTCGGTTTACGGACGATTATATTAACGTGATAACGCCATAAGAAAACATTGATGAAAAATTGCAAAATTTTATGAATTGAATTGAATTATTATCACTGAATTATTATTATCCTTACTAATATTATAAACATGAAAGTTTGTGAGTTTGTGAGGATGTGAAGATGTTTGTTGCTCTTTCACGCAAAAACTACTGAATGGATTTTGATCAAACTTTACGATAATATAACTTACATATCAGAATAACACCTAGGATATAATTTATCCCGACATTCCCACGGGAAGAGGAACTGCGGGTGAAAACGCAGGGCGCTGCTAGTTTTGTATAACACAAAAAATAATTTAATTGAAAGTTACAATTTTTCAACAAATTAATATTTATTTGCACTTGTTAATTTAAATATTTTGTTGTAGAGAGATAAATGTGTCACAAGACGTACGCTTAGGATGATTGTGCCTCACTATCGCTTATTCCACGCTCTCGCTTACACGCTCGGCTTAGGCGGAACGTGACAATGAATCGTGCTTTTTCGTGCGTGCAGCCGGCGTTCAGCGATTTACAAGACGTTACTTACACGTCAAAAAATATTCCAAATATTATAACGGCTACTACTGTAACCTAGCCTGTTCTACTGTAACTTTATTTTGTTTGATTTTCACAAAAACTAGAATGATTATTCATTCTGTATTCTTATAGATGTGAAAACAATACATATAGCTAAGAGATATTAATAAAAATAAATCAATTTTAAATGATTTCGTGTAGTAAGTATTCGTAGTCGTCATACAGCCCATTATTAATAAAAAAAATGTGTGTATACTTATTTACGCATGTAAAAAGTTACACTTCTTTGGCGTAACAAAATAGAATCTTTATAAACATTTTATCCTTCACGTTATCCTACGTTTGCAGAAAAAACGACACTAATTCTATCCTACTATTATTATAAACGCGAAAGTTTGTGCAAAAAAAAAGTATATCAGTAGACAGTATCTGAGGATGTTTGTTGCTCTTTCACGCAAAAACTACTGAATGGATTTTGATGAAACCTCACAATAATTTAGCTTACATATCAGAATAACACATAAGCTATAATTTATCTATATATTCCTACGGGAAGGGGAACTATACGGGTAAAACCGCAGGGAGCTACTAGTAATACAATAAAATGTATTTAATACATTGAATGTTTTATTATAACGCATTATCTAGTTGACATTTGTGACAATGCGCGCGCATCATAAAAAACGTTGACTAGCTAACTTCAGGGTGTCAGTCTTTCATAAGAATGTGCGCGTCGTAAAAATTTACCCTCATCTTATTTCAGTAACGCGCCAGATTAAGTACCTATAACTTAAAAAAGAAGTTCGTAATATATTAAAAGACTAGCAACCCGCCCTTGCTTCACTTTGGTTTCAGTTGTCTTTCCTGTGTAGTTCCCGTTCCCGTGGGAATACCGGAATAAAATATAACCTAGTTTACTCCCTGATATTATAGCTTTCCACTGGTGAAAGAATTTTTGAAATCGGCCCAGTTGTTTTGAAGATTACCCGGAACAAACAGACAGACAGACAAAAAAAATATAAAGTGTATTTTAGGCATATAACCGTGCAAATAACCGTGTGAGCATGAAAAAAGTCCATTATTTTGACATTACAAACAGACACTCCAATTTTATTTATTGGTATAGATTACTTGGATGAATTTTTTTAAGCTTTTGAATATTCATTATTTGAATATAAAAGATCGAGAGCCATTGGTCGCGAAGCCATGACAGTCCCGTCACAGGTAAGCTTCGAATCGATTATATGATAGTGTTTATGATCGAATTAAAATCAATTGCTTGTATCGTGAGTTCGATATGAAAGGCTCGTTTACAGCAGATTTAATGAGATTACAATCGATTTAAAATAATCGAAACACGAATTTATAATTATTAATTATCTTTATACATATACTGACTGATATTTCAAATGCGAAGGTGAATATGTTTGTTTGTTAAGCATTCACGCCTAAACAACTGAATTCATTAAAAAAAAAAATCACCACTGGAAAGCTACATTATCAGCAAGTAACATAGGGTATATTTTATCCCGATTGACGCTGCAATCGATTTCCAGGAATTCTGTTTATTAAATATTTATTTTCGCATAAAAAGTAACTTTTCCTAAATGAAGTTTAATCGAAATCCGTTCAGCGGATTATGCTTGATTGACTAAAAAAAAGTAAAATTGAATTATTATCCTAAGGGAATTGTCGGGATACAAACATCCTATCCTAAAGAGTTACCAATGTGACAATTTACGTCAAAATCTGTTCGATATAAGAAATAATCTGAACATCAATTTTATCATTTCATCATCAACAGCTCTTACATCTCCTACTGTTGAATTCGAGTCTCCTTAACAATTGAAGGGCAATTGACTTTTGTTTCTTTTTTTGTGGGTGAGTTACGGTCGGCGCACTCCTCGCACCACTCCGTCCGGGGCGGCAGAGGGGCGTAAGCACGCATACTCCCAACCCACTCGTGACACCACGTCTCCTTCGTCGTTGGACCGACCACCGGAGCAGGGTAACTTGACGTCAGTCGTCGGCCCGACGGAATACCCTCTTGAGGGGTACCCTCCCATCGACCGACGTCCCCCCCCTCGAGAAGGAAAATTGACTTACACGTTGGTCGGATGGTTTGATATAGGGTTGTATAACTTTTCTTCTTTGCATAAATGTTATCTGCAGTTTTTTAGTCATCTCTTACGACATTCACGGTCAATAAAGAGGTTGTAAATTATATTCTTACTGCATCACCACACGGAAATCACATCATCATCACCTTGTTCTTATTTCAACGTGGGATCAACTCAATATGCAATCTTCTTTCATAGTACATTATGTGCATGTAGCGGAGATGCGAATGTTGAGATGGATGTGTGGTGTGACAAGAGTGGATAAAGTAAGAAATGAACACATTAGAGGAAGTTTGAAAGTCAGTGACGGAAAAGTTAAGGAGTGAACGGCTGACATCGTATGGAGATGTAATGAGGCGGGATGAAAGTAATGCTGTGAGAAAAGTTTTGGGTATGAATGTTGAAGGCTTTAGGGGTAAAGAACGACCGAGGAAAAGATGGATGGATGCGTGAGGCATGACATGGATAGTTTGGGAGTGACTGCAGAGATGACGTCTGATAGGACCGTATGGAAGAAGAAGAAGATGACATATTGCGTCGACCCCAAGTAATTGTAATAAAAGCAAGATAATGATGTACATATTACAAAAGTGGCAATAATTTGATGACCGGCCGCCTATCTGATATCAATTCTCTTTAGGATTGCAATTATTGATCAGACGACGTCAGGTAGTATTAGCCTAGGACTATACTATCATAGAGCCAGATATTAATTATTTACATGTCTTTTACATGCAAAATTTATTCGTTATTCTTTTCTATGACCGCTTTATAGCAAGTTAACGAAGTTACTACATACAAATTATATAAACAGACTACAGAGTTCTGACACGGGTCAGTAACCGGTCACATATTTCGATAATATCGAAAACATGTAGATATTGGGCATAAATTAATAGATTATAATCGTTATGGTATCGAGAAAATGGATTTTTGTAATATCGAAAGACAATTGTTGTAGACTTAGAGCAAAGAATAAATGCAATCTCGATGGTAAATGCAAATGAATTGGAGTAGATGGACCGGGGCTGGTGGACGTACCGAGGGTTATTAGCGAGATAACTGAACTTTTGAGTTTGAATAACAGGAGGTAATTAAATAATTTTCCGTGTGGTAACGGAATAAGAATCCAGCACTCCCATCTTAACCGCGGGTGTCGTTAAAGATGAGTGAGGTTAACCCATATAAGTCCCGCTGTTATGTTCAAGCCTCCTCCACGGTGTGAGAGAAATTGGCCTACTATACCACGCTGGTCAGACGTGTTGGTATAGGATTTTATTTCTAGTTTTACGTCTCTTGCATAGATGTATCTGCATATTATAATCCCTTAATCGTCTTTACGACACTCACAAATAAAAAGGGGGTTGTGCTGGGGGTTCGAAATAAAGCCCTATATCAATACGCCGGACCAGCGTAGTAGGTCAATTTTCCTCTGCATTTGGACTAAGTTCGAGAATATCAGTGACGTATATGAGCTGTGATGACGCTGATGACTAACTTTTTTTTTTAAAGACTCGATACGGAATGTAGTCTACATTAACAAAAAAATATTTGATATCAATTGATTTAGACAGCGTGGCGCCTTAATGGCTAAAACATGAGAAATACGAGACAAATTGACTCCCACTGACTGAATTTATGCAAAAAAAAAGCATCTAAGTTATGTTACTTGATTGATACTTGACATGAGATAAACTAACAAGAAAATTGATACACCGTGTGAATTATTTTACTTATTGCTTAGTTCAGTATTAGCAAGATGACTTGAGCAACTTCATAATGTTTTTTATGTTAACGCGAATATTGCACATTGTGAATAAATCTATTTTACAGATTTTATCGCGTTTCTATTTGATTCTTGACTACCCGATATTTCGAACACTACAGCGTTCATGATCACGAGCGGACTGTTTGCGATAAAATCCGTAAAGTAGTTAGTTTTATTTATAACTAGCAACCCGCCCTCGCTTCGCTTCGATTATAGTCGTTTTACCCGCGTAGTTCCCGTTCCCGTGGGAATACCGGGATAAAATATAGCCTAGTTTACGCCCTGATATTATAGCTTTCCATTGGTGAAAGAAATTTTGAAATCGGTCCAGCCGTTTTGAAGATTACCCGGAACAAACAGACAGACAGACAAAAATTTTTAATCGCTATTTTAGGCATAGGTGTCGTGCAAATAACCGTGTGAGCATGAAAAAAGCCTATTATTTAGACATTACAAACAGACACTCCAATTTTATTTATTGGTATAGATTGAGTAACTTGAGGTGCTGAGAGTTGAGTATTATAAGTTTAACGTCGATGTCTGTCTGTTTGTGTGAGTCTGTTTGTCTGTGGCATCGTAGCTCTCAAACAAATAGACTGGATTTCGATGTGGTTTTTTTAGTATTTGATAGCCAGTTTCCTTGCGGTGGTTCTTAGCTACGTTTTCGTTAATATCGATCTAGCAGTGTAAGAGCATCAGATCCAAAATTATGTAATGACGTTTGATTACTCGATTAAGTGCTTCAAACGTGCCAGTATAATCGTTGAATGTCAATTAATTGATAATTCCTGTTGAAGAGAACATAATATTTTTTTATTATTTTAGTTTGTATCGGGGGTTATTGAAAATTTTCAATTTTACTTATTTTTGCAACACATTTAATAAATCATCATCATCATCTTGGCTCATATACGTTCCATTGCTGGGTTTGAGCCTCCCGTACAATGGGAAGGAAATTGATCTATTATACGATGCCGGTCAGACATTATAGGGTTTTGTTTTGAGTTTTCCTTCTCTTGCATAGATGTTATGTGTATTATATCCCTTAGTCGTCTTTTACAACACCCACAGCCAAGATAGCAAGTGGTAAACTGTATTCTTAGTCCACACGGATAATTTAAATATAAAACATATTACCTATTTAAAATTATTAGTATTAGGTAAGCGTATTCAATTAGTAACATTCCTAGTATTATCTACTATTTAGAACACGGTAGTAGATAATATAAATCGTTTATTACATTTGCTAATAATTGCTCATAAAACTATATTAACCGGATGACCGAGCTTAGTTCGGTATTTTTCTGGTAAATTGCTTTTTAGACAATGTGTTTCGCTAGTAACAGCTTTTCTTTCAAAAGTTGATAATAGTTTTTTCAGAAAAGTATAATTATTTTCTCATAAAACAGAAACATGAAAAAGGGATCGCACTGGAATGGTCTAGATTAAGAAATTGTTAGATGTCTCAACTAAGTTATTTTTGTTCTTTTTGTAAGTTGCTAAATTTACGTTCATATACCTAATGGCTTCTGATGTTTACGCGAGTATTACACATTTTAAATAAAACTACTTTAGAAACCACTAAAGAACTACTCTAGATTGTTAGGTTTTTAAATATAAGGCCTATTAATTTAATATTTAATAAGTACTTACCATAAACAATATATTTTTTTCCTATAGAATCATTTTCTTCTAACACTGGCAATAAATTTGTATCAAAATGTGGGTCAAAATTTAATAATTAATTTTCTGTATCGGGTAGATAATTATAAATTTCTGTAATAACGATGACTTGTTGGACGTGAGACATTTTAGCTCGCCCGTGACCATGCACGCTGTAAAGTGTTCGAAACGTTGGGCAATCAAAGATCAAATACAAAGGCGATAAAAATCCGTAGTTTTATTAAAATTATCTTCATATTCTGTTATTTGTAATAATAATTTTTCATTACCTTTTTGTGGTAGGCTATGCATACTCACATTGGATACATCCCACCCAAATTTATCATTGCCTAAAAACACTGATATAACGAGATAGATAAGAAAGAGTTTTCCTATAGAATTAAATCTAGCCAGATCGATTTATCGCCCTCAAAACCTTCTCCATTTAATGGAAATCGTTAGATTCATTTTCAAAGTTCTGAATATACTAATATAGCAGAATTGTTAAATTAAAGATACGCAATGATTAGTGATGATTGTTCCGTGTGGTGACGGAGTAAGAATACAATTCACCACCCCACCTTCTTCTTCTCCATCATCATCTTGCCCGGGGATGTCTTAAAAGACGACTATGCCGTATAATATGCATATAATATCTATGCAAGAGAAAATAATCTCGAAACAAAACCCTATATCAACATGGTATAGTAGGTCAAATTCCCTCTAATTGTGGAGGAGGTCCCAGCCCAACAGTGGGACGTATGTGGGCTGAGATGATGATGATGACAATGATTATTGAGAGAATACTGTATGTTACACATATTCTCTTATATATCCTATCCAATATAATATGTTCTATCATATCTATACTACTTAATATATAAAGCTGAAGAGTTTGTTTGTTTGGACGCGCTAAGCTCAGGACCTACTAGTCCGATTTAAAAAAATCTTTCAGTATTAGATAGCCCATTTATCGAGGAAGGCTATATATAGGCTATATATCAGACGGTATTAGAAGGAGTAAGCTGAAGCCGATGTAAAATTCTTAGTTATAGTAATATTCCAGCCAATATAAGCTGAAAAAAAGCATTGCTCACTATAATTATTATCCATGGATAATAATTCAAGATAATCCCTTTCCACAGTGGAGGAACTCGAGCCCAGCATTGGGACGTATATGAGCAATTTGAAGTTTTCACATTTGAAAGCAAACCTTCCAGAAAATGACATTTAGAAGCGAAACAACTATCAAATCAATATAAGAAGTACATATTTAGTCACATATTTTTTTTATATGAATGGCTACTTTTTAAAAACGTTCAAAACTTCGAAGAAAGTAGAAATCAAAGGCGATTAAAACTATAAAATTGCTTCTATTTTCATTCATCATCTCAACTCGCATATGTAACAATATTGGGCTCATCCCCCCTCCACTATGGGAGGGAAATTGACCTACTATACCACGCTTATCAGATAAGTTAGTATAAGATTTTGTGTCGCAGTTTCCTTCTCTTGCACAGATTTTATCTCCATATCATACCCCTTAGTCATCTTTAACGACAGCCACGGTCGTGAAATTCATCATCACAGCTCACATACGTCCCACTGTTGGGCTCGGACCTCCTCGACAATGGGAGGAGCCCCGAGACCCTACCATGCTGGTCAAACATGTTGGTTTCATTTCGAGTTTTTATTCTCTTGCACAGATATTATGTGCATATTATATCCCATAGTCGTCTTTTACGACATCCACGGGCAAGATAGAGAGTGGTGAATTGTATTCTTACTCCGTCACCATACGGAGATTTAATTTCATATGCTTAAATATTAAAAATGTTCATTTAATTATTTACATAGTTACAAAGACTTGAACGATTACAATGGATACTAGTCATTCAAATACACCCCAAATACCAACTTTACCAAACCCTCATAATCTATTTCAAATAATAAACCTCCGTCTCTTTATCCGTTTATTTGTAACATCCTCCTATAGATATATCGCATCTGTCCCTCTCACACGCCACGCCCCATAGCACGCCCCATCCGCACCGGCCGAAATTCGACAATAGATCTATATAAAAAAGTATAAAAAGATCTATAGTCAGACATATACTTCGTAATAAATCGTCGCAAATACTTTTTTCTTTTATTACAATCGGTGGTAAACGCGAAAACAGTAGGTACGCCTGATGGTTAAGTGTTGCTACCGCTCAGGGACCTCTGCTAGGCTGCTGCCTACCATGAAGAAGTGTGAATACGTGCAATGAATTTCAGTGAAACTAAAGGCATCACAAAAATCCACCACACTCAAATACCCTCAGAAAGTTGGGCTTCCGGCTCCCTCGCTCACCGAACGAAGCGCAGTAACAAATTGCTATTACTCAGGCGTCGATTTTTTGCGAGAGTGTAGTACTACCTAGGGATTTGACTTGGAGGGTAAATAACCGATTTTTTCGATTTTCTGTTCTTTAAAATAAATCGATTATAAAATAATCGACTAACTCAAAATAAATAATCGATTTTTCTCCCAACAGGATTATTGTGATCTTTGTTTTTTTAGGAAATTTTAGCTTTATTTTCTAATATAGTATGAAACAATCGTGACGACCTTTTTTTTAGGAAATCTGGCAGTGAATAATCGATTAATTACGATCGAATTTCGAATAATAAAAAACCGATTAATAATCGATTTTTAATATTTTGATAAACGATTGTAAAAATCGATTACTAATCGATTCATTTTTTGTAATTATCGATTATTATAAACATGGATTAGTTTTTCACATCCCTAGTACTACTTCGAACGGACGGGCCCGCGGTAGATAGATGACTATCAACAGCATGGTTCTACCACGTATAAATTAAGTACATCATTAAATCATCATTTCACCTCATATAGATAACTACGTCCCACTATTGGGGTCGAGCCTCCTCCACTATAGATAGGAAATTGACCTTACTATACCATGCTGGTCAGACATGTTGGTATAGCGTTTCATTTCGTGTTATCCTTCGCGTAGATGTTATATGCGTATTATATCCCTTAGTTATTTTTTACGACATCCACGGGCAAGATAGGGAGTGGTGATTTGTATTCTTACTTCGTTACCACACAGCAATATGCATATAACATGTATGAAAGAGATGGAAAACTCGAAATAAAACCCTATAACACCACATCTGACTAGCGTGGTATAGTAGGTCAATTTCCCATAGTGGAGGAGGTTTGAGTCCAACAGTGAGACGTATATGAGCTAAATACTGTACCACGCTGGTCAAACAGGTTGGTATAGCGTTTCATTTCGTGTTTTCCTTCTCTTGCTATTATATTTAGTTCTTTAATCGTCTTCTATGACATCCAAGAGCAATAGAGGGGGTGGTGAATTGTATTCTTACTCCATTACCACACGGACGAGGTCTTTCGTAGGTCTCCTCTAACTAATTATGGAAAAGGCGTAAGCCTAGTAATTGTATAAGTTGTGGAGTGTAGTATTATTTTTTTCATCATTACAAGGAATATATAATCGTCCAGAGGGTGCCACTACCAGTTGTCTGTCCGTTTTTTTTTTTGTTTATTGCCAACGGTGGCAAACGAGCAAGCAGCACACCTGATGGTAAGTGAAACTGCTGCACATGGACCTTTGCAATACCAGGGGCACAGCCAGGCCGCTGCCTACCGTGAAGGATATACTCTTCTCAAACCTCGTTTAAAGAAGGACATGTCATAGCGCTCGGGAAACAAAGCAGCAGGTAGTTCATTCCAGAGCCTGCACGTACGTGGGAGAAATGATCGCTGGAAACGTACAGTTGAAGACCATAACGTTTCCAGGTGAAATGGATGAACCCTGCTACGATGTCGAGTGGTACGTTGGTAAAACGGTGACGGTGGTACCAAGTCAAACAGTTCCTCGGAGCACTCCCCGTGAAAAAGTCGGTAGAGTACACAGAGTGACCCAAAGTCTCTCCGCTGCTCCAGCGACTCCAATCCGTCCGTGAGATTGGGATCCTCGACGATTCGAACAGCACGCCTTTGGAGGGAGACAAGTGGGTCTAGCTGATATTTGGGCGCACCTGCCCAGAGATGTGAGCACTACTCCACATGAGGACGAACTTGTGCTTTGTATAGCACAAGACGCTGTCTCGGTGTGAAGTACCGCCTGACTCTGTTCAGGTCACCCAACTTTTTGCTTGCCAATTTGGCTTTGTCCTCCAAATGACTCCCAAACTGGACTTTGCTCTATATTTGGACGCCGAGAATCCCAATACTCTCAGAAATTGGGAGAGTTACTCCTTGGAACCGTCAACGGATTAGTGTCACTACGGGCGCGCAATCCCGGACTGCTCTAGCTGCTGCTGTCGTCTCTATCCTATACCTCATGACAGTAGTATCTTTAACGCATTTTATCCCATAGGTATCCACCATATCCCCATCCTTTATCCCCAGTAACGAGAATTCCTGAGGAGGGTTGGCGTCAGGCAGGCGGCCGGCCATAAAAAAAAATAGCCGTATCTTTTACAACATGGTTTTATAGGGAGGCTAGAAGGTAAAAACATGTTGTGCCACTTAGCGTGGGATGAGGGCAGGCAAATGATGATGATGACTACAAGGAATATATAAGACCATATTTTGTAAATAAAACTACTTTTACGGATTATATCGCATTTGTATTTGATTTATGATTGCCCGACGTTTCGAATACTTTACAGCATTCATGGTCACGGGCGGACAGATGTCTGACGTCCAAACCAGTCAACGTTATTACATCTATAATAACGAAACGTCGGACAATCATAAATCAAATACCAACCCGATATAATCCGTAAAAAATTGTTTTATTTACAATGTGTAGTGCTCGCGTAAACATCAGATATCATTAAGACCATATTATTTTTAACTTAACTGTAGCTTTGTACATAAACATTTAATCTATATCTATACCAATAAATAAAATTGGAGTGTCTGTTTGTAATGTCAAAATAATAGGCTTTTTTCATGCTCACACGGTTATTTGCACGACACCTATGCCTAAAATACAGATTAAAAAATTTTTGTCTGTCTGTCTGTCTGTTTGTTCTGGGTAATCTTCAAAACGGCTGGACCGATTTAAAAATTCTTTCACCAATGGAAAGCTATAATATCAGGGAGTAACCTAGGCTATATTTTATCCCGGTATTCCCACGGGAACGGAAACTACGCGGGTAAAACGACTATAACCGAAGCGAAGCGAGGGCGGTTTGCTAGTGTTTGAATAAAACTAGTACATAAACGTTTTGTCTGTAATAGAGTTTGCTTATAAAACAAAGTTGTAATATCTGTGTTAGCAAACATTTCGTATATAAATACTTTATAACAACCTGAACCACTACATTGTATAAAACAAAGTCCCTTTCCGCTGTCTGTCTGTATGCTTAGAACTTCAAAACTACGCAACGGATTCTGATGCAGTTTTTTTTAATAGATAGAGTGATTCAAGAGGAAGGTTTATATGTATAATACATGCATAATATGTTACTCTTTCAAGAGTAATCTCTAAAGAAAATATGTTGGTATTGTCTAATGACAACAACGCTGTGAACGTTGTATATAAAGACATTCTGTAGTATATTTAGTATTAGCATTGGACCCGTGCGAAGCCGGGACGGGTCGCTAGTAAATTATATAATAGGTTGGGAAAAAAGTATTTTTGCATATATTCTGTATTAAACGTAAAATAAAATTTCTTTGGCTGTACTAGTTGTATCTGGCTGGTTTGTTTCTCGCCGTTTCCATTCATTTATTTTTCTTTCTGTCAAAATGAGTGTGAATCTAATGAAGAAATTCGAAATGTTTTAAAATTTGATTACAAAGTAGCAACCCGCCTTCGCTTCGCTGCGTTTCAATTGCCTTACTCGCATAGTTCCGTTCCCGTGGAAATACCGGGATAAAAATATATCCTGAGTTCTTATATAGACAACTACCTGGTAGTAAAATATTATCAAAATCTGTCCAGCCGTTTTGAAGATTACCCAACACGGAGAGACGAAAATTGTAAAAATCAGTTAATATGCATAGGTATCGTACATCGTTTTTATAGAAAAGGAAAAAGTGCAACGCACGGCGTGAAAATAATTTATTACGTTTATGGTAATGCAATGTTAGTAAGAGAATTACTTATTTCTTCTTTTTTTATCTTTAATTTTTTTTTATTATTTCATCATTTATATTGAATATCTAACCATATTTTTTAAAAATCCTATACACTACAAAAATAGCGAACTAAACACAGCTATACAAATACTTTTTATTTAAATGAACAAAATGTGAGCGTCGACAAAACTTTGTATATAATCGTATTAAGCGTGTCATTTGAAGACATAACCACTTGTAGTACATGTATCTACAAGATTGTTTTACATTTGAAGTGCAGCAATTAGTTATACCCAACTTATAATACCTAAATGTTAAGGGATATATTTTGCTGCATTCCTAGTAATTTTTGAAGTAAAATCTTCTATAGCCAGGTTTGGATGGGGAATGAATTCTTGTAAGTCGTCACCGACATGGTCACGTGACGCTAACACTATATCTGAACTTATGTCAATATATACTACGGTGATAGATTTCAAATCATCATCATCATTTCGGCTCATTCAAATTCAAATTCAAATTATTTTATTATGCATAAACCCTGAGAGGGCACTTACATATTGTCAGGTTTACAATTTCCAACAAAAATACACTACCACCGGATCGGAACGCGACCGCTACTGAGAAGATCCGGCAAGAAACTCAGCGGGCTTGTCATTATTTTTAATTTTTTTTCTTCTTACTAGTTATACAATTGTGTACATGTTTTGTAAGAACAAGCTCCAGTGTGATGCCCTTCGAACCGCAAGACACTTAATATAATTTAAACGATTATGGCTGGACCAGATCCCACAAGCGGCACCCGATCACGAGTTAACTACTAGAGCAGCCATCACTCCCCTCAACCACTATGGAGGGAAGGGAGAGGCCCGCTCCACGCAGCTACCGCAAGTAGATCCTTATGTGAGCATGACCAACACCACAATATGTTACAAACGCTGAAAATACAAAAATCCGTTAGGCAAAACACGCTACACTTTACAATAAAAGTTAAAAGTACATTTACAAACAGTATATTTAAAATAACAAGGAAATTGCTGAATGAGGAGCTGCTCACAACCAATCTGTATTATCATCTACATAATCCGAGATTTTATAATAAGCTTTTTTACAAACAAAGTCTATTCTTGGTGGCTTTTTTAAACTTTTTCATAGGCAGGTCTCGGATATCTTTAGGTAATCTATTGTAAAAGCGTATACATTGCCCCATGAATGATTTGTTAACTTTTTGGAGACGAGTAGTGTGTACAACTAATCTATCCTTATTACGAGTATTCATTTTATGAATGTCACAATATCTCTTAAAGTTAGCGATATTTTTTTTGACATATAATATATTTTCGTATATGTCCCACCCGTCATATATGTCCCACTGCTGGGTTCGAGCCTCTTCCACTGGGAGGCAATTGACCGTCCTCTACCATGCTGGTCATACAGGTTGGTATAAGGTTTTGTTTCGATACAACCTGCATAAAGGAATTTTTAGTGATGAAATTTTGTATCCTTACTCCATCATCATAAGCAAATTAAAGCATATTTATTAAGTAATATTTCATTCAGTAATATATTTTTTTTTCCTTATTTAGCGAATAGGTATTATACGCAAACTATATTCAAACAAACACAAAATACTAGGCCATCATAACCGGTCAAGATTTGCGACGTTGCAATATAATTTGTTTACATTACTGAATCCATATCAGTCGAGACACCTAACGCTGTACGCTTTATGCTACCCTGGTGGTCTAAATACAATGATGTCACCATTTTTGCAACAAGTCATAATACCTATTTATATGGTCTTATGTGGCGTTTGTGTCATTATAGGCGGCTTCTATGATACACGATCCCTGATTTGTTTTGTTTAGTATTAAAATACATATACAATAATTAAATAAACATACAATGCATAAAGGAATGTTCTAGAGCTTTTTAAACAGAGCTTATCCGTTTGAAAATAAGAACGTTTGAAGAACGAAGAACGTTTGAAAATTAGCACCTAACATCACTTTCCGTGGGGTGTCGGCATAAGAATACAATTTACCGCTCCCTATCTTGCCCGTGGTTGTCGTAAAAGACGACTGAGGGAGACAATACGCATATAACATCTGTGCAAGAGAAGGAGACCTCGAAAAAGAAAACCCTTTATCAACCTGTTTGATCAGCATGGTAAGGTCAGTTTCCCTCTTATTGCAGAGGAGGCCCGAGCTCAGCAGTGAGACGTATATGAGCCGAGATGATGATTACAGAGTTTTTTAGAAGTCCATCATCTCTATCAGTAAATGCAGTTTGAGAATTTACTTGAACCCTGAACCAAGAACACAAATAAAACGCTGACAAATCATATTGACTAAACGTAACACTTTTTCTGCATTACATTATAAAAAATCCAGTAAAATTATATATTATCACAGTAATAGCATCAATTATAATTATAACATTATCATATTCTAATCAAAACTCTGGAATATTCTAGAGTTTATTATACATGATAACTAAGCTATATTAAGCAAGTATTCCCAGATTATATTTACGTTTACACTGTATTTTAGAGATTATTGTGTACAAAAGGTCTTATAAATTAATAATAACTGTCAATAAATCATTGAGAAACCTCGACCTATGACAAATGTTGGTAATAAAATGGTTTATGTGTTACTCAGATTGAGAAATAGCTTCGAATTTAGGTTCTAAGCTATTGCAAGATTTTCAGCTCTCCTACGCATAAGTTTATTGCATTTAGTTCTAAATACGTACAACATAATTTATATTGACATAACGTTCTATGTCAAGATATTAAATCGTCATTTATCTTCGTTTATTATCAACATGCAGAAATAACTATTATTCCTAAGTAATTCGTGACACATATAGTATATAAAGATTATTATTTCTATGGATCTAGATCTTCTCAAGAGACCTTTTCTCATTAATTTTTTTAGAATTTTACGGCATGACTACTAAGATCTTAATGCCAAGTCATTATTTATTTAGATAATGTTCTTGTAAGTCAAATTGTAGTATTTTAAAAGTGCCATGGACACATTCTGAATAGTATCTTCTGTGAAATTTGGTGGAAAGCGATATTATGGGTAAAACACTGTTATATGATATTCAATACTTACATTTTCGCATAACACATAATATATTAAATGTATAATGGTCGATTTTATAAAACTTCACCATATTATATTATTACGAATTATAAAAAACTAGCAAACCGCCTTCGCTTCGGTTTCTATCGCCCTATCCCCGTAGTTACCATTCCTGTGGGCATACCGGGACAAAATATAGCCTAGTTTACTCCCTGATATTATAGCTTTCCATTGGTGAAAGAATAGCTGAAAGATTGAAGAAGACCCGGAACAAGCAGAAAGACAAAAAATATAAAGTGATTTTTAGGCATATGTATAGTGCAAATAACCGTGTGAACATGAAAAAGGCCTATTATTTTGACATTACAAACAGACACTTCAATTTTATTTATTGGTATAAATGAAGCGCGCTAAATATCCGCTTGAACTCAAACTATTCTCTAATAAAATAAATACTATGCATTGATAATAATTATCTATGATATGATAATCTAGTATAACTACTTTTGAATTTTGGCGAGAATATAAAAATATCATGTGGCGCTTTTATATTTTATGCCATATTTTAGTCTTTTCTAGCGGTATTGTTTAACGTAATACCGAGATAATGCTAAAGTGTATTGAAGATGATATAACAACGGTTTATGTTTATTTTCATGCCTGTATTAAAAAATAATACGCTTAAACATAATTAATTAATGTGACCAGCATCCAATAGAGGCGCTGCTCCAAATCCCATACAGATTAGTCTCGATAACTATACGAATGCTTTAATGCAAATATTCGTTCTAAGCGCACTGAACGCTCAACAGTTCGAATCATTGGAAAAGTAAAAATTAAATAAAAATACTATAATATCCTTAATAAAGTAGAATAGGTAGTTAAAAAAAACTAAAAAGCAGGCTTTTACAGACAACCGAAGTAAAAAGTGCAATGTAGAAAATAGGGATTAGTGACATCTATCGAGCCATACTAAAATTCAACAACGATTATAAAAAATCGATAATTCTGTAAAGATAATGGAACAAACTATTTAAATGATTGCATTGTCATCGGTCCCTGATAAGTATACAAAGTTTTTAAATTAAAACGATGTTTAGAAGGACATGAAAACCATGTTCAAATATTCCGTTTCATACAAACCAACTTAATATAAGCATGTTAAAAATGATTGAATTTCGTAAGTATACTCCGGTAAACATTAGAAATCAGGATGAAGAAACAATTACGCTATTCCTTTCTTTCCTATTGAGATAAACATAATATTCAAAAGAATAGTCACAAGTGGTAACCTCCTTAGAAAAGGCATACCTAAACAATTTAAGAAAAATGTTAAAATAAACAACATATTTAGAGATAATTATATAGACTATGGACTAATTCATAATCTTTATATATATATTTCTATCTATACTAAACAGGTGGACCAATGTTGATGAAATTTTTTGTGTGTGTTGCCTTGACAACGTCTGTTGGGTCAGCTAGTACCTATATAGTAATATAAAAAAAAATAACTGCTTATCGTGTGAAAACATCACAATATTTGTAGCTGAATGTTTTAATCGCATCTCCTAAAACAGTAGGTTTTTTGAGTTGTTACAGTATTCAAGCGATTGTAGACCGACAAAACGAATGTAAAAACGATTTTATGTACTTACTACAATTGTTGCTAACACTGAATATAAACAAATTTTTTAACAAGAATTTATATGAAATATCTGGCTAATTCGACAATAATCTAATTCTTATCCTAACATAAAATAGATCAAGATACAAAAGATATGTCAAAAAAAAGTCCTCACTATGAATCAGATGTACGATAACTATAACATGTTGAAAGGGACCCCAGATGTTTATCGGCTTTGAATGGTCGACCTCTTACACGGTTATGGAAGCCTAGTACATCTGATGAATTTATAATTTTGTATATGGAATAAATGTGGTTGGAAAAAAAATGAAACATGGTTTTTGTATGACTTTTTGATGGGATTGTAAATATAAAATTTGTTTACTCGAGATTCTCCTGTGGTGACGGGCTTATTATATGTCGCTACTCTGTATATGAATACTTCCTTAGGGAAGGAGGTACCAGAGGACCTCCTTCTGGTACTGGTACTACTGGTACGTACCAGTAATACTCTCCTGAATAACTCATAAGTCCAATTTTGTTCGTTTACTCCCCTATCTAATGTGAAGTTGACTCACCTGTCAAAATCATAGCATTCCTCTTTCGTGAAGAGGAGTCTTAGCGGGAATGTCAAAATGTCATGTAAGTAGCATTCTTATATTTTATTTATTATTTTAGTGGTTTATAGTGAGGTTATATTGAACAATTTGACTTGTATTTTATGTAATATAATGCAGAGAAAGTTCTGAAGTGTAGTGAATATGATATACCAGTGCAATGCGTGCATTTTTGTATCCTTCTAAAATTCTTAGTGTAATCATGTCAGCTCCCAATCAATGGCAACGCCTTGACTTACTGACAGACTCTTTTTGTGAACTGTGAAGATAATACATACGATTGTATCCATGGTCATATATAAACTTTAACAATCTTTCGTAAATAAGTATATTTATCTACCTATATCGATAAGTGAACTTCGACAGTCTAATGAATAGTTAGATTATACCATAATTTTTTCTTCTTCTTCAACATGCAATTAATGGCCACGGATCCTTCGTAATAGGAGAGAAATTTATCTACTACAACGGTTTATTTAGATAACTTGATATAGAATTTTACGTCTAGGTTTTCTTACAAATATGTTCTATTTATATCTTTTTTCTATATTCACGATAGAGTAGAAAATGAAGGGATAATCATCACAGATATCCATTTAGAATCTTATAGTTAGGTAATTAGCCATTGATGATCATGAAAACACGAGTTTCTCTAATTTTTCTTCAGCGACCTGGTGATGCCCTTGGTATTGAAGAGGTCCATAAGGAGCAAATACCATTAACTAACAGGTGGATTACCTGGTCGTCTGCCAGCAAAGGATGGAAAAAGAAAAGTAAGAAAATAACATAACTGCAATTTAGTAACTCTAGTGATGACGGGGTAAGAATACAATCCACCACCGGCTAACGCATGCAACATGCGTATAATATCTACGCATGAGATAGAAAACTCGAAACAAAACCCTATGCTGATACGTCTGACCAGGGTGGCTATAGTCGGTCAATTTCCCTCCCGTTATGGAGGAGGCCGGAGCCCAACAGTGGGACGTACGTGCATGGGCCGATTATGATGAGGATGAACTTTATTTTTTTGGGTAACTAACATAATCCAAGGGTTCCATTGTTGAAAATTCTGTATAGATTTCTAATTTAAGTCGATATAGCCTTTCAATTCAATTCATCTTCACATTTTCTTTTCTTGTATAACGGTTATATGCACAATAATCTTTTAGTCATCTTTTACGACATCCAAATCAAGATAGGGCGTGGTGAAGTGTCTTATTCCAGCGCCACGCGGCAAAAGTTTTTCAGAACTCTTAAAGTCGTTATATGAACCGGAAGGCACTAATAAATTAGTAATTAATGAATATATTAATTCTTTCCTTGTGGTGACGGAGTAAGAATACCATCTAACATATACCTTGCCCGTGGATATCATAAAAGACGACTAAGGGATATCATATTATGCATATAACATTTGTGCAGGAGAAGGTTACCCGAAATAAAATCATATACCAACATGTCTGACCAACAACGTCATCATCATCATCTTGGCTCTTATACGTTCCATTGTTAGGCTCGAGCCTCCACCATAATCTAAGGGAAATTTACCAACTATACTACACTAGTCAGACGTGTTGGTATATGGTCCTATTTCAAGTTTTCCTTCTCTTACATAGATGTTGTATGCATATTTAAACCTTTAGTTGTTTTTTACGACACCCACAGCTTAATAAAAGGTGGTGCATTCTATTCTTACTCCGTTACTATGCGGCAAACCATCACCAAGGTTAATTTGCCTCCTATAGTGGAGGTACTCGAGCCCAACAGTGGGACGTTTATGAGCTGAGACGACGATTAGTTAATACTCATAAAAATAATCGTCTTGTTCATTTGTTAAATGCCAAACCGAATAACATCCGTTCGGTTAACAGATTAATAATTCATAGTTCAATATAAATCAATTTGATAAAGAGGTTACATATTAAGCATTCTTCCTATTCATTATCATAGCCCATATACGTTCAACTGTTAGGCTCGAGCCTTCTTCCCTGTGGGAGAGAGATTGACCTACTATAACAGGCCAGCCGTGTTAGTACCTAAAATGTTTTATTTCGAGATTACCTTCTCTTGTATAGATGTTATCTGTATATCATATTCCTTAGTGGTCTTTTACGACATCCATGGATAAGACAGAGGGTGGTAAATGTTATCCTAACACCGTCACCACACGGATATTTCTGTTATTTACTATTATTTATATGAAATACCATGGACAACTTATGCTGTTTGGTAGCAGTTACGAATATTACAAACCCTTTATTGCTCGTGGATGTCTTAAAACGATTAAGAGCTTTACATAAACCAGAGTCATCTTAATTTGATATCGTCTGATCAATAATTACATTCCCGAAGCGAAAGAAGTTTGTGTTATAATTTTTTCAGCAAATATATCATGCCTATTCCCCTAAGCCGGTTTTTAAGACTAACACAGGCCATTGGAGAATGACAATTGTATTTTAAACCCTACTATCGGAGCACCTAAATGTTTATTAGGATAGTCTATTATTATTAAAAATTTATATATATTAAAAATAGAGGCAACTGTCTTGTTAGCCTAGCAACCATACGAACGTTACTGTTATCATTAAGTCTACTTTGGTCTGTAATAAATTCGAAATAACAACTTGAAGTCTGTAAAATTACCTGGTTTACATCAATGGAATTATAAATTTTAAGAAGTTATACAGGTAAAATGTACCTATATTTTTTACCCAACGTCAGATTTAAAAAAAGATTTATGGCAACACATGTCAACTCTTGTCACTTTTCAATTAATAAACCTACACTATCAAAATTATGTTCTGGACATGTCATCTATAATGACGAAGGAAACACCAACTGCCAACCATAAACAAACTCATATCTGCAATCAGAATTTAGAAGACAAATCACATTTTAAAAAGTAAGATTGGTACAACGTATTAATTAAAATAACACCCCAGAAAGTTCATTAACCATTTACCAACAAAATAAACGAAAATATTCATCAGAAAGAATGACCATAAGGTCCGAGAACAATCGCCACATGTGGCCTGGAGATTAACGAAAAGAAAAATAAAATTAATGTCTCACATCCTTCTCTTTCTTGAGTCAATTTTATATATCCATCCCATTCATCCAACGAAATCATTCTTGGAATTGTCGGGGCCAGCGTACGTGTACACAATGCGGGTGTTGTGAGCACGAATTCCGAATTTAAAAAAAAAGAGATGGAATTAGCGCGGTCGAGCGTTCGCTAAATCCTTTGAAAGATATTTCTAATATTTGTTTAAGAAAGATATCAATGATTTCATTATTATGCTGTATCGTGGCGATTTCTGATACTAGCAACACTTAAATTGATCGTAACTGTCGTAAAAGACTTCTAAGTGCTTTATGTAGAGCTTTTTGTTGTAAAACATCTATAGGTGAAAGTAAGCCTGATCGCACGCATGCCGTGGCGAGGACTCGCCACGCTATATGATAGTAATGTAGTGCCGATCACAGTAATATCGTCAGAGGTATCGAATATAATTATTATATTATATTATTACAGAAATCACAGATTAAAAGAATTAAGTTGTCACAATTTGAAATATTTTTGAAATTTTAATTCTTGAATTTGATGAAAATAAATGTTTATTGAATAAAAATCATCATTTTCTGGAAAAAAATCCTAATATTTTATGCCATATTAGTTTCTGTTGGAATTTGTTATTTTATGCATATATACTTATTCAAAATGATTTCGATGTTTCACATCTGCCAGGCGGCCTGGGCGACGGCTCACTTTTTTTTATGTAGTACAGATTCCTTGACATCCGTGATTGGCCCGGCGAATTACCCTTTCAGGTATCCTCAGGTATCATCCCCTTCGACGCCTCGGCAACAAGGCAGTGTCCTCAAGCGATTGGCCTCTCTGTTGTTGGCGGACTAATCCCCGTTCTGTTCCTCCGCAGCTTTACATAGACCCGGGCCAACTCCCTCTGATGTCGTCTCGTCAACAATTAGATTCTCAAAGAGCACACGTCAGACAGAGTGGCCGATTATAAACCTTTTCATCATCATCGCAGCTTACGTACGTCCCACTGTTGGGTTCGGGCCTCCTCCACAATGGACATTTTTTTTTTCGTTCATTTTGACCTTTTCCTTCTCTTGTACAGATGTTATGTGCATATTATATCCCATAGTAGTCTTTTACGACATCCACGGACAAGCTAGGGAGTGGTGAATTGTATTATTACTCCGTCACCACACGGAAAAGGTAATAAACCTATCATTATAAATAACCTTTGAAATATGTATCTATAAAAGAAGAGAAAATGAGTCTCCATGTAGTGACGTAATAAGAATGCAAGTCACCATTCCCTATCATGCCCATGGCTATCGTAGAAGACGACTATGGGATATTATCTGCATACAACATCTATGCAAGAAAAACTCGAAATAAAACCAACATGTCTGACTAGCATGGTACAGAAATACAATTTTTCTCCCATAATGCAAGAGGCCCGAGCTCGAACACTGGGACGTTTATTGGCTGATATGATGAGGCTGGCATATCGAACTTTAGTAATTGGGATGAGAGCAGAATGATGATAATTAATGATTTCTATATTTTTTTTCTATTTTGTATTTTTTTTTATTTTTTTTCCTTTGATATAGAAAACCGCAGAAGAACAGGTGTAACTGACATAGCACGAAGAATTAGCACGCTAAAGTGGCAATGGGCAGGCCACATCTCTCGATGACCCGACAGCCGCTGGAGAAGAAAGCTTCTCGAGTGGTACCCACGTTTTGGACGATGCAGTGTAGGACGCCCCCCCACTAGGTGGACCGACGACCTGGTGAAAGTTGCTGGGCGTCGTTGGATGCAGGCGGCACAGGACCGCACTTTGTGGCGTAACATGAGGGAGCATTACGTCCAGCAGTGGACGGCGATAGGCTGAAATGACGATGATGATGAATCATTTCTAATGCTGCCAATTTTAACAGTACAAAATAGTTGTCAATCTTGGTGTAATGAGATGAATTCTAATATCGAGGACCCAGGTTTGAATTATGACCCTAGTCGAGGCAGCAGGTGATCGTGATTTAGTTTGTCACATGAGGAGATGCCGAACGTGTGAATGCGACGCTCCGTCAATAAAAGTTGTTGAAATGTCTACACAAGATGTACCAGGGAGGGTAAACCGCCAGACACCGCCAGACACCGCCAGACCAATGAGAAGGAGCGTGTGTCAGTGGAAATAGAGACACGTGTGCAGTAGGTTATGGTTTATGGTTGTACGCTATCCCTTCCGTTTCCCCGGACAGACTAAGCATACCATGTCCCCAAAAAATTAAAAAAAAAGAAATGAATTATGAGCCGGATAATTTTATTGCAAAAAAATATGTCGATTGTTGAAATCTCAAAACAGTTTCGTAACTGAAATATATGACTCTACCTACATCATCTCAGCCTATAAGAGTCCCACTTTTGGGCTCAGAACCTTCTCCATTATGGGAGGGAATTTGACCTACTATACCACGTTGATCGTCTGACCATGGTATAACAGGCCAAATTCATATGTCACACATCTGACGCCATCAGCAGTTACATTCTCAAAGCGATTGCGATCAGACAGGCGTCGGTCATAAAACTCTTCTACTATTTCAACTAGTCTGTCCGTGACCATGAACACTGTAATGTGTTCGAAACATCGGGCAATCAAAAATCAAATACAAATCCGATAAAATCCGTAAAATAGTTTTTTACAATAAACTATTGCCAAAACTTTTGCAATATCTACTAAGTAAGAAAAGTACATATTAAATCGACTCTAAGTAATTAGGATAACATTACGATGATTAAATTTTAGTTCTTTTAGAAGAAAATGTCTCGTCCATTCTGTTAGTTTTGCAGTTACTAGGCGACCACCATGTAATATTTATTACACTCTACCCAGGAATATGCACGCTAATGTCTTAATATGAGCGTCCTCCACTAAACTCTTATTAATGAAGTGTGTATTGTTGTCTTTTTATGGCACGAGTCCCTAGAGATGTAAAACAGTGATCATATCGATAATATCGAGAATAAATATCGATTTTATCTTTTGGAAAATTATGAACCGTACGCGCCGAGATTGTCGATAAATTAATAAGTGAAATTGCAAACGACAAAATTAAAATATATTTTTTTATTGTTGCAATAAAAATGTTTATTTGTCGAAAGATGAAAAAAAGGAATATGATATTTGTTTTTAATCTTCCCCAAGTTATCATTTTTGATGACGTCCGGTCGTTGTAATATATATAGAAATTAGTATATTTTAAACTAAACTTTACCTAAATATCGTGGTTTATACGTCTGCTTTCCGTTGAATTGTCTATCATAAAATGTGATTTATTAGGAGCCATTCTTGTCATAAAATTGTGTGTCTACAAATTTATTAAATATATTTTTAAAGCCTCGAAATAAAAACATTTGAAATAAAAGTTAAATATAATTTTATCAATTTATTTCTTGTTTCTTGTTTCCGTGTGGTGACGGAGTAAGAATACAATTCACTACCTCTTGCTCTTGGGTGTCAATCCGTAAAAAAGTATTATTTTTTGTTATTTTTATTTTAGATACGTTTAATGTTAAACCTTTAGCAATGTTTCAATGAAATTTAGATTCAATGCCATGCAGTTGTATTATGTAGTGTGTTTACAAACATATAGGCAGATAGACAAAAAATTGGGCCTCTGTTGCTCTAATAAATATCCTTCAAATTAGTTCTAAAAATGTTTAATGTACGTACAATCATTGGCTTGTTATAATTTTATTATTTGAAGGAATAGCTTTGTTAAAATTCATATCTAAAACAAAACAAAAGTAAGACCATTTTTACGAATTTTATCACTGTTGTATTAATTTTTTTCATTGCACGGAGTTTCCAATACTTTTCAGCGAAATACAAACAAAAAATCAAATATAAACTCGATAGAATCTATAAAAGTAGTTTCAATTGTAATGAAAAAACTCGTGTAAACATCAACGATCTATGTGGTGACGGAGTAAGAATATAGTTCACCACCCCTTCTCTCACTCGTGGATGTCGTAAACGACGACTAAGAGATATGATATGCAAATAATCTATGCAAAAGAAGGAAAACTCGACACAAAACTCTGTACCAACACGTCTGATTAGCGCGATATAGTAGATCAATTACCCTTCCATTGGAGAGGAGACTGGAGCCCAATAGTGGAACTTATACAGGCTGATATGATGAATAATCATACAATCATAAATCTTTATAAAACTTTTAATCAAAGCGTTTTTATTATTATCACAGCTCACATACGCCCCAATACTGGGCTTGGGCCTCCTCCATTATGAGAGGGAAATTGTCCTATACTATGCTGGTTCGACGTGTTGGTATAGGGTTTTATTTCGAGTTTGCCATCTCTGGCATAAATATTATATGCATACTAGTAGCGCCCTGCGGTTTCACCTGCAGTTCCTCTTCCCGTGGGAATATTGAGGTACACTATAGCCTATATGTTATTCCAATATGTAAGCTATATTATTGTGAAGTTTCATCAAAATCCATTCAGTAGTTTTTGCGTGAAAGAGCAACAAACACCTTCACATCCTCACAAACTTTCGCGTTTATAATATTAGTAGGAAGGATAGGATTATAAACGTTATTCGTATTTTACGACAACCACGGATAAGAGGGGGGTGCCCCTCGGGTGTTGATTTGTATTCTTACTCCGTCACTACACAGAAAATGTTGCTATAAATTATCGAAATAATATTTTTCGATTATTCGCAGCCCATCACTATTAACGTTAACGACACACTTGACTTAACTAAATAATCCCGACTGGCTGATGTAAGGCTATAGTAAATTCGCAGAATCCGCCACCGACTTTGTATTCTGGATCAATAAGCAACCCTTTGTTTTTAATATTAATTATGAACAAGATATTTAAAATATACCACACAGAGACTAAAAGGGTTTTCATGTAATTCAAAAGATTTTTTTTTATTTAATTTTAATTATCTTAATTCATTGCCGCAAAGAAGACGTTAAGCTGTTAGATTGCAATGAATATATTATTAGATATCCGCCCGTGACCATGAACGCGATCGAATCGTCGGGCAATCAAAAATCAAATACAAACGCGATAAAAGCCGTAAAATAAATTTATTTACAACTTGCAACCCGCCCTCGCTTCGCTGTGGTTTCAATCGCCTTAGTCGCATAGTTCCCGTTCTCGTGGGAATACCGGAATAAAATTTAGCCTAAGTTACTCCTTATTACACCTGGTAATAAAATATTATCAAAACCGGTAAAGCCGTTTTGAAGAATACCTCAAACAAGCAGATAGACAGACAGATAACAAATTTTAAAGTGTATTTTAGGCATAGGTGTCGTGCAACTAGCCGTGTGAGCATGAATAGCCCAGCATTTTGATATTACAAACAAACACTTGAATTGTATTTATTTGTATAGATGTATAATACTCGCGTAAACATCAGAAATCTATATACAGTAGAACCTTGATAACTTAAGCCTCGACAACTTAAAAACCTCTATCAATTCATAAAATGTTGTGTTCCCTTCTCCTCGAAATCCAAATTCAACAACTTACTTAAAATAATACGAACCCTCTATAACTTAAACGAATAATTCGGACATCACACCTCAGTAACTCAAAGTTGTAATGATGACTACCTTTGTAACTTCAATAATCTATCAATAAGTAATTTTAAATGAATTTGCAAACAAAAAAGTTACCTGTGTCTACATTGTTATTGCTATATTTAACCTAGCTCGTCTATCTCTATAAGTACTAAATAAAGCCCATAAACGAACCTCTGTAAATAAAAATACAAACCAATAAAAATACTTAACTTAAACCCTCAGTAAGTAAAAACCTCGATAACTCAAATAATTTAACGTTTCCCTTGGTCTTTATCTTATTGAGGTTGTACTAATATGAGTTAATTTAACGAAAAGTAAAATCAATATATCTCATCATTTCGGCTCATATACGTCCCACTGTTGGGATCGAGCTTCCTCTACAATGGGAGAGAAATTGTCATAACTATATAGCAAGCTAATCAGACGGGTTGGTATACTGTTTTATAGAGTTTTTTTTTCTTACACCAATATATAGTGAACCGTTTCAAGGCTTTTTTTTTTGGGGGTGGGTCTCGGTCGGCGCACTCCTCGCACCACTCCGTCCAGGACGACAGAGGGGCGTAAGCGTGCACAGCCGCGACCCACCCGAACACCACGTCGCCTTCGTCGTTGGAGGGTACCCCACCCTCCCATCGACCGACGTCCTCCCCCCCTCGGGGAGGACGTCGGTCTTTCCTCACGCGGACCGTTTCAAGTCTCGTAGGTTAGATTCCCACGCAGGACAAATTTTGTGCGATTCGCAAATTATTATTTTAAGTCTGGGTGTAATTTGTATCCGCAGGTTTTTACATTTTCTACCTGCGCCTGATGCCGCCCTAGCAGAGGCTGCGGGTGACCAGATCGGGGATTTAGTCCGGGCACCCGCGAAGAGGCTAGCCTCGCGACGGCGTTCGGCGTCCCAGTAGGGGACGTCGACGGGTCGACCACTGTAGGCAAGGAACTCTGCACCGGTGGTCGACCCAACGACAAAGACGACGTACTTACATGTACGTACGTACGACGTATACGGGTGGGTTACGGGTGTGCGTACTGACGCCCCTCTGTCGCCCCGGACGAAGTGGTGTGAGGAGTGCGCCGACCGTAAAAAAAAAAAAAAAGTTTTACATTTTCAAAGCCGCCTGCAATATTATGATCATTTCCGTAGTGCATATTTAAAGAAAAGTGCGTAAAAATAATTTTATTTTACATTTGTAATACCTAAGTACTGTGTGGTGGCAATTATGAAAACCACTAACCCTTACACTCCTCGTGGGTGTCATAAAAGACGACTGGACCAATTTCGATGCGGCTTTTTATTTGAAAGCCAGTTTCCTTGCAGTGATTATTAACTATGTTTGATCAATATCGGTCCAGCAGCATAAGAATATCAACTCTTTTCCAATATGATGTAATGGCGTATGCTTACTCGATTAAGTCCTTCACGCGTGCCAGTATAATCGTTAAATGATATATAATTGATAATTCCTGTCGAATACTATTATTCTATTATTAATGAAATACAACTTGATCAATATACAATTATACATAAATAACATTAAAGAAAAATTGTAGGAGAAAATTAATATAAATGAATTATGGCCGAATTTCGACTACTCGGCAACTACTAGTTCATTAGAAATATTCCGGTATACTTTATTTTCAGTGAAGTACGACAAACGTGAATTGGTTAGTTTAATTTCTCTTAAAAATGTAACGACAATGTTTATCAAATAAAAACGATTGTATATTGAAATCTGATCGTAGTTTAGTTTTAAAACTATAGCAATATCCATCTATAAACATTATTTTACGTGATTTTAAATGAATCGTAAATGTTGTCATCGTCATTTTAGCTATGCATGTGGGCTCGAGCCTCTTCGAGAGCAGGGTAATTGGCCTACTATACTATGCTATTTTCTGTTTGGTGACGGAGTAAGAATACAATTCATCACTCCCTATCTTGCTCGTAGATGTCGTAAAAGACGACTAAGAGATATAATATGCACATAACATATGTGCAAGAGAAGGAAAACTCGAAATGAAACCCTATATCAACATGTCTGATGAGCTTCGTATAGTAGGTCAAATTCTCTCCCATTGTGGAGGAGGCCCGAGCTCAACAGTGGGTATGTGGGTTGCGATGATGATGATGATGATACTAAGCTGGTCAGACAGGTTGATATAGTTTTTTATTTCCTTCTCTTGCACAAATATGCGTGTTCTAATTTCTTAGTTGCCTTTTAGGGTAAGAGACGGGGTATTGAATTGTATTCTTACTTCCTCACTACATAATTATAAAGGTATTTTCTTTTTGTAATGGCAATAATTTTGTATCAAAATGTGAGTCAAAATTTAATAACTAATTTCTGTAGCTGTAGCATATAAATTTCTGTAATAACGATAAATTGTTGGACGTGGGACATCTTAGTCCGCCCGTGACCATGAACTCTTTGAATTGTTCGAAACATCGGACATTTGAATACAAACGCGATAAAATACGTAGATAAAGTAATTTTATTTACTACTAGCAACCCGCCCTCGCTTCGCTTCGGTTGTAATCGTTTTACCCGTGTAGTTCCCGTTCTCGTGGGAATACCGGAATAAAATATAGCCTAGTTTACGCCCTGATATTATAGCTTTCCATTGGTAAAAGAATTTTTTTAAATCGGTCCAGCCGTTTTGAAGATTACCCGGAACAAACAGACAGACAGACAAAATTTTTTTAATCTGTATTTTAGGCATAGGTGTCGTGCAAATAACCGTCTGAGTATGAAAAAAGTCTATTATTTTGACATTACAAACAGACACTCCAATTTTATTTATTGGTATAGATGTGTTATACTCGCATAAACATCAGAGAATATTGTATAAAGAAGTGTTTAATAAAAAAAAAGTAGGAAGCCTATTCTATCACCCCGCGTTCGCGTTATTCGAAATTACTTCAGATGCGCTGTGCACTTTATTTTATAGTTAATGAATGAGGGATTATCATTCTGCATACTTCTTTCTACCACAGATGTTAAGGCTTCGGTGTCAATGGCGAAAGGGAGAGAATACGTGCGCCATCCTTTCATCACTCTGGACAGAATGGACAGTGTGCGTGCAGACCACAGCCTGATAAAAAATACACACGATTTTCTCCTCCCTGGGTTTCGTAAAATACGACTAAGGAATATGCATGTAACATCTATACGAGAGAAGGGTAACAAGAAATCAAACTCTATACCAATCAGTTAGCGTGATTTAATAAGTAAATTACTAGGTAAATAGCTAAATTGTGCCCTCCCATTGTGGACGCGATTGGAGCCCAAAAGTGAAATTATGATGAAGAGTAAAAAATATTAGTTGTATTTCTTATTATTAATCTTACCTTGATAAAGTTGTTTAATTATCTCTTGTGGGTTATTTCTTTTTGGCGGGCTATGGTTAGCACACACGCTGTCTATTCCGTCCGGGGCGCCACGAGGGCGGCGCGCGGCCCCACAACCCACCGTATTCCCTCCCGATCAACGATACCGAGTGTCTTGTCGCCTGTGGCCAGCGGAATACCCTTTCAGGTACCATCCCTCACTCGGTCAGCTTCTCTGCAGGTGACGGATTACTCCCCTATCCAGTCATCTGCGGCCACAGCTAGGGCGGCATCAGGCGCCTGCGCCAAGTCACCGGCGGCGGACACACTGTAGAGGAGTTCCTCCCGCGCACGATCCGCCGCCTCCTTCTATGAGACGACTGCCTCGCAGAGGGCGGGGACCGCGTCCCAGTTCCTGACCCTGGCGAGTCACAAACGCAGTGGTGGTTAGATGGTGTGCTCCCCCTCCTCACGGGTGCTTACCCCGTGCCACCGACCCAACCACTCCATCAACACCGCCCGTAAGGCGTCCACGGTCCCCATAATAGGGCCTCTCCAGACGGACTGTCCAACGGGCAATGACGTCGCGGCAGGCATCGCCTCACACTTGGGACACTTGGGAATATAATTGTTGACCAAACGGTATCAGATGGAGTTAGTCCACGTCTATATAAAATTTTTAGACATCTATTACAATAAGTACCCAGAAGTAAGGTAATGGTTAGAAATATTTGGAGCCGACACTACAGAGCAAGGCATGTCCAAATATATATACTACTTAAAAATAGGGATTTGGCCTACGGTAGCACGGTAATTACAGAGATATTTATATATATATATACCAGCTGACCCAACAGACGTTGTTCTGATCAATTAAAATAAAAGCAGCGCTACCTACCGGGTCCAATTGTGAATCTAAACCATCCTCAAATCCCCTTGAACACACGTAAAAAATTTCGTCAACAACGATCCAGCCGTTTAGGAGGAGTTCAGTGACATACACACGTACATAAGAAATTTATATATAAAGATGTTAATTATCTATACCAATAAATAAAATTGGAGTGTCTGTTTGTAATGTCAAAATAATAGACTTTTTTCATGCTCACGCGGTTATTTGCACTACCTATACATATGCCTTTTTTTTGGGGTGGGTTGCGGTCGGCGCGCTCCTCGCACCACTCCATCGTAAGCACGCATTCCTGCAACCCACCCGCGTTGCACGTCGCCTTCGTCGTTGGGCCGACCACCGGAGCAGGGTGACTTGACGTCAGTGGTCAGCCCGACGGAATACCCCCTATTTGGGGTACCCTCCCATCGACCGACATCCCCCCCCTCGGGGAGGACGTCGGTCTTTCCTCACGCGGTTGGCCTCTCAGCGGGTGACGGACTAATTCCCCGGTCACGTCACCCACGGCCTCGACTAGGGCGGCATGAGGCGCAGGTATTCGCGCCTAAGCCGCCCCAGTCGTCGGCGGCGAATCGCCTCATCGAGGCTGCGGTCCTCGCGCAAGCGATCCGCTGCCTCCTTCCGCGAGACTACTGCCTCGCAGAAGGCTGCGACCGCGTCCCAGTTCCTGATGCTGCCGACCATCGCCCTGGCGATAGTCGGCAGCGTCACGTCGGCACCGATGACTGCGACGAGTTCACGACGCTGCTCTGCCCAAGCGGCACAGACCTCGAGCGTGTGCTGCGCCGCGTCCTCGTCGCAATCGCAGTGGTGGCAGGACGGTGTACTCTCCCTCCTAACGACCTTGTGCAGATATTTGGAGAAACATCCATGCTCCGTCAACAAGCATTCATGCCCCGTCAACACTATACATATGCCTAAATTCATTTTATATTTTTTTTGTCTGTCTGTCTGCTTGTTCCGGATAATCTTCAAAACGGCTGGACCGATTTAAAAAATTCTTTCATCAATAGAAAGCTATAATATCAGGGAATAAACTAGGCTATATTTTATTTCGGCATTCCCACGGGAACGGGAAATACGCAAGAAAGACGACTGAAACCGAAGCGAAGCGAGGGCGGGTTGCTAGTCTTTATATATAATACTTCGTGTGTATGTGACTGAACTCCTAAATGGTTGAACGACAACGAATTTTTTTTCGTGTCTCAGTGGATTCGAGAAAGGTATTTCAAATTAATAATTGGACCCGTTAGGTGACACTTATGGTCGATTTCAAGAAATTCAATTATTTTTTAGATTTGAACAGAACAACCGATAGGTCGCCTAGTTTCTACATAAAATTTTATTTTGACTTTACCTTTTATAAAACCTGCTGATAAGGGAGCCGCGGTGACATACAATATTTTTAATTGATCACCAAAAAAGGAGCTTTTTTATTAAAACATTATAACTATCAGGTATAATAATAAGCGGCATTTTTCCAAGATGAAACTAGAAATATCTTTAGATCTGAAATTTTAATATTTGATTGCATGTTTTTATAATAGTAAGGCAATTGAAAATATCTTTAAATCAAAAATATCTAAATTAATCCGGTCGTTTATAGTTAAGTTTAATTAACTAGTGAGTTTAAGCTTTTACACAATAAACGTCAGATTTTGGTCGAGATTAAAAAATCGTTATAAGATAAGCGTTTATCTGTGGTATCAAAGCGGAAAATTACAAATCTTATCTTATAAGATTTTTTTGGTTAATTGGAAGTAACCGGCTCTGTACTGAATCTTATGGAATTCTCTAGAAAGACTTAAAATTTATTTACCATATTCGACATTGAAGCGGTTTATGAATAAATTCCTGATTCCTCTCAGCCGTTCCATTATTGGTCTCGGGCCGCTTCCTTAATAGGAGGGCAATTGACCTACTATACCATGCTGATTAGACATAGTGGTGCAGGGTTTTATTTCGAATTTTCCTTCTCTTGCACAGATGTTATATGCATATTATTTCCCTTATTCGTCTTTTACGATGTCCACGGGCAAGATGAGGGAGTGGTGAATTGTATTCTTACCCCGTCACCACACGGATAAAATTGCTGATTAATCACAGCTTACTGCCCATTCTTTTTTCCGCCGTATTTGTGCTGACTTATTATCATTTGAGTTCATGCACGCCTCACTATTGGCATAATGAGAGGGAAATTGAGCTACTATACAATGCTGGTCAGACGTATTACATTTCAAGTTTCCATTTTCTTGCAAAAATATTGGAACGAAGTTCCTTATTATATGCATATTTTCCCTTAGTCGTATTTTACGACATCCATGGGAAGAGGGTTGGTGGAACTGTATTCGTACTCCGTCACCACACGGAAATTCGTACTAATCACACCATTTCCAAAGGATTGGAGTTGCAGAACAACTGCTGGTGTCCCGCATTTTCCTATCAAGAGAACTATCAGCGCGTCTTTCTTTAGCTTGTCTAATTGGTCTAATAGAATATTAGTAAAGCTATTTTTTATCATCATTCATTTGAGCTCATATACTTCCCACTGTTAGATTCAAGCTTCCTCCACAATAGGAAGGGCGCTCACATATCAAACAACGCAGTGTAGGATGCAACTAGGTGAACCGACAACTTGTTGAAAGTTGCTAGGCGCCGTTGTAATCAGGCGACAAAGAAACGTACTTTGTGTCGAAACATAAAGGATACCTATGTCCAGCAGTGGACGGCGATAGGCTGAATGATGATGATGGTGAAATTTCCTCAGGTCTTTAGTTCCTTCATATTGATCATTGTCCGTTAATCAATGAAATCGTCATTTTTAATAGTGCGATGGCCACACTGTTAATCTTGTGGGAATTTTGGTGGAAAATGTAAACATTTGTAAAGCATTTTTATTTTATATCGATTTGCCTACTAGACAAACACCTTAAATATCTTGAAATTTTCATATATACCTACCTATATCAATATTGATAACTTTTTTTTAAATGGGACTATTCCCACTACGTATTCCCACCATTATAACTCCTATAAGACAGGATCCACAATGGTCTCCATTGGTGATATCGAGGTTTGACCCTCCAGCAGTCCTTAAAAATAATTTTAATTATCTTAGGACTCACAACAAATTTTATTAGAAAAATTAAACGAGAGGAGTGGAAAGAGATTGATTCTACTTCCCTCCTATGGAATGAGGCAGTTAGCTAATAAATAAAGGGATATGGATATACAGCTACAATAAGCTCAGCCGCCCAGCAGTACGGGTATGGGTAAGCTTGACGGGGTCTATATTTGAGGCTTGAGATTGATTAACGGGAATACAGAAAAAGACTAAGAGTAACTTTCATCCCAATAAGAAACAACTGTCGTATAAAATCTTTAGGGCCTTTATCGTAACAATTAGGCCTAATTAAATAAATTTTAGTAAATAGTCCACTAATAGTCCACTAGGTGGACCGACGACTTGGTGAAAGTTGCTGGGCGTCGTTGAATGCAAGCGGCACAGGACCACACATTGTGACGTAACATGAGGGAGGCCTACGTCCAGCAGTAGACGGCGATAAGCTGTAATGATGATAGCACAAAAGCTGGAGTATAAAAAGCAAATAATGCCGATGTCATGGAAGAAAATCTCTTTTTTAGGCTACATACGGCCAAATATTGGAAGTAGATCTTTGAGGAGCATTATCATACCTACACCGCATTAGACATAGATGGCACATACCTACGTTTTTTTTTTAATTCAGAAATTGAAATAATTTTACATCCCTAATATTATTAACGAAGCCTGGCAATAAAATTCGTAACAATTGTAATTAATTATAAAATTCTATTTTAATAGAAATTCAGCATTAATTACTAATTTGATAAATAAATTAATTACATTACTATAGTTTATATATACCTACTATAAAAAGGCATAAGTATATTTCTTAAAAGGCTGCTACCACAACTGGAATATCGTCTTTCTTTTTCTAATGTTTTGTTTGTAGGATATCCTTAAATATTTATAGACCAAGTATTAATTTTTTACAGGCAACATCCCACATAATAGAATAAATCCCTGTCTTACAATAATTAATTGTTATATGTAAGAATTTTTACAAACATATAAATCACTCATTTGGGAACTGGGAAAGAGATTGTTTTTTCGGGTTGAGAGCCCTCAGCATTCGTCCAACAGTCCGGGTAAAGTCAGCCACCTGCGGCTAACAACTATACCTAGTCATAAAAGAGGAATTATTTTGCTTGAGGATTGAACTCAACGATAATCGGCAGGAGAGATCGGTAATTAGACTACTCTGCCATCAGTCCACCATAGTTTTACTATCATTTCATCATCATCATCATTTCAGATCATATACGTCCCACTGTTGGGCCCGAGTATTCTCCACAATAGGAGGGAAATTGACCTTACTATACCATGCTGAACAGACAGGTTGGTATAAGGTTTTATTTCGAGTTTCCTTCTCTTGCATAGATGTTATATCCCTTACTCATCTTTTAAGACATCTACGGACAAGATAGGAAGTGGTAAATTGTATTCTTACTCCGTCACGACACGGAAAGTGTTATTAGGTAAAAAAAGTAAAATTAATATATACTACCATTTTATTTTACTATGTTTTATTAACTTTCCTGTGCGTCATTTCGAGTGCAATTTTGTAATTGATTTTGAATTAACTTCCCGATGAGTTAGATACCTACTTGAAATTTGTGACATAGCTGAAAAGAGGACGATAATGCACGAAAATGTGAAAAAATTTAGTTCTTGATTGATCTTTGGTTTTGATAAGTAAATATACATATCAAAATTGAATAGTTAATAAATTTTGTAAGAATATCTCCACAACTTGGGCAATTCCAATAGTGTTGTAGAATGGATAAATGTAGCATTAAAAAAAGATTGACATCAGGCAGGCGGGTCGTAAAAATTATCCGAACCCTGTTGCAGCATTTCTGCTCTTCTCTCGTCTATATTAAAGATATTAAAGTTAATTTGGATATTATTTTTATAATTTAAATATTGAAGGATTATTAACAGATGAAGTGTTTCAAATTTCAGTCTTATGTTAGGTAAAATGTTGTTTAGTTGTGTCTTAAGAAAATTCTCAGGAACAGTCTCTACATTCTGCATATCGCAACAAATATAAGAGCTTAAATAATTGCATAAGTTGCAAAAAAATATATTTATAAGGTACATTTAACTGCTCTTTCGAAAATAAAGGCCTGAATACATAAAAATATTAGTTATATAATATCTTTGACAGCCTATAATTGTGCCACAGACCGCCCAAAACATCCGGGCGACGGAAGAGCGGCAACGGGATCCCATAACCTGCCGTATTACCCTAATCCATTTATCGATAATTATAATAACCTACGTAGAGAATAGAATTAGTTATATTTGATTATTAAATAAGCAAAGAATAGAAATACCTATAAATCACTTTGTTTAATTGAAATCAAAACTTTTAATGAACCAACGATTAAAAAAAAGAGCTTATATAGTTTTTGAATAATAAAATGGAAAATCTATATTCTGCCTCAAATGGAAATTACGTTGATATTAATTATAAATTAAGTTAGAAATTATAATTTAGTTAGATTATTACTATATTGTAAAATTAAAGTTATTTATGTGACTTTATTCCTAACTTAAATTAAAGTTACAGTTCATAACAAGAATCGTTTTTAACATAATAATTCCAGAGAATATTTACCTCTTCAATTTGAAACATGTCTCCGTCGACAAAACTTATTAATTTCAATTACCTATTTCCTCAAACATAACATCATCCAGCATGCGTTTCTTTTTATTTTTAATTAAGAGAAAAAAAACATGCCTTGTTTATGCCACACCACCAAAATTTTAATAAGATTTGTTAATCGTCATTCGTTACCAAACACAGCACTTACCTAATATCTAATTATATTATCTTCGTAGTACACATGTTATTTTTAAATTTATTTTCACTCACTTTTTTAAACACAAAAGTTCACAATTCACAAGTTTTAATTATTTCTTTATGTAATACAATACCAATGATATATTTAGTGCGTTTTATAAACTATTCAAGAATCTCATTTCATTAAATCCGGTTCCTATATGCCTTTTTTTAACGATAATAGACTCGAAGGATATTAAAAAAAAATCGGTTCTGTAAACAATTGCAGATCTAACAAAGCAGCGCTTCGCGGCTATCCGAAGCTATACTGAAATTCTAAACCCTGACTTCGGTATCCATGTCGTGCACCCCCCATTACTAAATTTCGCATTGAAGTTAAAATAACCCAACTACTATATACTCCCAATCGAAATTGAGTTTTATTTTTTAAAGCATAAAGTTTAAAATACAATAAAGTATGATACAATATCAGACATTTAACAAACTTCCCAGAGCACTACAAGGCTATGAGAACGTATAATTTAAAGACGTAGCTGAGCGGTAACTTGTGAAATTATATTCGTCTCGCTCTTACGTATAGAGAAGGTTAGGCAGCTTTTCGCATATCGTCGTTGGATTGCTCATATTTTTTCGCTATCCAGTATTATATTACGTATTATTTTGTGAATTAGATTGTGTCGCGGTGTCATATTTTGCTCTCTACCTGGCGTTCTTATAACAGGATAGATAGGGCAGGTTCTTATAATCTATTTATATTTTCTAAATTTATTTTATAACAATATTATAATTATTTCATATGTTTTTTGGGATTATTTTATATAATACTTAAATAAGTTTCATTGCTGGGTACGCGTTCTTCAAAATAGGAGGGAAATTCACCTCACACCAAGCAGACGTGCAGCTTTATTTAAAGCTTTCTTGCATAAATGTTATCTGCGTATTATATCCCTTAGTCGTCTTTTAAGACACCCACGGGTACGATAGGGAGTGGTGAATTAAATTCTTACCATCGTTCATAAGTGTTTGGTATGGTGACATTCACCATACCCTATATATTAAGCATTATAAACCCTAACGTTTCTAAAACTGCTGGATAATTGATTAAGGATACAATGTAGGTAGGTATTATCAATTCTCTTTATCACGGCTTTTGTTCAAGATAACCAAGACATAGATTAGGTAATTAGACATATCTGTAAATTCAAAAATCTGTGTCGTGACGGGGGTAAGAATATAAATCGCTACCCCCGTGGGTGTCGTAAAAGACGAGTAAGGGATATAATATGCATATAACACCCGTAAAAGAGAAGGAAAAGTCAAAATAAAACCCTATAGCAACACGTCTAACTAGCGTAGTATAGCAGGTCAATTTCTATCCTGTTATGGAGGAGGCTCGAGACCAACAGTGAGGCGTATATAAGCTGAGATGATGGGTAAGAGGGGCTGGTGAATTATATTCTTACAGTGTCGCCATATCTTTTTTTTGGGGTGGGATACGGTTAGCGCACCCGCCTCCCGGCTCCGTCCGGGGCGACAGAAAGGTGGCGCGCATGGCCCGCTAACCCACCTGATAGCACGTCGCCTTCGTCGTTGGGCCGACCATTGGCACAGAGTTCCTTGTCTTCAGTGATCGGCCCGACGGACTACCCTGAGGGTACCCCCTCCCGGTGGCGTACCCTTCCTGTGACCTCGGTCGCCACCGCGAGGTCAGCCTCTGCGCGGGTGACGAACTAAAATCCCCGGTCTAGTCACCCGCAGCCTCTGGTAGGCACAACAATGTCACTATTTCTAAAGCTGTTTGACAATTGTTTAAGGATACAATGTCGTTATAATCAAAGCTCTGTTTAAGGTGACGTAAGAGATACAGTAAGATTAATTGGCAAACTTAACAAAAGAAATATAGATACAAAACTTTATGTCCCAATCTTAGACGGATTGGAGCCACTGGAGCGGCGGAGAGACTTTGGATCACTCTGTGTACTCTTTGGATTTTTTCATAGAGAGTGCTTTGAGGAACTGTTTGACCAACGTACCAGTCGGCGTCGTAGCAGAGTTCATCCATTTCACCTGGCAACATAATGGTCTTCAACTGTACGTTTTCAGCGATAATTTTTCCCACTTAGGTAGTTGCAGGCATTTCAGAGAGTGAACTACCTACTGCTGTGTTTTTTGAGTGCTATGACATGCCCTTCTTTAAACAAGCTTTAAGAAGAGCATTGTCTTCAGGATATGCCACGGTTTACCTGTGCCCCTAGTGTTGTAAACGTCCATGTGCGACGGCATGACTTAGCATCAGATATGTGTCTTGTTTCTTTTTTTTTCTGGGGTGGGCTGTGGTCGCGAGCTCCTCGCACCCTCCATCCGGGGCGACAGAGGGGCGTATAGCACGCAACACCCGCAACCCACCCGAACTAGTGTTGCCCAAATGCAAGACCAAGACGAGACTTGGACCGGTCTTGGTCTTGGTCTTGCAACATCACACCTGGTCTCGTCTTGGTCTTGCGCACCCGAGTCTTGGTCTTGGTCTTGGTCTTGCGCACCCGAGTCTTGGTATTGCAGCAAGAGTCTCGCAAAGTTTTGCAGTTAGAATAACGTAACAGTAATTTATCATGGCAATGAAAAATCCAACTAAATTAATCAAATATCCTATCCTATCTATCCATCTGCTAGCCTATAGTTCACTATTGAATACAATACTTACCACTGGAGAAAATTACTCTTCTATTCCCCTGGTGTTCCATTAGACAGCGTTACTACTCTTATGACAGGACTTTCGACCCTATTTTCTTAAGACGTCACCACACGAGGCAGTTGATACAATAAATTTTATGTCATTTTATAATCAATGCGATATTTTACAATTAATGCGATTGTTTATATTCCCCTTCAAGTTAAGTGGTATGTATCTATTGTATTTCCAGTTTAGTTACTGATACTCTGGATACTTGAAAAAAGCTGTTGCTCTATTGCCTATATAAATACTTTGGCCGCTGGATCCATGTAGCTCTTAATATACTATTTATTCAAGAACATATAAAACTGATTTAAAATTTTATGGTTTTAATACTTGTAAAATGTATGATATTCGTCGTCATCGTCACAGCTCATAAAAGTGCCACTGCTGGGCTTAAGCTTCCTTCCAGTAAGAGGAAAATTGATCTACTATACCACGCTGGTCAGACATGTTGGTACAGGGTTTTCTTTCTAGTTTCACTTCTCTTGCACATATGTTATATACACAGGGTGTATCAGGTTATGGGACAACTGTTCATGTATGTTGTAGTTCAACAGTCATAGATCATAATTAGAATGTATATTACACAAAAACAATATAACGTAAAAGTTATAGTGATTACAAAAATGTGTGTCTAAGAGTTTATGCCTTAAATTTTATGCATTATGTAGCAGGATATATGTAAGCATGTAAAATTTCTACAGTATAAATAGGTATTAGATTTGCGCGAACCTTTCAATGGTTACGTAGGTACAAAGGCGACTCATCAACGGTCATCGGCCGATCAGCTGATTTATGTTAAAGCGAAGTTTGTCTTGCTTATGCAAACGTAATCATTGATTTATTCAAATTCTAATGAACATTTAACAAAATACGAATATGTTGTAGATTAAGTATCATTCCTTTATACATTTTAATCAATTTACACGAAAAAACGATGACAAAATTGAGAACTTACATGTCTCTCAATTCATTAACGAATCGATATTTTTATTTCAATTTTTTTGCATGGGTTCCTAACACCATTGCCCGATCCGATTTGATACGACATCCACGGGTAACAGAGTGGTGAATTATATTCGTACACTGTCTTTTTTTTTTGTGTGTGTGTAGCTGTTGGTCGCAGATGACCTTGACAGCTTAACGCGGTCAATGGGTGAGCGCTGATGGCTCTCAACCCGGTAAGTAAGTTAAGCGAACATCGCCCGAGGGCTCCCCCCTGTGGGGAACGGACCTCGGCTCGGGGCGTCGCTGAGAGCAAAGTGGGCGTGGCCAAGTTTAGGTTAATGACTTTTACGCGGCGCGGTTTTCGACCTCGACGGCGAGGCCGATACCGCGGAGTTTTATCTGTTATTGCTGCGCGAGCTGTGTAGGTCCTTTCTTGGGCGATCATAATAGCGTCATCTTCTTCTTCAAGAAGATGACGAGGACGTCGGACCGCGGATATTTTTGAGGGGACGTAGTTTACCGCCCCAACCACTAGTGGATTGGGGTGAGTCGTGGCAGAGGCAAAATAGCGCTGGCAGCAACGCTTCATGTACTGCCTGATGGTGATCGTACTCTGTCCCTACATGGACATTTATATAGATTAATTGTAGGCATATTTCTATGTCCAACAGTGAACGTCGTTGGGCTAATGAATAAACGGATATATAAATATGTATAATGGGCAAGAGCACTCTCGTGATTACGGTATTTTTGTCCTTAAGCCTTTCCGAAGAGTAATTCTGAAAAGCCAACACCAACATTGGGAATCGATTGGCCAATAGATGGATATCTCAAGACTGATTTGACTTGCCGTGTAGTGACGGAGTAAGAATATAATTCACCACCCCCTATTTTACCCGTGACTGCGAACCCACGACTAAGGGCTATAATATATAACATCGGTGCAAGAGAAGGAAAACTTGACATGTATGACCTGTAACAACACGGCCGATCACCGTGGCGATTCCCCTCCGGCCACGGCCGATTCTCCTCCTGTAGAAGACACGAGCTCAACCGTATATAAGCTGAAATAGTGATTTGAATTAAATGCAAGACCGCGAGACTCTTGCAGGCCCAGTCTTGGTCTTGCTCAAGTCTTGCAGGGCCAGTCTTGGTCTTGGTCTTGCAAAAATTAAGCGGTCTTGGTCTCGGTCTCGGTCTCGCATTTCTCGCAAGACCAAGACCAAGACCGCAAGACCAAGACTTTTTTGGGCAACACTAAGCTGAACACCACGTCGCCTTCGTCGTTGGACCGACCACCGGAGCAGGGTTACTTGTCATCAGTGGTCGGCCCGACGGAATACCCCCTACGTGGGGTACCCTTCCATCGACCGACGTCCTCCCCTAGGGGGGGACGTCGGTCGATCCTCACGCAGTCGGCCTCTCGGCGGGTGACGGACTAATCCCCGGTCACGTCACGCGCGGCCTCGGCTATCAGATAGATATGTGGCTTGCATGTTTGCCACCATCGGCAAAAAAAAAAACGTCTATATGCGTTTTTATTATTGAAAGCGGTGGTAAACGAGCAAACAGTACACCTGATGGTAAGTGATACTGCCGCTCATGGATCTTTGTTGAGCCCTTCCTACCCTGAAGAAAGTGAAAGGGGTGTGAATGCAAGGAATGAAGTTCGTTGATGGTAAAGGTCACCAAAACCCACCACATGCACTCTCAGAGTATTGGGCTGGAAATGCCTTGGCGATATGGTAAGTTTGTTCACCTACTGACCAATAGTGGAAGATATTTCTATGATATCGCCATCTCAGTCCCTATATGCCCCACTGTTAGACTTTTTTATTTTGGGGTGGGCTGCGGTCGGCGCGCTTCCGCACCACTCCGTCCGGGGCGACAGAGGGGCTTAAGCACGCAACTCCCGCAACCCACCCGAACACCACGTCGCCTTCGTCGTTGGGCCGACCACTGGAGCAGGGTTACTTTTCATCAGTGGTCGGTCCGACGGAATACCCCCTACCCGGGGTACCCTCCCATCGACCGACCCACTGTTAGACTAGCACCTCGTCCACCCATCATCATCATCTTACTCTTCTCCTGACGTCATCCCTCCTTGGGAATGTCATTATTGACTTGACGACATTAAAATAAACTTAGGTTGATATAAAACTCTTAGTGGTCTGTAAATAAAACTACGGATTTTATCGCGTTTGTATTTGATTTTTGTTTGCGCGACGTTTCGAACACTTTGCAGCGTTCATGGTCACGGGCGGACTAAGATGTCTCCGTATCCATAAAGCCGTACTTTTATTTACAAGTATAATAGCTACTCGCGTAAACATCAGTAATCTTAGTGATCTTTTACGATATCTACAAGCAAGGTAAACATTGGTGTAATAAGTACTCGCGTAAACATCAAAAATCACCGTTTCTTTTAGGGCGCCGTACCCAAAGGGTAAAAACGGGACCCCATTACTAAGACTTCGCTGTCTGTCCAATCGTCTGTCCATCTATCTATCTGTCACCAGGCTGTATCTCAAGAACAGCAATAGCTAGACTGTTGAAATTTTTACAAATTATGTATTTCTATTACCGCTATAACAATCAATACCAAAAACAAAATAAAATATTTATTTAAAAAAAAAAATTATTTTAAGGTGGGTTCCCACACAACAAACGCGATTTTTTTTGCCCTTTTTATAGATAATGGTACGGAATCCTTCGTGTACGACTCCGACTCGCACTTAGCCGGTTTTTCAATATTTCTACGCACCAAACAGTAGTACGGGCATAATAGAAAATAAACACGCACCGCCATCCAAAATCTCGACAATTTTGCAAACTATATAATGCATAATATGCAATGCATCATCAGGATCATCTCAGACATATACGTCTACTGGTGGGCTTCAGCCTTCTTCGTAAGAGGAGGGAAATTGATCTACTACACCACGCTGGTCAGACGGGTTGGTATAAAGTTTCATTTTTTTTATTGCAAACGGTGGTAAACGAGCAAACAGTACACCTGATGGTAAGTGTTGCTATCGTTCATAGACCTTTCTAGGCCGCTGCCTTCCGTGAAGATAGTATTACTATATAATATTAAGCGTCGGGTAAGCTGCGGTAAGCATTGCTGGTAAGCAATAAGCGCAGTATCAGCAGCAACATCAAAATTTAAACAACGATATTTTTTTATTAAAACATTTTAATTTTATACAAAGTTAAAAAAATAATTTCCATTATTATTAAATATAAATTAAATACAAAATAAAATTAAATTTATTAATTTAAACTTTGACTTATTTTCTTTTCTCTTTAGGAACTGTGAAGCATTTGATATTAAGATGTTCGCAGATTTGACGGACCTGAAAATTAAAAACATACATGATCGTTTTAGCCCACATATATCCCATTGCTGGCCCCGGATCTTCTTCTAAATAGGAGGGTAATTGACCAACCACGCTGGTTACACAAATTGATATAGGGTTTTATGTCCAGTCCTCTTTCTATTATATGCATTTAGCATATTTTATGCATTTAGAATATTATATTTGCTTATTATATGCAAATTTGCAATATATACATACGTAAATCGCTGCCCACATACACACATACGCACACACACGCAAATATGCATTCAAAACTCGTACACACAAGAATGAAAAGGCGAACTCATCATATAAAAGCACATCCTTCGTGATTCAATTCATTAATGTTATTTAGAAAGAAAGAAGGCTCTATTAGGCGACTAATATTTTTTTCTTTCTTATATATTTGAGGAAGGGGGTTTGCTGAATACCAGCCCTGCATAATTTCTATGCATTACAAGGCTAAGCTAAACTAAGCAAGGTTAAGCTATTATTGACAATTTTGCCCCTATTGTCAAAATACATTTAAAAATATATATTAAAATTGTTAGTTATTATGTGACAATAAGTGCTATTCTATATTCCGTAGTCGTCTTTTACGCCCTCCACAGGAAAGATAGGAAATGCTAAATTGTATTCTTACTCCGTCACCACACGAAAATATAAGAGATATAAACAGACAAAATTTCTAAGAGAAGAAAAATTTGGGCAAAACTCCATAAAAAGTATTATGATTTTTGATGTTTGAAATATAATTATTTTCACGTAATTAATGATTTTTGATGTTTACGCGATTATTACACATTGTAAATGAAACTATTTTACGGATTTTATCGCGTTTGTATTTAATTTTCGATTGACTGAAGTTTCGAACACTTTGCAAAGTGTTTGAAATGTCGGGAATACAAAAATCAAATACAAACGCCATAAAATCTGTAAAATAGTTTTACTTGTTTGATTTTTAATTTCTCGACGATTCAATTTCTTTTCACAGTACATGGTCACAGGTGGATTGACTCCCTTTTATTTTAAGTTTATAGAAACCACTGTAAAGTTGTTGGACCAAATTAACAGTATTCTGGCTACAACCATAACTGGTTGTAATACCACAACTTCGCAGTTAATCGAAGTCTGAGTAGTAATAATTTGTAGAGATAGAAATCCAAAGCCCACCTTGCTGTAGGCCTACGGTTGTGACCTATCTCGTGGTATACAGAGGTCCATGAACGGCAGATTTCACTTACCTTCTTTCTTAAATATGTGCCATCAAAGACAATAAAAAAATACTTTTATAATCATCGAGGAATAGTAGGTTTTTTTCTCTCATACTAGAAAGAAATCCCATGCTTAGTATGTGTCGGTGGTCGACCCAACGACGAGAGGTCCATGAACGGCAGATTCCACTTACCTTCTTTCTTAAATATGTGCCATCAAAGACAATAAAAAAATACTTTTATAATCATCGAGGAATAGTAGGTTTTTTTCTCTCATACTAGAAAGAAATCCCATGCTTAGTATGTGTCGGTGGTCGACCCAACGACGAAGGCGACGTGCTATTCGGGTGGGTTACGTTTAAGCCCCTCTGTCGCTCCGGACGGAGTGGAGCAAGGAGTGCGCCGACCGTAAAAAAAATGCCTAGTATGGGTTTTAGTATTGGATTTTCGTATTTAAATATGTCTGCATAGATAGTATTTTAAGTATTGATATCTTCTTCCCAAATATCTTAGATTCGATTCCCAAGCATAATTCGTTGCGCGAAAAATTATTATTCGGAATCTGGATGTGATTTGTATCTTGTATTTCAATTCATTTCATCATCATCATTATCTCAGCTTATACACGTCCCACTGCTGGGCTAGAGCGTCCTCTACAATAGGAGGCAAACTGACCTTACTATACCATGCTCGTCAAACAGGTTGGTATAGGATTTTGTTTTGAGTTTTTCTTCTCTTGCATAGAAATATGTATGTGTAGCCTTCTTTTACAACATCCATGGGCAAATGATGAAGTGTATTCTTATTCCGTCACCATACGGAAAGCTGCTTTAATTATCAAAAAAAATCCTTAACAGTACTTACCACGCAAACTCCATAATGTATGTGAGCAAATACTACTAAAGTTAAAACTGCGTGTAGTATTGTGGACTCCAGGTAGGGCTGGTTGAAACAAACCACGATCCCGACTATTAGGGGCCAGAATAACCAGTTGATCAACTCACATCGGCTGTGACACATCTCGGCAATGATGAGACGACTCTGAGAATAATATTCATTGTCATTCAGGATTTATTTTCTTACTAGTAAATTTCCACGCTTTTACCCGCGTTGTTACCATTCCCGGAGGAATCATCATCATCATTTCAGCCTATTGCCGTCCACTGCTGGACGTAGGCCTCCTAGGTCGTAGGTCATCCTACACTGCGTCGTCCAATACGTGATCGCTACTCGAGAACCTTTCTACCCCAGCGGTTGTCGGTTCGTCGAGCGATGTGGCCTGCCCATTGCCATTTCAGCGTGCTAATTCTTCGTGCTATGTCGGTTGCACCCGTTCTTCTGCGGATTTCCGTATTCCGGATTCTATCTCGCAGAGAAACTCCGAGCATAGCCCGCTCCATAACACGCTGAGCGACTTTGAGCCTTGTTTTGTCCCGGAGGAATATGGGCATAAAATATAGCTATGTTCATTATCATCTTTATTATCATCTCAGCTTAAATCCCACTGTTGGGCTCAGGTCTACCTCACAATGGGAGAGCGTTGACCTACTATTTCACGCTGGTCAGACTTGTTGGAATAGGGTTTCATAAAGATTTTATTCTTTTTTTGGAACAATCTATGGCCAAAGCGTCTAGAATAGCATGCAACAGCATAAACTGACTTAATATAGGTACATGTGTATTGTCATTTTAGCAGACTACCAGTACCAATCACTTGATACAGATGATGTGCAAACAATTTCTGAGAGTATTGGGATTCTCGGCGTCAAAATATCGAGCAAAGTCCAGTTTGGGAGTCATTTGGAGGACAAAGCCAAATTGGCAAGCAAAAAGTTGGGCGTCCTGAACAGAGCCAGGCGGTACTTCACACCGAGACAGCGTCTTGTGCTATACAAAGCACAAGTTCGTCCACATGTGGAGTACTGCTCACATCTCTGGGCAGGTGCGCCCAAATATCAGCCAGACCCACTTGACTCCCTGCAAAGACGGGCTGTTCGAATCGTCGGGGATCCCAATCTTACGGACAGATTGGAGTCGCTGGAGCAGCGGAGAGACTTTGGGTCACTCTGTGTACTCTACCGACTCTTTCACGGGGAGTGCTCCGAGGAACTGTTTGACTTGGTACCACCGTCACCATTCTACCAACGTACCACTCGACATTGTAGCAGGGTTCATCCATTTCACCTGGAAACGTTATGGTCTTCAACTGTGCGTTTCCAGCGATCATTTCTCCCACGTATGTGCAGGCTCTGGAATGAACTACCTGCTGCTGTGTTTCCCGAGCGCTATGACATGTCCTTCTTTAAACGAGGTTTAAGAAGAGTATTTCCTTCACGGTAGGCAGCGGCCTGGCTGTGCCCCTGGTATTGCAATGGTCCATGTGCAGCAGTTTCACTTACCATCAGGTGTGCTGCTTGCTCGTTTGCCACCGTAGGCAATAAAAAAAAAAAAAATAAAAAATTCGTTATTTCATTATCTAAACCCATATACGTCACTGTTGGGCTCGGGTCTCCATAGTGGGAGGGAGTTTGACCTACTAAATCACACTGGTCAGACGTGTGAGTTATTTATTTTGAGTTTTCCTTCTCTTCCATAGATGTTATATGCATAGTTAATACATTCTACGACACACACCGACAAAGAGGGGGTGGTGAATTGTATTCCTAGGCCGTCACCATACAGAAAGTTCGTTATTTCCCTACTTATAAATTAAGACAAATTGAAATTTGCAAGGACAGCTAGTTAACAATAAATATTCTCAAATCGCATATTCTTTAGAAAGTCGGCGCATTTATATCGAGCGGCGCGCGATATATGATACAGTATTGTTTAGTTGATATAAAATATATATGTATAATTAGAATATACCGGGAATTGTTGATTCTGTTTACATATACTTTTCATACTTGCCATATAACTGCATGGTGACAGAGTAACGATACAATTCATCACCCCATACCTCGCCCGTGGGTGTTGTAATAGACGATTAAAGGAATATAATATGCAGAATGAGAAAACAAAATATTATGTTTAAAATTGTTGTGATTATGTTAAAAGACGACTAAGGGATATAATACGCATATAACATATAGCAAGAGAAGGAGAACTCGAAATAAAACTTTATACCAACCTGTTTGACTAGCATGGAATAGTGGGGTCATTATCCTCCCATTCTGGAGGAAGCTCGACCCCAGTGGGACGTATATGAGCTGAAATGATGATAACATCTATGCAAAGGATAGAAAACTCGAAACAAAACTTTATACCAACCTGTCTGATCAACATGGTATAGCAGGTCAATTTACTTCTTATGATAGAGGATGCTCGAGGCCAGCAGTTCTTGCAACGCTCCTTGCATTTTTAGTTTAGAATTTTTATTTATTTTAATGCTGTATTTCTTTCTTCTTCTTTATTTCATGTACTTATGCAAGTCTCTTTATCACAACAAAGACTAACAGGGAATATTATATATAAAAAAAAACTTACAGCTATATTACTGAAAAGAGTTCCATAGAGGAAGATGAAAGCTCTCGGATATTGTTCGGTGATGGTGTTCACAGAGTAGTAGCCCCATAAAACCATGGGGACGGTCACTATGGTAATCGATGAGAGAGGTTTCAAAGCTCCAGGTATTGAATACATTCTACCAGTACGCGTTTTGTAAGACCTGTAGAGGAATTATTACTTAAATAATACGTATTTTTAAAGAAAATACCATAATAAATGTCGCAACTGCACAGATGGTGGATTAAGGTACCGACCTACCGTGCCACTATTGTGGATTTTTTTTTATTGCCAGCGGTGGCAAACGAGCAAGCAGCATTCCTGATGGTAAGTGATACCGCCTACCTTTGCAACACCAGAGGCACAGCTAGGCCGTGAAGAAAATGCTCTTCGTAAACCTCGTTTAAACAAGGACATGTCATAGCACTCGGGAAACACAACAGCAGGTAGTTCATTCCAGAGCCTGCACGTGCGTGAGAGAAATGATCGCTGGAAACGTACTGTCGGAGACGATAACGTTTCCAGGTGAAGTGGATGAACCCTGTTGCGGTATCGAGTAGTACGTTGGTAAAACGATGACGGTGGTACCAAGTCTTACAGTTCCTCAGAGCATTCCCCATGAAAGAGCCGGTAGAGTATACAGAGTGACCCAAAGTGTCTCCGCCGCCTTAGTGACTCCAATTTGTCCGTAAGATTGGGATCCCCGACGGCTTTGATTCCTATGCAGGATAAACTTTGTGCGATTCACAAATTGTTGTTATGAGTCTGGGTATAATTTGTGTTCGTATGTTTGTAAGGTCCCCGTAATGCAGGGCCTTGGTGCAGGGCGTTGTCTTTATTGAAAAAAAAAACTGAAGTAAGAATACCAATCAATACCATTTTTCCGCGATTGTTGTAAATGGTAAAGGTTTCTCGCTGTCTGTTCGTAGCAGGTTCCATTACAGCAATAGAAAGAAAGCTCGAAATAAAATCAGTCGATTAACTAATGTGATTAGCGTAGAATAAATAGTTGAAATTCCATCATCTCAGCTCATATAAATCCCACTGCTGAGCTCGTCCCAATAGGAGGAACGTTGACCTACTACTAGGCTGGTCAGATGCCGACCTGACGCTGCCGACCATTGCTAGGGCAATGCTCGACAGCGTCAGGAACTGCGACGCGGTCGCAGCCTTCTGCGAGGCAGTGATCTCGCAGAAGGAGGCCGCGGGTCGCGCGCGCGAGGAGCTCAGCCTCGACGAAGCGACCCGCCACCGGCGACTGGGGCGGCGCAGGCGCGACTACCTGCGCGTTATGCCGCCCTAGCCGAGGCCGCGGGTGACGTGACCGGAGAGTTAGTCCGTCACCCGCCGAGAGGCTGACCGCGTGAGGAAAGACCGACGTCCTCCCCGAGGGGGTACCCCAAGTAGGGTGTATTCCGTCGGGCCGACCACTGATGACAAGTAACCCTGCTCCGGTGGTCAGCCCAACGACGAAGGCGACGTAGTGTTCGGGTGGGTTGCGGGTGTGCGTGCTTACGCCCCTCTGTCGCCCCGGACGGAGTGGTGCGAGGAGCGCTCCGACCGAAACCCACCCCCAAAAAAAAAAGGCTGGTCAGATGGGTTGGTATAGAGTTTTATTTCGAGTTTACCTTCTCTTGCATATATGTTATACGAATATTAGCCTTTAGCCGTCTTTTACGACACCCACGGGGAAGAAAAGGGATGGTGAATTGTATTCTTACTCCATCATCACCCAGAAATTTTTATATTTAACTAGTAACCCGCCTTCGCCTTGCTTCGGTTTCGATTGTCTTACCCGCGTAGTTTCCGTTCCTGTTGGAATCGCGTCATAAAATATAGCCTATGTTACTCCCTAATATTACAGCTTACCATTGGTGAAAGAATTTTTGAAATCAGTTCGGTGGTTTAAGCATGAAAGCATAACAAACAAACTTACTTTCGTATTTATAATATTAATAAGGATTATAAAAAGATGTAAACTTACATGTAAACATTATAAATGGCTACAGGCAGAGTGGTTAACAATCCAACAAGATGAATTATCACTTCGAAGATACTGACGAAGGAATGTCCTCCAAATATATAGAACTTGAAAATACCCGGTCCGTATACACCTTCCAATATAAACAGGAGAGAACTCATCTAAAAATGAAACGTATATTGATGAGTATTTAATACCACATGACAGAAGTGAAAACCTAACCAGAACGTGGTAAGATGAGAATTATATTATTACTTATTAGAAATTCCTATTTTTTTCTCTGCTTAGTAATATGTATGATAGTAATATTGTTTTGTGTTATATGCACTTGTAACGACTGTTGTTATCCGAAATATAATAAAAAAAAGAATCATAAAGATTCTAAAATCATATATCTATATATCAATACGTGAAGCAAAAACTATGTACCCCTTTTTTACGAAAATTACGTGGATGGACAAGTAGGAAATTTGGCACAGTTGAATTATATAATGAAGATAACTGCATAAAACTGAAATTTCATATAATAATAGATTAGGAATACATTAAATTCATTAAAAAAGGTATTACGCACACTACCATGCATTCGCTACGCACACACTCACACACCAACGCTTATACACTTTTGTTTACGGTTAAAATCTCTGGTCGAACTGAATGTCAAACAATCATAATTATGATGACAATATCTAATAAACATTTGTACTTATATATGTATTTAGTTATTAGTGAAATAAAGCTTGCTCAATATACAATTATACATAAACAAAATTAAAAGGAAATTGTGTAGCAGAAATTAATTTAAATGAATTATGGCCGAATTTCGATCACTCGGCGACCGCTAGTTATGAATAAATCCCTTCTTATACAGTAGAACCCGTTTAGTGTTGTGTGCTGTGTGTGTGTAGTGCTGTGTGGTAGCGGCTTCGAATACTACTAACCCTTGCTTTGCTCGTGGGTGTCGTAAAAGACGACTAAGAGCCCTAGATTGACCCGGACCAACACCATCTGGTACCATTTGTGTCAACGATTACATTCCCAAGGAGGGTTGACGTCAGGCAGGCGGCCGGTCATAAAAGTCATTGCCGAAACTTTTTGCAATATGTCAAAACAGATGACATATTGCGTCGACCCCAAGTAATTGGGATAAGAGCAAGATGATGATGATGACAGTAGAACCCGTTTAATACGATTTCCCGCATAATACGCCATTTTGCGTCAGCCCCAACAACTTCAGACATGTTTTCATACATTTCTTAACGCTTAATACGATCGTCATCCCGTTTAATACGCCAACACGTACCACTCAAATACACATATTGCCCCTTGCGGCAGCGGCCAGCAACTGACAAAATGACGACTGTCGAGCGACCCTAAGTTGATAATGACCAAGAAGAAGATGAGTCGACTCCGATTTTGTCACATGCCCAGGCATTATTAGTAGTTAATGATTTAAGACGCTATGTAACTTCTTTGAATCAAAGCGAAAACGCACTGCGAAAATTAAATTACGTTGAAAATCTTGTACCTAATTGCTAATGTCTCAAAATCTTTTTGTCAAACTAAAATAAGTAATTATTTTATTTTAGGTAATTTTTAAATGTTACATTCAATACGTAGGTATTCAAAATAATAATAGAATATAATAAATAATAATGGCACATTTTTTCCCTTTCCCGCATAATACGCTTTCCCGCCTAAGACGCGTTTTTGGTCGGGTCCCTGCGAAATCGTCTTAAACGGGTTTTACTGTATTGTGAATCTTAGATATATAAGTCCCACTGTTGAGTTTCTGTTTTCTCTAAGATGGGAAGGAAATTAACCTATTATACCGCGCTGATCAAACGTATTGGTATAGGGTTTTATTTAGAGACTTTTTCTTGCATAGATGTTATATCAGAGTGGTAGGACCACACTGTCGACAGTTATCTGTCTACAGCCGCGGGCCGGTCCGTCCGGGGCAGTACCACACTCTCGCAGAAAACCGTCGTCTGAGTAGTAGCAATTTGTTAGTGCGCTTCGTTCGGTGAGCGAGAGAGCCGAAAGCCCAACTTTCTGAGGGTGTTTGCGTGTGGAGAGTTTTGGTGGTGTCCTTGGTATCACCAAGCCTCAATGCACGCATTCACACTCCCTTCACTTTCTTCGCGGTAGGCAACGGCTTTGTAAAGGTCCATGAGCGGCAGCAACACTTACCATCAGGTGTACTGTTTGCTCATTTGCCACCGTTTGCAATAAAAAAAAAAAATATGCATATTTTATCACTTAGTCGTTTTTTACGATATAGATATTGCATTCTAAAATTATATAGCTATAATATAAAAATGAATTGCTAAATGTGTTGCTAATGGTATCGCAAATCTCGAGAATAGCTGAACCGATTTCGCTAATTCTTTTTTTACAATATTCCTTGGTGTATAAGGATGGTTCTCACGCAGAGAAAATTTTCAAAAGTTGCCCAAAAGGTCTAAAAGCAACACTTTTCTATACTCCCATACAAACTATTCGTAATAATACTTAAAAGTGAATTTGAACTTTAATACCATAACAAAGTTCAAGTGTTAGTGGAGAGGTTCCGGGAAGGCAAAACAATTGAGTGACGTTAGTATCATAATATATATTGATGTCAAACACAAAATATTAGGTGTTTTATAATTTTTATTTTTTGATATAATGTAATTGTTGACTTACTTTCTTTTTTCTTTTTTTATCTTACTAGCTGACCCGGCATTCCGAACAGCAGAATAACTAGGTAAGTTTTAAAAAATAAAAAATAAAGAATCGATTGTTAGGCGGTACGAAGTTCGCCGGGTCAGCTAATAATGAATAAAATCTACTGCAGCCCTTACATATTTTAAATTATAACATTATCCTAAATTAATTCAATAAGCTAAAACCCGATCAGAACACCGCGACTGAGGAGATCCGACAAGAACTTATCGAGCGTGTTTTTTACTATTAATAAAAATTACCTTTTTTCTGTTATTGATAATAATTAAGTTATCATAATTGAAATACTCACCCACATGCTTACGTCATAACCCCACGGCAGGTAAAGTATTCCTGTGCTGTATTTTTCCCAATGACTTATATAGAAATTTAGTACAACACTCATAACTATTAAGAAACCTCTGAAACGAAAATATAATTATTGAATATCATCATCATCATTATACACGTCCCACTTTTGGGCTCGAGCCTCCACAATAGGAGGGACTGTATGGACCCAGCAATGATCCAACTTCTTTAACCCATCTGAAAATACTTTTTCTGCAAGTCTGTAAAGTAGGCCTCCGTGGCGGCAATAACCTCCTCATTTGACTCAAATTTCTGCCCCGCGAGTGGCTTTGTCAAGTTTGGGAACTAAAAGAAGTCACACGGAGTCAAATCTGGGGAATACGGTGGATAGGGTAGCTGTTCATAGCCTAATTCAATCAATTTGGCTGAGGCGACGGCAGAGGTGTGAGCCGATGCGTTATCGTAGTGAAAGAGCACTTTTTTCGTCGCTAAACGGGGCCGTTTTTCTCTAATTCGGCGTGGAATCAGCTCAATAATTCGGCATAGTACAGTCCTGTCACTGTTCTGCCCTTCTCCCGATAGTCAATGTAGAATCCCCCCCTTAGTCAATCCCCCCTTGTGAATCGCAGAAAACAGTGGCCATCACCTTTCCGGCCGATAGGACAGTTTTCGCCTTCTTCGGAGCACATTCGCCGGGCGCAGTCCACTGTTTTAACTGATCCTTGGTCTCTGGGGTGTGCCAGTGAATAACCGTTTCGTCGAAGGTCACAAAACGACGTAGGAACACTTTCGGATTGCGCTTAGACAGTGTCAAACGCTGCTCTGAAGTGGTCTGACGGATGTGCTTGTTATCTGGAATGAGCAAACGCGGCAGCCATCGTGCTGAAAGTCGATTCAGATGGCTACTGTCTCAGCTATCTCGCGCACCTTCAGTTGGCTATCTGCCTATACGAGATTATGGACTTTTGTCACGTTATTCTCCGTGGTACCCGTTTTTGGGGCACCTGGGCGTGGCTCATCAAAAACTGAAGTGCGATCACGTTAAAACTGGTTAAATTAATTTTAGACGGTTGCTATTGAAGGAGAAGAGTCTCCGTACACAACATCCAAGCGCTCTTTGAAATCGTTGCGCGATTTCCTTTCTGAAAACAAGAATCAAATCACTGACCGATATTGCTCTTTTTCCATTTTTGCAAAGCGTACACACCGGCCTTTACACGCGATCAAAACAAAACTACAAATCCAAGGTGGCTGAAATTTTGACAGTAGCCGTCTACGAGAATTTACTACACGATAGTAATTTTTTCTTACGACAGTGGCGCCATCAGGCGGTGAGGCTAAGTACTTATCGGACTGCCGTCGTATATACCTAATATATTTCCTTCTTAATGGGGAGAAGGCTCGAGCCCTACAGTGGGAAGTCTATTAGCTGAGAGTGATAAATAATGAAAAATAAACACTGATTTATCTGTGATTAAGTTAGTAATAAATAAACATTTAAAAACTGTATAAATATTATTTTACAATAGAACCGGCATTTTCTTTTTTGGGGTGGGTCGCGGTCAGCGCACTCCTCGCACCACTCCGTCCGGGGCGACAGAGGGGCGTAAGCACGCGCACCCGCAGCCCACCCGAACACCACGTCGCCTTTTTTGTCGCATTTTAATTCTCTAATACATTTGTATGTCCTTTTTTATAGGCTCTGATTTTAGCACACCGTCTAATCTGTCCGGGGCAATGGGTAGTCGGTTAGCAGCCCCATAAGCTACCGTACTATCTCCCAATCGCCCTTCGGGTCTCTCTATACTACATATCAACCCCGCACACGCAATGCCCCAACCACGACTTCACTACCACAAATTTCAATCATCACTAAAATCACACATAAACAAATGCGGAGAATTTAGCTTTCAGGCCTCTCGCTCACCGAACGAAGTGCAATAACAAATTGCTACTAAACCGACGTCAATTTTCTGCGAGAGTTTGGTACCCCGGACGGACTGGCCCATGACTGTAGTGAGAAAACTTTTGACAGTGTGGTCCAACCACTATTTATTATTGTAAAAGCATTATTATTTGAATATATGTAATCATCATCATGATCGCAGCCCACATACTTCCCACTGTTGGGCTCGGGCCTTCTCCACAATGGGAGGGAATTTGACCTACTACACCATGCTGGTCAGACATGTTGATATAGGGTTTCATTTAGAGTTTTTTTTCTCTTGCACAGATCTTATGTGCATGCCTATATATATTAGTCTATATTATTAGTAGCCCTTAGTCGTCTTTTACGACATCCACGGGCAATATAGGGAACTGTATTCTTACTCCGTCACCACACGGAATGAAGAATGAATATATGTCAATCCATATTAATTGGAATAATTAAATTCAGTTGTAACGAGAGATCAATGCCAAGCATATAAATACAAGGGCAACTTATTATGTACATATTTAGACAAAACTATGTTTACTGTGTCCGAATGGTGACGGAAAGAGAATAAAAGTCACCACCGCATATCTTGCCCGTGGATATCGTAAAATATGACTAAAGGAGTACGCATATAACAGAGAGCCGGAGACGAACTTTAAGAGAGTGTTTGCATGTGGTGGGTTTTGGTGATTCCTTTAGTGTCACTTAACCTCATTGTACTGTACTCCCTTCACTTATTTCACTGTGGAAAGCGGCCTAGCAAAGGTCCGTGAACGGCAGTAACACTAACCATTAGGTGTACTGTTTGCTCGTTTGCTATCGTAAAAAAAAAAAGAAAAGAAATCTATACAAGACGGGGAAAACTCGAAATAAAACCCTATATCCTTACTAATATTATAAATGCGAAAGTAAGGATGTTTGTTTGTTTGTTACGCTTTCACGCTTAAACCACCGAACAGATTTCAAAAATTCTTTCACCAATGGAAAGCTATAATATCAGGGAGTAACATAGGCTATATTTTATCGCGGTATTCCCACGAGAACGAGCACTACGCCGCGTGTAAGGCGACTGAAACTGAAGCGAAGCGAGGGCGGGTTGCTAGTCTAATATAAAATATTACGTCAAAATCTTACCTAAAACATGACACAGAGAATTCCTGATCACGTCCAAAGACAGATATAAGCGTATATGGTATTAAAAATACAATGTATGAGTCCAATCCATGGTCGAATAGTTCTCCCAAAGGTCCTGATACGCCAATCCGACGAGCTTGTTTGCCATCAACACCATCTGCCAAATATTTCCTTATGTGAAACATCTATAGACAAGGGTGACTCTGATCGTTGACGTGGCGTTAACGCCACGATTGTACATATATATTTGTGTAACGAAACCATAACCTGTTTTAGAATTTTGTACAACGCCATCTAGTGAGCTCAACATAAATTATTAACCTAAACACATACCTATAGTGTATACTAATGCAAATAAATATTTATTGAATAAAAATCATCATTTTCTGGAAAAAAACATCGTAACATTTCATTAATAATTTGTCATATTAGTTCCTGTCGTAAGCTGTTCTTTTATTAATACGCTTTTATTAGCTTCAGACGTACGTATGTTAGTATATTGGTATGTAACGGAATCTTTGAACGTCATTTTGGCCCACCTTGAACAAACAGAATTTATTTAAACTTTGCACACTCGTCAAAGGCCCATGACAATGCAATAATTCGATCAAAATGGGCCAATATCCTGATTAGATTTGCCAGGATTTAGAAATTTGTAATCGTATCCTTTGCATAAGAACAAGGGAGACAAGAGCTAGTGTGCGAACTACGCATGCGCGAAATTCGAAACTTCTGTCATTCGGTCTGTCAGCTTGTAAGCGTCTTTTTAGTTTTTTAAACTATTTAAATTATGCATATATACTTGTACAAAATAATTTCGATTTTTTACATCTGCCAGGCGTCCTGAGCGATGGCTGTCTTTTTTAAATGCATATTTTAAAGACCCACTTTATAAATATATTAAACGAACGCATATTTCACCCCGACTCAGATAAATAATTTGTGGATCGTACATAGTAATTTGCGTGGGAATCGAACCTAAAAACGTGTGCCAGAGTTTTTTTTTTTTTTTTTTTTTTTTTTTTTTTTTTTTTTTTTTTTTTTGGGTGGGCTATGGTAAGCGCACGCGCGGTCCTGTCCGTCCGGGGCGATGAAAGGACGGCGCGCGGGCCCATAACCCCACCCGTACCCACGTCACCTCGTTGTTGGGCCGACCACCGGAGCAGATGTCACTTGTCGTCAGTGGTCGGCCCGACGGAATACCCTTTCGGGTAACCTCTCGACCTGGGACGTCGGTCGCCGTCGCGCGGTTAGCCTCTCTGCGGGTGATGGACAATTCCCCGGTCCGATCACCCGCGGCCTCGGCTAGGGCGGCATTAGGCGCAGATACTCGCGCCTGCGCCGCCCGAGTAACGTGTGCCAGAGTAGCGCGTTAGCTCAGTTTGTTAACCACTACGCCATCCGTGTAATCTCTTTTTTTCTTTTTTTGCGTCAATCCCGTGTAGTAGTCACCAGTAAGAGTAAGAATACAATTCACCATTTTCTCTTTAGCCCGTGGGTGTCGTAAAAGACCACTAAGGGTTTAAATATGCATATAACACTTATGCAAGAAAAGGAAAACTCGAAATAAAACGCTATAACAGCACTGTTGGACTCGGGCCTCCTTCACAATGGAAGAGAAATTGATCTACTATATCGTGCTTGTCAGACGTGTTGACCCTATACCATTTTTATAATTTATGTCGAGTTTTCCTCTACTTGCATAGATATTATCTGGATATTAAATCTCATCATCATCGTCGCGGCCCAAATACGTTCCACTGTTGGGCTCCGGCTTCCTCCACAATAGAAGGGGATTTGACTTACTATACCATGGTGGTCAGACATGTTGGTATAGGGTTTCATTTCAAATTTTCCTTCTCTTGCACAGATGTTATGTGCATATTATATCCCTCAGTAGTCTTTTACGACATCCTCAGGCAAGATAGGGAGTGATGAGTTGTATTCTTACTGCGTCACCACTCACCACACGGGATAGACACAAACAAAAGAAAAAATCTACACAGTTGGTGCAGTGGTTAACAAACTAACCTACTTCGCTACTCTGGCATTCATTTCTATGTTCGATTCCCACGAAATCCCACATATCAAAAATTATGTCCCCTAGTCGTCTTTTAAGACACCCACGAAGGGTTGGTGAACTGTATTCTTACTCTGTCACCACACGGAGAGTTCTATATGACTGAAAAAAGATTATGCCCATTTTTACTATCCCTAGACGATTTTTAAGCCTTCCACGGAAAGAAATGGTGAGTGATTTTAATTCGCCATAGGGAAGCCAGATAATAGTTTTCATCAACATCAATTTGCTTTTATCCCAATTACTTGGGGTCGACGCAATATGTCATCTTCTTCCATACGGCCCTATCAGACGTCATCTCTGCAGTCACTCCTAGACTATCCATGTCATGCATCACGCAGTCCATCCATCTTTTCCTCGGTCTTCCTTTACCTCTAAAGTCTTCAGCATGCATACCCAAAACTTTTTTCATAACATTACTTTCATCCCACCTCACCACATGTCCATACCGTGTCAGCCGTTCACTCCTTAACTTTTCCGTCACTGGCGCAACTTTCAAACTTCCTCTAATGTTTTATACTTACCTAAATTATACGCCAAAAATATAAGAGCCCCGGAGGCTACATATAACCAGTTTGGTATATCACTGGCGTTTAGTTTTGAACCAGGTCTTCCGCCTGCAGCGTAGAACTCGTAATCGTAAACGCTGAGAAGTATCACAGCCAAGATCATGCATAGGAATCCCGCAAACGTGATCAGATTTGGCGCTATGAATTTCGGTATAATCTGTAAAAATACTTTATCTATTTTCTGATGTTTGCCAGGGAATATACCTACACATGAAATTATCATCATTTGAGCTTGCTAACGTCCCACTGCTGGGCTCCAGCCTCTTCTATACCAATAAATAAAATTGGAGTGTCTGTTTGTAATGTCAAAATAATAGGCTTTTTTTTTCATGCTCACGCGGTTATTTGCACGACACCTATGCCTAAAATATAGATTAATTTTTTTTTGTCTGTCTGTCTGTCTGTTTGTTCCGGGTAATCTTCAAAACGGCTGGACCGATTTCAAAAATTCTTTCATCAATGGAAAGCTATAATATATCAGCGCGTAAACTAGGCTATATTTTATCCTGGTATTCCCACGAGAACGGGAACTACGCGGGTAAAACGACTAAAACCGAAGCGAAGCGAGGTCGGGTTGCTAGTCCTTCATAAAAGTGAAATTGACCTGTTATGCCACGTTGGCCAGATGGGTGGGTATATAGCTTTACTTCGAGCCGCATAGATGACCGTGTCGTGACGGAGTAAGAATACAATTCACCATTCCCCTATCTTGCCAGTGGATGTCGTAAAAGACGACTAAGGGATATAATATGCACATAACATCTGTACAAAAAAAAGGAAAACTAGAAATGAAACCCTAAACCAAGATGTCTGACCAGCATGTTATAGTAGGTCTAATTCCCTCCCATTGTGGAGGAGGCCCGAGCCCAACAGTGGGACGTATGTGGGCTGCTAGATGTTATCTGCAGCAAAACTCGAAATAAAATCACAAAAAATCTGTCCGACTAGTGTTTTTTTTTTTAGTTAGTAGTAGTTAGATAGTAGCTAGGTGGTAGCAGGTCAATTTCCTCCTATTATGGAGGAGGCTCGAGCCCAACAGTTGGATGTAGGTGGGCTGTGGCCTGTGATGATGATGATGATTAAACAATAATACCTTGACTATGGTATTCCACGTGGGGTGCATTACATATTGGCTGAGTGGACTGGTGTCTATCGCACTGTACTGGAAATAAAACGAAATATTCATTATTTTACAATCCTAAAGAGACTTATACTTTCAGGCTTTTTTTCTGGTAGGCTAATCCTAGACACAACCCGTCCAATCTGTTCAGGGCGACGAACGAGCGGCATGTGGCCATATAACCCACCGTACTCCCTGCCCTTCGTCATTGGGCTGACCACCGGTACAGTAGTTCCTTGTCGTCCTCGGTGGGATAGCCTTTCGAGTAACCACCCTCTATATTTTTTTTTGGGTCGCGGTCGGCGCGCTCCTCGCCCGCCACCATCCGAGGCGACAGAGGGACGTAAGCACGCACACCCGCGACTCACCCGTGACACGTCGCCTTCGTCGGAGCAGGGTGACTTGAGGTCAGTAGTCGCGCGACGGAATGACCCTTGAGTTGTGGTCTCTCCTCGACCGACGTTCTCCCCCTCGGGGAGGACCCTCCCTAACGCCCCTAACGTCAGGCGTTCTCACACGTACACTTTCACACCTAGACCACTGCACCGATTAAAATTAGGTACTTTCACCAATTAAAAGCTACATTATCAGCGAGTAATATAGACTGTATTTTATTCTGGTAATGGGAGCTATGCTGAAGCCGCGAGAATTTTCTAGTGATATCATAAAGAGTAGAGAGAGAGAGAGAGAGTTTTCCGTGTGGTGACGGAGTAAGAATACAATTCACCACTCCTTATCTTACCCGTGAACGTCTTAAAAAACTACTAAGGGATATAATATGCATATAAGATCTATGCAAGAGAAAGAAAACTCGAAATAAAACCCTATACCAACATGTCTGACTATTGTGGAGGAGGCTCGAGCCCAGTAGTGGGACGTATATGAGCTGATTTGATGAAATTGATGATTATAAAGAGTAAAGGTTTTTCTTTTCTATACCAATAAATAAAATTGGAGTGTCTGTTTGTAATGTCTAAATAATAGGCTTTTTTCATGCTCACACGGTTATTTGCACGACACCTATGCCTAAAATAGCAATTAAAAAATTTTTGTCTGTCTGTCTGTCTGTCTGTTTGTTCCGGGTAATCTTCAAAACGGCTGGACCGATTTCAATAATTCTTTCACCAATGGAAAGCTATAATATTAGGGCGTAAACTAGGCTATATTTTATCCCGGTATTCCCACGGGAACGGGAACTACGCGGGTAAAACCACTATAACCTATAACCTATAACCGAAGCGAAGCGAGGGCGGATTGCTAGTATGTAATATTGTTTGTAAAGAATCCACTCAAAAACTATAGAATCGTCTTTGCAAATTCTTCTTTCTGTTATAGAAAGCTAAATTATTCAGAAGTAATATAAAATTTTTCTTTTTTAAATCATAATTCCTACGAAATTAGAAATAATATAACACGAGATGCCAGAGTTTTCTTTATAATTGCTTTGTTTGGCATTGTAACTTATGGAAGTATCTCAAACCCAGTACCGGAACGGATATGAGTTGAGTTGATATACATAAAACCATGCCTAGTAAAAATATATATTTGTACTTAGTATTAATATCACTTACTTTATACTTTTTCAATCCTTGCAGCTGTTCCTTAGTTAAATATTTATATTTAAACATTGTACTGTGACTTCAGTTACCGCGCGTTACTTAGCAAATGATGAGTATAAAAAAATATTACGGAAACGTGTATTTAGAGGTTACGGCCAATACATATTAATAAGCGTACATGACAACCAAAAAAAACCTGTTTTAATTTAATTGTGTGCAAATTAAGTTTGGTATGTATTGCGTTTATTTATAACGCCTTCATTAAAGGTTTTATTAAATAAAAATTAAAGGATCATATAATCTTAAATTATTGTCAGTCACTTTGTGCCGGCTAATATCCAAAATGATTGGATTGATTTTGATGAGTTTTTCACAGATAGCTGAAATTACAAAAAAATAGCAGTTTAAGGGTATCGCGTTGAAAAAAATCGCGTGTGGTAACGGAATAAGAATACATTTCACCAACCCTTATCTTGCCTCATTTCGAGTTTCCCTTCTCTTGCACAGATGTTTTAAAAATATTTATATCCCTTATAGAAGGTGGTGAATTGTATTCTTACTCCGTCACCACAAGGAATATATATGTATTCATCCATCCACCCATCCATCGGCTCATATATGTCCACTGTTGGGCATAGGTCTCCTGACCAGTGGCGGCTGGTCATCAAAGTGGTGGTGCACTTTACTTGCTCACTAAGTATTAAGAATAGAAATTGCAATGTAACAACAATTTACGTAAACAAATATATTTTTTTATTATTTTTGAACGCATTATATTTTGTAGGTGTACTTGCGAAGAAAAATATATATTTTTTTTTGTTTTTCACACTTCAAAAAATATATAAAAAAGAGGGCCTTGGCGGTCCCGCCAATTTATATCAACTTTATTTTGAAAAGTTTTGTTATTGTCTTTAATATAGTCTATACCTATATATGCTCATTTTCATTTAAACCACACTGTATATGCAGTATAAAGTAGAACTAACACCGAAATTTAAAAAAAAACAATTACTTAATGTAAACAGACCATATTTAACGCGTCTCAGAAACATCGAAACTATATCTATTTACTGTACTTAACGAGACGTCATCGGCGAATTTCGTCGAAAGTCGAGTTCTCTGGGCAATGTTCGGTTCGCCCGTACGGCGCACGGGAAATGACTCATTTTTCAGTACATATATTTCTATGAACTAGCTTTCTTCTGTCTTCTTTCTTCTGTCTCACGCGCCAGGCGTTTTAACTCATATCTAATACAAGTTGTATAGGCAGTCCTCGTGCACTCGCCTAAGCGCACGAGTTTTTTTTTTGTACAGAGTAAATAAGTTTTAATAGTTTAGTAAAGCGCTTAAATTGTTTCGTCATAATTTGAAATTTTATTTGTTATATGTTTTTGTATGTTCAAGGAATAAATATTAATATGGTAATTTAAAAATAAAGATGAAGTAATATTTTGTAATTTTTAAAACGTTTGACTTAGTGGTTCAGCGCACGAGTGCACTTAAGTCGCCACTGCTCCTGACTAAAATTCCGCTCGAAAAGATCCTGAGCCACTCGCATCCAACGGTTTCCTGTGACTTTTAAGATGTCGTCAGTCCATCTAGTAGGGGGTCGTCCTACGCTGTGTCGTTCCACAGAAAATGTATTTTTTTATTAAAATTTTAACACAACACTGAGACAATAATTAATAAATACGTTGTATTTTAGTACCGGCTATTTTTCACACACAAACACTAGCTATTTTTAAGAATAAATTGAATAATAATATCGCAACACTAGTACCTAAATATATATTGGGAGTGGGAGTTTTTGGCGGGAATCTGAAGTGTCATGTGGTGTTCTTGTATTATATTCAATATCTTAGTGTTTTAACGTGTTATATTAAATAATTTTGATGGCATTTTATGTAATATATAGTGGCAAAACTGCTGAGGTGTAGTGAATATGATATAAAATTGCTATACATACCTTTTCGTTTCCACCAAAATTCTCAGAAGATACCCTTAACAGTGGCCATTACACTGTTGAGGGCGATACTTTGACTTACTGACAGTCCATTACTGACATGAAGAAGCTGAGAACTTGAAAAGATAATTATAACTCGACACTGGCAAAAATGGCTCGTATTTGTAGTTGATTGCCAAGACAAAAAAGAAGAAGACGAAGAAGAAGAAGAAATGTATACGTAACGTATTTCACCTTTTATGTTTATTAAAATTATTGAAAGTTAAACGAAACACATGTTACTTTACTTATACTATAATGAACACTGATAATTGCCGATATGAGGTTATCGGTAACCAGTTTTTGATTAGATAAGCGAGTGCAATAATGTGTTCCGCCGTTTACGTTACAAAATTAATTATTTATGATGTTTACGCGAGTATTATACTTATAAAACTATTTTATACCAATTTAAACGTGTTTGTATTCAATTTTTATTTTCATTTAAAAACACGCTTAAACCACCGAACCGATTTCAAAAATTCTTTCACCAATAGAAAGCTATAATATCAGGGAGTAACATAGGCTATATTTTATCCCGATATTCCCACAGGAACGGGAACTACGCCGCGGGTAAAGCGACTGAAACCGAAGCGAAGCGAGGGCGGGTTGCTAGTTTTGATATAAATGCATTGCCAATAAAAAAAAATGATTATAGATATAATAATTGCATTGTTTTTAGTCAGTTCTTAAATATTACATTTTTGGTAATTATTATATACTGGCAACCCCCCGTATCACCAACCCCCTCCATACTAATATTATAAATGCGAAAGTAAGGATGTTTGTTTGTTTGTTTGTAACGCTTTCACGCTTAAACCACCGAACCGATTTCAAAAATTCTTTCATCAATGGAAAGCTATAATATCAGGGAGTAACATAGGCTATATTTTATCCCGGTATTCCCACAGAAACGGGAACTACGCCGCGGGTAAAGCGACTGAAACCGAAGCGAAACGAGGGGGGTTGCTAGTTTATAATATTAGTATGGATACTAGTAACCCGCCCTCGCTTCGTTTCGGTTTCAGTCGTCTTACCCGTGTAGTTTCCGTTCCCGTGGGAATATTAAGATTAAATGTAGCCTATGTTACTCCCTGATATTATAGCTTTCCATTGGTGAAAGAATTTTTGAAATCGGTTCTGTGGTTTAAGCACGAAAATGTAACAAACAAACAAACTTACTTTCGCATTTATAATATTAGTAAGGATGTTTCTTATATTCTTTCTTGTCAATCACTATGTTTACCCAGGATAAACAGTCCAGTTAGGTAGATCCAATTTCGAGAAAGAGATCAGCCGACGAATCCAACTCGGTTGGGCAGTGTTCGGGACACTTAAGAAGATCTTCTCGTCCAACATACCTCAGTGTCTGAAAACACAGGTCTACGACCAGTGTGTGTTACCAGTGATGACTTACGGCACGGAAACGTGGTCCCTAAATGTAGGCCTCATAACAAGGCTCAAAGTCGCTCAGCGTGCTATGGAGCGGGTTATGCTCGGGATTTCTCTGCGAGATGGAATCCGGAATACGGAAATTCGCAGAAGAACGGGTGTAACCGACATAGCACGAAGAATTAGCATACTGAATAGGCAATGGGCAGGCCACATCGCTCGACGAACCGACAACCGCTGGGGAAGAAAGGTTCTCGAGTGGCGACCACGCATCGGACGACGCAGTGTAGGATGCCCCCCCACTAGGTGGACCGACGACCTAGTGAAAGTTGCTGGGTGTCTTTGGATGCAGGCGGCACAGGACCGCACATTATGGCGCAACATGAGGAAGGCCTACGTCCAGCAGTAGACGGGTGAAATGATGATGATGTTTCTTATTGCTGTTAGTGGTAAATAAGCAAGCAACGCATCTGATGGTTCTTAATTTCTTATGCTTAAACGCTGACTATCGTGAAGAAAGTGAAGGAAATGTAAATGCTTCTGAGGTTCAATGATACTAAAGACATCACCAAAACCCATCACATGCAAACACCTTCAGATAGTTGGACTTCCAGTTCCCTCGCTCACTGAACGAAGTACAGTAACAAATTGTTACTATTCAGGCATCGATTTTCTGCGAGAGTGGTACTACGCCGGCCGGCCAGTGGCTGTAGACAGTCAGTTATCTTCGATGTGTTTCTACCACTATAATAAATCGACCGGACGGGGGAGTTTAGTCCGTCATCCACGGAGAGACTGACCTCGCGACGGCGACCGGCGTACCGGGAAGAGGACGCTGATGGCAGGGTATCCCTCAGGATATCCCGTTGGGCCAACCACTGAAGACAAGGAACTCTGCGCCGGTGGTCGGCCGAACGACGAAGGCGACGTGCTATCGAGTGGGTTACGAGGCCGCGCTGCGCCCCTCTATCGCCCCGGATGGACTCCTCCCCACCCCAAAAAATTTAATTAATTTAATATGCTACTATCGAATAGAAATACAGGTTTACCTTATCTTATTATGCTTGGTTATGAACTCACAATACTAATAAAGATAAGACATTTGATTAATGCGGTTTATCTATTAAATATGGTTACTATCAACTTTATACGTGATATTTAACTTAATATTTCTTACCGTAGTGTGACGGGATAAGAATTTATTGATCATCATTATCACAGTTCATATACGTCCCACTGCTGGGCTAGAGCCTCCTTCACAATAGGAGGGCAATTGACCTTACTATACCATGCTGATCAGATGTGTATGTATAGAGTTTTATTTTAAGTTGGCCATCTCTAGCATAGATGTTATATGCATATTATATCCCTTGGTCGTCTTTTACGACATCCACGGGCAAAATAGGATGCGGTGAATAGTATTTATCCCACCAAAAACATAAACGTAAAAAAGGAGAGCCAAGGTCAATACCAAAATTATGCTTGGCTGTGGGCTTCGCCGCAAAAAGAGTGGAGATCTTAATGAGTGCCAAGTTCTATACAAAATCCATATATGTATTTATAGGAACAAAATAACATCATGAACAAGTATTAAATTCTATTTCTTTGCTTTATTGAATACCATAACATAACAATTGTTGTTATTTAAAAAAAATGTGAGATCTTAAAGTAGATTAGATTTGACTTGGCCAGTATTTATTACATCAGTCATTTTATAAAGTTATTCAACATATACAACGTGTCTCAAAATTCAAGGATAAGCGGGCATCAACAGGTAGACCTACTTATGACTGCTCGAGAAAAAAAAGAAAAAATATTCTACCCTTATTTTTTTTATCATTACGAAAAAAAAGTGAAATCTTTAAAAAATGGACACCCTTTATTATATTTTTAAGTGCCACTGCTACATTTATTCAGTGATTTTTTTTTTGTATGAGCAACTTAAGTAGCACTGCTATCGATCACAACCTTTATAAATTCCAGAATGTCTATAGTTTCTATACAAAAATTAATCAAAACTACGATTTCCATAAATTTGGTAAGATTTTGACTTTCAGCTCACTTTCATCTCCATTCTTTTTGCGGTGAAGCCCACAACCAAGCATAATTTTTGCATTGAACTTGGCTCTCCTTTTTTACATTTATGTTTTTGGTGGGATATCATTACTTTTTGTAAAGAAAACTAAGCAGGTATTGAGATTTAATGTTTTTTCTTGCGTTTCCGCTGCATGGTTTTCTTTTTTATTTAGCGCGTATTACAAGTTTTTGTATGGGGACACCACTTATGTTTTGATTTAACTTTATTTTTATATTTCTGTTATATAGCAAATATAATAATACATATATTGGGATAGTTTCAAATATCTGCTTGTAACGTTGTAACGGTTCCAACGCTACAATTAAAAAAAAATGTATGGGGATCCCCCCTAATTTTTGACTTTTTTAATTTTTAGATTTTTACTTACGCTTACATACAATTACCCAACTGGATTCCAAATTTGATCCTTCTAGGTCATCTAGAAGTAGGTTAGATTTAGGTACTATATGTCAGTCAGTGCTAAAATTTACGACTCTTTGACCTTCATATCTTTATAACCTTTTAAGTTAGCTTCATAAAATTTGGGCTTCTATATGTCCTTATGGATATAATTAAACACACTTAGTTTTATGTGTTTACATTAAAGAGGTTTTGAGTTATAGAAGGGTCAATAGTGGTACCAAGTGGTTCGTGTAATATTACACTCGGCGCTGGCTAGCCAGTTCCTTTGCTTGAACTTGGCTTGACACGCTGCCGCGTGTCTAGATATTCCGTCACCACAAGTACACCTTTTGATATGGTGGTAGTTTATTAGATTACTTTAATTTAAAATGTTAAAATAGACAATATTATGTTAGTGCCTTCACAGGGCTTATACGCGAATTTTTTTTCAAATATGATTTAATATATGGTTAAAAATCCATTCAGCCATCATGTCCAACCTTGAACGTGGAACGCTCCAAAGGATGATAATTGATAATGGCATAATCATAAAAGGGGTGATGAATTGTATTCTTATTCCATCGCCACACGGAAATAATACGTCCCAGCTGAAATACGCTCAAGTTGATACAATCATAAAATTATTGGCCTAACTATTAGTGGAGTTTTATAATCTATTATATAAATGTTATCTCTTATCACTATAGCGATTTAATTTCGTTTGATAAGGAATATTTTAATACTAGTTAATAGTTGTAGTCTATTTGCCGTGTGGTGACAGAATACAATACCCCGCCCTCGTATCTTGCCTGTAGTCTTTATTAGTGGTAGTTGACAGTTATCTGTCTGTCTACAGCCGCGGGCCGGTCCGTCCGGGATAGTACTACACAGTCGCAGAAAATTGACGTCTTAGTATTAGCAATATGTTTACAGCAGTTACAGTGCTAAATCTTATACTACGCTGGTTAGAGCTGGTATAAGATTTTCTTTCGAGTTTTTCTTTTTGCTCTGACCTATTATTACTACCTGCGCCTGATGCCATCCTAGCGAGACCGCTGGTGACTGGACCGGGGATTAGTCCGTTACCCGCAGAGAGGTTGACCGCGACCAACCTCCGGGTAGGGATGTTGGAAAGGGAGTGTACCCGAAAGGGTTGGCCACGGACGACAGGGAACTCGGTACCGATGGTCGGCCCAGTGACGAAGGAGAGCGATTATGGTGGGTTACGGGGTCACGCGCCGTCCTTTTGTCACTCCGGACGGAATAGACGGCGTGTAAGGTGATCATTACTTACCCAAAAAAAACCTATTGTTATGCTTATGCCACCTCTACTGTAGGAGGATATCAACTTACTATAGCACGCTAGTCAGATTTGTTGGCATATGCTTTGGTTTAGAGTTAGGTAGATATATTTTTTTTTACTTTTTGTTAAAGACAACGCCCTGCACTAAGGAAATAATCATTGTATTGCGGGAGACTTTACATATATATATATATATATATAATTAACGGACACGAATTAAATCCAGACTCAGCAACAACAATTTGTAGATTGCACAAAGTATTGTCCTGCGTGAGATTCAAACCCATGACAGTGGCGCGGTACGTCGGTATGTTAACCACTACGCCATCTGTGCCGTATTATATCCCTTAGTCGTCTTTTAAGACATCTACGAGTAAGAGGGTGGGTAAATTGTATTCTTGCTCAGTCACCAGATATAGGATGTCTAGAAACTAGTCTAGATGAAAATTGTGTTCTCATATGTAGACAAGTCATATGTTAATAAAAATTTACCCAGTTGATTGATGCCTTAATTGAATGCAGTCTGGTGGAATCTGCAGTACTTCACAAGTATAATTAAGCGTGTGTTACTTACAAGCGGTGCGAAGATGTGATGTGTTTATGAAGATCTGAAAAAATCGATACTTTTATATATCGATATCGATATACAAAGTGTATCAGGTTATGGGGCAACTGGTCAAACGGGAGTTAGGCAATGGTGGGAGGAACCAATGGAAAAAAAATTAAAATATCGATTCGTTAATGAATTAGAGACAAAAATTTTCAATTTCGTCATCACTTTTTCGTGTAAATCTGATTAAAATGTATAAAGTCAATGATGTTTAATCTGTACCTAACACATTCGTACTTTGTTAAATGTTCAATAGAAATTGAATAAATGAAAGATTACGTTCGCATAAGCAAGACAAACTTCGATTTAACGTGCTCGGGTTCGTGGTCGGCCCAACAGCGAAGGCGACGTATTGCGCGGGTGGGTTGCGGGTGTGCATGCTTACGCCCTTCTGTAGCCCCGGACGGAGTGGTGCTAGGAGTGCGGCGACCACAACCCACCCCAAAAAAAAAATGACCGATAAACTACAACATACTCGAACAGTTGTCCCATAACCTGATACATCCTATATATATCGATATTTTTAGTTTGATATATTGATATTTTTAATCGATATATTTTGAGTCGACATATCGATGTATCGATTCAAATATGCAATATCAAAAATTGTATCAAAACGACATATTTTTTTATTTATGCCAATTAAGTCGCTAGAATCTAGAAACATAAAGGATAGGAAACAAAAGTAAAACAATAACTGTATTGTCTGTGACTAGTATATTTTGATTGCGTTGCGTATATATGTGTAAGTATATATGTCACTTTTAGCCAGGGCCGCATTAACCCACCGCGTGAGGAAAGGCCGACGTTCTCCTCGAGAGGGGGACGTCAGTCGAGGAGAGGGTACTGCTCAAGGGGTATTCCGTCAGACCGACCACTGACGTCAAGTCACCCTGCTCCGGTGGTCGGTCCAACGACGAAGGCGACGTGTCACGGGTGGATTACAGGTGTGCGTGCTTACGGCCCTCTGTCGCTCCGGACGGAGTGGTGCGAGGAGAGCGCCAACCGTAACCCACCTCCAAAAAAAGGACTGGATTAACCCTATTAGGGCCCCTAGGCAACGCAGTTCTCGATGCCATGGTCCTAGCTCCATAAGCAAAAGAATCACTTACCATCAGGTGTGCTGTTTTCTCTTTTGCTACCAACAGAAATAAAAAAGGGAATAATATTGAGGTAGTACGTATACAAATTATCAATAAATTTTTAATCTAAAAAACCCGCCTTCAAATTGTATCTTCCATCATCAACTCTGCAACGAGATGATGACTATCAGGCGCAAATATCTAAATAGCTTTACGAAGTATAAGAAAAACGTTAAAATTGCCTATAACATTTTAGGAATTCCATCAATTTCTTAAGGATACCATCATCAGATCCTGACCTGATGACTATGGGACCACCTGGGAAGTACCTATACCCTATCAAACAAAAAAGGAATTTTACAAATCAAAGAATTAGCACGTTGAAATGGAAATGGGCAAGCCACATCGCTTGTCGAACCGACAATCGTTGGGGAAGAAAGGTTCTTGCATAGCGACCACGAATCGGACGGCGCAGCGTAGGACGACCCCACCACTAGGTGGACTGACGACATTCTCAAAGTCGCAGGGAACCGTTGGATGCAAGTGGCGCAGGACCGTTCCAAGTGGCATTCTCGTGGGGAGGCCTATGTTGAGCAGTGGTTGTCTGTAGGCTGGTGGATGTATGTCCCCTAAAGTCATCTTTTATGACACCAACGGGCAAGAACAGAGGTGGTGAATTTTATTCTTACTCTGTCATGATAATAAGATCAAAATTAAACAACGAAAAAATGGTATAAACATTTTTTTATTTTATAAAAAAAGGTAAAATTAAAACTTTTCACTTAAACTTTGACTTATTTTATTTTGTTTTTAGAAACTGTGAAGCATTTGATATTGAGAAATTCGCAGATTTGGCGGACCTGAAAATAAAATAGAAAACATATTTCAAAAATAAATAAAATGTAACTAAACAGTCTATGTCTTCTCTTTCACTTCCTCCTCAATTCGCGTTTCCACTTTTAGGGAAAAACTTCTTACACAATAAAACAGAGATAAACCTACTAAGTGCGCTGGTTGAATTACTTGGCATAGACTTTCTTTCTCAAATTTCCTTTCTCAATTTTTATTCGTTTTTTAATCTTAGTTGCCTTCTCGACAGCACGATAAAGAAGGGTGCGGTGAAATGAATTCTTTTTCTACAGCCATATCGAGGAACTTTTTGTTCTATAGAAATTAAAATGAAACTGCTGTCAGGTTTGAATCCAAGCACGTCTTATATGCCATGGCCGGAAGTCCAAACTACATAGTTGGCAGTGACCTGACTGCTCCTACTCATGAACGACAATTACCAGGTCTTGCTTGGCCATCTGCCATCAATGGCGATAAAACAACTAACTCATGTGATCACAGTAGAATATTAGGTTTCTTTCTGTTATATTCTCTACTATTGAGAAGAAAATCTATGTCTAATATGGTTTAAAGAAGCAGAATACTCTTCTTCCATTTTATATATATATTGCAAAAGTATTAGCAATAGTTTTTTGACCAGCCATCAGTCTGACTTCAACCGTCCCGGGGAATGTAATTGTTAACCAGACGGCATCGGGATGGCACAGATCTATGTCAAGCTCTTAGTTGGCCTTTACGACACCCACGAACAATCTAAGGATTGGCAGTTTTCATAGCCGTATCTATAGAGTCTTTCCTTTCATCACTCATCATTACAGCTCATATAAGTCCCACAGCTGGGCTCGAGACTCCTCCACAATAGGAGGGAAATTTACCTACAATGCGATACTGGTCAGAGGGTTTGCTACAGAGTGTTATTCTTTTCTTCTCTTGCATAAATGTTGTAAGCATATTATTATCGACTACTGAAGTCAAGGAACTCTGCACCTGTGGTCAACCCAACGAAAAGGCGAGGTGCTATACGGGTAGGTTACGGGTGCGCGTGCTTACGCCCCTCTGTCGCCCCGGGCGGAGTGGTGCGAGGAGTGCGCCGACCGTTACCCACCCAAAAGAAAGCATATCATTATCCATTAACTATCTTTTACGACATCCACGGGCAAGATAGGAAATGGTGAATTGTATTCTTAGTCCGTCACCACACGGAAAAGAGCCTTTGCTTTTATTATTTTAAAAAGTAACAGTCCTTAGTAATAATTACCACACAAACTCCAAAATGTATGTGAGCAAATACTGAAAGAGTCAAAACTACATGTAGTATTGTGGCCTCCAGGGAAGGCTGGTTGAAACAAACCACGATCCCGGCTATCAGGGGCCAAAACAACCAATTGATCAACTCGCATCGGCTGTGACTCATCTCGGCAATGATGAGACGACTCTGAGGAAAAGAGTGATTCATAAAAAGTTTAACAAATTCACCATCATCATCATCGCACATACGTCCCACTGTTGGGCTCAGGCCTCCTCCATAATGGGAGAGAATTTAACCTACTATACCGTGTTGGTCATGTTGGTATAGGTTTCATTTCGAATTTTCCTTCTCTTGCACAGATCTTATGTGCATATTATATCCCTTAGTCGTCTCTTACCACATCCACGGGTAAGATAGGGAGTGGTGAATTGTATTCTTAATCCGCCACCACACAGAAAGAAATCTATACCAATAAATAAAATTGGAGTGTCTGTTTGTAATGTCAAAATAATAGGCTTTTTTCATGCTCACACGGCTATTTGCACGACACCTATGCCTAAAATAGCGATTAAAAAAATTTTGTCTGTCTGTTTGTGCCGGGTAATCTTCAAAACGGCTGAACCGATTTCAAAAATTCTTTCACCAATGGAAAGCTATAATATCAGGGCGTAAACTAGGCTATATTTTATCCCGGTATTCCCACGGGAACGGGAACTACGTGGGTAAAACGACTTTAACCAAAGCGAAGCGAGGGCGGGTTTCTAGTAATAAATAAATTAAAAAACGTTATTTGCAATTGTAGAGTCATGCTCACTGAATAAGGTTATTAGGTCACTTGATGATAAGAATGTAATGTGTCATTTAGCCACGAGTAGCAAGTGAAAAAATTTGCTATGGAGTTGGCATTTTCCTAGGAAAATTTTAAGACAAACGTTTTCTTTTTAAAAGTCAACTCCTTGCACTAAGGAAATAATCCTTGTATTGCGAGGGACTTTACAAACATATAATTCATCGTCATATACGTCCCACTACTGGACTAGGAAGGCAATTGACCTACTATACCCCGCAGGTCAGGTGAGTTGGTATAGGATTTTACATCGAGGTTGCCTTCTTTTACATAGATATTATATATGCATATCATAACCCTTTCACGATACCCACCCAGAGAGGGTATGATGACGATTGTATTCTCACTCCGTCACCAGATGGAACTACCCCCACTAAAAAACTAATCCTTTCATCGCAAGGGAATCTATATTAATATATAAAGCGGAAGAGTTTGTTTGTTTGAACCCACTAATCTCATGAACTACTGGACCGATTTTAAAAATTCTTTGTCCTATCATAGATATACCATTTATCGAGGAAGGCTATAGGCTATGTATCATCACGATAAGAAGGCGGCATGTTATGACGCAACAATGAAATATGTTTCAGAATGGTTTTTTTTTCCTTTTGAGAGCTTCCGCTGCATTCACTGCATAAAGGGTTAGGTTTCGCAAAAACCATGTGTGATAGAATTGAATTATTTAAAAATATTTTCACCTTCTACGTAAACAAAGTCGCGGCATAAGCTAGTTTACAATAAAACGATACACAAATTACACACATACTCACAACAAACATTTATGTATCACACAAAGTACTGTTTTGCATGGGAATCGAACGTTTCACTTGGCATGATATTTCGGTATCCTAATTACGACGCAAACTATGCAGTTAAAACATATGCGATCCACAAATGTCTATGACGACTTGCATGAATTTACTCCCCATACAAACCTGCCTATAGAAAAGTTTTCATTTCAAAAATATTGCATAATCAGAGTTCAAAGTTGAACTTATGTTAACAATAAATATTCTCAAATCGCATATTCCTTAGAAAGTCGGCGCATTTATTTTGAGCCGAGCGCGATATATGATACAGTATTGTTTAGTTGATATAAAATATATATGTATAATTAGATGATACCGGGAATTGTTGATTCTGTTTAAGTGTATTTTTCATACTTTTGCCGTAGGTATCGTAAAAGAAGATAAAGTGATATAATACTCATATAACATCTAGGCATGGGAAGGAAAACTTAAGAAACCTTATATAAATGCATTTGACTAGACATTAAAGATTACTAAGAAGAGTTCTGCCATTCTCTCCTAGTGTTCGTTTATCCGCTTTTTATGAGTCAAATGAAAATAAAGACCCCATCTTTATCTGTCACTGAACATATAGGCAGCGGCGGCCTTACCCATTGCGAGGCTCCGGGCGGTAGGTCTTTGCGAGGCCCCGGGCGGCAGGTCTTTGCGAAGTCCCGGGCGACAGGTCTTTGCGAGGCCCTTTGTCCTTCGTGAAAAGTATGAGATACGAAAGTAGGTCTGGTTGTTTGGTTTAGGGATTTGTCATGTTTGATGAAAAATATTAAAGTTGTACAAATAAATAAAATTTAAGTTTTATAATATTGAAAACAAAGTGAAAAATATAATTAATAAGTAAAAATGTAATTTAAAATCTATATTTTTTAAAATTTGCTTGGGTTGTTGCGTGAGGCCGCTGTAAGCGCGAGGCCCCGGGCGATTGCCCTGTTCGCCACCCCCTAAGGCCGCCACTGCATATAGGTATAAAAAAATACATATAAGTATACTTTTTGGAAATTCTTGCAGTGCTCACCGCATTTTAACTTAAAATATACTTTTTTAAAGACAACACCCAGCGCTTAACACTTTCGTTCTTTCTTTCTATCTTTTATTCCTTCTTTCTAACTTCCTTTCTTCCTTTCTTCACTTCTTTAATCACTTTTACATAGCAATATGTAAGTTGAATTATATGTCTTTTTATTTCATCAAATACTAATCATAAAAAGAATTTAACTTACGGCTATATTACTGAATAGAGTTGAATAGAGGAAGATGAAAGCTCTCGGATGCTGTTCAGTGATGGCATTCACAGAGTAGTAGCCCCATAAAACCATGGGGATAGTCACTGTGGTTATCGATAATAAAGGTTTTAGAGCTCCTGGTATTGAATACATTCTGCCAGTGCGAGTTTTATAAGACCTGTAAAGAAGTCACTTATTCACACAAATTATCATAAATAGGGTTTATGATGGAGTAAGAATACAATTCAACACCTAAAATCTTGCCCGTGGGTATTGTAAAAGACGAGACTAAGGAATTTAATATTCATTCATAACGTTTCAGCTCATATACGTCCCACTGCTGGGCTCCAGCCTCCTCCACAACAGGAGTGAAATTGACCTTACTATACCATGCTGGTTAGACAGGTTGGTATAGGGTTTTATTTCAAGTTTCCCTTCTCTTGTATAGATGTTATATGCGTATTATATCCCTTAATCGTCTTTTATGACAACCACGGGCAATATAGGGAGTGCTGAATTGTATTCTTACTCCTTCACCACACGGAAAATATACTTTCATAATAAAATAAAAAATCATTCATATATATTATATTTTATGCAAAAGAAGAAAACTCTAAATAAAATCCTACGCGAACTCGTCTGACCAGCGTGATATAGTAGGTTAACTTCCAATGTCATGTTAATGTCAATATTTGATTATAATACGCATACAACATCTAAAAACTTGAAACAAAACCTTGTACCAACCCGTCTGACCAGCGTAGGCAACTTTCTCTGCCATTGTTAAGGAGACTCGAGCCCAACAGTAGAGCGAATATGAACTATCATGATAACGATGATGATGATGACAGTGTTTTTTTGTGACTAATACCATGACATATGTCCGCCACTGTAACTCCTGTGAACCAGTATAAAAAAAAAAACTTACATGAAAACACTATAAATGGCAATAGGCAAAGTGGATAATAATCCAACAAGATGAATTACCACTTCAAACATACTGAAGAAGGAATATCCTCCAAACATATAAAACTTGAAAATGCCTGGTCCGTATACACCTTCCAATACAAACATTATTGGACTCACCTAAAAATAAAACAAAAATTGATGTGTGCTTAAAACCACACGACAGTGAAAACGTCGGAACGTCATTCAAAATAACCAAAAATATCTAAATAACTATTTAAGGTGTTTATAAAAAATTGAATACTAGCTTATTACTATTACCTTATTAGTGGTAGGACCACACTGTTGACCGTTCGGAGTAGTACAACACTGAGCTGAAAATCGACGTCCGAGTAGTAGCAATTTGTTACTGCGCTTCGTTCGGCGAGAGAGCCGGAAGACCAACGTACATTTTTTTTTTTTTTGGGGTGAGCTGCGGTCGGCGCGCCTACGCACCACTCCGTCCGGGGCGAAAGCGGGGCTTAAGCACGCAACACCCGCAACCCACCCGAACACCACGATGCCTTCGTCGTTGGGCCGACCACTGGAGCAGGGTTACTTGTCATCAGTGGTCGACGAAATACCCCTTACCCGGGGTACCCTCCCATCGACCGACGTCCCTCCCTCGGGGAGGACGTCGGTCTTTCCTCACGCGGTCGGCCTCTCGGTGGGTGACGGACTAATCCCCGGTCACGTCACCCGCGGCCTCGGCTAGGGCGGCATTGCACGCAGGTAATCCCGTCTGCGCTGCCCCAGTCGCCGGCAGCGGGTCGCATCATCGAGGCTGTGCTCCTCGCGCTCGCGACCCGCCGCCTCCTTCTGCGAGATAACTGCCTCGCAGAAGGCTGCGACCGCGTCCCAATTCCTGATGCTGCCGAGCATCTCCCTAGCGATGGTCGGCAACGTCAGGTCGGCACCGATGATTGCGACGAGTTCACGACGCGGCTCTGCCCAAGCGGCACAGACCTCAAGCGTATGCTGCACTGTGTCCTCGTCGCAATCGCAGTGGTGGCAGGACGGAGTTCTCTCCCTCCTAGCGACCCTGTACAGGTACTTGCCGAAGCATCCGTGCCCCGTCAAGACCTGTACGAGTCGGAAGGAGAGCACCCCGTGCCGCCTTTCCAACCACTGCATCAGCACCGGCCGGAAGGCCTCCACGGTCCAAACACCGTATCGAGGCCTCTCCAGCTGGTCTGCCCAACAGGCGATGACGTCTCGGCGGGTGTAGACGCGCCAGGCGGTGAGCTCCCTCAGGGAAACAACACCGCCCTCCCCGCGCACCCCCGACACCCGCCGATACAAGTCGGCGAGCATTTCCGCCTCCAGGTCCCACGAGGGAGTCCCGGCCAATAGGCACGCCGCCTCCGTCGCCACCGTGCGGTACCCGCGGATGATCCTGACCACCATGACCTTCTGTGGACGCCAAAGAAGGGCCCTAAGTCGGGCGGTCATGGATCCCGCCCACACCGGTGCGCTGTAGAGGGCCATCGACCGGATAAGACCAACTTACTGAGAGTGTTTGCGTGTGGTGGGTTTTGGTAATGCGTTTAGTTTTACCGAACCTGATTTCACTTTCTTCACAGTAGGCAGCAGCCTAGCAAAGGTGCATGAGCGGCAGCAACACACCATCAGATGTACTGTTTGCACGTTTGCCACCGTTTGCAATACCAAAAAAAAAATTCTAGTAGGTCTTAATATATATGCCAATTTTCTTTTATTTTGGCTAGTTTTTGAGCTATTAAGTTGGCTCGAAACGGTTCGTATATATTCGGCGCGCTCTTTGCTTGAACTTACGCGCACATCATCAATATTAAAATGTTATTTTAACTTAATCCAATAAACTACTATTGGATCGGACCGCGACTGCAATTTTGAATATCCGGCAAGAAATTTCAACATCACTAACATTCAGCCTATTGCGGTCCACTGCTGGACGTAGACCTTATGTTTCGCCACAAATAGCAGTCCTGTGCCGTCTGCATCCAACGACGCCCAGTAACTTTCACAAATAAGTACGCCGGTCCGCCAGGTGCGGGGGCGTCCTACACAGCGTCGTCCGATATCTAGTCACCACTCGAGAACCTTTTTTCCCCAAGGTTGTTGATTCGTCGAGCGATGAGCCTGTCCATTACTTCTTGGCATGAGATTTAGCGGGTTGGTATTTCTTTTTACTACTAATAATAAAGTTATGTTAAAAAACTTACCCACATTTTAAATAAAACTACTTTACGGCTTTTATCGCGTTTGTATTTGATTTTTGATTACCCGACGTTTCGTACACTTTGCAGCGTTCATGGTCACGGGTGGACTAAGATGTCTCACGTCCAACAAGTCATCGTTACCGCAAAAAATTTATAATTATCTACCCGATACAGAAATTAGTTATTAAATATTAACCCACATTTTGATCCAAAATTTATTGCCTGTGTAAGAAGAAGCCTGCTTCTTCTTACACAGGCAATATATGAGATATCTTAGTCCACCCGTGACCATGAACGCTGCAAAGTGTTCGAAACGTCGGGTAATCAAAAATCAAATACAAACGCGATAAAATCCGTAAAGTAGTTTTATTTAAAATGTATAATACTCGCGTAAACATCAGAAATCATTATGTAACTTACCCACATGCTCACATCATAACCCCACGGCATGTAAAGTACACCTGTGTTGTATTTCTCCCATTGACTGATATAAAAGTTTAATACTATACTCATCACCATTAGAAAACATCTGAAATACATAAATATATCATCATCATTACAGTATATTACGTCGTACAGCTGGACTAAGCTTTCGTCATAATAGGAGGCAAATTAATCTGATATACCACCCTGATCAGAGGTATTGCTATAGAGTTTTATTACGTTAGTCCTTTCTTGCATAGATGTTTTACGCATATTTATCTCTTAGTCGTCTTATTTATCTTCTATGACATCCACGGACAAGACGGAATGGTGAATTGTATTGTTACTCCATCATCACATGAATTGTTTACAATGGCGTTGCCAGCTTATGACCAGGGGGAGGGGTTTTCAATAGGGCAATATTATGGACCTATTGGCCGGGACTCCCCCGTGGGACCTGGAGGCAGAAATGCTCGCCGAGTTGTATCGGCGGGTGTCGGGGGTGCGCGGGGGGGGGGGGGGGGCGGTGTTGTTTCCTTGAGGGAGCTCACCACCTGGCGCGTCGACGCCCGCCGAGACGTCATTGCCCGTTGGGCAGTCCGGCTGGAGAGGCCTCGGTTCGGGGTGCGAATCGTGGAGGCCTTCCGGTTCGGTGCTGATGCAGTGGTTGGAAAGGCGGCACGGGGTGCTCTCCTTCCGACTAGTGCAGGTGTTGACGGGGCATGGGAGCTTCGCCAAATACCTGCACAAGGTCGTAAGGAGGGAGAGTACACCGTCCTGCCACCACTGCGATTGCGACGAGGACACGGCGCAGCATACGCTCGAGGCCTGCGCCGCTTGGGCCACGCAGCGCCGTGAACTCGTCGCAATCATCTGTGCCGACCTGACGCTACCGGCCATCGCTAGGGCGATGGTCGATGGGATCGATGGGAGGGTACCACGGGTACCACGTAGGGGGTATTCCGTCGGGCCGACCACTGACGACAAGTAAACCTGCTCCGGTGGTCGGCCCAACGACGAAGGCGAGGTGGTTTTCGGGTGGGTTGCGGGAGTTGCGTGCTTAAGCCCCTCTGTCGCCCCGGACGGAGTGGTGCGGAGGCGCGCCGACCGCATCCCACACACAAAAAAAAAGGGGCAATATTATGGAAGATAAAAATTTGAACGCCTGGTACAGTCGGAAGTATGAAGCGTTACACTTTGGAAGTCTTTGCCTCGATGACGATTGTAATAGGAACGGTTCTAATAACAATGTATAAAACTTCACAAGCCCTCGACAGTACAATAACTAAATCAAAATGATCTCTTTGCTTGGGCAACTGTCAACCTTAGCGACGACCTTGATTGTTTATTTTAGAATGTTCTTATTAGCTGGACTTTCAAATAAATTAATAAAATAAATGTTACCTGCCTACTGTAATCCCTTATAAAAATGAATTAATTTGGAATGTTCCTTTTCTTACATAAACCGTCACCTGATTATTAACAAATACATTAAATTTTGACGTATTTGTGTGCATCCAAGGTGAAACCGGTAAGACGAATAATTAGGTTTTTACAAAATATATTTAAGGTTACATATCCATCTTTTATTCAGTTTTGTTACCGTTATTGGTTTATTATCTTATGTAATCAAGCAATTTGTTTTTCTATTATCGCAAATGCGTGGAGACCTATTATTAACTGAAAGTTTCTAATTGTTTAACTTCATCATTTCGGCTCATAGCGTCCCACTGCTGAGCTCAAGCCTTCTCCACATTAGGAGGAAAATTTTCCTTACTATGCCATGCTGATTAAACAGGTTGTGTTTTCTTTCGAGCTTTCCTTTTCTTGTATATGTGTTACATGCTGATTATATCCCTAAGTCATATTTTAAGACATCCACGGACAAGATAGGGAGTGGTGAATTGTATTCTTACTCCGTTACCACATAAAGGAACTGTTTTTCTTAAAATGTTCTTATTAGCTGTTGGACTTTCAAATAAAATAAATCTTATCTGCTTACTGTAATCCCTTAGTCGTCTTTTACGACACACACGGGCAAGAATGGAGACGGTGAACTATATTCTTACTCCGTCACCGCACAGAATATATACAGAGTTCCTGTATATTTACCTACATACATAATAATTCAGTCCATATAAGTTCCACTATTATAAGTTCCTATGGAGGAAATGTATGTGATTACTCAGCTGGGTTCCACGGCTTCTAGGAGAAAAGCGAGATGAGGTATTGTGTTTTCAATCTATCAGTACATGTCAAGGAGTATTTAGCCAGAATATACCTACTACTGATCATTAACTATATAGTAGCGTTTACTGAAGACTGAGAAAAAAACCAATACAATGAAATATGCTGGACATAGGCCTCCCCATGAGAATGTCGCTCGAAACGGTCATGGTCACTTGCATCCAACGGTTCTCTGGACTTTCAAAATATCGTCAGTCCACCTAGTAGTGGACTGTAGGGAGTATTAGATTAAAATCTTACCTAAAACATGACACTGAAAATTCCTGATCTCGTCCAAAGATAGATAAAACCATATACGGTATAAAAGATACGACGTATGAGTCCAGCCCATGGTCGAACAGTTCTCCCAAAGGCCCGGAGACACCAAGCCTACGAGCTTGCTTTCCATCTAGGCAATCTGCAAAGTATCATTATCATCTTTACATCTCATATACACTCCAGTGGTGGGCTCGAGCCTCCTCCACTGTGGGAGAGAAACTGACGTACCACGCTGGTCAGACAGGTTGATGATTTTGTTTCGAGATAGTATTCTAACTTCGCCTATTGCTAGCTAATTGTTATACTCGTTTTTGTTAATCTAAGCTCTCAATTGTATAAGTACAAACAGATGTAGGTTAACCAAATAAATAAATATAGGTTTCGTCGAGTGGAAACGGTATTATGTTTGTCATGCTTGATAAGCAATTTGGCTATCGCAGTTGATGGCCAGCAAGTTATGCGTCACCATGGAGAAAAAAAAAATGGACAACAGTTGAAGATTCATTTGCTGGTGACTACAATGTATTCTTTAATCTACCCTCACATGAAAGCAGCACCAATCACTTCTACCGAATGTGAAGGCATCGATTCCCGCGTAGAACAATTCTTTATGTGAACTGTAAACGAATAATTAGGAAATTGGGTTGTGTGGTATATTTAAGTCAATTTCACTCCTATGGGAGTGAACGTGAGTGTAGATAGTGTAGGAGGCTAAAGCCCAGCAGTGAGATGGGATGAGGTGATGGTGATATTAAGAATATTTCCTTAATGAGATGTCCTTTTTTAAATAAATACATGAATTTACCTAAATTATATGATAAAAATATAAGAGCCCCAGAGGTTATATATAACCAATTTGGTATATCACTGGCGTTCAGTTTTGAACCAGGTCTTCCACCTGCAGCATAGAACTCGTAATCATAAATACTTAAGAGTACCACACCCAGGATCATGAAAAGAAATCCTGTGAACGTGATCAGATTTGGCGCTATGCACTTCGGTATTATCTGTAAAAAAAATATTCTGGTTTGCAATGTATGTGAGAACTTAACTATTTTTGCGAATTTCATCGCGTTTGTATTTGATTTTTATTTCGCCAACGTTTTGAAAACTTTTCAGTATTCATGATCACGGGAAAACCAAGGCGTTTAACGTTCAACATGTTTTGATGGAAATCAAGTCTAAAAGTCATAAAACCACTTGGTTCCTACAACTTAGTAATTTTACTTTTTAATATACGTTTATACGTACGTACATATAAGAGAAGAAAACTCGAAATAAAGCCGCATGCCAACACGTCCTGGCCCAACAACGAGGTGACGTGGGTACGGGTGGGTTATGAGCCTGCGCGCCGTCCTTTCGTCGCCCCGGACGGACTGGACCGCGCGTGCGCTTACCATAGCCCATCCATAAAAAAAAATGCCAATACGTCCAAACAACGTGGTATATTAGGTTAATTACCGTCATAGTGACGGAAACCTGAGCCCAACAGTGGAACTTGTGTGGGGTCATAATGATAATATTAATTATTTATTACATAATATAATACCGTCTGGTAGCGGTTACGAATACTACCAACCTTTACATTGCCCGTGAGTATAATACAAGACGACTAAGACTCTTTTTTTTATTGCCAATAGTGGCAAACGAGTAAGCAGCAGACCTGATGGTAAGTGATACTGCCGCACATGGACCTTTACAATACCAGGGACACAGCAACGCCGTTGCCTACCGTGAAGAAAATACTCTTCTTAAACCTCAAGAAGAATATGTCATAGCGCTCGGGAAACACAGCAGCAGATAGTTCATTCCAGAGATTACACGTATGTGGGAGAAATAATCGCTGGAAACGTACAGTTGAAGACCATAACCCTGCTACGGTGTCGTGTGGTACGTTGGTAAAATGGTGACGATGATACCAAGTCAGACAGTTTCTCAGAGCATTCCCTATGTAAGAGTTACATAGACCTGGGCCAACTCTATCTGATGCCATCTAGTCATTACATTCCTAAGCAGGGACGAAGTCAGACAGGCGACCGATTAATGGGGTGTTCCATCGGGCCGACCACTGATGACAAGTCACCCTGCACCGGTGGTTGGCACAACGACGAAGACGACGTGCCACGGGTGGGTTACGGGGCCGCGCGCCGTTCCTCTGTCGCCTCGAACGGAGCCGGGCAGCGGGTACGCTGACCTTTCCTTGACTTTAGTAGTCGGTCCGACATATTTTATCACCTAGAGAAATATAGAGCATTGGGTATTATAAAAGACATCTAAGGGATATAATATGCAGATAATATCTATGCAAGGAAAACAAGAAAACCTTATATCACCCGGTCTAGCCGGGAGAAGGAAAGTTCCGTTCATTGTGAAGGTTTTATTTCGGCAGTGCAAAGCCAAAAGAAATATATTTCCAATTAACGTATCTAAAAATAAGATAAAACTATTTTACGGATTTAAAATATTTAAATCAAATACAAGCGCGATAAAATCCGTTGGTTGGGCTCTGTAACAGCGTTGACTTAAACGCTAACGAGGACTTGTAAAGTCTTCGAAATGTCGGGCAATCCGAAAACAAAAACAAACGTGATAAAATCTGTAAAAAAGTGTATAGTAGTGTAGTGTAGTTTTATGGATTATATCGCGTTTGTATTTGATTTATGATAGTAAAACAAAAGTAAGCCGCATCTAAAAATAAAAATCAATATTAATTTAACATTATGTCCCTTGAGTTTTCTTGCCGGATCTTTCTCAGTGTGGCGGCGATCCTATCCGGTGGTAGTATATTAGTTTTGTTAGGTTTCAATTAACAAATTGTAATAATAATTGCTACAAATTTAATAATTAATAATTACTAACCATAAACAATATAATTTTTTCATATAGAAACATTTCCTTCTTATACTGGCAATAAATTTGTACTAAAATGTGGGTCAAAATTTAATAAATTTAATAACAAATTTTCTGTATCGGGTAGATAATTATAAATGTCTGTAATAACGATGACTTGTTGGACGTGAGACACCTTAGTTCGCCCGTGACCATGAATGCTGCAAAGTGTTCGAAACGTCGGGAAATCGTAAATCAAATACAAACGCGATATAATCCGTAAAAGTAGTTTTATTTACAATGTGTAGTGCTCGCGTAAACATCCGATATCATTTTGTAAAATTATTTTATATACAATGTGTAATACTCGCGTAATCATTATAAAAAGATGGATATTAATACCTTGACTATTCCCCTCAATATCGGCTGCATAACATATATGCTGATTGGACTCGTGTCTATGACACTATACTGAAAAAAAAAACAAATTATTTATTTTTTCGAATTAATATTATAAAGTCAAAAGATTTAATTTAATTCTTCTGCACAGAAGACGTAGTGGTTAAAATACCGATCGAAAGGGTTTGATTCCCACGCAGGACATAATATTACATTATTTAAAAAAATCTTAGAAATCACCACGGCAATATAGTAACAATAATTTTACTTATAAAATTCATTATTTCACGTGCGCTGCCAAAACTATTGATAACATAAAAATAAATATGTTTTTTTCAATGAAGATAATTGACAAAAATGTCTATGAGTTTGTTTAACTAATATAATAGTTATTATAAATAATTTCTGTGCATATCAGTGTGATAAAACACTAGTGAATGATAACACCCAGGGACAACAAGGAACTCGGTAGGTACTGGTGGTCGACCTAATGCCGAAGGAGACCTACGGAAACGACCTACTTACATTGGGTTATGAAGCCGCGAACCGCCCTAAGAAAAAGTGTACGATAACACCAATGTTAAATGTTGACTTCGTATCATATTTACAAATCCTTACTAATATTATAAATCCAAAATTAATTTATTTTGTTTGTTTGTTACGCTTAAACCACAGAACCAATTTCAAAAATTCTTTCACCAATGGAAAGCTATAATATCAGGAAGTAACATAGGCTATATTTTATCCCGGTATTCCCACGGGAACGGGAACTACGCGGGTAAGGCGACTGAAACCGAAGGTAAGCGAGGACAGGTTGTTAGTACTCAGGCTATATTTTATCTCGGTATTCCCACGGGAACGGGAACTTCGTGCGTAAGGCGACTGAAACCGAAGCGAGGTGAGGGCGGGTTGTTAGTCACATGGTTATTTGCAGAAATTAATATTAATATTACTTACTTTATACTTCTTCAATCCTTGCAACTGTTCGTCGGTTAAATATTTATATTTAAACATTTTGTTATGATTTCAATTATTAAAAATTACTTAAGTAATAAATTATCAAAAAGTAATTACAGAAACTCCATATGTATTAATAGGCATACATATTTAATATCATTGCAACCATCCAATCGTAGAAAAACCTATTTTAATTTGTCTATCTATACCAATAAATAAAATTGGAGTGTCCGTTTGTAATGTCAAAATAATAGGCTTTTTTCATGCTCACACGGTTATTTGCACGACACCTATGTCTAAAATAGCAATTAAAAAATTTTTGTCTGTCTGTCTGTCTGTTTGTTCCAGGTAATCTTCAAAACGGCTGGACCGATTTCAAAAATTCTTTCACCAATGGAAAGCTATAATATCAGGACGTAAACTAGGCTATATTTCATTCCGGTATTCCCACGGGAACGGGAACTACGCGGGTATAACGACTATAACCTATAACCGAAGCGAAGCGAGGGCGGGTTGCTAGTTTGCTAATAAGAAAATTTATTTTGTTTGTTTTATCATCATGATCACAGCTCATATATGTCCCACTGCTGGGCTCGAGCCTCCTCCATGTTTGAAGGGATATTGGCCCACTATACTACCTTCATCCGACTTGTTGGTATAGGGTTTTATATCGAGTTTTCCTTTTCTCTTGCATAGATATTTTTCGTATATTATATCCCTTAGGTAGTCATATTTTATTTGTTTTCCTTTTTTTTCCTAGCCGCGGGTGACTGGACCGGGAAATCAGTCCGTCACCTGCCGAGAGGCCGACCGCGCGAGGAAAGACTGACGTTCTCCCCGAGGGGGGAACGCCGGTCGAGGAGAGGGTACTCCTCAGGGGCCATTCCGTCGAGTCAACCACTGATGTCAAGTGACCCTGCTCCGGTGGTCGGTCCAACGACGAAGGCGACGTGTCACGGGTGAGTTACGGGTGTGCGTGCTTACGCTCCTCTGTCGGCCCGGACGGAGTGGAGCGAGGCGTGCGCCGACTGATCCCACTCCCCAAAAAAAAGGTAGTCGTTTTTAACAACACCCACGGGTAAAAGAGGGAATGCTGAATTGTATTCTTACTTCCTCATCACACGGAATTTGTGGCTGTTTATAACCTCGAAATTACATTTTTTTAGAAAAATACAATTAAAATTATTTTCCATTCGTTTGTGTCGACTAATCTTCAAAATTATTAAACTGATTTTGACGTATTTTTACTGTTATATCTAGGAAAAGCTTAGCTAATTGTTAGTCTAGAAAAATAATTACGGTCGTAAAAATAATTGTGACATAAAATCTAGGTTTCAATATTTTTTTAAAAAAATTTTTAAAAAAAATTGAAGTCGTATATTAGTGTATAGCATTGACAAAATGGTGAAATAATTAGTTTAAAATAGAATAATTTGCTTCTAAAATACCCATGGCTAGTAAGAAATTGGACTATATAGTGGTCCATTTCCAGGCTTGCTTTTTCTATACGCTCTCAAACTAATGAAATATACCTATATACATATTCTTTTTTCCGTGTGGTGACGGAGTAAAAATACAGTTCACTATCGAGAGGGTCTTGCCTGTGGGTGTCGTAAAGGATGACTAAAGGATTAAATATGCATATAACATCTAAGCAAGAGAAGAAAACCTCGAAATAGAATCCTATACCTGCACGTGTTTCCAGCGTGGTTATACCTAGTAGATCAATTTCCCTCCTATTGTGGAGAAGGCTCGAGCTCTGTAATGGGACCTATACGAATTAAAAAGATATATATAGGTATATATAAATTATTATTAGATATAATAAATATTTAAAAATGTTAAAATTAATTCATAGTAGAAAGTACACGAGTATTTATCACGCACAAACACCAGATATTTTTTACACATAAATTCCAGAAATGTTCACGTAACTAATTTCAGGTTAAATTTTATTAAAATAAAATCTAACTAAACCAAAACATGTGTTACTTTATTTATACAACAATGAATATTGATAATTTTTAAGTGTGAACCATGAACCATTTGAAGTCATGAACCAGTATTTGATAAGAGTTACTTAATGTCAACAATTGTGCTAATAATTATATCAATGGTATTGATATAGAACTAACGTGCCCTTATACGGTTATGATGTCCTGGTACATCTAATCATATTACATAGTGTATTTTTTTATTTATTTATATAATAATTATTTCACCATTTGGAGTAAGAATACAATTCACCACCCTCTCTTGCCCATGGGTATCGTAAAAGCAAACTAAGATATGTAATATGAATAAAACATTTATACAAGTGTGGTGTGGTGACGCAGTAAGAATACAATTCACCACTCCCCTATCTTGCCCGTGCATGTAGTAAAAACGCGTCTAAGGGATATAATATGCATACCTATAACATCTATGCAAGAGAAGGCAAACTCGAAATAAAACCCTATACCAACCTGTCTGACCCGCATGGTATAGTAAGGTCAATTTCCCTCCTATTGTGGAGGAGGCTCGAACCCAACAGTGGGACGTATATAAGCAGAAATGATAATGATGAATGATCTATACAAGAAAAGTAAACCTGAATCTCTATTATATAAATATATTGTGTATTAGTCTAGATTAAAATTCATACCAATTGTGTTCTCATATGTAGACACGTCGTATGTTAATAAAAATTGACCCAGTTGCTTGATGCCTTAATTGAATGCAGTCTGGTGGAAGCTGCAGTAATTCACAACTATAATTAAGCTTGTGTTACTTACAAGCGATGCGAAGATGTGATGTATTTGTGAGGAATAAATTGAACTATTTTCATCGATCCATTTTTGTGCAGTGACGGAGTAAGAATAGTTTACCACAGCCTCTCTTGCTTGTTGGTGTCGTAAGGGTCTACCAAATGATATGATATCTAAGAAAAACTCGAAATGAAACCCACTGACTACTATTTATCATCATCAACATTTCAGCTCGTATACTACCCATTGTTGGGCTCGAACCTCCTCCACAATAAGAGGGAAATTTATCTACTACTAGTGATCGCAGAATGGTCGAAATTCGGCCGTAATTCATTTAAATAAATGTTTCTGCTACACTATTTGTTTTTAATTTTATTTATGCATAATTGTATATAGAGCAAGCTGTATTTCACTAATAACTAATATATAAGTACAAATGTCTGTTAGATATGGTCATCATAATTATGATTATTTGACATTTAGTTCGACCAGAGATTTTAACCGTAAACAAAAGTGTATAAGCGTTGGTGTGTGTAGCGATTGTGGGTAGTATGTGTAATTACTTTTTAATGAATTTAATGTATTTCTAATCCATTAATATATTAAATTTCACTTTTATGCACTTGTCCTCATTATATACTTCGACTGTGCCAAATTTTATACTTGTCCATCCACGTGATTTTCGTAGAAAGGGGTACAAAGTTTTTGCTTCACGTATTAATATATACTAGTGGTCGCCATATGGTCGAAATTCGGCCATAATTCATTTTAATTGATTTTCTGCTACACAATTTTCTTTTAATTTTATTTATGTGTAATTGCAAATTGAGCAAGCTGTATTTCACTAATAACTAATATATAAAGTACTAAGTACAAATGCCTATTAGACATTGTCATCATAATTATGATTAATTGACATTCGGTTTCACCGTAAACAAAAGTGTATAAGCGCGCGTATGTGTGCGTTTGTGTGTGTAGCGACTGCGTTGTAGTGTGCGTAATACCTTTTTTAATGAATTTAATGTATTTCTAATCCATTATTATAAGAAATTTCGGTTCTATGCACTTCTCATTATATACTTCAACTGTGGCGAATTTAATACCTGTCCATCCACGTAATTTTCGTAAAAAGGGGTACAAAGTTTTTGCTTCACGTATTAATATATAGATGTAGATACCAGGACAGTAGAAGATGGCGACACAATGTATACTTAGCCATTACCACACAGAGGATTATTTTCTACTTATTGTTTATAATCACATAAAAAAGAAATCCTAGTTTTATATGAGTTATCGAGTCTAACTCATTTACTAGCATTGTCGATACATCAAATTATATTCTGTTTATATTAGTCAATCTCTATATTTTTGACATTTTGAAAAATAGCCAAAAACGAAATTAATTAAAATAAGTTGAAAATTCTTCCTATAGAGACACCCGGACACAGCTAGGCAACCGGCAAGACAGCATTTTAACCAAGCTGAGGCGCAAACCCTTCCCTGAATGGAGGTCATCTATGGTGATATTCTAAATAAAATAAAAATTAAAAATTTGGTAGATTGCCTAAAGCGGCTATAAAAAATTATATAATGAGACATCTTGTCGATTCAACGCCACCCATCTCAGCTAACAGTAGTACCGTGCTTTATGTTGTTCATTAAAATAGATGTATATTTATTTTTCGAACTGTGCAATGAGTTACGAATGCAGACGTGCTAATTGTTCATTATTTATGATGTCCTGGTATATAATAATAGCTATATCGTGTTATGACATGAATGATCGTCGTTTTATTGGTCATTTCATCATCAGCTCGTCACTGTGCCACTACAAGGCACAGATTTCTTCAGAAGTTGGTTTACACAACATTTGAGTCGTTTGTAGAAACTTCTTACAATAATTTATACTGAAACAACCTACGCCCAAGTTTGCTATGATAAAAAATGCCGACAAACGCAAAAACTTAAAACTATTAACTGTTGTTATTTTTGAATATTCGTCTGGTTCATTTATTGAGCTTTGACATCTATTGGCACAGATATCCACATACATTGATATAGCTACAGATATAGTGTTAGCGTTAACACGTCACGTGACCATGTCGATAACGACTTACATGAATTTACTTGCCATACAACGTTTTCACATCAAAAACTTTAAAGGCAGTCATCATATCCGTTTGAAATCGGTGCGGTAACAGATATTCGCTACGAGATTCGAATTTTAAAACATTTTTTATATTTTGTATTCAAAGCAATTTATGACGTCATATTTATGTTAATATTTCTTATCTCTGCTCATAGCTGTTTAGTGTCTGAATAATGATAAAACACAAAAAAGTACACAAGGCAGATGATGTTATTTCAAGATTGCCTTCTCTTGCTCTCTTTGTATCTGCTTATATTCGTTAATCATCTTTTACGATAAAAGAAATAAATGATGAATTTTCACTGCGCTATAAAACAGCGAATTTCATTCAATCAACTTTATGTCATCAAACCATAGGAGGACTGAGAGAGTCATGTGGTTCATTCAGCAGTCATTCTATTCTTATTGACAGATCAAACCCTACCCTTCAGTAAGTATATTCAAAATATTTTCCAATTACATAATGAATTATTGAAGCACTCGGCATAACGATTTAATGCAGGTTATTAGTACGGCAAGACGAATTATCTCATACATTCCTATTTGATTATGTACTCCTAGTAGTGTTATTTGTTCTTTGGGCCCAAATGTGAATAAATTAATATTTATTCACAATTTGGGCCCAAAGAATTTATAATATTTATGACCAAATGGTACAGTGGTTTAAGTGGCACAGTCAATTACCAAGTAGTATTAGGTTCAATGTTCACACAAGACCGAATTAAACACAAATTATGATATATCATTTCCCTGTGGTGACGGAGTAAGAATACAATTCACCACTCCCTATCGTGCTCGTGAATGTTGTAAATGACGACTAAGGGATTATCATACGCATATAACAATAGTTGTTATATCCTCTTATGGAGGAAGCCCGAGCCCAACAGTGGAACGTATGTGAGCTGCGACGATGATGATGATTATTCCTATTTTATTATGTACTCCTGGTAGTGTTTTTATTAACAAATGGTTATACTATACAAATCTGCTATACCAATCTGACCAATATGATAAATTTTATAGATTTCCCTTCCTTTGCGGCAAGACACACGCTTAATAGTTGCACGCATTTAGGCTTAAGAAGAGGTAAGAAACAGGATATTAAAAGCTGATTGTCAAAATCAAAAACATTATTAGATCAAAAATGATTTTGTGTAATTTCAATACTTTGTTTAAATAACACATTATATTAACTGGCAAAACTGAATAATGAGTCGCCACTTAATCAGTTTAAAAAATAAAAATAATATAAAATAAAAAGTTGTGTAAGTAAAGCATTAACAACGTTAAAAATATCTCGAGCCATATTATTTTCGAGACATCGTACGTTTGATACGACGCGCGACGCGCCGCTAAAATAATGTTAGGTGCAAAGCTCTAAATTAAATGTCAAACTGGTGATGTGTTTTATATCATTCCGCGACTCAGTTTACAAACAGTTTATTTCGATATCAGCTTAGACAGGATACACCCTTAATTATTTAGAAGACTCCCATCCCCATTCGGAATTACGAGTAATTTTGTCGAAAATAGTGGGCACGCGCCTCCCAACGCAGACATTATGGCGCGGCTCGAATTTCAAATTACGCGCTGGTGTCGGGTGGCGCCCTTGCGTCGTCATGGCAACGCACAGGTGTTGTATCGATCTCCCGTCGACTCATGAACGCCTGGTAACTGGAAGAAATATGTACTTTCGTTTGCAAGTCATTTTCTTTTTTAATTTTGATACCTCTTATTTATTTATCTGTATTGATTAAATCCATAAGCCATAATAGAAGTAAAGCAACCGTAACACACTTAAGATAAGGATGGGTGATGACTTATAGTCTTATCTCTTAGGGCAATATTCAACAGTGAATGTTGATGGACTAATGTATTAATTGATCATCTCCCTGTGACTATTATTTAGCAGTCAGTCTACCAAGAAAACCTTGTATCAAATCGTTAGACCGTTTGAGATTAGTCACTGCTTGAGATTTGTTCCTAAAATTTAACAGCATTTGCTAGTTCAACTGATTTATGGTAATTACGACCAATACTTCTACAAATCCCTGTATTCCTAGTACTGAGCATAGCTTAATAATTGCAGACTTTGAACATTTTAATGCCATTAAAATCCACAAGTGACTAACAACACTTTAAATATTTAAACGTATTCAACGCATGTTCAGTAAATTCAAATAAACTAGCTAAGCATTAGTTTAAATTAAAATTGTAAAGGCCGTTTTCATTTGCATTGCACGTGATCGTCTGCGGTTGCGTCTAGTCGCCTCATCAAGCTGGACTGAGCGATTAATTTGGGGAATATTGTGGATTAAGTCATAAGAAGTAGCGGTTATAAAGGGCTTTTGTTTTGGGCGAGAGCTAGCACTTAAAGTTATGGTTATTTGAGAATTTTCATACTGTTATATCAGGCTTATCGACCTTTTCTGTTTATAAACCTTACTAAAAGTGAGGATAACACCATAATTACAGTTGGCAAGGTGGTATATGGTAGTATGGGTTTCTCATGAGAGAAATTCTAGCCACTGCTTTAGCCGATTTTTACAATTCCTAAAGGAAAGTAAGGGTTGGTAATACATAATGTTCTTAACCCAATACTACACGGGCAATATTAGATTAGTTATCGATTATACGGTTAGTATAATAATAGCGATAGCTGTATTAGGTAGAGCCATACACTCGCCATTCGGTTCGAGAGCTGTGTCTCTTGTAATTGTTTCAAGCAATTAAAATTATAATTACTTTACTGTTATGTTTACTAACTTGTTACTACAACTAATTGAAAGGAGTCAAATTTGAGGCTGTGGCTTTAATTATATTAATTTACAAATAGAGAAATATAATCAAACATGGATTAAAATACAGAGGACAGAGTAAAGCATAACGAAAGAAAGCTATTTGTTATCACGGCATATGAGTCGGTCTGAAGGCACAACGATAAATTAAATATGTTTTCCAAAATTAGCATACTAATTATCCCAAACGCCTATTAATCTATTATCCTTATTCTGCTCTCAGTCGCTTATCACTTAAACCGTACAACAACCATTAACGCGTCGGGCCGGATGGTCGCAGTCTCACACCTATTTACACAGCTTCCTTTTATACACTGTTCTCCTGGTACACAAATATATCTATATGCGTTATTATGTGCCCATAGTGGTTTCTTTGTGGTAACAAATATTGGAATGATGTCATCGATATTGTTTGAAATGATTGATGCTGGGATAATTAAAATTCGAAATCAATAATTAAAAGTCCTAATTATTGATTAAAAAAGTGTGGGTGTACTTATGTACGCACGTAAGAAGTTATACTTCTTTAACATAACATGATTAAAATCATTCTAAAATTTTATCCTCCGTGTTAAACGTAGTAGGTACATTTATGGAAAAAACGTCACTAATTATAGAAAAAATATTTAGCATTAAAAGTTTTATTATACCACTAGCAACCCGCCCTCGCTTCGCTTCGGTTATAGTGGTTTTACCCGTGTAGTTCCTTTCCCGTGGGAATACCGGGATAAAATATAGCCTAGTTTACGCCCTGATATTATAGCTTTCCATTGGCGAAAGAATTTTTGAAATCGGTCCAGCCGTTTTGATGATTACCCGGAACAAACAGACAGACAGACAGACAAAAATTTTTTAATTGCTATTTTAGGCATAGGTGTCGTGCAAATAACCGTGTGAGCATGAAAAAAGCCTATTATTTTGACATTACAAACAGACACTCCAATTTTATTTATTGGTATAGATTATGTAGTTGATATTTGTGACGTTTTACGCGCGCATCGTAAAAAAATTACTCCTATCATTTTTCCCTAACGCGCCAAAAGAAGCATAACCTAAAAAAATAGGACATAATAATTACATTATTAATCCTATTCTTCTTTTAACTTTAAAAGTATTGTTGGTAGCCACTATCACAATATTAATTAAGACATCATCATCATCATTCCAGCCCATACACATAACACTGTTGGGCTCGGGCCTTGACTATGGGAGGTAAATTGAGCTACACCCTAGTCTAGTATTAACATAGGACTTTATTTCATATTATTGCATATTAACATAGAATATTATATGCTTATTATATCCCTTAGTCGTCTTTTACGACAACCACGGGCAAGAGAGTAGGGGTAATGAATTGTATTCTTACTCCGTCATCACACGGATAGAATTAAGACATAGTAAGTCATAATTACCACATGTCAACACGTCCGTCATATGCTAATCATTCAGTGACCATTTAGTTATAAATTAATTTTAACTGCACTCGTCCTCATACAAATTGTTATTAAGCCATGCATTTGATACTGTCATCTTGTTATTTAATATCTTTATACTATCCGTGTGGTGACGGAGTAAGAATACAATTCACAACCCCGTCTCTTGCCCGTGGATGTAATAAGAGACAACTAAGGAATATATTACACAGATAACATTTATAGCGTTGCCGACTATCGCTAGGGCGATGGTCGGCAGCGTCAGGAATTGGGACGCGGTCACAGCCTTCTGCGAGGCAGTGATCTCGCAGAACGAGGCGGCGGATCGCCTGCTTGAAGAGCGCAGCCTCGATGAGGCGATCCGCCACCGGCGACTGGGGCGGTGTAGGCGCAAGTACTTGCGCCTCATGCCGCCCTAGCCGAGGCCGCAGGTGACATGATCGGGGAATTAGTCCGTCACCCGCCGAGAGGCCGACCACGTGAGGAAAGACCGACGTCCTCCCCGAGGAGGGGACGTCGGTCGATGGGAAGGTACCCCAAGTAGTATTCCGTCGAGCCGACCACTGATGACAAGTAACCCTGCTCCGGTGGTCGGCCCAACGACGAAGGCGACGTGCATCGTTGGTGGGTTGCGGGTGTGCGTGCTTACGCCCCTCTGTCGCCCCGGACGGAGTGGTGCGAGGAGCGAAAAAAAAAAAAAATAACATTTATAGCAGAGATAGAAAATACGATATATAATCTTATGCGTGGTATAGTAGGTAAATTTTTCCTCCCATTGTGTAGGAGGCCCGAGCCCAGTAGTGGGATTTAGGCTGAGACGAATACCTACATATAATTTCCCTTTGTTTTTTTTCTTTTTTTTTGCTCGTGAGTGTCGTACAGGAGGAGTCTAATGGATACAATTTGCAAATAACATCTAGGTATGCAAGAAATAACGACATAAAAGTCAACAGTTTTCTGTCTACAGCCGCGGGCTGATCCGTCCGGGGTAGTACCACACTCTCGCAGAAAATCGATGTTCAAGTAGTAGCAATATAATACTGCACTTCGTTCGGTGAGCTGGACAGCCAAAAGTCGTACTTTTTTAAGGTGTTTGTGTGTAGTGGGTTTTTGCAATGCCATTAGTATCATCAAACCTCATTACATACATTCACACTCCCTTCACTTTCTTCACGGTAGGCAGTGGCCTAGTAAAGTTCTTTGTACGTTTACTACCAACATCAATAAAAAAAAAAACATGCCTAATCTAAAAAACGTCCACCACATTAGCCTCCAGATGCCTGATTACAGTTCTTTCAAGGTCATAGCAGGCAATGTGTTCTACTTGGGGAAAATAGAAGGCCGGCTGGCGCAGGGTAGCTGCTTGTCACCGATTCTGTACTCTGTATATACAGGTGACATTCTCATCATAGTTCTTGTTGACCCTCTGCAGACGATACAGCGTATAAAACGTCACCTCCCAATTGCTACTGTTGTCTTAAGGATCCAAAGGACTCTTGTTGCTATCATGATAGACCAGCATGGTATAGCAAGTCAATTTAACTTTTTTTTTTGGGAAGGGTTACAGTCGGCGCACTCCTCGCTCCACTCCGCCCGGGGCGACAAAGGGGAGTAAGCACGCATACCCGTAACCCACTCGTATAGCACGTCGCCTTCGTCATTGGGCCGACCACCGTTGCAGAGTGCCTTGACTTCAGTAGTCGGCCCGACGGAATACCCCGAGGGAGTATCCTCTTCCGTCGACGTCCCCTACTGGGACGCCGATCGCCGTCGCGAGGCTAACCTCTCCGATTTATCTACGGGCACCCGCCCGGAGATAAATCCAGAGCGGTATCAGGCGCAAATCAATTTACTGTCTGAAGAAGGCTCGAGCCCGGCAGTGGGACTTATATGAGTTGAGATTATATGATTCTTTTGCTAGCTGTGTAGTAGCGGTTACGAATACTACCAACACTTATGTTGCTTCTGATTGTCGTAAAAGATGACTTAGAGATTTACATCAACCTGAGCCATCTTTTTAATCCATGTAGTGACGGAGTAAGAATACAATTCACCACTCCCTCTTTTGACCTTGGGTGTCGTAAAAGACGAATAAGAAAGAAAATATGCATATAACATCTATGCAAGAGAAGAAAAACTCGAAACCAAACCCCTATACCAACATGTCTGACCAGCGTGGTATAGTAGATCAATTGCCCTCCTACTGTGGAGGAAGCTCGAGTACAGCAGTGGAACAAACAAGATCCAAAATGACGATGAATGCACCAACTTTATCTGAAGCCCTCTGGTCAATAATTACATTCCCAAGGGGACTTAATATATCCGGTCGATGGCCCAGTACGGCGCACCGGTGTGGGCGGGGTCCCTGACCGTCCGACTCAGGGCTCTTCTGTGGCGACCACAGAGAGCCATGGCGGTCAAGGCCATACGCGGATACCGCACGGTGGCGACGGAGGCAGCGTGCCTATTGGCCGGGACTCCCCCGTGGGACCTGGAGGCGGAAATGCTCGCCGGATTGTATCGGCGGGTGACGGGGGTGCGAGCGGAGGGCGGTGTTGTCTCTTTGAGGGAGCTCACCGCCTGGCGCGTCGACGCCCGTCGAGACGTCATTGCCCGTTGCGCAGTCCAGCTGGAGAGGCCCCGGTTCGGGGTGCGAATCGTGGAGGCCTTGCGGCCGGTGCTGATGCAGTGGTTGGAAAGGCGGCACGGTGTGCTCTCCTTCCGACTAGTGCAGGTGTTGACGGGGCATAGGTGCTTCGCCAAATACCTGCACAAGGTCGTTAGGAGTATAAAATAATATTGCGACTATAAATTAAGATGTAAGCTATCCTATCTTTCAAGTTGGATCAAACTGCACACGGTGTGCAAATTTGATTAAAATCGCTTAAGTAGTTTAGGAGTCCATCGCGGACAAACAACGTGACACGTAATTTATATATATTAAGATTATGATTTATGACCGTTAAACTACAACATACTCGAACAGTTGCCCCATAACCTGATACACCCTGTATAGTGTATATCACGTTAATACATTGTCCAAGCCCAAACCTTATCACTACACAACGACACCACAAGCCCAAGGTATTTTCTAATGAATTCCTATATCGTATAGTGTTCGGTTACAATAGAGATGCGCATAAAATTAATATGAACTTTAACAAATAGGTACGCGTTTTTGGGAAATAACCCCCTAGTATTTGGGTTTTAAGAACTTGCTAACTGAATATTTGACGATTACTGAATTTAAAAAAAACTTAGTTTCAATAATAAATTTAATGTACATTTTTTTTTGTTTGTACAGCTGTTGGCCGCAGATGGCCTTGACAGCTTGACGCTGACTATGGGTGAGCGCTGAGGGCTCTCAACCCGGAGAAAAATATAAGCTAAGCAACATCGCCCAAGGGCTCCCCTTGTAGGGAACGGACCTCGGCTTGGGGCGTCGCTGGAGGCAAAGTGGACGTGCCCACGTTTCGTTTAATGATTTTTGCGCGGCGCAGTTTCGCACCACGATGGCGAGAGCGGAACCGCGGATATTTATGTGTTAAGGCCTTGCGGGCCGTGTAGGCTCTATGTTGAACGAGTGTGATATTGTCGTCCTCTTCGTCGAGGACGTGACGAGGACGTCGGAAGGAAATTTAATGTACAACCGTGTCTTGAGGTTGTATGATAAAAAAAGAGACAGGGACAGAAAGAGACAGAGAGAGAATTGCGCACCTGACTACGCGCACACGTGTTGATATACACACGCTCACACACACGGAATTCGTTACGTGACGATTTATACTAAATCGCCCTACCTGTGAGACGCGTTAAAGAACTTTATACCAAAAAAAAAAAAATCTGTGTGCTGATAGTATAAACACAGAATTCACTACGCCCTCTCTTGTTCGTAGGTATCGTAAAAGACGATTGAGAGATTATATATGCATACTAGCAACCCGCCCCCGCTTCGCTTCGATTTCAGTGGCCTTACCCGCATGGTTCCCAATCCCGTGGGAATACTGGGATAAAATATAGCCTAAGTTACTCCCTGATATTATAGCTTTTCATTGGTGAAAAAATTTTTGAACTCGGTCCAGCGGTTTTGAAGATTACCCGGAACAAACAGACAGACAAAAAAATATAAAATGATTTTTAGGCATATGTATAGTGCAAATAACTGTGTGAGCATGAAAAAAGTCTATTGTTTTGACATTACAAAGAGACACTCCAATTTTATTTATTGGTATAGATAACATCTGTGCAACTTAAAATAAAACCTTATACCAACTCAGCTGACCAACGTGGTATAGTTAGTCAATTTCTCTCCTATTGTAGATGAGGCTCAAGCCCAGCAGTGGGAAGTATCTAAGAAATCAGATGTGCTGTGAAATATTTGAAATTTTTAAGGAAATTTAAACTTGAAGTCGTTGAGGTGGGTTGATAATAGAGATTGCAACCCGGCTGGGCCCGTTCCTGCCGCTTCCAACTGAGCGATCCCTGGCGATGGTCGGCACCGATGATTGCGACGAGTTCACTACGCTGCTCTGGCCAGGCGGCACAAACCTCGAGCGTATGCTGCGCCGCGTCCTCGTCGCAATCGCAGTGGTGGCAGAACGATGTACTCTCCCTCCTAACGACGTGTGCAGTTATTTGGCGAAGCTACCGTGCCCCGTCAACACCTGCACCCGTCGGAAGGAGAGCACCCCGTGCCGCCGCTTTAACCACTGCATCAGCACCAGCCGTAAGGCCTCGATGGTCCGCACACCGAAACGAGGCCTCTCCAGCTGGACCGCCAATGGCCAATGACGTCTCGGCGGGTGTCGACGCGCCAGACGGTAAGCTGCCTCAAAGATATCATAGCGCCCTCCGCTCGCACCTCCGACACCCGCCGATACAAATCGGCGAGCATTTCATGCCTCCAGGCCCCACGGGGGAGTCCCGGCCAACAGACACGCTGCCTCCGTCGCCACCGTGCGGTATCTGTGTATGGCCCTGACCGCCATGGCCCTCTGTGGTCGTCAAAGAAGAGCCCTGAGTTGGACGTGCGCGGTACAGGGCCATCGACCGGATGACCGCCGCGTACAGCCATCGACGCGTAGCGCTCGGTCCGCCCCCATTCAGCATAAGCCGGGATAGGGCGGACGCCGCGCCGACGAGCCGTGGATCGCTCCACGCTGCTGCGGCTGCGGAAATGCTCCCGGAACCACCAACGATTTTTGCGAAACCTAACCGTTTATTTAGTGCACACGCAGCGGAAGCTCTCAAAAGGAAAAAAAACCGAATCTGAAACATTTTTCATTGTTGCTTCGTTTCTATTGGTCTTAGGGTGATGATAACCTTCCTCGATTAATGGGCTATCTAACACTGAAAGAATTGTCCAAATAGGACTAGTAGTTTATGAGATTAGCGCGTTCAAACAAACAAACTCTTCCGCTTTATATATTAGTATAGATTCGTCACCACACGGAACTCGAAAATCTATATATGGTACTAGCTGACCCAACAGACGTTATTCTGTTCAAATCTATAAAAAAAATAGAAAATTGAATTCTCCTTGAAATCAATCGCAGCGCCAACTACCGGTTCCAATTATTGATCTAAACTGAATGGTTTGCATGTGCCGAATGGCTATTCCGATAGATATGAGAATTCATATCCATCGGCATGGCCTCAAAAAAATCATCAAAATTGGTCCAGCCGTTTAGAAGGAGTTCAATTACAAACACACGAACAGAAGATTTATATACATGACGATAGAAAAGTTTATATAGTCGAAAATAAGTTATATTAGAAAAGCATATATAAATGTTAAGTTTTCCTAAATTTCCTAATTTTCTGCACAATTTTCTTATTTTTTTTCCATAAAGGCCTTTTTTGAAATATTATAAAACTTAAAAATTAAGATGGACGAAATCGGTAAAGTCGTTCTCAAGTTATGTTACTGTCCTGCCCGAACAGCGCCACCTGCCGGGTCCAATTGTACATCAAATCATCCTCGAATCCCCTTGAACACACACAAAAAACTTCGTCAACATCGGTCCAGCCGTTTAGGAGGAGTTCAGTGACATACACACGTACGCTAGAAAATTTATATATCATCATCATCATCATCATCTTGCTCTTATCCCAATTACTTGGGGTCGACGCAATATGTCATCTGCTTTGATATATTGCAAAAAGTTTCGGCAATGACTTTTATGACCGGCCGCCTGCCTGACGTCAACCCTCCTTGGGAATGTAATCGTTGACCCAAATGGTACCAGATGGAGTTGGTCCGGGTCAATCTAGGGCTCTTAGTCGTCTTTTACGACACCCACGAGCTAGAAATTTATATATAAGACTAGCTGACCCAACAGACGTTGTTCTGTTCAAATAAAGCGCCACCTACCGGGTCCAATTGTGAATCTAAACCATTCTCGAATCTCATTGAGCACACACAAATTATGTACTTAAATTACTTAAATCCAGTCAACAGATATCGCCATCTGTTAGAATCTTTTGGAGTTAACAGATAATTGTGACTGTCAATTAATTATAGACAAATAATTTGTAATAAAATAAAATTGCGACTATAAATTAAGATGTAAGTTATCCTATGTTTCAAGTTGGAGCAAACTGCACACGGTGTGCAAATTTGATTAAAATCGGTTAAGTAGTTTAGGAGTCCATCGCGGACAAACAACGTGACAGGAGATTTATATATATTAAGATAAGATATACATATTAAAAAGTTTAACAGCCACTAATTTTTTGTTGAAATTGGATGTATTCAATGGAAAACTCCATTTAATTTTAGGTCTTAACCTCTATTATATAATTTATTTACGTAGTTATCTGATTCACGTCATTCTAATATCAAATGGCTATGACACTACTGTTTATATTATGTTATGTGTTTAAAAAATATAACTAAAAGGTGACCGGATCTTATTAGGTTATCAATCAAACTTATCACTGGCTGATACAAGTTTAATTGTGATTTTTTTCTAAGAATATTCATTCATTATTTTTGTCTATTATTCCGTGTGTTGATGGAGTAAGAATAAACTTCACCACCCCCTTTTGTGGGCGTTGTACAAGATGAAGGCTAATAATATGCACATAACATCTATGCAAGAGAAGGAAAACTCGAAACAAAACTCTATACTAACACGTCTGATCAGCGTGGTATAGTGCGTATTATTAGCCGTCGTCTGATCCGTGGTCCGTATCGGACGACGCAGTGTAGGATGCCCCGTCACTAGGTGGATCGACGTCCTGTTGAAATGTTGTTGGGCATCGTTGGATGCAGGCGGCACAGAACTGCACTTTCTGGTATAACATGAGGGAGGCCTACGTTCAGCAGTGGACGGCGATAGGTTGAAATGATAATGATGATGAATGATGATGAACCAAAATTTCTGAGTGGTGACGGAGGTATCATTCACCACCACCATTCTTGAGCAAAAACCAGAAAGCGATATAATACTCATATAATATGCTATGCAAGAGAAGGAAATCTTGATGTAAAACTCTATGCCGACAACAAATAGCTAATACGACCAGCGTGGTATAATAGGTAAATTTCCCTTCCATTATAAAACTAACAAACGCCAGCGGTGAACTGATTTTATAACTAGTAGAAGTAAGTATGGTACTTGTAGAAGTAAATGCATTGTTTTAATTACACTTTTAATTGAAACTGTTTGTTATGGTAACGGATTAAATTAAACTAAAATGTAAACATTTCTCACACAATTATTCTTTCCATGGACTTTTTTCATCATCATCGTCGTCATCTCAGCCTATATATGTCCCACTGTTGGGCACAGGCCTCCTCCACAATGGGAGGGCAATTAACCTACTACTCCACGCTGGTCAGACGTGTTGGAATAGGGTTTTGTTTCGAGTTTTTCTTCTCTTGCACAGATGTTATGTGCATATTATATCCCTTAGTCGTCTCTTACGACATCCACGGGCAAGATAGGGAGTGGTGAATTGTATTCTTACTCCGTCACCACACGGATAAGTCCGTCACCACACGGACTTTTTTATTTAAGTATAAAAAATACTAAGAAAAAATTGAAGATTCATCGTGGTCTGGTTGTCTGCAAGAAATTGTATTACACGATTAGTGCGCCTAATTATATCAATGCTAATTGTTTCTTGATTTTTTATTTCTGTTTGTTGTAAAATAATAAAAAAATATTCTATCAATGTATTCTATTTTGACAGAGTAAAAAATGTAAAAATACAGTTCACCACCCCCTCTTAAAACTTTAATTTCAGATTAAACATTTAATACGCAATATCCAATATTCATATCCTTATGCTCACTAATATTATAAACGCTAAAGTTTATGAGTATTTAAGAATGTGAAGACGTTTGTTGCTCTTTCTTCAAAATAATATAGCTTTAATATCAGAATAATACATAGGCAATAATTTAATACGATATTCTCACGGAAAGTAAAAAAAAAATCCTCGGTCACGTCACCCGCGGCCTCGACTAGGGCGGCATGAGGCACAGGTATTCGCGCCTACGCCGCCCCAGTCGCCGGCGGCGAATCGCCTCATCGAGGCTGCGCTCCTCGCGCAGGCAATCCGCCGCCTCCTTCCGCGAGACTACTGCCTCGCAGCAAGCTGCGACCGCGTCCCAGTTCTATCTACTATCGCCCGGGCAATGGTCGGCAGCGTCAGGTCGGCACCGATGATTGCGACGAGTTCACGGCGCTGCTCTGCCCAAGCGTCACAGACCTCGAGCGCATGCTACGCCGTATCCTCGTCGCAATCGCAGTGGTGGCAGGACGGTGTACTCTCCCGCCTAAAGACCTTGTGCAGGTATTTGGCGAAGCAGCCATGCCCCGTCAACACCTGCACCAGTCGGAAGGAGAGCACCTCGTGCCGCCATTCCAACTACTACATCAGCACCGGCCGCAAGGCCTCCACGATTCGCACCCCGAACCGAGGCCTCTCCAGCCAGACTGCCCAACGGGCAATGACATCTCGAATATTTATTGATGACATTAGATACAAAGTCCTTCAGTCGAATACATTTTTTGCTTAACTTTGCTAATCTCAATATAATCAAATGGTGGACAATATTCTTTATAACTTTTATAATAATATTTCATTTCTTCAAATTGAGCAATTTGTTTATTAACTGGTCACCAATAACTCAATTACCATTAATTGGATGTTGACAACCAAATTAACGATGCCCTCATATTCACTACGCTTTTAGCATTTTCTCTGTATTCATCTCGGCTCATATACTGCTCATGTACTGTACCACGCTGGTAAAACGTGTTAGTATAGGATTTCATTTTGAGTTTTCCTTTTCTCGCTTAGATGTCCTTTTTTTCGCAGTCGGCACACTCCGTCCGGGGCGACAGAGGGGCGTAAGCACGCACACCAGCAACCCACCCGTGATACCACGTTGCCTTCGTCGTTGGACCGACCACCGAAGCAGGGTTACTTGTCGTCAGTGGTCGGCCCGACGGAATACCCCCTGAGGAGTACCCTCCCATCGAAGAAAGACCGACGTCCTTCCCGAGGGAGGGACGTCGGTCTTTCCTCACGCGGTCGGTCTCTCAGCGGGTGACGGGCTAATGCCCAGATCCAGTCACCCGCGGCCTCGGCTAGGGCACGTAGTACGACCCTTAGTCTTCTCTTACCACACCGTCAAGAGAGGAGGTGATGAATTGTATTCTTACTCCTTCACCTTCACCACTGAACGGATATTGACAATGTAATCATTTTGTATTGACTATTTCAAATTATGTAGGATTAAAGAAAGAAAGAAAAACATTTATTCTGTTCTCATTATAAAAATACAAACAACTAAACAAAAGAGTTTCTTACATAAAACAATTTAATTTTAACGAGAAACAAAAAAGGCTATTGACTCAGTTCGTGTTCTACTTAAGGAAATAGCGCTGGTATTCTGCCAACATCTGCTTAGATCATCATTCATCATCTGAAGTGATGAATGATGATACTATGGAAGAAGAACAGGACGATGATGTTGATGATCCAAGCCTAGTTATTTTAAACAGGTCGTATAAAGAGATTACATTGTCAATTATAACAATACAAAAATTATTTAAACTTTAAACGCCTACCAATTAAAGCAATAAAGAAATTAACATCACAATAACAGTTGGTATGCAGCGTATTATTATGTCTAACTACCAAGAATATCGACGTACAGTATTCAGTACTAAGGGTTGTCAAACTTTAGATAAATACTAGCAACCGTCCCGCGCTTCGCTTCGGTTTTAGTCGTTTTACCCGCGTAAATCCCGTTCCCGTGGGAATAACAGGATAAAATATAGCCTAGTTTACGCCCTGATATAAATTATAACTTTCCATCGGTGAAAGAATTTTTGAAATCGGTCCAACCGTTTTGAAGATTACCCGGAACAAACAGACAAACAGGCAAAAAATTTTTAATCTGTATTTTATGCATAGGTGTCGTGCAAATAACCGTGTGAGCATGAAAAAAACCAATTATTTTGACATTACAACCAATTTTATTTATTGCTATAGATTTAAAAAAAGAGTGTGTGTACAAAGTACGCATAACAGAAGTGAAACTCCTTTATCCTACATCCTTCATCCTTTATCTCATTCTCTCGCCGGTTGAATCCTATACATTTAGGTGTTTGTGTCTCTATGGACTCGCTTTTTCGTTTCATCGAGTTTGAAATCACAACGATTCTAAAGAAGTTTCACTTCAAAAAACATGTGTGCAATTCACACGTGGTAGAAGTGAAACCTTCAAAAACTTTGTACAAGCTTTGTACTACGCATGCCCACACAAAGACGTATTAATACACTTACAACGCTGAGGTCCAAGCAAACTCTCACTATGTCTTGGTAAACACGAGCGGAGGGGATACATAGCAGAGCATAAAGAAAACCACGAATATAAGAAACACTGTATAATAATAATAATAATAATAAATTTATTTCAGACTAGCAATCCGCCCTCGCTTCGCTTCGGTTATAGGTTATAGTCGTTTTACCCGCGTAGTTCCCGTTCCCGTGGGAATACCGGGATAAAATATAGCCTAGTTTACGCCCTGATATTATAGCTTTCCATTGGTGAAAGAATTTTTGAAATCGGTCCAGCTGTTTTGAAGATTACCCGGAACAAACAAACAGACAGACAGACAGACAAAAATGTTTTAATTGATATTTTAGTCATAGGTGTCGTGCAAATAACCGTGTGAGCATGAAAAAAGCCTATTATTTTGACATTACAAACAGACACTCCAATTTTATTTATTGGTATAGATATAGATATACAATCCATAGTTTGTTAGTGTATTAGTAACATAATGTACTTATATTTTATGTTAGTATTGTTAGTAATATAATTAGATACATTTTACACATTACAACTCTATAACTAATTTTATCCAATAACTTTGGATAGGACAATCCGGTCTTTCAGCAATAGTTTTCAGGATGCTATTGCGACTGCTCCGCAGACGCTGCAGTAGGGAGGCCGCTTTTTTTCGCATAATTGCGTGGAAGCCATCCACGCGTGCTTCGGCAAACATTGTCGAGGCACTGCAGCGCCATAATGCCTCATCTATATTCCTATCTCATTTTCTTCCACGTTAAATCTTATGAATGTATATGTCTGTCTCTTTTTATTGTCGCGTTTTCGTTTCACCGACATGGAAGTCAGTCATCGACATGGTTAGTCATGGACATGGTCATGTGATTTGTTAACGCCAACACTATATCTATAGCTATATCACCATATCTGTGCCCATAAACGCCAAAACCAGATAAATATCATTATCGTCATCATCTCAGCCCATATATGTCCCACTGTTGGGTTCGAGCCTCCTCTACTATGGGAGAGAAATTGACTTACGCTGGTCAAATGTGATGATATAGGGTTTTGTTTCGAGTTTTTCTTCTTATGTGTAGATGTTATATGCATATTATATCCCTTAGTTGTCTTTTACGAAACTAACAGGCACGAGAGGGTATGGTGAATTGTATTCTTACTCGGTCACCACATGGGGAAAATATTGATAAAGCTGCTAAGAAAAAAAAATTTTTCATCAATTAAATATAGGACAAAAAATAAATTGTTGGCAACCCTAATTAACTTTGTGAAGCAATTATTCGCAAAATGAACAAATTAAGTGGCGCTCGTCTTATTAGCCGCGGCTATAAGCGGAAGCCGATCGACTTCTAAATACGAATGTTTGTAAATGTTATAATTTTTAGTTGCGCGCCTGCTGATTCAATAAAGCTTGCCATGTTAACATTGTATTATGCGTTTTAATTAATCATAGGGTTGTCAAATATTTATATATATTTTTTTAATATATTGTGGTAGTGGCAACAAATACTACTAACCCTTACACTGCTCCTGGGTTCTGAATCGCTCTATATCGACCTGGACTAACTCTATCTAATGCTGCGGAGTGAACAATTGGATGGCAAGAAAGGTTGATGTCAGACAGGTGGCCCGTCATAAATTATTACCAAAACTTTTGCAATATGTACGATGGAAGCAGAGTTACATATTGCTTCGGCCCCAAGTAATTGGAATAAGAGCAGGGTGATAATGATGATGATGAGTGCATTACTTCTAAATTATCATCATCATCATTTTGCTCTCAACCAAGTTACTTGGTGCCCATGCAGTACTACATTTTCTTCGCAAAATCCTTTTAGATGTCCCTGCATTCATTTTTATTGCTGTTGGTAACAAACATAGGTGGGCACAGTTAATCCAAAACTTAACTTCGTTAATCTTTAATTCGTTAATAAAAATGTTAACTTCGATAACGATTCTTACATAAAGGCATCTGGTATAAGGTAATGCAGCCTAACTTGCCTCGCACTCTTTGGTTTTCTAACACCGTTATGAGACGTTAGACCATAGTTACAGCTTTAAGGCTTCATTTCGGGCACTTTCCCTTAAATAATTTTGGTTACATGATGCGAAAAACTGTATCGCCGAATTGCAATGTATGTAATATTCTTGAAGACATTCACCATATCATTATGGAATGTGCCCGAAGCGAAGTGCAAAGACTAGATCTTACTTTTAACACATATAACGTCTGTGAATGCTTTAGCATATTGTCGGATCCTCTATCCGACGAAGCCAAGCAAATTTATAATATGTTTAATTTAGTTATTAAGAATAGATAGTTAGTTATAATACCTATGTACGTTCCAATGGGGGCGGCATTATCTATTTAGATAAAGCCCTCTTTTTACCGAAATAGAGATAAAAAAAAACTTCGATAACGGTTAAATCAATCAGAAAATTTAACGCAAGATATTAATCGTTAAGAGTTAATCATTTAAAACTTATACTTCTTTTAGGCAGAGACAAAGAGATATATTCTACAACATATAATGGAATTATGTTGGCATGCACCTGTCTACACTAGCTTGGGGTACGCTACTGTCGGTAGTTCCGATACCAAAAGATTCACCAATACTTTACGACGCTTTTTGACGTAACAACCAAGTGGAGGGCGGGGTGAGGACCGGCGTAGTCTCGTTTGGCAGGACGACGCTTGCTGTGACGTCATTGTCCGTTAGGCAATCCGGTTGGAGAGGCTTCGGTACGGTGTTCGGATCGTCAAGGCTTTCTGACCGGTACTGATGGAGGGATTGGATTGGCGACATGGCGTGCTTTCCTTTCGACTGGTGCAGGTGGCCAAGGACCTGCATACGGTCGCAAGGAAGGACAGCACACCGTCCTGCCACCATTACGATTGTGACGAGGATACGGTACTGTACTGTATCCACAAATCTTGAGCGTGTACTGATACGCTCAAGGTTTGTGCCGCGTGGGCAAATCAGCGCCTTGAACTCGTCGCAATCATCGGTGCTGATTTCATGCTGCCGTCTATCGCTAGGGCGATGCTCTACGACACGATCCACAGCCGACGACTGGAGAGCGCAGGCGTCGTGGAACTTATGAGCGTGGCGTGGCGCGTAATTCAAACAAACAAAATGACAGCATGTCAACAAACGACTAATTTAACGGACTAAAGTTAACGGAAGTTCAATTTAACGGAAGTTAACAAGAGCGTTAATATTTTTTGAAGTTAACTTAAAAGTTAATCCGTTAAGCAGATTGTTAACTTCGTTAATTAGCGATTAAAGGATTAACGAGTTAATACCCACCTTTGGTAACAAACGAACAAACAGGACACCAGATAGTAAATTAATGGGCTAGGACTGGGCTCGAACCTCTTCCACAATAGAATGAAAATTGACCTACTACACCACGCTGGTCAGACGTGTTGGTATTGGGTTTTATTACGAGTTTTCTATCAGAGTGATAGATTTTATACGCATATTACATCCTGCATGTGGTGATGGATTAAGAATACAATTCACTACTCCATATCTTGCCCGAAGGTGTCGTAAAAGACGACTAGTAGTTGTCGTATACTGGGCAGAAAATAGCTGCGCAAGGAAAATAAAACTCGAAATAAAAGCCTATACCAACTATTTGTTTTTCACGACACCTTTGAGTGGTGTGAATTGTGTGAATTTTCTTCTCCACATTATTTTCATCTTCTCATTATCTACAGAATACACCTAAATATAACAGGTTTATCCGGAATAAGAATACAATTCATCACTCCCTATCTTGCCCGTGGACATCGTTAAAGACGACTGAAGGATAAAATAGGCATACAACATCTAGGCAAGAGAAAGAAAACTCGAAATAGATATACCAACTCTGTTCCAACTTGTCTGACCAGCACAATTAGTAAGGTCAATTACCCTCCTATTGTGGAGGAAACTCAAGCCTAACAGTGGGACGTAAATGAGTCGAGATTATGATCACAAATTTTGTGTACTCTTTTTCCATTACACATATAAAAGGTTTGGCAATAGTTTCATGACCGGCCGCCAGACTTATGCCAATGCTTGGGAATGTTATTTTTGACAGCATCTGATTAAGTTGGCCCAGGACCCAAGTCAATTTATAGACTCTCAGTCGTCTTTTACTACATTCATACATTTGCTAGGTATTCGTAGCCGCCGCTACAATAAGTAAATAATGAAGTCCCCCACAATACAAGGATTATTTCCTTAGTGCAGGGTGTTGTCTTAATTAATTAATTAAAAAAAAAATGAAATATCTATTCATCAGCCTACAGACGTCCACTGTTGGATATAGGCCTCCCCACGGGAATGCCACTCGGAACGTTACTGTGCCACTTATATCGAATAGCATTCTGCGACTTTCAAGATGTCGTTGATCTGCCTAGTAGAGGGTCGTCCTATGCTGCGTCGTCCGATTTGTGGTCGCCACTCAAAGACTTTTCTTCTCCAGCAGCTGTCGCAATTTACAATTTTAACGTGCTAATTCTTCGGGCTATGTCGGATACACCCATTCTTCTACGGATTTTCAAGTTTCAAATTTTATCACGTAGAGAAATGCCGAGCATAGCCCTTTTTATAGCACGTTGAGTCCTTTTAAGCGGCTGACATTTAGAGACCACGTTTCAGTACCGTATGAAAAAATGAAATTACCACCATAGAAAAGAGGAATAAGTAGGTAAAGTAATCTTAATTTGTACTACACCGTCATTTTAATCGATAAATAACAATATTTAATCAAATCATACTTTGAAAATCAAGTAACCTGATGTTTGAAGCTTAAATCTCAATTATAAAGCAAGTTTGATAAAGTTATGGACAAGTCGTCACGTCATACTTCACGGCTGGCTGTACGCGGGCGTTGTCTATGCCTGATATTAATTTCAGTCACGGTTCGCGTCCTTTGATTTCGTCTGCTGGTTTCTAAAACTTCAAAGTGTTGAATTACTAACTTTATTTCGTAATTATACTATAAATCTTTGTATTTTAAGCTGTCGAAGAGTATTTCGGGGAAATATGAAATAGAATCCAATGAATAAAACAGTTATTCCAAAAATATTTGTACACAGTTTAGTGATCAATTAACGCACAGTTTAATGAATAATTAGTATGCTTATAAAGTCCTGAACAGCTTAACATTAAAACAAAGTGTTGACAATAATTTATTTAATGATAGCAATGAAGTCCAAGATCATAAAGCGGCGCTGTAGCTGAGTAGGATTTAATTAAGGACAAGCTGAAGCACGACTTGTCATTTTATGGCTAACAATAAGTATTATTCATAGAGTTATAGTTGTCTTTTTTTAGGGTGGCCTATGATCGCGTCGTCTTTGCTGTCCAGGGCGACGCAAGACCCCATAACCCACTGTATTCCCACTCCTTCGTCATTGGGCCGTCCACTTTTGTACCGAGTTCCTTGTCGTCCATGGCCAGTGCGGCGGGATACCCTTATGGGTACCGTCCCTCTCCGACGACCGTATTGCCTCGGTCCAGCCACACGTGGCCACGGCTAGGCCAGAATCAGGCGCAGGTACTCGCACCTGCGTTTGGCAAGCGTTCTGCCTCCGTACGATCTACCGTCTCCTTCCGTGAGCTGACTCTGACTTACAGAAGGCGGTGACCGCGTCCCAGTTTCAGATGCTGTTGACATCTCTCTAGCGAGGTTCGGCAGAGTTGACTGCGCTGCTTTGCCCACACAGAACACACCTAGAGCTATGCTGCGCCACGTCGCAATCGCAATGCTGGCAAGACGGTGTCCTCTCCCTCCTTAAGTTTACTTGTCTACTCCTTTCTCTGAGGTTTTACTGGATAGTTAAGGACACCATTAAAAATCTATACATGATAAAAAAACAAGTCATTGATGCTTTTTACCGAGCAATAATTTCTAAGAGCATACTCAGATGATATTAGAGCTAGATGACACATTCTAGTCACTATTTTAAAGATCGGAAATGATTTAATAGTCATTTTGCGTGTGTCCGGCGTTGTCACGGTTTGCGCGGCAGATCGACGGTAACCGGACGCCATTTTGCGCCGCCATGATACCACTTTGACAGCTGTCATTCGTGTCGGACATTCGAATTTAGAATGTTTGAATCATGTTCTTGTATAATTTTGTTTTTATATTTCATTTTGTGGCATGCATTTTTCGTTTTTTATTGATAGTTGATTACAAAATTAATTAACCTGTTCTAGATAATATTATTAAATATTATATTGAATTTTTTACCTATGTAAATTTACTAAGGCAATGAAATTTTATACATTGTCCAGCATTTATATTTTAGTATTGAAATTGTCGTGAGACTGATCCATATTATAATATCTAAAACGGCAAAAACACGTGCTGAGATCGATTACGTCGACCCGGGTTTCGAGCATGTCCGATGCTTATCATCAGGGCGAGTGCGCAGCGGCGTCGGCCCCGTCGTGCACTGCATTTATATTCCATGAATCCGTCCACCTATTGACGTTTACTGTAGGATATAAGACTTCCCAAGGAGAATAACACCATAGATGTCACTCTATCTTAGTAATCAACAAATACAAATTTTACAAGGGCATATTTTTTTTTTGCAACTGTCAAAAACATTAGTTTTTTTTATTTAAAAAATACAATACTTCACACTAAGGGAAAAATCTTTGACTTACGGAATATAGCTTTAAGAAACATATAATTAATAGAAAATAAATATTTAAGATTAAGAAAAATCCTTTGTAAATCGTAGGTTGATCATTCCTGCATGGGGATTGAACCCACTTACGGCATGATCATCAACCAATTGTGCACTTGTTTCAGTTGCTTTCATTTTGTGGATAATTTTTAGCCCATATACGTCATCTCAGTACTTGGCTCAAGTCTCAAGGAGGGAAATTGATCTACTACCCCGCACTCATCAGGCATGTTGGTATAAGATTGTATATCGTGTTTTCTTTCATAGACGTAAGAAACGTGGAAGACCCAAAAAGAGATGGATGGACTGTGTGAATGAGAATATGCGTATGAAAACAGTGATTGCCGATATGACGCCTGATAGGAAGTTATGGAAAGTAAGAACATGTTCTGCCGAACCCACTTAACGTAGGATGAATACAGGCATATGATGATCATCGTGTTTTCTTTCTTTTGCAGTGATCTTATCTGCCTATTTTATCCCTAGTTATACGACACCCACGGGCAAGAGAGAGAGAGTGGTGAATTGTATTCTTATTTCGCCACAAAGAAGACATTTTATGAATGCGATATATAAACAGGATATACGAATTACCTTCCGATGTTGATGTAATAGCATTTTCAAATGTCACCATGTCGGAAAGCGGGTAGCATGTAATTAATCCAATTAGCGCTTCCGTCCGTTCTATTAGCAGTGAGAGCCCTAAGTGATCTAAAATTAACAGCTATTTCTTAGATCATAAAATAATCTAATTGGTTAAGGTAATATGATGTTATGTAGAACGGCAGGATAGAGCGGGGCTGATTGAGCATAGAGGTAAAGTGAACAATCGAAATATCATGAAAACTATTCACCACACGCTACCATCGCAGCCCACAGACGTCCCACTGTTGGGTTTGGGCCTCCTCCACAATGGGTCCTCCAAGCCCCCCAAGATTTTGACCTACTATACCATGCACGTCAGACGTAGTGTTGCCCAAATGCAAGACCAAGACGAGACTTGGACCAGTCTTGGTCTTGGTCTTGCAACAGCACACCTGGTCTCGTCTTGGTCTTGGTATTGCACACTCGAGTCTTGGTCTTGGTCTTGGTATTGCAGCAAGAGTCTCGCAAAGTCTTGCAAATCTTGCAGTAGGAATAACGTAACAGTCATTTATCATGGCAATGAAAAATCCAACTAAATTAATCAAATATCATCCTATCCTATCTATCCATCTGCTAGCCTATAGTCCACTATTGCATATAATCCTTAGCACTGGGGAAAATTACTCTACTATTCCCCTGGTGTTACATTAGACAGAGTTACTACTCCTATGACAAAGGAAGGAATTTCGACCCTGTTTTCTTAAGACGTCACTACACGGGGCAGTTGATACAATAAATTTTATGACATTTAACATTCCCCCTTTCCAACAAAAAAGATTTTTTCAATTTGATTGGCAAGCGACGGAGTTATTTGACCACTGACGACAAGTCACCTTGCTTTGGTGGTTGGCGCAACAACGAGGCGACGTGGGTACGGATAGGTTATGGGCCCGCGCGCCGTCCTTTCATCGCCCCGGACGGAATCGACCGCGCGTGTGCTTACCATAGCCCACCCATAAAAAAAAAAAATAATGGCTTCCTAACACCATTGCCTCGGTCCGATTTGATACGACATCCACGGGTAAGAGAGTGGTGAATTGTATTCGTACTCTGTACCTACATGGACATTTATGTAGATTAATTGTAGGCATATCTCTATGTCCAACAGTGAACGTCGTTGGGCTAATCAAGAAACGGATATATAAATATGTATAATGGGCAAGAGCACTCTCGTGATTACGGTATTTTTGTCCTTAAGTCTTTCCGAAGAGTAATTCTGAAAAGCCAACACCAACATTGGGAATCGATTGGCCAATAGATGGATATCTCAAGACTGATTTGACTCGCCGTGTAGTGACGGAGTAAGAATATAATTCATCACCCCCTATTTTACCCGCGAGTGCGAACCCACGACTAAGGGCTATAATATATAACATCGGTGCAAGAGAAGCAAAACTTGACATGAAACCCTGTAACAACATGGCCGATCACCGTGGCGATTCCCCTCCGGCCACGGCCGATTTCCCTCCTATTATGTAGAAGACACGAGCTCCACCGTATATAAGCTGAAATGGTGATTTGAATTGATTGCAAGACCGCGAGACTCTTGCAGGCTCAGTCTTGGTCTTGCTCAAGTCTTGCAGGGCCAGTCTTGGTCTTGGTCTTGCAAAAATTAAACGATCTTGGTCTTGGTCTCGGTCTCGCATTTCTCGCAAAACCAAGACCAAGACCGCAAGACCAAGACTTTTTTGGGCAACACTAGTCAGACGTGTTGCTCTAGGATTTTCTTTCGAGTTTTCCTTCTCTTACATAGATGTTATGTGCATATTATTACCCTAAGTAGTCTCGTTTTTATCCCGTTTGTTTTTAATGGTGTTTACAAGATTTCGCCAATACCTCTTTTAACCCGTTCGATCGCGTTTCCGTGTGACGTGACATAAAATGTCAAAGAGAATACAAGTCACTATGAAACGTAGTATAAGAAAACGCGTTTGATACGTAATAACAAAACGCAAATGACAGCTAAACGTAATTTTGTCTATAGTTAAGTATGGTTGAAAATTTGATAATTATAATTTTGTCAGAAATCAATAATGAGTAATTTGTATTCTCTTTGAATCATCATTAACAATGCCGCGACCAAGACGATCGAATCTTTCCCGACAAAGCTGTAATGATTCTTCCATTAGAGACTATATTTTCGAAAATTTACAAAATATATTTACGAAAAAAATTATGGCGGTACGAAGTTCGCCGGGTCAGCTAGTAACAACTATATTACAGTAATTTTTAAAATTAAATTTGACAACAAGAACTCAACGTTGTGCTGCACAGAAACTATACAAGGCTGGTTTTTTCAGCAAACCCGTTTCATTCGCAATATACAAGAAAGAAAATAAAGAAAAGAGAAAAAATAGATATAAAAATAATTAACATTAAGAATGATAGTAATATAAATAATATCAATTAATTTTATCGCGTTTGTATTTGATTTTTGTTTACCCGACGTTTCGAACACTTTACAGCCTTCATGGTCGAGGGCGAACGGAAGGAAACCGTCCATTTGACTCCGGACGGATTAGGTGGAGTGTGTCCAGAGTGCAGACCATAGACTACCATAAAAAAAAGATACCATGCAATAGTAATAGATGGAAAAACATTGTGTGCCTTTAACGACACAGGGAAAAATAAAAAAAAGTTAATTATTAAGATATGTAATATGAAAAATGGTAGTCCATATAAGCACTTGAAAATAACATATATTGATATGAAGGGGTGTAAGATTCAATGAATATAACAAGGGGTGAATCCATAAGGGAACAACAAAATATCGTGTATATTGGATTAAGGATTGTTTTTATTAATTTAGACTTCTCTGTGTTTCTTTTATTGGTTTAGAAAGTAATAGTTATTTTTGCCACTTAGCTGGATCGCATATTTATGCCGACTCGAGTCGACTTGATTACGTATCGTTTGCAAATGGTTTTAATGTCCGTGCAAGGTAATCCTTTGTGCCAAGCCGGCCACGGGTGTCAAGAAATCGGTACTAGTGATCGGCCAAATGGTGATAGGGAAGGAATTCGGTAGGTTATAGGGCCGCACCGTCCATCCGTTCCCGGACAGATTACGCAGGGTATGTCCAGACAGCCTACCACAAAACAGGACAATTCTTTAGCGATTTAAAAACAATGTTCTAACTCTTGATGTAATTTATATCCATTGATTATTGTACGTTCCTTATAGACATGGAGTAAGAATTTAGTCACAGGCAGACGATGGTCACCATGATCGCCGTAAAGTGTTTGAAACGTCGGACAATCAAATTACATACAAAGGGGTCAAAAGTGCGTAAAAATAATTATATTTCTAAGAAATAGTGGTTGCCTGTAAGGCCGGTTTACAGACAATAATTTTACGTAATAACATTATAAGAAAACATTGATGAAAGATTACATTTTGAATTATTATGAATTGAATTATTATCACTGAATTATCGTTATTTTGTATAATACAAAGAAAGAGTTGTTTGAAAATTATAATTATTTCGATAAATTAACATTTATCGTTGCTCGTAAATTCAAATATTTGATTTTATTCAAATACTAGCAACCCGCCCTCGCTTCGCTTCGGTTTCAGTCGCATTACTCGCGGAGAAGTTCCCGATTCCGTGGGAATACCGAGATAAAATATAGCCTATGTTACTCCCTGATATTGTAGCTTTCCATTGGTCAAAGAATTTTTAAAATCAGTTCGGTGGTTTAAGCGTGAAATCGTAACAAACAAAGAAGCAAACATCCTTACTTTCGTATATATAATATTAGTAAGGATAGAGTAATAGATGCGTCACAAGCCGAACACTTAAGTTCATCGTGCCTCTTTATCGCATGTTCCGCGTTCTCGCTTGCACGCTCGGCTCAGACGGAACGTGACAATGAGTCATACTTTTTCGTGCGTGCAGTCGGTGTTCACTGATTTATACATTACCACGTCAACATACTCTATTTCGCATTTATTATATTAGGTTGGATGTACCTACGAGATATTGGTTTGTTATAAATTTATCTATACATAATAATATCGTAAGTAGATTAAATAAAAAGGGACTTTTCTTTTTAGTGACAGAGTAAGAATACCATTCACTGCCCCTTCTCTTGACGACGTAGTCTTGGTGGACTAAAGGATATAATATGCATGTAACATCTATGTAAGAGAAGGAAAACTCGAGAAAACATTCTTTGCCAATATGTCTAACCAGCGCGGTATAGTAGGTCAATTTTCCTCCCATATTAGAGGAGGCCCAAGCCCAACAGTTGGACGGTTTAGCCCAACAGTTTAACAGATTTACACATAATATAATTAAATTAAGTCCAAACTAATAAATTCGATGTCTATATTGTTATACTCTAAGGATCTAAATGATACCCTTCGCGTAAAAATCATTGGATTTAACGAGCGCTACCCTCTGTAGTAACCCCTTGGGGTAGGGAGGAAATAACTCATTATTTATTTAACTAGTTATTTGAATTATCTGTTGGGTTTTAAAGAAAGTTAATGATGGTTTTTTTTTTTAATAATTCTAATGATGTTCTAGTTATACTTCTAATGAGGTTTTACTCCGAGAGTAAATATTTACGACTAGCAACCCGCCCTCACTTCGCTTCGGTTTTAGTCGTTTTACCCGCGTAGTGCCCGTTCCCGTGGGAATACCGGGATAAAATATAGCCTAGTTTACTCCCTGATATTATAGCTTTCCATTAGTGAAAAAATTTTTGAAATCAGTCCAACCGTTTTGAAGATTACTCGGAACAAACAGACAGACAAAAAAATTTTAATCTGTATTTTAGGCATAGGTGTCGTGCAAATAACCGTGTGATCATGAAAAAAGCCTATTATTTTGCCATTACAAACAGACACTCCAATTTTATTTATTGGTATAGATTATTGACTATGCGACAGACATTGCTATGCTACGAGTAATAGTCCATCACTCGTCAGGGAGGGATGGTACCAGAAGTGGTGAGCCGTCGAGTTGGCTACGGACTTCAAGGAATCAGTACCAGTAGTTGGCCTAATGGCGAAGGGTAGGACGTACACTTGATTATAGGGCGGCGCACCTGCCTTTTGTCATTTTGGATAACAAGAGGCATGCGTCCAAACCATAGCGGTCCAAAAAAAAAGTATTGCTGTGCTCATTAAAAATATCTTTTTTTTTTAATTTAGACATCCACTCTAGATTTTATACGTGCCTTTAAACGGCATTGAGTTTACCTTATAAAAGCTTTATTAAAAACCTTTTTTAATTAATATTTTTTACCCCGTCACTACAGAGACATTTTTTAAGTATACAAAATAAAATTAAACGAAAAGAATATTAATTTTATTACATTCCTAGGTCATGAAATAATTGTTATAGAAAAAATATCGCATTCAGAAATAAACTGTTTACTTCATAATTCAACAAATGAAGTGACAATAACTTTAACCAAATAATTAGTCAATTGTAGTCGCGATAATATAATTTTATTCAGTGACGATCATTTTATCTGATAGATCGGGGTTTTAACACCCCTTTCAGTTGTTATCTGTCAAATGGCGCCCTCGCACTCGGGGTGTGTAGTGTTCATTTATATGACTGGATAACTGACAATACTTTGTAACCATTTCAGTCTCTTGCCGTACTCAAAAGAATATACATAGACTTTAATTTAAAATTCCTCTCGGCTCATATACATTCCACTGTTGGGATGGAGTTTCCTTCACAATGGGACGATAATTGACCTTACTACCATGCTGGTCAGTGTTTAGTGTGTAGTTCAGTGGTATAGTGTTTTATTTCGAGTTTTTCTTTTGCATAGACTTTACATACACTATTATATCCCTTAGTCGTCTTTTACGACATCCACGGGTAAGACACGAGGTGGTGAATTGAATTCTTATTCCGTCACCACACGGAAAATAATACACCCCGCGTGACTCCATAACCCACTGTATTTCCTCTCCATCGCTATTGAGCTAACCACTGATACCGAATCCTTGACGTCCGTGGTCAGTCCGGCAGATTACCCTTTCAGGTGCCATCTCCAATCGACACCTCGGCAGCAAGCGATCAGCCTCTCTACGAGTGACAGACTGTTCCCCGATCCAGTCAACCGAGACAGGTTGTTATAGGGGTTCCAGTTGGTTTTCTGTTGTACAGATAGTTTTATGTACATCACATCCTTTAGTCATGTCTTACGATACCAACCAAAATTTTTGTCGGTAGGTATAAGTATACTTTTTTTCAGTTATCATCAAATTGTCAGTTAGCAAGTTCTTAAAACTCAAATACTAAGGGTTATTTCCCAATGGCGCGTACCGATTTGTCAACGTTCATATCAATTTTATGCGCATCTCTATTGTAACAGAACACCATACGATATGGGAATTCATTAGCAGATGCCTTGCGGTGTCGTCGTGTAGTGATAATAGGGGGACAATGTATTAATGTGATATACACTATAGATATAGATATAAGATCTATTTTAAAATAAAACTATAATAACAATTTGGTTCTTTCTTTGATAACATAAATATTACCATTCTACTGTTATCCCAATTTCTTGGGGTTGTATATATTACAAAATTTATTAAAAATAGTTTTCTGAGTGGCCATTTGAATGTAATTGTTGACCTCACGATATCAGTCTAGATATCGTAAAGGCGTTCGATAGGGTCTGGCACAAGGCACTTCTATCGATATCGTTACTATTATACAGAATCCCCAAGGGACTCTGTAATTTTGTAATTGCCAGCTTTCTGGATGGTCGGGGTGTAAAAGTCGCCGTAGATGGCTCCTACTCCGTTACTGTAACAATTAATTCTGGTGTACTATAAGGCTCGGTGCTCTATCCGATGTTTTATCCTGCATATCAACGTCATACTCTTTATATAGAACATGTGTTGACAGCACGGGTGAAGAGCGGTATACAGGGCAACGGTATCCTTTGGAGTACACAAGAAAGAAGGGTTCCACTTGTGCCTGAAGTCGAGCGCTCTCTGTGTCGGGCTTCGAAATAAGGGTGGACAGAACTTAATCCAGTTTAATACCACAAAGACACAAGTTTACGCGTTCACTCCAAAGAAGAACACGTTTGTCATGGCGCCTCAGTTCCAAGGAGTAGCTCTCCTAATTGCAGAGTGTATTAGGATCCGAGGATCCTAACCGAGGATTCCACACCGAGGTGTCGAAATATCAAGGAAAGTCCATTTTGGGAGTCATTTGGAGGACGAAGCCAAATTGGCAAGCAAAAAGTTGGACGTCCTAAACAAAGCCAGGCGGCTTCACACCCAGACAGCGTATTGTGTTATACAAAGTACAATTTCGTTCTCATGTCGAGTACTGCTCAAATCTCTGGGCGGGCGCGCCCAAATATCAACTAGACTCACTTCACTTCACACTTTTTTTTTTGAGGGTGGGTTGCGGTCAGCGCGCTCCTGGCACCACTCCGGGGCGACAGAGGGGCGTAAGCACGCACACCCGCAACCCACCCACGATGCACATCGCCTTTGTCGTTGGGCTGACCACCGGAGCAGGGTTACTTGTCATCAGTGGTCGGCCCGACGGAATACCCCCTACTTGGGGTACCCTCCCATCGATCGACATCCCCCCTCGGGGAGGATGTCGGTCTTTCCTCACGCGGTCGATCTTTCGGCGGGTGACTGACTAATTCAGCGGTCATGTCACCCGCGGCCTCGGATAGGGCGGCATGAGGCGCAGGTTAAAACTAAGTAATGCAAAAACGTAACTGTGAATACTAACAAAAGAATAATTAATGATAACATATATTATGTTGCTGTGTATCTCAGTATTTTCAAGGACAGTACCTACTACACGACGCGCTAAGGTGTCGTTACTAACATAGTTAATATCGCATGTAACCGCACACCAAAAGGTATGAAAATAAATTTTAACGAAAGGTTTATCGACGGTGCGATGTAGGTGGCGCCGAGATTTAGATAAGTGAGGTCATGCCTTTATGTTTATAAACTTTTGTGATGGTTCAAACTTATGATGTAGTTGTCTTACTTATGTATATAAATAACCCTCAAGATCCGTGTATTGATGGAGTAAGAATACAATTCACCACTCCCTATCTTGCTCGTGAATGTCGTAAAATACGACTAAGGGATATAATACGCATATAACATCCACGCAAGAGAAGGAAAACTCGAAACAAAACCATATACCGATCTTTCTGACCAGCATAGTATGGCACGGTCGATTTCCCTCATATTGTGGAGAAAGCTCGAGCCTAGCAGTGGCCTATGTATGAGCTGAAATGATGATGAAAATAATCGTCATTTGCATCGTACTCCCAAAAATGCTCTCTAAGTAATCAATGGTCGATCTTACTCGAACGAACGTTATATAGCCGAGTGTGACGCCTGAGTTAAGGACACAAAAAAAGTATCGATACTTTTAGGTATCGAGTACTTTTTCTTCGATACCGATATTTTTGTACTCGATACTTTGTATTCGATACTTTTACTTAATGAATACTTTGTGGCAGGCATCGTATCGAATAAATTGTAGAAACTATCTATTTTAAACTTGACATTACGGCTCATGATGTAATGAACCTTTAAAAACTTGACTTGTAATATTTTCCTCCGTTCACAGATGTTTAATTCCTAAAAAAACCTCTTCACGGACATAGGATCTATGAAAAATATCCTGTACTCGATACTTTGAAGAATTGATACTTTTGTGTGAACGATTCTTTTTTTTTTCGAATCTAGTCATGAGTCGATAATTTCTATTCGATACCGTGTCCCTATCCTCAGTTACATTCAATATTCATAAAATACCTAACCAGCACAGTGCGCTTAAAAAGTTTTCGCTTTAAAAGGAAGGATAATTACCCATGTGACAAATTATAATGACAATTCGTCATCACAATATCAACACATGGCCGTTATGATAAACGTCATTAACCATTCATACAGATAACATGTTTGTGTTTCAGATAAAATAATTGTGATTTGAACATTCCCAGAATTAAAACTAAAATCATACATTTGTTTTTTTAGTTATATTAAAATATAATAAAGTAGTATAATACGCATATAATATCTATGCAAGACAAGGATTAACTTAAAATAAAATCCTACACCAAACTGATTGACCAGCTGTCTGAAGCTGACCTCACTATACGATATAGTAAGGTCAATTTCCTTCCTGCTGTGGAGAAAGCTCGAGCCTAACAGTGGGGCATACATGAGCTAAAATGATGATGATGATAAAAGTAATGGTTAAAGCGGTGGAATTCAATCCCTGAACAGGATAATCCTTTCACAAAGAATGGATTTTATTTAAATTAACGGACGCTTTCTCAAATAGTTCTCTTAAATATCCTTCCATCCGTCTATTCGGTAAGAAACATAGAAATAATAGTGACTCCCTCAATTTAGAATAATGTATTCAAAAATAAACAAATAAGCAGAATGTGGCATGGCTATTCGTTTCGGGGATTAATCGACGAGTGTTGCGGAAGCGTAGTGCCACTGAGCGCCCTCCCCGCGCTCCTTACTGCCTTCGTGGTCGTCGTCGAAGTCACAGCTGCGGCGACACCGTCTATCTATATTCACTGTTTGGCATCCCATAATCACGCCACAATCGCCACTTAGCAGTTTGGCGCAGTTTTTAGTGTCCGAGGAGAGAGAGAGCCGTTTTTATTCTCCTAGTAATCGTTCAGTATTTTTTTACAAATCACAGGCAATTTTAGGCTTATAGTTAAATTATTAATGGCTCGCGTAGATATTTGTCCCGCGTAGAAATCAAACTCCCATCATCATTTTTATATACGTCCGACTATTGGACTCGGATCTCCTCCACTATGGGAAGAATGATCTACCATACCATACTAATCAGATGTGTTTAAATAACGTTTTATGTCGAGTTTTCCTTCCCTTGCAGTGATCAGCGTATTATATGTCATGTACGACACCCACGGGCAAGATCTTACTCCTTCACTAGACAGAAAAGTCACATCATCTTCATCATCTAAGCGCTATATGAGCTGTGATGTGCTGGTCGAGCCTTTTCCACAACAGGAGGGCAACTGACCTACTATACCACGCTGGTCAGGCGGGTTAGTATAGGGTTTTATTTCGAGTTTTCCTTCTCTTGCGTAGATGTTATATGCGTGCTATATCCCTCAGTCGTCTTTTACGACACACACGGTCAAGAAAGGTAGTGAGTTGTATTCCTATTCTGTCACCATACGGACAAGTTTTTATTTCAATTTTAAAATGGAAGGAAGGAAGGGAGACCCACGCGCATTTGAAGCCAAACCGTCCTGAGGATGCCTTGTTTAAAGGCGAAACACGTGTCGAATAAATATTCGAAGTTCTGCGGCAAATTGCAAGTTCATGTACTGGAAGGTGCTCATCACGTGAGAGTAAAATTTCCTTATATCCTAATACCGATCAAAGCTGTGTGATAAGGCTGGGTGACAAAGTTGTGTGACACCTACCAAAGCTGTATGACGTCGATCAAGGCTGTGTGACACCGACCAATGCTGTGTGACGTCGATCAAGGCTGTGTGACACCGACCAATGCTGTGTGACGTCGATCAAGACAGTGTGACGTCGATTAAAGCTGTGTGACCAATCAAAGCTGTGTGACCAATCAAAGTTGTGTGACCAATTAAAGCTGTGTGACCAATCAAAGCTGTGTGACCAATCAAAGCTGTGTGACCAATCAAAGCTGTGTGACCAATCAAAGCTGTGTGACCAATTAAAGCTGTGTGACCAATCAAAGCTGTGTGACCAATCAAAGCTGTGTAACGCCATCAAAGCTGTGTGACCAATCAAAGCTGTGTGACGCCATCAAAGCTGTGTGACCAATCAAAGCTGTGTGACGCCATCAAAGATGTGTGACGCCCAATCTAAAACCTTAATCCTATCCCATATTTCTTCTATTGTGGTGTGCGGTATTGCGTGCGGATTACCGTGGGAAAGTGGTGGGTCTCCCTTCCTTCCTTCCATTTTAAAATTGAAATAAAAATGGATTTCCGCTATGTATCGCCTAATTCAATCAATTATACGGACAATTGTTATTGACACTCGTAAATACTTATCACGCGTAGAAATCGAACTCACAGACTCAATACGAATTCAAACTAAAGTACACCAGCGAAAAAATAAAACAGTAATGACGCATAAATACAGCATCGTTCATTATTTATGGTTTTATACCGGTATCTCCCTGCAACCCGTTCCGATTGTGAAGCCCTGCTAAGGTTTTCCACTCACCGCATCGCTGATCCATTGCGGTTTGATATTATGTGACGTACACAACGCATCCGTGCCCTCCTTACTTACTAACTAAACCATACAATAGCGATGGCCTATGGGAAGTTTAGGTATACGCTATCAATAAAAAAAATTAAAAAAAAGTAAAAAAAAAGCGTTTATTTCTTGTTAGCTACAATATGTTGGTTAGTAACACTTATTTCCTATCTTAGTCTATTGTTAGTTTTTTTTTTTATACATATACAGGGTGACTGGTAAAAGATTGTACATATTCAAGGAAACGATAGATAATGGCCACATGTAACTAATAAAAGTGTAAAAAGAAGATAATATTAATTAACTACATAGTAAACATCAACAATATTAGTGTTACAAGACTTCCAAAAATATTGTCACCCTACTGGCGATACACCGATACCGATATCGAGTAACAGTTTTGTTAGCACTGTTGTCAAGATTTTGGATTTTTATTAGTAGAATTACTTAAACTAGGTGTAAGAATAATGTCATAAAACACTAAAGTTATTTGCAGATTCATAGCTCTTACCAATCTTGAGATAAAGTGATTTGTTTCTAATCACAACAATAGGTTTGCCAGCGTACGTCGACCTCTGTCTGCGGCCCGCGACGAAAAAAAACATCTACTGGGTCGAGTCACATAGGTAGAATATTTACCTAAAATGTAACTAGTTCAATGCGCGAACTGTTTAGTACCTACAATTGCTGACGTACGTTGACCTATCCCATGTGTCCATAACTAAATATTTTTATAAGATAATTAGTTAAAAATTTAAGTACCAGTTTTTTTTATATATTCGGTATCAGAATCGAGTACTGAATACCCTCCTTCAATATGTACAATCTTTTACCAGTCACCCTGTATATGTATATTTAATTTTGTTTAATATTTATTTCCTAACTAATAGATAATTACTGTCTTGTATCTTCAAGAACCCCTGCGCGGGTGAAGACCTCCTTCAAAGTATTCCACTTGTCTCGGTCCTGTGCAGTGTCTATCCATTTTGAGCCGGCTACTTTCTTTATTTCATCTTCCCATCGTGTTAAAGGACATACGCTGCGAATATGCCACTGTTAATAATAAATCGTGCTTTTTATGTACTATTTCTTAATGATTTCTGATGTTTAGGAATATTTCACATTTTAAATAAAACTACTTTACGAATTTTATCGCGTTTGTATTTGTTTTTTGATTGCCCGACGTTTCGAACACTTTGCAGCATTCATGGTCACGGGCGGACTAAGATGTCTCACGTCCAATAAGACATCGTTATTATAGACATTTATAATTATCTACCCGATACAGGATATTGGTTATTCAATTTTGACCCACATTTTAATACAAATTTATTGCCAGTATAAGAAGAAAATGGTTCTATATGAAAAAATTATATTGTTTATGGTTAGTAATTATTAATTATTAAATTTGTAGCTATTATTATGACAATTTATTAATTTCAAAATACCTAACAAATCTATTCTTTTTGTCTTTCTATCCTTTCTTTATATCTATTCTTTCTTTTTAAAATTACAAATGGTGGCAGATGATCAAACGATGCACCTGGTGGTAAGTGTTGCTGCCGGTCACCTTTGTAATACCAGGGGTACAGCTAGGCCGCTGCCTATCGCGAGGAAAGTGAAGGGAGTGTGAATGGGTGCAATTAGATTCACTGATACTAAAGGCATCACTAAAACCCACCTCACGCAAACACTCTCAGAAAATTGGGCTTTTCTTTTTTTTTTTGTGGGTGGGCTGCGGTCGGCGCGCCTCCGCACCACTCCGTCCGGGGCGACAGAGGGGCTTAAGCACGCAACTCGCGCAACCCACCCGAAAACCATGTCGCCTTCGTCGTTGGGCCGACCACCGAAGCAGGGTTACTTGACATCAGTGGTCGGCCCGACGGAATACCCCCTATTGGGGTACCCGCCCATCGACCGACGTCCCCCCCTCGGGGAGGACGTCGGTCTTTCCTCACGCGGTCGGCCTCTCGACGGGTGACGGACTAATCCCCGGTCACGTCACCCGCGGCCTCGGCTAGGGCGGCATGAGGCGCAGGTAGTTGCGCCTACGCCGCCCAGAAAATTGGGCTGCCGGCTCTCTCGCTCACCGAACGAATCGCAGTAATAAATTCCTACTACTCAGACGTCGCTTCTCTGCTCATTGTGTTACTAACCCGGACGGACCGGCCCGCAGCTGTAGACAACTGTTAACAGTGTGGTTCTACCACTAACTTCATTCATAGTACCCGAGATTAGAGCAATCAAACAAGCAGCCTAAAGCTTTTTAATAGTAATCAGTATCACACAGCTCATATATCATCATCATGTTACATTGCTGACCTCAAGATTCCACCACAATTGGAAGTAGCTACTATACCAAGCTGCTCAAACGGATTGGTATAGGATTTTACTTCGAGTTACCCTCCTCTTGGACAGATCTTATATGTTTATTATAATATATTATAATATATATATTATTTATTATAATATATATATATAAAATATGTCTCAGAGGCACCACTGTGACATCTTTTACGACATCCACGGGCTCGGGAGAGGGTGATGAATTGCACTCTGACTGAAAAGAACGAAGACTGAAAAGAAGTTTCTTTAGAATCGTTGTGATTTCAAACTCGATGAAACGAAAAAGCGAGTCCATAGAGACACAAACAAGTAAATGTATAGGATTCAGCCGGCGAAAGAAAGGGATAAATAATAGAGGATGGAGGACGAAGGACGAAGGATGAAGGACGAAAGACGAAGGATGAAGGACGAAAGACGAAGAATGAAGGATAACGGATGAAGGATAACGGATAAAGGAGTTTCACTTCAGATATGCGTACCTACTTCGTACACACATTCTTTTTTCTTTAAGAAATTAAAGTGGTTTTCATTTTACCTATATAATTTTTTTAAGGATTTTATCGCGGTTATATTTGTTTTTAATGGCCTGTAATTTCAAATACTTTTCAACGTTCATGGTCAGGTGAGGACTCGGCTTATATACGCCCCACTATTAAGCTTAAGCCTCCGTCCTAATAATAATTGACCTACTATACCACGCTAGTCAGACGGGTTGGTATAGGGCTTTATTTTCAGTTTTCCTTCTCTTGCACTACTGTTATATGAATATTTTATGCCTTAGTCGTCTTTTACAACACCCACGCGCAAGATAGAAAGTGGCGAACTATATTCTTGTTCCATCACTACAGGGAAATATGGTGAAAATTGAACAGTTCCCTGAGGCGGGGACCCAAATGGTCGAGGACCAGGGCTAGCACGCGGTTTGGTATACCATCGGGCCCGGGGGCCGTGGATTTTCCGCGCATGCGCGCCACCGCCGCCCCCATCTCGAGTTCCGTGATGGGCGGAACACTGTCGTCGTCGCCCTCCTGGTGTATTCCTAGGTGTCACCACACAGCATCTTCTCTTGCACCTACATAGTACATCCCTTAATAATCTTTTAGGATATCCACGTGCAAGATATCATCATCATCATCATTTCAGCTTACGTACGTCCCACTGTTGGACTCTAACCTCCTCCGTGATAGGAGGGAAATCGACCTTACTATAGCATTTTGGTGAGACAGGCTGGTGTGGGGTTTTATTATGAGTGTTTCTTCTTTTGCATAGATGTTATTGCGTATTATATCCCTTAGTCATCTTATACAATATCCACGGGCAAGATAGAGGGTAGCGAATTGTATTCTTACTCCGTCATAATTCGGATTACGACATAATACATTATTGGCATAAATAACTACTAATAAGATACAAAAACTTAATAAAGCTAAGCATAATGTAAGTTAATAAATATAATAAACAAAATATTAGTAGTTGGCAACTTATAATGCATGATAACGACGTTTCTTTCCCACGCTTCTGCTAACAAAACGCAAGCGTATGCATTTTTGTATCAAAGACTAGTTAAGCAAAGAGTGTTCATGAAATTATAGGTTTATACCTTTTTATATATGCTGTGTAGCGGCTACGAATACTACCAACCCTTACATTGTTCGTCATCATCATTATTTCAGCTCATATTTGTCTTACTACTGGGTACGAGTCTTCGCCACAATAGGATGGAAATGGGCCTACTATACTACGCTGGTCATAAGCGTTGGTATAGGTTTTCATTTCAAGTTTTCATTCTTTGGCATAGATGTAATATACATATTTCATCCCTTAGTCGCCTTTTACGATACCCACTGGCAAGAGAGGTGTCGTAGGTCGTTGTTTGTATGTGTCGTAAAACACGATTAAAAGCTTTTTAGCAACTCTATCTGAGGCCGTCTGATCAGTATTTACATTCCCAAAGAGGGTTGATGTCAGGCAGACGGCCGGTCATAAAACTATTGGCAATAACTTTTGTAGTATAAAAGATGAGTATGTATTAAGTCAACTCCAAGTAATTCACCCAAACTTGAAATGGTATCGCCCGGGCTTTCCATTAATAATATTGGGTATTATATAACATTAATATACTGGGTATTATTAATAATTCGGTACCAGTGGTCGGTCCAATAGCGAAGGGGATGGAAATGAGGACTAGTGGGTTATGGGGTTGCGTGCGAACGCGATGGACAACGTGCCTCCGTACACCATGGACTACAAAAAAAAAAATAACAGCACTTGATCTGCGTAAGCGGCACCTTGAGAAATGTTTGTTTTTTTTTAGTATGACATAACCTTATTTATAAATTGATATGAATATAGATAGACTTTTATTTTTGTTTGTATTGATATTTTTTTTATTTATTCTGTTAACAATTTTTTTATTTGATTATAGCATAAAATTAATTTGTATTATGGAAATTGGATGTAATAATAATTTTACTTGAATGTTAATATTTATGAAATCTAAATAATTCAAATCATCATCATCATCATCTTGCTCTTATCCCAATTACTTGGGGTCGACGCAATATGTCATCGGTTTTGACATATTGCAAAAAGTTTCGACAATGACTTTTATGACCGGCCGCCTGCCTGACGTCAACCCTCCTTGGGAATGTAATCGTTGACCCAAATAGTACCAGATGGAGTTGGTCCGGGTCAATCTAGGGTTCTTAGTCGTCTTTTACGACACCCACGAGCAAAGCAAGGGTTGGTAGTATTCGAAGCCGCTACCACACAGCACTAATCTAAATAATTCAAATATGATACTAATTCAAATATGTTGAATGTTGCAGTAAGCGACGAAATATGTGAGATCTATTCGTACACCATTTTACACTATGTAAACCGTATTTCTTGCGATAAATTTAATTTCATTTGAAATATTAATCCGATATGTGTGGAATATATTCGATTAATAATCAATCAATATTATCCGTTCTACAACGGATTACAAAATCAAGATAAAATATATTTAAAATTAAATAAACTGCCTCATCTGCGTACCATAATCCGTATTAAATTTTCATGGATGTAATGACGCAAATAATTCACTGCCAAGGTTAAAATTATAACAATTGCACTGTAATCGTGTTTATTATAATGTAAACTATTGCAAAACTAGGGTTTATAATGCGGCACATGAAAGCTTCGTAAATAAGTTAATTCTAGGAATGACAACGAGTGTCGAATGGCAGGCTCGTTGGAATGCTGAACTTAAAAATGCTTAACACACTTTTTATGTTCAATAATTATGTTTATTGCTAAGTTTTTTACCTGAATATAAAGTATTACTATGTTTAGTTGGAAAGCTTTCTGAATAAATTATTTTAATGATAATTTGGTAATCTATATTTCTGTGTGATAATGGAGTAAGAATACGTTTTATCACTTCGTCTCTGACCCGTGGGTATCGTAAAAAGCAACTAAGGTAAATGCAAATAACATTGATAACAACATTGCCTATCTGGTAACAGAGTAAGAATACAATTTACCACCCCCTAACCTGCCCGTGGGTGTTGTATAAGACGACTAAGGGATATAATATGCACGTAACATCTGTGCAAGAGAAGGAAAACTCGAAAAAATGTCTGACCAGCATGGTATAGTAGGTCAAATTCCCCATTCTCAAATAAGGAGGCATGAGCCCAACAGCTGCGATGATGATGACCTTACCCGTGGGTGTCGTAAAAGATGACGCAGGGTTTAAATATATATATATAACTTCTATGCAAAAGTAGGCAAATTTGAAATATACCAATACGTCTGGACAGCTTAGTATAGTAGGCCAATTTCTCTCTTATTGTGGAGGGGACTCAAGCCCCACAGTGAGGTGTGTTTAATCTGAAAGAATGACATTTTATTATGATGTTGAATTATTATGAACATCAATGCAAGAAATGGAAACCTCTAAATGAAACCCTATTTTTTTTTTATGGGTGGGCTATGGTAAGAAAGAATGAAAGGACGGCGCGCGGGCCCATAACCCACCCGTACCCACGTCACCTCGTTATTGGGCCGACCGCCGGAGCAGATGTGACTTGTCATCAGTGTTGGGCCCGACGGAATACTCTTTCGGGCAACCTCACCTCTCGACGTCCTGGGACGTCGGTTGCCGTCGCACGGTCATCCTCTCTGCGGGTGACGGACAATTCCCCGGTCCGATCACCCATGGCCTCGGCTAGGGCGGCATTAGGCGCAGATATTCACGCCTGCGCTGCCCGAGTCGCCGGCGGCGGAATGTGTCGCCGAATAGGCTCTACTCGCACACGATCCGCCGCCTCCTTCCGTGAGATTAAATGAAACCCTATGCCAAAATATTTCACCAGAATGGTATAGCAGGTCGAATTCACTCCCACAATGGAAGAGGCTCGAGCCTAAAAGTGGTTTGAGTTGATAACGATGATGGTCTTACTCGTGGGTATCGTAAAAGACGACTATGGAACAGAATATGTATGTAATATCTGTGCAAAAGAAGAAAAACGAAATGATGCTCTATATCCACACGTTTGACATGTATAATACTTAGGTTAAATGCCGGGGGTACCAGCGCGACAGTGAAACATATATAAGCTGTGGTGATGGTTTTTTTTACCTAAATCGGTCAAATTATTACTTATAACGTTTTAGAACGGGTTTCTAAAGCTTTCTGCATAAAACTGGGACTAGCCTTAGAATAATAACGTATTTTTTTTTTTTTTTTTGTGGGTGGGTCGCGGTCGGCGCGCCTCCGCACCACTCCGTCCGGGGGCGATAGAGGGGCTTAAGCACGCAACTCCCGCGACCCACCCAAAAACCACGTCGCCTTCGTCGTTGGGGCGACCACTGGAGCAGCGTTAACTTGTCGTCAGTGGTCGGCCCGACGGAATACCCTTAATTGGGGTACCCTCCCATCGACCGACGTCCCCCCCTCGGGGAGGACGTCGGTCTTTCCTCACGCGGTCGGCCTCTCGGCGGGTGACGGACTAATCCCCGGTCACGTCACCCGCGGCCTCGGCTAGGGCGGCATGAGGCGCAGATAGTTGCGCCTACGCCGCCCCAGTCGCCGGCGGCGGATCTCCTCATCGAGGCTGCGCTCCTCACGCAGGCGATCCGCCACCTCCTTCCGCAAGATCACTGTCTCGCAGAAGGCTGCGACCGCGTCCCAATTCCCGATGCTGTCGACCATCGCCCTAGCGATAGCCGGCAGCGTCAGGTCCGTATCGATGATTGCGACGAGTTCACAGCGCTGCACTGCCCAAGCCCCGTAGGCCTCGAGCGTATGGCGCGCCGTGTCCTCGTCGCAATCGCAGTGGTGGCAGGACGGTGTACTCTCCCTCCTAACGACCTTGTGCAGGTATTTGGCGAAGCACCCATGCCCCGTCAAAACCTGCACCAGTCGGAAGGAGAGCACCCCGTGCCGCCTCTCCAACCACTGCATCAGCATCGGCCGGAAGGCCTCCACGGTTCGCACCCCGAACCGAGGCCTCTCCAGCCGGACTGCCCAACGGGCGATGACGTCTCGGCGGGCGTCGACGCGCCAGGCGGTGAGATCCCTTAACGAGACCACACCGCCCCCCGCTCGCACCCCCGTCACCCGCCGATATAGTCCGGCGAGCATCTCCGCCTCCAGGTCCCACGGGGGAGTCCCGGCCAGTAGGCACGCTGCCTCCGTCGCCCCCGCCGGTGACGGCCTCAGTCGCCACGGCCCTCAGGCGCAACAGAGCCGCGATCGTCGAACGACCCCTCCTAAACCCAAACTGGGCGTCCGACAGATCGGGCCCCGTGCCGACGAGGTGCCGCTCAATGCGGGCAGCTACCACCCTTTCCAGTAGCTTGCCCGTGTCATCGAGCAGCACGATAGGCCTGTAGGCCGAAGGCGACTCCGGAGACCGTCCAGGCTTCGGCAGGAGCGCCAGCCTTCCCTCCTTCCAGCACCCAGGGAACCGTCCGGACGCTAAACACGCGTCGAACAGCCCCCTGAGGCGGGGTCCCAGGTGTTCGAGGACCAGGGCCAGCACACGGTTAGGAACACCGTCGGGTCCGGGGGCGGTAGACTTTGCGCGCATGCGCGTCACCGCCACCCCCATCTCGGGTTCCGTGATGGGCGGAACACTGTCGTCGTCAGCCTCCCGGTCAGTGTCTGGCGGAGCCATGACCGGGGGCGTGTGCTCCGCCCGCCGCAGGAACAGGTCCTCGATGACCCGGGTGAGAAGGCCGGGCTGGAGAATCTCGGTGAGGGGAGGGCCCCGCGTGCGTAGCCTATTTAGAACCGCGCGATAGGGGCGTCCCCAGGGGTCACGGTCGAGACCGTCCAGCATCTCCTGCCGACTGACGTCCTTGGCGGAGCGGACGGCCAGCCTGAAGGCCGACCGCGCATTGCGGTAGCCCTCGTAAAGCAGAATAATAACGTATAGACGGTAAGTTTGCGCACAAAAAGTGAAGCATTTCAATTGGAGCCTAATGAAGCCTACGCCGGAACCGTTCCGTAATGTACAAGTCATTGTACTGCACGTACGTACGCAACTCTTAAAAAATAAATAGGTAATTATGACGGTTTGTGCATTCAAATGGTGTCATAACACATTTGAAAAACTTAAAAAGGTTTTTAACATTACTTTTAAAAGTATTTCGACGATTTATGTTAATAAAAACAAAATTGGATTTCATAATTTGTATAGTGGTGTGCGTGTATATGTGTGTAATCATCTGCGCGCCATTAGTATTTTTAGATTCATGTTTCGAACATTCGAAGTATTGATACTATCCTTCTATACGTTATTATTCTAAGGGACTAGCATACTGTTTACTTATTCCGTATGATGATGCAGTAAGAATACAATTTACAACTCCTATCTTGTCCATGGGTGTTGTAAAATACGGGGTATATTAAACAGATAACATGTACATTTCCTCCTCATTGCTTTTAGTACGACCACTGGTACCAAATCCGTGACGTCCGTGACCAGTTCGGCGTGGTACGCTTTCGGATACCATCTCCCGTCTACGCTTCGGTGGCAATTAACATTTCCTGTGCTGCTCCAAGCACCGGCGGTGGAGTTATCAGCATTGCCCATCGGCCTTGAACGACTCCACCGCTTCCTTCCGCAAGACTACTGCCTCACAGAATATGGCGACAGCGTGCCGCGTCATCGTCGCAATCGTAGTAGCAACAGGATGGTGTACTCCCCCTCCTCTCGATTGTGTGCAGTTACTTATCAAAGCAACCATACCTCATCAACACATACACCAGTCGAAAGGAGAAGCTGCCGAACCAATGCAGATGCTTTGATACGGTGTCCGGGCACCGGTGTGTAGTCCGGCTAGAGACCAGGCCGGACTGCCTAATAGACAATCCCGGTAAGCGTTACCCGGTAAGTATTAACCAGGATGAATGTTTCTATAATCATCATCATCATCATCATCGCAGCCCACATACGTCCCACTGTTGGGCTCGGGCCTCCTCCACAATGGGAGGGAATTTGACCTACTATACCATGCTGGTCAGACATGTTGATATAGGGTTTCATTTCGAGTTTTCCTTCTCTTGCACAGATGTTATGTGCACATTATATCCCATAGTCGTCTTATACGACATCCACGGGCAAGATAAGGAGTGGTGAATTGTATTCTTACTCCGTCACCACACGGACATCTATAATAATAACTGAAAATTTGAATATCCAACTAATATACCTATATATCAAACTAATATACTTTTCATTACAAAATGGCTGAATATCGGGCAAATGACAGATTTATTAATGATTAGCAAATTCCTGCGATTTCACTCTCGTAGTTCCCGTTCCCATGGTTCCAACCCACAATACCGGGGTAAAATATAGCCTATGTTATTCGTTGATATTGTACCTTTCTATTGGTGAAAGAATGTTTAAAAACGATCTAATGATTTATAGGTAGAAGCGTAACAAACAACCTTATTTTCGCATTTATAGTTTTGGTTAGGACTTGGATTTGAACAAAACCATAAGCATGTTGTCATCATTCCATCACATTTATCTCTGGACTTGAGCTTCAACCATAATAGGAAGGAAATGGATTACTATACCATGGTCTTACGGGTTGGTATATGATTTTATTTCGAGTTTGCCTTGCACTTTCCTCTTGCAGAGATATGTATCCTTTAGTGGTCTTTTACAACACCCACGGATGAAATAGAAAGGTGGTGAATTGTATTCTTTCTCCATAACTACGCAAAAAAAAATCATACCATGTCTTTAATAATGTATTAATTTATATTATATAGTCAACAACAAAGTATGACTAACCATTTACATATTATTAATAATATATTATTCCTGTTTATTAAATATAATTATAATAATTATTAAATAATTGTTACAATATCTCAGTACCAGGACATAATAAATATGTGGTGTTAGCTGATAATGCGACGTGCAGGCGCCATTCGCGTCGGCAGTACATCGCAACGCTGACTCAGATTAGAGGAAATACTTATGTTAAGTTATGCTCGCCTGGTACTTTGCATAGTTATTATTTATGAATAAATATCTCTCTTTATGAATTTGTAGTTCGACGACAACTTTACTAAGTTCATTGATTACGTTAAATATCCAGAACTATGATTTAAATAACTCAGAAATTATTAAAACGCCTATTAAACACCCAAAGACAAGAGAGGGGCTTCTCTTGCATAAATGTTATATGCATATTCTGTCCCTTAGTCATCTTTTACGACACCCAAGGGTAAGAGAGGGGGTGGTGAATTGTATTCTTACACCGTTACCATACGGATAAATAAAATTTTACTACCTGTTTATATAAGGAATAACTTAAACTATTATATTTTTCCTCTTTAGAAACTTCCATAAAATTTTACCTGGTCCTGGAATCGAATCCGAGACCTCATGAACTGCAGTCGCGTATCATAATATTTTATAAGATACTAACTGATGCAACACACGATGTTCTGTTCAAATAAGTGCCACCTATCGGGTCCAATTGTGAATCTAAACCATTCTCGGATATCATTGAACATACACAAAAATTTCATCAACATCGGTCCAGCCGTTTAGGAGTACAGTAACATACACACGTACACAAGAAACTTATATATAAAGATAAAGATTGGAGATTTAAAAGGCAAGGCGACTGAAACCGAAGCGAAGTGAGAGCGGATTGCTAATTCATTTTTTTTTTTCAAATTCAAATCATTTATTATGCATAAAGCCCCCCACTTACATATTGTCAAGTTTACAAAATTAAATTAAATTATCCCAAAAAAATATACTACCACCGGATCGCAACGCGACTGCTACTGAAAAGATCCGGCAAGAAAGCGCGCTTGTCTATTATTTTTAATTTTTTTTTTGTCCTTCTTAATAGATATACAATTGTGTACATCATCATCATCATTTCAGCCTATCGCCGTCCACTGCTGGACGTAGGCCTCCCTCATGTTGCGCCACAATGAGCGGTCCTGTGCCGCCTGCATCCAACGACGCCCAACTACTTTCACTAGGTCATCGATCCACCTAGTGCGGGGGCGTCCTACACTGCGTCGTCCGATACATGGTCGCCACTCGAGAACCTTTCTTCCCCAGCGGTTGGCGGTTCGTCGAGCGATGTGGCCTGCCCATTGCCACTTCAGCGTGCTAATTCTTCGTGCTATGTCGGTTACACCCATTCTTCTGCGGATTTCCGTATTCCGGATTCTATCTCGCAGAGAAATCCCGAGCATAGCCCGCTCCATAGCACGCTGAGCGACTTTGAGCCTTGTTATGAGGTCTACATTTAGGGACCACGTTTCCGTGCCGTAAGTCATCACTGGTAACACACACTGGTCAAAGACCTGTGTTTGTGTGTTTGTTTACATTGTGTACATGTTTTGTAAGAACTAGCTCCAGTGTGATGCCCTTCGAACTGCAAGATCTATACCAATAAATAAAATTGGAGTGTCTGTTTGTAATGTCAAAATAATAGGCTTTTTTCATGCTCACACGGTTATTTGCACGACACCTATGCCTAAAATACAGATTAAAAATTTTTTGTCTGTCTGTCTGTCTGTTTGTTCTGGGTAATCTTCAAAACGGCTGGACCGATTTAAAAATTCTTTCACCAATGGAAAGCTATAATATCAGGGAGTAACCTAGGCTATATTTTATGTCGGTATTCCCACGGGAACGGGAACTACGCGGGTAAAACGATTAAAACCGAAGCGAAGCGAGGGCAGATTGCTAGTCTATACCAATAAATAAAATTGGAGTGTCTGTTTGTAATGTCAAAATAATAGGCTTTTTCCATGCTCACACGGTTATTTGCACGACACCTATGCCTAAAATAGCAATTAAAAAATTTTTGTCTGTCTGTCTGTCTGTTTGTTCCGGGTAATCTTCAAAACGGCTGGACCGATTTTAAAAATTCTTTCACCAATGGAAAGCTATAATATCAGGGCGTAAACTAGGCTATATTTTATTCCGGTATTCCCACGGGAACGACAACTACGCGGATAAAACGACTATAACCTATAACCGAAGCGAAGCGAGGGCGGGTTGCTAGTACTTAATATAATTCAAAGCATTATGGCTGGACCAGATTCCACAAGCGGCACTCGATCACGAGTTAACTACTAGAACAGCCATCACTGGTATTAAATATTAACAAAATACATAAAGTTATCGTAAAGAAATATTAAATTATATTTTTATAGTATAAATAAATATTAAATTAACTGTGTCCACTAACAAGTTATTTCAATAAAGAAAATTATATACAGATATATATTTTTTTATAAAAACCTTCACTTGAACGTAACTTAATATCGGGGAAACCGGATAGCAGACAGTATGGCGCGGCCTTAAGTTTACTTTTTAATTTTTATTTTTTCTTTATTTTATCTACGGCGTTAAGCTAACAAGCTTACGATGATATTACATAAAGGTGTTATCGCAATTTGAAAAGAGAATAAGAATTAAGTAATAAATTAATAAATTATTGTTAATATTTATTCTTCTTGTTCTTCTCCCTCTACTTCTCATTGCTCGTGATGGCCTTTCTTTAGATGAGGAAAATTAGGCTATCACACCACACTGAGAGATGTTGAGCTTTGATCATTTTTTGGCCTTTGATTACATTCTCAGACCGCGCAAAATTTAATAGGGTTTTCTGAGAGGAATATAGTATAAGTTACTCCTTATAGGTATATACAGCTACCTGGTAATAAAATTTTACCCGGTTCGGACAACGAAACCGAGGCTACGTAGATAGCAATTGCGGCGGGGGAAATTTGCAAATTAAAAATTGTATAGCGACTGATACCAAAATGAAACGGGTCGCCAGTATATCTTTATATACAAATTTCTTGTATACGTGTGTATGTCACTGAATTCCTCCTAAACGGCTGGCTGGATGTTGGTGAAATTTTTTGTGTGTATTCAAGGGGATTTGAGAATGGTTTAGATTCGCAATTGCACCCGGTAGATGGCGCTGCGATCGATTTCAAAGAGAATTCCTTTTACAATTTTTTTCCATTTGAACAGAACAACGTATGATGGGTCAGCTAGTACATTTCTAAGTGTGTATATGTTGTTGTTTCATCACTCCCTAACCCGCCTGTGGGTGTCGTAAAAGATATCTAAATGATATAACATAACATCTATGCAAGAAAAGGAAAAATGGAAATAAAACTCTATACCGTTCCGGTAACAGCAGGTCAATTTTTCTCCTATCGTGTAAGGAAAAGGCGCAGCAGTGGGACGTATTTGAGCTATGATGCTGATGAAAACAAAAAAAAAACAAATTTTATAACATAGAAAGTTATTTTATTTAAATTTCTGTGTGGTGACGGTGTAAGAATACAATTCACTACCCGCATTCTTGCCTGTGAATGTCGTAAAAGACGACTAAGGGATATAATATGCATATAATATATATGCAAGAGAAGGAATACTAGGTCAATTTGCGTGGTATAGTAGGTCAATTTCCCTTCCATAGTGGAGGAGGTTCAAGCTCAACAGTGGGACGTGTATGGGCTGAGATGATAATGATGTAAATTATTCACCCGTTTTATAATAAAATAAATATTCACTTAAGCCGTCTTTCATGAAAGTGGTCGTAAGGAAGTTTATATTTTTTTATTATCAAGAAGGCACTTTTTGTATCGTGTGTGATCCGTTGGTTGATGGCTAACCGATTGTATGATAACGCTTGTTTGTTGATGAGTGTCCCGTGTCATGGTAAGTGACTGTAACGAGGCCAGGATTTGAATGAGTGTACGTGTGATATACTCGTCATGGAATAAATTTATGTTTGTATAAATAATAGTATCTACAGTAGATCCCGTTTAATACGATCACGTTTAAAACGATTTCACGCATAATACGCCATTTTGTGTCGGTCCCAGCAACTTGAGACATATTTTCATACATTTCTTAACGCTTAATACGATCGTAATCCCGTTTAATACGCCAGCACGTGCCACACAAATACACATATTACCCCTTGCGGTAGCGGCCAGTGACTGTCGAGCGACCCTAAGTGATAATGACCAAGAAGAAGATGAGTCAACTCCGATTTTGTCACACGCTTAGGTATTATCAGCAGTTAATGATAAATCATTAACTGCTAGATGCTTTGTAACTTCTTTGAATCAAAGCGAAGACTCACTGCGAAAATTAAATTACGTTGAAAATGTTGTAATTGCTAATGGCTCAAAATCTTTTTGTCAAACTAAAATAAGTGATTACTTTAAGTAACGTAATAATAATGAACAACATTTTTTTAAATTTTCAAATATTTTTTATTTTTTAATGTTTAAAAATCTATCTAGTAGTAAGTGTATTAAATAAAGAAAATAAACATTTTATTTAGGTAATTTTTAAATGTTAATTTCAATATGTAGGTATTCAAAATAATAATATCATTTTATTCATGATATTATTATTTTGAATACCTATGTATTGATTCAAAATAATAATAATAATAAACAATAATGGCACGTTTTTTCCTTTCCCGCTTAATACGCTTGCCCGTCTAAGACGCGTTTTTGGTCAGGTCCCTGCGAAATCGTCTTAAGCGGGTTTTACTGTATTACATATTTATTTATTAATACGTGAAGCAAAAAGTTTATACATCTTTTTACAAAAAGTCGGATATGGCAGAATTGCAAAGAATCAGAGCTGTAAATTATTCATCCTAGCCCACATAAGTCCCACTGTTGGGCTCGAGTCTCCTTCACAATGAGAAGGAAATTGACCCACTATACTGCGTTGGTCAAAGGTCTTGCCATAGGGTTTTATGTTGACTTTTTCTTCCCTTTAATGTGCATTAAAAAAACCGACCAAGTGCGAGCCGGAGTCGCTCACGAAGGGTTCCGTACCATTATCTAAATAAATGGCGAAAACCTCTTTTATTGTATGGGAGCCCCCTTAATTATTTATTTTATTTTAATTAATTATATTTAAAGAGAACATAAAACTAAATATTCTGTGAATAGTTAAAGCGTCTACCTGTCACCGTTATTAGTATCGAGCAAGAAACGGTAAAAAAATCAAGTTTGTTGCATGCCCTTAAATATTTATTTTATTTTTAGTATTTGTTATAGCGGCAATAAAAATATATCATCTGTGAAAATTTCAACTGTCTAGCTATCACCGTTCTTAAGATACAGCCTGGTGACAGACGGACGGACGGACAGACAGCTAAGTCTCAGTAATAGGGTCCCGTTTTTACCCTTTGGGTACGGAATCCTAAAAACTAACAAAAGTTACATAATAAATAAAACTCTCAAAAATAAAACTCTATACCCTAAGAAAAATAAAACCCTATACCAACACTTCTGGCGACCACTGAGGGCAGGACAGGAACTCGGCACTGGTGGTCGGCCCAACGACGACGTGCGCGCCGTCCTTTCGTCGCCACGGACGGAATGGACCGCGTGTGCGCTTACCATAGCCCACCCATAAAAAAAACCACTTCTGACCAGTGTGGTGTAGTAAAGCAATTTATTTTATTTATTTATTTTATTTTAAAACTATTGCACAAACAAATGTACAAGGTGGACTTAATGCCTTAAGCATTCTCTACCAGTCGACTTAGGGTGGAGCAGAAATAATTAAAAATAGGTGCAATACAGATAGTTGAAGATAACCAGAATTTATCAATTTCCCTCCCATTGTGGAGTAGAGGAGGCTCAAGCCTAACAATATGACATATATGAGCTGTGATTATGATGATGATGAACACCCATTCTAGCTTCCCTAATCTGATAATGCTCAAATTCTTCATAAATCTGAAGACATTTCTTCATGTGTTAATATAAGTCCCACTACAGAACTCGAGCCTTCTCCACAATAGGAGGGGATTTGTCCTATTATACAGACAATTTTTCGTGTGGTGACGGAGTAAGAATACAATTCACCACCCCCTATCTTATCCGTGGGTGTTGTAAAAGACGTCTAAAGGAAATAATATGTATATAACATCTACGCAAGAGAAGAACGACTGAAAATAAAATCCTGTACCAACACATTTGACTAGCGTGGTACAGTAGGTCAATTTACCTCCCATTCTGGAGGAGACTTTAGCCCATCAATGGACGTATATGAGCTGTGATGTGATAATACAGATAGGTTGGTATAGGGTTTTCTTTCTCTTATATAGATCTATGCATCTATCACATAGCTTGTGTCTCCGACTATTGGGCTGGGGCCTCTTCCACGATGGGAGGGGAATTGGCCTACTATTCCACACTGATCAGACATGTTGACATAGGGTTTTGTTTCGAGTTTTCCATCTCTTGTATAGATTGTATATGCTTATTATATCCCTTAGTCGTCTTTTACGACATCCACGTGCTAGATAAGGAGTGGTGAATTGTATTCTTACTCCGTCACCACACGAAAAAGACGTTACATTCGTTAAATTCCAATTTAAGTATGTCAAACAGTCTATGAGACAAAAGGAGCGTCCTTAAAATAACTGCTGCGTTCAAAAATATAATAAGATTGACGTTTCCTTTTGTTTTCTGAAAATAATTCGTTCAGTAACTACCTACCTACATCATGCACACATGTCCAAAATCGAAATCAGCGACCGAAAACACCGAAAAATTTAACAAACTATACCCAGAACTACGAACGAAATTCGATATTTTTGCGTGAAATCAGGGAATATTGTTTAAAAGACAATATTTTTTTTTTGTTATTTTTTTATATAATCGTCCACGCATGTGCTTTGCGGTTTTAAATTACGCTAGGATTGGAAAAACATTATTTTTTTATTACCTGCCACCTTTTCATTTGATATATGGACAGCCGTTTGAGGCAAAGGGGTCAAAGTTTTTGTGACAAAAGTTCACAAATTGATCTCTTTGTTAACTCTTTCAAGTAGTGACCCTTTGGGAAATACCAATAGTTATTTTTACTATTATATTTGACCCTTCCTAATGCCAAAAAAAGTTTGCACACAGTTATTTGTAAAGAAATTAAATTCTTTCTAAAGGGGTAAGAAACAAGATCGCAATATTTCCTTTATCAATATTTTTTTTCTTTGTTTGATAATAACCAGGATATTACATAATACTTAACTACACGGTACCTAAGCTTTTTATTTACCTATATATTTTAAGTTTAGTTTATTTTCTAGTCAAGTTTTAACCAAACGTATTATATATTAAATCTATACAAATAAATAAAATTGAAGTGTCTGTTTGTAATATCAAAATAGTCGGTTTCATGATCACACGGTTATTTGCACGATACCTGTTCCTAAATTTGTACCAATTTAAAACTTATTTGTCTGTCTGTTTGTTCCGGGCAATCTTGAATACGGCTGCCTCAGACATCATCAGCCTATAGACGTCCACTGTTTGACAAAGGACTCGCCACGATAATGCCACTCGGAACGGTCCTGTGCCACTGGCATCCAGTTCTCTGTGACTTTGAAGATGTCACTCCACTTAGTAGGAGGTCGTCGTATGCTGCAACGTCCAATTCGTGGTCGTCGCTTGAAAACCGCTTGCATCCAACGACGCCCAGCGACTTTTACCGGGTCGTCGGTCCATTTAGTGGGGGGGCGTCCTACACTGCGTCGTCCGATACGTAGTCGCCACTCGAGAACCTTTCTTCCCTAGGGGTTGTCGGTTCATTGAGCGATGGGCCTGCCTACTGCCACTTCAGCGTACTAATTAATCATGCAAATTCTTCATGCTACATCCGTTCTTCTACGGATTTCCATATTTCGTATTCTATCTCGCAGAGAAGACTTTGAGTTTGGTTATGAGGCCTACATTTAGGGACTGCGTTTCCGTGCCGTAAGTCATCACTGGTAACACGCACAGGTCCTAGACCTGTGTTTTGCTATATACAAAAGGCTTTTTTCATGCTCACACAGTTATTTCCACGACACCTATGCCTAAAGTACAGATTAAAAAAATTTTGTCTGTTTGTTCCGTGTAATCTTCAAAACGGCTGAACCGATTTCAAAAATTCTTTCACCAATGGAAAGCTATAATATCAGGGCGTAAACTAGGCTATATTTTATCCCGGTATTCCCACGGGAACGGGAACTACGCGGGTAAAACGACTATAACCTATAGCCGAAGCGCAGCGAGGGCGGCTTGCTAGTATATTTATATAATTATGTAGTTAACATTGACCGTGTAGTGGCAGAGTAAGAACACAATTAACCCCCTACAATGCCAGTGGGTACCATAAAAGGCGTGCAGTAAAAATGATATACAGTAAAACCTGTTTAAGACGATTTCGCAGGGATCCGACCAAAAACGCGTCTTAGGCGGGCAAGCGTATTATGCGGGAAAGGGAAAAAACGTGCCATTATTATTTATTACTAGCAACCCGCCCTCGCTTCGCTTCGGTTTCAGTCGTCTTTCCTGCGTAGTTCCTTGGGAATACCGGGATAAAATATAGCCTAGTTTACGCCCTGATATTATAGCTTTCCATTGGTGAAAGAATTTTTGAAATCGGTCCAGCCGTTTTGAAGATTACCCGGAACAAACAGACAGACAGACAGACAAAAATTTTTTAATCTGTATTTTAGGCATAGGTGTCGTGCAAATAACCGTGTGAGCATGAAAAAAGCCTATTATTTTGACATTACAAACAGACACTCCAATTTTATTTATTGGTATAGATATTATTATTTTGAATACTTACATATTGAATTTAACATTTAAAAATTACCTAAATAAAATGTTGTTTATTATTATTACGTTACTTAAAGTAATCAAATATTTTAGTTAGACAAAAAGATTTTGAGGCATTAGCAATTAGAACATTTTCAACGTAATTTAATTTTCGCAGTGCGTCTTCGCTTTGATTCAAAGAAATTACATAGCTTCTTAAATCATTGACTGCTGATAATGCCTGGGCGTGTGACAAAATCGGAGTTGACTCATCCTCTTCTTGGTCATTATCACTTAGGGTCGCTCGACAGTCGTCACTTCGTCAGTCGCTTGCCACTGCCGCAAGGGTTAATATGTGTATATGAGTGGCACGTGTTGGCGTATTAAACGGGATGACGATCGTATTAAGCGTTAAGAAATGTATGAAAACATGTCTCAAGTTGTTGGGACTGACGCAAAATGGCGTATTATGCGGGAAATCGTATTAAACGTGATCGTATTAAACGGGTTCTACTGTACATATCTATGTAAGAGAAGGAAACGAAATAAAACCCTATACCAACCCGTCTGACCCGCGTGGTATAGTAGGCCAATTTCTCTCCTATTCTGGAGGAGGCTCACACCAGTAGAATGTCTAGAATCTGTGATGATAATGATGATCATTTGACAGATTAAGGCAATTAGTGATACGTTTTTATTAAGATTTAATCTTAATATGATCGAATCGAAAGTATTGGTTAAGTTTTAATTTTCTATTAAATAAGATTTCATATTATATAAAGATTTTAAACACAGTGGTGACACCTTGCGTAGTTACTGACGTGGACAGTTTTCAATTAGTACCCATTTACAATTAAAACTAAAGCAATCTGTCACCGGACACAGCTGGCCTATTTCTACTCACTATTTAGTTTAGTCTTGTCTTGTTAGTCATTCATTACATTAGTAATGTCTTACCAAACTATATAATACCGATAATATAACCAATTCCATTGTAAACTAATCTTTAATGTCGTATTAATAAAGCATGACTGACTTTTTGGTACTAGGATAACATAATTTAGCAGAAAGCAATGAGATAAACATGGCGGGCAAACGTCAGAGTGAGACGTCAATCACCTGTCAACTACGTCCCGCCTCATACTCTCCTAGTACAACCAAATGTAATGTACTGGGATTTCGTATTGCTTTTTTTCAACACTGAAAAATGCTTTCCTGTCTGTCTGTCAGAATTAAAATGTTTTAAAGAATGTGCTGAATGTTTTTAATGTTTGGTAATTGTAACTTTTTGATTATGTTGTCAAATGGGTTGCTGTCAACGGGTTATTCGAAAATGGTTATACTATTTGAGATGACTCAATTTAGTTCAGGCGCCGGGTTTACATGTGTTCTGAGTATTAAGACCTTTTTTTTGGGGCTGACTATGGCTTGGACGCACACCATACGTATCTTCCGGGGTAACAAACTGGTACCTAGTCCTTAACATCCGTGTCTAGTCGGCGGGTTATCGTTTCGGATACCATGCCTCCCTGATGGCACCCACGCGGAGTTGCCCACACGTGATCCGCCTCTCTGCGGTTGAAGAACTATTCCCCGGTCAATTCAACCTTGGCCTCGCCTTGGAGCATCAGACGCAGATACTAGTACCTTTTACCCAGGCCGCTGGCGTCGGGACGCGTCGCCGCAGATGAGTTCCTCTCGTGTACGGTTCGACACCTCCTTCCAAGAAGTATTTACACCTTGATATCCAATAAATCCTTGGAAAATGGATATGGCGCTTAATGTTCTTCAGAGAATTTTTGTAGGGTTTTAAAATATTTAAAAACGTATTTATAAAGACTTATTATAGCGTATGCAATTACATGTACCTACCATTGCTGGGCTCGAGCCATCGCTACATCATCATTTCAGTCAAAATACGTCCCACTTTTGGGCTCGGACCTCCTCCATTCTGGGAGGGAATTTGACTTACTATACCACGCTGGTCAGACTTGTTGACATAGGGTTTCATATCGAGTTTTCCTTCTGTCGCATAGATGTTATCTGCATATTTGTCGTCTTTTACGACACCCACGAGCAAGCTAGGGGGTAGTGAATTGTATTTTTACTCCGTCACCAAAAAAAAAGAATCAAATTATATTTAAATTTAAATCTATTAAATAACTTCGATATGCTTATAAATTTTATTAACAATTCCAAACATTTTATGATGTCCTAGTACATGAATAATAAAATCGTGACGGTATATCATAGAAAACATAGGATGGTGTATCAAATTTATTCATCTACGAAGACCGCAAGTCAACGCGTTGACGATAATAAAATAATAATTTTAGTACTGCACCGAAACCACACGCAGGCCGTCACACGAATATCCATTTGCTTTTCAATATTTCTTATATAATATATCTAACAGTAATTATTGTAGTAGATATGCCGTTAATAATTTAGTTATTATAGGCTCTGTCTATTTTTGTTGCCAATAAATCTCAAAGATATTTAAGTATTTGCATTTGAAATCGAAATATCAGTAAAGTTTTCTTTTAAGAAATTTGAGTTTATTAGTTTATAAAGGTAGGAGTACACTGTCGATAGTCTTTTGTCTACAGCTGCAGGTCAGTCCGTTCGGGGTAGTACCACACTCTCGCAAAAATCGACGTCTGAGTAGTAGCAATTTGTTTATGCACTTCTTTGGTGGGCGAGAAAGTCGGTAACCTTAGAATAATAACGTATAGAAGGATAGTGTCGGTACTTCGAACGTTCGAAACATGAATCTAACACACACGCACCACTACATAAATTATGAAATCAAATTTTGTTTTTATTAACATAATCGTCGAAATACTTTTAAAAATAATGTTAGAAACCTTTTTATGTTTTTCAAATGTGTTGTGACACCATTTGAATGCACAAAACTTTTTAAGAATTGCGTACGTAGGTGCAGTATAGTGACCTTGTACATTACGGAACGGTTCCGGCGTAAGATCCATTAGTCTCCAATTGAAATGCTTCACTTTTTGTGTGCGACCTTACCTTCTATACGTTATTATTCTAAGTCGGTAACTTTCTGAAGGTGTTTGCTTGTGGTGGGTTTTGATGATGCGTTTAATGTCACTAAATCTTATTGCGCGCATTCACACGTCCTTTACTTTCTTTACGGTAACTAAGGTCAAATAAAGGTCTATCAGCTGCAGGATCACTTACCATCAGGTGTGCTGTTTGTTAGTTTGCTACAGCGATAAAAAAAAGCAAAATAATGTACCACTATTTAGGTGAAATATATACCTAACTACTGACGCAGTAAGAATACAATTCAACACTCCCTATCTTGCCCATGGATGTCGTAAAAGATGAGTAAGGGATATAATATGCATATAACATCTGTGCAAGAGAAGGAAAACTCGAAATGAAACCCTATACCAACAAGTCTGACCAGTATGGTATAGTAGGGTAAATTTCCTCCCATTGTGGAGGAGATCCAAGTCCAACAGTGGGACGTAGGTGGGCTGCGTTGATGATGATGATATACCTAAGGATAATTTAATAAACAATACATACTTTTTAATAATTTTGTGGTGCGGTTAATAATACCTTTAGGCCAAATCTTCACTACATAGTATAAAACAAAGTCGCTTTTTCTGTCCCCATGTCCCTATGTATGCTTAAATCTTTAAAACTACGCAACAGATTTTGATGCGGTTTTTTTAATAGATAGAGTGATTAAAGAGGAAGGTTTATATGTATAATAACAGCCATGAAATAGTGGAGAAATACTGTTATTTTTGAGGTTTCTAATGTAATGTCGTAAATAATTACATTTTTCAGCTTATATTGCAAACTCAGGCTGAACCCTACGAGATTTATCTAAATAATGTACTAAGTATTGTACACATTGAAAAGGTCTACAGAAAACTCCGCGATGGTATATGTTTATCTCTTATGGATATCCCACAATAACATTTTTTGTCATTTACTTTTTACGACAAACAATGGCTAATTTTCGAAGCGATTTTAACCAATACAGCCTTAATCCTTATCCCATTAAATACCTTAAATACATTGTTGATTTAATATAGATCTATATGGCCCTTTACATCTCTAGCAAGGAAAATAACAATCTATACATAATATAATAGTCTTTTTTCATGCTCACACGGTTATTTGCAATATATACATGCCTAAAAATCACTTTATATTTTTTTGTCTGTCTGTTTGTTCCGCATAATCTTCAAAACGGCTGGACCGATATCAAAAATTCTTTCACCAATATAATATCAGGGCGTAAACTAGGCTATTTTATCCCGGTATTCCCACGGGAACGGGAACTACGCAGGTAAAACGACTAAAACCGAAGCGAAGCGAGGGCGGGTTGCTAGTTATTTATAAATTATCACTTAATTTAAAGTAATTAGTTCGTTAGTAAATTAAATCGTCTTCCGTGTGGTGATGGAGTAAGAATACAATTCATCACCCCCTTTCTTTCCCTTGTGCGTCGTAAAAGACGACAAAGAGATTACAATACGCAGATAACATCTATGCAAGAGAAGGAAAATTCGAAATAAAAAGGTATCCAACTCGCCTCACCAGCGTGAGGTAAGGTCAATTTCCCTCCCATTGTGGAGGAGGTTCAAGCCCAGCAGTGGGACGTGTATGAGCTGTGAGGATGATGATGATGCAATTAAATCATCATCTACAACAGTGCCGTAGCTGTCCTGCTAATAGTATCTTCTGAGAATTTTGGTGGAAAACAGAGACGTATGTAAAGCACTATTATATTTTATTCACTACAACGCCGTACTTCCACCGCATCACATTACATGCTATCAAACTTATTTAATACTAGCAACCCGCCCTCGCTTCGCTTCGGTTTTAGCCGTTTTACCCGCGTAGTTACCGTTCCCGTGCGAATACCGGGATAAAATACAGCCTAGTTTACGCCCTGATATTATAGCTTTCCATTGGTGAAAGAATTTTTGAAATCGGTCCAGCCGTTTTGAAGATTATCCGGAACAAACAGACAGACTGACAAAAATTTTGTAATCTGTATTTTAGGCATAGGTGTCGTGCAAATAACCGTGTGAGTATGAAAAAAGCCTATTATTTTGACATTACAAACAGACACTCCAATTTTATTTATTGGTATAGATAAAACGTTAAAACATAAGATATTTAATATAATACAATACCACTATACACTTACCCGTTCCCACCAAGAAATAAATATATCATCACAGCTCATATAAGTCCCACTGTTGGGCTCGGGCGTCCTCCATAATAGGAGGGAAATTAACCTATTATTAATAGTTAATAATAATTATTATTAATTAACCTAACGCTGGTCAGACGTGTTAGTATGGGGTTTTATTTTGAGTATTCCTTCTTTTGTATAAATATTATATGGATATTAAATCTCTTAGATCCATCTGACGTCCTCGTCACGTCCTCGACGAAGAGGACGACAATATCACACTCGCTCAACAAAGAGCCTACACGGCCCGCGAGGCCTTAATAAATAAATATCCGCGGTTTCGCCCTCGCCGTCGAGGTGCGAAACCGCGCCGCGCAAAAGTCACGACTAAAAACGTGGGCACGCCCACTTTGCCTCCAGCGACGCCCCAAGCCGAGGTGCGTTTCCCACAGGGGGAGCCCTTGGGCGATGTCGCTTAGCATACTTTTCTCCGGGTTGAGAGCCCTCAGCGCTCACCCATAGTCCGCGTCAAGCTGTCAAGGCCATCTGCGGCCAACAGCTGTACACACAAAAAAAAAAATCTCTTAGTCATCTTTTACGACACCCACAGGCCCCACGGAGTGGTGAATTGTATTCTACTTCTGTCAACATACATATGTATATGTATATTTTTTTAATTTCACAGAATCGAGCAATTTTGTAGCTCATTTGAGAAATCGTTACGAAGCTTTCGCTTATACGGTAAGGAAACTGAATTGACACTAAAAAAAGTTAAATTATTTATTAACCTTTCATTGAAATTAAATCATAACGACAAAATTAAATAAATTGACCCCTTTTCGAAATAATAAAAAAGTAACCCTTCTTTATATTTTTTTTCCAAAAAGTCAAAGTTCACGAATTAGCAGACAAAAGTACAAATTGAAAAAAGATTTCTAAATAATTGAAGAAGTAATAAATAATAACAATTGACTAAGAATTACAATATCTTGCGACTTTTTTTTCAAATTTCTCACACGGTGTCAAGAGGTTATTTTGAAAAGGGATAAATAAAGGTAAAAAAAAAAACATTAACCCTTTCGTACAAATTATGACTATTGCTGTATTTTACAAAATTTTGGGGTCAAACGAATAAATCAAAATCGCTACTTAAGCTGAAGTTCTGCAGTTTCAAAATCACACCCAAAAATTCATTCATTCACCCATCAATATACATTCTTAAAAATATTTAAAATTTTTGCCGTAGCTACGAATACTACCAACTCGTGGATGTCGTAAAATAATAATAATAATACAGTCCGATTATAAACATCGGCATGACAATAGTTCATCAACATTTAGCATATCGACACCGATTTATAAATAAAAAAAGTTCCATTCTACAAATATAAGCCTGACACAGTACTAGAAAATAAAACGTGTAAAATATATTGGGATCGTACTATAATTACAGATAAAACTATCCATTACAACATACCAGATATAACTGCCCATGACAAAAGTAGTAAAACTGTTTATATAATTGATATAACCATCCCCAATAGCCACAACCTTCAATCTACTATTTCTGAAAAACTCTCTAAATACAAAGATCTCGCAATAGAATTAAAGAAGCAATGGAAAGCACCATATAGTGCCAATAGTACTCTCATCAACATTATACTAAAAGCCCTCACTGAAAGCCTCGACATTCTACATATGCCCGTACACACATTCCATTTACTACAAAAAGATACAATTTTAAACACGTCGTATTTTCTAACATCATCGTGCATTTCATCCACTTCGACCATTTAGCATATTATGCTTGGTTAATGCCCGCATAATATGCAATTTACCTCTTTAAAAAAGATAGAAAAAAATACATAAAAATAATAATAATAAGTAGATGTCCCATCCCATTTTTACATTAAATTTCTCCAAAGGCCTCTGCGTGTTGGATCCAAATCCCCATGTAAGCCTTTCAAAGGACCTGGTATCTTCCCTTGAAAGATAGCTGAGAATCGGCGATACATGAAAATAATAATAATAATAATATTTATTTTGCACAAATAACATTACAATAAATTCATATTACATTCAAATTTGACGTATATATCTTTTACACATTTACTAATCGTTGGCACCTGTACCAATGTAAACATTGTATCACAGTAAATATGACTAAGAGTCGTCTGATCAATAATTACATTCTCATATAGAGTTGATTTCCGTGTAGTGTATATCTATAATATCTATGTAAAAAAAGGAAAACTTATAATAAAATCCTATAGCAACACGGCCGGCTAGTGTGGTATAGCAGGTCAATTTCCCTCCTAATATGGAGGAAGCTCGAGCCCAGCAGTTGGACGTATATAAACAGAGACGACGATAAAATTGTATTCTTACTCCTTCACCACACAGAAAATACAATATTTATTTTTACTGTATTGCAGAATGATTAACTATATCAGATTTATGCTTAGAATTTTAAACTATACCCTTACGAATACAAAGCAACCCTTATTTTTATTGAGAATTTTTTTTTTTAGAAAGGTAGGAAAGTTTTTTAAGAAGTTCACAAATGAATAGTTCAAAAATTTTAAGAGGAAAAAGTTATTTAATGGTGTAACTTATTTTTAACAGACTACTTTTTGATTTCAAAACTAGTAACCGTAGAACATTTTTTTAACTCACTGTGGTCTGGACTCACCTCGCTGGAGGCGACGAATAAATAAAATTGTGTTAGTTATTCTATGATAAGATGTTCTACTTGTCTGATTCTATTAACCAGCCTCTGACATCAACATAAACCTATTCCTAAAAACGTCATTTAATATGGTCTTTAAATAAGTGTAAGGTCTACCAAGTATACATAAGTATTGACAGTGAACACCGGTCCTTATTGACAAGGCACACCGGTCCTTTCGTCTGATCGGGCGGAAGCTCGCCACTGTGTACACACATTGGAGTGATTCGCAAACAACGCCTCGCCATCCTGAACTCCTAGTAATTCGCAGAACGTTTATACTTTCTTTTATAGGTTCTTATTATTTAAAAAAAAGTATTGCAAGATGCGATGGTATGCGATGGTAGACGGTAGATAGTAGGAATAGACTTACAATACTAGATATATGGATGGTACCTACTGTCCTATTATTATTCTACATATTATGACATTGATTTTGCTCCGATCATGCTTATTACAGGGATGATTTAGATTTAGAACTCAGCTATTCCAAGTCGATACATCTATAACAGTAATCAAACCCAATGGGAAAATAAAACACCAGGTTATGGGACTAGAAGCCATCCTTCCATCGTCTCAAACAGGTTAGGGTTATTAAAAACATGGAAACTAAAGAACTCCGTTTGGTAATGGGAGAAGAATACAATGGTCACCAATTGCGTATTCAATAAAAGCTTCTTATTAAATAAATTCCACATGAATAAACTCGCGAATAACACCTGTAGTCTCCAAGAAATATATCGTTGTTAATCGAATGTACATAGCATAGTCGCCCTGTGAAAGACCCTTAGACAGCGACCTGGCTGTGTTTCAGATATTACAGTGGTAAGTGGTAGTTACCACTTAACATCAGGTGGGCTAATCTGTAAAAACAGAAATAAAAAAATCTCATCTTTAAAATTTAATAATTATCTTATAGATTTATAAATCACAATCGTTATTAAAATAATACTTTCGATATTTCTATTATAACCATCCCCAGATAACGAGATGTGTTCACAGATAACATACAAAGCACAAGGGTGCAGGCAGGTGGGTGTGCGTCTCCCTGGCGCCTTGTTTTGTTTGCACATCGTCACAGAGTTCTGTCATCCTGGTACTTCGGGGTGAAATTGCAAATATTTTCGCAAGGGTAGGTTGCAAAAAACGCGTACTTTGGCTATATGTATGTGAATTCGTGACGGAATTTATGGAACGTGTGACGGTAAATGAAAGTTATCATCGTAAATTACATTAAGTTCAAGTAATTACCGTAAATTTTATTTTAAACTTAAACGAGTTTTATTAACTTTTTAATATATGTTTTTACAGACAATTAATGAAGAAATCACTTCAATTTCTTCTGTATATCAAAAGAGATAATAATATAAGAAGAGAAGAGAGAATATAAGAGAAAATTACTTATATATGTATATAAGTTTTATAAAAAAATTCAAGAATTATTTATTTTTGCAATTATTTATTTTTTTTTTTTTCATTACGTACCTAACAAAGCAATAGAATTACACACAATTCGGCAATAAGTAGCAGAAAGGAACAGGACACGACAATAATCTAACTTTTTTTTTGAAGGTGGGCTACAGTCGGCGTACTCCTCGCACCACTCCGTCCGGGGCGACAGTGGGGCGTTAACACGCACACCCGTAACCCACCCGTATAGCACGTCGCCTTCGTCGTTGGGCCGACCACCGGTGCAGAGTTCCTTAAATTCAGTGGTCGACCCGACGGAATACCCCGAGGGGGTTCCCTCTCCCGTCGACGTTCCCAACTGGGACGCCAATCGCCGTCGAGAGGCTAACCTCTTCGCGGGTGCCCGAACTAAATCCCCGGTCCGGTCACCCGCCAATAATCTAACTTAAACCTAGATTGTGAGACTTGTCACCTGTGGTTATAACATAAAATAAGAATATAAAAGTCTCTATGGCTTCGTGTATAGATGACACTAATGCAAAACTATACAAACACGTCTGACCAATTAGGTGATGAAAATGTATATTACATTTCTAATTATCACGCATAATAAAATTACTTCGCAAAAGTATGTTCAGAATAGAATAATTAATAGCAAATATATCGATCAGAAGCTAAATGGCGTCAGTTAGGCCATTAAAATGTTTGTTCTATTAAAAGGGGCAGTGGAAACAAACAAAATTTCAAAGATGCTCTGTTTGGTGATCACTCGAGGGTGCGATGGGGCTACGATTCATTAAATGGGAGTTACGGTGACTTTTATTTAGCTATGAAAAAGGGATTTTAATATTTTAATCGATATTTATAATTTAATATTGGTTTCTAAGACAACAAAAAAATTATAAATATAATTGAAAATTTTGAATAACCTCGACACGAACTAAAATAATTTAAAAAGAGTATTACGTTCTCCGCAACAGGAATTATCAATTAATTGTCATTTAACGATTATACTGGCACCCGTGAAACACTTAATCGAGTAATCATACGCCATTACATAATTTTGGAAAAGAGCTGATACTTCTACACTACTGGACCGATATTAACCAAACATAACTAAGAACCACCCCAAGGAAACTGAGTTTCAAATGAAAAAATTGCATCGAAATCGGTTTATGCGTTTATGAGCTACGATGCCACAGACAAACATCTACGTCAAACTTATAACACCCCTCTTTTTACCTTGGGCGTTAATATACTTTTTAATTTGTAATATCTACTTAATGCGAGATTTAATTAAATTGGAGTAATGTGTTTTTCACATGGTGACGGAGTAAGAATACATTTCACTACCCCCTCTCATGCCCGTGCCTGTCGTGAAAGAAGGCTAAGGGATACAATATGCGTATAACATCTATACAAGATAAGGAAAACTGGAAAAAAATCCCTATGCTCACACATCTGACGAGCGTGGAATACCATTTACCAGGTTCAGGTTACAATTTTTGCTTATTTTTCACACTATAAATCTTCTGTTCGTGTTTGTAATTGAACTCCTTCTAAACGGCTGAACCGAATTACGTGAAATTTTTTGTGTGTGATTAAGTGGGGTCGAAAATAGTTAAAAATAATATTTGGATCTGGTAGGTGGCGCTGCGATCGATTTCAAAGAGAATTTTATTTTTATTTGAACAGAACAGCGTCTATTGGGTCAGCTAGTTGTTCATAATTTTATAAGAAATATGTTTGTAATTTTTTTTCTTAATTCTATGGTTAGTAACAGAACTTTACAAATATCCTGACAGTGTAATTTCTCTTCTTCTTACAGACAGAAAAGAGACAGATAAATAATACTACCTATTTAAGGACAGAAGAAATATGATTGTACACAAAAATCAGATTACCAGGCTCCTATAAATATCAAGAGCTTGTCAAATTATGTTGTTAGACTTAATACAGGGGGATTCATTATTAGAATAATCAATTCCATTTGGCGGCGCGTGGCGCTGGTAGGACTCGGCGAGTAATTGCGGAACGTATTATTACTCACACGCGCCACACATTTCTGATCTCCTGTGATTTTTATAATCCTCTAAATACTATAAGAAGTTTTGTTGTTACATCTAGTAAATAGAAGTATGTAATTAGAATAGGTGGTAATATGGTGTAATCGAGTAAAGGCGATGACTTGCGGCATTGAAACGTGATCTCTAAATGTCGGCCTCATAAAAAAGCTCAAAGTCGCTCAACGTGCTATGGAGAGGGCTACGCTCGGTATTTCTCTACGTGATAAAATCCTGAACACGGCAATCCGTAGAAGAGCTGTTGTAACCGACATAGCCCGCAGAATTAGCACGTTGAAATAGCAATGGGCAGACCACATCGCTCGTCTAACCGACAACCGTTGGGGAAGAAAGGTTCTTGAGTGGCAACCACGAATCGGACGGCACAGCGTAGGATGACCCCCCCACTCCCCCATTAGGTGGACTGACGACATTCTCAAAATCGCAGGGAACCGTTGGATGCAAGTGGCGCAGGACCGTTCTGAGTAGCATTCTCGTGAGGAGGCCTATGTCCAGCAGTGGACGTCTGTAGGCTGATGGATGGCTGGAGATGGATGGTGTAATCACCACTGCCTCTTTTGGCCGTGAGTGTCATAATATATGGTAGAGAGAAATGATATATGGATTACTAGCAACCCGCCCTCGCTTCGCTTCGGTTTCAGTCACCTTACTCCCACAATTGCCGTTCCCATGGGAATACTGGGATAAATTATAGACTAAGTTACTCTTTATACATACAGCTATATGGTAATAAGATATTATCAAAATCGGTCCAGCCGTTTTGAAGATTACCACAAACAGACAGACAAACAAAAAATTTGCTGGGCTCAATCCTCCTCTATAATAAGAAGGGACATTGACCTACTATACTATGCTCGTCAGTTGGCTTGGTATAGGGTTTTATTTTAAGTTTCCTTTTCGAGTATTGACGTTATACATATACGTATTGTATCCCTCAGTCATCTTTTACGAGTCGTCTTTTACGTTACCAACGGATAAGAGATTTTTTTTTTATAATTATGATATAACTTAACAGTTACCTCATAATAATTACAATCTAGCCATAAGGCTAATAAGTAATTTAAATCTAATTTAATTTGCTAAAAAGGAAGACAAGAGATACGGTGGTGAATTATATTCTTACTCCGTCCCTACACAATGGACTACTATGACTACGTCACCAAACGAAAAATTTTAAGTAAAAAAATAATATTCGCAACAATTATTTACAATGTAGTGAATAGCATATAACATATGTATATAGTTTACAGTAAATAAGTTCTAAGTTTCACTGGCCTCAAGCGGTGGAGCGCGTGACCGCAAAGGCGTTGTCTCGCGGAAACCGCAGTCCACCGTCACATGGTCAATGCACACCGCTGCGTCTGATCGTGGAAAAGGATGCTTTTTATTTTATACATTATATATAGACAACTCAATTTTATTTTTCTATAGGTTTTTTTTTTTTTTTTTTTTTTTTTTTTTTTTTTTTTTTTTTTTTTTTTTTTGTGGGTGGGCCGCGGTCGGCGCTTTTCTATAGGTATGGATTAAATATCTATATGTAACTACCTATGTTATGCCGTGTGGTGATGGATTAAGAATATAATTCACCGCTCCTGTTGCCCCTGGGTATGATATATTTTTAATATGCATATAACATTCATGCAGAATTAAATATGAATATAACATCCATACAGGAGAAAGATGTATCTATACCAATAAATAAAATTGGAGTGTCTGTTTGTAATGTCAAAATAATAGGCTTTTTTCATGCTCACACGATTATTTGCAGGACACCTATGCCTAAAATACAGTTTAAAAAATTTTGTCTGTCTGTCTGTTTGTTCCGGGTAATCTTCAAAACGGCTGGACCGATTTCAAAAATTCTTTCACCAATGGAAAGCTATAATATCAGGGCGTAAACTAGGCTATATTTTATCTCGGTATTCCTACGGGAACTACGCGGGTAAAATGACTAAAACCGAAGCGAAGCGAGGGTGGGTTGCTAGTTTTATAATATAAAAGAATACTTTGCTAAGAAAATGCAATAATTTCAGCATTTTATGTGTTATAAATATAAATAATCTAACATATTTTAATATTAATAAATTAAGTTTATTTCTAGAATTAAACTATTATTGTAATGCCCGATTGGGTCAGCTTTTGTTACCAAAATTTTGTAAACATCTATTGTAAAACACGGTTTCTGCAATAAATATCTTTGCATCTTTGATAACTTGAAAAAAAAATCCAAGGTCAATTAAATAGGTAAGGTCAATTTCTCTCCATAACGGAGGAGGCTTGAGCCCAACAGTGGGACGTATATGGGTTGAGATGAACTACGTATGTATCTCTGCAAATAAATTTATGAAATTCCGTCAAAGGATGCTGCAATAATCATCATCATGTCGGCTCATATGCGTCCCACTGCTCAAACCCCCTCCATTGTGGGAAAGTATTTGACCTACTATACCATGCTGGTAAAACAGGTTGTTACAGGGTTTTATTTTAAGTTTTCCTGCTCCCGCGTAGATTTTTTATGCATATTTATTCCCTTAATCTTGGTTGTACCATATCCACGCTCAACAGGAATGGTGAATGGTATTCTAACTCCTTCATCACACGAAAATTAATTATAATAACGAGAACTAAATAAAATCAAAGTGATTACCAAGAGATTGTAAATAAAACTACTTTACGGTTTTTATCACGTTTTTATTCGATTTATGATTGCCCGACGTTTCGAACTAAGAGGAATAAGATGTCTGAAATTCAATCAACTCTAACCTACAACAGCTACTACAAATATTACGAATCACTAGCCTAGTCTATGGTCAATCAGCTAATGGAAGTAATTGTTTGAAAGTAACTACTTGATTATTAAATTTCTAAAAGTAGGTAGAGCATGAAACCTAGATATCTGTTGACCTTAGATAGATCTTACACAGATCTTAACTAGATGTTTATTGTACTGCATATAGAATATTAGTAGTGCTTGCGTACAATGTAGGTACAGCTTTTTAAAGGTTTTCTCCTTTTGGCGCATTAGGGAAAAAAAGATGATAGTAAACTTCTACAATGCGCTTGCACACGGTTACGAAAAACCGTCACCCTGTAGTTAGCTAATCAACAATATTTACGATGCGCACACCGTCACAAATGTCAACTAGGAAATGCATTAAATAACTTTTTTCTTTTATTAGTGTCATTTTTCTACAAATGTAGGATAACGCGAAAGATAACATTTGTAGAAAGATTTCTATGTGGTTACGCCAAAGAAGTATATTTTCATACGTGCGAATATAAATACACATACACATTTATTATCTTTGTCTACACCAAACCACGACTATATAATTACTAGCAGTGCCCTGCGTTTTCACCCGCAGTTCCTCTTTCCGTGGGAATATCGAGATAAATTATAGCTTATGTATTATTTTGATATGTAAGCTATATTATTGTGAAGTTTCATTAAAATCCATTCTGTGGTTTTGCGTGAAAGAGCAACAAACATCTTCACATCCTCACATACTCACAAAAGTTTGCCTTCATAATATTAGTAGGATATTCATATTCTATTTGAATACCGATAACGTAGTTGCTTGTCCAATCGACCATGCCAACTTGATTTCTAGTTCGTATTAAAAAGAAAATTACAGGCCGCTCCTAGGTTTGATGAATCAAAGTTTGGTTCTGGTCAAAAAGACAAAGCTCGTTAAAAATTTCTTTCCGACGATCGAAGTCCAATGTTTATCGCTGGGTAGAAAATGTATAGCATTTTCTATAACTTATAATAACTGGCTTATATTCAGGAGTTAATCAATTAGTAACAGCAACTGTCTCGGTTAATTATATATTACAAGCCTATTATAATCTGTTATTGATACTTTACATCAATCATCTTCAAGCCATTGATTACAAAGTAATGGTTTCGATACTTCGATGAAGTTAGTCGATTTACTTGTGTACCTATTTATAGTTAACTAGCTTCTTCCCGCGACTACGTCCGCGTTTTTGTCACACACGATTTTTGGGAATCTTTAACCGTTTATTCAGCACAAAAAAAAAACAATTTTGAAACATTCTTCATCTATACTCCGCTTCTATTGGTCTTAGCGTGATGATATATAGCCTTATAGCCTTTCTCAATAAATGGGCTATCTAACACTGAAAGAATTTTTCAAATCAGACCAGTAGATCATGAGATTAGTTCGTTCAAACAAACATACTCTTCCGCTTTATATATTAGTATAGAGTATAGATTAAAAATATCTTGTTATTACGAATTTTGTAAATCAACTCTTATATCCATTGAAAACTGTTGCTGTTGGGCTCAGGCCTCCGCCACTATGGGAGGGAATTTGTCCTACTATACTACGCTGATCAGACGTGTTGGCATAAGGGTTTTGTTTAGAGTTTTCCATCTCTTGCATATATGTTGTATGAATATTATAATCCCTTAGTAGTATTTTCCCAAGGGTAAGAGAGGGTGGTAAATTGAATTCTTACTCCGTCACCATACGGAAAATGCTCAACAATGCTCAGCTCTGAATATAATAAGGTACCTTTTCTGCATTCCTACGGGTTGAGAGCCCTCAGCGCTCACCCACTAGTCCGGGTAAAGTTGTCACAGCCATCTGAGGCTAACAACTAGTCACACAAAAAAAAAAAAAAAATCTGCATTCCTGGTACTTGTATGCGAAATTTCAAGATGATCGATTGAATAGTTAAGACCGTAACAAACAAACTCTGACAAAGTTTGAAAAATGCAATGATAATATAAAACCGGTAGGTGTTTACTTAAAAAAGTAAAAATACTTTTCCAATAAATAATCATTTAATGCACTGCCGTAGATATTAAAACAAAATGAACAAAGTGATTTCTTGTGTTAAAAAAAAATCTTGCAAGCATACAAACCTTTCAAAAGCCTCTTTCATCCCCGACCGGGAGCGGAAAGCTTCTACCGTCAAATAAAAAAAACACGCTGTACATATTAAGTTACCGTACATCTGGCTGTCTGGCGAAAAAGCACGGAACGAAAAGAAATTGTATTTAATATTCGTTTATGAGAGCCTAGTACTATGCTAACTTATTGATGATTTACACTTGTAAAATCTGAGATTTTTGGGTTTTGGCGGGAACGGGGAAATGTCATTTGGTGTTTTTATATTTTATTCAATATCTTAGTGTTTTAACGTGTTATCTATATATATAAAAGAAAGTCGGTGTTAGTTACACTATTTATAACTCAAGAACGGCTGTACCAATTTGGCTGAAAATTGGTGGGGAGGTAGCTTAGAACCAGGAGACGGATATTTACCTTTTTTTATGGGTGGGCTATGGTAAGCGCACGTGCGGTCCTGTCCGTCCGGGGCGATGAAAGGACGGCGCGCGGGCCCATAACCCACCCGTACCCACGTCACCTCGTTGTTGGGCCGACTACCGGAGCAGATGTGACTTGTCATCAGTGGTCGGCCCGACGAAATAGCCTTTCGGGTAACCTCACCTCTCGACGTACTGGGATGTCAGTCGCCATCGCGCGGTCAGCCTCTCTGCGGGTGACGGACAATTCCCCGGTCCGATCACCCGCGGCCTCGGCTAGGGCGGCATTAGGCGCAGATACTCGTGCCTGTGGAGACGGACATAAGATACTTTTTATCCCGTTTTTTCTTTTAATGGTGATTACAAGATTTCGCCAATAATTTTTTTATCCCGTTCGATCGCGTTCCCGTGTGACGTGACATAAAATGTCAAAGAGAATACAAGTCACTATGAAACGTAGTATAAAAAAACGCGTTTGATACGTAATAACAAAACGCAAATGACAGCTAAACGTAATTTAAGTATGGTTGAAATTTGATAATTATAATATTGTCAGAAATCAATAATGAGTAATTTGTATTCTCTTTGAATCATCATTAACAATGCTGCGACCAAAACGATCGAATCTTTGCCAAAGCTGTAATGGTTCTTCCATTAGAGACTATATTTTCGGAAATTTAGAAATAATATTTACGAAAAAAATTATGGCCTTACGAAGTTCGCCGGGTCAGCTAGTATTAAATAATATTGGTTGACATTTAATGTAATACGTGACGGAGGGATGGATGGGGTATAGTAAATATGATATAAAAGTGCGTTATATACCTTTTCGTTTTCACCAAAAATCTCAGAAGATACCGTTAACAATGGTCATAACACTATTGAAAGCGACAATTTGACTTACTGACGGACAATCACTAATTAGAAGAAACTGATAATTTGTAAAGAAAATTATAACTCGACACTCCCAAAAATGGCTTGTATTAGTAACTGATTACCAAGACAAAAAAAAATAAGAAGAAGAACAGTTTATTAACAAATTATGTAACGAAAAAGCACATATATTTATTATATTATCCATGGCGTATTATGGATGAGTTTAACTGTTATAGCCTGAAGGAATGATGAGCAGGCTACATCATTAGATGAATCTGCGAGACCGTTGGATTAAAAACCCCAGCTGACAAAACAATGCAGGGTATCCTGGTTGGCGAACAGTTGGATGCAAGCGGCACAAGATCGCTCGTCATGCCTTTCTCGTGAGAGCTTTTCGTGTCCAGACAGCGTACACCATCAATAAGGCTGATAAAATATAAAACTAGAATTTTCTCTTGCCTTTTAAATATACTAAGCAAGAATAATACTCAAGAGGTTACAATTAACAACTTCTTAGCTTTTTATTGCATAAAGCAAGTGGAGAAATCCTTACTAGTTAATATTATAAATGCGAAATTAAGTTTGTTTGTTACGCTTTCACGCTTAAACCACAGAAACGATTTCAAAATTTCTTTCACCAATGGAAAGCCATAATATCAGGGAGTAACATAGCCTATATTTTATCCCGGTATTCTCACGGGAACAAGAACTACGTGGGTAAGACGACTGAAACCGAAACGACGCGAGGGCGTGTTGCTAGTAAAATATAAAACTATGCTCTTGCTTCCTAAATATACTGGGCAAGAATAACACTCAAGAGGTTACAACTAACAACTTCTTGGCATTTTATGGCATAAAGCAAGTGGATAAGTACAAAATAATTTTATTGCTTTGCTTCGTATTTGAGCTATTCGGTTACATTCGGGTATTTTCCCAAATGAACGATTCCATCTCTGACATTTTTTCTAGATATTTTTGCCGCCATTTTTTCGTTTTCACTAGAAAATACTTCAATTTAATTATACGCTTTTATATTTTATGTAGGTAGGTCTTAGAATAATAACGTATAGAAGGATAGTGTCAGTACTTCGAACTTTAAAAATTTGAATCTAAAAATACTAATGGCGGACAGACGATTACACACGTACACACGGAAACCACTATACAAATTATGAAATCAAATTTTGTTTTTATTAACATAAATCGTCGAAATACTTTTAAAAGTAATGTTAAAAACCTTTTTATGTTTTTCAAATGTGTTGTGCCACCATTTGAATGCACAAGCCGTCATAATTACCTATTTATTTTTTAAGAGTTGCGTACGTTCGTGTATTGTAATGACTTGTACATTACGGGACTGTTCCGGCGTAGGCTTCATTAGGCTCCAATTGAAATGCCTCACTTTTTGTGCGTGGACTTACCTTCTATATGTTATTATTCTAAGAGGTAGGTATATTTCTTTTAAAAGACTGCAATATAAATAAAAGTAGTGTATTAATCTAGTGTAAGTAATGTATTTATATTGAATACATAAAAGTCACACATTGTAAGCACATAGACGTCTCAATCGCGTGGGTGCAGCCATAATATAAACTAAACGTTTATTTCAACAACATTGTTACACGCGTTTAGTTAGTGCATTATTTATGGTTATGTCCTTAGAATTGACGGCTTACAAATCGTTTGCTTTTTATATTAAAAAAAATATTGACAAGATTTTTATAGTTTGTTTCTTACTTTTGAAGAGGTTTTATTTTTGAACTAGTACTTTATTGTGGTTTTACCTGTAATGCCTATAAATTTGTTCTTGTTTGTTTAATCAAATCAAATCTATACCAATAAATAAAATTGGAGTGTTTATTTGTAATGTCAAAATAATAGGCCTTTTTCTGCTCACACGATTATTTGCACTATACATGTGCCTAAAAATCACTTTATAATCTTTTTGTCGGTCTATCTGTCTGTCTGTTTGTTACGGGTAATCTTCAAAACGGCTGGACCGATTTCAAAAATTCTTTCACCAATGGAAAGCTGTAATATCAGGGAGTGACCTAGGCTATATTTTATCCCGGTATTCCCACGGGAACAGGAACTACGCAGGCAAGACTGAAACCGAAGCGAAGCGAGGACGGGTTGCTAATTATTAATAGGTATACTAGTAAATGCCCACGATTTTACCCGCGTAGTCCCGTACTGTTCAAACCTAAAAAAATATAAGTAATTCTTATAGAAATCGATCATAGCGCTACCTGTTGGGTCTAATGATTAATCTAAACCATACACGAATGAACTGGAACACACAAAAAAAATCATTAAAATTGGTCCAGCCGTAGTAGGCGTCCATTCGCATACACATAGAGAGAGTAATTATATGTATAAACTAAATATGAAATTATATTATAAAAGTGAATTGTATTTATAAATCTGCTAACTATCATAGGGTCAATATCCTTATACGTCAATAATTACCTTGAAATATAAATTTATTATTGATTTAATCAAATTTACGTTAATTGCATTTGAATCATGACCTTTAAGGTATGTTTATATAAACACTTGTTTATATAATTAACGAAAAAATGGGAGTTTTAAAACAACAACATTTTTTAAGTTTATACTCTGTATATAGCCACGGACATCATAGAACTCGATACCAGTGGTCGGCCCAGAGGCGAAGGGAAGAGAACACGGCCCCATGGGTTATGGGCCCCTGACGGAAAGGACGGTGCGTACCATAATCTACTCAAAAAAAAATTCGTGTACTTACGTACGTAAGATGTTAAACTTCTTTGGCGTAACAAAAAAAAACTAAATTTTGAAGTGAAACTTCTTTGCGCGCATGAGAGTACATTTTTTACGGAAAAATGTGTGAAAGGCAATTTAGCGTCACGAAGATGTGCAGCGTTTTTGTCGAAGAAGAGGGAGAGAGCGATTGAGAGAGAGTGAAAAAGGGCGAACATAGCACAAAACACAGCCATGGGGCGAGAGTAGGGAGCAAGCGAGTGAGAAAGATCCAGAGATATTTTTTTAATTTTTTTTTAATACTGATTAAGCACATTGAACCAAAGAACTTTCACTTCTGACATGCGTACTTAGTACTTACGCTATTTTTTTTATCTTTCGCGTTATCTAACGTTTGTAGAAAAAACAACATTAATAATAATAAAAAGATATTTAATAAATTTAAAGTTTTATTATAACGCATTATCTAGTTGACATTTGTGACGCATCATAAAAAATGTTGACTAGCTAATTTCAAGGTGTCGGTTTTTCGTGATGGTATGCACGTCGTAGAAATTTTGAAGTATAACTTCAAAAAAGCTGTTACTCTTCATTGAAACTGCTTTTATTGAATTTCTTGCATGATAGGGAAAGGATAATAAATACTGAAACTTCATCTTTGGAAGACTATTAAGTATACTGCTGCAGATCCTAAAGTCCCGAGTTCAACTAAGGTATTGAATTTTTTCATCATATAGTAACATCTCGATAGACTTAGTAAAAAGTAAAAGATACATTTATTCAGCGTGGAGTAAGAAGACACTTCACCTCCTTCTATCTTGCCCGTGGTTGTCGTAAAAGACGCCTAAAGGATATAATATTCATATGACATCCATGCAAGGGAAGGAAATCTCGAAATAAAACCCTATACTAATCCGTCTGACCAGCGTGGTATAGTGAGTCAATTTTCCTCCTAAGCTGGCGGAGGCTCGAGCCCAGCAGTGGGACGTGTTTGAGCTGGGATAGGATGGGATATATTTCCAAAATCGTACAAGATACACCCCTGTCAAAAGATAGAGTTACCAGGGTAACATACGTTTGCAGAAATAATCTTTTCGTTGTGCTCACACAACTTGGACACGTGACCCCTTCATTAAATCATTGACAGGTGATTTGGCATAAAAGACTGAAAGATATCAAAATGTTCCATTTTCAAAATAAGTCGTATCGTTCTATTTTGGAACTTAATACATCGACATAAGGCTTTATTTCAGAAATGATTGCTAAAGTTTTATAAGGGCTACATTATTTGTTTATTTGAATTTGAATCTACTATTCAAAGAAATATGGTTGATATTTTAGTGCAGAATTATAAAATAGGTGAATGTATAGACGCCACGTGACTTCGATCATTAGACAAGAAAAGCCCTTAATTATGTCGAAAATTATCTTGTTAAAGTAATATCCGATTAACTAAGTTGATAATACACGATTTGAGATATACTTAAAGGATAGTTTTTAGTTAAAAATATATATACTACTATAGTAAAAAGTATTTTGCATTAGAGCATTAACATTCTCGATATCGTAAAACTTGAACTAAAGGAAGGTAGCAGGGTTCATCCTTTTCACCTGGAAACGTGGTTTTTAAGTGTATGTTTCTATCAATCATTTCTCCCACATACGTGCAAGCTCTGGAATGAACTACCAGCTGCTGTTGCCCGAGCGCTATGACATGTCTTTCTTTAAACGAGGTTTAAAATGAGTATTTTCTCCACGATAGGCAACGACATTGCTGTGCCCCTGGTATTGCAAAAGTCCATGTGCAGTATCACTTACCCATCAGGTGTGCTGCTTGCTTGCTAGCCACCATCGACAATAAAAAAGGTAGGTAATGAATACTAGCAAAATATATACAGGTAAGAATTTATATGCTTTATATCTTGGATCCACCGTATGATAAAGGAGTAAGAATACAATTCACCATCTCCTTTCTTGCTTGCGGGGGGCGTAAAAGACGAGTAAGGGAAAATAATATACGGATAATATAATATAGATACTAGCTGACCCAACAGACGTTGTTCTGTTCAAATAAGCGCCACCTACCGAGCTCAATTGTAAATCTAAACCATCCTCGAATCCCCTTGAACACGCACAAAAAATTTCATCAACATCGATCCATACGTTTAGGAGGAGTTCGGTATCATCATACACACGTACACAAGGAATTTATATATAAAGTCTATCTGTTAGCAAGAGAAGGAAAATTCGAAATAAAACCCTATAGCAACTCACCTTATGAGTGGTACAGTAGGCCAATTTTCCTCCTATTGTGGGGGGAGACTTGGTCCCAAGATTGTGACTTATATGAGCTATGGATGATATGATGATAAATTACACAAAGTAATCGGTCAATTTCCCTCTGATTGTGGAGAGGCTCGAGCTTGGCAGTGGGACGTACATATATGAGCTGTCATGATGATGAATGACGTCACGCTTTAGTGACGTTTGGCATAATGAAGTTGCCAGTGCCTAATACAAAATAGTATGCATATCTCTATGATTCAAAAGCAAAGCTTATTTATATTATATTACACCGCAGTAAATTGATACTCTATTAATATTAAATATAAAAATTATACATGATTATTGTCTATGTGACAAGCATTACTGCGCCATTTAAAAAGAGTACGTTTTAATTTTTCAATACACACGGAGAGACTTCATTAAAAATGGAAGAAAACTCTATGAAAATATTTTCATGTTGAAAATGTATGCGGACTCTGATTCCACGTAGATAACACACCAAGCCATGTAAAATATTAATTTCGTAATAATGAATTTCCTTATGATATTTCCATTTACAAAGATTATTCTTTAGACAGGATATGGTAAGGAAACACCTCGTTTGTTCCGTCCAGGTCGACGAAAGGGCTAAGTGCGTCTGCAAAACTAGGCCTATTATTTCCCCGTGGTTAATATGGCTGAGCACCGGCACCGAGACAGCCTGTGGGTCAAAGCTCGGTCTCCTCTATGCAAAGCATTAAAGTAATAGCTTGGCATTGTAAATAGTGTGAAGAAAAAAATAAGTCTACATAAAATCGCCTATCAACTCGGACTAGTCATTTCAACACAGTCGGGTGATTGTTTTAAGAACACACACGGCACAAACAAAGAAACATTCAAATATAAAACACTCAACTGGAAGAAAGAGAAATGTTTGTTTACATTTTACGCACTATTATTGAAAACGAAGTTTAAATACAAACAGTCAGGTAGTTTTTTATATTATTATTTTATATTCCAAATCGTGTAAGTCGTCTGCACGGCCATTGTTCTACGGTTAATCTGTTTGCTCTTGTGTTTGCGGTCGCCGTTTGAATCCGTCTCGGTAAATATTATATCGATCGACTTTGCTTTGTGTCTTACCGAGTATTACCGGTTTGGAACACTAAAATGACGCTTCAAATGTTGTATAGAAACGTTAAATACAGAAAGATATATCTTTATATATACATATATTTCATATGTACGTTACAAACGTACTGTCACTGAACTCCTTCTAAACGGCCGGACTGCTGTCCATTAACGCAGATCTGCGATGCTGCCATGCCCCGTGTGCGGCGTCTGCCTCCGAACAGGGCGGACCCCTGATGGTTCCGAGAGACAACGGATCTCCGAGGCGCGTGCATACCTACCCAGAGGTCCTACACCCGTAGCCAGGTGCGTCACTGCGACGCTGGGCGGGACGGCCAGCTGTACGAGGCTTACCGCAGTGCGCGGTCTGCCTTCAAGTTGGCCATCCGTCACGCCAAGGACGTAAGTCGGCAGGAGATTCTGGATAGTTTCGAACGTAAATACTGGTGTCGCCCCTATCGCACTGTGCTGAGCAAGTGCCGCGCGCGGGGCCCCTCCCTTCACCGAGACTCTCCAGCCCAGCCACCTCACCGAAGTTGCCGAGGACCTCTTCCCGCGGCAGGCGGAGCACACGCCCACGGTCATGGCTTCGCCGGACAGGGATCGGGCGGCCAAAGAAAGTGTTCCGCCCGTCACGAAGACGGAGATGGGAGTAACGGTAATGCGTATGCGTGTCAAATCCACCGCCCTCAGGCTAGACGGTGTACCCCACGACCGGGTGCTAGCCCTCGTCCTCAAACACCTGGGACCACGCCTTAGGGGACTCTACGACGCCTGTTTAACGTCCGGGCAGTTCCCTGGGTGTTGGAAGGAGGGAAGGTTGGTGCTCCTGCCGAAACCGGGACGGTTTCTGGGCTCAGCCGCGGCCTACAGGCCCATAGTGCTATTGGACGATGCGGGTAAGCTGTTAGAGAGGATCCTGGCTGCCCGCATCGGGCGGCACCTCGTCTGTCGCACCCGATCTGTTGGACGCCCACTTTGGCTTCAGGAGGGGGCGTTCAACAATCGTGGCCTTGCTGCACCTGAGGGCCGTAGTCGCGGAGGCTATCACTGGCAAAGGATCATACCTTTTCATGCGTGCAGCCGGCGTTCATCGATTTACAAGACGTTATTACGTCAAAATAGCTAATTAAATATGGATGTTGCTGATTTTACTTTTCATCATTATTATCATCATATACATCCCACTACTGGGGTCGAGCCTCCTCCTATTGGGAGAGAAATTGACCACGCTAGTCAGACGGGTTGATATAGGATTATATTTCGAGTTTTCCTTTTCTTACATAGTTGTTATATGCACAAGATATCCCTCAGTCGCTTTTTATAACACCTACAGGCAAGATAGGGGGTGATAAATTGTATTCTTACTCCGTCACCGCACGGAAAAAAAAATTACGTTTATATGACTCAATTGTTCGATAAAGCACCATTTTATCGTTTCTTAATACCCGATATACGTTTAAAAGTGGGTGTACATTTTGTTATGTTGACGAGTGGTCTGTCTGTGTGTACAGCGACCACGTGTTTGTATAAACTACGCCGTCCGTATGTCAACCCCCACTTGTACTCAACCATACTTATTTATACACATATTTATTAAATTCTAGCAACCCGCCATCGCTTCGCTTCGGTTTCAGTCGCCTTATTCGCGTAGTTGCCGTTCCTGTGAGAATATTGGCATATAGTATAGCCTATGTTACTCCCTGGTATTATAGCTTTCCATTGGTGAAAGAACTTTTGAAATCGGTTCGGTGGGTTAAGCGTGAAAGTGTAATAAACAAATAAACAAACTTACTTTCGCATTTATAAATTAGTAAGGATAAGGATTTTTCCGTGTGATGACGGAGTAAGAATACAATACACTACTCCCTATCTTGCCCTTGGATGTCGTAAAAGACGACTAAGGGATACAATACGCGTATAACAGCTATGCAAGAGAAGGAGAACTCGTAACAGAACCCTATACCGACCTGATTGACCAGCATTGTAATGTCAATCTCCCTACTATTGTGGAGGAGGCTCAAGCCCATCAGTGGGATATACTCGTATATGAGTTGAAATGGTGATGATTAGTAGTGTGTCGTCGACGATTTTACAGTCGACGCAACGAGACCGTTTATCGTCGATGATAAACTAGTTGAAAAAACAATCTAATTTTCGACTAGTTTACGTCGTAGACGCTTAGACAAGACGAGACGTTTAGTTTATATTATGACGTACGTTGATCGTTCATTGGTAAAGGACAACGAAACTTCAACGAATTTTATTAGACAACAGTTTCATTGTACAATGTACATTGACGCTTCAATATGTAATGATAGTCCCATCACATGATAGCAGAGCTCAATGAATTGCAATTCAATCTATCTATACGTTATGATTTCGGCTCGATTCGCGCCCACGGGCGTTGAAGTTTGCGGGGCGGGTAAGGAGCGTACGAGCCGTACGAGTGCACACGCGTCGCGTCGTCGAAGTTCGGGCTGATTCGAGCGAACACTCGCAAGTCGTCTTCGCGTTCGTGTCATTCGTTGATGCGACGACCGATTCGCGAAGCCGTTCATACATAAACATGTTTATCAGTCAACTATAAACTAGTTTATTAGTTCATGGCAAAGAAACAGTCGAAAAAAACTGTTCGTTTATTCAACGACCACCACTAGTGATGATAGTGTTATTGACATAGCTACATATATAGTGTGACTTTGTAAAAAAGCTTATTACAAAATCTCGGATTATGTAGATGATAATACAGATTGGTTGTGAGCAGCTCCTCATTCAGTAATTTCCTTGTTATTTTAAATATACTGTTTGTAAATATACTTTTAACTTTCATTGTAAAGTGTAGCGTGTTTTGCCTAACGAAATTTTGTATTTTCACCGTTTGTAACATATTGTAGTGTTGGTCATGCTCACAGAAGGATCTACTTGCGGTAGCTGCGTGGAGCGGGTCTCTCCCTTCCCTCCATAGTGGTTGAGGGGAGTGATGGCTGCTCTAGTAGTTAACTCGTGATCGGGTGCCGCTTGTGGGATCTCGTCCAGCCATAATCGTTTGAATTATATAAAGTATCTTACAGTTCGAAGGGCATCACACTGGAGCTAGTTCTTACAAAACATGTACACAATTGCATATCTAGTAAGAAGAAAAAAAAAGAAATTAAAAATAATAGACAAGCGCGCTGAGTTTCTTGCCGGATCTTCTCAGTAGCGGTCGCGTTCCGATCCGGTGGTAGTATATTATTTATTTTTTGGAAATTGTAAACCTGACAATATGTAAGTGCCCTCTCGGGGTTTATGCATAATAAATAATTTGAATTTGAAGTGTTAGCGTTAACACGTCACGTGACCATGTCGGTGATGACAAACATGAATTTACACCCCATACATACTTGTCTATAGAAGTGTTCACATCAAAAACTAATAAAATGATCACCATCATTTCAGTTCATATACATTCCGCTGTTGGGCTTGAGCCTCCTCCACAATAGGAAGGAAATCGTGATGGTATTTTTTTTTTTTTTTTTTTTTTTTTTTTTTTTTTTTTATGGGTGGGCTATGGTATGCGCACGCGTGGTCCAATCCATCCGGGGCGATGAAAGGGCGGCGCGCGGGCCCGTAACCCACCCGTACCCACGTCACCTCGTTGTTGGGCCGACCACCGGAGCAGATGTGACTTGTCGTCAGTGGTCGGCCCGACGGAATACCCTTTCGGGTAACGTCACCTCTCGACGTCCTGGGACGTCGGTCGCCGTCGCGCGGTCAGCCTCTCCGCGGGTGACGGACAATTCCCCGGTCCGATCACCCGCGGCCTCGGCTAGGGCGGCATTAGGCGCAGATACTCGCGCCTACGCCGCCCGAGTCGCCGGCGGCGGAACGTGTCGCCGAATAGGAGCTCTACTCGCACACGATCCGCCGCCTCCTTCCGTGAGATTACGGCCTCACAGAAGGCGGCGACCGCGTCCCAGTTCCTGACGCTGTCGAGCATCTCCCTGGCGATGGTCGGCAGCGTCAGGTCGGCACCGATAATCGCGACGAGTTCACGGCGCTCCCCCTCCCACGCAGCACACACCTCGAGCGTGTGCTGCGCCGTGTCCTCGTCGCAATTGCAGTGGTGGCAGGACGGTGTGCTCTCCCTCCTGACAATCTTGTGCAGGTACTTCGCGAAGCAACCGTGCCCCGTAAGCACCTGCACCAGTCGGAAGGAAAGCACCCCGTGCGTCCGCTCCAACCACTCCATCAGCACCGGCCGGAAGGCCTCGACGGTCCTGACACCGTACCGAGGACTCTCCAGCCGGACTGCCCAACGGGCAATTACTTCCCGGCGGGCGTCGACCCGCCAGGCGGTGACCTCTTTGATGGAGACCATACCGCCGCGGGCGCGCGTCTCCGATGCCCGCCGATAAATGTCGGCGAGCATCTCCGCCTCCAGGTCCCACGGGGGGGTTCCGGCCAGGAGGCACGCTGCCTCCGTCGCCACCGTGCGGTAACCACGTATGGCCCTGATCGCCATGACCCTCTGTGGTCGCCTCAAGAGGGTCCTCAGCCGGACGGTCAGGGACCCCGCCCACACCGGTGCGCCGTACAGGGCCATCGACCGGATCACCCCCACGTACAGCTGTCGGCACGTAGCGCTGGGTCCGCCCACGTTCGGCATCAGCCGCGAAAGGGCGGACGCCGCGCCGACAAGCCGGGGAACAAGTCGATGGAGATGCTCCCGGAACCAAAAATGCCCGTCGAGCATCAGGCCCAAGTACTTCATGTGGGCCTGGATGCTGATGGTAACCGACTTCACGGTGATCGAAGCGCCGGCGGGTGGCCCGGCGGTACGGAGGCCATGGAACAAAAGGGCCTCCGTCTTTTCCAGGGCCACCCTCAACCCCAACGCTTCGATCCGCCTGACAATCTCCTCGGTGCCGAGAGTTGCCAGGCGTGCCGCCTCCTCTAGCGTCCCACCCCGGGCTGTGACGAGTGTATCGTCGGCGTAGCAAATTACGCCCAGCCCGGGTGGGAGGCTTCCTCTCAACGCCCAGTCGTAGCCGATGTTCCACAGCGTCGGACCCAGAACCGACCCCTGTGGGACACCGCACGTCATGGGCGTTCGCACAACGTCCCCTACTCGGTTAACGTAGAGGACGCTGCGCCCCTCCAAGTAGTCCGCCACCAGCTGCCTGAGGTACACAGGCACCCCGTGATACCTCAGCCCCTCCCTGATGCAGCTGAATGGCAGACTGTTGAAGGCGTTGGCGATGTCCAGGGACACCGCCAACAGGACTCCTCCGCCGGTGACGGCCTCCGTCACCACGGCCTTCAGGAAATCGTGATGGTATAGGGTTTTGTTTCGAGTTTACCCTCTTTTACATAGTTTTTTATGCACAATTAGCTGACCCGGCGAACTTTGTACCACCATAATTTTCTTCCTAAGTATATTTTCTAAATTTCCGAAAATATAGTCTCTAATGGAAGAACCATTACAGCTTTTTCGAGAAATATTCGATCGTCTTGGTCGCGGCATTGTTAATGATGATTCAAAGAGAATACAAATTACTCATTATTGATTTCTGACAAAATTATAATTATCAAATTTTCAACCACACTTAACTATAGACAAAATTATGTTTAGCTGTCATTTGTGTTATTACATATCAAATCGTTTTTTTCTTTTTTTCTACGTTCCATTGTGACTTGTATTCCCTTTGACATTTTATGTCACGTCACACGGGAACGCGATCGAACGGGATAAAAAAGTTAATCTTGTAAACACGATTTAAAAAACGGGATAAAAAGTATCCTATATCCGTCTCCTGGTTCTAAGCTACATCCCCACCAAGTTTCAGCCAAATCTGTACAGCCGTTTTTGAGTTATAAGTAGTGTAACTAACACGACTTTCTTTTATATATATAGATATATCCATTGGGCAAAATAAGGGCTGGTGAATTGTATTCTTTCTCCGAAAACTTCACTTCAGAAAACTTCATTGCAGTAAAATATGAAAAAAAAACAGAAAACATAATATAGATATATTTTTTTTAAAGACGCACCTTGCCATAAGGAAATAATTCTTGTATTGCGGAGGCCCAACCATCTGTTCTTGGATTACCTGAATGTCATGTGATTAAAATTTTAATAACTACATTTTCTTTTATAAATTACACCCTGCATTAAGGAAATGATCCTTGCATTGCAGGTGACTTTACAAACATATAATTAACAGACACAAATTACATCCAGACTCAGAACAACAATTTGTAGATCTCACAAAGTGTTATCCTGCTTGGAATTCGAATTCGCGACACTGGCACTATAGGTCGGTATCTTACTACGCCATCTGTACAATCGATATTTTAACAATTTTATTTTTTAAATCGACAAGCAACGAGCACCATCACAAAACATATTTAAAAACAAAACGCTCAATATTTTAAGCTTTTTATTTACCCCACGGAGGGGAGGTGCTTCCTAAAAGGTTTCCGTGTCGGTATACATTTTCAGTTTGTTTATAACTTTTCTATTCCACCCTACCTGCCCCTACTAAAGGGTTGGCAAACCTCACAAGTGCCCGCCCTTTTTTTTCGTAAACAATGGTAAGTTTTAAAACCTTTTTTTTAGTACTTTTGTTTTTTGTTTATGTATTGTTTTATGGCGACTTCTTTTTTTTTTAAATGAACATTTTTGGGCATGCTGTACATAACTGTGAGTATTGAATGAGGAGTAAGCCATCACACTCGGATATCTAACTCTCTTTCGAGGTAGGTAAGTCAGCGCTCGTCGAGGAAGGGAGCGTATATTTATAGTATTTGTCTCACCTCATAAATAAACGTTCCACTCCTGAGCTCTAGCCTCCTCCCCGTAGGCGAGCAATTAACTTATTATATCATGCTGGTCAGACATGTTGGCATAAGATTTTATTTTCAGTTTTCCTTCACAATAAGAAGGTATTTAACCAAAATTGATTAGACGGGTTGGATTATGGTTTTATATCGACTTTTCCTTCTCTTGCATCGAAGTTACTGTATATTTTCCTTCTTCTTTTTGTCTTGGCAACCAGCTACTATACGAGCCATTTTTGTCAGTGTCGAGTTATAATTTTCTTCACAAATTATCAGTTTCATCTAACCAATCATTGTCCGTCAGTAAGTCCAATTGTCGCCTTCAACAGTGTCCAACAGCAGCAACAGTGGCCACTGTTAACTGTATCTTCTGAGATTTTTGGTGGAAACGAAAAGTTATGTAAAGCACTTTTATATCATACTAGCTGACCCGGCGAACTTCGTACCGCCATAATTTTTTCGTAAATATATTTTCTAAATTGCCGAAAATATAGTACCTAATAGAAGAACCATTACAACTTTGTCGGGAAAGATGACCCGGCGAACTTTGTACAGCTATAATTTTTTCGTAAATATATTTTCAAATTTTCCGAAAATATAGTCTCTAATGGAAGAACTATTACAGCTTTGACGGGAAAGATTCTATCGTCTTGGTCGCGGCATTGTTAATGAGGATTCAAAGAGAATACAAATTACTGATTTTATTGATTTCTGACAAAATTATAATTATCAAATTTTCAACCCTGCTTAACTATAGACAAAATTACTCTTAGCTGTCATTTGCGATTTTTTTATTACTCATACTCATACATTATATATCAAATGCGTTTTTTTATACTACGTTACATAGTGACTTGTATTTTCTTTGACATTTTATGTCACGTCACACAGGAACGCGATCGAACGGGATAAAAGAGTTATTGGCGAAATCTTGTAAACTCCATAATAAAAAAAAACGGGATAAAAAGTATTCTATGTCCGTCTCCTGGTTCTAAGCTACTTCCTCACCAATTTTCAGTCAATTCCGTATAGCCGTTCTTGAGTTATAAATGTGGTAACTACCACGACTTTCTTTTATATATATAGATTCACTAACCCCAGCAGTTCCTCCGTTACATATTACATAAAATGCCATCAAATTATTGAATATACCTAACACGATAAAACATTAAGATATTGAATAAAATACAAGACCACCACATGACACATCCACGTTCCCACCCAAAACCCTCTTAGTCTTCTTTAAGTATCGTACGAGCAAGAGAAGAGTATTCTGTTCTTACACCATAACTATACGAATGAAAAATATACTTTATATGTACTTAATTAAAATTAAATAATCAAAATATGTTAAAAAACTAAATAAAATTAACATGTATACTTATTATTTTTTTTTTTTATTTGTCATCGGATACACAGATAATCATTCGTCCATATACAATAATTATAGTTAATGCAGTAACTAAACGCATTCCAAAATGGCAGCCTGTCGTTATCTTGGCGCCAATTGCTTGAGATTTGATTACCTATGAGTTTCTACGTTTATTACTTTAATATAGGTACTTACCTAAATAGCTGCAGTTAATAAACGTGTGGTGACGGAGTAAGAATACAATTCAATGCTCCCTATCTTGCTCGTGGATGTCGTAAAAGACGACTAAGGTATATAATATACACATAAGATCTGTGTAAGAGAAGAAGAACTCAAAATGAAACCCTATACCAACATGTTTGACCAGCAGTTTGTTTGTTTGGTATAGTAGGTCAAATTCCCTCCCACTGTGGAGGAGACCCGAGGTCAACAGTGGGACGTATGAGGGCTGCGATGATGATGATGATGATTAGACTCTCTGATCTGATACAAGGATTAGGTAATGGTATTATTGGTTTATTGCGGGTTACTGATAGCTGAGTATCAACTAGGGTTGCCACCCGTACTTTATTATAAAGTATTGTACGTTATTTCGGGTAATTGAACTTTATACTTTATGTGAATAATAAAGTACGCGAAAATACTTTAATTCGCGTGGGTTGATTTGTGTCGGATTAATTTTTAAATTAAACTTAGTGTTGTTCAATCTCTTAAAAATATATTTATTTACTCTAAAATACAGCATGTCTCAGGTTATGAATAATATAGTGTTATGTCCTGTATATATAGGGTACATAGATGCTGTTCAGCAGTGATAATAATTTATTGAAGTTATCTAAATATAATTAAAAATATATTTTAAAGTAAAATATGTAGCAAACCGTACTATATTTGGACGTAATGTCCTTTATTTTTTCTCATTTTTTAAGCAATGTACTTTATTCACGCAAATAAAAGGTGGCAACCCTAGTATCAACGTCCTTAAACAAAAGTTGCTAAAATATTATCGCGGAAAATATATTTAATAAATTAATAATGTTTTTGAGAATTACTGCTGCACCAACCGTTTCATTTAAAAATTATATCATAATTTGTTTCCGTTATAAAAAAACTTTATCCTTCCTTGGACTAGCAACACCTTTTGATACAGGGCCCGTCTATGGTAAGCTCCGCCATTGATACCTATTTATATTCTAGTACCTTTAACACTTACAATACTGAATACAAATTAAATAAACTGGCTAAGTGCGAGTCGGAGTCGCGCACGTAGGGTTTCGTACCATTATCTATAAAAATCGTGTTTGTTTTATGAGAGCCCCCCTTATTAAATATTTATTTTATTTTGTTTTTAGTATTTGTTGTTATAGCGGTAATAATTAAATCAAATCGGCAAATAATTTGTATGAATTTTACCTGTCTAGCTATCGCGGTTCTTGAGATACAGCCTGGTGACAGACAAACGGACGGACAAACGGACGGACAGACAGCGAAGTCTTAGTAATAGGGTCCTGTTTTTACCCTTTGGGTACAGGATCCTAAAAAATACAAAATTGAACTCACAACCATACTTATCCTAACTAATAGTATTACTACAATAGTAAGTTTGTTTATTTATTTGTTACCCTTTTACGCCTAAACCACTAAACCGATTTTAAAAATTCTTTCACCAATGCAAAGCCTATAATATCAGCGAGTAATATCATCATTCATTTCAGGTATTCCTTCTTAGCTCAAAGTTGCTCAGCGTGCTATGGAGTGGGAGAGAAATAGAAACGAGATAGAATCCAAAATACAGAAATCTGTAGAAGAACGAAGCACGAAGAATTAGTACGCTAAAGTGGCAATGGGCAGGTCACATCGCTCGACGAAATGACAACTGGGGAAGAAAGTTTCTCAAAAGGCGACCACCACCGACTGTGTAGTGAAAGTTACTGGGCGTCGTTGGATGCAGACGGCACAGGACTGCATTCTGTGTCAAAATATGAGAGGGGCTACGTCTAATAGCGGACGGCAAAAGGCTAGATGATGATGATTTAAACTGATTTAGATAATGATGACGTCTCCACGTTCGTTCTAAAACTTACAAAATATTTTTATAAGAAAATAATTAGGATACAGATTAAATAACATTGCATTTGTGTTACTACATTACATCCATTTTCATTTCATTTACTATTACTCCTTGAAGAAGGTAAGTGTAACTCAAGTACTTTTAAACGACACCCGATATAGGCACAGACAAGATTCATTCAGCCGCAAATATACAATAATTGCATTCAAGCACACACTAAACGTATTTTTAATGGCGCGGGTGTTTCTGAACACTAAATGCATACCAACATGGCGCTTTGTATTGTAGTTGGCGCCAAAACTTTGCGTCATTTGTTTGCTTGCATGATTTGCAAAAGATTTTTTTCTATTCTAATTTCTGCAACATTAAATTTGTGAAATGTAGATATCGTTTTCTTTTATTTTCACTTTTATAAATACGTGAGGCATGTGACATGAGTTTTTGACTACCTTAAATAACAATACGAGTTTGTATAATGAATACAATGTCAGTAAAAGTACGTAATAGAAATACAATTTGAGTAAAAAATTGTGTTTAAGTAAATTTAATCCTCATTTTATTCGCTAACAACTATAACCTTATTATAATCACAACTCATATACGTCCCACTGCTGGGCTCAAGCGTCATCCACAATGGGAAGGAAATTGACCAACTATACCTACCTTTTCCGTGTTGTGACGGAGTAAGAATACAATTTACCACTCCATATCTTGTCCGTGGATGTCGTAAAAGACGACTAAGGGATACCTATGGAAATGAAACCCTATACCAACTTGTTTGACCAGCATGGTATAGTAGGTCAAATTCCCGCCCATTTTGGAGGAAGCCCGAGCCCAATAGTGCGACGTATGTATGCTGTGATGATGATGATACCTGCTACGCTGGTCAGACGGGTCGGTATAGGGTTTTATTTCGAGTTTACCTTCTCTTTCATAGTTGTTATATACACAAATAATCCCTTCGTCGTATTTTACGGCAGCCAAGGATAAGATGACAAATGGTGAATTGTATTCTAACTCCATCATCAGACGGAAATTATAAACTAATTTTATAATTTTCGAACGAAATACAAATAAATAATGTAATTACTCGAAACACATTTTCTCAGCCGCAATTTAAAAAAAGTTAACAATTCGAAATTCAAATATTCATTTTAGAATAATTGACTGAACCAACCCTCAAATGTCATTACGGGAAAAGCGCATCGTAAAAAAAAACAAAATGGGGGTTCAATATACCCCTATGATATAATAGTATTCAGCATATTGGCCGAGTTAGAGCGACGCCAGCACAATTCGGATGTAATGCGATATTTTATTACTGGGCTTTGTTTAAACAATTGCGTAAGTGATTGTTAAGCCCGACGGGATCTGCACCTTTCGTTTTGTTATGTTCGAGGGAAGCATCGCTGCTCTTTTTCTCTAAATAATTGTACCCAACATATGTGTTATATATTTTGTTATGGGAATTCAATATTAACTGCTGTGAGATGATTTAAAATGATATTGAAACGGATAAGTTAAAAATTTCAATTATTGTAAAATGGGCGACATATCAGTAGCTCGCAATTCGCTATGTCCGTATGCAGAACTTTACCCGTGTGGTAATGGAGTAGGTAATTCAAGCCAACCTCCCTAAGGGGGATCGGTAATATGGCAGTCAAGATTCTTTATACTCGTTTACCCACATCATGCTTGTAGAACCTTGAACACCCTGCACAGCTATCTGTGTTTGCCTCTGTCACACATAACTTTTACGCAGACGAAGTCGCGAGCAAAAACTCATAATTTATATATAGGTATACACAAACAAATTAAACTCGGTCATGGCCCAAAGAGACTACCGGATTTCAGATACTAAAACATCGCTAATCTTGAAAATCCTGGTAAGGATAACGGGACTAACTGTTTAAAATATTGAATTGTCATCGATCCTCGGTAAGTGTGTCAAATTTCGAGTCAATCCGATTTTTTGAAGGAGGTCAAAATCATGTTCAAAGTTTTCGTTACATAGACACATACCAATAGGCACATAGACATAGGTACATAGACATAGGCACATAGACATAGGTGGGCACATAGACATAGGCGCATACACACAGGCACATATAACAAACGTATGAAGGTAATAAAAGCGTGTTAAAAAGGCTTCCAATAGGGCTTAAATAATAGTTTCAGAGTAAATAGTTATACAGTGCCTTGTTCATTACAATATGATACCATCCACTATCTATCCAGTATTGAGCGAGTGGCGGCATACATTCACGCGGGGGGGTGCGCGGGCTGTGTGGCGGGGAGCGGGCGGGTGTCAGTATCGTGTTACGACTGCCTCCTACCTACCCATGCTCTCCTGGTTGTCCGTACCAGTTTAGATAAATTCTGTTGAATTAAATATAGTTTTTGATTTTCAGTTTTGCTGATTTTATGCAATAGATGTGTTTTATTTATTTGGAAATAAGTAGTTGGGTATAACAAAATATAATCATTATTTCTCATTATGCCTCCCTTATGTTAAGCCACAGAGTGCACTCCTGTGCCGCCTGCATCCAACGACGCCCAGAAACTTTCACCAGGTCGACAGTACACCAAATGGTGATCGTTCTACACTGCATCGTCCAATACGTGGTCGCCACTCGAGTACGTTTTCTTACCCAGTGGTTGTCGGTTTGTCGAGCTATGTGGCCTACCCATTGCCACTTCAGCGTGCTGATTCTTCGTGCTATGTCTGTTATACCCGTTCTTTTGCGGATTTTCGTATTTAGGACTCTATCTCGTAGAGAAATTCCTAGCATAGCCCGCTCCATAGCACGCAGAGGACATTTTTCCTACCTAAGTAACATAGGCTATTTTTCCTCTCAAGAAATTCCTAAAATTTTGTCCGATCCGGAAATCGAGCCCAAAGCCCCATGGACTGTAGTTGGGGCGGATTGCTAGTATTAAATAAAATTATAGCAAAAGAGAGAACAACTAAACTTCATAAATACCAAAAAACTATTATTACTTATTACATATTTATGGCGCCATTTGACCAATGTTTATCTCAAACCTGTCAATAAGAATCATTTAAAATAACCGTAAAATGGCTGTAGGTAAATGCACCGCACGTTATAAGTACTTATTTAACTTAATACTCACGCAAACGAAAACTTTTTATTTCATCTTGTACTTAATCTCACTGTGTACCTACTCGTGCGAATACGGCGCCTAAATGTACAACTTTTTTTTATGTCTACGAAATAATAACCTTAATACGGGAGGGTTAGAATGTTATTTTTTTTTTTAATTTTTAAAAACAAGGTTTCGGGCTATTATTGCCAAATACCAATTAGTTTGACAGACAGATTTTCATAAAGTTTTATTTAAAATTTACCTTAATACCTACATTAACACATGCACAGCTTCTAGTCTAATAGTGATGACCGCGGTTAATCACAACTTACAATCACATCTCATCTTTTGGCAGAAACGTAACATAATATTAAATAGTTTACCTCTTAGAATAATAACGTATAGAAAGATAGTGTCCCTACTTCGAACATTCGAAACATGAATCTAAAAATACTACATGCGCGCAGACGATTACACACGTACACACGCACACCACTATACAAAAGATGAAATCAAATATTGTTTTTATTAACATAAATCGTCAAAATAATTTTAAAAGTAATGTTAAAAACCTTTTTAAGTTTTTCAAATGTGTTGTGACACCATTTGAATGCACATACCGTCATAATTACCTATTTATTTTTTAAGAGTTGCGTACGTACGTGCAGTACAGTGACCTTGTAAATTACGGAACGGTTCCGGCGTAAGCTCCATTAGGCTCCAATTGAAATGCTTCACTTTTTGTGCGCGAACTTACCTTCTATACGTTATTATTCTAAGAGGTTACCTAGTATTTTTATGGCATTTTATCTAGTGTGAAGCAGAGGAACTTCTGGGGTGTAGTGAATATGATATAAAATTGCTTTACAAATGCATAGTACCTACTGGTGAATTTGTGAATAAAATTATAACTCGACATAGCCAACACTGGTCTGATTTAGTACTTGATTGATAATACAAAAAAAAATACAAGATTTCAACTAAGTAAATTAATTCTTCCGTGTGGTGACGGAGTAAGAATACAATTCACCACCCCCTATCTTACCCGTGGGTGATCGTACGAGACGACTAAGGGAGATAAAACGCATATAACATCTATACGAGAGAAGGCAAACTCGAAATAAAACCCTATACCAACACGTCTACGTGCGGGCGGTCGAAGAGTGGGCGGCGGCACTGGACCTCTGTTTGCTGAACAGGGGCTCGGTACAAACGTGCGTGCGGCAGCAGGGCGGGTCGATAGTGGACTTGTCGTTCGCTAGCCCTAATGTCGCAGCACGTGTGAGGAGCTGGTGCGTCCAGGAGGAGGTTGAGACCCTATCCGACCACCGATACATCCGGATAGAGGTCTCCCGGACCCTCCTGCAGCCCAGCAGGGGTCACACGGCGGACGGAGCTCCCGCGTTTCCGCGGTGGGCTGTGGGTCGATTGGATCGGGACCTGTTGGCGGAGGCAGCCATCGTTCAGTTGTGGCTGTCCTCACCGCCCCAGGCGGACGGGGTGGATGCCGAGGCTGGCCGCATCCGCTGTGCGTTAACGCAGATTTGCGATGCGGCCATGCCCCGTGTGCGGCGTCTGCCCCCGAAGAGTGTGGTCCCCTGGTGGTCCCGAGAATTGGCAGACCTTCGGGCCGCGTGTATACGTGCCCGGAGGGCCTACACCCGCAGCCGAGCGCGTCACCGCGACGCTGAGTGGTAGGGCCAGCTGTACGAGGCTTACCGCAGTGCGCGGTCTGCCTTCAGGCTGGCCGTCCGTACCGCCAAGGACGATAGTCAGCGGGAGATGCTGGACAGTCTCGAGCGTGACCCCTGGGGTCGCCCCTACCTCGCAGCGCTGAACAAGCTCCGCGGGTGGGGCCCCCCCTCACTGAGACTCTCCAGCCCAGCCTCCTCACCAGAGGTGTCGAGGACCTCTTTCCACGGCGGGCGGAGCACACGCCCCCGGTCATGGCTTCGCCGGACAGCGACCGGGAGGCCGATGATGAAAGTGCTCCGCCCATCACGGAGCCGGAAATGGGGGCGGCGGTGGCGCGTATGCGAGTCAAATCCACCGCCCCCGGGCCCGACGGTATTCCGAACCGTGTGCTGGCCCTGGTCCTCGAACACCTGGGACCACGCCTCAGGGGACTGTTCGACGCTTGTTTGACGTCCGGGCAGTTCCCTGGGTGCTGGAAAGAGGGGAGGCTGGTTCTCCTGCCGAAGCCGGGACGGTCTCCCGAATCGGCCTCGGCCCATCGTGCTGCTCGATGGTGCGGGCAAGCTGCTGGAGAAGGTGTTGGCTGCCCGCATCGAGCGGCACCTCGTCAGGGTCGGGCCCGATTTGTCAGACGCCCAGTTTGGTTTTCGGAGAGGGCGTTCGACGATCGAGGCCCTGCTGCGCCTGAAGGCCGTGGTAGCGGAGGCCGTCACCGGCGGAGGAGTCCTGTTGGCGTTGTCCCTGGACATCGCCAACGCCTTCAACAGTCTGCCATTCAGCTGCATCAGGGAGGGGCTGAGGTATCACGGGGTGCCCGTGTACCTCAGGCGGCTGGTGGCAGACTACTTGGAGGGGCGCAGCGTCCTCTACGTTGACCGAGTAGGGGACGTTGTGCGAACGCCCATGACGTGCGATGTCCCGCAGGGGTCGGTTCTGGGTCCGACCCTGTGGAACATCGGCTACGACTGGGCGTTAAGAGGAAGCCTCCCACCCGGGCTGGGCGTAATTTGCTACGGCGACGATACACTAGTCACAGCCCGGGGTGGGACGCTAGAGGAGGCGGCATGCCTGGCAACTCTCGGCACCGAGGAGATTGTCAGGCGGATCGAAGCTGGGGTTGAGGGTAGCCCTGGAAAAGATGGAGGCCCTTTTGTTCCATGGCCTCCGTACCGCCGGGCCTCCCGCCGGCGCTTCGATCACCGTGAAGTCGGTCACCATCAGCATCCAGGCCCACATGAAGTACTTGGGCCTGGTGCTCGACGGGCATTTTTGGTTCCGGGAGCATCTCCATTGACTTTCCTCCATTGAGTTCCCCGGCTTGTCGGCGCGGCGTCCGCCCTTTCGCGGCTGATGCCGAATGTGGGTGGACCCAGTGCTACGTGCCGACAGCTGTACGTGGGGGTGATCCGGTCGATGGCCCTGTATGGCGCACCGGTGTGGGCGGGGTCCCTGACCATCCGTCTTAGGGCCCTCCTGTGGCGACCACAGAGGGTCATGGCGATCAGAGCCATACGGGGTTACCGCACGGTGGCGACGGAGGCAGCGTGCCTCCTGGCCGGAACTCCCCCGTGGGACCTGGAGGCGGAGATGCTCGCCGACATTTATCGGCGGGTGTCAAAGACGCGCAAACGCGGTGACATGGTCTCCATCAAAGAGATCACCGCCTGGCGGGTCGACGCCCGCCGAGAAGTCATTGCCCATTGGGCAGTCTGGCTGGAGAGTCCTTGGTACGGTGTCAGGACCGTCGAGACCCTCCGGCCGGTGCTGATGGAGTGGTTGGAGCGGACGCACGGGGTGCTTTCCTCCCGACTGGTGCAGGTGCTGACGGGGCACGGTTGCTTCGGGAAGTACCTGCACAAGATTGTCAGGAGGGAGAGCACACCGTCCTGCCACCACTGCAGTTGCGACGAGGACACGGCGCAGCACACGCTCGAGGAGTGTGCTGCATGGGAGGGGGATCGCCGTGAACTCGTCGCAATTATCGGTGTCGACCTGGCGCTGCCGACCATCGCCAGGGAGATGCTCGTCAGCGTCAGGAACTGGGACGCGGTCGCCGCCTTCTGTGAGGCCGTAATCTCACGGAAGGAGGCGGCGGATCGTGTGCGAGTAGAGCTCCTATTCGGCGACACGTTCCGCCGCCGGTGACTCGGGCGGCGCAGGCGCGAGTATCTGCGCCTAATGCCGCCCTAGCCCTAACACAAATGAAAATCGTATTAATATGAGAAATACTGTATTAAATCAAATGAATTACGTTTAAAATTAAAATGTAGTACCGACGTATAATTTCGTTAGTAGTGGGAATATAAAAACAAAATTTAATCAAAACTAATAGTCAATTAAAATCGATAAAATTTCAAAATTTAACGACTTTGACGAACGATAAACGAGAAAAAGAAGAATAAGCCTTCTACAAGGTTTCCACTTTGCTTGCTTGCTACCGAATTACAATTTATTATAAATTTCTCATGAAAGTTTTACTGCCTACCGCGAAGAAAGTGAATGGAGTGTGAATGCGTGCAATAAAGTTCGATGATACTAAAGGCATTATCAAAACCCACCAGTCCCACCACACGCTAATACCCTCAGAAAGTTGTGCTTCCGGCTCTCTCGCTCACCGAACGAAGCGCAGTAACTATTATAGATATTATTTATAATAACACGAGATATTAGAAGTATAATTGCTTACTCTTACAAAACATGTACACAATTGTATATCTAGTAAGGAGAAAAAACTTGAGAGGTGTCAAGGGACACCCGGATGGAACGAAGTTCCTTTCGATTAATTAGTGAAGGAATTGTAATAAAATTTTATTTTTTTTAAGTTACAATAATATTTTTTTTATTATTAACAAATATAATGTTATATAAACTTAATCAGTAGGCTCAATTTTCGTAATAATTGGCTTGTGGTAACTGAAGTAGGAAACATATGTTTGGGATTCTATTTTATTTAAATGGCTTGAAAAAACTGCATCAATGGTAGTATTATATTTTGTTGTTGTATACACTCAACAAAAATAATCGTCGCGACACCACACTGTTCAATGCGAAATAGAAATGAAAATATCTGGCTTACTTTCTATAAGAGAGAGAGAGACAGACAGAGAAACATGCGACGCCGCACAGCTTACAATAGTAAGCTATTATATATAGAAAAGTGTCGTGACAACTTTTCGTAAGAATTTTTCCGTCTAGCCCCCTTTCACAACGAGCGATAAGAAACTTCGTTCCAAAAAAAAATAAAAATAATAGACAAGCGCGCTGAGTTTCTTGCCGGATCTTCTCAGTAGCGGTCGCGTTCCGATCCGGTGGTAGTCAGTACCGGATTAAGGCAGCGCGGGGCCTGTAGCAAATTCTGTCGAGGGGCCCTTGGTCTGCTTCAGGTTCTTAAATTTGTCCTCCCCAAGGGAGAGGGGGGCGTGGGTCAAGGAGAGGGTACTCTTTAGGGGGTATTCCGTCTTGCCGACCACTGACGACAACCCTGCTCCGGACAAAGCGGGGCGAGGAGTGCGCCGACCGTAAACCACCCCCAAAAAAAAGGTTCTCAAGTTTAAGGTATTAAATTGAATTAAAAACTGTTAAGGCATGCAAGATATTTTACGCTCCTATCTAGATTGATATTTTTTTAATTACAGTCAGACAGGCGTTGGAGCGCGGGGCCCCCCCATTCGCGGGGCCCATAGCATTTGCTACTCTTGCTATATGGCTAATCCGGCACTGGTGATAGTTTATTTTTTTTGGATAATTTAATTTTATTTTGTAAAATTGACAATATGTACCTAAGTGCCCTCTCGGTGTCTATGCATAATGAATTACTTGAATTTGAACTGACACTGATCATATCATCACAGCTCATATATTATACGTTCTACTGATGGTGTCGAGCCTTCTTTACAATAGGAGGGAAATGGACCTGCTACACCGTATCTGATAAGTCGGTGGGCAAAGCCTATGTTTCAGGTCGAGTTTTCTGATGTTATCTAATTAACTATATCTCTATTAACTATATCTCTTACCGCGTGAGGAAAGACCGACGTCCTCCCCGAGGGGGGGGGGACGTCGGTCGATGGGAGGGTACCGTTATCGGGGTACGGGTATCGTTATTACAGATAATTACGGGCAATCAACAATCAAATACAAACGCGATAATATCCGTAAAATAGTTAACTTAGGGTCTTGGGTTACGGTCGGCTCACTCCTCGCTCCACTTCGTCCGGGGCGACAAAGGGGCGTAAGCACACACACCCGTAACCAACCCGTGACACGTCGTCTTCGTCGTTGGGCCGACCACCGGAGCAAGGTAACTTGTCGTCAGTGGTCCTTTTCAGGGAGGACGTCGGCCTTTCCTCGCGCGGACGGCCTCTCACCCGCGGCCAACAAAATGATGTGGTAAAATATATTTTTACTCATCTCAGCTCATATACATCCCACTGTTGGGCTTAAGCCTCCTCTGTACCTAATAGCAGAAATTGAAAAACTATACTACGCTGCTCAGATATGTTGGTAGGGTAGGGTTGGTAGAGTGTGTATGAAAGAGCCAGTTTTAAAAAGTATAAAAAAATGGATTTTAAACATTTTGTTTCTAAATAAAACTATATTTTTTTTAGTAATTACTATCATTATAAATGTCATTATATTAAAAAAAACAATAACAACGTTAATAATTACTTACATGACTGCTTAAAAAAAAAGAGAAATCAGCTCCTTCATGGCAACACGTCAATGAAAGAGCCACTGCGTGTTATGAAAGAGCCGATGTGTACTTATAAAGAAAAAACAGTTTTTTTATCATTTAAATTCTTATGATTTTTTTTAAGACTGTTTGTCTTAAAAAAAATCACATTCATATTAAACTTATATCATTCTAAGGCAATCACAGTTTTCAATTAGTCTCCATATTAATTTAACGTTATACTAATCAACAATAACATCCACATAAAATCTCCACACAAAAGACAAAATCAAACTCTTATAAACGATATCAGTTTATGAGAGTTTGGCTTTATGTGTTACATGAACCTAAAAACATTTTTGGCAGTAGAAATTAATCACTCCTTTTTGACCACAAGACCTGGGTTTTATTCCGACTTTTCTTTCTGTTATATAGATGTTATATGTGTATTATAGGTATCTCTTAGTTGTCTTTTATGATACCCACAGGCAAGATAGGGGGTGATGAATTGTATTCTTACTGCGTCACCACATGGAAACTTACTATACATCGATAATTATTTTATTTAATAATTAAAAAACAAGTTGAAATTTTAAAAACGATACAAAGTTGCAAACGCCTACGCATATTGATTTTTTATTTTTATTTTTTAAATCGAACGACGGCAACGCGCATTCCGCCTGATTTGGCCCGTGACGAGGTTTGACGTAATGCAAGGAGCTGGCAACACTGACGACCACACAACCGCACGGTTATCGTATAATAACCAAAATCCAATTTTGTGGAACCTTTTGTGAACAAGCCATGTGTTATGAATGAAATATGGATTAGCTTGTTTTTTTGCTATTTATTTACGCAACTTTAAAAGGCAGATGCATATTTTATTTCGTTCACATTATTATTAAATTAGACCTAACAACTACAAACTAGTTGTACATACTACTCGTTGGACAAACTAGTTGTACATACTACTCGTCTCCAAAAAATTAGCAAATCATTGATGGGGCAATGTACCTATACGTTTCTACAATAGATTACCTAAAGATATCCGAGACCTGCCAACAAAAAAGTTTAAAAAAGCTATCAAGAACAGACTTTGTAAGAAAGCTTACCTATTATAAAATCTCGGATTATGTAGATGATAATACTGATTGGTTGTGAGCAGCTCCTCATTATGCAATTTCCTTGTTATTTTAAGTAAACTCTTTTTTAATAACTCTAATATTGTAAAGCGTAGCGTGTTTTGCCTAACGAAATTTTGCATTTTCGTCGTTTGTAACATGTTTGTAACATATGGTCTTGGTCATGCTCACTGAAGGATCTACCTGCGGTAGCTGCGTGGAGCGGGTCTCTCCCTTCCCTCCATAGTGGTTGAGGGGAGTGATGGCTGCTCTAGTAGTTAACTCGTGATCGGGTGCCGCTTGTGGGATCTGGTCCAGCCATAATCATTTGAATTATATTAAGTATCTTACAGTTCGAAGGGCATCACACTGGAGCTAGGTCTTACAAAACATGTATACAAATTTATATCTAGTAAGAAGAAAAAAAAAATTAAAATAATAGACAAGCCCGCTGAGTTTCTTGCCAGATCTTCTCAGTAGCGGTCGCGTTCCGATCCGGTGGTAGTATATTTTTATTGGATAATTTAATTTTATTTTGTAAAATTGACAATATGTAAGTGCCCTCTCGGGGTCTATGCATAATAAATGATTTGAATTTAGACCATATAGTGACGGAATAAGAATGCAATTCACAACTCCCTATCTTGCCCGTGGCTTTCGTAAAAGACGACATAAGGATATATTATGCATACAACATCTATGTAAGCGAAGGAAAACTTGAACTAAAACCCTACACCAACCTGTCTGACTGGAGCCATCAAGTCATATGAATTGAAATGATGATGAATTTAAAGTACCTACTATTGATTTAATCATCCTATCCTATCCTGTGTTCTGACGGCTAAAAATACTACCAACAATTTATGAGTTACATTGGGGCAATGTATACGCTTCTACAACAAATTACCTATTAATATTCGAGATATGCCAGTTAAAAAGTTTAAAAAAGCAATCAAGAGTAGATTTTGTAGAAAAGGTTATTATAAAATCTCGGATTATCTTGATGATAATACAGACTGGTTATGAGCAGCTCCTCATTCAGGCATTTTCTCATTATTTCAAAAGGTGTTACATACATGTTTATTCTGTTGCTGTTAATATAATTGTAAAGCGTAGCGTGTTTTGCCAAACGAATTTGTTATTTAATCTGTGTTTTATGTTTGTGGCCCATGGTATTGGTCATGCTCACTGAAGGGTCTGCTTGCGGTAGCTACGAGGAGCGGGTCACTCCCTTCCCTCCATTGTGGTTGAGGGGAGTGATGGCTGCTCTAGTGGTTAACTCGTGATCGGGTGCCGCTTGCGGGATCTGGTCCAGCCATGGTACTTTTTCGTTATATTTAATAACTGTATTGTATGATGATTCGAAAGGCATCACACTGGAGCTATTAATAGACATGTTGTTGTATATTATCTTATTATAAAAAAATAGTAAATGAATAAAAAAGAAGACAAGCCCACTGAGTTTCTTGAGGGATCTTCTCAGTACGGTCGCGTTCCGATCCGGTAGTAGTGTAAGGTAAAAATGTAAAAAAGTGACCATATGTAAGTGCCCCCGCGGGGTTTATGCATAATAAAGTATTTGAATTTGAATTGCTTTTGAGAGTCGTAAAAGACGACTAAGATCTCCAGGTCTATAGACCAACACCATCTGATGTCGTCTGATCAACAATTACGTACATTCAGGGCCGGATTATCCATAAGGCAGATTAGGTAACTGCTTAGGGGCCCCGCATCGACTAGGAGCCCCGAGCAAGCACCGAGAAAAAATTCAATTCAGTTCATAGAACAATTTTTTTTTTAAATTCTCATTTCTCTTGCCTAATCCATCATGAGACCTGGATCATCATTTAACTACAACTATAACCTATTCATCATGATAATTTCAATAAAAGTAAAAAGAAATGAGTCAGGCATGAGGTGCTGCTATAGCATCAAGTCAAGGTATGTTGTTGCCATAAGCGATTGAGGAACTGTTTAGGCCGTTTCAATGCCAAATATACATGGGGCGCCATCTATTCGGGTGGAATATACTCCACTCGGTGAGTAAGCGGATACCTCGTTCGCTTGCTGACTGTCTCCGCGTCATGGCGCAGAATACTAAAGAAGTCGATCTGATCGACTGGACTTCTGTAATAGAATAATGTAAATAAAGGTGGGCCTTGGGAATTGAATTGCCTAGGGGCCCCGAGAATCCTATTGCCTAGGGCCCGGAGAATCCATTGCCTAGGGGCCCCTGATAGGGTTAATCTGGCCCTGACTACATTCCCAAGGAGAGTTTACGTCAGGCAGATAGCTGATCACAAAACTATTGCTAATAACTTTAAGCGGAATGTTATGGTATAAATCCCAAGTAATTAGGAAAAGAACATGATAATGATCACTTAGATTGTATTAGCATTGATGCCGCCCTAGCCGAGGCCGCGGGTGACTGGACCGGGGAATTAGTCCGTCACCCGCCGAGAGGCTGACCGCGTGAGCAAAGACTGACGTCCTCCTCGAGGGGGGGACGTCAGTCGATGGGAGGGTACCCCACTAGGGGGTATTCCGTCGGGCCGACCACTGACGACAAGTAACCCTGCTCCGGTGGTCGGTCCAACGACGAAGGCGACGTGTCGCGGGTGGGTTACGGCTGTGCGTGCTTACCTACGCCCCTCTGTCGCCCTGGACGGAGTGGTGCGAGGGGTGCGCCGACCGTAAAAAAAAATGTTGTATTAGCAAATTGACATTCGCATTTTTAAATCAAAATAATATCGAATCGTATTTACTTGGAATGTTCACGTGTTATTTTAGGATGTTAAAGCGAAATATTTGCGATGTCCGGCGCCAAACGGAGCATTCGTCTAATTGGCGCGTCTATTTCTCTGACCTTAATAAAATAATACTTTTTGGAGAACGGTGATAATATCTACCTATTACAAATTCCAATGTTATCATCATCACAGTTGACCACTCCCTATCTTGCCTGTGAATGTCGTAGAAGACGACTAAAGGATATAAAGAGAAACTCGAAATTAAGCCCTATACTAACACATCGGACCAGTGTTATACCTAGTAGGACTATATGCCTCCTATTGGGGAGAAGGCTCGGCTCGAGCCTAACAGTGGGACATGTATGCGTTGAGACCACATAGATAGGTACGTACCTATTATCTAAATATTAGGTAGGTACTTGTATCCCTTAATCGACTACAATAACACCCATGAGTAAGATAAGGGTGGTAAAATATATTCTTACCTACTTCATTATCATACTCAAACTAATTATAAATTTAAAAAAAAGCCTTGCTGTATCCACTTTTTCGTACCTACAACATAAAATTTAAATTCGGAATAAGTTTTTAATTTTCGAACAGCATTAAGCTTGAATATTTTTTTTATTTGAACTGGATACACAGATTTTAATGGCCGCCTTATGAAGTAAAACTGTAGTTATTAATTATCATAAATTATACACAAACACGCCGCGCCTAACAAAGAATGAGTAGGTACACGTATCATTAAGCCCTTAATGACGTAGATAAATAGGTAGCTGTAATTAATTAATTAATATTCCTCGGTATCTAATAACCGACTAATTAGTAAGTCTTCAATAGGCACATGTAGGTATTAGGCAGAATAAATTAGTACCTATAGTTAATTGATACTTTTACTAACCGAGGGAGGGTTTTTGGCGGGAATGTGGAGTGTCATGTGGTAGTCTTGTAGGTACTTATTTTATTCAAGATCTTACTGTTTGAACGTGTTATATTAAATAATTTTTATGGTATTTTATGTAATATGTACCTACCTATAACGGAGGAACGGCCGGGGTATAATGAATATGATATAAAAATGCTTTATCTACATAACTTTTCGTTTCCACCAAAAATCTCAGAGAATACCGTTAACAGTGGCCATAACACTGTTAAATGCGACAATTTGACTTACTGATAGACATTAAGTAATTAGAAAAAACTAATAATTTGTAAAGAAAACTATAACTCGACACTGGCAAAAATGGTTCGTATTAGTAGCTGATTGCCAAGACAAGAAAAGAAGAAGAAACAGACATTAGCAGTCCAATTAACGTACCTACGTACCAAGCATTACTATCGTCAAGCATGGGTTCGATATCCACGAGGTACAAATATTTAGATGTAAACGGTAGTTTTTAGTCATTTCAGCTCATCCACGACCCACTCCAGGACTCGAGCTTCTTCCACATCATTATCATCACGACTCTTACACGTCCCACTGCTAGGCTCGAGCCTCCTCCATACCTAATAGGAGGGTACCTAATTGATCTTCATCATCATCATTTCAGCCTATCGCCGTCCACTGTTGGACGTAGGCCTCCCTCATGTTACGCCACAAAGTGCGGTCCTGTGCCGCCTGCATCCAACGACGCCCAGCAACCTTCACCAGGTCGTCGGTCCACCTAGTTCGTCCTACACTGCATCGTCCGATACGTGGACGCCATTCGAGAACCTTTCTTCCCCAGCGGTTGTTAGTTCGTCGAGCGATGTGGCCTGCCCATTGCCACATCAGCGTGCTAATTCTTCGTGCTGATCTTACTACTGACTTAGGTACTACTTAGATACCTACGGCTTGTCAGACAGCTTGGAACCTGTAGGGCTTTATTTCGAGTTTTCCTTTTATGCAAGATATAATATGCGTATTATATCCCTTAATCGTCTTTTACGACATCCACGGGTAAGATAAGGAGTGGTAAATTGTATTCTTATTCCGTCCTCCACAATAAGAGGACCATTTCACACTTCCCAGACGGGGGCCGATTTGGAGTTACCTATGGGTAATTTAAGTTTTCCTTCAAGAGAAGGAAAACTTAAATTACCATGCCATACAACAGCTGTGTAAGAATTAGGCCTTTGCAAACTATAGGTAACTACTTATTAGGTAGGTACAGAGACCTATTTTAGTGGGTACCTACCTACGTATGTTTATTTCAAAAATCTGATGGACTCCTAATGGTAGGTATCTCGTAGACCTCTAATCTAACCATAGGTAGGTATATAAAATAAATCTAGGTATTTTTACAGATTTCATCGCATTTTAATTCGATTTTTTACTTTACATAGATTTTGAACACTTCACTCAGGGCTGGCCCGCCCATACGGCGAACAGAGCAGTCACTCCAGGCGCCAAATCCTAGGGGGCGCCTAAATGGTTCCATACTTAATTTACACTTACAATTGGTATAGGTATAAGTATATTATTAGGAGCAAACGGGAGCTGCGCTATAATTGGATCTCGCTCCATTCTAAAATTTACTTCGGGCCGGCGCTGACTTCACTATTCATCTTTGTAACTAAAAATATAATTAATAAACCTTACAGATCCAGAAATTTAGAAGTATAAGTTATATTATAAGATTTTATATAAGCATTTGAATCTAGGAGGCTCTCAAGATCGTAGCATCAACGTCTACCCTAATAACGTGGCAGCTGACATAACATTGTAAGAGAAGTAAAACTATGCTCCCTGTGTGGACAGCGCCAAATTATTATTTTACCCAGACCTTCGTACAGTATAATAGTAATTGAAATAACATGTCTATTGTCTAAAAAGGAAAATAAAAAGAAAATATAGTAAATAAAATGTTGTTTTTGTGTTCTATTTGTTATAGAGGAAAAGAGTAAAAATATGAACCAATTATTATTAACGATCTTCCTCCCTTCGATATTCAAATTCAAATGGATTCTATCCGTAGGCGTCGCTTTTAAAGGCGTTGTCTAAATCAACCAATCACGAAGTAAGAATCACCCTATAAGGATAATAGTTCGACGTGATTGGTCCGTTATTCGACACCTGATAGTGATGTCCTGGGGATCCTTTGGTCCACTATCTCTCTCTTGGTTTCGTGTTTATGCCTATATCTTTATTTTGTAGATAGGTAGGTAAGGTTATTGTACATTGCGTAATACCTTTTACTTATTTATAGACGTTTCTGATGCTGTATGTATCATTAAAATTGCGAGAGATAGGTCTTCATCTAAATGGGAGTTGATACCTTAAATAACAATAATATAAATTATTTAGTGTCGAATAGCTCATCAAAAATAATTAATTATTTAATCAATCGACGTCTATTACTTAATAGTTAAGTTATTTTTATAGTAGCTATTGAAAGATTTTCAAGAAATAAAGATAAGTAATACAGTCTTACAAAAGAATATCGTTACTGACAATGAATGTGAATAACAATGCAGGTACCGAATGGTTAGACATTTGTGGCCATCTAGCGAGTAATAGAAGCAATTATAAGCCAACATGGGACTAAAGAAAGCATGCATGTCTCTATACAGCGTCATCTATACAAATGAAATAGTAAAAAAGTTCTCAACTACCTTAGTAGCTCAATTCACCGTGAGATGGCGCTAACTAATAATTCTTACTTTGATTTTCATCTACAAGCATTTCTTTACATCGGAATATTGCCAGAATTTTGTTATAGAAGTTTGTAATCTTTATATACAGAGTGACTGGTAAAAGATTGTACATATTGAAGGAGGGTATTCAGTACTCGATTCTGATACCGAATATGTAAAAAAAATTGGTACATAAATTTTGAACTAATTATCTTATAAAAATATTTAGTTATAGACACATGGGATAGGTCAACGTACGTCAGCAATTGTAAGTACTAAACAGTTCGCGCATTGAACTAGTTACATTTTAGGTAAATATTCTACCTATGCGACTCGACTCAGTAGGTATTTTTTTTTTCGTCGCGGGCCGCAGACAGAGGTCAACGTACGCTGGCAAACCTATTATTTTGATTAGAAACAAATCACTTTATCTCAGGATTGGTAAGAGCTATGAATCTGCAAATAACTTTAGTGTTTTATGACATTATTCTTACACCTAGTTTAAGTAATTCTAGTAATAAATATCCAAAATCTTGACAACAGTGCTAACAAAACTGTTACTCGATTTCGGTATCGGTGTATCGCCAGTAGGGTGACAATATTTTTGGAAGTCTTGTAACACTAATATTGTTGATGTTTACTATGTAGTTAATTAATATTATCTTCTTTTTATACTTTTATTAGTTACATATGGCCATTATCTATCGTTTCCTTGAATATGTACAATCTTTTACCAGTCATACTGTATATGGAAATATATTTTAATTAAAATTAATGTTCTATACAGGTCTTTGCAAAGTTTATTTTTGTATATTGTAACATTAAATGACGCGTGTCTGGTACATGCGCAATACAAATGCTGCCAAGTGACGCGTTTGACATTTCTGTCTGTAGAAAATTTATCTAGCGAGTAATAAAAGCAATTATAAGCCAACATGGGACTAAAGAAAGCACGCATGTCTCTATGCAGCGTCATCTACAAATGAAATAGTAAAAATGTTCTCAACTACCTCAGTAACTAAATTCACCGTGAGATAGCACTAACTAATAATTCTTATTTGGATTTATTTTCATCTACAAGCATTTCTTTACATCGGAAAATATTTTTTATAGAATTTTGTTATAGACGTTTGTAATCTTTATATATATAGAAATATATTTTAATTAAAATTAATGTTCTATACAAGTCTTTGCAAAGTTTATTTTTGTATATAGTAACATTAAATGACGCGTGTCTGGTACGTGCACAACACAAATACTTCCAAGTGACGCGTTTGACATTTCTGTCTATAGAAATTTCACTTTTACATACGTGTCAAGCAAGCTTGTGCGTTTGGCTTTATCAGCCCTTAATTTTAGGATTTAATTGTAAGTAAAATTATTCATTAATGCTATTTTTTAATATCTATCTATTGTATTAAATAGTGTAGATTCTTTATATATTTTTATTAATAATGACCTTAGTTACAATGTAGTTTTAAGGAAACTGTTTACTGTGCCTATTTTGCATTACGTGTTTGTGTAAAAACATTTTTCTCGGTAACAGCTGCCGATTTACTCTGAAAATTGCATTAAAACCGCAAATAAAGTTCTGTACTTCATAAATTGCGCATTTCTGTTTCATTATTAATCGCGAAAACAGGTTTGTAATATCGTTGTTTTGTGTCCATCTGTTTAAATAAAAATTTTGTTTTCTCATGTTTTCCCCCACATTCGACAATATTTATATTATTGAGACGCAATTAAAACGTAGTCCTTTATAGATTAACTTTGTTTAAAAGCTGTGACCCTCGGGTTTATTTTGTAATAAGTTATTACCGATATGCAGTGATTAAAATGTTATTGCGAGATAACAATACTGGGTGCACGTAATCATAGTAGAAAGTCGATAATAACCTAGTTTACAGTTCATTTAAACATGTGTGCATACTCTGATGGTTCACAAATACTTGTTAAGACAAGTTTAGTAATATTTTGCTTACAGTATATGTTTATATATAACTGGATATTGGTGACGTATTTACCGCGATAAATTTCTAATAACCTGTTGGATTCACAGATGTAGCACATAATAGGAATTTTTATTCAATATAATTCTGTATAATTAATTCTGTTCCCATATGGACTGTACTATTGTTCTCAACTAATTCTGTTCCCATATGGACTGTACTACAGTTCCCAACTAATCCTGTTCCCATATGGACTGTACTACTGTTCCCAACTAATTCTGTTCCCATATGGACTCTACTACTGTTCTCAACTAATTCTGTTCCCATATGGACTGTACTACTGTTCCCAACTAATTATGTTCCCATATGGACTGTACTACTGATCCCAACTAATTCTGGTCCCATATGGACTGTACTATTTTATTATATTTTTTTTCATTTATTATTAACCAGCAATCTGCCCTTGCTTCGTTTGAGTTCAGTCGCCGATATATAACGATATGCAACTGCAACCCATGAGGCCTCGGGCTCTATTCCCGGACCAAACAAAAATTTATACTGGATTCTTGATAAAAATAGCCTAAGTTGCTCCTTTTATAGACCTGATAATAAAATATTATTAAAATAGGTCCAGCTGTTTGGAAGATTACCCGGAAAGAAACAGACACAAACATATTTTATAAATAACTCATATTGCGTAAATAGCTATGTGAGCATGATAAAAACATATTATTTTGACCATACAGACACTTTTTATTTATTTGTATAGATTTATAGGGTTATAAATTATAGATTATAATTATAAATTTCTTTTTGTATATCTAATTTTCAATTCCTTTAAAATTCTTCATATAGTAATTTTCCTATCTTGCCCGTGGGTGTTCTATGGAGTGACTCTTTATAGGATTAAGGCTTGTAAGTATCTTTGTGCTGATACGGTTATTTACATGATACCTAAAAACCGTTTTATAAAATTTTTGACTGTCTGTTTTGGGTTATTTTCGAAATGGCTGGATGGATTTTGATAATATTTTACTACCCAACTTTTATTTCAAAGGAGTAACTTAGGCTATATTTTATCCCGGTATTCCTACGGGATCTATGCAGCTGAGACAACTGAAACCGAAGGAAGCGAGGGCGCGTTGCTAGTCATCTTATACAACTTATAATAAGATAGGCATTGATGAATTATATTCTTACTCTGTCACCCCACGGAGAATAATACTAATTGTCACCACCTCATCACACTATGATTCTCTGTGTTGTTAAAACTGGCCTTAAAATAATAAAATATTGAATAGTAACATTTATTTTCCAGGACAAATATAACTTCAAATCAAGATGGCACCCAAACAGAGAATGCGTATCGCCAATGAAATTGCCAGCAAAAATATCACAATGAGAGGCAATGTACCCAAAACCACCAAGGTAAACTTAATTTATTATTTTCATTTACTTTTATAATAAACACATTACGCCATTTTGACCAGTTCACAATGGCAGTGTCTCTGCAGTGGTCTGACAATTTCAGCTATATCCTTTTGTAGTGACAGATGTTCTATATTTCAATTTCCCTAGAGTTCAAACACGTTCCACCATTCATGGCTTTGCTTACTTTTAATCTTCATACAGAATTATATATAAAGAATAGTGTATGAAGATTAAACTAAGCTGATAAGGAATATCTTCAATTATAACCGATTTGTGTCAGCATTTTAATTATTACAAGACTAGTCTCTGCTCGCGAATTCGTCCTCGTGGTATAAATACTATGGGCTAACGCCAAGCTAAGTCTTTGTTTACCTAGAAGGTGAAAACCTTTTTTTAATAATACGATTCTGTCACATGATTTTTGCGAAAGTTTTGCCGTTTACGCAGCGGAAGCTATCAAAAGGAAAAAAACCGATTTTAAAATATTCTTTTTTGGTGCTCCGCTTCTGTTGGTCTTAGCGAGATGATATATAGCCTTCCTCGGAAAATAGGCTATCTAACACTGAAAGAATTTTTCAAAACGGAACGGTAGTTCCTGAGATTAGCGCGCTCAAACAAACTCTTCAGCTTGATATATTAGTATAGATATAAAGCCGTGCATTACAAATTATTCAATGTCAAGCAATTTATATTGTAAACATGTTTATTTATAAATTACTTAATATCTTGATTGCCAATAACAAAATATCTTGTAGTTTATAAACATGCCCGAGAGGCCTCCTACATGTTATCTTGTCCTTTCTTTAATTGCCACATTTGAAAAAAGAAAGAAATTTTATTTTGCAAATCTCACACATTAATATAGAGACAAATGAAAAAAATAAATACTAAGTAAAAACACTAGAATTAAATATAAGTATGAGGCCAAAATATGGTGCCTGTGTCAGCTTATAGTGCAGTAGACATGATACTGCATCACTTATATTCTTATGGGTACGCACAATAAAGTTGCAGATATCAAGCAACAACAAATATATGAAAAAAAAAGTCAAACCGTCACATTTAAAACATTAGATTAAGAATAACAGGAATTAATACTATATGATATTCTAGTTTGTAATTAATATCATAATTATCATATATAGTAGCTTAAATAAAAGAAACAAAAATAAAAAAAAACTTATAGTATCCATAGTAAAATCTTATAATATCAATGTAAATGTGGATTAGTGGTTTCAGCAAAGAGAAGAAAAAAATCAGGTTCTGGCTTATATGTACTTGTGTTATTGGAAACTAAGTATATAGTTAATTACAAAAGCAAAATTAATAATTACAATTATTAATAACATAATAAATACAAAATAATTTCACATGTCAGTTTCGTGACATGTTTCGTGGCATTCAATGTGTTAAACAGCTGTTTAATTTGAATCTATACCACAAATGCAGTTAAAATCGTGAGATAAGAAATTGTCCCAGACTGACTAAATATAGAGTGTTATGTATTAAAATTTAGTCATAATTAAACAAGTAGAACATGAATTTAAATAATTTAAATTGAATATATATTAACAATTTCATGCAGTCTTGCCCTCACAACTTGGGTAATAAACTATTAATTATTATTATGAGAATACATTATTATTATGAGGACACATAAGCATTAGTTTGTAAACAAATAATTAGGTTTAATATCACATTATTTAATTGTGACTAATTATGACAATTGTAGTCTGATGATTTCATTTTAAACAAATTCAATAATGTAAATGCGAAAGTAAGTTTATTTGTTTGTTACGCTTTCACGCTTAAAACGCTGAATCGATTTCAAAAATTCTTTCACCAATGGAAAGCTATAATATCAGGGAGTAACATATGCTATATTTTATCCCCGTATTCTCACAAGAATGGGAACTACACGGGTAAGGCGACTGAAACCAAAGTGAAGCGAGGACAGGTTGCTAGTAGATCATATATGTCCCACTTCTAGACTGAAGCCTTTGGCACAATAGGAGGGTAATTGACCTATGCTGTTCAGATTGTTGGTATAGTTTTCATTTCGAGTTTTCCATATTTTCTATAGATTATCTGCTTATTATAATCCCTTAGTCGTATTTATGGCACGAAACCTAAAAATGGGTGATGAATTGCAGTCTTAGTCGGTCACAAAATGGAAAATAATTAGTAACATAAATTAAGGAAGGAAAATAATAAGTAATTAACATTATCATACAATAGAAGGCACAGCACCTATTGACAGGTGTCTGGTATTCTGGTTTATATATAATGGAATCTTTGAAAGTGATGTTCATCCCCTTATAAATGTTGAATTAATTTGAAACTGCACTATTATTGAGGACTAAAGACAACTTAATAATTTAAATAAGTTCACTCCACATTATTCTTGAAGAATATTTATTTATTTCTAATAATAAAAATGAGTGTTATGTAAATTTTTATTTCTATTTTACAGGAAAAGGAAGATCAATATCCTGTAGCACCATGGTTAATTGCTCTCTTTATCTTCGTAGTGTGCGGCTCAGCAATTTTCCAAATTATCCAGTCTATAAGGCTGGCCTAGATATCCTAAAACCCTACCCTGACTGAAACGTTTTGTGGCTTGAACTGTTTTATTACTCTGTACTTAGATATTGTCCATCTCCTTGGCTATCCTGATCTCCTGGTACATAATTTTTTATTATAATCTTCATGTTCATAAAATAATAATAGAAAGTTAATTATATAATAATATGTATTATATATAATATTATATGTTATATATTATATAAATTACAGAATTATTTCTTTTCCCATTTTTTTTAGAAGAAACTTTGCAAGCCACAAACCCTATAGTAAATAACAATTTTTATACCAACATCAAAAATAGATATTTCTATAAAGTATCTCTATACATTGAAAATAACTGCGCTCATCCAAATAGCTTTCAGAGTTGCATCATATTGTGTTTAGTATTTTAAGCGCAGATATAAACTTATAATCTCAATGTCAAAGAACCATTGTATGTATATTCTTGTATATTATAAAAAATATTAATCTTTAAGGTGAAATAAATAGAAGAAGCATTTACGGATGATAATGTTACTGAATAAATTCATTCCTGTAATATTTTTTATTTGAGACCAAGTGTTGAAAGACGCACAATCTTTAAGGCTTTGCTCGTCAAAGTCGTGAAATTTTAAAAATTTTATCGATTTTAGTTGATTATTAATTTTAATTAAATTTTGTTTTTATACTTCCCGCCACTGATGAAATTATCTGTCGGTACTATTTTTTAATTTTAAATGTAATTTATTTGATTTAATACAGTATATTTGTCATATTAATACGATTTTCATTTATATCCTATTTATATTTAAAATTATTTTAAACCTGAAACTGAAAAACATGATTTTATTCGCTTAAAATCAAGTCTTTTTGTAGTGGTAATCGGCTACTAATACCCAATGTTGTCAACGTCGAGTTACAATTTTCTTCACAAATGATCAATTTCTTTATATTGGCCATGTCTATCGGCCAAATAATGATCTTCAACAGTACGCTGTCACACTATTAATGGTACCTTCAGGAAAATTTTGGATGGAAAACGAAAACATTTATAAAGCACTGTTATATCATATTCAATACACCTAGCAGTTCCTCCGAAACATATTACATATAATTTCTTCCAAACTATTAAAGGAAACGCTAAGTTATTTAATATAATATAAAACCATCATAAGACGCTTTCCCATTTCCGTCAGAATCCAAAACATTTGGAAGTTGTCACATAAGAGTGGTAGGGGCAACCTTTTTATTGCAGCTATAAATGCTCAACCAGGTTAGCATGTGATAACAGGAAATTAACTTCTATTACTGGTGCTTCTTTTGGCCAGTGAAAGAGCCGGAGATTCAAACTTCAACCGACCTGGTTATGCTCCTAGCATTGCCGTGATGAGCGACAGTTACCACAAGCCATTATGTGGGCAGCTCCCTCGTTTGCCACCTAATAGAAAATAGCGACATTGTCTAGCACCTCATGAGCACCTATTTGTTAATCATAACTATTATCGTACTTTTGGTAATGAAGAATTATTGCCATTCTGTTCTTATCCCGATTCCCTTTTGACTGCATAGATGGCGTAGTGGGTAATATACCGACCTACAGTGCCAGTGTCTCGGGTTCGAATGCAAAAACGCAGGACAACTCTATGCGATCCATTAATGTTGTTCTGAGTCTGGATGTTTGGGTCCATTAATTATATGTTTGTAAAGTCCCTCGCAATACAAGTATTATTTCCTTAGTTCAAGGTGTTGCTTTTAAAGAACAAAATACTTGGGGTCGACCCAATATATACAACCCTATCAGACGTAATTACGAGAGCTTATATTATACAAAAGCTTATTACGAGAATCCCGTAATTTTTGGGCAAACTCTTTAATTCGGGAAAAAAGAGATTGGTTTTCTTGACTTTTATTGGCACATATGACAGACACACACTAGCCCCGTATCATTGATATGGTGGTAGCTACGCTACAAGAGACAGGGTCTCTCATATTGGTAATGAAGAATGAGGGATGGTTATTGGAAATTTTCTTCGATTCTGTAAGAAGGATTCTTTGTTTCTTACGGTTAAAAACTTTTTGTAAGCCCGCGCTACAAATCACATAGGGGATATTCCGCCATTGCACCAAAGACAATAAAATATTCTCTGAAAATATTCGACCAGATTTCAAATCTCTCTTTCTGTTTCAGTACTGTATTTCAATCTAGGTTAGGTCAAACAAAATAAAACATATATTCCATAATTTGTATAATTTCGAAAAACATAATTTTACATTTTTCCATCGATAGCACATTTTTCGTATTATAATACAATGTTAAAACTATATAATACAAAACCTTTTTACACTTGTCATGTATATTTGGGTACATATACCACAATAATTCACTATTACCACACAGATTTAATAAGATAATCATTAATTATTAATAATTATTATCCAAATTACTTATATTAACAATTGCCTGTAGAGTACCAAATTAGATAGTACCTACATCAATAAATTACAAAGCCAATTTTAATGCATATTTTATATAAATACAATAAAAATCACTCTTCAAATTCTAATAAATTTTAAATAAAACAATATTAATATTGCAATAACGTGAAAAACATAGATAATAGACAAATAAATAAATAAATACCGATTTTTATTATCTGTCATAATGTTTCTACGGAACTTCAACCATAATTCGATTTGGGATTTTTAGTTGGAACCTAACTTAATACATTTTTTTTAAATTTAATGTAGGTATATACGGGAATAGTTAAGATTATTATTTAATAAAATCTGTATAATATTTAAAATATAATTTTTACATAGTCCTGAGCTTAGGAGAGTTTACGTCAGACAGACGGCCAGTCACTACACTTTTTCCAATATCATTTGCAATATGTACGATGGAAGAGGAGTACATATTGCAACGACCCTAAGTAATTGGGAGAAGAGCAGAATGATGATAACGATGATGATGATTTAAAACATAATTCTTATTATTTTTATTATAAGAATTTAATGTGTCATTCTAAAATAGAAGCAGGTCGTGAATAAAAAAATGCGGGGCACTCACTTCTTCAGTTTTCACTTCTATCGGCAGAGTAAAACTGAGTATTTTGTGAATTATACCCTTGAGCTATTTGATTATTATCTTTGAATTATTTGTGGTTTGTAAGCAAGTTTTAATGTCCAATTGAAACTTTAATCCTTGATCATAAACCAAAAATAATTATAATCTCAATTAATAGGTAATAATTTATTTAAAAATGTATAGTGCGATATTTTCAACAAAAGTTGAATGGCATTTCAAATTTAGCGCTTTTAAATTAATGAATTTGAAAGCACAGAGCGGTGCGCATGCGCTCTATATAATTTCTCGAGACAGGCGTACGGTGACGATGACGTGCCACGATTTTTGTTCACCCAAAAGAGTACTCAATGCGCCTAAAGAAGTTTTCTCTTCAAAATTGGTCGTCCATATTAACGTTGTTTTTTTTTTTTAATTAAGGAAATAAATCCTTGTGTTACGGGGTATTTTACAAACATTAATGGACACAAATTACAACCAGGCTCAGAACAACAATTTGTGGATCGCATAAAGTGTTGCCCTGCGTGGGTTCAAACCCCGACACTGGCACGGTCGGTGCAGTCAAACGATGTTGATATTGTACTCGCAATATTCTTTATGGTTTTTTTTTTGTGGGTGGGCTGCGGTCGGCGCACCTCCGCACCACTCCGTCCGGGGCGACAGAGGGGCTTAAGCACGCAACTCCCGCACCCCCCCGGAAACCACGCCTTCGTCGTTGAGCAGAGTTAACTTGTCGTCATTGGTCGGCCCGACGGAATACCCCCTACTTGGGGTACCCTCCCATCGACCGACGTCCCCCCCTCGGGGAGGACGTCGGTCTTTCCTCACGCGGTCGGCCTGAGGTCGGCATGGTAATAGTGAATTAGTTTAAATCTAATCTACTTGAGCACCTTAGTCAGCACCAATTTTATATTCGTCTGATAATATGTGATGATATAAGAAATAAAATAATAGGTTGCTTAATCAATAGAATTTTTCATTTACAGATGACCCCTAACATAAGTATTTAAATGGTATTTTGTAACGGAGATTGGCAACATTATTTTTTCAAAAAATTGGCCTATAAATAATAGGTATGTGACCTAATATTTATTGGTTTGTTTCCTGTATAGGAGAGAAATCGGGGAAGCTATCCAAATCCTCCTGTTTTTCTTTTTTAATTATCTTTGTTGTGGGTTCCAAAATAATAAAATATGCCTTTCGCGGGCCTTTTTGAGAAAAATATAAAAGTTACTTATATAAAAACGTTTTACGTCTATTTACAATAACAAATATATAAAAAACAACTATTTCTTGATGGCTCTTATTACGAGAAAATACTCGGATCTGATTGAACAGTAATATGTTTTCCACGAATTAAATCTGTCCAGAATACGGCGTAATATTTTATAGATAAAAAAAAATCAAGATAATAAGAACAGATTGGTTTATCTTAAATATTAACAAATCCTCTATACTATAAATAATATGCTGATATGCTCTATTTTATCGTTAGTAATAGAGATTAAGTTAATCGTCTTCTGTCTTTCGAGATAAATTAAAAAAAAATGGGAATACTAATTGTTTAAGTGGAAATATCTTTTATACGTAGGTAATAAGACAGATAATCAAAATAGAAATAAATTCTGCTATCGGCCGCTAGATGTCATGGTATTAAATACTTGAAAATGTCTACATTTGGCAAGGCCATCAGAATTCGGTTCAACTGTTTAAAAAGAAACCAATTTGTTTTAGGTAACTTATGTTGTTTCGTTATCTTTAAGTGTTATGGAGAAATCGTAAATGAAAAATTCCATCGCATTGAAGTTTCAGCAACTTTAGTATTTAGTAAATATTTTTATATAAACATAAAATTAGTAGGTGCTTTAATATAGTGTACATGAAAAAGTGCTTTAAATAATCTGTTACACTTTGTGTCATTATTAACATCATTACTAAAACAAAAATTAACTATTACGCATATATTTTTTTTATCACCCAATATCCTAAATACATATTTCACTTAAAATGTCGATGTTAAGAGAGAGCATTTATGAATGTTTTTTTTTTTATTTTACATACTAGATATAGTTTACCAGTATTCAATATTATCATTATTTATCTTGGTGTGGCCTCATTGAAATTATAATTTATTATATTGACCATATAACTTTATTAAAAATAATTTTAACTCTGGCACAACTAATATTAAAGGTATTTATTAAATATAGACGGTACCTACTTACTATATCAGCAATGAAAAGAAAAACTTATTTATTTCTATGTTTGAATTTTCATTCGCTTTTTCCTGTCAGATATAAATATGCCACATATTCACTGGATACCATCACAGACCTAACTTTAAATGACTTATTTACGAATATTGTAAAGCATTTTTACATGAAAGCACTAAAAATTGTCATCACAAATGTGACTCGACCAAACGGGTACTGTAGGCAATACTTTTATAGTTACATCAAAAATATGACTACATAACTCGTTGCATCCCGATTGATTAAAACTATATTTAATTAAAAACTATTTTAAAGTATCATAGATGGCTTCGTTGGGATATGTACCATTCAATTGGATGCTGTTACTAAAACTTAACGAATTATCTTTACTTAGGCATATTTCAGTTTTATCTAATTTATTTTCGTTCTCGTTTGGATAATCGTCAATGTTGTTAGTTATTTCTAATCTGATTGCGTGAATTTTATTTTCCGATATTTCTTTCTCTCTTTCCCAAGAATCTACGATTGATACATCGTTTTTACTGCCCATATCGTCCACTTCAGTAGACGTTATACTGGAATTATCCAAATCGAAGTCTGTAGTCTTTTCTATAACTACAACTTCTATATGTCTAAATGGGTTTTCTTGATTTTCTATCATCTGCCTAGCTCTTTCATCATTTCTGATGATCACTTCTTTTTTGACGTTGCAGATTATTGGATCATTTGCAAGGATGTCAATGTTATTGTCATAACTTTCTTCATCAACGACTTTATTACCGTTAGGTGTACAGATCTCAGCGTAAATATTATCAGAGCTGGCATCTGATTCTACTTTTTCTTCTACCATACGTACTGCATCTGCTACTTGACCGTAAGGTAAATCTTCGATAACTGGCAGCTTTCTTTTCTGTATAGACGATATAGATCTACGTATTTTAATCTGCCTCTGAGGTTCTTCATCTGAAATATCAATTGACGTAATGTCTTCTTCTATTTCAGATTTTGGTGTAGGTGCTCTAGGTTTGTCAATTTTTTTTCTGAAATTAACAGCCTTTTCACTATCGGCGGTTCTTTCAGTTTTGGTTGGCATGCTGTTACTATTGCTGCCTTCTTTTTTCTCGCTAATCTTTTTAGGGTGAAGCAGATTAGATGTAGATTTGCTTAGTACTCTTTTCGTTTTAACATGAAATTCTGAACAAAGTTTTTCGGTTATAAAAGAATGTTGTTTATAGTTAATTTCAAAATCACTGTCATTGTATAGAGAGCCGACCCCAAACATGTTAATATCTTCACAACTTTGTATCTGGTTATAGGATTCAGACTTTGCTATTGCTTTTTCGGGGATAAGATCTGGCTGTATCCTCTGTCTTCTTTCTAGATTTGTTGATGATTTGGTAGCCGATGACTTTTTGAGCATGTTCTCGTCCAAGCTCTTCAGTTTTCTACCAGAGCTGGTATCACTTTCCATAGAACCGCAATAATTAATTTGATCGACGCTAAGATTCTTGCGACTATGCTTCATATTCATGTTACTACTATCTTCCGTGTAAGAATCTTCAGGCATGCCCGTCTGAACAGAGACAGATTTTGTTAATATTGGTTTCTTATGGTTTGAACTGCATTGACTGGTCCCCATATCCGATGAAGATGTTGTTAGACTTTTGTAGGAATGACTCTTCTCGGCAGTGCCATCATTTTTTCTTGTCGCACCAAATTTGTCTTCTATTAACTTCGCCATATCTTGATAGCGTTCAATAGAACTATGCTTTTCTGCTGAAGGATCAAATGGATCTTTAAAATCTCTTAATTTCTCATTAGTTTCAATTACTGTAATTTTGTCATCGGAAAGTTTCTCTGTACTCTTCAGAAGTTTTAAATTTTTAAACCATTTACTTTTTTTGTGTCCTGAATCTTCCCTGAAAACGTGCATCTTATCATTCGTGAATTGTTCCTGCTCTAATTTTTCGTTTGGTTTTTCTTCTTTACTTTCATCATCACTGTATACATCGTAATTCATATGCTCGAGTTCGTTTTTACTTAAAAATATAATTGATCCTTCCGTCTCATCTGGAATGTCTCTCAGTACTTTCTCACTTTTACCGAATAATCTAGAAGTATCAATTTTTAAACCTTGCAAAGTGAACTTGCGTTCCTTCTCAAACTTAACTGGTTCGTGCTCTTCCTTGATGAGATCTTCAGCAGTTTTTGCTTTGCCACTCACAGTGGAGTTGGTATAGGAGATCTGCCTGATCCAGTTGTCAACGTTCAATTGACAGAAAGTTAGAGCTTTTTGGAGGCGTGCGGAGAGAAACATTCGCTTCTCATTTTCAAAACCCAGCTGTGTTCGACGCACTTTGATAGTGCTTTGAAGTGGTAGTAATTGTAAGGTCTCCTTGGCATGGTAACGGGGATCTACTTGCTTGCTGGGGCTAGTAGGCGCTGATCCATACTCTGGTAAAGTACACATCACAAGTACTGGTTCTGTCACTGCTGCCCGCAGCAGAAGATCATCTGAAATTAAAAATTAGTTATTATTAAACTTTTTCAGCTATTTGTCATTGTTATTTTGAAGATGCTGGCTTTTACTCACAGAATGAAACAAATTTAAACTAAAGAGCGTGATACCATGTGGTGATGGAATTAGAATATAATTTACTACCCTTTCCTGCCCGTAGGTGTCTTAATAGACAACTAAGAGCTTAAATATGCATACAGCATATAGATGTTGCATAGGCAAGAGACGGGAGACTCAAACTATAACTCTATACCAACTCGTCTAACCAGCATGGTACAGTAGGTCAACTTCCCCATAATTGTGGAAGAGGCTCGACCCCAACAGTGGGACTCGAGCCCAAAAGTGAAATTTCAATATCTGCTATGTAATAATACAATAGCTTGACCGGTGCTGATATTGAACCATATAAAGAAGAACTTCGTTACATAATTTTAAGGTAAACTTGCCAGATATGAAGTTATTTAAATACTTTAGTGGAGTTGCTGTTTTATAATTTATTAAATATTATAGTTTTGATGTTAAAATGGTGCTTATTAGTATTTTGCAGAACACAGAAGAAACTTTAGTTTTTAAGACAACATCCTGCATTAAAGAAGTAATCCTTATATTGCGGCCGAATTAACAAACATATAATTAACGGACATAAATTACATCGAAAAATTTGTGGAATGCACAAACTATTTTTCTGCGTGTTGGTCGAACCCACAACAGTAGGTCGGTATCTTAACCAACACGCCAATTGTGCAATAACGCCAGATGGTGCATCATTTGAAAAAACTACGGATATGTTATTTACCTCCAACATCATGTGCCATTTCGATGGGCACGGTGCCGGCAAGCAGTCTCACGCGCGTCGGCAACCGCCATATACTCAACAGATGCGGCAGTCGGTGCGCGCGAGCGGCTGCCTCCGGCGGCGGAGTAGACCCTCGCCCCTCCGCCGCCGGCTCCCACTCCGCTGGCGTCAGCTCCTCCGGGCATACCTCGTACAGTTCTCCTTTCGTGTTGATAGGCACGAAGAGCTCCTGTAATAATATACACGCCTGGTAAATTAAACTCGGTCATTCTTTAGGCTAGATGGTGCAGTCATTCTCTGGTAGGGTTGCTGCCATAATTGCCAGTCTAGGCAAGCGGGTTAGCTATTGTAATAAGGTTAACACATTATTAAAATACTTTCACCGTGACAGTGCTTCCCATAATAGCATGGAGAAAAAAAGTTGATGTTTCTTACAAGCGCGTTAAAATTTTATGTGGCACTTTTAAATTTTATTCACTATGTTTTACAATGTCACGTTGACAAAATTTGCTGGTATTTTATGTAATTAAATGCAAAAAAAAAACAAAGAAATTAAGTGATAGAGCTGTCAATGGTAACGACCATGATTAAAGACGTCGAAAGACGTGAAAAGACTCTTTGAACAAAAATTATAACTCTACACTGGCCACTCGACAATTATTATTTGTAGGTGTTGCCAATATAAAAGAAAATGAAGACTAATGTGTCGACAAGAAATAAATATTGGCGTTTAAGCAACTTAATAAAAATTAAGAAATGAATTAATATAAAATAAATTAAATAATATATCTGAATTAATAATATTATTAGAAAATATGTACCTCATTATTAGACTATGTTTGTAAGTTATTGCTACCCTTTAAAAGATGGCGCTGAATATAAGCATTATAGTATTTTATTGCAGAAGAAATTAAAAATAATTCTAAATAAGACTACGGATTTCATCGCGTTTGTATTTGATTTTTGATTGCCCGATGTTTCGAACACTTTGCAGCGTTCATGGTCACGGGCGGACTAAAATCGGGTGAAATTAAAAATAATTCTAAATAAGACTACGGATTTCATCGCGTTTGTATTTGATTTTTGATTGCCCGATGTTTCGAACACTTTACAGCGTTCATGGTCACGGGCGGACTAAAATCGGGCAGTCAAAAATCAAATACAAACGCGATAAAATCCGTAGTTTTATTTAAAATGTGTAATACTCGCGTAAACATCAGAATAAAAGCCTTTAAGTTAAGCCAAGTGCTTCTAGTTAAGGCGTAGCGGCCTAGTCGCTAGGTGTCTATACAAATTTCTGAAATTTATTTTAAATATTATATCCATTTTTCTGTTATACATGGCAGGACGCGTCTGGGCCACTACTAAACGAAAAAACCATTTAAGTGTCCAGTGAATTTCGAATTGGCGACCCGACATTCTAAGGTCGGCACTAAGATCATACTGGGGTGTGTGGACACTGGGATCAATGTCTTGACCTAGTAGCACCCTGCCTAGTGCCTAGTGGATTACGCTTCCAGATGTCTATATCGGCTGACTTACGAGGTAGTCGTCTTGTCACGTTTGGTATTCCTGCGCATATCGGACTGGTCCCACAATTTGTCCACTCTTGGTAGCCGAATCATTATTAAGGTACTCATAAGCCGAAGGATCATTAATGTACCTAAACTCATACCCTATAATAAAAGTAGAAATGCGAAAAAATCTGAAAGTGTTCTATACAATTATAAGTTTCAATTTATTTAAAAAAATGCGGTTAATTTGTGCCTTAACCGTTTTGTGTGTTCCATCCTTGTCAAGGGGAGTGCTAACCGTCTCTCCTTTCAATAGACACAGAATTTTATTTTAGAATTTTACTTATATAGTTAACAATATGAAATCTTAAATATTGTGATGTAGACTTTTTGTAATAAATTTAACCAAATTTTAATAATTCTGAGAAAATAATACGAAATACATAATATCATTCACTTTCAGATAATATTTCTAAATGCATTTATGGAAAATAATAGCGGCAAATTGTGTAATTTTAAATATATCGATTGTCAAGACAACGCTTTTAGTTACAGCGCCATCTATTAACGTTTACTGATAACATGACAGATATATTGCTATTGCTTTATTCACGAGAGGCAAACTTATGTAGCACGTATTAGATCATCATTCCTTATCACTAGCACATATACCTCCCAATGTTGGGCTCAAACCTCCTCCACAATAGGAGGGAAATTGACCTACTAGATGCTATACTATATTATATACTCCACACTGGTCAGACGTGTTCCTGCAGACGGATTTCATTTAAATTTTTCTTTTTCTTAAGTTGATATTATATGCATATAAGAGGTGAACCCTTAGTCGTCTTTTACGGGTGTTGAATTGTATTCATATTCCGTCACTTCACGGATAAGTATTAGATGTTGCTATTTATTTTTTAGTTGCAATAAATAGACTAGATATTTTGAAACCTGTCACAGATTAAACACGATATCTTTAACAAAGTGACAAAACAAGTGACAAGATAAGTTATAAAAATTAGCATAAAGCCTGATTAATTTTGTAGACGTTTTATATAATCTATGTACCTACATTTGGAGTGTCATTTAGTTTTAGGGTTCGGTAATGATAATACCTAAATACGTCCGTGTGTAATGGAGTAAGATTATAATTCACCGTCCCCTAATTTGGCCGTGGGTGTCTTTGGTCGTGGAGTCACCCATTGCATTTTTATCATTATCATCCTTATGTCAACTACTTGGGATCGATTAAATAGGTACTTTTCTTTCATAGTACATATTGTAAACGTTTATGAACTGCCGTCTGCCTGACATCAACCCTTTTTGGGAATAGGTATAATTATTGACCAGCATCAAAAGGAGTTGGTCCAGTGTATCATCGTCGTCGTCGCAGCCCACATACGTCCCACTGTTGGGCTCGGGCCTCCTCCATAATGGAAGGGAATTTGACCTACTATAGCATGCTCGTCAGACATCTTGGTATAGGGTTTCATTTCCAGTTTTTTTTCTCTTGCACAGATGTTATGTGTATATTAAATCCCTTAGTCGTCTTTTACGACATCCACGGCAAGATAGAGAGTGGTGAATTGTTTCCTTAATTTCTTACTCTGTCACCACACAGCACCAGTTGGTCCAGTGTATATGACAAATGTATTTTTAAAATTGCTTAATTATAATTACTAATCCAAAATCAACTTGAAAGACAACGGTCGATTGTCAAAAATATAGCACTAACGTACGGAATCCATGCGAATTAATAGACAAACTTCATTTTTTTTTATCAAACAATAGACGACGACCGCGCCTCACTCAGCCAAGCATCGATTATGTAATATAAACCTGCATTTTGAATCAAGATAAACTTCAAATTACACCATTGTTTCACGAAGCCTAGTTTTTATTTAGGTTGATAATAAACTGGTACATAAATTAGTTATTATTGTGCCATCAATAATCAGGTGTTTGGTGCATTTTGATGCAATCATATGTAGATATTAATATGAACACGCTACCTATCATGATTGTCTATAGATGCAAACATGTTTTAACTAGTAGTAGTAGTTCTGTAATCATTTATAATTGGTATATTACAATAGGTACATTATACAATTCACCACTCTCTATCTTGTCTGTGGATTTCGAAAAAGCGACCAATATAACATCTATGGAAAAGAAGGAAAATTCGAAATAAGACCCTACAGTAACCGCTTTAACCAGCATGGTATAGTAAAATCAATTTCTCTACTATTGTCGAGGAGGCTCGAGCCCAGCGGTGGGCGTATATGAGCTGAAATGATGATGATGAAAAATAATGGTTCGACGTTTATTTTTAATGTTGACTATGCCATCAAATGTGAGAGGGTGTTCTCGTGAGAGTAACGACATGCAACAAACACATTATGGAGCTACAGCTATATACCGTCCCTTTCTGGGATCTGGTCCAGCCATATTTTCTTCCTTTCTTTAATTTTCTTTTGTATTGTACTAAATTTGAAAATTTATACACATACAATTTCGAAGGGCATCACACTGAAGCTAATACCATATATGTTGTACGAAGTATAAAATTATGTATATTTAAAAGATTAAAGAAAAAATTACTGCCCGCTGAGTTTCTTGCCGGCTCTTCTCAGTTTGTGGCCGTGTTCCGATCCGGTGGTAAATTATTGTATTGTGTTCAAACGTTGTGAAATTTGACAGTATGTAAGTGCCCTTAAGGGGCCTATGCAGAATAAATGATTTGATTTGATTTTCGTCATCCCTTTTGGGCGGAGGGACGTATGCCTGCTTGTAACTTTCTCAAAAAAAAAATATAACAAAAGTTGATAATAATTGATTTTTTAGTATATGTGGTGATGGAGTAAGCATAAAATAAAAAAAACCGTGTCTCTTTTATCCGTGGGTGTCGTGCGAATAAGGGATATATGTATTATGCAAATGCTGCAATTTTATGTCGAGGGAACGAAGTGGGACCACACTGTTGACAGTTGTCCGTCTACAGCCGCGGGCCGTTCCGTCCGGGGTAGTACCACACTCGCGCAGAAAATCGACGTCCGAGTAGTAGCAATTTGTTACTGCGCTTCGTTCGGTGAGCAAGAGAGCCGGCAGCCCAACTTTCTGAGGGTGTTTGCTTGTGGTGTTTTGGTGATGCCTTTAATTCACAAATCCCATTGCACGCATTTACACTCCCTTCACTTTCTTTACGGTAGGCTGCGGCCTAACAAATGTCCCTGAGCGGCAGCAACACTTAACACGGGTAAAACCGCGGGAATTTGCTAATAAAAAATTAAAACTCATTAAAACTCAAATCATTCATTAGGATGGCAATGAATTCATAATAGAATACCTCTACAAATTTTACCAAGCATATAATTATTATTCCGTTCCGTTCACAAAGTGCATGTTTAGAATACATTGACAGCTTTTAATGAGTAACACCTGGTCAAGTACCTATCGTAGGACGTAATGTAGTCAAAGTGACTGATTATTAGACACGAGTTGTTTCTATTTAACTGTTAAGAATGACTTGCGGGATAGGTACGATTTCTGTGGCCTTAGCACAAGTATTTGCGTATGGGATTTGGAGTAGCGTTTAGCGCTGAGAGAGATACGATAGAAGGAGAGAGATTCTTAAAGATTAAACGTAAAAATATAAAGTTTAATCTTCAAGCAATTATACATCTCCAATTAAAAATGGCACTGCCACTATTTCGTAATACATACATCTCAAAATTAAAAATATTTACAACTAGCAAATGCCTAAAGTTTAACCCGCGTAGTTCCTGTTTCCGTAGGAATACCGGGATCAAATATAGCCTAAATTGTTCCTTTTATAGACAGCTATCTGGTAGTAAAATATTAGGCATATCGGTACAGCCGCTTCAAAGATTACCCAGAGCAGACAAAAAATGTTTAAGGTGGGGGTTTTTAGGCGTCGTGCAAATAACCGTGCGAGCGTTAAAAAAACTATCGCTTTGACACTACAAACAGACACTTTAATTTTATTTATTTGTAGATGAGAATTATAATAAAAACTAATGTCAAAGACCATAGCATATTTCAAGTTTTTGATTTAATTTCAAAAGCCTTTGCTATTTATTTTAACAGGAGGTAAAACTCATTAAATTTCTAAATTAATGTTAAATTACGTAATATATGAAAATAAAATATATCTTCAATAATTCCATTTGTCAAACTTGCGCGCCAAAATTTTTTGACGCTCATGGCACCGAAGAAGAAGGCGCGCCAAGATCAAACTTTTTTTTATAATGAGCCTTTTTAGCCACTCCGCTACCCGTCACATATTTCCAATCCTGTCCATAGACAGATTCCTTACAAAGCCTCCTATGATTTTTAGTATTAGAGGACTTAGTTAACCAAGATATCAATACATTATTACCGCTGTCTTCAAAATCTAAAAGACCGTTATGGCTTATAACAGTACCATCGACTGTAAGTACCATCAAATGTGGTAAAGAGGTTATACAGTACATGTATACTAATTGAGGAATTAATTCATCATTAAATTTCAGAGTGAACCAGTTCGCTTGATCTTCGTAGGATCGCAGAAATTCATTCTCAGTTTCATCCATAGGAATATAAATAACTTCGACAGGTAAATTGACAACTTTAGCGTTTTCATAAGTCTCGTAAAACTTCTTTATATAACCTTTGTAATCGATTCCCTTTACGTTAAATATTATAACAATAATGTCTGCATTATGTTCTAGCCATTCGTAAGGTATTTGTTCGAATTTTTTGTTATATATTTTGGAGTCTTTCAACCAGTTATAAGGTGGAAATGTTATTGGAGATATCTTCATTTTATATAGTAATGTCTGGTCTTTATTGGCGGATATGTTGTCTTCGCTATTTTTTGCCATTGTACTAGTATTTTTTAGATCCTTGTTTAATGAACATAAGATATATAAAACAACAGCTTATTTGTCAATAATTTGACAATTTATTGCTTTTTCATATTTTATAGTAATGAATATTTTTTTGGTTCAGTTCGTCCCTTTTGCTTGGCAAAAGGATCAAAGCCTATACATCCATTTTTGCCATAATGAATGCTAGGGTTATACAGATTTTTAGATTAATAGAGTATTGATCTTACCTGTCATAAGAATGTTAAAGACATTTCAAGTGCCTGCGCGAGGAGCGCAGCCTCGATGAGGAGATCCGCCGCCGGCGAATGGGGCGGCGCAGGCGCAACTACCTGCGCCTCATGCCGCCCTAGCCGAGGCCGCGGGTGACGTGACCGGGGATTAGTCCGTCACCCGCCGAGAGGCCGACCGTGTGAGGAAAGACCGACGTCCTCCCTGAGGGGGGAACGTCGGTCGATGGGAGGGTACCCCAAGTAGGGGGTATTCCGTCGGGCCGACCACTGACGACAAGTTAACTCTGCTCCGGTGGTCGGCCCAACGACGAAGGTGACGTGGTTTTCGGGTGGGTTGCGGGAGTTGCGTGCTTAAGCCCCTCTGTCGCCCCGGACGGAGTGGTGCGGAGGCGCGCCGACCGCAGCCCACCCACAAAAAAAAAAAGTGTGATAAATATTTTTTAGGAAATGTTGTGAGACGCCGTGAAAAATATTTTATAGCAAATGACGTCCAAGTCCACCAAGTCCAAGTTACCTTAAGTAAGACCATCGTAATTATTTATCACTACACTGCTTAATAATTACTATTTTATAAAAGTAAAGCCTGCTATTCTCTTAAATTATTATTCTACAAGATTACTCTGTATGTATATTTTTTTTCAAACAATATCACGCAAGCCGTAGGTAGTTAATCCATATTACACCCAGATTCAGGCACGCTTAATATTCAGAATCTGAGGAATCAATTAAATTTCTTACAAAATTACCTATAAGTATTTATTATCTAAATCATATCAATTCTTAGGTTAATTAAATAGAAGTTTAAAAAATAGTATGTAGTACTGCTGTGCTGTACAGTTTGAACTGATTATTTTATTAATTCGAAATAAAAGGAAATGATGAGTGGGTTAGTAGTTCGAGCAATACAAATTAAAACACGCAAAATTCAATTTAACATCCCCAGAAATAGAGCTCGTTATTGAATGTTTATGACAAGATTTTATAGTTTTCTATATAACGGGCACCTATTTGACGTAGGACTTATGCATGTGCCTTCCTTTTACGGTTCAAAGTTGAGCGACACAATGGCATTGTAGACTTAAAAATAAATAAATATGCATTAGCGAAACTAAAAAAGAATGGTCGTGCTATAAATATAAAGTCCTAAATCCCTTGAGTGTATTTTAATAAACTGCAACTGTTATTGTGTCGAACAGGATTCAAATGTGCAAATTATTTTACTGTTAAATAAATTTCTTTTAGATCTTATTCCATTGAATTAGAATTCAAATTTTATTATTTTAACACATCTCGGCAATAATATTAAGTTGGTTTGTAATACGCGTTCGAAATACGAAACAAATTACGCCAATGCCAGTCACTGTAATCAGACGTGAGTATAAAAACTGTGATGGAATACCAATGAATTAAAAGATAAAATATGTTGTAATATTGACCTTAAGTGTAATATTACAAAGTTCATAATTCGTTGAACAGTCGCAATAGACAGGTGATGATTATGTACTCAAACATCTTGTTTTAAATTTCGAATATTTTTAATACCCACTTTAATAATAGCCTTGTTTTTTTTAATAATATTAATACCTATGCCTCGAGAGATTTGTCTATGAATTGGATATATTTAAAAATATGTTAATTAGAGTTTAATTACTTGTAATTTTAAGATAAGAATTAATTTGTTTGAAAACGATGAGTTTGTATAAAATAAATATGATAATGTTGTGGCTAATAAGGAAGCTTATAAGATTTATAAAAATCTGTAAAATACCCTAAATATGTAATACCCTATGTAGTTTTAAAATTAATATATGTATAAAAATTATGTATTTTATCTTCTAGTCTTCTTGTAGTATCTTTTAGTCTGTACTATATTGCATAGCTGCTTGCTTTTCCGAGTGGACACAGAACCTTTCTGAAAGGCATTCTCGTGGGGAGGCCTATGTCTTACAATGGACGTCTATGGGCTGATGGAAAGAAGATTATTTCCTTAGTGAATGTATTTAAAAAAAGAAATGGAATACCGCGAATATTTAAGACTAGCGTCCGCGTGGTATAGATACTTTGGGCTTTTTTTTTTGGGGGGTGGCAGAGGGGCGTAAGCATGCACACCCGCAACCCACCCACGATGCACGTCGCCTTCGTCGTTGGGCCGACCACTGGAGCAGGGTTACTTGTCATCAGTGGTCGGCCCGGAATACCTCCTATTTGGGGTACCCTCCCATCGACCGACGTCCCCCCCCTCGGGGAGGACGTCGGTCTTTCCTCACGCGGTTGGCCTCTCGACGGGTGACGGACTAATCCCCGGTCACGTCACCCGCGGCCTCGGCTAGAGCAGCATAAGGCGCAGGTACTCGCGCCTACGCCGCCCCAGTCGCCGGCGGCGAGATACTTTGGGCTAACGCTAACTTTAACGTAAAACTTTGTCAACGTAGAAGGTGAAAATGTTTTTTAATGATACAATTCTGTCACACGTGATTTTTGCCAAAATTTAGCCGTTTACGCAGCGGAAGCTCTCAAAAGGGAAAAACACTCGATTTTGAAACATTCTTCGTTGGTACTCCGCTCCTGTTGGTCTTAGTATAGCCTATAGCTTTCCTCGATAAATGGGCTATCTAACATTGAAATAATTTTTAAAATCGGACCAGTAGTTCTTGAGATTACCGCGTTCAAACAAACAAACTCTTCAGCTTCATCCTATCCTATCCTACTAATATTATAAACGCGAATGTTTGTATGTGAGGATGTGAAATTGTGAAGATGTTTGTTGCTCTTTCACGCAATAACTACTGAATGGATTTTGATGAACTTCACAATAATATAGCTTACATATCAGAACAATAGGCTATAATTTATCCCGATATTCCCAGGGAAGATGAATTGCGGGTGAAACCGCAGGGCACAGCTAGTATATTATATATAGTAATATACTAGCAACCCGCCCTCGCTTCGCTTCGGTTTTAGTCATTTTACCGCGTAGTTCCCGTTCCCGTGGGAATACCGGGATAAAATATAGCCTAGGTTACTCCCTGATATTATAGCTTGCCATTGGTGAAAGAATTTTTGAAATCAATCCAGCCGTTTTGAAGATTACCCGGAACAAACAGACAGACAGACTGACAAAAAAATTATAAAGTGATTTTTAGGCATGTGTATAGTGCAAATAACCGTGTGAACATGAAAAAAGTCTATAATTTTGACATTACAAACAGACACTCCAATTTTATTTATTGGTATAGATATAGATATAGTAGTACAATATGAATGAAATTTAATTTAAAAATAAGTACCTATAAAATATCTTTTAAATCATCATCATCAAGTCTACATAGTTATGCAATATCATGATCATCATCGTCACAGCTTACATACCCTCCACTATTGGGCTGAGAGGGAAATTAACCTACTACACCACGCTGGTCAGACGTGTTGGTACAGAGTTTAATTTTACCCGAAAGGGTATTCCGTCGGGCCGACCACTGACGACAAGTCACATCTGCTCCGGTGGTCGGCCCAACAACGAGGTGACGTGGGTACGGGTGGGTTATGGGCCCGCGCGCCGTCCTTTCATCGCCCCGGACGGACTGGACCACGCTTACCATACATAGCCCACCCATAAAAAAAAAACAGAGTCTAATTTCGAGTTCTCCTTCTCTTGCATAGATGTTATATGCATATTATATCCCTTAGTCGTCTTTTACGACACCCACATGTCAAATAGGGAGTGGTGAATTGTATTCTTACTCCGTTACCACACGGAAAAAACAATAATATTAATCTACACTAATATTATAAAGAGGAAAAATTTGTATTTTTGTGTATGTGTATGTTTGTAATGAATAAACTCAAAAACTGCTGTGCCGATTTCAAAAATTCTTTCACTAATATATCAGGGAGTAACATAGGCTATATTTTATCCCGGTATTTCCGGAACTACGTGGTTAAGGCGATTGTAACCGAAGCGAAGCGAAGGCGATTGTAACCGAAGCGAAGCGAAGGCGGGTTGCTATTAATTATAAAACAATATTATTATTTGTTGAGAAAATTGTAATTGGAAATGAAAGTGCGCTATTGTGTTAAAATTATGGGAAGCCATCAAAATTGTCGGTATTTGTAGTTTCTTTTAGTCAATTTACACCCAATTGAGATGGCTTGTATTCCGTATAGTGACGGATTAAAATTCACCACTAATGCTTTTTGTGGGTGTCATAAATAGGGCTTCCAATCCCGCAATACCGGGATCCCGCGTCATTTTCTAATCCCGCATGACGCGGGATTCGCGGGACTGAAAAAAAGCGTGCATGGAAGGTCAAACTTAATAAACTCTCAAACTCAAACAGTATCTAGTAGTTTATCTATACCAATAAATAAAATTGGAGTGTCTGTTTGTAATGTCAAAATAATAGACTTTTTTCATGCTCACACGGTTATTTGCACGACACCTATGCCTAAAATAGCAATTAAAATTTTTTTGTCTGTCTGTCTGTCTGTTTGTTCCGGGTAATCTTCAAAACGGCTGGACCGATTTCAAAAATTCTTTCACCAATGGAAAGCTATAATATCAGGGCGTAAACTAGGCTATATTTTATCCAGCTATTCCCACAGGAACGGGAACTACGCGGGTAAAACGACTAAAACCGAAGCGAAGCGAGGGCGGGTTGCTAGTATATAATATGACTCGATTGCAGTATGAGTCCGTGTAATGACGGAATAAGAATACAATTCGCCACTCCCTATCTTACCCATGGATGTTGTAAAAGACGACTAAGGGATATGCTAAGCATATAACATCTACGCAAGAGAAGGAAAACTCGAAATAAAATCCTATACCAACCTGTTTAACCAACATTGTATAGTAAGGTCAATTTTTCTCCTATTGTGGATGAGGCTCGAGCCGAAATGATGATGACAGTATGAATAGATATTATAGAGGCAATTTTATTATTTTAAAAACCGACAGAAGCATTATATAAATGCCGATTATACTTATTTCTATAAAAAATAAATATTATGAAATTTAAATAAAGTAGAAAGATACTTTTTCTAAATATTTTATTATATAATTTTTAATGTATTCAATTCTTTTAATAAAAAATAGAATATACTAGATGACCCAATAGACGTTGTTCTGTTCAAATAAAATTAAGCAGCGCCATCTACCGGGTCCAATTGTGAATCTAAACCATCCTCAAATCCCCTTGAACACACACAAAAAATTTCATCAACATCGGTCCAGCCGTTTAGGAGGAGTTCAGTGACATACACACGTACTAATACTAATCTTCAAAACGGCTGGACCGATTTCAAAAATTCTTACACCAATGGAAAGCTATAATATCAGGGCGTAAACTAGGCTATATTTTATCCCGGTATTCCCACGGGAACGGGAACTACGCGGGCAAAACGACTATAACCTATAACCGAAGCGAAGCGAGGGCGGGTTGCTAGTTTATATATAAGACTATCTGACCCAACAGACGTTGTTCTGTTCGAATAAAATAAACGGAATTCTCCTTGAAATTGACAGCAGTAATAGGAACTGACCGGCTGCAGCACCATCTGCCGGGCTGATTTGTGAATCTAAATGACCCAGCCCCCCGCATTGTTTAATTATTAGTGGGTGTCGTAAAAATCGCCTTAAGCAATGAGCACCTTCTGAGTAACTTATAATCTCAACACCAGAACACCAGAACACGCCTGTTAAGTATAGCTATTACCCCATCATCATTTATCATTTTAACTCATATGTCCCACTATTGGGCTAGAGCCTCCTCCACTATAGGGGGGAAATTGAACTATATTACGCTGGTCAGACGTGTTGGTATAGAGTTTGATTTCAAGTTTTTCTTCTCTTGCATATTGTTATATGCATAATCCCTTAGTTGTCTTTCACGACAACCACGGCCAAGAGAGGCGGTGGTGAGTATTCTTACTTCGTCACCATTACCTCATTATTCTTCTTTTATGGAGTCATACCGTGTGGTGACGAAGTAAGAATACAATTCACCACTCCCTATCTTGCCCGTGAATATCGTAAAAGACGACTAAGGGATATAATACGTGCATAATATCTGAGCAAGAGAAGGAAAACTCGAAATGAAACTCTTTACCAACCTGTCCGACCAGCATGGTATAGTAGGTCAAATTCCCTCCTATTGTGGAGGAGGCCCGAGCCCAATAGTGGGAGGTATCATCATCATCTTGCTCTTATCCCAATTACTTGGGGTCGACGCAATATGTCATCTGTTTTGACATATTGCAAAAAGTTTCGGCAATGACTTTTATGACCGGCCGCCTGCCTGACGTCAACACTCCTTGGGAATGTAATCGTTGACCCAAATGGTACCAGATGGAGTTGGTCCGGGTCAATCTGTGTGAGACGTATATGAGCTGAAATGATGATGATGATGACAATAGTGGATGTTAAGGGGTTAATGGATGTATGAATAAAATTCTTAGTAAAATATCGCCTATTGCCCCTTTCATATATTCAGGACGCATAAATGTAAATATAATAATGTTCTTGAAGCTCGTTTTTCCTGTAACTCATTATACGTATTCCCATGGGTAGTGTATTAATTTTATTCTGATTAATGATTAAAAGGAAATGGAACTTGTTTTGTTCTTGTTAATTAATAATTTACTATAGCATATAGTAAATAATATTTATAATGATAAATTTCATCATCATCACAGATCATATACGTCCCACTGCTGGGCTCGAGCCTCCTCAGTATTGAGAGCGAAATTAACTTACTATACCACGGTCAGGCGGATTAGTACAGTTTTATTTCGAATTTTCCTTCTCTTGCATTGATGTTATATGCACAAGATATCCTTTAGACGTCTTTTACGACCCCCACGAGCAAGAGAGGGGGTGATGAATTGTATTCTTTCTCCGTCACTGTGAACTACTCCATGGAGAAACCATACTACCATATTCTATGGTAAAAATCAACACTTTAAGCAACTCAGGATTTGACCCTAGGATCTGATAATCGACCATCATGAAGTCAGTCGCGAATCATTTGTTAAAACTACACATATTATTCAGAATTCAGACAATAAGATGTTGTACCGTTATGTTCAGATCGAAATCTTTCCAAGAATAATTCGGACTTGTGTTCTTATGGCGTCCAGTCTATCAGATATTTGTATATTTCTTATGCTAGACTTGTCTGCTATGGAATTTTAAATACCGTATCGTGACTAAGAATATAAAAAGGTCAATCCATTCTTGCCTGCGGATGCCACATTTAAGGGACATCCGTTGAATCCTATTGGATCTACTTTTGTTTTTTTTTTTGTGTACAGGCGGATTAGCAGATGATAATGGTGATTTCATGGGCGATTTTCATAAGTTCCATCTATCCTTCCCGGGACGAAGACGTATTATATTCCATAGTAAATCACTAAGTATCTAAAGGTGAGAGAATCAATTGACTTTTTAAATGAATTTAATATAAATGAAATTATTTTTACGGATTTTATCGCATTTGCAATCAGATTTTATATAAATGCGATAAAATCCGTAAAAAAAGTATAAAAATACAATAAAAAAGCTCATAAGACAGAAATACCAACTTCAAAATAGTGTACCTACCAATTACAAAAAAAAATGTTGTATTGTAGAATCTATCTATCTCTTGATGAAAAGAAATATCATTGAGAAATAATGTAACTTCTCCGTGTAGTAATAGACTAAGAAAACAATGGTCACTATTCTTTCCTTTTCCCAGGATGTCATAAAAAGAAACCGAGGGATGAAAACAAATAACAGCACTAATAAGAAAACTAAATAAACCCGTCTGATCAGCGTGGTATAAATATGATAATTTCCACCTCATCATCATCTTGCTCTTATCCCAATTACTTGGGGTCGACGCAATATGTCATCTGTTTTGACATATTGCAAAAAGTTTCGGCAATGACTTTTATGACCGGCCGCCTGCCTGACGTCAACCCTCCTTGGGAATGTAATCGTTGACCCAAATGGTACCAGATGGAGTTGGTCCGGGTCAATCTAGGGCTCTTAGTCGTCTTTTACGACACCCACGAGCAAAGCAAGGGTTGGTAGTATTCGAAGCCGCTACCACACAGCAGATTTCCACCTACTATAGAAAAAGTCCAATAGAGTGTCGTTTAAGTGTGGAAGAAAATAGTAAACTTATATAATTGGTAATCTTAAGGCCTTTGATGACAGCTACAAAATCTTCTTCTTCTTCTTAGTTAATGGCAATGAGCTACAATAATATGAGCTATTGGTGCCAGTGTCGAGTATATTGATTATTATTCACGTCTTTAGTCTTAGTCTTTCAGTCAGTCGTTAGCATGACTTGGTGCTGATACAAGTCATGCGTCTCAGGAAATTTGGGCAGAATGTCAAAATGCACGTAATTCACTATTATATCATTTTCACTACATTTCAGAATTTTATCTGCATTATATTACATAAAATATCAGCAAAATTATTGAATATAACACTTTAAAACACTAAAATAATGAAAATAATATAAAAGCGCTACATGACATTTTGACATTCGCGTCAAAAGTCAACAAAATCTAAGCTGCGATTAACGTTTCTCGATACATTAGACATCAACGCGCGTTTTAGGCATCCTAGTAATAGAGGTGTTTAGTAAAGGAATATATACAGTACTACTTCTCTTATTCTCTGTACTCCTAGTACTAGCCCATAGATAAGGAACTTTTATATGTACCTCTTTCTTTCAGCTCATATCTAATATATAAAATTCTCGTGTCACAATGTTCGTTCCCATACTCCTCCGAAACGGCTTGACCGATTTTCATGAAATTTTTTATGCATTTTTAGTAAATCTGAGAATCAGCTAATATCTATTTTTCAAACCCCTAAATGATAAGGGGTGTCCACCCCAATTTTTTTTTTTAATTTTTATGATTTTTTTATTTTTTTATTATGTGTCATTAAAAATACATACAACCCTAAATTTTCACTTTTCTATCACCAACCCCTGCTTTTTAATAGTAATTTTAATCATTTCATTATTTTTTATCCCGCTCGAAAACTTCAATTATTATACTTGGTAAGTTATCCCCTCCATGTGTCTACCGGTGTCACTTCTCACTCAGTAAACAGCTCGGAGTAGGGATGACAACGAAGATAGTCTCCTATTTCTCTCAAACAATAAGTCTTTTCTTACTCCCTCTACAGTTTTCACGAAGCCACCATTATAAATGGCAAATTTCGAGGTGAAAATATATTAATACCACGAATACCTATTATATCCATAGATGTGCCGATTAAATTTCCGATTAGATTGGTATTTACAATGACTATTAATAAATCCCAAAGTCAAACAATGTCTGTTTGTGCCTTAGATTTGAGAACACCATGTTTTTCACACGGACAATTATGTCGTTGCATGCTCTCGAGTGGGTAAACCATCAAGTTTGTAGGTGTTAGCTGAAGACGGGCTAACAAAAAATATTGTTCACGCTGTAGGATAAAGAGATTAATATTATGTAATGAATTAATGATATAAATAATTATTACTTAAAATAAATTATAATAAATTAGAAAAAATAATGTTTGATGTTTTGTTATTTTTATATTCCCTGATTGTTCACAGCGCTCCATGCCTTTTTCACTCATATACCATATCCTTACACACTTCCAATAAGTTAGTTATTTTTTTTCTACACTAGAAATTCTATAGAAATTATTTACATGGCAAAACAACGTTTGCCGGGTCAGCTAGTATTTTATAAATATGTACTTTTTGTTTTAGAAGAGAAAATAAGGAGTAAATTCTTATATCTTTGACTGAAATTGTTTGGCATTTGAAGGTTTTGAGTTGTCTTTATCTGGTAGTGATTTGATATATCTAAGCTCTTTAGTTATTTCTTACTATCAAGTAAGGAAAACAGGTTGGTTTGACATATTACTTGTATTCTTACATAACAACAAGTACAGCCGCCAATAACGATAGTTATAAAAATTAAGCTATGACTCTTTCGATGTATTAAATATCAAAGCGATAGGAAACCAGTATATTTTATGCATGTCAATAATATAGATATTCAGTTAATTCGCCAAAGATTTTCTGTATTACCTCTTTCGCTCCATATACTCCTAGTACTACGACATTGCTATAGATACGAATAATATTAATCTCCATATAGATTACACTACGACATGATTTTTACGCACCCTAATGATGTTCAGAGTTATGTTTTCGTTCTCTGTACTCCTAGTACTACTGCTCATAGTTGAGGCATAATTAACAGTCTTTTTATAGCGTCACGCTATTAATGAATTTTCCTTTTCATGTAATGTAATCTGATACGTCCCTACTTAACTTATTTAAACTATTACACGACAAATAATTACAAAAATTTAGTGGTGGTTCTGAGATCATAAAAGCTATTAGCATAAGCACATGAAATTAATATAGACAATCTTATTAATTCCCCATGTAGCGACAGGACAAGTACAATTGCCGACACCTACTTCTTACTCGTTGAAGTTGTAAAAATCAACTAGGAGACTCATCAGGAGACTGGGCAGCAGCTTTCTCTTAGGAAACACATCACAGCAATCGCCAACCCATTAGCCAAGCGTGACAATTATGGCACTATACTCTTATTTGTGTGGGAGGCCTACGTGGCTGATAGAACCTGGCCGGTAAAATGCTGAATAATTGACTGATGAAGACTGGTCATTCTACTTTCAGGAATCTTTTGAATATAATTTTTACAATTTAACTGCTTCTTTAACTATTACTTTTAAATGGTATAATGTACAATTTTATATATATATATATATAATTTAATGGATCGCCGCGAGCGCGTCCATATTTAATATTTATATTCACGTTCACTCTGTTACATAATTAAATATTTCATTATGCCTATAAACAAATGGTTTTCATTTTCAGCGTAAGTGGCATTAGGGTTGTCAAAAATAATCTGTATGTAATTAGATAATAGTTTTTCATTAATGTCATACCCGCTAACACGTCTGACCAGCATGGCATAGTAGATAAATTTGCCTCCTTTTGTGGAGGAGGCTTGAGCCCAGCAGTGGGACGTATGTGAGCCGTCATGATAATGATGAATGTCATAACTGCCCTTCTGGGCCCGTCGTTGCCCACACAGAGAAGATGTCTTATTATGTCAAGCCAGTTTCGTGTGGCAACGGAGAAAGAATATAATTTACAACTATCTTTCTTGTCCGTGGGTGTCTTAAAAGACGACTACGAGACGCAGATAACATCTTTACATGGAAACGAAAAAAAAACCAACATGATATTGTAAATCAAACTTCCCTCCTCCTCGTCCAATTATTACGTTTCGCCTTGCTGCTATTTGTATAAATAAGATTATTAATTAGTTACGCTGGACAGTTGCTGATATTTATAGCACAGGATTTAAGTATCAGCAGAACATTAAATTAATGTTAAATTTTCTTGTACATCCATTTAAACTTTATTGTTGTATGTACTAGTTAGTGGCAGTAAATTATTATTATTAATTTATTCTATACTCCGTGTGGTGACGGAGTATAGAATACAATTCACCACCCCCTCTCTTGCCGGTGGATGTCGTAAAAGACGACGGATATAATATGCATATAATAACTATGCAGGAGAAGGCAAACTCGAAACAAAATCCTATACCAATACGTCTGATCCGCGTGGTATAGTAGGTCAACTGCCCTCCTATTGGAGAGGAGGCTCGAGCCCAACAGTGGGACGTGTATGACGTGAAATTAATGATAAATGAATTAATTTACTTAATTTAACTTCATTCGCAAGTTATAACAACGACTACGATTGTAGGCAGATTGCCCGTCAAGCATCACAAGCATTATGAGCATTGAGATCTTGAGGAGATATTCAACAGTGGATGTAAATGATCTGATGGATGGATGGATAGTATGACGTCATCTTCTACTACAAATGAAAAAAGGATGAAACTTACTCTGTGGAATTTTACGAACAGTTTCAGGGGGAAATTAGGGATGGTAGCACATTCTACTTTTAATGTCTATTTTCTATCTAATATCATCATCGCATTATCTCGCCTCATAAGTCTTATTGCTGGGTTCGAGCCTCCTCCATAATAAGAGGGATATTGACTTACTATACCATGCTGGTCAGACGGTTATAGGATTTTATTTCTTTTTTTTTTCTCTTGTATAGACGTTTAAAACATATTATATCCCTCAGTCGTCTTTTGCGAAATCCACAAGCATCTACCTTGGAAAAATGTATTCTTATTCCGTTACAACACGAATATTTACATCTATATTTATACATATAAAAAAAAAAATTCTCAGTGGATTCTTTGGCAGTGGGTATCGTAAAACGACTAATGGATATCACATGCATATAACACTTATGCAAGAGAAGGTAAACTCAAAATAAAATGCTATAACAACACGTCTGACCAGCTTGATATATTAGGTCATTTTTTTCCATTTTTTTCATTTTCCATCAGTAGGACGCATTTGGGCTGAGATGTTGATAATGATAAAAACGTCTAAATTTTCATTTTTTTTTGTTTTATTTAAGACCAGCAGCCAGCCCTCGCTTCGCTTCGGTTTCAGTCGTCTTACCCGCGTAGCTCCCGTTCCCGTAGGAATACCGGGATAAAGTATAACCTATGTTACTTCCTGATATTATAGCTTCCCATTGGTAAAAGAATTTTTGAAATCAGTTCGGTGGTTTAAGAGTGAGATAAGAGGTTTTACCATACAGGTAATGGATAAAAATTACCTCTAGATTTACAACAGTTATTTGTGGATTGTATAAGGAAATGTCGCGCGTCGGAATCCAACCCGCGACACTCGGAACTAAAGGTCGCCATATAGATCACTCCGTTATCTGCAGAACTAGTCAGCCGTGCTTATTAAGCCGTTGTTATTTTTTTGAAGTGAAAACTTTTATTGATTGAATTGGATTGGATGGTTTGAATGAGATGTAAATTCATATATCATCTAGACATCGACATGATCCCGTGATGTGTTAACGTTTCTGCTTCTTTTTTATTAGCAACTAGCAACCCGCCCTCGCTTCGCTTCGGTTATAGGTTATAGTCGTTTTACCCGCGTAGTTCCCGTTCCCGTGAGAATACCGGGATAAAAGATAGCCTAGTTTACGCCCTGATATTATAGCTTTCCATTGGTGAAAGATTTTTGAAATCGGTCCAGCCGTTTTGAAGATTACCCGGAACAAACAGACAGACAGACAGACAAAAATTTTTTAATTGCTATTTTAGGCATAGGTGTCGTACAAATAACCGTGTGAGCATGAAAAAAGCCTATTATTTTGACATTACAAACAGATACTCCAATTTTATTTATTGGTATAGATAAGCTACAATAATATGAGCTATTGGTGCCAGTATTGAGTTAAAAAAAATTAATACGTCTTTATATAAATATGTAGTTATATTTGTTAGCTGCTATTAAGCGGGTGCTGACAACCAAATCAATGTTTTTCTGGAAATTTTACAGAACATGAAAATGTACGCAATTCACAATTAAAACATATTACACTTCAAATGTTTCAATATAAAACCGTAAAACACCAAAATAATAATTAAAATTTAAAAGCGCTACATGACATTTTGACAGCCCGTAAAATGACCGTGTTATTATTATTATTTTTTTTTATATTATGGCGTTTACAAGATTTCGCCAATTACTCAATTTAGATTGACAGTTATAGGAATTAGGACGCTAATATCTAAATAAATCTAAATTTACAAGATAAATTTAGTTGTTGGCTTTCGAATTTTCAATATGTTGATTAGTTGAATTATTCTAACAAACTAATATATGAGAAGAATTATTTTTTAAACAAATATAACATTGGACTACAATCACGTGGATGACAATCTAATGCAGCTAAGTACAGTAAAAAAACAAGAAAAAAAAGGGGTTAAAAACAGAAGATGTTAAATGACCGTGTTAACGCTAACACTATGTCTGTAGCTATGTCAATGTCACTACATCTGTAACGATATATGTCAAAAGTAGATAAATGTAAAAAGTTTAATTTCAGATCAAACAATTTGATCTTACGTGTGGTGACAGAATAAGAATACAATTCAAACATCCCCACCCCCCCCTCTCTTGCTCGTGGGTGTCGTAAAAGACGACTAAGGCATATATGAAAAAAAAAAAATAATATGCAGATAACAACAATGTAAGAGAAGTAATACTCGAAATGAAATCCTATGCCAAAACGTCTGACCAGCGTTGTAGATCAAATTTCCTCCCATAATGGAGGAGGCTCCTGTGGGACCCTCAACAGTGGGACGTACATATATGGACTGAGATAGTGATGGTGAATTAATTGATTTATCCAAAAATAACGAATGTTTGCTCACAGTTTTAAGTTTTCACCTCTGTAGCCAGTCCTCATGACTGCTTTGTGTTCTTTTTTGTTTCAATTTGTTTTTGGGCTGACGACGGAGTTTAAATATATTCTACACCTTATCAAAAACGATTCTATATCAACCATTTAGCTCAGAATGATATAGTAGATTAACTTATTTCCTAATGTGATGTAGTCCCCCGTCTAAGAATATATATCTATACTAATATATAAAGCTAAAGGATTTGTTTGTTTGAACGCGCTAATCTCAGAAACTACTGGTCCGATTTAAAAAAGTCTTTCACCAAAGGAAAGCTATAATATCAGGGAGTAACATAGGCTATATTTTATCGCGATATTCCCACGGAAACGGGAACTACGCGGGTAAGGCGACTGAAACCGAAGCGAAGGGCGGATTAATAGTAAAATATATATGAGGTAATGAGGACTAAAGATCATATGAACCTTTCTGAAATAATATACATCATCATTGCTCATATGCCACACTGCTAAAGTCAAGCCTCCCTCAATAAAAAGTAGGGTAATTCATATACCATACCATGCTCCCCATGCGGTGACAGAGTATGAATACAGTTCACCATTATGTCTTGACCGTGGATATCGTAAAAGACAACTAAACGATACAATGTACATTTAGTATCTATGTAAGAGAAAGAAATCATGAAATCAAACCCTATACCAACCCGATCCATCAGCGTGGTATACTAGATAAATTCTTCCTTTTGTGGAGGAAAGTCGAGCCCAATAGTGGGACGTTTTACGACCGCCGCGGGCAAGAATGGTGAATGTGTGGTGACGGCATTTCCGTGCGGTGACGGAGTAAGAATATAATTCACCTCTCCCTATCTTACCCGTGGATGTCGTAATGAAGACTAAGGGATGTAATATGCACATAACATCTGTGCAAGAGAAGGAAATCTCGAAATGAAACCCTATATACCAACATGTTTAATCGGCATGGTTTAGTAGGTCAAATTTCCCCCCATTGTGGAGGAGGCCCGAGCCCAACAGTGGGCCGATGTGGGCTGCGATGATGATGATATTATTACTCCGTCGTGACAATTGATAAAAATAAGATACAACAGATTGAAACTAAAGATTTAATTTAATAAAACTCACCGCATATAAGATTATCTATTTACAAAACTTTATATTTCACGTAATATTTAAAGCGGAGTCCTGTGGAGGACCTCAAACAATAATTTTAGTCGCCATTGAAAAAAAGAAAAACAACAAAAGTTTCATTTCCAAGTCGTGACAGCCCTAGACGTCGTAGCAACACGGTTCACGGAGGACACTGCCCCGCGGAGATAAACCTACCAACATAACTTTATACCTAAAATAGACCTTGAGACTTACTGTTTAAGTGCTATTTCTCTTAAAACGATTACTTGAATAAAATTGTCTGGGTATATGCATTCCAGTTAATAGTGCAAACGTTGATTTGAACTATGCTCAGTGGTGTTAAGGTTTATTTTTGCTTGTCTTCGTCTAGTTAATGTCAGATCTTTACTGTCATGATCCTGCGGCGCGTTACTATGGGTTGTCGAACAAAAATAGACAAAGAATTTAATGTTCTTTCGAGTGTAAGAAAGATTTTTATTTTATTTTTTTTTTCCTACATAATAGTGCAGTGTTCGCGATCTGAATATAATTTTAAGTTGAATAAGGGGTATTAGTAATTTTAGCTGATCTATGTAATTTTTATAATAATATGTAACAAGTATGTGTGTCAGGCCGTTTAAGATAGATTTTACTATACAAAGCAATTTAATAACCATTAGTATTGTAGTTTCGTTGTAAAAAAATTTTGGAATTTCCACTGTCCATTTTAGTTCATATACGGCCCATTGCTGGGCTCGAGCCTCCCTATAGGAAGAAAATTGACCATAGTAGGTCTATTTTCCTCACGCTGTTCATACGAGTTAGTATAGGGTTTTATTTCGAATTTTCCTTCTCTTGCATAGATGTTATCTCCATGACCATACGAAATTTTTGAAGAAAACTACTTTGCGCGCATGAGGATAAAACTTTTACGGATGAAACTCAATTTAGTGACACGAAAATGTGGGACGTTTTTGTCCAAGAGGAGGGACAGCGATTGAGACCGATTGAGAGAGAGTGAGAAAGGGCAAATATAGCACGAAGTGCATAGTCATGAAGCGAGAGTAGGTAGCTAGCAAGTGAGAAAGATCGAGAGAGAGAGAGAGTGGGAGTAAGAGAACAATTTTTAATATATTTTTTTAAACATTGCCAAATGCACGTGGCACCAAACAAGTTTCACTTCTGACATGCGTACTTTGTACGCCCGCTCTTTTTATTCAAATGAAAAGCCAATCATTTGGACAAATAACTAATAAGCGGTTTTGTGGTCCACGATACAATTTCTAGTCCGCCCAAATGTACTAATTGTTTGCTGTTAAGAATTCACAAAAGTACTATAATTCAAGGTCTAGGATTGTCGGAGAAGCGTCTCTCAGAACCTACTCGTAACAGTAAGAGATACAAAGTGTATGTGGCTATGTTATCCCTCTTTCACATTTGAGGTTGTTTAACTTTAGGTCATGGCGGTCAGGATCATCCGCGGGTATCCCACGGTGGCGACGGAGACGGCGTGCCTGTTGGCCGGGACTCCCCCGTGGGACCTGGAGGCGGAAATGCTCGCCGACTTGTACCGGCGGGTGTCGGGGGTGCGCGGGGGGGCGGTGTTGTTTCCCTGAGGGAGCTCACCGCCTGGCGCGTCGACGCCCGCCGAGACGTCATCGCCCGTTGGGCAGACCGGCTGGAGAGGCCTCGATACGGTGTTTGGACCGTGGAGGCCTTCCGGCCGGTGCTGATGCAGTGGTTGGAAAGGCGGCACGGGGTGCTCTCCTTCCGACTCGTACAGGTCTTGACGGGGCATGGATGCTTCGGCAAGTACCTGTACAGGGTCGCTAGGAGGGAGAGAACTCCGTCCTGCCACCACTGCGATTGCGACGAGGACACGGCGCAGCACACGCTCGAGGTCTGTGCCGCTTGGGCAGAGCCGCATCGTGAACTCGTCGCAATCATCGGTGCCGACCTGACGCTGCCGACCATCGCTAGGGAGATGCTCGGCAGCGTCAGGAATTGGGACGCGGTCGCAGCCTTCTGCGAGGCAGTTATCTCGCAGAAGGAGGCGGCGGGTCGCGAGCGCTAGGAGCACAGCCTCGATGATGCGACCCGCCGCCGGCGACTGGGGCGGCGCAGGCGGGATTACCTGCGTGCCATGCCGCCCTAGCCGAGGCCGCGGGTGACGTGACCGGGGATTAGTCCGCCACCCGCCGAGAGGCCGACCGCGTGAGGAAAGACCGACGTCCTCCCCGAGGGGAGGACGTCGGTCGATGGGAGGGTGCCCCGGGTAGGGGGTATTCCGTCGGGCCGACCACTGATGACAAGTAACCCTGCTCCAGTGGTTGGCCCAACGACGAAGGCGACGTGGTATTCGGGTGGGTTGCGGGTGTTGCGTGCTTAAGCCCCTCTGTCGCCCCGGACGGAATGGTGCGGAGGCGCGCCGACCGCAGCCCACCCAAAAAAAAAAAAAAAGGTTGTTTCATTTTTTTCTCTTTGAAAATGTTAAAATATAGAAAAAATGGTATGAAAAGCATTTTTAAATAGGGCAAAAGGTTTTTCTTCAAATAACTAAACCCTACCACTAAACAGAGATACGATGTGAATTAAAAGTTTATTTAATGATCAGTTTATTGCCTAACTGTTCCTGTCAGCCTGGTACAAACGCGGTAGTAATAAAATTTTATCCTTATTTATGTATTAAAATTATATTTATCTATGCAAATAATCTCCCTCTCTTGGCCATGGGTGTCGTAAAAGATGACTAAGGGACATATGCATATAACATCTATGCATGGAAGGAAAATTCGATATAAACCATAGGGGTTTATTTGCCAACACGTCTGACCAGCGCGGTATAGTAAGTCAAGTTCTCTCCCATTGCGGAGGAGGCCCAAGCCCAACAGTGGGACTAATGTGGGCTGAGATGATGATGATGATATCTAGACATCTATACGAATAAATAAAATTGGAGTGTCTGTTTGTAATGCCAAAGTAATGGGCTTTTTTCATGCAAATACGGTTATTTGCACGCTACGTATGCCCAAAAACCAGTTTAAAAGGTTTTTACCTGTCTATCTGTCTGTCTGTTTCTTTTGGGTAATCTTCAAAACGGCTGGACGCATTTTAACAATATTATACTACCAGGTATATGAGGAGTATATAAGTATATAAGTCTATATAAGGAGTTACTTGGGCTATATTTTATCCCGATATTCCCTCGGGAACGGGGATTACGCGGGTAAGGCGACTGAAACCGAAGCAAAGGCGGGTTGGTAGTAAATAAATAAAATGGAAGTGTCTGTTTGTAATGTAAAGTCCTACTAGGATTTTTTCATGCTCACACTTAATTTAAATGAAGTGAGTTTTAATTATCACTTGTAATCACATACGTCACTAAATTAGGAAAGTGAAACAGTAGTAGGTGTATTATTTGACAGGAACATTTTAATCCTTTGACATCTATTCTCTATAAATAAATAAAATTGAAGTGTCTGTTTGTAATTTCAAAATAATACGTTTTTCCATGCTGACACGGTTATTTACGCACCTAGGCCTAAAAACCACTTTTATATTTTTTTTGGTTTACTGCAATTGCGTATCGTAATATTGTAAGAGATTTGGAGATTTAAATTGCGGGGACAAAGCGGCTAAAATAGAAACGAAGCGAAGGTGGGTCGACAGTATAACATAACTTTTACGTTTTTTTTTATGTTATATGATGCGGAGGAACTGCTGGGGTGTAATAAATATAATATAAAAGTAATTTTTATTCAAAAATTACTTTTATATTATATTTATTACGCCCCAAAACTTTTATATCATAGTAATTTTTGAATAAAAATTACTATGATATAAAAGTTTTCGTTTTTCATAAAAATTCTCAGTGTGATCACTTTTGAAGGCGACCATATGACTTACTCACGGATAATGACTAATATAAAAAAATTAAAGAAGTAAAGAAACCTATAATTTGTGAAATTTGTGTTGTCTCACTTTAAAATTATGTAAAAATACAGCAAAATCATTTAAAACACTAAAATATTGAATAACATTTAAAAACATCACCTTAAATATTTACATTCCCGCCAAAACTTGTTTTAAAGTTACTCTATTAAACCACAGATAATTATTTTACACTCTACTAGTAATTTAGCGACTAATTCAAATCAGGTGCTAATTATAATAAAATCAGGGCTTAGTCAATCAGTTGGTAGTAATCGTAAACCTGTGTAAAGCCTCTGTAGGGGCTTTCAACTCTTTAAATTCCTTTTTGCATTGTCGAGCGTGCCCTCACCGATGGACTTGATTAATCTATATTAGCAGTTGTAAAATATATTATGTTGCTGTCTATGCGAGAGCGTGGTGTAAAATATAAGATAGAGCGGAATCATATAAAATTATTAGACCATAATCATCACAGTTCATATACGTCGCACTACTGTGCTCGAGCCTCCACGACAATTGGAGGGCAATTGATCGACGTTATATATATATATATATACACGCTATACGACGTTGGTCAGATTGGTTGACACAGGGTTTTATTTGGGCCCTTACGACACCCACGGGCAAGAAAGGGGGTGGTAAATTGTATTGTTAATCCGTCACCACACGGAATAAAGGTATTTACATTTATTCTATTCCTATTCTAGACCGAGGCCAATTCTATCTGATGCTGTCTTAGACAACTTAAGCTTTAAGGTTATCACAAAGGATTTATTCCTTAGAATATTGTCTTTTATGATAAAAAAGTGATTTATTATAAATCTCTTTTTTGAATTGTGTATATGAAAAAGGCTTAAAGTCACTCAACGTGCTATTGTAGAGGCTATTCTCGGTATTTCTCTGCGTGATGAAATCCGAAATACAAATATCTATAGAAGAACAGGTGTAACCGACGTAGCCCGAAGAATTATCTCGTTGAAATGGCAATAATTAGGACCGCATCGCTTGTCGAACTGACAACTGTTGGAGAAGAAAGGTTCTCGAGTTCTAACTACAAATCGGATGATGCAGTCTAGGACAACCCCTCTACTACTCGGGCTGACGACATTTTAAAAGTCACAGGGAGCCAGACCTGTGTCAATGGAAGGCTACGGATTAATAGATAGACACTAGGCCTGGACTATGGATTAACACTAAAAGCTCTCACCTCGGCAGGTATAAATCTCGCTATCGCCTATCACTTGGGCCAATCGATTCATTACGTCGCCTGACTATAAAATCAATGCCGCCGTCCATGTGCCACCATTAAAATACAACTTTAGATCCCCTTCAACTCTCTATTACCTATTGTGTGCTAATTATATTTCATCACAAATCCAATTGGGGTATAAATGCTCATAAATATTTGGTCAAACATATCTTAATTGTAATCTATAAACTGAAAGAGCTCATTAAATGAGATTTACAGAAATTTTCCCATTTCTCCCGTTTTTCTTCCCGCAGTTTCCCCGTTTTTGATACCACGTTTTTACCGTTTTTCATACCGCGTTTCCCCCGTTTTTGCCCGCTTTTTCCCCGCTTTTCTCCGATTTTTTTCCGACGAATTAAGAGTTATGTGGTGGCGAATACGAATACTACCAACCCTTACATTGGCTATGTGGCTGGTCATAAAATGATTGTTTAAACTTTTGCAGTATGTTCGATGGAAGAAGTATACATATTACCTTGGCCATAAGTTGTTGGCATAACAGTTAACTGACGATGATGAAGAAGAAAACAATATGTTACCATCCCTTACTTTCTAGTGGAAGACATAAACAAAAGATGAATCATTAAAAAAATATTTCGTTTGGTGACGGAGTAAGATACAATTCACCACTCTCTATTTTGCCTGTGGATGTCGTAAAAGACGACTAAGGGATATAATATGCATATAAAATTTATGGAAGAAAAGGAAAACTTGTCTGACCAGCATGGTATAGTAGGTCAATTTCCCTCTTATTGGTGAGGAGGCTCGAATCCAGCAATGGTATGTTTATAAGCTGAGACAACAATGAGACGACGAGGCATCAAAATCAGAATGGAATGTATTTTGTATTGTAAAATTTATTATATCAATCACGGTAGTTATCAACCCGTTGGCGATTGTGGTAGGAGGGAGCTGCTGCCGGGCCGCCCACGGATATCAAGAATACGGTACCAGTAGTTGGCCTAATGGGAATGGAAAAGGAGTACGGTGTGTGTCACGTGCCGTTCTTTTGCTGCCCCAGACGGAATGAACGGCGTAGACCTACGAGAGAGACCATAGTTTAGTTAAATAAAAATGTGAGTCGTCGCTCAGGACGCCTGTCAGATGTGAAACATGGAAATTACTTTGTACAAGTATATATGCATAAAAGAACAGATTACGACAGTAACTAATATGGCATAATGTATAAATAAATTATTACGATTTTCCCAGAAAATGATGAATTTTTTGTAATTAATGAAAATATATCTTTAAACGAGCAATTCTTGTATATATAGGTATATATTTAGGATCTCAGAAACGGCTCCAACGATTTTGTTGAAACTTGGCATACTAGAGGTTTCGAGTCCAAAAAATCGATCTAGCTAGGTTTTATTTATAGAAAATGTTGTTTTATCCGTGTTTTTAGCAAAACAATACAATGACATTAAATTTTAAAAGAATATGATTTCAAATTTCGTTGTCAACGTCATGAGTTACGATAGCTCAGTTGGGAAGTTGACCGGTTCTAATTTTTGGCTTTTTGGTTTTTTTGGCAATCAAACAGCGTCGGTTCGAATCTTGGTGTTATTATTATTCTCTTTTTGTAATTTTTTTATCCGCGTGAGGAAAGACCGACGTCCTCCTAAAGGAGGGGGGGGTATACGTCGGTCGATGGGAGGGTATCCCAAATAGGGGGTATTCCGTCAGGCCGACCACTGACGTCAAGTCACCCTGCTCCGGTGGTTGGCCCAACGACGAAGTCGACGTGTCGCGCCGGTGGGTTGCGGGTGTGCGTGCTTACGTCCCTCTGTCGCCCCGAATGGAGTGGTGCGAAGAGTGCGCCAGCCGCAACCCACCCCAAAAAAAGGCGTATAATTAACGAATACGAATTACACCCGGCATTTCTGGATCGCACAAAGTTTTTCCTTTTTTTTTTGGGGGTGGGTTACGGTAGACGCCCTCCTCGCCCGGCTCCGTCCGGGGCGACAGAGGGGCGTAAGCACGCACACCCGTAATCCACCCGTATAGCACGTCCCTTCGTCGTTGGGCCGACCACTTTGGTGCAGAGATCCTTGACTTTAGTGATCGACCCGACGGAATACCCCGGGGAGTACCCTCTCCCATCGACGTCCCTTACTGGGACGCATAAAGTTTTCTCCTGCGTGAGCATTGAGTTCACAACACTGGTACGGTAGATATCTACATATATCACTACATCCGAGTAGAAAAAGTACTAAGTTTAACGCGTTTATTACGCTAGTGAAGTATTTGTAGCTAGGGATGTGAAAAACAATCGATTTTTATATTAATCGATTATTTTTTGTAATAATCGATTTTAATAATCAGTTACCTAAACAATAAAAATCGATTTTTTATATTAAAATTATCGATTATTATAGTATTTGCTTTTCCGTTTAAAATAAAATCACTGCCAGATTACCTAAAAAAAGGTCATCACGATACTGCGTGCAGTATTTCATACTAAATTAGAAAATATATCTCACATTTCCTAAAAAAAGGTCATCATAATCCTGTTGGGAGGAAAAATTGATTATTTTAAAGAAAAAAATCGATTATTTATTAATCGATTATTCAAGTCACATCCCTCTTTCTAGCTACTGTAAAAATGATTATAATACTTACATTCCCCTGCGGATCTATAAGTTGAGCGTATTTAGGTGCCTTCGCCTTGCTACCATCAGCGAACACCCCGGCTAGACGCAGCGGTGTACCAGGCCGGGCGGCTGCACGCTCGTACTGCGCTCCGACACGACCACTCTCTGTATTACCAGAGATTTGTATTATTTTATCATTAGGATTTACATAAAAATATCACCCAGCAATATACCTTTCTCTATGTATAATAAATTATGTCCAGTCTCAGCCCATATTCCACTGTTGGGCTCGGGTTTCCACCACTATGAGAGGGTGGTTTGATCCGTTTCTGATGGGCTATTTTTTCTACCACACTGCACCTAAATCATTCGCAAGATCAGACCGGCACGGGGAACCATAACCATAGCCGTTTGTCTCTCTGCAGATGATGGACTAATACGAATCTAACCAACTACATCCTCGGCCAAGTCAGTATCAGGAGAGTATCAGCAAGGAGGTTTTTCTTCGTGAACCATTCAGCCGCCTTCAAGCTATAGGCCAGGCTGTCAAAAAGTTAGCCTATTAAATTAAAATGTTGTCTAAATATTGAAATATCATTACCAGAAGCCGGTCGAGCTCTATACGCAGATATAGCCCGCGGGGACACGAGGGCAAAAGCTCGCGCTCTTAGCAGGGCCGCTATAGAGCCTCGGGCCGCTGCTAGTGCTCCGCCCCTACAGCCGCATGCTGAGAACCAGCCTGAAACAAAAATAATAAGCTTAGTAAACAAGTATTATCATATATTGTTACAGTTTTATATGTCAGGAATATACTGGCGACAGTCGCCTATCTATAGCTGCGGGCCGATCCGTTCGGTGTAGTACCACACTAGGGCTTCCAATCGTTCTAAATCCTTCCAATCTACCGAGATCTCGGTATTGCGGGATCCCGCGCCATTTTCCAATCCCGCATGATGTGGGATTACGGGTGCGGGATCCTCGGGATTTGCGGGACTGAAAAAAGCGTGCATGCAACCTCAAACTTAATAAACTATCAAACTCAAATAGTAACATATCCTATATAAATTTACAGTTTTAAGTGTGGTTAATTTTTTTGGTTGATTTTTAATTTTTTTTGTGTATTTTTGAAGATTTGTTTCGTTTTGATTTGTTTTTATTCAGTATTTATTACTATTTGTGGTGAAAAAAGAACGGTGTAATTTGATTAATCTCATACTAGTAGTACCTACTTAAATAAATATGGAGTTAGTTGATAATTCATAGGGTTTTTGTGATAAATAAACGGAGTAATTTCATTGATCTCATATTAATAGTAATCTATAACAATAAATAAAATTGGAGTGTCTGTTTGTAATGTCAAAATAATATGCTTTTTTCATGCTCACACGGTTATTTGCACGACACCTATGCCTAAAATACAGATTAAAAAATGTTTGTCTGTCTGTCTGTTTCTTCCGAGTAATCTTCAAAACGACTAGACCGATTTCAAAAATTCTTTCACCAATGGAAAGCTATAATATCAGCGCGTAAAATAGGCTATATTTTATGCTGGTATTCCCACGGGAACGGGAACTACGCGGGTAAAACGACTAAAACCGAAGCGAAGCGAGGGCGGGTAGTTAGTTGATTAATTCATTCTTTCTTGTTAGAAATAACGACGTAATTTGATTGATCTCATATTAATAGTAATATGTACGTAAATAAATGTGGAGTTCATTAATTCAATGTTTTATTTGCCTTAAATAAATGTGAATATTTTCGATATGCGGGATCCCGCAAATACCGAGATCCCGCGGGATTGGGAATTCGTAATCCCGCAAATACCGAGATTGAATTCATACTCTTGCAGAAAATAGACATCTGAGTAGTAGCAATTTCTTGCTGCATTTTATTCGGTGAGCCGGCAGTCCAACTTTCTGAGGGTGTTTGCGTGTGGTGGGTTTTGGTGATGCCGTTAGTATCACTGAACTTTATTCCATGCATTCACATTGTCTTCACTTTCTTCATGGTAGGCAGCGACCTGGCAAAAGTCCATCAGCGGCAGTATCACTTACCATCAGGTGTGCTGTTGGCTCGTTTGCCAACAATAGTAATATAACAAAATTCATCATCATCATCTCAGCCCATATATGTCCCACTGTTGGGCTCGGGCCTCCTCCATAATGGAAGGGTAATTGACCTACTATACCACGCTGGTCAGACGTGTTGATATAGGGTTTTATTTCGAGTTTTCCTTCTCTCGCATAGATGTTATATGCGTTTTATATCCCTTAGTCGTCTCGTACGATCACCCACGGGTAAGATAGGGGGTGGTGAATTGTATTCTTACTCCGTCACCACACGGATATAACAAAATTAGAACAGTTTAAAAGCCATAATAACAGTTTTATTTCTTTCCGTAACTTTTTCACAGGCAACTGCCTGTTCGCGTAACTTTTCCACAGACAATATAAATAAGCTATTTCTATTTTTTTGAAATCGATTAGAAATTGTGTCTGTGCATTATGGTTTCAACATTCTAAATCATTAACGATATTTATATAATTAGAATTGCTGGAATTGCCCCGAGCACGTGAAAATATTAGGGATAATATTTTATTAAATATTTTAGGGTTTTGTAGTTATGCCAGAATAATGGAATAACTTCAATGCCGTAAAAGCGTTAATATAATAGCAATAATAATCATCAACATCATCATCGCCGCCCACGTACGTCCCACTGTTGAGCTCGAGCCTCGTCCGCAATGAGAGGGAACTTGACCTACTATACCATGTTGGTCAGACATGTTGATATAGAGCAGCTATACTCTAAGTGTGTTCCGCGGAACCCTAGGGTTCCGTGATACCTCTGTCGGGGTTCCGCAAGAATTTAGAAATAAAAAAATCAAAACACCTCTCTCTGGTCGCTCCGCGGCTGTGCGGACTCCGCGGCCGCGCGGAGACAAAACGCTATGAATGTTATTTATTTATTTATTTGTATTTGTATAAGCTTGTGTTACATTAGCTGGTACAATATCTCATAAGTTTGGTCTCAACAATTTTATACTTGTACAACGCGTTCGCTCTAAGTTTGCCGGTCTGTGGAATGCGCGTACCCTCCCCCACGTGACAACAAAACTTATAATGTGTCATAGTTTTACCCAAATATCTAACGTACACAATTTTTATTGTTACAATTAATTAAAAAATTTCGAACGTCATACACTCATACCTATCGCCAGCGGCAAACTTAAAACGAGCGGGTAGTATACTTGTAAGCGCTCAGTCTCTTTGATAAAAGCCGCCTCTGAATTAGACGCTATAGTTGTCAACTAGCGACTTTCGTCTCTAACTTCAAAGGATAAAGTCGATATTGTTTACAACGCTATTTTTAAATTTCTGTTTTTATTTTTGCTTTTTGTTTATCAAAGGTGCCGACTCGAGTATTTTCGAGAATATTTGAGATCGAGTCTAGGACTAAGTATAAAAGCGGCGATCGCGCGTTGGCGTCGTCAGTTGATGATTAGCGTTCGGAGCGATAAGTTACTACCTACTTACAAGCTCGCTAGCGAGAAACTAGTGTTCATTGTTTTACTGCCTGCTGTATTCTGTTGTCTCAGTTTTATACATTTCTTCCCTGTAGGTTCTAAATTTAGTCTCTTATACGCAGTAACGATTGTGCATTATTTAAACCCCACTATCCTGACTTGTAACATTATAAATAAAGAAGAATGGAACATTGGCTTAAAGGTGTTAAACGTGTTCCAACAACATCTTCTAATGACGCTGAATGTTCAAAAGCAATGCGCGCGGAGAATTTAGCAATCACCGATCCAGAAGATGATGCCACGAGTGCCACGACGTCAAGCTCGACGGTTTCAAAGACGAAAAAAAGGAAGTATGATGAATCTTATATCAGTTTCGGATTTGTTGATTCCAACGGCTCACCTCTCTGCATGCTCTGTAGTAAACTGCTTCCTAATAGTTCCATGGCACCTGCCAAATTGCGTCGACATTTAGAAACCGTACACCCCGAGACTAAAGACAAGAATAAAGAATTTTTTGTTCGCAAAAAAGATCAGTTATTAGAAAGTCAAAAAAATATGATGCATGTAACACAAACTACCAACGAAAAGGCCACGGAGGCATCATACTTAGTTAGCTATCGCATTGCACAAGCAGGTGAAGCGCACACTATCGCTGAGAAATTAATAAAACCATGTGTATTAGACATAACAAAATGTATGCTTGATGAAAAATCTGCAAAGCATCTTTCTACTGTTCCGCTATCAAACGATACTGTTTCACGACGAATCCATGATCTGGCAAGCTACGTCAAACAAGAACTAGTTACACGTCTACAAAATACACGATTCGCTTTGCAAATGGACGAGTCGACTGATGTCGCTGGTTTGGCTATCCTGCTGGTTATTGTGAGATATCCATATAAAAGTTCTTTTGAAGAAGACATGCTTATGTGTTCATCGCTGCTTACAAACACTACCGGGGAAGAAATTTTTAATAAAATAAATATATTTTTTGAAGAACATAATCTCAGTTGGAACAATTGCATTGACATTTGTACAGATGGGGCCAAGGCGATGACAGGTAAAACAGCAGGAGCACAGTGTCACGAATGAAAAATAAAGCGCCTAATTGTAGTTCCAGTCATTGTATTCTGCATAGACAAGCACTTGCGATGAAGCAAATGCCGTCTAATCTAAAATTAGTTATGGATGAAGCGGTAAAAATAATTAATTTTATCAAATCACGACCACTACAATCCCGATTGTTCTCATTATTGTGTGAAGATTATGGCAGCAAACATAAAACACTGCTGCTCCATACAGAAGTGCGATGGCTGTCTCGGGGAAAAACTTTAACAAGGCTATTTGAACTTAGAGCCGAGTTACAAATGTTTCTTTCAGCAGATACTTCTTTTAATTTGAAGGACCGTTTGTATGATAAAACTTGGTTGTTCCGATTGTCTTTTATGGCGGATATCTTTCAAAAACTTAACGAATTAAATTTATCGTTGCAAGGTAAACAGACAACAGTGTTTCAGGCCTATAATAAAATAACTGCTTTTAAAAGAAAATTAGATTTTTGGATCATTTGCATTGGTAAGAAAGAAATAGAAAGTTTTACGTTACTCAGTGAGTTTGTTAGCGAAAACGACTCAGAAATGTTTGAAGATAATGTGTTTGAAGAATTGGTCCAATATCTCAGTTCGATGCGCGCATCTTTTGAAAAGTATTTTCCCGAAGAACACAATACAAAAATTAAAGTGAACTCCTGGATTCATAATCCTTTTTTACCCAACTTGGAAAAAGCCTGAAAACATGTCAAATGAGATATATGAATCTCTTTTAGAAATGTCATCAGACACAAGTATGGAGTCATTGTTCAAAACGACGCCTCTTAATGATTTTTGGTGCAGAATCCAAGATGAATATGCAATGCTTGGCCAAATGGCTCTGGATATTCTTCTCCCGTTCCCAACTACATATTTGTGCGAAACAGGATTCTCTACCTACGCAGCCACGAAAACAAAATATCGCAATAGACTGGACGCCGAAGCTGATATGAGACTCCAACTTTCTTCCATCAAACCTGATATCAAGCAATTGATGAAAAATAAAAAACAGTTTCATACCTCCCACTAGTTAGATTTTTTCTTTTTTAATGTTTTCTATTATTGTCCTTACCAAGTGGTGAAGTAAATAATAATTAGTAACTGATACATTGTACTTTTATTATGCTGATTAATATAGAATACATATAAAAATAATTGTTTTATTGTAGGGTTCCATCAAGTATTTTGCTTCCCAAAAGGGTTCCGTCATTTAAAAAGTTTGAGAACCACTGATATAGAGTTTCATTTCGAGTTTTCCTTCTCTTGCACAGATCTTATGTGCTTATTATATCCTTTAGTCGTCTTTTACGACATCCACGGGCAAGAGAGGGAGTAGAGAATTGTATTCTTAGTCCGTCACCACAAGGAAAGCAATAATAATAAAAAAGCATATAATAATATAAGCATAAAATGTTAAAACTTAGGAGCCGTGGCTTATTATTAACAGTAATCCATAGAGCAAAATAATCCTAAAAATCAAGTCGACGACGAATAATTAAATCAACACTGATATGTGTTGGCAAAAACAAAAAGGAAAAAAACATAATGTTTCACTATTATATCCCGTTAGATCATTAAATAAGATTATAAAATTACTTATTCCTTATAGTAATAGGCCATTGTAGTACGATGCCCTATTAAATAACTTAGAGCCAGACAGCATGAAGGGTTAATATTTTATCATGACCCTTAATTACGTCAACCTTACGAGCGCGCCGCGTTAATGACTCCACTTGACATTTGAGCCGAGTTTACTTTTTAATCGGCAATGTACGAAGGCATTACGGTCATTCAGCCTATGATATAAAAACTTTGTAATCATTTACACGCATCATTATTGAATTTCTTATTTCTTTTTACACGACTGAAAAAGAGGTTGAGATATTTAAATACGATGTTTGTGGGTTTATCCCCTTATAGATTCAAAATTACCCATTCTAATTTGATAAATGAGGTCTTAATATCTAGGCTAAATGTCATACTAAATTTAATATGGCGCTTTCTAGATAATATAAAAATAAAAATTAACTGACCGATTATACAGATGACATGGTGGTATGACGTAGTGGCACTTCCCACGTATCTTAAGTGCGAAGTGCCGCATTCGAGTCCCACACAGGTCAATACTTTGTGCTAGCTACGGATTATTGCTCTCCGTTTTGAGTGTAATTTGAGTGTATTTATTTTATGGTTGTAATATCTCCCGCAGGGATATCAAATGAGGGGGAGGGGTACACAGGGTATTCCGTCAGGTCGGCTACGGAGGACCAGGCATTCATTACTGGTGGTCGGCTCAACGGTGAAGAAGAGGAGCTACGGTAGGTTATGGAGCCAGGTGCCGCTCCATCGTCGCTCCGGACGGAGCCGGACGGCGGGTGCGCTGATCATAGACCACAGCAAAAAGGGATATCAATCTTCATTTACAAAATTCTTGTGTACGTGTGTGTGTCTGGGGCGACAGAAGGGCGTAAGCACGCACACCCGTAACCCACCAGTGACACGTCGCCTTCATCGATGGCCCAGTGCAGGGTGACTTGTCGTCAGTGGCCGGCCCAACGAAATACCCCTTGAGGAGTACCCTCTCCTCGACCGACGTCCCCCCGTCGGGGAGGACGTCACACGTTTAGAAAGGGCTAAAAACACGTATAAAGATTACATACAAAACACGTTGATATAAGGGTGTTAAAAAAAGGAAATACCTACGATTTATTTATACAATGCTATGAACAGATCATACGTATTATTTATTTACTATGTGGGAACAGTTATAAAAAGGGTTTTGCGAAGAGTCAACTCGTCCCGTTTTTTTTTTCAGAACGCAGTCTTGACGATGGCACATGTACATATTAAGCGGTTGTTGGCCGACGCAGCATCGGACAAAAACACCTTACATGAACACCACTCTCACTTGCATAGAGTAATGATAGGTCATGTGTATCTATAATTTTATGTAAGAATATGCTTGTATTAATACTTGGGTATCCATATATTTATGTAAGGATTATACTCATATTTTAGTTTATAAAACTTGTAGCAGAATAAGTGTGAATTCTGAATTCAAATTCACTTTTTTTTTTTGAGTACGTGTAAGAATGGTCTGACAACCACCCGCAGTCCAGCCAACGCGTGACGTACGTCCCCATAATCTACCGTATCCACTCCCCATCGCCATTTGACTGGCTACTGATATCTGGTACCGATTCTTTGACCCACAGATTTCCTTTCAGGTACTGTCTCTGAAGAGTTCGAGCCCTGGAATAGGTAACTGTTTCGGAGTTGCCCGTTCGCTAATACATTGCTTTCTTTAAACGAGATTTAAGACCAATTCTCTTTCACTGTGGGCAGTGACTTGGCTGTGTTTTTGGTATTATTGAGGTTCATTAGCGCTAGTTGCCACTAATACCTGGCAGTGGGCTGCTAGATCATTTGCCACAAAACGCACCAAAAAAACTTAGGGACCATAGGTACTGAATAAAATTTCACTACTGTGTTTCATGTTACCTAACAACGAGAGACAAAGTAGTTTAAAAATTATTCTGTGAAGAAATAATTTAAAGTAATTTTATATGTTAACCCTGATGAATCTGATGGTAGTAAATTTTGCTAATATTTCGGAGTGCACGCCGGGGCCTCGCAGATACCGCTGCACACTCCCCCTGATGATGAGCATTGCATATGCTCGAAACCCGGGTGACAGGTCGACGTAATCAATCTCATTACGTGTTTTGCCGTTATAGATATTATAGTATTTTGAGAGCAGTACATATACCTGTTTCTTAGATGAAAGTACTTTATAACGTTTATTGTATCCTTATCAACGTATATGTATATAAAATTTCAAGAAGATCGTTTGAGTAATTTAGGTATAAAAATGTAACAAACATATAAGCTTATATTTTCCTTTGTAATCTTAGCTGGAAGCAAGTAATAACAAGTAATAGCAAGTAAATAAAAAAATATAGTAGTTATAGACAACAGGGGTCATAAAGGAAAGATAGTAATTTAGATAGTTTATTTTCTCAAACAATATTACTATAGATAACGAACAATTTTAATAAGAACTAGCACTCCAATATCTTCTAAAATATGGATGGCGACTGCAATATGAAATTGAGTACGATTTCGGGCCCGTCCAAATTTTGTAGGGATGACTTGAGAGTAAAATAGCCTAAGCGCAATTACCTTAGGAAGAGTTAGTTAAGAGTACCTTATATAGACAGGTACCTGGTAATAAAATATTATTATAATCGGTAAAGGCGTTTGCAAGATGACCCAGCGCAAACAGAAAAACAGAGAGACAAAAAAAAACGATTTTTAGGCATAGGTACCGTGTAAATAACTGTGTGAGCATGAAAAACACGTATTATTTTGACATTACAAATAGATACTATTTATTTGTATAAATATAAACTAACATGCCTTTTTATAATAAATAACTTTAATAACTAGTATTTAGTATTAATTTGTCTCCATTGAATAATATAGACCTCAGAATTATTATATCATTAGCTTGCAAATGTTATTTACTATTACGACTCAATAAAATCTTCATAACTACAAGAGCAGTTCTCATTTCATAAAAGCATTACAAAATAAATATTTTTAATATCTTTGCACAATTATTTTTACAGCATCATTTACAGTTCATAATATTTTATTGATGTCTCTTTAACTATTATTACTCTATGCAGAATCAACCGCCATAATGGCCGATTTTATGGTTTGAATAAAAAAGAAAAGAGCGGGCACAGGCATCGCGTCCTTCTGCCAAGGACGACTAGTCGCCAAGCCCTTTAGTTTGAAGTTATGTGAAATGTATTGTTTTCTTTTATGCTGGCTTCTTCTAAATATCATTTAAAATATTTTTATTATGTTTAGTATTTCTTCATAGTTTGTTTTGTGGTACCATAGGCATTATTATATAAGATTAAGAATTGAATTTATGTCTACCATTTCTTATCGTTAATGTCGTAAGAACTATCTCTTTCAAATCTAGGTAATAGAATGAAAACTCAAAATAAAACCATGACAATTAATATATATTAGGCGATCATCACGACATACGTCCCACTACTGGGCTTAAGCCTTGTCTATAAGAGGGAAATTGATCCACTATAGCACGCTAGTCAGACAGGTTGATGTAGGGTTTGATTTCGAGTTTTTCTTCTCTTGCACAGATGTTATGTGCATATTATACACACGTACACGAGAAATTTATATATAAAGATTAAAAGGAAAATTGGGTGGCAGAAAAATAAATTTAAACGAAATATGATTGAATTTCAACTCGGTACTTGTAATTAAGTAGTTCCTAAATTACTCGAATCAAGTACGAACCATGACTCGAGTATTTCACGATAAATACAATATCAAAGATAAATTCTTAGAACGGAACATTTCCCGGACATGAGAGACAATTTGTCCACCCCAATAAACCTAAAGTCCAGTTTATCAAAAACTCGAATCAGCAGAATTCTCGCCGCCAGGTGTACCAAGGGTTGACAGTTTTCAATCTTAATTAAACTAAACAAAACATACAGAACATACAAATCACCAGCCATAGTAACTAACCAAAAATAATATAAATTTTTCATATAGAATCATTTTCTTCTTGTACCTACTGACAATAGATGTGTATCAAAAAAATGTGGGTCAAATTTAATAATTAATTCTGTAGGGGGTAAATATATCTTTGTAATAATCGTTATTATTTATTTGCTGGATGTGAGCCACCTTGGTCCTCCTGTGACCATGAATGCTGAGAAGTGTTTGAAACGACGGGAAAACAAAAAACAAATGCAAACGCCCTAAAATCCGTACAAATTGTTGAACACAAAATAATATAAAAAAAAAAACTAACCAGAGTTGAACCATTTAAAATTTTTTTTTTTTTTTTGTGTGTGGGCTGCGGTCAGCGCGCCTCCGCACCACTCCGTCCGGGGCAACAGAGGGGCTTAAGCACGCAACTCCCACAACCCACCCGAAAACCACGTCGCCTTCGTCGTTGGGCCGACCACCGGAGCAGGGTTACTTGACATTAGTGGTCGGCCCGACGGAACACCCCCTATTGGGGTACCCTCCCATCGACCGACGTCCTCCCCTCGGGGAGGACGTCGGTCTTTCCTCACGCGGTCGGTACCATTTCATATTGAAATTTTTTCACTATAATTATGTTACATTAATATGATAGTGTAAGGAAAGTTTAATTGTTAATAAATTCTTTATCTACCACTGACTTATGCATCATAGCAAGGAAAGCCAGAGAGACCGGCGTCGTAACGCTTTACGTAACGGTGTACCTTCGCATAAGAAGTTAGCACTTCAAAAATTTATTATTTTCCTATCTTTCTAGAGCATACCAGCCCTAAAGATAATAGTGGTTAGCTAGGTATACACACTGGTGGCGATATCGTACTATCTGTAATCTGCGCCCGAACTCGGTCACTCAACTCGACCGGATTGAGTGCTATGTCAAGAATGCCTGCTGGCTGATAAGGGTTGCTTTATGTTTATGCAAATTAAGGCCGTAATCTAAATAACTAGAATAAGGTTTTATACTACAATGTATTTTAAGATAAATAACGATTATTGAATCGATATTTATAAGATCATTGGGTGTTTTTGATGGGACCGAACAACGCAGGAATTTACTTGAAAAGGTAAAAAGTAAAGTAATATAATATTATTTAAAACTAGCAACCCACCCTCAATTCGCTTCGGTTTCAGTCGCCTTACTCGCGTAGTTCCCGTTGGAATACCGGGATAAAATATAGCCTAAGTTACTAAACTTCTAAGGAATTTAAAGAAATATTTTGGAGGCAATTTTAAAATTTTAAAGAAACTATCAACTATTTACCATGTGGTGACGGGGTAAGAATACGATTCACCATTGCCTCTCTTGCCCGTGGGTGTCGTAAAAGATAACTAAAGGATATAATAAGCATTTAACATTCATGCAAAAGAACGAAAACTCGAAATGAAACCATATATCCACCCGCCTGACCAGCGTAGTAGGTTAATTTCCCTCTCAATATGAAGGAAGCTCGCTGAGATGATTATCATGTTGAACCTTTTTTTTAATGATGTATCTGGCTGTAATATATATATATACATATATATATATATAGACTACTAGAAGGTTCATATCGGCTACCGCTAAGACGCCCACGCTGTAAACCTTAAACACTTTTGCCAACAGACACGCATTGAGCAATATACTGTTTTTGTTGACATATGAATACTTGTAAATATACGGGATAAAATCGTGTACGGCAACATTACGCTTTTTGAAGTTATAGTTCTTTTGACGCGTTAGGGAAAAATAATGAGAGTAATTTTTCTACGATGCGCGCGCTTACCTTCACGAAAAGTCGATGCCCTGAAATGATCATCTCTGCCCACATAAGTCCTGCTGTTGGGCTCGGAACATCTCCACAATAGGAGGGACAATAACCACACTGATCAGACGTATTGGTATAAGGTTTTATTTCAATATTTTTTTTTGTATATCTGTTAGCCACAGATGGCTTTCACAGCTTAGCCCGGACTATGGGTGAGCGCTGAGGGCTCTTAACCCGGTTTTTATTTTTTTATTTCGAATATTCCTTCTCTTGCATAAATGTTACATGCATATTATACATCTTAATCGTCTTTACGACACCCACGGACAAGATTGGAATGGTGAATTGTATTCTTACTCCGTTACTCCACGGAAGCATTACGTTTTTTTATTATTTTCTAGGGTTGTAACACAGAGTTATTATATTGTATTGTACCCGTACAAATTTATTACCCGTATGTTTCCAATACAAATATGAATAATTTCACCATACACTCATACAGCATATCTACGCTGTTAGCACTCAGCATTTTGATAAACATTGACTTTGTTCATAGAAAAAATGCCTTCTGGTTGAGATGTAATATGAGAATTCTTTATTTGTAGTAAAAAAGAAAAAAATGTTTATTAAATAAAATTATTGTCACAGGAGGCCCTCCTGTACGCTGAAAATACCTTCTCATTCATAGTTGTTATATGTACTAGCAAATTTTATTGTTGTTTTTTTTTTTTTGCCGATGGTGGCAAAAGTGGAAGCAGTACACCTAATGATAAGTGATAGTACTGCACATGAACCTTTGAAATACCAGGAGCACAGCCAGGTCGTAGCCTACCTTAAAGAGAATGCTCTTCTTAAACCTCGTTTAAAGAAGGATATGTCATAGTTTAAACACAGCAGCAAGTACTTCATTCCAGAGCCTACACGTACGTGGGAGAAATTCAACGGTTTTCAGCGGTTTCACGCGCGTGGTTCCTTTTCCCCCTAGAATACCGTGATCATATATAGTCTAAGTTATTTCTTATATAGACCTGGTAGTAAAATATTATGAATATCGGTCCAGCCGTTTTGAAGGTTACCTAGAACGAACGGACAAATAGACAAAAATTTTAAACTGGCTTTTAGGCAAAGGTATCGAGCAAATAACCGTGTGAGCATGAAAAATCCGCCCTCCGCTATAGGAGAGAAATTGACCTACTATACCACTCTGGTCAGACGTGTTGGCATAGGTTTTATTTAGGGTTTACCTTCTCTTATATAGATATTATATGCATATTATATTCCGTATATATATTTAGTGCAGAAACACTATTGACCGTTCTCTGTCTACAGCCGCGGGCCAGTCGTCCGGGGTAGTATTCACTCTCGCAGAAAACCGACGTCTGAGTAGTAGCAATTTGTTACTGCGCTTCGTTCGGTGAGCGAGAGAGCCGGAAGCCCAACTTTCTGAGGGTGTGTGTGGTATTTTTTGGTAATGCCTTTAATTTCATCAAAGATCATTGCACGCATTCACACTCCCTTCACTTTCTTCACAGTAGGCAGCGGCCTAGCAAAAGTTTATGAGCGGCAGCAACATTTACCATCAGGTGTACTGTTTGCTCATTTGCCACCATTTGCAATAAAAAAAATCCCTTAATCGGCTTATACGACACCCACGGGCAACAAAATAAAACATATTAATCTAATAGTTGGCAGCATTGCGGATCTTTCGCAATATCAGACCACCTCATCTCTCGTCCACAATTCTAAACCAACTAGAATTTATAATGTCGACATAAACATGACAACAATATTTATTCGTATTACGAAACAGTACGCCCACAATACAACCTCGTCGGGTCAAAGCGTTGATAATAATTTGCATTGCCCCGAACCGGGAAGCTTTATCAACGGTGAGTACATCAAGGCTTTCTCTGTATCTTATATCTATACAAATAAAAATCAAATCTACTGTATCGTGAATTAAGGTTGAATGTCCTATGATTAAATTTGAGATTTTTGCCGGCTAATAATTCTCGCAAAACAGAATGAAATGTCGCCGATTATATCCTGAACTAGTTATATCTAGTTACAGATAATGGAATAAGGTTATACCTTATAACAGTGGTTCTCAAACTTGTTGGACTCCGATCCACTTAACAAAATCTGCCCAATTTGGGACCCACCTCTTGACCATCTTAAAAAGGAGACACAAAATATTGGTGATACTAAAAACCCCTCGTCTCTGCGGTCAGAAAAACAGAAAATATTCGTCGACGTGAGGCCTAACGATGTGAACCATATGTTTGTTTCAAAGTACCATTTTTGGAACGAAGTTCCTTAACACGATTTACGGGTAGTGCGATTTAGTAGTAGAAATCGTCACGTAACGAAATGCTGTTTGCTTTGCGTGTATGCGTGTGTGTGTGTGTCGAGTCTATCGAGCCTACTATGCGTGAGTGATCAGCTGCGTGCGCAACTCTCTCACTCTCTCTCTCTCTTTGTCCCTGTCTCCTTTTATCATATAACCTCAACACACGGTTGTAGAGACACGTATAAATTTTGTAAAAACATATTTGCTATTTATGTTTCCGTATTAGATAGATAGAGAATACGTGAATATTTTATTATTGCAATTATGTTTTCAAACCGCAGCAAATGCGTGTAATACAGACTTAGAAAAGTAAGTTGATAAAATTGTGTAGCTTGATACAAGTATTGTTTACATTTGTTTATTGTACGTGTGATTTGAGCGTAAGGAACTTCGTTCCTGGCGGGGGTTCCCCGACTGCACAATATTTATTTTTCGACATCGATGTCGAATTGGTTTATATTTCAGGGGCAACCCAATACGCGCTCACGATCCGGCAGTGGGTCGCGACCCATACTTTGGGAACCCCTGCCTTACAATGATATAATAGCACTGTGAATTGTTCGGTTTCTACATTGTGGGTAGTTATTGAATGGCAATACATTCATGAACGCACTAACCCATATGGCGATTGTGCATACAGAGTGTCAAACTTAAGGTCGTATCCTGTTTATTGTATTTACTTCTTAGTTCGAGACTTCGCCATAATGGGAGGGAAATAGATCTACTTACTATACCACGCTAGTCAGACGGGTTGGTATAGGATAAAATACACATCATATCCTTTAATCGGGCAAGATAAGGGGTGGTGAAGTGTATTATTACTCAGTCACTACACAGTAGATAAATCTAGACTCAGAATTTTATGGTAGAACGTACAAAATATTCTCTCGTGTGAAAATCAAACCCGTGAGAGACAGGTACATTTCTATATATAACGTTAACCATACTTTATATTAGGGCTTCCAATCCCGCAGCCTGAATTTAATCCCGGTATTTGCGGGATTACGAATTTTTAATCCCGCGGGACCTCGGTTTTTTGCAGGATCCCGCATATTGAAAATATCCACATTTATATAAAGCAAATAAAACAGTAAATTAATCAACTCCACATTTATTTACGTACATATTACTATTAATATGAGATCAATCAAATTACACCGTTTATTTGTAACAAAAATGAATGAATTAATCAACTAACTCGACATTTATTAAATTATTACTATTAATATGAGATCAGTGAAATTACTCCGTTTATATATCACAAAAACTCTATGCATTATCAACTAACTTCATATTTATTTAAGTATTACTGCTAGTATGAGATCAATCAAATTACATCGTTTTTTTCTTCATAAAAACAGTAACAAATGCTGAATAAAAAACAAATAAAACAAATTTTCTTCAAAAAATACAAAATTAAAAAATCAACCACATTTTTAAACTGCAAATTTATATAGGATATGTTACTGTTTGAGTTTGATAGTTTATTAAGTTTGACCTTGCATGCACGCTTTTTTTCAATCCCGCAAATCCCGCGGATCCCGCGCCTGTAATCCCGCATCATGCGGGATTGGAAATTGGTGCGGGATGCCGCAATACCGGGATCTCGGTATTGCTGGATTGGAAGCCTTACTTTATATACATATGTATACATTTGCATATAAATCATTAAAAAATAATGTATTCACATGACAAGGTCCCGTGAACCATACAGTTGTTACATTATGTACTACGGAACATTTATCAAAATCTATTGATCCGTAATATTAGTCATCATAGATTAATTATTTATTTATAGAATGGACAATACAATTGAATTCAAAATCATTAATTATGTTTAAACCCCGCGTGGGCACTAACATATTATCAATCTTAACATTTAAAATTAATCAAATAAACTACCACTCACTACCATAACCTTCACTACGCTATAAAAATACTATTCATCACTCCCTCTTATTGACGATGAAGAGATATGCATATAACATCTGTGCAAGAGAAGGAAAATTCGAAATAAACCCTTATACCAACCCGTCTAACCACTGTAATACAGCAGGTCATTTTGTCTTATATTATGGAGCAGATTACCCAGCAACGGGACGTATACGAATTGATACGAATAAATCATGAAAAACTACCACCGTATCGGAACGCGACTATTACTGAGGAGAGGCGTCACGAAACTTTTATATTTTTGTTATTGATGTATTTTATATAAAATTTTATACGAGATATGTAAGTATTAGCTCCAATGCGATCCCCTTCGAATAGAGATAAAGAAAGTGCATAAAAATACGCAATCAAATTACATAAATATAATTAAAACTTATAGGACGTTTGTAAGCAGAGATGACGATAATGAATACTCTCAGAACCACCCAGGACGGTGCAAAGGCAGCGTGTAACCCCATAATCTACCGTATAACTTCCCCAACCATATTTGGGTTGGCTACCGTTATCGAGTTCTTATCTTTGATGAGTTTCCCTCGATGCTCCGGCAACGAAGCACCTTGAAGAGTTACGCCGTCCCTTGGTTAGTCAGACTGACTATGGGTGGCGGATTCAGGTCAACCACTAACTTCACGGTAACCGTCATGCGAGCGATTGAAGGCAATGCTTTTTTATCGTATGTATAGTTGTGAGCCGCAAATACTTTTCATAAATTTGCCCGGACTAAAGGTGATCGTTGGGAGTTTTTAACTTGGTAAAGAGGAGGGTGTGTGTTTATATATTTGGTGTTGATTTTCTATTTTACGACCCGTTCACGGACCGACCGTGGAAGACAAGTTTCTATGTTAAATGGCACAATATAGATGGATGTCTTATCTATTTTTTAGTTGATCTATGCTCATCTGTCAACCAGCGATGCGTAAACCCATTGTTTACATCAAACAACGTGTCCAACATAACTGGTTGAGTCGTATCGTCTTACGTTATTTAAATATGTTTATAAACAAAATTAAACATGACAACTTTGTTTTGCTTATTTTGAGAACATATATTTTATTGTGTGGTAGCGTCTGCAAATACTACCAACCCTTAAATTGCTCGAGGGAGTCGAAAAGACGACTAAGGGTTTCATATAGACCAGGTCCAGTTTCGTCTGATGCAATCTTGCCAGCAATTACATTCCCAATGAAGATTCATCAGACAGGGAGTCAGGCATTAAACTATTGCCAATAACTTTTGCCATATTCGTTGTTTGATGCAGGCGGCACAGGGTAGTAAATTATTCAGAATTTGATTAAAAAAAATACCATTATCATCATCTCTTACCCTATTTATTTGGATCGACTCACAGCCCAGGTTGATGTAAATCAATTAAGATTATCAGTCAACCTCGCACATGGAATATAGACTAATCGCCACGCTAGGCAGGTGGGTTGGCGATCGCAATAAGTGTTTCTTATTTCTTACGACAGAATGAGTGCCCACATTTCCTGGTGTGGTCCGATTGCTACCAATGTCATGGGTATGTAATAGGGAGTCCGAGTGTTTCAAGAATTGTGCTGCTCTTGATATTTCAAACAAGAGTGTTCGGAGCGAGAGCAGCTTTCTGACTGAGCAGACACTGGGTCAGGGGGCGATAATGGGCCACGCCATTTAGCCGAAACCAAGGGTAACTGAACCGGGGTCTGTCACCCGCAGAGAGGCTTACTGCATGGGGGCGACTGACGCCGACGTCCCTAGAGGAGCGTCAGGGAGGCACCGTATCCGAAATGGTGTTCCACCGAGCTGGTCACGAACGACAAGTAAATCGGTACCGGTGGCAGGCCCAGTGAGGAAGATGAGGGAATACGGTGAATTGGACGGTATGTGTGACTATAGCACGCCCAAAAAAAGGGTCGATAATTCGCAAAAATATCAAACGTTCAATTCATACGAATTTTATTTTATCCTTCATGCTCAGTAATCTTCGGGAAAGTTGGTAACTCTGTCTACTTTCTCGCCAATAAATTAGTATTCCGTATGTGAACGGACTGAGATGGATTTAAGAGTGTATTTAAACATTCACTTTCCAAGAAATTAGGATGCTAGTATTGCATTTTAATGGTAATAAAAGAACTCATCATCATTATTGAGCCTCTTCCATAATAAGATGGGAATTAACCAACAACACCGCGCTGATCATAAGGCTTGTGATAGGGGTTTGCCTCGAGTTTTTCCTCTCTTACCCAGGACCGTTTACTTCTTCTTTTAACACAATGCACGGCATAAATCCTTTTATCGTGGGAAGGTATTATAAAGATACAATTAACAAATACAAATAAAACGAGAGAAGGAATACTTGGATTAAAAGCCTATTATTACAGCCTAACTAGCTTCAACTATCCTTATAATATGGAAATGATTAAAAAGCAAAAAATAACGTGTACAGTCGCCAAGATGAAGAAATCTATGCTTGTAACAAAATGCTTTTGTATTACAGATTTTTTTTTCATTAGTGCGATGCAGGAATACTTTTGATTATTCATCAATCACAATAGAAATTCAATAGAATGTGTTTGTCATTAATTTATATAAAATTATAAAAGCGAGACAAACATATCTCACTCTGCTCTGATACTCGACGACAAGCGAGACAATGCTCCCACTCTACCCGAAACCCTTTTTTTCTGGCGAGTTATGATCAGCACACACGCTGTCCATTCCATCGTGGGCGGCGCAAGGGTGGTGCACGGGCCCATAATCCATTGTATTCCCAAGTAAGGCCTCATCAACCGGACTGACCAGTAGGTGTTTACCTTTTCGTTAGACATAAATATTGTGAACTAGAATTTCAAAGTCCTCTCACAAAAAGATACACTTCAAAAACAAAAAAAGAATAAGTTAAAATACAATTAGGTCACCACAAAATATACTGTAGAAAGTATACATTTGCTGATGTATTAATAAAATTATTTAGACTATTCTTTATTTAGCACAACGTGTTTGAAGAAGAAAGTTTTAGAATATAGCACCTAAAGTTGTGCTTTTTAACAAAAAAAAAAACTGGCCTAGTACGAATGCGACTCTCTCACAAAAGGTTCCGTACTATTTTATAAAAGTTAGCGTCATGTACTCTTTGAATATTTCATGAAACAAAATAAGGTATTAAGGTATCTTGATAGCATATCTTTAATGCTCAAATATTGCTTTAATAAAAAGATAAGCTGGATAGAGAGATAATATTAACTCTACCGAAAAAGTGTTATCTCCATAAGAGATCGCGGTTATTACGCGGTTAATTTAATAATAAATAATAAGGTGACATTTGCCGTGTGGTGACGGAGAAAGAATCCAATTCACAATCCCATCTTATCCGTGGGTGTCTTAAAAGACGACTAAGGGATATAATATGCATACAACATCTATGCAAGATAAGGGCAATTGCATAATTCTAAGTGAACGAGAAGTACCCAATAGGTTTTGATTCCCTTACAAATATCTAGAACACTAAAAGTCTGATTTCTTTTTTACAGCTCCAAGAAGGTGATGGAGTAAGAATACAATACATCGCCCCCTATCTTGTGTATTGCAAAAACGACGACTAAGAGATATAATATGCAAATAACATCTATGCAAAAGAATATAAACTCAAAATAAAACCCTATACCTACTCGTCTGACCAGTTGTGGTCAATTTCCCTTGGGTATGTGTATGGCATATTAGATCAATGGCGTGAGCCCAAAAGTGAGACGTATAAGGGTTTAGATGATGATTTTAATAAAGTAAATATTTGATATTAATATCAGCTAGTACTTCCAGGTGTTACAGATAAAACATTTTGACAGACGAAGAACGAAATGACGTGTTAGTAGGGATTATTAATTTCGGCTTATGGCTCCAAGTGTCTCTGAGATAAAATACAGACGAAGAACGTAATAATATTTTATAAAGATGCCGAATTTTGGTTTTGTAATACGGTACCCTAAAAACGGCAAAATAAACTCAATCTATTTTGGGTGTACGTTCAAAATGTTGAATGAAAGTAAATAGACAACCAATTAATTTATGTACGTGTTTATTATTAGTGAAAACTGTTACACGTACACATAACTGTTTAAAAGCTAACATGGTTTTTAGAGTTTATAAGTACATGGTACAGTGTGTCAGCTAAGTTTGGTGTAAAAATAGATGGGCAAAATGGAAGGAAAAAAGGGATATATATATAAAATTGGGGTAATCATTTTTACATAATACCCTTATATTTCTGTACTGGCAATGAATTTATAAATTTAATGATTCATTGTCAGTCATTATCATCATCATCATTTCAGCCTATCGCCGTCCACTGCTGGACTTAGGCCTCCCTCATGTTACGCCACAAAGTGCGGTTCTGTGCCGCCTGCATCCAACAACGCCCAGCAACTTGCACCAGGTCGTCGGTTCACCTAGTGGGGGGGCGTCCTACACTGCGTCGTCCGACACGTGGTCGCCACTCGAGAACCTTTCTTCCCCAGCGGTTGTCAGTTCGTCAAGCGATGTGGCCTGCCCATTGCCACTTCAGCGTGCTAATTCTTTGTCCTATGTCAGTTACACCCGTTCTTCTGCGGATTTCCGTATGCCAGATTCTATCTCGCAGAGAAATCCCAAGCATAGCGCACTCCAAAGCACGCTGAGCGACTTTGAGCCTTGTTATGAGACTAAGTTTCCGTGCCGTAAGTCATGTCATTGCCAGTAGAAATATAAAATGCAAGTCACACTTAAATAACTAATTCTGCACTAAAAATCTCCGTCATCATCATCATCTCGGCCTATATATGTCCCACTGTTGGGTTACACGCTGGTCAGCTGTGTGGGGACAGGGTGTTGTTTCGAGTTTTCCGTCTCTTAACTGGATGTTATATGCATATTATATTCCTTAGTCGTCTTTTACGACACCCACGGGCAAGATAGGGAATGGTGAATTATATTCTTACTCCGTCACCACACGGATAAACAACAATCAATAACAATCTCTGTAAAAACTATATGAATCATTGTATGTGAGACATCTTAGTCCTTCTGTGATCATAAACGCTGAAAAAGTGTCCGAAACGTCGAGAAATCAAGAATAGTTTTATTTTTAAAGTTACCGCACAGAGGTAACTTTTAAATAATATTCATGTTTCAGCTATACTATGGTACGATTTGACTAATTGAAGCACATTTCGCAAGCTTGACAGTTTAGTCCGAAGTTCACTGCTTGCTTGACAAGTAGGATAGATTATGAAGAAAAAAAAAACTGTGAACATTTGATAAGGACAATGGTTTTTATGAACCGGTAAGCTGTCGTCGGGTACTCTTTAGTTGACATTTCGGTTCAGGTTGTTTGACAGCAATAGTTTTGCAATAACTGTGCAATTGTGATTGCATATTACACGATTAAAACTCGGCTGCGACGAATCTGTAATGAGCTATTTGTGCCATTGTTTTCTCGTCTATTATTAATTTGAAAGTTGTTTTAATGTGAGTGACCCATTTATGATTTAATATTTGTTTTCTATGCTGCCTGTTAACTACGAATACTACCTAGCTCATATACCACTGTTGGGCTGGAGCCTCCTCCACAATGAGAGGCATACTGACCACGCTGGTCAGGTGGGATGGTATAGGGTTTTATTTCGAGTTTATCTTCTCTTGCATAGATGTTATTTGCATATTATGTCCCTTTTTACTACAATAACGGGTAAAATAGGGACTGATGGATTGTGTTCTTACTCCACTAATGCACTGAGCAAAATAATTTTCCAAGCAAACAATTGTCATTTCTGTACTATTGATAATAGAAATAAATGAAAATAAAAATATGCACAGTGTAAATTATTGATTTCACAGATATACAGACGTCATACGTTTCAACATCGTATAAGATATCGTTATTTACACAGATCCTACACAAATACACAATAACTTTATTTATACTGTCGTAACTGACACATATATGTTTGGATATAAGATACCCGATAATGTGTTCAATAAATATTTACAGAGATTGTGATCGGTGTCATAAAAAAACTGTCAATGTGCGTCGCTCTTTCACGAAAGGTTCAGTATTATTCTAAGAGATTTAAATTTGCATGGAGTATCTACGTTCAGCGGAGCTCTCTTTTGCATTTAAAGTAGAAGAGAGTGATAGCTGGTCTAGTTAATTCTAACTGTTAGAGCATTAAAGGAGAACAATGTGTAAACATTATTTAAAAATTTGAAACTAAACTATTTTTACGGATTTTTCTTGTTTTCTTCTGTGTGGTGATGGAGTAAGAACACAATTCCTCATCCTCTCTCTCTTGCCCGTGTGTGTCGTAAAAGGCGACTAAGGAATATCTTGTGCATATAACTAATATGCAAGAGAAGAAAACCTCAAAATAAAACCCTTTTAAAAGTCAACTTTTGCCTTGATAATCTATTGTCCGGCCATAAGGGACGTCTGAATTATAATTTATATTATTATTTTTATTTACTATTGTAATTTTATTGTAATATGAATACATGGATTTCGATATGAAATAAGCTGAATATGATTTATCCCTCCCTGCAGATTGAATGGGTCAACGGAAACGATTCAACCCGGGGTCCTTCCTTACCCAAACAAATAAAATCAAATAATTAATTGAAAATAGTTTATTTGATAACGGGTACGGAACCCTAAACCTTGTGTGTATATTTATAATCGTGATCGTTATACACTATATACATCCTCATACACAGGCCTGAAAAAAATAAAAACATTTATTCTGTTCTCGTTAAATTTAATAAATAAAATATAATTAAATTTAAAAAAAATCTTACATCATCATTTCAGCTCTTGATATTCCTTTAGAGTGGGAGGGAAATTAACCTACTATACCACGCTGGTTAGACATATTGGTACAGACTTCTTAAATATAATAAGAAAAAACAAAAAAGACTATTGGCTCAGCTCGTGTTCTTTATAATCTCGTTCCACTACCTCCGGTCGCCGCCATACTGCATTAAGAGGACACAATGTATTCTTCTTCACCTCAGCTCATATGTGTCGCACTACTGGGCCCGAGCCTCCTTCATATTGGGAGGGAAATCGACCTACGGACCTACTATACCAAGCTGGTTGGAAGGGTTTAATTTCGAGCTTTGCTTTTCTTGTACAGATGTTATATACATATTACATCCCTTAGTCGTCTTTTACGACACCCACGGGCAAGAATTAAGGTAGCGAACTATACCTACTCTTAATCTGTCACAATTTATTTTTATTACAAACGGTAGGAAACGAGCAAACAATACACCTGATGATAAGTGATACTATCGCTCATGAACCTTTACTAGGCCGCTGCCCACTTTGAAGAAAGTGGAGTGAGTGTGAATGACTGCAATCAGGTTCGGTGATACTAAAGGCATCACCAAAACCCACCGCATGCAAACGCCTTCAAAAAGTTGGGCTCCCGGTTGTCTCGCTCACCAAAAAAATGCAATAACAAATTGTTACTACTCAAATGTCGATTTTCTGCTCAGTGTGGTACTACCTACCACACGGAATAATACAACTTTCATTATTCATTTCGGCTCATATACGTCCCACTGCTGGCCTCGAGCCTCCTCCATAATAGGAGGGAAACTGACTTACGCTAGTCAAACGTATTGGCATAGGGTTTTGTTTCGAGTTTTCCTTCTATTGCATATATTTTATATGCATATTATATCCCTTATCCATATTTTACGACACTCACGGGTAAGAAAGGGAGTGATGAATTGTATTCTTACTCCGCTACCACACCATACAATACGTAGCATGTATCTAAGACAGATGGTATTTTATATTCGTATTTAAATCGTACTTAAAACTTGAATATATATTTCAAATCTGACAGCTACTTTGTACCTTTCATATCAAAACATATTGTATCGCATGAACTACACGAGTGAACTCTCTGATTGTGAAATATTATACTTATAACCATATGTATTCATAAGCATAGGGTTTATGTAACTGACATTGTATTGAAAATACAGCGAGCAGGAGCGCGAGCGAGGCGAGCAGGAAGGACACTTAACGCAACGTTGACGTACTTAACACAAGCGAAGTAACAGTGAGAAGATTTCTAAGCCTGGAATTTTTTAAGAACTATGTTTGTATGTAACCTACCTAATTGGATTACCTATTTATAGTGTCTTTTTGTTTAAAATATATCATATTAACGGTAATTCTGATGTATAACAAGTATTTTAATATTATTGTTGTGCTGTTGGTCTTCCAAAAATAAATAAATATAGATCTATTATTATAAATACTTTCCATATGGTAACAGAGAAATAATTAGAGATGTGCCGACCATCCGGCTTCTTACTTTGTATGTATTTTTCAATAAAATGTCAAAAAGTGTTGCTTTCTCAAAAAAATCCATACCCAAAATTTTCTTTTTAACATGATTAAATTTTGATTAAATTTTATCATTTTAATGAACAATAACAATATTATAGACCCATAACCCTTTGTATTTCCACCCCATTGTCATTGGACCGACCACTAACTCTTCCTTGAGGTCCGTGGAGACAGTGGACCTTATGCGCGAATTAGCTGTAGGTAAACGAATTGTTACGGCAAAATCCAAATATCCCCGAAATCATGATCGGTCCTTCGCCACATCTCTAGTAATAATACAATTTACTATTCTTCTTCTTGCCCGTGGCTGTCGTAAAGGAATATCATCATTATCATCAGCGCTGATATACGCTCTACTGCTAAGCTTGGACCTTCTCCACAATGGGAGGTAAATTGACCTATGTTGGTCAGACAGGTAAGTAAAGGTTTTTATTTCGAATTTTCCTTCTCTTGATAGATGTTATCTATATATATAAAAGAAAGTCGTGTTAGTTACACTATTTATAACTCAAGAACGACTGTACCGATTTGCCTGAAAATTGGTGGGGCGGTAGCTGAGAACCAGGAGATGGACATAGGATACTTTTTATCCCGTTCGACTGGGTTACCGTGGGACGTGACATAAAACGTCAAAGAGAATACAAGTCACTAGAAAGGAAGGAAGTCACAGCGTGGTATATCAAAAACGCATCTGACATGTAATAACAAAACGCAAATGACAGCTAAACTTAATTTTGTCTATGATTAAGTATGGTTGAACATTTGATAATTATAATTATTTCAGAAATCAATAATCAGTAATTCTCTTTGAATCATTATTAACAATGCCGCGACCAGGACAATCTTTCCCGACAAAGCCGTAATGGTTCTTCCATTGGAGACTATAATTTTGGAAATTAACAAAATATACTTATTTACAAAAAAATTTTGGCGGTACGAAGTTCGCCGGGTCAGCTAGTCTATATCTTAATAAATATAAATTACGTGTCACGTTGTTTGTCCGCGATGGACTCCTAAACTTCTTAACCGATTTTAATCAAATTTGCACACCGTGTTCAGTTTGATCCAATTGAAAGATAGGATAGGTTACATCTTAATTTATAGTCGCAATATTATTTTATTGCAAATTATTTGTCTATTATTTGACATTCACAATTATCTGTTAACTCCAGATTTTAACAGATGGCGATATCTGTTGACTGCATTGAGTAAGTAATTTGTGTGTGCTCAAGGGGATTCAAGAATGGTTTAGATTCTCATTAGGACCCGGTAGGTGGGTGGCGCTTTAATTGAACAGAACAACGTCTGTTGGGTCAGCTAGTATATGTATAAAAGAAAGCCGTGTTAGTTACACTATTTATAACTCAAGAACGGCTATATCAATTTGCCTGAAAATTAATGGGGAGGTAGCTTAGAACCAGGAGACGGACATAGGATACTTTTTATTCCGTTCGACCGGGTTCCCGTAAGACGTGACATAAAACGTCAAAGAGAATATAAGTCACTAGGAAACGTGGTATATCAAAAATGCATCTGACATGTAATAACAAAACGCAAATGACTAAGTTTTCGGAAATTTAGAAAATATATTTACGAAAAAAATTATAGCGGTACGAAGTTCGCCGGGTCAGCTAGTATATTACAATCTCTTAGTCGTTTTTCAAGACGCCCACAGGCAAGAAAGAGGGTGGGGAATTGTATTCCTACTCAGTCGCGACACGGAAAAGCTCTAAGGGATATAATATGCAGATAACATCTATACGAGAGTTTCTTACTCTAGAAACTAGAAATAAAAACCTGTATTAACATGTCGGCCAGCGTGTAATAGTAAGTCAAATTTCCCTCCCAATATGGAGGAGGTCTGAGCCCAATAGTGAGACATGTAATAGAGGATAGGGATTTGTTTCGAGTTCTCCTTCTCTTGCACCGTTGTAATATATTTATTATATCCCTTAGTCGTTTTTTACAACATCCTCGGGCAAGATAGAGAGTAGTGGATTGTATTCTTACTCCGTCACCACACGGAACCATCATCATCACCACATATTGCGATAATATCATGATCGATCGCCTGCCTGACTTCAACCCTCCTTGGGAAAGTACGATAGCATCAAATGCTCTGGTTAATATAAAGCTCTTAGTCGTACGACACCCACGAGCCATGTAAATCTTGATGGTATTCTTAGCCGCCACCACACAGCAATTCTGCCATCAAAGGCAATAAAAAGTTAAAATATTATCTAAAGGCACGATACGTATCTAACACCTAAATCGATACATTTGCTTACATAACGGATTTAAATTTCATATGAAATAGGGTTGTCAGATTTTAGAAATGAAAAGTGAGTAGCAAATCTTGTGGAGTACCATCATCAATCATGATCATCTCGGCTCGTATACTTTCCACTACTGGCCTCGAACCACCTCCACAATAATAGAGAAATTAACCTATTTTTTTTTTTTTTTTTTTATGTGGTGGGTCCGAGGACCGACCCCTGTGGGACACCGCACGTCATGGGCGTTCGCACAACGTCCCCTGCTCGGTTGGTACAGAGGACGCTGCGCCCCACCAAATAGTCTGCCACTAGCCGCCTCAGGTAAGCTGGCACTCCGTGATACCGGAGCGCCTCCCTGATGCAGCTGAATGGCAGACTATTGAATGCATTGGCGATGTCTAGGGACACCGCCAACAGCACTCCCCCACCGGTGACGGCCTCAGTCGCCACGGCCCTCAGGCGCAACAGAGCCGCGATCGTCGAACGACCCCTCCTAAACCCAAACTGGGCGTCCGACAGATCGGGCCCCGTGCCGACGAGGTGCCGCTCGATGCGGGCAGCTACCACCCTCTCCAGTAGCTTGCCCGTGTCATCGAGCAGCACGATAGGCCTGTAGGCCGAAGGCGACCCCGGGGACCGTCCCGGCTTCGGCAGGAGCACCAGCCTTCCCTCCTTCCAGCACCCAGGGAACCGTCCGGACGCTAAACACGCGTCGAACTCCCTGAGGCGGGGACCCAGGTGGTCGAGGACCAGGCCCAACACGCGGTTTGGAACACCGTCGGGCCCGGGGGCGGTGGACTTTGCGCACATGCGTGCCACCGCCACTCCCATCTCGGGTTCCGTGATGGGCGGAACACTGTCGTCGTCGGCCTCCCGGTCAGTGTCTGGCGGAGCCATGACCGGGGGCGTGTGTTCCGCCCGCCGCGGGAACAGGTCCTCGACGACCCGGGTGAGAAGGCTGGGCTGGAGAGTCTCGGTGAGGGGAAGGCCCCGCGCGCGGAGCTTATTCAGCACCGCGCGATAGGGGCGTCCCCAGGGGTCACGATCGAGACCGTCCAGCATCTCCTGCCGACTGACGTCCTTGGCGGAGCGGACGGCCAGCCTGAAGGCCGACCGCGCATTGCGGTAGCCCTCATACAGCAAGGCCTCCCGCTCCGCGTCGCGTTGGCGCCGCCGGCTGCGGGTGTAGGCCCTCCGGGCGCGAATGCACGCGGCCCGGAGATCCGCCAGCTCCCGGGACCACCAGTGGACCGCCCTCCTCGGGGGCGGACGCCGTACCCGGGGCATGGCCGCATCGCAGATCTGCGTCAACGCACTGCGGATGCGGCCAGCCTCGGCGTCCACCCCGTCCGACTGGTTGGCAGAGGACAGCCACGAGTAAACGATGGCTGTCTCCGCCAGCTGGTCCCGGTCTAAGCGACCCACAGCCCATCGCGGGAACGCAGGACGTCCATCCGCCCCGTGACCCCTGCTGGGCGTCGGGATTACCGGGGAGACCTCCATCCGGATATACCGGTGGTCCGACAAGGTCTCCACCTCCTCCACGACGCGCCAGCTCCCCACGCGTGCGGCGACCTCGGGGCTACCGAACGAAAGGTCCACTATCGACCCGCCCCGTTGTCGCACGCACGTATGCACCGAGCCCCTGTTCAGCAAACAGAGGCCCAGTGCCGCCGCCCACTCTTCGATCGCCCGTCCTCGGTCGTTCGTCCGGGGAAACTCCCACGCCACGGACTTGGCGTTGAAGTCCCCCAAGACGAAGACCTGGCGCGATGCCATTCGCCGTAACGAGGCCTCCATGATGGTGAGGGAGGCCTCGAAATCGGTCACACTCCAGTTAGGGGAGAGATAGACTCCGAGGAGCGTAATCTCCCCCCAGTCCGCCGCGACGTATCCGACGCCCCTGTCCCTAAGGGTCAGAGGCGACGAAGGCCACGACGTGGAGGCGACGATTGCCACGGTGCCATCGGTGCTACCCAACCAGTTAGGCCGGTCGGGCACCACGTACGGCTCCGCGGCTACGGCTACTCCTATCAACCACTCCGCCATGGCTTGCAGGAACACGTCCTGCGCACCGGCGGTGTGGTTGAGGTTGGCCTGGAGGAGACGAATGGATACGGGGTCCATTAACGGTCCGTACCCATCGTCACCTCCTCCGCGCTGACGGGCGATCGGGCCGCGCTCGGAGCGGGGACTGGCCCGGTCGATGGGCCGTCCCTCCCCTTCGGGGCCGATGCCGGGGGTCTCAGAGCCCATGCGGTGTTTGGCAGGCCTATTGCCTGCCGCACACGCGGGGCAGTGGGGCACCGCAGAGCACGATGCCGCCTGGTGTCCGGTCTGACCGCAACGGAAACATAGCCCGCTGCAGTCAAAGCAGTTTTTGCATGTCGGTCGGGTATGCCCGACCGCCATGCATTTGTAACACCTCGCGGGCCGGGGCTCTAGCACGGTTACCCGCGCCGAGCTCCAGCCCACGAGGAGCCTGCCTGAGTCGGCCAATTGCTTGACCGACTCCACCGGACACTGCACCCAGGCAGCACCGACGCCGCCCGGACCAGTGCGAATGGTGCCAATCCGGACGGTGTCTGAGGCACATCCGGTACGTGCCATAATGGCCTCCCGGACGTCCTCCACCGTCACGGAATCGTCCAAGCCCGTCAGGCGCATCTCTGCGCACTTGACAGGCCTGGCGATTCGGACACCATCCTCCGGCCCGAACAGCCCCCTCAACATCGTGGCCAAACTATCGGCCGTCTTCGCGCCCTCGGCCCCAGGGAACTCGAGTATTCGAGCCCCTGTCCGGGCCTTGCGGGTCCTAGCCTCGACGCCCCCGATACCGGAGACGTCCAGCTCCCGCCGGGCGCGTTTTAGGACGGCCTCATAGTTGAGGCCCCTCTCAGCCGCCTCAGGCAGCACGGTGATGACCACCGCGGCCGTCTTCGGCGACTTGAGGCCCCTGCGCGACCTTTTCTTCCCCTTTCTGCCGGCTCCCGCCTGGGGAGCGGCGGCCACGGCGGCACTCTTGGCCGCCGCTCTCCGCTTCTGGCCGCGTGCCTTCCTGCTCCGCTCAGCCACCTGCCAGCCCTGTTCGAGCCTGGCAGCAGCGCTGAGCGCAGCAGAAGCGGTCGCGGGTGCGCTGGCCGGCGCCTGCGGTGCAGCCGCTGGCGCCGGCCGCGGCCCGGCCTTGGCGGGAGCCGGCACCTTGCCGGCCTTCTTGGCCCCCTTGGGCCCGGCCGCGGCCGCAGCGTAGCTCACCACGCGGCCACCCTGACAGGGCAGCGGGGTGGGAGCTGACGCTTGCGGCCGCCTCGCCTTGTCCGCGGCGAGCGGCGGTCGGAGGGGCGGCTCAGGCGGGAGCCTGGCCGCTACGGCGGCGATACGCGCATCCACCATCACCCCTACTCGGGCTAGGATCACGCGTACCGCCGACTCCGACACGCCGTGCACCTCGTCGGGCGGCGGCCCCTCCCCCCTCCGAGGTCTGCCGCGGCCACGAGCCGGCGGAGGGACCACGACGAGGGGAGGAAGCGCCGAAGCCGCGACGGGTGCAGCTGGCGCAGCAGCCGCGACGGGCGCAGCCGGCGCCACGGGCGCAGACGACGGGCCCGCCCTCCCCGGCGCAGCCCGTTTCGGTGGCGAGGCTGGCACAGGCGGCGCGGCCGGCGCCAGGCGCGCGAACTGGGCCCGCAGGTCGGCCATCTCCTTGGCCAACCCGCGGTTCTCCCGTCGCACCACCGATAGCTCCGTCTCCAGCTTGCGGTTGCGTTCCCGCAAGCCGGAGACCTCCTCACTAAGGCGGGCGTTCGCGGCCTGGAGGGCCGCCACCTCGCCACCGTGGCCGGCCGGACCCGGTGTCCCCGGCCACGCCGCCACCACCGATCCTCGGCCTCTGCGCCCCCGGCGCATGGTCGGGACCTTGGGAGGAGGCATGATTATGGAACTCCCCTCCGAGTCGGTGTTGGAGCGGCCACCCTCTTGCAGGGGGCGCTTCCAGGGTCTCGGGGGGAGGGCCTCCTCCCTCTTCCTCGCACTTGGGGCTGGAGCCGGCGCCCCCGCAGCCCCCTCCGTCCCCCTCCTCGGCGACGACGACGACGACGGCGACGACGGCAACGACGACGGCCTAACTGCACCCTCAACCGACGGCGCGCCTAGCATCTGCCTACTCCGGTCCTCGTCCCTACTCCGGCCGACTAGCACCCAAGGGGTGCTGCTCTCCTCGGCGGACGGCTCTGCGGCACTTCCGCCCACGTCCGTCAGCACCATCTCCGATGCCGCATCCGTCTCCTGACGCTCTGATGGCCCTGCGGCACTGCCGCCCTCATCCTGCGACGGCTCTGCGGCAATGCCGTCCTCATCGCTCGACAGCTCGGAGCTATCGCCTGCTAACCTTATGCACGGCTCTGCGGCAATGCCGCCCTCGTGCTCGGACCCGCTGCTGCTGCCGCTCTCCTCACGCGGCGGCCCTGCAGTGGTCTCCATCCTCTCTTCCGACGGCTGGGCAGCAACGCCACCCCCGTCCCGCGACGGCCCTGCAGCAGCAATGCTGCCGCCCTCGTCGCGTGCGGCAATGGCTTCAGCCTTCATCCGCGCCCGCCACGCCTTCGATGCATTGGCGCTAATGCGGGCTCGTGCAGCGGCGGAACGCCTCGGCTTCGTCCTTCGGGTCTTCTTCCGCACCTGCACCTCCTCCTCGTTCCCCCTCCCCCCCTGAGCCACTTGGTGTTGAGCCGGGCTCTCGGCTTCTGAGGCAGTAGTTGTCCCCCACCCATACGATTGGGGACTGACTGTGCCGGGACTTGGGCGCGACTCCAAATGGACGTCGCGCGCAAGCACCGGCACAGCAAGGGATTCCCCGGCCTGGCCGGGACCCTCTGGTGAAGTATTACTGGTATTAACTTCTGCCATTTTTTTGGACGTTTTTGAGTCTTGCCTTGACTACCACTCTAACGACTGGACGCTCACGCGCTTCTTAACCCACCAGTCATACATCTCCTCGCCGAGTGGCCAAACTTAAGATTGGGGTAATTTTTTATAGGGGTTTTCTTCCCCGCGGTCCGAAGACCCCCGGTCCTGACCCCCCTGCTCAGGATTACGGTTTGGGCCTTCCGGGTCTGGCCGCTCGCGAGCGACCGACCCGTCACGCCCCCGGGCCGTGACGCAACCGTCCCTGGCGACGGAGTGCCATGAGGCACATCCGCCCCATTGGCCCCGGGTCAGATCCGCCGTGCGCTCTGCCACCAGAGCCGCACGCGGAGACCCCCCCCCTGCCGGAATCTTGGCCGTCCAAATGGACGCATGACGTCCAAATGGACGTTACCAGGGAGCACCACGAGGAGGTGCTCCGGCCGCGCCCCCCGAAATTAACCTATTAACCACTCTTGCCCAAACAGGACCGAACGCACAAGATTCGATAGGAGTGTTCGGTATTAAGGCCCCTCCTCCATTTGTACAATTTTACACAAAAAAAGGTTTGTCCAAAGTCTTACAACTTAATTTTAATTTGTGTATTTTTTTTTATTATACAACTACCCAATTCCCGTGAATTCATCCGCGTAGATGCTGTTCTAATAGGAATGTGAAGACAAAAGCTACCTTATTCTTAAGTCAGCTCATATACGTCCCACTGTTGGCCTCGAGTTTCCTCCATAATAAAAAATAAATTAACCTATTATGCCACGCGGATCAGACGAGTTGATATAGATTTTTTTTGACTTTTCTCCTCTTGCATATCTACACAAATATTATAAAGAGGAAAAGTTGTATTTTTGTATGTTTGTTACGAATAAACTCAAAACTACTGGACGGCCTTTTATAATTCTTTCACCATTAGAATGCTACCTAACGGAAACTACGCGGATAAAGCAATTGATATGTTATATATACCTTTAATCAGTTAATCGCCTTTTACAACATCCACGGGCAAGATAGGGGGTGGTGAATTGTATTCTTACTCCGTCAACACACGGACACTTATTACATTTATAGATTTTTTTTTTGACAGCCCTATCGAAAACCATTGTAACAGTCGTAAAGCACCCACGCTTTGATCTATTGTTTATGAGATCAATATCACCTAAATATACAGATGTTTTTTTAAAGGAAACTATAATGTTAGCATATTTAAGCACATTAGCTAATATTATACTAATGTAAGTTTATGATTCTACAATTCTAGATCATTATCAAGTTGCTCTATCTCAATTACTTTGCGCCTGATGCCGCCCTAGTAGAGGCTGCGGGTGACCGGACCAGGGATTTAATCCGTCACCCGCGGAGAGGCCGACCTCGCGACGGCGACCGGCGTTCCGGGAAGGGGACGTCGATGGGAGAGGGTACTCCCTCGGAGTATTTCGTCGGGCCGACCATTGAAGTCAAGGAACCTTGCACCGGTAGTCGGCCTAACGATGAAGGCGACGTGCTATCGGGTGGGTTACGGAGGCGCGTACCGTCACTCTGTCCCGGACGGAGCCGGGCGGCGGATGCGTCGACCGTAGACAACCCCAAAAGAAATATCTCGATTACTTGAGTCTACGCAACATGCAATAGTTTTATGACCGCCTGCCTGACATCGTCCCTGGGAATGTAATTGTTGACCAGACGGCAATAGGTGTATTTTACGACACCCACGATCAATGTGAAGGATGATAATATTCTTAGTTACTACCATACAGCATTCAGGATACTAGATATAAATTTAAAACTATCTACTAGCTAAATAAGATCAGATAAATCTGCTACATCTATCTCAGCCCATATACGTCCAACTGTTGGGCTCGGGCCTCCTCCAATATATGAGGGAAATTTACCTGCTATACCACGCTGGTCAGACTTGTTGGCATAGGATTTTGTTTGGAGTTTTCTTCTCTTGTATTGTTATATGCATTAGTCGACTTTTACAACACCCATAAGGAAGAGAGGGGGTGGTGAATCGTAATCTTACTCCGTCACCAAGTTTCAAATAAAATATTAGAAATATACATATTTCTACTAAAACATATTTTAGTGAATATTAAACCATTATAAATTAATTACTACTCAATATAACTTAGTTAACTTAAACTTCAATATCTGTATACTTTAATTCATGCTTTATTGAATACAAAAGGAAAAAATATATAAAGATTACATAGCACGCATACTCCTAATGACCGCTAACGCCCTGGTAATTAAGGAGATTACTGTACCTCGAACTAATTGCTAAATGTTGTAACGTGACAATTTGAGTATTTACGCTAGCCCAGTAGTATAATTGGTTTTATGTTTTGTCACTGGTGGTTTTTCCAGATTTTAAACATGACATCATTAGCATGACGATACATTTTTTTAACAGATTATGGAGTGGACACAACCCGCTCGTAATGTCTAGGATAACTCTAGGACGTCTGTTTCGTGACCTCGATGACCTCATGACAATACTCATAAGATGTTTGTGATATCTGAGGAGATATAGCTAGCCACCACAACCACTTAAGCAGGTTTCGCCTAGTAGTTTTAAGTAGAGTACTATATGAAAAATGTTATAGAAAACCAGAAAATAATCTGATGACTTTCAAATTAATACATTATTTAAAAAAAAAATTATTTTTCAGATACAGACAGATTTCGCTATATTTTTAGTACATAAAATAAGTAATCAACTCATAACTTTTAAAATAGATAACACTTAATTATAATAATTAATAAGTTAGCAAAGCTACTTTGCTTTAAAACATATGAGAATAGTGTTATTTAGAGAAAATATTAATTAAATTAATAAATATTTACCTAGGATGGGATATTCTTATCCCATCCTAGGTGGGAGCCGTATTAAAATTTTACAACTCCCACGGGAAAGTAAGAGTGCCCACAATTGTATAATTAGTATTTACCTATCCTATATACCTATGGGATAAGAATAACCCATCCTAGGTAAATACTAATAATACAATTGTGGGCTCCTTTACTTACCCGTGGGAATTGTAAAAATTTTATAAGGCTCCCACCAGCAGAGTGCGCCACTGCTACATCCTCAGATACCTCGCTGTGCTCGTCATCCCGCTTGCCAAGCTTAGTGATTTCCCTAATTCCCCATTTCTGATGGAGGCTCTTCAGCAGTGAATAGTTAAAAACATCTATGAAAGAGACAAGGAATTTTCTTTGCCTCTAACAACCCGTCTGACCAGTGCAGTACAGTAGGTCAATTTCCCTTCCATTGTGGAGGACGCTCGAGCACTATAATGGCATGTACATAAGCTTAGAAGATGATTAGGAATATAATAAAATAAGATTCCGGAAAAAAATATGACATTACAAAGCGGATATTCCGTTTTCTACGTACGGTGATAATGTTAATCTGTATGTAAGGGACACCTCAAACTTGACTTATCTGCCTTGAACCGATTGCCTTTCACTGTGTGCTTTGAATATCTAACGCTTTGTGTGCGAAGTGATATTTATAGTACAGGAGATGAAGGCCAATTTTACGTCATTTTACTTAATTAAGGATTTTATGTTGTAGGACTACACTGTCAACAGTCGCCTGTCTATAGCCGCAGACCGGTCCATCCAAGGCCTACCCTGGATGTCGAGACGTCCTAACGTCAGAGTGGCAACAATTTTCACTTCACTTCGTTTGGTATGCGAGAGCGCCGAAAGTTCAACTTTCTGAGGATGTGTAGTTTTTAGTGATGACGAGTATCACTGAACTTCATTGCACACATTCACACTCCCTTCCCTTTCTTCGCTGTATGCAGCCGCCTAGCCAAGGGCCATGAATGGCAGTATCACTTACCATGAGGCGCGCTGTTTGCTCGTTTGCCACCAACAACAATTAAAAATAAATCTTTAAACCATGAAGTAATTTGTGAGAAGCTTAATAAATGGTTCAGGGCCAGAGCCTTAATTTCTACTCGTCTTCCTTAGCTGGCTAGAGTTTTGCTAAAACTTCCACATTTTTACTCGTTTTCTTTTTATTTTCAGCTCATTTATGTACTAGGCATGATAATGAAAACTTTGTTCAGGTAAAATAGCATAAAATTTTAATTCCAACTTACATCTCAAAGGAGATGGCTATAGAGCTATACTGCTTATATCCTTTAGTCGTATTTTACGACAAATCAGGATAGTAAGACAGTATACAGTTGTTATTATGCGTATAAATAATATGTATAAAACACATACAGTTAGCTCTTCAACTACGTTTAACCCAGCTGGATTATTCGCTCTTTGAATACAGTGCCGAGTTTTATAATTAAAATGATATACTTCCATTAATAAATATAATCCTCTCTTACTAAACAGGTATTTACTTTCTAAGTGTGATGATTTTAGTAGCCATAATAATGGCATTAGGATTTACGATAAAAGGCTATGACTTTCCCTTTTAGTAAGGCGAAGTGTTGTAATATTATTATGCAATGTTTTACAAAGTGAGGCTTCTTGGATAAGTTAGGGCATGGACTTGTATTTTTTTGTTGGCAGGTTTTTGTCTCAGTCCTGCTTTATTCCTTTTATTCTGACCAATGACAAAGTATGTAATTTAATTTTACTTTTGTGTTTTTTCTAAACTAACGTTTTAGTATATTTCGCACTAGACTTTATTACAAATTGCCGTCTAAGTAAGGGGTTTGTTCGTATAGTGATGAAATAAAAATACCACTCTCCATCAGGCTAACAATAACCTTCCAATTTCACCATACACATTGCTATGTGTATGGTGAAATTGGATTTGAAATATTTAGTATTTTGTATATATATAGTATTTTGTTGCGAATTGCCACAGTCTGTGAAGCTTGACCACGATCTTATTCGCACTTTCTTACCGTTCGTGATTCACTTTTCATCACTATTTATTAATCTCTTCAAAAACGATTCGGTTTCATTACGTTTCAATAAAGAATCGCAAATGAGTATATGGTTCATTTGGTCTCTTTCAGTGAGCTCATATGGCACCCAAATATCAAAGCTATTTTTGTATAACCAGCCTTTTTCAAATGGATCAAAAATATTTTGTGCTCAATTAGCAGATCTTCAGCTACATCGTAGTTACTGATACATATACTTTTCAAAAATGGCGTCCATTTTATCAGTGACAAGGCGATCAGGACGAGACGCATCATTGACATCAAAATTCCCGGATTGAAAACGTTTAAACCAGTTTTGTGCTGCTCTTACTGACGTAGCATTAGGCGCATAAACGTCACAATTTTTTTTATGGGTTGGCACATGATCAGCGCAGACGCCATCCATTCCGTCCGGGGTGACGAAAGTACAGCGCGCGGGCCTATAACCCACCCGTAGCCACGTTGCCTTCGCCTTGGGTCGACCACAAGTGCCAAGTTCCTTGTCCCCAATGGTCGGCCCGACGGAATAGCCTTTCAGGTACCCTCACCTCTCAACGGCCCTGTCCCGGGACGTCGGTCGCCGTCGCGAAAGAGTATACAAGTAAGGGGTGACGAAAATTGTTTATACAACCCTCGCTACACGGGAGGCAGTAAATTCAGAGGTTTCGTATTTAAACCATTACGGTATATGAGCAGTTATTTATATTGTAAAGTAAAAAGCCCATTACCATAGTAGACCTGTATCCACGTTCATTCAATTAACAATCCGTTAAATTTCTTTAACTAAAGTACCTTACGGTAGCTTAATTTATATTTAATAAGAGTTACAAAGTGTCAAGTAATTAACTAAGAAAAGTAATTTGGACTATTAGGTCATCGCTTTGTAACTCAACTAAATACAGTAATACATACTGCTACTGATGTTAAATAACTTATAAAAAGAAGGAGGTTTTCAATTTATCTGTATTTTTGAACTTATACTTCTACGCCGTCATGAAAAACCGATACCCTGAAGTTAGCTAGTCAACATTTTATACGTTGCGCGCGCACACCGTCACTTGTGTCAACTAGAGAATGCGTTGTAATAAAACTTTCAATGTATTAAATATCTTTTTTTTTATGTGAAACATCTATAGGCGAGGGTGACCGTGATCGTCGCGTGGCGTTTAACGCCACGCCACACCTCGCGGTCCCCTAATAATTATATATTAAATAAATATTTGGATGCATATACCTACATTTTTGTAACGAAACCATGGTGCGATTTAAAATTTTGTACAACGCCATCTAGTGAACTCAAAGTAAATTGTTACTTATAATGTATATTAATGAAAATAAATGTTTTTTGAATAAAAATCATAATTTTTTGGAAGAAATCGCGATATTTTATTAATACTTTATGCCTTAGTTTTTTATCGTATTAGTTCCTGTCGTAATCTAATGTTCTTTTATGCATAAATACTTGTTTTATAAATTAATGTAAAATTCTCTAACTTAGTAATATAAATATACCAGTAGGTATGGTATTTAGTTTACTTTCAGCTACGAAAACTGGAGAACCGTTTTTTTTATAGGCTTTTATTAGTTACAGGTGTATATATATTTATTTCTTTGTATATTACCGACTTCATAGGAATTGGATTTTGACTCAATTTAAACAGTCAAATTTCATTTAAAAGTTGAAAATTTAAGGAGGACCAATGACGTTAAAATTATTTAGATAGCTTGTCTTATTATCATTACAGGATTAGAGAGTTCTTTATAAAATATATTGTAGCTTAGAGTTGGTCGTTTGCTCGATAGATGCCGCTATTTCTGGTTTATAAATCGCAAATTATTTCAAGCAACGTTTTAGAAGGTTCATTTCGTTTGTACTAAATGACGTTACCATAAATATGAGTCGTAAAGTCAATTTTAAAATGGATAATTTTTTCGATACGATACCTACCAAAAAGTACTTTTTGACTAAAATATCGAATACAAAAGTATCGGTATCGAAAGAAAAGTACTCGATACCTAAAGATAAAGTAAATAAAAGTACTCGATACTTTAAACAGTACGTTACTTATCTTTCGATACTATTCATGAGTTCAGTATCGATACTTTATATTCGATACCGTGTCTCTACTCGTACAAAATAGTTTCAATGTTTCACATCTGTCAGGCGTCCTGAGCGACGGCTCATTTTTTTTTTTTTCTATTATTAGTGTCGTTTTGTTAAGTTTCAAAAGTCATACATCATTATGATAATCCTCAAATTAGCTATTGATTTCTATCTACGCAATTCTCTATAACCATCTACCAATTACCCTAATAGTGACGCTGTAACTGGAGCAAAAGTGTCCGACCATCATAGAAAGTGTTCGTTGTCACCAGGAAAGTAAGCAGTGGGACGTTCACACGTGATATGTAATTGCTTCGGTTCCCTGTAGGTGAAAACACCCGGATGTAACGATATCGCTTTATCTAACTAGTTCGCGTTTATGCTGCCCTGGTACCTTGGCTTTGTTTTGTTCTACATTTTATTAAGATAAGCTTAAATGATTTTAAAATGCGAGATAAGAATGTCGACAGGTAAGTAATGAATATCAATTTCCTTTGCGGAAAAGATATTATGAAATGGCATCTTAGATATTCAAACATATTGCTCATTAATGTACAGTTAATTATTACTAAATAAACAGAGATTTTGTAATCTTATTTTTATGTTTCCTTAGTAGATTAATTTCTTACGCAACTTTTTCTGAATAATAAAATGAAAACTTTATTATACGTACTAGAACGGATGTGGTATTGGAAATTTAGGATTACCTCGGAATTAAACGGCTTCCCTTTCTATCATTGGATTGGATGATACCAGACGAGGTTCTACTTCAAAGTCATGAAATAATTGTCTTGCATAAGATACATTGTCATATAAAAAAATCCGTATAGTAAGAACACAATGCACCACTAACTCTTTTGCCCGTGGACACCCACGGCGTAAAAAAACCACTAAAGGATTAAAATAAGCACATATCATCGCTGCAAAAGAAAGACAATATAAAACCTTAGTATATAAATAAAATTGGAAATTTTGAACAACCCCCGACACAAACTAAAATAATAAAAAAGAATTACGTTCTCTTCAACAGGAATTATCAATTAATTGTCATTTAACGATTATACTGGCACGCATAAAGTACTTTATCGAGTAATCATACGCCATTACATAATTTTGGAAATGAGCCGATGCTCTTACATTGGTAAACCGATATTAACCAAACAGTTAAGAACCACAGCAAGTAAATTGGCTTTCAAATGAAAAGAACCGCATCGAAATCGCTCCATCTGTTAGAGAGCTACGATGCCACGGACATTGAAGTCAAACTTATAACACCCATCTTTTTACGTTGGGGGTTAAAAACCCTATATCAACCCTACTGACAAGCTTCATACGGTCAATTTCCTTCCCATTGTGGAGGAGGCTCGAGTGAGACATATAAGAGTTTAAATAATCATATCATCAAGCAAATAAACTTTACTGGAACTAGTAGTTTAAAAAATCATTCGTTAACAATATAAATCTAAAGCAAAGTCGACTAAATCTTCATCATCATCACAGCTCATATGAGCCCAATTGGCTCGAGCATCCTCAACACTGGGATAGAAATTGACCTACTTTACTAAGCTGGACAGATCAGTTAATAAAGAATTGATATTATATGCACAAGATATCCTTTAGATCTCTTTTACGATACCAACTGGCGGTGGTGAATTGTATTCTTACTCCGTCACCACACGGAAAGGTAGACGAAGTATTTTACACAAATTATTTGCGTTATCAGAATACACTAAAGTCATTCCTATACAGTTCTAAACATGTTCTCAGATTCCATATAAATACACAACAGTGTCAGAACCGGCCTATTTCCGTGAGTATGCCACATTAGTTTTAACGGTTTTCGAAAGAAATCGCTCCGTCATCCGCAGTTATACAAACTGAACCGGTATAGGGTCTCTGATCTATGCTATACAGGAATTATAATGTAATATGTGTTGCTTTTAATATTTATTAATAAGTATATTCAACTAAGCGAGTGTTAATGATATTATTTTGCTTTATTTGCCAATTATTATTATTATTTTGTGAAAATTATAGTTCGTTAATTTTGTAACACTAGGTAATAAATCTTAGTATTGAAAGTCATAGTTTCATTGTGTTTAGTCTAAATATTATATTATTTATTTCTTTTTAGCATTTTTATTTTTTGTTAATTTGTGTACATCGCTTTTTTTCATGAAGTCATCATAACGAGCCCGCGGAACATAGTGCAGGTTTTTTTTAATCTGCAGCATATTGAGGTGGGGTCGTTTTGTGACGAGTTTTATAATGTACTTAAAGCATACATAATATCTATAACAGCAAAATACTCACGTATTGAGATCGATTACGTCGACCCGGGTTTCGAGCATATCCGATGCTCATCATCAGGGCGAGTGCGCAGCGGCGTCTACGAGGTTCCGGCGTGCGCAGTGCTTTATAGATATTATAATAGGTAATAATCTATATAATGTTTATTACTAAACAATTTTCACGACCACAACGGCAGTTTTTTGAAATGAAAACTTCTATAACCACATAATGTTTAAAATTACAAATTTTAATTAAAGATCAAACTATTAATTTGTATATCCAAAAATAACAATTGTTTGTTAATAGTTTAATTTTCTCTTATGTTGGCAGTCTTTATGACTATGTTGTGTATGACTAGTTGTTAGCTACAGATGACTATGGCGACTTAACTCGGACTACTGGATGAGCACTGAAGATTTTTCAGCCGATAAAATTAAGCGACCGGTCCTAACGGCACCCACATTGGGGTATTGACTTCAGCTCAAGGGGTCGTAGATATTTACGTATCAGAGCCGTGCAGGCTGTGTTTGCCTCAGTCTGGGTAAGCGTAATGAAATCATCGGGTTAGCCGAGCGCGGATTTTTTTGAAGGGGTATAAATAAAAGCCCCACCAATAATCCGTTGGGGTTGGTGACTGGAGCACTGTTCGGTTGAGGTTAGGGACGGCAAAATAGCGTTGGGAGCACTGTTACAAATACTATCTGATGGCAGGCAGGTCAAGATCTATGTGAAGAACGGTATAGAATATACTGTCTACACCTCTTAAGGGTGTACACAGTATATTCTTAACCCGTTACCACAAGAAACATGTCAAAATATGCGTAATCAACTTAATATAATGTAATTTGTTCTTTTGAACATCTATTCGCCTTTGAAGCTAGTAGATCTAAGCATTTTAAAACAAGTAATTTGTTGACACAAATGGCGGCATGATGTAAGTAACCTTTCGGGTCGAGTGTCGTGGGTTCAATTCCCACACAGGACAATTTGTGTCATCCGCAAATAATTGTTCCGAGTTCGGGGTGTAATTTGTGTCCGTTAATATCTATGTTAAGTCTGACGTAAATGCTGTATAAAAAAAATACAAAGAAAATACTTAAGCAATCACTTTCATGTACCAGGAGTATATAAATAACGAGAGCAAAGTAATCTACAAAGGCTGATAAAAATCTCTCCGTTTGATTCAATTGTTATATCGCTATCTAGATGAAGACTTAGCGGTATGGGTTCGATGCCCAGATGTAACAACAATCTCTGTTCATCTGAAGTTCACTTTTTGGTTATTCCGGTTTATTGTACTAGTAATTGTAAAGTCAATAAACTGATGTAAAGATTATTATTGTTTTCTTGTGGTAATATTAAGTTAGTTATTTTCTTGTTCTAATGTTTAATGCCGTTAGATAAGGCATCCAATAATTTTATGAGTTTTAAAGAATATTAATGTTTTTTTAATCTTTTCCGTCAATTTCATCACCACCCTATTTATTTATTTCTTTTTGCGATTGGGGCGGCGTAGGCGCGAGTACCTGCGCCTCATGCCGCCCTAGCCGAAGCCACGGGTGACGTGACCGGGGATTAGTCTGTCACCCGCCGAGAGGCCGACCGCGTGAGGTAAGACCGACGTCCTCCCCGAGGGGGGACGTCGGTCGATGGGAGAGTACCCCACGTAGGGGGTATTCCGTCGGGCCGACCACTGATGTTAAGTAACCCGGCTCCGGTGGTCGGCCCAACGACGAAGGCGACGTGCATCGTGGGTGGGTTGCGGGAGTTGCGTGCTTACGCCCCTCTGTCGCCCCGGACGAAGTGGTGCGATGAGCGCGCCGACCGTAATCCACCCCCAAAAAAAAAGCCTTATTTATTTTTCATGCTATTAGTGGCCTTAACGGAGTAAGAATACAATTCATCACTCTTCATCTTGACCGTAGGTGTCGTAAAAGACCACTGAGGGATTAAATATGCGTATAACAACTGTACAAGAGAAGGAAAACTCGATATATAGGCCAACACGTCTTACCAGCGGGGTTATAGTAGACTAAATTATCTCCTATTGTGGAGGAGGCTTAAGCCCAACAGTGGAACGTATATAAGCTGAAATTGATGACAAATGAGCAAACAGCACACCTGATGGTAAATACTGTCGCTTATGGACATATGTTAAGCCGCCTAACGTAAAGAAAATGAAGGAAGTGTGAATGCGTGCAATGAGATTTTGAGATACTAAAGGCATCACCAGAACCAACCACACGTAAATACCCTCAGAATGTTGGGCTGCTGGCTCTCTTGTTCACTGAACGAAGTGCAGTAACAAATTGCTATTACTCAGACGTCGATTTTCTGCAAGAGTGTGGTACTACCCTGGACGGACTGGCCCATGACTGCAGCAAGAAAACTATAAACCTCAGCTTATATACGTTCTACTACTGTGCTCGAGCCTACTCCATCATAGGAGGGAAATTGACCTACTATACCACGCTGGTTAGACGTGTTGCTTACAGGATTTTATTTCGAGTTTTCCTTCTCTTGCATATACATATGTGATATGCATATTTGATCTTTTAGTCATCATGAGCTGAAATGAATGATTGAACAAATGAATGAATGATAGATTATGTTCTTATTCCGTCACCATATGGATAAGGTACACGGCTGACATAAGTACCCATGGATTACATCTGTAATCTTCAAGGCGTTTGTGAAACCAGTGACGTCATATGAAGCTTACACCGTGACCGATTCGCTCTAGTTCCAACGACTTTGACACAAAGTCACTGTCTTAGTATTTAAATATTATAGTACTAGTTGTAACTAAGAAATACCCGCGGTTTTATCAGCGTAGTTTTCGTTCTCTCGGTAATACTGGGAAAAAACATACGCCTTATACAGACAGCTACTTGGTAGTAAAATATATTATCAAAATACCTCCAGCCGTTTTGAATATTACCCTAAGCAAACAGACAGACAAATAATTGTTTTAGTTTTAGTTGTAAAAACTAGTAATCCGCCCTCGCTTCGCTTCGGTTTTAGTCGCCTAGTCACACTTTAATTTTTAATATCTTCTAAACACACCACATTTTTATATCTTCTAAAATACGCGCCTGCAGGCCTCCATGAGGCCTCGGGTTTGATTCCCGGCCCGGGCATAATATTATCCTTATTTTAATTATCCTTAGACATGTCCCTGGTAGTAAAAGATTATTAAAATCGCTCCAGCCGTTTTGAAAATTACTTGGAACAAACAGCTCGGAGCAGACAAAAAGGTTTAAATGGTTTTTGGGAATAGGTATCGTATAAATAAGCGGATCTGCATGAAAAAAAACGTATTATTTTGATATTACAAACAGACACTTCAATTTTATTCATTAGTATTGATAGAAGATATTTTTAATACATTTTTGTGTAAACATAAATTACACTTTGAGAATAGCGGCTGTTTTTCAAAATCTACTTAAGCACTTTGATCGAGTTATGGAGAAACAATGCATTTTGAGCACTTATCAGGCAAAATAGGTACCAGAAAACGAGTGATTTGTTTTAAATATACCTATGTCACTATGTAACCTTAATATTAAATGACATAGTAGCACAAATGGCATAGTAGTTAAGATTCCAACTACTGTAACGGTGTCGTTGTTTCGATTCCCACGCAAGCCTATATTTTCTGTTAGCCGAGGCCGCGGGTGACTGGGCCGGGGAGTTAGTCCGTCACCCGCCGAGAGGTCGACCGCGCGACGACGACGACCGACGTTCCCCCGGGGAACGGCCGGGTATTCCGTCGGGCCGACCACTGACGACAAGTCACTCTGCAAAGTCTCTATGTAATTTGTTTCCTGTAAATATGTTTGTAAAGTCCTCCGCAACACGGGGATTATTTCCTTAGTATATGTGTTGTCTTTTTTTGTGTGAGCGACAGCCGCTGAACTTTAGACGATACCCGATGGAGAACAGGCTGCTGATGATAAGGTAATCCGACGGTGACCATAAGGCGCTTGGAGAAGTAGGTAGAGGGTAGGGGTCAACTGTTGCTCTCTCCGTTCGCCCCGGGCGTATCGAATGGAGTGTGACTATACCATAGTCTGCTTCAAAAAAGCGTCTTAAAAAAAAACATTCCAATTATTTTAATTAATAGTAATTTTAATAAATATTTTTTTTTGGCATGTGTATGTCAAGGTTATGCTTTTTTAATTGTAAACAAGATTACAAGAACCAATAATATGATAGCATGGTAACATAATTAATTTAAAAAAACTATGTATAAGACATTAATATATAATAGCTAACCTATTGTAATAATTTGTCATGCAAAAAATATATACTCACTTTAAATATTACCTACTAGTAAATTCCCGCGGTTTCACCTGTGTAGTGCCCGTTTCTGTAGGAATACTGGTAGAAAATATAACCTATGATAGCTAATAATGCAGCTTTTCTATTGGTAAAAGAATTTTAAAATTCAGTGTAGTGATTTACACGTAAAAGAATAACAAACAAACTTACTGCATTTGTAATAATAAGTTATGATATATCGTTATTCAAATGAATTCAATTAATATTTTATTTAGTTATTATTAAATTTTTATTAACAGGCAAATTTTCATAAGTACCAGGCGATCAGAAATTGGTTAGAGTGTAATCGATCATTATAAGCCTAGTAAGTTATTCATATTTAAATGTTATCTTATTATAAGCTTTAAATCAAAGAGATAAACCTCTTTTTTGCTTACACATATGATCATCATGTGGGCGAAACGTTACATGATTTGTAATATCGAGACTAAATTATAGCACAATTCTTACAGATAATTGATTTGTCATTATTTTTATATTAATAAGATTGTAATTTGTATAACAAACTTATAAGTAAGTTTGTGAAGTACTTGTTATTAACTGAAGGAAATAGATGTTTAGATAATAGAGCGATTAGAACCTTCTTGATTTCCTGATTTCCTAATTGTAATGTACATTTAGGGTACTGCAAATAATAATAACTATTATTAAAAACTAACAAAGTCCAATGTCGTGGTTCAAGAGACTATAAGTTTTTTGCTTTATGTAAATAATTGGACTATTGTGGATTTCAAAATGTACATTTATATTTATACATACTAGTGGTCGCCGTGTGGTCGAAATTCGGCCATAATTCATTTTAATTAATTTTTCTGCTACACAATTTTCTTTAATTTTATTTATGTATAAATGTAAATTGAGCAAGCTGTATTTCACTAATAACTAATATATAAGCACAAATCTCTATTAGACACTGTTATCATAATTATGATTGTTTGACATTCAGTTCGACCAGAGATTTTAACCGTAAACAAAGTGTATAAGCGTTGCTACGTAACACACTCACATAAACGCGTGTGTCTGTGTGTAGCGATAGCGTTGTAGTGTACGTAATGCCTTTTTTAATGAATTTAATGTATTTCTAATCCATTATTATATAAAATTTTAGTTTTCTGCACTTCTCAATAAATTCTTCAACCATGCCAAATTTCATATTTGTCCATCTGCGTGATTTTTGTATGAAGGGGTACAAAATTTTTGCTTCACGTATTTATAGATAATTTATTACAGCAGAAAAAAGGTATAAAAGTAACCTCATAATGTTATTACTACTAAATAAATTATAAGATTGTCTATAAAACTTGGCACCCATATACACCGCGTCTTTTTTCGGCGAAGTCTACAACCACACCATAATTATCACTATTGAATTTGGCTTCCATTTTCAAATTGCTGTGTTTGTTTGCTATGTCTGTCATATGTATATATGTTTGTTTATTATTGTTTTTCAATTTTGTCATTGCTTTTTATGTAAATTTGATTGAAATGCATCTAATCAGTGACACGTATAAATGTTCATTAGAAATTGAATAAATCAATGATTACGTTCGCATAAGCAAGACAAACTTTACCTTAACATCAACTGATAGGTCATCGACCGATAAGCTGATATCAGACGGTTCACTCGAGTGAATGTTCATTTTTCTTTCATTCTATGTTCACACGGCTAAGACGGAATGATTTAAAAAAAACATTCACTATTCATTTTTTACAATATGTCATCGAATGAACTCTTGAATTGAAATGAACTCTTGAATGAAACTTGGAATTACTTTAATTTGTGATCATTTAATCAAAGAGTTAACAAAAAAAAAGCAAAAAAGATGTCGACGGTGATGGGTGCGACCATGGATTGAAAGAAATTTATTAGGAAGAAATGTATTCATCAATTTTGTGGTTCCAAAGGCAATGGTAATTTTAAAATTCTCCAAAAAAAGCAATGTATTTTGATCGTCCCACTTGAACACCATTTTTCCGCGTGCAGCCAGTGCAACGCATCGCAGAAAAAATATCAACACGTGACGTCCTTCGGCTACAGAACTCGAAACATAATGGCTAAACCCGAATGAACGTTCTCTCAGTGTTCAGACCGTTCATTTCTTGTTTATTCGGAGTGCGAGTGAAAAATGCCGAACGCCAATACCCAACACTGTTGGATCGGTTCACTAATGAATTCATTCGGCACTTATGTTTCATTTTGTGTTCAGATGCTTCACTTCGAGTGAAAGATACAAAATGAAAGACAAAAGTGAACAAAAAATGAACCGTCTGATATCAGCTTTAGTCACCGCCATTTTGTACGTATATGTATAGTCGACGCGACTTACAATGCCTACACATATCCTGTTTATAACATGTAACATTTAAGGCATAGACTCTTAGACACACATTTTTGAAATCACTGTAACTATTATGTTATATTGTTTTTGTGTAATATACATTCTAATTACGATCTATGACCGATAAACTACAACATACTCGAACAGTTGTTCCATAATCTGAGACACTGTATATTGATTTGGCATATTATATTAGTAAGTCATTTATTAGTATTGCAGCACTATTGAGGGGACCAGGAATATGGTAACATTATTCTTATAGAAGCCTATAAGGGATTTATTCCGTTAAACAAATATACAGAACCATAACTTTAATATCGATGGGTGCCCACTCGACATGACTGAGTGCAACAACGGAAAGGAGATCAGCTTTATGAATATTAAGGTTAAGATATTCAAATTCATACGTAATACTACTCTACTTATGCGAGTCGGACGTAAGGTATATAAATAAAAATTTTCCACATACTTCTGATATACAATTATGTGCCGTATTGCTTAACATATTCTGCATTGATTACGTACCTGAAACAATAACAAAATAATTAAAATAAATAAAAATAATCTACAATTTTTTGTGTGGTCCTCATGAGTACTGAAAAAATGTGACCATTGTTTTTTTTTGCGTTAAAACGGGACCGTTATTTTTGTATCTGAACGAGGACACGTGAAAATCTTGCAAGAATAGGAATAACACTGAATTTAAAACCTAAAAAAAAAAACAAAAGCGCGACTTTATCAGTATAATAAGTGATCATTAAGACTCGGTTTGCAAAAACGGGACGTTTTGTACGGCTGGGGACAATGAGACAGCCAACCAAAAAACGGGACTGCCCTGTTCAAAAAGAGACGTATAGGCACTTTAACTAATGAGTAATGACTTTAACTACTTGATTACTATCAAAACATTAAATAATTTCTCATATTTTTAATAATTTATGTACGTTTAAAAAAATATACAATTATAATTAATTATAAAATAACACAATTAAAAAGTTATAAGCTTTTCAAGTTATTAGAGGGGGCACATTCTATCCCATACTCATTCAACGATGTTAAGGCAGGCGTAGAATAAGTATGCAATCGGGAATACCTACGCCTGATGCCGCCCTAGCCGAAGCCGCGGGTGGCTGGACCGGGGAATTAGTCCGTCACCCCCCAAAAAAAAGACGTAGAGAATAGTATGGAAATTGCGACGTTGACGTCACATTGTTTATATTGCTTTCTCTGTCTAATTAATAACATTGAACCTTATAAATATAATAACAAATTTTAGACTGTTTTCAGAAATCGATATATATTTTATTGTTTATTAATTAATATACCGTGCCTTTGCGTGTAGTGACAAAATAAGAATACACTTGAACAACCTATTTCCTGCCGTGAATATCGTAAAAACAACTAAGGGATGTCATAAGCTGATAAAATCATTGCAAGAGAAGAAAAACTCCAAATAAAACTCTATACCAAACCGTCTGACCAGTGTCAGCGTAGGTAAATTGTGGAGGAGGCTAGATCCCAGTGTATATGATTTAAGATAAATTAATGAATGAATGAATATATGTATGCTATAAAATAATACTACATCCCAATTCAAACGTTATCCTGGTCACACGATTCTTAAATACTATTCTGCAACTAAACCACTCAGATAACATAGCTGAGCTGTGTTAAGTATTTGATCATAACGAATACATTCTGGGTGTTCCCTCCTCTTGCATAGATGTTATATGTATATTATATCCCTTAGTCGTCTTTTACGACACCCACGGATAAGATATAGGGTGGTGAATTTTGTTTTTACTCCATCAGGACACAGTTCTTCATTCTAAAATTTATAAATTTTCATCTCATTCAATTTAACCTACCAGGCCTTTAGAAATCTAGAGGAATAAATATCACTTAATAAATTTATTCCACACTTAGCAGTATTATAGCTGCATACGGTGCATGAATCAAACAATACCAAATATTATACAAGCTTCACCATGAATGCGCAAGATTCATTGTCCGCTAACGGACAGTAGGTTCAACTCCAGACATTACTGCGTAGTCGGACAAGCTTTTATATGGAAATCAGTACATAGAAACGGTTAACTGTTAATGTTTTAGATCTACGTTTTGTTCGTAATTATTTTTGGATTTGTGCGTTTTGTTTTTTTAATTATAATGGGTATAAGAATAAGAATCAACTGCGGCAATTAGGATGGAGATTCCCAAGTGAGAGAAGACGTTGTGCGATCCACAAATTGTTGTACTAAATTGGCGTGTAATTTGTGTCTGTTAGTTATATGTATGTCTATAAAAACCCCTACAATACAAGGATTATTCCTTTATTGCATCATACAATAACAAAACTTTTAACAAAAAAAACCGACCTCGAAGAAAAAAGGTCGTTAATGTAGACAATGTTATCTACATTGTAATTTTTAGAATTTTGTTTATTTTTCAAAAACCACTTGTCCGATTTCGATAAAATTTTTATGGAACCATTTGGGTAGTATACACTTTCTAACAAAAGAAGAATTTTTTAAATCAGTTGGCAAGCAATGGAGTTATGCGCGAACAAACATAAAAAATACAAACATTTTAATTGAGAACCTCCTCCTTTTTTAGAAGTCGGTTAAAAAAATGTAGTCGTAGAATATCTGGCTTTCCTTAAGGGATAACATTTTACAACGCCATATATAGGAATAATATAATTTCTCATAGAAAGTCCTAAGGGCTTGGTTACTTAGTTAAAGTATATAATTAAACTTACCAGGATAATATAACAGTTAAAGAGGTTTCACAGAAATACAACCAACAATTAATTAGGAAAGAACATGTCACGGTCCCACTTAGTACATTGCAGTACTTAATTTAAATCCTCGTACTAAATTATTGTGAAGAAACTAAAAACGTTTAAAATAACCGCTTATTTTAATACAAAATTATATTCATCATGTTAGAAAACTTGGGACATTTAAGGCACACCCATTGCTTAGCAAATCATATAGTACATGTTGAGTTTAAAATAGGGATGTTACGGATATAAAGTTTCGGATATGGATACGGTTATTATACGGGAATATTAGGATAACATTATATCGGTGCCACCGAGGGGTGGCAGGTGGTAGAGAGGAGTCTCTTCCCTGGCAAAGGATGCGGGCCCTAGCAGAGGCTGCGGGTGACCGGACCGAGGATTTAGTCCGGCACCCACGTAGAGGTTAGCCTTGCGACGGCGGTCGGCGTCCCGGGAAGGGGAAGTCGACGAGAGAGGGTACTCCCTCGGGGTATTCCGTCGGGCCGACCACTGAAGTCAAGGAACTCTGCACCGATGGTCGGCCCAACGACAAATGCGATGTGCTACATGGGTGGGTTACGGGGCCGCGCGCTACCCCTCTGTCGCCCCGGATGGAGCCGGGCGGCGGGGGCGCTGGCCGTAGCCCACCCCATCTTGCACGTGGGTATCGTAAGAGACGGCTAAGGGATTTAATATGACGTCTATGCAAGAGAAGGAAAACTTGGAATAAAACCCTATACCAACACATCTGACCAGCGTAGTATACTAGGTCAATTACCTTCTCATAGCGAAGGAGGCCCAAGCTCAACAGTGGGACGTGTATGGGCTGAGATAATGATTATATCGGTTATGGTTACGAATATATATAACGAAAATTGATTTTTCAGGGAATTTTAAAAGGATTTAGCTAAATGTGGTGATCATTGTATTATTTCCCTTTATGGCTTATAGGCTGTCAGATCGATTGGTAGATAGAAAACCTGTCTCATACAGATACTGATCTTCTTCGAAAATATTCAAAACCTTTGTATCGGTTTCGTTTACGGTTTCAATAATATTTTCATTTTCGATATCCGATAATTTCGCGGTTATGAAACTTCATAACATCCCTAGTTTGAGTTTAAAATAGAAATATGTAAAGGAAAGGCACGCGACACTTTATGTACTGAGTGATCAGCTAATAATACGTCTTCAAGCCCTAAGGAGAAGCTACTAATTCATAGCAATCCAATATACAAAGTAATTCTTGACAAGTAGAGTTTAACAAACAGTGATTATCTTTTACTTCGAGATATATAACACAATTTTAACTTGACCATCATAATTATCCGTTTGGTGACGGAGTAAGAATACAGTTCACCATTCCCGTACCCAAGGATGTCGTAAAATACGAGTAAGGGTTATGATATTTTTTTTAAAGGACGACGCCTAAAAAATAATCCTAGTATTGCAGGGGGGTACTTTACAAACATATAACTAACGGACATAAATTATATCCAGGCAACAATTTGTCGATCGCACAAAGTGTTGTCCTGCGTGGGATTCGAACCCGCGACACTGGCACTGTAGGTCGGTATCTTATCCATTACGCTATCTGCGCAGTCAATAATATATATATGCAAGATAAGGAAAACTTGATACAAAACTTTATGCCAACACGTTTTACCGGTGCAGTTTCGTCATCATCTCAGCCCACATACGTCCCACTGTTGGGGGCCATATACGTCCCACTGACTGGGGCCTCTTCCACTGTGGGAGAGAATTTGACCTACTGTACCGATCTTTGACGACAGCCATAGGCAAGCGAGGCGATGATGAATTGTAGTGTTAGACCACACGGAAAACTTTCTGTTAGTAAAAGAATTTTTTAAATTGGTTTAGTGGGTTCAACCCTCATCTTACCCGTGGCTATCGTAAAAGACGACTAAGGGATATAATAGCACCTATGCAAGAGAAGAGAAACTTGAGATAAATAATACTATACCATAATCCTATACAAGCCCATCCGGCCAGCCTATGTCAATTTCCTTCCTATTGTAAGGAGGCTCGGACCCAGCAGTGGGACGTATATGAGCCGAGATGTCGATGATGATGTTTATAAAATAAAAAAAATTAATTTGACATTCAATAAGTAAATTAGCAATATTTATATGTATCTATATATAAATACGTGAAGCGAAAACTTTGTACCTCTTTTTACGAAAATTACGTAGATTGACATGGATGCCAAATTTCATATTTGGCACGGTTGAAATATATAATGAGGAAAAGTGCATAAAACTGAAATTTCATATAATAATGGATTAGAAATACATTAAATTCATTAAAAATGGCATTACGCACACTACATCGCATTTGCTACACACACACACACACACACACACACACATACGCGCGTTTGTGTGAGTGTGTTGCGTAGCAACGCTTAATACACTTTTGTTTACGGTTAAAATATCTGGTCGAACTGAATGTCAAACAATCATAATTATGATGGCAATGTCTAATTGAGATTTGTGGTTATATATTAGTTATTAGTGAAATACAGCTTGCTCAATATACAAGTATACCTACATAAAATTAAAAGAAAATTATGTAGCAGAAAAATTTATTAAAATGAATTATGGCCGAATTTCGACCACACGGCGACCACTAGTACAGTTAAATAATCAATTAACAAAATTTGCAATCAAATTTCTTAAAAAAAATTGAGTGTACTTATGTACGCACGTAAGAAGTTATCGTTATTTGGCGTAACAAGATAAATATCTTTCTAAACATCATCCTTCGCGCATCCTGCGCGTTATCCTACGTTCGTAGAAAAAAAAACGACCATAATAGCAGGAAAAAGGGATTTAATACATTTTTTTTGGGGGGGTGGATTACGCTCGGCGCACTCTTCGCACCATTCCGTCCGGGGCGACAGAGGGGCATAAGCACGCACACCCATAACCCTCCCGTATAGCACGTCACCTTCGTTGTTGGGTCGACCACCGTTGTAGAGTTCCTTGACTTCAGTGGTCGACCCGACGGAATACCCCAAGGGAGTACCCTCTCCCGTCAACGTCCCCTACTGGGACGCCAAACGCCGTCACAAGGGTATTTAATACATTGAAAGTTTTATTATAACGCATTATCTAGTTGACATATGTGACGGTTTGCATGCGCATCGTAAAAATTTAGTCTCACCAAATGGTGAGACTAAATTTTAGGGCAAATGCCCTAACGTGCCAAAAGAAGTACAACTTTAAAATATTAACACAAGTTAGAGCATTTCTCGTTTAAGTTGATGATGATTTAGTGAAGATGCGAGTGTTTTTTTTTTTTCATTTAGATCCGGTACTACCCAGTCCAGCCGTCTGGGACGATAGAAGGGCAGCATTGGACCGTATTACCTGCCGTATGTCCTCTATACGCCCTTTGAAAGAACCACGAACATTGCTGTAATGGTTTTTGATTTCAAAAGTGACGTAATTTTTTATACAAAAATGGACATTGTTTTTTATTCATTGTAAATAAAATCATTTTACGGATTTTATCGCCTTTGTATTTGATTGTATTAGCTGAAACGAGCAAAAACGAACTATAAACAATATCCTGTACTTAGTTAAGCGATGATTGGACTAAGAGTTAGTCCAATAAGTCAGTCAGGTACAATTATTCATTAGCATAGAATACAACAGACACTTTCTAAACTGTTATTGTTTCATAATTCAATAGCCGAGATGTCAAGCGTTGCTTCATGAGCTTAATTAGGCATTGGTATGTGGAATATGTTACGAGACGTTTGGAAGTTTTGTTTTCTTTTAGTCAGAGGACACAAAGTAAAGTTAAAACATTCACTTTCTTACCTGTGGATACTGAAGGAAGTGCTTTAGAAATAATTAGTTATAAAAGCATTTTAATCGTGGTTTTTTTTGTTAATAAGCGTGCTTTTAATTTAAACGTTTTTTGATAAGATATTGGCGCAAACGTTGTAAAAAGAAATAATTAACTTTGAAGGTTGAAAATTGCTCTGACGTTAGACATGTGTCCGATAGCGCAAAACGTAAACCGAAATCGGTTGACATGCCTCTATCGTATCATATCGATATTGATATAACTAATAACAGCTATGCGTTATTTACGTGCAAATAACTGCCGATAATGCGATGCTGATAACTAAAAATATCACAACAATAATTGGCTTCATTCCGTGATTCTCGTTTCACTATGTCTGTAACCACTATCACTAATAAGTCTATTAACCAAAATAATTCTGCACCTCTCTTTTTCTCTGTGATTCTTGACGTGCAAAACAGAGACGCAGCGATTATTGACTAGCGGCTTAATAATTTCACGGATATCGATACGCACTACGCTGAACAATACGTGCTATAAGCAAAATATTTTCCCAAGTCTGATTGTAATTCATTATCCACTGTGAGGCTCAGGCCTCTTTCACAATGGGAGAGGAATTGACCTACTATTCATACTGGTCAAACGTATTGGAATAGGGTTTTATTTCAATTTTTTCCTACTCTTGCACAGATGTTATATACTTATTATATCCCTTAGTCGTCTTTTACGACTTAATTATGTTTTACAATACCCACGAGCAGGATAGGATGTGGTGGATTCTTATTCCGTCACCACACAGAAGGAAGAGTGTAATTTTTGTCCGTTAATTGTATGCTCGTAAAGTCCCCCCTCAATACAAGGATGAGAGTGTCTTAATGCAGAGTTGACTTTTGAAAAAAGTATGTATAAATGTATGTTTTCTATTAGCTAAACGTAATTGTATATTGGCTAGTTATTAGTTTAGATATTGGATTAATATAGATATTGGCTAGTTTCCAATTGCGTAAGGCATAATCAAATAATGGAGTGGCATCGAATGGAACCTGTTTAGGATCTGTGCCCGATGTGGGACAGTGCTATGATGTTAGAAGCTTACTGTGTTCGTTTGGATGTGGTTTTATTGTTGATACATACTGAAGCTGTGCCGCCAAGAAGCCGGCCATGAAGCTCACCAAAGCTTACATGCTTATGGGTGTCATAAAAGACTACCAAAGAGCTTGGATAGACATTTTTTTTCGCGTGATAATATACAATCTTTACTCTCTCAGAAGATCTCTCAGAAGTGGACATGCCACTTCTGAGAGATGAAGTATGCCCAGCTCAGCGACGATTAAGTATCAGCGCCACTACGAGCTAAAAAGCACACGCTTTTCCTGTACCTCGGTTACGGCAAAGGTATGGGATCGTTTTCACATACACCACATCTCCGTTAGAAGCTTAGATCGACTTGGGCCAACTCCATACAAAACCCTATTCTAACGTGTCTGACCAGCATGAATAGTAAGTTGATTTCCGTCGCATTGCAGAGAAGGCCTGCGCCCAACAGTGGAACTTATATGGATTCGCTTTCGTTCTAATCTTAAGCTATTTTTACCGTAACCATTTATCAACGATCTTCATCCATTGCTGCCTTATTTTGCCGTAATAATATTTAATTGTAAAATAAAAGGCCTTCCCTTTAAGTAGGATATGTTTATATAACAATAAAACGTATGTAACTTGAGAAGAAGATATGGATTTAAAGTTCAAAATTACTAATATTTTTATAACCTCATAAATAGCTGCATTATTATGCCATTAAATTTCAAGTATTCGTTCACTGAAAATATATTCAAACTAATAATATGCCACCTCTACAATTTCGTATATCTCACTGTCCTACTTCTACGGGTGTTTCTGAATAACGGTCCCGTTGGTTAACTAACTCGATGTGATAACACAGTGGGCTACCATGCTTGGACTTTGACGATATATAAATTGCTTCTGAAACTTGCTTGATGGACATTAAAAAAATATCTTATATCTATTGAAACATTTTTTTTTACGGATTTTATCGCGTTTGTAATTAATTTTAGATTTTCCGTCCTTTCGAACACTATAATTTCATTGGATCATCATCATTTGCCTGCCCTTATCCCACGCTAAGTGGGGTCGGCACAACATGTACTTACCTTCCATAACCTCCTATCGGCCGTCATATCTGCACTCACCCTTTTCATACGCATGTCCTCATTCACACAGTCTATCCATCTCTTTTTGGGTCGCCCACGCTTCTTTCGTCCACCCACATTCATATCGATAACCCGCCTTATCACATGGCTTTCATCCCTCCTCATCACATGTCCATAACAAGACAACCTCGCGCTCCTAATATCTTACATATCACTGGTGCTACTTTCAGGCTTCCCCTAATATACTCATTTCTTATCTTATCTAACCTTGTGACCCCACACATCCATCTTAGCATACGCATCTCTGTGGCATGCAATCTTCTCTCATCCGTCTTTTTCAATGCCCAACATTCAGATCCATACATAGCAACAGGTCTGATGACACTCTTGTATATTTTCCCCTTAAGTTTAAGGGGCATCCGTGCATCGCAAATTGTTCCCGAGACCTGTCGCCACTTCATCCATCCTGCATTCATTCTACGATTTACCTCCCGGTCGATGTTGCCGTCGTCTTGGAGAAGGGAGCCTAAGTACTTAAAGTCGGAGCAAACCGGTAGGCGTATCCCATCTAGGCCAATGTGAGAGAATTGGGAAGAGTCACCAAAGCTGCAGAACAGATGTTCAGTCTTGGTGCGGCTGATCCTAAGGCCTACTCTCTCCAACCTCTCCCGCCATTTCTCCAGTCTACTCTGTACTCCAGCTGCCTCCTCTCCAACGAGGACAATGTCATCTGCAAGCATACACCACGGTGCTTCCTCCTGTATGTCTGATGTCAGAGCATCCATCTCCAGGAGGAACAAATAAGGGCTTATGGCCGAACCCTGGTGCAAGCCTACAGTGACACTGAACTCATCAGTGACACCGGCTTCGGACCGGACATTCGTACGCGCATCGTACGCGTATAATTTCATTGGATAATCTAATAAAAACGCAATTAAATCTGTAAACATACTTTTATTTGAAAATGTATAACACTCGCGTAAAAAACAGAAATAATTATCTAGTTTCTTATCCTAATAATGGCGTGTATAGCTACGGCTTGAATATGATATTAGAGTGCTTTACAAATATTTTTCCACAAAATTCCCAGAAGGTACCATTAACAGTGTGACCTGTTGAAGGTGACGACTTGACTTACTGAGGGACTGAATTTGAGGAAACTAATGACGTGAAGAAACTGATAAATTGTAGAGAAAGTTTTAACTCGATAATGGGCTTTACGTGCGGCGACAGAGCAAGAACACAACTCACCATCTCCATTCTTGCCCGTGGATGTAGTAAAAGACGACTAAAGAATAATAATGCATACAACATCTATGCAAGCGAAGGAAAGCTCGAAATAAAACCCTGTACAAACTTATCTGACCAGCGTGGCGTAGTAGGTTAATTTCCCTTACATTGTGAAGAGAACTCGAACCTGGCAGAGTGTGACGTACATATATAAGCTGGATGATGATGAATGGACATGTATTGGTAGCTGATTGCCAATACAGAAAAACAGAACAAGTTACTCTGTGGCATTCGAAATTACGTCAACAGAACATTGGTGGATGTACTAACAAGATCCTAGACGACCGGGTTCAAATAAACCATTTTTGCCATAAAAGAGAAGATTCTCCTATTGAGAAGGAGGCTCTAGTCCAACAGTTGAACGTATATGGACTGAAAAAAGAATAAAAACGGAACATTTATTTGTATGTTAAGTCCTCCACACAAAGATTGTTGCCTTAGTGAAGGTTATCAAAAAAGAAATAAATATTTCTTAGTGAGTTGTTTATCTTTAAAAACAAACCAACAATTCATCAAAGCAACGATACATATTATCCGTGTGGTGGCGGAGTATGAATACAATTCATCACTCCCTACCTTGTCCGTGGATGTCGTAAAAGACGACTTTTTATGGGGTGGGCTATGGTTGCCGCACCCGCCGTCCGGCTCCATCCGGGGCGACAAAGGGGCGATGCTCCATAACCCACCCATTAGCACATCGCCTTCGTCGTTGGGCCGACCACCGGTACCGAGTTCCTTGTCCTCTGTGGTCGACCCAACGAAAAAGATGACAGAAGAATATAATACGCATATAACATCTATACAAGACAAGAAAAACTCAAAATAAAACTTTATACCAACCTGTCTAACCAGGTATGGTAAGGTCAATTTCCCTCCTATTGTGGAAGAGATTCGAGCGTAGCAGTGGGACGTGAGCTGCAATGATGATGAACTAATGTGTTGCGGGGGACTCTACAAATATATAATTAACGAGCACAAATTAAATCCAGACTCAGAACAACAATTTGTGGATCGCACAAAGTGTTGTCTTGTGTGGGATTCGAACCCATGACATGGCACGGTAGGTCAATATCTTAACTACTGCTCCTTCTATGCATTCAGTTGCATAAATGTTCTCAAAGTAAACGTTTATGTACTTCACGAGATCAAGTTTAAACGTGATCAAGCATTTTTTTTTTGTATTTACCTTTAAACTATCTTAAACTCGATAACAGTTATTAATCCAATAGCCTAACCGTTACTTGTACGTAACGGTGATACAAAAATTACACAAAATATTTTCAATAGTAAAGCAATGAGGAATTAATAACTTGTCGTGAGTTTACGGACTAAGAATACAATTCACCACCCCTTCTCTTACTCGTGGATGTCGTAAAAGACGACTAAAGGACATAATATACAGATAAAAGGATATAACATCGATGCAAGAGAAAGAAAATTTGAAATGAAACCTAATGTCAACAAGTTTGACGTATATTATCTGAGAGGGCTATTAAATCCAGCTGTGTTATCCGTGATGACGGAAGGAGAGGGTATAACCATAACCGCAATCGAGCTGACGGTTAGTACCGATTCATTGATTTCTTCCAATCTACGAGTACATCGGATGCCGTTAATTACATCCCCAAGAAGGATTAACCTCAGACAGGAGACCCGCCATTAAAATTAATACCGAAAATTTTGCAATACCTTAATATAATTGGGATTATATCGGATCAGATATGACGCACTGCTGGGGTCGAGCCTCCTCCACAGTAGGAGAAGGCATAGGATTTTATTTAGTTTTCCGTCTCTTCCATAGATGTTATATACATATTGTATCTCTTAGTAGTCTTTTATAACACCTACGAGTAAGAGAGGGGGTGGTGAGTTGTATTCTTACTCCGTCACCAGAGACAATAATTGGAGTAAGAGCAAGTAATGATTATGATAATGATACTAACAGTAAACAAAACAAACTTATCAGTAATTATCGCTAACGATGTTAAATGTTCGCTAAGTCGTCGCGGTCGGCTGCATGCGTATAGCAAAATGGAAAGTGTTCCTTGTAAACCAGCTACTAGGAATATTTTTCATCAGGGTTGTTGAATATCTAGATACACCGTAGCGCGTCAAGATAAGTTCAACTTAAGAAAAGAAGACTGGCTAGGAGCATCGTGTTATACGATCTATGTGAAACCACTTTCGATCCCTTAATTCAAAAAATATTTGACGTAAATAAAACCTTACATGGCTATTTTAAATAAAGCTATTTTGTGAATTATATCGCGTTTGTATTTGATTTTTGATTGCACGACGTTTCGAACATTTTACAGCGTTCATGGTCACGGACAGACTAAGATGTTTTACGTCCAACAAAACTAGTTTTCAGTTTATCTTATATTTATAATAAATTTATTAACTTTATGTCATTTTTCCTAATTGCTATTGGTGGCAGATGAACACCAATCCACCCAAAAATCTCATCGGAACCGTTTGGGACGACGGAACAGTGGCATCCATTCCAATACGCTACCGTATTACCTGCCAATCACCATTTTGATTGATAACCGGTACAGACTCCTCGACTGTAGTGGCTCGCTCGGCATTATTTACATTGGACATTCTTATGCCCTACAATGAATGTCAATAAGGTAATTGATGGATAGAATATTATCTTCATAATATTACACATCGTCATCATCTTAGCTCATATACATCCCACTACTGGGTTCGAGACTCCTTCACATAGGAGGGATGTAGCCTACTACCAAGACGAATTAATATAGAGTTTTATTTCGAGTCTTCCTCTCTTGTATAGATGCCATCTGCATGTTTTATCCTTTAGTCATCTTTTACGAGACTCAAGGACACAATAAGGAGTGAATTGTATCCTACTCCGTCACCACACGGATAATATTTATATATTAATATAAATACGGATAATATTACACATTTTGACATAAAATATAAACAAAAGCGGCGATCTAACGAGACGCGTCAATGGATCGAATTTCCACGCGGAACAAGCCTTCCTGCGATCCACGGAGTATTGTTGAGTGTCAGTGTCATTTTTGGATAGCATTCCTAATTATTACCACAGCTCATATACGTCCCACTACTGGGCTCGAGCCTCCTCCATATTGGGAGGGAAATGGACCTACTATACCACGCTGGCCAGGTGAGTATATGGTTTCATTTTGCGTTTTTCTTCTCTTGCATAGTTATTATATGCGTATTATATCCCTTAGTTGTCTTTCCACGGCCAAGATAGGGGATAGTGAATTGTATTCTTACTCCGTCACTATACGGATAATTTATTTCAGCATTCCTAATGACCTTGTGTAGACTATAATCATATTTTGAATAATTATTTGCCACTTAATTATTTGATAATAACATATTCTTGTGAAATTATATTAATAATATTTTGGTGAAAATTATGTAAAATTAATAGAGTGTTAATTTTAAATTATAAATAAAAAGTATCATAATAAATATAATAATATGTTTAAAGAAATCATGTAGAGGAACCAATTAATTAATAATTATTATGATTATAGTTATTTATTAAATGACTTGATTTTATTAAAGAATCGTAGTAACAAATTGCTACTACTCAGATGTCGATTTTCTGCTCAGTGTGGTACTACCCCGGACGGACCGGCCCGCGGCTGTAGACAAACTGTCGACAGCGTGATCCTACAACTGTTGTCTTTGGTAGATTTTTTTTTTTTTAAAGACAACACCCTTCATTAAGGAAATTAATCCTTGTATTGCGGGGGACTTTACAAACATATAATCAACGGACACAAATCACATCCAGACTCAGAACAACAACTTGTGGATCGCACAAAGTGTTATCCTGCGCGGGATTCGAACCCGCGACACTGGCACTGTAAGTCGGTACCTTAACCACTACACCATCTGTGCAGTCAATGACATGACAACGGCTCATCATTATCATCATCATCTCTGCTCTTATACGTCCCACTGCCGGGCTCAAACCTTCTCCCCAATAGGAGAGGAACTGACCTACTATATCATGCTGGTCAGCAAGGTTAGTATAGGGTTTTATTTCGAGATTTCTCTCTCTCTCATAGATGTTACCTATATGCCTATGGTATCATGGGCCCTTAGTCATCTTTCACAACATCTACTGGTAAGATTGTGCAGTGGTGAATTGTATTCTTACTCCGATACCACTCAGATGGACAACGATTATTGTCAACATTTCTAGTCAACATTTTTAAATCATCGTTACATGGATAGAAAACAATACAATTATGAATATTCACGAATTTCATTCGCGGTTTATATTCTATTTTGTAATTAATATTTTTTTGCAAATAACTTTTTCTATTCATTATATTACAATTCATAATTTCACTGTTTTAAATTATGAAATTATTGTAGATTTACACTTTATTTAATTTTAACGCGCTGTTATTTTTATAATTATTGCATACTAGCAACCCGCCCTCGCTTCGCTACCCGCGTAGTTCCCAATTCCGTGGGAAGAGCGAGATAAAATATAGCCTATGTTACTCCCTGATATTATAGCTTTCCATTGGTGAAAGAATTTTTTTCAATCGGTCCAGCCGTTTTGAAGATAACCCAGAACAAATAGACAGACAGACAATAAAAAAAAGTGATTTTTAGGCATATGTATAGTGCAAATAACCGTGTGAGCATAAAAAAAGCCTATTATTTTGACATTACAAACAGACACTCCAAATTTATTTATTGATATATGATCTGAGTGATCTAAACACCGACCGACAAAAAAAAATAGGCAGATTATATGCCTTAGTCGTCTTTTACGACATCCACGGGCAAAATAGGGAGTGATGAATTGTATTCTTACTCCGTCACTACACCGATTGGTCAACGCCTAATATAAACTGATAATTTCGGCAGAAAATTGTAATTGAAAGAAAAAAGACACTGGCAACAATGAGCTCGTATTAATAGCTGATTGACAACATTAACAAGAATAAAAAAGTATCCACAATGACCGGAATACTTGTGTAGATTAAATGAAAATAAAATTCACCATCCCTTCCTGTCCTTTAAAAAATCAAAATGTAACCATATAGCGCCCCATTTGAATAGCCTTGTAAAGTATATTGCCTTCTCATTATGTACAAAGCTCTTGCTAAATAATGAGGCGTCTATACAGGTCCTAAAAGGAGAAAAAAAGAATGTAGTACATTGTTAACAATTTCAAATAGACCAACGAGGTATTTGATCAGGCATTCTTGTATTTCTTGTTCTTGCTTGGATGGCCTTATTAATTCTTGTATTTATTTATTTAATGTATACATTTGACACTAAATATATGATGATTGACATAAGAAAGCTATAAAGTATTAAAATTTAGTTGTCAGTACCCTAAATCATCTAATTATATGTTAGCAGCAAGGTTGTGAAACCACAGACAATGGTTGTCTATGGGACAAGCGCCCCGCGGTTACGACACTACAACAATGCCTGATGATAATTTTGTATCTATGGTAATGTCCTTATTATATAAATCTTACGCATTGTGTGTTTATAGTCTATGGTGAATGTTAGCAATTGAATTTTATTTCGTGTGCCGGTTTCACTAACGATCCCTAAATTTTAGGTGATCACTGTAATACCACAAGGTAACACATAAGATTTAACTCACATATATCGAAACGTAACATTGTTTATATGCGTCGGTCATAATAACTTAGGTATTACCTAAAATTTAGGGGTTGTGAAAACGCCATTAGAATTTATATGTTAGTTGATTTTTTTATATTAGTTTTTTTAGAGGCAATTATGATTCGCCTTCACCATGTCTAGCTGTCTAGGGCGACAGAACTTCGGCATGGAGCCATGTTTGATTGTATCCAACTAACATAACTATCCGCTAGTTAACGTTTATTACTGCTTTGACTTCGGTTGCTATTTCGGGGACTTAGCCTGGCGTTTTCTTGACAACGAAATATCAGAATATTGATCCTACGCAGTCGGCCAAACCGCCTTACTATGGGTGTTGGAATAAAGAGATAAACCAAGAGTTTTAGCACGCACATTACAGTGTAATCACCCTGCTCCGGTGGTCAATCCAACGACGAAGGCGACGTGTCACGGGTGGGTTATGGGTGTGCGTACTTACACCCCTCTGTCGCCCCGGACGGAGTGGTGCAAAGGGTGCGTCAAACGTAAAAAAAAAGGCACATTAAAGTGTTATGCGACGATCTTCTATTATCCTTACTAATAGTATCAATGTGAAAGTAAGTTTGTTTGTTTGTTTGTTACGCTTTCACGCTTAAACTACCGAACCCATTTCAAAAATTCTTTCAGTAATGGAAAGCTATAATATCAGGGAGTAACATGGGCTATATTTTATCCCGGCATTCCCACGGGAACGGGAACTACGCGGTATAGGCGACTAAAACCGAAGCGAAGCGAGTTGCTAGTAGTAAATATTATAGTCTTCTAACATGTTATAATAAAGCACTTTATGTAATTTGATGCGGAAGAACTGCTGAGATGTAATAAATATCATATAATAGTGCTTTACATTTTTTTTTGTTTTCCAAAATTCACAGAAGATACATTAACAGTGTTGCCATAGCACTATTGAAGGCAATTTGACTTACCTACTGGCGGACAATGTCTAATATAAAGGAACTAAAGAAGAAAAATTGATAATCTGTAATGAAATATCAACACTGGCAACAATGATCTCGTATTAGCAATCGATTGCCAATACCTAAAAATAAGAAAAATTAAGACCGCTAATTTTTTTTTTTTGGCTGTGGGTTGCGGTCGGCGCGCTCCTCGCACCACTCCGTCCGGGGCGACAGAGGGGCATAAGCACGCATACTCACATCCCACCCACGATGCACGTCGCCATCGTCGTTGGGACGACCACCGGATCAGGGTGCCTTGACGTCAGTGATCAAGACCGCTATATAACCTTTCCGTATGACGACGGAGTAACAATACAATTTTACATCTCCTTTCTTGCTCGTAGGACCACACTATTGATAGTTCTATCTACAGCCGCGGGCCTGTCCGTCCGGGGTAGTACAACACTGAGCAGAAAATCGACGGCCAAGTAGTAGGAATTTGTTATTGCGCTTCGTTTAGTGAGCGAGAGAGCTGGAAGCCCAACTTTCTCAGGATGTTTGCGTGTGGTAGGTTTTAGTGATGCCTTTAGTATCACCCAACCTTATTCCCTTCACTTCCTTCGCGGTAGGCAGCCTTATAAAAGTCTGTGAGCGGCAGCAACACTTACCATCAGGTGTACTGTTTGCGCGTTTTCCACCGTTAGCAATAAAAATGTCCCGCGCAACACAAGGATTATTTTCACTTTTCACTTAGTGGTGTTGTGTGGTAGCGGCTTCGAATACTACCAACCCTTGCTTTGCTCGTGGGTGTCGTAAAAGACGACTAAGAGCCCTAGATTGACCCGGACCAGCTCTATCTGGTACCATTTGGGTCAACAATTACATTCCCAAGGAGGGTTGACGTCAGGCAGGCGGCCGGTCATAAAAGTCATTGCCGAAACTTTTTGCAATATGTCAAAACAGATGACATATTGCGTCGACCCCAAGTAATTGGGATAAGAGCAAGAAGATGATGATGACTTAGTGCACGGTATCGTTTTTAAAAAAAAACTCCTTTAATCGTCTTTTACGATACGACGTGCAAGAAAAGGGGGTGGTGAATCGTATTCTTACTCCGTCACCAGACGGAATAGGCTTTATTACTTTCATAATTCAAATAACTGTCACACACAAAAGCTAATATTAGTAAATAAGAGAAGAGAAACTTTCTTTTTCTAAATCGTTTTAAAATGAAAAGTTCACGCGTTCACCGTTTAGTTACATCACTACATTAACTTACTATTATCTGTAAGTAGTGCAAGTACAATTACGTTTACGCATCTTAGCGTGTGACTAGTTAGAACAATATCTTTGTATTTAAATGTCTCTTGAATGAAAATTTATGGCAACATATGTATGGATGCATGGAAACATACACTGGCCGTAGACCTGTGTTTTTAGACACTGAGGTACGTTGGATGAAAAGTGACTCTTAAATTCACTTTTCACTTAAAAAAATGTTTAATTCGGCAAAGTGGTTTAGGTGTGTAAGTGTAACAAATGAACTTATTTTCGCATTCATAATATTAGTTAGGAAGTGTAGATGATGCCTTAGTAGTTTTTTTTACTACACCTCCGTGAAACGGAAAACACGCATTTCATTCAGAAAATATATTATTTATACAAAGTTGGTAACCCTATCACCGAATGACTTGTGTAACAGTAGATGGTACAATAATTTGCTTCATTATAGCCACACTGACCATACACAATGGGGGAGACATCTTTATCATAAACCTTTAATGACGGTAATTTGTTAGAAGTAATACAGTTATAAAGACAAAATGGCGGCTATGGATGGATTGTGCCAAGATAATTGATTTATCTGTTTGTGAGAGAAATCGGTTTTATGGTGGACTTTCGATGTAAGTGCTTATATTGTTATTGTCAAGATATAGCGGTAGAGTGTCTCGTTAGTCTAGAGTAGGTATGATATACAGCTTCGTAACCGAAATTATCAGACAACCGAAATGAAAATATAATTGAAACAGTAATCGAAACCAATATAAAAGTTTTGAATATTTTCGGATAGGGACGATGTCTGTAATTCTGAATACATAAATATATAGATTCACGCCTCTTTCCCATAGGGGTAGGCAGAGACCACTTTCCTCCACTTGCTACGATCTTGACTTACGACTGTCGCCTCCTCTACATTCATGAATCTCCTCATGCATGTTCTACGGTTTAGGGTACATTTAACCCGGCTTTTATTAAGAACGTGCCCGATTTGATCGTGGAACGTCCACGTTGGTGGCCCTTTCAACACTTCCGTTCACATTCGCCCTGTAAATTCTCTTTGTTAGTCTCCTTTCAATCATTATCTCTACATGAACAAACCAACTGTCTGTATGAGACAGGTTATGACAGGTTGTTTATCTACCAGCCGACCTGGCAGCCTAAATATAACCTCTTTAAAGGGAAAAACAATGATCACCATAATTAGCTATTTTACAAATCCCTAAAAATTCATTATCCGTAACTGAAACTATCCGAAACATTAATTAATTGTCCGTATGATGACTGAATAAAACACGATTCACCACTCCCTAACTTGCTCGTGGACGTGCTAGAAGTCGTCTTTTAAGACACCCACGAGCAAGATAGGAAGAGCCGGTGAATTATATCTTACTCCGTCAGCACACGGAAACGATAATATTTAAAAAAAATCATCGCTTCACTCTCATATACAAAATTACATACAAAAAATCATTAAGCCCTAGTAGCTTGTTAACATGAGTTAAAATTAAAGACTAAGACGAAATACAACAGTCTTAGTGCCGTTCAGTCCGCCTGGGAACTTATCGGGTAATGTTTAATCTTTTAAGTAACACCTTTAATAACAATTAATAAGTTTTGCTTTCAACGTAAATAGAGAGAACACCCAAGTATAGTATTTTCACGTATAATTCCATTCTTTTGGCGTGACAACGTCTTATAATTCGATGGAGCCGGCTGCACACACGAAAAAACATGACGTATGCGGCGTTACCTCGCACTGAGGCGTTCCATTTAAGGCTTGATCCATACAAAATATCTATCAAACAAATAAAATTTTATTTTGAAAAATGAAACCATTCCATCAGTATTTTCTTATGACGTTGTCACGTTCAACTATCGTCAGTAAATCGACTTTACGGACAACCGATTTTTTTAATATGTTTTGGGTACTAATAAAGCCCTTTTTTATTTATTATCCCACAAGTATAATAGACCTACTCCGTGTGGTGACGGAGTAAGAATACAATTCACCACACCCTATCTTGCTGGATGTCGTAAAAGACGACTATGGGATATAATATACATATAACATCTGTGCAAGAGAAGGCAAACTTAAAAAGAAACCCTATACCAACATGTCTGACCAGCATGGTACAGTAGGTCAAATTCCCTCCCATTATGGAGGAGGCCCGAGCCCAATAGTGGGACGTATGTGGGCTGTGATGATGATGATAGACCATAGACTATGTAATAAACACTGATGTTATTAACTCTAACAAGCGTCATCTTGTTACTTATATTAATTTTAAAATTCTTCTAAGTCCTTAGAAATCTGCAGAATCTCCTAACAATACTCTACAAAAGTTACATTGTAAATATTTCTTAACAATTTAAATGGATTTATTCTGTCCTTGAGTTTACTTGCCGAAATACTTGTAGCGTAAAACTACGATTAGCAACGCCATAGATCGACAGGAAATGTCGAAATTCCGTAGGAAGCCTCTGATTGTAGAGGAAATATGGTTATACTTGCCATTAACTTCCTCAGACCTTAAACCTAGTGTAGTTTCTTTGATTTTTTAAGAACGCAGTCGTGGATTTTGAAATAAATCATAAATATTTTCAAACTTTAAATTTTTTTCCAAAAACAATAGTAATAAATCTGTACCCATCCTAGGAATCGAACTGTGAACACAGTCAGGAATATGACATACTAACGACGCAGTATGTAGTTTGAAAGTAAAAAAAAACCAATATGAAGATAAAATTCGTGGCGGCAAAAGATTCTTTGAAGGATATATTATCTGTGGTATGGGCACAGATTATACGATGCGATTCATATCAGTATTATTCCCGCGCGAATTCCTTTTAAGACAAATTTTGTTTAAATATTTTTAACGATAGTTTGATTATTTATTTCACCTATCTGAGTGTATTATTATTTAAATTCCTACATGTTTGCTGAAATCGTACTACATATATGTTCAGACTGCCATTTATAGGATTCAGTTTCGAGTTTTAATTCTCTTGAAATGACGTTATTTAATAGTATCTGATGTTTACGCGAATATTACATATCTAAACAAATAAAATTGAAGTGTCTGTTTGTGACCTTTTTTCACGCTCACACGGGTTTTTGAACGACACCTATGCCTAAAATACAGTTTAATTTTTTTTGACTCTGTTTGTTTGAGGTAATTCAAAACGGCTACACCAATTTTGATAATATTTTACTACCGAGTAGCTGTATATATAAGATGTAACTTAGGCTATATTTTATCCCGGTATTCCCGCGGGAACTATGCGGGTAAGGCGACTGAAACCGAAGCGAAGCGAGGATGATATGTTAGTAATAAATAAAACTATATAGAAAAATCTATTTATTTAACTTTTCACCATTGACAAAAAGCTGATAAAGAAGCATGACGTCCCCGTCACCAGGAGTAATGATCAATACTTTATCTTATATATCTTTAAACGAGCAATTCTTGTATATATATATATATATATATATATATATATATATTTTGTTGAAACTTGGCATACCAGAAAAAAAAAATCGATATAGCTAGGTTTTATGTATAGGAAATGTTGTTTTGTCAGTATTTTTGGCAGACAATATAATGACATTAAATTTTAAAAGAATATGAATTCAAATTTTGCCGTCAATGTCATGAGTTACGATAGCTGAGTGGCGAAGTAGTCAGGTTTCATTTTATTTTTGACATCGGCGACAAAGGGCGTCGGATCGAATCTCGGTGTTATTATTATTCTCTTTTTGTAATTTTTTATATAATTTTCATTATTTATTTTTTTATTTTTTATTAATATATATCTGAATAAATGCTGGAAAAATACTCCGAGCGAAGCTCGGTCAACCTGATATTACCATAAATACCTTACATTTCGTGTGGTGATGGATTACGTGTGGCGACGGAGTAAGAATACAATTAACAACCCACTTTTTTGCCCGTTGGTATCGCACAAGACGCCTAAGGGATTACTGCACACAGCATATGTGCAAGAGAAGGCAAATTCATGAAACCCCATACCAATCCATCTGACCAGCGCTGCAGCGTGCTATATTAGGTCAATTTTCCTCCCATTGTGAAGGAGGCTCGCGTCCAGCAGTGGGACGTATATGAGCTGAGATGATGATAATGATGATGACCTTACATAATTTTGAAAAAGAATCGATACTCTTCATATTCTTAATTCGATTTTTACCAAACACAAGTAAGAATCACCACAAGGAAACTCGCTTTCACGTAAAAAAAAATAGCATCGAAATCGGTGCATACATTCCAGAGTTACAAGGCCACATACAAACACACAGATATTCATAAAAAAAACTTATAACACTCCTTTCTAACATTTTTGAATAGGGGTTTAAAAAAGTAACCTTACAAAGTAATTCGACTGATAGAACGTCGCACGTCCAGAAGACGATATGAGCTTTACTTTTTTACAATTCAAATAAAACACATCCCTATGTCAGTACAATACTTGAACGTGAGGACTTTTAACTAAACCAATATGCTAAATACTTCAACAAAATACCTTATTCCCTAGCACCAAGACTCAAATTTCTATAATCACCAATACAAAGTTAAAACTGCAGGATGCAGCATTAGTATTCATAAATGTGTCGTAAATGACATATTTATATGTATAGCAATAGGGTTGAAATTGGTTTAACACGAATGTACAAGTAAATTTGTTGGATAGGGTGTTGGTATACGCGTGATTGAGATTGTCCAGTGATAGGCACGGGAATGTCATTGTTGTTAGGGTTGTCAACTTTTATTTATGAATTCATAATTTAGAAGTAACGACTTCTTTAGGCACGCTGTGCACTTTATTTGGTGGGCTTCGAATAAGGCTGTTTCCGTGTGGTGACGGAGTAAGAATACAATTCACCACCCCCTATCTTACCCGTGGGTGATCGTACGAGACGACTAAGGGATATAAAACGCATATAACTTCTCTTTGTGAGAGAAGGAAAACTCGAAATTAAACCCTATACCAACACGTCTGACCAGCGTGGTATAGTAGGTCAATTACCCTTCCATTATGGAGGAGGCCCGAGCCCAATAGTGGGACGTATATGGGCTGAGATAATAAATAAGGCTGACACGCCATGCCCGTTTAAGATTGGCTCTCGTCAACTAAGGGAGAATTTTTAGAGTAATTCAAATCAAAACAAAATTTACTAGTGTACTATGTGCAATTATAAAAAAAAAAATACAGACGAATTGAGAACCTCCTTTTTTAAGTCGGTTAAAAAATAATTATATTTCGTTCCGTTACCACGGCCCTCAGGCTTAAAAGACTACGATTGTCATATAGAAACCGGGACCAATCTTGCTAAGGGGGATAGGTGATGCGGCAGTCAGGATTCTCTATTAATAGCTTATCCACATCATTTAGTAACACTTTAGGCCTATAGAACCTTGAACATCATGCACAGCTCTGCGGGCTCTATCTATACCAATAAATAAAATTGGAGTGTCTGTTTGTAATGTCAAAATAATAGGCTTTTTTCATGCTCACACGGTTATTTGCAAGACACCTATGCCTAAAATACAGATTAAAAAATTTTTGTCTGTCTGTCTGTCTGTCTGTTTGTTCCGGGTAATCTTCAAAACGGCTGGACCGATTTCAAAAATTGTTTCACCAATGGAAAGCTATCATATCAGGGCGTAAACTAGGCTATATTTTATCACGGTATTCCCACGGAAACGGGAACTACGCGGGTAAAACCACTAAAACCGAAGCGAAGCAAGGGCGGATTGCTAGTCCTTTTTTGTTTTTTTTTTTTTAATTTATTTTATGGACTTTGTCGCACAGCGACCACATCGTCCTATAGAATTAACAAAATGAATGAACCAGATACAATAAATCTTATCACTATTTTAAACTTAACTCTGCTAATCTAACTAATATTTTCATCTTTTCAGATGTAGGATCTGCTAATATATAGTTAAGAAGGCCAATATCTGTGGATCTAACCATTGCGGTGCATGACTGCCTATAACTTTCGTTTCGAACACATTGCTAGTCGTAAAATATGTTTTACTAGCAATCCGCCCTCGCTTCGCTTCGGTTATAGGTTATAGTTGTTTTACCCGCGTAGTGCCCGTTCCCGTGGGAATACCGGGATAAAATATAGCCTAGTTTACGCCCTGATATTATAGCTTTCCATTGGTGAAAGAATTTTTAAAATCGGTCCAGCCGTTTTGAAGATTACCAGGAATAAACAGACAGACAGACAAAAATTTTTAATTGCTATTTTAGGCATAGGTGTCGTGCAAATAACCATGTGAGCATGAAAAAAGCCTATTATTTTGACATTATAAACAGACACACAAATTTTATTTATTGGTATAGATATATAACCGGAGTAACTTCCTAGTGGTCACTGAGTAAGAATAGAATTCACCACACCCATCGTACCGGTTGGTGTCGTAATAGTCGTGTCGATTATATGCAGATAACATCAATACAAGAGAAGGAATACCCGAAATAAAACTCTATACTCGTCTGAATATCGTGTTATAATAGGCCCATTGTGGAGGAAGCTCAAACTCAGTGGGATATACTTGAGCTAAGATGATGATGATGAATTAATTTTTTATAAAATCCCCATCAACACAAGGATTCTGTAGTCCATGCTTTAAGAAAACATATTTATATTGCCCTCCTCATTGGTAACAACCCTAATTTTCCAAGAAAAGCGAACGTTTGACATTAGCAAGTGCCTCACGTCGTGCTAGGGACGTGCTTAATGAGAAAAGATCGTTCGACGTTTGATTACTGCACGCACTTTTGATCCGCCGTCGTCAGAACTACGAGTTTGAAGAAAGGTACCAACTAATTGAATAACTTCACGCATTTAACAAGGTTGACAACTGACAAGTAATAAGAATTGACAAGGGACAGATACAACAAAATCCATAGAAAAGTTTTTATATTGTCTGTTTCGATACCAGCGACACGTTGTTATAAGATGTAATTTTATTTAAGTGAAATTAGACAATTAAAAAATAGACATTCCCGCTGAGTTTCTTGCCGGATCTTCTCAGTGCGGTCGCGTTCCGATTCGGTGGTAATTTTAAGAAAAAATGTAAAAAAGAAATGACAATATGTAAGTGCTCCCGCGGGGTTTACACATAATAAATTATTTGAATTTGAAAAACCATTTTACCATCATACCACTCGAAGGTACGGTATCGTCTCCGTGTGGTGACGAAATAAGAATATAATTCACCATTCCTTATCTTGGGTGATATAAAAGACGACTAAGGAATATAATACGCGTATAACATATAGAAGAGAAAGAAAACCCGAAATAGAACCTATACCAACCCGTCTGATGGGTGTAGTAAGGTGAATTTCGCTCATATTATGGAGGACGGTCCAGCACAACAGCTGGACGTATATGAGCTGAGATGATAATTAGGAATCGTACCCACTGGTATGGTAAGTCGGTATCCGGGCTGGTCACGGACGACAAGATCGGTCCAGTGGTCGGCCCAATGACGAAGGGGAGTGATTGCGGTGGGTTATAGGGCCGGGCGCCGTCATTGCGTCGCCCTGGACAGAGTGGATAGCGTGTGTACTGGCAATCATCATCATCATTTCAGCCCATCGCCGTCCACTGCTGGACGTAAGCCTCCCTCATGTTACCCCACAAAATTCGGTCCTGTGCCGCCTGCATCCAACGACGCCCAATAACTTTCACCAGGTCGTCAGTCCCCTTAGTGGAGGGGCGTTCTACGCTGCGCAGTCCGATACGTGGTCGCCACTCAAGAACCTTTCTTCCCCAACGGTTGTTCGTTTGTCGAGCGATGTGGCCTGCCCATTGCCATTTCAGCGTGCTAATTTTTCGTGCTATGTGGATTACACGCGTTCTTCTGCGGATTTCCATATTTCTTGAGGTGTGCGGTATATTAATAAATCGTGAAAAAGTGGAGGCTGCCCTCCTGTTCCTCATTTCAAAATGTATTTATGCCAAATATCGACTAATTCTTCTGTGTGGTGATGGATTAAGAATATAATTCAACGGTTGTCGATTTGTCGAGCGGCAATAGCCCACCCAAAAAAATGCTACGTCGGTATCCTTAACTACTATGCGATTGTGCAATCGAAGTATAATTAAATCTAAACCTTATACCTTACAATGTCAATGCAAATGAATGTTTATTTCATTGCGAAGTGTTAAACCTTATAGAATATTAAACACGACCTCAAACTTTGTATGCACGGTAGTATTATGTGCGTGATTATTTTTATGTGAAAACTAAGGGTACCGCCATAACTTAGATTTATATCAAGGCTGACGCCATAACAATGGTGATGTTAAAGAAATTTAAAATTTTGATGTTACTGTTGAAAAATCATCATCACTGACATCCGCATGGTGGGTGGGGTATGGTGACGGAGTATACAATTCACCACCCCCACTCTTGCCCATGGGTGTCGTAAAATACGACTTAGGGATATAATATGCATATGATATCTATGCAAGAGAGGGAAACATCCAAACCAAACTATACCACCACATCTGACCAGTGTGGTATCATCATTCATCATCATTATTGCAGCCCACATACGTCCCACTGTTGGGCTCGGGCCTCCTCTACTATGGGAGGGAATTTGACCTACTATACCATGCTGGTCAGACATGTTGGTATAGGGTTTCATTTCGAGTTTTCCTTCTCTTGCACAGATGCTATGTGCATATTATATTCCATAGTCGTCTCTTACGACATCCACGGGCAAGAAAGGGAGTGGTGAATTGTATTCTTACTCCGTCACCACAGACAAGCGTGGCGGAGAGAGAGAGAGAGAGAGAGACATGGTGGAGGAGGCCCGGGCTCATCAGTGAGACTGAGATGATCACCATCACAGCTCATATACGTATCACTGTTGGGTTCGAGTCTCCTCTACATTGAAAAGAAAATTGACCTACTATACCACGCGGGTCAAACGTGTTGGAATAGGCCTTTATTTCCAGGTTTCCTTCTTCTACATAGATGTTATCTGTATATTATTATCCCTTAGTCGTCTTTACACCCATGCACACGGGAATTTCTTACTCCAAAATAAAATCATGATCAGATTATGAGGGTATGACCTGGCTTTTACGACTCCTGTCACCAAATGGTCAAAGAACCCATCATTTAGTGATTTCACAAAACGTCAAAAGTGTCACTTTATCTAAAGCACACACGCACACAAAGTAAGATGCATTAGCGATTGTTTTAACAAACAATTGTCATGCGGCCGCAAAACGCATGCTTAGAATTCCTTACGACACAACCGACTGTATGATTAATCATATATACATTTGTATTTATACGTACGACGTAATACTTAAGACAAAGGAATTGTTAGTTCATCTATACATTAAAAAAATATATCTATACCAATAAATAAAATTGGAGTGTCTGTTTGTAATGTTAAAATAATAGGCTTTTTTCATGCTCACACGATTATTTGCACGACACCTATGCCTAAAATAGCAATTAAAAAATTTTTGTCTGTCTGTCTGTCTGTTTGTTCCAGGTAATCTTTAAAACGGCTGGACCGATTTCAAAAATTCTTTCACCAATGGAAAGCTATAATATCAGGGCGTTAACTAGGCTATATTTTATCCCGGTATTCCCACGGGAACGGGAACTACGCGGGTAAAACGACTATAACCTATAACCGAAGCGAAGCAAGGGCGGATTGCTAGTAAAAAATATATTTATACAATAACTAGCTGACCCAACAGACGCTGTTCTATTCAAATTAAATAAAAAAAAGGAAAAAAAATTAAATTTAACGGTTTTATTGTAAAGAAACAGTAAAAATAAAATCGTGGGACACTACAAAACAAAATCGACGATTGTAGATGTCTGACGTGCCCCACGATTTTATTTTTACTGTTTCTTTACAATAAAACCGTTTATTTTAAAAATTATTTTTTCCTTTTTTTATTTTCAAGTTTTTAGTTTTTATATTGAATTTGTATAGTGCATTGTATTTTACTTGTCAAGCCCTTTCATTTGATACCCCTATTAATGGGATTGAAAAAAAAAATAGGTTATCCACCATTTTGTAACGGCGGCCATCTTGAATTTACAAAAATATTGACTATACATAATTGTATTGTCACCAAAACCAAAGGCGTATACCAAATTTCAAATCAATCGGTTGACAGGAAGAGGGTGAAATTTCAATTATTAAATTTGACCCAACAAAGAAAAAAATAAACAAACGGGGTAAGCTAAATAAAACCGTTTAAAAAAAGGAATTCTTCTTGATATCAATCGCAGCGCCACCCACCGGGCTCAAATACTAATTTAAACCATTCTTGAATTCTCTTGAACACACAAAAAAACTTCATCAATATCGGTCCAGCAGTTTTTAGGAGGAGTTCAATGACATACACACGTACACGAAAAATATATATATATATATATATATATATATATATATATATATATATATATATATATATATAAAGACTAGCTGACCCAACAGACGTTGTTCTGTTCAAATAAAGCGCCAGCTACCGGGTTCAGCCGTTTAGCTTTAGAAGGAGTTCAGTGACATCATCATCATCATCGCAGCCCAGATACGTCCCACTGTTGGGCTCCGGCCTCCTCCACAATGGGAGGGAATTTGACCTACTATACCATGCTGGTCAGACATGTTGGTATAGGGTTTTATTTCGAGTTTTCCTTCTCTTGCACAGATCTTATGTGCATATTATATCCCTTAGTCGTCTTGTACGACATCCACGGGCAGGATAGGGAGTGGTGAATTGTATTCTTACTCCGTCACCACACGGAAAGGTTCAGTGACATACACACATACAAAAGAAATTTATATATTAAGATAAAGGTATGTGCCATAACACAAAGGAATTATTCTTAGATCCTCTAAATTTAAAAAAAATATATATTAAAAGTGTATTCGTAAAAAAATAAGTAAAAAATGTTCAGGAAATATCTTTTTTTAAACTTAACATTAAGGATATAATCCTCGCACTGCGGGAAACTTTACAAGTATATAAATCAACAGATGTTCCGTGTGATGACGGAGTAAGAATACAATTCACCACTCCCTATCTTACTCGTGGATGTCGTAAAAGACGAGTAAGGTATACAGTAGGCATATAACATCTGTGCAAGAGAAGGAAAACTCGATACATAACCCTATTCCAACACGTCTGACCAGCGTGGAATAGTAGATCATGTACGCTCCCATTGTGGAGGAGGTCTGAGCCCAATAGTGGGACTTACATAAGCTGAGATGATGATGATGATGATGAAATCAACAGATTACATCTAGAATTAGAAGAGTAGTTTTTGGATCGCACAAAATATTGTCTTGCGTAGGAATCCAACTCAAGACATTATGGCACGTTAAGTCCATATCGTTAGGCAGTCGTTAAGGAGGCTCGAACTCAGCAAATGATGATGAAATAGAATAAATATTCACAAAATTAATTCTTAACGGTGAACGATATTAACCGCTGGGGTCGTGGGTTCAGTACCCGAACTATGTAGTTAATATCCAAGATTACAAAATGAATAATACCTAGGTTACAGTCATTTAGATAATAATCTTGAAAATGGATACATAATTTGGTTAGCTTATTATAGATCAAAATTGTATTCACGATCTAATCATTTATGGGACGAGTAACTAAAATAAAAATATCAGATAGAGTTTTAGTACCTTTGCATCAATGTTATTTGCATATTAAATCCCTTAGTCGTCTTTTAAGATATGCACGGGCAAGAAAGGGAATTGTATTCTATCTCCGTAAGCACACACATCCTTACTCCATCACGGAGTAAGAATACAACGACTATGAGACATAATATGCACATAACATCTGTGCAAGAGGAGGAAAACTCGAAATGAAATCCTATACCAACATGTCTGACCAGCATACTTGTATGTGGGCTGCGATGATAAAGCACACAGAGAATTTGGAAAAATATTAGGTGAATTAGAAGTATACATATACTAATTATTCTATTCTTCTTCTTCTTACATGCTAATGCTAGCACCGCTCATAAAACAGCCTAATAATTAAAATTGAAAATTTTGATTTACCCCCGAAACAAACAAAAATATTAAAAAAAATATTACGTTCTCTTCAACAGGAATTACCAATTAATTGTCATTTAACGATCGCACTGGCAAGCGTGAAACACTTAATCGAGTAATCATACACCATTACACAATATTGAAGAAGAGCTGATACTTTTACACTGCTAGACCGAAATTAACCGACCATAAGAATTAACGTAAGCAAACTAACTGCCCATCAAATGAAAAAAAAACCGCATCGAAATCGGTCCATCCGTTTGAGAGCTACGATGCCACAGATAAACCCACACAGACAGACATCGACGTCAAACTTGTAACACCCCTCTTTTTGCGTCGGGTGTTAAAAAACCGTCTGAACAGATAATTCGGCATAGGCCTTGGTCTAAAGTTTTGTTTTTTGTAGTGATTTTGTCTGCTTACTTATCGACTGTTACGTTACCCACGGGAAAACAAGAAGAATATAATAATTTAGTAAAATGAGGCGCCGCGCCTGAGGCCAACTCATGCAAAGTAAGAGAGCCATCATTAAGGTTCATTTGAGCACTAAAACATATGCAAATTAGTATTTATTAGCAAATACGGTACATCATCATCACGGCCCGGTGCTAAACACGAGCCTTCGTAATGAGAGGGAAATTGACCTACTATACCACGCTGGTCAGACGGGCTTCATTTCAAATATTCATTCTCTTGTAAAAATGTTATCTGCAATAATTCCTTAGCCGTCTTTTACGACATCCACAGCCAAAAAGCGGGGTGGTCGTATTGATTTCTGATGTTTACGCGAGTATTAGGTACATATTGTAAATAAAACTATGGATTTTATCGCGTTTGTATTTGATTTTTGATTGTCCGTTTCGAATACTTAACAGCGTTCATGGTCACGGGCGGACTAAGTTGTCTCATATTCAACAAGTCATCGTTATTGCAGAGATTTATAATTATCTAACCGCTACAGAAATTAGCTAGTAAGTTTTGACCCAAATTTTGGTACAAATTAATTGCCAGTATAACAAAAAAATGATTTTATATGAAAAAAATATATTGTTCATGGTTAGTAATTATTCCTTCTCGTAAAGGAGTACGAATAATAATCATAAACACACGGAATATTTAGTATATATACATAATTTTACTAATATAGTTATATACTATACGTTATCTTTATAGAAATTTTAGTAAAAATAAATAAATCAACTATTTAGATAGATATTTATAAAGGTGATCTTTTATTATTTTCAAATCTCAATTTTATATGCCCGCAGACAACAATCTGTGTTTATGACATAAAAATGCTGCTTCTGACGATCTCCTAGCCGGCTTTTACAACACCCCCCAGATAGTAATGGATAACAAATGATATTTTTATATCGTAAGTCCTCCGATACAAATATTTATTTTTTAACTGCAGTAATAAAATATGTTAAAATATAACTCTTATATATAATTAAAACGCATTTTAATTATATTCTTACTATTATATCACATTAAACAATATCTGAGAATAAAACAGATCATTAATTACGGAAGTTATTAAATTAAATAAATTATTGCTGTTAATGAATCATATATTATAATTAAAAGTTAAATCAAAATTATTTGTGTTATAAGCTATTATTGTTTAATCAACTACGCGAATGATTACCGGATTATTATTTTTGAATCATCAGTATCTCAGCCCACATAAATCCCACTGTTGGGCTCGGGCCTCCTCCACAATGGGAGGGACAATGACCTACTATAACAGAGTTTTCCTTCTCTTGCATAATTATCTGCATTTTGTAATCCCTTAGTGGTTTTTTAGGACACCCATGGATAAGATAGGGGGTGGTGAATTGTATTCTTACTCCGTCATCACACGGAGAAGTATAGCTTATAAGACATGAAAAAACTAGGATACTTGTAGTATAGTTTTACATCTATGTAGGTATGTTTTTTTTCAAAGATTTCATCAGCTTAAGTATATGTATAACTATTGTCCGTAACATCCGGGATATGATTTCCTCGTTGTTAAATTGGATTAAATTTTTTAACTAGGAAATTCTGAGTAACTACGCCGTAGGGTGGAACTATTGGCCTAGCCGAGGCCGCGGGTGACGGGATCGGGGATTTTAGTCCGACACCCGCAGAGAGGCTGACCGCGCGACGGCGACCGACGCGCGACGTGCCGGGAAAGGGACGTCGAGAGGCGAGGGTATTCCGTCGGGTCGACCATGGAGGACAAGGATCTCGGTACCGGTAGTCGGCCCAACGACGAAGGCGACTAGCTACGTTGGATTATGGGGCCGCGCGCCGCCCGTTCTCTCGCCCTAGACGGAACCAGGCAGCGGGTACACTGACCTTAACCTACCTCCAAAAAAAGGGAGGGACTATTGAAGTTACATACCCATGGCATCAATAGCTCTCTTAACGTAAAATGGTTGCACGGCTTAGAACTGCTACCTGATATCACTTTACCCTGATGAGCATTGTGACGTCAGACCATTATCATCATCATCTCGGCTCGTATACGTCGCACTGCTGTGCTCGAGCCTCCTCCACGATAGGAGGGAGATTGAACTTACTATACCATGCTGATCAGACAGATTGGTATAGCATTTTGTTTCGAGTTTTCCTTCTCTGGCATAGATCTTTTATGCTTATTATATCCCTTAGTCATATTTTGTGACATCTACGGTCAAGAATTATATTCTTACGCCGTCACCATACGGATAACACGTTAGTTAGATGGGTATAAACGCTATACCAGATATAATTTCGAGTTTTCCTTATCTTGCATAGGTGTAACCTGCTTATTATAACCCTTACTCATCATTTACGACATCCAAGGGTATGAATGGGCGTGGTGAATGATCTGATCCGATCTCGCGGTCACGCGGATGATGGATGCATGAAAAAATATTAAAAAATAACTTGAATAATATGTAATTCTCTCTTACTAGCCTACTTTACCTCATGTCTCCCACTATGCAAGGGAGGGAAGTGCATTCTTTTCAACTCCTCCCATTTTGTTTTCTAATTAAATTTGTTGCGTGTCCCATGACAATTAAAAGCATTACCCGGAACTTCCTGAGGGTCAAACCTCGATGTCTTATATGGAGACTTGTGTATTCTGGCTTACAGGAGTTACAGTGGGAATATGTGGTGTGATTAGTCCAAAAAAAAAGTCAATGGTTTCATATTCTCTGCAGTCCACGGATGAAGTTAATAACGAGATAATTCCCTTGTCTCTGCTTACATTGTTTCGCGTAAATGGATGAAGCTATAGGAAAATAAAAACATCGTTTAATTAAAGGCCCTATGGTTATAATGAAGAATACTATTGTTTCAAATAATCGAAGTATATAAACGATCTGTTTTTTCTAATGCCAATGATAAAAAAACAATATACACACCCACTTATTTGTCGACTTATCAAAGAAACCCACCATATTGCGGCGAACGTTCAAAGACGCTTGGAAGGCCACAACCTTGTCTATATCATTCCTAATAAGGCCTACTGTTAATAGGCCTGGTGTCCCACGCAGGACACCGAAAGCCTGACAGTGAATAGGACTGCAATTAAAGTATTTGATGGTGTTTAAAAGCGCATGAATAGGAAGCTTTACAATGATCAAATTGATTCTGTTTATTTTTAATCTGTGGTTTTTAGATAAAACGTTTTTTACGGATTTTATCGCGTCTGTTTGATTTTTTGATTGCGTGATGCACGAAGTATACATACAAGGAGTCCGAACGGTATAATAGGTTTTTCCATAGTATTAAGCTATGCAATAATATACTCAGATCTTGGTTCTCTTTTCTGCCACTGGCTGCGCTATAATTTAGGACGTACCCACGAAGTATAGATACACAGGAGTCCGAACGGTATAGACATATCTATAGTATTCATGGTCACAATATTAAACCCAGATTTTAGTTCTCTTTTCTGCCACTGGCTGCGCTATAATTTAGGACGTACCCACGAATTATATATACACAGGAGTTCGAACTGTATAGGCTTATCCATAGTATTCATGATCACAATATTAAACCCAGATCTTAGTTCTCTTTTCTGCCACTGGCTGCGCTAGAATTTAGGACGTACCCACGAAGTATATATACACAGGAGTCCGAACGGTATAGACATATCTATAGTATTCATGGTCACAATATTAAACCCAGATTTTAGTTCTCTTTTCTGCCACTGGCTGCGCTATAATTTAGGACGTACCCACGAAGTATATATACACAGGACTCCGAACGGTATAGACATATCTATAGTATTCATGGTCACAATATTAAACCCAGATTTTAGTTCTCTTTTCTGCCACTGGCTGCGCTAGAATTTAGGATGTACCCACGAAGTATAGATACACAGGAGTTCGAACGGTATAGGCTTATCCATAGTATTCATGATCACAATATTAAACCCAGATCTTAGTTCTCTTTTCTGCCACTGACTGCGCTAGAATTTAGGACGTACCCATGAAGTATAGATACACAGGAGTTCGGACGGTATAGGCTTATCCATAGTATTCATGGTCACAATATTAAACCCAGATCTTAGTTCTCTTTTCTGCCACTGGCTGCGCTAGAATTTAGGACGTACTCACGAAGTATAGAAACACAGGAGTCCGAGCGGTATAGGCTTATCTATAGTATTCATGGTCACAATATTAAACCCAGATCTTAGTTCTCTTTTCTGCCACTGGCTGCGCTAGAGTTTAGTACGGATCCCCGAAGTATAGATACATATATCTATAGTTATCATAAAATAAAAGACCCGATTTGACATTTGTCTTAGCGGTGATTATTATTATTACACGTAAACAAGCGTTGACCCGCGAATAATGAATTTATTTAATATAAAATTTTTATTAATTTATTTAAAATAATAATATTCTTTTCCAGAGTAGTCAATAGCAACAAAACTGCCCACGTAAGGATTTAAACGAGTACTTCTTGAAAAGTAGCGCGCTCTACCGGCAAAATTTCTGTCCCCTAAATGGAGACCATTCGTTCATTACGTTACGTACGTTCATAACATTACGTTCGGACTCCTTGTATCTATACTTCGTGGCGCGATGTTTCGAACACTTTTCAGCTTTCATGGTCGCCGACGGACTAAGGTGTTTCACGTTCAACAAGTCAATCGTTATTATAAAGATTTTCATATAGCCACTAATACAAACGCAATAAAGTCCGTAAAAATAGTTTTATTTAAAATGTCTAATACTCGCGTAAATAACAAAAATCATAATCTGTAGTCATTTTATTTATATAAAAAAGTAGCAATGAATTAAAACTATAAGGAAAATGAACGTTTGAATTTAATTTTAATAAATAAGTAATATTTTTATCACTTTATTATCACGGAAATTAGGTTATCCTTAACAGCGGTCATGGTCAAAATATTTAACAAAGCATTGCTTTGAAGGAAATGATACTCATTACCTGAGTATATTTTTTTCTATCAATAACTTTGAATGAATCAACTGTAGACTAATGTTTTATCTGTATTTCATCATCTTTTTTTTAAATTATGCAGTAAGGAATAAATCCTTATATTGAATTTTACCTATGCGAGAGAGAGAGAGTTAAGAAAAACAATACTCGAATTATAACACTATACCAACAGTGCCAACACATCTGACCATCGTGGTATAGTAGGTCAATTGCCCGTCTATTGTAGAGGATACTCTAGCTCCAGTAAGATGCATACGAGCTGAGATTATGGTGAATGAATGAATGAAAAAAGTCGTTTGAAGATTTTTAAAGTTTTATATACTAGCAACCCGCCCTCGCTTCGCTTCGGTTTCAGTCGCCTTACCCGCGTAGTTCCCGTTCCCGTGGAAATACAGAGATAAAATATGGCCTATGTTACTCCCTGATATTATAGTTTTCCATTGGTGAAAGAATTTTCGAAATCGGTTCGGTAGTTTAAGCGTGAAAGCGTAACAAACAAACAAACTTACTTTCGCATTTATAATATTAGTAAGGATGTATCAATGGTAAAGCAGTTTTATCGCATCATCCTTACTAATATTATAAATGCGAAAGTAAGGATGTTTGTTTGTTTGTTTGTTTGTTACGCTTTCACGCTTAAACCACCGAACCGATTTCAAGAATTCTTTCACCAATGGAAAGCTATAATATCCGGGAGTAACATAGTCTATATTTTATCCCGGTATTCCCACGGGAACAGGAACTACGCCGGTTTAAGCGACTGAAACCGAAGCGAAGCGAGGGCGGGTTGCTAGTATTACATAAAATACCATCAAAATTATTCAATATAGCACCCTAAAACACACATGACACTTTCACATGTCCGCGTAAAATTATGTCACTTGTCAAAATTTTAAACAGAGTACTTAAATTCCACAGATAAATAATAATGATAAATCAGATATGTTGAGTATGCACATGTATGGGGGGCGCGACCTGCCCTGTACGGTACTCTAATGGGACATTGCTCCCGTGCCGACTAACGCCATTAGTTACGCGAATCTAGTAACAGGTATTTCACATATACCTTTCGAAAATTATTGGCGGGAAAATTACGTAAAACAACTTATTGAAATTATTAAATTTCATGCCATTTCTGATTTACCAAGATCAAGTCTTAAGATAAGGTTTCATCAAAACCATCTCAGCGTTTAATCTTATGCGTCCCATTAGGATAGAAATATTCCACTTCATCATCACAGCTCATATACGTCCCACTGTTGGGCTGGATCCTCCTCCACAATGGGAGGGAAATAGACCTACTAAACCAGGCTCGTCAATCGATCGAGTTCGAGATCGAGTCGATCGATCGTGGGATCGAGTAAAACACAGATGTAGTTCCGAGCTATGAGTAACTTACTGAAGGAAGCGTGAGTTGAAGGTAGGGAGGGGGGGTACGGGTGTCGCCTATTATTAGTCCGAAAAAGAATTCTACCGCCATTTTGTGCAATAATTCTCGGCATTACGTAATGGGCTACCTGAAAACTGCTAGAGTTTAGCGTCCTATGCTAATTTAACAATTTTTAAATACTTTAAACTACTGTATTATACCTTTATGTAATTGGTATTAGATGTAGATCCCTGAAGGCCGTAATTTATTTTATTTATTTATTTAAATCTTCTGCACACAAAAAAAGGTACATGGCGGACTTAATGCCTTAGGCATTTTCTACCAGTCGACCTGGGGTGGAGCAGAAATAAGTTAGGTAGGTGCAATTTAGCGAGAGTAATGAATTCTGGTGAACAGTTATCCGAATCAAATTACTTAATATAATCTTATACCTAATACATAAAGACAATACATATATACATAGATACATACCTACCCATATAAATACATAAATACATGCATACACACAAATACATATATATATATATATATATATATATATAAATATATATTATATAAACGGCTGAGATAATTCATCACTGATGAGTCGACTCCATCACAAAATTCAGGTATAGTCGTTTGACCATAGCCTTAAAACTGTCACGACTAGTGGCCATTTTGATATCTAATGGTAGCGCATTCCAGAGAAGAATAGCTTGGATATAAAAGGAAGAGTGAACCAGATTAGAGGAGTGAGAAGGACAGTGAAGAAGAAGAGTTTTTGAGGATCGGAGATTACGGTCATGAGTAGTGCAAAGAAATTGAAAGTGAAGTTTTAAGTAGGGGGGAGCATAAGGAGAGTTTAAAGTAGAATACAGTAAAGAGAGAGTTCGCAAGCTTCGTCTTTGCCTAATCGGTAGCCAATTAAGTTGAGAGCGAAATGAGGAGACATGGTCGAATTTGCGCAGGTTAAAAACGAATCGAATGCAATTGTTGAGAAGTCGGTCCAGTTTATTGAGCAGATCTGCATTCAGGTCGAGGTAGCACACATCAGCATAATCGATGATAGGAAGGATTAAGGTTTGAACCAGCGCTGTCTTAGTCTTCATAGGAAGAAAGTTCTTCAAACGATATAGCGAGCGAAGTGTTCCCGTAACTTTGTTCGATACGGTAGTGATCTGTGTTTGCCACTCCATCGTCGAGTCCAGAAATAGGCCGAGATTTTTGACGTGTTGGCTATAAGGGATCACTATTCCATTATAGACAACTGATGGCAAACTATGAGGATCAAGTCTGCTGATAATCCGAGGACTACCGAGTACAATACATTGGCACTTATCGGTATTCACTGCCAAGCCGAACCTTGCACCCCCAATCGCTTATAGCTAATAGATCCGAGTTGACACTTGCGATAGCTGATTGCACATCATCCAGCTTGGCATGAGAGTACAGTTGTAGAATACATTTTTCTTACACCAGCTTGGTTCAAATTTACCTCAAAATAGTTTTAGATTTAAAATTTGCACTTGTTGTATGTTTTAATGGCCATGTGATTAATAATTACGCCTGAATATCATTTGAATTAGGAGGACCTATGTATTCTTAACTACCCTAAACAAAAAATAACAATAAATTATAAAAAGTTTTTGTAAAATTTAATATTTAGCATACATAGATGACATTTTCATCACATTTAATAAAAAAATCCTAATTTCATAACTACTAGACCTAGGACAATAAATTTGAGTATTTTTGTTAGATAATAAGTCTCGCTACTCCTCATAGCCCGTTGGTACATTACCTACGAGACACCCTGTATACCAGAATTAAATAATCAGAAAACAATCTCTGTAAAGCAATTACATCATAAAATATCGAACGGATCAGCCGATCAGTCAGAACATGGCCATTGTCAATTACATCTATTGTTGTTATTGGTTAATCGTATGCCGATTGTCTAACCATTGAATACAGTAACAAAATATTAATCTGATGAAACGTTACAAGTGAAAAAAAAAAATAACAATTATGAATAAGATTGATCTGTTATCGATCATCCTGTGTTTCTTACTCTAGTACATAATTAGTGTTGCCAAAATGCAAGAGCAAGACGAGACTTGGCTTAATCTTGGTCTTGCGGCATCACACCTGTGTGTCTACTCTTGCAATCAATTCTAATTTCGAATCCAACTCAATTCCAATCTCACCAAACTTATATTTGGTACTCTTAAACGAAATCGAGAATGAATTTTTCGCGTTTGCTGTTGTTATTTTCACCAAATGTCCCGTATTTTATTACTTTAAATTAATAACGTTACCAAACTCGATCACTACAAAGACGCTTTTTTGAAATTGTGCAATATTAACGATTTTAAACTACTTCAAAATCACGTCGGGAGTAGCAAATATTTGACTTAAAGGACGAGAGTCGAATTCATTTAGTTTAAAAAAATTCCACAGATTTGATTCATATCGTGCGCTAGTGTCGCTTTCAAGAATAACAAATTGTTCAAATTCGAGCTGTAATTGGATTTAGGATTGAAATCGAGATTCAAGAGTAAGCAAACCGGTCATCATTTTTCCTTAACGCGCTAAATAAGTATCATTTAATAAAAATAATGGTAATGTAATAAGATTTAATATTAGATAATAAAAATCTGACTCACCATCATAAGAATCCGGAATGTATAACGGCTTACCGACCAACTTGCCTTTCTTTCCAGACAATGGCACCGCCTCCACTCTCCTATGTGCCTCCAGCACTCTATACAAAAGTACTGGCCTATCTTCACCCTCAAATTTAACAACACGAGGCAAAGAGAATTTATCCACGAACTCTTTCAAAGTCATCGATTCATTTGAACCGTCTTCAGGTTCCACTGATCCGTTCCGTCTACCCAATAAAAAGTTATCCGCCCATTCCGGTGCGTTTGGCCTCCGCTCTAAGAAATCAGGTCTCCTTTCACTGCTTCTAGGCTTGTAACGAGGAGGTCTATCTCTTCTTACTAATGCTTCATTCGCTTCAGCCAACCATCTTGTGACTAAACGTTCTCTTTCTACATCTAGGTAACGAGGTTTGGATGCGTCGCAAGCGAATCTTGCGGCGTCGAAGCAATATTGGGGTGGCGGTGGACGGATTCGGGGTGGGAAAAAGCGAGGTGGGACGTACGGGGGATGTGGGGCGTAGGCTGGCGGTGACCTCCCCCCCGAGCCCTCCACTGACGCCGGTCTGAACATTTTCTCAGGCCATTGATATTGCTCCCGCCACCTGCAACAATAAAAAATTAAATAAGTTACAACAATTCCATCATATCCCATGTAATAAGGAATGTGTTCTTTGCAATATGTCGAGTTTGTTTCTGTCTAAGCTTTTTATGCATTGCCACATTCCTATCTGATGGTAGTATGTTAAGTTTGTTTTTTTAGATGGAGAAATTATCTTACTGTAATAATAGTAAGAAAGGGGGTGATAAACTTTATTTTTACTCCGTCACCACACGAAGAGATATCATAAAGAAAACCAAAAATCCAATAATTATTTATTGGATTATAGTTAAAAAAAACTAAAAAACACGCTTTCAACTAAAAAGTATAAAATAATTTTCAATATAGGCAGAAAATAATATCATCATTATCTTGCTCTTATCCCAATTACTTGGGGTCGACGCAATATGTCATCTTCTTCCATACGGTCCTATCAGACGTCATCTCTGCAGTCACTCCCAGGCAATCCATGTCATGCCGCACACAGTCCATCCATCTTTTCCTCGGTCTTCCTTTCCACCTAAAGCCTTCAACATTCATACCTAAAACTAAAACTTTCCTCACAACATTACTTTCATCCCGCCTCATCACATGTCCATACCGTGTCAGCCGTTCACTCTTTAACTTTTCCGTCACTGGCGCAACTTTCAAACTTCCTCTAATGTGTTCATTCCTCACTTTATACATTCTTGTCACACCACACATCCATCTCAACATTCGCATCTCCGCTACATGCAGTCGTCTCTCATCCGTCTCTTTTGTCGCACAACATGCTGATCCATACAGTACGGCAAGTCTTATTAGGGTTTTATAAATTTTATCCTTTAATTTGAGGGGTACTCTGGGGTCGCATGTTGTACCCGTGACCTGCCGCCACTTCATCCATCCCACATCGATTCTGTGCTTCACAGGCAGAAAATAATAATGAACGAAATATATTAATTGTGAAGAAAGCGTGGGGTGCTCGACTTACGAAAATGTGGCACAAAGCGCGATTTTTTTTAAGCAGATTATTGCATCCGACCACTGACGTCAAGTTACCTGCGGGTGGGTTACGGGCGTACGAGCTTACGTCCCTCTGTCGCCCCGGACGGAGCGGGCGAGGTGTGCGCCGACCGTAACCCATCTCCTAAAAACCAACCCCACAAAAAAAATGCGGATTATTGCATTATCATCGGTCTTTGATAGGTGTGCAAAGTTTAAAGAAAATCTGATCGCTTAAAGTAGGGCAAAATCGAGCTCAAAGGTGGACGTTACAAACATACAGGTGAAGCTAATAAAAGCATGTTAAAAAGAAACATAAAGTAATCATGAGGACTGCCAACAGAAGTGAAAACTTACAACTATAAACAAACAGTTGTTGTCTTTAGATATTCAAATTAATGGTTGGTTCTTAAAATAAAATTTGTAAATTAAAACATTTTACATTTCATCATCATCATCATTTCAGTCTATTGCCGTCCACTGCTGGACTTAGGCCTCCCTTATGTTGGGCCACAATGTGCGGTCCTGTGCCGACTGCATCCAACGACGCCCAGCAACTTTCACTAGGTCGTCGGTCCACCTAGTGGGGGGCGTTCTACACTGCATCGTCCGATTTTACATTTATCTAACTTTAACTTCTAGAGTCACAGAAATAGTGACATTGACATAGCGACAGATATCGTGTTAGCGTTAACGAGTTACTTCACTGTAACGTCTTAGATAAATTTACTCTTCATCCAAACGTGCCTATAAAATTAAAAAAAAAAAAATTACTTATCTTTCATTTTCACAGACTATAAATAACCTTATGTAGAAATGTTATTCGTTATTTTGATAATTAAATTCGTATATAAAGGAAATGTTGCCATAATTTATTAATCTTATTTTTTAATTTAAGTTTATTGGGCAAAACATCATAAATCAAAGCATAAAACATAAGGTGCTTATAGATAATTAAAACAACTTTTACCAGCTTCTAACCCACTGGTTGATGAGATAACATGACCATAAACAAGAAGTTAAAATCGCTAATCTTATGAACTAACAGTAGCGCAATCATTCATTAGATCTAACGAACCGCGTATTGCCATATACAAATATTTGAACTTAGACCCGTTAACGAACCATTACATAAATAGATATTAGTAACTTTACGTCATGTGACGTAATTAGACGTATTTAACTTGGAATTGGAACAAATCATGACGGTAATCAATTTGTTGCGTGATTAAATTTTTAATTGATACACCTTGCTAATGTCGGCCATATTCGGTAGGCAATTTGGGGCACAGTTTCAAGGAGATCAAAAGATTAGATCTTTGTTTATTTGCAGTAATAATTTTACTACCGTCATTACAACAAAATCCCGTGTTAATGCTTAAAAAGAATAGGATTCTTGGGGTTTTTTATATTATTTTTTTGGCATATCATTATATGGGTGTCGACGTGATTTTAACCGTATCAAATTTTCCATGTGGTGACAATGTGGGAATATAATTCATCACCTTTCCTGCCCGTTGGTGTTTTAAATATACATACATATATGCAAGAGAAGGAAATCTTGAAGTAAAATCCTATACCAACCGACTGCTCAACGTTTCCGTGTGGTGACGGAGTAAGAATACAATTCACCACCTCTTGCCCGTGGGCGTAAGAGACGACTAAGAAATATATACCATGCATATAATATCTATCCAAAGAAGAAAAACTCGTAATAAAACCCTATACTAACCTGTCTGACAAACATGATATAGTAAGGTCAATTTCCTTCCTATTGTGGAGGAGGCCCGAGCCCAACAGTGGGACGTCTATGGACTGAGATGATGATGATGATGATGACCAGCGCTGCACAGTAGGTTAATTTATTGTGGCGGTGTCTCAAACTCATGTGCTGCGATGATGACATACCCGACCTGGTCATCTGGTGTTAGCTGAATTAAAGGCAGTCCGACAGACCATTGCGCAACTTAATCCGTCTTTGGAACAAGTCCCTAGTACCGTGGATATTTAACTTTATTAGCCAGTCCTTCACAGTCTTACCGTTCACAGCTTTGGTTAAGAATAGGTTGTATTCTCACTTGGCTGTTCCCGTTACAGAATCATGAATTTTTCTTATCCAATATTTTCAAATATTAAATTATAGTCATGCATTTTTTTTTGTCAAGACTTGCCTATTTATACTACCTTATTAGACTACTCAAAGGTTGCAGAATATTATCTAAAGCAAAAAAGAATTGATATTTTCCAAATATAGTGTATTCAAACTAAATCTGCGAATTTGAAATACTAAAGAAATGTATTAGAATTCCCCTCTTAAACCAGAGTCCACTTTTAAATAATGCATCAGTTTGAAATCATAACGGTACTAAACAAGAATTCCCGCAGTTTTTCTTCTAAACTAACAATTTTCTATATTTCAATTGCAAAATATCCGTTGCAAACAAACGTATAATTTTCTTGGAAATCACCATATAAAGCTGTTTCCCATCAGTTCACTAGCTGGACAAACGTATATAAACGATATTCACACGCCGATAGCGAATACACATTATGGCAAAATAATTTTTGCAGTACTGAAAATGTAAATTTTCTTAGATTGATAGTAACTTATAATATATAGCGACTTTGTTAACAGTATAATTCAAAAGAATATACTTTATCCATCTATATATATGCTACGACCGATATAGCATGAAGAATTAGCACACTGAAGTGGCAATGGGCAGGCCACATCGCTCGACGAACAGACAACCGCAGGGGAAGAAAGGTTCTCGATTAGCGACCACGTATCGGATGACGCAAGGTGGATCGATGGCAAGGTGAAAGTTGCTGGGCGTCGTAGGATGCAGGCGGTACAGAACCGCACTTTGTGGCGTAGCATGAGGGAGGCCTACGTCCAGCAGTGGACGGCAATAGGCTGAAATGATGATGATAGTGATATATATATATCTACATCGGTATATAGCGGTAGTTTTGGATTCAGGCCTCTTTCACAACAGAAGGGAAATTAATCTAATAAGCGAAGCTGGTGGAATAGGATTTTATTATGAGTAATCCCTTCTCCTTTTCCATGTGGTGACGGAGTAAGAATACAAATCACCACTCCCTATCTTGCCCGTGGATGTCGTATAAGACGACTATGGGATATAATGTGCACATAACATCTGTGCAAGAGAAGGAAAACTCGAAATTAAACCCTATACCAACATGTCTGACGAGCATGGTATAGTAGGTCAAATTCCCTCCCGTTGTGGAGGAGGCCCGAGCCCAACAGGCGGACGTATGTGGGCTGCGATGATAAATCCCTTCTCTTGCATATATGTTATCTTTACATCACCAGATATCCACGGACAAAATTTGTATTCTTACTCCGTCACCATACGGAAATATAATACCTAGGCTCAAATATTTAACTGTAAATTAATGAAGAAGTGGTTTTTTATATGTCTAATTATTTGCTACTAGCAACTCGCCCTCGCTTCGCTTTGGTTTCAGTCGCCTTACCCGCGTAGTTCCCGTTCCCGTGCGAATACCGGGATTAAACCTAATCTATATTACTCAGGGACAATGTAGCATTTTAATGGTGAAAGAATTATCGAAATCCGTCTAGTAGTTTTTGAGTTTATTCCTTACAAACATACATACAAAAATACAAATTTTTGCTCTTTATAATATTAGTGTACAAACAAAAACACTCTGTAATTCCTAACTCGATAATTTCTAAAGTCCATACGTAATCTATCCATAGGAAATCAATCATTTCTCAGTTGTTAAGATGGTCGAAATGTTAAAATAAATAGAAAAGACTTACGTACCTATAAAATCGCTATAAATATTTATTTCAAACGTCCAATACTTGCCTATATAGAAAATATTAAATAAACTCATGAGAAGCATAAACTTAATACGCCTATAAACAGTTTTATGGAGGCGATCAGTTTCTTAGATAAACTGTGACGTCGTCAAATGAATCCATTTGGCACTGCTATCTTCAACATTTTTATAGCTAATCAGGAATTTATTTATAGCGAATTTATGCAAAGTAATTCTTGTTATATCATCATCATTATTATACAGCTCTTTATCCAAGTCTACTAAGAGGCTTCTCTATAATACATAATGGAAAAAAAGATTAGCACTATTGTTATGACCGACAGCCTGCATGACGTTAATCCTATTTAGGAATGTAATTATTCGGGCAACTAGACCGGGGATTTAGTCCGTCACCCCCCAAGTGGTCGACCGTGCGGCGGCGATCGACGTCCCCGAGGGGGGACGTCGAGAGGAGAGAGTACCCTAGAACCGGGGTATTCCGTCGGGTTGACCACTGAAAACAAGGCACCGGGCGACGAGAGTGCTGACCATGGTCCACCCCTCAAAAAAAAAAGGATTGTATTGATCAGACGGCATCAGATGAATGGCTCAAATGGATGAATTTGTCTTTTACAACACCCTCGAGTAAAGTAAGTTGTTACAGATATTTATACAACACTAGCTGTTGCCCGCATATAGGGTAATTTACGTACTCGTAAGATGAAATTTTATCCAAATTTGTTCAACGGATAATGCCTGATGGAGTAAAAACGTATAATTAGATTATAATCCCAAAATAATATACCTATTACTGCCATAAAAATTTGTGTTAATTTCGGCAACTGTCTATCTATTTAAGAGTTTATGCGTGATCGAGTAACAAATATTCAAATATCTTTCCACACTTTCACATTTATAATAGTAGCAAAGTTCAGGACTATATTCGGGCTGGCCACGGACGTGATTCGTCACCACTTGTCGACCCCATGGTGAAGGGAAACAGCGGGTTAAAGGCTTGCGCACGGCCCTCTTGTCATCCCGGACAGCATTATACGGACCATAGTCTGGGAAGAATACGTCAACAATATACGTCAGCTGTATAGCTACAGGTATACTGCTATAAGAACGTCGGTAACGCGAACGCACGAGATTCCACCCATACAAACAGTGTCTAAGGCGCACGTAATACTGCGCGTGCGCGTATCATAAGCATGTCGGTGACGCGAACCCATAAGATTTTCCCTACCAAAGTATGCCTAACGCGGCTAAAGAGGTTTTCATTTCAAAAACTAAATCCGACTTCGAGAAATCTTACTCTGATACATATGTAATAATAAAATGCTCCGAACATATTTCAGGTTGTACGACACATAAATCTTTTTGGATGCTAAATTTTATTTAAAATGTATAGTTTGTTTTTCAAAGACCCTTTTTTGCCGGTGGACGAACCGGGGATTAGTCCGCCACTCGCAAAGAGACCGACCGCGTGAGGGTGACGCTCCGGCAACACCGTATTGTTATACATACGTTCAATAAATGGATTAGGAATAGAATACAGAGGTCTTTAGTTCGAGCTCTTAGAATAATAACGTATAGAAGGATAGTGTCGGTACTTAAGCGATCAAAAACCTGAATCCAAAAATACTACATGCGTGCAAGCGATTACACACATACACACGTACACTACTATACAATGGGCTTGTACACAGTGATACGGCTCCAATTGGCTCCAATCTAAAATGGTCCATTTTTTGCGCGCAGAGTTACCTTCTATGAGTTATTATTCTAAGGGTTTGATTCACTGCTTGATTCCGGTAAGGCGAGAGTAATACGTGTAGTAAAATATAATTACACTATACGTCTAAATCAACGATAAAACCATACGAATATAAACAAAAAATAAAGAAAAAGAAAAAAAAATAGCATAAAAAAATTCTTTAGTACATTTTCATTTGCGCTGATTGTTTAAATTCCACGTAAACTAGTTGTGACGGCCTTATTAAAATGAAGCTTGAAATTACATAATACGGTCGCGCCGTGGGAATTTATTTAAGTTAATTCACATAATAAATTAAAACGAGGCGTTCAGCGGCTATTGCGTTTACTTGTTAAGCCGGCACCAATAGACACGCGAACAATCTCACCATCGTCAGTATTTTTTAAAGTAAAAACCTCTATACACTGGTCCGGATGAGGGGAGTACTTAAATTCATGTAAATTGTATTTTCCTTCTATTTTATTGCCTATAAGCTACAATATTATGAGCTATCTGTGCCAGTGTCAATTTAATAAAAAATTATACGTCTTTATATGAGTAGTCATATCTGGAGGCACGGGAGTGCCCGCGCCAAGTCGAGCAAAAATCGAGCAAAAACACAAAACTGCCGTAACATACTTTTCTCGAACCGATTCAGGCCATTTTTGACCCATTATAACTTCATTGTGAATAAAGTTAAAAGCCTGATTTTTTGGTAACCCAGCAGGCATTGTAATACACACATCATTAAACAATCTAATTTAATATAATATATATTACTTGTGACTTGTGAGGTACATTGTTATTTCATGCAATGGCCAAGTCAATGTGTTTATTTAAAACATAAAAGATCCTTAATATTGATATGGTCACCATTATAGGTACTTGTTAGGTTAGCTAATTACGTAATAACTTAAGACAGAAGGTCCCTTAAGTAGGGACTGAATAAATTAACCGACTTGGTATTACATGGATCTCGCAACTATTTATGGTAGAAGAACCGAGTTACGAGGCTTGGTACTTTTACAAGTATTGTTTTTGATAGCATTAGTCTTAGCCGCTGCCATTGATCGGGTGCTGATAATCAAATCAATGTTTTCTCTGGGAATTTTGCAGAACTACACTTCACAATTTTCTCTGCGTTTTACATAAAATACCAGCAAAATAATGCAATATAACACTATAAAACACCAAAGTAATAAAAAAAATTAAAAGCGCTACATGACATTTTGATATTCTTCTTCTTCTTCTTGAGTAATGGCAAAAAGCTACATTTATTAGCTATTGGTGCCAGTGTCGAGTTATAACATATATTCTTCACGTCTTCAGTCTTCGTATTTTAGTCTTAGTCGTTACCATGGATTAGGTGCTGAGAACCAATCCATGGTTCCTTTGGGAATTTTGGCATAATATAAAAATGCAATTTATTATATCCTATTCACTATATTTCAACATTTTGTTCGCATTATATTACAGAAAATATCAGCAAAATTATTTACTATAACACAGTAAAACACTAAAATAATGACAAAAATATAAAATTGTTACATGACATTTTGATATTCGCGTCAAAAATCCCATGTTTTTTTTTTTTTTTTTTTAATATTATGGCGTGTACAGAATTTCGCCAATTACTCAATTTAGATTGACAGTTATAGGAATTAAGACACTGATATCTAAGAAATTTACAAGATAAATTTAGTTGTTGGCTTTCGAATTTTCAATATGTTGATTAGTTGAATTATTCTAAAAAACTGATATATATGAGAGGGATTATTTTTTAAAAAATTATACCATTTGATTACAATCACGTGGATGACAATCTAATGCAGCTATGTACAGTAAAAATAGGAAATAAAACAAAAAAAAAAAAAAGGGTTAAAAACAGAAGATGTTAATTAAGTATCCTTTAGTCTGTGGTGATGCTAATTAATCTAACTATAATTTAATGTTATTTGTGTTAATGTAATTTGCTAAAATGTATACAAATGAAGAATTAACAAAAATCCCATTTTGAATTGCCGAAAAAATCCCCTGTAAATTGTCATCAATAAGGTGACGTGACGTGTAACGTTAACATCTGCATATGTCAATGTCACTATATCTGTGACGATAGATGTCAAAACCAAATAAATGTAAAAAGTTTTAATTTACAAATTTTAATTTAAGATTAAAGTTTTGAGAGAAGTGAAAGCTTCAGCCGGTAGACCTCATGATTATGTGTAATTTTTCTTTTTTTTTTATATTATCAAATACGCATTTGAAGCTGAACCGTCCTGAGGATGCCGCGTTTAGAGGCGAAACACGTGTCGAATAAATATCTGAAGATCTGCGGAAAATTACAAGTTAATGATCTGGAAGATGCTCATCACGTGAGAGTAAGATTGCCTTATTTCCTAGTCCATCTTAATCCTATCCCGTATTCCTTCTATTGTGGTGTGCGGTATATTGATTACCGTGGGAAAATGGTGGGTCTCCCTTCCTTCCTTCCATTTTAAAATAAAATTGAATTTCCGCAATGTATCACCTAATTCAACCAATTATATAGAATACAAGATTCCAATAAGCGTTTACAGTGCGGGCAACTTAGGTATTTCTTAGTAAAAATAAGTTTGAAAATGATTAACATTATAAACAGCGGTAAGTATAAAGAACTGTTTACCGAAGTATCAAACGACCTTGCCATGTTAAATCGTGAATCATTGCATGCTTAATATATAAGTATTGCCAAGTTAAAACGGCGGCTTATCCTCTTTAATTACGAGCTAATCATAATTAAAGATAGATTAACGAGAATAATATTTACAACTGCAATATTAATTTGCTAATTATAAAGACCGTAAGGATATTAAAATATGAATGCATGTTATAATAAATAATGAAGTAATAGCTCTGCAGAGTTTATAGTTTTTCAACATAACGTAAATAGTCCTGTCCCTTCTTCTTTCTCCTATCTTTTTTTTATTGCAAACGTTGGCAAACGGCCAGACAGTACACCTGATGGTAAGTGTTGCTGCCGCTCATAGATCTTTGCAGTACCAAGGATATAGCAAGGCCGCTGCCTACTGTGAAAAAAGTGAAGGGAGTGTGAATGCGTGCAATGAGGTGCGGTGATACTAAAGGTATCACTAAAACACACCACACGGAATTACCCTCAGAAGTTGGGCTTCCAGCTCTCTCGCTCACCGAACGAAGCGCAGTAACTAATTGCTACTAATCAGACGTCGATTTTCTGCTCAGTGTGGTACTACCCCGGATGGACCGGCCCGTGGCTAAAGACAGACAACAGTGTGGTCTTACCCTTAGAATAATAACATATAGAAGGATAGTGTCCCTACTTCGAACATTCCAAAATGAATCTAAAAATACTAATGGCGCGCAGACGATTACACACGTACACACGCTCACCACTATACAAATAATGAAGTCAAATTTTATTTTTATTAATATAAATCGTCGAAATACTTTTAAAAGTAATGTTAAAAACCTTTTTACGTTTTTTCAAATGTGTTATTACACCATTTGAATGCACAACTGTTATAATTACCTTTTTATTTTTTAAGAGTTGCGTACGTACCTGTAATACAGTGACATTGACATTACGGTTCCGGCGTAAGCTCCATTAGGCTCCAATTGAAATGCTTCACTTTTTGTGCGCGAACTTACCTTCTATACGTTATTATTCTAAGGGTCCTACCATTAATTAACCTGTCTTATAAGTTAAATTGAATGGATTTTGTGAAAAGTTCCATGTGTATATACTGTACATTGTTGAAATAGTGTTTTTGTTTAATTATTATTTGAATCGTATAATTAAAGAATCATTGTGCAGTACATTAGCGAGTAATAAATAAATATACTAAAATTTTAAGATAAAAATAAATAATAGAAAAATATTTTAAATACTCGTATTCAATGTAGCATATGAAACTTTTTAAAATTTAAATTATTTGTTTACTAAATGTTATATTAATATAAGTTAATAATTGACTTAATTTTTTACGACTTAAAATTTTAATATTAAAAGTTCTAAATTTAAACTTCTATCGGCAGTCTCTATAACTGCCAATTTTTATTTAAATTTACTTTTTTACAGCATACACAGATGAAAAAATTATGTTATTATGTTGTGTTACATTGAAAACATTTTTTATAGTAGTTGGCATTATGTCTAAACAACAGGTGTCATAGCCGTCAAACCAGGTGTTATTAAGCATAAGAAAAACTTGAACAAATGTTTAAATGGAAACCTGTAGATATTTTTTGCACTTTTGTATATTATAATCTAATTTTTTTTCTCGCAAAGGGATCAAAAGTACTTCAAAGCCGCACCTAATCTACTACGACTTATTGGTATCGACAAAATTTAACGCGACTTATTAGCTTGTGTAACATATTTAAAACGACTTATAGTAGGTATTGGCATGTAAAAAAATTATAACGAATATTAATTTGTCCAGGCTTATGCTGTGTACAAAAATTATCAACAAAAAAACTTTAATGTCCCAAAGTTAAAAGGGAAAAAGAGGAATTTACGGATTGTACACTTTATTTACGGATCGACATACACCTAAATTCTCTGGACTAAAGCCTTCATCATCTTATCATCTCGGCTCATAGGCGTCCCACTGCTGAGCTCAAGGCTCCTCCATAATAGTAGAAATTAACCTTACTATACCTACCATGCTTGTCAGAGAAATTGATATAGGGTTTTATTCCAAGTTTGCCTTCTCTTGCATAGATGTTATATGCGTATTGTCCTTTAGTCATCTTTGCCGACATCCACAGGCAAGATAGGGAGTGATGAATTGTATTCTTACACCGTCACCACACGGAAAAGTTATTAGTAATGAGCTATTATTCTAAATATTAAAACAAAGTTTTTACAACGCGTCCTGGTACTCGCGAAAACTTGACTAAAAAACTGCTAACTGAAGTTCAATATCTACCTACTAATGCTACAGTTTGCCGTATGGTGATGGACTAGGAATACAATTGACCACCCTTTTCTTGTCCGTGGGTGTCGTAAAAGACAACTCAATGCAACTATCCATTTAACTTCTATGCAAAATAAAGAATACCTAAACGAAAAAAATGAACGTGTGTACAAAGTACGCATAGCAGAAGTGAAACTTCTTTATCCTTTGTCCCTTTGTCCCGTTGTTCCTTTATCTCTTTGTCTCATTGTCCCTTATTCCTTTATCCCTTTAACCCTTTATCCCTTTATCCCCGTATCCCCTTATCACCTTATCACCTTATCCCTTTATCCCTTTATGCCTTTATGCCTTTATCCCTTTATACCTTTATCCCTTTATACTTTTATCCCTTTATACCTTTACCCCTTTATCCCTTTATGTCCGCTTAAACGACATGCTATCCCTACTCCACTGGAGAAAGTACTCTTTATTTGAATCGACCATGGTGGGGACGAGAAAAAGATGGGGCGTAACGAAAAATTGTGAAGCGTAACCGAAAAATGTGACGGTAAATTTTTTTCCGACGCCGATAAAGAAGTTTCACTTCAATAAAAACTTATACCATGCTTCTCACCAGGGTGGTATAGTAGGTCAATTGCCCTCCCATTGCGGAGGAGGCTCGAACTCAGTAATAGGATGTGAGCATGAATGAAAGAAATAAAAATATTACATTATTAAAAAGCACCACGTTTCAATAAAAAGCATTAATTTAAACTACCTTCTTTAAAAAGTAAGTCGATGTCCTCCGCTAATCAAAATTCGATGGACACTGTCCAAACACCTGTCCGTGCGATGAATTTAATCAATTACAATTAAATATAAACTTTAAAATTATGGTATTAAGTCTTTAAACGGTTTATAAACTGCACGCATGACAAATCAAGTTTACAAATTATAACTACATTAAAAATACAGTTGACAAATTACATTTCAATAGAATATTCAACCATAATCCTTTACAATAATGAAATAATATTTAATTCATATAGTTTTAAGTCGCAAAAACAAAATGGCCGTTTTGCATCGTCAGCTATCGCTCTATATATTTTTTATTTTGTTTTATTTATAAGCTGATGTAACAATAGATTTTTTGTGTGTTTTAAAAAGTAATTAATTTTCGATCAGATAAGGATTGAAGTTATCTAATACGAGTTATGAAGGATTACCCGAGACAGTTTTAAATTGTGTTTACAGTTAAATTATAATTACTTTTATGTTTTGTTACTTACCATAAGCTAGGATAGATTAGCATAGACAATGTTGTTTGATTGATGTTACTAAGTAACATAAGAAACGCTCACTACATTAATATTAGCTTAATATTCGTATGCAATTTTAGTTTGGTAATTATTCAACGTTATTTTTTTAAGAAGTAGCTACTGGAACATCGTACAAAAGTTGTCAGCTCTCTCCTTGAAAATTCTTCATCATCACAGAGCTTGAGCCACCTCCACGATGAATGGTTATTGACCTATTATACCACACTGTTCAGGCGGGTTGACATAGGGTTTTATTTCGAGTTTTCCTTCTCTTGCATAAATGTTAACTGCATATTTTAATCCTTTGGTCGTCTTTTACGACACGTCGGGCAAGATAGGGAGTGGTGGTATATATTTTTACTCCTTCACCACACGGCACATGCAATGCAAACTCATAATCAACTCTTCCGCCCTTCATTTTATACTAATTACTAGCCCTAAGGGTATTTCTATTGACGTGAATACAGTTTGCAGCTAGCTGATTTGCAATAAAAAAAAACACAAAGGAAGTAACAAGGCTTTGGTTTGGATCTTTGACAATAACACTGCTATAAATTAAAGAAGTAGACAGATCGTACTATACGGTCAGATTTATGCTAGGCTCCACAATAATAGCGAAAATATAACCTTTTAGAACATTAATTTTCTCGCTTTGGACGTAAATCCATAGAGATATATCGTTTCTGTACGTAAAGTTGTTAATCAAATGATTTATTAACAGTTGTTTAGGAATAGACAGTTTTCATGCCTTTTTTGAAAATAAATCTTGTCTATGCATTATTATTTTATTCTTAATAAGCCTGTTATGTTATATATATGAATTTAAAAATATTTGACGCTGTCATTCCAAATTTAAATAAAATGACTATAAATTTCGCGCGTAAAATGCAATCCTTATAAAGATTTAACTCTATATGATAGTTAATTAAAACAAAATACGTATTAAAATGTGAACCCACTTATTCTTGCATAGCTTTATATAATTATAGATTTAGATTTTACAATATTTAACCATAATTTAAACTATTTTGTAATCTAAATGTTGTTATGCATAAATTAAGAATACATATTTTAATTAACCTTCTGGCTCTTATAACGCTTATTGGTTTGATAATGCTAAAATCACTCCACGTCTTATCTCGGAAGCATTCTAAAATTCCACTTCGTTTCTGGTATAAGCATGTACATAAATGTTGAAAATGGCGTCTTAGTTTTATTTTTGTAAATGATAATTCATCGTCATTTCAGCTCATACACGTCTCACTGTTAGGCTTGAGCCTCCTCCACAATAGGAGGGAAATTGACCTACTATACCACGCTGGTCAGACGTATTGGTTTTATTTCAAGTTTCTCTTGCATAGATATTATATCCATATTTAATCCCTTAATCCTCTTTTACGACACGTACAGGCAAGGGAAGGGGTGATGAATTATATTCTTACTCCGTCACCACATTGAGAAGTTAAGTCAAATACCTTAGAATAATAACGTATAGAAGGATAGTGTCAATACTTCGAGCTTTCAAAATTTGAATCTAAAAATATTAATGGCGCGCAGACAATTACACACGTACACACGCACATCACTATACAAATTATGAAATCAAATTTTGTTTTTAATAACATAAATCGTCGAAATACTTTTAAAAGTAATGTTAAAAACCTTTTTAAGTTTTTCAAATGTGTTATGACGCCATTTGAGTGCACAAACCGTCATAATTACCTATTTATTTTTTAAGAGTTGCCTACTTACGTGCAGTACAATGACTTGTACATTACGGAACGGTTCCGGCCTAAGCTCCATTAGACTCCAATTGAAATGCCTCACTTTTTATGCGTGAACTTACCTTCTATACGTTATTATTCTAAGGTCAAATACTATGTAATGATTTCTGATCTTTACGCAAGTATTACACATCCTAATCTATACCAATAAATAAAATTGGAGTGTCTGTTTGTAATGTCAAAATAATAGGCTTTTTTCATGCTCACACGATTATTTGCACGACACCTATGCCTAAAATAGCAATTAAAAAATTTTTGTCTGTCTGTCTGTTTGTTCCGGGTAATCTTCAAAACGGCTGGACCGATTTCAAAAATTCTTTCACCAATGGAAAGCTATAATATCAGGGCGTAAACTAGGCTATATTTTATCCCGGTATTCCCACGGGAACGGGAACTACGCGGGTAAAACGACTATAACCTATAACCGAAGCGAAGCGAGGGCGGATTGCTAGTAAACTAATATTATAAATGCGAAAGTAAGTTTGTTTGTTACGTTTTCACGCTTAAACCACCGAAACGATATCAAAAATTATTTTATCAATGGAAATCTATAATATCAGGGAGTAACATAGGCTATATTTTATTCCGGTATTCCCACGGGAACGGGAACTACGCGGGTAAAGAGACTGAAACCGAACCGAAGTGAAGGCGGGTTGCTAGTGGTGGTGGGTTGCTATACCAATAAATAAAATTGGAGTGTCTGTTTGTAACGTCAAAATAATAGGCTTTTTTCATGCTCACGCGGTTATTTACACTACACAAATGCCTAAAAATCACTTTATATTTTTTTCTCTGTCTGTCTGTTTGTTCCGGGTAATCTTCAAAACGGCTGGACCGATTTCAATAATTCTTTCACCTATAGAAAGATATGTTATTAGCGCGTAAACTAGGTTATATTTTATCCTGGTATTCCCACGGGATTGGGAACTACACGGGTAAGACCACTGAAACCGACGCGAAGCGAGGGCAGGTTGCTACTTGTAAATACAACTAATTTACGGATTATATCGTATTTGTCTCTCTGTCAACAAGTCTCTCTGTAATAACAATGACTTGGACGTGAGACATCTTTGTTCTCCTGTGAGCATGAACGCTGCAGTATTCGAAACGTTGAGCAATCAAAAATCAAATACAAACGCGATAAAATCCGTAAAGTAGTTTTATCAAATATTATGAATTTATTTACAGTGCCGTGCTAAGTCGTAGCGGGCTAATTACAAAATGCACAATATAATTATGGTTATCTTTATACAAACTGTCGTTATAAGTGTTGCTTCTCGTGAGTAACCGATATCAAAATAACATATATAAGAATTAAATTAACATTAAATCCCACGTTCAGAAAACATCGCATGTATAAATTAAATATGCAACTTATTTAAAATAAAAACATTCAAAGCATGTGAATGAACTTTAGCATCGCTAGTATGTCCAAATTAGGAGGTTGTTCTGTTAAAAGTATTCAGTCAGACAGTATTGCCAGAAACAAAATTTAAATTACGTCATTTTATTTAAATAAACTGTTTCAAATGTTTATGAGCAATTGATAAAAACTATACTAACTACTGCTTCTATAGGTGGATTTGGGTCATAAGTAACTGGACCGGGGATTTAGTCCGTCACCCGCAGAGATAACGCGCGAGGGCGACCGTCATTCCAGGACAGGGACGTCGAGATAAGAGGGTACCCGAAAGGGTATTCCGTCGAGCCGACCATTGAAGACAAGGAACTCGTCACCGGTGGTTGGGCCAATGGAGAAAAAGAGCCATTACGGTGGGTTATGGGCCCGCGCACCGTCCTTTCATCACCCCGGAAGGAATGAACGGCGTGTGCTCTTACCATATCCCACCAAAATAAAAAAGACGGGTTTAGGTGGGGAGTAAATTCATGTAATTCGTCAATAGTCGTGTTAACGTTAACGCTATATCTATAACAGCTAGGTCTATATCACTTACATTTCTGTCAAAGTAATTAATGTAAAGAGTTTTAATTTTAAAAATTTAATCTAAGACTAAACGATTCAATCAACTTTTTTAAAATACATTTGTTTTGCATATATTGTTGCTTCCGCGACTTGATTGTACGGGCCCATCAGAATATCAGCGGTGTAGTATCATATTTACTGTACCATAAGCTGAGATGGGCACCATATTTTGGCCTCACATATTCGACTCCTTGTTTTTAGTTAGTAGTTCTTATTTCTATCGTTGTTGTCTATATTGTGTGAGGTTTACAAAATAAAATTTCTTTCTTTCTTTCTTTCTATTCATTTTGAATACCAAAAATAGCAATGTTAATAGTTTTAAGTTTTCATATCTGTCGGCAATTCTCACGGCTGCTTTGTTTTTTTTTTTAAGACTATACACCGGACCACGGTTCATATATGGTGGCTCGAGCATCCTCCACAATAGGAGCGAAATTGACCTTACTACAACATGCTGGTCAGACAGGTCACTTAACGTTTGCATAGATGCTACATGCAATTTTAATAGCTTAGTCGTCTAATGCGGCACCCACGGATAAGATTGGGGGTGGTAAATTAAGTTCTTACTCCGTCACCACACAAAATTAGTCATATCATCATCATCATCATCATCTCAGCCCACATACGTCCCACTGTTGGGCTCGGGCCTCCTTCATAATGGAAGGGTAATTGACCTACTATACCACGCTGGTCAGACGTGTTGGTATAGGGTTTTATTTCAAGTTTTCCTTCTCTCGCATAGATGTTATATGCGTTTTATATCCCTTAGTCGTCTCGTACGATCACCCACGGGTAAGATAGGGGGTGGTGAATTGTATTCTTACTCCGTCACCACACGGAATGAATTGTATACTTATATTATACTAGCAAACCGCCCTCGCTTCGCTTCGGATTCAGTCGCCTTACGCGCGTAGTTCCCGTTCCCGTGGGAATACTGGGATAAAATATAGCCTATGTAGTAACATATCAGGAAGTATCCTGATATTATAGCTTTCCAATGGTGAAAGAATTTTTAAAATCGGTCCAGTACTTTTTGAGTTTATTCGTTACATACAAAAATACAAATCTTTCCTCTTTATAATATTATTAGTGTAGATAAAGATTTATATTACGAGCTATTTTATTTGAAACTAAGTCTACAAGTTTATTCAGCGACTGTGAAACTATAGACAGGGTGACGGTTCGGTAAGTACAGCGTTTCGTACGCTAGAAAAACCTTCGAAGAAAAGGTGAATGCCTTTGCAAAAAAAAAAAATTGTAATTTACGTAATCCCGGCAGTTTGGTGCGTTCGGTTTTGCATTTCTTAAAATTATCATTAGATATATAAAAGTATTTTTAAACTATATCGCTTTTTGACGGTAAATTGGATTGCCATGTTACAAATAGTTGAAAAGAATCCACATTTATTTTAAACTAACAACCCGCCCTCGCTTCGCTACGGTTTCAGTCGCTTAAACCCGCGTAGTTCCCGTTCCTGTGGGAGTATCGGGATAAAATATAGCCTATGTTACTCCCTGATATTAAAGCTTTCCATTGGTGAAAGAATGTTTGAAATCGGTTCGGTGGTTTAAGCGTGAAAGCATTACAAACAAACAAACAAACATCCTTACTTTCGCATTTATAATATTAGTATGGATGTTACTCCCTGATATCATAGCTTTCCATTGGTGAAAGAATTTTTGAAATTGGTTCGGTGGTTTAAGCGTGAAAGCATTACAAACAAACAAACATCCTTACTTTCGCATTTATAATATTAGTATGGATAGAACGCAGAAATTTTTTAGTTTTAAAATGAAATATAGTCTTAACAACATGAATAACTCTGAGTATCTTTCAATAAACACCTTTTGATTCTGTGCTCCTAGTACCTCTCGATAAGAAAACTAAAGATACATATGATTAATAAAAAGAAAATATAACAAAATAGTTTTATTTTAATGTAAGGTTATTTTTAGCGGGCAATAACAGAGTCCCGTGTTCATCATCATCATCATCACAGCTCATATATGTCCCATTGCTGGGCTCGAGCCTCCTCTACAATGGGAAAGGGATTGACCTACCGAACCATGCTGGTCAGGCGGGTTGTTATAGGGTTATATTTCGAGTTTTCCTTCTTTTGCATAGATGTTATATGCATATTATAATCCCTTGATCGTCTATTACAATACCCACGGGCAAGGAAGGGGGTGGTGAATTGTATTCTTACTACGTCACCACACGGCAATCCTTCTTCCCGTGTTCACTCCATTGAAATTCAGAGAGTAGAAATGGGTTCTTTTTTTTTTTTTCTCTTTATTTAAGGGGAATGGTTCAAATTTGAACATGTAATCCCCGTAAGAATAACAAACAAAAACAAAATTCTAAAATTAATACTTATTACATAAAATAATCAAAATGAAGGGAATGTACGGTTTCTTATTCCCATCTTTGCAATTTTATACAGTAACTTAGCCTCCGAGGACGTAGGTAACGCTAAGATGCTATTACACCAGCCCACGTCCAATAAATTTACATCTAAGGATACTCTAAGCCTCTCGTTCCGCACACACTCCACTAAGATGTGGTGTACGTCCTCTAACACGCCACAATCACTACAATTAGGAGTGGTGACTTTGCCCATCATGAAAGCGAACTTATTTAGTGGAATGTGACCGGAACGAAGTCTTAAGCCTGTAACAATATCATACCTTCCCATAGTGCATCTATCGAACCAAGGCAAGCGGGGTATGGAAGGTTGAATGGTCTTGTACCATATTGTCTTATACCTTTCGTGAGAGATCTCTTATCAAAATACTCCGACCATAGCTTGATGCAGTGTTCTTTTATAACAGGTAATAAATTAGTGTAGTAAGGTTCACAATCAAAATTAACTCCGTCAGAGCATGCTTCTTTAGCCAATTTATCCACTGCATCGTTACCGTAAATACCGACATGGGAAGGTATCCATTGGAGCATGATTATCTTATTTTTGGAACTTAAGAGTAGATATGGGTTGAATGTATTGGGTAGATAATAACACATCCACCGCTCTTCTATAGATTCGCTCGACTATATTACTGTTAGAAAATGATTTTAAAATATAAAGCAAGATTATCATGAAAAAAGATCTTAAAATGGACGCGAAGAGTTCTTGCTCGATTTAATATAATTTCAAGTGAAGACATAATTACTGCTTCTCATGGTAAGTAATACAAAGAGCCTATACACCTAATCATGGCTTTATTTAATCTAACACAAAAGCACACGTGTGCACATATGTGTATCGATAAAGGTCATGTTATAAAAAAAAGTTTATTGAAGAGCTCTATGACTATACAGCCCTATTTACTACATCTATCTATCCATTCTTTTATTCACTGATAAAAATAATAGGCCTACTTCTTTACAATTGTATTATGTCTACTTTACATAATAATACCCTCTTTGATTACTGAACTCCTAGTAACTTAAACCAAAAACGAAATAATTGACACTTTAAAAAAAATAAAGAATAAAGCGGTCATGGATCTTTGGATGACGTCATGAAACGTTCTACATTCAAATATCACACGTGTATTTTTAAGGTCCTACCATAAACAATGGTGCAATGAAGAGCGCGCCTTAACGTGTGGGAATTGTATTCATCTATTTACATATCCTTAGCCTTTAAATGACAACTGAAGTTTTATGAATCCAATTATTATGTTAATCAGTTAATAAACTCGTCATTTAAAAAATACATAAGATAGATAAGTCTGGTAAGGTACGCTTCATAATGCAAACGATTTTTTTTATAGTGGCTTAATGTTCAGCCTTTTTTTGGTAGGCTATGGTCTGGACACACTCCGCCCGATCCCTCCGGGGCGACGGATGAGCAGCGCGCGGCGCGCCATAACCCACCGTATTCCCTCCCCGTCGCCATAGGACTGACCACCAGTACCGAGTTCCTTGACGTCCGTGGCCGGCCCGGCGATACCCTTTTGGGTACCCTTTGATGCCCCGGCCAGGGCGTCACTGACGCGATCGGCCTCTCTGCGGGCGGTCCGTCTACCCGCGACCTCAGTTAGGGATTAGTGTTCAGCCTGGGGAAGCCCAGTAGCGCAAAAGACTGCTTATCTGCAAAATATCCCTTAATCTATAAGGAAATACTTGTCTGCATAGATGGCATAATGGTTAAGATACCGGCATACTACTACCGATCCAATCCGATTGTTGTTCCGAGTCTGGCTTTTTATTTGCGTCTGTTAATTATATGTTTGTAAAGTCCCCCGCAATGCTAGGATTATTTCCTTAGGGTAGAGTGTTGTCTTTTATTGCTAAAAAAAATCTTAGAAATAGGCAGAGCGGCAGAAATGGTCATGTGAAGATATCTGAATTAGGAAATCCCGTGTTGAGCATATTATTCACACGTCAGTCAGTCACCGGATTATCGTAATATTACATCCTGGTACTAACATAATGTTGAGGAAGTTACTTAATTATTCTAAAATGCGTTAATAATTACGAAACACGAGATTAAAAGTACTCTTAACCGATGAGCGGCTGTGGAGGCTACGATGAGTGTGGAAAAAAAAGCAAAGTCTTATGAAATTACACAGACTATTTTATGGATTACTAGCAACCCGCCCTCGCTTCGCTTCGGTTTCAGTCGCCTTACCTGCGTAGTTCCCGTTCGCGTAGGAATACCGGGGTAAAATATAGCCTATGTTACTCCATGATATCATAGCTTTCCAGTGGTGAAAGAATTTTTGAAATCGGTTCACTGGTTTAAGCGTGAAAGCGTAACAAACAAACAAACAAATAAAAAAACAAACAAACTTACTTTCGCTTTTATAATATTAGTAAGGATATCGCGCTTGTATATGATTTGTGATTGCCCGACGTTTTGAAAACATTACAGCGCCATAAAAGCCGTAAAATAGTTCTATTTACAATGTTTAATACTCGCGTAAACATCAGGAATCATTATGAAATAAAGCTATTTTTACGAACTAAATATATTGCGTTAGTATTAATATTTTCTTGTATTAATATATTAAGAGTAAGACGGAGTAAGAATACAATTTACCACTCTATTTCCTATCCCTGACTATTGTAGAAGAGTACTAAGAGATACATTTATGCAAATGTCAAATCTATGAAGGAAAACTCTAAATAAATCTCTGTAATAACACGTTTGACCAGCGTGATATAGTACGTCAATTTCCCTCCTATTGTGGTGGAGGCTCGAGTCCAACAGTGCGACGTAGGTATATGAGTCGAAATGAAGTTTATGACAAAAAAAGTATTTTTCACTAAACTGGAGTTATGTAAGTAAATTTATAATACCCACAACAATTGTATTCTTCAACCGTCGTCGCCACACAGGATAATGAATAATGACCATGAATTTTAATAAAATGAGCAAAACGTAGAAAACGTTTTAACAATCGTCGCGTAGGGTACCTACGAAATAGCTAATGGAAAATTTAACACCAACGAAACCATGGTTATAGTTAATACTTTATAAATCTTTTTATTTTTTGTTTATAATATTTGTATCAAACAAAAACGATCGGAACCTTTTTAAATGAGATCTGTGAGTCACTATAGATAATAATATGCGCAGGAGTCGATAAGGCTTGCCACACACACAGAATTTATTTATAGTGCTCTTTTATTTTAACTTCTTTAGCTTAATCAACTAAATCAAAGTAAATCGTTATTTTTTTAATCTTTAAATGGGCAATTTTGGGCAAATTCTTGCATATTTATATATGTATATTCAGAATCTCGGAAACGGCTCCAATGATTGTCTTGAAGTTTGCTACGCAGGAGGATTCGAAGGCCATAAACCAATCTAGATAGAAACCTAGAGTCATCCGTGTTTTCAGGCAATGAAAAAAATTAAATATGAAAGTGAGGTTAGGCATCGAGAATTAAATTAGCCCCACTTCGATCTGTGATTTTCACTTTGTCAAAATTCTTCTTTGTGAGAAAATTTTAAAATTTATTTTATGAGAAAAGCCAATAATATAAAAAAAGCACATTTTACAAAAAATAAAAACAATTTACCACAAATTATACTGTCCTAAGATCGGTATACGGGCACTTTTGTGTATGCATGGAGGTTTCACAAAATGGCACAAATAAACTGCCACTAGACAGCAGATATGAAGTGATACTTATGTTATTTCTAAATTTACACAAGAGAAATTTACAAGGAAACGGAATAGAAATCAAAATAGGTAACTTGACAGCTTAATCCTCTGTGAATATATAGTTGATACCATTCACATGACCACTTTTTTAAAGCAATATCTCTCACTACTTTCCTTAGTATGATGAATCTAGAATCCAATCACCACCCCCTATTTTATTCGTGCGTGCCGTAATAAACGACTATGGGATATAATATAAAAATACATTTATGCAAGAGGAGGTAAATTCGAAATAAAACCGTAAACCAAGTGGTTTGACTAACATGAATTCATCGTCATCATCTTAGCCCATATACGTCCCACTGTTCGGGCTCGGGCCTCCTCCACTATGAGAGGAATTGAGGAGAAATTGACCTACTATGCCACGCTGGTCAAACGTGTTGACAGAGGATTTTGTTTCGGGTTTTCCTTCTCTTGCATAGATTTTTTAAGCATATTGTAATCATATTGTAATCCCTTAGTCGTCTCTTACGACACCCATGGGAAATAGAGAGGTGGTGAATTGTATTCTTACTCCGTCACCACACGGAAAACATGGATTAATTGTCCACATATTCTGGAGGAGGCTAGAGTTCAGCAGTGGGCAGTATGTAAGCTGAGATGCTGATGATGATGGCAAAGAACTGTACTGTCTGCCATTTGTGTAATTAATTTAAATCATTATTAAATTAATCCCATAACTAAATACTCTAGGAAATAACGAATAAATAGATTTGACAATATTCCTAGACAGCCAACTACGTGATTAAATTCGCCTACAATAAGGTCCCTATTTTTTTTCCATAAAAAAAAATTTTAGCAATAAAATTTTCTACATTGCAACGAAGAAACTTTACAATTAACACTCAAAAAAAACTTACAATTGAATTACTAGTAGGCTGAATAATCAATTGAAAAAATCTTATTTGGTAGTCAAACCCAAGACACTCCATTCAAGAGATCGCTTAAAAGAATATGACGCCATCTGAATAAATTCTATATCATTGATAACTTATAAGAATATTAGCTATACTAAAAGAGTCACCTCTTCAAATGTATAAAAAATATTTGCCTTAAAATCTATTGGGAAACAAGATATTCTTGATACAGTCAACACAAAAAATCATAATTAGATATATTTTTATTTTAATCGATGATAGGCAAACCTAGACACATCTTATGGTAACTGGACACTGCTATCATTCTTATAAGTAGAGACAAAAATGTTTATCCCTGTTTAGCTATACCTGTTATTCTCGCCCTATTCTTATTATGGACTGTATCTACTGAAATAATTAGGACACTACAATAAGCACTGTAGAAATGTCCAAAATAATTCGCTCTTAACACGACCCGTTTAATCTAAATTACTGAGAGACCATGTCCGTGTGGTGTCGAAATGAGAATACAATTCACCACACCCTCTCTTACCCATGGGTGGCGTTAAAAACTACCAAGGCATTTTAATATTTAGATAACATTGATGCAAGAGAAGAAAAACTCGAAATAGAACCCTATGCCAACACGTCTGACCAGCGTTTTATAGTAGGTCAAATTCCTTCCCACAATGGTGGAGGCCCAAGCCCAACAGTGGGACGTATATGGGATGAATACGTCCTTTGTAATCTAAGTTACTCAGATTTGATATTTTCCATGTTAGGCTATAAAAACTTTAAGATTCTTATATTAATTAAACCAGTTATCTAAACGAAAGCGAATAATAACGAAGCGAATAACTAAGCATATTTTATAACAAAATGTCAAAACAAAATATTTTACCAGGATCACGTAATTCACATAAACTTATCTTTCGAAATAATTCAACGTAATTTTATCGCAACTTGTTTTTCTAACGGTACAATTAATTCGGTGTAGCCTTGGATGCCTGGTCAAAAAACTCGAGAGCCGTGTAGGAAGCAAAAACTACCGGTGAACAAGGAAAATATCTTGGCTATATACCATGCTTTATAGTATTTTAATGAAAGGGTATTCCAGTCCGTCAAGCGTTAAGATGTTTGACTAGACTTTAAGATCGTTTTCCTCAATACACAAACCTCTGACCTCCTACAAAGGGCAGGAACAAGTGTCAATTGTTAAAGAATTTATAAAGATGCCTAAAATCTTATGATTCGATTTTTATCGTGCATTAGTTATCGCGAATCAACTGAAATATTAGTCAAGGTTTTCGTAAAAGTCGAGTAATAATAATACAAAGCAACTAAGCTACTTGTCATGCGGAGTTTACGTGTCCAAGACATTGCATCTTCGATGTTGTATGTCCTTCAACCTACATAATTTCAGATAAAAACGTACAAATTATGATATTTAGGATCAGTTTCGTAAAGAATCGATGGATATCCGTATAGTGACGGAATAAGAATACAATTTACAGTAAGCATTGTAAAGGATGGCTAAGGAATATTATATACATACGGATAACATAGGCGCAATCGAAGGAAAGCTTGACACAAATCAATCTGTATATTATATAATTTTTTCTCTCATTGTGAAGGAAGCCCGAGTCCCTTAATGAGTCGTATATCATCGTTTCAGCTAATATATGTTCCACTGCTGGGCTCGAGCCTCCTCCACAGTAAGAGGGAAATTGACCTTCCATACCATGCTGGTCAGATATTATAAGGTTTCAAGTTTTCCTTTTCTTGTATTGATTTTATATGCTTATTATATCCCTTAGTGGGAATTTACGACATCCACGGGTAAGATAAGTAGTGGTGAAATGTATTCCTACTCCGTCACCACACGAAAACATCCGACAGTAGGTAGGTCTTATATAAACGAAGAAAAAGTAGAATTAAATCTATTAAAAGTGTTTTGGAACCACGAACAAATTTTATATCTTATTCTGTGACTTCGTCATTAAAATAACTCTACATGTCATATATGTAGTAGTAGTCTTATATTTTAGTACTAGCAACCCGCCCTCGTTTCGCTTCGGTTTTAGTCGTTTTACCCGCGTAGTTCCCGTTCCCGTGGAAATACCGGGATAAAATATAGCCTAGGTTACTCCCTGATATTATAGATTTCCATTGGTGAAAGAATTTTTGAAATCGGTCCAGCCGTTTTGAAGATTACCCGGAACAAACAGAGAGACAGACAAACATTTTTTAATCTGTATTTTAGGCATAGGTGCCGTGCAAATAACCGTGTGAGCATGAAAAAAGCCTATCATTTTGATATTACAAACAGACACTCCAATTTTATTTATTGGATTTTAAACGTGGTATATTAACAATTTTTTATGGAATTTATATAATACTAACTGACCGGGGGTCAGTTAGTATTATTAATATATAAAGTATATAAAATATATAATTATTTATATATAAAGAAACAGTGCTAATCTATACAAATAAATAAAATTGAAGTGTCTGTTTGGCTTTTTTCATGCTGATACGGTTATTTGCATGATACCTATGCCTAAAAATCCGTTTAAAAAAAATTGTTTGTTTGTTTTGGGTAATCTTTAAACGTCTGAACCGATTTTGATAATATTTTACTACCAGGTAGCTGTCCATATAAGGAGTAACTTAAGCTATATTTTATCCCGGTATTTCTACGGCAACGGGAACTACGCGGGTAAGGCAACTAAAACCGAACCGAAGCGAGGCCGGGTTGCTAGTATACTAGTAATATGATCTAACAGTGCCTTTTTGCCTTTTATATGTTCTAGTCTTGCACTAAAATTCCTAAAGAATACTGTTGATATACACACTATTGAAGGCAAGAATTTGAATTACTGCTAAATGCTATAAATAAATTGATGATTCATAAATAAAAACTTAAAAGTTCCTTGTAACCATGCCATAAAAATTCAATTAAATAACTCAGCACAGAGTAGGTAATAAGCGTACAATATGAACGTTAAATACATAATTATTATTCTAGTTGAATTACCTGTCCTCGTAGACATGGTGGCTCTGAGGTCAGCACACATACAATCGCTACATAACAGATACTTAAAGTGAGTTCTGTATGACCATTGTATGACTTGTATGGGACAAATTATTACTTTTAACTGGAAATATAAGTACTAATAAAATGATTTCATTGACTACTTTGCAAGTTAGAATTTAGTATTAAAATAATTGAAGACAAAAACCTTTTCAAAGACAAGTTTTTATTATTTGTTAATAAAATGAACTAACAAGTTAAACTCCAACATTGGTTACCATATAAGCATCATAGTACTCGTCAAGGCGAATTAAATGAGCCCAAACTCGATAGAGTTGCGTCGCTTAATTACGGAGTTCCTATGGCCAGCTTCCATGTCCATCATCAGATTAGCTCTACGTTACAATAATATTGCATAGTCATCCGATTTATACATGCATGCAAAATTGTAGCTCAATCAGAAAGGGAAGTGGATCAAATTTAACTTGCAAGATTGGATTACAGACAACGGGACAGGTGAAACTAAATATAAGCTTGTAAGTAAAAAACCTTTGAATGCAGTAATGCACGGATAATTTATTGGTTAAAATATCGATCTACCATACCATTATGGATTCGATTCCCATACAAAAAACATTTGGAACTAGCAACCCACTCTCGCTTCGCTTCGGTTTCAGTCGTTTTACCCGCGTAGTTCCCGTGGGAATACCGGGATTATTATATTGAATATTGGCTAATATTGGCTAATATATATCGGGAATATTGCCTAGTTTACGCCCTGATATTATAGCTTTCCATTGGTGAAAGAATTTTTGAAATCGGTCCAGCTGTTTTGAAGATTCCCGGCACAAACAGACAGACAGACAAAAAAAATATAAAGTGCGTTTAAGCATGTGTATAGTGCAAATAATCGTGTGAGCATGAAAAATGTCTATTATTTAGACACTACAAACAGACACTCCAATTTTATTTATTGGTATAGATTATCCACATATTGTTTGAGTCCGAGGAGTGATGTTAGGCCGTTAAATACATGTATGGCACAGTCCAAGGCAAGACAAGACAAGGATTATTTCTTTAAGGTAGGGGTTATTATCTCCAAACCTATTATCTCCAAAACTTACTATTCTTTTGGAAACATAAAACCCACTAAGGAAACTCCAGGTTCATGGAGTACTTTCCTGGGTATTTTATGACGCCAATGCGATCACCAACCCATCTGACAAGCGTGACGATTTTGGCATCATCCTTCTAGTTAGCGTATGTCCAACAGTGAACGTCGATGAGCTTAAGTATGGATTGATTTCTGAACGGACTTAATATGCCACATAATTTTAGAGTCACGTAGTAGATGATGAACTCATAATTGCCTCATTTTAGCTCATATAAGTCCCACTTTTGGGCTCGAGCCTCCTCCACAATAGGACGGCAATTAACCTTACTATACCATAATGGTCAGACAGGTTGGTATAGGGTATCATTTCGAGTTTTCTTTCTCTTGCACAGGCGCCATATATCCCCTAGTCGTCTTTTACGACATCCACGGGCAAGATAGGGAGTGGTGAATTATATTCTTACTCCGTCACCACACGGAAATTATGATGATGACCTATTCTGAACAAATAAAAAAAAATGATTTCTGCTTTTTACGCGAGTATTTCACATTATAAATAAAACTATTTTTACGAATTTTATCGCGTTTGTATTTGATTCTTGATTGCCCGATTTGCACACTTTACAGCGTTCATGGTCACGGGCTGACTGACTCTAAAAATTTTTAAATCGATCGCAGCATCTCCTACGAGATCCGATTGCATTATTTTAGTGGTTAAAAACCTTTGTGTTTATTGCCTTTCTAATGAAATCTGCGGGCTTAGCACGAATATTTGCATCAAAGTATTCGTATCGTTATCGAGACAAATTTGTATCGGATTTAGAGCAGCGCCTCTATCGGACAACGGAGGCAATGCTCCAAATTCATACAAATTGGTCTCGATAACGTTACAAACATTTTGACATAAATATTTGTGCCAAGTTCACAGTTCCGAGTACATTGGTTGGATGATTTCAAAGTCTATAAAGGACATAAATTTAGAAACAATTTCTGTTCTATATATCATCTCAGCCCACATAAGTCCCACTGTTAGGTTTGGGCTTCCCCCACAATAGGAGGTAAAGTAACTTACTATACCGCACTGGTCAAATTGTTAAGTATCCCCTTGAACACACACACAAAATTTCATAAACATCGGTCCAGCCGTACACACACAAAAGCGTTATAATAAAATTTTCAATGTATTAAATACCTTTTCTTTTCTATCATTAGTTTGTTTTTTCTATAAACGTAGGTAACTAGAAGGATAAAATTTCTAGAAAGGTATTTTCTTGTTTTTGTTTCTTCCTTTTTGGCTTCTGCTGTACTGTAGAAGCAATTTCGCCAATGTCCAGGACTCAAAAATGTCTTTAGAATTTTCTTAAAGCTTTCCTTAGCAAATTAAATCGTCTAAATCTTGATGATCAGATTTTTTCTTGTTACGCCAAATAAGTATAGCTTCTTAAGTGCGTAGATAAGTACATTTTTTATCCCAAGATTCGAAGCCAGATCTCACAATATGCATACCTACTATCCTATCTAGGCACTTAAAGTATAAAATCACAATAGACGTAACATTTTCGTTTGTCATTTATGACTTACGCAAAAACTGAACAATACATATCTTAATAGAATTACTATTGTTATGAAATATTGTATTTATAAGGCTCTTGGACTAATACAGATGCCATATTTAATATGTAATAAATCTTTATATATATATATATATATATAAATCTTCTGTTGAACTCCTTCTAAACGGCTGGACTGATTTTGATGATTTTTGTGGGTGCTCCGATGGATATGAGAATGATTAAGATTAATAATTGGAACCGGTAGGTGGGGTTGCGATCGATTTCTAGGAGAATTTGAACAGAACGTCTGTTGGGTCAACTAGTAACTATATTGAGAAGCCAATATATAATTTATTGAAATAAAACTATTTTCAAGGTTTTAGTCGTGTTTGTATTTGATTTTTAATTTACCGAAACTTTACAGCGTTTTTGGTCATAGAAGGATTCCCGTGACTATGAAGATCGACGAATATGACGGATTCAAATCAATAGTCTTACAATATTTTCACGACTGGCCGCCGGCCTGATATCAACTCTCCTTGGGAATATAATTATTGACCAGATGGTTTATGGAGTTGGCCACACAGCAAAACGTTACACGTTTTCAAGTACTTTTTTTTTACTAGAGCTAAAGCACAGGTAGCAAATAATTTTAATCTATACGTCACACGTTTTCCAGTACTTTTTTTTTACTAGAGCTAAAGCACAGGTAGCAAATAATTTTAATCTATACGTCACACGTTTTCCAGTACTTTTTTTACTAGAGCTAAAGCACAGGTAGCAAATAATTTTAATCTATACGTTACACGTTTTCCAGTACTTTTCTTTTACTAGAGCTAAAGCACAGGTAGCAAATAATTTTAATCTATACGTTACACGTTTTCCAGTACTTTTTTTTTACTAGAGCTAAAGCACAGGTAGCAAATAATTTTAATCTATACGTTACACGTTTTCCAGTACTTTTTTTTTACTAGAGCTAAAGCACAGGTAGCAAATAATTTTAATCTATACGTCACACGTTTTCCAGTACTTTTTTTTTACTAGAGCTAAAGCACAGGTAGCAAATAATTTTAATCTATACGTTACACGTTTTCCAGTACTTTTTTTTTACTAGAGCTAAAGCACAGGTAGCAAATAATTTTAATCTATACGTTACACGTTTTCCAGTACATTTTTTTTACTAGAGCTACAGCACAGGTAGCAAATAATTTTAATCTATACGTTACACGTTTTCCAGTACTTTTTTTTTACTAGAGCTAAATCACAGGTAGCAAATAATTTTAATCTATACGTTACACGTTTTCCAGTACTTTTTTTTTTACTAGAGCTAAAGCACAGGTAGCAAATAATTTTAATCTATAAGAACGAACAAAATCTTCGTTTAGGGTCATATCTAAGTTTCCTATTTCCCAACTAAGCGATTGTTTAACAAATAGAACAATAAACAATTATGCGTAATGGTTGGTGTTCACACGATCATAATTGTATACAAAAGCCTTGAGGTTTTGCTGCCCCCGTCTGATACAAATCTAAAGGTTGCGTACATTGGTTGCAATGATTTTTCGGCTTTGTCAACTTGTTTTAATTGGTTACTTCACGTTTTACCCACAGTGTTTGAAGGTATGCGTTTGTATTTAAAGTATTTGAGCGTGAAATATAAATGGAATCTCTATCACCGTAAAGTGTGACAAATATTGAAGAAATGTTCATGGTGCAAAAACTATTCATAATTTTGTTGCTATAGAATATCTATAAAACATTCCGTGTGTAAGTAGTAATTAGGATAAAAGTAAGATGGTGATGATAACTAATTGTTCTAATAAAGGATTATCCCCAGAGGATACTCTCGGACTAAGGCACTTAACTTTAATGGTCGAGAGCCCTCAGCACTCAATAACAGTTCGGATAAAATTGTCATAGAGATCTGCGGCTAACAACTATAACCACACAGAAGTAAAAGCATTCTCTTTTATTGAAGTGAAAACTTCTTTAGCGGCGTTGTGCATTTTTCTGGTGTGGGGGTCAGATCACGTCAAGTGGACCCCCCTTTTACCACTTGGTGACAGAAAACTTATTAAAATATAATTATCGAAAGTAGTCATACCTAGAAATCATCCCTCAAAACAGTTTTTGAAAATGTTGTATTTAACAACATTTTTTAACAATAATAATTTTTGGTGCTTTAAATTGAAAAATTTATTTTAAAAAAGCTATTGAAGATAACTTAACGAAATTTTCAGCGATTATAGTGAAATGTCTATAATTTCACATAAAATTATTTTGCAAATTTTATTTGTTTATTATCATATTTTTTATTAACTTTTAAATAAACAAATTGAAATTTTAATGACTTGTCAGTACGACAATTGAAAATTTTTTTCTTGGAATGCGCGTTATATATTTAAGTTGTTTATTTTAAAAGAAAATTTCACTGCCCGGTATTATTTTAAATAATATGAATTTTTATATAACGCAGCGGCGCGCTAGCGCTGAGCTTAGCTGTTAAGGCTATAGATAGCTACAGATTATACAATTATTTAATAAATAATCTTTACAATTCAACTTTTATTTATTTATTTATATTGTTAGCAAAATTTGCACAGAGTAATTAAAACATATAAAAGTATTATTTAAATCGAATAGTTGAATAAAATAAACATTTTAATAAAATATTCGAATAAATCAATTGATGCCTTAAATTAGTTTCTTATTTTTTTTTTGTATTGTTTCTTAAATACTATAGTTGTAATACTTTTCTCATCGTCGGAGAAAACTTTACCTTTCAGTGAATCTTTATTGACGTTATCTGACCCATGGGTAAAAAAAGTTAATCTCGCGTCAGGACACGTGACCTGATCGAAAATTCGAAAGACGGTGCAGGGCGCTTGCGCGAATGTGCATGTAGCGCATGCATGCCTGCTCTTTGCTTTCAAATCCACAAACACCAAGCGCTAAATTTGAAATATTGTTTGACTTTGTTGAAAATATTACACTACACATTTTCTAATAAATATTAATTATAATCTATTCATTTGGATTATTACTTTCGAATTATTTTTGATTTACAAACAAATGTTTATGATCAAGGATTAAATGTTGAATCAGTCATTAACAGTTCTTAAACAAATCCAAATATTTAAAAAATAATAATCTATTAGCGACGACAAAGTTACTCAGTTTTCACTTCTATCGGCATTCCCCAGACTATACCTCCGCATTTTTATTTTTTGCTTTTAGCTACCGGTGGTGGCAAACGAGCAGACATTTGATGGTAAGTAATACTGCCGCATGGATCGTTGCAATATCAGGGATACAACTAGTCCGCTGTCAAATGAAATATAATTCATTTTATAACAATATCATCACAACTTAGATACATCCAACTGTTGAGCTCGAACCTCCTCCACAATGGCAGGGAAATTGTCTTACTATACTATGTTTAGACGTATTATAATAAGTTTTTATTTCAAGTTTTCTATTTCTTGCATAGATGTTATATGTATTTTGTATTAGTCGTTATCTGCAACATCCACGGGCAAGATAGTTGATGAATTATATTCTTACTCAGTCACCACACAGAGAGTTATAACGACATACAAGTACGAAAGATACATGTAGATATGAAATTGAAACATAATTCATGTTATAACAAATTGAGGTTTACTCATCAATCAATTGAATGATTGATGAAATAATTAATGATCTTGCTATTCATTAAAATTATATTGATTAAAACGGATATTGATGTCAAAAAATTTTAAAAAATCGTTTCATATGTTTAAATTATTTCACTTCGCCATCAATGCGGTCGAATTAAGCTGTTTGTCGAGTAGGTTGGCAAACACAATTGCTATTAGAAATTTTAAGAGTACTGTTGTCTATTTTCCTGGCAATGCCTCAAGTTATATGACTTTAAAACTAAAGATTGGTGGGGCAGAAAGAGAGTAAATCTTTATATAAGAAAATCGATCTGCATATATGCGTTTTCTAACTCTCCGTATACTCCACAAAACAGCTAGACCTATTTCAATTAAACTTTCAAGAAATCTTCGGATTAAAATAGTTTTATAAAGAGCAAATTTCCTGTAAATTTTGGTAAAGATCGAATCAATAACATATTACTAATTGATTAACAAAATCTACATTTGTGCGAGCGAATAAATAAGGCTTTGTTAAAAAACGTCAAATATTCTCTGATTCAATTACTGAACCGTAAACCGAATGACCTAGCTCACAATATTACACTAATTAGTATTTATTGTATAACATATTATGTGCGTACTAGCTAATTAGGTACCGGCTTAGTTATAACTAGCAACCCACCCTCGCTTCGCTTCGGTTATAGGTTATAGTCGTTTTACCCACGTAGTTCCCGTTCCCGTGGGAATACCGGGATAAAATATAGCCTAGTTTACGCCCTGATATTATAGCTTTCCATTGGGGAAAGAATTTTTGAAATCGGTCCAGCCATTTTGAAGATTACCCGGCACAAACAGACAGACAGACAGACAAAAAATTTTTAATTGCTATTTTAGGCATAGGTGTCGTGCAAATAACCGTGTGAGCATGAAAAAATCCTATTATTTTGACATTACAAACAGACACTCCAATTTTATTTATTGGTATAGATAACAAACGTAATTTAATTACTTGTAATTCATAATATTTCTCCTTTTGATGTGAAACATCTATAGGCGAGGGGAAACCTGATCTTTGGCATGGCGTAAACAGACTACGGCGACACAACGCCACGCTATATGACGGAATATGCGAGGGTAAACCTGTTCGTTGGCGTGGAGTAAACAGGCTGGGGACGTAATGCCACGCTATATGATGGAATATATGTTCTAGTAGTCTATACGTAGCGACTATACTAATGTAAGCGACTGTGCAGTGAATTATGATTATTGTGTAATATTTTAAATATTAATAAAAATCTTAATATTGCATTTATATATTATGATATATTAGTTCCTATCGTAATCTGTTCTTTTATGCATAAATATTTGTACAAAATAATTTCGATGTTTCACATCTGCCAGGCCTCCTGAGCGACGGCTCACTTTTTTTTTATAAAACACGCTCTTTTTTGGGCGACGTGTCACGGGTGAGTTACAGGTGTGTGTGCTTACGCGCCTCTGTCGCAAAAAAATATCCTTCCAGACATACAAACTTTCGCGTTTATAATATTAGTAGAATGTTAAAAATAAATATCATATAGGCTGTAATATTGTCTATAAACTAATTGAAAATGTAACCGCAAGTATGCTATTTGATATCGACGCATTCCACACAAACTTTTAATCACAATATTTGGTCTCAATGATTTCACACAACCTTAATTCCTCATGAAGGTTATAACGAATTTTAAATTACAATATTTTCTATGGAATTTATCATCATCATCTCAATCCATATATGTACGTCCCACTGTTGGAATCAGGCCCTGCATTAAAGTGCAGTAGTTGAATTGAAATGTGAAATACACAATATGACATTAAATTTTCATCGTGAAAACTGCTATTCCCGTATAAAAATAAAGTTCCACCATCTACGCTAGCAGAATTGCAAACATAACTAGTCGTGTAATAAAGTTTAAACACTATACTCTGTTTATGTATTTATAGCTAATTTCAGAGGTATAACTATAATTATACTAAACCCCATATAAACTTAACAGCTACATAAATCTTTATATAACAGTTGACTGCCTAAACATTGTAATAACGTCGAACGCATCCATCATTAAAATGTTGTTCTACAACATGATATCAACAGTTAACGTAACCTTTTAACGACGTAATAATAATTAAAACGTACACTTTAGAATAATAACATATAGAGGGTAAGTTCGCGCACAAAAAGTGAAGCATTTCAATTGGAGCCTAATGGAGCTTACGCCGGAACCGTGCCGTAATGTACAAGGTCACTGTACTGCACGTACGTACGCAACTCTTAAATAATAAATTGGTAATTATGACGATTTGTGCATTCCAATGGTGTCACAACACATTTAAAAAACTTAAAAAGGTTTTTAACATTACTTTTAAAATTATTTCTACCTATTTATGTTAATAAAAACAAAACTTGATTTCATCATTTGTACAGTGGTATGCGTGTGTACGTGTGTAATCGTCTGCGCGCCATTAGTATTTTTAGATTCATGTTTCTAATGTTCGAAGTAGGGACACTATCCTTCTATACGTTATTATTCTAAGACGTACACATTATCATCACAACTTATATAGGTCTTAATCATTTCATCATTTCAGCTTATACACATCCGACTGTTGGGTTCGAGCCTCCTCCACAATAGGGGGGAAATTGACCTTACTATCCCATGCTGGTCAAACAGGTTGATATAGGGTTTTATTTCGAGTTTTTTTTCTCTTGCATAGATGTTATATGCGTATTATATCCCTTAGCCGTATTTTACGACATCTATGGAGTGGTGAATTGTATTCTTACTCCGTCACCACACGAATACTCATATCGGTTCTACTGCTGAATTCAAACCTCCTCCACAAGGAGAGGGGATTTGACCTGCTATACCATACTGGTAAAACGGGTTGCTATAAGACTTCATTTTAAGGTTTCCTTCTCTAGGATTATTGCAGATAATACCTATATCTGCAATAATACCTTAGTAATATTTTGCATAATATTCAAAATTAATTACATCCTTACATGGGACTGCGCGCGGGCCCATAACTCACCCGTACCCACGTCGCCTTCGTCGTTGGGCCGACCACCAGTGCCAAGTTCCTTGTTCTCAGTGGTCGGCCCGGATTCTGCCCACGTCTGGCATATGTTCTTTATTTATATATTTCTTGTGTACGTCACTTAACTCCTCCTAAACGCCTGGACCAATGTTAATGAATTTTTTTGTGCATGTTTAAGGGGATTCGAGAATGGTTTATAATCTAAACCATTCGGGTCCAATTGTGAATCTAAACTTTAGATTCACAATTGGACCCGGTTGGTGGCGCTGCTGTCGATTTCAAGGAGAATTCCTTTTATTTTATTTGAACAGAACTACGTCTGTTGGGTCAACTAGTAAATATTTTTTTTTCTTATAAAATCATTTTCCTCTTCAATTAATTTTACTCATTTTCTTTCCTTTTTTGAATTCAGTTAAAAAGGGAAAAAATAACGAATAGGTACCTAACGGTATAGGGGTATCATGCTGGCTAGATCTCAATTCTCATAGTAGTTGCTTTTGTAGATAACTTGTCTATCTTGTTAGATAAAGTTGCCTTTATTTCCTATTCAAGTAACAAGCGGATCCCTAGCAATCGTGCCAACTGATTGGGCGCAAAATCGAAACGTGAGCACTGCTTTTAGCATGTGCCTTAACAAACAAACTTTAATTTACCATTATCCAAGCAAAAACCACATCTACTGCTATAGCATTACGATATAATACAATCGTACATATGTCTTTGTATATGAGAATAAGCAAACTTTGAAACTTGTTTGTTATATGCTAAATTGGACCTTATTATTTGAGTGATAAAAGGGAATGTGTTAGAATAATCGCTCTAAATCTTTACATCTATTGGGTTACAGCGACTTCCTTGTTGCCAAGTAGGGTAGCTATTTGCTTGGATTATAGAGGATTGTTTTGACAAAAGAGTTCTGAAATAACAGTTGTGTTCATTTAATCCAATTAAATTGAATGTGTCTCAAAATAATTTAATACATTTTATTATCGCCCTTCTTTTTGGGCTGGACTACGCTCAGCGCACCCGCCGACGCGCTGCCCCTCTCTGGGGCGACAGAAGGGCGGCGCGGCCCCGTAAGCCATCCGTGGCACGTCGCCTTCGTCGTTGGGCCGACCACCAGTGCTGGGCGACTTGTCATCAGTGGTCGGCCCGACGGAATACCCCTAAGGAGTACCCTCTTCTCGGTCTTTGTCACGCGGTCGGTCTCTCAGCGGGTGACGAACTAACTCCTCGGTGCAGTCACCCTCAAGTGATTTTATTATCAGCTTAAGGTATTTAAGGAAAACCACTTACAGACTGAAACGATTTTAATATGGCCTTAAACCTCATTAAGAAAAAAATTTGATGCATATATCCAAGTCAACATCGAAAATTATATACATATGTATAAAAATAAGTCAAATTAAAAACCGAAGTCAAATTGATATCATCATTGCCGGTCATATACGACCCACTGCTGGGCTCAAGTCACCTACACAATCGGAGGTAAATTAGACCTTACTATGCCATGCTGGTCAGAGAGATTGGTATAGGGTTTCAATTCGGGTTTTTGTTCTCTTGCATAGATGTTGTATGCTTATTATATCCCTTAGTCGTAATCGACATCCACGGGCAAGATAGACAGTGGTGAATTGTATTCTTATTCCGTCACCACACGGAAATCGAATCGAAATACGCAAGATAAAAATCTTTCGGCCCAACGACGAAGGCGACGTGCATCGTGAGTGGGTTACGGGTGTGCGTGTTTACGCCCCTCTGTCGCCACGGACGCAGTGGTGCGAGCAGCGCGCCGGGCGCAACCCACCAAACAAAAAAAAAATATCTTTAAGCAATTTAATTCTTAGAAATTAAATTCTTAGAAAACTATTGAAAGATTATAACACGGGTTCTTTATAAATAAAATTATTTTACGGATTTTATCGCTTTAGTAATATTTAGCATAATATTTACAAAATATGACGTTTGTATTTGGTTTTTGATTACCCGACGTTTCGAATACTTTTCAGCGTAATGCTCATGAGAAACATACGAAAAAATCCGTAAATTATTTTTTGTTTCTTTATTACACGCGGTAGCAAACGAGCAAACAGTACACCTGATGGTAAGTGTTGCAGTCGTTCACGGACCTTTGCTAGATCTGTCTATTTTGAAGATAGAAAGGGGAATGTGATTGCGCGCAATGTGGTTGAAACTAAAGGCATCACTAAAACCCACCACACGCAAACACCCCCAGAAAGGTGGGCTGAGGCTCTCTCGCTCATTGAACGAATCGCAGTAATAAATCGCTATTACTCGTCGATTTTCTGCTTAGTATGGTACTACCCCGGAGAGACTGGCCCGCGGCTATAGACAGTCAACCGCTAATAGTGTCCTACCACGCAAAAGTAAATAAGTTTTCTTTCTTATTTGAATCACAGTCAACCTACTAAGCACAAACATTCCAGACATTGTCGGCTATAAAGGAAGTTATCCAGAGAACCGTCAGTATGACCACACTTGGCACTTACAATGTGGATTAGCTTACAATGTTGCAAATGGTCGCGCACGCGCCGCTATGTATCGACCCACCGACGGACTTGTTGCACGTGGATTAATTGATGAACGCTGTGGTTTAATAGCCTGTTAACGATAACGAGTATTCTGCGTACAATACTGGTACAGAATAGTATCTATCTATATATTAATACGTGAAGTAAAAACTGTACCCCTTTTTACGAAAATTACGTGGATGGACAAATATGAAATTTGGCACAGTTGAGGTATAAAATGATGAGAAATGCTTAAAACTGAAATTTCATATAATAATGGATTAGAAATACATTAAATTCATTAAAAAAGGCATTACGCACACTACCATGCATTTGCTACACACACACACACACACACACACACACACACACACACACACACACACACACACACACACACACACACACACACACACACACACACACACACACACACCAACGCTTGTACACTTTGGTTTACGGTTTTTTTTTTTATATTATGGCGTTTACAAGATTTTGCCAATTACTCAATTTAGATTGACAGTTATAGGAATTAGGACGATAATATCTAAGAAATTTACATGATAAATTTAGTTGTTGGCTTTCGAATTTTCAATATGTTGATTAGTTGAATTATTCTAAACTAAAATATGAGAAGAATTATTTTTTAAAAAATTATAACTTTTGACTACAATCACGTGGATGACAATGCAGCTAAGTACACTTTGTTTACGGTTAAAATCTCTGGTCGAACTGAATGTCAAACAATCATAATTATGATGACAATGTCTAAGAGACATTTGTACTTATATATTAACTTAACTTTATCTTATTTGGCAGAATGGTAGCACACTTATGCTGCTAAGGCCATTAAAGCAAGAAGAAGAAGAACTTTAGCTTGCTCGTTATATAATAATTATACTTAAATTAAATTAAAAGAACATTGTGTAGCAGAAAAAAATAATTTAAATAAATTATGGCCGAATTTCAATAACTCGGCGACCACTAATATATAGTAGATATACATTAGGGATATTATGAAGATGAAGTTTTGGTTCTGGAAACGGTTATTGATATGAGAATAACAAGTTACGGTTCATCATAGTCATCATCATCGCAGCCCACATACGTCCCATTGTTGGGCTCGGGCCTCTTCCACAATGGGAGGGAATTTGACCTACTATATCATGCTGGTCAGACATATCGGTATAGGGTTTCATTTCGAGTTTTCTCTTGGACAGATGTTATGTGCATATTATATCCCATAGTCGTCTTTTACGTCATCCACAGGCATGATAGGGAGTGGTGAATAGTATTCTTACTCCGTCACTACACGGTTACGGATATGTTATTTCGGATAGTTTCAGTTACGGTATCGGTTACATTTTCATGAGCCTCCTCTATGATAGGAGAGTCATTGACTATACCACGCTGGGTGACCAGCTTCACACCTGAGTGTGAAAGTAGTTATTTCGAGTTTTCTTTCACGATACCCATGGGTGTCGCAGGGGGTGGTAAATTTAGCCACCACTGATGTCAAGTCACCCTGCTCCGGTGGTCGACCCAACGACGAAGGCGACGTGTCGCGGGTGGGTTAAGGGTGTGCGTGCTTACGCCCCGGATGGAGTGGTGCGAGGAGTGCGCGGACCGTGACTCACCCCCCAAAAAAGGGGGTGGTAAATTATATCATACGCCGCCATTTTTATTTTATTTAATTCAAACTTGGAAATTGTTTGTTATGTTAGAAACATCTCCGCAATTTCATATATTTTTTAGGTTAATATTAAATTTAAATAATGAAATGGGATATCGAAGAAAACAGCATTACGGTGATTACCTTGCACGAAATTTACACACTTCTACCAATCCCTGTGCAGATAAAGGCATAGATTTATATTCTACAACATTAACAGCAAATAATATTACAATGTAAAACAACACGGCAAATATTCACATAATTTTAACATTATTTGATTAAATTGTCCATAAAAACTTTGGCAGAATAAGATGACATCATCTGATGTACAACAAGGCTGTATACAATGCAACCTGTGCCTTATAAGTCGAAAAAAAAAGAATATAGGACAATTACGTCATTGCATTCAGTATGTTTATGTCATAATAGGATTCACACGAGCGTGTAATAATGCGGATGAATTGTTTGGTTATGTGTTATATGAAATTATGTGCATACCTACCCTTCCGTGTACGATAATATAAAAAAAAAATAGCGTGAGTACTAAGTGCGCATGTCAGGAGTATAACTACTTTGGTTCCATGTGTATTTTATCATTATTAAAAAAAAAATCTCTCGATCTTTCTCACTCGTTTGCTCCCTACTCTCGCCCCATGGCTGTGCTTCGTGCTATGTTCGCCCTTTCTCACTCTCTTTCAATCGGTCTCAATCGCTCTCTCCCTCTTCTTCGACAAAAACGCTACACATCTTCGTGACGCTAAATTGCGTTTCATCCGTAAAAAATTTACCCTCATGCGCGCCAAGAAGTTTCATCATCATCATCTCAGCCCATATATGTCCCACTGTTGGGCCCGGGCCTCCTCCATAATGGAAGGGTACTTGACCTACTATACCACGCTGGTCAGACGTGTTGGTATAGGGTTTTATTTCGAGTTTTCCTTCTCTCGCATAGATGATATATGCGTTTTATATCCCTTAGTCGTCTCGTACGATCACCCACGGGTAAGATAGGGGGTGGCGAATTGTATTCTTACTCCGTCACCACACGGATAGAAGAAGTTTCACTTCAAAAAAAATAATTAAAAAGCTTAAAATTCGTTCCGTGTAGCGACGGAGTAAGAATTCAATTCATCACCCCCCGCCTCTCTTGCCTATGAGTGTCGTAAAACACGGCTAAAAGATATACAAATAATATTATGCAAGAGAAGGAAAACTCAAAATGAAACCCTAAATATACCAACACATCTTACCAGCGTGGTATAGTAGGTCAATTTCCTTCCCATTGTGTAAGGCCCGATCCCAACAGTGGGACTTATGTGGGTTGAGATGATAAAATTCCAGTTCATATTTGCAAGTGTGTAATGATTTTAAATTGTGAAAATTTGTGCGCTTACAAATGAACTAAATATACATAGTTTATAGGAATTTTAGTGCCTGATCACGAAGGCATTTAATCTTAATGTTTATGTGACTGACATATCGTTATCTGTCAGTCAGTCAGTTGTACTTTAATAGAAAACAGCTACAACACTAAATTCGAGTTTTGGTGAAACTTGGCAACACGTGAAACACTATTATTTCAAATTAATTCTCACACTTTAGCACTTCCTATGCATTACATTAAATAAAATCCGTATCGTTCAACATAAAAGTTTTAGAAGTAGATTCACTTTCGAGAAAAAGATGGACGAAATACGAATGCAACTTGGCTGTCCAGCATTCGGCAAACTGACCACCTCTACCTAACATATAGCAATTTAATGTTAACTATCTAAACTGTATGGATAGGATAAGCTCAATCACTTTCTTCTGCGAACATTGAACTCGTTATAACAAATTAAATTTTGATATTTAATCATTGGATGCAGGCGGCACAGGACCGCACTTTGGGCCGAAGGAGGCCGAGGTAATCCAACGTCCAGCAGTGGACTGCGCTGGACTGAATAATGGTGATGATATTCATATAATTAAAAATAATCTCTAAATCATTGAGAAACTACTTTATTCAAGCGAGCGTTACAGAACCGAGCGTGACAGTCACTCAGTCACATTCAATACCTATAAAATAAAGCGCATAGCGCGCCTAAAGTTTTCACTTCAAACATAATATCTGGATGGTCCAGCTTAGCTCGCTTTTCTTAGTAAATTGTATTTTTTAGAAAATATATTTACCTATTTATTAAAAACTAATTGATGAAATATACTAACATAATCATCATCTTAGCTCGTATAAGTGTCACTGTTGGGGGTAGGCTTCCGCCACAAGAGGCAAATTGACCTATTATACGGCGCCTATTATACCTATTAGACGTTTTGGCATAGAGTTTTATGTCGAGTTTTCATTCTTTTACATAGATATTATCAACAAATTAAATCCCTTTTTACTTTATCTCTTTTTTTTTGGGTGGGCGATGGTCGACGCACCCGCCGCCCGGCTCCGCCCGGAGCGATATAAGGGCAGTCCCGTAACCCACCCATATAGCACGTCGCCTTCGTCGTTGGGCTGACCACCGGGCAGAGTTCCTTGACTTCAGTGGTCGGCCCGACGGATTACCCCGAGGAAGTACCCTCTCTCATCGACGTTCCCTTTCCGGGACGCCGATTGCCGTCGCGAGGCTAGCCTCTCCGCAGATGCCGGACTAAATCCCCAGTCCGGTCACCCGCATAATAAATCCCTTAGTTGTCGTTTACGATATCCACAAGCAAGAGATTTAATTGTATTTCTACTCCGTCACCACACGGAAAGCTAGTAGTAGAAAGTTATTCTAATAAACAATACATTAGCAGTAAATTATGACACCTATTTAATTGATGCTAACTGCAACAATTTTTGTTACTATTACTAAACATAAAGCCGTGAGCACATCCATCAATTAAAACTAATTCATTGCAATCGCGGTTACTAAAGAACCATGAGAAAAAGCCCTTACTCTCACGGTTTGAAACTACTATTGTCTGCGAGGTTTTTGCTTAAAACGAAGATGAAAGTAATCATGTTCGCTCATCGGTTGTAACGACGATTTCCTGATTACAACATGAATTGGAACAGTTTTTATTGACGTTTCGATTCTAATCGATGAAATGTGTGAATATTTTGAATGTACGTTGTTGGTTACCGTAGCATGTAATGCGCGAGTGACTGTCAATCTGACTTTGAATAGACAGCATAGTTAAGCCTTAACATAGTTAAGCAGCAGAACAGTTTTTTTAAGCCATGCACAAATCCGTGTTGTGACGAAATAAGAATACAATTCACCACTGCCTATCTTGCCCGTGGATGTCGTAAAAGGCGACTAAGGGATAAAATACGCATGTAACATTTGTGCAAGAGAAAGAAAACTCGAAATGCAAGCCTATATCAACATGTCTGCTAATGGGGCGGAGGCTCAATCCCAGCAATGGGACGTTTATGAGCTGAAACGATGTAACGACGTGTTTTTTATTAGATTTAACGAGAACAAAATAAATACTTTTCTTTCTTTCGATACATAGCCGAAAGTTACGGCGAATTCCATTCAATACCTACACAATAAATTCCGCAGCGTACGCAAGCAAATTTTCATTTCAAAAATACGTCGATATTTTCATGAATTATTACCAAAATGACCACATCTTAATGTTATTTATTCTATCTCTTATCACTGAGATGTAACGTTTACTTAACGTGTTTGCACTTTAAATGTTTACACATATTGAAGTATTTACCGTAATACTACAGACTTAGTCTAAAAATAGACTGGCCATTTTACTAAAATAAAAATTTCTCCGTTATCAGTACCCTGCTGTGTGATAGCAATTACAAATATTACCAACAGTTTAACTCTTAATAATCGTGGGTATCATATAAACCAACTATGAGCTTTAGGGTCGCCCCACACGGGCCACCGGCCACAACTACAAAACGTCGCCACCGGCCTATTTCTTGTAGTTTTCATATATTTTATATGGACTCGCCATACACGATTGACGCCGGTGGCCGCCACACGCTACAAATCGTCGCTCGCGTCTTGTGGCCCGCACCGGCCACTAAGCGTCGATACAAAACGCCGCCACACGCCACTCGCGCGATTCCCCAGCCCTCTCTCCCTTACCTCTGTTAACCTGTTCAAGTCGAAGGCAGCGTCGGAAGCAGCGCGATTAAACCTTCTTCGTCAGAGTCCATTATGATACTGCACGCATGTCTTAAAAAAGTAGCAGCCACCGACAGCAAGTGTCGACCACCGGCCACAAGTGGCTGTCGCGCGCTTCAGCTACCTTTGTAGCTGCTACTTCTAGCTTCTCGTGGCGGCGTTTGTGGTTGTCACGTGTGGCCCGTGTGCGGGGACCCTTACATAGTCCTAAGCCATCTCCAACTGATTGCATTTGTTAAACAATTGCATTCGCAACTAGGCTAGACATCAGGCAGATAGGTTATAAAAATAGTGCCAATAACTTTTGCGACTTCGATTAAGATAAGAGCAAAGTGATAATGATGATGTTTGGCTTACCGTGTGGTGACGATGTAAGAATACAAATCACCACTCCCTATCTTGCCCGTGGATGTCGTAAAAGACAACTATGCGATATATGTTCATAAAATCTGTGCAAGAAAAGTATACTCAAAATGAAACCCTATACCAACATGTCTGGGGGTGCTACGCCAGAAACCTCCGCGTGGTGTACCCTGGGCACGAGCGACAATTCCTTGGACTGCTCTCTGGAATTGTCGCTCGTGGCAAATATCTGGCCCGAGGGGGGGCCCTGTCTGTGGGATGCCCCAAATTCGCTCCATGCCCTCTAATTGTAGAGGGTATTGGACGCGAAAATTCGACGGGCCCAGTCACTCATTCGTTTGAGGACTGGGCAGGCATTTGCCAACCGCGACAAATCGTAGACCTGATTCTTGCTTCGGGACATTTATCTTGAGGCCTAGATTCAGGAGCGAGGGTCTTGGCTTAACCGCCTGGACCGCGAGGAAGAAAACCTCTATAAAACAATCACCCAGAATCCTAAGTTCTGGCGCGCGGCGAGAGGATGCATGGCTGATGGGTTGTTCAGTCGTTAGCGCGCCCCCAGCCAGGGTACCTGCGGACCCCCTGTGTTGGGATACAAATTTACGCTTGCCCGGGTATCGGGATCTCTGCCCGGGTCGACCGTTTACTTCTCCCATACTCGTGGGAACTAGATGGAAAATTGTTCACGCACACCTGACGTAGAAAGGAGGGGTGAGACGCCCAAAAACACCACGGAGAACGAAAATTCACATTGTTCCCACCCAAAAGCCTTGCCAAGCTACGGCAAAACTGGCACAGAAGAAGGAGGGGCCTCGTCCGACTGCAGCTCGGCTGCTAGTCCGGTACTGGAGGCTCCAAAATCAGCCAAGGGCCCGGCGAAAATAGGGGCCCGTAAGAAGAAAAGCGGCAGCAAAATCGCCCCTGAAACGGCGCGCGCAAGACGGCGCGCTGCAAAGCTGCGACAGGCGGCGCAGAAATTACTGGAGGCTGCCGACGTTCCGCCCAGTGATGTTGGCGCCTCTGAGGCGGACAGCCCCGCGGCCATGGAGACAGATGCGACCGCGGAGCAGTCGATGGACGAGGGCGGCAGTGCCGCAGGGCCGTCCAAGACAAAGGAGAGCCCGGCCGCTCAGGCCACCGGGGGGCCTGCGCCATCAATCCTGGCGGCAGCCGAAACAGTGAGGGAGGAGGCCCTCCCCCCACAGGTGCGGAAGCGTCCTCTGCACAAGAGTGGCAGCTCCTCATCCGATTCGGAGGGGAGCGGAGACCTAATGCCCCCTCCCAAGGTGGCGACCTCACGCAGAGGGCGCGGAGGGCGTGGGGCTGCGGCAGCGGCGAGAACTGCGACTCCTTCGCCTGTAATGCTGGAGCGAGAGGCTGAGGCTTGCAAGCGGGCCAACGAGGCGGCAGCCGCGAGAATGATGAGGGTGTTGAAAGACATCCCTCCCTCTGGTGCGGCGGCTGCCAAGCCCGCTGCGACAAGCGTCGCCCCTAATGTGGCCACCCTGCAGGCCGAAAACGCCCGTCTTGGTGGCGAAGTTTCAGGCCTGCAGGAGGAGAACAAGGCCTTGGCGAAGGAACTGTCGGCGGTGCAGAAGGCGAACCGCGAGTTGGCCCAGCAAATGGCCGACTTGCGGCGCCAGGTCGCGCAGCTGATGAAGACTGCGCCGCCGGCAAGCGCTGGCCCTGCCGCCGCCCCTGCCGTCCCCGTTGCGCCAACTCGCAAGGCGCCGAGCCCTAGGACGGCCCAGCCGGCCGAAGCGGTCCCGCTGCCCGCAATGGACGGCGTGTCGGACCTAACCATGCGCGCCATAGTGGAGGTGGTGGGCAAAATGCTCGACGCGCGCATGGCGGCTCTGGAGGAGAGATTGCCTCTGCCTCCGGAGCCCCGTCTCCGGCCGCCGCTTGCTGCGGACAGGCCGAAGGTCGTGGCGCCAGCTCCTGCCGCGCTACCCTGCCAGGGCGGGCGCGTAGGGAGCTACGCCGCGGTCGTTGCTGGACCGAAGCCGAAGGGGCCCGCCGCCAAGAAGAAGGCGGCACCGGCTCCTGCCAAAACCGGACCCAAGCCGCCGCCGGCAACTGCACCGTCGGCGGCGGCCAACGCAGCCGCGACGGCGACTGCTGCGCCTAGCGACGCGACTGTTGCGCCCGAAGACGGCTGGCAGATGGCTGAGCGCAGCCGGAAGAGTCGCGGTCAAAAGAGGAGAGCGGAGGCCAAAAGTGCCGCCAAAGCCTCCGCTCCCAAGGCAGGAGCCGGTAAGAAGAGGTCGCGCAGGAGGCTTCGACCGCCGAAGTCAGCCGCGGTGGTGATCACCGTGCTGCCTGAGGCGGCCGAAAACGGCCTCAGCTATGAGGCCGTCTTACGTCGCGCCCGGCGGGAGCTTGACGTCTCCGATTTAGGAGGCGTCGAAGCCAGGACCCGCAAGGCCCGGACAGGGGCTCGAATTTTAGAGTTCCCTGGGGCCGAGGGCGCCAAGACGGCCGAAAGCATGGCCGCCAAGCTGAGGGGTCTGTTTACTGCAGTGGATGGCGTCAAAATCGCCAGACCCGTCAAGTGTGCGGAACTGCGGGTCACGGGTCTGGACGACTCTGTGACGGTGGATGACATCCGGGAGGCCATCGTCTCGAAAACCGGATGTCCCGTGGAAACCGTCCGAATTGGCGCTATCCGCCCTGGTCCGGGCGGCGTCGGTGCTGCCTGGGTGCAGTGCCCGGTGGAGTCGGCCAAGCAATTGGCCGGCTCAGGCAGGCTCCTCGTGGGCTGGAGCTCGGCGCGGGTGACCGTGCTGGAGTCCCGGCCTGCGAGGTGCTACAAGTGCATGGCGGTCGGACACACTCGGCCGACATGCACTAACTGCTTTGACTGCAGCGACCTTTGTTTCCGCTGCGGTCAACCCGGGCATAAGGCGGCATCGTGCGCCGCCACTCCCCACTGCCCCGCGTGTGCGGCGGGCAATAGGCCCGCCAAGCACCGCATGGGGGGCAGGGAGTGCAGACCCCCGGCTTCGGCCCCAAAGGGGCGAAGCGGCCCGACGACCCCGGCTGCTCCCGCCCCTAGCGCGACCCGAACGCCCGCCAGCGTGGAGGAGGTAATGGATACGGCCCACAAATGGCGGCCGAATCTTACCTCCTCCTGCAGGCCAACCTCAACCACGCCGCCGAGGCACAGGACGTTTTCCTGCAAGCCATGGCGGAGTGGTTGATCGGTGCAGCCGTAGCCGCGGAGCCGTACGTGGTGCCTGACCGGCCCAATTGGCTGGGCAGCAGTGACGGCTCTGTGGCAATCGTCGCCTCCACGTCGTGGCATTCCCCGCCTTTGTTGCTCAAGGACAGGGGCGATGGGTATGTTGCGGCGGAATGGGGAGAGCTTACGCTATTTGGTGTCTACTTCTCCCCTAACAGGAGCGCGACGGATTTCGGGGCCTTCCTCACCATCCTGGGGGCCTCGATACGGCGACTGGCACCACGCCAAGTCTTCGTTCTGGGGGACTACAACGCCAAGTCCACGGCGTGGGGGTCCCCCAGGACGAATGACCGTGGGCGGGCGGTCGAAGAGTGGGCGGCGGCACTGGGCCTCTGTTTGCTGAACAGGGGCTCGGTGCAAACGTGCGTGCGGCAGCAGGGCGGGTCGATAGTGGACTTGTCGTTCGCTAGCCCTAATGTCGCAGCACGTGTGAGGAGCTGGTGCGTTCAGGAGGAGGTTGAGACCCTATCTGACCACCGATACATCCGGATAGAGGTCTCCCGGACCCTCCTGCAGCCCAGCAGGGGTCACACGGCGGACGGAGCTCCCGCGTTTCCGCGGTGGGCTGTGGGTCGATTGGATCGGGACCTGTTGGCGGAGGCAGCCATCGTTCAGTCGTGGCTGTCCTCACCGCCCCAGGTGGACGGGGTTGATGCCGAGGCTGGCCGCATCCGCTGTGCGTTAACGCAGATCTGCGATGCGGCCATGCCCCGTGTGAGGCGTCTGCCCCCGAAGAGTGCGGTCCCCTGGTGGTCCCGAGAATTGGCAGACCTTCGGGCCGCGTGCATACGTGCCCGGAGGGCCTACACCCGCAGCCGAGCGCGTCACCGCGACGCTGAGCGGGAGGGCCAGCTGTACGAGGCTTACCGCAGTGCGCGGTCTGCCTTCAGGCTGGCCGTCCGTATTGCCAAGGACGTTAGTCGGCGGGAGATGCTGGACAGTCTCGAGCGTGACCCCTGGGGTCGCCCCTATCTCGCGGCGCTGAGCAAGCTCCGCGGGCGGGGCCCCCCCTCACCGAGACTCTCCAGCCCAGCCTCCTCACCAGAGTTGTCGAGGACCTCTTTCCACGGCGGGCGGAACACACGCCCCCGGTCATGGCTTCGCCGGACAGCGACCGGGAGGCCGAAGATGAAAGTGCTCCGCCCATCACGGAGCCGGAAATGGGGGCGGCAGTGGCGCGTATGCGAGTGAAATCCACCGCCCCGGGGCCCGACGGTATTCCGAACCGTGCGCTGGCCCTGGTCCTCGAGCACCTGGGACCACGCCTCAGGGGACTGTTCGACGCCTGTTTGACGTCCGGGCAGTTCCCTGGATGCTGGAAAGAGGGGAGGCTGGTTCTCCTGCCGAAGCCGGGTCGGTCTCCCGAGTCGGCCTCGGCCTACAGGCCCATCGTGCTGCTCGATGATGCGGGCAAGCTGCTGGAGAGGGTGTTGGCTGCCCGCATCGAGCGGCACCTCGTCGGGGTCGGGCCTGATCTGTCGGACGCCCAGTTTGGTTTTCGGAGAGGGCGTTCGACGATCGCGGCCCTGCTTCGCCTGAAGGCCGTGGTAGCGGAGGCCGTCACCGGCGGAGGAGTCCTGTTGGCGGTGTCCCTGGACATCGCCAACGCCTTCAACAGTCTGCCATTCAGCTGCATCAGGGAGGGGCTGAGGTATCACGGGGTGCCCGTGTACCTCAGGCGGCTGGTGGCAGACTACTTGGAGGGGCGCAGCGTCCTCTACGTTGACCGAGTAGGGGACGTTGTGCGAACGCCCATGACATGCGGTGTCCCACAGGGGTCGGTTCTGGGTCCGACCCTGTGGAACATCGGCTACGACTGGGCGTTGAGAGGAAGCCTCCCACCCGGGCTGGGCGTAATTTGCTACGCCGACGATACACTCGTCACAGCCCGGGGTGGGACGCTAGAGGAGGCGGCACGCCTGGCAACTCTCGGCACCGAGGAGATTGTCAGGCGGATCGAAGCGCTGGGGTTGAGGGTAGCCCTGGAAAAGACGGAGGCCCTTTTGTTCCATGGCCTCCGTACTGCCGGGCCTCCCGCCGGCGCTTCGATCACCGTGAAGTCGGTCACCATCAGCATCCAGGCCCACATGAAGTACTTGGGCCTGGTGCTCGACGGGCATTTTGGTTCCGGGAGCATCTCCATCGACTTGTTCCCCGGCTTGTCGGCGCGGCGTCCGCCCTTTCGCGGCTGATGCCGAATGTGGGCGGACCCAGCGCTACGTGCCGACAGCTGTACGTGGGGGTGATCCGGTCGATGGCCCTGTACGGCGCACCGGTGTGGGCGGGGTCCCTGACCGTTCGTCTTAGGGCCCTCCTGTGGCGACCACAGAGGGTCATGACGATCAGGGCCATACGGGGTTACCGCACGGTGGCGACGGAGGCAGCGTGCCTCCTGGCCGGAACTCCCCCGTGGGACCTGGAGGCGGAGATGCTCGCCGAAATTTATCGGCGGGTGTCGGAGACGCGCGCCCGCGGCGGCATGGTCTCCATCAAAGAGATCACCGCCTGGCGGGTCGACGCCCGCCGAGAAGTCATTGCCCGTTGGGCAGTCCGGCTGGAGAGTCCTCGGTACGGTGTTAGGACCGTCGAGGCCTTCCGGCCGGTGCTGATGGAGTGGTTGGAGCGGACGCACGGGGTGCTTTCTTTCCGACTGGTGCAGGTGCTGACGGGGCACGGTTGCTTCGGGAAGTACCTGCACAAGATTGTCAGGAGGGAGAGCACACCGTCCTGCCACCACTGCAGTTGCGACGAGGACACGGCGCAGCACACGCTCGAGGAGTGTGCTGCATGGGAGGGGGATCGCCGTGAACTCGTCGCAATTATCGGTGCTGACCTGGCGCTGCCGACCATCGCCAGGGAGATGCTCGTCAGCGTCAGGAACTGGGACGCGGTCACCGCCTTCTGTGAGGCCGTAATCTCACGGAAGGAGGCGGCGGATCGTGTGCGAGTAGAGCTCCTATTCGGCGACACGTTCCGCCGCCGGCGACTCGGGCGGCGCAGGCGCGAGTATTTGCGCCTAATGCCGCCCTAGCCGAGGCCGCGGGTGATTGGACCGGGGAATTGTCCGTCACCCGCAGAGAGGCTGACCGCGCGACGGCGACTGACGTCCCAGGACGTCGAGAGGTGAGGGTACCCGAAAGGGTATTCCGTCGGCCGGCCACTGACGACAAGTCACATCTGCTCCGGCGGTCGGCCCAACAACGAGGTGACGTGGGTACGGGTGGGTTATGGGCCCGCGCGCCGTCCTTTCATCGCCCCGGACGGACTGGACCGCGCGTGCGCCTACCGTAGCCCACCCATAAAAAAAAAAAAAAAAAAAAAAAAAAAAAAAATACCAACATGTCTGACCAGTATGGTATGGTAGGTCAAATTCTCTCTCATTATGGAGGAGGCCCGAGCCCAACAGTGGGACGTATGTGGGCTGCGATGATGATGATGATAACGATGATTATAGATTATGTTAGTTGTCATATGTCACTATGTCTACTGGTATACGCTGCGATATAGTTGTCTAACTAGGTCTTAATCGTTTTGTACGCCACCTACGAGAAAGGTAATGCTTGTGAAATATTGTGTTCTTACTCAGTCCTTTTCTTAGAATAATAACGTATAGAAAGATAGTGTCGGTACTAAAGCGATCAAAAACGTCAAGCCAATATACTACATGCGTGCAAACGATTAGGTAAACACGCACACCACTATACAATAGTGTTGCCTTGTACGCAGTGACCTTGTCAACTACGGAACAGTCCCGCGTAGGGAGCCATCTGGCTCCAATTTAAATGCTTCATTTTTTTGTGCCCGGAGTTACCTTCTATGAGTTATTATTCTAATGTCTTTTCTTATTTCCCTTTCCTTCGCCACTGAGCCGACCACTGTTACCGAGTTCCTGGACATCCGTGGCCAGATTTCTTACTCAGTCCTTACCAGGATATTACGTAATTTGTATAGTATTAGCCAACAGCTAATGTGTATTGTCCATCTGCCGCGATTTTCCCAAACAATTGTAATGAGAAACATCTCTATTTAACACAGTTTCCACGTTGTTGGCCAACAACTGTTCTATGAAATTTATACAAATATTTGTTGTTGAATTAATTACTAACTCACTACACGCTATTATGTAAAAAAATCGGTTGTCTGTAAAGTCGGTTTACTGACGATAGTTGAACGTGACAACGTCATAAGAAAATACTGATGGAATGGTTTCATTTTTCAAAAGAAATTTTTAATTTTATTTGTTTGAAAGATATTTTGTATGGATCAAGCCTTAAATGGAACGCCTCTGAGCGAGGTAACGCCGCATACGTCATGTTTTTTCGTGTGTGCAGCCGGCTCCATCGAATTATAAGACGTTGTCATGTCAAAAATTAAGAAAAAGTAACGAAAATAAAAAATATTATATAGTGATTAAAACTTAAAAATATATATATATATATATATATATATATATATTATACAATTATAAAAAGTAACTATCCGCGTGGTGACGGAATAAGAATACAATTCACCACCCTCTATATTATCCGTGGGTGTCGTAAAAAACGACTAGAGATATAATATGCATATGGCATGGTACATGAGAGGGAAAACTCGAAATAAAACGCTATACCAAAACGTCTAATCAGCATGGTGCAGTAGGTCAATTTCCCTCTTTTCGTGGTGGAGGCTCGAGCCCAACAGTGGGACATATACGAGCTAAAATGAATGAATGTGTATATTCAATTCTTTGATACTATTCATTTTAAAAATCAACACTATTAAGTCAAATTCTTCATATGTTTTTTTTTTATTGCAAACGGTGGCAAACGAGCAAACAATACACCTGATGATAAATGTTCCTGCCGCCTATGGACCCTTGCTAGGTCACTGCTTACCGTGAAAAAGTGAAGGGAGTGTGAATGCGTGCAATGAAATTCAGTGAAACTAAAAGCATCACTAAAACCCACCACACACAAACGCCCTCAGAAAGTTGGGCTTCCGGCCCTCTCGCTCACCGAATGAAGCGCAATAACAAATTGCTACTACACAGACGTCGATTTTTTGCGAGAGTGTGGTACTACCCCGGATGGACCGGCCCGCGGCTGTAAACAGACAACTGTCATCAAGGTGCCCCCTACCACTACTGAATGTCTTATGATAGAGCCATATTGCTAATAGTTATCTGTTTGCAGCTATATATGACAGTTCGTCCAGGCCTAAAATGTGGCTTCTAACAGAATTTTCGACGTTTGAGTAATAGTAAATTGTTGTTGCGCTTCATTCGTTAACCAAGAAAACCGGAGTCCCAAAACTTTTCGGTAGGCAGCGGTCTAGCTTTACACTTTATTTTGGAGAGGTGTATAAATAGCAGTTACCACTTACCATAAGATGATCGGTCTATTCATCTGATTCTAATGACAAATGAAAAAAATAAAAAGCTAGTAAAATATTTGGAGTTTTATGAATATACCATAAAACTACGAACATACCCAGCAAGGTTATTTATTGTGACTGAAGAAGACGTCTTTATTATGGGATTACCTGAAACAAAGAACAAATTTTAGGTTTAACTTTTATTCAATCGGGTATTCGAAAATCAAATACAAACGCGATAAAAGCCGTAAATTAGTTTTATTTACAAATATGTAATACTCGCGTAAACATCCGAAATCATTATAGACTTAACCCCTAAAAAACAATACTATTTGTTATAGGATTGTTTTTATAGGGATTAAGTCTGATTGCTAAGTATGATCATTTAGGCTCTATTTGCAAAAAAACAGATAATACGAATCAGGACGACGGGACTAAAACCTGAAAACGAGACTATGTCGTTCAAATTACAAGACCATAACCTTTTTTTTTTGTTCACGCATTTACACACTATTCCCCCGCCGGTTACAGACGGGAGTGTGTGTGGGACTCACCGGCCACAAATATGACCGAAATACCCACTAAAACCACAGCGGCCCCTTCCGCGCTTTTACGGGGTGCCAGAGAGATCATCTGATGACATTCTATCCCCGACACCCCGACGCTTGGCCGTCTGGCCACGTCCTGTCATCATTCAGGGCGGTGGGCGAAGAAGCGCATAACGGCGTCTCCTCCTCCCTGGTCGCCGCCGGCAGCGGCGCGAGTCAGTGGACGCAAGCGCCTCGCGGGCACGCTGCGCGCCTCCTTCCTTGTCATGACAGCCTCACAGAAGGAGGCCATCGACGACCAACAGCTGTCGCTGCCGAGCATCTTGGAGATGATGGTCGGCAACGACAGTTCCGTTGTTCCTATCTCCGTTGACACAAGACCATTGCCTGGATTAACACATATAATACTTTTTATCCCGGTAATATGTGCCCTTAGGATAATATTTCAATTTTACGTTTTTTACTCAAGTATTACCCAATGGTGACGGTGTAAGAATATAATTCGCCAACACCTATTTTACCCATGGGTATCGTAAAAGACGACTGACGGATAAGTATGCAGATAGCATCAATGCAAGAGAAAGAAAACTCGAAATAAAACCCTCGAAATAAAAGACCAACATTGTATTGTCCTTCCATTGCGGAGGAGACTCGAGTCCAACAGTGGGACGTATCTGAACCACATGATTGTTAAGCGGATTTTGATAAAATTTTATTTTAGGTAAGTTACTGTTTCATCTTCATTACAGTTCATATAAGTCCCACTGCTGCCTTCTCCAGCAATGGGAGAGAAATTGACATACTGTACCATGCTAATCAGACATGATAGCATCTATGTTATATGTAATAATCCCTTAGTCGTCTTTTACAACACCCACGGGCAAGAATAGGGTTGTGATGAATCGTATTCTTACTGCGTCACCATATAGATAAATTACTGTTTACGTGAACGAAACCGCGTTAAGAAACTAGTATATAAATAATATAGTCTGTAACAACAGAATCGTTATCTTCGATCTATCGTTATATTGTTCTATATGAGCAAAGCTGTGAGGTTTAAGTGCTAGCTGAAACAGGATAAACAGCACATTTAACTATACTGTGACACGGCCGTGTTGTTAAACAAGGGGTCAGATGAACCGTTATTGCGTTGACGTGGGTTCGAATCCACTCCTTGGCATTGTAATTAGTTTTATATAACTATAGTAAGTATTATTCCGTTTACACTTATTCAAGTTTAGTTTATTCTGTTATTATTTACTCTGTGATAGAAATAAATGGGTGTTTAACAGTTTTAAATAAGTGCTAGTCGTAGTATCTATAAAAAATAGGCACAAAATGGCGATTTTTGTATGCGAGACCCTCTTAAATATTTATTTTACTTTAATTTTATAATTTGTTATTGGAGCAAAAATACAACTGAATATTTTGTGAATATTTCAAGTGTCTTCCTGTTGCCATTATCGATATCGAGTAAAAAAAGGGGAAAGAAAATCGTGTTTGTTGTATGGGGGCCCACCTTAAATATTTATTCTATTTTGAGTATTTATTTTTATAGCAGCAACAGAAATACATAATTTGTAAAAATTTCAACTGTCTAGCTATCGCGGTTCTTCAGAATGACAGACAGGCGGACGGACAGACAGCGAAGTCTTAGTAGTAGGGTCCCGTATATACGGTTTGAGTATGGAACCTTAAAAGGAGGTTTGTTACCTCAGAGCTATGGAATATGTGAACCGTTTTTGATGATTCTTTTTTTATTTGCTGATGCTTTCCGTATGTCCCATTTCAACCTGGTCCAATTTTGACAATGGCATCCATGAGAAAACGGTTGCAGTTTTTGTTTTTGTTAATTTTGAAGTGAAACTGCTTTAGAATCGTTGTGATGTCAAACTCGATGAAACAAAAAAGCGAATCCATAGAGACACAAACACGTAAATGTATAAGATTCAGCCGACGAGAGAATGAGACAAAGGATAAAGGAGTTTCACTTCTGATATGCGTACTTTGTACACACGCTCTTTTTTTTATCTTTCTTTCTTATTTTAAAATGTAAGGAAGGAAGGAAGACCCACCACCACTTTCCCACGGTGAATTAATATATCGCACACCACAACTTCAAAGCTCCATCCGATGTCCTCGTCACGTCCTCGAAGTCAAGGCATCTGCGGCCAACAGCTGTACACACACAAAAAAAAAACTTCAAAGCCGCATTTGAAGTCAAACCGTCTTAAGGACGGTTCGTTTAGAGGCGAAACACATGTCGAATAAATATTCGAAGTTCTGTAGAAAATTACAAGTTGATGTTCTAGAAAGTGCTCATCGCGTGAGAGTAAGATCTCCTTATCTCCTAGTCCATCTTGATCCCTATCCCATGTTCCTTCTATTCCATTGTGGTGTGCAATATATTGATTAACCGTGCGAAAGTAGTGAGTCTTCTTTCCTTCCTTCCATTTTAAAATAAAAATAGATTGCCTCCACGTATCGCCTAATTCCTTTTAAGTGTGTGGATTATGTAATGTGTCCATAATATTTTTACGTCAAAACGGGACACATGAGGAACTGTCCCATTTTTTTATGTCAGAACGGGACACTTGCATAAATAGGTGAAATATGATTATTAACGTTAAAAAAAAAACAAAAACACTCCAAAATTGTATACCACTCGGGACAACGAGCCAAACAAACTAAAAACGTATTAATATTACTATTAATGCTATATTGAATGACGTTGGTTAAATATGTAAAACTAAGAATACAAAACAATCATGAGGACTACCGACAGAAGTGAGAACTTACATCTATTCATCTCAGCCCAATACGTCCCACATTTGGGTTCGGGCCTCCTTCACTATGAAAGGGACATTGACCTACTATACCACGCTACATACCAAACGTGTTAGCATACGGTTTTTGTTTCAAGTTTTCCTCTTCCGTTATATGCATATTATATCCCTTTTTTTTTTGGGGGGATGACCTCGCACCACTCCGTCCGGGACGACAGAGGGACGTAAGCACGCACACCCGCAACCTACCCGAACACCACGTCACCTTCGTCGTTGGACTGACCACCGGAGCAGGCTTACTTGTCATTAGTGGTCGGCCCGACGGAATACCCCCTATTTGGGGTAACCTCCCATCGACCGACGTCCTCCCCGTCCGTCGGTCGGACCGACGTCGGTCTTTCCTCACGCGGTCGGCCTCTCGGCGGGTGACGGACTAATTCCCCGATCACGTCACCCGTGGCCTCAGCTAGGGCGGCATGAGGCGCAGGTAGTCGCGCCTACGTCGCCCCAATCGCCGGCGGCGGGTCGCTTCGTTGAGGCTGCGATCCTCGCGCGCGCGTCCCGCCGCCTCTGCGAGATTACTGTCTCGCAGAAGGCTGCGACCGCATCCCAGTTATATTATATCCCTTAGTCGTCTTTTACGACACCCACGTGCACGAGAGAAAGTGATGAAATGTATTCTTACTTCGTCACCACACGGCAAAGGGAAAACCTAAAACTATGAAGCAACAGTTATTTTGGATATTCCAATTAATTGTTTGATCTGTAAATTAAAATCTCTTACATTTATCTGGTTTTGATATCACACACAGATATAGTGACATTGATATAGCTACATATATAGTGCTATCGTTAACACTTCACGTAACCATGTCGGTGACGACTTACATGAATTTACTCCCCATCCAAACCTGTCTATAGAAATGTTCTCTTCAATAATCCACGCTAGCGAAACCGCTGGATTAGCTAGTATTATATAACTAATAGTTAAACCATCTTCGACTGACGGTATAAAGTTATTGCCCATAGCGGTCGTGGGCGCGGTCGTACTCGACAAACTACTATAAAGCGACGTCATACCGTACAACAGACATAAATGTCCGACAATAAGTGTCCAACTGCAATCGTATTTTACAGCGCTTTATTGTCAATGACTCGTGTACACCGACCCGGTAATATTTTGTCAGCGGTATAAACATCGATGCCAATTCTGTTGTCTAACATGCTAAAATTAATTTAAGCTTTGCTAAATTCGCTTTGGCATTCGCTCAGTTTTCCGTATGGTGACGGAGTAAGAATACAATTCACCACTCCCTATCTTGCATGTGGATGTCGTAAAACACGACTATAGGATATAATATGCACATAACATCTGTGCAAGAGAAGGAAAGTTCGAAATGAAGCTCTATACCAACATGTCTGAACAGCATGGCATTGTGGAGGAGGCCCGAGCCCAACAATGGGATGTATATGGGCTGTGATGATGATGATGATGAAATTCTCTTATTTTCCATGTGGTGACGTAGTAAGAATACTATTCTCTTGTATTCACTATACATTTCTCCATAGCTGCCGAAAAGGCGACTAAGGAATATCTTATGCATATAACAACTATGCTAGAGAAGTAAAACTCGAAATAAAACCCTATACCAACCCGTCTGTCCAGCGTGGTGAATTAGGTCATTCATCACAGTTCACATACGTTCACTATTAACCCCGCCGCACATGCCCACACTCGCATTGGCCGTTACGAGCCGTGTGCGAGTGGCAGTATTTAAAACCTATGGCGCAGTACCAAACTCGTGCCTGCGTCGACACGTGAGAGCAAATGCGGAGTTTGGTATTTTTTTTATTTTTTTTTTTTGTGTGAATTAGTTGTTAGCTTCAGATGGCCTTGACAGCTTCACGCGGATGAGCGCTGAGGGCTCTCAACCCGGAGAAAAGTATGCTAAGTGACATCGCCCAAGGGCTCCCCCTGTGGGGAACGGACCTCGGCTTGGGGCGTCACTGGAGGCAAAGTGGGCGTGCCCACGTTTAGGTTCGTGACTTTTGCGCGGCGCGGTTTCGTACCTCGGCGGCGAGGGCGGAACCGCGGATATTTATGTACACGGCCCTCGTGGGCCGTGTAGGCTCTATGTTGAGTGAGTGTGATATTGTCGTCCTCTTCGTCGAGGACGTGTCGAGGACGTCGGATGGAGCGGAGTTTGGTACTGCGCCATAGGTTTTAAATACTGCCACTCGCACACGGCTCGTGACGGCCAATGCGAGTGTGGGCATGTACAGCGGGGTTTGGGCTCGAGCCTCCTCCACAATGAGAATGATTATAGAGAATTTAGCAATATGTACTCTAATTTTAGTTTAGATAGCCTATCAACAGAATAGACATCATTATACCTGCAAAGAACTTTTACGTCGTATAAAATATAGTTTGAGTGGCATCTTTTATTTTTGTTAAATACCAGGAGCTGTTACGATAATAATTTTAGCAACAAAGTTGTGCTTTTATGTAACAATGTAGCCATTTTTGCACAAGGAATCGAGCAAAGAACATAAATTGTTACTTACTATAAATAATTATCATGGTCTTTTCTTGCGTATTATCTTTATTATTTGTACTTTCTTCGTTTAAAAAGCTAATGTTTAATGCCAAATACCTGATGATAAGTCGTAAAAGATGACTCAGGGACACAATATGCATATAATATCTATCCAAAGAAATGGAAACTAATCAGTGTGGTGACGGAGTAAGAATACCATTCACCACCCCCTCTCTTGCTCGTGGGTGTCGTAAAAAACGACTAAGGTATACAATATGCATATAATATCTATGCAAGAGAAGAAAGACTCAAAACAAAACCCTATACTAACACGTCTAACCAGCGTAGTATAGTAGGTCAATTTCCCTCCCATAGTGGAAGACGCCCGAGCCCAAAAGTGGGACGTGTATGGGCTGAGATGATGAGATTCAGTAGTAATTGGCGGGATTTCAGGATATCATTATTCATTATCAGCTTTTCGCCGTCTACTGTTGGGTGTGGGCCTTTTTTTTAGCGGGGAATCATAATGTATCGACGAGAAGGGGCGGGGTGAACGAATGCATAGCCACCAGGTGCATACGTTCAAGCGTTATGTGGGCAGGCCACCAGTACCCGACCTTATCATGAATAGCCTGTCCAGGCGAGTGGCCCTTTCGGATACCGTCTCCTGCTGACGCCCCGGCGGCGTTATTGTGAGCGCCATCGAGGTGTCATCCTCACGCAATCAGCCTCTCCGCGGGATTGGATATAGGCCAGGATAGTGCCATAATCGCGATGGCAGTGAAATGTTTCGCACGTGAGAGTTTCTGCCCACTCTCCTGGCGACGGTGGGGGGTATTCATATCCTAGATTAACGTCCTGTAATAAGAATACCCAAAATAAGAATATTTCATGGTCTATCATGTCGGTGGTTTTCCGTATGGTGACAGAGGAAGAATACAATTCACCACCCTTCTCATTGTCATCATCACAGCTCAATATTCCACTGCTGGGCTAGAGTCTCTTCCACGATGGGAAGGAAGTTGATCTACCATACTACGCTGGTCAGACGAATTGGTATAGGATTTAATTTCGAATTTTCTTTTTCTTGCATAGATGTCAGCTGCATTTTGTACCCAGCAGTCGCCTTATCATACTCACGAGCATAAAAGATGTGTTGAATTGTATTCTTAGATCACCACAAGGATATTTATTTCCACATTTTTTTTTTTTTGTGTGGTGGGCTGCGGTCGGCGCGCTCCTCGCACCACTCCGTCCGGGGCGACAGAGGGGCGTAAGCACGCAACACCCGCAACCCACCCGAAAACCACGTCGCCTTCGTCATTGGGCCTACCACCGGAGCAGGGTTACTTGACATCAGTGGTCGGCCCGACGGAATACCCCCTATTGGGGGTACCCTCCCATCGACCGACGTCCCCCCATCGGGGAGGACATCCGTCCGTCGGTCGGACCGACGTCGGTCTTTCCTCACGCGGTCGGCCTCACGGCGGGTGACGGACTAATCCCCGGTCACGTCACCCGCGGCCTCGGCTAGGGCGGCATGAGGCGCAGGTAGTTGCGCCTACGCCGCCCCAGTCGCCGGCGGCGGATCTCCTCATCGAGGCTACTGCCTTGTGCAGGTATTTGGCGAAGCACCCATGCCCCGTCAAAACCTGCACCAGTCGGAAGATTTATTCCCACATACTTGTTTTTTTTTGGGGTTGGTTACCCCATAACCCACCGTAACTCCTCTCCTTCGCCGTTGGGCCGACCACCAGTACCAAGTTCCTTGTCCTCCATGGCCGGCCCGGAGGAATATCCTATGGGGTACTTTCTCCTTTTGATGTCCCTATCCCAGGACGTTGATCGCCGTCGCGGTCAGCCTCTTTGCGGGTGACTGACTAACCCCGATCCGGTCATCCGCGGCCTCGGCTAGTTCCCACATACTTAGGTCGAAATCGTAAAGATTATTATAGTATATTAATTCCTTTATTATTCACTAGGTCAATATTAACCATAAAGCTATATGCTTACTTAAGTTGCATAAAATAATAATATGTCAAGCAACTATGCAATTGACATTTAAATGAGCGCCAAGTTATGATGAAAACCGGGTCATATCATATAACAAATTGTAATACTGTATTATCTTCATATATGTAATTCTTGTGTCTGTATGTATGTGAATGAACTCCTAAACGTCTACTTTTTTGGGTAAGCTATGGTCAGCATACGTGTAGTCCGTTTCGTCCAGGGTGGCGTCACCGTATTTCCTCCCCTTCGCCATGGAGCTGACCACTGGTACCGTCCTTGACGATCGTGGAACTCATTAACGCTAACACTATTCATCATTTCAGGTCATATACGTCCCACTGCTGGGCTCGGGCCTCCTCCACATTGGGAGGGCATTTGACCTACTATACCATGCTGTCAGACATGTGGTTATAGGGTTTCATTTCGAGTTTTCCTTCTCTTGTCCAGATCTTATGGTTACGACATCCACGAACATGTTTATAGAAGTTTTTATTTCAATAACATATAAAATTGCTACAAAATCCGGTACCGATGACTCAAACTTAAACAAGATATGTATCTTCGTATAATCTCTTAGATAAGACTAAAAAAAGAACGTATAGTGTTGGTTTATAATCCACTTAAAATCGCAACAGTAAATCGCTAATCTGATCTAAAACCACTAACTTTCGACCGTAGCCGGTCATCATCCATTCATGAAGAGGCTAATTATAACAGTAATCATTAGAGTACCATATAATAAAAACGATTCCACAGTAATTTTGCACAGTAATATTAAAAATAAGGTTGCTTACTTAGAATAATAACTAATAGAAGCTCAATTCGCGCACAAAATTTGAGGCATTTAAATTGGAGCTAGCTTTTTTTTAGGGGTGGCCATGGTTAGCGCACCCGCCGCCCGGATCCGTCTGGGGCGACAGAGGGGCGACGCGCGGCGCCATGACCCACCCGTGACTTCGTTTTTGGGCCGACCACTGGTGCAGGGTAACTTGTCTTCAGTGGTCCACCCGACGGAATACCCCGGTCGCGGGGTACCCTAGAATGGCTCCCTACGCCGGATCGTGACGTAGTGTACAAGGTCACTGCGTACAAGGCAACTCTATTGTATAGTGGTGTGCGTATATACTCCCTCCACTGAGAAAATAATCCTTGTATTGCGAGGGATTTTCCGTGTGGTGACGGAGTAAGAATACAATTCACCACCCCCTCTTATATCCCCTATCACCCTATCTTACCCGTGGGTGATCGTACGAGACGACTAAGGGATATAAAACGCATATAACATCTATGCGAGAGAAGGCAAAATCCAAATAAAAGCCTATACCAACACGTCTGACCAGCGTGGTATAGTCAATTACCCTTCCATTATGGAGGAGGCCCGAGCCCAACAGTGGGACTTATATGGGCTGAGATGATGATGATTGCGAGGGACTTTTGCAAAAATATAATTAACGGACACAATTTACATCCAGACTCAGAACAACAATTTGTGAACACAAAGTGTTATTCTGCGTGGGAATCGAACCCACATCATTGGCACGGTTGGTCGGTATCTTAACCATTGCACCACACGTGCACTCCTTCCTTTTGTAAAATGCTTTCTCGCCCAAGGATTTCTTAGTGCAGGGTAATATCTATTCGAATGACTTATAATCTATTCTACTATTAGTATAATGGACAGATGAATGCGCTTATCTCAAGAAATACTGACACATTTCCATATTCGCACCGAAACTAATGTCAAAGAGAATACAAGTCACAATGAAACGTAGGATAACAAAAACGCATTTGATATGTAACAACAAAACGCAAATGACAGCTAAACGTAATTTTGTCTATGGTTAAGTATAGTTGAAAATTTGATAATTATAATTTTATCGTAAATCGATAATCAGAAATTTCTAGTCTCTTTGAATCATCATTAATAATGCCGCGACCAAGACGATTGAATCTTTCCTGACAAAGCCACAATGTTTCTTCTATTAGAGACTATATCTTCGGAAATTTGGTAAATATATTTACGAAAAAACATATGGCGGTACGAAGTTCGCCGGGTCAGCTAGTAGTATATAATTCTATATATGTTCCATTGAAAAGTTAATTTTTCATCCTACTTAGCAGTTTAACGAGCGAACAGTTACTCTATCTAACTCTCAAGTACCGCAATAGAATTACTTTTTTTTCACACTTGCATCTAAGACGTGCGACCACCTATTTATTTACTTAGCTCTGTTTCGGTTCATCGAACTTGCAATTTTAATCTCTCAAGCGAATATCACCCTTATTTTTTATAGTTAAGGTTGACACGAACGCAGTTATAAGTTTGTAACTTGAACTTCGCAAACAGCCGACCACTCACGAATCGCGCTATTCACGCATTTATTCTGAGGCGATAAGAGCAGATTTGTTTGGATAAGACAGACAGTTTGTAGCGTATTGTTTGTCACCTGTTTAATTTATGACATCTAAAAGTAATGTCTTCCTGTGTGATGACGGAGTAAGAATACAATTCACCACTACCTCTCGTACCCGTGGGTCTCGTAAAAGATGACTAAGGGATATAGTACGCATATGGCATCTATGAAAAAGAAGGAAAACTCGAAACAAAACCCTATGCCAACCTGTTTAACATCATGGTATAGTAATGTCAATTTCCCTCCTATTACATGTCCTTCTTTAAACAAGGTTTAAGAAGAGCTTTCTCTTCACAGCAGGCAACGACCAGCCAGGTATTGCAAAGGTCCATGTGCGGCAGTATCACTTACCATCAGGTGTGCTGCTTGCTCGTTTGTCACCAACGGCAATAAAAAAAATATTATGAAGGAGGCTCGTGCCCAGCAGTGGGACGTATATGAGCCGAAATGATGATGATGATGATGAAAATAATCAATGAAAACTAGTTCTATTGATTTTCTATACCTAAAAAGAAGCATGCTTAAGGTTGTTACCGCTGCTGTTGCATTATACCTATGATTACGTCATTTTAATCGGCAGACTTAATTGCAAAAAATCTTTTCGTCTTTGATCATTCATATATGTATTTTAAATCACTAGTAAAGATCGATTTATCACCAGCCTATCGTTATTTGGGCCGACCACTGATGACAAGTAATCCTGCTCCGGTGGTCGGCCCAACGACGAAGGCAACGTGGTGTTCGGGTGGGTTGCGGATGAGCGTCCTTACGCCCCTCTGTCGCCCCGGACGGAGTGATACGAGGAGTGCACCGACCGCAGCCCACCCCAAAATAAAAAACCTATCGTTATGCATTATAGCATATGATTCTATTTGGAGTTTTCTGTCGCTTTGCTTCCTTCCCAATATGTATTCGCAAAATTAAAATTTCCTTCGATTTACATTAGTAAAGAACATATGTATTTTTGCATGAATTTAATTAAAACTGGACGTTGTTTGACTAGAACTTAGTATATTTTTTTTAGATCTAACTAAATACGGATTTTCAAATGTCTTTCAACTCTATAGTTTCGCTATAATAGATACAAGTATAAGAAGGAGATACAAAAATCAACTAATCAATAACCTTTTTCTCCTGTAGCGATTACCGATATTTATCGCCTAATTGAATTAATTATAGAAAATCACGATAATCAAACTATGAACCAACCCATTATGAAAAATGTACCCAAAAGTAAAATATTAAGCTGCTGTGAAGAAAAAGAAGAAGATTTGCAGCAAACTATTAGTCTGAACTGAACAAACCCTTAACGGCAGCGGTTTCGTTTAAGTAAAAAAATCTTGAACTATGTTAACCTTAGTATCTACGCATTACGACGTGACGTTTCGTTCGTTGGCTTTCAATTGAAAATTTAAAAAAAAATCCATCTACGGTTATTGCACAAATCCATTTGTTTATGGAAATGGATCTCTGACTTTGACACCATTATTGAACAATGATACACTCAGCCAATACATGTCCCACTGTTGAACTCGGGCCCCCTCCGCTATGGGAGGGAAACTGACCTACTATACCACGCTGGTCAGGCGTGTTAGTATAGAGTTTTGTTTCAAGTTTTCCTTCTCTTGCTTAGATATTATATGCATACTAACTGATCCAACAGACGTTGTTCTGTTCAAATCTAAAACAATAGTAAAAGGAAATCTCCTTGAAATCGATCGCTGCGCCACCTATCGGTTGCAATGATTAATCTAAACCATTCTCATATCCATCGAAGTAGCGATCTAGAAAAATTAATTTAAAAAAAAGCTAGAGCCAATCTCCTAAAACCATTTATAATTTTGGAAATAGTTGGTACCTATCGAGCTAATTGCAACCACTCTTACATTGAGAGCAACAAAACCATTGTTGACCAGTGTAATCGGCTCTGTAAAAAAAGTGAGTCTACAAGTACATATGCATAAAAGAACAGACTACAAGAGGAACTAATATGGCATAATCTTAATATATATAAATTACGTGTCACGTTGTTGGTCCGCGATGGGCTCCTAAACTACTTAACCGATTTTAATCAAATTTGAACACCATGTGCAGTTTGATCCAACTTGAAAGATAGGATAGCTTACATTTTAATTTATAGTCGCAATATTATTGCAAATTATTTTTCTATTATTTGACATTCACAATTATCTGTCAACTCCAAACGATCTTAACAGATGGCGATATCTGTTGACTGGGTTGAGTAATTACTTAATAGATGGCGCTGCTATGTCAAACCTACAAACGTGTCATATACGATTTTACATAGATGCCATTTGTAAAAAAATATGACGACCTCCATGACAGATGTTCTCCTACAGTTCCACTTAAATAGTTTAATAAAATGTAATATAACAAAAACATTAGCCACAGCAATTCGTGGCCGGGTCTGCTAGTTTATAAATAAATTATTAGGATTTTTTCCAGAAAATGATGATTTTTATTTATTCAATAACATTTATTTCCATTAAATACTTACAATAATTACAAATTCTAAAATATTTTAAGTTGTGACAAAGCAATTCTTTTAATCAGTGATTCCTGTAATAATATAATAGTTATATTCCATGCCTCTGACGATATTACTGTGACAATTAGCCAAAGCTACACATTATCGTAGAGCGTGGCGAGGCCTCGCCACAGCATGCTTTACGCCACGCCAACGATCAGTTTTAGCCTCGGCTATAGATGTTTCACATTAAAAATTACTTTACCCAAAATGCGAACTATTGCCAATCAGGTGGATCAATGTTTAAGCTACTGAACGAGTTGGTTAAAGACAACAGTTATTTATAATGACCAACTTACCGTGATACCGAGGATAAACACCAAGGCAATAACAATACATATAATAGTTTAATTGTCTTTTAACAAATATGCACACTTTTCAATGTCAAATCACAATTTATGTGAAATCATCACACGAATTATGATCTGTTAATTAACTGTTCAATGTTAGTTTTTTATGAATATTTACTCCAAACCTTTGTTTCATCATTTCGGCTCATAAACGTCCCAATTTATTAAAACAATCGCAACCCCCCTCGCTTCGTTTCGGTTTCAGTCGTCTTTCCTGCGTAGTTCCCGTTCCAGTGAGAATACCGGGATAAAATATAGCTTAGGTTATTCCCTGATATTATAGCTTTCAATTGGTGAAAGTATTTTTGAAATCGGCCCATCCGTTTTGAAGACTATCCGGAACAAACAGACAGACAGACAAACAAAAAAATATAAAGTGTATTTTAGGCATATGTATAGGGCAAATAACCGTGTGAGCATGAAAAAAACCTATTATTTTGACATTACAAACAGACACTCCAATTTTATTTATTGGTATAGATAATTAAATTTTTTGAAGCTATGACAACATATGTTTTCCATGGATTTAAGATTAAGAATACAATTCACCACTCCCTATCTTGCCCGTGAATATCGTAAAAGACGACTAATGGATATAATATGCATATAACATCTATGCAAGAGAAGGAAAACTAGAAATAAAACACTACACCAACATCTGACCAGCGTATAGCGTATAGGTCAAATTCCCTCCCATTGCGGAGAAGGCGCGAGCCCAACATTGGGACGTAATGCGGCTGCGATGATAATAAAGACTTGACCTTCGCTGACAAATTATCAGCTACATTTCCAATGAAACTAATAGGTCCATCATGGCCAAAACTCGACTTTGGTACATTACCATTGCACAAATGTAAAACTACTGGTCAACGCAAACACCTCCAAATTTCCATTCGTTAAATAGAGCGTGAAGTTTGAACGAATTTTAAAACGCAAATGTTTTGGGGTCCGTATGTATTTTATTTATTACTAGCAATCCACCCTCGCTTCGCTTCGGTTTTAGTCGTTTTACCCGCGTAGTTCCCGTTCCCGTGAGAATACCAGGATAAAATATAGCCTAGTTTACGCCCTGATATTATAGCTTTCCATTGGTGAAAGAATTTTTGAAATCGGTCCAGCCGTTTTGAAGATTACCCGGAACAAACAGACAGACAGACAGACAAAAAATGTTTAATCTGTATTTTAGGCATAGGTGTCGTGCAAATAACCGTGTGAGCATGAAAAAAGCCCATTATTTTGACATTACAAACAGACACTCCAATTTTATATTGGTATAGAAGTTAAATAAATAAATGATACCAATTGATAAAGTGAAGACCGATAATGTGATTACGAGGTTAAGTTATGTTTATTGCATTAAAAACATAAGAAATTAATGGAATTGGATTTTCTTCTATTAACCAACTATTATTACCTATTTAAAAAAATTATACACGCAAAAATATTTGCAAAAACATTCGCAATAATTTCGCGAATGCAAATGCGAATATGCAAAAAACATGCGAATGCGAATATTCGTTACATCACTAGTTTGTACCATAACACGTCTGACCAGTGCGGTATACTAGATGAATATCCCTTCCATTGGAGAAGGCCCAAGCCCAACAATAGGACTTATGTGGACTGAGCTGAGATAATGATGATGTTTTGTATTTTTACTTCATCAGTTGGATACAAATAAAATTGAAGTGTCTATTTTTAATGTCAGAATACTGGGCTTTTTTCATGCTCACACGGTTATTAAAATTTTTGTGTCTGTTTGGGGTAAACTTCAAAGCGGTTAGACCAATTTTGATAACATTTTACTACCAGGTAGCTATCTATATAAGGAGAGAGAGAGGACCTAGGCTATATTTTATCTCGGTATTCCCACGGGAACGGGAACTCTGCGGGTAAGGCGACTGAAGCCAAGACGGGTTGCTTGTCCATCATATATTTTAAGATAGAAGACTAATGAATACTTATCGAAATAAATTTGGAATTATAATGAGTGATTGAAAGATATTCAGAGTAATCTATACATATAAATAAATAAAATTGAAGTGTTAGTTTGTAATCAATAGGATTTTTTCATGTTCACATGGTTATTTGCGTAGTGTCCGCTACCAAGTCATTCAGTCAATATATTTACAATTTTCCAATTGTAAAGTTACACATTTTTTTTTTTTGTGGGTGGGCCGCGGTCGGCGCGCCTCCGCACCACTCCGTCCGGGGCGACAGAGGGGCTTAAGCACGCAACTCCCGCGACCCACCCGAAAACCACGTCGCCTTCGTCGTTGGGCCGACCACTGGAGCAGCGTTAACTTGTCGTCAATGGTCGGCCCGACGGAATTCCCCCTATTGGGGTACCCTCCCATCGACCGACGTCCCCCCCTCGGGGAGGACGTCGGTCTTTCCTCACGCGGTCGGCCTCTCGGCGGGTGACGGACTAATCCCCGGTCACGTCACCCGCGGCCTCGGCTAGGGCGGCATGAGGCGCAGATAGTTGCGCCTACGCCGCCCCAGTCGCCGGCGGCGGATCTCCTCATCGAGGCTGCGCTCCTCACGCAGGCGATCCACCGCCTCCTTCCGCGAGATCACTGTCTCGCAGAAGGCTGCGACCGCGTCCCAATTCCCGACGCTGTCGACCATCGCCCTAGCGATAGCCGGCAGCGTCAGGTCCGTACCGATGATTGCGACGAGTTCACAGCGCTGCACTGCCCAAGCCCCGCAGGCCTCGAGCGTATGGCGTGCCGTGTCCTCGTCGCAATCGCAGTGGTGGCAGGACGGTGTACTCTCCCTCCTAACGACCTTGTGCAGGTATTTGGCGAAGCACCCATTCCCCGTCAAAACCTGCACCAGTCGGAAGGAGAGCACCCCGTGCCGCCTCTCCAACCACTGCATCAGCACCGGCCGGAAGGCCTCCACGGTTCGCACCCCGAACCGAGGTCTCTCCAGCCGGACTGCCCAACGGGCGATGACGTCTCGGCGGGCGTCGACGCGCCAGGCGGTGAGATCCCTTAACGAGACCACACCGCCCTCCGCTCGCACCCCCATCACCCGCCGTTATAGTCCGGCGAGCATCTCCGCCTCCAGGTCCCACGGGGGAGTTCCGGCCAATAGGCACGCTGCCTCCGTCGCCACCGTGCGGTATCCGCGGATGGCCCTGACCGCCGTGACCCTCTGTGGTCGCCACAGAAGGGCCCTAAGTCGGGCGGTCATGGACCCCGCCCACACCGGTGCGCCGTACAGGGCCATCGACCGGATGTAAAGTTACACATAACATACACTCATTTGCAAAAAAAACGGGCACCTAAGCAATGAACCATTTCAAATGTTAATATTTCTTTGTTTGATAATTATAGGTAGTTTTATCCACACAATTTGCTAAATTAATAAGAAAATAATCGTTTTCATCAGTATTTCATAAAATTTAGATACAATTTATGGGAAATAATGCTAAACCTCGCTAGTAGTGTATATTCGCTAGTAGTGCATATGCTCATGAAGTAAAAATAAAAAAGTTTTTTTGTTTGTTTTTCTTTAATAAAGTAAAAGCAGATAAATGTTTAGTATCGAGTGTGACCCCCTCTAGCTAAAATCACAGCTTGAATTCGTCTGGGCATGCTAGCGAGTATATCCCGGATACTTGCTTGCGGAATACGTTCCCACTCCGCAGTAATCACATTCTTCAGCTCTCTGATGGTCTGCGGAGCCGGGTGTACTGATCTCACACGCCGTTTCAGAACGTCCCAGACATGCTCTATGGGATTGAGATCGGGACTTCGAGCTGGCCAATCCAAACGACGAATGCCGACCTCTTGCACATACGCATTAACATCGCGGGATCGGTGGGCGCGAGCATTGTCGTCCATAAAAATCGAGTCTTCACCTAGAGCGGCCAATGCGGGTTGTGCATGAGAAATTAGAACTTCCGTTATGTATCGATGCCCAGTCAGTGAGCCGTTTTCAATGAAGACTAACTCTGTACGATCCATTGAATTTATTCCTGCCCAAAACATAACAGAGCCCCCACCATAAGGTGTGATTTCTTCGAAACATGCCTCTGCAAAGCGTTCTCCTTGTCTTCTTAGCACTCGCCGACGTCGATCTTCACCGAACAGAGATATCCTGGCTTCATCAGAGAACAAAACCCTATTCCAATCGTCTTGAGTCCATGATTCACAATTTCTAGCGAACCTAAGCCTGTGAACTTTGTGCTCACGGAGTAATTTGGGGCCGCGGGCCGGGCGGTGACTGCGTATATTGGCAGCGAGAAGCCTCCTCCTGACCGTCCATAGACTAATATGCACATTTCTTACTTCTTGGAGGTTGTTCTTAAGATCCACATACGAAGATTTGCGATTTCTCAATGCGCGACTCACAAGAAAACGATCATCCCGTGGTTGGGTACATGGTTTTCTTCCAGAACCAGGCCTTCTCTCGACGGAACCAGTCTCCTGATATCGCTGCCAGGTCCTTTGGACTGTCGAGCGACTAACATTTAGCCTCCTAGCCACGAAACATTGGCTGCAACCCTCTTCAAGCAGCGCGATAATTTTGGTAGCTTTTACCACTTTATCTACCATTTTTGATACAGCCAAACAGCATTAAATAAAGCTTTGACAGTCAAGGATATGAAATTAATCGATAAAAATTGAATAAAAGTTATGAAAGTCGATGTTAACTTCTGGAACTTCGCGCCAAAAATGTAGGATAAAAAGGGGTTTTCTGTAAAAATGAACATCAAATGAAAAATTGAATTTAGAACGTACTTTTTTAAATACCACAGCATTTTTAAAACCGGCCAGTAACGTGTACAAACGATTGAAACCTTTTTGGTATTGTACCTTTTTAAATATGAATGAAAATCAAAACCGCCCGTTTTTTTTGCAAATGAGTTTATATACCCGTTCTCAACAACGACCCGTAAAGTGTAGGTAACACGTACGACAATATAAATAACACGAAATTGTTACGCGTCATTTATATAAGTGTTACATAAAATATTAATTATAATACATTTTGTGTTAATATAAGAATATTTAATGAAATCCAATGCTATCATTATCATGGCTTATATATGTCCCACTGTTGGACTTGAGCCTCCTCCACAATAATAGCGAAGTTTTATTGGCAATAGTGGCAAATGAGTAAGCATACCTGACGGTAAGTGACGCTGCCGCACGTGGACCTTTGCATTACCAGGGGCACAGCCAGGCCGTTGCCTACCGTGAAGTAAATAATCTTCTTAAACCTCGTTTAAAGAAGGACATGAAGTTGACATACAATAACACCTGGTAGAGCCCTCAATGCTCACCCGAAGCCCGCGTCAAGCTGCAAAAGCCATCTGCGACTAACAGCTGTACACTCCACAACTAAAAATACTATACCAAGCTGGTCAGTCGTGTTGGTATAGGGTTTTATTAAAAATTTTCCATCTCTTGCATAATTTTTCTATATTAAACTCCTTAATCTTCCTAGCCGTCTTTTACAACACTCCGAGCAAGATAGGGGTTGGTGTATTGTATATTATTCAAGGCTATGTCTCATTGTGTCATGTACCTAGATTAATCCATCCATTCATTATCCCATAGACGTTCACTGTTGGACATAGGCTTCCCCACGAGAATGCCACTCGGAACGGTCCTGTGCCATACATCAAACGATTCCCAGTGACTTTCAAGATGTTGCCAGACCTCGTCCGACGAGCGATGTGGTTTTGCCATTGCCATTTCAACGTGCTAATTCTTTGGACTATATCGGTTACACCCGTTCTTTTACGGATTTCCCTATTCCGAATTTTATTATTCAGAGAATTGAGCTTAGCCATGGAGAACCAGAGCATGTTGAGCGACTTTGAGCCTTTTTATGAGGCCAGATATTTAGAGACCACGTTTCAGTGCCGTACATCATCACTGGTAACACACACATGTTATAGCCCTTATTTTCAGACTTATAATCGATATTAAACTACTATTTAATCGTGAACACAACATTTGAAGGTTTTATTCTCCGCTAAAGGAACCTAAATAAGTATGATTAAGTGATCAAAACACCACAAACCATTCAGCACGCACATTCCATGGCGGCCATAAAAACATTCGTACTGAGCGTTTATTTGTCTCGGCATCACGTTTGCAGTCTATGGACTATTAAGTTAGATTAGCGAGACGTTTTGAAATTCCAATAAAACAAAGACAATATCCAACTATTAAAAGTTAGTTATAGTTTATGACTAAGACTATCGAAGATGAAGTTTCGGATCTGGATACAGATATTAGAAGAACTTTAATGTTCTTCTCCGTCGCTCACCTTTCTTCAATTCTTCTCCAGTTTCAGCAATTAAATTATTTTGGATTATCTGACGGTTTCGGAAAGATAGTAGAGCAGATATTACATTATAGGTATCTCTTTCGGGTACAATTACGAATACAATATTATTTCAGTGGGCTTGGCGTGAATACTTGCGGCAAAGTATTAATATCGTTATCGAGACAAATTTAAATGGATTTTGAATCAGCGCCTCTGTCGGACGATGTGGGTACGTCTTCAGATCCATACAAATTGGTCTCGATAACGACGCAAATATTCGTGCCAAGATTATGCGGTACCTAGTTACTGATAATTTTGCTTACGAATATAAAATTTTAGAAATTTATTAAAGGAAAACACAAAATAACGATTTGAATTTCATCATCATCATCATCATCTTGCCCAATTACTTGGGGTCGATGCAATATGTCATCTGTTTTGACATATTGCAAAAAGTTTCGGCGATGACTTTTATGATCGGCCGCCTGCTTGACGTCAACCCTCCTTGGGAATGTAATCGTTGACCCAAATGGTACCAGATGGAGTTGTTCCGGGTCAATCTAGGGCTCTTAGTCATCTTTTACGACACCCACGAGCAAAGCAAGGGTTGGTAGTATTCGAAGCCGCTATCACACAGCACGAAAATAACGATTTGAATTTATTTCTAGGTTAGGTTAGCTTTTTGGTACATAGTGTAGTATTCTTTTCTTCAGACTCCGTCTTTATCCGATATTAATCGAAACTTTTATCGTCAAGATCCTAGCTCTTATACGTCCCACTGCTGGCCTCCTTCACAATGGCAGGTAAATTGACCTACTATATGATATAAATGCTGGTCAGTCGGGTTGGTACAAGATTGCATTTCGAGTTTTCCTTCTCTTGTATAGATGTTGTATGCATTTTATAATCCCTTAGTCGTCTCTGACGACATCCATTGTCAAGAAAAAGAGTGGTGAATTGTATTCTTACTTCGTCACCACGTGGAAACTTTTACATGTTTTCTATATCTTCTACATTCACGTAACATGCATTAGCCTTACTTTTCAATAAAAAAAACCGCCATCTGGAAATTAAAGGCCAAAGCAGATGTTAGGGGACCCATAATGTACACACAACTTTAGAAATTATAACTTACCATATCAAACCTAACTATTTATCTACAAATCAAAATTATACTTTATTTTTTTTATTATTGAGTCTATATTACAAAGAAAAACTTAACAGATGACTCAATTTTGATACTTAAAATATACAACGAATTAGAAACTTTAACACACACAAGTTAAAGGTGATATTAAATCAAATGGGGTTGACGCAGATGGTTTACTGCAAGCACGGGCCAAGAAATTGTTTAGAAATGTAAAGGGACAATAGATGAAGTAACAATAGTTTTTTTTTTTAAAGCAATGGGTGAGACATGAGTTATTTTATTGTTACAGTTCTTGTATTACAAGATTGCGCGTGCCTTTTAGTTGTGTGCGTCAAACAGAAAACGTTCCATTGGGTACACATACTTACAATTGTGCATATATATACACAACTACTACAAATAAAGTTCAGATGCGTTCAATAATTAATTACCGGGTTGAGAGCCCTCAGCGCTCACCCATAGTCCGGGCAAAGTTGTGAAAGCCATCTGCAGCTAACAGCTGTACATACACAAAAAAAAATATTTGGCACCTAAACTAGACTGGTGTTACACGGAAGCTTGAAATTAGCCTTTTAAAAATAATACAGACCTTTCTTTGACTATTTATTTAATAAAAAATAACAAAATTAAATATATATATATTTAATTATATTAATATATTTTCGTGTGGTTACAGAGTAAGAATACAATTCACCACCCCCCTCTCTTGCCCTTGGGTGTCGTGAAAGACGACTAAGGCTAAGAACTCACGGAGCGATTTTGTACCGTGCCCGCTGCGGTAGTAAAATAGCGGTTTTGTTTCTAAACTCACGAGACCGGTTATTTGCGCGGTTACGCAGCCGTCACGGTTTAGATTATCGCCCGCATACATGGCGGGCGAGGATCACAAGGCGGGCGGTTGCAAGACGAACAGTTAAGTTTCTTACACCAAAGTAATTAGTAGATCGATTTCAATATCCATTTTATAATGTTTGTTAAACGTGTACAAACACGTCACGACAAGTCATTCAAAATTATGACGTTGAATTTCTGTAACCCCCGCCCCGGTCGCAGACCGCGCGGGCGCTACCCGCCGAGGCTGCGGATGACCGCGGCCCGCGCGATTCTACTAGTTGCCCGCCGGTGCGGCGGGAGCCGCAAACAACCGTACACATCGCGGGCGCAAAACGCGCCGTGAGATTTGCTTTTATTTTTTACATAAATATCAGCATTCTACAGAAGCTGCGGGCCCGCAACCGCGGCGGACGCGGGTGAAAATCGTTCCGTGAGTTCTTAGGGTCTAAGGGATTACAAATAACAACAAGAGAAAGAAAATTCAAAATTAAATCCTATACCAACCTGTCTGACCAGCAGGATATAGTTCAATTTCCTTCCAATTGTGGAGGAGGCTCAAGTCCAGCAGTAGAACATATAAGAGGTGTAATGATAATGAATTAGATTAGTTTTTTTTAAGACAACACTCTGCGCCCAACGAATCTATGCTTGCACTAAAGAAATAATCTTTATATTGCGGGGGAACTTTACAAACATACATTTCACGGACACAAATTACATCCAGATTCAGAACAACATGATATTTTACGATAAGGATGCGACTGCACAGATGGCGTAGTGGTTAAGATACCTTGCCAGTGTCACGACTTCGAATTCCACGCAGGACAACACTTTGTGCGATCCACAAATTGTTGTTCTGAGTCTGGATGTAATTTGTAACCGTTCAATTATATGTTTGTAAAATCCCCCGCAATACTTGTACCTCCTATCATACTACCAAATACTTATTTCCTTAGTGCTGGGCGTTGACTTTAAAAAAAATACTAGGTAAGGATGTTGCGAATATGAAGTTTCAGAGCTGCATACGGACATTAGAAGAACATTATAGCGGTTTCGAAAATGAAATTATTTTGGAATATTTGACAGTATTGGATAGATTCGCTTATGGATTTTAGGAATTATAAAAGGGAAATGTGATTATCGTACTATTTCCCCCTTTTTTTCTTTTTTTTTTATGGGTGGGCTATGGGAAGCGCGCACGCGGTCCATACCGTCCGGGGCGACGAAAGGACGGCGCGCGGGACCAAAACCCACCCGTACCCGCGTCATCTTCGTCATTGGGCCGACCACCAGAGCAGGGTGACTTTTCGTCAGTGGTCGGCCCGACGGAATACCCTTTCGGGTACCCTCGCCTCTCGACGTCCCCGTCCTGGGACGTCGGTCGCCGTCGTGCGGTCAGGCTCTCTGCGGGTGACAGACTAAATTCTCCGGTCCGGTCACCCGATCGTGTTATTCCCCTTAGGAGTGACTTATGATTTGGCTGCCAGTTTCATCCGTCCGTTCAGTATCCGAAATTACTTGAAACTTTCGCTGTCGTTTACGGTTTGAAATATGTTTTCATTCCAGATATCCGACAGTTTCTGTAACGATTACGGAGCTTTATCTGAGCCAACATAAGTCCCACTGTTGAGCACGGGCCTCCTCTACAATGAGAGGGTAATTGGCCTACTAAACCGCTCTGGTCAGACGTGTTAGCAAAGGATTTTATGTCGAGTTTCCGTTCACTTTTGCATAAATGTTATCTCCATTTCATATCCCTTAGTCGTCTTTTACGACACCCAAAGGCAAAAGAGGGGGAAAGTAAGAATACAATTCGTCAGGGTGACAAATTGTATTCTTACTTCGTCACCACACAGAGCCTTATAAAATTCCTAACTAATACAACTTGATATAAATATGTCTGATGTTTTATAGAGATCGCGTAACATATGAGATTTAGAAAGATTGCAGTATTACAGAACTGGGCAAGACTTGAAAGTCCGAAGTCTGTGAAGGTACGTAACTCAGTGTTGCAAGCTTACAAGAGTGCATGGGTCAACTTTCCAGATAATCTGCAATACATTTGCCAATTTAAACACTGTGATAAACTATATAGATCTTTAAACAGATAAATAAATTACTTGGATGACCAAGTTTAGTTCGCTTATTTTTAATAATTATGTTTTTTTTTTGGAATATATGTTTAGATAATAACGGTTGCTACGGTGTTAAAAAGTATCATCATCATCATTACAGCTCACGAACGTTCTACTATTGGGCTCGAGTTTCCTCTACAATAGGTGGGAAATTGACCCACTCCACCATGCTCGTCAGACGGGCTTGCATAGATGTTATATACATATTTATAACCCTTACTCGTCTTTTACGACACCTACGGGCAAGATAGGGGTTAGTGAATTGTATTCTTACTCCGTCACCAGACGGAATCTAGATATAAACTAAACCTATATTGATGTAATATGGATATTTTTATATCCTATCGACACAATAAGGGTTTCAAGCGGTTTCAATAAATAACTAATTATAACAATTAAAAAAATTAAAGAATAATTTAAAAAGGGGAAAATATAATCATCATCATCACAATTCATATACGTGTCCCAATAGTGGGCTCGAGCCTACTCCCAGAACGTATGAGGCGAAAAAGTATTATTTGTAATAAAACAATTTTTAAGGGATTTATCGCGTTTGTATTTATTTTTTATTGTGTTTCGAAACACTTTACAGCGTCCATGGTCACGGGCAGACTAAGACTCGCCGAAACATTAGAAATCTTTGAATTTAAAAATATACCCACTACCATTCCGGTTGCTGACGGGGCACGGGTGTTTTGGGAAGTACCTGCACAAGATTGTCAGGAGGGAGAGCACACCGTCCTGCCACCACTGCAGTTGCGACGAGGACACGGCGCAGCACACGCTCGAGGAGTGTGCTGCGTGAGAGGGGGAGCGCCGTGAACTCGTCGCGATTATCGGTGCCGACCTGGCGCTGCCGACCATCGCCAGGGAGATGCTCGACAGCGTCAGGAACTGGGACGCGGTCGCCGCCTTCTGTGAGGCCGTAATCTCACGGAAAGAGGCGGCGGATCGCGATATCTCGGAAACTATGCGTCTTACAAAACGACGTTTTCGAGATATCGCGAAAAAAGTGTTTTCACCCCTCTTTCCAAGATGGCGGCCGGGGGACAAGGGTGGCGACCCCACAAACTTGAGGTTAAGCTTTTATTGACCCCCAAACATGTCCCAAAAATAAAATTGCGTCCTCTAAAAAATGCAAAGCTCATGTAACATTTCAATGGACTAATATAGCGGCAATAGAAATACATAATTTGTAAAAATTTCAACTCTAGCTCAGAGGTTCCGAACCATTTTTTGGTCATTATACATTATTCTTGTTAGCAGGGACTTACATAGTGATGTAAGTATAATAAAAATAAACTGAAACTTTAATTAAAAACTCAATAGGCAATTACATAAAAAGAAATAGTAATATTTTTAAGATAAACTTATTTTGTATTAATGTGATTTTCGAGCTTGCATCTTTTGCATGAGTTCGGCGATCTTAGGTCTATGACATACTTTCAAGCGATTCCTCGCCTTGTTTTTAATTACCAACAGAGCAGAAAATCCTTGTTCACATAAATAAGTTGTGTAATAAATAATCATTCGCGGACCATATTTTAGCTTCTGCAGACCACTGGTGGTCCATGGACCACTGATGGACGGACAGATAGCGAAGTTTTAGTAATAGGGTCCCGTTTTGGTTACGCAACCCTAAAAAAAGATGTATCATTGTTGGTAGTTCATTCACAGGTCCTTGAAAAATGATAAAATAAATAATCAAATTTTAAACAATTCGCATTGGCTGGCGATAATTAAAAACGCATCGTTTAACAATTAGTCGACCTTCACTGCTATTTCCATTACACCTAACAAAGGAGCTGTCGGATTTTGAACGGTTTTACTTATTGATGTGAAACATTTATAGGCGAGAGTGAACCTGATCGTTGGCGTAGCGTTAACGCCACGCTTTGATATGTACATTTGTGTAACGAAACCATAACCTGTTTTAGAATTTTGTACAATGTCATTTAGTGAGCTCAATAAAATCATTATTAACCTAAACTGAAAATAGTGTAGGTATACTAATAATAATTTTCACTGAATAAAAATCATAATTCATAATAAAAAAAAATAATTCTTGTATTTAATGAAAACAAATGTTTATTCAATAAAAATCATTTTCTGGAAAAAAAATTATAATACATACATATTTTATTAATACTTTATGCCATATTAGTTTCTGTCGTAATCTGTTCTTTTATGCATATATATACTTGTACAAAATAATTTCGATGTTTCACATCTGCTAGGCGTCTTGAGCGACGGTTCCCTGTTTTTGTATTTAGACTAGATATTTATGTGTTAGGAGCATACTGTCTACAGCCGCGGACCCGTCCGTCTGGGATAATACCACACTCCGTGAGAGCCGAAAGCCCAATTGTCGGAGGCTGTTTGCATGTGGTGGGTTTTGGTGATGGCTTTAGTATCACCAAACCTCATTGCACGCATTTACACTCTCTTCACTTTCTTCACGGTAGGCAGCGGCTTAGCAAAGGTTTATGACCGGCAGTATCGCTTACCATCAGGTGTGCCGTTTGCTCGTTTGTCACCAACAGCAATAAAAAAGACTGGATGTGTGTCTGTTCAAAATCAGTGGAGTCAAAGGTACAGCATATTTTTTATAATAATATAATAAAATATTTTTCACACAGCAATTTTTATCCCACTATTGGGCTCGAATATCCTCGTGGAGGATATGTAAACGAGGTTCCATTTCTTATACTCACTGCATGTATGGAGAAAGTGTTTAACTCATAGTCGCTTAATAAGCTCAGTTGTGCGCATGCGCATTATATCATGTTTGCGTCGCTCATAGCTACATTCATCATCATCCAGCTCTTCTCCCAATTACTTTAGATCTACCTGCCTAACCAGTTTGGTATATTTGCTTACCTGTGGAGAAGGCTCGAAAACAGTAGTCAGGCGTATTTTTTTTTTTTTTGGGAGACATTGCCATCACCGTAACTCCTGTAAGCCAGGATCCATCCACAATGTTCTCCGTAAAAGACACCAAAGTTTGACCCTCAGGAAGTCACGGACAACGCTTTTAATTGTCTTGAGATCCGCAACAGATTTGATTAGAAAAGAAAAACGGAAGGAGTTGGAAAGAGGACGCTTCTTTTCCAATTCAAGCGGGATTCATGAAGCAAAATTGGCTTATAAGCTACATGATAAAAGGATGTACAGCTACGTGAAGCACAGCAGTACAGCACCATAGATTTAACAGAGCTTAAGGGGGCCTTTGTTTTTTTTTGACGTGACAACGTCTTATAATTCGATGGAGCCGGCTGCACACACGAAAAAACATGACATATACGGCGTTACCTCGCTCTGAGGCGTCCTATTTAAGGCTTGTTCCATGCAAAATATCTATCAAAGAAAAAAAAATTAAAATTTTCTTTTGAAAAATTAAACCATTCCATCAGTATCTTCTTATGACGTTGTCACGTTCAACTATCATCAGTAAACCGACTTTACAGACAACCGTTTTTTTTTTGGGTTTGCTACTCAGCGCACACGCCGTCCATTTCATTCGGGGTGACAAAAGGGAGGCATATAACCCCCATAACCACCGGTACCGAGATCTTTGTCGTCCGTAGCCTGCCCTAAACTTAAGGGGCCTATATGTAAGCTTTAGGATTGGTTGCAATATTACCCATAGATATGAATAATCGCCGGGATTTATATGAATTGAGATGAAGACGCTTTATTATGCTACTCGCAGTCATATGTTCTTTGGTTTTCTCTCAAGCATTTTTTTGGCAGGCTGTGTCTGGATGCACGCTGGGCGGCGCAGGCGCGAGTACCTGCGTCTGATACCGCCCTAGTCGAGGCTGCGGGTGGACGGACCGGGGATTAGTCCGCCACCCGCAGTGAGGCCGATCTCGTGAGGGTGATGCTCCAGCAACAACAACAATCAAATTGATTTTATTTTATTTGTTGATACGTTTTTTTTTTTTCAAGTATACCGAATGTATGGTGAGAGTTAATAGCCTTATTATAGCCAATTAACGTGAGGCGTAGACGCAAATGAAATGAAGTGAACCTTAAGTAACCTGTCATTATCAAGTCTTCAAATCAGATTACGACTATAGTTTATGGACCCTTATGCCGAGCAGAGGCTTGGTGTATATTCTGACCACAATTAGCATTAAAATAAGTTCCTTTAATAGGACTATATATTTAAGATGATTGTTGATGGCTTCAGGGGTAAGGCAAGACCAAAGAAAATATAAACAGACTCTGTGTAGCGTAATACTTGTTGCCGGGAGGTCGACGGAGATGATACCCAAAAGGGTAACCGGCTGATCAAGGATGTCAAAGATCTATGCCAGTTGACGAGTCTATTGTAAAGAGGAAGGAACCCTTTGAGTTATAGGTCCTCGTGACGAGTTTTCATGGAGCGGATGGGGAGCGCGCTATGTGTCCAGACATAACCTTTTTTTATGGTAAGTCTGGACAATCCGCCCAGGGCGATATTCCCTCCTCATCGCCATTGGGCCGACCACTAGTATCGATTCCTAGACATCCATGGCCAGCCCGGCGGGATTCCCTTTCAGGTATCTTCCCTCCAAAACGCCCCCCGGGGCGTCACCCTAACGCAGTAAGCAGGATATCCTTTCTGCGGATGACGGACTATTCCCCGTTGCGACACCCGCGGCTTCGGCTAGGGCGGTATCAGGCTCAGATAAGTAACAGGCTGACGAGTAGGCATTTTAAACCTATGTATATTCTGAACAATAAAGGTATAATTCACCCAGTCAATTAAATTAAAAGTAGTTGCGTGACTGCATGCCTTATTTTGCATTGTATTGGCTCTGGGTGTCATTAAGAGTTGATTATCTGCCTGATTTATTTAACTTTGTTTATAAATAGCTCTGGATATCATGGCACGGATTAATCCTAATTGGTGTTTTGATGATTATGTGTATATTAAAATATATATATATATATAACAATAGAAATAATACTATTTTTACGGATTTTATCGCGTTTAATAGAGTTTTAATTGCCCAACGTTTCGAACAGTTTTACAGGTTCATGGTCACGTGCGAACTAAGATGTTTTATGTCCAACGCTAAAATCAAACGCAATGAAATTTGTCTTTATAAATAAAACTATTTTTACGGATTTTGTCGCGTTTGTATTTGATTTTTGTTTGCCCAACATTCCAAACACTTTTCGTAACCATAAACACTGAAAAATACAAACACGATTAAATCCGTAAAAAATAGTTGTATTTATAGGTAATCCTATAGGGATGAATAGTAAGCTCAGGATCTAATCAAATATTTGAAAGGTTTCATGTCTTGTTTCTATTTGAATTAACGGCAAGAACAATTATGTTTATAACCGTTTACGAATTATACGGAGATCAAGACCTGTGAGACAGATCGATAAGTACTAAGATAATTCCGCCATTTGTGTAGTCAAATTTCTAAAAATCGTGCTTGCGAAATGCGAATTTGCCGAAAAAATACCCATATGAAACATAAAGAAAAAGGGAAAACAAAAAAAAAATATTCGATCCACTAATCTCAAGATCATCGCATACTTACCGAAAACCAATGAGGCAGTCCTGTATACATCTATACCAATAAATAAAATTGGAGTGTCTGTTTGTAATGTCAAAATAATAGGCTTTTTTCATGCTCACACAGTTATTTGCACTATACACATGCCTAAAAATTATTTTATATTTTTTTTCTCTGTCTGTCTGTTTGTTCCAGGTAATCTTCAAAACGGCTGGACTGGTTTCAAAAATTCTTTCACCAATGGAAAGCTATAATATCAGCGCGTAAACTAGGCTATATTTTATCCTGGTATTCCCACGGGAACGGGAACTACGCGGGTAAAACGACTAAAACCGAAGCGAAGCGAGGGCTGGTTGCTAGTAGCTAAATAATACAGAAATTCTTATCTTATAATTACATTACTTAAGTCTGCCATTAAGTGTATGCAATTTATATAATTAACATATAATTTAAAGACTACAAAACTATAGTTTTTATTTGTCTAGTAAGCAAAAGGCGTTCCGTTGCACGCGCAACATGTACTCATAATAATGTATGCGCGTCATCTCCGTGGAACGGAATGTCGCACCGCCTCGGGTGCCCACCATACGCAAATGTCTTAAAAAATAGACAAGAGTTAAGTATCCATTAAGTAGCCGTAGCAATGGTTTAGTGGTTAGAATATACAGACAGTACAAGACATCTTGATTGTTTTCAAGGTTTTGAATACAATGAGACATCATTCAACAATTAAGTGCATGCCAAAAATCCTAACTAAGAATTATAGGTAAATGTGAATGTGAGTTTGTCTGTTACACTTTTACACTAAACTGTTTGTTACACTAAACCAATTTAAAAAATTCTTTCACTGTTCCAAAGCTACAGTATATGAGTTATATTTTGACCACTGAAGTCAAGGAACTCTGCACCGGTGGTCGGCCCAATGGGGAAGACGACGTGCTATACGGGGTTACGGGGCCGCGCGGCGCCCTCTGTCGCCCCGGACAGAGCCGGACGCCGGGTGCGTTGACCGTAGCCCACACCAAAAAAAAAAATTAGTTATATTTTATCCCCAAATTACCACGGCAACGGGAACTACGTACGTGAAACCACGTGAATTTTCCAATGTATGATAAAAAATTGTCAATACATTCTTCAGCGAAATTATTGCCTGCCTTCCAGCAATAATCGTGCACCTATGACTGGGCATAGTCAATAGCAGACACGCTATACATAACCGTCTACAATATAGAAACAAAATCTTACACTTTCTTTACGCTTAGCCTCCATCTGCCAAGCCCGTGCCGCGTAACAAGGAACTGCGTTCCAAAAATGAATGGCTCGCTGTATTTCTTGCTAGATTTTTTCGCGTTCCGGTGATAGATTATTAGATTCACTTCAAACAAAATTTTAAACCGACTATATGTAAATGCCATTTTGGGGCTTATGCATAATAAATGATTTGATTGAGAAGGTCATTGATACGTCGATAGAAGGATAAGTCACACAAATCTTTGTTTCCTAACAAGACTTTTCATAATGGAGATTATCTTCACTTCATTCCTTCACAGTACAAGTAAAAATATCTTAATAACATCAGCTAAAACCGCATTATTGCAGCCCTAACATGCCCACAATGCAATTTATAACGAATTATTTTAAACGATCCAACGATTAACTTCATCTTAACTGCATTATCTTATTGGCTACACATAATATTATACTTATAATTTATCTAGATCTATTTAAAATTGCTATTTTTTTTTTTTTTTTTTTTGTGGGTGGGCCGCGGTCGGCGCGCCTCCGCACCACTCCGTCCGGGGCGACAGAGGGGCTTGAGCACGCAACTCCCGCGACCCACCCGAAGCCCACGTCGCCTTCGTCGTTGGGCCGACCACTGGAGCAGCGTTAACTTGTCGTCAGTGGTCGGCCCGACGGAATACCCCCTATTGGGGTACCCTCCCATCGACCGACGTCCCCCCCTCGGGGGGGACATTTAAAATTGCTATAAGAATATATTCTGGTACTATAGATTTTCGATGAGCAGACAGTTAACGAAAACCATTGGTGAAAATCACGTGAGTTAGAAAAGAAATTGTTTTTGGCATTGATAGGTTATTTAAGGATGACAATATAGTTGTTTAATATACCGTAGTCTTTTTCTATGATAATATATTACATACTAATATTATGAAAAGGCAATGCTTGTAAATTTATCCTTATGATAATGGAATAAGAATACAATTTACCATTTCCTCTTGCGCCCGTGTTAGAAAAAAAACTCGAAATATAACTAAGGAATATAATCACCCTGCTCCGGTGGTCGGCCCAACGACGAAGGCGACGTGGGTATGGGTGGGTTATGGGCCCGCACGCCGTCCTTTCGTCGGCCCGGACGGAATGGACCGCGTGTGCGCTTACCATAGCCCAACCCATAAAAAAAGGTATACAATATGCAAAAGCACTCTAAATAATATATTATACCAACACTTTTGACTAACATGTTATAGTAGGTCTACTTCGCCTAGCATTGTGGAGCAAATTCGAGTCCAATTGTGGGATCTATGTATATCAACTGATCTCAGTTTTTGTAGGTCCCACAACTGGGCTTTGACAACACTTCATCATCTAATGTTGAGGGGAATTCATAAATTTGGCTTTAAATGGCTAATTTGCAACTTATCCCATATTAAAAACTAAAACAGAAATAATAGGGATGACCTTTGAGTAGTGTAGTTTATGACCAAAGCATTTCTCAAGAAATGTAATTTACCACTGGCAAAACTTAGTTCGTAGTTAGACAAAATTTAGTTCAAAATAAATGAAAACAGGGAAAATATCTCATAATTGTTATAATCTGCTTCAAGCCATATGGTGTTATGGTGTTTTATTTTAAACTTGTACACAATATTTATCACCTTTAACTAAAGCCTTTTCTTAAGTTTACAGAACAACAAAAGCAATAGAGCCTCAATAGAAACTAATAAAATACCTACACAATCTAAATGCGCCTATAAAATAAATTTATCGACAAAATATTTATCTTTAGCATAACGGAACCAACTGCTATTCGAGTTCTTGTAGTAACATTAAGTTATTCCATATACTTGCATGTAAGAAATAAAAATAAAAACGGTTCAGCCCTATTTGCATTAACACCAAACGCTATGGAGAAAAAAAAATAAAGAATTTGTAATGTCTCTCTAGCTTGTACGCGGCTTGAATAAATTACTTGCAATTGATTGTGAAGATGGCACAGTGATTAAGTTACTGATCTGGCGTGCTATAGCTCGTGAGTTTGATTCCCACGCAGGAAAATACTTTGTATGATCCACAAACTGTTATTCTGAGTTTGGATGTGCTCGTGGAACATATTTATAGTGACCCAGTAACACAAGATCCTTAAAAAGATTATCGAAATGTTTTCTTAAAGTTTAAGTATCGTTAAACTGGTGACTGTTGCCGTGTGGTGACGAAGTAAGAATACAATTCACTACACCCTATCTTGCCCATGGATGTCGTAAAAGACGACTAAGAAATATACTACGCATATAACATCTACGCAAGAGAAGGAAAGCTCGAAACAAAACCTGATTCCAGCATGTCTGACTAGCAGAGAATAGTAGGTCAATTGCCCACCCATTTTGGAGAAGGCCTGAGCCCAACAGTGGGATATATATAGGCTGAGATGATGATGACTACAGTTAGTACTTTTTGATACAAATTTATTGTCAGTACAAAAAGAAAATATTTATATAAATCTTCATTTCGTGTGTTTGTAATTGAACTCCTAAACGGCTGGACCGATTTTGTTGATATTTTTGGGGCGATGGATATAAGAATGGATTAGATTAATAATTGAAACCGGTAGGTGGCGCTGGGATCCATATCAAGAAGAATTCCTTTTACTATTTTTTTTATATTTAAACAGAACAACGTCTGTTGTATCAGCTAGTTATTCTATATGAAAAGAATTGTATTGTTTTTGGTAGTAATAATTAAACACAATTTTTGTAACAATTGTATTATTATCCCGTCTCCACAAGGGGAGTGATCTTGCATACCTACTATATATCAAGAACAACGGGCTTACAATGATGAACAGTCGGACAGATGGACTTTAATACGAATTCTATGCAAATATCTACTGGTAGTGTTTGTACTTATTTTCTTTACGAAGATTATAAAATGTGATTATTGCAAAATGTCTTGAAAAGACATCATCTCGGCTCATATACGTATATGCTGGGTAGGGATGAATCGATACTAACGAGTAATACTCATATGGTATCGATACTTTCCATTCGATACTATTACTAGTAGTATAATAATACCCCGACTTACGCGATAGGTGGGACCGAGCGATAACCGCGTAAGTCGAATTCGTGTAAGTCGTGATTTAATTTTGCTTATATTAAATGTACAAAAATATTGGTTATTTGAAACTAGTTCAAAGAAGACAATAATTTTAAAGACTATGGTCGAAATATTATATAAAAAAATCGGTTGTCTGTAAAGTCGGTTTACTGACGATAGTTGAACGTGACAACGTCACAAGAAAATACTGATGGAATGGTTTCATTTTTCAAAAGAAAATTTTAATTTTATTTGTTTGATAGATATTTTGTATGGATCAAGCCTTAAATGGAACGCCTCAGAACGAGGTAACGCCGCATACGTCATGTTTTTTCGTGTGTGCAGCCGACTCCATCGAATTATAAGACGTTGTAACGTCAAAAAATAAATAATAGTTCAAAAAATACGCTTTTAAAGAAAATCCAACTAAAAAATAGAAAATAAATTTTAAAAAATATGAAAAAAAGCGTGGGGTGCATGTTGTCAATAGTTATAAATATTTTATTGACAGATATGAGTAGAAGGATTATCATTTTGATAATATCTTAAAAAGCACCCCACGCTTTTTTTACAATAAAAAATATTTTTTTCTTATATACACTATTATTAATTCAAATTTTAAAAATTTATTTTCTATCTTTTAGTTGGATTTTCTTTAAAAGCGTATTTTTTTTAGTTTTTTTGAACTAATATTTATTTTTCATTTTTTAGTTGAATTTTCGCTAATCCTGATTATCCTAGTAAGGATAACGGGTCAAACTGTTTAAAATATTGAATTGTCATCGGTCCTTAATAAGTATGCCAAATTTCGAGTTAATCCGACGTTTTGAAGGGGGTCAAAATCATGTTCGAAGATTCCGTAACATACTAACATACATACGTCTGAAGCTAATAAAAGCGTATTAATAATTGAAATTTTATGAACAAAAAAGTAAATCTAAGGCTTGAGCGCTCGAAGAGAAAACCGCGTATCTTTGAATTCTCGTAAAACGCGAGCGTAAGTCGAGGTATTACAGTATATAACACTAACATTCGATATTGAGTAATGGTATCGAATAAAAACAATTGTATCGAATAGGCAATATCTTAACGGCATTGGGGCGGCGAGCTCGATTTACCTTTGCTCATCGCGAGGTTCCCGTGATGAGCTTTTTTTTTAGCTAAATGAATGGTAACTTATCAAACATATCACCAAATATTTTGGGTAAAAAACATGCTTGCATAAAATGCATTATCTATACCAATAAATAAAATTGGAGTGTCTGTTTGTAATGTCAAAATAATAGGCTTTCTTCATGCCCACACGGTTATTTGCACGACACCTATGCCTAAAATACAGATTAAAAAATTTTTGTCTGTCTGTCTGTTTGTTCCGGATAATCTTCAAAACGGCTGGACCGATTTCAAAAATTCTTTCACCAATGGAAAGCTATAATATCAGGGAGTAAACAAGGCTATATTTTATATCGGTATTCCCATTTGAACGGGCACTACGCGGGTAAAACGACTAAAACCGAAGCGAAGCGAGGGCGGGTTGCTAGTACTTTATACGATCCACAAGTTGTTGTTCCGAGTCTAGGTGTAATCGCCCGTTTAATTTTTTATTTGTAACATCCCAAAAATACAAGCGTATTTCCTTAGTGGCCGAGTGTGGTATTAAAAAAAACTAAGATTTTTTTTTTTGGGTGGGTTGCGGTCGGCGCGCTCCTCGCACCACTCTGTCCGGGGCGACAGAGGGGCGTGAGCACGCACACCCGCAACCCACCCACGTGCACGTCGACTTCGTCGTTTGGCCGACCACCGGAACAAAAAAAAAAGCTAAGATAACATTGTGTTTTAATCGAAAAGAGACTATAGGGCGATATCCTATCATATATATCTTATAGTGTATCATTTTTCTACTATCGGAGACGTCTCTACTATTGGAGAGGTGGACTGAAAAAAAAATTGCAAAAAATATTTGTAGTCGGATCTTTTAAATATTTTTAATAGATTCATAGACAGCAAATTAAAATACCATAAAATAAAGACATTTCTCAGTATATAAACATCACTATTTAATAGCCGTGAAAACACACGTTTCGATATAATTGATCGTTTCAAATTCGCGTGCTAAAGCATAACTAACTTATACATGATAATAATAACATAAATATATTCGTTGTTATGCAATAACTTACCTCGCAAACAATTGCATTTAAAAAACAATGTGTTTCATCCTCTATTTAACCCCTTTAAAGATGCTATTATCTGTTTAGTTATGGAGTAAAAATACAATTAATCTTCCCCTGTCTTGCCCGTGGATGTCATAAAAGAGTTATATGTAGGTAACGTCGATGCAAAAGAAAGACAACTCGATAAAAAAAAAACCTTATTCCAATACGTTTGACGAGCGTGGAATAGTAGGTCAATTTTCCTCCCGTTTTTGGAAAGGTCTGAGCTCAATAATAGGGCGTACACAGGCTGAAATTATGAAATGAATAAAAAGTAAATAAGTTTCTAACATGTGGTGACGGAATAAGAATACGATTCGGAACCCCTTATCTTACACATGGGGGTCTTTCCAAGGCAACTAAAGGATATAATATGCATATTAAACATTATGAATACGAAATTAAGTTTGTTACGCTTTCACACTTAAACCACTGAACCGATTTCAAAAATTCTTTCACCAATGGAAAGCTATCAGGGAGTAACATAGGCTATATTTTATCCTGATCACGGGAATGAGAACTACGCGGGTAAAGCGACTGAAACGAAGCGAAGCGAGGGCGGGTTACTAGTAGGTGGAACATATAGGTACAAAAGACGGCAAACTCGACATCTTATATCTTTAAACGAGCAATTCTTGTATATATATATACATATATATATTCAGGATCTCGGAAACGGCTCCAACGATTTTGTTGAAACTTGGCATACTAGAGGATTCGGGTCCAAAAAATCGATCTAGCTAGGTTTTATTTATAGAAAATGTTGTTTTGTCCATGTTTTTGGCAAAATAAACAATGACATTAAATTTTAAAAGAATATGAATTCAAATTTCGATGGCATCGTCATGAGTTACGGTAGCTCAGATGGGAAGGTGACGGGTTTTAATTTTGATATTTTTTCAATCAAACAGCGTCGGTTCGAATCTCGGTGTTATTATTATTCTCTTTTTGTAATTTTTTATATATTTTTCATTATTTATTTTTGATTAATATAGGTATATCTAAATAAATTCGATAAAAATATTCCGAGCGAAGCTCGGTCAACCAGATATTTATATGTAATGGGAGCAAACTGTAGATAGTCGTCTGTCTACAACCGAGGACCGACCCATCCAGGGTAGTAGTAGCAATAGTTCTGAGGATATTTGCGTGTGGTGGGTTTTGGTATTACCTTTAGTATTACCGAAACTCATTGCATGCATTCAAATTCCCTCCACTTTCTTCACAATAGGCAACAGCCTAGCAAAGGTCTATGAGCGGCAGAATCACTAACCATCAGATGTGCTGCTTGTTTATTTGCCACCAATAATAAGAAAACCCTATGTTAATTCGTCTAACCAACGTGGTATAAGTTTCCCTTCTATTATGGAGGAGGCTGGAGTTCAGCAGTGGTGGTGGTTTATTAAGACGAAATCATCTAGCCTACCTTTATCCTATGTTAATTGGAGTCAGCACAGCTCCTTCCATAGATTACTGCCAATCATTATATCTACACTCATTTCTTTCATACCCATATCCTCATGCACACAATCCATCCACCTTTTTTGGACCTCTCACGATTTTTACAATCGACAATGTGGTCCTACCACATATTCGCCGAAAAAAAGAATTGACTATATTCTTACTCTATGGTGTGGTGCCACAGAAAAAAATATTCGTAAAAAATAATCTAGTATCAATAATTATATTAAAATCACCTCGCAATCAAATCCGCAGTCAGACATTTACAAAAAATAACAATGAAAAATGTTAATTTTTATCTATAATTTAAAATCTCACATGGCCGAGGTTCTCTTTAGATAACCTCAAGGTCATCCATTACATAATTCGAAGTTACAAACGCTTGAGGTCATGACGTGGACGGTCAGACAACCTTCCAGTTTCACAGCTATTAAATACTTCATTGCATTTGGTTAGAACAACTTTTTTTTTAACTAGAAGACTTAGTACTGGGGTCGGCAAGTAGTTTTAGGTAAACCCGGATACTGTAAGAAAATTTAAACGAGGTTCAAAAAAAAACTGATAATAAGTAAGTAACTATTTATTGTATGGTTTCAAATAAAATACTGAATTATAAAACACAAGACCTAAAATTAATATAAGAAACTGCAATGATGGTTTTGAGCCGGTTTTTTATAGTTTGGGTCTCAAGAAAACAGCAAATTTAAAAGATTTATGTATACTTAGTATATATACAATATCTTGCCGTGTGGGGGCGGAGGAAGAATACAATTTACCACTCCCTATCTTGCCCGTAGATGTCGTAAAAGACGACTATGGGATATAATATGCACATTACATCTGTGCAAGAGAAGGAAAACTCGAAATGAAACCCTATACCAACATGTCTGACCAGCATAGTATAATAGGTCAAATTCCCTCCCATTGTGGAGGAGGCCGAGCCCAACAGTGGGACGTATGTGGGTTGCGATGATGATGATGATGATACAATACCTACATTACAATATTTGGCCGTCTGAGGTTCAATTTAAAAATCTAGAAGATTATTACTATTTTCTTCCGTATGGTGACGGAGTAAGAATACAAATTACCACCTCCTCTCTTAACGATTTATCGAAAGAGTCTATTAAAGGATATGATATGCAAGAGAAGGAAAACTCGTCATAAAATTTGCCAACACATCTGACCAACGCGAAATAGTAAGTCAATTTCCGTCCCAATCGTGAAAAAGGCCTTAGCCGAACAGTGGAACTATCATGTGCTGAAATTAATACAAATATTGTCAACGCGTGACTGTTCTCGCAGGGTTAAACCCTTAAACATAATCATCATCATCATCTCAGCTCATATACCCACTGCTGAGTTCAAGTCTCCTCCACAATAGAAGGGAAATTGAACTTACTATACCATGCTGGTTAGACAGATTCACTCATTCAAGGTCATATACATCCCACTGTTGGGCTCGAGCCTCCTCCACAATAGGAGGTACATTGACCTTACTATACCATGCTAGTCAAACAGGTAGGTATAGGGGTTTTCCCTCTCTTGCATAGATGTTATAGGCGTATTACATCCCTTAGTCGTCTTTTACGACACCCACGGGGAAGACAGGGAGTGATGAATTGTATTCTTATTCCGTCACCACACGGAGAGGTTAGACGGACAAATCATTTGAATTTGAAAAATTTGAAGTGATGCTTCCGTCACAGTATAGTCATCTATCAGTAATGTATCTCGGCCGTAACCTTGTATTAAATGCCTACATCCATGCGGTATGTAAACATGTGATAGGGCTGCCCGCCTCCAGCATTTTAATTACATTTGCCTACTTTGTGTTTTCATTTAGTTTTGTATATACTTTTCTTATATAAACAAATAAAATACTTTGTGACGACACACATTATGTACCTACCTACTAGTAAGTAAAATTATTTTATAATAGGTAAGATTTCAGAGTTTGCAGGTGATCTAAAAAAAGTTATCTCTGGATTCGTACGTACGTTGATCGTCCATTGGTAAAGGACAACGAAACTTCAACGAATTTTATTAGACAACAGTTTAATTGTACAATATACATTTACGCTTCAATATGTAATGGTAGTCCCATCACAAGATAGCAGAGTTCAATGAATTGCAATCAATCTATCTATGCGTTATGATTTCGGCTCGACTCGCGCCTACGGGCGGTGAGGTTTGCGGGGCGGGTAAAAAGCGTAGCGAGCCGTGCAAGCGCGCGCGCATCTCGTCTTCCAAGTTCGGGCCGATTCGGGCGCTTTCGAATAGTCGCAAGTCGTCGCGTTCGTGTCATTCGTTGATACGACGACCGTTTCGCGAAGCCGTTCATACGTAAACATGTTTATCAGTCAACTATAAACTGGTTTATTAGTTCACGGCAAAGAAACAGTCGAAAAAAACTGTTCGTTTATTCAACGACCACCACTACAATATACCCTACTTGTCATATTAAATATGTGTATAATTATGTATTTTAGTGAAAAATTCGCGCAGTTATTGTTAAAAAAATAACACTCTGTTCGTTCGTCACTGCAGCACAGTCGCGACTGTCTGCATGCCGAGCGCATGCCGAGATCGAGGCGCGTAGGTATAGCTCGCGTTTCGTCCGTTTGTATGAAGTTGGATTACTGATTGATAATATTACCGTGCTTCCGTCGTTAAACCAACATAATTTTACAATAAAAACATTACTAAAATTACTTAATAATCACTCATTTAATTCAAGTTCACCTAATTGCCGATATATTAACAACGCTAATAATATCGACGCGAGATCGGTCAACGAACTTGCGTTGACAAAATGAAACCGGTAACATAAGATTTATTCGTAATCGTCAAATAAAATGAATATTAAATTCCTATTTTTGTAAAGATCAAAACCCGTTTTGTTATGCATATTACTTGATATTATGGCAGACACTTGTTGAAGATCGACCTTGAATAATGTTACGAACAGAATATCATCAGTTTCATCATTTCAGCCTCTCACTGTTAAGCACGATCGTCCTCCACAGAGGAAAATTGATCTACTGTCCATGAGGCTAAAACCCCGTGGCACTTATGTCTGCTGCGATGTATAATAATGTAATGAAGATAGATGGATATCATACCTCTTAGTCGTCTTTTACAAAACCCACGGACAAGAAAGAATTAGTAGATCTTTCATGGGGCAATGTAGACAATTTTATAATAAACTACCTAGAGATATCCAAGATATGCCAATGAATAAGTTTAAAAAGGCTATCAGGAGTAGTCTTTGTAGAAAAGGCTACTATAAAATTTCCGATTATTTAGAGGATAATACTGAATGGTTATGAGCAGCTCCTCTTTCAGCAATTTTGTTTTTGTAATGGTCACAGCTTAATGGCCTGTTTCTTGTAAGAATTCGCTGTTTTGTTTTTTTTTTATCTTGTTAGTCTTGGGTTTGTACAGCGTAGCGTGTCTTGTCTGACGAATTTAGGTTTTGGTCTTTTTAGCATACCTATGATAGTTCGCAATTTATGGTTTGGTCATGCTCACTGAATAAGGTTCTGCTTGCGGTAGCTATGTGGGGCGGGTCACTCCTTTCCCTTCAATGTGGTTGAGAGGAGTGATAGCTACTCTAGTAGTTAACTCGTGATCAGGTGCTGCTTGTGGGATCTGGTCCAACCATGTTTTCTTTTCCTTTTTTATTTAAACTAAATTAAAAAAAAAATTGTTATATCCTATCTCGAAGGGCATCACACTGGAGCTAAGACTATATGTTGTATACGTAATTGTATTCAAAAGATGGTAAAAAAAATGACAGCCCGCTGAGTTTCTTGCCGGTTCTTCTCAGCTTGTGGCCACATTCCGGTCCGGTGGTAGATATTGTATTACAGTAGAAACTCGATTATCCGGCTCTCGGTTATACGGATTCGCGATTATCCGGACTACAAACCGCGACCTTATTGTACGTACAAATCGAACGGGATCGCTGCCCCATGCGTTTCATTATTATTTTAGTTAAAAATTGTTACGCCGCTCTGAGGTGCATGCTCTGCGGGATATGTATGCGACTTTTAATAAAGGCATATAATTATGTAGGTACATACTACATACACAAAACCAAAGGAGGTTTTTCATACATTCGATTATCCGGATTTTCGATTATCCGAATGCCTACCGACAACAATTAGTCCAGTTAATCGAGTTTATACTGTATATTCAAACAATGTATAAATTTGACAATATGTAAGTGCCCTCAAGGGGCCTATGCAGAATAAATGATTTGATTTGATTTAGAAAGAGAGTTAGGAACTATTCTTACCCCATCATCGCACAGAAAATTATTATTCAATTACTTAAGGTCGACGAAATACGAACTCTTCGTCCATAATATAATTATAGTGGTAGTAAGTACCACACTGTTGACAGTTGTGTGTCTACAGCCGCGGGCCAGACCGTCCGGGGTAGTATCACACTGACCAGAAAATCAACGCCTGAGTAGTAGCAATTTGTTATTGGCCTTCGTTTGGTGAATGAGAAAGTCGAAAGCCCATTTTTCTAAGGGTGTTTGCGTGTGATTTTGGTGTTTTGGTGATGCCTATAGTGTCATTGAATCTCATTGCTCTCATTCACACTCCCTTCACTTTCTTCACGGTAGGCAACGGGCTAGCAAATGTCTATGAGCGGCAGCAACACTTACCACCAGTGGTACTGTTTGCTCTTTGCCACCGTTTGCAATATAAAAAAAAACCATCGCACAGAAAATTATTATTCAATTACTTAAAGTCGATGAAATAGGAACTATTCATTCATATAGCAAAAGTTTTAGCAATAGTTTAATGATCGGCTGCCTGCCTACGTTATCAAGCCTTGAAAATGCAATTATTGACTAGATGACATCGGATGGAGTCGATCCAGTTCGATGCAATTTCTTAATCGATAAACATGTACAATCTAAATGTTGTTAAGTATTATTACCCGCTACCATAGAGCAAAAACTAATCTTAATTACTAAAGAACAATTTTCTTTATAGCATTTGTTTGTACGGGAGATATTCCAAGAAGATAACGGGAGCTACTAAGAATAAAATTTTCATCATCTCGATTCATGTTCATGTCCCATTAACGGGCTCGAAACTTCTACATCATCATCTCAGCCCATATACGTCCCACTGTTAGGATCGGGCCTACCCTCTAGGAAGCAATTTGACGTATTATACCACGCTGGTCAGACGTGCTGGTATAGGATTTTGTTTCGAGTTTTCTTTCTCTTGCATAGATATTATATGTATATACCCTTGGTCGTCTTAGATATTATATGCATATTGATATAATAGTCGTCTTTTACGACACCCACAGGCAAGAGGAGTGGTGAATTGTATTCTTACTCCATCACCACACGGTAAGTTAGCTAATCAACATTTCTTACATGCGCGTGCAAACCGTCATGAATGTCATCTAGATAATGCGTTATAATAAACGTTCAATGTATTAAATTCTTTTTTTCTATATTATAATAATGTCAATTACCCTCCTTTTGTGGTCGGAGGCCCGAGCCCAGCAGTGGGAAGTATATGAGCCGAGATGAACTTAAGGCTGTCAGTTTTTCATGACGGTCTGCGCATGTATCATAAAAAAAATACTCTCACCATTATTCCCTAACACCCCAACAGAAGCATCACTTCTAAAAAAAAATAGCGTGAGTAAAACTTCTTTGGTTCCATGTATTTTTTATCAGTATTAAACAGAAAATAAAAAAGAAAATAAAAAAATAAATAAAAAGCTCTCGATCTTTCTCACTCGCTTGCTCCCTACTCTCGCCCCATGGCTGTGCTTCGTGCTATGTTCTCCCTTTCTCACTCTCTTTCAATCGGTCTCAATCGCTTTCTCCCTCTTCTTCGACTTTTTGTCGCTGCACATCTTGGTGACGCTAAATTGCGTTTCATCCATAAAAAATTTACCCTCATGCGCGCAAAGAAGTTTCACTTCAAAAAACATAAGGCCCTGACCGACTTGGCCATTATATTACAACTCAATCAACGAAAAAGCAATAAAATAAACACCAACAATTCTATCGCAAATCAGCGGCCACATACAAAATCAATAGTTTCCATATAAAATTACAGACAACAAACATAACATAGATAATTTACGAAATATTACAGTCAATTTCGTAATTCCTAACCTTATATATTGAACAACGGAAATATACAATGTAAATTTTATAACGTCTTAAGTGCAAACTATTGTGGTTCTTAACAAAATTTCTACATGTAACCTACTAACAGTTCAGGATGCACCGAGGTCGTGGAATAACACGTTTAAGTGATTTAGTATCGGCAGGAAACACGCAATACTGTAACAATGTTTTTTTTTTCACGCATTATTGATTTACGATATTATATATTTTTAATTTTTTTCATTTGGCGACAGTAATATAATTCACCGTTCTATAACGATTTCTGACGTTCTATAACGTTTGTATTTGATTTTTGATTGTCCGACGTTTCGAACACTTTGCAGCGTTCATAGTCACGGGCTGTCCACCCTTAAAATCCGTAAAGTAATTTTATTTACAATCACCATTTTATCTTGGGCGTGAGTCTCGTAAGAGACGTCAAAGAGATTAAATATGGGTGTAAGATCTTTAAGACAAGGATTGAAAAGGTATGTTAGGTTGGTTTTGGTCATGTAGAGAGAATCAATGAAAGGATTTTTTTTTTTTTTTTTGTGTGTATAGCTGTTGGTCGAGATGACCTTTACAGCTTAGCGCGGTCATTGGGCGAGCGGAAGGCTCTCAACCCAGAGATTGACAAGGGGCATTTATAGGGCGAACGTAACGGAAGTGTTGGAAGGGGAAGATCAAGGCGGACGTTCCACGATCAAATCGGGAACGTTCTTAAGAAAGGCCAGGTTAAAAGTACTCTAAACCGAAGAACATGCATGAAGAGATTAATGAATGTGGAGGAGGCGAAAGTGGTATGTCAAGTGGTCTCTGCCTACCCCTATAGAAAAGAGACGCGAATCTATGAATGTACATACGTATAAGATCTTTGTAAGAAAAGGAAAATTCGAAATAAACCCTACACCAATTTGTTTGACCGGCGTGGTGTAGCTCAATATCCCTCTTATTATGGAGTAGACTAGTAGAAAACCCAATAATGGGACGTATCAAATACAAAGACGAAAAAATTTGTAGTTTTATTTACAACTAGCAACCAGCCCACGCTTCGCTTCGCTTTCAGTCGCCATTCCCGCGTAGTTCCCATTCCTGTGAGAATACCGGAATAAAATATAGCCTATGTTACTCCCTGATATTATAGCTTTACATTGGTAAAAGAATATTTAAAATCAGTTCTCTGGTTTAAGCGTGAAAGCGTAACAAACAAACTTACTTTCGCATTTATAATATTAGTAAGGATGTTGTTATGCTCGCGTAAACATCAGACAATCTCATTAAATACAATTTACTAATATCAATATTTTACTATTGCAACCAATTCTAAGGCTGTACTGCTGCGTTTCACGTACTTGTACACCTTCTTATCTACTGACTTATTAGACAATGTTGGATCATGTCTGCCGCTTTACATAAGAGAGAAGTGGAATCTTTCCAACTCCTGTTTTTTCTTTTCTTAAATTTGTTGCCCAAGACCATTAAAAGTGTTCCGGGACTTCCTGAGAGTCACACTGCAATGTCTTTTTCCGAGACCATTGTAGATCCTGGGTTACAAGAGTTACAGTGATGGGAATTTGTGGTGGGATTAATCCCAAAAAAAATATCTATAATCATAATTTGCCTCGTCAATTCACGCCCGTGAATAACACCAAATCCCATTTAAGCTAAGAAAGAATCGTCCATTATTATAGGCAAGCAAAAAATATATATTCAGAAAGGTGATTAATGTTGAAACCAATTTCATGCTTGATCTTCTGCAACACGAGTTATGTTTTTATTCTATGCAAGTCAGAGCCCATTCATCTATTCTTAGAACTACCTAAAATTAGGCACGTAAGGTATCACCTTGAATTAAATTTTGGAAGCTGGTCTGTATTGAAAATTTATGTATATAACTGTTTGCTACAATTGCCCGGTAAAATAGTTGAAGAGATTTAAATAAAAAATATATATCTAGCTGATCAGCTTCTCCGTGTGATGACGGAGTAAGAATACAATTCATCACTCTCTATCACTCTCCTATCTTGCCCGTGGATGTCGTAAAGGACAACTACGTGATAAAATATGCATGTAACGTATAATTGTAATGGGTTCTAGGCACATGTTAAAAAAGTGTACTAATTTCAATATACGCATAAAAGGTCATCCGATTGCACAGGTGCAGGAAGCCCGTAATTTAGGAGTAATATTTGATGGGCAGTTACATTTTGAAGCACATGTCACTGAAGCAGTACGTAACTGCTTCTATAGGCTTAAGCTATTGTATAGGATTCGTCCCTATATATCTGTTGATATTCGTGTTATGCTCTGCGAAACATTGATTCTGTCTAAGCTCAACTATGCGGACACAGTTTATGGCACTTGTATTCTGGGCAAAACGGAAAAACTTATACAACGGGTTCAGAACGCCTGTGCGCGATATTGTTATAACGTCCCTCCTCGATCTCATATCACCCCCTTCTTAAATAAGGGGAATTTAATGAAAATGGCGGCACGTAGAAAACTTCATTTAGCGACGCTTTTGTTTGATGTTGTGGTATCAAAAACGCCTGAATATTTATATCGCAAGTTATCATGGTCGAAGAATCATCACACAATAAAAACAAGGGCATCCTCCTATCTATTATTAACACCAAGACATAGAACGGCAGCATTTCGTGGAAGCTTCAAATTCGCTGCTTCACGATGCTGGAACGATTTGCCACCTCCTTTACGCCTGTTAGAGTCAGTTCACTATTTTAAAATCAAATATAAAAAATATTTGCTTGAAGAACAACACAAGGCGTAATAAAACATCTTGTATAATATATCTACACTGGTATATGTATGTGTATATGTGTGTACGTGTATGTATGTATGTATGTATGAGTATGTATGTATATGTATGTGTATGTGTATATGTATATATGTATGTCGCGCTCCCAGGTACTATGTTAATAGCCTTATGAAGTTAGTTATAATTTATTTACCACAATTCTTTAATATTATGTTTCCTCTTTCAATGCCCCGGTAACCTATTAAATCCATAAACTAATAAATTGTAAATATGTTTATATGCATGTACATGTTTATGCGCATATGTGTGCGCATGCGTTGTCTTTGTGTATGTGTGTGTCTTTGTGTATATGGCCATATATGTATGTTTTTTAAGTTTTACGAATAATCAAAAATCACAATTATACGAGTAATAAATGAATAGGAAGAAATAGTACTTAGTATGTTTAAGTCTGTGTGTATATTGTGTGTATACTGTACATACAATATATAGTGTGGCGCAGTATTCTATTGTATACGTTGTGATGAACCGTACTCACTCTGAAGGTTTTACCTGAAAATCAGCGCTGTAACACGTTTGTGATGCAAGCTCATGCTGAGGTGAGACCTTTTTCGGTATCCTATATGCATGAATTTGTACGAATTTTGATTACTTACTTTAGGTTTTGGAAACCGAAATAAATGTTTTTCTTTCTTTCTTTCTTTCTTTCATAACATATACGCAAGAAAAGGCAAACTCGAAATAAAACCTTATACCAATATGCACATAACATCTGTGCAAGGGAAGAAAAACTCGAAATGAAACCCCTTTACTAACATGTCAGCGAGTATCTGCGCCTAATGCCGCCCTAGCCGAGGCCGCGGGTGATCGGACCGGGGAATTGTCCGTCACCCGCAGAGAGGCTGACCGCGCGATGGCGACCGACGTCCCAGTACGTCGAGAGGTGAGAGGTTACCCGAAAGGGTATTCCGTCGGGCCGACCACTGATGACAAGTCACATCTGCTCCGGTGGTCGGCCCAACAACGAGGTGACGTGGGTACGGGTGGGTTATGGCCCCGCGCGCCGTCCTTTCATCGCCCTGGACGGACAGGATCGCACTTACCATAGCCCACCCATAAAAAAAAAAAATACTAACATGTCATGTGAGGGTACCCGAAAGGGTACTCTGTCGGGCCGATCACTGATGACAAGTCACCCTGCTCCGGTGGTCGGCCCAACGACGAAGTAGAGGTGGGTACGGGTGGGTTATGGTCCCGAGCGCCGTCCTTTCGTCGCCCCGGACGAAATGGACCGCGTGTGCGCTTACCATAGCCCACCCATAAAAAAAAATAGAAAAAAAAAAATACTAACATGTCATGGCATGTTATAGTAGGTGAAATTCCCTCCCATTATGGAGGAGGTCCAAGCCCAATAGTGGGACGTATGTGGGCCGAGTGTTATTTTGATATTAATATCAAAATAATACTTAGCTTCCCGTTTGGTGAACAGATTAGGCGGGCAATGTATTCGTCCTCATCCACATTTTTTATACTTAGCGACCGTGTAAGACGGGTACACCTAGTTTCAGCTCATATACGTCCCACTGCAGGGCTCGAGCCCTCTCCACAATGGGAAGGATATTGGCCTACCTGGTCAAGCGGGTTGTCATAGGATTTTATTTCGAATTTTCCTTCTTTTTAATTAGAATTAGGAATTTGTTATTTAGAATAAGAGAACTATCAACAAAATTCGATTTCATTGGTGATAAAATTCTTAGTAAATTTACAAATAAGTTCGTTGAACATTTATGTTCTAAAGAATTCTAGGTGTGGCTTGAAAATACTATAAATGACTAATTATTTCTTGGAAGTATCTTTGTTATTCAAATGTAATTACGTATTACCTGAGTTCCCATTGCGGTGACACGGTTTGTGTTAAAAATACGATTATATCTGAAACAATTGTTACAAATTTCATTACCCGTAGAAGACGTAATAAACGACTGAGGGTTACCATAAAAATGGGGAACCTGTAGCCGATTTTTCGGGAAAATTTATAACACCAACTCCGATCGCTAACTCGCTTGTGACGATTAGACATTTTCCACTCTAAAGGCGGCGTATGTCCAACAGTGATAACGAAAAGCTGATGTATGGAAGTACTCACATAAGAGAAAGAAAACTTAAAATAAAATCTAATGACAAACCTGTCTAGTCAGGGAGGGTTAATGATTAATATGAGGCCAATTTCTCTATATCCAGATAGGAGAAGTCCGTGCCCAACAGTGTGATCTTCCATATAGCGTCGTTGCTTCGAACCATATGCAGGACAATGCTTTAATAATCGAAATAAAGGTTATCCCCCCCAGTCACGGATGTTAAGGAATTAGTACCAATGCTCTGGAGAAGAAATACCGTGGAGTATGGACTGTGCGCCGCCCCTTCGGCACAGTGGGCGCAATGGACGACATATGTCTAGACTAGAGCATAGCCTGACATAAAAAAGGACAATCCTTTATGCCAGGGTTTCTTAAAGTGGGGGTACGCGAACCACTTGTGGGGTTCAACAGTCATCGGTAGAGGGTTCGCGGCAAGATTTACGTGATGGCGGCTTGATAACTGGCTCCAAATCCCGAAACTCACGCAAAACGGTGAATTTCCTTTTACCCTTTGCTACAACATACTTGTGCGAGAGTGGCTTTTCACACCTGGTCACGATAAAAACGGGCAACGAGTCAGAATTAAATTTAAAATTGTCCAAAATTACTTTTAAAATTGACTCAATTTTCGATAAGAAGCCATCACATTAATATTAAAAAGATATTTCTTTTAATGCTGTCTTTGTTACCTTTATTGAAATAAATAAAAACCTTATTTTTTTAACAGTCAACTGTGTTATTTTCTATATGAGAGATTTAATTGGTTAGTTAGAAACAAGAGGATCGCTGTCATCTGGAAACTTCAACAGGGGTTCATGGAACCAAAAGTCTGAGAAATTCGGCTTTATGCGATCTAAATATAATTATTTATTCGTTAATTATGTTTTCAAAGGCACTACATTCCTACATGGTGTTGTCTTTAAGAAAAACAAATTATAATTGCACAACTTCTCACAAGGACAGTGGTGAATTACATTTGTCAAGCGAACTAAATTGCAAGAACCAAGTACACGTTTAAATTATGTAGATATCCGGCCTAATATCCGGACGGTGTAGCTTTGAACCTTTTAAACTGGTATATAACGAATCGGTTTGCATAACTCCAGTTGCATAAAACCACTTCTACCTTATGTTTTAAGTGACATAATAATCTTTAACATCGCTCAACTTAATTGTATCGCTTAATCGTAAACTTGTTCATACTGCAACGCAGCTTAGATAATTTATTTTACAAAGTAGGCACATACTTAACTAAATAAAAAATATCCATCTATTCATCCATTTATTTCTCGGGCGGTGATAAGGTTAGTATAACCGCCACGCCTTGCCCGTGGAAGTTGTAAAAACTTGTTAGGGATCTCCTTAAATAAATCTTATTTAAAGAGGGGCATGTCATAGCGCTCGGGCATACACAGCAGCAGATTGTTCATTGCAGATAGCTGGATAGCCAAATTCTAGGTGATGATCCATCCATCAGCCTAACTATGCCCACATTTGGCAAAGACCATCGCAAGGGAGATTTACGCCATAATCACGTGGTATGACAGTAGGATTAGCGATAAAAAAATTTGTTAAGTTTCCTAGGAAAACGCTGTACATATTCTCTTAGTGACTTTACGACCTTAGCCTTTTTTACGTCTCCCGCATACAAGTAAGAAGCGGTAATTGTATTATGTATACCTATTAATATGCATTAAATTACCATACTAGCAACCCGCCCTCGCTTCGCTTCGGTTTCAGTGGCCTTACCCGCGTGGTTCCCAATCCCGTGGGAATACCGGGATAAAATATAGCCTATATTAATCCCTGATATTATAGCTTTCCCTTGGTGAAAGAATTTTTGAAATTGGTCCAGCCGTTTTGAAGATTACCCGAAATAAACAGACAGATAGACTGCCAAAAAAATATAAACAGATTTTTAGGCATATATATAGTGCAAATAACCATGTGAGCATGAAAAAAGCCTATTACTTTGACATTACAAACAGACACTCCAATTTTATTTATTGGTATAGATTTGGTATAGTAAAAATCTTAAATATACCAATAAAGTTTTCAAGAGCTGTTAAAGTGAAAAGTTCGATAAAAATGCCTTCATCATTTCAGCTCTTATACGTTCCACTCTTGAATGATTGGTCACCCACACGCTGGTCAGAAGTATTGGTATTTCAATTCCAGTTTTCCTTCACTTGCACAGATGTTTTACGACACGGGCAAGAGCAGGGCAACACCTGGTAGTAAATAGTAACTGTTACCCCTAAACAATACTAGGATCACAGCCAGATCGCTGCCTGCCGTAAAAGTGGTATTGGGACTCCAGCTCACTTGCTCAGCGAACAAGTATAAAAACGTGAGTCGAACCTTTAACGAGTCGGTCCAATTATGGCAATTCAGAAAACTATTAACAGCATAGCACTACCACAATGAAAATTTAAAACTGGGCACCCTAAAACTAGGTAACCTAATCAACCTTCCTTGGGTATTTAATTATTTACCACACAGGTAATTGGCACAATTCAGTCAGTAATCTTGAAGGATGACCTAAGGAAACCACAGCTAGGAACGTAAGTTGTATGGGTCAGATTGCTAAAAGGTGTGAGTCTATTTCTGATAGGACGTATTTTTGGTATATGCCTTGAATTACCTTATCTACGAAAACATTCGGATATTTTTATATATAAGTAAAACAAAAACCTATTTGGGAAACACGTAAATATTTGCTGTGTGGTGACCGCTACGAATACTACCAACCAATTCCCATGCGTGTCGTACAAGTCCACGAAGTGTCAAAAAATCTGACTGGGTACTGGGTACTTCATCTACTGTCTGAATATCATCTACTCAGTAATTATATTCCCAAGAAGGCCATAAAATAATTGCCAAAACTATCTATACCAATAAATAAAATTGGAGTGTCTGTTTGTAATGTCAAAATAATAGGCTTTTTCATGCTCACACGGTTATTTGCACGACACCTATGCCTAAAATAGCAATTAAAAAATTTTTGTCTGTCTGTCTGTCTGTTTGTTCCGGGTAATCTTCAAAACGGCTGGACCGATTTCAAAAATTCATTCACCAATGGAAAGCTATAATATCAGGGCGTAAACTAGGCTATATTTTATCCCGGTATTCCCACGGGAACAGGAACTACGCGGGTAAAACGACTATAACCTATAACCGAAGCAAAGCGAAGGTGGGTTGCTAGTTTATAATATGTGTGGACATAACGCGTCGACCCCAAATAATTGGGATTAAAACAGGATGATGATAATAATTACAACAATCGAACCCACGTCCCTAGGTACGGCAAATCTAGGTTACTGCACCATAGTGATGTTGCAATTAGCCAACAAAATTACTTTTATTATATCAATTATTATAAATTAAGCTTAAAGGTTATTGTAATAACACAACTTACAAAATCGTTCAAATAGTCAATCATTCAATAATCTAAACTGCATCCAACGTAAGTTAAGTAGCCAACATTCCACAACGAAGGCCGAAGAGATTGACAATACGAAATTAAATTACAAAACATGGGTCACAATTCTAACAAAATTCAAATTCACATTGCACAATAATTGTTGACAAATGGTGGCTAGTCGCAGAATGTGATCTGCCTTGCAGAACCCCACCAACCCTTTCGAAAAGATCGTGAACAACTAAAAGATCACACAGTAACATAGCCCTTCTCAATTCGGCCGTGTAACAATCGCTTACCTTTACAAAATCTGCGTTACGGCTTACTCGCATTTATCCAAGAAATTTCATGAGGCACTGCGTTTTATAAATTAAACCTTTTTTACAGATTCACGCCAAAATCGTTGGGCACAATTGGGTAACACTGTTTCCGAACGCACGGCGATATAATTTTGCAATGTTTACGGGGACGTTACGTCCACACCCCACGCCGGTTTACGCATAACTGGCAAGACCGAGTTGAGTAGTTAAGATCGGAAACTTGCTCGGCGAGTCTGCGCCCGCGCAGGCCCGCGCGCCCAACGGATAGTCCGGTTTACGCTTGCGTTTCGTTATTCGCCTTTTGTCATACTATAAATTGCTATCGAATAAATAAAATTATGTAATATTTTGCCATGATGAGTGAACATACTGTTCTATATTATTCTTGAGTGAAAGCGTGAAATGTAACATTTATTTTAATATTAAAATGATGGTATTGTGCAAGATGTTTTGAAGGTTTCGATAGTAAATGTGTATCCCGCGGCGATTCTTAATTTTGATAGGGTTGAGCTGTTTCTGTATGAATGTCCTTGCGCAATTATTCAAGTATGTGCCCTCGTTATGTCAGTATGAAGAGTTATTGTAGTTAGTTAAAGAGCTAAAGACAAAGTTAGATTCATTTTGAGGGAGGCACATAGATGTTAATAATGCAAGCAGGTATTTATCTTCATAGAATTCAAAATGTTCCCATCATGAACTTAAACCCGTTTCTTAGTCAAAGTCAGAAGCGCGAATATTTTTTCCCCTAATTAATATAGCAGAACATAACTTATGACCAACTGCCTACCTGTCACAACTCTCTTTGGGAACGCAGCGATTGATTGTCAAAGATTGGTATAAAGTTCTTAATCGGCTATAACGACTTCCTTAATATTACTAATCTCACCACACATTCCCACCACTGTAAATCCTGTAAGCCAGAATCCATAATAATCTCCGTATAAGACACCGAGGTTTACCGTCGCGAAGTCCCGGGAAACACTTTTAATTGTCTTGTGATCCGCAACAAATTTAATTAGAAAAAGAAAAATAGGAGGAGTTGAAAAGGTCTCTCCTATGCAAAGCGGAAGTCATTGAGCAAAATTAACAGATAAGCCAGTAGATAAGAGAATGCACAACTACGTGGAGCGCAGCAGGACAGCACCAGGGATTTAGCAGAGCTTACGGGACCTATATGTGAGATTTAGGATTGGTTATTTTAATAGATATAGCAAACACACCTTCCTTAATATTAGTGATAGTAAATTCATCTAACTCAATCATACGGTTGCGGTGACCCATTTTTATGACGCAGAGGGATCAAGCAAGTACTTAGTATAATAAAATTATGGGGCTTCCCTTAAGCCGCTATAAACGATTTTGGCGGAGCATAGCCAATTTATAGTCAAAAAAGTGCTTATAATTTTCGTGCCTATTACCAAAAGGCAATGAAGAATGACACGACTGCACAGATGGCGGAGTGATTAAGATGGGTTCGATTCTAACGCGGAACAATATTTTGTGCGCCGAGCGTAACGCACCCCAAAAAAAAAAGAAAAAGGTTAATATTTTGTGGGATCCACAATTTATCGATCCGATTCTGGGTGTAATTTGTGTTCCTCAAATAACATTTTTGGCAAGTCCCCCGCAATACAAGGGTTATTTCCTTAGTGAACGTGTTGTCTGTTTTAAAAAAAAAGGTTATTGTAGCAATATTAGGTAAATATGCCATACATACTATTGTTTCTTTTCAATTATCTGACGTAATACATTTACAGGTTCGTTACGTCACAACACTGTACACAAGTTTTTCATGAATTCCTCATAATTTATCGAATGTAATTATTCAATATGTACATGTAACGTATGTATAATGCTTATATAACTATTATGTTTGTATTTCATGTTCGTTTTAATAAATAAAAAATATTTTATAAAAGACAGCGTTCAATACTTTTCTTTTGAGGCAGGCATTGGTCTGGACACGCTCTGTACATTTTTCCCAGGGCGATTTAAGGTCGATATGCGGCCAATAACCCACTGTATCCCCTTCCCATCCACATTGGACTAATCACTGGTACCGATTCCTCGGCACCTAGGTATGATGGTCCAACTGAAAGTGCCCTTTCTGGTACCGTTGCAATCGACACCCCGCCAAACAACGGTGCTGTTGAGGCTTAGTATTCCACACTAAAGGGTAATTCTTTGTATAGCTTTACAGACATACAATTAATGGGTACAAATCATATATAGATAGTGGCAAGATAAACGAATTTTTTTATTTAAAATCATATTTTTCTTTTGTGCTGTGTGGTAGCGGCTTCGAATACTACCAACCCTTGCTTTGCTCGTGGGTGTCGTAAAAAACGACTAAGAGCCCTAGATTGACCCGGACCAACTCCATCTGGTACCATTTGGGTCAACGATTACATTCCCAAGGAGGGTTGAAGTCAGGCAGGTGGCCGGTCATAAAAGTCATTGCCGAAACTTTTTGCAATATGTCAAAACAGATGACATATTGCGTCGACCCCAAGTAATTGGGATAAGAGCAAGATGATGATGATGATGAAAATCATATGTTTCTTTTGGTGACCGGGGAAGAATAGTATGCGCCAATCCCCTTCTACCCATGAGTGTCGTCAAAGACGACTAAGGGACTGAGGGACTATAATATAGCTATAACATTTATGTATAAATGTTATTTTTATATCTAATCCCTCACTCGTCTTTTACGACACCCACGGACAAGATACCTAACTTGCCTGTGGATATCCATGGTGAATTTTATTCGAATTTATTATGAAATTTAGATCCACAATTTTGATACAAATCTATTGATGAAAAAGACGAGAGAGAAGAGAAAAGAAAGAGTTTTTGGTCTGTAATTATCTATACCAATAAATAAAATTGGAGTGTCTGTTTGTAATGTTAAAAGGCTTTTTTCATGCTCACACGGTTATTTGCACGACACCTATGCCTAAAATAGCAATTAAAAATTTTTTGTCTGTCTGTCTGTCTGATTGTTCCGGGTAATCTTCAAAACGGCCGGACCGATTTCAAAAATTCTTTAATGTTATTTTTATATCTAATCCCTCACTCGTCTTTTACGACACCCACGGACAAGATACCTAACTTGCCTGTGGATATCCATGGTGAATTTTATTCGAATTTATTATGAAATTTAGATCCACAATTTTGATACAAATCTATTGATGAAAAAGACGAGAGAGAAGAGAAAAGAAAGAGTTTTTGGTCTGTAATTATCTATACCAATAAATAAAATTGGAGTGTCTGTTTGTAATGTTAAAAGGCTTTTTTCATGCTCACACGGTTATTTGCACGACACCTATGCCTAAAATAGCAATTAAAAATTTTTTGTCTGTCTGTCTGTCTGATTGTTCCGGGTAATCTTCAAAACGGCCGGACCGATTTCAAAAATTCTTTCACCAATGGAAAGCTATAATATCAGGGCGTAAACTAGGCTATATTTTATCCCGGTATTCCCACGGGAACGGGAACTACGCGGGTAAAACGACTATAACCTATAACCGAAGCGAAGCGAGAGCGAATTGCTAGTTAAACATATAATTGTTTCCTTCAAGTTATTAAATCTTGTTTCATACTACGTTGACAGTTTATTTTGAAGTTTATTATTTACACAATAAACGCTCAGATCGCAGAAGGGCCACCAGTTTACAAATCAACTATTAGTAGCCATCACACCCCAATTATCGAGTCACGGTGCAGTGCACAGAAAAAAATTAATCGACAGCACGCAAGCTTCACGCATATGTATTTTTATTCCAGAAATTCTGGTTTACAACTTATATCATACTAGCTTGACGTGTTTGCGTGACAAACTAACATATTCACAGACTTAAACAACTAGTGCATGTGTTATACATAAATATAGCTTCTAAGTTAATGGCTACCTTCGAACGAGCTTTGAACATGAGCTATTATTAATTATTAATGATTTATTATAATAATTATAATGTTTATGGCTGTTCTTTGTGGTGACGGATAATAATACAATTCACCATCTATCTTGCCCGTGGGTATAGCAAAAGCCGATTAAGGGATAATATCTGGTTGACCGAGCTTCGCTCAGTATATTTTTGTTGAATTTATTTAGATATATATTAATAAAAAATAAATAATGAAAAAAATATCAAAAATTACAAAAGAGAATAATAATAATAACAGATCCAGATTCGATCCCACGCTGTTTGAATGCTAAAACAAAACAAAAAACTGGACAACTTCCCAAATGAGCTATTGCCACTCTTGACGTTGAAGGCGAAACTTGAATCCATATTCTATTGACATTTTATGTCATTGTATTGATTACCTAAAAACACTGACAAAACAACATTTTCTATAAATAAAACATAGCTAGATTGATTTTTTGGCCCCGAAACCTCTAGTATGCCAAATTACATCAAAATCGTTGAAGCCACGATTCCCATTATTACCCACCATTATGGAATGGTCAACAATACTTTATTTTTTTTAGGCCGTGCTGTTATGGTCTGAATACGCCCTGCCTATTCCCTCCGGGGCGATGGACGGCCGGCTTGTGACAATGTAATCTACCGACCACTACTGCTAATTCCTTGACTTAGGTGGTCCTGGATATCAATCCTGAGAAAATCTTAACACCAGCTGTGAAGGGCAACCCGACTGCGATAATTAGGGACCATTAAGGGGACGTACCCATATTTTACTTTTGGAGGGGGTTCAATACAATAAAATAAAAAAATTGTTGGTAATAATACTGAGCTACCGGGTTGAGAGCCCTCAGCGCTCACCCATAGTCCGGGCTAAGTTGTGAAAGCCATCTGCGGCTAACAGCTATACACACAAAAAAAATATATAACTGATATGTATTCATGTCATATTTCTTTTTATATATTCAACTTTTGGGAGAGACTTTGAACCCCCAAAAGCCACTCTCTCTGGTTCTGGTTATACGTTTTCCTTCAATATTATTTTATGAAATTAACCTACTATATTCTTATGGATTATGGTGTGTGGTGACGGAGTAAAAATACAATTCACACTGGGAGTGTGAATTGTATTTTTTATTTTACTCCGTCACCACAATCTTGCCCGTGGATGTCGTAAGAGATGGGATGATGGGAGATATGGGATATAATATGCATATAACATCTGTGCAAGAGAAGGAAAACTCGAAATGAAACCCTATATCAACGCCTGACCAGCATGGTATAATAGGTCAAAATCCCACCCATTGTGGAGGAGGCCCAACCTCAACAGTGGGACGTATGTGGGCTGCGATGATGATGATGATTCTTATGAAACTGATCTACCACACCACGCTGGTCAGACGTGTTAGTATAGGGTTTCCTATCGAATTTACTATCTCATAGATGGACGTTTAACATATACATATACAACGTGTCCCAAAATTCAACGATAAGCGGGCACCAACAGATATAGAATATTATACCATTTTAGAATTGTAGTTAGTTGCTCTAATTTTTAAAACTATTTACCAGTAGTGTCAATACTTTTTTTTTCACCACGATGAGTGAAAGTGAGCTGAAAGTCAAAATCTTACAAAATTTATGGAAAAACACAGTTTTGGTTAATTTTTGTGTAGAAACTATAGATATTTTGGGATTTCTCATGGTTGTGATCGATAGCAGTGCTACTTACGTTGCTAATACAAAAAAAAAAACACAGATTTATTTGTAAAATTGTAGCAATGGCACTTAAAAATATAATAAAGGGTATCCATTTTTTAAAGATTTTACTTTTTTATTCGTAATGAAAAAAAATAAGGGTAGAATTTTTTTCTTTTTTTTCTCGAACAGTCATAAGTAGGGGCCCATCTGTTGGTGCCCGCTTATCGTTGAATTTTGGTGCAGCCTGTACATATATAAATATATATACACAGATTAACGCCTTTTTTTCCCATAGGGGTAGGCAGAGACCACTTCCCTCCACTTGCTACGACTTCATATGCATATTATATCCCTTAATATTCTTTTACTATAACCATTTGTGTAAGATAGGGAGAGATGAGTTGTATCCTTGTTCCGTCACCACATTTAGTGCCACTCACATACTGTTGGTCTGATTCGTAATGCCATCCATCAGCCCACAAACGTCCACTGCTGGACATAGGCCTCCCCACGAGAATGCCACTCGGAACGGTCCTGTGCCACCTGCATCCAACGGTTCCCTGTGACTTTGAGAATGTCGTCAGTCCACCTAGTGGGGGTCGTCCTACGCTGCGCCGTCCTATTCCTGGTCGCCACTCAAGAACCTTTCTTCCCCGACTGTTGTCATTTCGACGAGCGATGTGGCCTGCCCATTGCCACTTCAACGTGCTAATTCTGCGGGTTATGTCGGTTACACCCGTTCTTCTACGGATTTCCGTGTTCCGGATTTTATCACGTAGAGATTTTATTCGTAATGTAACTTGTATCAATTAATTGTATTTTTAAACTGACTTCAAAAAAGGAGGAGGCGCTGTTTTATGTTTTGAAGTGCTTTTTTAATGTTAGTTTGCGGATAACTTCATCGTTTATGAACCAATTTTAATAATTATTTTTTGTTGGAAAGGGTGTACTTCCCAAATAGGGTATACGTCCCATGAAAATTATGTCGAAATCGGACAAGTGATTTTTGAAAAATCAACAAAAATCTAAAAAAATATCTACATTGTCTACATTATTCCCTAGCCGAGGCCGCGGGTGAAGTGACCGGGGATTAGTCCGTCACCCGCCGAGAGGCTGACCGCTTGAGGAAAGACCGACGTCCTCCCCGAGGGGGGGACGTCGGTCGATGGAAGGGTACCCCAAATAGAGGGTATTCCGTCGGGCCGACCATTGATGACAAGTCACCCTGCTCCGGTGGTCGGCCCAACGACGAAGGCAACGTGCATCGTGGGTGGGTTGTGGGTGTGCGTGCTTACGCCCCTCTGGCACCCCGGACGGAGTGGCGCGAGGAGCGCGCCGACGGCAACCCACCCCAAAAAAAAAAGTCTACATTATTGAAGGCGGTTTCTTTTTTGCAAAAATAATTATCATCCGTGTGGTGACGGAGTAAGAATACTATTCACTACCCCCATTCGGTCTTTCCTCACGTGGTCGGCCTCTCGGGTCAATTCTCCCGTGATAAAAACATTAATTCATGAAACTTTGAGTTCGTATCTGATATTCATTATCGAAGATAACCATCCCCCGAGCAGAAGTTAATCCCATAATTACCAGACGGATTGACAGACGGATTGTAAATTACAGGTATTATAAACTGCATAGGAGAATTCCGCTGCACATTTTCCTGGTGATGCTTCAGGCAGCATTTACAACCTCACACGAAAGGGTATCCTGCCAGACTGGCCACGGATGACAGGGAACTTAGGTACCAATGGGCGGCCCAATGGCGAAAGGGGTGGGGCGGCGCAGGCGGACCATGCCACCCTACCCGAGGCCGCGGGTGACGTGACCGGGGATTAGTCCGTCACCCGCCGAGAGGCCGACCGCGTGAGGAAAGACTGACGTCCTCCCCGAGGGGGGACGACGGTCGATGGGAGGGTACCCCAAGTAGGGAGTATTCCGTCGGGCCGACCACTGATGACAAGTAACCCTGCTCCGGTGGTTGGCCCAACGACGAAGGCGACGTGGTGTTCGGGTGGGTTGCGGGTTTTGCGTGCTATACGCCCCTCTGCCGCCCCGGATGGAGTGGTGCGTGGAGCGCGCCGACCGCAGCCCACCCCAAAAAGAAATTGCGAAGGGGGTGGTAATATGAGGGTTACGGGGCCGCGCGCCGACCGTGCATCGTCGTGAACGGAATGAATAGCCAACCCAAAATAAGGAAAGCTTTTACAGGCAAAATACCATATCGTATTCTTGATTCCGTGTGGTGACGTAGTGAGAATACAATTCACTATTATATCTTGCCCGAGGATGTCGTAAAAGACAACTAAGAGATATATTATACACATAAAATCTGTGCAAGAGAAGGAAAATTTGAAATGAAACCCTACCAACATGTTTGACTGGTATGGTATGTAGTATGGTATGGCATGGTAGGTCAAATTCCCTCCCATTGTGTAGGAGGCCCGAGCCCAACAGTGGGATGTGTGTGGGCTGCAATGATGATGATTCTTGATTCATAATCAAACACAGTACGCAATCAAAGTAGGCAATAGAACTAGACGTAGATAATTTAGAGAAGTTATTTTCTTTCAATTTCTATATAATAATATCATACTGAATATTGAAACTATGATTGGTAGAGAGTATTCTTTTAATAAACCACCATTAATATTTCTGTATTCCAATACTGTAATACAAAGATTTAAAACATATCTGGAAGGCTACGTCTAAGGACGAATCAATAGTATTTAAATTAAGGAATATAAACGAATAACATTGTTGAAATTTGCCGAGTGGTGACAGACTGGGAGTACAATTCACCATCTTGCCCTCCCATTGCGAAGGAGACTTGAGCTCATCAGTGAAACGTACATATGTATAAGAGTTGTGATAAATGAAAATGAATGATTAAAAAATAAAATTAAAAACTTTAATGAACTTTCGGCGCGAAAGAAATAAAAATATCTAGTAACATCACGTTCATGTAACGAATCAAATATGCCTAAACTTGTTTGGGTTTACTTAGAAGCAATCCAGTATATCGTCTCCTATTTATGAGCTCCATCATCAGTGTAACTTTATAATACCTTCATACGCATGTTTTAAATATTAGGTTACATACAAGTATTTTTGAAATGAAGTAAATAATTATTGCGTTTAATATTATATGCTTGTGGGATCTGGTCCAGCCATATTTTCTTCCATTCTTTATGCTTTAATTATTTTTTTTGTCTTGTACTAAATCTTGAAAATTTATACATATATACAATTTCGAAGGGCATCACACTGGAGCTAATACCATATATGTTGTACGAACCATAAAATTATCTACATATATTTAAAGGATTAAGAAAAAAAATTACTGCCCGCTGAGTTTCTTGCCGGATCTTCTCAGTTTGTGGTCGCGTTCCGATCCGGTGGTAGATTGTTGTATTGTATTCAAACGTGTAATTTGACAATATGTAAGTGCCCTTAAGGGGCCTATGCAGAATAAATGATTTGATTTGATTTGATATCTCTACTGCAGCAAACAGCAGACCTGATTGGTAAATGATACTGCCGTTCATGAACCTTTGCTCGTTACTGCCTACTGTGAATAAATTGAAGAGTGTATGAATGCACGCAATGAGGTTTGTTGAAACTAAAGGCATCATCAAACCCTGCCACACGCCAACACCCTCAGAATGATTTCTGATGTTTACGCGAGTATTATACATTTTAAATAAAACTACTTTACGGATTTTATCGCGTTTGTATTTGATTTTTGATTACCCGACGTTTCGAACACTTTACAGCGTTCATGATCACGGGTGGACTAAGATGTCTCACGTCCAACAAGTCATCGTTACTGCAGAAAATTTATAATTATCTACCCGATACAGAAATTAGTTATTAAATACCCTCAGAATGTTACGCTGCCGGTTTCCCCGCTCACCGAACTACGCAGAAACAATTTGCTACTACTCAGACCTCGATTTTCTGCGAGAGTGTGGTACTACCCCGAACGGACCGACCCGCGGCTGTAGACAAACGACTTTTGATAATGTGCTCCTACCCATCGAGTTTAGATACTTGCTCAATGGCTCCTACAACATAAAAAACTTGAACAGATGTTCATAGATAGCTATGAATTACATATATTGATCACATAAGCTTTTTTTTTGTGTGACTATACTGTTAGCCTCAAATGGCTTTGACAGCTTAAGCGGACTATGGGTGAGCGCTGAGGGCTCTCAACCCAGTACATCAGCTACAAAAAAACTCGTCTGATTAACGGTTAAAGAATCGTCCATTCCATTTCTCTCCTTTTGTGAAGGAGGTTCGAGCCCAGCAGTAAAAGTAGTATATGAGTAGCAGTAGTATTTGAGCTGGTACCACTTCCTTTGCTTACACATCTACGTAATATATTTCTTAAGCTTTCATTTGTTAAACTTTCACGAGCGCATCACGACAGCCTGTAATGTGACATTGGAAATTAGAAAATTATTATATTAGAAAATTAACCACATTTTGCGGTCACCAGATCATATACCTATATGTAGACTAGCAACCTGCCCTGGCTTCCCTTCGGTTTCAGTCGCCTTCTCCCGTATATTCCATCTCCAATATCCTACTAATATTATAAATGCGAAAGTTTGTATGTAGGTGAGTATGTTTGTTACTCTTTCACGCAAAAACTACTGGATGGATTTTAATGAAATTTTACAGTAATACAGTGCTAAGTGCTAACTGGTAGTATAATATAAAATATTACGATACACGACTGCAATCCATGAGGGCTCGGGTTTGATGCCCGGCCCAGACAAAATTTTACAGATATTTCCTGAGAGAAACAGCCTGAGTTACTCCTTATACGTATATACAGGTACCTGCTGGTAAAATATTATTAAATTTTCTTCTCTAGCATAAATATTGTACCTATGCATATTATAATAGCTTAGTCGTCTTTTACGACACCCACGGGCAAGAAATAGGGGTGGTGGATCGTATTCTTACTTTATCACCACCACACGGTTAATTTATTTTCTAACATAATATTTTAAAACGTATTTAGTAGTGATTTAAATAAATCAAGGAAAACCTCAACGCTGGTGATCATCCGTTGCGAGTGCGTGATGTGACGCAGGCGTGAAAGTTTTCTGCTGATGGTCCTCTAGACGAGGTTATAGGTGCTCGGGCTGGAGATTATTCCGACGCCCTTTAAAAGGCCGACCGCGTAATGGCGAAGTTGCGGCGCTTTTGGTGCAGCGATTCGATGACAGTTGGTAGGTTGCCTAAAAGAGTACCTTTCGGACGGCCCACTAAAGCTGTATGAGCGGCTTGTGCGTGTGTCTGTGCGCCCGCATGTGTGTATCATGATGGAGTAAGAATACAATTCACAGTCCACTCTTTTGCTTGTGGGTATTGTAACATACGATTAAGGGGTATGACACGACGGATAGGACACGTCTGAGAGTATACCTTCCTCCGAACTGGGCGTAAGTTTTGTTTCAACTCTCCGACACCGAGGAGACTGTGAGACGGATCGACCGTTGCAAGACCCTGCCATTCCATGGGCCTCGCAACGGGCCACCTACCGACGCCTCGATCAACATCAATTCGGTTCCTATCAACACCCTGGCCTACATGAAATAACCAAATTTCACATCGCTTCAAATGTTCGTAGCTTACCGAGTTCTATTCCTGCGTAGAATTTATCTCAAATTCTCAGGACGCTAATAGGACGATAACTATTAGTAATCTAGTCAACACATTAAAAAACGTGTTAATTGTTGATATTGCGAATTAAAATACATACGATAGCTTGTTTGACTCATTATGACGTCTAGAGAAATGTACGAAAATTTCAAATCCGCACGTAATCCATTTTTAAGTTGTAATTAAAGATTCCAAAAAAGGAGAGATGATAATGAATTAAATCAATTAATCTTAGAATAATAATTATTCTAAGGCATTAATATTCTTTTTCATTTTTCACTCAATATAGTGTTAATAATTTCCACTTAAGCACATATTGAATGAATAGCGACATCTAGTGACAAATCCTACTACCTAAACATTGTTATTAAAAAGTGTGTATTAACCACCCGTATTTCAAGTGTCATAGCATATGCCTATGAGTCATAGGCATATATTATACGCTTATAAATGTATAAAATATAATTATGAAGTCCACAAATTAAGCTATAACAATGGGAAAAGTGGTTGTAGGTCTCACAGTTTATAATTAATATAAGCTATAGCCCTCTATTAGCAATCCGACTTACTGAATCACAGTTTATGTATAGGGTATAACACAAGATGGTATTAACTCCTACTGGCATTCGAATGTGTCAACATAAGTACATAATATTATTTGTCCAATAGTGCAATATTTTCCAGGTGAAAAGAATTTGTTTGTTTATCGAGTTGGTCGTGTATTTTTCTTTTACTATCAAGCCTAAAATTAACGAAACCCTAAGATAATTACACAGAAAATTAAATTTCATTAGTGTTATAATCGAGTAACTATGTCAGATATCGTAAAAATAGAAAAAAATGAGGATATGTCTAATAACAATACTGCAAAAGAGTTGAAACCAATAGACGAGAAACAAGTGAAAATAAACAATCTATTGAAAGACAGATTAAGAAAATACATCAGAAAACTTGACGGTAAGTTCTTACCTGTTAGTGACTCGAAAAGAAAGTATAAATATATACATTACTATCAACCCACCCTCGCTTCGCTTCGTTTTCAGTCGTCTTTCCTGCGTAGTACCCGTTCCCGTGGGAATACCGGGATAAAATATAGCCTATGTTGCTCCCTGATATTATAGCTTTCCATTGGTGAAAGAATTATTGAAATCGGTCCAGCCGTTTTGAAGATTATCCAGAACAAACAGACAGACAGACAAAAAAAAATATAAAGTGTATTTTAGGCATGTGTACAAATAACCGTGTGAGCATGAAATAAGCTTATTATTTTGACATTACAAACAGACACTCCAATTTTATTTATTGGTATAGATTGCAAAAATTATCTATATTAATTTAAACTAACTTCATAAGTGAAACATGTTTAAAATTATTTTATACTAATAAAGCTAGGTATCTAGATCTAACACCCAATATATCTGTATACACATTCTATCATCATCATCTCATCCCATATACACGCTACTATTGGGCTCGGGCCCCCTTGTAGGAGGGAATATGCGCGACAATACCACACTGGTCACACGAGTTGGCATAGGGTTTCATTCAGGGCCGTATTATTCATAAGGCAGATTAGACAACTGCCTAGGAGCCCTGAGCATGCACCAAGACAAAAAAAAACATTTCAACAATTTTTTTGAAAATTTGTATGCTTCCTCAATATTAGTGCTTTGTTTATTGTTGTTGATGGCAAAAGAAAAAACAGCACACCTGATGCTAAGTGATACTACTGCTCATAGACCTTGGACCATGGACCCAAGAATCGCATTGCCTAAGGGCCCTGATAGGTTTAATTCTGCCCTTGTTTCATTTCAAGTTTCCTTCCCTTGCATCAATGTTATCTCAATATTAATCCCTTAGTTGTCTTTTATGACTCTTACAGGTGAGAAAGGGGTATGAATACAATTCACCAGAAGTGTATTCTTACTCCTATTTAATAATAATATTATAATAGTTAACTAAGCTCTCTCAAATAATCTATCATTTTTACATGGAACTTCACTAGTAGATTTCAAGCTCAGTAGTGTTTAATATTGTCTCTTTGTATTGCCCAATCTAAGTGGTGTGAATTGGACTTGAAAATTCTTTTTGCCCAAATTGTTGTTTTGAAGTTAATGTGTATTTTATATAATACCCTTGAATATTTCAAGAAGGCTTCATTTTTAGTGTGTTAAACACACTTTTATATTAGGAAATAGAAGGAAATCTATATGAAATAACATTATAATTCTAATGTGAAGTACAGAATCTCATAATTCTTTACACACCCTGTTATGCATGCATTCCCTCCATAATAGGAGAGAAATTAATCTAATGGATCATTTTGGTCAGATGGGTTAGTATTGCATTTGGGTTTGCCTTCTCTTGCATAGATGGTATCTGCATATTATAATCCGTTAGTCATCCATTGCGATGCCCACAGTTAAGATGGAGTGGTGAATTGTATTCTTACTCTGTCAGCATACGGATAGACCAGCGTAGTATTTAGTTATTGCAAAGGTTACATAAACTAAAAAAAATATTTTTATAGATACAGGCACAAGCATTAATAAAGAAGAAAGTGAAAAAGTAGAAATAGAGACATTCAAACAACTCTATAAACCCAAACTCGCCGGAGATGAGGAATCATACAAAAAGATACAGAAATTCTATTTCAAATTACCAAGGCCAGATGAAGTTCTTGCACAGAAGTTAAGAGAAGAAACAAGAGCACAATTCTTACAGAAAAAGAGTAAAGAATTGCTTGATAATGGTGAATTAAAGCAGCTATGGAGTTTGTTGGAGAAATGCAATCCAAGTTCGAATGTAGGCAACAATGATGAGTTGATTATTGACTACTTCCAATTTAAAAAGCTTCGAGAAGAAGCTGGTTCTAAGTATAAGTAAGTTTTATTTATAACTAGCAAATGCTTGTGGTTGCCCTGCATAGTTCTCATGGGGATAAAATATAGGCTTTTTTGGACTAATCCTGCCAAACATTCGCACCATTGTAACTCCTGTAATCCAGGATCCACAATAGTCTTCATAGATGACACCAAGGTTTGACCCTCAGGTGGTCCTGAAGGATGTGACTATAATTGTCTTGGGACGCCCAACAAATTTAATTAGAAAAGTTAAACAGGGGGAGATTGGAAGAGATGGACTTAATTGAAAACTACGCGGATGATAATGCGCGTAGTTCTTGTTCCCGTGGGGATACGGGGATAAAGTATAACTAGTTACTCGCTGATAATGTAGCTTTACAATAGAGAAAAAAATTTAAATATTGGTTTAGTGGCTTGGGCGTAAAAGTGTATCAAACAAACTCGCATTCGCATTTTATTATAATGTAGTTAGGATTGTTATCAGATTAAAATTAAAATCGAAAATTACAAACTGATAAACACTTTAAAGGAACCTTTAGAGGTTAGTGATTTTTAGTAGCCCTGGGCCACTTAGGCTATAATGAAATAGAGGCGGGCGGTATTTGTACAGTTTTTATATAATACCCGCCACCTATATTGAATGGGTATGAATGTCCTATATGGGTATCAAACCCATATAGGACAATTCATTCTCGGGCAGGCGGCGGCACTGACTAACTCAGAGATGGCTGGCTGGTGGGACGGAACCCACCGGGACGTTATTGCCTGTTGGCGTTTAAACAGGCGTTTCTAAGGGATAACCAGTCGGACTGGTGATGGACGTCAAGGACTACCGGTGGTCAGCCTGATGCCGATGGAAAGGAATTACGGTGGGTTATGAGGCTGTGCGCTGCTCTTTCGTCACACTAGATGAAACGGAGGGCGAGCGTGGTATGTTAGGTCAATTTCCCTCCCACCATGGCGAGAGAGGTAGAACACAACCGTGGGACGTATATGAGCTGAGATGATGATGTTTAAAGAAAAATTTTATTAAACTCTTCCAGGCCATATTTGACAGCAGAAGTGTTCGGTCGGCTCCAAGCTGCTGAAGGTGGAATAGGTCGTGTGCGTGCAGTCTCACTGTTTAACTACGTGATGCGAAGGGTATGGCTGCAGCAGACCAGGATTGGACTTTCCCTGTATGACGTCACAGGACAAGGATACCTAACCGAACATGTAAGTTGATTAGATTGCTTCATCATAGCTCGTAATCCCGATATTAGGATCAAATCTGATTCGCAAAAGGTGAACGAAGGCGACGTGCACGGGTGGTCATGGGGCCGCACGACGCCCCGGACGGAGCCGAGCGGTGGGTGCGCCGATATGGCCCACTCCCGAAAAAAAATCGTTACCCGTGGATGTCGTAAAAGACGATTAAGGGATATAATATGCACATAACATCTGTGCAAGAGAAGGAATAAAACCGTATAATAACCTGTCTGACCAGCATGGTATAGTTAGATTAATTTTCCTCCTATTGAGTGGTGAATTGTATTCCTATTCAGTCACCACACGGATAGGATATAATAATTAATCATTCCAATTCATGAAAATCTTATGTTTTCAGGATTTGGAAAGCTACATAGCCGAATTAGTACCATCCTTGGCAGCACTTGACGGTCTGGATTCGTCCTTCAGTTCTTTTTACGTATGCACAGCTGCGAGGAAGTTCCTCTTCTTCTTGGATCCCTTACGTGTGGGCAGAGTGAGGATTAGAGATGTACTCTCCTGTTCCTTTCTAGATGATTTATTAGAGGTAAGTTTTCTTTCCAAGGTATTAAATACACATAAGTTTTTTATCAATATCTTTGCTTAGATACGTTCCACAGGTCGGCTTAGTAGGTAGGGACACGATATCGAAAGTATCGATACTATACTCATGAGTAGTATCGAAGAAAAAGTATCGAAACAAAAGTATCGATACTCCAAAGTATCGAGTACCGAGTACTTTCCCTAGAATCTAGGTAGTAATGATTTTTTTTTTAGGAATTTGTCCATCTGTGTTCAGATTAAAATATGTCGAGCCACTTTTTAGAAGGTTCGTTACGCTTTAACTAGATGGCGTTACCATAAGCATGAGCCGTAAAGTCAAGTTTAACATGGATACTTTCTACAATTTCTTCGATTCGATACCTGCCTAAAAGTACTCATTGAGTAAAAGTATCGAATAGAAAATATCGAGTACAAAAGTATCGGTATCGAAAGACAAGCACTCGATACCTAAAAGTATCGATACTTTTTTCGTGTCCCTATCAGTAAGAAGGCGATCTGCTATACAAAATTGGTTAGACAGGTTTTTGTTTACCTTCTCCTGCATAGATGTTATTTCATCATCATCATGTCAGCCTATCACCGTCCACTGCTGGACGTAGGCCTCCCTCATGTTACGCCACAGAGTGCAGTCCTGTGCGTCTGCATGTGATGATGCCCAGTAACTTTTATCAAGTCGTCCGTCTACCTAGGGGAGCGTCCTACACTGCGTCTTCCGATACGTGGTCGCCACTCGAGAACCTTTCTTCCCCAGCGGTTGTCGATTCGTCGAGCGATGTAACCTGCCCATTGCAACTTCAGCGTGCTAATTTTTCGTGCTATATAGATGTTATATGCATATTATATCCCTTAGTGGTGTTTTACAACATTCACGTACAAGATTTCATTCATTCATTTCATTTCATTTCATTTATTATCATAAAAACATTACATAGATATGTGGGAATCTCTGGCTCCTACGCTAGTTGTATACTGTGTTGCAGGAGCCAGTGTCCTCCCCATTACAAAAGACACATTTTATAATAAATAAATACAAAGCAATGACTACAGTAGGTGAATACAATGTAAATAATCATAATAAAAAGAAAAACAAAAATCTATGAGTGCGTGCGAGTGTGTGTGTGTGTTGTATGTGTGTGTGTGTGTGTGTGTGTGGGTGTGTGAGTGAGTGTGAGTATGCATGTTGCATTTGTGTATGTGTGAGCATATGAGTGTGTGTTATATAGGTGATTACATTTACTTTATCAACAGTAGGAGATTCTCAATTTCTGTATAACCAAGACTTCTCAGCCAATTAAAAACTAAAGTTTTGAATTTATTACTGTTTAGTCTATTTACTTTATGTATTTTGCACAGTTGGTTGTATATATAGGGTGCTAGAAAATGAAAATGACGTTGCCCGTAAGTTGTTTTCATTTGAGGCACTGGGTATTTCACCACTCGCCTTGTTAAAGTAGGTAAATAGGGCACAAATTCTCTATGATACCTACGCAAAACTTCATAAATGTACATCTGTCTTACAGATAGTACACCAGCCTTTTCATATACCGCAGTTGTAGGATGCCTATAAGGTAATTGCATGAGAACTTTTAAGACCACTCTTTGTGCTCGTTCCGAACTTATAAGAATGGTCTTACCAGCACTTCCCCACGCACAAATGCAGTACCTCATAAGACATTCTCCAAGGGCTTTGTAGGTTTGGATTAAAAGGTTCATATCCCTAACCATGCGCAATTTCTTAAATATGTGTATAAGCTTTCTCACTCTAGCTGTAGTGGCCATTACGTGGTCTTTCCAGTTAAGCTGATCATCTACCATTACACCTAGATATCTAACGGAAGTCGCCCGAGTAAGAGTCACACAATTACAATTTAAATGTCCTTTCTTGCATGGGTAAGCATGTATCTTTAAACATATGTCTGGAGAAGGTTTATCCATAGCTTTCTTACTAAAGCACAGATATTTAGTTTTGCTGGTGTTTAGTGATAATAGGCTTCCGTCCAACCAAGCCGTTACCTTAGCTAAGCTACTTTCAGCTTGTCCAAATACCCCTTTCCAACTCTTTCCATGGAACAATAACACAGTATCGTCGGCGTACATAATAACATCGCAGCTAGATGAAGATAGTGAACCACATAATTCGTTAATATATAATAGAAACATGGTAGGCCCGAGTGTGCTGCCTTGTGGAACGCCATATTTCAATTTAGAGCAGTCACTCTTTAAATCAGCTACTCTAACCGACTGTGTCCGCTCAGATAAATAGTCTGTGAACCACTGATGCACCATCCCCCTGATGCCAACGTTCTCAAGTCGCTGCAAAAGAATCGGGATAGATACCGTGTCGAATGCTTTTTGAAGATCTAGAAAGACACCTAGACACTTGTCCCCCCTATCTAGATATGTTATTATCTTAGTTGTTAATGATAGAACTGCATCTTCCGTAGACATTTTAGCCCGAAATCCATACTGATTATTGTCTATTACGTTGTTTTTTTGTAAGTACGATATGAGCCTATTATTTACAATTTTTTCTAGTACTTTTGAGAACGTTGACAACAGTGAGATAGGTCTATAGTTAGTTAATTCTGTCTTATCACCAGACTTAAACACTGGACATACAACAGCTCTCTTACAACATGTAGGAAAAACTCCACTTTTTAGACTCAGGTTACACACATGAGCAATGGGCGCAGCAAGTGCTTTGATATTTAATTTTACAATTTGACTACTTATTAAGTCCCAGCCCGATGCACTATGTGATTTTAGACCCAAAACAATCTAGCATTGTTTTGGGTCTAAAATCCTACCTCAGAAGTATCTGTACACATAAAGGACATTGACTGTACAGGCTGGTTATTTGATTTAGCTTGTCGTGCTAAATCTTCTTCACACAAGTTTAATCTACTCAGTATTTTGTCCGCAAGAGTACCACCTATAGAAGTAAAGTAATTGTTAATTTTATTAAGAGACGCTTTAGAAGAATTATCAATATTCAGCAATTCTGCTGGCTTTTCATTAACAGTGTTTAGGTCACATATCTCTTTTATTATTTTCCATGTATTTTTCATATTTCCTTTACTCCGATTCAGCTTATCTCTATAATAATTAACTTTTAGATTTTTAATTATTAAGTTGCATTGGTTTCTATATTTTATATATATTCGTTGGTGTTCTATATTAGTAGATTTTATAGCTTTTTTATGTAACCGATCTCTTTTCCGAATACACCGAACTATTCCATTAGTTATCCAGGGTTTAAGTGGAGTGTGACGATTTGAAATTTTGTGTATAATTGTATTTCTCGTTATAATACTTTTTAGGTTATTAGTTAATAAATCAAATGCATAATCTGTGTCATTATTGTTATATAAGAAGTCCCAAGAATAGCTATTAAGTGTTGATTTGATGGCGTCATAGTCTGTTTTTAATTTAGTTATTTTTCTATTTTTTATTGCCATACCAGCTTGTTTAATATATAGTAAGGTAGGATAATGGTCCGTTAAGTGATATTCCAAAACTAATGTCTTACAAAGGAATGAACATTTTATCATGAAATGATCAATACAAGAGTTAAGACGTGTAGGTTTATTAACACCTTGTTTAAATTCATAAAGTGCCATTAAATTTAGATAGTCATGCGCTGCAGATGATAAATTATGAGAGATGGTGTTTATATTTATATCACCCGTTAAGATAATATTTTGTGTACGAATATTACAGAGAATTTTGTCAAGTGATTCCAAGTAGGTGGTCACACTTTTATAGCCAGGCGAACGATAAATGCAAATAAGGGTACAATCCGGTTTTATTTCAATAACAAGACAATTGCCCTCGTGGAAGTCAGGTTCACAGTATTCTATTTCTATTGCTTTTTTTACATACACGACTACACCGTCGTTTTGATTGAGGTTATTTTTTGTCCATATTTTGTTATAACCACACAGGCATGGGGGTGAGTTAACGTTAATAGTCCAGCATTCAGTTAATACAATAATGTCAAGAGATATATTTAATGTTGCTATAAAAATTAAAAAATTGTCAAAATTGTGATTAATACTCCTTATATTAAAATTAATAATTGTTAGGGACTTACTACTGTCTGGCTCATAGTTGAGTATCGTGGGACATAACTTAAAATTGCTAGTCGAAAAGCACTCGATTTGGTGTGCACTATCTAATTCTGCTGAAATATTTTCATTAGCTCGATCGAATTTTGTATTTATTTGACGGTGACATTATTAAATCCCTGGAGTGTACTGACATAGTTTAAACATGTGTACAAAGTTGTTATTTTATACTGAATTTTATCCCACATGAATCGTATATTGTAACTAAAGTGAGTTATTATACCAACTTCATTCGCTAAGTTTCTGCAATAAAATATATATGTATGAGTATATGTAATGTATGTATCTAAATAATTATTATGTTTATTAATATTATATTTATATTGTATGCATGTATTGATTGTTTTTCGAGGTATTTTTTTAAGAAATCCAAAATTATATAGAATTATAGTTAGTGTGTTGTATATATTCCGTGTATGTGTGTATATCATATGCACATACGTATGGGTATTAATGATGAAGTGTATTGTGTGTAGTGTATATGTTGTGAAATTAGAGATTAAATTTGAATGAGTCATAATATACATTGTTATATCATACAGGATATTGCATGTATATTGGATGTAGAAAATTGTCATAAGTGCAATTGTATAAAAAATCCATATTAATGTGGCAATGTGTGTTTTTTTTATATGTATGTATATAAGTGTATGTGTTTAACAGAACACTACAGTAATAAAAAAAAGCTTTTAAAAAATAATAAAATTACTAAGTTAAAAGAGAGAAGGATTAATAAATTAACAAAATCAAAAACACTACTTCCAATACTTAGAGAGTTATAACCATTACAAATTACTATGTATAGGTATAGATTTATAAGTAAGCATAGCACAAATAGTCACTCCATATGGTTCTTTATATTTACAAAATCAGATTCCTGGGTAATTCTTTTGGCGGGGGCTCCTTCTTGTTTTTTGATGAATATGTGACCACGCGAAATCCATTTGAAAGCATAATTATTTGCTTTGGTAAATTCACGGGCTTGGTAAAAAAGCTTTCTCGATTTAGTGGTAAGATTTTCGGAGATATAAATGGGAGAATTGCCTTCCATATTAATGTGCGATATATTCAAGCGGTTAGATGGATTATTTCTGTTATATTTTTTTATGCTGTTAAGTAGGGTTTCCCTTGTGATATTATTAATAAAATCTGCTATAATAGGGCCACTCTTGCCGGGAGATTTGTCGTTCATTCTGTAGATGTTCTTTATTTCATTAGTGTGAATGGGGGAATTTACCGAAACCGCAATTGTCTTGACAACATCGATTAAATCCATTTTACTTTCACCTCCCTTTTGGGGCACATTTCTTATTTCTATGCTAGAAGATAATATGTTTTTTTCCATATTCTCAATTCTGTTCTCCAGAACTGTAATGTACTCCATTTGGCTCTTTTTCTCTTTATCCAAACAGTCCACTTTAACCAATAGATCGTCGTACATGTCACTTATGTACTGTACGGAAGCTTTTAATTCGGCGTTTTGTGTTTTAATGTCGTCCAAATGTGATTGCAGTTTCTCAAACTTCTCACTTTGTTCTTTTCTCATGGACGAGAGAGAAAGCATAATCTCATCACGTAGCGAATGCATATCAGTAATATGCTCCTGATCATGTTTTCGTTTGCCCCGAAAAATCTTTGCCATATCATGTTCCGGTTTGGATGTCGACAAATCAGGCTCTGACGTGTGATGTCCTACGGGTCCTTTATTAGGAGAGTTTTTTGGAGGTGTTCGTTTAAGGGAAAAAGCCATTCAGCCAATTTTTATAAACCTCAGAGACGGTAGGTAAATAAATTAGTCTGTAAACTCCAATTTACCACAAATAATTGTCACATATAATTGTGAGGGTAAATCACTAAGCTATTTGTTTAAAGCAGAGACGACTCACCCATTAGTCAGCACTACAAAAAGGTTGCGCAAATAACCACGTACAATCCTATCGTTGAAGATTTTAGGCTCCGCCCAGCGACTCACGCGCAGGTGTTCAACAATATGGCGTCTTGCAGAAGGGGCGTGGCTAATACACCACTGGAGCGATGGTTGTCGAAGAGGGCGTGGTTCAACCCCAGTCAACTTTCACTGAAATTATGCACTCCTGGTAGTAATGACTATTTAACTTGTATTAATTTATAGAATTTATTAAAATAAAGAAATATAATCAAATCCTAAAACACGTCTGCACAGTACCGAGGTCCGAGGGGGAGGATGATAAGATGGAGGGTGGTAAATTGTATTTTCCGTCACCACACGGAAATAATAATGTTTTATATTAAAGTGTTTATAAACTCTATAGCTCCGCGAAGAGGATTTGCCGATGGAATTGCAAGAGCAAAACTGGTTCAGCGCTGCATCAGCTTTGCGTGTATACGGACAGTATCTCAACCTGGACAGAGATCATAACGGTATGCTGAGTATCAACGAGTTGGCTGGGTAAGTTTGTCTTTCATTTAAACTCAAACATGTCCCACTTTTAAACTCGATCTTGCCATAGGGAGTGCAATTGTTCACCCTGCTCCGGTGGTCGGCCCAACAACGAAGACGACGCGTCACGGGTGGCTTGCGGGTGTATGTGCTTATGCCTCTCTGTCGCCCCGGACGGAGCGGAGCGAGGAGTGCGCTGACCGCAACCAACCCCACAAAAATAAAAATGGCGTGCAATTGACCTTCGACACAAAGCTGGTCAGATATCGGTATTTCAGGATAGTCTATAGAAATGTTACATTTTTTTGGGCTTAGCGTGCGTTTGTCAGAGAGAGATGAATTTTCGCTTATAACTTTTTAATTTATGATTCTACGACTAAAAGTTACTGAACAAAAGTTATAGATAATTTTTTTTGCAACAAAAAATGTTAGGTAATTTTCTTTGTGAGACCTATAGTTTGGCAGATAAGCCGTAAAAATCATTTCAATCTCTTTTTCCAAGATGGCGGCCGTGGGACAGGGGTTGCGACTCCACAAACTTGGATTTATTTTTACAATTCATATCTAAAAAATAAATTTGCGTATTTTGCTGAGAAACGCAACCGCAAATGTAGCTTTTCAATAGACTAGGTATTTATATAAATTTTTGAGATTTAGCAATTAATATGCTAGGTTTTTTCCTTGTTACCGTGAATGTCATAACAGACGATTGAGAGATATAGTAAGCATATAGCATCTATAAAGGCAAACCACTCGCGTATTGAGATCGATTACGTCGACCCGAGTTTTGAGCATATCCGATGCTCATCATCGGGGCGAGTGTGCAGCTGCGCCTGCGAGGCCTCGGCGTGCACTGCGAGCTGTGTGTCGGGCAGCGCGCCGTGACACAGTCACAAGGGGTGCGGGGGAGGTGTTTGTCTCTTGGGCGTCTTCGGCAAAATCGTCGGACGAGACTTCCCAACCGGGGTTAAGTGATGTTGTTGGTCTGGTGTTACTCCGTATGCCGTCATCATCACATAACACGCTGATCACGTCACTCTACACAATCCACTACTTTACGACTCGAGGAAGTATTAAGAGCATGGATAACAATCCATGCTGATGGCAGCTTCCATCCACCGTCTCTGTTGAACGTACGATATCGGTTTATTTCTATGGATTCAAATCCCAATTCAAAATAAATATCACATATTTATTTTTAACCCACTTAAAAAAAGAAGGGAGTTTCTCAATTCGATTGTATTTTTATTTTATGTTTGTAATCTAAGAATTTTCGACTAGGTGAACCGATTTAGATGATTCTTTTTTTTATTTGAAAGCTGGTGCTTCTGCTGATCAGATGTGTTGGCATAGGATTTTATTTCGAGTTTTCCTTCTCTTGCATAGATGTTATATAAATCCTTTACGACACCCACAGGTAAGATGCTGAATACATATTACTCCGGAGTAAGAATACATCTTACTCCGTCACCATACGGAAAATCATTTTAATATATTTTTGTTTATTTTCACACTAATAGATACGGTTCAGGCACACTGACCAGAGCCTTCCTTCAGCGCGTGTTCCAACAATGCCTGACCTATGATGGAGAGATGGACTACAAAACCTACTTGGATCTAGTACTAGCCTTGGAGAACAGGAAGCAACCAGCGGCTCTAGCTTACCTGTTCAGAGTATTGGATATTAATTCTGTGGGTTACTTGGATGCGTTTACGCTTAACTATTTCTTCAAGGTATGTTTCTTATTTTGTTTTTTAACCTCCGGCACAAAAGAGGGGTGTTATGAATTTGTCGTTGATGTCTGTCTATGGCATCATAGCTCTCAAACGGAAGGACCCATTTCGATGCGGTTTTTTTTATTTTGAAAGCCAGTTTCCTCACGGTGGTTCTTAACTATATTTGGTTAATATCGGTCCAGCAATGTAAAAGTATCAGTGCCAATACGATGTAATGGCGTATGATTACTCGATTAAGTGCTTCACGTGTGCCAGTATAATCGTTAAATGACAATTAATTGAAAATTCTTGTTGAAGAGAATGTAATACTGTTTTTATTATTTTAGTTAGGGTTATTAAAAATTTTCAATTTTACTTATCTGTATTGTGACGGAGAAGACAATCCACCACTTCTTGTCTTTGGAACCCTTAAGAACCCTCTAAGGGTTCATCCTCACCATTTTCATTCATATACATCCCACAGTCCGTCTCGAGCCACCTCCACTATAGGAGGAAAGTTGACCTACTAAACTGGTCATACGTGTTGTTATGGTTTTATTTTGAGTATTCCTTCTCGTCATCATCGCAGGCCACATACGTCCCACTGTTGAGCTCGGTCCTCCTCCACAATGGGAGGGAATTTGACCTACTATACCATGCTGGTCAGACATGTTGATATAGGGTTTTATTTCGAGTCTTCCTTCTCTTGCACAGATGCTATGTGCATATTATATCCCATAGTCGTCTTTTACGACATCCACAGGCAAGATATGGAGTGGTGAATTGTATTCTTACTCCATCACCACACAGTAATTCCTTCTCTTACATAGGTGTAATATGCATATTATATCCCATGACCGTCTTTTAAGACACCCAACCAATATTATTATCTATATAACATATCCTTTAGTAGGTTTTTCGCACTGCCAAGAGGGAGCGGTGAATTGTTTTCTTACTCCGTCGTCACACGGAAAAGAAAAGAGCAAGAGAGAAACGAAATGAAAACCTGTTCCAACACGTCTGACTAGCGTGGTATAGTACGTCCCAATGTGGGCCCGTGCCCAACATTGGGACGTATATGGGCTTAGATGATGACGACGATAATAATATGAATATTACATTATTGCAAGAGAAGACAAACTCGAAGTGGACCTCTTTTTTTTTGGGGGGTGGGTTAGGGTCGGCGCACTCCGTCTGGGGCGACAGAGGGGCGCAAGCACGCACACCCGTGACACGTAGCCTTCGTCGTTGGGCCGACCACCGGAGCACCCAAGTCAAGTCACCCTGACTTGTCGACAGTGGTCGGCCCGACAGAATACCCCCTGAGGAGTACCTTCGCAATCTCGATGTGGACCTCTATGTCAACCGTGGTAGCAAATAGTAAGCAACTTTTACTCAGCTTATTTATTTAACTGCACAGATGGCATAGTCGTTAAGATCGACCAACCAACCTACTCTGCCAGTGTCGTGGGTTCGAATCCCACGCAGAACAACACTGTATGATCTACAATTTGTTGTTCTGAGTCTGGATGTGATTTGTGTCCGTTAATTATATGTTTGTAAAGTCCCCCACAATACAAGGATTATTTCCTTAGTGCATGGTGTGTTATATAGAAAAAAAATTTGGTTATTAATATTTTAAATTCATGATGTTCAGGCAATCCAAGAACAGATGGTAGCTCATGGAGCAGAACCGGTCAATTTCGACGATGTGAAAGACGAAATCTTCGACATGGTACGACCAGAGGATCCTTCAAGGATCACCCTCCAAGACCTCATCCGAAGTGGACATGGACATACAGCCGTTTCCATTCTGTTAGAACTGCATGGTTTCTGGGCTTATGAGAACAGGGAGGCTTTGGCAGCGGCAGGAGATCATGCCTGACAAATGGATGAACTGAAATTCAGTAGAGACAAGTTTCAATTGTGAAATAAGACATTAAGTGTGTGTGGTTGTAAATTAATTTGTGGTATGAAGAAATTGTCTTTATAAGATTGGTTTTCAAGAGGTTTGATGAAAAAAATACTAGATACAATTGATAAACTTAAATAATATGCCGTGTGGTGACGGAGTAAGAATACAAGCCACCAACTCCCTATCTTGCCCGTGGATGTCGTAAAAGACAACCAATGGATATAATACGCATGTAACATCTATGCAAGAGAAGGAAAACTCAAAATAAAACCCTGTACCAACATGTCTGACCAGTATGGTATAAGTAAGTAATGTCAATGTCCCTTCCATTATGGAGGAGGCCCGAGCCCAACAGTGGGACGTATGTGGGCTGCGATGATGATCTTTATAAAATTGTTGTTCAAGAGGTTTGATAAAAAAATACTGGATACTTGTTGAACATAAATAATCTCTTCTGAGGATAAATTGATGAGGTTTCTCGATGATTTAGACCTGGCAGAATCACAAATAATGTAATGACTAATAGTTTTCCGATTGGGAGCTATTGGTATTAATCTGTCATCTCGGCCCATGTAAGTCCTACTGTTGGTCTCGAGCTTCCTCCAAAATGTGAAAGAAAATTACCTACTATACCGCGCTGGTCAAACGTGTGTGCATAGGATTTTATGTCGAGTTTTCCTTCTCTTTCATAGATATTATCTGCATATATCATATCCCTTAATCGACTTTTACGATACTCCCGGGCAAGAGAGGGTGTGTCGAATTGTATTTTTACTCAGTCATCACACGGTAATAAATCTGTACTTACAAACAATTAAACATACCCACATATATATTCACCAGCCCTTATCTTGCCCGTGGGTTCGGATTAGACGATTATGGGATATAATGATCACATAAAATCTCTACAAGACAAGGAAAACTCGAATTGAAACCCTATACCAACATGTCTAACCAGCATGGTATAGTAGGTCAAATTCCCTCCCATTGTGGAGGAGGCTTGAGCCCAGTGATGGACTGTATATGGGCTGTGATGATGATGATGATTATATCAGTTCTATGAAAGAATGAGAAAAACTAATTTGAATGTCCCTGTGTTCTTTGGATTATTACTTTGTAGACGTTCTAATGTACAGAAGTTTGCATTCCACCTCATGGAATCAAATTGCATTGTAATACTAAAATAGAGACTATTTTAAATATGTGCCCGTGTAAATTTAATTCTCGATGTGGTGACATAGTAAGAATACATTTCACCACCCCCCTTCGACCACTGTTTTGTACATGGGTGTCGTTTGTCTTACCGTTAGTTTAAAACAGGTCTATGGTATATAATATGCAGATAACATCTATACAAAAGGCAAATTCGATACAGAATATATTAAAATGTCCGACTAGCGTGACATATTCCTTCCTATTGTGAATCCTCTCCTGAGGCTGTGGCTCTGGCTCAGCAGGAGGACGTGTTCGAGAGATGGGATATATGGTAAATTAAATAAAAACTACATAAGAATATATCAGTTATATTTTAATAATAACCATAATATAACAAGAATGTGTATATGTAAATAACAAATGTATGTAATGTATAACTAGGCAATTTCTGTTTCATCTGCGTAGTTCCCGTTTCGGTGAAATTACAGAGATAAAATATAGCCTATATTAATTACTCCTTGATATTGTAGCTTTCGATTAGTGAAAGAATTTTTAAAATCTGTTTAGCTGTTGTGAAAGTGTAACAAATAAACTCGCATTCGAGTTTATAATGTATAAAATGTAACAATAATGTATATATGTAAATAACAATATAAAATGTAAATATTGCACATTATTCAAACATTAATTATAATTAATGGTTTCTGATGTTTAAGCCAATATGCCACATTGTAAATAAAAATATTTTTACTGATTTTATTGTTTGTATTTGATTGTTGATTCCCCAACGTTTTGAACAGTAAAAATACAGTAATATCCCGACTTACGCTACCCCGTTTTACTCGAATACGCGGTTTTCTCTTTGAACGCTCCGGCCTTAGGCTTACTTTTTTTATTAATTAAATTTCAATTATTTTTATCTAACATTTTGACCATATTCCTCAAAATTATTGTCCTATCTGAACTAGTTCCAAATGACCTTTTTTTGTATATTTAATAGCAAAAATAACTCCCAACTTACGCGAATTCGACATATGCGATTATCGCGATATCTATCGCGCAAGTCCGGGTATTACTGTAGTTTTATCTATAATTAATTTATCTTAGCATATATTTTATTTATTAAAAATATTAAAGCTGTCACAGAATTGTACAGTTTTCCTTATATACAATGATATATAATATAGAAATATCCACACTCTTATTTGATTTCTGAAGATATCATCAGCCTATAAACATTCACTGTTGGATATCCTCTCCGCGAGAATGTAACGCAGAACGGTCCTGTGCCACTTTCAATTCCAATATTTACGCAAGTATTACACATTTCGTCAGGCCGATCATTGAAGACAAGGAACTCTGCACCGGTGGTCGGCCTAACGATGAAGGCGACGTGCCACGGGTGGGTCATGGAGTCGCGCGCCGCCCCTCCGTCACCCCGGATGCAGCCGAGCGGCGGGTGCGCTAACCATGGCCCACCCCCAAAAAAAATGTATTACACATTTAAAATAAAACTAATTTTTAAGAATTTATATTATCGCGTTTTTATTTGATTTATAATTGGCAGATATTTCGAATACTTTTCAGCGTTCATTATACATTTTCATATAGATATATATTGAGCAGGTTCGAAATGTATCATTTTTTCTTATATTACCATATACAGTGTATTTCGGTTATAACGACGGCGGAGGGACCACTTTAATGTCGTCGCTATATCCGGAGGTCTCTATATCCGAAATCAGTTATTCTTTAACAGTAAATGTGCGTCTAGGAGCCATTTTCACAAGTTTAAGGAACACTGTTCACTCATTGGAAATAGCTACGTAACTGATTCATAATTTTAACTTCGCGCACATGCTAAGTAACGCTACACACAAACAAAGCATTTGACCATCTGCGAATGTAAACAAAGGATAAGAAAGCTTAATAGTTAAAACTTATGAATGAGACTTTGTGCCTTTGCCGACTCAGTCGCAACATCCGCAAGGAAATTCTAGGAATCCGTCCCAAATAGTTCATAAAAACAAGTCGGTATACCCGAATTAGGCGTTATATCCGAAGTCGCTATTACTGAATGAATTTCCTACGAAAGTATGCTTTAAATTCTAGGGACGCAAGTTCGACGTCGCTATACCCGAAAAGTCGTTACAACCGAGGTCGTTATTAATGAAATCCACTGTAATTGTATTTACATAATAATATTTTTGCGACAAAACTATTAGATTTTCATAATTGATTCTATATTAAGGTTGGTACCTCGAAAGATGTATGAAATGGCGATTCTTCTTTATGTAAGATCGGATTATTCCAAGCTATTGCCTGTTATATCTCTTCCACTGTGGTGACGGAGTAAGACAATTCACCACCACTTTTCTTGTCCATGGGTGTCGTTAAAGACGACCGACGGATTTCTGCAGATAACATTTCCCTCCCATTGTGGAAGAGGCTTGAGCCCAGTAATGAGATATATATGAGCTGTGGTGACGATGATGATTATATAAATAATTAAAAAATATATCTTAACAAAATGCAAAATTTGAAAAGTTATTTACATGAAATATACTTATATGGAATAATTGCTTGTAAAAATACATTTGCGAGCAAAAAATGATTATTAACCTATCAATTAGAAAGCCATTCTAACCAACTTGTAAGATAATATTTTACTTTATCCTATATTGCTGTTACAATTAATGCATTTTTTTAATCAATTATACTAGTTATTGACGCAATAAGTAAAAGCTATATAAAAATATGATGTATGTAAAAAACAAAATCTTAATATAATAAAACTTTTATAAGTTATAAAATCATTATAACAATCAATATAATATTCTATTACTATAGTTTTATTATTAACTATATCCCTAACTCCAAATAATATAGAAACATTGTACTTATTTGGTATTGTACTTTTTGTTGTGTGATAATTCACCGCTTCCTTTACCCTCATGGGTCTTTTATAAACTAACTCCGGAATAGGCAAATAGGTAGCATCATTCTTCAACAATCGTCAACCCACCTGCATTATCCCTCAATGAAGAGCCTAAGCCTAACAGTGGATTTTGGTAGCCTGTTGTATGGAATGATGGTAGACTATTGAAGAATCTGATGGCTAGGCTACATCGCTCGACGAACCGACAATCGCTGAGGAAGAAAAGTTCTAAGAGTGTCGACCAGGTATCGGACGTCAGTGCAGGACCCCTCCCACTAGATGCACCGACGATCTGGTGAAAGTTGATGCGTCGTTGTATGCAAGCGGCATAGGACCGCACTCTGTGGCGAAACATGAGGGTGGCCTACGTCGAGCAGTGAACGCCGATAGGCTGAATAATGATGATGAGGAAACTGATAGTAAACCTTTGGCAATACCTCTGAGCCAGTAGTAAAATAGCTGCCTATAGAAAATAATACAATTTTTTTAGGAAAAACCAAAACGAACTTCTAATCCATGTGCCTAGTGAACCGAATGAGCATTATTGGGGATAGGTAAAATAACTCAGGACAGATCTTGATAAAATTTATATAGGACCACATCAAAAGCACCAGCTTTCAAGTAAGAAAATATCATTAAAATCAGTTCAAACAGAAAAGTTCTGAGTTTCTGAAACATGAAAAAAATACAGATGAATTGAGAATCTCCCCTTTTTTTTAAGTCGGTGAGAAAGAAAGCTAATGCGTGAAACAAGTCTGAAATATGGAGTCCTAGATATAGCTTTAGAATCCTAGGGTCACAGGCACCAGGACTTGCTTGATGTGTGGTAATAAGCACGAATGGTCATATCCTATCCTTGTCTTGTTTTTGCCAGGGTATGGTCTCTTGTTACAACACTACTGTTCGGAGCGTCGAAGGTCGTTGTCCCCCTAACCTCTCGTATTACCTCACAGGAAACATCCATAAACTATGTCATACGTTAAAGAGGGGGGAGGGGGGGTCAATGAGGTTCCTAAGTTTGGTGACGTCACTTTTCACCATTAGCTCTGACACATGCTGCCATATAGGCCGCGTTTCGTCGTGATTTTTATTATTATAAAAATACACGAAATTAGCGTAACGTACTTTATGGATGAGCACTCATCGTCATTTGAATAGGTCGGTGGTACCGATTTCTTGTACCCAATATCAACATGCCCTATAGCTTAGCCTGTTTTTAGCCAGGCTAACCTATCCTAGATTCATCATCATTTGCCTGCCCTTACCCCACACTACGTGGGGTCCGCACAATATGTTTTTACCTTCCATAGACCCCTGTCAGCGGTCATACCTGCACTCATTTCTTTCATACGTATTTACTTATTCACACCAGTCATCCATTTTGGGTCTCCTACGACTCTTACAGCCATCCACAATGCTATTGACCACCCCCTCGTCACATGCCTTTCATCCCTCCTCATCGCATGGCCATACCAAGACAATCTCGCGCTCCTAATCTTCTCTACAGCTGGTGCCACTTTCAGACTTCCCCTGATATACTCATTTCTTATTTTATCCAACCTTGTAACTCCACCTAGCCTAGACTATTTGTATTTATATATATATATATTGTTTTTTGAAACTGTGACTGTTAATTTTCAATAAATTTTATACTGATTCTTGTGCACTCCGGTATTCAAATACGCTACCTCTCTCGAGGTATCCACTGCGTTGTTCTGTCTTTACGTCTGCTTCTGTGGACTCTGACGGAATACCATATCCGCCACCGGCTGGTGAGTTCATTATGTATTTATCCTGAAAAATTATCATAAATAGTTAAATCAACAGATTTTCTTGCATAGATGTTATATGCATATTATAGTCGTCTTTTACGACACCCACGGACAAGAAAGGGGGTGACGAATTGTATTCTTAATCCATCACCACATGGCAGATGTATATTTTTAAACTGTCACCACACTAAGAGACGTGTTATGCAAATAATGAAATACACATATACCAACATGTCTTAACCAGCATGGTATAGTAGGTTAACCACCTATAGTGAAGAAGGCTCAAGCCCAACAGTGGGACGTATGTGAGCTAAGATGGATGATGGTATTAAAAATGTATTAAAAGATATATGCAGATGAACTTACAACACGAGAAGGAAAATAAAATCCTATAGCGGTACATTTAGCCTAATAGGCTCATTCTCCCATACTCGACTGCACAGATAGCATATTGGTTAAGATAGCGATCTAGCGTTGCAGTGGGTTCGATTCCCATGCAGGACAATACTTTGCAAGATCCATAAATTGTCCCGAGTCTGGGTGTAATATTAATCCGTAGAATCATCATCATCATCGCAGCCCACATACGTCCCACTGTTGGGCTTGAGCCTTCTTCACTATAGGTGGTTAACCTACTATACCATGCTGGTTAAGACATGTTGGTATATGTGTATTTCATTATTTGCATAACACGTCTCTTAGTGTGGTGGGGATCGGGCCTCCTCCACAATAGGAGGGAATTTGACCTACTGTACCATGCTGGTCAGACATCTTGGTATAGGGTTTCATTTCGAGTTATCCTTCTCTTGCACAGATCTTATGTGCATATTATATCCCATAGTCGTCTTTTACGACATCCACGGGCAAGGGAGTGGTGAATTGTATTCTTACTCCGTCACCACACGGAAAGTCCGTAGAATACATGTTTGAAAATACAAGGCTTAGAGTAGGGTGTGTGTAAAATACTTAGAAAGCTCGAACCCACACTATTGACAGTTGTTTGTCTACAGCCGCGGGCCGGTCCGTCCGGCGTAGTACCACACTGAGCAGATAAGGACGTCCGAGTACTCTGTATAGAAATTTGTTACTGCGTTTCGTTCAGTGAGCGAGAGAGCTGGAAGCCCAATTTTTTTAGGGTGTTTGCGTGTGGTAGGTGTTAGTGATGTCTTTAGTACCACCGTACCTCATTGCAGGCATTCACACTCCATTTACTTTCTTCGCGGTAGGCAGCGGCCTTGCAAAGGTCCATGAGCGGCGACAACACTTACCATCAGGCGTACTGTTTGCTCGTTTGCGCGTATGTCCTTATAAGTATACAATACTCACTCCTGGGTATGCATGTATAGATGCTTTACCACCAAGGTTAATCAGTCTTCCATCAACGCGTTGCAGCAAATTTAATCCTCTTTCACCTGGTTCTCCACCTGATGATATATAGATTTTAATGAATTGTATTTTTACTCTATCCAGGTTGACCATCAACTGCGCAGATGGCGTAGTGGTTCAGATACCGACCCACCATGCCAATGTCGCGGGTTCGAAACCCACGCAATACAACACTGTGCGATCCACAAATTGTTGTACCGAGTCTATATGTAATTTGTGTAGTTGCTATGTGGTCCCGGCTTATAGTACCACCCCCTCTTTCTGTGGATGTCGTCAAGGCGACTAAGGGATACTTATACCAGAGAACGGGCAGCCGCGTTATTCTATCTACTCTAACTTAATGCGATCGCCAATCGATCTGGTAAGGGTGGTGATTACGCCAATTCCCCCAAGACCTGTTATAGGTTCTCCTGGGAAAATCCATGCCCAGCAGTGGGACACTTTATGGGTTGATATAATGGTGAATAATATATTTGTAAAGTCGCAATATAAGGATTATGATTGATACAAGCTGTTCACAATAGTTGAAAAATACTTACCATTCATTCCATAGGGTTGGAAAGATCTACGTTCAGTTAGTACGGACAATTGTACACTGCGTCGGAATACCAGCTCTCTGGTAACACCATCACCACCATTCCAACGACCTAAAATTAGGAAACATTAATAAATTGGGTTAAACATAATTTTGTGATTTTTAATGACCGTGGGTAGTTTGAAAATCTATATCTTTTAAAGTCCGGTCATACCATTCCCAAACCATCTGGGGTGAGGGTAGAGATAACACATAAGCTGTCATTCTGTTTTACGTATCTGTCCACACTGGCCTAATTGGTACGACCATGAGAACGAATTTCCAAATATATATATTCAAGTCCAATTAACCAGGCGCGGTAATCATTTTACGCTATCAAACGTAGTTTGTAACCGATTTAAAAAAACAGGATGATCTCAATTCGACTGAGTGAACCGATTTAAATGTTTCTTTTTTTATTTAAAAAGTTGTTGCTTCCCGTGTAGTTCCATTTCAATATGGTCCAATTCTTACAATGACATGAGAAAACTGTTAGTTGTTTTTTTTTTATTCAGAATTATTGACTCACCTTTTCCGCCAGAGTTAGCTCTGAGTGAGAACTTAGTCACCAGCATTGGATATCTTCTCTCTACGATCTCAACGTCAGTGATTCGAGTGTTCGTCATATGTGTGTGAACTCCGCCGGAGCCATGCCAACCAGGACCCTGATATATTTAAATAACATATATTAAGACTAAGCTTCTTGGCTTTTTTGTGTGATAACAGAGAAAGAATTCACCCATCCCCTTTCTTACCTGAGGGTGTTGTAAAAGACTACTAAGGGATGTTACTATAATATTATAGTAGCATCCCTTAGTAGTCTTTTACAACAGTCTTTTACAGCATGTAACATCTATGCAAAAGAAGGAAAATTCGAAATAAAACCCCATACCAACCCGCCTCGCCACCACTGCAGTTGCGACGAGGACACGGCGCAGCACACGCTCGAGGAGTGTGCTGCGTGGGAGGGGGAGCGCCGTGAACTCGTCGCGATTATCGGTGCCGACCTGGCGCTGCGGACCATCGCCAGGGAGATGCTCGACAGCGTCAGGAACTGGGACGCGGTCGCCGCCTTCTGTGAGGCCATTATCTCACGGAAGGGGGCGGCGGATCATGTGCGAGTAGAGCTCCTATTCAGCGACACGTGCCGCCGCCGGCGACTCGGGCGGCGCAGGCGTGAGTCTGAGGCGTTCTGAGATCTGCGCCTTATGCCGCCCTAGCCGAGGCCGCGGGTGATCGAACCGGGGAATTGTCCATCACCCGCCGAGAGGCTGACCGCGCGATGGCGACCGACGTCCCAGTACGTCGAGAGGTGAAGTTACCCGAAAGGGTATTCCGTTGGGCCGACCACTGATGACAAGTCACATCTGCTCCGGTGGTCGGCCCAACAACGAGGTGACGTGGGTACGGGTGGGTTATGGGCCCGCGCGCCATCCTTTCATCGCCCCGGACGGACAGGACCGCGCGTACGCTTACCATAGCCGACCCATTAAAAAAAAAAGAAAAAAAAAATACCAACCCGCCTCACTATCGTGGTATAGTAGGCCAATTTTCCTCTCGTTGTGGAGCTCGACATATATAAGCTGAAATGATGGTTATACTTACTGCCCCACTGCCTCCGGCCACAGTTTCATAATATCCCCAATCTTGTTCACCTAATGTCAAGTTGTTCATACAACCTTGAGACGCTGCACACACCTGCAATAACAACATATGATTATCATCCTGATCTCCCAATCAGTTGGGGTCCATTCAATAAGTATTTAATTATTTCTGATGTTTACGCGAGTACATACACATTTTAAATAAAACTACGGATTTTATCGCGTTTGTATTTAATTTTTGATTGATAAAACATTTTTATTTACAATTCTCTACCACAAATAATGTTCACACGGGTATCCCAACATCCAAATTTGAAACAATGATTTATAAACTATAAAGGTTTGTTCTGTGTAGAAATAGTATAATCGTTGTGATTTCAAACTCGATAAAACGATGAAGCGTTTCCATAGAGACGTAAACACGTAAATGTATAGGATTTACCCAGCGAGAGGATGAGATAAAGGATAATGGAGGATAAAAGGAGTTTCACTTCTGATATGCGTACTTTTTACACAAACTTTTTTTTAATAAAACGCCCGGCACTAAGGAAATACGATTGTATTTTGGGGATCCACCATCCGTCTGTGACCATAAACGCTGTAAAATGTTCGAAACGTCGGGCAATCAAAAATCAAATACAAACGCGATAAAATCCGTAAAGTAGTTTTATTTATAATATGTACTTTTCTTTCACAGTACATATTGTAAAAGTTATTGGCTATAATTTTATAAACGGACGCCTGCCTGATGTCAAATATCCTTTGGCAAGTAATTGTTGACCGGACGGCATCATATCACATAACTTAAAAAAAAGTACCTGGAAGTAACTTCAACAGAGAGCAATGTGTAAACATTTTCTGATAGATGACATTTTCTGGTATATTTGCTAGACATTACCTGGTAATACGTTTTCTTTGGATAATAGTTTAGCTTTTGGAAAGTTAATTTTTACGTAGTCAAAGCTACGGGCAGAAGCTAGTATAACTACAATTCTGTATAGATTTCTCTAGAAAATCTTGGTCTCACTGAATTTTACTTTTATGGTACCTACTTTAAAAATGCTACCGTTAGTCGACGAATGCCGACTTTACTCGAATGAGCGTTACATAACTGAGCGTGTCGGCTCACTCTTATTCATCACCCACAAATTAAAGTACATATAGCGCGCCGAAAGAGTTATAGCCTCAATAAAAAAAAGGGTCTAAGACGCACAGCACATTGCGCGTGCGCCAATCATGAGCATGTCGGTGACGCGAATCCATAAGATACCAAAAAGTGCCCAACACGGCTAAAATAGTTTTCACTTCATAAAAAGGATATTTATACAGAGATACAATATGCAGGCCACATCGCTCATCGAACCGATAACCGTTGGAGAAGAAAGGTTCTCGAGTGGCGACCACAGATCGGACGACGCAAATTAGGACGTCCCAACTAGGTGAACCGACGACCTGGTGAAAGTGACTAGGTATCGTCGGATGCAGGCGGTACAGGACCGCACTTTGTGGCGAAACATGAGGGAAGCCTATGTTCAGCGGTTTACGGCGATAGGCTATATATGTTTATGATGATACATAGACACAGAAGGCCATTAATACAAGACTAGTAGTCGAAATTCGGCCATAATTCATTTAAATTAATTTTTCTGCTACACAATTTTCTTTTAATTATATTTATCTATAATTGTATATTGAGCAAGCTGTATTTCACTAATAACTAATACATAAGTACAAATGTCCAAATGTCTATTAGAAATTGTCGTCATTATACCACCACCATTTGGGTCAACGATTACATTCCCAAGGAGGGTTGACGTCAGGCAGGCGGCCGGTCATAAAAGTCATTGCCGAAACTTTTTGCAATATGTCAAAATAGATGACATATTGCGTCGACCCCAAGTAATTGGGATAAGAGCAAGATGATGATGATGATTCATCATTATTATATTAAATTTTAGTTTTCTGCACTTCTCCTCAATATATTCTTCAACTGTGCCAAATTTCATATTTGTCCATTTGCATGATTTTCGTAAAATGGGGTACCAAGGTTTGGCTTCACGTATTACTTATTATATCTATCTTTACCTGGAATGCTTTGAGAACGACGTCGACTATACGCTGTGAAGTGAGAACATTACCACCAACAACAGCAGCCCCCTCTGACGGGTCCAATATAGAACCTTGAGGGATGATTACCTCCACAGGATTCAAGCAACCCTGAAATAAAAATTGTCCTATTATAGATGCAGTCTACAACAAATATCTTGGCTCTTCCCAGTGTGGTGACGAAGTAAGAATACAATTGAACACCCCTCTCTTGCCCGTGGGTGTCGTAAAATACGACTAAGCGATTTAATATCCATATAATATCTATGCAAGAGAAGCAAAACACGAAACAAAACCCTATACCAACCCGTCGGACTGGCGTGGTAGGGCAATTTCCCTCGCATAGTCGAGGAGGCACGAAAACGAGGAACGTCTACGAACTGAAATGAAGATATAGGTCGCGCTGCCAGTTTGAAGCCGCTTCCACATTAAGGTGAAAAATTACCTACTATATACCGGGCAGTTCATGTGTTAGCTTAGGGTTTTATGACAAGTTTTCTATCTCTTGCATAATATCTACATATAATACTGCGTTTTCTACGTGGTAAGAATACAATACACCACTCCCTATCCTGCTCGCGGATGTTATAAACGATTAAGGAATATAATATCTATACAAGAGCAAGGCAACGAATGGTCGGGCATAATGAGTTAAGAATGCGACGGGAATTTGCGTTGGTATCGTATTTAGTAAAGCTACTCAGAGGTCTGCAACGTAATCCGGGTGTGTTGTAAAATGTACATCTGTACGTACCGGATCGCTATGTGTGGAGGCGAAGGCGCCCACCACTGGTGGCTTTGCCAACGGCTAGAACAAACCTGTTAGCCAGAACGCCAATAACGCGAGCACTTGGTACCATAAATGAAGTTCACACAAAAAATTTTATTTTTAGATGTTAATTGAGTGAATTTAATACGACACTTCTTTTTATACTATATTATAGATTAAGTTAAAAGTAGGTATAGATTAATGGTAAATTAGAGAAGTAAGCTTAGAATTAAGTTTAGTGTAGAACTATCGCATTGGGTTTTTAACCTGTAAATAGATAGTCTATACCAATAAATAAAATTGGAGTGTCTGTTTGTAATGTCAAAATAATAGGCTTTTTTCATGCTCACACGGTTATTTGCACTATACATATGCCTAAAATACACTTTATAATTTTTTTGTCTGTCTGTCTGTTTGTTTCGGGTAATCTTCAAAACAGCTGGACCGATTTCAAAAATTCTTTCACCAATGGAAAGCTATAATATCAGGGCGTAAACTAGGCTATATTTTATCCCGGTATTCCCACGGGAACGGGAACTACGCAGGAAAGACTGAAACCGAAGCGAAGCGAGGGCGGGTTGCTAGTAATAAATAAATAACTTGAATTATATTCTTATATTAGTCCATCTGACGAGCGTGGTATAACAGGTCAATATACCTCCTATTTTAGAGAAGACCCGAGCCCAGCAAGCAGTTCGACTTATGAGCCGAGATGATGTTGATAATATATCATAGTCGTCTTTTAGTTATCCACAAGCAAAACAGAGGGTTGGAAATTTGATCATATGTGTATCAGGTTATGGGGCAACAAGTCAAACGGGAGGTAGGCAATGGTGGTAGGAACCCACAAAAAAAATTTGAAGGAAAAATATCGATTAGTTAATGAATTAGAGACATGTAAAGTTTTCAATTTTGTCATTGTTTTTTCGTTTAAATCTAATTGAAATGTATAAAGTCGGTGATACTTAATCTGCATCATATTCGTACTTTGTTAAATATTCAATAGAAATTGAAAAATTCAATGATTTCGTTCGCATAACCAAAACGAACTTCGCTTTAAATCAGCTGATCGGCCGATTACCGTCGCCGAGTCACGTTTGTACCTACGGTCTCATTGAAGCGTTTTCGCAATTCTAGGTATGTATGAATGAAATTATACTGTCGAAGCTTTACATGCCTACATGTATCCTGTCTATCCATGCCTACATAATACGTAGCATTTAAGTCGTAGACTGTTTGACACACATTTTTGAAATTACTATAACTTTTATGTTATATTGTTTTTTGTGTAATATACATTTTAATTACGATCTATGGCCCGTACACTACAATATACTCGAACAGTTGCCCCATAACCTGATACATCCTGTATATACAATATTAGTTTCATCCAAGCATCAGCTTACCGATATCCACCAATATATAGGTCACGGATGCCAATACGAATATTTATCTATCGAAAATGATAATGAGGTTTTTACCTGGTTCAGTGGTACATCATGTCCGACCATGCATCGTAAGCAATATATAATTGCTGACAGGGTGATGGCGCGTGGTGCATTCAGGTTGCCCCATACTTCAACACCAGTTCCACTGTAACGTTAAAACATTACTTCTAATATAAAATTATAATATAAAAAATTTTGATAAAATAAGGTTTCCTGTGTCAGACGGGTTGGTATAGTGTTTTCTTTCAAGTTTTCCTTATCTTGCGTAGATGTTATTTGCAATAATCCCATAGTCGTCTTTTACGACATCCACGGACAAGATAGGGGGGTGGTGAATTGTATTCTTACTCTGTCACCACACGGACAACTTTAATATAAAATTTCAATCTATCCGTGGGGTGACGAGGTAACAATACAATTCACCATCCTCTCTTGCCTGTGGGTGTCGTAAAAGGCGACTAAGGGAAATATTATGCATATAGCATCTATGAAAGAAAAGGACTATCGACAAAGTGGTCCCTACGACATATAGAATAAATTATCAAATGAACTTACGTGAAATCACAGATAGCACTACCTAGCTCTTTATCTAAAGTAACCGTGAGGGCAATAGGTGTTCCATTATCCAAGTATTCAGTCGCTTTCAATACCGTACAACCAGTCTTAGCTAATGCGTTATTTGCTATTTCCTGAAATAAAAATTTAAATATAAAGTAAGAAAACTCCAAGATGTTTATATGACCAATATGGTTTAGAGCACTTTGATTTCATCAGGTTATAGTAGACTAATTACCCGCAAATTATTTGTGACTGCTTAGTACAAAATATAACCAAAAATAAAAAAAAATCTTATGTTTCCATGTGTTGACGGAGTAAGAATATAATTCACCACTGCCTATCTTGTCCATGGATGTCGTAAAAGACGACTAAGGGTATAAATATGCATGTAACAGCTGAGCAAGAAAAAGAAAAATCGAAATAAAACGCTATATCAACCCGCTTGACCAACAAGGTGCCTGCCATTATGGAGCAGCATATATGTCCCAATGATACGAGCCTCCTCCACAATGGAAGGAATATTGACCATTCTGGTCAGACGGATTGGTGTACGATTATATTTTGAGTTTGTCTTTTCATGCATGGATGTTATTTGCATGTTGTACCCCTTAGTCGTTTTTTATGACATCCACGGCCAAGGAGGTACTCTGTCAGCACACAGAAAGTAGCAAATACTAACTTCTATAATATTCATAAAATATTACCTTAACACTAGATTACCCGATTTTTTGTAGCAAAAGCAGTCAAATGCTTATAGAAAATACAGGTACGACAAATTTATACTCCAGATATGAATAACAATATATTATATTCTTCTTCATATCTGGAGTATAAATTTTATATTTTTTTATATCCTTACTAATATTATAAATGCGAAAGTAAGGATGTTTGTTTGTTTGTTACGCTTTCACGCTTAAACCACCGAACGGATTTCAAAAATTGATTCACTAATGGAAAGCTATAATAACGGGGAGTAACATAGGCTATATTTTATCCCGGTATTCCCACGGGAACGGGAACTACGCGGGCAAGGCGACTGAAACCGAAGCGAAGCGAGAGCGTGTTGCTAGTATTATATATTTTTGAAATGTACAAGTTCAAGACTTTTCCAATGATACTAAACACAACATATTTAACTCAAATTTATTTTTTAACAGAGTACTTTATAACCACTAGAAGACGTATCAGATACAGTGGCAAGTCATTTAGCCTACAACCCGCGGATAATCAAGACGCTTCTAATGATACCTCATTTTTCAAGTTCTAATCAGTAGTTGAAGAGATATGAGGGAACAGAAAAACATACATACATAGCCAATCAAATTCATAACCCTCCTCCAACCGTAGTGGGGTAAATGGGGCAATAGGGAATATGCATGATTTTTTTTTATTTTTTTAAACGTTTCTACTAGTTATTACATTACTAGAAATAAATATAACACATCCAAAATATAAACCATTACGCTAAAAAAAATTTAAAAAATCGCTATACATTACGACATTACGGGCGATGTAAACGCGACTACTTCGGCGCGCGTATTCTGTGACGTCAGAGTCCTCGACACTCGTACAAGTTGCTAGGGCTGTCAACTAGGGCTGTTAATATTTTTATAAATATCGTTTTTCGACATATCGATATTTTACAATGTATCAATATCGGGGTTCACTATATCGGAAAAAAATATCAATATATCGATAAAAATATCGATATATCGATAAAAATATTGATATATCGATAAAAATATCGATGTTTTTGACAACATATTTCGCGTCTAATTCAGATTTAATGTCTGTTAAACTCTGAGGAATAAAAGCTGCAAGGTAAATAAGATACAATATATTTAATAATCGTAATAATAAAAATATCGATATATCGATATTTTTTTTCGTTATATCGAACTTTCGTTATATTGATATATTTAAAAATATCAATATATCGAAAAACAATTTTTTTTAAATATCGACAGCCCTAACTAGAAGACTCGGGAGTCACGTGTTCAAAACGTGACATCATAGTCCTCCAACCAATGCGGTGCGTTTCAGAAATTTTGCGCGCGACTCCCAAAAAAGGCACTTTTTGATAATTAAATTTAATTATTAAATAATGATAAAATTAAAAAATAATTGTATAGGTACGTTTTTAAGCAATAAAGATTACAAATAAAAATAATTTGTTCATTTTGGAGTTTCGTGCATATTCCCTATTACCACTGTTGATAAAGTGCTTAATATGTTTTATTAGTAAAAAGAAATATATACGACAAGATGTACGAAGTCTCTTTTTTTATTTTATTCTCCTCTTTTTATGTTAATATCGAAAAGCAGTCAAAATGACTTCCTCGGGCAATCTAGTGTTTATAAGCTTACATAATCTGCGTATGGAGCGGAGACTTGGGACCAATTGTTGGAGGTCTATATACTGAAAAGGAGCTTACCTTCAACATATCCCTGACTGCTAACTCCGCGTTCTTCTGTATGTGCGTCATGTAAGCCTGCACTACATCAAGACCGTACTGGTCGATCAATTCACCCACCAACTGGATACCCTGTAATGAGGATTAACGATAGCTGAAAGGTTATTAAAAAACATTTTTCAACTTCTCTTACATGTAGGCCTTTGCCTTGTAGGTGTTGAAAAATACCACTAAGAAATATCTTATGCATATAACATCTATGCAAGAGAAGGAAACCCCAAAATAAAACCATATACCAACACATCTGACCAGCGTGATATAGTAGGTCAATTTCCCTCCTATTGTGGAGGAGACTCGCGCCCAGCAGTGGTACGTGTATAAGCTGAAATGATGATGAAATGTTAAAGGAATTTTTTAAATGGTAGGGTGGTCTGAAAAACATTGAATAGTTTTCTAAAGATAATTTAATTTATCGATAGATGAAATAAATTTGATATTACCCTTTGGTTAGCAGCCACTTGCGCCTTCAAATCCGATAAGTTATCAGCCAAGTTCCTCGTACCAGAACAGTCTGGTTCATTGCCTGGTTTCATCAACTCTGTAACAAATTTGGATTACTGATTATTACTCGTTGATTAAGCATTTTCATTGTTACAATTCACTAACAGTTATCCCTTGAGAGACATAAAAGAGAATAAAAAGAATAGAGGAAAGCATCACTACAAAAGAAGCGAAATCCAAAAAAAAGCTCATGCCCGTCGTGCGGCATAGCACACCGTTTTGCCTTTCATAACAGTACGTCCGTTAATACACGCATATGATTTTGGGAAGAAAAATAACTCTTTAATAAGTGACAGTAACCCTTATTTTTTATGACAGCCTGCGACATAGTCAGACCCCACCCGATCCGTCCGAGGTGACGAAGGGGCTGGTACGTCGCCCCATAACATATACAGTAACTCTCATCGCTAGATGGGTAGGCCACTCGACTTCTCATCAGTGGCCCATCCGGCAAAAGTCAGGTCTTTAATTCTAAAGAACTAACTTCAACTTTTAAGCTATTGCATAGCTTTTATCGCGGGCTGCGCGGCGAGCGAATCAAGAAATTCTGTAACGAAAATAAAACCTCACACCCCCGTACCATGTAGCTCGGGACGAGTGACATGGTAGGCGGGTGGCGGCGGCTCGGCCGAGCGTACGGTCATCGACATTCTGCGTTCGTCCTAGGGATGTGACTTGGAGGGAAAATAATCAATTTTTTAAATAATCGAATTTTTGTTCTTTAAAATAAATCGATTATAAAATAATCGATTAATTAAAAATAAATAATCGATTATAAAATAATCGATTTTGTCTCCCAACAGGCTTTCCTTTTTGATGACTTTTTTTTTTGGAAATGTGAGCTTCATTTTCTAATATAGTATGAAACAATCGTGAAGACTTTTTTTAGGAAATCTAGCAGTGAATAATCGATTAATTTCGATCGAATTTCAAATAATAAAAAATCGATTAATAATCGATTTTTATTATTTTGATAATCGATTGTAAAAATCGAATATTAATCGATTATTTTTTTTGTAATAAGCGATTATTATAAAAATCGATTATTTTTCACATCCCTAGTTCGTCCGCATCGCTGCGCACACGTGCCACCGCTTTGCGTAGCTTACGTCAAAAAGTGTTTTCGCGCGTTTTCTAACGGTCCCAACGCTCTTCAGCGGACGACAGTGGTAATCCAAACCGCCTTTATTGTTATACATATAGTACATTTGTTTTCTTATCGGTCGCGACCATGCTCAAAAAGTGTAACTTGAATTAATATCAAAGAAAAAACTTGAATTAATATCAAAGAAAAATACTGCATAAATAAAAAATAAATAAATAATTATAATAGGCGTGACGACAGTATAAAAGAATCGATGCATTAATGATTTTAGGGGAAAATACATATCAAAAAAAATTTAATACGCTACTTTAGATTTATCTAAATAATTGAGATTATTAAGATTTTCAATAAATTAAATCATTAAAATACTGCATTCGGCCATTTTGGCTGAAACACCAATCACAGTGTATTACGTCACGTTAAGGTAAACTACTCTGTTTGTTGTTCTCAGTACTACTGATTACGCATTTGGATTGATTTTTTATTTGTTTACGTGTGATTTACCGACTCCACTCGATTATTACAATGGAACGAAGCAAACAGCTCAAATTTGCCCAGGATTGATGTATTGATGTTGGGTGATTTCCTCGCTACAAGTAAAGAATTTTGCTCGCCTGAGTTTAGAAACGTAAAAACTTCTTTGTAAGTAAATTTTTGTTTATCTTTACTACCATGTTTCTAGTAACCTAATCTCTAGTACCAACTTAGATATAATCTAACTCGTTTTGAACTGATGTGAGTTTATTTTATTTTCATAGCTTATTTTTACATTACCTAAACTTGTCATTGTTTATTCTTGAGGTTAGCTCCCTCACAGCTTTGCGAGCTTTAACCACTTAACTCTTACTATTTTCTTGTTAGGAACATGTACAAATACTTTGTTGGGGGTTTTTATTGATGTATTTTTGCACTGAGGTACTGCACACCACTTATAAACTTTGGAATTCATTTTTATCACAAGAATTAATTTAATGTTTTGCTTACTTTCTTCGCTACACATAGACACAAGGACGTGTTTACCTTAACGTGACGTAACAGCCGACGCCATGACACCTGCGAGCTGTTTTCGCGCAATATTTAAAAAATATTGGAAAAATTGTTTTAAACTTCTTTAAACATAAATTTATTACCGAAATATAGGTTTTTTCGTAAATAGTAAGTGTGTGCCCACATTACGGAAAAGGATTTCAAAATCTTTCGTCACGCCTATTGTATAAGTTGATAAAAAATGCTATGCAATAGCTTTACCGCGGCAGTCCCCGAGTGCCACACGTTTTTTTTTTTTATATACAGAATGTCTCAGGTCTGCAACAACTGGTCAAACGGAGTTAGGCAATGGTAGTAGGAACCCATGAAAAAATAAAATATGGATTTGATGGTAATGAATTAGCGATATGTAAAGTTTTAAATTTTATCATCGCTTTTTCGTGTAAATCTGATTTAAATATATAAAGTCTGTGATAATTAATCTGTAATATATTCGTACTTTGTTAAATGTCCATTAGAAATTGGATAAATTAAAGACGATGCCAATAAAATGTGAGCAAATGAAACCTTTTTCACGATATGGCTGCTGCCCAGTCCTGGTAAGATCAGTACCTTGTTTTACAACACCCGCGGGCTTTCAACATTTGTATTCTTTCCCTCACCAGTTTCATGAGACGACTAAAGAACGTAAGCAGATAAATTCAGTGGTAGAAAAGAAAATCTAGAAATTAAACCCTATGCCATATCAGGCTAGCAGCCATGAAGTTGACCTTAAATATAACATCCTGAATGAGCCTTACCTTCAGTAAGCTGCTTCTCATTAAAATTTCCACCATCCACAAGCAACATTGACTTGAAGGCGGCTCCCTCTTGGGCTAAGCTTACTGAATGTGGAGGCATAGACCCCGGTGTCAGACCTCCAATATCAGCATGATGACCACGGGATGCCACAAAGAAGATTGGACGATTACTAGACCTGGAAATATGTATGTTAATGACATTACAATTTTTATTGTATTGCATTTTTATTTATAGCTTGCTACATGATGGCTAAGAATACTACCAACCCTTGCATCGGCTATGGCTTTCGTAAAAGCTTATTTTTTTTTCTCTTAGCAATTAGCTACTAATACAAAAATACTCAAAATATCGTCAGTCTATCTAGTAGAGGGACAGCCTACGCAGCGTTGTTCGTTTCATGGTCGCCTCCTGAGAACCTTTCTTCCCCAATCCTTATATCATCTCAGGCCATATATGTACATCCCACTGTTGGACTCGAGCCTCCTCCACTATAGAAGAGAAATCGACCTACTATACCACACTAGTCAGACGTGTTTGCATAGGGTTTTGTTTAGAGTTTTCCTTCTCTTGAATAGATGTATGCATATTATAATCCCATCTTTTACGACACCCACGGATAAGAGAGGGGTGATGAATTGTATTCTTACTCCGCCTCCACACGGAAAAAGGCTTAATATCATCTGAACAAGTCCTACAGTATAGTTATGGGGTTACAAGGAATTTGAAATACTCACTTATGGAACACTGGTGTAATAACAGTCAAGTCGGGTAAATGGGACCCGCCAGCTTTAGGGTGATTCGCCAGTAATACGTCACCTGGCTTCAAGGAGTCACCTCTCACTTTCATCTAGGATAAACAGAAAAAGTTTATTTAAACTACAAATTACCGAATCTGGGTGTAATTTGTGTCCGTTAATTATATGTTTGTAAAGTCGCCCGCCATACCCGGATTATCTCTTGGTGCAGCAACAACAACCTGCACTAAGATGAGTCTGACCTGTCGTGGGTGGACGGACCAGAGATTAATCCACCACTCGCAGAAAAACCGACTGCATGATGGCGATGCCCTGACAATACTGCTTTATTACCGGGGCGTCGAAGGGAACGGTACCCGAAAGGGTTATCCGCCGGGTCAGTCATGGATGTCAAGGAATCAATACCTGGTCAATGGTCGGCTTAATGGCGACGGGGAGAAAACATGGTAGCTTAAGTGGCCGCGCGCCGTCCATCCGTAGCTCCGGACAGATTGGGCGGGGTATGTCCAGACCATTGCTTACAATAAAAAAAGTCCAGGTGTCGTCTCTTTAAATAACAATTGATCAAGAATAAAATTTTTCCAAGTCTGTATGTAATTTGTGTCTGTTAACTATATACTTGTAAACTCCCCCGTTGTACGGCGTCGAATGGGCTTATGGACCGACGCTGTGTTTGACAGAAGAACCTAAGGTTATAGTTTGAGGTACTTAAAGCCCTTAAGTTCCTAGCCTATCTGAAGGGATACCTGCACCACGCTACCTAAGGTGACAGGTAGATGTGAGATGGATGTTTGAGTGGAAGATTGGTAATTCTCACTGCCGGTCAAGCAGACTCACAAGACCGATCAGAACTGACTGCTAAGGGTGTCTTGGCCACAGTGAGAGTGTAGTAACTGAGAGATGAATAAATTCAAATCTGATTTATTTTACAATATTTACACCTTATATACTATTTATTGCTAATACACAAATATACCATTTTGTGTAGTGTGTCGTAAGTGTGAGGTGCAACGCAGCATCTTTAGTGCAAATCTTGCAAATCTGCGCTGTTGCATGCTCTTTGAAAGTACGTCCGTGGCTATTTATGAATTTGCTGCGTTGCATGTTCAATGTGCATTGAACACCCGTAATACAAGCATATCCTTCAGGTTATCGTCATCTATAGAAAATAGTAATATCTAATTACCTGATATTGTACAGTTTCCTGCATGGCTCCCAAATGAACGGGTATGTGTGGTGCATTCGACACCAGCCCGCCGTCCGCGCCGAACAGTGCGCAGGAAAAGTCCAAACGCTCTTTAATATTAACCGATATTGAAGTGCGTTGTAATACTCTGTAATATATAACATTTACATCATAAATATTAGTGAAGTTTTCCTTTTTCAAATTACATAACAATCGAATTATATAGCTGATTTATTGACATTCTGATCATCATTATCGTCCTCAGCATCTCAGTCAATACACCTCCCACTGTTGGGCTCGAGCCTCCTCCACAATGGGAGGGAAATTGACCTACTAAACCACGCTGATCAGACGTGTTGAAATAGTTTTGTTTCGAGTTTTCCTTCTCTTGCACAGATGTTATATATTTATTACATCCCTTAGTCGTCTTTTACGACATCCACGGGAAAGAAAGGGAGTGTTGAATTGTATTCTTTCTCTGTCACCACATGGAATAATTATTAGTATTATACGGAAGAATATCTAATAGTGGAAGTTGATTTGGATGGATCGATATTACTGACCTGCCCATTTGCTCAGCTATGGACATAAAGCGATGACTGAAGATGCTCAGCTGTATGGAGTCCAAATCTGTGGTCACTTTTTTGGGCTGACCAGAACCGATTGTAATACAAATATCGCCGAATTTCGTTATTTCAGCGCGACAATCTGTAAGAGATTATAGAACGCTATTAAGACAACATGTTGGGGCAGTTAGCAAGATCAACTGAACATTAAAAATCCCATTGTAAATAAAACTATTTGACGGATTTAATGGCGTTTGTATTTGATTTTTAATTGCCCAAAGTTTCGAACACTTTACAGTGTTCATGGTCACGGTGGGACTAAGATGTCTCACGTCCAACGAGTCATCACTATTATAGAGAATTATATCTACCCGCTACAGAAGTTAATTATTAAATTTTGATCCACATTTTGGTACAAATTTGTTGCCAACACAAGAAAATGATTTTATATGAAAAAATTATATTGTTTTTCGTTAGTAATGATTAAACTTTAAATTTGTGTTATGACAATTTATTAATTTAAACCTAACAAACCTTATACACTACCACCAGATCGGAACGCGGCCACACTGAGAAAGATCCGACAAGAAAACTCAGAGGCCATGATGTTAAATTATTATTAATTTTTAAAAGGCAGCTTACTTTATCTTACTAAAAGGTTAATGATTTATAAACGTCGGGCAATCTCGTGAATTGTTGTCGACCGCCTGCCTGACAACAACCCAACTTGGGAATATATTTGTTGACTAGTCTGCGTCAGATATTAGCCCAAGTCAATGTGTACCTTTTAGTTATCCTTTACGACACCCAAAGATAAGGGTTTGGAAGTTGTAAGGGATGGTAGTATTCGTAGCCGCCTCTACACAGCCACAGATATGGCTGTTAAGCCATTATTTCCCATAATGGGTAAAACTTTATTCAAAAGTTGATATTAATATGGTAATGGATATTTTTTTTTATTGCCGATTGTGTCAAACGAGTAAACAGCACACCTGATGGTAAGCGATACTACCGCACATTGACCTTTGCAGTACCAGGTGCACCATTGTTATAGACCATGGTGATAGACCATTGCGAACCGTGAAGAAAATGCTTTTCTTCATCATCTTAACCCATACACGTGCTACTGTTAGGCTCGGGCCTACTCCTCTATGGGAGGGAAGTTAATTAACTTACTATACCACGCTGGTCAGACGTATTGATATAGGGTTTTATCTCGAGTTTTCCTTCTCTTACATAAATATTATATGCATAGTATATCCCTTATTCGTCTTTTACGACACCCACGGGCAAGAGAGGGTGTGGTGAAATGTATTCTTATTCCGTTACCACACGTATAAACCTTGTTTAAAGGAGGACATGTCATAAGAGTGGTAGGACCACACTGTCGACAGTTATCTGTCTACAGCCGCGGGCTGGTCCGACCGGTGTAGTACCACACTCTCGGCAGAAAATCGACGTCTGAGTAGTAGCAATTTGTTACTGCGCTTCGTTCGCTGAGCGAGAGTCGGAAGCCCAACTTCCTGAGGGTGTTTGCGTGTGGTGTGTTTTGGTAGTATCTTTAGCAGCATTGCACGCATTCAGACTCCTTTCATTTTTTTCGCGGAAGGCATCGGCCTTGCAAAATCCATGAGCGGCAGCAACACTTATCATCAGGTGTACTGTTTGCTCACTTGCCACCGTTTTCAATAAAAAAAATTAAAAAAAACGATCGAGAAACACAGCAGCAGGTAGTTTATTCCAGAACCTGCATGTAATTGCTGAAAACGTGCAGTTGGAGACCAAAACGTTTTCAGGTGGAATGGATAAATCCTGCTAAGGTGTAGAGTGGTATGTTGGTTAAACGGCGACAGTAGTATCAAGTCAAACAGTTTCTCAGAGCACTCATCGCATCGAAGAGCATGCCGTTGCAGGAAACCAAGTGGATCTAGCTGATATTTGGCCACGTCTGCCTAGCGGTGTTGGAGCGTTTGGACTACTAAATGAAAACAAAATTTTACTTAATATAAGACGCTATCTGTGTGTGCACGAATATAAGGTCAATTATTACCTGGTTCCACTAGTATAGTCGATAGGCTATCCATAATAATGGCCGGGCCAGGGACTATCTGTTCAGGTTTCAAGTTCTCTAATAAATATATCTTCGTGTCCTGATAGCCACCTTCAAAGTATACTTTCACAGTCTGTAATTGGTAACAAAAATTTCTTTATCATTTCTATTATTCAGTGTTGGATGCTTATGATTGCTAACAATATCACCCCGATCCAGCTGCATGCTTGAAGACATGCGTACATCACAAAAAATTTGTACTTATTTGTGCTAAATTTGAAGTCAATAATAAATCAAGTAAAATTATTACCGTTAAATTTAATCCCCTATCTTACACCCTTAGAGGATAACAATAAAATAAAAACATGTGTTTTTTTATAATACTTTACTTTTATAATAACTTTGTTTATTTTTCATTTTTTTAGGGAATGTTATGGTAAAATAGTAGATTTGAAGGATTGAAAAAGGTATTTTAAGTTGGTTTAGTCATGTAAAGCGAATGAATGAAAGGAGATTGACAAGGAGAATTTTTAGGGCGATTGTGAATGGAAATGTTGGTAGGGGAAGACCAAGGCGGACGCTTCACGATCAAATCGGGGATGTTCTTAAGACAGGCCAGGTTAAAAATATCATTAATCGAAGAACATGCATGAGGAGATTAATGAATGTGGAGGAGGTGAAAGTGGTATGTCAAGATCGTAACAAGTGGAGAGAAGTGGTCTCTGCCTATCCCTAAGGGAAAGTGGCGTGAATCCATGTATTATTTATTTATTTCAAAATTCATAATGCTGCATCGAATGTTTTAGCTATAAAAGCAATAGATGAGCCACAACTACATGCAGCGAAGATGCGAATACTGAGATGGATGTGTTGTTAGGAGAATAGATAAAACAAGGAATGAACATATTAGAGGAAGATTGAAAGTTGTGTCAGTGACCAAAAAATTAAGGAGCGAATGCTGGACGTGGACATTTAATGATACGGAATGAAAGTAATGTTGTGAGGACAGTTATAGGTATGAATGTTGAAAGTTTTAGGGATAAAGCTTTTAAAAATTAATTTGTAAATATACTTAATACTAGCAACCCGCCCTCGCTTCGCTTCGGTTTCAGTCGCCTTACCCGCGTAGTTCCTCTTCTCGTGGAAATACCGCGATAAAATATAGCCTATGTTACTCCCTGATATTTTAATTTTCCATTGGTGAAAGAATTTTTTTAAAATCGGTCTGGTGGTTTAAGCGTGAAAGCGTAACAAACTTACTTTCGCATTTATAATATTAGTAAGGAAGTATTTAATATTGAGAATTCCGTGTGGTGACAGAGTAGGAATACAATTCACCACCCACCCTCTCAAGAAAAGAAAAATTGGACATAAACCCCTATGGAAACACATCTGACCAGCTCAGTACAGTAGGTCAATTTCCTTTGCAATACGAAGGGAGACCGAGCTAAACAAGGGAAAGTACTTATTTTATTTATTGCCCAGGGCAAAGATGATGATGTAGATGATAAATAGCTTACATGCACGCCTTTGACTTTGATTATGCTCATACTCACTTTCTCAGCAGCTGGTGTGATGCCTCTCCCGCTAGGTGGCGCTATATCTTGAGGCACAGCACTCATACCAACACCGCGGACTCGAATATCGTCCACGATGACATCACGTTTGGATAATATGAACCCGAACTCGTTTTTATATCTGCAGAAGAAAAAAGATACCTTTGTGATGACAGTTTATTTTAAACAACATTTTGCACTAAGGAAAAAATCCTTGTATTGTGGGGGACCACTGGTACAGAATCATTGAATAATATTACCCTTTTTTTTTTTGGGGTGGGCCATGGCATCGCACCGCCGCCCGGCTCCATCCGGTGAGACAAAGGGGCGGCGCACGGCTCCGTATCCCACCCATAGCACGTCACCTTCGCCGTTGGGCCGACCACTGGAGCCGAGTTCCTTGTCTTCAGTGGTCGACCCGACAGAACACCCCGAGGGGCTACCCTCTCTTATCGACGTCCCCTTCCCGGGATGTCGGTCGCCGTCGCGCGGTCAACCTCTCAGCGGGTGACGGACTAATCCCCGGTCCCGTCACCCGCGGCCTCAGCTAGAGCTGCAATATTATCATATCTTGGAGAAGCCTAAACTTCGATAGACTGATAGAATGTCATTAAATAGTATAGAATCTCACACTATCTTGGTAAATATTAGAGAAATTAGGGTTTCAAAAAAATTCATGGTATAAATCCTATATTTATACCATGAATTTTATCCCTCACGAGATGCCATTATTTTGGCAATGTTGCAAGCGCTATGATCACGGATGTTCTGTCGTGATAAAAATTACGAGTACATTAAGCATAATTTCTCATTAAATCTTCATCATCATCTTAGCCCATGCGACTGACTTATGTGGATGAGTCCCACTGTTGAACTTGGGCTTCCTCCACAATGGGTGGGAAGTTGACCTAGTATACCACGCTGGTCAAAGATGTCGGTACAGGATTTTATGTCGAGTTTTCAAAGGCACGTGCTCTGGGAGGGGGGAGACGGGCGTATACATCGTCATCGGGTGGAGTGCGGCGTCCCACAGGGCTCGGTTCTCGGTCTGATGCTGTGGAACGTCGGGTTCGACTGGCTCCTACGGGGTCAGCTCTTTCCTGGGATGGGGATCATCTGCTACGCGGATGACACCCTCGTCACGATGAAGAGGACGGACTTCCGGGAGGCTGTCCGATTGGCAGAGGAAGGAGTAGCGCTCGTCGTAGACCGGATTGGGATGTTGGGTCTGAGGGTCTCACTGGACAAAACCGAGGCCCTCCTTTTTCATGGCCCACGTCGAGGTCCCCCCCGAGGAGCACACATTAGTGTGTCTGGGGTTGCCGTGCCGGTGCAGGCCCATATAAAATATTTGGGTCTGTACCTAGATTCAAACTGGAATTTCGGGCCACACTTTGCCCAGCTCATCCCTAGGCTCGTCAGGTCGGCCGCGGCGCTGGGAAGACTTCTGCCAAACACTGGCGGTCCCGGGTGGACATGCCGACGTCTCTACGTCGGCATCCTGCGTTCCATGACACTGTATGGTGCTCCTATTTGGCCGGAGTCCCTCACCGTCCGCAACAGAGGCCTTTTGCGACGACCGCAGAGGGCTATGGCGGTGAGGGCCATTAGGGGCTACCGTACTGTGTCTTGGACTGCGGCGACACTGCTGGCAGGCAACCCACCTTGGCCACTGGTGGCGGAGGCGTTGGCGGAAGTATACCGGTTTCGCGCCACAGCACGAGCCAACGGGGAGCAAGTGTCCATAAGGGGACTGGGCAGAGCCCAGGAAGTAGCCCGAAGGGAAGTAATCCGGCGGTGGAGGGAAGAGCTGGAGTCCCCCGTAGCAGGGCGGGGGACTGTGGAGGCAGTCGCGCCACATCTCCACCGCTGGCTCAGGAGAAGGCACGGCAGCCTTACATTTAGGATGGTGCAGGTGCTTACCGGACATGGGGTCTTCGGTAAGTACCTGCACAAAATTGGAAGAGAAGAGGCCCCAGGATGTCATGAGTGTGGCGCGGTAATTGACGATGCGCGCCACACACTGGAAGTATGCCCCGCCTGGGGGCCTCAGCGCCACGTCCTGTCAACGGACATGGGAACAACAGACCTGTCGTTGCCGACCATCATCTCCAAGATGCTCGGCAGCGACAGCTGTTGGTCGTTGATGGCCTCCTTCTGTGAGGCTGTCATGACAAGGAAGGAGGCCGCGGAGCGGGCACGCGAGGCGCTTGCGTCCGCTGACTCGCTCCGCCGGCGACGACCAGGGAGGAGGAGACGCCGCTATGCGCTCCTCCACCCACCGCTCTGAATGATGACAGGACATGGCCAGACGGCCAAGCGTTGGGGTGTCGGGGATACAATGTTATCAGACGATCTCTCCGACACCCCGTAAAAGCGCGGAAGGGGCCGCTGTGGTTTTAGTGGGTATTTCGGTTACTTTTGTGGCCGGCGAGTCCCACACACACTCCCCTGTCTGTAACCGGCGGGGGAATAGTGCGCAAACGCATTCCCACAGCGTGAAAAAAAAAAACAAAAACGGAGTCTTATCAAGTGTACGAAGTTATCCATATAAATCATCACAGAACTAACCTGTTAACAAAAGCTGTATAGAAATCCCCATGTCTGCATGCTGTGGGTGAATCCTCGGCCAAAGGAGATACCATTAGTGCGCAGTCAGTACCCTGGTATCTTAGATGAAGATACGGTTCTGTCACTATTTGTGAGTCCAGAATACCCTGGAAAATTAAAATATGTTTCATAAAGTATTAGGTAAGTATGTGTGATGACGAAATAACAATACAATTCATCACCCCCCTCTCTTGCCCGTGGGTGTCGTAAAAGACACTAAGGAATCCAATATGCATATAACATCTATGCAAAAATAGGTGAACTCGAAACAAAACCCAATACCAACACGTCTGACCAGCATGGCATAGAAGGTCAATTTCCCTCCTATTGTTCAGGAGGCTCGAGCCCAATAGTGGAACATAATATGAGCTGTGATGATGAAGACGATGAAAGTATTATGTTCACCCTATATACTAATTACAGAAGCGGTTTTGTTCACTTTAAAGTTGTCAGTATTTTTCTATGAATCCGAAACAGTACTTGTTTTTAATGAAAGATAAGTATACATCATCAACATCACCCTGACTGGCAATAAGGAGGTAACACAATAGGTTAGAGCCACATGCCGTCCTTCTGTAGCTGCAGAAGAATCGTAATAAGTATGTCCAAACCATAACCTTATATTGCTACTCCTAATCAAATCAAAATCATTTATTCTGTATAAGCCCCTTAAGGACACTTACATATTGTCAAATTTACACATCGTTTGAATACAATACAATAATCTACCACCGGATGGGAACGCAGCCACAAGCTGAGAAGATCCGGCAAGAAACTCAGCGGGCAGTCATTTCTTTTTTAATCTTATAATTTATTAAATATTTATAATTTTATACTCATACAAGATACATGGTATTAGCTCCAGTGTGATGCCCTTCGAAATTGTATATGTGTGTAAATTTTCAAAACTTAGTACAAAACAAAAAATAAATAAAAGAAAGAAAATATGGCTGGACCAGATCCCACAAGCAGCCAAGTCCATCCAAGTCTATCCTATCCATTGGTTTCCAGAAAGATTACAGACCTGTTTTCTTAGCTTGTCCCTAGCAACTGCAGCTAGAACATCCAGCTGTTCGTCCAACTGTTTAAAGTTATCGCTGCAGTAGACAGCAGCTGCAGGCTGTTGGGCTTCTTGAACTATATGAGCAAGAGCCATGCCGTATGCCGACAGAATACCTGTAATTTAAAATACATGCCATTAATTCCTGAGATGATAATTATTTCATCATCATTGTCATTATTTCAACTCATATACGTCCCACTGCTGGGCTTGAGCCTCCTGCACAATGGGAGGGAAATTGACCTACTGGTCATCACGCTGGTCAGATGTATTGGTATAGGGTTTTATATCGAATTTTCCTTCTCTTGCATAGATGTTATATGCATATTATATCCCTTAGTCATCTTCTACGAAATCCACAGTAAGATAGGGGAGTGGTGAATTGTATTCTTATTCCATCAACCCATGGACAGAAGCAGTGGTGTAACTACATCAGTCGAGGGCCGTGGTAATTTCATCGGACTAGACCCCCAACTGCCAATCAACCAATTAATAAAAAAACATAACTAACAATTATTAGTTTTTTATTTTTATACAATTTAATATCTATTTATACAATTTGAATTTGTTTTTTTTTTGTTATGTGTGCAATTAAGTAGGTAACTTAAATAAATATAAAATGAAACTATCTTTTTTTACTGTATGTGTAATAGAAAAAAATTGGGGGTTGGGATTCTTCTCTGACTGGAGGCCCCTTCTAACTGGGGGCCCGTGCCATTTTCCTGATTTGCCACCCTGTAGTTACGCCACTGTTAACAGAAGGCTAATTAATTACTTAGTGTGAAGTTTTGCTTGCCATTAAAAAAATAATTACCTGCGTATTTGTGTATGAGTACAGTTGATATTCCCAACTGGCGTGCCACACTGCATGCATGCTGACCGCCAGCACCACCGAAGCACGCCAGGGCATGTTGGGACGCATCATGACCACGGGCTGTCGTTAAAGCTCTATAATTTTATGAAATAAACAAATTGTAAAAAAAAAATACATAAAGCTGCATGTGGTGCCGGGTCAATAATACATTATGTAAAAAACAAAGAAAGAAAAAGAAAAATTATTTAGCAGTTAAAGACAGAAAACAAACACGATTGGCATACACAAAATGAAACTTTACACACAAGAATAGTTATGACATTGAAAACAAAAAAGGAACAAGAACTAAAACAACAAAAACAGCAATAGAACTAAAAAAAGAACAGAGTAGTCACGAGGATTGTCGATAGAAGTGAAAATTATAAATAAATAATTGTTATTTTTGGATATTGATGTTACTGTATGTTTAAATTAAAATTTGTAATTATATTTTTACATTTCCTGGTTTTGACATCTATTAGCACAGATATTGTGACTATTTTTGTTTTGTTTGTCTATAGATGTTAGCAGCAACTGTCTTTAACACTTTAACCAGACTGTGGCTGAGTACTGAGGACTCTCAACCCAGATACAGGTATAGTGACTAGACATAGCTACAGATATGGAGTTAGCATAACACGTCACTTGATCACCGATCGCGACTTAGGCGCTTCACACACTGCTCCGCGCTCCGTCGCCTGGCGCGGAGTGATAGATTTTAATATTGTATGTAAGTACATCGATTAGTATAGAAAACACGCCAGGTCCAACACACTGAAAACACGCCACGGCGCGGGAGCACGTCCCGCTAGCAGATTCTGCCGCCAGGCGCGTAGGCGCGGAGGCGCGGGGTGGACCGCAGCAGATCTGGACACGGATAGATTTATATACGAAATTGAATGACTTCAGTATTGTCCACTGCAACGTAACTAACCACAACGACCAAATGGAAAATAACCTTTAGTTTAGTAGGCGCGGTAAAATTTGCTCGAAGAGGCAGATCTGTTCCTCCGCGCCTGGGCGCGTTGTCAATGTGTGAAGCGCCTTACGTGAAATTACTCCCTCTCTAAACCAGCTTATAGAATTTTTCACCTCAAAAATGAAAGTTATCTATTACCAAAATCATAATTACTAATGAAATAACGGGTTAAAAAATTTACCTAATCGGTCTACACATAGCTTCATTGGCGACATTCAAGAAACCCATTGCAACTTCTTCCATTGTCATCTAAAAAAAAAATACTGTACATAAAAATGTGGATTATATATAAATAAACTAATAATTGATTTACAAGGATAAAATATTGTATATACATATTACTCGCTAATAATGTAGCTTTCCAATGACGAAATAATTTTTAAAATCGGATAAGTGGTTTAGGCATGAAAGCGCAACAAACAAACTTACTTTCCCATTTATAATATTAGAATAGAAAAAAAATATATACATCTATTCCTAATTATTAATTTGCCGTGTGCATGAACAGGTAGCATGCGGACCTATAAACTCATAACCCACTGGGTTCCCTCTTCATAGGGTCGATCACTGATAGCGATTTCTTGACTTCCATGGCTGCATTATCACTCCCCACAATAGAAGTGATCCTCATCATCATCTCGATCCATGTAAGCTCGAGCCTCCTTCACAATGGAAGAAAAACTGGCCTACTATACCGCACTGGTCAGACGTGTTGGTATAAGGTTTCATGACGAGTTATCCTTCTCCTGCATTAATGTTATAAATATATTTAGTCTGGCTTTTTATTTGTCTTATCTTCAAAACGACTAGGCCGATTTTAATAATATTTTACTAACATCTATATAAGGAGTAGTTAATCCTTATATTTTATCCCGGTATTCTCACGGGTATCACGCAGTAAAGCCGAGTATTAGCCGGGTGAAGCCGCAAGCATTTGCTATTATATATATTATTGTAATTACAAACCTCTTTCCCTCCATCATGTTTCAAAAACGTATTAATTTCATTCGTCATTTTCTTGAAGGCGGTAACTGTTGCTTCTTTATCCAAAGGCTCTTTCTCAGTGCGGCCGAATATCTTCGGAAAATATTCAGGAAGTAATCGACCTATTCGACAACGATATTAATATTTAAGTATTCCTTTTTTTACCTTATCCGTGTGGTGACGGAGTAATAGGAGTAAGAACCATTCACCATTCACCACTCCTCAAAAAATTACAGAATATTGTTAAAAGTACACTTAACAATGTACAAAAGGTATGAATAAATTTGCTCAATTAATACTTTATCCGTGTGGTGACAGAGTAAGAATACAATTCACCTTGACGACTACTATACTACTATGAAACACGAGTATGAAATTAAATATGCATATAAAATCTACGCAAGAGTAAAACTTGACCGACGCTCCCCCCGAGGGGGGACCTGCTCACCTGCTCCAGTGGCCGGTCCAATGACGAAGGCGACGTGTCACGGGTGGGTTACGGGTGTGCGTGCTTACGCTCCTCTGTCGCCCCGGATGGAGTTGGGCGAGGAGTGCGCCGATCATAACCCACCCCCCAAAAAAAAGAGAAGTAAACCTCGAAATAAAACCCTATACCACCAGTCTGACCAGTCTAATCCCATAACAGAGGAGGCTGGAACGTAATAGTGAGACGTGTAGGGATTGAGATAATGATGAAAGCGAGAAGTGTGTATGTCTCACTCTGCTCCAATAGACGAAGGCAAGCGAGACACTATACCCAACACCAACGTTATCTACAAGTTGTCCTCACAAAAAAGTTTGTGGTTCAGAATTCCCAAGCCGTCCCATAAAAGCTTCGCTTAAAAATGTTTCTTTATCAATCCAAAAAAATCCGTTCCGTGTGGTGACGGACTAAGAATACAATTCATCAGTGGCCATCTTGCCCGTGGGTGTCGTAAAGACGACGACGATATTTTTTATTTAATTTTTATTGCAAACGGAGGCAAACGAGCAACCAGTACACCTGATGGTAAGTGTTGCTGCCGCTCATGGACCTTTGCTAGGCCGCTGCCTACCGCGAAGAGAACGAAAAGGAGTATGAATGCGTGCAATAAGGTTCGGTGATACTAAAGGCATCACCAAAACTCAAACGTAACACCCTCAGAAAGTTGGGCTTCTGGCTCTCTCGCTCATCGAACGAAGGGCAGTAACAAACTGCTACTACTCAGACGTCGATTTTCTGCGAGAGTGTGGTACTACCCCGGATGGACTGGCCCGCGGCTGTAGACAAACATCTGTCAACAGTGTGCTCCTCATCGGATATCCAAATAACATAAATGCAAGAGAAAAAAAAACATAAAATGAAGCCGTATACCAGCAAGTCTGACCATCGTGGTATATCAATTACCTCCTATTGTAGAGAAAGCTCTAGTCTAGTATGTATATCAGTCGAGATTATGATGAATAGAAAAATAAAACAAGTCTTGCCATGACACAGAATCTTACCCAGTAACAAATTGGCATCAGTGACAGTTAAAGGTCCTCCTTTTCTATAACAAGCGGGTCCTGGTTCAGCACCCGCCGATTCCGGCCCAGCCACAAACAGACCGGACCTGAACATCAACATGGAACCACCACCGGCTGCTACCGTGTTTATGTCTGTCGAAAAAACATGATTATAAACAGAGAGAATTAATAGATACCTTTTTTGTTGTAGTAAAGAATTTAGACTATTATAGAAGTTTTAGCGGGAAAGTGAAAATTTAATTTTGTGGTCTGAAATAGTATCCTACTAATATTGTAAACGCGAAAGTTTGTAAGTATGTATGTGAGTATGGTTGTTGCTCTTTCACGCAAAAACTACTGAATGGATTTTGATGAAATTTCACAATAATACAGCTCACATATCAGAATAACACATAGGCCGATATTTCCATGGGAAGGGGAACAATGCGGGTGAAACCACAGGACGCTTCTAGTATTCCATAGCTGTGTTTTAGCGTCTTATATTAAGTAATTCTGAAAGCATTCTTATGTGTAAGAATAAAATTCACCTTCTCCTTTCTCGACCGTAGGTGTCGTAAAAGGCGATCAAGGGATATAATATTTGCGTAACATTCATGCAAGAGAAAGAAATTCGAAATAAAACCCTATACCAACCCGTCTGACTAGCATGGTATAAGTAGGTCAATTTCCAACCTTTTGTGGAGCAGGTTCGTGCCAACATAGGGGCATATAAGCTGAGATGAAATAACTGAATGATAGCATTCTATGTTATGCAAAGAAAGTGCTACAGTATAGCAAATAATTACAAAAGCGCTTTAGGTGAATTTTTAATGTTTGTCAGAAAAATATCAGTAATACTCCACCAGCACATAGGTCGACCACATAAGGGTGTAGGATGCCCCGGTGCCTTGTTGCAGGATGTCGGCAGGCGATGGTATAATAAAGTAAAAACAAAATCAGTTACCTAATTGAGGTGCCTGTATAGTTACACCAGCTGTAGTAGCTTCATGAACATGCTCCAATGAACCAGCGTATCTTGACACGTCGGTTGACGTACCACCCATGTCAAAACCTAGACAATAGTAATTTAAAAAATTAAACCACATTAGCAGAATTGTATCATGCACAACTATTCCTGTCATTGAATACAAGAAATCAAGTGAAGGCTATCACAACTATTAAAGCACCGATCATATTATTATTCAACTGACATTGGCAGAATGGTAGCACTCTTATGCTGCTAAGGCCATTAAAAGAAGAAGAAGAAAAAATTAAACGTTGATGGATTATCTAGTTCACCACATTCTATGTGGTGACAAAGTAAGAATACAATTTCTCCCTATCTTGCCCGTGAGTGGTGTTAAAAACGGTTAAAGGATATGATATGCATATAACATAGATGTAGCACGCTGCTCGGACGGGTTGATATAGGGTTTTATTTCGAGTTTTTTTTTTTTTTTTTTTTTATGCAAACGGTGGCAAACGAGCAAACAGTACACCTGATGGTAAGTGTTGCTGCCGCTCATGGACCTTTACAAGGCCGTTGCCTACCGCGAAGGGAGTGTGAATGCGTGCATTGAGGCTCGGTGATACCAAGGGCACCACCAAAACCCTCCACACGCAATCACCCTCAGAAAGTTGGGCTTCCGGCTCTCTCGCTCACCGAACGAAGCGCAGTAACAAATTGCTACTACTCAGACGTCGATTTTCTGCGAGAGCATGGTACTGCCCCGGACGGACCGGCCCGCGGCTGTAGACAGATAACTGTCGACAGTGTGGTCCTACCACTCCTGACTCGAGTTTTACTTTTTTTCTTGGATAGATTATATATGCCTTAATCGTTTTTGATGTCCATGTTTCCACGATTATCAGATCACGTTGAGCGCAGTCGACGTGACAACAATAGACTTTGTATGCACAGGGCCAAGACTTCTCATATGGGCATGAGTGTATTTTGTAAGGCACCAATTCTTTTTAATAAAATACCAAATAAATATAAATTATTAATTATAAAATAAAGTCAAGGAACTTCTAGTCAATAAGAATTATTATAGTATTCAAGAATTTTTAAATGATGAGAATATAAATGTATATCACTTGTATTATTATTTAACAATGACAATTTCATTTTTATGTGTGACCTTATGTATTAATATGTGACATAGACATTTATTATTATTATTATTTTACTTTTAATTTCATTTTATTTTAATTGTTAAATATTATATAAGTGAAAATAAGTAATTAATATTATAATAATTTGTACGCCTACAATGGCAAAACATGTTGCATCGTGTTAATTATATCATTGTTTAAGACCATATCTACACGTTTTCACTAATAAAAAGTATCTTATCTTATGGTTGTCGACCCATGGGTGGTGAATTGTATTCTTACTCCGTCAACAAACAGGAAGCTAGTGTGTAATATGAATGTTAATTATCTATGTGGGATCAGAATGGCATTCACCATTCCCTTTTTATCAACCATGAGTACTGTGGTACATCATTAGAGGATACAATATCAACAATATGATAGTTAATATAGGTACAAGAGAAAGATAATTTTTTTAGAGTAGCTTGTTTTAGTTCTAAACACACCCTGCCCAATCTGTCCAGGGCAAGGGAAGGGCGGTGCGCAGCCCTATAACCAATATATTCCTTCCCCATCGCCATTAGGCTCACCAATGGTGCCGATTCCGTGGCTAGACTTCGACACTCCGGCCCAAAAGAAAGAAAACTTTACAAGCCCAGCTGACCAGAGTGAGATTGGTTAATTGTCCTAACATTATGAAGTAGGCCTCACTTCCACAGTGGGACCTATAATTATTTATCAATAGAAAAATGTTAATAACATACCAATGACTGGTAACCCTGTTTCTTTTTTATATGACGTCATTGCATAACCAACAACACCACCTGCAGGACCTGACAGAATAGCTCTGGATCCATTGAACCTAATAAATAAATATGTATTATATTACACATTTCCATGTGGTGATGGAGTCAGAATACTGGTCACCATCCCCCTCTTTTACCCGTGGATGCCGTAAAATATGACTAAGGGATGTGACATGCAGACATCTATGCAAGAAAAGGAAAACTCGACAGAAAACCCTATGCCAACATGTCTGACCGGCGTGGAATTGTAGATCAATTGCTCTCCCATTATGGAGGAGGCCTGAGCCCAACAGTGGGACATATAGGCTCAGATATTACACATATCCATGTGGTGACGGAGTAAGAATAAAAATGTCACCATCCCTTCCTTACCCATGGGTGATACATGGTTTGAAGTTTCATAAACTAGAAATAGGGCATTTCAAAATTCACAATCTAGTAAGAGACTATAAGAATGGGTATGTCCAGAATTGCCACCCACATTTTATGTTAAAGAATTGACATTTCCGCCAATATTTTATGTGAAAAATGAAGTCATTAGGGTTAGGGGAAAAATGAAGTAATTGGGGGGGTTAGGGGTCAAATAATAACGTATAGAAGGAATAGTATCTGTAGTTCGAGCGATCAAAAACATGAAACCAAAAATACTACATGCGCGCCGGCGATTACGCACGTTCACACGCACACCAATATACAAATTATGAAATCAAATTTTGTTTTATTACCATAAATCATCGAAATACTTTTAAAAGCAATGTTAAAAACCTTTTTATGTTTTTCAAATATGTTGTGACACCATTTGAATGCACAAACTGTCATAATTACCTATTTATTTTTTAAGAGTTGCGTACGTACGTGCAATACAATGAACTTGTACACTACGGAACGGTGCCGGCGTAAGCCCCATTAGGCTCCAATTTAAATGCTTCATATTTTGTGCACGGACTTACTTTCTATGCGTTAATATTCTAAGTCTTTAGGATGAAGTATAAATCAACTATAATAATCATCATCTCATGATCTTGGCTCATATACGTCCCACTGTTGGGTTTGAGCCTCCTCCACAATAAGAGGGAAATTGATCTTACTATACTATGCTCGTCAGACAGATTGGTATACGCTTTTTTTTTTTCGAGTTTTCCTTCTGATACGTAGACGTTTTATGCGTATTATATGCCTTCGTCGTATTTTACGACATCCATGGGCAAGATAGGAAGTGGTGAATTGTATTCTTACTCTGTCACCACGAAGATATAATACCTGATAAAAATAACTATATGTATAATAGCTATAGAGAAGGAAAACTCGAAATGAAACCCTATACCAACATGTCTGCCCAGCATGGTATAGTAGGTCAAATTCCCTCCCATTGTGGAAGAGGCTCGAGCCCAACAGTGGGACGTATGTGGCCTACGATGATGATGATAATAGCTATACTATACCACGCTAGTCAGACGGATTACTTTCAAGCTATTCTTCTCTTGCATAGACGATATATGCATATTATATCCCCCCTAGTAATTTTTTACAACATCCACGCGCAAAATGAATATAAGTAAGGGGAATGGTTAATTGTATGTTGTGTTGCTGCTCACTCCGTCACCACGTGGTTAAAATAAAAAGTGGTATTGATAGTGGTAGGACCACACTGTCGACAGTTATCTGTCTACAGCCACGGGCCGGTCCTTCCGGGGTAGTACCACGCTCTCGCAGAAAATCGACGTCTGAGTAGTAGCAATTTGTTACTGCGCTTCGTTCGGTGAGCGAGAGAGCCGGAAGCCCAACTTTCTGAGGGTGTTTGCGTGTGGAGGGTTTTGGTGGTACCTTTGGTATCACCGAGCCTTATTGCACGCATTCACACTCCCTTCACCTTCTTCGCGGTAGGCAGCGGCCTTATAAAGGTCCATGAGCGGCAGCAACACTTACCATCTAGTGTACTGTTTGCTCGTTTGCCACTGCTTGCAATATAAAAAAAAAAATTTGCAATAACAAAAAAAAATTTTCTGAGGGTGTTTGCCTATGATGGGTTTTGGCGATACCTATAGTATGACCGAACCTTTTGTACACGCAATCACACTCCCTTCACTTTCAGCAGCGGCCTAGCAAAGGTCCTTGAGCGGCAACAACACTTACCATCTGGTTGACTGTTTTTTCGTTTGCTGCCGTTTGCATTTTTTTTTTCTAAAAAAGATTTTTCCTTGTCGAAAGTTCAAGACATGACAATTATCTTTAACATTCTAAAATTATTGGAATATTCTTACTTACATATTCATGGGGGTGAGACCACCATCAGATTGCATGAACAGCACATTCCCACCCCTCAACCCGTCAGTGAATCCGTCAGCGAAACCCTTCACGTAGTCACGAATATGAGGGGTCAGATATGCATCTGCTGACGCTGTGAAACCACGAGGTACCATTCGTACCATGGATGTTACCGCATGAGAGAGGGAGACTTGTTTAAAACCTGAAATAAAAAAGAAAGAAAAATATTTATTTTCATCATCATCATCAAAAAAAAATTCATCTTCATCATCAAACAAAATTCATCATCTTCATCAAACACAGCTCATACATGTTCCACTGTTGGGCTTGTGCCTCCTCCACAATAGGAGGGAAATTGACCTACTATACCATGCTGGTCAGACATGTAGGCATTTTTTTTTCTTTTTTTTATGGGTGGGCTATGGTAAGCGCACGCGCGGTCCAGTGCGTCCGGGGCGATGAAAGGACGGCGCGCGGGCCCATAATCCGCCCGTACCCACGTCACCTCGTTTTTGGGCCGACCACCGGAGCAGATGTGACTTGTCGTCAGTGGTCGGCCCAACGGAATACCCTTTCGGGTAACCTCACCTCTCGACGTCCTGGGACGTTGGTCGCCGTCGCGCGGTCAGCCTCTCTGCAGGTGACGGACAATTCCCCGGTCCGATCACCCGCGGCCTCGGCTAGGGCGACATTAGGCGCAGATACTCGCGCCTGCGCCGCCCGAGTCGCCGGTGGCGGAACGTGTCGCCGAATAGGAGCTCTACTCGCACACGATCCGCCGCCTCCTTCCGTGAGATTACAGCCTCACAGAAGGCGGCGACCGCGTCCCAGTTCCTGACGCTGACGAGCATCTCCCTGGCGATGGTCGGCAGCGCCAGGTTGGCACCGATAATTGCGACGAGTTCACGGCGATCCCCCTCCCATGCAGCACACTCCTCGAGCATGTGCTGCGCCGTGTCCTCTCGCAACTGCAGTGGTGGCAGGATGGTGTGTTCTCCCTCCTGACAATCTTGTGCAGGTACTTCCCGAAGCAACCGTGCCCCGTCAGTACCTGCACCAGTCGGAAGGAAAGCACCCCGTGCGTCCGCTCCATCAGCAGCGGCCGGAGGGCCTCGACGGTCCTGACACCGTACCCAGGACTCTCCAGCCGGACTGCCCAACGGGCAATGACTTCTCGGCGGGCGTCGACCCGCCAGGCGGTGATCTCTTTGATGGAGACCATGCCGCCGCGGGCGCGCGTCTCCGACACCCGCCGATAAATGTCGGCGAGCATCTCCGCCTCCAGGTCCCACGGGGGAGTTCCGGCCCAGACATGTAGGCATAGGTTTTTATTTGAGTTTATCTTTTCTTGCATAGATGTTATCTACATATTAAAATTCCTTAGTCGTCTTTTACAACACCCACGGGCAGAAAAAGGGGCGGTGAATTGTATTCTTACTCCGTCTGTTCACATACGCCCCACTCTCGAGCCTCCTCCAAAATGGGAGGGTAGTTGACTTTACTATAACACGGTGGTCAGACGGGTTATACTAATAGGGTTTTGTTTTGAGTTTCCCTTCTCTTGCATAGACGTTTGTAAAGAGTCTTGTTGGACTTGAAATGAGTGGACTGTATTTAAGTAGGTACTAGTATTTATTTCGCCTTTAGGCAACAGAATCGCACAAACAAGAGATAATAAAAACTAAGATGGGTCGGTCCGTTCACGGCGAAGCCCTATCGCAAGTGAGTTGTCGCTCCGCTCGCTGCTCGCAGCTGCTCCCACGCGTCCCCTCCTCCGCGCAGACCGCACGGCCCGCGCTATTGTGGCGAGTGTTGTACCGCAACACGTTTTATGCTTATTTAATTCCTTAGTCGTCTTTTACGACACCGACGGGCAAGATAAGGGGTGGTGGTGAATTGTATTATTACTTAGTCACCATAAAGATCGCAGAAAATTAAAAAGAACAACTGGTTCAAAAATAAGTTTGCCGATTTCCGATGATGAATGCATGGTAGAAAATTAAAAGGAACACCTGTTCAAAAATACGTTTATCGATTTCCTTACCAATCTCTTCAGCAATCTTCCCAATCCTAACTTCATGATCGTGATAAGTGTAACTATGCGCCAACACCACAGCAATACTATCAATCCCTCTCTCCTTCAGACTCTTCAAATCTCTTCTTATTACATCTTCATCCAAATCTTTAACCACCAACATCTTTTCTCCTGTTGTACCAAAGAATTCTTTCCAATTCTTCTCTTTCTTCATTTGACAACGGTCTTCTAAAGCTGGGATTACACGGCAATCGACTTCTATCACCTCGGAGTATAACACTCCTGGACGTTTTATATCCTAGGAACATATTTCAAAAATCACAGTCTAGTAAGAGAAGCCTATCTCAGCTATAGATTCTAAGAATAAGTAGACGAAGTAGCAAAAATTATCATCATCATCTCAGCCCATATACGTCCCACTGTTGGGCTCGAGCCTCCTGGACTAAGGGAAATTGGCCTATACTATACCATGCTGATCAAACGTTTTGGCATAGGGTTTTGAATTTTTTACAAGTTTTCTTACCCTTGCATAGATGGTACATGCATATTATATCATGACATTAATTGTATTCTTACCCCGTAACCACACAGGAAATAGCAAAAATAAGCGGGGTTAAAGTTAGGTCGAAGTTGCTATCCCAATTAGAAGGATGCTCTAGTGACCAAAAATATACGAAATTTTTAAAGTGCATGTCGCAAGGTCGTACTCTGTCACCCGACGATAATGACGAAATATACAACATGATAACTTTTTATTCTGTGTTCCGAAAGTTGATTACGAAGGCGACACGCAGCCTTGGTTTCGTTGCCATTTCAGTCATAATATCATCAGTTATAATAGATTACATATTTATAGGGAATGAGAGGGCGATCCTTAGGGAGATAAGATTCTTTAACAGGAGATGATACCTGAACGAGTACCCATCCGAGTACCGAAGACAAGGACTCGAAATCGGTGGCCCGCCCAAATATCAACAGAGTAGTACAGAATAGAAATACGGCAAGTTATAGAATGCACGCCTTCCTTTCCGCCACCCCAACGATGTGTGCGGGGTATAACAGGACAATAGCTTGTTATAAAGAAAAGATGGAATGCTATTTGAAATCGAATGAGTTTTTTCTTACCACTGGACCAGAACGAAACCATTATTTTCTATTATTCTTTCTTCCTTTGCAAGATATATACGGAATGCATTTCTGAATATAGGACACCACGTAATTATTAAATGTATTCTAGGCAGCCGTGAAGTATTTTAGTGTATTTTAATTTGTAGAATTTCTCCATCTTCACTAAAATGAAACGCCTATCATATGAAGATCTACTATTACCCTGTCATTATTTACAAAGAAGAAACTCTCACCAGCTGAAAAATATTCGGTCTAGCTTGATTGCCAATGTAGAGCAGATCCTTGAAGCCCTTATTGATAATCAATGCCATTTTTGCTCCTTTTCTTTCGAGCAAAGCGTTTGTCGCGACTGTTGTGCCCATGCGTATTGATTCTATAAGGGACGAGTTCACCTTGCCATTTTTGTCAAGTGCGTTACCTGTTTCCTGAAAAATTAAAGTAAAGAAACTAAATATGATATAAATTTTAGATGCATAAAAAGTTCAAAGTTACCTCTTTGGTTTATTATGGAATGTATGGATTGATAAAAATACCTATTATCGTCAATTGACCGTCATCTCAAAAATACATCGCCAACAGAGACCCCGTAAGTAAGATGCAGAGATTAGATAGATAAAAAAAATCGGTTGTCTGTAAAGTCGGTTTACTGACGATTGTTGAACGTGACAACGTCATAAGAAAATACTGATGGAATGTTTCATTTTTCAAAATAAAATTTTAATTTTATTTGTTTGATAGATATTTTGTATGGATCAAGCCTTAAATGGAACGCTTCAGAGCGAGGTAACGCCGCATACGTCATGTTTTTTCGTGTGTGCAGTCGACTCCATCGAATTATAAGACGTTGTCACGTCAAAATTAAATATATGAAAATATTAATTATCATCATCATACCTCGTGTACTGGGCTCGAGCCTCCGCAACAATGGAAGTGAAATTGACCTACTATATCACAATGGTCAAATGGGTGAACGTAGGGTTTTATTTTGAGATTTTCTTCTATTGTTGTTATCTGTATATTGTACACCCTTGGTCGTCTTTTACGACATCCACGGGCAAGAGTGGGAGTGGTGAATTGTATTCTTACAGCGTCACCACACGGAGTAAAAATTGCCACAATCCTATTTCATGATGCGCTTAAAGAAATTAGATTAAAAACGATAACCATAAATTAGTGTTTGTTTAATATCGGTCAGGGATATTACCAAATGCTAAACACCATGAAGTCAGAATAGCATTTTAAAATTACTTGTCCATGATTGCTGCATTAAAAGCTATAAAATGTTATTGCTACACATCTATACAAACAAATAAAATTGAAGTCTGTTTGTAATGTCAAAATACTAGGTTTACTTCGTGCAAACGCGGTTATTTGCACCACGATACCAATGCTTAAAAACTAGTTTAATTTTTTTTGTCTGTTTGTCTGTCTGTATATCTATTGATTCTGGGTAATCTTCAAATCGGCTGGACCAATATTAATAATTATTTTAATTTCGCCTGGTCCGGGACTTGATCCCGAGGCCGTATCTTAGGAGATATTGCTATTTTAAAAAGAGGGAATTACCACCAACCCTTATTGCCCAGTGGAATTCGTATAAAATTAGCTAAGGGATCACCAGGCAAATGGACGCATACTCCTTAGAAACTTGTAACAACCGCTACCCATCGATCCTGCTAACCCATCCGGTTAGCGATCGCAGGTGGTGTTACAAGCATGTCAATTATGGCATTATATCCAACTTGAAGAGGTCTATTGCCAGTACTGGACGTCGATAGTCCGATGTAAAAATGGAGACGTGAATTTATTGACAATTCTTTTTAAAAAAATCATTGTTCACAGATTCATAAGCCAGTAGACAGAGCAGTTAAGGAAAACCTTTTTACCTCTTGTAATATCCTCCTAATAGCTTCTCTAGGAGCGTCTTCGTAGTTTTGAGGATCAACGGAAAGTAACTTCATCACTCGTACTTTGCCATTGGGACAGCGAGCATACACATCCGTGAAAGTGCCGCCTCTATCTATTGCGAATTGAAAGCCCTTTTGCGGTACCATGTTGTACTAGAAGAAATAAAATCATTTTATTTTTACAAGCTTTTTTTGAAGTCCTTTGGGCGTGTTAGCGAAAAATGATGAGAGTATTTTTTTAAGATGCGCGAACACCGTCACGAAAAATCGACATTATAAAGTTTGTTAGTCAACATTTTTTACGATGCTCGCGCTCACCGCGACTAATGTCAACTAGATAATGTGTTATAAAACTTTCAATGTATTAAATACACTTTTTTTTTCTATTATTAGTGTCGTTTTTGCTACAAACGTAGAATAACGCGAAAGATAAAATTCTTAGAAAGATTTTTATCTTGTTACGCCACAGAAGTACAACTTCTTAAGTGCGTACATAAGTACACACACACACAATTTTTTTCCTTTGTGTTAGCTATAGTATTTAGCTTCACAACGTCCACATTCGGGGCGACAGAAAAGCGGTGTTGGACCTGATGTAATTTTCCTCATTTACCTACGGAATGTTTTCGTGAAGTTATCTTGTCGGCAACCTCACCACGTCCAATTAATACGATTAGTGTTTTTGCACACGTCCTTTTTAGAAACAGGTACGACTTCGACTAGCGCTATCAGGCGCCGCCGCGTGTACCGGTGGCAGTGCAAGTCACCGTAGGCATTGTCCTGCCTAATATACATCGCAAACTCTTTGGAATCAGCCCCATTAAAGTGGGCGACCACATTCCAGTTCCTGAAGCTGCGTACTGTATAAAGGCAGGAGGATGACGAATAATTCTGTCAGGTCTTTATTCCATATTACAAATACCGCAATATATATTTTCCTGTGTGGTGATGGAATAAGAATACAATTTATCACTCTATTACTCATAGGTGTCGCAAAAGATGACTAAGGGACTATGATACATAGGGTGATATTTTTTTTTACTTTCTTTTGTTTTTTTCGGTCCCATCGTGAATTCTTGTTGGAAATACACAAAAAACAATTCCCTGAAAGTTTTAGCTCTTAATATTAATTTAAGTCCTCGACCAAGGCGTGTGAAGATTTCCCATTGAAAATACACGAAAACTCTGATTTTTGATTTTTAAATTTCTAAAGCTCAGCGGCATTTCATGGGATCACTTTGACCGAAGATAGTTTTTTCTCAGAATTGGACGCTCTACAAAAGTGCCCATTGCGTCAAAGTCGTAACTCACACTGGCGAGGCAGTACGGGCCACTGGACCTGATTTTTCCATAAAATTCGCGTTTTTTCGCATTTATCTCGTAAATACGGAAGAGCTACGGAAAAAAGGTAAAGGACAAACTTGTAGGGATTTCAATTTTCTATAAAAAAAAAGTCCTATGAACCAAATTGCTACGATCAATATTAAGCAAGATATTAAGCCTTGATCATCATTTCAGCTCATATACGTCCCACTGTTGGGCTCGAGTCTCCTCCACAATAGGAGATAAAATTGACCTTACTATAGCATGCTGGTCAGACAGTGGTCTAGTATAGGGTTTTATTTCGAGTTTTTTCCTTCTCTTGTATAGATGTTATATGCCTATTATATCCCTTAGTCGTCTTTTACGACACCCACGGACAAGATGATGGGAGTGGTGATTTGTATTTTTACTCCATCACCACACGGAACGATATATGAATAACAGGAAGGAAAACTTGATAAATCCTATACGAACACATCTGACTAGTTGGGTTTAGTAGGTCAAATTCCCTCCTATTGCGGAGGAGGCGCCCAGTTTGCCACGCATATCAAGGACCTCTAAGGTACTAGGGAAGGGCATGGAATACGATGGGTTATGGGAGCGGAGGCAGCCCCCTTCGTCACTCCGAACGGAACGGACGGCGTGCGAGCAGACCATGGGCCGCCCAAAAAAATTGTGGAGGCGGCCCAAGCCCAATTGTAAAACATATGGACTGAGATGATAATAATAGATATATCATCATCATCATCGCAACCCATATACGTCCCACTATTGGGTTCGGGCCTCCTCCACAATGGGAGAGAATATGACCAACTACACCATGCTGTCTGACATGTTGGCATGGGGTTTCATTTCGAGTTTTCCTTCTCTTGCATTATTTTTATATGCGTATTATATCGCTTAGTAGTCTTTTATGATATCCATGGGCAAGAGAGGGAGTGGTGAATTGAATTCTTACTCTGTCACCACACAAAATAATAATTTGTATACTATATATTCCAACTAGTTTTTTTTTTATTTAATAAAGAACAAATAACTACATTACCTTGTATGTTTAGTAAACTGCCAGATAAGAGATGAATAGGATAATAATATTATACAGTCATTCTGATAAAATATAAAAATGCAATATTAATTTCAATCTAAATACAATGTAGTAAGGTTTATATTTGCTTGGACAAGTTTTAAATAGGTATAACTACTAATTATCTTCATATGAAGTTCATGTATATTATTATTCATGTATAATTATTTACTATATAAGATAGAAAAGATGTTTCTATCAAATGATTAAATATAAAATATTATTTTACTGGTCTGTGTGGTGACAACCCAATATCTTGCCCATGAGTGTCATATTTATTTTTATTTATTTATTTAAGACAACACCTGGACTTTACAAACATATAATTAACGGTTACAAATTACATCCAGACTGAGAACAGCAATTTGTGGATCACACAAAGTGTTGTCCCGCGTGAGATTCGAACCCCCGACACTGGCGCTGTAGGTCGCTATCTTAACCACTACGCCATCTGTGCAGTCATATGAGAGGACTAAGGGATATAAGATGTATATAACATCTATACAAGAGAAATAATACTCGATATAAAACTTTATATCAATATATTTGACCAGCCCAGTATAGCAGGTTAATTTCCCTCATACTGTGAAGGAGGCATCAACCTAACAGTAGGACTTATGTGGGCTGGTAAGATTATATCAATTAATTTTTTTTTTGAACTAGGAGTATATCTTCAGATTCACATAAAAGTTAAATTACCTACTTCCCTAAGCATATTTGTTTTCTAACTCTCAGTGGCGGCCTTAGGGGGTGGCGAACAAGGCAATCGTCCGGGGCCTCGTGCTTACAGGGGCCTCGCGCTTACAGGGGCCTCACGCAACAACCCAAGCAATTTAAAAAAAATATAGATTTTAAATTACATTTTTACTTATTAATTATATTTTTCACTTTATTTTCAATATTTTAAAACTTAAATTTTATTTATTTGTACAACTTTAGTATTTTTCGTCAAACATGACAAATCCCTAAACCAAACAACCCGACCTACTTTCGTATCTCATACTTTTCACGGAGGACAAAGGGCCTCGCAAAGACCTGTCGCCCGGGGCCTCGCAAAGACCTGCCGCTCGGAGCCTTGCAATGGGTAAGGCCGCTGCTGCTAACTCTCTTACACTAATCTTTGGTCCAGTAATTTTTCTATTTCACTAGGTAAGTAGTTTATTGCCTAGATTAAAGGTATCTTTTAGCTTACTCTGTATTCCTAAAACTAAAATTGATCACATAAATAACCTACAGTTTCATAAGAGGTAGATACAATGCAGTAAACATATGTGCTTTTTTTCTATTTACTCCATCATTCATCATTTCAGCTCATATGCATACCATTGTTAGGCTTAAACCACCAATGAGAGAGGAATTGGCCTACTTTATCACACTAATTAGATGGATAGTGATGTTATCTGCTAGCGCCTCTTAGTAGTTTTTGTGATCACCCATAGGGAAGAAAGTGGGTGATAAACTGTATTCCTACATCACATGCAATATCTAAAGCTAGGTATTTAATTTCTCTAAGTAATGCTTAATCTCAAATTAAAATAGTTTAATTACCTAAATGCTTTGAATTATGTGAAGGTTTTTATAAGGCATATTTAGGTGCATGTTTTTTTTATGTAATGTTGTGTCAAAAAAGTATATGATGCAATATAGCATGCAGTCTCAACTCATATCTGTATATCCCAATACTGGCAACCTCCATAATAGTTAAGAAATTAACCCACTATAGAATGCTGATCAAGCGGATTGGTATAAGGTTTTATTTTGAGTTTTCCTTATCTCGCAGTATTGTTATCTTTTGGGTTTCTTAGTACAGCCTTTTATGATTACCCACAGGAAAGGAAGGTGTAGTGATCATCGTGTTCTTATTCCTACGAGTCTGGTCATACAGAAAAAGTTTAAAATAAGTATATCGTACAAAATAAAATAAATACATAGAAAGGTTTTTAGGATTTTTTTTTTCATAAGTATAGAAAAATAAAGAAAAAATTTACATTCGCTTTTGTCTAATAAACTCATCTAACAGAATAAGTAGGTGGCACTATTTATTCTTAAATAGTCTTAAGTATAAAATACTTCTTTTTTTTTTTATATAGATTCTAAATACAAATCTGTCACCTAATATAATAGGAAGGTAGTGAATTTCTGCAGCCTTGTAATTCATGTAATTATAATATAAGCATATTACATTTGACACTTACCTATTTAAAAAATTCTTTAACTATATTTCCTTACAGTACGTCCTCACAGAAGCAAGTACACAAAACAAAACTTACAATACCTACTTACTACTAGTTACTCTTACTAAGAACAACTCTAAAACAGTAGCAATTAGCAATGTGAAAAATAATAATACGATCTACGATGCTAATCATTGGTATTTACTGTTTCTTTCTAACTAATAGGACATTACATTACTTTGTCCTCTTCAAATCTTATCAGTAGGTATTACCATAGATTAAATAAGTATACATATATAGTTACTTTACTACTATTAATATATGAAAAAGTACCATTGATTGTCTGTATTTGGCATTGGGCGTCCATAAATTACGTGAGGTGTTTTTTTTTTTTTTTTTTTTTTTTTTAATTTTAATTTTTCTTCCATCCGACGTCCTCGTCACGTCCTCGACGAAGAGGACGACAATATCACACTCGCTCAACAAAGAGCCTACACGGCCCGCGAGGCCTTAACAAATAAATATCCGCGGTTCCGCCCTCGCCGTCGAGGTGCGAAACCGCGCCGCGCAAAAGTCAGTACTAAAAACGTGGGCACGCCCACTTTGCCTCCAGCGACGCCCCAAGCCGAGGTCCGTTCCCCACAGGGGGAGCCCTTGGGCGATGTCGCTTAGCATACTTTTCTTCGGGTTGAGAGCCCTCAGCGCTCGCCCATAGTCCGCGTCAAGCTGTCAAGGCCATCTGCGGCCAACAGCTGTACACACACAAAAAAAAAAAAAAAAAAATTAATTTTCTGTCTCTCCCTCCCCCCGTAGTGAGATGTCGTGAGATTTTATTCAACCCCTCTCCCATCCCCTAATCTCACGTGAGATTTTCAAAATGTGGGTTTCTTACATAAACGCGTTGGATTGTTATTGTAAAAAGAAAAAAATTGCTTCGTGCTTTTATTTACGACTAGTTAAAACTAGTAATCAATATAGAATACTTAAATCGTAACTACTTTGATTAAAAAAAGAATATCTACTCTAATTCAGTATTACGATTACACTTAAGATTAAATCTTAAGCATATACAGACCACAGGACCACAATAGTATAATTTTTTTTTGTTTCAAACAGAAAAAAATTGCTTGATATTTGCCGAGACCAGGGTTGCCAACTTTATTTTTTTGAAGATCGTACCACGGACTAAAAAAGATAGTATTTTGCCAAAAATTCAAGAAATATAATAGTACGCGATGGAATTTCATTAAAGTTGCCGTAATTCAATTAAAAAACGGAATGTAATTATAATTTTCAATTAATACTTATCTTATATTAACATATTGCATTAAGATATAATTATTAATTTATATTTTTTAGGTTGAAAAAATGTTAGGTACATGAACCTTGATTAAAAACAACTTCAACTGAGATGAAACTGTAATGGTTTCATCTGAGTTGTCTGTAGGTATCTTTTCCATAGAGATATATTAAATATACGGTTTATATATGCGATTAAAAGTTGTCCTGGTTTCATTTTACTTCTATAACATTAAAAAAAATATAATTATTTACTAAAAATAACACACATAAGATTTCATTCAAAAGGTCGTATATTTTGCCTACGATTTTGATTACTCGATCGTACATCGTACAAGAACCAAAAAGGTCGTATAAATACGATTTAAATCGTATGGTTGGCAACACTGGCCGAGACCCCTCTCTCCCCAACGTAAGATTAGATGAGATTTGGCTCGACCCCCTAACCGTAACCCCCAATTAAACATCACACGTATTTTATGAACGCCCTCTTACTAGTCCAATATGTATTTCTATAATAGGCAAATATATTTATCTTACTTCACATTATATTAATGAATACTGAACGCATTTATTTATCCAATCAGCGCTGCTAAGTGTAAATTAATATAAGGAATACCTAGCATATTGTAAAACTGTAAAACAAACAAAGCTCTAAATGTTGTGACAAATAGAAAATTTGTAGTATTTTTGTTTTGGATTACATGCATATTATTTATATTGAGGTAAAATTTTATGTACTGGATTTTCATATTATGACCAAGTTTTTGAAGTGAAACTTCTTTAGAATCGTTGTGTTTTCAAACTCGATGAAACGAAAAAGCGAGTCCATAGAGACATAAACACGTAAATGTATAGGATTCAGCCGGCGAGAGAATGAGATAAAACACATTCCCCACTATCGTCTACTAAGCATTGTCTATATGTATGCTCCTATGTAGTAGGATAGTCAGTATATTTATATCTTGCTCCAGCTCCGAGCCTTCTACGTGTTTATGTTAGTCATCATCATCATCATCTTGCTCATATCCCAATTACTTGGGGTCGACGCAATATGTCATCTGTTTTGACATATTGCAAAAAGTTTCGGCAATGACTTTTATGACCGGCCGCCTGCCTGACGTCAACCCTCCTTGGGAATGTAATCGTTGACCCAAATGGTACCAGATGGAGTTGGTCCGGGTCAATCTAGGGCTCTTAGTCGTCTTTTACGACACCCACGAGCAAAGCAAGGGTTGGTAGTATTCGAAGCCGCAACCACACAGTACTACGTGTTTATGTTAGTATGTGCTTAATTTAATACATGTGTTTGCGCCTGCCTATTAGAATGCTTTAATATAAAACAAGTGTGTTGATTGTTGATGCATTTTTATTTGTGTGTATATTTTCATCTCCTTGATAAATTAATTTTACATTTTTATTTACTATTAGCAATCCGCCCTCGCTTCGCTTCGGTTATAGGTTATAGTCGTTTTACCCGCGTAGTTCCCGTTCCCGTGGGAATACCGGGATAAAATATAGCCTAGTTTACGCCCTGATATTATAGCTTTGCATTGGTGAAAGAATTTTTGAAATCGGTCCAGCCGTTTTGAAGATTACCCAGAACAAACAGACAGACAGACAGACAAAAATTTTGTAATTACTATTTTAGGCATAGGTGTTGTGTAAATAACCGTGTGAGCATGAAAAAAGCCTATTATTTTGACATTACAAACAGACACTCCAATTTTATTTATTGGTATAGATTGACAAAAACACGTGGGACCAAAGAAGTTTCTGTCATGCGTAATTTGTAAGCACGCTCTTTTATTATCCAATCCTTTTTGGAATGACTCTGTTCATTATAGGTATGTTTATCCCTCAAAGATGAAACATGTCAACAAATTATGTGCAGGATGTATGGTGTAGTGTTTCGTGTGGTAAGGGAGTAAGAGTATAATTCACCACTTCATACCTTGCCCGTGGATGTTGTAAAAGACGATTAAGGGATATAACATCTGTACAAAAAGAAAACTTGAAATAAAACCGTATAACAAAGTCTGACGAGCATGGTATAGTAGGTCAATTTTTTTCCTATTGGCGATGAGGCTTGAGCCCACCAGTAGAACGTATATAAGTTGAGACGGACGGTAATATGAGCAAATATAATTACTTCATTATTTCAGATCATATACGTCTCAGAACTCCTCTACAATGGGACAGAAATTGACCTACTATTCCGCATTTGTCAGACGTGTTGCCATAATTTTATGTCGAGTTTTCCTTCTCTGGGATGTTATCTGCATATTATATCCCTTAGTCGTCTTTTGCGATACCCATGGGCAAGAAAGGGAGTAGTGAATTGCATTCTGTCTGCGTCGCTATACGGCAATTTCTTACAATTTGTTATTATTATTTAAATTTAAGGTAATGAAAACTTACCCATTTCGGTTTATTTAGTTGAAGTTATTTATTATGCTATATTAGACATCGTATTAAAAAGCACTATTAAAAGTATTCAGGTGAATATAATCTGAAGTATCTTGAATAACTTCAATATTTTTTTTGAACGCACCAGTTAAATAATAACCTAACTTTTATGACGTAAACAGAAAACTTCAATGTAGCTATAGCTATATCAACAAATTTGCGGCTGCAATTTGAATGTGTTTTTATTATACTCAAAATAGATTAGTTTCACTTGGTGCTTACTTAAAAAGAATGGGTCGAAGAAATGGTACGCGGAGAGGACAGGTTAATAAGTTCGCTCAGCGAAAAAGAGATCGGAAAGAACAAGTAAATACAACAAAAAATCGAACCTAACCTCTTTTAAGTTCAATAAATGTGTTTCAGTAACATTATTTTGTTTTTTTAGGAGAAGAACCCTCAAGAAAAGCCAGCCGGAGATACCAGAAAGCATTACGAAGACATTGTTAGAGAAAATGCCGCATTTGAAGAATATTACAAAGTAGGATCTTTAAATTTTGTATTCTTTTACTATGGTTAAAGTGAAATTAGTGCACTTATGATATTTTAGGAGTCAACATTTTGAAATTGAGGTTAATCCATCCAGCAAGAATTGTAGTACGTGTCAGAATTCTGCATGAGTGATGAGACATATAGAATACGATATTTCACCGACCTTTTCTTTAAGGTACTAAAATAATAGGTTCGATCATATTCATCTCTTTAGTCTCTCAGTCCAATTACACATTGTAGCACACTTATGCTACTAAGGCCATTAAAGCAAGAAGAAGTGTACAAGTTATCTCTTAGCCACAAGAGTATTGTCAAAAAAAAAGAGTAGAAACTGTCCTACCTTGGTCAAATACTTTATCATCATCAAAGTTAGTTATTAATGGCCTATTAAGATAAATTTGTATTTTGATATGATGTAGTGCTGTGTGGTGAGGACTATGGATACCCTTACATCACTTCTGGTGATCGTAAAAGAAGACTAAGAGCTTTACATCAATCTGGGCCAATTCCTTCTGATCTGGTGAATAATTACATTTCCAAGAAGGGTTATTAATTGGCAGGCTGCAGATTATGAAACTTGCTAAAATTTTGACTGTTTTTTTTTTTTTTTTTATTGCAAGCAGTGGCAAACGAGCAAACAGTGCACCTGATGATAAGTGTTGCTGCTGCTCATGGACCTTTACAAGGCTGCCTACTGCGAAGAAAGTGAAGGGAGTGTGAATGCGTGCATTGAGGCTCGGTGATACTAAAGGCACCATCAAAACCCTCCACACGCAAACACCCTCAGAAAGTTGGGCTTCCGGCTCTCTCGCTCACCGAACGAAGCGCAGTAACAAATTGCTACTACTCACACGTCGATTTTCTGTGAGAGCGTGGTACTGCCCCGGACGGACCGGCCCGTGGCTGAAGACAGATAACTGTCGACAGTGTGGTCCTACCACTCCAAAAAATGTACCCTACCACTGTGTAAAAATGTAACCTACCACTCCAATGTATAATGGAAGAGGAGTACATACTGTGTGGACCTCAAGTATTGAGATAAGAACAGGATGATGATGATGTGATATATACCACTTCATTTTTCATTGTGGTAATGAAGTAAGAATACAATTCACCATTCGCTATCTTTGCCGTGGATGTCATAAAAGATGACTTAGAGCTATAATACACTTATAACATCTATGCAAGAGAAGAAAGAAAACTCGTAATAAAACCCTATACCAACCTGTCTGACCGGCATGGTATAGTAAGGTCAATTACCCTCCCATTGTGGAGGAGGCTCGAGTCCAACAGTGGAATGTATATGAGCTGAAATGATGATTATGATAAAATACCACCAGAAGGTATTTCCTCTTCCAGTTTGTGATAACTAATAATTTTTATGAAATAAATTTACAATATGATTTCAAGATGTTTGAATAATTTAAATACATAAATTGATTTAATTACTCTTGTTCCAGTTTCAAAAAATATGCCCTGAAGAAGAATGGGATACCTTCATGAAGGCCTTGAAGGATAATCTGCCTACTGCATTTCGTATAACAGGATCTAAGTGTGAAGCTGCCACGTTGATGAAGATTGTACAGAGTCAATATTTCTCCGAGATACTGAATATGAAATTACATGAAAATGATAAAGAGGAGGGTGAAGAAATTAAACCTATAAATTTGCCTTGGTAAGTTAGTTCCTGTGTGGTGAACGAATAAGAATATAACAGATTGCTGATGTTTACGCGAGTATTGTAAATAAAACTATGGATTTTATCATCTTTATATTTGCTTTTTTATTGACCAACATTTCAAATACTTTGCAGCGTTCATGGTCACAGGTGGACTAAGATATCTCACAACTAGCAAGTCATCGTTATTACAGAAGGAGGTGTTATCTGTCAAAAAATCAAAAACAATCACATAAAATCCGTAAAGTAGTTTTATTTACAAGAATATAGCTGTTCAAATTCATTTATTCACATTAAACAGAGTAAAATAGATGTACATTTATATATATGGCTCAATCGGTTTAGCCTTTGCTTGGCATGTGAAATATCAATTACAATATATTAGTTTAATAATTATTACATAATACATAAAATTCATAATTAAATCAAATTCAGCATGAAATACATTTGTCAATAAAAAATTCATTGATGGAATAATACGCTTTATTAATTCGGAACTTCTTGAGAGTTGTTTTAGAGTTATTGACATTCCATGTGAAGAGTCTTATGGTTATTTTATGTCCTTTGCATCCGATGTTGGATTACAGCATTAAGGTGTCATCCGAATTTGTCAACAGCTCTAAGTGCATGAATGCTGTCCTCCATTAGCCTGGCATTAAATCTTAACATCTGGATCCAATCGTGAGGTAGTGCCAGTATTTTCCTAGCATTTTTACGTTTTCATATCCAGAAATTCGAAGAACGACTCTTCGCGATCCTACAGCCAGTTGACCAGAAACAGAATCTAAATTCGAAATTTCACTTCACAATTTGTGCTCCGCAGGTATCCTGGTGGTTTTGCATGGCAGCTTCGCCTTTCCCGTACGGATATCAGACGTAATGAAGCATTGTATCGTTTACATAATTTCTTGGTGGCCGAAACAGCTGCTGGTGGAGTGTCCCGCCAAGAAACTGTATCCATGATACCGCCTGTTGTCCTTGATGTACAATCTCATCATAAGGTTAGTAGATCTTTATTTTTTATGAAGCAACACATTGCATAGCGCGGTCTTGAACTGCCTGCCTGCACCAGCTTCCTGGTAAGAAGCAAGTCTAATTCATTCTGTGTACCAGAAAGCTGTCGAGTTAAAAAACATGATTATCATCATATAGTCGAGGATTGAGAATGCAACATGTTACTGTCCCGTACTTTGCCTATACTTAGCATGGCATGTTTCCATTTTTTTTAGTTTTATGGATCTTATCTCACTACAGATGCCCACCACTGTAATTGGGTAAGCCAGGGTCCAGAGGTCTTAATCACTAAGCTCTCTATGCATTTAAATAATGACATTATTATTGAATTTGTGTTCTAGGTTTTGGATATGTGCGCAGCGCCAGGTTCTAAAACCGCTCAGTTGATTGAATTCCTTCACGCCGATGAAGACAAAATGCCCACAGGTAATTTTCTATGTTTTTCTATATTACAAAATTGCACCGCCCCGGTTAAGAGAAGACAGATAAATATGATTTACAGTCGCTTTGCCCGCGACTTATGTACGTATTTATAACGATTTTTGTTTCAATAGCAACCTTGAATGCTCATCTATTCTCGTTATCCGTATAGCATCAGGTTAAGAATATAATGAATTAGGGGTGTTAAGGTGGTGGGTAATAGGGCATATGCATGTATTTTTTTTATTTTGTTAAGCCTTTCTACTAGTTATTACATTACCATAAATATATATATATATATATAACACATCCAAAATATAAACAAGTTAAAAATATATATATTAAAATATATTTTAGGCGATTTAAACGCAGCTATTTTAGCGCGCTAATTCTGTGACGTCAGCGTACGCGTTCGATGTCATTAACGGAAATGTTTGGTTCTCAATTTACTGATTATTAAAAAAGGAAATGTAAAATCCACTTATTTTAATGGAATAGCTTATTATAAATATTGGTATTGTTTCTATGTAACAAAATAATATTAAAACTGCATCTAACAAAGTATAATTATTACCTTATACCGAGATGCAAGTATAAGGAAAAATGGTGCAAGGCGATAAAAAGAGACAACAACAATATATAAACAACTTGTTGTCAGAAGAATCGAGCGTACGTGACGTCACGTTTTGTTTCACCAATCGTATTGCGTTTTGGCAATTCGCAAGGGAATTTCAAAATAGCCACTTTTTGATAGTTAAATTTCACTATTAAATAATGATAAAATCCAAAAACAATTGTATGGGTATGTTTTTTAAGCAATAAAAATTCATAATTAAAACAATTTGTTCATTTTTGAGTCACGTGCATATTCCCTATTCTAACCAAAGCTGTCGGATATGCGTAATGAAAATATATTCCAAACAAGATTCAAAAACAGTCCGCCCATGACCATGAATGCTGTAAAGTGTTGGAAACGTCGGGCAATCAGAAATCAAATACAAACGCGATAAAATTCTTAAAAATAGGTACTTGTAGTGCTCGCGTAAACATCAGAAAACATTATATCCCAAAAGTATACCGTAATTTCGTGTGGTGACGGAGTAAGAATACAATTCACCATCCCCCTCTCTTGCTCGTGGGTATCTTAAGAGATGACTAAGGAATTCAATAGACATATAATATCTTTGCAAGGGAAAGAAAACATGAAATGAAATCCTATACTAAAACGTTTGACCAGCATGGTATAGTAGGTCAATTTCCCTCCTATGGAGTGCAGGGGGCCCAACAATGGGACATATATGATCTGAAATAAATGAATGAATGAATATCATAATTCCGTAAAAACCGTAAGTATACTTTAAAAATTTCGAATAATTTTGGATAGGGTCGGTGTCTGTATGAACTCTACAAAAGGGGCTTATACGATAATAACTGAATTCAAATAAATTATTATGCATATATACCGCGGGGATACTTATACTACACTTGGCATTTCATCATTCAGCTCTTTGACATCTACTGACCGTAAGCCTCTCCCATATATGCGGGGACATTGCTGTAATCGCCATGCTTAGCAGGTGAGTTGGTGATCACAGTAAGGTGTTGTACATTTCCCAGGAGTGAGCTTCTTCCTGCTCTTCTTGTGAATTGGTTTAGTTCAATTTTAGTTGAGTGTAAATCAATCAATATTTTCAGGTTTTGTTATGGCTAATGATGTCGATAACAACCGTTGCTATATGTTGGTCCATCAAGCGAAGAGATTAAATTCACCCTGTATACTGATCACGAATCATGATTCTGCCGTCATGCCAGCCTTGACCATCACAGATGAACAGGTAATATATAAAATAGAAGGTAATAGGAGTTTAAATATAAAATTGCCGTTTTAACGTACTAGTCATTTTAAATTAAAATTAAACCTGCATAGTGTCAGATATCAAAGTGAAACTGTTTTCAAACTAAAACTATATCATTCTAAATTTAAAAAACGTATGACATTCGATCGTTCGACGTTCAATTGTTTTTACATTCAGCTTTTGAAGTGAACATGGATACAGCTAAAACCAGAGTCATATAAATAAATTTAAGGTAACAAACAAAAAATGGTTTTAATTTATCAGTACGAAACTGCAGTTTCATACTTTGATTCCTAATATTTCCTTTTCCTATTTAATATGTTTACTAATGTCATATGTCCTATAAGACAGTATTTGCCGTACTAGTACGGTGACGTAGTAGTAAGAATATAATTCACCGTCCCTTCTCTTGTCCGTGAGTGTCTTAAAAGAAGACTAAAGGCTATGATATGAAGATAACATCCATGCAAGAGAAAGAAAACTCGACATAGAACCCTATACCAACACGTCTGACCAGCGCGGGTATATTAAGTCAATTTCCTTCCCATTGTGGAGGAAGCCCGAGTCCAAGATTGGAATTTATGCGAGTTAAGATGGTGATAATATTTTAATCTTGAATATCGTGAATTTTCGTTCAAATTTGCCTTATGAAAGTTGCGGCAACAGATATAGAAATAGATGTTGAAAATCTGCAGAATGACATTCATAAGATGGCGACAATTTTGTATTCCTATTTCTTCACCACAGGGGTGAGGGGTGGATGGAAATTGTAAAATTTCTGATGTTAAAATCACAACAGTGGTAGTCTCAGGTCGTTACCATTCCGGCGAGCATAAAGGTATTTACCGAAGCTACTAACAACTGTCTTAGTATGAAAGAAAGGAGTCTGTGTGTCTCAGTATCCACTCCATTATCATCTGCCGGAGTGTGTTGACGGTCTATTTTTCTTTAAAAAAAAAAAGACCATCTGTACTAAGGAAATAGCCCTTGTATTACAGAGGACTTTACAAACATATAATCAACAGACACAAATTACATCCAGACTCAGAACAACAATTTGTGGTTCGCACAAAGTTTTGTCCTGCGTGGGATTCGAACCCACGAGACACTGATATGATAGGTCGTTATCTTAGACACTACGACATTTGTGCAGTCAATACTGAACTGGGGTATCTCCAGTACCACATGTCAATATAGTCCGTCGAAATCAATCTATGACTTTCAGAATCCGGGTAAAACAAAACCGTTGAAGTTCGATCGTATTCTGTGTGATGTGCCGTGTTCCGGGGACGCGACCCTTCGCAAAAATCCTGATATTTGGCTAAAATGGTCTACTGGCAATGGTAACAACTTGCACGGGTAAGTTTCATTCATATACAAAGGAATTTTTAATTTCATTTTTATTATTTAAACAGGGATTTAGTAGTAATTATAACTTACAAGGAGACCCTCAGACGTGTGGGTCGGGGATTTCCATGATTTTTGGTGGGGTGGTAGAGGGAGCCCGAGGGTATCACAACTACCAGATATTAGGGTCAACTGGGTCCTCGTTAAAAAGATTTTAAGGGTCAAAGTTGGATGGGTAATTTACTCTTATGTACTAGAGAAATTCGCACTATCGCCAGTTAGCGGTAGCCTCGTGGTAACGTGCTTACCTGCGGAATCTATGGTCTCGGGTTCGAGACCCAACAACTTGTTTTTTTTTAATTGTTAGTAGGGACAGAAAATTTATCAGAAATATCGCACTTTGGAAGACCTGGGAGGAAGGACCCAATGATAACTTGTCTCAGCTTCTATAAGCCCCACCGTTGAACTGGAGCCACCTCCAGAATAAGAGGGAACATGGACCTACTATACTACACTGGGTAAACGGGTTGGTATAGAATTTCAGTTCAAGTTTTGCTTCTTTTTTATAGTTGTTATACACATATTATATTCCTTAGTCGTCTTTTACGACACCCATGGGCTAGAGCGGGGTCTGTGAATTGTATTCTTACTCCGTCACCACACGAAAAAGTGGATCTCACGCCAATACTAGATCTTACCATGAAATTAATTCAATCAAAAAGGTTTGAGTCATTTGGGCCCAATAGCTCAACAGCATTTTAAGTGATGCCAAATGAATGCTTTTAGGGTACTGTTTATTTCATATTATGCGTCGAGGTGAATATCTAACGCGAAAATGGTGTTTTGACACATTTCCAAACTAAGAAAGCATAAACCCCGACTGTAAAACTATAGTTTTTATTTTTATTCTTTGTGTATCTACATTGCGCATACGCCGCGCCACCGCCAAAGCACCACAATTCACATAGGCAGAAAGCAACCCTACCCCCATTTCTATGTTATCTCCTTAATATGGTACCTGGGACTGGGTAGACTGGAAGGATTTCATCAACTGGTACTACATTTAGATGAGATTATTGTTGATCAGAATTAATTATGTAAGGATTTTTAGAGACAATCTTGTAGCGGATAATAATAAGTTTCAAATATTCGTCATAAGCTATTGAATTATTTTGTACACTACTTGCATGTAGATTTAAAAGAACTATGTGTGGTTCAGGGTTGTATAAATTGTATTTTTGTAGTTATTAGCAATATTACTGATAGAGCAGAAATGTCAATAAAACGTTTTTTTTTTAATATACTACGGTGTACTCATAAGCTGAAAAAAATAAACACCATGTTCGCGCTCGGATTTCGGCTTGGCTGCCATAGTATGAAATAAAATATACTTTAAATGCTTTCATTTGACATAAGTTTTATTACTGTTGGGATTATGGACCAAGGTCCATACATTTTTGCCCATGGTCCTTTACCATTCACCACTTGTTACTATTTGTATCATGACTTTACAGTATCCAATACCGAGTCCTCAAACGAGGGTGTGAGCTCCTGGAAATTGGTGGACGTCTGGTCTACTCAACGTGTTCCTTCAACCCTGTGGAGAATGAGGCCGTTATTCACAGAGTACTCCAGGAGACTGGAGACAGTTTGAAGTTGGTAGATGTCGAAAATATGCTACCAGGTCTTAAGTTTCACAAAGGTAATAATTTTAAATTAAACTAGCTGATTCAACAGTGCTCTTCCGTATGGTGACGGAGTAAGAATACTACTTACCATCCACAATCTTACCCATGGGTGTTGTAAAAAATTACGTAAGCATGCATAGGATTTTTAAAACCAATACTTCTCACCCTCCCGAATAAATCCTTGTAATGCGGCAGACTTCACAAACATAATTAACGGACACATATAATTCCTAGAATCGGAACAATAGTCTGTGGGTCATACAAAAAATTGTACTGTCTGGAGATCGTACCCACGATACTCGGCAGGAGTGATAGGTACATAGACCACTCCGCCATTTGTGCAGTTATTTATTAAAAACGAAACGAAACCTCGCCAGCCTCCTGCTCCTATCATAATTATTTGCAAGTTGACGTAAAATGTACTATTCTTCCATCATACATATTAGCAATAGTTTTATAACCTGCCGTCTATATAACGTCAAACTTTGAGAATGTAATTGTTGACCAGGCGGTAGTCGTCTGTTACGACGTTCACAGGCAATTTAAGAGTTGATAGAAGTCGTAGCCGCTACCAAACAAAATCAGCGCACGTCTTACTAATTGGCTGGGGCTTCCTCCAATATGGAGAGAAAACGAAACATAATTATTCAAAACTAAATCAAAATTGAGGAATATAGTGTTATTTAGTTGCTTAATCAAATATTATCATCATCACAGCGCACATACGTCCCACTGTTGGGCTCGGGCCTCCTCCACAATGGGAGGGGATTTGATCTACTATACCAAACTAGTCAGACATGTTGGTATAGGGTTTCATTTCGAGGTTTCCTTCCCTTGCACAGATGTTATATGCATATTATATCCCATAGTCGTCTTCTACGACATCCACGTGCAAGATAGGGAGTGGTGAATTGTATTCTTACTCTGTCACCACATGGATTACTTTATTTGTTTAATCAAGTATATTAAGTTAAATAAAATTTATATAAATACTAGCAACCGCCCTCGCTTCGCTTCGGTTTCAGTCTTACTCGCGTAGTTGCCGTTCCCGTGGGAATATCGGGATAAAATATAGCCTATGTTACTCCCTGATATTATAGCTTTCCATTGGTGAAAGAATTTTTGAAATCGGTTCCGTGGTTTATGCGTGAAAGCGTAACAAACAAACAAACAAACATCCTTACTTTCGCATTTATAATATTAGTATGGATGTTATTCAGGTATGACATATTGGCAGCCTGCATCAAAAGATATGGTATTCTACGAGAAATACGAAGACGTACCAGAAAAGTGGCAAACTGTTGTTCGACCACAAATGTTTCCTCCGAAACCGAAAGACTTGGCGAAATATCACCTAGACAAATGGTAAGTATCTTATCATCATCACAGCTCATGTATGTCCTACTGCTGGGCTCGAGCTTCTGCCACAACGAGAGGGAAATTGACCTATTATCCCACGCTGGTCAGACGGGTTGCTATAGGGTTTTATTTCAAATGTTCCTTCTTTTGTTGTATGCATATTATGATCCCTTTGTCATCTTTTATGCCATCCATGGGCAAGAAGAGGGGGCGATGAATTGTATTCTTACACCGTCACCACACAGCCCGTAAGTATCTATATAATTTAATTCCTTGAGATATTGTTTCTTTATAAATAAAACTATGTTTTTGGATTTTATCACGTTTGTTTTTGATTTTTGGTTTCCTGATGTTTCGAACACTTTTTAGTGATCATGATTACGGATAGATTAATGTGTCTCATGTCCCACAAGTCATCATTATTACAGAGATTTGTATCTACCCGCTGCAGAATTAGTTATTAAATTTTGACCCACATTTTGATACAAACATCGGACAATCAAAAATTAAATACAAACGCGATAAAATCCGTAAAAATAGCTTTATTTATAATGTGTATTACTCGCGTAAACATCTTTTCCACGTAGTGACGTGCTGTCCTCAACATTGTTTCGGGTTACGTTACGAGTTTTCCTTCTCTCGCATAGATGTTATGTACATGTTATATATATATATATATATATATATATATATATATATATATATATATATATATATATATATATATATATATATATATATATATATATATATATATATTCCTTAGTCGTCTTTTACGATACCCACGGGTGAGTTAAGGATTGGGGAATTCTATTCTTACTCAGTTAACACACGGAAACAGACCTATTACCATCAATATACTCGGTAGACTTGATGAATGAATGGATAAAAAGTCTCTTCTGGAAGTATGTATACGTAAATGTATTTAAAACTAACATTACACTAAGTACTTACACTTTGCAATATAAAAAGTATTTGATCTGCCTCAGGGCTACGTGCCTACGGCTAATAAATGAGGCGGTTACAGCGATGGCCCTGTATGCCGACCCTAGTATTAGACCGTCCGTCTTAAGCCTTTTTTGTGGCGACTATAGAGGGTAATAACAGTCACACGTAAATATCGCACTGTGGCACTTAGACACCGCTGTCTCACGGTGTCTCAGTGCCCGCGCATATTGGCCAGAATGGGGGACTTACGAGTCACTAATTTTGATAATAATATGATTTTAACTGGCAACCATACCGAGCAAATAATACAAGTTACTGTAATACATCAAATAATCAACATAGCATCAGAATTCTGCCGCATCATCAAGATACGGGCGGTTTCTTCGTTGCAGTCTTCGAAAAGACGTCGCCACTTCCATGGGAAAAGGAAGAAAAGTCTGCAGAAGTAACCACAGAGGCAACAGAGAAAGAAAGTTCGGATGCACCTAGTACACCAGCAAAAGAACCGCCTAAGAAGAGAAGAAGAATGGGAGGCTATAGAGAAGATCCGTTTGTGTTTTTCTCAGGTAATGTATACATTAAATCACCGTCATTTGAGCTCATAATTCTACTGCCGGGTTCGAGTCGACATTGGGAAGGCAATTTACCAACTCATAGAAGATAACTTCATGCACAAAAAAATTAAGCATTTATATTGCAGCCAATTGGAGCCGGACCGTTCCGTAGTGTACAAAGTTACTGCGTACAAGGCATCTCTATGGTAGAGTGGTGTGCGTGCGTACGTGTGTAATCGCTTGCACGCATGTACATAGTATTTTTGACCGTTTTTGATCGCTTAAGTACTGACACGATCCTTCCACTTTGAAATCGGTACAGTAGTTTTTGAGTTTAGTCATTACAAACATACACACATATAAAAATACAATTTTTCTCTTTATAATATTAGTGTAGAAGGCTCGGGTTCAATACTTATTAAACTTTTCCTAGTTTAAAATTTCTGATTAAAATGTAATGAACTTTTAGGTGAAGCCGAAGATGTGTACCCATCAATAAAAGATTTCTACGACCTCCAGAAGTCTTTTGACCCAACTTGTCTGCTGACCAGGTGTTATGTGGGGAAGAAGAAGAATATATATCTTGTATCGCCGATAGTAAAGGACGTGGTGGCGAAGAATGAAACCACTATCAAAATTATCAATACTGGTGTTAAGACCTTTGTCAGATGTGATAATAAGAATATGGTTTGTCCATTTAGGTGAGTATTTTAATAGCTATGTAACATCCATCCAGCTATGAGCCTGTCTAGGTTAGGGATGCAAATATCGAAAGCAAGAACATCGATGCATCGATATATCGATGTTTCAGAACAAAATCGACGTGTAAAAAACATCGCCCTAATACATTCTCTGGGTGGGTGGGTTCTGTAAATTTTTACAAATTATGTATTTCTGTTGTCGCTATAACAGCAAAAACTAAAAACTAAATAAAATTTATATTTAAGGCGGGCTCGCATACAATAAACTCGATTCTTTTGTCCCTATTTTGCTCTTTTTTGATCAATGGTACAGAACCCTTCGTACGCGAGTCCGACTCGCACTTGGCCAGTTTTTCTTCTTTATTTGTCAATATTTTAAATGGAAATCTGCAATTTTTTAGGTTTTGTCGTAATTAATAATACAATAGGAAAGGCTAAATATATTTTAATTACATATACCACTTGATTTGTGTCTAAAATAGAAAAGTAAAAATATATAATTACGCGTCTACAAGGTTTTATCAATGACTAGCAACGGCCCTCGCTTCGGTTTCAGTCATCTTACCCGCGTAGTTCCCGTGGGAATACCGGGATAAAATGTAGCCTATATTACTCCCTGATATAGCTTTCCATTGGTGAAAGAATTTTTGAAATCGGTTCGGTGGTTAAAGCGTGAAAGCGTAACAAACAAACTTACTTTCACATTTATAATATTAGTAAGGATTTAGTGGTAGGACCACACTGTTGACAGTTGTCTGTCTATAGTCGCGGGCCGGTTCGTCCGGAATAATAGTAGCAGTTTGTTACTGCGCTTCGTTCGGTGAGCGAAGAGAGCTGGCAGCCCAAATTTCTGAGGGTATTTGTGTGTGGTGGGTTTTGATAATGCCTTTATTAACACCGAACATCATTGCACGCACACCCTTCCTTTACTTTCTTCGTGGTAGTCAGCGGCCTTGCAAAGGCCAATAAGCGACAGCAACACTTACCATCAGGTTTATTTGTTTTTTTGCCACAGTTGGCAATAAAAAAAGTACAAAAAAATAGGGATAAGATGAATCGATTAACTCGTTTTGATAGAATCGCTCGAATCGCTTCGATATCTTGTATGTTTGTTTTTAGCGACGATGACTCTAAATATTATAAACAATTTTTTTTAAATACTTATTTCTTATTTTACTATCATCGTTATCATCATACACAGTTCATATACCGAATTAAGCTGTTTTCTGAAGTAAGTCGGTATAATTGGGGTCATTCGGGGTTATGCATGTCAAAATGTCATGTGGGGCTTTAAAATTTTATTCATTATTTTATTGTTTTACAATGTTATATTGAAAAATTTTGCTGCTATTTTATGTAATATAATGCAGAAAAAAATAACGAAGTGTCGTAAAAATGATATAATATTAAATTGAGTACATTTGCATGTTTTGCTAAAATGCCTAGAGGAATCAATTTGGTTGTCAGCACCCAACCAATGTTAACGACTATAACTAATATGCTCATTGCTAATATAAAAGAAGAAAAAAAAAAGTATAACGTAATCATAGACTTTCAAAGTCTTTGCTTTTGAAAAAGTAGTTAGCCTTATAGTCATACCAATCCAATACTTTTTGATCATACCACACATATGCACCTTTAAGAGTTTGAGGTGCTTCCAAAACTAAGTAAATTGGAGTTTTAGCTGCCTCATCTGTGCTGTAAAAGCCCAAACCAAGCATCATATCAGTTCGAACTAAACCTGGATGCATAGAATTTATGGAGACGTTTCTTGTTTCTAATTCTTTTTGGAATACTATTGTGATAGCACTCAAAGCGACTTTGGATACTCTGTAGGCCCCTATAGGGACATCAGTTCAGTTCATCAGCTAAATCTTTATTATCAAATGTTCCATTTTTTATTCCATCCATATACCAGTTTACGAAATCATTAACATCCTTGACTGTTAAATCTTTGCTCGAAAGCCTCTGTATCCAATATTCGTTTCTTACATTGCTTAAATGTCCACAAGCACTAGATATGTTCAGAATTCTTCCATTATGTTTCACTAACGGAAACAATAGTTCTTTTATAGTTAAAATACTATAATAATTAATATCGATCATGTATTTACAATCTTCATAACTATGATATAATTCTTTACAATTGGCAACACCGGCGTTATTTATAAGTATATCGATTCCATCATATTTTTCTTTGATGTGATCTCTGAATTTTTTGATACTCTCCGTATCAGCTATGTCTAATTGATGATATTCTGGTTTCAAACCTATATCATTTAATTTTTTGACGGCAGTCTTTCCTCTACTATCATCCCTTGATGTGAGGTACACGATTCCATCGAATTTCTGAAGTAAACCTTTGACAATAGCAAACCCGATGCCTTTGTTGGCGCCAGTGACTACGGCGACTTTGACCATGTTGTTTAATGGATCGTCTCTTAAACAATAACATTGAAAGTAAATAAAAATTTGCTAAAATTAATTATATTAACCTCGTGATGACGAAGTAAGAATACAATTCACCGAATACAATTCACCGAATACAATTGAATGGAGTAAGAATACAATCCACGTAAGTCCCACTGTTAAGCTCGGGCCTCCTCCACAATGGAAGTGAAATTGACGTAACCTAACCACACCGATTATTTGCCACCTATTAGGTTGCGAACGATTTCAAGCAATTGTTTGTTTGTACAGAACATTGCTTGTTGCCAATATAGAAGAAGTACGAGTATTATTGACAATACAAAATAACTACAGTATTATCGGATAATGCCAACACGTCTGACTAGCGTGGTATCCATCCATCCATCCATCCATCAGCCTATAGTCGTCTACTGTTGGACATAGGCCTCCCCACGAGAATGCCACTCGAAACGGTTCTGCGCTACTTGCATCCAACGTTTCCCTGCGACTTTCAAGATGTCGTCAGTCCACCTAGTAGGGGTCGTCTTACGCTGCGTCATCCGATTCGTGGTCGCCACTCGAGAACCTTTCATCCCCAACGGTTGTCGGTTCGACCAGCGATGTGGCCTGCCCATTGTCATTTCAACGTGCTAATTCTGGGGGCTATGTCGGTTACACCCGTTCTTCTATGAATTTCCGTCTTCCGTTAATTATCACATAGAGAAACACCGGGCTATCTCCATGGCATTTGAGCGACTTTGAGCCTTTTTATAAGGCCGACATTCAGAGACCACGTTTCAGTGCCATATGTCGTGGTATATAGGCCAATTTCCCTCCCACAGTGGAGGAGGCTCGAGCCTAACAGTGAGACGTATATGGCCTTAGGTGATGATCTGTTGGCCTTGGCTTAGTTAATTATAAATCGTTTAAGCGATCGCGCTTCACGGGTAATGAATTCATAATAATTTAGTACATATAAAAATAGTACGGAGTATCAGACAAAGAATCGTACAATCATTATAACTGTTATCAGTAAACAGATATTTTAATATTTTAAATGTCGATTTTAAAGTTAATGTAAAAATACTTCATCTTTATCATCATTGCAGCCCACATACGTTCCACTGCTGGGTTATTGGTTGCACTGTTGGGAAAATTTGACCTACTACCTATATCATACTTGTCAGACATGTTGGTACAGGGTTTCATTTCGCATTTTCCATCTCTTGCACAGATGTTATGTGCATATTATATCCCTTAGTCGTCTTTTACGACGTTCATGGTCAAGATAAGGAGTGGTGAATTGTATTCTTTCTCCGTCACCACACGGAAAATCTTATTTTATAAATGACTCACCTTATACTTTCCTTTTACAAAGTAAGAAAACAATTCACCACTTCCTATCTTTTCCGTGGATGTCGTAAAAGACGACTAAGGGATGTAATGTACGTATAATGTGCAAAAGAAGAAAAACTCTAAATAAAACCCTATACCAACCTGTCTTCCGTCGGGCCGACCACTGAGGACAAGGAACTCGACACTGGTGGTTGGCCCAATGACGAAGGCGACGTGGGTACGGGTGGGTTATGGGCCCGCGCGCTATCTTTTCCTTGGCCCGGACGGAATGGACCGTGTGTGCGTACCGTAGCCCACCCATAAAAAAAATACTAACCTGTCTGACCAGCATGAAGTCAATTTCCCTTCTATTGTGGAGGAGGCTCGAGCCCAACAGTGGGACGTGTATAAACCTTAAAACTATCGTACTAATTATCTATAATAATAATTTTGGATATAGGGAAGGGAAACGGACCTTACTATACCACGCTGGTCAGAGGTTGGTATAGGGTTTTGTTTTGAGGTTTCCTTCTCTTGCATAGATGTTATATGCGTAGTATATCCCTTAGTCGTCTTTTATGACATCCACGAGTAAGATAGAAGAAGAAGAATAGACATTTATTGACACTTAGCATAAATTTAGATATTACAGTAAGTCGAATGAAATATAAAGGTTTTATAAGAAAATTAACATAATAGCTAAACTTAACCGTAAATACAACACAAAGAAGAAAATCAAAATATGATAATTGTCAATGAGGTTCCCATTCAGCAATAATGCTACAGTGCAACATATGCTACACTGCAACGCTGATTTTCAATGGGTAACTTAATGACGTACGAATTATTCAAACGAACAAAAGCGACAAGATAGCAGTTACATAAATATACAGATACAAGACAAGAATTTAATAAATAAGAAGTATATTTTAATAATAATCTATAGCAATAAATAAAATTGGAGTGTCTGTTTGTAATGTCAAAATAATAGGTTTTTTTCATGCTCACACGGTTATTTGCACGACACCTATGCCTAAAATAGCAATTAAAAAATTTTTGTCTGTCTGTCTGTCTGTTTGTTCCGCGTAATCTTCAAAACGGCTGGACCGATTTCAAAAATTCTTTCACCAATGGGAAGCTATAATATCAGGGCGTAAACTAGGCTATATTTTATCCCGGTATTCCCACGGGAACGGGAACTACGCGGGTAAAACGACTATAACCTATAACCGAAGCGAAGCGAGGGCGGGTTGCTAGTTTGATATATAAGACGAATGTAATGATAAGAATTATGTATATTAATTGGTATTAGCCAAAAGTATTACTATGTTGAAGATCATTCATAGTCATTTATTGAATCACCGAATCCCTAACATAAGCCAAAATGCGTAGCCACAATTTTTATAAATAAATATTTTATAGATAGGGAGTAGTAAATTGTATTCTTACTGCGTCACTATACGAAAAATTAAAGTAAAAATACAATTCGTTCACTCCATTCAGATCAAATACTGCTGGGCTTGCGCCTCCTCTATAATAGAAAGAAAATTAATCAACTATACCACGCTAATTAGACGTATTGGTGTAGGCTTTTATTTCGAGTTTTTCCTTTCCATAGATGTTATATCCCTTAATCGCCTTTTACGACATCCAAGAGCAAGAAAGAGGGTGCTGTATTGTATTCTTACTCCGTCAACATACTGAATAAAAAAACTTATTTTAAAAATATAGAACTTACTTAAAAGTAAATAATCTGTCTCGTCACGTGTGATCGCCAGCAAATTAAAGATACGAATAAGTAATATTTTAAGGTTATCAATGCAGCGATGCAAAATGTTTTATATTCAAGATAAGTGTGTGTTTTTATGTAATATGCTTTTAACTATTATTAACTTATAATCCGTGTGGTGACGGAGTAAGAATACACGATATATATATATATATATACGAGACGACTAAGGGATATAAAATGCATATACCATCTATGCGAGAGAAGGAAAACTCGAAATAAAACCCTATACCAACACGTCTGACCAGCGTGGTATAGTAGGTCAATTATCCTTCCATTGTGGAGGAGGCCCGAGCCCAACAGTGGGACGTATATGGGCTGAGATGATGATGATGACGAACTTATAATTCCGTATGGCCACGCTGACGAGACTTGTTGGTAAACGGTTTTATTTCGACTTTATCTTCTCTTCCATAGATGTTATAAGCTTATTATATCTCTAAGTCGTCTTTTACGACACCCATGGGCAGGGTAGGGGGTGAATTGTATTTTAAAACCATCACCACGCGAAAAAATTGTCACAATAATTTATTAGTTAAGATTCTTTATACGGTTGTTGGATTTCCTATTAATAAAATAGTTTGACTGCCTGCACTTATCTTGCCAGTGGAGTGCATTCCGCCCCGGACGGAGTTGTGCGAGGAGCGCGCCGACCGCAACCCACCCCAAAAAAAAAGTGGAGTGCATTCGATCCTCATGCAGGACAATACTTTGTGTGATTCACAAATTATTGTTTAGAGTGTGGGTGTAATCTGTGTACGTTAATTGTTTGTGAAAATCTCCTCCTTAATAGGAGGGCTATTGACCTACTACACCACGCTGGTCAAACGGGTTGGCATAGAATTTTATTTCGAGTTTTCCTTCCCTTGCATCAAACACCAGGAAAAGGAAAACTTGAAAGATAACTCTATGCTAACCCGTTTGACCAGCGTGGTATAGTAGGTCAATTACCCTTCCATAGCGAAGGACGCCCGAACCCAACAGTGGGACGTATATGGGCTGATTTGATAATGATATTTGAGGAGGCCCACATCCAACAATGCTAAGTTCGATATCTCTCAGGCGCTTCAAAACTAATTTATTTTAATTTCTTTACCAGGTTATCACAAGAAGGCTTACAAAGCATAACACAGTTTATAGGTTCGAAGCGTCGCGTAAGGATATTGAAAGAAGATCTCATTCTCGTTCTACAGAACGATAACCCAAGCAAACCGCCCAATGTCACACAGTTCTCCGAACATACGCAGGGACTGGTCAAGGACTTTGGTAAGAATAGCATTCGAAACAATTCGGTTGAGTTTGAAATAATTAGACTGCAAATATGGCGTAGTGGTTAAGATACCGACCTACCATGCCAGTGTCGCGAGTTCGAATCCCAAGCAGGATAATACTTTGTGCGATCCACAAATTGTTGTTCTGAGTCTGGATGTAATTTGTGTCCGTTAATTATATGTTAGGAGGATTATTTCCTAGTGTAGGTACTTATGCGATAGGTGGGAATTCAAGTGATAATCGCGTAAGTCGAATTCGCGTAAATCGAGATTTAATTGTGCTTATATTAAACTTGTAAAGAAATGATTATTTGGAACTAGTTCAAAGAATACAATAATTTAAAAAAATATGGTCAAAATGTTAGATAAAAAAATAATTGAAAGTTTATGAATAAAAATAAAATTTTAAGAGTTTCTTCATCGAACTTGAAAGTTGCCCGTTGAAATAATAAAATAAAAAAAGAACTCCAATATCGATGAAGAACCTCTTAATATTGAAACCGTTGGGGAAAAAGTTCTGGAGTGGCGACCACGAATACGACGACGCAGCGTAGGACGTTCCTCTAGTAGACTAGGTGGCCTGACGACAGGTCGCATAGAACCGTTGGATGTAGGGACACGAAAAAAGTATCGATACTTTTAGGTATCGAGTACTTTTCTTTCGATATCGATACTTTTGTATTCGATACTTTGGATTCGATACTTTTACTCAATGAGTACTTTATGGCAGGTATCGTATCGAATAAATTGTAGAAATTATTCATGTTAAACTTGTAACGCCATCTAGTTCAAACGTAATGAACCTTCTAAAACATGGCTCAAAATATTCACAGACGGTAAAATTCCTAAAAAAAGCTCATCACGACGTAGATTCTAGGCGTACTCAGTACTCGATACTTTAACGTATCGATACTTTTGTTTCGATACTTTATTGAGTACGATACTTTTTCTTCGATACTACTCATGAGTACAGTGTCGATACTTTCTGTTCGATATTGTGTCTCTAGTTGAATGCATCGTTCCGAGTGGCTTTCTAGTGGGGTGACCTATGTCCAACAGTGGACGTCTATAGGCTGATGGATGGATGGAATAATGTAATATACGATTGGTAGTATTCGTAGTCTTCGTACAGCAAAAAAAAACATGGTTGTCTGTAAAGTCGGTTTACGGACAATAGTTTAACGTGACAACGTCACAACAAAACATTGATAAAATGATTGCATACTTTTATGAATAAAATTGAATCAGCGTAACGGGACAAGGAGCGTAACGGGATAATCGGCGTAACGGGACACTTTTTCGTGCATGCAGCCAGCGTTCATCGATTTATTAGACGTTGTCACGTCAAAAAATAATTTATTAAATACTTAGTTTGGCCATAAATATTGTTACAATTAAAAATTAACAAAACATTTCACTTGAATTTGGAATCTATCATTTTTATATGATTGTTCATTGTGTTTTCTCATTTTGGCGCCAATACATTGTACAATACTTTGCGATATTAAAATGGAGGAGGGCGATAAAGAGAACCGAATCGCTGTGATTGGATTACACAAAGTAGGTATGTAGTATAGAGGAAATGACATCTCGATTGTATTGTTCTAGCAACTGGCAGCTGCGTTTTAGAGTATAAAGAAGAAGATGAAGATCCTAACCTGGAACTGACGCTGGTTGGATGGAGAGGTGTTCATTCACTGCGTGCATACACGGCAACACCAGATACAGTTCATTACTTGAGACTCTTAGGGGCTGACTACAGTAAATATGGTGTGTAAATTTTTTCCTAATAGTCTGAGTATCCAGTGTCTTAACTTTAGAATAATAACGTATAGAAGGATAGTGTCAATACTTCGAAAGTTCGAAACATGAACCTAAAAATACTAATGGCGCCCAGACGATGACACACGTACACACGCACACCACTATACAATAATTTGAAATCAAATTTTGTTTTATTAACATAAATCGTCGAAATACTTTTAAAAGTAATGTCAAAAACCCTTTTTAGTTTTTCAAATGTGTTATGACACCATTTGAATGCACAAACCGTCATAATTACCTATTTATTTTTTAAGAGTTGCGTACGTACGTGCAGTACGATTACTTTTACATTACAGAACGGTTCCGGCGTAAGCTCCATTAGGCTCCAATTGAAATGCTTCACTTTTTGTGCGCGAACTTACCTTCTATACGTTATTATTCTAAGGTCTTAACCCATTATCTACCGAAAATCGTATTTTTTTTATCATTTTTAAGGCATTTCTTAACATTAAAAAACGTGAATTTGCAAATGAAAAATATGGCCTCCCGTACTATGCAGTGTGCTCTTTCAGAATCTGGGGTTGAAGTTGTGATTTTTCCACTAAAAAAAATATGGGCGCTTTTAAACAAAAAGAAAACACGAAATATCAAAGCCTTTTTAATTTTTTTTTCTCATATGTGAGTTGAGACGAACACAAATGAATCCCAGTCTCAGAATAAGCAGAATCACATAAAAACCAGTGTGCCTACTCGTGAATCTCGATTCCAATCCTAAATCCAATCGCAGCTCGAATTTGAGCAATTTCATACTCTTGAAAGCGACACTATCGCACGATTAGAATAGAATTTGGTGGATTTTTTAAACTAAATGAAATTGACTATAGTCCATAAAATATAGCTTGATCTCTGTGACAGATGTCAACGAAACCAACGAAGTAAATTTGAACGAGCGACATGTTTACAATTTCATTTTGTATCAAATATATTTTCATTCTTTTCATGCCAGTTTTATTGCAACTGAATTGCAATATATTATAAATATAAAAATATTAATATTCATGCCTAAAATGTACCCCGTAAGTACTGAAATACCTAGTAAACATTTTATACATAAATGACGCTTACACACGTACAAGGTCATACTGGACCGAAAATAAAAAAGAGATGGGATAGTCGATATACGTAAATCGATAACCGATCTTTATTTAATTATTCATATAAGAAATAAACCCAATACAGTACCTATATAAAACTTTCAACATATTTTTTACAATTAAAACAGACAGTTACATTATAAAATACATAAATTGAATTAAAAAACTACTTGTCGTCTCAGAGTAGATGATAATATTATGTACGCATGTTTGTCAATAAACTAGACATATTTATTTATAAAACAGTCGTAAGTGATTGATTGATCTAACGACTGTCCCTATTTGGTAAAAAAAAAGATAAATGTTCTAGCAGGAATGCTCCAGTGATGACGATAATAGTGACCTAGACCTTGATTGTACTCCTTTTGAATAATTAAAACAGTCAAAAAACACGTTTTGATTGAAATAAATTCAAAAATATTTTCATTGATTGTATTTTAATTATAATAGAAAATCACAATTATAAAAATAAAGAGTTTTATCGATAGAAAACTACGTACTTTATCGTAAGCGTGACAGCACTAGGGACAACTGTCACAGAGATCATCCTATATTTTATGGACTATAGTTGATTAATTGTTTACGATTTCAATTTCATTCTCGACTTTGTTCAAGAGTACCAAATATAAGTTTAGTGAGATTGGAATTGAATCCGATTAGTATCGTATTTGTATTGGCCTTCTTCACTCTGGGAGGGTAATTGACCTACCACACTGGTCAGACCTGTTGGTATATAGATGTTAAATGCACATTTAATCCCTTAGTTGTCTTTTACGACACCTACGGGCAAGAAAGGGGGTAGTGAATTGTATTCTTCCTTTGTAACCACACGGATGGCGCGTACTACACCGTCTATGCGGTCAAAAATATTTTTACCTACTAAAATATATTATAATTGAGTCTATTATCGTTTTTAGATGTGAATAAATTCAAAAAAGCGTCCGACGTCCCGGGAGGCGAGGGCGATACTGATGACGTCACAGTCGAAACCTCAGAATCTACCGCCGAAATTGTTGACGAAGAAAATGGCGCTTCTGCCGATGTTTCTATAACAGAAGATACTGCAGCGTAGTATTAATATTTTTGTATATTATATGTATGTTATTATGTTTTGTATAATAAAATATTTTGACGTCTATTAAAGTATCAGTATTTTTCTGTTTGATAATATATTAAGAATACATTTTTAGTGTACTCTATCATCATCATCATTTTAGCTCATATACGTCCCACTGTTGGGCTCGAGCCTCAGGAGGAGGGAACAACAGGAGGAAAATTAACCTATTATACCACGCTGGTCAGACGCGTGGCTATAGGGCTTCATTTTGGGTTTTCCTTCTCTTTCTGTGTAAGTTAAGTGCTTAATCATAATCTTCAACTGAAAGTAAATAGGACGGATTGCTATGTCATCTCAGGGTGAAAAACCTTGCGGGTGACGTGACCGGGGATTAGTCCGTCACCCGCCGAGAGGCCGACTGCGTGGGGAAAGACCGACGTCCTCCCCGAGGGGGGGGACGTCGGTCGATGGGAGGGTACCCCAAATAGGGGGTATTCCGTCGGGCCGACCACTGACGTTAAGTCACCCTGCTCCGGTGGTCGGCCCAACGACGAAGGCGACGTGCGTCGTGGGTGTGCGTGCTTGTGCGTGCTTACGTCCCTCTGTCGCCTCGGACGGAGTGGTGCGAGGAGCGCGCCGACCGCAACCCACCCTCCAAAAAAAAAAGGTGATAAACCTTTTGGGCCGACCACGGAGGACAAGGAACTCGGTACCGGTGGTCGGCGCAATGGCGAAGGAGAGGGAAGACGGTGGGTTATGGGGCCGCGCGCCGCCCTTTTGGTCACCCCGGACGGAACGGACGGCGTTTGCGCTTACCATAGCCCACCCAAAAAAAAGGTTGGAAAACCTTTTGCTCCCGAAACAAAGCTGATTTAAAGTTACCAATTTCATTTATATGTGATTTCGTATAATATAATGAATTACTTAAGTATTGTTTGAAGAAGAAAAATCTATAAAAATAAATGAAACACGTATATGATTAAGAAACTTTATTTTCTCTTTCGCTCCATGAAATTCGCTATACCAGCGATAACAACCCTTACTATCAATAAGCCCATCATTATCTGGGGTCAATATGTTTCAACATAACATAATAAACTATTATAACTTATTTAGTAAACCATAGCAGAATTGTTCTAACAACGACGATCTGAAACTGTATTTGCATTTAAAACACCCACATTTTTGCATGGAATCGATCCTTCCAGGATATTCATTATAATATTTTGTTAGCATTTCTATTTCAGTTAACAATGGGTTATAATGTCAATCGCTATTGCCGTGATTCTTCAATGAAACGTGTCGAAATATTGCCAAAGTATAGCATTGTAAATTCTGCCTTGGTGAACTAATAGTTGATATAAATTATTAAATTAATAGAACGATAAAGTGATATATAAATTACAAGACAAATTACAATATCAAAACAAATGAATCATTTAAAATAATTTTTAGTTTGTTAGGCACTTGAAAATTTTTAAACTGAAAACGACATTAATAGCCACGGATGGCAAATATACTTATAATCTTTTGGAATCTCATTCTAACTGCTTCAAACATGTTTGAACCGAGTAAAATCCATATATTACATCCGATAGATGCCTTGGCATCTTCGTAAAAGACGAATGCAAAGAAATTATTGATTACTAGAAGCACTGTTGTAAGTAATTATGATAGTATTAAAAGTTAGAAGAATAGTTTTGCGTTGCGTTTTATCACCAAACTCAAAGCTAGAGTTTCAAAAAATCTATATGCATTCCAAAAGATACAACTTAAATATTGCACAAAATTAAAATATATTAATTTTTAATATTAACATCCACAGGGCCTTCAGACCTTATATTTCCACACCAATTGACTTTTCGCATTTTTCAAGCAATTATTAGCTATCTATAAACAAGAAAGATCAATATCGACAGGCATAGTTCAAATGCATACACTTATGAATCAAATAAATTATTTCAATTTATAGAAATTCAATAGTTTGAAAAGATTTCGAGATATTGGTTACTTATCAAAATACTGCATAGAGGGCGCCACTAATTAGCGATCGGTGAGCAGTCAAATCAAAACCGAATCGATGACAAGTTATTTTATGTTTGCAACTATTTCTTGAAATGCGAAATATATTTAGTCACGGCTTAGAGAAAGTTACTGGAAAGAGACCAGCAGAATAGTATGCCTGTCGAGCTAGATTTAGATGTTTAAGGTAACAATTGGAACTTATAGTTGAGGCATATTTCAAATTGAAATATAAGCAGATTTTTTTATTATAATTGTAATATTTTACAATCAGTCCAATAAGTTACAATAATACTTAATTTTAAATACCTTTTTGAGATGCATTCGCATGATTAATTTACTGAAATATTTTAACTTGTTCTGAATTATAAATATCATAAGATATTCAAAATGTTCGTGCCTTATACAACAAAAAATTGAGATATCCGTTTCTTTTCCATTTCGTAGAAAAATTAACATTATATATTTTCGTAACGCAATCGGCAATATTAATTTAAAACTACAATTACTTTAAAGTAATTTGAAATTAATTGCATATGTTGTAAGAAAGAACAATAATTAATATATGGTTTTTACTAAAGTTAATACAGAAGTGTCCTGTGAATCCTGTGATTCACTCCAACCGGCTGTGCAGTGTAAATTATAATATGCTATAGATAGGATATACAGGGTGTATCAGGTTATGAGGCAACTGTTCGAGTATGTTATAGTTTAACGGTCATAGATCGTAAATAGAATGTACATTACACAAAAAACAATATAACATAAGTTATAGTGATTTAAAAAAAATATGTCTAAGAGTCTATGCCTTAAATGTTACGTATTATCTAGGCATGTACAGACAGAATACATGTAGGCATGTAAAGCTTAATAGTATAATTATAGTATAATTTCATTCATTCATACCTAGAATTACGCAAACGTTTCAATGACATTGTAGGTACAACGGCGAGCGGTCAACGGTCATAGGCCGATCAGCTGTTTTAAAGCTAAGTTTGTCTTGCTTATGTGAATGTAATCATTGATTTATTCAATTTCTAATGGACATTTTACAAAGTATGAATATGTTGCGTATTAAGTATCATTGACTTTATACATTTCAATCAGTTCAATTTACACGAAAAAGCAATGACAAAATTGAAAACTTTACATGTCTCTAATTTCTTAACGAATTTATATTTTTCGTTCAAATTTTTTTCATGGGTTCCTACCACCATTGACTAGCTCCCTTTTGACCAGTTGCCCCATAACCTGATACATCCTGTATATGCGAGTGTTCTTATAAAGGTTATAGTGTCGCAAAAAAGATTTAAATACATAAACTTCTAAAATATCACTTCCAATAGAGCAAACTCATTACGTAAGGGATTATTTCCTAGTACAAGATGAAGTCTTATTTAAAAAAATAAATATCGCCATAGCTAGTTGGGTTTAATTAGCTAATTAATTGTTAAAACCCCAGTAAGAATTGTTATATTTGTTGAATTTATATTCATTGAACTTTCGATGGAAATATTTACTAATATATTTTGATTAAATATATTTAAGTATAAAGAATACAATAATTAGTCAAATGGATTTATAGAAAATTGCAAAAATCTTTGATTAGGAATAACACAATAACGTGTTGTTGACTCCCTGTAATTTAAGTAGGTAGGTAACTATTAAAAATCAAGTTACTTATATTAATGACCTTAATTATACTTATATTATTATCAAGTATTTCCAATTTAAATAGTGTACTATAAGATAACCTGATAGATAGGATATCATATTTTAAATAATTATAAGAATGATCAAGTCTCATTACCATCCCAAACGTTCGATTAACCCTCGAAAGACTTTAATCACCTCCTAAGTTGAAGACACACCACCAAAGCTATTTTATGTACATTATTTTAACATTTTGGAAATACTTTATCTATCCAGAGTTTAAAAAAAGCCAAGAATATCTCGATAATAGGCACTGACGAATAACTATAACCATATTAAAACAATAAAAATAGTTTATGGTTTACGTAAACGGCGAAATGTGAAAATCACAGATTAAGTTGTCTTGAATATCATTGGCTACTACTGTATAAGAATGATGAAGAAGAAGGCGATGAAGACGATTTGATACAAGTATTTTAATACAAACAATAATATTTGTATATTTGGATGATTTAGTTGTATTACAGCAAATGTAGAAAGATGAGGCAACACGCATATGTAAATTAATTTAATTTGGTAGTTTATAATAACAAGAGCATTAAATAAGACCTAAAATTACTTTCTACGTTGTTTTGATCAATATTCACACATGATTAGTTATTAGCGCATTTAAATTGATGCTTTAACCACTACTACATAAAACTGTAGCTAGACTCATATAAGAGTTCGATATAAGAAATTCTATAAGTTTAGGTTAATCTGACAATATTGTTGAAATGTTTAGTTTATATTATAACAATAATATAAGGGTAACCTACTTACATAATAGAAGTTCGACAACTAAAGAACAATTTAACGGCAGGTACTAAAGTACAGTCTTACTCGAAGAGTGGGCAGCATATTTTTTCTGGGCAACGTATAACTCTCCTCACTGCGATCTCCAAAAGTAGGGATTACGCCAAAATCCGCCAATAGTGAGAGGAGACGTCCTTCTGCGTCCAACAATGAACGTGAACAGCTGTTTGATGATGATTTGAAAAATAGTAAAATCTGTGAAAAATGGTAATAAAAAACAGCAAAATCCTCCAAATTTCTGATGATATTAATTCTAATCAAGTAGAAAGCAAGACATATATAAATATTGATCACAACATGAGATCCTAAGGATTCCTATAATTACATTACATCTATACCATCAACTGAGAACCCACGCATTTATACCATTTCCATTGTAACTCGATCCATTATCACAGTGGGTGATGTGGTTTAATGAAGCTAAAGCTAGCATTAATTAAACTAGTTAATTTAACGTAGAATGATCGTATAAAATTACAATTGTAAAAAAAACAATGAGACAAAATTTATGTTAATACCGTTGAGGTTTGTGGACACACATCGCGTAAATGCGCACTTTTTATTTTTGGCCATGTAATAAATATTTGGAAATAAATCTATTTATAATTTATTACTTTTGGAATTATTTAATCTTCGTTTGTTATTCTATAAATGGCCTATAGGTGTGTATATTAAAAAATAATCTTTGTTCTTTACAATAATATTTTCATCATAAGATGAACTCTTGAAAAATTAAAATTTTCATGTTTTATATTTGTCATGTTTTATGCCTAAAACGAATCGAGCTTATTAAAATTTGAAATATTCTTAAAAACTAAAAGTATTACGATGCGAAATGACAATAATGAAAATCAATAAATAAAAACTAACATAATTTTTAATTACTAAACTATTTCTAACACTAATATGATAAACTAGGTATATACTCAAAGTAACGTCTACGTCTACGTCTAAATCCATTTAACTAATTACATACACTTTCTAAAACAAATCCTATAAGTTTTTTCTATGAGAAATACGGTATGTATGTACCTATTTATTTTTCTACATAAACATTGCTATCATGGTATTAGTCAATGCAAAATGCTTAGTTGCAACTTTGTGGTACTTTTTTTGATAAATTTAACATATTACTAAAATTTATGTTTATTATTTATGGTATAATCACAATTTATGCGAGTAAGATAATTTATATTATTTTAGCATGATAGACATAAATCTTTAGCGATATTAAAAATGGGTACTAAAACAATGACGTACCTTTATATGCTTTGAAACTTTAACATAAAGTTCTTTTTAAAACTATTGCTATATTTTTTTTTATCTTTTTAATTCAATAGAATATTTTCAATACAATATTTGTAAATATCAATTCAGTAAGAAACTTATGTCATGAAATACCTTTTAATAGAACTTTAATACGCGACTATTTTCGTAAATGCCGTTAAAATAACTTCCGCCGATTAAATTTTTTCAGAGAAAATGCCCGAAAAGACTTGTACAAATATTTTAAATTTAAATAGATGTAAATTTGTGTTGAAATTGCTATAAGTATTTGCAGACAACTTAAATCTCTAGAAAAATGTTAAATATTAAGATGTTTTTCCGTAAAATGAGTATTATAGTTAAAGTGACAGATCTTTTTTTTGGCCGGCTATGATTTGTACACATACCTTCGACTCTGTCAGGGGCGATGCAAAGGTGGCGCGCGGTCCCATAACCCATCCTATTCCCTCCCCTTTGCCATTGAGCCGGCCACTGCTACCTAATCCTTGACGTCTGTGCCCAGTCTGATATTCCGTGACAGATTAGGGTAACTTGAAATAAGTTGTTTACATTAGAGATCGGTCAGAGGCTCTATTTAATATTCCCTCGATATCACGGGTAACGGAGCTTAAATATAGATTATTTCTGTTTAATTCCTTACATTTTATTTGCCTGACCTCGTCATTCCTGACTCTAAAATTGTCCTTGACCTATCAATCTTGGCTTATCAAATTGGCTTTCCTATCTCGTTCTTCAGAAAAATGACGTTAAATAGTTTATAGCTGTAGTATACAAAAAAAATTGTACAATAAAAAGAATTAATATTGTAATTGTAGTAATAATAATTAATATTAGATTTATTATTCAAATGTAACAGTATTTGATAAAAAGGATCATAGCAGAATAAAATTAATGAGCAGTCTAAGACGGAATTCATAATTTTGGACGGTTGTAACGGACTAAAAAGCAGTGCTCTCTTAACATTAAAAAATCTCAGTATAATGACGGATGCGACAGTATAGTTAAACTATATTAATTTATTCGTTTAGTTCTACTCTAAAATTTGGATATATTGAGATATAAGCACTATATTATTTTCGGTATTCAAATTTTTAAGATACATTCTAAAGACTGTATAGATAGTTACTAAAATTTCTTAAACGATGACATTGTATGGCAATTCTTTATGAAGATGACATGCAAACTGTATGTGAAAATAATTGGCTGTTTGTAAAGTCAGTTTACACGATAATTAAATGTGATGTCATAAGAAAACAATGATGAAAATCGCTAATTTTTATGGACTGAATTGAATTATTATCACTGTATTATCATTATTTTTTATAATACAAAGGAGTTGATTGCAAATTACAATTTTTCGATAAAATTACACTTATTTGCACACGTTAATCTATTTTGTTTTAATTTGATGAAAAATATATGCGTTACGAGCCTAACGTTTAGGCCGATCGTGCCTCTCTATCGTTTGTTGCGGGCTCTCGCTTGCACGCTCGGCTCAGGCGGAACGTGACAATTTTTCGTACGTGCAGCGTCAAAATATAAGGGATTATTTTTTTGTTAATTTAATCATAAAACAGGAGTGATGAATTTTTTGCATAAACTTTTTTATAAAAAATATTTTATAAGACCATAGAAGTGAACTAACGACTCGCAAAGCAATGGTTGAATATCACTGTCATAAAATATTTTTCTATAACTACAATACTATTGAGATAATTATGATTATACGTATTTTGCAATAACATTTTCTTTATTAATTTTAGAATAATTTGTCACAATAGTATTCGCGGTCGATCATAATTACAATTTATGGACTGTCCTTACTTTAATCTATGGACGATGTTTCCTGAAGTGATTAAATATACAATTATTAAAAAAAAAAACAATAAGCGGAGAACATATTAATATGTAATGTATTTTATAAATTACTATATAATTTTTAGATTTGAAGTTTAAGAAAGTGCTTAAAAGATCGACCAAATTTAGCAATATTTTTTTATAATTTGTTATGATTTTGAGCCAATTATGTTTAGTTTTAAAGTCATCAAAAAATAAATTATTGTACTTGAGCGATTTAAATTTATAGAATTTAGGTATTTAATTAGTAAATTTTTATATGCTTTTTAGAAATCGAAAAAGTAATGAAAATTATGAAGAAATATAATCATTTGTATTATTAAAATATTTTATGAAATGCTTACTAACTTTCAATTATTTGCATGCGAGCATAAATGCCGTAATATTTATACAAATGAATATGAAAAAGGTTCATCTCTGTAAAAACTTCAGAGATTTCACTAGAAATTAAAAGAAATGTCGTGAATCTTATTGTTAAATAAAATTTCCCAACACCATTCATGTTATGGGATTGTTTTAACCTTAAAATCCCTTTCTTTTCTATAATATTTTTTTAATTAATGGCTAATACATTTTTGAATGCCTACCTTCTTCCTAATTATAGATAATCAAGTGGTAATATATCAATGGTTATCCGTGTGGTGACGGAGTAAGAATACAATTCACCACCCCCTATCTTACCCGTGGGTGATCGTACGAGACGACTAAGGGATATAAAACGCATATAACATCTATGCGAGAGAAGGCAAACTCGAAATAAAACCCTATACCAATACGTCTGACCAGCGTGGTATAGTAGGTCAATTACCCTTCCATTATAGAGGAGGCCCGAGCCCAACAGTGGGACGTATATGGGCTGAGATGATGATGATGAGATGAAGTGGTAATAGAATTTTAAAAAGTATGTATGTGAAATAATATTATAAATATTTGGCATGTAGGTATACTAAAAAAAAAAGATGTTTGATGATGGTACACATTTAAGAATGCATACGGCTTTAAGAAAGAAAGTGGAAACAATTTCCATTTCATTTTCTTCTTACTGAAAGAGCCAATCGAATAATCGTTAAGAATTACAACGAGAAAGTTTTCACTGAGATTTCTAATGGTCATTTTCTTGCGGTAATCCAAATTACCGCTCTCGAACGAAGTCAATCCGAATGATATCACAAGGAGTTGAAAAGATCAATAATTAAAAATCTCATCCCTCCAGATATCATAAGTATTCTTTAACTGAAATGAAATAATAAAACTATTTTACGAATTTTATCGCATACAGAGAGCTCTGTAATAACGATGACTTGTTGAACTTGAGACATCTTAGTCCACCCGTGACCATGAACGCTGTAAAGTGTTCGAGACATCGGGCAATCAAAAATCAAATACAAACGCGATAAAATCCGTAAAATAGTTTTATTTACAATGTGTAATAATAGCATAAATATTAGAAATCGTTACAAAATGGTAAATTTCAGGTATTTGGAGCAAAAAATAAAACTGCATTATGAGGACGGCGAAGTCCTCGGATTGCGCGGGCATTGCATCAAATGCCTCTGCCAGGGCAGATCTCGGGCTAGAACATTCGTGAAACAGTAGGGGCACTTCCATTCATCCATTCCTAAAGCTGTAAATAAATAATTTAATTTAATTAATATGAAAGAGTAAGTAAAGTTATGTATTCTGTGAGAGTGTGGTACTACCCCGGACGGACGAGCTGGGTAAAATCAAACAATTCATTTAAATATTCAAAAATCGTTCAAATCCAAAGTTCGTTCATAGTTTTAAGTTTTCAATCCTGTCGGCGGTCCTCTGGACTGCTTTTGTGTTCTGTTCTTTCTTTGACAGTCCTGGACACACCCTGCTCGACGGTTGCAGAGCGATGAAAGAAACCTGTCGTTTTATCTGACCGTCGATATTTGAACTGGTCCTCAGAATCGATCCTTTGATATTAAAGATCCGCTCGGCTGGTTAACCCTGGTATTGTTCAAGTCTATGTTTTTATCACTTTCTGTAAGGTTACTTGTCCTTCTGCCACTAAGAGGTGGTCTACCAATATGTATTAGAGTAGCATGGATCATCATTCTTTGAGTTGGGCAGGAAATTTATACTTACGTATACAATTCGCATGATAATCAGATTCTTCAGCTCGCAGGGCAGCACCACATTTGTGACACGCCTTCCAATTGCCTTCGCTCATAGTGCACTCCTCTTTAGAAAATAAAAAAAAGAAACACTATTTAATAAACATATAATTATTAATAATATTTTTTATTGTTATTGGTGGCAAACAAGAAAACAGCAAACCTATGTGCCTGCTCTTGAATTTCGATTTCAATCCTAAATCCATTCGCAGCTCAAATTTGAGCTTTGGTACTCTTGAAAGCGACACTAGCGCATAATTGGAATCAAATTCGGTGTAATATTTTTAAACTAAATGAATTCGACTCTCGTCGTTTAAGTCAAATATTTGTTACTCCCGACGTGATTTTTACGTAGTTTAAAATCGTTAATGTTGCACAATTTCAAGAAAGCGTCTTTGTGGTGATCGAGTTCGATAATGTTAATAATTTAAAGTAAGATAATACGGCACATTTGATGAAAATAACAACGGCAAACGCGAAAAATTCATTCTCGATTTTGTTCAAGAGTACCAAATATAAGTTTCGTAAAATTGGAATTGAATCAGATTGGAAATTAAAATTGATTTCAAGTGTAGGCCCACTGATTCTAAGTGCTACTGCCGCTCATGGACCTTTGCTAGGCCGTTGCACACCGTAAAGAAAATGAAGGGAGTGTGAATGAGTGCAATGAACTTCGATGATACTAAAAACATCACCAAAATTCATCACACCCAAATATCACCCTCAGGAAATTGGGTTGCCGGCTCGCTCGTTCACTTTATGAAGCAGTAACAAATTGCTACGATTTATACATCAAGTTAATAATTACAAATTGTTTACAATCATGGCATTCGGTGACTTAATTTTTAGGGTTATCAAGTCATATTAGTTAAAATTGTCTGTTATCTTGCTGATTATATTCAAATTTTGCAACAGTTCTGTAGCAATTCAATATAGTATGTATATTTTCTTTCCATTGTAATTTTTTATGTCAAAATCGACAAAGTGGCAAGCACGAGGCTTTCCTGAGGAAGTGAAAGAGAGTTCCATGTTCAATAATAATTGCGGAGGAAGCTCGAGCCCCACAGTGGAAAGTATATGAGCTAAGATGAATTAATGAATGAATGTATAAGCTGACGGATGTATGGATAATTACCTAGTAGATGCGCATGCAGCATCCTAGCTTCTAATGCAACTCGGCAGTGGGGACATCGAGCCAGAAGTACACAACGTCGCCAATAATGTGACTCCAATGCGTCTGCACGCACGCGCCGTCCACACCAGGTACACGTTGTGCTAAACAAAATGTGGTTTTAATGATTTTTGAAGTGAAACTTCTTTATCGGCGTTGGAAAAAATTTACTGTCACATTTTTCGGTTACGCATCACATTTATTCGTTACGCGCCATCTTTTTCTCTTCGCCACTGCAGTCGATTCGAATACAGAGTACTTTCTCCAGTGAAGTAGGGATAGCATGTCGTTTAAGCGGACATAAAGGGATAAAGTGATAAGGGGATAAGGGGCGAAGGTGATAAAGGGATAAGGTGATAAGGGGATAAAGAGATAAAGGGACAAAGAGACAAGGGGACAAAGGAACAAAGGGGTAAAGGATAAAGAAGTTTCACTTCTGCTATGCGTACTTTGTACACACGTTCATTTTTTTAAGTTAATACCTACCAACCCCACTCTACGGAATAAATCATTGTTTTTTTTTTATTGCCAACGGTGGCAAACGAGCTAGCAGCACACCTGATGGTAAGTGAAACTGCTGCACATGGACCTTGGCAATACCAGGGGCACAGCCAGGCCGCTGTCTACCGTGAAGGAAATACTCTTCTTAAACCTCGTTTAAAGAAGGACATGTCATAGCGCTCGGGAAACACAGCAGCAGGTAGCTCATTCCAGAGCTTGCACGTACGTGGGAGAAATTATCGCTGGAAACGTACAGTTGAAGACCATAATGTTTCCAGGTGAAATGGATGAACCCTGCTACGATGTCGAGTGGTACGTTGGTAGAATGGTGACGGTGGTACCAAGTCAAACAGTTCCTCGGAGCACTCCTCGTGAAAGAGTCGGTAGAGTACACAGAGTGACCCAAAGTCTCTCCGCTGCTCCAGCCACTCCAATCTGTCCGTAAGGTTGGGATCCCCGACGATTCGAACAGCGTCTTTGCAGGGAGTCAAGTGGGTCTAGCTGATATTTGGGTGCACCTGCCCAGAGATGTGAGCAGTACTCCTCATGAGGACGAACTTGTGCTTTGTATAGCACAAGACGCTGTCTCGGTGTGAAGTATCGCCTGGCTCTGTTCAGGACGCCCAACTTTTTGCTTGCCAATTTGGCTTTGTCCTCCGAATGACTCCCAAACTGAACATTGCTCGATATTTTGACGCCGAGAATCCCAATACTCTCGGAAATTGGGAGAGTTACTCCTTGCAACTGTGGCGCCATGACAAACGGGTCCTTCTTTGCAGTGAACGCGCAAACTTGTGTCTTTGTGGGGTTAAATTGGACTAGGTTCCGTTCACCCCATTCCGAGGCCCGCCCCAGAGAGCGCTCGACTTCAGACACAAGTTGAACCCTTCTTGCCTGAGTACTCCGAGGGATATTCCGTTGCTCAGTGTACCGCTCATCACCCGTACTGTCATCCGCATAGCAACGCATACTCTCGATAGAGAGCATGTCATTGATATGCAGAATAAACAACGTCAGGGAGAGCACGGAGCCTTATGGTACAACAGCATTAATGGTCATGGTATCGGAGCAAGAGCCATCTACGATGGCTTTTATACTCCGACCATCCAAAAAGCCGGCGATCCAATTACAGAGTCCCTCGGGGATTCCGTATGATGGTAGCTTCGATAGAAGTGCCCTATGCTAGACCCTATCGAACGCCTTTGCGATATCTAGGCTAAACGCCAGCGCCTCACCCTTGCCCTCTAAGGCCTCTGCCCAACGGTGTGTGAAGTACACAAGAAGATCACCAGCCGACCGACCATGACGAAAGCCGTATTGGCGATCACTGATAAGCTGGTGATCCTCAAGGTACTGCAGAAGCTGGCAGTTTATAACCTTCTCCATTATCTTGGAGAGCAAGGATGTTATCGCTATTGGCCTGTAATTCGATGGGTCACACCGGTCTCCCTTTTTAGGGATCGGGTGGACATGGGCTACCTTCCACGAAGACGTAGACGTAGACGATAGACGTAGACGTAGTAGCGTAGGTAAGTATCACTCGGGCGTTCATAAACACCCCATTAAGGGACACAAATGACAAACCTATATACAGAACAACCATTTGTGGATCGAAGAATTGATATTGATTCTACCACACATGGCAAAAGGTACTTAGACCCCTCCGCCCTCTGTGTAGTATTTTTTTTTACCATGCCAATCTTAGCAGCACCAAGTGAGTGGGGAAATCGATAAGTGTCATATAGAGATATCGGATTCAAATTCATCCCATTACAGCGTAAATTGAGAGTAAGCATAGTCTGGTCAAGTAACAATCCACCCAAACCGTCAAAGGTGGCAGGCGAGATTCTTGCGCTCTAAAAACCTTTAGTTTTTGATTTTAGAGTAGCATAGCAATTTCTCTCCAATTGGGGAGAAGGTATATGGACGTATATGGGACTCAAAAAAAAAGTAAACTTACTGCAAACTAATTGGATCTGGTATATTATCAGCATCTACACCCCCAACGTCGTAATTTTCGTAATGCCTCTCCTCATTCACAGTTACCTGATTTCTTCTGCCTAAAATGATATTTTAAGTTATATTAGAAAACCTAGAAAACACGGAGACATTTCAAATATTTATGCGTATACACCTAGTGATAGAGTTAGAATATTCACCTCCATAGCTGCAGGGATTGTTAAATAAGCCTAGCGTGTAAATAAATACTATTTCTTCAACAGGAAAGGTTGAAATTAGACCATAAGCCAACCCATTAAGCTAGCTTGAGACAATAATCATTCTTTTTCCCTTTTTGGAGCAGACTCATGCCTGTTATAGAATGTATATGGAGTTTAACAAAATTGTTGACTTATTGAATCGATGATTTTCGACGTCTTCAGTTGCACATAGGCTAAGGATAGGGGCTAACGACTCAATCGGCGTATTTGGCGCTCGCAGTTGGTGTGCTGAATTTCCCAGAGACCCATCCCTGTTTATAGTGTTCAATTAACTGGTTTTTACGATTCTCACAAAAAAGGACCCTTTCTTTTATAGCGGAACATTGCAACCAGTCATCACATAGGGATTTTACATGAATAAGAAAAAGACAGAGAAAGTAGATTATGAAACTTACCTGGACTGTAATAACCACTCTCATCCATTTGACTATGTTCATCAAGATGTAAATTCCTCAAACCGGCCACCAATTTCGGTGATTCCAGCACTCCATCACGAAAATAATCAGCTTTCACTTTCGGCGAGTCTAGGCTTCTACAGTCCGAGTCGCATCTTAAATCATTCCTCGACATCTGCGGGGAATCCATGGGCAAGGAATCCATGCTGCGGACGTCATTTTTGGACGTTTTTGGAGATCCCAATGTAGGGGAATCTCGATAATCTAAATGTAGAGGCTCATAAACTGTGATAGGACGCTCTTTCAATTGGGGTTTCGAAGGTTCGTGGTCATAGTGTATCATGGAGTGACGATTTTCGGTATTACGTTTCGTATGACGATAGACCACTTGATCATGATTTTGAACCTGACTTTGGGTTTCTTGAAAATGTACCTGAATTTCAAATAGGATTAAATATTATACATTTATGTAATGGAAATAAATTAATGCTTCTGTATCATAGTGTATGTATTAATCTATCCATGTATCGTCCTATTGAAGTCGATAGGGAAATACCATATAAATACTATGGTCACGGCTAAAGAATCTATTACCATTTAATATCTGAGAAAATATTACTCCAATATTATTAGATAATAATATGTTCAAACTGATTGAATTATTAACAGCATTAAAGTAATTTAGTTTTTTTTAAATATTTGGGCATAGTAAAATGAGACCGAGAAAATATTATCAAAAGATGGCGTGGTAAAACTTTTATCGTAAAGACGGGAATGCGAGCAACAAGTTGGTTATTAAACGCAATATACGTATGGAATATTACTTTATTACATAAACTGGCGTGGATAGGTATCCATACTTATTATCTATACCAATAAATAAAATTGGAGTGTCTGTTTGTAATGTCAAAATAATAGGCTTTTTTCATGCTCACACGGTTATTTGCACGACACCTATGCCTAAAATAGCAATTAAAAAATTTTTATCTGTCTGTCTGTTTGTTCCGGGTAATCTTCAAAACGGCTGGACCGATTACAAAAATTCTTTCACCAATGGAAAGCTATAATATCAGGGCGTAAACTAGGCTATATTTTATCCCGGTATGCCCACGGGAACGGGAACTACGCGGGTAAAACGAATATAGCCTATAACCGAAGCGAAGCGAGGGCGGGTTGCTAGTAGCAAATAAAAAATTTTTGTCTGTCTGTCTGTTTGTTCCGGGTAATCTTCAAAACGGCTGGACCGATTACAAAAATTCTTTCACCAATGGAAAGCTATAATATTAGGGCGTAAACTAGGCTATATTTTATCCCGGTATTCCCACGGGAACGGGAACTACGCGGGTAAAACGACTATAACCTATAACCGAAGCGAAGCGAGGGCGGGTTGCTAGTATAATATAATAGTAGAGTGGATTTTTTGTAGACCTAGTTTGAAATTCCGCATGTAGTAATCATTTTCCCCGTTGAAAATTAGTTTATATAGATACCCTAGTAGGACATAAGAATAAATCTACAAAAATAATCAAAAGAGTAATTTTGATTAATGTAAGTGGCAATGAGCAGGCCATATCGCTCGACGAACTGCCAACCACTAAGAAAGAAAGTTTCTCGAGTAGCGATCACGTTTCTGACGACGCAGTGTAGGACCCCTCACTAGGTGGATCGACAACCTAGTGGCGAGGCGTCGTTGGATACAGTCGATACAGGAACGCACTCTGTGCTGTAACATGAGGGAGACTTACGTCCAACAGTAGGCAATAGGCTGCAATGATGATGAATATAAATTCACTTACTTTTTCAGATCCAGATAGAGCTGATCTTGGCGAATGTTTCGGACTCACAGCACTATCTAACCTTAGCTTATTATAACCCGGATAATTTGTGAAGTCTTTCACCGTCTTACTTGGTGTATAGCGTTTATTTGGCGATTTCTTCAGACTACTTTTAGTCCTCGACGTGGTGTAACTACCGCTAACACTTGACGGTGCTAATGTTCCTCCGCTATTATTTGACGTCATAGATTTGAGGCTGTATGATGACGTGGCTCCAATTGAAGACGTCATGCCTGATGATGTCATCCCGCTAATTGTGCTACGAGTTGATTGTGTGATACTTGCTGTTTCGTGAGTATTATCTGCTATTGATTGGTCTGTTCCGTTTATGAGTTGTTCCTCTGTAGGCGCTTGGTTCAGCATTTTCTAATAACAGTAAAATGATTTTTGGATTACTTAATTCCTCTAAAATTTACAACCACTTATAGCACGAAGAATCAGCACGCTGTAGTGGCAATGGGCAGGCCACATCGCTCGACGAACCAACAACCGCTGGGGAAGAAAGGTTCTCGAGTAGCGACCACGTATCGGAAGCAGTGTAAGGCGTCCCCCCACTAGGTGGACCGACGACTTGGTGAAAGTTGCTGGGCGTCATTGGCGTCATGATGATAATGATAGCAGTAGATGTTAGAGACATGATCTAGACATCACCCAGAGTAGAAGCATAGCGAGAATAAGGAAAGCAAAAATGAAATGAAATGAAAATTTGCTATATCACATTGGTCAGATGGGTTCTTTGATTCCGACTTCGGCTCTCACGCCGTTGGGTTCGAGCCTCCTTCATAATGGAAGGGAAATTGATCTTTTATACCACGCTGGACTGATGGTTTGGCATAGGACTTATTTCGAGCTTTATTACTCTTGCGTATGTTACCAGTGTCATCCTTTAAACGTCTTTTATGAAACTACGGTCAAGAAAGGAGTTGTAGAATTAGATATGCAGGCACATACCACAGTTATATTAACGATAATTTATCATCATCATTTCAGCTTATATAGGTCTCACTGTTGGGCTCGAGCATCCTCCATAATAGGAGGAAAATTGACCTTATTATACCATGCTGGTCAGACAATTTGGTATAGGGTTTAATTTCGAATTTTCCTTTTCTTGCATAGATGTTATATGCGTATTACATCCCTTAGTCGTCTTTTACGATATCCATGGTCAAGATAGGGAGTGGTGACTTTTATTCTTACTCCGTCACCACACGGAAAGCGATACTTACCAGTAGAAAAAAGAGATGGGTCAGTAGTATCCTTAACTTATTCTTAAGACAGGTTAGGACAGACAGATCAGAGATAGTTTGTCAGAGAAGTTACAGAAATTAGTAATGTTTCTTACTTGCATATCAATCCTGTCGAACTGCTGGAATAAATGTCTGTAAATCAGGTTTCTTCTAGTGACCGCGTCGTCTGGAGGCAGTTGTGCTCGGACTACCCTAGGTGAGCGCATGTATACTGCTAGAAGTATTCGTTCTGCTGCTGCACGCACAGACCCTGCTGCATGCTGAGCACCTGCAGCACCGCATTCAGCCAGTCGACGGACTGTCAGACCACTGAGGAAAGAAACCGCCATTATTTTTTTTCTTTTCTTTTTAAAGACTGAAGAGAATAATCATTGTATTGCGAAGGAAAGACATAAATTATATCCAGACTTAGAACAACAATTTGTGGATCGCAGAAAGATCCTGCGTGAAATTCGAACTCACGACACGAGCACGTTAGGCCGATATCTTAAGCACTACGCCATCATTAGCTATTATAATAACGCAGGTGTACTTTTTTAGGGCACCTTGGTTGGGCTTGGGCCTCCTCCACAATAGGGGGGAATTCTACCTGCTATTCTACGCTGGTCAGACGAATTGGAGTAGGGTTACATATTGAGATTTCCGTGTTCCTTGCATCAATGTTACCTGCATATATCCCTTAGTCTCCTTTTACGACACTCACGGACGAAAGAGGCGGTGGTATCTAACCACCGCCTCTTTCGTCCGTGAGTGATATATTCTTATTCCAGAAGTAAGTGTCTGTGATCTAGTGTGGTTATAATACCAGTTAAAAGTAGAATTCCGTGCATTCTGGGAAAATACTTACTACTTACTAATATTATAAATGCGAAAGTAAGTTTGTTTGTTTATTTATTTGTTTGTTACGATTAGACGCTTAAACCACCCAACCGATTTCAAAAATTCTTTCACCAATGGAAAGCTATAATATCAGAGAGTAACATAGGCTATATTTTAACCCGATATTCCCACGGGAAAGGGAACTACACAGGTAAGGCGACTGAAACCGAAGCGAAGCGAGGACGGGTTACCAGTACCTTTATATTATCACGACAAAGAGTATGAAATAGTGAAATAGAAATAATGAGTAAGAATACAATTCAGCACTCCCTATCTTACCCGTGGGTGTAGTTAAAGACGACTAAGGAATTATAACTCTAATATATATGTAAGAGATAGAAAACTCGTAACGAAACTCCAAACCGTCTGACCAACGTGGTGGGTCAATTGTCCTCCTCTTCTCCTTCCTCTTTGTTGAGGAGACTAGAGTCCAGCAATGGGTTATGAGCTGTGATGATGATGACAATGATTCTGATTACTGACATTGTGTGACATGCCAGTCCGTGTCTTTTTGCCTGTAGATGTCGGACTGATGGATGATTGCAGATAACGTCTAGAGTAGGACAACTCGAAACCCGCCTGACCAGTGGATGAGAATCGAGCCCAGCAGTGGGATGTGCCGCTGGGGCTCATATACGTATATGAGCTGAGACAGTGACGATTATCATGGCGCGAGTCAGACCGTAAGAGGTCGATCACAGCGGTGAAGAATAGATCTGTACCTTATGGAAGCCCCAAGGGAGTGGACAATTGGACTTTATTGCAAAACTGGTAACGCCAACTGCGATCTGGCATTGGCGATTTTGTGAGGCGGTCTACGTGGTGGCCGTGGGCAGAGAAAGATTAAATGATTATGATATATGTATTATCTAATAATATTGATGTACATAATTATGTTATGTATGTACGTGCCTATTTCAAATGTTGTATAATTCTATGTGTAGTGATTGACAAATTCAATTCGTTTATCAGATGGGGATATAGCTCAGTGGTAGAGCAATCGACTGCAGATCGATAGGCCCCCGGTTCAAACCCGGGTGTCCCCTTGCAATGTTGAACTTTTTTTGATTTTCAGGCCTTTGGCGAAAATAACATGTTACGTCAAGTTAGCTTAGAAGCATTAATATAAGGTTTTATTTTGCTATTATAAAGCTGTCCGTGTGGTGACGGAATAAGATTACAATTCACCCAGCCATATATTGCCCGTGGATGTTGTAAAAGACGACTAAGGGATATAATAAACATAGAATATCTATACAAGAGAAGGAAAACTCGGACCCAAATCCTATATCAACATCTGATTAGCATAGTATAATAAGGTCAATTTTATTGCCCTCATATACTGAAGGAGGCTCGAGCTCAGCAGTGGGACATATATGAGCCGAGATCATGATAATGATGATTATAAAGCTGAGGATTTTTTTTTTTAATTTAAATACCTACGCTTATCTCAGGAACTTTTTTTTTTATTGCCAACGGTGACAAACGATCAAGCAGCACACCTGATGATAAGTGAAACTGCTGCACATGGACCTTTGCAATACCAGGGGCACAGCCAGGCCGCTGCCTACCGTGAAGGAAATCCTCTTCTTAAACCTCGTTTAAAGAAGGACATGTCATAGCGCTCGGGAAACACAGCAGCAGGTAGTTCATTCCAGAGCTTGCACGTACGTGGGAGAAATGATCGCTGGAAACGTACAGTTGAAGACCATAACGTTTCCAGGTGAAATGGATGAACCCTGCTACGATGTCGAGTGGTACGTTGGTAGAATGGTGACGGTGGTACCAAGTCAAACAGTTCCTCGGAGCACTCCCGGTGAAAGAGTCGGTAGAGTACACAGAGCGACCCAAAGTCTCTCCGCTGCTCCAGCGACTCCAATCTGTCCTAAGATTGGGATCCCGACGATTCAAACAGCCCGTCTTTGCAGGGAGTCAAGTGGATCTGGCTGATATTTGGGCGCACCTGCCCAGAGATGTGAGCAGTAACTCCACATGAGGACGAACTTGTGCTTTGTATAGCACAAGACGCTGTCTCGGTGTGAAGTACCGCCTGGCTACTTTTTGTTTGCAATCTAACTACTAGTTAGATTGCAAACAAAAACGTACAGAACGTATAGTCGTAATTCAGGCATTTAGTAACAATCCAATTGTTCATCAAGCACATGTCGTTGTCATGTCAACTGCTGACATAACAAAAATGGTGATTGATGTGTTGTACTTTTTATTAATGTTGTTATTATACGTGTTTTTTTTTTTGGGATGGGCTGCGGTCGGCGCGCTCCTCGCACCACTCCGTCCGGGGCGACAGAGGGGCGTAAGCACGCAACACCTGCAACCCACCCGAAAACCACGTCGCCTTCGTCGTTGGGCCGATCACCAGAGCAAGGTTACTTGACATCAGTGGTCGGCCCGACGGAATACCCCCTATTGGGGTACCCTCCCATCGACCGACGTCCCCCCCTCGGGAAGGACGTCGGTCTTTCCTCGCGCGGTCGGCCTCTCGGCGGGTGATTATTATACGTGGGGTGACGACGAAAGAATACAATTCACAACTCCCTATCTTGCCCATAGATGTCGACTAAGAGAAATAATATGCACATAAGATCTGTGCAAGAGAAGGAAATCTCGAAATGAAACCCTATACCAACATGTCTGACCAGCATGGTATAGGTCCAATACCCTCCCATTATAAAGGAGGCCGAGCCCAACAGTGGGACGTATGTGGGCTGTGATGATGATGATGATATTATTACTACCAACACGGGACAGCGTGTGTTTAAACAAAACAATAATATTTGCACTCGCAAATATTTTAAGTTTTCCGTTATTATTTATATGAATATCTACTATATCACATGTGTAAGACAGCTGACTTAGAATCATCACAATTTGTATAATTCCCCAAGATGGGCTCGAGCCTCTTCCATAGTACCTAATAGGGAGATTGACATTCTTCACCATGCCATTCAGCATCCATATAACATCTCTTGAATTGCTGTAATAAAGTAAGTCAATTGGCCTCCAATAGTGGTGTAATCGAATATGAATTGAGAAGTTGTAAGAAATGGGAACTAATTTTCTGTATCGGGTAGATTTATAAATATGTGTAATAACGATGAATTGTTGGGCATGAGACATCTTAGTCCGCCCGTGACCATGAACGCTGCAAAGTGTTCGGAACGTCGAGCAAAATGAAACACAAACGCGATAAAATCCGTAAAGTAATTTTATTTTCGGTCGCAGCCTTCTGCGAGACAGTGATCTCGCGGAAGGGGGCGGCGGATCGCCTGCGCGAGGAGCGCAGCCTCGATGAGGAGATCCGCCGCCGGCGACTGGGGCGGCGTAGGCGCAACTACCTGCGCCTCATGCCGCCCTAGCCGAGGCCGCGGGTGACGTGACCGGGGATTAGTCCGTCACCCGCCGAGAGGCCGACCGCGTGAGGAAAGACCGACGTCCTCCCCGAGGGGGGGACGTCGGTCGATGAGAGGGTACCCCAATAGGGGGTATTCCGTCGGGCCGACCACTGATGACAAGTAACCCTGCTCCGGTGGTCGGCCCAACGACGAAGGCGACGTGCATCGTGGGTGGGTTGCGGGAGTTGCGTGCTTACGCCCCTCTGTCGCCCCGGACGGGGTGGTGCGAGGAGCGCGCCGACCGCAACCCACACAAAAAAAAAAGTAATTTTATTTACAAGGTGAAAGAACTCACCTATTTTTATCCGTGGCAATACCGTGGCTGAGTATTAGTTGTTCTAACATCTGCAATCTGGATAGCGCGAGACGAGGATGCATGGACGCTGCCACTGGTCTTACCAGCTGTTGAGGTATTATATTCAGGGACCTGGAAACACAATGAAGTAGTTTTCCTATATTGACTAAGTAATAGGCATAGTTTATTATAATATTTTACAATAATTTCTGATGACGAATATTCATAGGTGGGCACAGTTAATCCAAAAGTTAACTTCGTTAAATCATTAATTAGAATGTTAACTCCGATAATTGTTAAAGCGTTAAATTTGCGAAAAGTTAACGCAAGTCAAAGTTAACCGTAAAAGTTAACCATTTAAAACTTATACTGCTTTCGTGTCCGTATGGTAACGGAAGAGTAATAATACAATTGACCACTTGCCCGTGGATGTCGTAAAAGACGATTAAAGGATATAATATGCATATCACATCTGTACAAGAGAAGGAAAACTTGAAATAAAACCCTATACCAACATGTCTGAACAACATGGTATAGTAGGTCAATTTGCCTCCTATTGGGGTGGAGGCTCGAGCCCAACAGTGGGACGGATTAGGACAGGACAGGGTAAAAATATATTCCACCAGAATATATTTTTACCCTGTCCTTTATCTTGTCTACGGGTGTCTAAAAAAATGGCTAATGGCTATATTATGCATACAACATCTATGCAAGAAAAAGAAAACTCGAAATAAAATCCTATACCCACTAGTCTGAATCTCACGGAAGGAGGCGGCGGATCGTGTGCGAGTAGAGCTCCTATTCGGCGACACGTTCCGCCGCCGGCGACTCGGGCGGCGCAGGCGTGAGTATCTGCGCCTAATGCCGCCCTAGCCGAGGCCGCGGGTGGTCGGACCGGGGAATTGTCCGTCACCCGCAGAGAGGCTGACCGCGCGATGGCGACCGACGTCCCAGTACCGTCGAGACGTGAGATTACCCGAAAGGGTATTCCGTCGGGCCGACCACTGATGACAAGTCACATCTGCTCCGGTGATCGGCCCAACAAACAACGAGGTGACGTGGGTACGGGTGGGTTATGGGCCCGCGCGCCGTCTTTTCATCGCGCCGGACGGACAGGACCGCGCCTGCGCTTACCATAGTCCACCCAAAAAAAAAAAAAATACCAACTAGTCTGACCGATTTCCCTCCTATTGTGGAGGATGGTTCAGGCCCGATACTGGGATGTATACGAGGAGTTCTACAATCTTCTTAACGTACCTGACTTGTGAACAATCAGCCACCGTGAGGACTGTATGTTGTGCTGTGGAGTGTACACGTGGTGCTGGATCACCACACGCTCGCAGCAGCTCTGGTAACAGCTTCTCTATACATCGACCGACCTCGGCACCGCATACCCTTAATTATTTATTTTAATAAAGTTATTAAATTATCTTTAAACCGTGTGGTGACGGAATAAGAATACAATTCATCATCCCCCATCTTTCTTTTTCATTTCACACGGTGGCATACGAGCAAATAGTATATCTGAAGGTAAATCTTGCTGCCGCTCATGGACGTTTGCTAGGTCGCTGCCTGCCGCGAAGGAAGTGAAGGCAGTGTTAATGATAGTAAAGGTATCACTAAAACGACCACACGCAAACGACCTCAGAAAATTGGGCTGTCGGCTCTCTCGCTCACCGAAGGAAGTGTAGTAACAACTTACTACTACTCAGTAGGGATGTGAAAAAATAATCGATTTTTATGATAATCGATTATTACAAAATAATTAATCGATTAATAATCGATTTTTACAATCGATTATCAAAATAATAAAAATCTATTATTAATCGATTTTTTGTTATTCGAAATTCGACCGAAATTAATCGATTATTCACTGCCAGATTTCCTAAAAAAAAGGTCATCACGATTGTTTCGTACTATATTAGAAAATAAAGCTCACATTTTCTAAAAAAAAAAGGTCATCATAATCGATTTATTTTAAAGAACAAAAAATCGATTATTTAAGAAATTGATTATTTTCCCTCCAAGTCACATCCCTACTACTCAGACGTCGATTTTCTCTGAGATTATACCCTCGGCTGTAGACAGACGACTGTCAATAGTGTACCTATCATTATCTAAACTATCTATGTTACCCGTGGACGTCATAAAAGACGACTAAGGAATATAATACGCATATAACATCTGTGCAAGAGAAGAGAAACTCGAAATAAATGCTTTATATCAACATGTCTGACCAGCATGATATACTAGAATAGTAGGTCAATTTCCTTTCTACTAGGGAGGAGGCTCGATCCCAGCAGTGGGACGTATATTTAACAAAAAAAAAAAACAAATATCGTACTGGTCTGGCTTTTATTTTTATTCTTGATAGCCGAACAATTATTTTTTAATATTCTTACTGTATTTTTTTCATTGTCTGAAAACATTGATAAAACGAGATTTTCTATAAATCAAAACTAGCTAGTTTTATATATGGCCCTCAACACAAATTTCATGGAAATCGCTTAATCAGTGTCAGAGATTCTGAATATACAGGTAGTCTCAGGTTATGGAACAATTGTACGAGTATTTTGTAATTTAACAGTCATGGATAGTAATTATAATATATATTACACAATAACAATAAAACATAACACTTATTGTGATTTCAAAAATTTGTGTCTAAGAGTAATGCTACATGTTATGAACGGATAAAAGTTGTAAGTCGCGTCGACCGTATAAGTAGGTACGAAACAGAGGCGATTAACGGTCGTTGACCTATCAACCGATATTAAGGCAAAGTTTATCTTGCTTATGCGAACGTAATAATTGATTTATTGTATGTATGCGAATATGAATATAGAAATTTACAATAACTAGCTTCTTCTCGCGACTTCGTCCGCGTGGATCAGTTACTTTGGGCTAACGCTAACTTTAACCCGCGACTGTGTTTATGTAAAAGATGAAAATATTTTTAAATAATATGATTCTGTTACACACGATGTTTGCGAAACTATAACCGTTTACGCAGCGGAAGCTCTCAAAAGGAAAAGAATAGTCCCGATTTTGAAACATTCTTCATTGGTGCTCCGCTCCTATTGGTTTTAGCGTGATGATATATAGCCTAATAGCCTTCCTTCATAAATGGGCTATATAACACGGAAATAATTTTTCAAATCGGACCAGTAGTTCCTGAGATTAGCGCGTTTAAACAAACTCTTCAGCTTCTTATATTTAGTATAGAAGTATAGATTCCTCATTTAAAGTCGTTACATAAAGATAAAATTACCTGTCTGGCACGAATTCTTTGAACAGCACTTTAACAACCTCATTAGCCTGACTGTATACGGAAAATACTTTGTCTCTCAGCGCTCTCTGCAGCAATATGGCAGCGGCTCTCGCCGTCTTGTTCGGAGAAGTCTTGGTACTGCCGTTGGACGGAGAAGTCAGTTCAGCTCTGAGACGGGACAGGCCTTCCTCTTTATCAAGATAGTTTTTCGAGAAGAATTTTTCGACCTGAAAAGTTATACGGTTAAGAAAAGTCAATTTATAGTGTTAATTATTTCTTAAGAGTATTCTAGAGAGTATTGTATATTTGATTTCTAAAAACGGATGGGTACATTTGATTTTTAGATATATATTATTTATTTATATATATTATATATTATTATTTGGATATATATTATTTAAGTTATATGATTAAAATTGTATTCTGATTCTGTTACCACACGAAAACTGTCTTGTGCTTTGGGTACGAAATAATCCCACTCCTATTTACTTTTAAATTAAAATTATTGCGCGACCTTAAACGATAAAATTAGAGAGTCAAAGCTCTGTGTCATTTGTCAATCCTGTCCAGTTTGATGACGGAGTAAGAATACAATTCACCACTCCTTATCATGCCCGTGAATTCTAATTCACAGAAGTTACTGTGGTGAAATAGGTGGTTAGATTATTCGCAATATAAAAAAGGGAGCCGTTGATCAGGACGCCTAGTAGATGTGAAACATCGAAATTGCTTTGTACAAGTATATGAATAGATTACGCCAGGATCTAATATGGCATAAAGTATTAATAAAATATTACGATTTTTTTGCCCAGAAAATGACGGTTTTTATTCAATAAACATTTATTTTCATTAGTATACACTATAGCTATGTGTTTAGGTTAATAATTTATTTTTAGCTCACTAGATGGCACTGTACGAAATTCTAAAACAGGTTATAATTTCGTTACCCAATTGTACACATCCAAGCGTGGCGTTAACGCCACGCCAACGATCAGGTTCACCCTCGCCTATAGATGTTTCACATCAAAAACAAACTAATGAAATACTTACTAAGGGATAACCAAATATGAGTATAGGTAAAGCAGCTTGTTTCCTCTCTTTTTCGTTCAGTTTGTGGGGCTGTATGGGGCGGCTGTGCGATGTGGCTGCACTCCCTCCACTGCACTCCTCCTCGCGAGTCTCTCGAAGATATTCGTTGGTGTGGGAACTGCGTATATCAACAAAAATTAAAAACATTTCAACTGATTTACCATTTTGGCTGTGGTGGTAGCTATGTGTAGCACAAAAATTTTCAGTTCATATTTGCGTCTTTTCTATCGCAAATTTGGCGACGTGGGTACGTGTGAGTTGTGAGCCCGCGTCCTTTCGTCACCCCAAACGGAATGGACGACGTGTGCGCTTACCATAGCCCACATACAAAAAAAAAAGAAATGGTTCAAGTACTGCCTACTTAGTTATCTTTTAAGTCTAAGTGTAATTTGTATCCGTTAGTTGTATATTTGTCTAGTCCCCACCTGTACCTACAAGGACTAGTTACTTAGTATGAGCACTAATACTAAACCCTAAGCAATCGCAGTGTTGTCTTATAAAAAAATCATCTTGTATCACAACCATGAGAAATGAAGGAGTGATGAAGTTTACAAGATATCCCGTATCATTCTTGTTTCAGGTTGGCCACGATTATCAAGGAACTCAGTACTGATGGTCGGCCCAATGATAAAGGAGAAGGGATACGGAGGGTTATAGGGCCGCGCGCCGCCCTTTCGTTACCCCGGATTAGGGATGGGGATTCTTTCTGAAAAACATCGATTCTTGAATCGATTTGAATCGTCGTCCAAAGAATCGATTCATAAGAAAATCGAGGTCTAAAGGATCGATTGCCCATTAATCGATCTATCGATCTTTTTCTCGTATTTTCTTCCAATTTCCAATTCAATCCTTACTAATATTATAAATGCGAAAGTAACTCTGTCTGTCTGTCTGTTACGCTTTCACGTCTAAACCACTGAACCGATTTTGATGAAATTTGGTACAGAGATGGACCAAAGCTTGAGAAAGGACATAGGCTACTTTTTATCGCGAAATAATGGATATAAGGGGTTGAAATAGGGGATGACATTTTGTATGGAAATTCGTCATTTTCGATGATAGAACCATGAATCTTTGTATTAAGGCGCATGATAATATATATATAAATATTCGTTCTAGCATTTTGAAAATTTTACTTATATGGGGATAAAATTCAACCCATAAAAGACCAAAAAGCATACAGCGGAAACTATTTGGCCTAGAAACGTATTTTTTTTACTCCGTCGTATTTTTTTGGGGTCCACGAGCACTAGCAAAAGATTTTTAGAATATCACTCCCTGAAGGGGGTGAAAAGCGTATAGCCGAAACTATTGGAGCTAGGAACGTGAAACTATGTATTTCTGTGTATTGTGCGATTCTCTTTCTTTTGTTGTAAATGAGCTCTAAGAAATTAGTTTTTGAAATTCAATCTCTAAGGGAGTGAAAAATGTATGTATATCCGAAATCATTAGGCCTAGAAACTAGAGATGTGAAAAAAATAATCGATTTTTATAATAATCAATTATTAACCGATTTTTTTTGTAATAATCGATTTTTACAATCGATTATCAAAATAATAGAAAATCGATTATTTTTATAATAAAATTAATCGATTATTTCTCAGCCAGATTTCCTAAAAAAAAGAAGGTCATCACAATACTGCGTGCAGTATTTCATACTATATTAGAAGATAAAACTCACACTTCCTAAAAAAAAGTCATTATAATCCTGTTGGGAGAAAAATCGATTATTTTATAATCGATTCTTTATTTTTAATTAATCGATTATTTTATAATCGATTTATTTTGCAGAACAAAAAATCGATTATTTAAAAAATCGATTATTTTCCCTCCAAGTCACATCCCTACTAGAAACGTGAAATTTTGTACAAAGTTGTCTTTCTTGGGGAAAGTGCTCACTAAAAAAGAGTTTTTACAATTTTACCCCCAAGGCGGTGAAAAGCGTATAACCGATATCACTGAGCCTAGGAACGATCATTTTAGTACACGGTCGGCTTTCTTGGGTTACCTCATTATTTTTTCTTAATGCTCGCTTATCAAGATTACTTTGAATCGACCCAATATGTAGGCGGTCCTCTGCCATCGTAGATATATTGCAAAGGTTCTTTCTAGCAACTATTTATGAGCAGCTGCCTGCCAGACGACATTGCTGGCTAGATGGCATCACCAATTAGTCCAGGTCAATGTAAATCTTTATCTTAGCCGTATTTTGCGACACCCACAAACAATGAAAGCGTTATAATATTCCTAGCCGCTACCAGACAGTAAGTTAAAATCAAGATATTAATCCAATTTTCTATCTCTAGAAATAAACAAATTTGAAGCGTCTATTTGTTGTCTAAATAATAGGTTTTATTTATGCTCACACAGTTATTTGCATGATACCTATCTCTAAAAAACCGGTCAAGTGCTAGTCGGGGTCGCGCACGACGGGTTCCGTACCATTATCTATAAAAAGGGCGAAAAATTGCGTTTGTTGTATAGGAGCCCCGTTAAATATTTATTTTATTTTGTTTTTAATATTTATTGTTATAACGCCAACAAAAATACATAATTTGTAAAAAATTCAACTGTCCAGCTATCGCGATCCTTGAGATACAGCTTGGTGACAGACAGACGGACGGATAGACAGCGAAGTTTTAGTAATAGGGTCCCGTTTTTACCCATTGGGTACGAAACCCTATAAACGGCTCATTTTTTTTGTTTGTCTATTCGTTACGGGTAATCTTCAAAATGGCTGGACCGATACTGATAATACTTTACTACCAGGTCTATCAAGCCTTACATAAGGAATAACTTAGGAGATATTTTATCCCAGGCTATATTTTATCCCGGTGTGGCTGGAGCAACTGTGAGAATTTAGTCGATTTTAAAATTATTTCACTAATGGAAAGCTATTTTTAAGCGAGTAACATATTTAGGTTTTATTCCGTGTGGTGACGGAGTAAGAATACAATTCATCACCCCTTCTCTTACCCGTGAGTGTCGTAAGAGACGACTCAGGGATATATTACGCATATGACATCTATGCAAGAGATGGAAAACTCGAAACAAAACCCTATACCAACCTGTCTGACCAGCATGGTATAGTAAGGTTAATTTCCCTCCTACTATGGAGGAGGCTCGAGCCCAGCAATGGGACGCATATGAGTCGAAATGATGATGAAATGATGATGAACATATTTAGGCTATTTTTTTATCCTGATATTCCTACGGGCCCGGGCACAATGCCGGTGAAATCGTGGGCATTTAATGGATATAAAAATTAATTTACGAATGAAAATCTACATTATCAGTGAATAACAAATAAAGGCTATTTTCATCCTGGTGTTTTCCCTGGAACGAGAATTCTGCGAGTGAAACCGGTGGATATTGACCAAGTTTTAAAATTCTTTCACCAGTAGGAAGCTACGTTATCAGCGAGTAAAATAGGCAATTTTTATCTGGGATATTTGTATGGGATTTGATTAGTATAATTTTTTTTCACCCATGTAAACTTATAATATCAGCGAGTAACATAGGCAATTTTTATCTAGGCATTCGCATGGGGATGGGGTCTACGTGGGTGAAACTACGGGAGTTTGATCGATATTATTTTTTTTTCACCAATGGAAACCTATCATGGATAATGTATTATCAGTGACTAAGGATGGCCATATTTATCATTGTCTTTCCACGTGAATTTGAACTACAAGGGTGGAAGTAACATTCAAATATAAAAAGATATTTAGACGTTTGCTACTCAATCAAGCGTAAACTGTTGACCAGATTTGGATAAAAATTGACACATAGATAGAGTATTTCTTAAATTAAGAAATATCATCATCATCATCATCATTATCGCAGCCCACATACTTCCCACTCTTGGGCTCGGGCCTCCACCATAATGGGAGAGAATTTGACCTACTATACCATGCTGGTCAGACATGTTGGTATAGGGTTTCATTTTTCGAGTTTTCCTTCTCTTGCATAGATGTTATGTGCATATATCCCATAGTCGTCTTATACGACATCCACGGGCAAGATAGGGAGTGGTGAATTGTATTGTTACTCCGTCACCACAATAACACAATAAAAAGAAATATGCAAGCCAACTTTTACGCGGGCGAAGCCGCGGGCAAAAGCTAGTACGAGATATGTTTCCGGCGGGATTATGATGAGATTTTTTTTAGGAAATATGAAAGTGTTATTTATCTTATAATATAGTATAAGACACTAACAGAAAAAAAATCGAATGACGATTCGATTTTCTAGGGTGAAGTAATGATTCACCGAATCGATTCAGTGCTTCGTGGCGGTATATAAGCCGACCACTGACGACAAGTCACCTCACGGGTTGAGAGCCCTCAGCGCTCACCCACCAGTCCGGGTAAAGTTGTCACAGCCATCTGGGGCTAACAACTAAGTCACACAAAAAAAAAAAGACAAGTCACCTTACAGTCCGAAGCTACTCAGTAAGGCATACAATACATACGAGAGGAGTTTCCTCGGCGAAGGCGACAAGTCACTCTGCCCCGGTGGTCGGTCCAACGACGAAGGCGACGTGTCACGGGTGGGTTACGGGTGTGCGTGCTTACGACCGCGGAGTGCGCCGACCGTAACCCACCGCACAAAAAAAAATCGGTACCTATATAAAATCGATTTTTTGGGCCTGAAAAATCGATTCCTCGATTAATCGATCTCATATCGCCATCTCTGTTACAGTTTCCAGATGTTCCCTAACCTGCTAGATTTCCATGCTAACCCTCCCTACATTTCCCTCAGCACTTTAAACTTCTTATCTAGTAAGCTTTGTCCTCTCACCAGACCGGTTTCAATCTTCGCCAAGCACGGTTGCCTCTATTATTTGTATTCGCTATCTTAATTTCTGATTTTAATACAAGATCGTGTGAAATAGAGGTGTCTTCTTTTATAAAATCCTTGAAGGTACCCGTATAACAGTACATACAGAACATAACTTGCGGAGAAAAAATATTTTGCTTGTAATTAATGCTATACTGTTCTAGTTCTATTGATTTTTTTCTATGGATCGCTAATAAATTCTTTAAACTAAAACTTACTGTCTCAATGCAGGTAGCAGTCGTTCTTCGTACGCTTCAAACGTCGAACGAGGGCCAGCACTTTTGTTTCTTCTTCGTATAACTGATCCTAAACGTAATAACAATCATCTCTTTAATTTAAGTAATGGTTTACCATTAGAATAATAACGTATAGAAAGATAGTGTCGGTACTTAAGCGATCAAAAACATGTAGCCAAAAATACAACATGCGCGCAGACGATTACACACGTACACACGCACACCACTATACAAATTATGAAATCAAATTTTGTTTTTAGTAACATTTAAATCGTCGAAATACTTTTAAAAGTAATGTTATTAACCCATTATAGACTAGTGGTACCATACGGGACCATTTTTTCCCGCATATTAGTTTGGCACTCTGTATGAATACATGATGCAATATATGCATATTTATTGGTTCAATAGGAGCAAGGAGGTGTGACCAATTAGTCGAACATTCGAAATTGACAGTTATTTTATTCAGTTGAGTGTAATTGATTGCAGAAGTAAGTGTGTCGGCATTTTTTTGCAAAAATGGTTAAGTTATTCAGGTAAGTACCTACATTTTTATCGTTTTATAAATATGCAATAATTTTATTCCTATTATATGTTCTTTATAAGTGCTTTGATTGTGTGATTTAGTTGGTTTAGGCCAGTTCATAACTATAACGAAACTATTGTATGTTAAAGTTACTGGTACCGTATGGTACCGCTAGCCACTCAACGTGTATTTTTCTTCTTTTTACTATTTGAGATGCTAGTCTTGTAAAAGGATATAATGTTGTAGTTAGTATTATAATATCATAATAATTATGTAACAATAAACATAATGGGCATAATCCTCAAAGTAAATGTATGTTTTGTTGATTTGCAGGTGCAATATACATGAAATATTGGCTATTTTGGAAAAAGATGAGGTGGTTGAGGCTCGACAGTTATTTATAGCACCTCTTTATCAATAACCTCAGTGGTCGGCAGCTTATTGCGCCTTGTTAAGTAATATTGAAGAAAAATAACCCACGACCTCATCGTGAATGTCATGGGAAACCACGTATCATATTTTCACCACAAATATCATCTCGCGGTAAGAAATCCGAACGTCCAGCTTTTAGAGGTTGGGGAGGTGGTCGTGTTAACTCACGTATTACTGGACGTAGAGATACCAATACTAGCAGTTCCAGATCTAAATCATCAAGCTCTAGTTCCTCCGGTGATGATTTACATAGTTCGCATGTTGATGAACCTGCAGAAAAAAAAGCTACCGGCGCGTACCTGGGGAAAGAAAATCTATCGGGGGATCTGTCTTGCTGATGGAAATTACTACTCTCGGTATAGGAAAAATCTTCTTTAGAAATATTTGAGTTATTTTGAGGTGAAACAGTCATCAATTTATAACAGGATTGGATTGTATAAAGTGTGATGTAGGGCTGTGTTGCATGTAATTACCAATTTCATGGCTCTTAATTTTGAATATTTTGTAAATATAATAAATAATACATTTTATTCCTTATACTGTGTATTTAGTTTTAATTGTTATGGAATATACCTACTTATTTTCTAATATAAACGTCAAAGTAATACTTTGAATATATTTACGGTAATAGACTAGCGGTACCATATGGTACCAGCACCTTCCGTGTAAACTAAGCCTTAGATTAATTTTGAAATGATTCTATAGTGTTAATTAAGTCGGAATCAAATACATACTAACAAAAAATTAAAATCTGATACCTTATAAAAACTCAGTCTATAATGGGTTAATACACTTTTTATGTTTTTCAAATGTGTTATTTATTTACCTATTTATTATTTACTTGTGTAATACAGTGACCTTGTACACTACGGAGCGTTCTGACGTAAGCTCCATTAAGCTCCAATTTAACCTACTATACGTTATTATTGTAAGGGTTTACCATACACAAATAGGAAACATCATAAAATCCATTATTTGAAAGTCACGGGAACACTCCTGTGATAATGAAGTGTACGAAACTTCGAGAAAGTAAAAATATAAAACGCCATAAAATCTTGGGAAAAATTGTTTTATTTCGAATGAGTAATACTCGTGTACACAATTTTTTTTTTTTGGTTGGGCTACGGTGTGCGCACCCATCGCCCGGCTCCATCCGGAGCGATAGAGGGACGGCGCGCGGCCCCGTAACCCACCCGTGACACGTCGCATTCGTCGTTGGGCCGACCACCGGTGCAGGGTGACTTGTCGTCAGTGGTTGGCCCGACAGAATACCCCCGAGGAGTACTCTCTCCTCGACCAACGTTACCCCGCTGTTCGGAGACGTCGGTCGTCGTCGCGCGGTCGGCCTTTCGGCGGGTGACGGACTAACACCCCGGTCCACTCAACCGTATACTCGTGTATAAATGAGAAATCATAATATTGATTGCACTGATAGCGTAGTGGTTAAAACACCGACCTCTTCCAGTGTCAGAGGTTCGAATCTCACATAACAATACTATATTGCATAAATTGTTGTCATGAGTTTGAATGTAATTTGTGGCGTTAATTATATATTTGTAAAGCATGCTGGGCTCAAGCCTCCTCCCGAATAGAAATGAAATGGACCTACTATACCACCCTGGTCAGAGGGGTGAGTACAGGGTTTCATTTCGAATTTTCGTCCTATTACATAGATATTATAGTTACGCGTTTTAGTATCTCTTAGTCCTTTTTTACGACACCCACGGGTAAGATAAAGGGTATTGACTAGTATTCTGAACTCCGTCAAAACACGTCCTTCAGATTATTAAAAAATCCAATAAGTTTATATCGTAGTACGTGAATACTATATAGCTACCGTTAACAGCATTAGGTGTGACACTCCTCCGTGGGCTATCAGTCTCTTTCTTTAGCTCTTCTTCTTCTAATTTCTTCTGTGCTTCTATTCGCTCTTTTTCTTCCTTAATTATTTGCGTTTGTATTGCTTGCGGCTCAGGCTCGGAGTGAGGATGGGATGGAGGTATTTCTTCTTGTAACGTCGGTTCGGGTGACTGGAATAGTAGAAGATAAATGCCATTCATCATTTATTCATTAATTTCATCTTATATATATTCCATTGCTTAGGCCCGACACTCTTCCACAGTAGGAAGGCAATTTACCTGCTATACCACGCTGGTAAGACGTGTTACTATATGGTTTTATTTCGAGTTTTACTTTTCATACATAAATGTTATATACATATTTAGTCTCTTATTAGTCTTTTCCTATTTACATATTTAGTCTCTTATTAGTCTTCTTAGAGAAGGAAAACTCGAAATAAAACCCTATACCAACACGTCTGACCAGCTTGGTATAGTAGGTCAATTACCCTTCCATTATGGAGGAGGCTCGAGCCCAACAGTGGGACGTATATGGGCTGAGATGATGATGATGATGATTAGTCTTTTACTACACCCACGGCTAAATTGTACTCTCTGGTGAATTGTATTCTTGCTCTGTCACCACACGGAAATAGAATCTCACTATGGTTTGATGCTAATGTTGTGCATTAAATTCATATAAGGCTAAGATGGTAATAGGAAATGTTAGTTTTTTATTTAGGTGTGTGAATAAATATTATACCGCTGCAAGTAAAGACAATGAGGTAGTTCCTGTAAACCAACATCCACCAATTTTTCTCCTCCCGAACATGCCAATGTCGAGCATATTTATTCTGTTTATTGTAAACTAGCAATCCGCCCTCGCTTCGCTTCGGTTATAGGTTATAGTTGTTTTACCCGCGTAGTTCCCATTCCCGTGGGAATACCGGGATAAAATATAGCCTAGTTTACGCCCTGATATTATAGCTTTCCATTGGTGAAAGAATTTTTGAAATCGGTCCAGCCGTTTTGAAGATTACCCTGAACAAACAGACAGACAGACAGACAAAAATTTTTTAATTGCTATTTTAGGCATAGGTGTCGTGCAAATAACCGTGTGAGCATGAAAAAAGGCCAATTATTTTGACATTACAAACAGACACTCCAATTTTATTTATTGGTATAGAAGATAATATTATTTTATAATCACCGTCGGACTGCTCATATAGTCAATGACGTGTACCAGCCACCTGCCGCCACCGTCGGTTATAGCTTGGGGTATGCAAATTTTAAAATTTCTGAACGGTGATCAAATCAATGTTCAGTCTCGAGCACCTGGGCCTAGGCTACTACTACCTCAACACAGGGTCTTCTCTCACTGTGGGTCTCACAGCCCAGTCTGTTCATTACCGTCCCCTACTGACCTAGGATGCGCAGTGGAAGGGAACACCAGGTCAGTGAGTGAAACAAAATGGGTAATAACCGTGGCTTGCGATTACGCAAGGCTATTTAACGTTATGTTAAACGTATTAAACAAAGACTACAATTCTACAACTTACACGTAGATACCGCGGGAACAGCTACAACGTAACCTAACTCAGCGTTCGGTCTGGCCAAACAAATAGAACCTAACTGAGCAGTTACTTAGCTGAGTATCCAAAGGCGCGGTGACGACAGCAGCCTCATACAAATCAGGGCTTCGGGCTTGTTATTTGCACACACAACTTAAATGTCCACAAATATACAGTTCTAATCAAATCGCGTACACCAACGGCACAAAACAAAATGGTGGCGCGCGATATTATATTTACTAAGATTTCACGGCTAACAAAAGGCGTAGCTATTACAACAAATATGTGCGAACGCGACCGCTAGTTCCAACGCACGGAGCAAGAAGGGCAACCAAGAGGGCGGAACAAAACGATCCTGGAGCCGGCGGCCGCGGTCGGCCCCGAGCCAACCGCGAACCAAACAGGTGTGAACTACCCTACATTGAATGAATCATTAAAATTATAATAAAAATGTTTGGTACCGAACACAGTCTGACACTTATTATCAATACTACTATTAAATCTCAACTTCAGTCTCAAGAAGTGCTAATGCCATAATCAGATACATAATTAAATGTTTAGCAGGTGTATTGCCGATCGCCTTTGGTGTTACAATTTTTCCAAAAGACTGCTGTAGCTGATTTTCTTGTTGACTCCTCAGTTAGAATTTACCACCATGAGATACGCATGGACTGAAGACACATAGTATTCTTAATCAGCCACTAATTAGGGAGAAGACTACTTACTGGAACCATATTATTCATATCCTCTTCTTCCCCATTGATGTACTCGGGTTCTTGTTCAGTTTCAGCTTCTATAGGAGGTACAGGGGAAGGAATATCCAAGCTAAGTGAGCCAGCAGCTACAGAAGGAGAGAGATGGTGAGAGAAGTCATATTCTTGTGGCATTGACGAGTCGTTACGTGAATCCGGCTGAAAATAAGTATAGAGATAATTAGATTCAGTTCTGAACTACAAGTTACATTATGTCAGCTACGACATCCTACTGCTGGAATTAACTCTGCTCAACAATTGGAGGGCAAGTTCATTTACCCGTTGATCAGCTGAACTATTACCACGTAGTTACGTGGTAATAGTTCAGCTGATCAACGGGTTGGTATAGTCTTTTATTTCGAACTTTCCTTCTATATGTTATATGGATAAATTATCTTTAAGGCAGAATGGTTGGTTGTATTTATGGGGTGGCAACACCTGCTTGCTATTGTCTAGGACAAGGTACAGCGATGTGACGTCAGTGGCAGTTGTCAACTGACGGCGCGTGACGTGAATTCTATACGACAAGCGTGGAATCTTGTTTGACAATTGAGCGATGTGTTGGAGGTGTGCTAGTGATCCCAATCTCATAATTTAAGTCCTCTTTTGCAACACCCATACGGGCAAGACAGACAGGTGGTATTATATACTGGATATAGGATAGGATAATACTGTAGCTGCCGCGCTGGTAATTACACACTTGGTGTTAAAAAATTCCCAATGAATGCTGCTCTCCACGCCCAAGTGTCCTATTTGACTTTTTCCTGATTATCATGAGAAAGAAAGGTGTGATACGTCACTTCCTTATGGGTAAAGATGCCACGATTACAATTTTTTGACAGCCGTACCAACGGGCGGAGTGTGTACAGGCTACTACAGCCTTCCAGGGCAACGGAAGGGTAGGTTTGCAGTACCACTGTTTGGGTAACCACCGGTGCCCATTCTTTGACCTCAGTGACCAGGAAGACAAGAATTCCACAGTCACAATATCTAAGGGTTTATCACCGATTTATAACAAGTAATATCGAACTCACCCCATCCTCCTCAAAGAGTCTACAAAGTGCTGGATCCTCCTTCACTCCGCATAACGCATCAGCTATTCTATCCCTCATTCTCCGAGCCAGCTCAAAGTCATCCCGGGCTGCTGCCGTTCTTTTACGAAGTCTCCAGCGACCGATCCTGATTCCAGCTGACGCCAATGCAGCACCAGCTGATTTTAGTCTCCGGGCATATTCGAAACGCTCTTCTGGAAATGTATATTTATTGAAATAACCTCTTTTTATTACTTTTCAAGGGTCGTCGTCGTCTCAGCTTGTACCCATCCTACCGAACCCGTACCACTATAGTAGGTCTACTTCTTTCTAGAAAAAATAGACCTACTATACCACGTTGGTCAGACGTGTTGGTATAGAGCTTCATTTCAAGTTGCCCTTATCTTGCACAGATATTATATGCGTATTATATCCCTTAGTCGTCTTTTACGACATCCACATGAAAGATGGAATAGTGTGTGGGAGTGGTGGATTGTATTCTTACTTCGTCACCACAGGAAGAATTTTTCAAGGATATCCTTACTAATATTATAAATGCGAAAGTAAGGATGTTTGTTTGTTTGTTACGCTTTCGCGCTTAAACCACCGAATCGATATAAAAAATTCTTTCACCAATGGAAAGCTATAATATCAGGGAGTAATATAGGCTATATTTTATCCCGGTATTTCTACGGGAACGGGAACTACGCCGAGGGTAAGGCGACTGAAACCGAAGCGAAGCGAGGGCGGGTAGCTAGTATTTTTATAATTATGAAATATCTATACATCTATATAAATAAATAAAATTGTGTCTGTGTGTAATGTCAAAATATTGGGCTTTTGTGACATGATAATTTAAACAAGCACTTATCTGTATAGTTAGAATTAGAAACTTTCTCTCTGAATCACCTTGAACAGCATTCTTCTTCTTCTCATCCAGACTTCGGACCAGATCAGCGATATCGTTATCAACATACATGATGAAGGCGAGGTCATCGTAAGGAGAGTACGTTGGCTCCTTGCTGGTTGTAGGTGTACTTTCTGTTTCTTCAGCTTCTTCACCAAGAACATTGACAGCCATTAGAGCTACCTGATGAACGGGAGAAATATATCAGTAATCATGTCGGCACAGCTAATATACATTCCCCTATTGGGCTCGAGCCTCCTCCATGGTAGGAGAAACATTTACCTAGTGGCTCAATTTTTCCACGCTGGTTAGACATGTTGGTAAATGATTTTATTTCGAGTTTTCCTTCTCTGACATAGATGTTGTATGTATTATATCCCTTAGTCGTCTTTTACGACACTCTCGAGCAAGAAAGGGGGTGATGAAAAATATTCTTACTCCGTCACAACACGGACACTATCAACTTATGAATAAATTTATTTACAGCAATAATATAAAAACTGAATATATTATTTACTATTATATCAAACTATATGATAAACTAGGCGACCCAACGGGCGCTGTTCTGTTCAAATCTAAGAAAAATGAAAGGAATTCTCCTTAAAATTGATCACAGCGCCACCTGCCGGGGCCAATTATTCATCTAAACCATTCTCGAATTCACTGGAATACACACATAAAATATTCATCAAATCGGTCCAGCCGTTTAGAAGGAATTCAGTCACATACACCACGACGAACTTGACTTTTCACCCTCAATAAGGCGCGCACTTCAATTCTCTTTGTTCTTGTCTATCTGCGGTTTCAATGGACAATAAGGAAATAGGAAGCCCTTATCTAAGTGTTCGAATTTTTCAATATATGTGACTATCCAGGTAGGGGTGTGACTTGGAGTGAAAAAATCGATTAATAAACAATCGATTTTTTTTAATATATCGATTATAAAATAATCGATTACTTAAAAATAATTAATTGATTATTTTATAATCGATTTTTTTTATTATTCATAGTTCTTTCTTAAAATTTTTCTCCCAACAGCATTGTGATGACCTTTTTTTAGGAAATGCGGGATTTATTTTCTAATATAGTATGAAACACTGACATTCGATCGAGCACTTTTCCTGGCCGTATCGTGATGACCTTTTTTTTCTTTTGGGGAAATCTAAACAACACTAGTTTTAAGCCACTGGAATGTTTTTAGCATATGTTTGTATTTATGTCGTAGATGAGCCTTATATAAATAAATAAATCTGGCAGTGATTTTATTTTAAACAAAAAAGCAAATACTAAAATAATCGATTAATTTTATCAGTTTTATTATTTAGATAATCGATTATTAAAATCGATTATTTAAAAAAAAATATCGATTGATATAAAAATCGATTATTTTTCACATCCCTACCATGAAGACCAGGTCAACAATCATCGATTATTAAGAAAGTGAGCTCGGGAAGACTCATGTACCTGGTCATCTTCTTTTGCAGGTGGATGGGGTCCGGATAGCCTGAGTTTAACGAAGCGTGCTATTGTTGGCTCGGGGAGGGCAGCTGATCTGTAATGAAAATATTTGTAATTTTAACGCAGTGCTTGATAAATTTAGATATTTACATCTTCTTCCTCATCTGGGTTCTTATACTTCCCACTGCTAAACTCATGCTTCCTCCAGAATGGGAGGAGAATTGATCGACTATATAAAGCTGGTTATACGGGTTCGTAGAGGGTTTTATTTCGAGTTTACCTGCTGTCGCAATGGTGTTATCTGGTGTCCCAAGGAACTTCCTACGTGGGTAGCTGTAAAGACAAGTTGTTGTCTTTTATGGCTACCCACGTGAAAACAGGGGAATGGTAAATTATGATTGCTACTCAAGATGGTGATTTTAGCTGTAAACTAAGATCCTGCTCATAATGTCAAGGTACCTTAATTCTCTAGTCCGGGCTTGTGATGCTGGCTTGGCTAATGTGACTCGACCCACGCTGGTGTAAGTAGCTCCACATGGAGTAGCCGCGCCCTCTGACATCAGGCCTCCCGATACCAAGACTTCTACGCAGGCCGCTGTACAGGATAACAAAAATACATTATAATCGTCATCTTCATAAACTTGACCCTAGAATAGAGAGTCTACCACAATGTGATTAAAATATGCCCAGGATGATTCTTCTGTACTTATCTTTATGTATACGTATGGACTTTAATAGCAGAGTGATTTCAGAGATGATAAGGTTCATCATTATATGTCAGCTTATGTGCTAGGCTCGAACCACCTTTAAAATGGGAGGAAAATTGACCTTTTTTTTTTGTTAACGCTGTGGAAATGCAATTTACGCACTTCCCCTCGCCGGTAACAGACGAGGGGGGTGTGTGGGACTCACCAGTCGCCTATGCAACCGGCATACCCACTAAAACCAACAGCGATCCCTTCCGCGCTTTTACGGAGTGCCGGAGAGATCGTCTAATGACATTCGATCCCCGACACTCCTACGCAAGGCCATCGGGCCACGTCCTGTCGGCACTCAAGTGGGGGGAGATGCGCATATCGGCGCCTCCCCCTCCTGGTCGCCGCCTACGGAGCGAGTTAGCGGACGCAAGTGCCTCGCGTTCCCGCTCCGCGGCCTCCTTCCGGGCGATGACCTCCTCGCAGAAAGAGGCCATCGCCGACCAGCACCTGTCGCTGTCGAGCATCTTTGTTATGATGGTCAACAATGACAGGCTCGTTCCTATGACCGCCGATAGGTCGCGGCGCTGAGGGAGGAAAATTGACCTGCTGCATCGCGGTTGCAACAGTGTTACGGTTTAGAACTTTCTTATTTTGCATATGGGCTATCTGCATATCATATCCCCCAGTCGTCTTTCACTGCACCCACAACTCAGAAAGAAGTGGTGAATTGTGTTGTTACTCCGTCACTATACGAGAAGTGGTAGGTCCCCACTCCTTCCTTCCTCTCATCCTTTAAATATAATTCATGCCCAATCCCTTAAATATAATTAAAGCCCGTAAACGTCCACTATTGGACAACTTTTGCGAAACCGAGGGGCAAGAAATGGGCAAGGAACTGTATTCTTATTACTACATCACCATAATCGAAAACCGTTATATAATATTTTTAAAATAGAAGTGGATAAGAGAAGCATAACTCGAATTGAAACCCTATACCAACATGTCTGACCAGCATGGTACAGTAAGGTCAAATTTCCTTCTATTATGGAGGAGGCCCAAGCCTGCGAGGCTGCGATGATGATGATGATAAGATTAGTGGATAAAGAGCTGAACCAGATCCAAACTTCCTTTGGTACTCACGAATAAGTTGATGGTGAGCTAACAGCTGCAGTTTGTGGACAGAAGTGACGCGGGAGAGGCGCAGGAGTAGCTCGTGGGGTGGAGCACCTACGCTGCGCCAACCGCGGGCAGCTGGACCCTGGGCGTTTAGCTCGCATGCTGGATACGAGCTGTCTTCACCTGGAATGTGAACATGATTTTTATCTCTTCATACGTATCTCTTACCCGTGGGTGTCGTAAAAGACGACTAAGGGATATAATACACATATAATGTCTATGCAAGAGTAGAAAAAATCGAAACAAAACCCTATACCAAACTCATACAAATATATCTCTGACTAGCATGGTATAGTAGGGTCAATTTTCCTCCTACTGTGGATGGGACGACGTACGTACCAATCTGTAATGTCATATTTTCATTTAGCTTTATTATTCCCTGAAAAAATATAATAATAATCTGGGGTATTTTTTTTCTGGGGTGGGCTGCGGTCGACACGCTCCTCGCACCACTCCGTCCGGGGGGACAGAGGGGCGTACGTAAGCAACGCACACCCGCAACCCAGCCACGATGCACGTCACCTTCGTCGTTGGGCCGACCACCGGAGCAGGGTTTCTTGTCATCAGTGGTCGACCCGACGGAATAACCCCTATTTGGGGTACCCTCCCATCGACCGACGTCTCCCCCTCGGGGAGAACGTCTCCCCCTCGAGGAGGACGTCGGTCTTTCCTCACGCGGTCGGCCTCTCGGCGGGTGACGGACTAATTCCCCGGTCACGTCACCCGCGATCTCGGATAGGGCAGCATGAGGCGCAAGTACTCGCGCCTACGCCGCCCCAGTCGCCGGCGGCGGATCGCCTCATTGAGGCTGCGCTCCTCGCGCAGGCGATCCGCTGCCTCCTTCCGCGAGACCACTGCCTCGCAGAAGGCTGCGACCGCGTCCCAGTTCCTGACGCTGCCGATATTTAATCCCTTAGTCGTCTTTTACGACACCCGGCAAGAGAGGGAATGGTGAATTGTATTCTTACTCCGTCACCACACAGCTTAGTAGTATATCTATACAAATAAATAAAATTGAAGTGTCTGTTTACAACTTCAAAATAATATGTTTTTTTTTCATGCTCTCGCGGTTATTTACACGATACTTATACCTAATAACCACTTTAAAAAAAATGTCTTGTTAATGTGTCTGTTCCGGGTAATTTTCGAAACGGCTGAACCGATTTTAATATTTTAGTACTTGTCTGTATAAGGATTAACTTAGATTACTCTTCCTCTCAAGAAATCCCTATAAAATGTTGCCCATTTCGGGAGTCAAAGTCAAAACCTCTTTGGCAGTTGGGTATGGTAATATTTTAAAAGATATTGGTGATTTAAACTGCCGGGGCATCGCAACCGAAGCGAAGTGAGGGCGGATTCCTAGTAGTAAATATGTTAGAAATGAATAGCCATTCGTTGGCATGGCCTTTAAAAAATGTCAATTAGTTAAAATATAAAACATACCGACATACTACTAAAATTTGACATAAATATATAGAATTATTCTTTAATCAATCTTTAACCTAGATTGAATTAAATACATCGACTAGTAAATTAAAAAAGTGAATTCATTGCTAATGAGTTCAAGAGTTGTTTATTTGACGGAGATTTTGAACAAGTATCATTGCCATATACAGATAGGCACTGTCTGTTAAAAAGCTATTTACAAATAGTGAATCAAGCCAACCGTAATCACAATTTCGCTTTCCAAGCTTGGTTATTCCATCTTAGAGAGGCCTATCCATCTCGATCTCATCATCATTTTGACTCATATCACACTTTTATGCTAGGTCAATACTATCGACGTTCGTCTGTCTGCAGCCGCTGGCCGGCCCGTCCGAGGTAGTACCACACTCTCGCCGAAAATTAATGTCTTATTTTTTTATTTTTTGGGGGTGGGTTGCGGTCAGCGCGCTCCTCGCACCACTCTGTCCGGGGCGACAGAGGGGCGTAAGCACGCAACTCACGCAACCCACCCACGATGCACGTCGCCTTCGTCGTTGGGCGGACCACCGGAGCAGGGTTACTTGACATCAGTGGTCGGCCCGACGGACTACCCCCTATTGGGGTACCCTCCCATCGACCGACGTCCCCCCCTCGGGGAGGACGTCGGTCTTTCCTCACGCGGTCGGTCTCTCGGCGGGTGACGGACTAATTCCCCGGTCACGTCACCCGCGGCCTGAAAATTAATGTCTGAGTAGTAGCAATTTGTTACTGCGCTTCGTTCTGTGAGCGATAAAGCCGGCAGTCCAATTTTTGTGCGTGTTTTCGTGTGGTTGGTTTTGCTGATGCCTTTAGTATCATCGAATCCTATTGCACACATTCAAACTCCTTTCACTTTCTTCACGGTAGGCATCGGCCTAACAAAAATTCATATGTGATACTGTCTCAGAGAAGAAGACTCATACGTCTTACCATCAGGTGTGCTTTTTACTCATTTGTCACTAATAGCAATAAAAATTAAAAAAAAAATAAGAATCATATATGTCTCATGGTTGGGCCCGAGCCTCTTCCATAATGAGAGGCAAATTGCCCCACTACACTAGTCAGACCGATAGGTAAAAGGTTTTATTTCGAGTTTTCTCTCTTGCATAAACGTTATCTGCGTATTATATAATTTAGTCGTATTTTATAACATCTATATGCAAAAAAGAAGCACTGAATTGTATTCTTACACCGTCACAACATGAAAAACGGACAAAGATCCAATAATGGACTAGCTGATATATTGATTTTAAGGAATCTATACCAATAAATAAAATTGGAGTGTCTGTTTGTAATATCAAAATAATAGGCTTTTTTCATGCTCACGCGGTTATTTGCACGACACCTATGCCTAAAATACAGAGTAAAAATTTTTTGTCTGTCTGTCTGTCTGTTTGTTCCGGGTAATCTTCATTCGGCTGGACCAATTTCAAAAATTCTTTCACCAATGGAAAGCTATAATATCAGGGAGTAACCTAGGCTATATTTTATCCCGGTATTCCCACGGGAACGACCACCGACCACGGTAAAACGACTAAAACCGAAGCGAAGCGAGGGCGGGTTGCTAGTAATGAATAAAATTTACTAAAACTTTACTACAAACTGATCGAATCCATTAGCTGTTATAATAACAAAACGACATTAAAGTGATTAGTTATTAAAGACATTATAATGGCTAGACACATCGATCGATCAAATACAAGACGTCGGCGTATAGGTGACTCCTTATTGTAACGATTTTCAGCGTTTCGAATCTAAAGCTTAACAAATAATAATTCTAAATCTATCAGCTCTTTTGTCTGTTGGCTGAATTTAAAAGCTATATAGTTAGAATAGTAAGATAGTTTGAATACATTTTATTATCTCTTTTCATGACGTTCTTTTCGTGTAGTAACGAAGTAAGAATACAATTCACCACCAAATATATTATCAGTGCGTGAAAGCTCGCTGGCGCCTGTTTTTTCTTTTTTAATTTAATTTGTTGCGGATCCCAAGACGTTCCAAAGGCTTTTCCCGTAACTTCCTGAGGGTCAAATCTCGATATCTTATGCGGAGACCGTTTTGTATCCTGGCTTACAGGATTTGCATTTGATTTGTGGTGGTAATGTGTGCATTATTATTGTATTACTCTTTTAATCCAAAACATATAGGAGACGCTGTAAATAAAATGAATGAGGACCTCGAAAGGATTACAAAGTGGTCAGAAACAAATTGCTTGTTGTTGAATCCAGATAAAAGTAAATTTATCATTGCAGGTAGCAGAAATATGCTAAAAAAATGTCAAAGTATAGATATAAAGATCAATGGCCGTTCAATTGCTCAGGTGCAAGAAGCACGTAATTTAGGAGTCATCTTTGATGGACACCTGCGATTTGAAACGCATGTAATCGAGGCGATACGAAATTGCTTTTATAAACTCAAAGTACTGTACCAAATTCGCCACTATTTAAGTGTGAATATACGCGTCGTGTTGTCCGAGACACTCATTCTATCAAAGCTCAATTACGCTGACACTGTGTACGGTACTTGCATTCTTGGCAAAACCGAGAAATTGATCCAGAGAGTTCAAAACGTCTGTGCACGTTTTTGCTTTCATATACCTCCTCGGGCTCATGTTACCCCTTTTTAAAACAGAGGTAATCTGATGAAAATGTCTGCTCGCAGGCACCTTCATTTGGCTGTTCTTCTTTTCGACGTGATTGTTTCAAAAAAACCAGAGGATTTATACCACAAGTTGTCATGGTCAAAAAATTATAATAAAATAAATACTAGGGCGTCGACATATATGTTATTAACACAAAGGCACAGAAGAACAGCATTTCGGGGCAGTTTTAAATTTGCTGCACCCCGTTGCTGGAATGATCTGCCGCCTCCATTACATGAAATAAAATCAGTTAATAATTTTAAACATAAATTCAAGGACTATATGCTTAAAAACCAGAAAGAATCCTTGTAAGTTTGTTGAGCATACATGCTGTTTGTACCCTTGTTTTTCTTTAATGACCTACAACCAAACTTTGCGAGATCACAGAATGCGCTCTGGGATTTATGGATCCGTTCTTATCGAGCACAACGATTGGATTGAACGAGCTCAACGAGCCCGATAGAGTACTCATAGGCAAATCGGCTGGGTTTGCCTATGAGTTGAGGATATTGCAGTAACAAATATGTATTGTTAATGTCTGTTCGTTAATCTATGTATATGAAATTGAGTATTTAGTTATAATTATTAATTTTCTAATTTGTTGATCTTTTTACTTTATTTTTTATGCTCACTATTGTACATGTTTATTGGTAATATTATTTATATATATTAATAATAATATTTATTATATTGCGATTTAATTGTGTCGTGACGGCCCGTGCTCAACGTAATGGTTTTATCTGAAAACCAGCGCTGTAGCACCTCCGTGTTGCAACTTATGCTGCGATAGAACCTTTTTTGGTCTACTACAGCATTTTAAATATTTGCTATTATTCGTATTCTTTTCAATAGTCTTTGTTTTTATAATAGTAATATCTATACCAATAAATAAAATTGGAGTGTCTGTTTGTAATGTCAAAATAATAGGCTTTTTTCATGCTCACACGGTTATTTGCACGACACCTATGCCTAAAATAGCAATTAAAAATTTTTTGTCTGTCTGTCTGTTTGTTCCGGGTAATCTTCAAAACGGCTGAACCGATTTCAAAAATTCTTTCACCAATGGAAAGCTATAATATCAGGGCGTAAACTAGGCTATATTTTATCCCGGTATTCCCACGGGAACGGGAACTACGCGGATATAACGACTATAACCTATAACCGAAGCGAAGCGAGGGCGGATTGCTAGTCTAGTAAATAAGTTAGTTTTAAAAACATGCTGTAAAGCCCAAAATAAACATTCTTTCTTTCATTATTTCCAAGAAAAAAAAGCGTAGAAACGTGTCGTATTATTACCCGATCAATATACAAGATATTGAGTTTATAACAATAAAGAATATAATCATCATTACAGCTCGCACACGTCCCACTATTGGGCTTGAGCCTTCTGCGCAACGGAAGGCAAATTGACCTACTATACCACGATGATCAGATGGTTTAGTAAAGGCTTTTATCAACATAAAAGCCTTTAAGAAAACAAGATTTCAATATAAGGAAAACTCAACAGTTTTCCTTATATTGAAATCTTGATTTCTGCATATCACATCCCTTAGTCGTCTTTTACGACAGCCAAGGGAAAGAGGCAGTGGTGAACTGTATTGTTACTACGCCATCACACTGAACAATAAAATCTATACCAATAAATAAAATTGGAGTGTCTGTTTGTAATGTCAAAATAATAGGCTTTTTTCATGCTCACACGGTTATTTGCACTATACATATGCCTAAAATACACTTTATATTTTTTTTGTCTGTCTGTCTGTTTGTTCCGGGTAATTTTCAAAACGGCTGGACCGATTTCAAAAATTCTTTCACCAATGGAAAGCTATAATATCAGGGAGTAAACTAGGCTATATTTTATCCCGGTATTCCCACGGGAACGGGAACTACGGGGATAAGACTACTGCAACCAAAGCGAAGCGAGGGCGGGTTGCTAGTTTATATATAAAATTGCACAGATGGCGTATGGCGATGGTTAAGATACCGATTTACAGTGCCAGTATCGGGGGTTCAAATCGCACACGGGACAATGCTCTATGCGATCCACAAATTGTTGTTCTGAGATTGGATGTAATATGTACCCGTTAATTATATGATTGTAAAGTTCCCTGCATTACAAGGATTATTTAGTGCAGAGAAATGTCTTTATTTAAATAAATGACAATAAAGAAACATACTTTTTTGGTTTATTCTTTTAATAATTTAAAAGTAGATACGATTTTATACCATAGTAATTCCTCACAATGGTTTAAAATCATATACGCAACTTTGTCGATGATTCCTTTTATTATTTTATTCTTGTTTGTGTAACATTTTTAACGACATAAAGGAAAACGTTAACAATTTCTCGGATCTCTTATTTATGTCGATATTGTCGCAGATTTTATTGTGACAAAGTGATTCTATTCAAACTTTCACAGATAAATATCTCCACATAAATATCTTCAGATGAATAAAGACACTTCACAAACAACCTGACTACAAATATGGTGTAAATAGATATCCTATTTAAATCATTATTTAGCTATATTTTTTCTAAATAATATTTATTTTTAACTTCAAGCAATTATAAAGAAAACAAGGATTTCAGTTTTTGCTTTTCTACCTCCTACTTCTCTCTAAAATTGAAAGAATTGTGCGGCATTCTTAAGATGGTTTAATTTAAATTAGAGACAGCGATAGATTTCTTAAGCATTGCTCTTCGTACGATATAATTGCTTTAATAAGAAAACTTGCCGTATTGACACTCACGGTATAATCTGTAACGGAGTAAGAATACAATTTACCACCCCCCTCTTTTGCCCGTGGGTGTCGTAAAAGACGACTAAACGATATATTATACTTATAATATCTATGCAAGTAGGGTTTTGTTTGGTCAGTATAGTATAGTAGTTTAATTTCCCTCTTATAATGAAGTAGGCCCAACAGAAGGACGTGTATGGGCTGAGATGATGATGATATGAATCAGTAATTGCCAGAAAACACATTTTCGGCAAACCGTTGTCGAATATGCACAAGAGTTTATGCTAACCATTGCTAGGCATACATCATGAAAACTCCTGCCTGAATTTACAACCCAATTCCTGACGCTATTGAGCATCTTCCTAGCGATAGTCGCCAGCGTCAGATTGACAACGTCAGGTATGTCTAAGTACGGATGATTGCGATGAGTTCACGGCGCTGCTCTGCTTACATGGCACACCACAGAAATATTAATACTTAATTTTTCTGTGTGGCACACACCTTGAGCGTGTGCTGCGCCGTGCCCTCGACGCAATAGCAGTGATAGCAGGACGGTGTGCTCTTCCTTCTATCTTATGAACTCATTTATGGCACGTCATTGTCTAGACTGCTCCCGTTCTCGGTTGATGCGCCGCCAATTAGCCCCATAAGGTGTCTACTATATGTATGTAATAGTTGGCGCTTAATGGCGCATTCCTCAAATCAATTCTATCATCAGCGTCAGGAACTAGGACGCGGTCGCAGCCTTCTGCGAGGCGGTAGTCTCGCGGAAGGAGGCGGCGGATCGCCTGCGCGAGGAGCGCAGCCTCGATGAGGCGATCCGCCGCCGACGACTCGGGCGGCGTAGGCGCGGATACCCGCGCCTCATGCCGCCCTAGCCGAGGCCGCGGGTGACGTGACCGGGGAATTAGTCCGTCACCCGTCGAGAGGCCGACCGCGTGATGAAAGACCGACGTCCTCCTCGAGGGGGGGATGTCGGTCGATGGGAGGGTACCCCAAATAGGGGGTATTCCGTCGGGCCGACCACTGACGTCAAGTCACCCTGCTCCGGTGGTCGGCTCAACGACGAAGGTGACGTCCGTCGCGGGTGGGTTGGGGGTGTGCGTGCTTACGCCCCTCTGTCACCCCGGACGGAGTGGTGCGAGGCGCGCGCCGACCGCAAGCCAACTCCAAAAAAAAAAATATCATGGTATTTTTTAAGCTCGCCGTCCAAATCACTTTGTGTAAGGGACAAATTTTATCTACAATAAACTGCTGAAAACGACACTTTGATGGAGAATAAAAATTAGCTAAATACTGTAAAATTTGCATTGTAGAAAAATACATTTTAATATAGTTATGGCTCCTATTTTGAGATACATAACCTTGCACATAGAAGGTTATACGCTGAAGTGGACTAATTTTTTGAACTATTTAAGAAAATAAATTTCTAAATTTTAGAACTATTTAAGACACGTTACATTAACTTTGTCAAACTCTTATGGTTTAGGAAACGCACGGCAAGATAGCTCTATCAGAGGCTATTTTTTTTAGTTAATTGATATCGTAATCATCATCATCTCAGCCTATATAAGTTTCACTATTGGGCTCAAGACTCCTCTACAATGTGAGGAAAATTAACGTACTAATCCAAGCTGGGCAGACGTGTTTGAAAAAGGTTTTATATCGAGTTCTCAATCTCTTAGATAGGTGTTTTCTGCGTATTGCATTGCCTTAGTCGTCTTTTACGACACACAGGTAACAGAGGAGCGCTTTATTCTATTCTTATCTGGAGACAGGTTTTTTTTTGGAGTGGGCTACGGTCAGCGCACCCGTCGCCCGGCTTCGGGGTCGGCGCGCGGCCCCGTAACCCACCCGATAGCACATCGCCTTCGTCGTTGGGCCGACCACCAGCGCAGAGTGCCTTGTCTTCAGTGGTCGGCCTGACGGAATACGCTGAGGGGGTACCCTCTCCCATCATATATCATACTAGTAACCCGCCCTCGCTTCGATTCGGTTTCATTCGCCTTACCCGCGTAGTTTCCATTCCCGTGAGAATACCGGAATAAAATATAGCCTAATAAGTTTTGAAGATTACCTAAATCAAACAGACAGACAGACAAAATTTGGTTTTAGGCTCATCAGCATGAAAAACGTGCATTATTTTGACATTACAAACATACACTTCAATTTTTTTTATTTGTAGAAATGTATAGAGTACGTGAAATAAAACTACACAGTTAATTTTAACGCGTTCTTGATTTGAACTTGCCCGATATTTCGAACAATTTTCAGCATTCCTGGTCACACGAGAACTAATATATAATTTTGTTTAAACTAAAAAGTGTTCGAAAAGTTGGGAAAATAATAATCAAATACAAACGCGACAATAGCCGTTATACTACAATTATTATAAAAGAAGTACGTTATTCCTTGTGATGACGGAGTAAGAATACAATTCACCACCCCTTATCTTACTCGTGGGTATCGTAAGAGCTGACTAAGGGATACAACATTTAAATAACATATGCAAAGAGAAGTAAAACTCGAAACAAAACCCTAACCCTAAAAGCCAACACGTTCAACCAGTATAGTAGGTCCTTATATTCCTTACATTTGGAGGAAGCTCAAGCCCACCAGTGGGACGTGTATTAGTTGAGATAATGATAAAAAGAGGTTAATTGATACATTAATTATTTGTTTGCCGTTGTGAAATCTAAAATAATAGTAAAAACATGTAAAAAATGTATAAATACACTTACTGGTTGCATAGACGACGTGAAAAGGAATGCGTTTTGGCATTCTAAAATAATACAATAACTACCTCTTCACTTTTAAACAATAAGGTATATTCACTTCCATTGCTATTAATTTTAATAATCACTAAAAATGTATATACTCCTTCATATATTTTGGAAACAAATTAATATAGCCGCGATCATAGTTCAGTGCAAATAAAATTACATTTTAATAGATAAGGCTAGTGATTTTCATAATAAATATGCTTGCGTTATAGGATAAGGCGAAAAACGAACTAAATGAAGTTAGCTACGGTCGTGAAAATCAATATTTACGCGCGTAAAGTCATTGGAGCAGCGATTGCCAACACCGCGCAGGCCGCAGGCCGCATTGATCGCAACGCCATCTAGACAAAAACTTTAGTAATAAATCGAAGAGAAGTTTTAATAATTTATAATGATAGAAATACAATTAGGCTATGTTTCTTCCGTGTGGTGACGGATTAAGAATACAATTCCCCACTCCTGTCGATATTGTAAAGGACTAAGGGACATCATCATCATCATCTTGGTCTTATCCCAATTACTTGGGGTCGACGCAACGTCATCATCTTCAATACGGTCATATCAGACGTCATCTATGCAGTAACTCCCAGACTATCCATGTCATGCCTCACACAGTCCATCCATCTTTTCCTCGGTCTTCTTTCTTTACCTCTAAAGCCTTCAACATTCATACCCAAAACTTTTCTCACAACATTACTTTCATCCCGCCTCATCATATGTCCATACCATGTCAGCCGTTCACTCCTTAACTTTTCCGTCCCTGGCGCAACTTTCAAACTGCCTCAAACGACTAAGGGACATGACATGCAGATAACATCTATACAAGAACCGGACAACTCGACATTAAACTCTACATCAATAGGTCTGACCAGCGCGGTATAGTAGATTAATTTCTCTCCTATTGTGCAAGATGACCGAACCCAACAGTGGGAATTACGTGGGCTAAGATGATGATATTTCTAGACGTGATCTTTTTAAGGACCCTTCGTAATTTATATTTTACGCTTAGTCTTCTTCTTCTTTTTTTTTATCTTGGCAATCAACTATTAATATGATCATTTTTGCAAGTGTTGAGTTATAATTATCAGTTTCTTTTAATTAGTCATTGTCCGTCAGTGAGCAAATTGTCGCCTTCAACAGTGTTACTGCCACTGTTAACGGTATCTTCTGAGATTTTTGGTGGAAATGAAAAGGTATGTATTGTATTGCATAAAACGCCATCAAAATTATTTAATATAACACGTTAAACAACTAAAAATTGATAAAACACAAGAACTCCACATTCTCACCAAAAAACCCTTACGCTCAGTCTACGTAAATATTCAAAGTCAGTTATAAAATATAGCTTGGCTATCGAGTGAACAGCTGCTATATTAAGGCTAAAGTACGATTTAGTTTTCTCTTAAATAGGCCAACAAACATGTAAATGGACAGATGGGCATGCAATGATGATAGACATCTGTCATTCATTCCAAGTCATGTCCAAAGTTAGACGTCAGTGAAATTAGAATAGGACCAAACACAGTCTTTCGTATGGTTACAAGCGGATGATACATCCGTCCGTGACCACGAATCACACAATCAAAAATCTTATTTCTAATTTTCAACCGCCTTCAAAAAAGAAGGAGGTTCTCAATTCGACGGTGTTATTTTTTATGTTTGTTACAACAGGACTTTCGACTGGGTGAACAGATTTTGATGGTTTTTTTTGCAAGCTACTGCTTCCCATGTAGTCCCATTTCAATTTGGTCCAGGTTTTGACAATGGCATCCATGAGGAAACGGTAGGAGTTGGTTTTTTTTTTCAGAATTATATTTATTTGTATAGATTAATTCAAGTATTCAAACGCGTAAATATTTTATGTTAATTTTTTTTTTAATGTATAGCGCAATGCCAATTTACAAACTAGTATCATTATATAATTAAAACAAATTGTTATTCACAGAACGCGGATTCTGTAGTTACTTGACACTTGAATCTCCCACTGGGGCTCGACTTGCTTGTTATTAATCCTGAAAACATAAACTACTAATTATTTCTATCTAGTAAAAATATTTGAATATTAAATTGGAATAATGTGTAATTTTTTCCCGTGTAGTGACGAAGTAAAAACACAATTCAACACCTCCCTTCTTACTCGTCAATGTCGTAAAACACGTCTAAAGGATATAATATGCACATAAGATCTCTGCAAGAGAAGGTAAACTCGAAATAAACCCCTATGTATATATCATCTATGCAAAAGAAGGAAAATTCGAAACAAAACGCTATACCAAACGCTACTGACTAGCGTAGTACCTATAGTAGGTCAATCTCCCTCCCATCGCGGAGGAGGCTCGAGTCCAGCATTGGGACGTTTATGAGCCAAGACAATGAAGATGATAGTTTTTAAAATATGCAAATTAGATTGAGTGTGCAGATATATTAATGAAATATTACTTTCAGAGTAAGAATACAATTCATTACTGCCCTCTTGTTTGTGACTGTCGTACAAGACGACTAAGGAATATGATCCGTAGATAACGTCCGTGTAAAAAAACTGGCTAAGTGCGAGTCGGAGTCGCACACGAAGGGTTCCGTTTCATATCGGAACCCATATCTATAAAAAGAACAAAAAAATCGCGTTTGTTATTTGGGAGCCCTCCTTAAATATTGATTTTATTTTGTTTTTATTATTTGTTGTTATAGCGGCCACAGAAATATATCATTTGTGAAAATTTCAACTGTCTAGTTATCACGGTTCTTGAGATACAGCCTGGTGACAGACAGACGGACGGACAGACAGCGAAGTCTTAGTAATAGGGTCCCGTTTTTACCCTTTGGGTTCGACACCCTACCCAAAGGATAAAAAGGAAAATTTTCCGTGTAGTGACGGAACAAGACTACAATTGACCACTCCTTATCTTGTCCGTGGATATCGTAAACCTTATACCAATCTGTCTGACCACCCCCTCTTACCCGTGGGTGTCGTAAAAGACGACTATGTAATAAAATATTTATATTAAACATCTATGTAAGAGAATAAAGATGGAAAATTCGAAATGAAACCCTATATCAACATGTCTGACCAGCATGGTATAGTAGGTCAAATTCCTTCCCATTGTGGAGCCCGAGCCCAACAGTGGGACGTATATGGGCTGCGATGATGATGATGATGATGATGATGATGATAAAGAGAAGAAAAACTCGATTTAATCCCTATACCAACTCGTTTGAGCAGCGTGGTATAGCAGGTGAATTTCCCTTCCACAGTAGAGGAACCCACGAGCCCACCAGTGGGACATATATGGGCTGTGATGAACATGAATTACCAAGTGTGAGCCTCTGTTTTACTGATTTGGCGGTGATTGTTGTTTGTCCGCAGTACTTGTCAGCGCCGACGAGTTGGTAACTGCCGACGTGAGACACTAGAAGCGCAGCCTCGCTGCATCCTTCGGACTAGAGTGTTTAAAACGAACAAAATTTATGCAGTAACTTATTAATGAAATTTCATAAATATATTATACATATATCACTACATAGTATAAAACAAAGTCGCTTCACGCTGTCTGTCAGTCCCCATGTATGCTTAGATCTTTAAAACTACGCAACGGATTTTGATGCGATTTTTTTTTATAGATAGAATGATTTAAGGGGAACGTTTATATGTATAATACATGCATAATAATAGGTCTTTACCTATGTAATTGCCGTTCTGCAGTACTGGCCATTTCAAATCAAAATAATTTTTGTTTGGCTAAGAATTCTAATTTCAAATTAATTTTATTTTAAAACATGGAATTCATTTTCCAAAAGTAGTCATTTGTTTATTGATTAGTGTTACGTTTTCATCGCATTTCAATCTTTTTCGTCATCATGGATACGTTAAAAATTCGAGTAATTATGGAATATGTGTATCGTCGTGGCAGTAACGCGGCACAAGCGACACGCAACATCAACGACGTTTACGGAGCTAACACTACAAACCAACGCACCGCCTGTTATTGGTTTGCTCGCTTCCGTTCGGGAAATTTCGACCTGAAAAATGAACCTCGCGGTCGTCCGAAAACTTTGGTCGACAATGACGAATTAAAGGCGATTGTGGAAGCCGATGATACACAATCTACGGCTAAATTAGCAGCAGCTTTCGACGTTAGCGTCAAAACAATGTTGGTCCATTTGCGTTAAATTGGCAAGGTAAGAAAGCTTGACAAATGGGTGCCCCACGAACTCAATAATCGCCAGCGCGAAGTACGCGTCGAGACATGCCGTGCATTGCTCAACAGACACACAAATGAAGGAATTTTGAAATGCATTGTTACTTGCGATGAAAAATGGATTCTGTTTGATAACCGCAAGCGCTCAGCAAGTTGGTTGGATCCTGGTTCAGCACCTAAACAATGCCCTAAACGAAAACTTACCCCTAGAAAAGTGATGGTCACTGTTTGGTGGTCTAGCGCCGGTGTGATTCATCACAGCTTCTTACCAAACGGGGTGAGCATTACTGCAGATGTGTACTGTGAAGAACTGAACACAATGATGGAGAAGCTGGCACATCTCCAACCAGAATTGGTCAATCGCTCGTCTCCGCTGCTCCTGCACGACAATGCGCGACCTCATACTGCACAGCAGACGGTCTTCAAGTTGCAAGAACTGGGGTTGGAAGCTCTCCGTCATCCGCCATACTCACCAGACCTTGCGCCTACAGGCTACTTCGTTTTCCAGAATTTGGATAACTTTTTGGCGGGAAAGAAATTCAATACCCGAGGCAGTACAAAATGCCTTTGAAGAATTTGTTGCCTCCCGTCCAGCTGATTTCTTTAAGAAGGGCATCAATAAACTGCCGCTGCGTTGGCAAAGATGCATTGATTGCATGGGTGATTACTTCGATTAATACAAATAAAAAATACATGAACAAAAATCGTTTAATTTTTTTCATACATAGGTAAAGACCTAATATATCGCTCTTTCAAGAGTAACCTCTAAAGAAAACATGTTTGTATTATCTAATGACAAAAAAGCTGTGAACGTTGTATATAAAAACATTCTGTAGTATGTTTAGTATCAGCGTCGTATCAGGGTCGCTAGTAGATCATAAATGTTTTAGTTGAAATAAAAGTAAGAATTAAAAAAATAATTTAAGAACAGATTAATTGCTTATTGAATATTTTGTATACCAATTTTAATCTCGTAATGCCCGTTGCATACAAGTAAGTATGGTGACGGAGTAAGAATATAATTCACCACCCCCTCTCTTACCCGTGGGTGTCGTAAAAGACGACTAAGGGACATAATATGCATATATCTAGGCAAGAGAAGGAAAACTCGAAATAAAACCCTATACCAACACGTCTTGACTGGGCGTTGAGAGGAAGCCTCCCACCCGGGCTGGGCTTAATTTGCTACGCCGACGATACACTCGTCACAGCCCGAGGTGGGACGCTAGAGGAGGCGGCGTGCCTGGCAACTCTCGGCACCGAGGAGATTGTCAGGCGGATCGAAGCGCTGGGGCTGAGGGTAGCCCTGGAAAAGACGGAGGCCCTTTTGTTCCATGGCCTCCGTACCGCCGGGTCTCCCGTCGGCGCTTTGATCACCGTGAAGTCGGTCACCATCAGCATCCAGGCCCACATGAAGTACTTGGGCCTGGTGCTCGACGGGCATTTTTGGTTCCGGGAGCATCTCCATCGACTTGCTCCCCGGCTTGTCGGCGCGGCGTCCGCCCTTTCGCGGCTGATGCCGAATGTGGGCGGACCCAGTGCTACGTGCCGACAGCTGTACGTGGGGGTGATCCGGTCGATGGCCCTGTATGGCGCACCGGTGTGGGCACCGTCTTAGGGCCCTGCCTGTGGCGACCATAGAGGGTCATGGCGATCAGGGCCATACGGGGTTACCGCACGGTGGCGACGGAGGCAGCGTGCCTCCTGGCCGGAACTCCCCCGTGGGATCTGGAGGCGGAGATGCTCGCCGAAATTTATCGGCAGGTGTCGGAGACGCGCGCCCGCGGCGGCATGGTCTCCTTCAAAGAGATCACCGCCTGGAGGGTCGACGCCCGCCGAGAAGTCATTGCCCGTTGGGCAGTCCGGCTGGAGAGTCCTCGGTACGGTGTCAGGACCGTTGAGGCTCTCCGGCCGGTGCTGATGGAGTGGTTGGAGCGGACGCACGGGGTGCTTTCCTTCCGACTGGTGCAGGTGCTGACGGGGCTCGGTTGCTTCGGGAAGTACCTGCACAAGATTGTCAGGAGGGAGAGCACACCGTCCTGCCACCACTGCAGTTGCGACGAGGACACGGTGCAGCACACGCTCGAGGAGTGTGCTGCATAGGAGGGGGATCGCCGTGAACTCGTCGCAATTATCGGTGCCGACCTGGCGCTGCCGACCATCGCCAGGGAGATGCTCGTCAGCGTCAGGAACTGGGACGCGGTCGCCGCCTTCTGTGAGGCCGTTATCTCACGGAAGGAGGCGGCGGATTGTGTGCCAGTAGAACTCCTATTCGGCGACACGTTCCGCCGCCAGCGACTCGGGCGGCGCAGGCGCGAGTATCGCCGCCCTAGCTGAGGCCGCGGGTGATCGGACCGGGGAATTGTCCGTCACCCGCAGAGAGGCTGACTGCGCGACGGCGACCGACGTCCCAGGACGTCGAGAGGTGCGGTTACCCAAAGGGTATTCCGTCGGGCCGATCACTGACGACAAGTCTCATCTGCTCCGGTGGTCGGCCCAACAACGAGATGACGTGGGTACGGGTGGGTTATGGGCCCGCGCGCCGTCCTTTCATCGCCCCGGATGGACTGGACCGCGCGTGCGCCTACCATAGCCCATCCATAAAAAAAAAAAAAAAAAAAAAAATACCAACACGTCTTACCATCGTGGTATAGTAAGTTAATTTCTCTCCCATAATGGAAGAGGCTCGAGCTCAACAGTGACATGTGTGGGCTGAGATGATGACGCATTAGGTATATTACCCATTAGGTTTATTTGTATTATTTATGTTTTATTTTTATATGTATTTTCTACACATGTCATCAATCCTTACAAAAAATTATTACTATACATTTATTATATGTATTATTAATTATTACTATTGTCGATGTTAACGGTGCACGATCATCTGGTTCTGTTATCAAAATGGGCGTTCCGCAAGGGTCAATACTGGGGCCATTTCTGTTCCTTGTATATATCAATGACTTACCCTATTATGTAGGGGACAATCAAAACATTGTGTTGTTCGCAGATGATACCTCTTTACTGTTTAAGATTAAGCGACAAATGCTCAACTATGACGATGTGAACAATGCACTGTCTAACGTTGTTCATTGGTTTCATTCTAATAATTTAGTTCTAAATGAGACAAAAACTAAATGTATTAAATTTACTACTCCCAATGTGAGACAAGTGGAAACCAATGTTCAAATGAATGGGGTGGCTCTGGACCTTGTGGAATCAACCACCTTTTTAGGCATCACTATAGATAATAGACTCCAATGGGGGCCTCATATTGAGAAACTGTCAAATAGGCTCAGCTCAGCGGCTTATGCGGTAAAAAAAATTCGCGCATTAACCGATGTTGAAACAGCCAGAATAGTTTATTTCGCATACTTTCATAGTCTCATGTCATACGGCATATTACTTTGGGGCTGCTCCGCGGAATTGAATAGAATTTTTATTCTACAAAAAAGGGCGGTCCGCGCGATATATAATTTAGGCCCAAGAGTGTCACTAAGAGAGAAATTTAAAGAGATAAATATTCTGACTGTTATATCTCAATATATATACGAAAATGTATTTTATGTAAAGAAAAATATCGGTAACTTTGAAAAATATAGTGACATTCATCATGTAAATACTCGGAATAAGGATAAATTAGTTGTACACAGTACTCGTCTTCAACGAGTTAACAGATCCTTCATGGGGCAATGTATACGCTTCTACAACAAATTACCTATTAATATTCGAGATATGCCAGTTAAAAAGTTTAAAAAAGCAATCAAGAGTAGATTTTGTAGAAAAGGTTATTATAAAATCTCGGATTATCTTGATGATAATACAGACTGGTTATGAGCAGCTCCTCATTCAGGCATTTTCTCATTATTTCAAAAGGTGTTACATACATGTTTATTCTGTTGCTGTTAATATAATTGTAAAGCGTAGCGTGTTTTGCCAAACGAATTTGTTGTTTAATCTGTGTTTTATGTTTGTGGCCCATGGTATTGGTCATGCTCACTGAAGGGTCTGCTTGCGGTAGCTACGAGGAGCGGGTCACTCCCTTCCCTCCATTGTGGTTGAGGGGAGTGATGGCTGCTCTAGTGGTTAACTCGTGATCGGGTGCCGCTTGCGGGATCTGGTCCAGCCATGGTACTTTTTCGTTATATTTAATAACTGTATTGTATGATGATTCGAAAGGCATCACACTGGAGCTATTAATAGACATGTTGTTGTATATTATCTTATTAAAAAAAAAAAAATAGTAAATGAATAAAAAAGAAGACAAGCCCACTGAGTTTCTTGCCGGATCTTCTCAGTGCGGTCGCGTTCCGATCCGGTAGTAGTGTAAGGTAAAAATGTAAAAAAGTGACCATATGTAAGTGCCCCCGCGGGGTTTATGCATAATAAAGTATTTGAATTTGAATTTGAACAGACTTACATCTGGCATGGCGACTTCATTACAACGTAGGCGACAATAAAATCGCTCTGGGCAGTTAAATATCCAGCGGCACTTCACACCTGGAGTATAACTACCGTTCTCCTGTGAACCTTGAATTGTCAACGTCTGCTGAACTAATAACTGAAAAAATAAATGGTAATAATATAATAAATTCTGGCCAAGGGCAAAACACCACCTAACTAATAAAGCAGCATCCGCCAGGTCGAGCAAAAACGCAACATTGTCTTTTGATATCAAATATCTATAAGCGAGGGTTAACTTGATCGTTGGCGTGGCGTTAACGCCACGCTTGGACATTTGTGTAACGAAACCATAACTTGTTTTAGAATTTTGTACGACGCCATATAGTGAGATCAAAATTATTTATTAACCTAAACACATACCTACAGTGTATATTAATGAGAATAAATGTTTATTGAATGGAAGAAGATATAGATTATAATAAAGAAGTATTACATACTCTGTACTTAAAATTGCAGTCTTGATCAGGGTAGGACAATATCTGAGCTGTTATCAGGCCCGAAAATAAAAGAAGCAATGCAGGACCAAAATTTATACTGTAATAAAACAATAAATGATTTCTCAGGAGTCTAATAGACATATGCTGGAGGCCTGCGCGGCTTGGGCAGTGCAGCGCTGTGAACTCGTCGCAATCATCGGTGCAGACCTGACGCTGCCGGCTATCGCTAGGGCGATGGTCGACAGCATCGGGAATTGGGACGCGGTCGCAGCCTTCTGCGAGACAGTGATCTCGCGGAAGGAGGCGGCGGATCGCCTGCGCGAGGAGCGCAGCGCGTCACCCGCCGAGAGGCCGACCGCGTGAGGAAAGACCGACGTCCTCCCCGAGGGGGGGACGTCGGTCGATGGGAGGGTACCCCAATAGGGTATTCCGTCGGGCCGACCACTGATGTCAAGTAACCCTGCTCCGGTGGTCGGCCCAACGACGAAGGCGACGTGGTTTTCGGGTTTCACCCAACCCTCTGTCGCCCCGGAAGGAGTGGTGCGGTGGCGCGCCGACCGCAGCCCACCCACAAAAAAAAACAAAAAAAAAGGAGTCTAATAGACAACTTTAAACTCTGTTTTTTTTCGACAAATTAACAGACTCCTCGTTAGATGTCTGAGTTTTGAAACTTATATAATTAAAGAAACGCTTCTTGCCAATTAAAAAGTGCAATATATTTGCAAAAGCTTAAAACGAGAAGCGAAAAGAAACAGAAAGAGGATCAAACCTTAGTCTCATTTATGCACTTAATTGTGGATCCTTGCCTGTACGGTGACGAGATAAGAATACAATTGTCGTCACCCCTTGCTTACCTGTGGGAGTCGTAGAATCAGCTAAGGTCGATGAGTGCGTATTCTGGTAAACGTATAATACCTCACTGTGATCGCCAAGCCGTCTACCAAGCGTGGCGATTATAAGACTAGCCCATCATTATATGAGGAAGGCTTAAGTCCAACAGGGGACGGTAAAGGACTGAATGATGATTGTGGATCCTGATTAACAGGAGTTACAATGGTGAGAATGTGTAATGAGAATTTTTTTTTTATTATTGCAAACGGTGGCAAACGAGCAAACAGTACACCTGATGGTAAGTGTTGCTGCTGCTCATGGACCTTTACAAGACCGTTGCCTACCGCGAAGAAAGGGAAGGGAGTGTGAAATTTTTTTTTTTTTTTATTGCAAACGGTGGCAAACGAGCAAACAGTACACCTGATGGTAAGTGTTGCTGCCGCTCATGGACCTTTACAAGGCCGTTGCCTACCGAGAAGAAAGCGAAGGGAGTGTGAATGCGTGCATTGAGGCTCGGTGATACCAAGGGCACCACCAAAACCCTCCACACGCAATCACCCTCAGAAAGTTGGGCTTCTGGCTCTCTCGCTCACCGAACGAAGCGCAGTAACAAATTGCTACTACTCAGATGACGATTTTCTGCGAGAGCATGGTACTGCCCCGGACGGACCGGCCCGCGGCTGTAGACAGATAACTGTCGACAGTGTGGTCCTACCACTCCTAGAATTAAATTAATCAAATCAAATAACCTAATCTGCATAATTAAGCCACTTAAGAATACTTCATTTCAGCCTATCGCCACCATCCACTGCTGGACGTAGACCTCCCTTATGTTAAGCCACAGAATGCGGTCCTGTGCCGTTTGCATCCAACAACGCCCAGCAACTTTCGCCGGGTCGTCGGTCCAACTAGTCGGGGTCCTACATTCGTCCGATACGTGGTCGCCACTCGAGAACCTTTCTTTCCCAGCGGTTGTCGGTTCGTCGAGCGATGTGGCCTGCCCATGGCCACTTCAACGTGCTAATTTTTCGTACTATGTCGGTTACACCCGTTCTTATGCGGATTTCCGTATTTCGGATTCTATCTCGCAGAGAAATGCCGAGCATAGCTCGCTCCATAGCACGCTGAGCGACTTTGAACTTGGTTATGAGGCCTACATTTAGGGACCAGATTTCCGTGGCGGAAGTCATCACTGGTAACACACACTTGTCGCAGGCCTGTGTTTTCAAACACGAGGTATGTTGGTCCACTAAAAACGAGATAGACTTCCTCTTGTCGGACAAACGACAAATATTCAATGATGTCTCTGTGTTCAGCAAGATTATAACTGGGAGTGATCACGGGATGATACGAGGCACATTGAATTTACGCACAAAAATCAAGCGGGCCCTCTTGATGAAGTCTACACTCCGACCTAGACCTGTTGAATACCAGAACCCCGAGAGCTTTCAGCTCGAACATGTTCGATTCCGACGTAGTACAATATTTTATGTGATAAACAAATTGTTGTTCTTTGTCTGGGTGACTGCATGTTTGTAAAATTTCCAGCAATAGGACGATAATTTCCCAAGTGCGGCAAATTGTCATTCGTAAAAGAGATATATAAAATTACTATACGGATTTAATCACGTTTGTATTTTATTTCTGATAGCAACCCGCCCTCGCTTCGGTTTGGTTTCAGGCTTTCCTGCGTAGTTCCCGTTCCCGTGGGAATACCGAGATAAAATATAGCCTAGTTTACTCCCTGATATTATAGCTTTCCATTGGTGAAAGAATTTTTGAAATCGGTCCAGCCGTTTTGAAGATTACCCGGAACAAACAGACAGACAGACGGACAAAAAAATATAAAGTGTATTTTAGGCATATGTATAGTGCTATTTGCACAATAACCGTGTGAGCATGAAAAAAGTCTATTATTTTGACATTACAAACAGACACTCCAATTTTATTTATTGTTATAGATTGCTAACGTCGCGTTCAAATGCAAACTGATAAAATCCATAATTTACTATGTGTAATATAGTTACTCGTGTAAACATCAGAAATCATTAAGAAAAATATAATTTACCTGGACTCCATTTTTACAAGGAGATACAAGATAACCTCACACTTTAGTGTCTGAATGAAAATGTATTTAAATATTTAACAGTTCATCTATTTAAATAAGCCTTAGATAATACAGGCCTTGCATTTCTATTGTATTAAATATTAACATAATATTATGACGGATGTATCTAGAGGGATATCCTTATGAGATTGTTATATTATTACTTTCAAAACGAAATTGATTAAGGCATATACTCATCATCATTATAACTCACTAGCTTCTGCCTACGACTTCGTCCGCGTGGAATAGTTACTTTGGGCTAACTTTAACCCGCGACTTTGTTTACGTAGAAGGTAAAAATATTTTTAAATAATACAATTCTGTCACATATGATTTTTGCGAAACCAGTATATGCAGTAGCTCTAAAAAGGAAAAAATAAAATAAAATTCACTATTTTGAAACATTTTTCACCGGTGCTCCGCTCCTATTGGTCTTAGCGTAATAGAGTATAGTCTGTAACCTTCCTCGATAAATGGATTATCTAATACTGAAAGAATTTTTCAAATCGGACCAGTAATTCCCGGGATTAGGGCGTTCAAACAAACAAACTCTTCCTCCATATATTAGTATAGATATACGCCCGCAATATGAAGGGAATTGACATTCCGCGCTGGTCAGACGGATTGGTACAGAGTTTTATTTCTAATTTTCCTTCTCTTACATAGATCACACTGTTAGGCTCGGGCCTCCTCTACATACTCTATATATTATACGCGTTGGTCACAAGGGTTGACATGGCGTTTCATGTCGAGTTTCCTTTCACTCTTGAATAGATATTATTCGCATATCATATCCCTTATTCGTCTTTTACGACATCCACGGGTAAGAGAGGGGGTGGTGAATTGTATTCTTACTCCGTCACCACACGGAAAGATGTCGTAGGTATATTGTAATCCTTTAGGCGTCTTTTACGACACTCGCGAGCACGAAAGAGGGTAGTGAATATAAATACTTACATGGATGTTTTTACCATTGTCTAATTTTATATTAAAGACTAACTGATTTTTATAACTTCGTCTGCGTCATATAAGAGAGAGAGTGTGGGTCCTAGGCGCCTATAGCACGCAGCACACGCAATGGATGCTCAGAAATTAATATTTTACCCTTAGAATAATAACGTATAGAAGGTAAGTTCGAGCACAAAAACTGAAGCATTTCAATTGGAGCCTAATGGAGCTTACGCCGGAAGCGTTCCGTAATGTACAAGTCATTGTACTGCACGTACGTACGCAACTCTTAAAAAATAAATAGGTAATTATGACGGTTTGTGCATTCAAATGGTGTCATAACACATTTGAAAAACTTAAAAAGGTTTTTAACATTACTTTTAAAAGTATTTCGACGATTTATGTTAATAAAACCAAAATTGGATTTCATAATTTGTATAGTGGTGTGCGTATGTATGTGTGTAATCGTCTGCGCGCCATTAGCATTTTTAGATTCATGTTTCGAACTTTCGAAGTATTGACACTATCCACTATTCTATACGTTATTATTCTAAGATTTTACCATATTTTGCAACATTTCACTGTTGCTGCACCCTTATTGATGCACCTTAGTGCACCTTAGTGATGCTATACAGCCTTCCTCGAAAATTGAGCTATCCAACACTTTTTTTTATGGGTTGACAAGCGGTTGGTAGGCGCACACACCGTCCATTCCGTCCGGAGCGTGGAAAGGACGGCGCGCGGGCCCAAAACCCACCCGTACCCACGTCGCCTCGTCGTTGGGCCGACCACCAGTGCTGAGTTATCCAACTAGAGAGAGCTATCCAACCCTTAAGGATTTTTTCAATTTGAACCAGTAATTTCTGAGATAAGCTCTTTCAACCAAACAAACACCTCATCATCCTCATCTTGGCTCATATATCTCCCAATGCTGGGCCCGAACCAATACCGTCTTTACCATAAGGGCACACGGGGCCCGTGCCCAGGGCCCCCATTCTTAGGGGGCCTCGAAGGACCGACAATTTCTCCCATACATTTATTCTCAAAACATTTTTGTCGGGCACATTACACCTTTTCCACAAATCGGTAATCTTATCAGAAGGCATTTGCAAGACATATACTACCTCATGTCGATAACTGCGCCTATTCCTACTATACTAATTAATAATATTTCCAAACGCATCCTACCTAATTTACTAAGTACACCATTTAGTCTAGCGATCACTCAAGCAATCCCTCCGATTCCAAAGTCAAGCTGCACGGCTGCACCGTCTAAACAAGGTCTAACATAAATTTCGACATTGTCTACGGTTGGGGGAATCCCGGAATGATATATTAAACTTTCAGTATGATAGGAGTGAGTGGCGTTATTTTGTTTCGTTTGATATTTAAAATTGAGTAAGACAACCAGAAGTTTTGATTTGTTCGTTTAAACATTATTTCATTATGTCGAAAAGAACATATGTACCTAAGTGGTTCATAAAAAAGAAAAGTTATAGCTCAAAAAGAAATAACGGAAAAACTTCCAAAGCTCACTTCATTTTTCACGGTTGAAGAAACATGTAAGCCGAGGGATTATTCATTCTCATCACCGCAAGACAAAAGTACCTCTGAATGTCACCAGGAAAAGAGGTTACGGTGACGAAAATGACAAACACAGATTAGATGCTGAACCATTGACTTCAAGCTATTGTGAATTAATAACTGCAAGCTTAGAGAATGTATCTGTGTCTCCTGACCCTGGTACTTACTGTGACGAGATTTTACCAGAAAAAATCCGTGAGATTTGGGAGGTTAGGGTGACGAAAATGACAAACACAGATTAGATGCTGAACCATTGACTTCAAGCTATTGTGAATTAATAACTGCAAGCTTAGATAATGTATCTGTGTCTCCTGACCCTGGTACTTACTGTGACGAGATTTTACCAGAAAAAATCCATGAGATTTGGACTCGAAAAGGGCCAGAGTTTTTCTAAAATAAAAATAGTGACTTCGTGAAAGTGAAATAGTGAATGGTAAAACAAAAACTAGATACTTGACTAAAAATATTTTCATTCGTAAATTGACGAATGGCGAGTCTTTAGAAAGAAAATAGCTCCTTATTCACCAGCAAAGAAATTTGTATAATGTTATTGCTGTCGTCTATTTAATACCACTACCGGTACTGGACATAATTTAAGTTATCCTAATGGATATAAAGATTGGAGGCATATAAGTAACTTATTGATAGAGCATGAGAACAGTTTACAAGCACAGGGAATTTATGAAGAATTATGTTGCAAGAATGAAAACTACTGGACGTATTGATACCGAGATGCTGTTCCAATAAAGTATAGAAATTAACTATTGAAAGATTAATAACGGCAACAATTCTCCTAAACACATGCTTAGGAGGATTGTTGCCGTAGTGAAATTTTTGGCTTCAAGAGGTCTTGCTTTTCGTGTTGATAATGATTCATTAGGATCGCAAAATAATGGGAAAAGGAAGCACATCATATTTATCGGCAAATATTTGTAATGAATTTATTAATTTAATGGAAAAGCAAGGTTTGAAAACCATTGTCAAAGTACTTAAATCAGCAAAGTACTACTCTATTATCGTAGAATCTACGCCAGATCAGTCCCACGTTGACCAACTGACTTTTATAGTTAGATACGTAAAAGACGGAGAGCCTATTGAGAGATTTTTGCAATTTTTGCCTATGGATGGACATAATGCGCAATATATAGCAGATACCATATTAAACTTTTTTGAAAGCCTTGATATTCCTATAAAAGAATGTTGCAGGCAGAGCTACGACGATACAACAAATATGTCTGGAAAGTACTCTGGTGATCAGTCAAGAATAAAAAAAGTTTGCCAATTTGCGATTTATGTTCCAGGTGCGGCACATTCGCTAAATTTAGTGGCTGTTCAGGCTGTTGAGTGGGTTACTGAAGCAGTAACATTCTTTCAACTTGTACAAAAATTGTTCAATTTGTTCTCGGCTTCGACAAAACGATGGAAAAATATGATGATGATGAAAATATGATGCAAATAGAGTCCTGAAGTCTCTTTCGGAAATGAGATGGTCTACACGCGCCAATGCTATTAATGCTTTTCAAAATGATAATTTAAATATTTCTGAAGCATTATCTTCAATCGCAAGTGACATCAATCAACCAGGAGACACTGGAAAGAAAGCCCAAAGCCTAGCAAAAAAGAAATGGGAAAATTTGAGACTGCTCATCTAACGGCAATATAATTCTTTTGGGAGTTATGAATAAAACAAGTCTAAGTTTACAGAATAGGACTATGAACATGGACGTTGTAGCGAAACTTTACTGATCAGTTATAATAATTTTTATCAGTACGAAACGGTTGCTAAAGAAAAAAATCACATGCTGACTACAAAGATACATTTGAAAGAAAAAGATGTCACAGTACACGCTTCACTTTTTTGAAGGATCATCAGAGGCTGTACAGTTGAGAAGCAAGGAAAACATTCGTGTAGATACTTTCATTCCCATAATTGCCACATTAAATACACAATTTAAAAAAAGTTCGGCAGCATACCAAGAAATTGATAGTTGGATTAGTTTTCTTTGTCAGTTAACAACAATCAAATCTGGTGAGTTGACCAAAACATGCAAAGAATTTGCACAATTTTATCATGAAGACATTAATTCAGATGAGCTCAAAACAGAATGTTTTCATTTAAGCCAATATTTAAAAAACATAGCAAAGCAATCAGCGTATTTAAATATCTCAACCTTACATAACCTAATAAAATCAGATAAATTGGAAGAAACTTTTCCAAACGTAGAAATTGCTACAAGAATATTCCTTTTGCCTATAATAGTTACCTACCAATTGTAGTGGAGAGCGGTCATTTTCGCACCTTAAGAGAATAAAAAATGAATTGCGAACAACAATGTTACAAGAACGACTGAGTAATTTGTCAATTATGTGCATTGAAAGTGATATCCTTCAAAAAATTGACTTTAAGGATTTAATAGAAGATTTTGCTCAACAGAAATCCCGAAAAACCGTTATCGTAATCGTAACCAAAATCCAGCAACATTCTAATATGATTATTTTATTAATGACATGATATTATAATTAATGACATATTATATCATCCTGTATTTGATTACCTATAATAAATGGTCATTTTAGGAGTGGTAGGACCACACTGTCGACAGTTATCTGTCTACAGCCGCGGGCCGGTCCGTCCGGGGTAGTACCACACTCTCGCAGAAAATCGACGTCTGAGTAGTAGCAATTAGATACTGCGCTTCGTTCGGTGAGCGAGAGAGCCGGGAGCCCAACTTTCTGAGGGTGTTTGCGTGTGGAGGGTTTTGGTGGTGCCCTTGGTGTCACCGAGCCTCGATGCACGCATTCGCACTCCCTTCACTTTCTTCGCGGTGGGCAGCGGCTTTGTAAGGGTCCATGAGCGGCAGCAACACTTACCATCAGGTGTACTGTTTGCTCGTTTGCCACCGTTGGCAATAAAAAAAAGAAAAAAAAACATTAGTAAAAAAATATTATAATTCGCTTTTTTTACTTTCCAAAAGGGCCCCAAATTCTTGTGTGCCCAAGGGCCGCAGCCTAGTTTAAGACGGCCGTGGCCCGAACCTCCTCCACAATAGGAGGAGAATTGACCGTATTATATCATGCTGGTCAGACGTGTTGGTACAGGGTTTTTTTCGAGTTTTCTTTCTCCTGCATATATGTTATATGCATATTATTATCCCTTAGTCGTCTTTTACGACTCCCACAGAGAAGAGAAGGGGAGGGTGAATTGTATTCTCACTCCATTAAGTAAATAAATATTTTTTACAAAAAAAAAACCGCCTTTATAATAATGTAGACAATGTAGATAAGTTTTTAAATTTTTGTTGATTTTTCAAAAATCGCTTGTCCGATTTCGATAAAATTTTCATGGCACCATTTGGGTAGTATACCCTTTCCAACAAAAAAAGAATCATCAAAATCGGTTCATAAACGACGAAATTATCCGCGAACAAGCATATATACGGTCGAATTGCGAAACCTCCTCCTTTTTGAAGTCAGTTAAAATAAACACAATCTATACCAATAAATAAAATTGGAGTGTCTGTTTGTAATGTCAAAATAATAGGCTTTTTTCATGCTCACACGGTTATTTGCACGACACCTATGTCTAAAATAACAATTAAAAAATTTTTGTCTGTCTGTCTGTCTGTCTGTCTGTTTGTTCCGGGTAATCTTCAAAACGGCTGGATCGATTTCAAAAATTCTTTCACCAATGGAAAGCTATAATATCAGGGCATAAACTAGGCTATATTTTATCCCGGTATTCCCACGGGAACGGGAACTACGCGGGTAAAACGACTATAACCTATAACCGAAGCGAAGCGAGGGCGGGTTGCTAGTTTAATAATAAACAACATAATTTAATAAATATTTTTAAACTATAATTAAATAACACTAAATTTGGTTTACGTAGTTTTTAAGATCATTTTCTGCAATAATTCTCGGGTGCCGTCGCAACTATCCAGTCGAGTAGTGCCGTAACCCTTGTATTGATTCCGGGACTCCTTGATGCACAAAAACGACCGAAACTCACTATACCCACGCTGTAGAGTAAACTGGTAGCTGGATCCGTATAGAGGAGTGGACCGCCCGAGTCATCCTGAGGGTAAATATATTTAATATATTGTTAATTTTTATCTTTATATACAAATTTCTTGTGTACGTGTGTATGTCACTGAACTCCTCCTAAACGGCTGGACAAATGTTGATGAACTTTTTTGTGTGTAATGATTTCTGATGGTAACGCGAGTATTATACATTTTAAATAAAATTACTTTACGGATTTTATCGCGTTTGTAATTGATTTTTGATTACCCGACGTTTCGAACACTTTGCAGCGTTCATGGTCACACATTTTGATACAAATTTATTGCCAGTGTAAGAAGAAAATGATTCTATATCAAAAAATTCTATTGTTTATGGTTAGTAATTATTTAACATTAAGATTAATAGTACGGTACGGTGTCAGGACCGTCGAGGCCTTCCGGCCGGTGCTGATGGAGTGGTTGGAGCGGACGCACGGGGTGCTTTCCTTCCGACTGGTGCAGGTGCTGACGGGGCACGGATGCTTCGCAAAGTACCTGCACAAGATTGTCAGGAGGGAGAGCACACCGTCCTGCCACCACTGCAGTTGCGACGAGGACACGGCGCAGCACACGCTCGAGGAGTGTGCTGCGTGGGAGGGAGAGCGCCGTGAACTCGTCGCGATTATCGGTGCCGACCTGGCGCTGCCGACCATCGCCAGGGAGATGCTCGTCAGCGTCAGGAACTGGGACGCGGTCGCCGCCTTCTGTGAGGCCGTTATCTCACGGAAGGAGGCGGCGGATCGTGTGCGAGTAGAGCTCCTATTCGGCGACACGTTCCGCCGCCGGCGACTCGGGCGGCGCAGGCGCGAGTATCTGCGCCTAATGCCGCCCTAGCCGAGGCCGCGGGTGATCGGACCGGGGAATTGTCCGTCACCCGCAGTGTGGCTAACCGCGCGATGGCGACCGACGTCCCAGGATGTCGAGAGGTGAGGGTACCTGAAAGGGTATTCCGTCGGGCCGACCACTGACGACAAGTCACATCTGCTCCGGTGGTCGGCCCAACAACGAGGTGACGTGGGTACGGGTGGGTTATGGGCCCGCGCGCCGTCCTTTCATCGCCCCGGACGGACTGGACCGCGCGTGCGCTTACCATAGCCCACCCATAAAAAAAAAAAAAAAAAGATTAATAGTAATTATATTTAAAAAAACCTAACCTTTTTTGTGTGTGTTCAAGGGGATTCAAAAATGGTTTAGATTCACAATTGGACCCGCTAGGCACTGTGACCGATTTCAAGGACAATTTCTTATACTGTTTTTTTTTTTAATTTGAACAAAACAACGTCTGTTGGGTCAGCTAGTCTTTATATATATATTTCTTGTGTACGTGTGTATGTCATTGAACTCCTAAACGGCTGGACCGATTTTGATGAAATTTTTGTGTGTTTTCAAGGGGATTCGAGAATGGTTTAGATTCAGAATTGGACCCGGTAGTTGGCGCTGCTGTGTTATTTGAACCGAACAACGTCTGTTGGGTCAGCTAGTATATTATATTAATTCAATATCATGTAGTTATCGTTCCGTGTGGTGACGAAGTATTAATATTAACAAAAAAAAAAGACTACACTGGACGAAATAGAAATGACACGACCAAACTGCTTTAGCTTTTAAATAAAAAAGAATCATCAAAATCGGTTCACCTATTCGAAAGTTCTGAGGTAAGAAACAGAAAAAATACAGTCGATTTGAGAAATTCCTCCTTTTTTGAAGTCTTAAAAGACTTCTAACTACAATTCTACCACATTTATTACGCATATATATCGTAAAATACGTCTAAGTGATACTTTATACAGATGAAACTTTTAAGAGAAGGAAAACCTGAAATAAATCTGTATGTCAACAAGTTTGTACGATATAGTAGGTCATCATCATCGTCATCGAGACGATTGTCGATTTTGATGATTGGGTTCAACCTACATCTAGCTTTAGACGGCATTGGTCATGTTGACACAGATAAATACAATTAGCACTAAATCTTACCTGACAGGCGTCTTTACCCGACGTTAGCGTACATAACTGCCGAGGGGTAACTCTGGCTTCATAAGTTAAACACTCATTCTGAGATATCACATCTACGTCCACCTTCTGGAGTACTTTGGAGTCCGGACCGCCAGGGAATAGGGTACCCCAACCTAAAAAATACAGCATATAGTAAATTATGCGGGTGAAGTGACCGGGGATTAGTCCGTCACCCGCCGAGAGGCCGACCGCGTGAGGAAAAACCGACGTCCTCCCCGATGGGTGGACGTCGGTCGGGAACCCTCCCGACCGATTGGGGTATCCACCCCAATAGGGATATTCCGTCGGGCCGACCACTGATGTCAAGTAACCCTGCTCCGGTGGTCGGCCCAACGACGAAGACGCCGTGGTTTTCAGGTGGGTTGCGGGTGTTGCGTGCTTACGCCCCTCTGTCGCCCCGGACGGAGTGATGCGAGGAGCGCGCCGACCGCGGCCCACACCAAAAAAAAATATATATATAGTGAATTATAGAAAAATTCTTAATGAAACGCTGTAGATATCAATCAGTCTTACTAGCTAGGTGTTACAGGTCAATATCTCTCTTATACTGGAGGAAGCTCGAGCCCAGCAATAGTACGTGTATGAACCGAGATAAAGTAGTAGTGAAAGAAAAAAGAAATTTACTTATAAATTAAAACAAAGTAGAAGTTTCTGTCGTATTTTATAACAACTCATCATTCATCATTTCAGCCTATCGCCGTCCACTGCTGAACGTGGCCTACGTTCCCCTCATGTTACACCACAAAGTGTGGTCCTGTGCCGCCTGCATCCAACGACGCCCAGCAACTTTCACCAGGTCGTCGATCCACCGGCTAGGCGACCAACACTGCGTTGTCCGATACGTGGTCGCCACTCGAGAACCTTTCTTCCCCAACGGTTGTCGGTTCGTCGAGCGATATGGCCGGACCATTGCCACTTCAGCGTGCTAATTCTTCGTGTTATGTCGGTTACACCCGTTCTTCTGTGGATTTCCGTATTGCGGATTCTATCTCGCAGAAAAATCCCGAGCATAGGCAGCTTCATAGCACAAGCGACTTCACAGTGGCCTTGTTATGAGGCCTACATTTAGGGACCACGTTTCCGTGCCGTAAGTCATCACTGGTAACACACATTGGTCGTAGACCTGTGTTTTAAGATATTGAGATATGTTTGAGGAGAAGATCCTCTTAAGTTTCCCGAACGCCGTTTATAACAACTACAAGAAATGAATTTATTCTTACACTTTCATCACACAGAGAGGAAGATAATATCTGTATTATAAATAATAGTAATGCCTGAAATGTCTTTATTTCAATAACATCGTCCAGTTCCTTGTTAATACTATGTAATTCCTAACGCAAAACTCAAGAATGTGGAGTAATTTTTAATTTAGGATACAAACCAGAGATTCTATTATTAGCCGTGCAGGCTATATGCGCTATTTAACATTAAAATGTGTACAAATATATTTTATCAATATATATACAATGTTATATATAATTTAACAAATTACCTAATATTGTAACTTTGCTGCCATTAAAATTATTCTGCGCAAATTTGAAAGGTAGACAGACAGGACCGACGCGGTCGTTGAACTCAATCGGATCGGTTACCCTTATAATAGCTATATCGTAGTCGTAATTAGACCTGTTAAATAGAATAAAATATTAATTAGTACTACAGATAGAAAACCCACAGCCGCACCAAATTCTCTCCCTTATCAAAAGTAATATTCTTGAATGATATTTTCCACCCAACAGGTACTTGATACTTGATTGACCAAGAAAAGTAAAATTGAATTATTATTCTAAAGGGCAAAAAGATATACTTTTTGTCTCGGTTATTTCAGAAAATGATCTATTTCTGTACCAATTTTCATCCAAATCTGTTCAATGGTTTACGCGTGATTGAATAACAAACATCCAAATATCCAAACATCTTTACAAACTTGCAAATTTATAATAATATTAGGCGAAATTCTACGATTTCATTCCGTCCGGTGTTGTGACAGGTTCAAATGTAACTTATCATCACCGTGCCGTCATCACTTTGCCGTGGGTGTCGTAAAAACCAACTGAGGGATCACTAGGAGAATTACCAGCAGCAGTTTCCTGAAAAACTTAATAATAACTGCAATTGCCAACCCAAGTCAAACGTGGCGATAATGGCAGTGTTATCCTTCAGAAAGGCTTATTATCTATGAGTCAATAGATTGATGGATAGGAAGAATAACTTAAGAAAAACTCAATAGTGGTAGGACCACACTGTCGACAGTTATCTGTCTACAGCCGCGGGCCGGTCCGTCCGGGGCAGTACCACACTCTCGCAGAAAATCGACGTCTGAGTAGTAGCGATTTGTTACTGCGCTTCGTTTGGTGAGCGAGAGAGCCGGCAGCCCAACTTTCTAAGGGTGTTTGTGTGTGGAGGGTTTTGGTGGTGCCCTTGGTATCACCGAGCCTCAATGCACGCATTCACACTCCCTTCACTTTCTTCACGGAAGGCAGCGGCCTTGGAAGGGTCCATGATATATGCAGGGTATTTTTTCAAATGGTGCACAAATTTGCACAGGAGGTTCAGAATCGATAGTATAATTGATTATTGAAATAAAAACATATGCTTTTTTTTTCAAAAAAATATCCATATTACATTTTATGCATTCCCAAAAAAATCAAACTTGTTGATATTGCGTAGCCATTCATAAATTTTATAATTACGCCACGCACGCACACAAAGATAAATCTAAGACATCGTAATAAATCGTTACGTCGTATCGTATGATTACCTATAGGTACATTCCCTCGCCTGTGCTTTGCAACCGCCCGCGCCCTCACCCCCGAACACACGCCGCACGCGCTACGCCGTTTCTGCAGGTTTTAGTTGACGTTTGACCGTGACTTAATTACGAGTGCGTATTGCTTATCTTTTACTACTTATCTTCTACAATGACGACACAAGATCAAATAACATATTCAAACCGCGAGTATTATGAGATGGTACGGTGCTACATATTAAGTGCTGAAAGTCTACGTGGAGCTCAAAGACTTTACGAGAGTGACTCTTTACCGCGTTTACAGCGACAAGGTATTAACTCGAGAGTACCTAATTTGAGGACGATTTTAGCAGCCAACCAAAGGTTATTGGATTTTGGGCAGTTCACTACACCGGGGCATGCAACATCTCGAGGAGGTACTGCTGCGATTACCCCGGCAGTCGAGAATGCTGTAATCGAGTTTTTTGAACGGGACCCTCGTGCTAGTACTAATGACGCAGCTCGACAATTCGGCGTAAGCCGTTATTACTTGTGGAAGCTGCTAAATTCCTTAGGATACCACCCGTATCATTATCAACGCGTTCAAGTACTGCATGAAAATGATGGATCGTTGCGAATGCAATTTAGTCAGTGGTTATTGGCAAACATCGACTCCACTAACATTCTTTGGACTGACGAAGCCTTATTTACACGAATAGGACTTTATAATAGTCGTAACGAACATTATTGGGCAGTGAGCAATCCTCACGTAATCAAAGACAGTTACCATCAAGTGCGATTTAGTGTTAATGTTTGGGCTGGGATCATTAATAACGTTATCGTGGGTCCGTACTTTATTGACGACCGATTGACTGGCAGTAACTATTTGGATATGTTGCAAAGTGTAATTCCTGATTTATTAGACGACGTGCCCCTGGGACTGTTAAACAACCTACACTATCAACATGACGGCGCACCACCTCATTATTCAAGTGCTGTGCGTAATTATTTAAATAGTGAATATGGTGATAGATGGATAGGACGCGGCGGTCCGATACCGTGGCCTCCAAGGTCACCAGATCTTACCCCGTTAGACTTTTATTTGTGGGGAGAGATTAAGAGACGGGTGTACGTAGAAGAAGCGCGAAGTTATGAAGACCTTCGTAATAAAATAATCACTGCATTTAGTGAAGTGAAAAGTGCTCGGTCACAAATAAATTTAAAAAACAATTTAATCAAACGTGCCCGGCTTTGGATCGAGAGGACCGGCCTACATTTTGAACAATTATTAAAATATCAGTGATAGAGTTTTTTCACGGACCCGAATGAATAGATAAGTTTAATTGTTGTTGATTCCACTTTTTAAATACACTTTAATAAATACGAACATTATTATGTGACTTTAATAAACTAGTATTTTATTGTATCTGTTTATTACGACGATCCTTAAGCCCGTTTGATGTTTGGATAGAGAAAAATTGTGTAAGGATGTTATTTAATATTGTATTCCTGCAACATAATAAGTAAAAGAGTGAGAGGAATGATTGAGTGCACTAGGGTGTTAGAAAGAGAGCGAACAGGATCAGCGAAGTATGGGATGTTATGAGTAGTGCGAAAAAGATGAATAGATGCGAAAACGTGCATGGGGGAAAGTGTTGGTTGATTAAGATTATGTTAGAGAGGATAGACTAAGCAATATGTATGGGTGTAAGTGAAAAAGAAAATAAACACCAATTAGAGAAAACGTTTCAACCATTCACTTGAAATCGTAAACTTATTACCTATAATACAATTTTTGTTAGTAATATGCTGTATTACTGTGCGTTTACGCTACTTTTCGTTCGCAATGGCCGGAAATAGGGAGGTTAAAAGTCACGAACATTCTTAGATATTTTCAAATCAAAATAATTAATTAATTACTAGTGATTTTAAATATTTTACATTTTATATATCATTTTATTTATATCTAGAATATAATAAAAAAAATTGTGCACTCTTTGAAAAAATACCCTGTATATATATATAAAACCGTATACTAACAACACTGAGATGCTTGGTATAGTAGGTCAATTTCGCTCCCATTATAGAAAAACCTAACGATGGCACTTATGTGGGCTGAGATAATATTAATTTGACTGATAAGATACCGACTTACCGTGCCAGTGTCGTGGATTCGAATCCCGTGCAAAACAACACTTTGTGTGATTCACAAATTGTTGTTTTGAATCTGGATGTATCATCATCATCATCATCATCTCAGCCGACATACGTCCCACTGTTGGGCTCGGGCCTCCTCCATAATGGAAGGGTAATTGACCTACTATACCACGCTGGTCAGACGTGTTGGTATAGGGTTTTATTTCGAGTTTTCCTTCTCTCGAATAGATGTTATATGCGTTTTATATCCCTTAGTCGTCTCGTACGATCACCCACGGGTAAGATAGGGGGTGGTGAATTGTATTCTTACTCCGTCACCACACGGAAAGTATTCTTACTCCGTCACCACATCTGGATGTATACTGTGTCCGTTAATTATGTTTGTAAAGCTGTTGTTGTCTTTAAAAAAAAATGATGATACTCACTGACTAAACGCAGGGTGTATTCTAAAACTGGCCACTCTGTATTTGGTAGCGGGCGAATCACCTGTCAATCATATTTCATATAATAGACATTAAAAAAAACATATAAAGGATTTTCATACAATTTTATAGAAGAAAACGTTTTCTCTGACTATTCGTAAATTCAAAATAAATTTTTTAGCTCTGTATATATTTACATTGGATGAATTTAACTAAATGTAATTTAACTAACAAATTTTTCTATGCGGCCGCCCGAGGGCACGAACGCTGAAAAATGTCCGAAACGTTATATGCATATAAAATCCATGCAAGAAAAGAAAAACTATTAATTAAAGTTTTTGAAGCCAACTCTTTTGGCTAAGGTGGCGCTGTAAGCCAATTCATCTCTTATTATGGAAGATGCTTCAGTCCAGCAGTGGGACGTAAACAAACTGAGATGATTATGATTAAAGTCCTCAAGTTTTTCCAAAACTTTTATTCCAAAAGTTTTTTTGCAGCAACGGGCTGTGAATACAATATGTGGTTCTTCATCCCACGTTCTTCGGACCTGGATTAGCTGATGGGAGGGCATTCCGTCGGGTCGACCACTGACGTCAAGTCACCCTGTGCCGGTGGTCGGTCTAACGACGAAGGCGACGTGTCACGGGTGGGTTACGGGTGTGCGTGCTTACGCCCCTATGTCGCCCCGGACGGAGTGGCGCGAGGAGTGCGTCGAATGTAACCAACCAGAAAAAAGTAGGATTAGATCATATTGACACCTCCCACCGTTGTGGGGAGACATATTCAACAAATCAAAGAATGCATTTAAATAGACTAACGAATGGATAAACTTGCATTTAAACTTGTAATAAATGTCGTTAACTATTAATACGCGTGGTAGGAGCACACAAATCAACGTTTGTGTAGTAGCAATTTGTTACTGCACTTCGTTCAATAAGCGAGAAAGCTGGCAGCACAGCCCAAAAAAAAGGGTTTGCAAATTCCAGTCCGTACTGGCTTACATAATGATTTCTGATGTTTACGCGAGTATTAAATAAAACATTACATTTTAAATAAAACTTCTTTACGGATTTTATCGCGTTTGTATTTGATTTTTGATTACCCGACGTTTCGAACACTTTACAGCGTTCATGGTCACGGGTGGACTAAGATGTCTCACATCCAACAAGTCATTGTCAGTCAAAAATAATAGTTACATAACTAGAGCATCAACGTACCTGATGAATACTCAGAAACATCGAACTACTGCCTTCCGCGGTAGCTTTAGGTTTGCAGCAAGTCGTTGCTGGAATGTACTTCAACCCCCTTTATTGCATTCAAAAACTACAAGGGTTTTCCAAAAAAGACTTAAGCTAATCCTACTTGAAAATCAAAAATTGATACCTTAATATTCTGTATACAGACCACAAATTTACTGTAGTTATTTCTCGTTCTATTTCATCTAGGACTCCTAGCTAACCACAAGATTTATGTACTTTCGGTTTCTTCTTTATACTATTAATGTTTATTTTATTTTATATTCTATATGTCTTTATTAAATAATTTGTTTCTTTTACTTAAGCTATTTTATGTGATAATTATGATATTTTTTATAAACTAGAATATGATATAGTATAGTATCAATTTATTTCATTCTTATTTTAATGTTACTATTTCAAATATTACTGTTTAACTTTTTTAAAATATATTTGTTTTGCATATATTGTTGCTTCCGCGACTTGATTGTACGGGCCCATCAGAATATCAGCGGTGTAGTATCATATTTACTGTACCATAAGCTGAGATGGGCACCATATTTTGGCATCACATATTTCAATCCTTGTTTTTAGTTAGTAGTTCTTATTTCTTTCGTTGTTGTCTATATTGTGTGAGGTTTACAAAATAAAATTTCTTTCTTTCTTTCTTTCATTGTTTTATCTACCCGATACAGAAATGAAATATATAATAGAAAATGCCTTGTAAGATGGTTTAGGAATAACCGCCATCTTAACTCCATTAATCCAAAAATTCAATTCACTATGGAACACAAATAACTCTTTAGCCTTCTTAGACATTTTGGTTATACGTAAACATAATAACACCTTGAGTCATACAGTGTATCGTAAGGCAACACATACAGACAGATACTTGAACGGTGATTCTCATCATCCCCCTTCACAGTTAGCTACCGTGTGTAAATCTTTGTTGCAGAGATACGAGGAATCTGTGACGATGAACACCTGGCTGGGGAGCTGCAGCATGTCAAGCAGGTGCTATGTGCAAACAAGCTGCCAGTTCCTCGCCCCCGTCGCAGAGACCGAGTGAAACCACCCACAGTTGAGCGCCTCCCTGCAATACTACCTTATGTCAAAGGTCAAGTCACTGACAAGATTGGCTACATCCTGAAACGCTCTTCCATTAAAACTTATTTTAAGCCACTGAAGAGGATTAGCCAATTCTTACCACCTCTCAAGTGTCAGATCCCTCTATAAGATGCAGGAGTATATAAACTTGACTGTGACTGTGGTCTCTCTTATATTGGGCAAACAAAGAGATCCATAAGAACTCGGATCAAAGAACACATAGCCGATGTGAAGCACCGCCGTGACACTGGGTCTGCAGTCTGTGAACATAGTCAGGACCGCGCCCGCCATAACATCAGGTTTGATAAACCACATATCCTCGCAGAAGAACATCGATACCTGCCTAGAATGGTACGCGAGGCTATTGAGATTAAAAAACAAAAATTTCAATAGAGAGGATGGCTGGGTGTTACCATCAAGCTGGGATCCTGTTATAAACATTATTAAAAACAAATCCGAAAAGACCACCACAAGACTGCAAGACACTGTAAGCTCATATTGTATAGATTTGACCCACAATAATAACTAAAGATAATTTTTATAAATTAAAACCTTTTACTAACATAAAGTAAGCCGCCTTCAAAATTAATATTAATTTAGCATCATGTCACCTGAGTTTTCTTGCCGGATCTTTCTCAGTGTGACCGTGTTCCGATCCGGTGGTAGTATACTAGATTATCAGTTAGTTTTTTTTAATGTTTAATTATTACTAACCATAAACAATATAATTTTTTCATATAGAATCATTTTCTTCTTACACTGGCAATAAATTTTATATCAAAATCATCAACATCATCATCATCTTGCTCTTATCCCAATTACTTGGGGTCGACGCAATATGTCATCTGTTTTGACACATTGCAAAAAGTTTCGGCAATGACTTTTATGACCGGCCGCCTGCCTGGCGTCAACCCTCCTTGGGAATGTAATCGTTGACCCAAATGGTACCAGATGGAGTTGGTCCGGGTCAATCTAGGGCTCTTAGTCGTCTTTTACGACACCCACGAGCAAAGCAAGGGTTGGTAGTATTCGAAGCCGCCACCACACACACAATTTTGTATCAAAATGTGGGTCAATATTTAATAACTAATTTCTGTATCGGGTAGATAATCATAAATTTTCTGCAGTAACAATGACTTGTTGGACGTGAGACATCTTAGTCCACCCGTGACCATGAACGCTGTAAAGTGTTCGAAACGTTGGGTAATCAAAAATCAAATACAAATGCGATAAAATCCGTAAAGTAGTTTTATTTAAAAAAAAAGGGTGTTTGCGTGTGGTGGGTTTTGGTCACAGAAATATTAATACTTCTTATTAATTTTTCTGTGGTTTTGGTAAGGTAATACATGCATTCACACTCCCAACACTTTTTTCATGGTCGGCAATGGCCTATAAAAGTCCATGAGCAGCAATATCAATTACCATCAGGCGTGCTGTTTACCAATAACAATATAAAAAACCTCTTACCTGTCTCCACATTATGTTCACCGACAACTACGGCTGTTTCATTGATTTTCATATTATTGACACAATGCGCGGCTGTTAACACATAATTCTTAGATATAATCACCGCACCACATTTGATCTGAGCAATCCTCACGTCTACAAGTCCTACCATCATTGGGAATTCATTGACACCTGTTTCCTGACCACCTACTATACGATTCTGAAATAGGAGATAAATTATCATCATCACCTTGCTCTTATTCTAATTACTTGGGGTCGATTCAATGTGTATTCTTCTTTTAGGCAAATACTATTATTGCAAGAGAAATAGATTGGTGTAGTATGCTGATTTCTCTCCTTTACAGATGGTCCGTGCGTATATCTGAGCCATAAAAATATTATATCTAACTGAGCCATAATAATATTGTCACTAGCTCCGCTCTATACGTATAATAGTATCTATCAATAAAGAGCAGCATCTTTTAAGAACAGCTTTTTAGCACATACAATTTTGCAAATAAAAATATAAACAGCTATTTGCATTTATAATAAGCAGAGCAAATTAGAGAGTTCCACAACAGGACAATTTGAGGTGACCCAAATGGCAATTAGTGGTAATTACTGAAAATTTGTCGTGTAGTTACGGAATAAGGATACAATTCACCGCCACCTAACTTACCCGTAGGTGTGGCAAAAAACGACTAAGGGATATAATATGCGTATAACATCTACGCAAAAGAAGGAAAACTCGAAATAAAATCCTATACCCACGCATCGAACGCGCGTGAAATAGCAGGTCAATTTTTCCTCCCTTTGCGGAGGAGGCTCGAGCCCAGCAGTGGGACGTATATGAACTGTCAATTCAATTCAATTAGATATTGAAAACAATAAACAGTACCGCCTACGTCGTACAAAGAACACCCTCCAAGTTTCAGGTCCCTACAATCAGCGGTTTAAATTATGAGTTAATCCGTCAGTCATGATTTGCCCGTCAGCCATTCAGGGCAAATTATTTTATATGTAAAGATCACTGTCATAGAAGAAACAAACCCAAAATAATGTCCTATTTTATCTGTCTGGTTGGTTTGGTATAGTCGGCTGGATATGGAATTAGTCCGCCGCCAAGGATCGAGACCGGTGGTTAGTCCAAATGGCATTATAGAGATATAATACCGTAGACTATGAGACTGTACACCGTCTGCCCGCAAGTTTAAACAGGGGACGACCAGATCGTAGGCTGTCAAAAAGGATGGCACATAGACTAATCTCTCTCTCCCATTGAGAAAATAGTGAGAGATATAATTATTAAGACAATGAATTACATACCTGTCTTCTTGCTCCACAGCTGCACTGCTCAGTCGGTATGCTGGGTTGAGCATTCAAACTACAAAGAAACCTTCCACCACGTGTGTCTACGGCAGTTATTAAACCTAAAAGGTAACAAATATTGTCTTTAATTCCTCATCTCAGGCCATGTATCTATTGAAGTGATAATTGTCACGTTCCGTCTAGTGTCAGAATAAGAATAAAATTCGCCACTCCCTGTTTTGCCCATGGATGTCGTACAAAACGACTAAGGGATATAATATGCACATAACATCATTAACATCTATACAAGAGAAGAAAAACTCGAAATGAAATCAAATTTCCTCCCATTGTAGAGGAGGCCCGAGTGAAACAGTGGGAGCACAGGCTGCGATGATGATGATGACGATGATGTCACGTTTGAGAGGACCATGTGTGGTAGTTGCTACGAATACTACCAACCCTTTCATTGCTCGTGTGTGTTGCAAAAGATAGAGCCGTCCGGCTGGAGGACAAAACAGGGTATGGGCAGTCCGGCTGGATCCGCGGATAACTGGACCGAGGAGTAGTCTGTTGCCCGCAGAGAGACTGACCGCGCGAGGGCGATCAACGTCCCGGGAGGGGCGTTCGAGAGGGAAGGTACCCGAAAGGGTATCCCGCCAGGCTGGCCATAGACGACAAGGAATTCGATACCAGTGGTCAGCCCAAAGGCGAATGCAAGTAAATACAGCGAGTTAAGGGGCCCGAGCCACTCTTGCGTTGTCCCGGAGGAAACGGATGGTGTGTGCGCTGACCATAACCCACCCAAAAAAAAGGCTGAGGACGCATAATGCCACTAACTGCCCATCAAAGTCTTTGCTCTAAGTTCTCAGCCGCAAGTTATTCATGTTCATCCCCCAACTTGTTTGAACGACTCCTAGGATAAAGTGAGGAGTACAGCGTGAGGGCGACGCCCTAGCAATACTATTTTATGGACAGGGCGTCGAAAGGGCGATACTCGAAAGGGTAAAATGTGTTCACCCGCCGAGAGGCCGACCGCGTGAGGAAAGACCGACGTCCTCCCCGAGGGGGGGACGTCGGTCGATGGGAGAGTACCCCAAGTAGGGGGTATTCCGTCGGGCCGACCACTGATGACAAGTAACCCTGCTCCGGTGGTCAGTCCAACGACGAAGGTGACGTGGTGTTCAGGTGGGTTGCGGGTGTTGCGTGCTTAAGCCCCTCTGTCGCCCCGGACAGAGTGGTTTGGAAGCGCGCCGACCGCAGCCCACCCCTAAAAAAAAAAAGGGTAGTCATTCTCCTAGACACCCGCCAGCCGATTTGAACGACTGCTAGGATAAAATCAGATGTATCGCGTGAGGGCGATGCCTCGGCAATACTGTTTTGTTTAGCCACGGACGTTAAGGAATGGGTACCAGTGGTCGACGTAATGGAAGCCACCAAAAAAATAAAGAAAAAATCAGGGGTAGTTACTGATTATACTAACCTATGCTTAATCTTTGACCCGTGGACGTGATAGTAAGAGATCCTCGACCACAATACTTATCAGCTCCATTCAACCCCGGATCCCCAGTTCTTGATATTAAAAATTGATCTTTCGTGCACGAATTTGACTGTAAAATATAAAAAAGTTGTGTTTCTTCTTATTTCTTTACAGTTCATAAACGTAGTTTCCTCTATATAATAGAAAGAAATTGACCTTCAAACTATTCCTACGAGATAATATATAGTTTTATGTCGAAAAACTTTTGCAGTGTTTTAATAAAGTTTCTGTGTGGTGAGGGAGTAAAAATACAATTCACCACCCCCTTTCTTGTACGTGGATGTCATAAAAGACAACTAAGGGATATAATACGCATATAACATCTATGTAAGAGAATGAAAATCTCTATACCAACCTATTTGACGAGCATGATATTCATTTCATTTCATTCATTTCAGCCACTGCTGGACGTAGGCCTCCCTCATGTTACCCCACAAACTGCGGGTCTGTGCCGCCTACATCCAACGACGCCCACCAACTTTCACCAAGTCGTCAGTCCACCTAGTGGAGGGTCCTACACTCCGACGTCCGATACGTGGTCTCCACTCGAGAACCTTTCCTCCGCAGCAGTTGTCGGTTCGTCGAGCGATGTGGTCTGCCCACTGCCACTTCAGCGTGTTAATTCTTCTTGCTATGTCGGTAACACCCGTTCTTTTGCGATATCCGCCTGGTATAGTAAGGTCAATTTCCTAGTACTAATTACTAATTCAGAAATATGATGATTTTACATTAGTTAGTAGTAGTAGTAGACTAGGAATCGGACTCGACTCAATCAATATTGCCACTAGACAAACAAATCTGACAAGAACATAAAAAATAGTTTATTGTCTTACATACCTGTGGAATATTAATCATCGGACAACTTAGACGACAATTATACCCAGGGGGACAATCAGCTATCCATCTGCATTTCAGCCCGCCTTTGTATAGCCTGGGATAACCCGGACTACTTATTTCATAAGTGCTATTCGGATTCACCTGAACAGAATTCAATACACTATGAAATAAAAAACTTAATAATAGAAACCTAATATTATTAATTGCAAACGTAAATTTTTTGGCGCGTAAGTTTTTTGGGTGCGCGCGCACTCCGCCACGACCGACGCCCTCCCCGACGTCGGTCGATGGGAGGGTACCCTAATAATAAGGGGTATACCCCCTGGTATTCCGTCGGGCCGAACACTTATGTCAAGTAACCCTGCTCCGGTGGTCGGCCCAACGACGAAGGCGACGTGGTGGTTTTCGGGTGGGTTGCAGGAGTTGCGTGCTTAAGCCCCTCTGTCGCCCCGGACGGAGTGGTGCGGAGGCGCGCCGACCGCAGCCCACCCACAAAAAAAAAAGAAAGTCCACATTTTTACGACGCATGCGCACGCAGTTACAAATGTCAACTAGATAATGCGTTATAATAAAACTTTTAATGTCTCAAATACCTTTTTTTTTTCTATTATTAGTGTCGATTTTTCTAATCTAAGGATAACGCGAAGGATAAAATTTTAGAAAGATTTGTATCTTTTTACGGCAAAGAAATATAACTTCTTACGTGCGTACATAAGTACACACACATTTTCTTTTCTAAATCAATAACTGCGATAAGAAACTACTCCCTGTATTGCAAAGGACTTTACAAACATATAATTAACAGACACAAATTACACCCAGACTCAAAACTATTGTTCTGTGTGTGCATTTGTTAATCGCACATAGTGTTGTCTCTCACAGAAATCGTATCTGTGAGACTTGGTTTTCCCTTCCATTGTTGAGCTGGCATGAGCCTAACAGTGGGCACTTTTATGGGCTCCGATGATCATAAAAATTAACCGTGATATTAAGAATAATTACATAGAATAAGATATTGTATTTTAAAAAACTTTCTAGTCAAAATGTTTACCATATAAGTATAATATAATAACTATGGAGAAATACTCACACTCTGATAAAAATCACATGCAGGATCTTGAGCTATGGCTGCTTTTAAAAAACAAACAAACAATGGCCATTTAAAATTCATCTGAAAAAGAAAATAATTTGTATTAATTATGTTCTCTTTTTCTGTGTGTGTGACTGAATAAAAATACAATTCACCACTCCCTAACTTGTAACTTGCTAAATGACGACTAAGGGATACGCATATAACATCTATGCAAGAGAAGGAAAAATCGCAATAAAACCCTTTACCAACCCGTCGGGCCAGCATAATAAGGTAAATTTTCCTACTATTGCGGAGGAGGCTCGAGCCCAACAGTTGGGACTTATATGAGCTTAAAAGATAATGAATGAATATATCAACATACTGTCCTCACTGTATTAACTAAATTACAGAAAGTATATAAGTTAACTAAATAATATTTTAAAAACACTTGAACAAATCATATTATTATTCATTATAATACAGCTGTATATGTATATTGTCACAACAATATTTATTTACATATTTACCATATATGGTATATTGTATGATAGATATTGTATTTGCCATTTGAGAAATTTTAAAGCGGCAAAGCATTTAACTATAATTTCCCATTGTAAATAAAAATATTTTTAAGCATTTTTTCGCATTTGTATTTGATTTTTAAATTACGTCGAACACTTTACGTCATTCATGGGCGGGCAAACCGACCATCGTGTTCCATACGTTAAAAATCAAATACAAACATGAAAAAACCCTTTAAAATATGTTTTATTTACAATGTGTAATACTCGCGTAAACATTAGACATAATTATATAATTTGCCATGATTAGAAACTAAATTCTATATACATCTTAGCTCAAATATGTCATGTAGTTAGGGTCGAACTCCGTCACAAAGAGGGAGAATTTATCTACTGTTTTACACTATTCATATTGGTATATGATTTTGTTTCTAATATACCTTTGCTTATAGCAATTTTAATTGCTGGCGGCTGCTATGTTAACGAAAAAATTCTTTACAATTTACGTTACATATTTCAGAACACGGGACTTCTGGGTTAGCAATTGAAATGCATGTCGGTTTAATTAATCTACCATGGCAAACACAATGATTATACATACCTTAATGATATACTGAGAATAAATGAATTCACTTAATTATAAAAAAACACTTTACAGATAACTTAAATATTTTTAATAAAATATATTTATTTAGTTATATATTTTTGTGTAATATTTATACACATGTGCAATCGACTTAGAACGTAAAATTACTACGCGTTTGTATAATATTAATTGTCCTGATAACGACGGCACGAGACGCCCTGAAGGTTCCACACTGATAATTCTTTCAGCACTTCATTTACTTAAATAACACGGAAAATTTGTGATTTTATAGTATTTACGTTGTAGATAATGGATGACCTTTAAGGGGAACCTTTATTTTAATTGATCATTGGGAATGGTTGACATTACCTCGCCCGTATATTTTTTTAGCAAACTACAATTAGTATTTATGGGGAGGTATCATTTATTTGTATCGACGTGTAGAATGTTTTCTTTTTTCTTTTACAACATATTTGCGTCCTGCTGTCGAGTCACAATCTTCTCTACATTGATAGACAAGTTGGTTTTTTCTTTTGGCGGCAGACCATGGTGCCCCGCGCACCGTCCCATCCGTCCGGGCGACGTGAAGGGGCGGTAAATGAGCTTATGCCCGCTGGCTTCGTGGGCAGGCCACTGGTAGCCGACCTTGTCATCAGCGGCCCGTCCAGGCCGGTTACCCTTTCGGAAATGGAACCACTACGCTTGCTAAGGTCAAGAGAATTTATGTTAGCTTTTCTGCGGGTACAATTGGTGATTCCCGACTTTAAAAATAAAGTGGAAAATGTACAAAACCTTAATAAAGTTTACTGTGCGTAAGAAGTTAAAGATTGAACACTTGACGTAATATGAGCATATCATTCATCATCATCATCATTTCAGCTCATATACATCCCACTGTTAGGCTCCAGCCTCCTCCACAAAAGGAGGGAAATTGACCTTACTATATCATGCTGGTCAGAAAGGTTAGTATAGAAAGAAAGAAAGAAAGAAAATATTTTTATTTTGCAACCTCACATTTTTCAAGCAATGAATTTTTATATATAACTGTGCACATGCGTGAGGCCAAAATATGGTATCTGTCTCAGCTATTGCTGAGGCAATGTGGTTACCCTAGCGCTGATATTCTGACAGATCCGCGTCAGTGAAGTCACTTATGCCAAATAAAGTGTTAAGTGTTATACACAAAGGCTCATGTGTAGAAATAGCTTATATAATTTTATTAAATATAAGATATACATATATGTTAACTATTATTTATGAAGGATAATTAAAGTAGATAAATTTAAAATATATGCACAACATGAAATGTGAATGAATAAATATAATAAAAATTGTATAGAACATTAAATCTGTATATTAGATATGTGGGTAGATTTTTTTTTTATTGCAAACGGTGGCAAACGAGCAAACAGTACACCTGATGGTAAGTGTTGCTGCCGCTCATGGACCTTTACAAGGCCGTTGCCTACCGCGAAGAAAGCGAAGGGAGTGTGAATGCGTGCATTGAGGCTCGGTGATACCAAGGGCACCACCAAAACCCTCCACACGCAATCATCCTCAGAAAGTTGGGCTTCTGGCTCTCTCGCTCACCGAACGAAGCGCAGTAACAAATTGCTACTACTCAGACGTCGATTTTCTGCGAGAGCATGGTACTGCCCCGGACGGACCGGCCCGCGGCTGTAGACAGATAACTGTCGACAGTGCTACTACATTATATGTAATGCACATTAGGAGTGAACGCGCAACCCGTTGGTGTTCGAACAGTAGTGTTATTAATTGTTATTTTTTTGTCTGTTAATTATTATTTGTTTGCAATGCTTTTGAAATATCTTAGTCGTCTTCAAAGTACGCAAAGGCGGTTTAAGGTCGTTCCAACAACGAGTTGCAGCGAATCTAAAGCTACCTCGGAACGCAGCTGTCTGGTGTTTAGAATTAACCAGTAAGTATGAAGAGGCCCTTGTACTATACTGATTGTATTCCCTTGACCATGACAGCTTTTCATACAGGTAAGTAGGTTTTTTATTTATGATGATACCAAATAGTAAAGTGGCCAGGTGGAGTTGTCTACGTGAAGACATTTTTAAAAGATTACCTGAATTTAAAAATGGAGTAACATGTGATCACGAAGGTATGTTAAAGCAAAACCTAGCGCAAGGTTTTGTACGCGCTGTATAAGCTTTTCTGTTCTTCCTAAAATGCATGGTCCATAAACGGTATCGGCATAGTTTAGCTTGCTTAAGATTAGAGACTCGCATAAGGTGATACGCAAATCGACGCTAAGGAATGGACGAGCTTGATATAAAACCTTTAGTCTGTAAAAACAGTTACGCACAGCCTCAAGGATATGTGTTTCGAAATTAAGTGGACTATCAAAAATTACCCCTAAGTTACGTGCTTCTTTCACCAGTTCAATAGGACAACCATTAATCCTTAAATCTGGTTTTAAAGTTTGTATGCAGTCAATACGTGTTTTAGATCCTAGTATTAGGAATTTTGATTTGCTAGGATTTAATACTAAAGAGTTGACTTTGGCCCACTGGGCAACCTTGTCTAAGTCATCATTGATATTTTTTACAGATTCGGTGCAATCTTTTGGATAAAAAGAATTATAAATCTGAAGGTCATCAGCATATAGATGAAATTTTGAATGTTTTATGTGATTAGTAACGTCTGCGCTGTAAAGAATGAAGAGTAGGGGGCCAAGAATAGATCCCTGCGGGACACCTCTGGTAACATGCCGGGGTGATGATGTAAGTTTACTACCATCTTTACTGCTGCTATCAACTTGTACAACTTGAGCCCTACCAGACAAGTAACTGTTGAACCATTTCACTGCATTCGGGGCACATCCATAATAAGAAAGCTTGGAAAGAAGAAGAGAAATATTAATTGAGTCGAAAGCTCGTGAAAAATCAAGAAGAGTAAGAATAGTACACATTCCCCTATCCCTGGCTTCCAAGATATCGTCAACCACAGCAAGGAGAGCAGTGGTTGTGCTGTGGCCCTGTCGAAATCCGGACTGAACTTGAGGCAAGATGTTGTGTTCCTCTAAAAACTTTCTAAATTGAATGAAAACAATCCTCTCTAAAATCTTAGAAAGACAAGGTAGTAAGCTGATCGGCCGCAAATCCTTGGTACTAGTGGGGTTTAAAACTTTTGGTAAAGGCTTAACTATAGCCATCTTCCAAAGATCCGGAAATATCTGAGTGGATATGGACCTATTCATATTGCAATGATAGATGTCAGGCTCTGAGGAAGTGTCATCAGAAGCATTCCCAGCGATATTTCATCATTACCAATAGCATTGGAATGAAGACTGCGAATGCATTGTAACACCATTTCTTCACTAACTGGTTCAATACTGAAAGTATTCCTTTGAAAACGATAAATTCAAAATATGTTAAGGTGGCAATATTGACTGTATCCTGACCAGGTACCTCCAGGAAATGTTTATTCAAATCGTCAGGGTTGTTAAATAATTGAGGTAAATCGCATCTCATTTTCCTAGAAACGCTAAGGGTGGATTTAAGATTTTTCCAAAGCTTTTTGGGGTTGTTTAAGTTACAGTTTATATAGTTTTTAAAATAGGCTTTTTTCTCGCTGTTTATGGCAGCAGTAACAATATGCTTCAATTCCTTGTAACTGGCTTTATGTATGTAGAGTTTGATATTTTGCAACGCCTATGATATCTATCTCGTAACTTAATCATGTCCTTCACAGTATCTGTTATCCATGGTGGTGATTTTTCCTTGACCATGGTCTTTTTAAGTGGAGCGTGCAGATCGAACAAAGTTATTATAAATGTATTTATAATTGCCACCATTGTATTTACATTCTCTTGCTCTAATATATTATACCAATTGAGAGCAGAAATGTCATTATTAAACAAATTTACCATTATATTATTAAGAGGTCTGTAAGATATATACCTAGGGACTAATTTATCAATTTTAGTATGTAATTGCAGAGATATTACAGCGTGCTGTCCAAGCTCCGGTTTATGTATAATCGAAACATTATCCACATGAGTATTTGTACAAATAATGTCGATTAATGTCTCACTATGGTCTGTAAAATGCGTGGGAGAAGGGATGACTTGCTTAAGACTGCAGTAGTGGAGAAAGTTGTTTAGGAGTCTGGTTTTATTATCAGCGCTGTTGAGTACATTGATATTAAAATCTCCCAGCAATATAATTTTATCAGTTCTAGTGAAAGATGTTACCGAGTCTGTAAGGGCATCAAAAAATGTATTAACATCTAACCATGGCGGCCTGTACGCGGTACCTATAATAATAATTTGAGAATTTATATTTAATTTAATCCACATTTGCTCAACGCTAGAGGATAAAGGATGAGATTGGCTTTGAATTTTAAGATCCTGTCGAACGTAAAAACCGACATCGCCACCCCGACCACGGCGCGTGTTGCTTGGCCGAGGTATGTGTCGCAAGCGATAGTACGGTAGTACTGGCGCCCGACCCTCCTCACCCTGCCTTTACCAAGTCTCATTTATTGCTATTATATCAGCACTAATTTCCTCCATTGCTGTAATAAATTCTTCATGACGCGTTCCCAGGGAGCCTGCATTAAATAATGCAACTTTTAATTTTTTATTTTATATATTATAGCGTTTTAGTTCGAGATTTCCTTCTTTATGAGCATATGATGAGACAGAATGTAAGGAAAATTTTAAGTATGAATGTTGAAGGCTTTATAGGTAAGAGAAGACTGAAGAAAATAGAGAGATGATGAAGCATGATGATGACAAGGAGTGAACAAGAAAATGACGTCTGATAAGCTTACATGGCATGAGAGAATATATTTCGTATACTCGAAATAATTAGCATAAGAGCAGGATCATGATGATCATGTTCAAGATCAACAGTCATTTAATTATATTTTAATCAGTGACCAATATATGTGTGTAGTTTGCCGCGTGGTAACAAAGTAAGAATACAATTCACCACTCTCAAGCTTACTCGTATCATAAACAACTAAGGGATATATATCAGATGGCTTTGATAGGGAGAGAAGAAAAACAAAAAAATCCACACCAACCCGTTTGACCAGAGTGATGTAAAATTCTCTTCTATCGTAGAGAAGTCTCGAGCCTAGCAGGAGCAGCTCGAGTCCATGTGCACAATTTTTTTTTAACATATTACTTTTGTAAGTGACAACAACTTGTACTAAAGAATAAATTCTTCTGTCGCGGGTACTTCACAAAGATACAAGGCGGATACAAATTACACCAAGATTCAGAAAAAACATTTTCGTATAAAAAATTGTACTGGGCGGGAATCGAAGCCGAGAATTCGATACTTTAACTACTCCATCAACAATAACATCAATACATACAATAGAATATCAGGAAATAAGTTTTAAAAAATGCCTAGAACGGAATATGTTCTGATAAGGAGAATCAGTATGAGTTAATTCATTCATACCCTTATACATTTTGTTGTCTGTCACCTTGTAGATAAATATACGGACAAACCTACAACATACAGTGATGTGTTTTATGAACGTAAACAGACTTGACCTGAATTTTGTACGTTTTGTGAAATGTTCAGCCTAAATATTTACATGGTCTTAACATTGTTTGATTCTCGATAACAATTATATTAAGGCTAACAAATTCATGTAGGTACTCGCTGTTATTTATTTATTTTTTACAATAAAACTTTTGATTTCTAATGTTTAAACGAGTATTACATACATTATAAATAAAAAAATTATTTCAGTTTGTAAATGGTAAGAGTCCGTCCGAGGTAGTATGAGTTCACCGCCTGGCGCGTCGACGCCCGCCGAGACATCATTGCCCGTTGGGCCGGTGCTGACGCAATGGTTGGAAAGGCGACATGGGGTGTTCTCCTTCCGACTGGTGCAGGTGTTGACGGGGCATGGGTGCTTCGCCAAATACCTGTACAAGGTCGTTAGGAGGGAGAGTACACCGTCCTGCCACCACTGCGATTGCGACGAGGACACGGCGCAGCATACGCTCGAGGTCTGCGCCGCTTGGGCAGAGCAACGTCATGAACTCGTCGCAATCATTGGTGCCGACCTGACACTGCCGACTATCACCAGGGCGATGGTCGGCAGCGTCAGGATCTGGGACGCGGTCGCAGCCTTCTGCGAGGCAGTGATGGGAGGGTACCCCAAATAGAGGGTATTCCGTCGGGCCGACCACTGATGACAAGAAACCCTGCTCCGGTGGTCAGCCCAACGACGAAGGCGACGGTGCATCGTGGGTGGGTTGTGGGTGTGCGTGTTTACGCCCCTCTGTCGCCCCGGACGGAGTGGTGCGAGGAGCGCGCCGGCCGCAACCCACCCCCCAAAAAAAAAAGCCTAACTTTCTGGGGATGTTGCATGTGGTGTGTTTTGGTGATGCCTTTAGTATCCCGAACCTCATTGCACGCTTTCACACCCAAAGTGAAGGACTTTCTTCACAGTAGGCAGTCAGTCGCCTAGCAAAGATCCATGAGCGGTAGCGGCACTTCTGATCAGGTATACTGTTTGCTCATTTGCCACCATTAGCAATGAAAAAAACGCATTTTATGACATTCGTATTTAATTTTTGATTGCCCGATTAATTGGGTCAAAATTTAATAACTAATTTCTGTAGCGGGTATATATAAATATCTGTAATAACGATGACTTGTTGGACGTGAGACATCTTAGTCCGCCCGTGACCATGAACGCTGTTAAGTGTTCGAAACGTTGAGCAAACAAAAATCAAATACAAACACGATAAAATCATTTTATTTACAACTAGCAAGTCGCCCTCGCTTCGCTTCGGTTTCAGTCGCCTTACCCATGGGAATACCGGAATAAAATATAGCCCTGATATTGTAGCTTTCCATTGGTGAAAGAATTTTTAAAATCGGTCCAGTAGTTTCGGAGTATATTCAATACAAACAAACAAACAAATCTTTCCTCTTTATACTATTAGTATAGATGTGACCCTTTTTTGATATGTTATGTGTGATGAAAAGTAAGAATAAAATTCACCACCCCATTTCTTGAACATGAGTGTCGTGATAAACGACTAAGACACTTAATATGTAGATAATATCTATGCAAGAGAAAGGTAACTCGAAATAAAAGCTTATGCCAACTCGTTTTTGAACTGACTTCAAAAAAGGAGGTTCGCAATTCATCTGTATTGTTTTATCCGTGCAACCTCAGTTCTTTGAAGACGAAACGATTTAAATGTTAATTTGGAAATTTACTATTATTATTGAAAAGCTGTTGCTTTCGATGTGGTCTCATTCGATCTAACCAATAGTTCTTGAGTTATTCTTCAATGAAGCGTATATGGTTCACTGGATTGGTTTCCTTTTTATAATTTTTTATTTTATTTTTCGATTCTAACTGCATAGATGGCGTTAGAACACCGAGCTACCGTGCCAGTGTCGCGGGTTCAAAATAGTTATTCTGAGTCTGGATGTAATTGGTGTCTATTGGTTGTATTCAAATTCAAATCCTTTATTATGTATAAACCCCGCGGGGGCACTTACATATGGTCACTTTTTTTACATTTTACCTTAAATTACTACCGGATCGGAACGCGACCGCACTGAGAAGATCCGGCAAGAAACTCAGTGGGATTGTCTTCTTTTTTATTCATCTACATTTTTTTTTTAAACAAGATAACATACAACTACATGTCTAATGATAGCTCCAGTGTGATGCCTTTCGAACTATTATACAGTTATTAAATATAACGAAAAAGTACCATGGCTGGACCAGATCCCTCAAGCGGCACCCGATCACGAGTTAACCACTAGAGCAGCCATCACTCCTCTCAACCACAATGGAGGGAAGGGAGTGACCCGCTCCTCGTAGCTACCGCAAGCAGACCTTTCAGTGAGCATGACCAATACCATGCGCCACAAACAAAACACAGATTAAATAAAAAATTCGTTTGGCAAAACACGCTACGCTTTACAATTATAGTAACAATAACAGAATAAACATGTGTGTAACACCTTTTGAAATAATGAGAAAAATGCCTGAATGTATGTTTGTTAAGTGGGGTACCTTAACAAGCGGTAACGTCAATACAAGTATTATTTTCTTAGTGCAGGAAGCATGTGTCTTTTTAAAAAGAATAAAACAAACTTTATTTCCAGTACTTTTTATTTTTGTTTTTCCATACTAAGTACAACAAGCATGTACATATGTATAAATAATAATACCTTTATTTACTTTTCAAATAATATCTTAATATAATATAAAGTATATATATTATTATTTAAAACAATTTAAGCTTCATAACATTCAATGCGAGTGACATTACAGTTCTACGAAGTAAACTGCAGGCGAGGGCGCGGGAGATTTTTGTTTTTAATTTTTAATATTAAACATCTATAGGTTATATAGGTTGAACCTATGGGCTTGAAGTCAATTCTAATTTCGAATCCGATTCAATTCCAATCTCACCAAGCTTATATTTGGTACTCTTAAAAACATCAAAAATATATTCCACCCATTTGCCGTTGTTATTTTCATCAAATGTGCCGTATTTATTACTTTAAATTAATAACGTTACCGAACTCAATCACCACAAAGACGCTTTCTTGAAATTGTGCAAATTTAACGATTTTAAACTACGACATAATCACGTCGGGAATAGAAAATATTCTACTTAAGAGCGTTATCGGTTATCGGCACTTCTCGCATTTTAGGTTTTTTGCTACCGTCCGATATCGACGCACACTAATGCACTACACACACGCGAGTTCATAGAATGACCAGTCTTGAGCCTTGGCGTTTATAATCAATCTGTAATATATTCTTCGGAGAAGTAGATTTTCAAAAATCAACATGATGTAAATTTTAAAATTTTTAATTAAAAACCAAATCTCATAACAGTAAAACGGTTAAAATTGTATTTTTCATATGCAAAGTACAGGAAATAGTAAAATATAGGCACAGTGTATAACTTACAAGGAGACCCTCAGACGTGTGGGTCGGGGATTTCCATGATTTTTGGTGGGGTGGTAGAGGGGGCACGAGGGTATCACAACTACCAAATATTAGGGTCAACTGGGCCCTCGTTAAAAAGATTTTAAGGGTCAAAGTTGGATGGGTAATTTATGTACTAGAAAAATTCAAAGTCGAATCGCCAACAAGCGGTAATCTCGTGGTAACGTGCTCGCCGGCGGGAACTCTGGTCTCGGGTTCGAGACTCGACAACTTATTTTTTTTAAATTATCACATTATTGCGTAATAATTTAAAAAAAATAAAAAACCCCAATCGACGTCCCTATCCCGGGACGTCGGTCGCCGTCACACGGTCAGGCTCTCTGCGGGTGACACATTAAAGTCCCCGGTCCGGTCACCCGCGGACTCGCCTAGGGCGGCGTGAGGCGCGGATACTCGTATCTGCGCCGCCCGAGTCGCCGGTGGCGGAACGTGTGGCCAAAGATTGATCACACACGAGCCGGCGTCTCCTTTCGTGAGATGACAGCCTCACAGAAGGCGGTGACCGCGTTCCAGTTCCTGACGCTGCTGAGCATCTCCCTAGTGATGGTCGGCAGGGTCCGGTCGGCACCGGTGATTGCAACGAGTTCACGGCGCTGCTCTGCCCACGAGGCACACACCTCGAGCCTGTGCTGCGCCGTGCTCACGTCGCAATCACAGTGGTAGCAGGATGGTGGTGTGCTCTCCCTCCTAACGAGCTTGCGCAGGTACTTGGCTATCGTGACCCATCAATACCTGCACCAGTCGGAAGGAACGTACCCCGTGCTGCCGACCCAACCACCCCATCAGCACCAGCTGAAAGGACTCGACGGTCCTGATACCGTATTGAGGCTTCTCCAGTCCGATTGCCCAACGAGCAATGGCGTCTCGGCGGGCGTCGACCCGCCAGGCGGCAATCACCTTGATTGAGGCTATACGTGGCTCGCGTCTCTGATACTCGCAGGTAAAGCTCGGCGAGTACCTCCGCCTGCAGGTCCCACCGGAGAGTTCCGGCCAAGAGGCACGCTGCCTTCGTGGCTGCCGTGCAGTAGTCGAGTATGGCCCTAGTCGCCATGGCCATGGATGTCTAACAAGTCCAGTCAGAGATTTAAATCTACCCACTACAGAAATTAGTTATTAAATTTTGATCCACATTTTGCTACACATTTATTGCTAGTACAAGAAGAAAATGATTCTCTATGAAAAAATTATATTGTGTATGATTAGTAATTATTAAACATTAAATTTGAGTTAGCTGATAATCTTCAGAAGCTGAGGCTGCATAAATCTTCCGTTCGGATTTTTGATGTGAAATATCTATAGGCGGGGTGAACCTGATCGTCGCGTGGGATTAAAAGCGGCGTTAACGCCACGCTTTGCGGTAACGACTTCAAAATAATTTTGATGTTTCACATCTGCCAGCGACGCCCCAAGCCGAGGTCCGTTCCCCACAGGGGGAGCCCTTGGGCTATGTCGCTTAGCATACTTTTCTCCGGGTTGAGAGCCCTCAGCGCTCACCCATAGTCCGCGTCAAGCTGTCAAGGCCATCTACGGCCAACAGCTGTACACACACAAAAAAAAAATCATGTGTTCTCTTTTGCTTGCCTTGTAACCGATTTTGTTCCCAAGATACAATCTGCTTTTTCGACCCATCACCTAAAACGTAAAAAGATTCTATATTATTCTTTATAGAGATCGCATGAAAGTAATTAAAAGAATTAGGTAGTAATAAATACTTATGAATCAAAACCGATCAGTCGCAGTATACGCTCAAGTTCGTATTGTCGTCTTTTACGCTGTGAGCGGAGAACTCGAGCGACGTGACCCTGCTCCGTTGAGCGCCAAGGCGCGACTGGCTTATGAACAATTATGCCGTTCAATTTATAGTAATATTTAAAATTTAATTACGAGGGTGACTATTCGTATTTCAATTTGGTTTTTTTTTACTGCTTCTACAATAGTCGAACAAATAGTGGATATTTTTTTAAATATTCCAAGGTTAGTATTATTCACAAAATTAAATGTTTTACAGGAGCCATTTTCGTCAAATTAATTTTAAGGTAATATATTTTTTTTTAGTTTTAAAAGGAAGAAATCTTGAATTTCATTTTATACATACCCAAGAACAGTAATTTTCCTAACATCTACAATTTTTTTCGAGCTGCCACGACTTATCGTTTATTCGTACCTGAACTTCAAAACTCAGCGTTTTCGTAAAATCTCATGAACTTAAGTTCAAAATACCCTTGCCTTTTAATAAAATAGTTACAATATTGAGTTATAATTCTGTACAAGCACAATATAAAGATGTGTTTAATGTAGTGGTTATATAAATTTTTAGTAAGCTATTATGATGAACGAGTAACCAGTCCTCAAAAAACCACATTTTTGGGTTTACGGCCGCTTATTACCGATAACGCTCTTAATCGGCGAGAGTCGAATCCATTTAGTCTATACCAATAAATAAAATTGGAGTGTCTGTTTGTAATGTCAAAATAATAGGCTTTTTCATGCTCACACGGTTATTTGCACTAGGGATGTTATGGAGCTCCGTAACCGTAACCGTAACTATCGGATATCCGAAATAAATATATATCCGTAACCGTAACCGATTCAAAAGTTTCGGATAATTTCGAATAAGGGTGGGGTCTAAATAAAACATGTTTCGACAGGTTTTGTTTCGCCGCGCTTGCACTCCCTGTGAATCTTGTAGTAGGGACGATCGATATTAGAAAAACGTCGATGTTTATATGGATGTCAACATCGAATCCAAAGCATCAATGCACGACATATATCGATTGCAAAACATCGATGTATTAAAAACATCGATATTTTGGTAACAAAATAAATAAAACTGTCTAATTTTCTACTGAAGTGTGGTTTTATTTATTTTTATATGAAATAAAAAAAATGTTTGATGTTTTGGTAACAAATAGATAAACACACCAATTTTTTTAGGAAATGAGTTTGTGTATATTTATTTATTTTGTTGCCAACGATGACAAACGAGCAAGCAGCACACCTGATGGTAAGTGATTCTGCCGCACATAAACCTTTGAAATACCAGGGGCACAGCCAGGCCGTTACCTACCGTGGAGAAAATACTCTTCCTAAACCTCGTTTAAAGAAGGACATGTCATAGCGCTCAGGAAACAGCAGCAGGTAGTTCATTCCAGAGCTTGCACGTACGTGGCAGAAATGATCGCTGGAAACGTACAGTTGATGACCATAACGTTTCCAGGTGGAATGGATGAACCCTGCTACGATGTCGAGTGGTACGTTGATAGAATGACGGTGGCGGGTGGTAACAAGTCAAACAGTTCCTCGGAGCACTCCCCGTGAAAGAGTCGATGGAGTACACAAAGTCACCCAAAGTGCCTCCGCTGCTCCAGTGGCTCCAATCCGTCCGTAAGATTGGGATCCCCGACGATTCGAACAGCACGCCTTTGCAGGGAGTCAGTGGGTCGAGCTGATATTTGGACGCACCTGCCCAGAGATGTGAGCAGTACTCTACATGAGGACGAACTTGTGCTTTGTATAGCACAAGACGCTGTCTCGGTGTGAAGTACCACCTGGCTCTGCTCAGGACGCCCGACTTTTTACTTGCCAATTTGGCTTTGTCCTTCAAATGACTCCTAAACTAGTCTCTGCTCGATATTTCGACGGCGAGAATCCCAATACTCTCAGAAATTGGAAGAGTTACTCCTTGGAACTGAAGCGCCATGCCAAATGGGTCTTTCTTTGCAGTGAATGCGCAAACTTGTATCTTTGTGGGATTGAATTTACGTTCACCCCATTCCGAAGCCCACCCCAGAGAGCGATCGTCTTCAGACACAAGTTGAACCCTTCTTGCCTGTGTACTCCTAGGGATATTCCGTTGCTCGGTGTACCGCTCGTCACCCGTGCTGTCATCTGCATAGCAACGCATACTCTCGATAGAGAGCATGTCGCTGATATGCAGGATAAACAACGTCGGGGAGAGCAGCGAGCCTTGTGGTATACTAGCATTAATGGTCATGGTATCGGAGCAGGAGCCATCTACGACGACTTTTTTATGTAACATAAGTAAACATTGACATATTTGGTAACCGACAAATAAAACAATCAAAATATTTTTATGAAATGTGGTTTTATTTGTGTTTTGAAACAAAAGTAAACGTCAATATTTTTGACAACATACAAATCATCATCTTGCTTTTATCCCAATTACTTGGGGTCGACGCAATATGGCATCTGTTTTGAAATATTGCAAAAAGTTTCGGCAATGACTTTTATGATCAGCCGCCTGCCTGACGTCAACCCTCCTTGGGAATGCAATCGTTGATCCAAATGGTACCAGATGGAGTTGGTCCGGGTCAATTTAGGGCTCTGAGTCGTCTTTTACGACACCCACGAGCAAAGCAAGGGTTGGTAGTATTCGAAGCCGCTACCACACAGCACAAATTTGACAACATACAGATAAAACTGTCTAAAATTTGTATCATTTATAAAATGGAGTTTTACTTATTTTTACACGAAACAAAAGAAAACATCGATCTTTTTGGTAACAATCAAATGAAAGTTTAATGATTGTTTTTCTGAAATGTGTTTCTATTCATAAAAATAAAAATGTTTGAAGCTTCAGCAGTTTGAAAAATCAGCAGTCTTAGTGTCGTTTAGGCACACTGTAAAAAATTAATTTCAACAGGTGTTTCTAATGACGCTCTAAAGAATTATTGACTATTCAATGTTTATTTCTTTTTTCTTCGATGTATCGATGTTATCGGAGTTAAAACACCGATATTTTTAGCTAATGTATATCGGTCATCCCTATTTTGTAGTTTGTTTATTATTTGTTATCTATACCAATAAATAAAATTGGAGTGTCTGTTTGTAATGTCAAAATAATAGGCTTTTTTCATGCTCACACGGTTATTTGCACGACACCTATGCCTAAAATAGCAATTAAAAAATTTTTGTCTGTCTGTCTGTTTGTTCCGGGTAATCTTCAAAACGGCTGGACCGATTTCAAAAATTCTTTCACCAATGGAAAGCTATAATATCAGGGCGTAAACTAAGCTATATTTTATCCCGGTATTCCCACGGGAACGGGAACTACGCGGGTAAAACGACTATAACCTATAACCGAAGCGAAGCGAGGGCGGGTTGCTAGTACTAAATAAAACCAAATTATTTCATAGTAATTTTGTTTATATTTTACTTCAATTTAATATCCGTAACCGAAACTATCCGAAACTAACGGATAATCCGAAATAATTACATATCCGTAACCGATATAATTCTATTCCTATATCCGTATCCGTAACCGAAATATCATATCCATAACATCCCTGATTTGCACTATACATATGCCTAAAATACAGATTAAAAAATTTTTGTCTGTCTGTTTGTTCCGGGTAATCTTCAAAACGGCTGGACTGATTTCAAAAATTCTTTCACCAATGGATAGCTATAATATCAGGGCGTAAACTAGGCTATATTTTATCCCGGTATTCCCACGGGAACGGGAACTACGCGGGTAAAACGACTAAAACCGAAGCGAAGCGAGGGCGAGTTGCTAGTGTAAAATAAATCCACCAATTTCATTCCAATCGTGCGCTAGTGTCGCTTTCAAGAGTACTAAATTGCTCAAATTCGAGCTGCGATTGGATTTAGGATTGGAATCAAGATTCAAGAGTAAGCACACTGATCGTTGGCATGGCGTAAACAGCTCGTGGCGATACGATGTCACGCTATATGCGAGGGTAAACCTGATTGTTGGCGTAGCGTAACAGCTCGTGGCGACAAAACGCCACGCTATGTATATGTACATACGTAGTCTATACCTAGTAGTATGTGAGTGAGACGGAGCGACGCGATGTTGACTGTGCGCTATCTTATTCGCCGCACTAACTTCGCATACCTATAGCACAGTATAGTCATCTATCCAGTAATGTATCTCGGCCGTAACCTTGAATTAAATGCCTAAACGTAAACATGTGATAGGGCTGCCCGCCTCCAGCATTTTAATTACATTTGCCTACTTTGTGTTTCCATTTAGTTTTGTATATACTTTTCTTATATAAACAAATAAAATACTTTGTGAATTGAATAGGAAGTGTTCAATAAGAATGCGTGTTGATTTTTGATTGGTAGTTTTAATTAAAAAAAAAACATGTTTATGTTTAAATAACAAATCGGTCTATAAATTTAAATTATCTAGTGACAGACAGACGGTCAAATTATTTTTTTCTAGTACTATTCATACACATAGTACAATAAACATATATTATTAATAATAAAATACCACGTCTTTACTTTGAATTATAGAAACTAACAAAACAAAACACATTATGAGTTTTAACACAAGCGTACCTACCGTAACATGATTCATGAACCGCCTATAACTACCTATTTCACTCGTGTCAATCACTTTATTCACTTTATTTATTAATCCAGACAACTTTTTTCGGGAGATAAAAGGAAATTAAAACGACACACATTATGTACCTATCTACTAGTAAGTAAAATTATTTTATAATCTTACCTTTCAGAGTTTCCAGGTAATCTAAAAAAAGTTATCTCTGGATTCGTTATTGACGAATTCATGCAACCAAAAACAGCACAATATACCCTACTTGTCATATTAAATATGTGTATAATTATGTATTTTAGTGAAAAATTCGCGCAGTTATTGTTAAAAAAACAACACACAGTTCGTTCGTCACTGCAGCACAGTCGCGACTGTCTACATGCCGAGCGCATGCCGAGATCGAGGCGCGTAGGTATAACTCGCGTTTCGTCCGTTTATATGAAGTTGGATTACTGGTAGATTATATTACCGTGCCTATAGTGATGCTAGTATGCCATGGCGAGGCCTCGCCACGCTATGTGATAGTACACATTATTCCAAACCTATGTTTATAAATAATCATTTCATTTTAAGTCAAATTGTCGCCTTCAACAGTGCCAATGCCATCGCTGTTAATGCTATCTGTCTATCTCAATGACAGTTTTTTAAAACACATTTTCGTCGCAAAACTATTTACTATATATTTTTTAAATAAATCTAAACCCCCATCCCGTATGACACTACCAAGTTTATGAGACAATATTACTACGCAATGAGCGTAAAAACATTTTAAGTGTTCAATTTAAATATTTGTGATATGGTTTCGAGTTAATAAACGCAAATTATTATTATTATTTTATCTTTGAGAATTTAGCTTTGAAAACACATGCAAAGCAATCTTATATTATACTCTATGCACTTGAGCACTTTCTTTGCATTACATAACATAAAATATCATCAATATCATTTAATATATTTTAATCTTTTTTTACCTTTAATCCAATACCGTCACTAAACGAGATTTTTCGAAAAACTGTTTTTAATGCCACCTATTTACTGAGCACTGAATTTACACATTACTTCAATTTATATATTTTAATTTCACTTAACTTTTCTTTTTTTTTTTCGGAAATGTGTACCTCACTAATATTTTAAATTATTTATATCCACTAATTAATAATAATTGAAATGAAAAAAAATGTGTTTTAATAGAAATAATAGTTGTTCATAAAATAAAAATAAAAGACAATTATTCCTGAAACGCTAATATACTTTTATTTATATTAGTTAATATTTGCCATTAATCTTTAAATAGCTCTCTTGTATAATTTTCTTTTTTAGGACAGTGACGGTATTGGAATAAAGGTGCGATATGTTAAAACACTAAGATATTGAATATAATACAAGAACACTACTTGACGCTTTGACGTTCCCACCAAAACTTCATCAGAGCTTACAAGCCAAGGTTTGGCCTATCCCAAGAAAAGACAAAAACTCAACAACGGATGATGATGATGTCCATGTGTTCATTTCTCCGAACGCTTTATCACTCCCTTTCCCTCTTTATCCTGGAAGTATCCTCCATGTCCCAGCACTAGTTTGACTGCTGGTTTGATATCTTTACGTTCAGGCTTTGGGGATGATCTCTCTGGAGATGAATCAGTGACTATACCTTGAAGTCGATGGGTCACGTTTGTTTGACTTAACCTGGAAATATTTAACACATATTTACGTTATCATTTTGTTATGTTTTCGTTATGGTGACGGAGGATGGTCGCAAAAGATTACCACTAAAAGGACGTATAATTCGACTACATGAAAGGCCAGTAAATCAGCATAGTAAGTCAATTGCCTCCCATTTTGCAGGAGCCTCGGGCTGAGCATATCACATGAGCTGAAATGAGGAGAAGGTAAATCCAGAATCATTTTCCTACTATCTCTCATTCTCTGTGAATATATGACAATGATCGTCTTTTCATGGATAGATGGGCGGGTGTGCTGACCGTCCGTCTGAGGGCTTTGTTGTGGCCACCACAGAGGGCCATGGCGGTCAGGGTTATCTGAGGCAGCGTGCCTGTTAGCTGGCACTCCCCAGGTTCCAGTCAACGACGTGGGAGGGGAGCGGCACAGTCTTGCTGAACCAGATGAGCGACGACCGTCGTAACGTCATTCCGACTGGAGTGGACTCGCTCAGTATGGTGCTCGGACCATCGGGGCCTGCTCGCCGGTGTTGATGGAGTGGTTGGATCAGCAACACGGGGTACTGTTCTGCCGACTGGTGCAGGTATAAACGAAACACGATTGCTTCGCCAAATACTTGCATAAAGTAGTGAGGAGGTAGTATACCGTCCTGCTACCGTCCATTTCGACGAGGACACTCCGCAGTGCACATTCGAAGAGTGTACCTCTTGGGTAGAACAGTGGCGTGAACTCCTCTGCGTTGACTTCAGCAGCGCAGGCGCGAGTACCTGCGGATAGGATTCCGAGACCGCGGGTGACTGGATCGAGGATTCATGTCCATGATCTGAGAGGCTGACCGCCTGAGGGCGACGCCCCGTGGAGGCGTCAGGGAGAAAGTACGCGGAAAGGTAATCCCAGAACTGACCACGGACGCCAAGGACTCATTACCTGTGAATGGACCAATTGCGAAGGGGAAGGGATACGATGGGTTATGGAGCCCGCGCGCCGTCTTTTCGTCACCCCGGACAAAAATGGTTGTCTTTCAACTTCTATTCTACTTACCTAACTTCTTCAACATCAGCCACTTTGTCGATGAGGCTACGTATAATAGCCTCCTTGTGTTCCAGTGCCAAGGAGGCGCGTTCCAGTTCTCGCCTATACTCAGCATGCGCTAATGCCGCTCGTCTCTCCTGTTCCACTATCCGACGTTCCAATTCTTCTAATGACGTGTACGCACGAGATTTTACTGCCTGTAAAGGAAAATATAGAAAATAATTAATTACTTAATTTACATTCCGTGTAATAGCTAATCCGTTAAGAATACAATTCAGCACTATTTTCCTTTGGAACTGGTGTCTTGAAAGACGTATGATACTGCTGCAAAACTAGGAAATCTGCAAATGTAAACCTATGGCATTCAATACATCGGGTGTAAGATAGTAGACCATTTTCTGTTCCATTATACTTCTTTCAATAGTGAGACATATCTCACCTATATTCCAATACCGTCACTATCATATAAATAAGCAAATTATGCAGGAGAGCTATTTAAAGATTTATGACAAACATTAACTTATATAAATAGGGGTATATTAGAGTTTCAAGAATAATTGTTTTAATTTTTATTTTATTAATAACTATTTATTAATAACTAAAAAAATATGTTTAAATAGGCATCTATTTAAACACATTTTTTTCATTTTAATTATTATTAATTAGTGGATATAAATAATTTAAAATACACTCATTTGCAAAAAAAACGGGCACCTAAGCAATGAACCATTTCAAATGTTAATATTTCTTTGTTTGATAATTATAGGTAGTTTTATCCACACAATTTGCTAAATTAATAAGAAAATAATCGTTTTCATCAGTATTTCATAAAATTTAGATACAATTTATGGGAAATAATGCTAAACCTCGCTAGTAGTGTATATTCGCTAGTAGTGCATATGCTCATGAAGTAAAAATAAAAAAGTTTTTTTGTTTGTTTTTCTTTAATAAAGTAAAAGCAGATAAATGTTTAGTATCGAGTGTGACCCCCTCTAGCTAAAATCACAGCTTGAATTCGTCTGGGCATGCTAGCGAGTATATCCCGGATACTTGCTTGCGGAATACGTTCCCACTCCGCAGTAATCACATTCTTCAGCTCTCTGATGGTCTGCGGAGCCGGGTGTACTGATCTCACACGCCGTTTCAGAACGTCCCAGACATGCTCTATGGGATTGAGGTCGGGACTTCGAGCTGGCCAATCCAAACGACGAATGCCGACCTCTTGCACATACGCATTAACATCGCGGGATCGGTGGGCGCGAGCATTGTCGTCCATAAAAATCGAGTCTTCACCTAGAGCGGCCAATGCGGGTTGTGCATGAGAAATTAGAACTTCCGTTATGTATCGATGCCCAGTCAGTGAGCCGTTTTCAATGAAGACTAACTCTGTACGATCCATTGAATTTATTCCTGCCCAAAACATAACAGAGCCCCCACCATAAGGTGTGATTTCTTCGAAACATGCCTCTGCAAAGCGTTCTCCTTGTCTTCTTAGCACTCGCCGACGTCGATCTTCACCGAACAGAGATATCCTGGCTTCATCAGAGAACAAAACCCTATTCCAATCGTCTTGAGTCCATGATTCACAATTTCTAGCGAACCTAAGCCTGTGAACTCTGTGCTCACGGAGTAATTTGGGGCCGCGGGCCGGGCGGTGACTGCGTATATTGGCAGCGAGAAGCCTCCTCCTGACCGTCCATAGACTAATATGCACATTTCTTACTTCTTGGAGGTTGTTCTTAAGATCCACATACGAAGATTTGCGATTTCTCAATGCGCAACTCACAAGAAAACGATCATCCCGTGGTTGGGTACATGGTTTTCTTCCAGAACCAGGCCTTCTCTCGACGGAACCAGTCTCCTGATATCGCTGCCAGGTCCTTTGGACTGTCGAGCGACTAACATTTAGCCTCCTAGCCACCAAACATTGGCTGCAACCCTCTTCAAGCAGCGCGATAATTTTGGTAGCTTTTACCACTTTATCTACCATTTTTGATACAGCCAAACAGCATTAAATAAAGCTTTGACAGTCAAGGATATGAAATTAATCGATAAAAATTGAATAAAAGTTATGAAAGTCGATGTTAACTTCTGGAACTTCGCGCCAAAAATGTAGGATAAAAAGGGGTTTTCTGTAAAAATGAACATCAAATGAAAAATTGAATTTAGAACGTACTTTTTTAAATACCACAGCATTTTTAAAACCGGCCAGTAACGTGTACAAACGATTGAAACCTTTTTGGTATTGTATCTTTTTAAATATGAATGAAAATCAAAACCGCCCGTTTTTTTTGCAAATGAGTTTATTAATGACATACACAGTTTCGAAAAAAATTAAAAAGTTAAGTAGAATTAAAATATAGGAATTGAAGCGATATATCAGGCCGTCAGCGCAAAACCCTCAATTTTTCATATTCTGACTTATCTACTACAATTTATTTACAACATGCTAAAATTTAATGCCAACCCGGCCTATGTCTGGTTTAACCAATTATTAATAGATGCCGTTGCAAAATTTGTTTTTGAATTTTATTTATTCTTCTCTGATAGTAATGCAAAAGTAACCTAAGCGCTTAGGCCAGTTTTGCATACTGTTAACTCATATTTTTGGCAAGATAGGCTAAGACAGTTATTGTCAATACCACGACTGTTCACATCAGTTCACATTTTTCTTTGCTTTACAAAAATTCGAAATATTAAGATGGCTCTTATCTGCCTATTGGCAGCATTGTTGCTAATCCTGGGTTTACTACAAAGAAAATTGATCATAAGTTTCTAGTTAGTGGTCACTCATACATAACTTGCGATCAAGATTTCGGCCTAGTGGAAAAACAAAAACGATTTTTTAAAAATATTTTTGTACCTCATGATTGGAACTAAGTGATTTTTGCTGCCAGAAAATTGAGACCATTTAAAATAATTTCTATGACGAAACACCTATTTTTTTCATGTCAGATACTAGAAAGAAACATAACTAACAGGAAAATTTATGTAATTAAGAGAAAAGTGGAGTGGCTAAAAATAGAATGGTTATTTTTTCATGAAATGCATCCATTTAAAATATTTTCAAGTACTCCAATAACAATGATGTACTATTTCAAGAGGTTGATTTAAAAAAACGCTGTTCAATCATAATTGAAAACCTAGATATTTTATATCCTGAGGGTCGTGTCTTCGGTTCGGGAAACTTAAGAGGATCTTCTCATCCAACATACCTCAGTGTCTGAAAACACAGGTCTACGACTAGTGTGTGTTACCAGTGATGACTTCCATCCATCCATCAGCTTACGGACGTCCACTGCTGGACATAGGCCTCCCCACAAGAATGCCACTCGGAACGGTCCTGCGCCACTTGCATCCAAAGGTTCCCTGCAACTTTGAGAATGTCGTCAGTCCACCTAGTGGGGGGTCGTCCTACGCTGCGCCGTCCGATTCGTGGTCGCCACTCAAGAACCTTTCTTCCCCAACGGTTATCGGTTCGACGAGCGATGTGGCCTGCCCATTGCCATTTCAACGTGCTAATTCTGCGGGCTATGTCGGTTACACCCGTTCTTCTACGGATTTCCGTGTTCCGAATTTTATCACGTAGAGAAATACCGAACATAGCCCTCTCCATAGCACGCTGAGCGACTTTGAGCTTTTTTATGAGGCCGACATTTAGAGACCACGTTTCAGTGCCGTAAGTCATCGCTGGTAACACACACTGGTTATAAACCTTTGTTTTCAGACACTGCGGAATATTGGACGAGAAGATCCTCTTAAGTTCCACCACGTATCGGACGACGCAGTGTAGGACGCCCCCCCACTAGGTGGATCGATGACCTAGTGAAAGTTGCTGGGCGTCGTTGGATGCAGGCGGCAGAGGACCGTACATTGTGGCGTAACATGAGGGAGGCCTACGCCCAGCAGTGGACGGCAATAGGCTGAAATGATGATGATGATGATGATGATGATGATGATGATGATGATGATGATGAGGGTCATGTCATTAGTGATAAGAAGAAAAAAGATTTACTGGAATTGTTAAATTTTATACCACCTGTAACAGTTTTTACAAGGACTTAAAAACTTCAGCAGCAGAAAATGACACGATTTGATGATCTGTTCAAATAGTAATAAAAAAGTTGATTTTCATTAATTATTTTGTTTTATTAATAATGGCCTAACCTTGCATACAGTAGTCAAAACAATACAGTACTTTAAATGCAAAAATGGCCTAAGCCACAAAAATAATCCAAAAATGTGAATTTATTCCAATACTAGCAACCCGCCCTCGCTTCGCTTCGGTTTTAGTCGTTTTACCCGCGTAGTTCCCGTTCCCGTGGGAATACCGGGATAAAATATAGCTTAGTTTACGCCCTGATATTATAGCTTTCCATTGGTGAAAGAATTTTTGAAATCGGTCCAGCCGTTTTGAAGATTACCCGGAACAAACAGACAGACAGACAGACAAACATTTTTTAATCGCTATTTTAGGCATAGGTGTCGTGCAAATAACCGTGTGAGCATGAAAAGAGCCTATTATTTTGACATTACAAACAGACACTCCAATTTTATTTATTGGTATAGATATAGATAGACTTCTCATTTCAAAGAACGTATCACAGTTAATTGAATAATTATACACCGCGACTAATATCAAGTATAATATAGTTTCTGCATATTGATTTAAAATGCATGAATATATACAAGTCCCATTATTTTCATAATACTTATCTCAAGCTTAGGCCACTTTTGCGCTGACGGCCTCATATAACTTCAGTGATCAGCAAATAGATGGCATTAAAAATAGTTTTTCGAAAAATTTCGTTTAGTAGTTGGATTAAACGTTCGATATACATATATATATATATCACCACCTACAATCCTACAATTATCCTAATTATTTGAGGTCGATCAAAATGAACACAAATATTACAAAAAACTGTTGTTAATAATATAATTCTCTTAGTGGTAGGAGCACACTGTTGACAGTTATCTGTCTACAGCCGCGGGCCGGTCTGTCCGAAGTAGTACAGCACTCTCGCAGAAAATCAATGTCAGAGTAGTAGCAATATGTTACTGCGCTTCGTTCGGTGAGCGAGAGAGCCGGCAGCCCAACTTTATGAGGGTGGTTGCGTGTAGTGAGTTTTAGTAATGTTTTCAGTATCACCGAACCTCATTGCACGCATTCACTCTCTTCACTTTCTTCACGGTAGACTTAGCAAAGGTCCACGAGTGGCAACATCACCTGCCATCAGGTGTGCTGTCAAATCAAATCAAATCATTTATTCTGCATAGGCCCCTTAAGGGCACTTACATATTGTCAAATTTGACAACATTTTCTGAGGGTGTTTGCGTGTGGAGGGTTTTGGTGGTGCCCTTGGTATCACCGAGCCTCAATGCACGCATTCACACTCCCTTCAATTTCTTCGCAGTAGGCAGCGGCCTTGCAGAGGTCCATGAGCAGCAGCAACACTTACCATCAGGTGTACTGTTTCCTCGTTTGCCACCGTTTGCAATAAAAAAAAAAAGTTTGAACACAATACAATAATCTTAACGGATCGGAACGCGGCCACAAACTGAGAAAATCCGGCGAGAAACTCAGCGGGCAGTCATTTTTTTTTTTTAATCTTTTAAATATAGATAATTTTATGCTTCGTACAACATATATGGTATTAGCTCCAGTGTGATGCCCTTCGAAATTGTATATATATGTATAAATTTTCAAAATTTAGTACAAGACAAAAAAAATTAAAGAAAGGAAGTAAATATGGCTGGACCAGATCCCACAAGCAGCACCCGATCACAAGTTAACTACTGGAGCAGCCATCACTCTCCACGACCAAATGCTCTGGCTGGCTGGATATTTGCTCGTATACAACCGTTTGCAATAAAAAAAATCTTATAACCGGCCGTCGGTCTTACGTCAGCCCCCCTTGGGAAATTAATTTTGACCAGATGGCATCAGATCGTGTTGGCTCAAAACTATGCAAAGCTCTTAGTCGTCTTTTACGACACCAATGAGCAATATAAGAGTGGGTAGTATTCGTAGCTGCCGCCATGCAGTAAATGAGATATGTGATGTAAAAAATAAGAAATTAATGGCGGTAAAATGATACGATTTAAAAAAAATACTTTATAAACCTATCAACGTTCTTGTTACCTACGTAGAATCACACTTTGTTCTATCTAAATGATCGTTTCGGATCTGGGTGTAATTAATTGTTAGTTAATTGTAATTCGTGGAAGTTCTTTACGACATAATGATTTATTCTTTAGTATGGGGTATATAGCTACTTTTCCGTGTGGTGACGGAGTCATAAAACAATTCACCACTCCCTATCTTGCCCGTGGATGTCGTACAAGACGACTATGGGTTATAATATGCACATAATATCTGTACAAGGAAAACTTCAAATGAAACCCTATACCAATATGTCTGACCAGCATGGTATAGTAGGTCAAATTCCCTCCCATTGTGGAGGAGGCCCGCGCCCAACAGTGGGACGTATGTGGGCTGCGATGATGATGATATACATAGTTAAAACTTCTATAATTAAAAAAAATAAAAACCGACTTCAAAACAAGATGAATAAAATACGCATTATTATAGTCCATAAAATATAGCTTGATCTCTGTAACAGTTGTCCCTAGTGCTGTCACGCTTACGATGAAGTCCGTAGTTTGATATCGATAAAACTCTTTATTTTTAAAATTGTGATTTTATATTAGGTATAGTTGAAATACAATCAATGAAAATCTTTTTGAATTTATTTCAAACTAAAACTGTTTTTTGATTGTTTTAATTATTCAAAAGGAGTACAATCAAGGTCTTGGTCACTATTATCGTCATCACTGGAGCGTCCCTGCTAGAACATTTATTATTTTTAGCGAAATAGCGACAGTCGTAAGATCATCGATCAATTATGACTGTTATATAAATAAATATGTCTAGTTTATTGATAATAATGCGTACAAAATATTATCAATTACTTTGAGACAAAAAGTAGTTTTTTTAATGTTTAATTAATTCAATTTATGTATTTTATAGTGTAACTGTATTTTAATTGTAAAAAATATGTTGAAAGTTTTATGTAGGTACTGTATTGGGTTTATTTCTTTTATGAATAATTTAATAAGGATCGGTTATCGATTTACTTATATCGACTGTCCCATCTCTTTTTTATTTTCAGTCCAGTATGATCTTGTACGTAAGCGTCATTTATGTATAAAATGTTTACTATAGTCCATAAAATATAGGATGATCTCTGTGACAGTTGTTCCTAGTGCTGTCACGCTTACGATAAAGTCCGTAATTTTTTATCGATGAAACTCTTTATTTTTATAATTGTGACTTTCTATTATAATTAAAATACAATCAATGAAAATCTTTTTGAATTTATTTCAAACTAAAACGGTTTTTTGATTTTTTTTAAATAAAACTACTTTACGGATTTTATCGCGTTTGTATTTGATTTTTGATTACCCGACGTTTCGAACACTTTACAGCGTTCATGGTCACGGGTGGACTAAGATGTCTCACGTCCAACAAGTCATCGTTACTGCAGAAAATTTTATAATTATCTACCCGATACAGAAATTAGTTATTAAATATTGACCCACATTTTGATACAAAATTTATTGCCAGTGTAAGAAGAAAATGATTCTATATGAAAAAATTATATTGTTTATGGTTAGTAATAATTAAACATTAAAATTAATAGTAATTATATTTAAAAACTAACTAATAATCTAGTATACTACCACCAGATCGGAACACGGTTACACTGAGAAAGATCCGGCAAGAAAACTCAGGTAACATGATGCTAAATTAAAGTTAATTTTGAAGGCGGCTTACTTTATGTTACTAAAAAGGTTTTAATTTATAAAATTATCTTTAGTTATTATTATTGTGGGTCAAATCTATACAATATGAGCTCACGGTGTCTTGCAGTCTTGTGGTGGTCTTTTTGGATTTCTTTTTAATAATGTTTATAACAGGATCCCAGCTTGATGGTAACACCCAGCCATCCTCTCTATTGAAATTTTTGTGTTTTTTAATCTCAATAGCCTCGCGTACCATTCTAGGCAGGTATCGGTGTTCTTTTGCGAGGATTTGTGGTTTATCAAACCTGATGTTATGGTGGGCGCGGTCCTGACTATGTTCACAGACTGCAGACCTAGTGTCCCGGCGGTGCTTCACATCGGCTATGTGTTCTTTGATCCGAGTTCTTATGGATCTCTTTGTTTGTCCAATGTAAGAGAGACCACAGTCACAGTCAAGTTTATATACTCCTGCATCTTGTAAAGGGATCTGGCACTTGACAGGTGGTAAGAATTGGCTAATCCTCTTCAGTGGCTTAAAATAAGTTTTAATGGAAGAGCGTTTCAGGATGTAGCCAATCTTGTCAGTGACTCCTTTGACATAAGGTAGTATTGCAGGAAGGCGCTCAACTGTGGGTGGTTTCACTCGGTCTCTGCGACGGGGGCGAGGAACTGGCAGCTTGTTTGCACGTAGCACCTGCTTGACATGCTGCAGCTCCCCAGCCAGGTGTTCATCGTCACAGATTCCTCGTGCTCTCTGCAACAAAGATTTACACACGGCAGCTAACTGTGAAGGGGGATGATGAGAATCACCGTTCAAGTATCTGTCTGTATGTGTTGCTTTACGATACACTGTATGACTCAAGGTGTTATTAGGGTTACGTATAACCAAAATATAATTTTTTCATATAGAATCATTTTCTTCTTACACTGGCAATAAATTTTGTATCAAAATGTGGGTCAATATTTAATAACTAATTTCTGTATCGGGTAGATAATTATAAAATTTTCTGCAGTAACGATGACTTGTTGGACGTGAGACATCTTAGTCCACCCGTGATCATGAACGCTGTAAAGTGTTCGAAACGTCGGGTAATCAAAAATCAAATACAAACGCGATAAAATCCGTAAAGTAGTTTTATTTAAAATGTATAATACTCGCGTATACATCAGAAATCATTATGTTTTTTGATTGTTTTAATTATTCAAAAGGAATGAATAATTTAATAAAGATCGGTTATCGATTTACGTATATCGACTGTCCCACCTCTTTTTTATTTTCAGGCCAGTATGACCGTGTACGTGCGTAAGCGTCATTTATGTATAAAATCTTTACTAGGTATTTCAGCACTTACGAGGTACATTTTAGGCATGAATATTAATATTTTTATATTTATAATATATTGCAATTCAGTTGCAATAAAACTGGCACGAAAAGAATGGAAATATATTTGATACAAAATGAAATTGTAAACATGGCGCTCGTTCAAACTTATTTCGTTGGTTTCGTTGACATCTGTCACAGAGATCGAGCTATATTTTATGGACTATAAAGATAATACAAAAACAGGGTTGTTCGGATCTTAATCAAATTTGTATGGGAAGAATGAGGTATGATCTACCAAAGCGAAGAAATACCAAAAAATCGATTCGATGTTCGAGCATCTGTTTGGTGACGGAGTAAGAATACCATCCACCACCCCCTCTTTTGCCCGTGAGTGTCATAAAAGACGACTAAGGGATATATTATTCCGTCAGGTCGACCACTGAAGTCAAGGAACTCTGCACCGGTATGAAGGCGACATGCTATATGGGTGGGTTACAGTACCACGCGCCGCCCCTCTGTCGCCCCGAAAGGAGCCGGGCGACGAGTGCGCTTACCGTAGCCCACTCCAAAAAAAAGGGATATATTATGCATATAACATCTATGCAAGAGAAAAAAAACTCGATATAAAAACCCTATACCAACACGTTTAACCAGCGTGGTATAGTAGGTCAATTTTACTTCCATGGTGGTGGAGGCACAAGCCCAACAGTGGGACTTATGTGGGTTTAGATGATGAGATAATTCTAAATTGGCGTAATGATCGCGAAACACGAATAAAACAAAAAAAAACCATACAAACGAATTGAGAACCTTTTTTAAACTCAGTTAAAAATGAAATGCTGCTGTAGAAAATCAGCGTTGTGTTACATTGACATCACAACAATTGCTAAGCAGTTATCCTTTTTTCTGCCGCAGCTGAAACGTTCATTCGATCACAATTATTATGTATCTTTATTTAGTTTATTGATTTTATGTGTTTTTCATTTATTGTAAGGTTTTTTTTTCTTTGTGTTCCTAACGTCTCTACTTCTGTGGCACAAAATAAATGCTTTTCTTTCTAAATTACCTTGATCTCCCGCTTGATATTTTCTAGTGCTTGTAGCGCTTGACGCAGCGGTTCATTGTGCTGTTTGTGACGGCGTACGGTCGAGCGGCGAGTTGCTCTTGCTAATGCTGTTTTCCAGCGCTGACGAAATATCACAGCGGCTTTGCGATATAACCTGCATCATAATCAATATTATTTTTAGCTCATATAGGTTTCAGTGTTGGGATCGAGCCTCCTTCTCAATAGGCGGGCAGAACCTGCATACATGTATAGGTGTTTTTTTTTTCTTTATTTATTTGGGACTTCTATTCTTTACTAGCAACCTGCCCTCGCTTCGCTTCGGTTTTAGTCGTTTTACCCGCGTAGTTTCCGTTCCTGTGGGAATACCGGGATAAAATATAGCCTAGTTTACGCCCTGATATTATAGCTTTCCATTGGTGAAAGAATTTTAGAAATCGGTCCAGCCGTTTTTAAGATTACCCGGAACAAACAGACAGACAAAATTTTTTTAAGTGCTGTTAAATGTTTTTAAATGCTGCAAAGGTGTCGTGCAAATAACCGTGTGAGCATGAAAAAAGCCTATTATTTTGACATTACAAACAGACACTCCAATTTCATTTATTGGTATAGATGAATATGTAAGCCCCATCGTACCCTAAACTTAAATATACAAATATAATATAAATACAGTACAAAGGCAATATAATATAGATACAGTTGCTATAATTAACTACTACGATGAACCGCCAGGTTATATATAAATGCTTTGCAGCTTCAGACGTTGGATTTGCCAACATTCGAATCATTAATGCAAAAAGCTTGTTTCATTAAATCTCTTTCGTGTTGGTTCTGGACACATTCCATCAACAAGTGTTGAACATCATCCACAACGCCGCAGGTATCGCAGTTGGGTGAATTCGATTTACCCATGAGGTACGCAAACGTTTTTGTTGGAAAATGTCCAGAACGCAATCTATGAGCTATAATAACATCCAATCTTGTTAATTTGCTCTTGGTAACGAACCAAGGAATTTGAGGAGGCTGATGCTGCATAGTTTTATACCAAATGCCTTTAATTTGTGATATTTCTTCAAATTGTTCTCTCCATTTTTTAAAACAAATTCGCTTAACAATACTAATGATTTCAGAGTAATGTGGTTTAATTTCTATATTTGTACCTTGTTCTATAACTAATTTTGCCTCCTCGTTGCCATGAATACCTATGTGCGAAGGAATCCATTGCAATACCACATTCCTATTACTGGAACAAATCTAGCTGTGTGTTTGTGTACTGCCTCTTTTAACGGATGAAAAAAAAATGAACGTGTGTACAAAGTACGCATAGCAGAAGTGTAACTTCTTTATCCTTTGTCCCTTTGTTCCTTTGTCCCTTTGTCCCGTTGTTCCTTTGTCTCTATGTCCCTTATCCCTTTATCCCCTTCTCACCTTATCCCTTTATCCCCTTATCCACTTATCACCTTATCCCTTTATCACTTTATCCCTTTATCCCTTTATCACTTTATCCCTTTATACCTTTATCCCTTTATGTCCGCTTAAACGACATGCTATCCCTACTCCACTGGAGAAAGTACTCTTTATTCGAATCGACCGTGGTTGGGACGAGAAAAGATGGCGCGTAACGAAAAAATGTGACGCGTAAACGAAAAATGTGACGGTAATTTTTTTTTCCAACGCTGATAAAGAAGTTTCACTTCAATAATAAGAATACAATTTGTTAAAACATGTTCCTTTCTTATGGGTGAAAAAGACCATTAATGGACTCAAGTAGATATACAGGGTGTATCAGGTTATGGGGCAACTGGTCAAAAGGGAGTTAGGCAATGGTGGTAGGAACCCATGAATAAAATTTGAACGAAAAATATCAATTCGTTAAGGAATTAGAGACATGTAAAGTTTTCAATTTTGTCGTCGCTTTTTCGTGTAAATCTGATTGAAATGTATAAAGTCAATGGTACTTAATACGCAACATATTCATACTTTGTTAAATGTTCATTAGAAATTGAATAAATCAATGATTACATTCACATAAACAAAACAAAATTCGCTTTAAAACAGCTGATCGGCCTATGACCGTTGACCGCTCGCCGCTCGTAGGTATAAACCTACACTATAGTGTTTGCCAAATAGCATGGCAAAAGAGGTGATTTGGTGACCTTCACCACGATATCATCAAATCCAAGTAATTTATCGCTAATTCTATCGCTTTCCTTACAAACCGTCTTATCGTTGTAATATCGTGGTGAATGTGTCTAGACTGTACAGAGGTTACAAACATTTGTCTGCGTGTAATTTGTTTAGAATTTTAATTAAGAAATTATTAAACACCTACACGTGCAATAATAAAGCATACGTACACGTTACCTACCTTACCACTGCCCTAGCATGAAACTGATAGCTAACCTATCTTAAGGCTAACTTTTTGTTAAATACGTAAGGTGAGGTAAAATAATATACTAAAATAATTTATTTATGACTTTACAAAAATCTATAGTTCTGGACTGTCACTTCCAATACTGTTACTATCACTGCTGTCTGATACATGAATTATGAATGCATCAATCTTTCGGTATATACTGTCATCGAGGCCCATCATTTTTTTTTTTCAATATCTTTTACGTGCTCCACACGGAATGTCAAACAAAATGGCGACTGGGCCACACGACGCCACTGATCTCGTACACCTGACGCTAAAATCAGTTAAGGAAAGATTTTATGTTTGATACACATAACTTAAAATCTTGCATCTACTTATGCGATCCTTTGGGTTTATTACACCTGACGGTAAAATGAGTTGAAAGAAATGTGTCATAACTTAAAACTTGGCATTTTTTGGGCGTTACATAACTCTTCAAAGCTAATTACGTATTTAATTATAGGATCTATATTATATTGAATTTATATAAATATTCTCGGTACTTTAATTTTAATGTTACTTAAAAACTTTTGATATTCAGACATTCGAAAGTAATTTGGCATTGTTATCAATGATATTATTTATAAAATAATCAGTTACAAGTTAATCTGGTATTTTAAAACAATGAAATACATGATTATAGGATATTAAAAACATATATTTTCTATGGTAATTTTACTAGATTTCGTAAAATTTTGGGTTGTGCTGTTTGTAATGTTGCTTCCTGGTAGGCATCTACCAAGAGAATTTTGCGATATAGCTTTTCGATAGATTTGTATGGTAAGCGATAGATTTTTTGCATTTTAAGATATCGTGGTGAAGGTAGGTGAAGGTCGTCTTTTGCCACGTTATCTGGCACTGAATATATCATTGAAACGTTTGCACAGTTCTAGGTATTACTGAATGAATTTATACTGTCGAAGCTTTACATGCCTAAATGTATTCTGTTTGTACATGCCTACATAATACGTAACATTTAAGGCATAGACTCTTAGACACATTTTTTTGAAATCACTATAATTTTTATGTTATATTGTTTTTTGTGTAATGTACATTCTAATTACGATCTATGACCGTTAAACTACAACATACTCGAACAGTTGCCCCATAACCTGATACAGCCTGTATATGCAGGAGAAGAAAAACTTGACTCTTAGTAGTCTGTATCTTAATCACTACGCCAACATTAACGTAGTACAGATATAATACAATCTTCAGGATTTTTTGGAAATTGATTAAAAATAACTCCCACCTGACATTCTTCAAAGCCTTCTCTAACTCTTCCTTAAAATTTTCATTCTCGTGGCAAGCTTTGGCACATTTGTCTTCCACGACGCGTAGCTGCTCCTGTAATTTAATGACCTGATCACTTTTACGCTCTGTCTCCATGCCGTATTGGTGCTTCAGCTCTTCGAGTAACCTGTAATAAGAGAACAGTTCATGGTGTTAATTTTGAGTGAGATTAAGATAGTGATTAATTACAAATACTCGTAAATAAAATTTTGTATAGGAAAGGTTCCGTGTGATGACGGAGTAAAAATACAAATCACCACTCCCTTGCTCTTGGATGTTGTAAAAGACGACGATGGAATATAATATACAGATAACACCCGTGCAAGAGAAGGAAAACTCGAAATAAAACCCTATACCAATATGTCTGACCAGCATGGTATAGTAGGTCAAATTCCCTCCGATTGCGAAGGGAGCCCGAACCCAACATAGAGACGTATGTGGGTTGTGATGATGATGATAGGAAAGAAGGAAAGGAAGGTACACCTAGTCCGTTTCTTCATTTGCCGACGTGTATCACCTAATTATCTTCGTGTGGTGACGGAGTAAGAATACAATTCACCACCGCCTCTCTTGTCCGTGAGTGTCGTAAAAGACGACTAAGGGTGTCTTAAAAGACGACTAAGGGTGTCTTAAAAGACGACTAAGTTTATTAGCTTCATATGGGCCAGACTATACTAATGATTTCCCTACGAGATTGGATCCGAAATACAGAAATCCTCAGAAGAACAGATGTAATCGTCATAAAACGAAGAATTAGAAAGCTGAAACGTCAATAGAGCAATAGGCCACATTACTCGAGGAATCGATAACCTTTGGGGAAGAAATCTTCTTCAATGGCGATGACGCAATTTAGGAGTCCTTCCACTAGGTGGACCGACGATTTGATGAAAGTTTTTAGGAGACGTTATATGCGGGCAGCACAAAATCTTACTTTGTGGCCAAGTATGAAGGAGGCCTAGTTAGCAGCAGACGGCAAAAAGCTGATTGATGATGACTAAGTTGATCATCACATCATTACAGTCCACTGATAGGTTCGGACCTCTTTCACAATGGGAGAGAAATTGACCTATACTATAGCGCGCTGGGAGTGTATTGACATTTTTTTTTTTATGGGTGGGCTATGGTAAGCGCACGCGCGGTCCAGTCCGTCCGGGGCGATGAAAGGACGGCGCGCAGGCCCATAACCCACCCGTACCCACGTCACCTCATTGTTGGGCCGACCATCGGAGCAGATGTAGTAGTGTATTGGCATAGGGTCTCATTTCGAGCTTTCCTTCTTTTGAATCGATGTTATCTGCATATTATATCCCTTAGTCGGATTTTATGACACTCACGGGCAAGAAAGGCGGTGGTGAATTGTATTCTTCCTCCGTCACCACACGAAGGTAACAAATGGATAACACAGAGGGCATACGCAAGTGTTGGAAGGGGAAGACCAAGGCGGACGTTCCACGATTAAATCAGGGACGTTCTTAAGCAAGACCAGGTTAGAAGTACCCTGAACTGAAGAACATACATGAGGAGATTAATGAATGTGGAGGAGGCGAAAGTGGTATGTCAAGATCGTAGCAGGTGGAAGGAAGTGGTCTCTGCCTGCCGCTAGGGGAAATAGGCGTGAGTATATGTATGTATGTATGGCGTAGTGGTTAAAATACCGAATCATCATGCCAGTGTCGCGGGTTCAAATTCCACGCAGGACAACACTTTGTGTGATCCGCAAAATGTTGTTCCGAGTCTGTATGTAATTTGTGTTCGGCTACACTAAAATCATAACGAAGAAAAATTTGTATTTTGCCTTTTTATTCCCTGAGTAATATAGCCTATACTTTATCCTGGTATTTCCACGAAAACGTTAAGTTAAACGCGGGTAAGGCTACTGAAACCGAAGCGAAGTGAGGGCGAGTTGATAGTTAATTATATATTTGTAAAGACCCCCCGCAATATAAGGATTATTTCCTTAGTGCAGGGTGTTGTCTTTTTTAAAGAAGAAAAGAAAGTCTCGCGTGAAAATAAGAAATGAACATACCTTTTACAGTGATCAAGTCTCCTTTCATGCATATCAGCGGGCACTGTGCGGGATCTCAGCGCATCCAACTGAGCCAATTTAGTCTCTGACACCTCTAGGGCACTCTTCACGCTGAAATATTCCCGATGGACGGTCTCATAATCTCGCAGCATGGCAGACACTGAGAATGAGTAAATAATAATAATAATATCCATTTCTTTCAGATTATATCCACATAAAAACTTAACTATGTCTAGTACTAATTAAAAAACTGAGTTTAAAATAAATAAATCAAAAAGGTATTTTTCATTGCTAAACCAGATTGTCACATGTCAATTTCAAATATCAATAAGATTATAATCAAAATACAATTGCATGAAATTAAATATTAATATGAATGTCAATTTTGTAATGTCAATATTTTGAGTAAGTATAAATTAAAAATAAATAGATTAGATTATTTTAGATATGTTTTGAATTAATTGTAATTATAACTGACATGCAGGCCAATCGCATGTTTCATAACGGGACAGTCAAATCGTCCTGCTACGACCTTTAGGATACTGTTGGTGCTGCCCCGGATACGGCTTAGCATCGGTAAAGAAACGCTTTGCGTACGTTTTCGTTATCTATACGATACTAAGATACGATATAAAAACTTAACTGCTCGTGGGAGCCAGACAATCGGGAGAGTGGACAATGTTAAACAACTCTCCGCAATGAACAACTTGTCCGCCAAACATGGTGATTAGTGCTACACTACGTTTGATAGTATCATCTCTTAGGTACTTAAATACAGCCGAGATGGCCATTGAGGTCAGTCTACCAGTGATCAATCCAATGGCGATGGAGACAGGGAACACTTCACGGCGTTCATGGCCACGGCCGATTAAGATATCTCACGTCCAACAAGTCATCGTTATTACATAGATTTATATCTACCGGCTACAGAAATAAGTTACTAAATTATGACCCATATTTTGGTACAAATTTATTGCCAGTACAAGAAGAAAATGATTCTATATGAAAAAATTATATTGTTTATGGTTAATAATTAGCCGAGGCCGCGGGTGACGTGATCGGGGATTAATCCGTCACCCGCCGAGAGGCTGACCGCGTGAGGAAAAACCGACGTCCTCCCCGAGGGGGGGAGGTCGGTCAATGGGAGGATACCCCACGTAGGGGTATTCCGTCGGACCGACCACTGCTGACAAGTAACCCTGCTCCAGTGGTCGGCCCAACGACGAAGGCGACGTGCATCGTGGGTGGGTTGCGGGAGTTGCGTGCTTACGCCCTTCTGTCGCCCCGGACGGAGTGGTACGAGGAGCGCACCGACCGCAACCCAACCCAAAAAAAAAAATGGTTTATAATTATCAAATATTAAATCTGTATTAATTATTGTGACAATTTAAAACCTAACAAAGTCTAGTATACTACCTAATTATCGAATTAATTGTGAAAAAGAGTTAGAACATGCTGATTGTACAAATGATAGAATAGTCTACGTGTCCGACCTCTCGTGCAGTTTCGTGGATTAAATCCCCATGTAGAACAATTCTTTATAAGACCCACAAATGATTGGAGTCTGGATATAATTTGTAACTGTTATACATGTTCCGTGTGGTAACGGAGTAAGAATACAATTCACAACCAAATCTTATCCGTGGGTGTCATAAAAGACAACTTTTTTTTTGTTTTTTATTTGGACATGGGTTACGGTCGGCGCATTCCTCACCCGGCTCCGTCCGGGGCGACAGATGGGCGTAAGCACGCACACCCGTAACCCTATAGCACGTCGCCTTCGACGCTGGGCCATGCAGAGTTCCTGACTTCAGTGGTCGACCCGACGTAAAAGACGTCTTAGGAATTACAATACGCTGATGACATCTGTGCAAGAGAAGTAAAACTGCAAATAAAGCCTTATACCAACCTGTCTGACCAGCGTGGTATGGTAGGTCAATTTCCCTCCAATTGCAGAAGAGGTTCGAACCTAGCGGTGGAACGTATATGAGCTGTGATGATGATAATAATGATACTGCATATATGCCGTATGGTGACACAGTAAGAATAGAATTCCCCAATTCTCTAATCCAAGGGTGTCGTAAAAGACGACTAAGGGATATAATACGTAGATAACATCTATCCAAGAGAAGGAATACTCGAAACAAAACGCTGATTCAAAACGTTATATCAACGTGGTTTATTAAGTTAATTTTCTTCTCAAGGTGGAGGTAGCTCGACCCCAGCAGCGGAAACTATATGAACTGCGATGATGATGAATATTTGCGAAGTCTTTTGGGACACAAAGTTATGTCTAAGTTTCTGTCCACCATAACGATTACTTAAAAAAAAAAGGAAACGAAAACTACTTACTCTTATCTTCATATAACTCGTAAACTTCCTTTAACTTAGACTCTGCTCTCTCAGCTCTTTGTACAAGTGTAGCTTTCTCAATGTCAGCCGTCTCTTTCTCGATCACCAGTTTCCTATGACTCTGTCTCAATCCAGCCAGCTCATCTTCTAAAGACTTAACTTTGTCAGTCAACGACTTGTTTTCAGCGACAATCTGCTTAGATTTCTTATTGATGTTCTCAAATTGCTTCTCATAGTCTAGTATGAGACTATCTTTTTCTTGAAGATTTTCTTGGTAAGCGTCAAAAAGTGGTGCTGAAGTAATCGAGAATACCTTATTTTAGAAACGATTTAAAGACTCCACTTAAAAATGTCAGTGCAGACAAAGTAATAATATTATAGACTTGGCTCACGAGATTTTCGACATGGCAATAATTATACAGATAGTCTTGGCTATTCGACTAAGGCTAAATGTTTGACTAGGATAAATGTTTGTGCAATGCACAATTTTTGTTCGCAGTTTTCTTTTTTAGACAGCGACTTGGTTGTAGCCAGGGTACTGCTGGATTTCAATAGCGACAGTTACCACTTACCATAAGTGAGCTGCTTGATCATATACCAAAGGTAATAAATATATAATGACATATACCTAATGCTTGAGCACTCAGCAATCCGGACAAGTCAACCGTTCGAGTTGTTTGAGGAACTTCCTCTGGTCTGGCAGACTGTCCATCGTCTGGATTTACAGTATCTGAAACGTATGAACATTAGTATTTATTATGAACGGTAAAAACAACCTATGAAATAAAACTATGCTTACTTCGCGGGACGACCTAATGTGACTAGAACTTCTTGGAGGCTTTTTTATTCTATACCGTATTGGAGTCATCTTTTTACCCTAATAAAGTTTCGCCAGGATATCGTGTATCCACAAGCAGAATTTATAAGGCGAATGTGAACGGAAGTGTTAGAAAGGGAGGACCAAGGCGGAGGTTAAATGTCAACGGGGACGTCCTTGAGAAAGGCCCTTAACCGAAGAAGATACATGCGGAGATAAATGAAAATGGAGGAGGAGAAAGTTGTACCTATGTAAAGTTCGCAGCATACGGAGGGAAGTGGAGTGGAAGGGGTGTCTTTCCCATAGGGATAGCCCTATGGGAAAGAGGTATGGATATATATCTATATATCATATATAATGATGTATCATGTTTCCACAGGACTTATCGACCCAAACGAAAAACGATATCTAAGGAGTTTCGTGATAAACAACGTAAAATCAAGAATAGGCATTCAGGTTTTATTTTTTTATCTTCTTTATATATAAATTTCTTGTGTACGTGTGTATGTCACTGAACTCCTCCTAAACGACTGGACCGACTTTAATGAAATATTTTGTGTGTTCAAGGGGATTCGAAAATAGTTTAGATTCACAATTAGCCCGGTAGATGGCGCTGCTGCCGATTTCAAGGAGAATTCCTTTTATTTTATTTAAACACAATGTCTGATGGGTCAGCTAGTTATTAATCCTTAGTAATATTATAAATGCGAAAGTAAGGTTGTTTATTTGTTTGTTTGTTACGCTTTCACGCTTAAACCACCGGACCAATTACAAAAATTCTTTCACCAATAGAAAGCTATAATACCAGTGAGTAACATAGGCTATATTTTATCCCGGTATTCCCACACGGCAACAGACACTACACGGCTAAGACGACTGAAACCGAAGCGAAGCGAGGGCGGGTTGCTAGTAATTTATAAAGGTTCCTTGACATTTTAATCTTACTAAACCCAAATTCTATATTATTCACAAACAACTTTATTTTTAAAAGTAACACTTAATGCATTCCTGAAAAATACTAATTGTGTGACTTATGAGGTTTTTGAAATGATAGATTTCATTTTAAAAGAATATGATACCGACTTTATTATATCGGGCCGACCATTGAAGTCAAGGAACTCTGCACCGGTGGTCGGCCTAACGACGAAGGCGACGTGCTATAGGGTGGGTTATGGGGCCGCACGCCGCCCCTTTATCGCCCCAGACATAGCCGGGTGGTGGGTGCGCTATAGCCCACCCCAAAAAAAACCGACTTTATTATTAACTAACCCTTAATTTGATTTTTAGTATGTACACTATATACCTGGTCCTTTATATCCCAAGCTTGCGGTGATGAGGGAATCCAGAGCATCATACTTGTTATCAGGCAGCTTGTATGTCTGCTCACTTTTATCACCAGACATATTCTGTAAGTTGCTGCGAAGTTTTTCTTGGTAGCGAGATAACTGAACATTCAACCTAGGATTTAAATACAGCACTTAATTTAGAAGAAGTTAATAAATAATCGAAATTGTTTACTATCTATATTGGCGACGATCTGATCTCCTACCTGACCATCATAGTTCTTCAGTAACAAGAAGAAGACTGTTAGCACTCATTATCATCATCAACCTTATCTCAAATACTTGGTCTCGAAGCATGTACTTTCTACCATCGTACATATTGTAACAATTAAGCAAAACACAAGTTCGTCCTCATGTGGAGTACTACTCACATCTCTGGGCAGGGCGCCCAAATGTCAGCTAGACCCACTTGACTCCCTGCAAAGACGGGCTGTTCGAAGCGTCGGGGATCCCAATATTACGGACAGATTGGAGTCGCTGAAGTAGCGGAGAGACTTTGGGTCACTCTGTGTACTCTACCGACTCATTCACGGGGAGTGCTCTGAGGAACTGTTTGACTTGGTACCACCGTCACCATTCTACCAACGTACCACTCGACATCGTAGCAGGGTTCATCCATTTCACCTGGAAACGATATGGTCTTCAACTGTACGTTTCCAGTGATCATTTCTCCCACGTACTTGCAAGCTCTGGAATGAACTACCTGCTGCTGTGTTTCCCAAGCGCTATGACATGTCCTTCTTTAAACGAGGTTTAAGAAGAGTATTTCCTTCACGGTAGGCAACGGCCTGGCTGTGCCCCTGGTATTGCAAAGGTCCATGTGCGGCAGTATCACTTACCATCAGGTGTGCTGCTTGCTTGTTTGCCACCGTTGGCAAAAAAAAAATTGTTTAATTACCAGCAGCCTGCCTGACGTCGATACTCCTTGAGAATGTAATGTATGTTTTCGTACGACCCCAGAAACTATTCTTTTTTTTATTGCAAACGGTGCAAACAGTACCACCTCATGGCAAGCAATGCCGCCGTTCATGGGACTTTGCTTAGCCGCTGCCAATCGCTAAGATAGTGAATGGAGTGTGAATGCGTGCACTGAGGTTCGGTGATACTAAAGGCATCACCAAAACCCACACCACAAAACACCACACGCAAACACCCTCAGAAAGTTCGCTCGCCTCGCTCACTGAACAAAGTGCAAAATCCAATTTCTACTACTCGGACGACGATTTATGCGAGTGTGGTACTACCCCGGACGAACCGGCCCGCGGCTGTAGACAGACAAATGTCAATAGTGTGGTCCTATCACTGAAAACGTCTACTACCTCCCCAAGGCAATTTGGGCTGACCGCCATTGCTAATCCTTAACTTGGAAAATTTTGTAACGCTTTCCCTGTTTGCCTGCGTCACACATTATTTAACGCGGACGTAGGCGTGGAAAATATTAGTAAGTACTTATTATAAAAGTTAGTACTTTTAATGCTGTGCTAATTTTATGTGGTAGGAGACACTCGATAGTCGTCTTTGTACAGCCGCGGGCCGTTCCATCCAGGATAATTGCAAATTTTCGCAGAAAATCGATGTCTAAGTAATAGCAATTTGTTACTGCACTTCGTTAGATGAGCGAGAGAGCCGGCAGCCCAAAATTCTGAGGGCGTTTGCGTGTGATGGGTTTTGATGATGTCTTTATAGTATCACTCACCCTTCACTTTCTTCACGGTAGGTAGCAGCCTAATAAAGATCAATACGGTAACGCTGCGGTATCACTTGCCATCGGATGTACTGTAAGCTCGTTTGCTTCCAACAGCAATAAAAAAAATAAGATCAAATAGGAGCTCCAAATAAGAATGTATATGTCACCTGTAAAGAACATCTTTAAGCGCTTGCATGTCCTTCTGCAGTCTAGTGTTATGCTCTCTCGCCTGATTCACAATGATCTGCCGACTGCTACAACTCATGCACACTTCTACCAAAGGAATTGCCGTCGCCGGTTCGTGTTCTAAGAAATCAAGGAAATTATATAATTTGAAGGCAAAAATAGTTATTTTCTGTTACATTATAAGATACAACAGCCGTATGGTGACGAAGTAAAAATACAATTCGCCATCCAGTGCTTGGGTGACGTAGAAGACGACTAATACAGTGGGCATTTGAGTTTACTTTTGCAGGACCTTTACTGCAGACGCAGACATTACCCGCCCGAGATCATGAACGCTGTAAAATGTTCAAGACGTCGGGCAATCAAAAATCAAATACAAACGCGGTAAAATCCGTAATATAGTTTTATTTACAGTGCGTAATACTCGCGTAAACATTAAAACTAAACTACGTAGTCTGTTACAGGCCTTAGAAAAACTATTGGAATGCACATCAAAATTAAATTCTTTAATTTTTCATCATGTTTCTAATTGTTAATTATTTACCTCTATCCGGCAGCTGATACTGTTTTATTTTTTCATGTAAATCTTTGGCTCGCAACTCCAATTCTCTGCTTTTCTCCCTCTCCTCTCTGATGACTTTCTTGCACTCTTCTGCATATTTGACTAGAGTATCATATTGATTTCTGAGCTGATCATTCTCATCGGCAAATAACTGGTTGTACTCCAAAACAGACTTTAATTTTTCTTTTAATTTCGATATATGGGCATCTTTTTCTGCCAGCTGAAGAGTGGAAAAAGAAGAAGATACGAGTTATAATCTCAAGGGAGATTTACTTGATATTGAAACTGATAGGATAAGCGTAGTAATGTTTTTGATGTGAAACATCTATAGACGAGTGTAACCCGATCGTTGGTGTGGCGTAAACAGCTCGTGGTGTTACGAACGTCACGCTATATGACGGAATATGCGAGAGTTAACCTGGTTGTTGTAGCGTGGCGATAACGCCACGCTTTATATGTGTACATACGTAGTCTATACGAAGTAGTATGTGAGCGCATGTGCGCTATCTCTCTCGCCACACGGAGCTCGCATACCTATAGTCTATACTAATGAAAAGAAATGTTTGTTGAATAAAAACCATCAATTTCTGGAATAAAAATATTTTATTAATACTTTATCTTTATGCCATATTAGTTCCTGTCGTAATCTGCTCTTTTATGCATATATGTATACTTGTGCAATATTATTACGATGTTTCACATCTGCCAGGCGTCCCGAGCGACGGCGCACTTTTCTACAACATATTTTCTTATATACCCTTTTTAAATATTGCTTAGGAATTCAAAATATACTTTACCATCATTATCATTATTTCAGCTCTATACGACCCTCAAGCCTCATCACAATGGTTGAGAAAGTAATGTACTATACCACCCTGGCCAGATGGGTTAGTGTAGGGTTTTATTTCGAGTTTGTCTTCTCTTAAACATTATCCGCATATCATATTTCTTAGACGTCTTTTACGACACAAGGGAGACAGGGTGAAGAATTATGCTCTAACTCCGTCATCATATGGATAATGCTTCATCCATTCATAATAGAAATTACAGACTTTAAGGAAATAGTTACCTGCATCACATTTTCTTCGCACCTTTGCATAAGAGAAGTTATCAATTGCTCATACTTTTTGGTAAGTTTTCTCTTCTGTTCCTTAAGAAGAGATTTACCTTCTTTGGGTGCTCTAGGGGATGAGACAGCTATCGCTTGGATATGACGTTTTCTTGGAGGTTTTGCAGGTTTTTCACCTGATATAAAAATGAGAAGGTGAAAGTTTCTATCAGTTAATTATTTAAGCCAGTATGTACATGATAGCTTTGAATGTAACATTATATTTATTTTGTCTATGATTCTCATAAAAAAATATACTATGGAATAATAGTCGTCATCATCATCACAGCTTATATATGTCCCACTGCTGGGTTCGAGTCCTCCACAATAGGAGGGCAAATGAACTTACTATACCATTTTGGTTAGACAGGTTGGCATAGGGTTTTATTATGAGTTTTCCTTGTCTTGCATAGATGTTATATGCACATTTTATCCCTTAGTCCTCTTTTACGACATCCACAGGCAAGAGAGGAGATTGTGAATTGTACTTTTACTCTGTCCCCACATGGACTGTGTAAATTATATAATACTAGCAACTCGCCCTTGCTTTGCTTCGGTTTCAGTTGCCGTACCCGTATAGTGCCTGTTCCCGTGGGAATACCGAGATAAAATATAGCATAAGTTACTCCTTATACAGACAGCTACCTGGTATTAAAATATTATCAAAATCGGTCCAGCCGTTTTGAAGATTACCTAAAACAAACAGACACAAAAAAATTAAACTATTTTAGGCATAGGTGTCGTGCAAATAACCATGTGAGCATGAAAAAAGCCCAGTATTTTGACATTATAAACAGACACTTCAATTTTATTTATTTGTAATAATTGGGCCCATGATAATTTTGCATACCTATCACATCTCTTGGGTCTTCATACATAGGATTATCATCTTCACTTTTCTCTATCATTCTAGATTCTGTTTTCTTGGTTACCATATCTAGAATATCCTGTCTCATACTGGCTCTTCTTAGAGGAAGCGATATATCAAACTCCTTGTGCTTTAAAGTAAAGTTTCCCGATAATGTTAATTTCTTAGGTGACAAGTTAGTTGAGCATTGCTTTGAGATTCTGTCATAGCTTGAACACTGGAAAGATAATAGTCGCTGATTTATTAATAATAAAACACAAATAATATTATTTTATCTAATACATTTCACCACTCCCTCTCATAGCCCTGCATGTTGTCGTAAAAGGTGACTAAGGGATATCTAGTGTATATAACTATGCAAGAGAAGGGAACCCTATACCAACCCGCCTGACCAGAATGGTATAGTAAGTCCATTTTTATCCCAATATAAAGAAGATTCGAGCCAAATACAGGAACATACAGGAGATCTGATGATGATGAATGCAATTTTAAAGCCAGGTTAAAAAAAAATTAATTACACGTGAAATTCAAACTTAAGCCATTAGAATTTTTAAAAGTTAAATCAATTTCACCTATTTAGTTTAAAGAATTTTCACACAAGGCAGGGATTAAATACTTATGATAACTATATAACATCATCTAGGTTAAGAGCCATCAGACTCTCATAAGGCCCACATAACTTTGTGGTGACAGAGTAAGAATACGATTCACCACTCCCTATCATGCCTGTGGATGTCGTAAAAGATGACTATATAAGAGATATAATACGCATAGAACATCTATTCAAAAGAAGGCAAACTTGAAACAAAACCCTATACCAACCTGTTTGGCCAGCATGGTATAGTAAGGTCAATTTCCCTTCTATTGCGGAGGAGGCTCGAGGCCAACAGTGGGACGTATATGAGCTGAAACGATGATGATGAATGAAGGCCCACTACTGGGCTCGAGCCTCCTTCTTACTGGAGGATAATTGACCTGTTATAACACACTACCCAGACAGGTTGGACTTCATTTCATGTTTTCTCTCTCGCATCAATGTTATTTGTATATTATAGTCCCAAAATCGTCTTTTACGACACCCGCAGGTAGGCAACGGGGAATTGTATTCTTGCCCCATGACCACTTGGAAAAACTGTATAACTTATAATAGTAAGGCAAAGTGTGATCATTTTCTAAAATTTATTGCACTATACCTATAACATTTAAAAGATTAGTTTGTACCTTACTCCCATTCATCGTCAACTTCTCGAACAATCAACCATATTTTTTAAAGTATTGAAACAATTCATAGATACGAAAACATTATCGCGAAGCAATCACACAAAATCTACACTGTTATGACCTATATACAAATATCAGACAAAGACAATAATCTTAACTCAAAAACTAGGTCAATAAAGCAGTTCAATACAAATTAAGCCCATTTCTTTTTCAATTATTGACAAAACAAAGTCCTAGATAAATGTTGGTAGGCATTTTGATTTAAATGTCACAATATTGTAAATAGGGACGGTAAATATTATAGTAAATAATTTGAATATACATCTGGATCTAATGAGGTCAATAATTAACCAAATTCATTTTCATAAAGCCTTTTTTTTAAATAGTATGATAAATATAAACCTTGTTATTGTTTGACAGTACTGTTGTCATGGTAACTAAAGTTACACATTTTTATATAAATTTTACTACTTGGTTATAATTATCTTTAAGCGCTTAAGCGCTTATTACACTACACGATATTCAGGGCCCTGAATCACTAGGGGTGCTCTACAACAGCTAAATTGTGAGACCTGTTTCACCAGTTTCAGTTTTAGCGAAATAACAGGTTCAGAAAACTGTTCCATACTGTTCCATATCTATATAATAATAAAATAAATAATGGGCCACCCTCTGGGCCAGTCGTTATCTCACCATGAGACTAACGCAACGCAAAACTCGGAGGAACATTATATGGCTCTCTAATTTCTTTTGATATAAAAGAAAAATGTATCACAAGATTTATAGGAAAGCCAATAAACTGCAGGGCAGCTTGTGGCGTACTGAATGTGAGAGGCGACACTGCGGCCCTGAGTGCCCCAGAGAGTCGGCCAGGGCCTCGTATCCAGCTGGCTTTTAATGGCTGGCTGGAGTGGAAACTGAAGAGTGCCCGCAGGATTCTCAACTCTATTTTGCCTTGAACGGCTGGTCAGAGAGGGGTCGCCAGGGATATATGCTCGGGGGTGGAAGTGTCATTTTAAAGGGCATAACTACGGGGAAACCACTGCGATGGTGAAACCGGCGCCGCACCGCTCGACACCCCAAGCCACTTGCACCAATGTTGCCCTCCTGTTGCCCGTATGGCCTGTGTGCCTGTGGCGACCGTTTGGGGGGGCCCATTCAGTGAGTTGGCGAATCACCATCTGCCAAAGTTCAAGACGATAAAGGTATTGAAGGCAGACGACAGTTTTTCAATCAATAGTTTTTAGTTTAGCCAGTCCATCAAACCTCCAACCCCATAAATAGTTATTAGATACCATCATCACACAATAGTTTTACACCTACCGTTGGCAGTCCACGTGTGTTATGTGAGGACGTGGAGTGTCATCGGTAGATGACCCATCCCTTGACGCAGATCTACGATGCGGCCATGCCCCGGGTACGGCGTCTGCCCCCGAGGAGGGGGGTCCACTGGTGGTCCCGGGAGCTGGAAGATCTCCGGGCCGCGTGTATCCGCGCCCGGAGGGCCTACACCCGCAGCCGGCGGCGCCATCGCGACGCGGAGCGAGAGGCCGTGCTGTACGAGGGCTACCGCAATGCGCGGTCGGCCTTCAGGCTGGCCGTCCGCTCCGCCAAGGACGTCAGTCGGCAGGAGATGCTGGACGGTCTCGACCGTGACCCCTGGGGACGCCCCTATCGCGCGGTGCTGAATAGACTACGTGCGCGGGGCCCTCCCCTCACCGAGACTCTCCAGCCCGGCCTTTTTTTTTTTTTTTTTTTTTTTATTCTTATTTAATTTGGGGACTTTTATTAAAGAACATGCCAGTCCCATCGTATTATACAAGAGTAGAGTTAAAAAAAATTACAAACAGCTTAAAACTAGTATAAAAAAGGAAAAGAAGGAATTTGTCATCTCAGTTGGCTTATGGCCTTAAATAGTTGTTTAGCAGCGTCAGACGTAGGCTCAGCCAATATATCATTATGCCACCCGACGTTCAACCGATTTAAATCATACATCAGCTCGAGCGCTAACCTCTCTTGCTGAAAGCGGACACATTCCACAAGTAAGTGATACACATCCTCAACAACTCCACATGTATCACAGTTGGGTGTATCAGCTTTCCGCATAAGAAAGGCAAATTTTTTCAATGGCAAGTGACCAGTCCTCAGCCTGTGCGCTGTTACAATCAATTTACGCGGCAAACTCATATTACTAAACCACGGTATATGAGGAGGCTCAGACACTATTGTTTTATACCATATACCTTTGGTAATTGACCGAACATTAAAATGTTCCTTCCATATTTTAGAGCATTTCTTCTTAAATTTAGGTAAGATTTCACTATAATGTGGCAAGATGTTATACGCATTACCGTCTAAAGTAGCTTCCTTTGCAAGTGCGTCAGCCTTCTCATTACCCCTTAGACCAATATGCGATGGGACCCATTGCATTTTAACCTCGAATCCTTGAGTTTTTATATCATTTAATTGAGATATCACTTTGTATGCTGTCGATACCCCTCTCCCGCCAGAGGCGCATCGAATTATTTGTTGCAGTGCACTTCTGCTATCAGTATATATAACTGTGTTTTTTTTTTTATAATTAATAACATAGGAAAGTGCCTCAGATAATGCAACCAGTTCCACCGTCATTATTGTTATATGCTTATTGTTTATTTTGAAGCAGTTTCTAATATTTATATTATTGCTACCAAGAGGGTCATAAAATGCCGCACCTCCCCCAACATTACCCTTTGAACCATCTGTGTATAAAGCACACCAATTACCATATTTCTCATTAAGTTCTTGGACCACTTTATATCTTAATGCATTCAGTTCCTGAGACTTTTTCGAACCCTTCATACAATCTAAATTAATATGTATGACATTATTGACATTAGTTATCCATGGGCAAATAGAGAACATATCTAGAAGTAAAGACGAAGATATCTCTTCCTTAATAACCTCCACCAAAGTGGTCACCAGTAATGGAGTCTTCTTTTTTGACCAATACCCACGATTATTTATTGACGTCATACACAGAGCGCTAAGATCAGACAGTGTTTTGAAAGATTCATTGTCTGTCCATGAACGTAATTTTATACAATATTTCAAACCTAAATACATTCTCCTTATGTGCAGTGGAGGCACACAGAGCTCACTCTCCATAGTGTGTATCGGAGTACTCCTTATAAACCCTCCAATCATTCTTAAAGCCTGGTTTTGTACCTTGTCTAATTTATAGGTATGAACACTTGCACAATTATCAAATAAATATGAACCATAATCTAGTCTACTCCTAATTAATGATATATATAATTTACGCAGATGTAATGGGTGAATACCCCAATTTGGGCCTGTTAAAATTTTCAGTATATTTAAATGTTTTTGGGTTTTGCTTACTGTTTCATTTATATGCTTCCTCCAGAGTAAAGAACAATCTAGCCAAAGACCTAAATATCTATACGAGTCAACACGCTCAACTTCGCAGCCATTTACGTGTATATTTATAATATTTTTCCTCTGCCCTCTGCTAAAGATACAAAATTTGGATTTTGAAATGGATAATTCTAATCCTAGTTCATTAATTAGTGTTACAAAAATATATATTGCGTTTTGTATGATTTCGCCACTTCTATCAAGATTTTTATTGCTATTAAACAAAACGAAGTCGTCAGCGTATTGACAGATATAGACAAAATTGATTACTTTACAAATTTTGGCCGTAGTTACATTAAACAACAATGGGGAGACGGGGTCACCTTGAGCCAAGCCCCTACTAGCATATCTACTCGTATCTCTTAATAGACCTGTATTGTCTTTCATCACAAGGCATCTATTACTTAAAAAATTCCATAAATATTGGCATATTAATTTTCCTACTCCTAATTCGTCAAGAATTTTTGTGGTTTTTTCTATAAGAATATTATTATATGCGTTCTCGATATCTAAAAAACATGCGATAGTTGGTAAATTAGTGGTCAATCCTATTTGTATATGCGAAACGAGTCGAGTCAGACAGTCTAAACACGATTGTCCGCTGCGAAAACCAGTAGTAAATGGAGACAGGAAACTATTTCTTTCTACGAAACATTCAAGCCGTTTTTTTAACATATTGTGAAGTATCTTACAGGGACAAGAGATTAGCGAAATCGGTCTTAATTTTAATTCTGAGGCAGAATTATGTTTAGGTATTGGAACTACGGTAATGTTACGCCATTGGTATGGTGATTCACCAGTAGACATAATGAGATTATATAACTTAAGTAGGTACTGTTTGGCGTTATCCGGTAGGTGATAAACCATAGAATACGTAACGCTATCGCTACCTGGTGCCGTATCTTTCTTTTTAATGCAAGAAATCATCTCGTGAAGTGTAAATTCTTTTTCTAAAGTTGTATTAAAAGAAGTGAATATCGGTGGTTTAGGTACAACATAATCTGGTGCCAAGTTACAAAGTAGCTTATCTTTCTCTTCTTTAGAAAAGGTGACTTTAGAGGCTTTATATCCCTTAATCCATCTTAATCGTTTCCACATATCATACACAGTTGTAGATTCATCCACACTATCACACATTGCCTGCCATCCTTTAGCCTTAGCTGCACTAATCTCTGCCTTAGCCTTGCCCGATACTACTTGGAAATAATATAAATTTGAAGGCGTCGGGTTACGCCTAAATTTGGTTAGGGCTAGTCTACGTTCAGCTACAATTTTAGAAAGATTAGGTGTCCAATATGGCTTCGGCCGAAACTTACTAGTTGGGCTTTGACATGTTTTAATGGTGGGGATATACTTATCAGCTGCTTTAATAATATGCCCCATCAATGAATCGTGTAAAGTCTGTACATTGGATGTGTCAATAAAAAGCGATACACCATTACTAATGTATGCCGTATACTTCTCCCAATTGGCCATTTTGTAATTTCGATTAAGAGAAAAATGAATAATATCCCTACAATTAAACCGTATTTTTAAAATCATATGATCACTATTAAGATTCTCACTTAAAATTCTCCAATCAAAATGTATGGCTATGTCCGACGAAGCAAAAGAGATGTCCGGCGATGTTTTTTGTAAACAATTGCCTACCATCTTAACTCTGGTTGGTTGACCATCATTGAGTGATACATAGCAAAATTCTACTGCCGAATCGTGGATTAACCTTCCTCTGGATGTAATTTTACACGACCAGTCAGTGTGGTGTGCGTTAAAATCACCAACAATCAAACAATTTGTAGGGAATATAGAAAATAATGTATCCCAGTCATCCTGAGTCGTAACAACCCAAGATGGGCAATATATAAGTACAACGTTTTTAAGAGTACCACAATTGAATAACTTCAAACACAATATTTGAATATCTACGTTAGGGAGTGATACGTTACATTCTTGTGCTTTTACCGTTTTATGGGCAAAAATAGCAATACCTGCACAACCGTCGTTTCTATCCTTTCTGTAAATATTGTATCCTGAAAGACGAGTTACATAGTCTTTTTTAAACCATGTTTCTGAAACTAAAGCCAGGTGAACTTTTTCTTGAACTAATAGGGAATCGAAAACCGTCCATTTATTACGTAAGCTCTGTGCGTTCCACTGCACTATGTTCAAAGAATTATCTTTACACATTCTATCCATTATTACTTAAAAATATGATTAACTTTTTAAACAAAGACTCCTTATTTACTAACTTTATAATACATTGAAGACCCTCTTCCAGTATAATGCTAAAAATATTTTTTAATTTACCTTCAAAACTTTTTTCACTATTGAAAACTTCTTTAACTTTTTTCACTATTTTCCAAAAAATGTTAATGATATTACTTTCCTTCGTCGATCTATCTTCTTCATCTTCTTCTTGAGACCATTCCATATTATTTAATACTACATCTCGTTTATCGCTCAGGCAGGCATCAGGCTCAGGCATTCTCTGTCTCGTCCTCTTCTTCTTCTCTGTCTTCTCTGTTTTGTCATTGCCTTCTACATTTATTATATTTTCTGTAGTTAAAAATATGCGTTCCTCAGCGTCTAATTCTGCCTGCTGGACCATAGTTCCTATTTTGACAACATCACAGTAAGATCGTCCTTTTTCTTGAACATTTATTTTAATAGGAACATTTATAATATTGTTCACCTTCTCCCGGCTGGTAGTTGCTTTTCTTAAATACGTTGCCAATGCCACTCTGTAGGTACAGTTTAGGGAACACATCAGGTTTCTGATCTCCTTTTCTTTTAGGAATATAGGGCATTGTTTATTCATTGCCCAGTGCGGTCCTCCACAGTTAACACACTTGAATGTAGATGTTTCACAGTTTCTGTGCTCCCCTCCACACTTTGGACAAACAGGCTTGTGGGCAGGACAAGCCCGCGAAAGGTGTCCGAAGCGCCAGCAAAGGGAGCATTGGCTTACAGGGAATGTATAGGGGTCCACCTTAAACCGACACCCGTATCCGTAGACATACGGGGGCAAGGTGGCACCTTTTATGCTCAGTCGGACAGTCTCGCTGTCTACCCATTTACCTGCATCTGTATCAAGTCGTTTCAGCCTTTTCACAGAAATGATCTCATGCGTACATCTAAGACTTTTCAAAGCTTCTTCTTCGCCAATGTCTAAGTCCACTTGTCTGACTAAACCATAAGAAATATTTATTTCATCAGTTAATTGGCATCTGTAGCCCAGGCTTGTAATTTCTTCACAATTAATTAGTTTCTCACAATCAGATCTCTTCTCAAACTCAATATGAACTTTATACGGATTTTTGTAAGTTATTTTCAATATATTAGGAATATTTTGAGATTGAAGTAATTTAGCTAAACCAAATTGTTTGGGTAGAATTTCCTTGGAAGTAACAGCTACCACGTTCTTCTCCATCTCTGTTGTTACCGCACCTATTCTATCCTCAAACCTCATCTTTGGACGTTTGACTTTTTTAGTTACTTCAATAAAACTGTCGTTCGAGTTCTTCTCTTCATCGCTCTCTTTTCTCAATCTCTTCCTCTCCTCTACCTGTCCAACATGATTATCCAAACAATCTTCAATTTCCAAGTCACTCCCACCGGAGTCATCGAATTGGAGGGTTTTTTCCATATTTTAAATCTTCCAGTACCCACACTTATGTAAACAAAATTATTATAAATATGCGTGTGTAATAAGTATCGATAAGCGCGAGGTACGTGCGCTAGCAACAACGACTGCCGCGTCAATGAGCCCGGCCTTCTCACCCGGGTTATTGAGGACCTGTTCCCGCGGCGGGCGGCACACACGCCCCCGGTCATGGCTCCGCCAGACACTAACCGGGAGGCCGACGACGACAGTGTTCCGGCCATCACGGAACCCGAGATGGGGGTGGCGGTGACGCGCATGCGCGCAAAGTCTACCGCCCCCGGGCCCGACGGTGTTCCTAACCGTCTGCTGGCCCTGGTCCTCGAACACCTGGGACCCCGCCTCAGGGGGCTGTTCGACGCCTGTTTAGCGTCCGGACGGTTCCCTGGGTGCTGGAAGGAGGGAAGACTGGTGCTCCTGCCGAAGCCGGGACGGTCTCTGGAGTCGCCTTCGTGCTGCTCGATGACACGGGCAAGCTACTGGAGAGGGTGGTAGCTGCCCGCATCGAGCGGCACCTCGTCGGCACGGGGCCCGATCTGTCGGACGCCCAGTTTGGGTTTAGGAGGGGTCGTTCCAGCTGCATCAGGGAGGCGCTCCGGTATCACGGGGTGCCAGCTTACCTGAGGCGGCTAGTGGGAGACTATTTGGAGAGGGGGTCGGTTCTCGGACCCACCCTGTGGATAATCGGCTACGACTGGGCGTTGAAGGGGAGCCTCCCGCCCGGGCTGGGAGTGATTTGTTACGCCGACGACACGCTCGTCACAGCCCGCGGTGGGACGCTAGAAGAGGCGGTAAGCCTGGCGACCTCGGGTACCGAGGAGGTCATCAGGCAGATCGAGGCGCTGGGGTTGAGGGTCGCCCTGGACAAGACGGAGGCCCTCTTGTTCGATGGGCGCACTATGAGCCCTCCCATCGGCGTCTCGATCACCGTCCACTCGGTCGACATCAGCATCCGGGCCCATATGAGGTACTTGGGCCTGGTGCTCGACGGGCGATGGTGGTTCCGGGAGCATTTCCGCAGGCTCGCTCCACGGCTCGTCGGCGCGGCGTTCGCCCTATCGTGGCTTATGCCGAACGTGGGCGGACCGAGCGCTGGGTGCCGACGGCTGTACGCGGGGGTCATCCGGTCGATGGCCCTGTACGGCGCACCGGTGTGGGCGGGGTCCATGACCGCCCGACTTAGGACCCTTCTGTGGCGACCACAGAGGGTCACGGCGGTCAGGGCCATCCGCGGATACCGCACGGTGGCGACGGAGGCAGCGTGCCTATTGGCCGGGACTCCCCCGTGGGACCTGGAGGCAGAGATGCTCGCCGGACTATATCGGCGGGTGACGGGGGTGCGAGCGGAGGGCGGTGTGGTCTCGTTAAGGGATCTCACCGCCTGGCGCGTCGACGCCCGCCGAGACGTCATTGTTTGTTGGGCAGTCCGGCTGGAGAGGCCTCGGTTCGGGGTGCGAACCGCGGAGGCCATCCGGCCGGTGCTGGTGCAGTGGTTGGAGAGGCGGCACGGGGTGCTCTCCTTCCGACTGGTGCAGGTTTTGACGGGGCATGGGTGCTTCGCCAAATACCTGCACAAGGTCGTTAGGAGGGAGAGTACACCGTCCTGCCACCACTGCGATTGCGACGAGGACACGGCGCGCCATACACTCGAGGCCTGCGGGGCTTGGGCAGTGCAGCGCTGTGAACTCGTCGCAATCATCGGTACGGACCTGACGCTGCCGGCTATCGCTAGGGCGATGGTCGACAGCGTCGGGAATTGGGATGCGGTCGCAGCCTTCTGCGAGGCGGTTATCTCGCGGAAGGAGGCGGCGGATCGCCTGCGCGAGGAGCGCAGCCTTGATGAGGAGATCCGCCGCCGGCGGCTGGGGCGGCGCAGGCGCAACTATCTGCGCCTCGTGCCGCCCTAGCCGAGGCCGCGGGTGACGTGACCGGGGATTAGTCCGTCACCCGCCGAGAGGCCGACCGCGTGAGGAAAGACCGACGTCCTCCCCGAGGGGGGGACGTCGGTCGATGGGAGGGTACCCCAATCAGGGGATATTCCGTCGGGCCGACCACTGACGACAAGTTAACGCTGCTCCAGTGGTCGGCCCAACGACGAAGGCGACGTGGTTTTTGGGTGGGTCGCAGGAGTTGCGTGCTTAAGCCCCTCTGTCGCCCCGGACGGAGTGGTGCGGAGGCGCGTCGACCGCGGCCCACACACAAAAAAAAAAAAAAAAATATGACCCATCCCATTTTTACATTAAATTTCTCCAAAGGCCTCTGCGTGTTGGATCCATATCCCCATGTAAGCCTTTCAAAGGACCGGGTATCTTCTCTTTTTGAGAGATAGCCGTGAATCGGCGATACATAAAAATAAATAATAATTAATTACATACAATAGTATGTAATAATAATATTATATATATACATAAAATAAATACATGTTTAAATATATTAGACGTGGGTTGTTACGTTATTTTTAAGAAACGTAACGAAACTAGTGACTTGGTTGACGTCACGTGTTTCAAAACTAGTGATTTTTGTAACGACTGATTTGTATACAGCTACTTTGATTGTTTGCATATTGCATGAATAGCTGCACTAACTATATACCATTCTTTAGGAATAATGTTTAGAAGTGGTTTCAGTGTTTGTTCCTAAAATGAAAACGATCCTTCCTGCTTTACATGCTTAGGACTGATTTATGTATATATTTTAGACATGAGCGTTATTTCACGTCATTAGTTACAATAACCCATTACGCGACATGTAACAATCACTATTTACGAGTCGACAAGTAAAAGAGGTGATTTTTGTAACTACGTTATACTTAACACGACTCACAGATATGGGATAACAGTGTTATATTCGAGCGAGCGAGAAAGAGCCGACCGCACAACGTTGATTACCCTAAGTACATTTCTTTCGCATGACGGCCGAGCGAGCGAGCGAGATGGCTAATCGAATAACACGAAATTATTCGAAGTAATCCGACCAAATACCGAACACTCACGTGCCGAGGTATGCAACAAAGACCAAACAGCGTAACAATACATTTTATACCTTTAATTTTCATACGTAAAATTGCATTTATTGATAATAAAAGAGTGATTTTTGTTTATAAGTAATTTCAACGGCTTGACGTTGCGGGAAACGAAGCGAGTGTTACTTTGAAATTTGAATTTAAAGTAAAGAATTTTATTTATTTATTGTTTTAGTTTGTTGTTTTACTAATAAAAACATCATACATTATAAAGTGCATATAACAGTGAAAAAAACTGTAAATATATAAAAAGTGTAAATAAACTGTAAATATAATCATTGTATATACGATCAATTTACTTTTAAATACGTCTGCATTAATACAAATTTAATTAAAATAATAGTTTAATTATAACCTCTAATCAATCGTAAATACATATAATGCAGTCAGTCCTTGGCCTGAAAAAAGTATGAAAGGAAGTTAATTTATTGATTTAACTGTATAGCTACAAATTTATTTTCGTTTCGCGTGTAACTGTATATAGTTAGTGCAGCTATTCATACAATATGCAAACAATTAAACTAGCTGTATACAAATCAGTCGTTACAAAAATTACTAGTTTTGAAACACGTGACGTCGACCAAGTCACTAGTTTCGTTACGTTTCTTAAAAATAACGTAACGACCCACGTCTAATATATTTAAGCATGTATTTATTTTATGTATATATATATATATATATAATATTATTATTACATACAATAGTGTATGTAATTAATTATTATTTATGCATATATATATATATATATATATATATAGAACAGTATGGAACAGTGTTCCTAACCTGTTATTTCACTAAAACTGGAACAGCTGAAACAGGTCTCTACTCTCTCTTTAGGTCTCTATTTAGCTGTTGTACAGCACCCCTAGTGATTCAGGGCCCTGAATATCGTGTATTGTAATAAGCGCTTAAAGCCTAGTTTGTTTTCTTGTCAATTTACATATACATATATTCACTGCATTTGACCGCTATGTCCACATTATATTATTAAAAAAGCCATCATTCTAATCATTTTGAATATGGTTATATCATATAATAATATTATATTTTCGTGTCCGTACCTTACTACCTTATCAACATTATACATATACATAGTTGTGATCTGGTGATAATCGTAACCAATATCTTATTTTCTTCAAGTGCATAAACATCTGTTTATTTCGTAATTTTCCTAAAGATATAAAGTAAATAGTTTTCGCTATGTGTAAAAAGTACATAATTAATTATTGTCTCCTGGCTATTATTTAAATCGTTGCCCTGCCATCTGTTGAAATTCTGTATTCACTCCTATAAAACGTGTAAGTACACAAATATTTTGTAGATGGCAGAAGGTTTCACAATATTTTCATAAACTCCAAAGACGACTATATTAAAACGAGAGAATATGGTAGAGTTACCTAATCATGTAACAGCTCTTACATTTAGTCGTGTAATATTCGATTTGAGCATGCGTGAAAACAGCTGAGTCGTATAAACGATAACAGCGACTATACGCGGCGAATCGAAGAACTAGGTAGTCGCATCATGTCTGCCTGTCGGTCTGGTGTATGATGCTTGGGGGCTATAATAACCTCTAAAACAGTTTGTTATTACTCCGTCCCCTTAACCGGAGTTCCTTAAATTTAATTTTACATTTGTTTTAGTAACTGCTTAGTTATTATTGTATAAGTGTTGCATACCAGTGAATTTTTTAGTGTATTTAACTGTTGATCGTTGGATACGCACTTGCCGCTGTATCCTTGCTGGCGTTTATCGATTTTCATTTTACAATGAATGTAAAGTTTTGTTTACTTATTATTTTCTCGTAATATTGTGTCTATCATGTTATTAATGTGCATAATTCGACGGTAGTGCAGTGAATTGTGATCGATTCAAGTATGTGCGAGAGTTCGCGCGAGACTTTGTGTTTTGGATGACAGAAAAATGGAATTTGAGAACGATTTCAGCTTGAAAGAATGGGCGAAGGACAAGCCTTTGTCCATTCTACAGTTGGACCCGGCCGACCGTGCAGTACTAAGGATAGCAGGTAGGTTTATACCCTTAATTAAGCCGAGACCTCAGTAATAAGTGATGTCAAATGTTAACATTTTCAGTTCAGAGTCCTTATTTTTTCATGTAATCAGGTCACGTTATCGTTCACGATGATAATGACGACAGATAATTAAGATTAATGTTTGCAGTGTTACTCGCTAAAAATGTGATTTGTTGCCTTTTTATTTTATTATCACATTGTTTACTTGCGTATCAATATTTCAGTTAAGTTGATGTTATTTCGCGTGATCATGACTGAACGGCCTTGCATACCTAGGTTTTCACTTTCGTCTAATTGTAGTTTGTTTTTCGCGTTTAAATTAAGTTTTATTGCAGTAGCATGCTGACTTAGAATTTTTAATTACTTGTAACATACGTATCTTGTCTATGCCTATGTACACAGGTAAGTATTAAATAAACAGGGCAATACGTAATACAAAGTTGAATTGAAACCAGTGCTCGTATTTTCCATATACGATTAGCAGCTCTATAGTGACCGCCCTGTTGATCAATACCAATCAAGGGCTGTGCGATGGGAAACGATAAAGTTTTAGGTTTGAACCTGAATGATGTATTAATGGATTTTTTCATCATGAAACTGAATGTACCTTTTGAGGTGCACCTAATAATGTTCGAGTTCCATGTAATTTATATGAAAAATAAAACATTGGCTATCCATTCATATCGAAAAAAACTCACCATACGCTCGACTTAAAATGGGAAACCAATACCCTTATCTGACATAATAGCCGTATGCTTACAGTAAGTACTAAATGAATCAAATAAGCATTTACTAATATCGTTATAAGATATATTAAATTAGAATAAAAATTATGTGCTTATTGCCTATTTAACTGTTGTAGGTAATAAACTATCGTAAATATATTGAGTCATCATAATTATCTATTAGCTATTGCGTTATCATGACTTTCGTATATGTCATACATTCATAGCCAAAACCTGCTCGCATAAACACGTTAAAATATGTCTCATGATATCGGCTCACAAGCGTCGCTATACTAGGCATGAAGAAGACTTCTCCGAAGTAGAAAGGAAATTGATCTGCACACCATGCTGGTCATATGGATTAGTATAAAGTTTTATTTCGATTTTTCCTTCTCTTACATAGATATAGTCCTATTTTGCGACTGTCACGGAAAAGATAAAGGTCAATTGTATGTTTACTCCATCACCATACGGTAGGCAGTATATCTGGTTATTACCGAACGTTCTGACGTACATGTTCTTAAAAGTTAAATTAACAAAAGGTACTTATTGTCAATTCTACATACATATATGTATACCTGCCTACTTATTGCATCTGTCCATTTAGCAGCCAGTTAAAATTTATTGTTGGAGCTGATGATTATACCGTAATCGACATGCTTGACAGACAGGTTAGAGGTCGTTAATGTCATGTCCCAGGAGAATGCTGCACCCTACTCTCGTAATGATCCCCCCCAGTTGATTATTATGACTCCCGCGGGCAAATAAAAAGTGGGATATTATTTCTAATCTGATTAATATTTCGAGTATGTCCAATTCAAATCGTAATGTCGCCGCCACGGAAATATTCAGCAGTACCTAAACTAAACGAGTTTCTTCTACTTTTATTGCTTCTCTATTCTCATATCAAATAAGTGAATGGTGGTTTAACATTTGTTAATGAATAAGTTAATTATTAATTTATTAACTCCACGTTCATCATTATCATCATCGCAGCCCATATGCGTCTCACTGTTCGGCTCGGGCCTCCTCACAATGGGAGGGAATATGTTCTGCTATATCAGGGGTGGCCAACTTCATTAGACCCAAGATCTACTGTTTACTCACGAAACCCTGCGCGATCTACCAATTACATACTTGAAATATTGACAAATGGAATTGATGCGTGCAGCAGTTGGTGATTATGCACCCCTGTACTATATCACGCTAGTCGGTCGAGTTGGTATAGGGTTTAATTTCGATACTTTGAAGTAAATGTATCAAATGTTAGCAAAAAATAAAATATTTTTCCTTTTACAATTCGCTTTAACATTAATATTCGTAAACGAAACTATCCAGGATTCTTGGATAATCCGTAATAACGTTATGCTACATTATATCCATATCCAAATCCCAAAGTTCATATCCGTATCATCCCTACATTGCAATGTTCAACATTTCTTCCTCAGAATATATAACATCATACTACACGGACATCCTACGCAATAGTAAGAATGCTAGAATATGAGACCCTTTTAAAGATTTCCTTCGCTGTTTTTTTTTTTTTTTAAAGGCAACACTATGTTTTATGGAAGTTAATCTAAACTAACTAACGGACAAAATACATCCAGACTCAAGACAACAATTTGTGGATCGCTCAAAGCGTTGTCCTGCGTCTGATTCGAACCCCCCCGACACTGGAATTGCGTGTCGCTATTTTAACCACTACGCATCTGCCCAGTCTATTGCAGTGATGTAATCTTTTTATCTCCGTCGGTCATCCTTAATCGTGTTTTACGACACCTGCCGGAAAAGGAAGATGCATACAAGTTGTATTTTTATCCACATAAAAGTTTTAAAATTAATCAAAACCTTCCTAATTATTACTAAAACACCAACATTCTTAGTTAATTAATTATAAAATGTTGCCTATACACAATTAATACTATAAAATTTGAATACACATATTATTCGAATACATTCGAAATAGAAACGATGTTTCAGCATGTGGGTGTAAATTATTGTATAAACGATAACGATTCTAGTTCAGTAGTGTTTTAAAAAGTAAGACCACTATGTTCTTATTTTAAATTCAAGCTATTTAAAAAAAGAAACAATTACAAATAGGTCTTTTTTTCTAAAGGTATAGAGACATTGATGGTTACGTGGTATGATGGTACAAAAATATGATTAGTTCATTGGATATACGCATATAGGCAGTACCAGTAGCATTCTAAAACATCTAATTGTATAGCCAGTTTATCAAGAAAGGTTATACAGGCTAAAATACATTACGCTATAACAAATAGGAGCGAAGTGATGTCTACATACTATACTAATAACGGCCGACAACTGTGAAGTTAGCAAAAAATATACCATTCATTTACCTATAATAAATATTATTGAAATTGCCAATATTACTGGTATTATTAATATTGCTAATATTACTAGCGAGGCGATGACTTTTCAAATAAAATTATAGCATTAATTATGTAATTAACCCACACAAACGAAGTTGCTGTCACAACTAGTTAATATAATGAAAGGCTTATTTTAATATTTCTACCGCAGTAGCATTCCCTATTGGCTCTTTAAAACTTGCGACTGGACATATATTATCAGCCCCATAGTTTACCCTCTTTCAATTTATTACCGGCAAGCCCTATACCATTATATGAACTGAACGAACGAATGAACCCGTTTAACCTTTCAACGCAGGTGTACCAACATAAAATAGTTGCAAACTTAAGTTATTTTTGTCGCAGACCTCTAAGGTTACACGATTTTCCAGAGAAAAATACTATCTCTTTCTCAAAGATAACTTTGTCCTTTATTAGGTACGTCAATACGTACATAGTAGATTAAAAGTTTTCTAAATTTAAATTAAGAACATTGCTTTAAATTTATTTATTTTTCTAATCTTACTTTTTCGAAATAAACTCGAATAGGTACTAGCTACTTCATTTTCATTATATTCTAAGTAATTAGCAGTAAATCACTCTCGACACCTTTACTGATAACTTTTTACAGCGGAAAGTTCCCTACAAAGCTATCAAAGCGACAGCAATCGGGAACACGGATAAGAACTCTTTTTTTTCTTTGAATCTACTCGTAGTCTAAGAGGATATTTCTAGAAGCATATCTATGTACATAATTGCATATATGTTACTGTCTGTACATGGCTGCACTGGTTTCTTGTACAGAGGTTACATTGCCGTGCAAAATAATTATTTATGTGACTCAGAAATGGCTGTTCCGAGATTGGGTGTTTTTGTGTCCCTTAATTTTAAGTTTGTGAAATCTCTTGCTTACTTATTTCTTCACCATTTGATTACTACTCGTTACGGTCTTAGCATTACTCTTTCGCTTAATTTGTATTGATCATATTCATCCAGGTTCAATTTAACATTGTTTGTAGTGCGCCGGATATTTGCTTAAGAAATTGCCACTTAACGTCAATGGTTATGGAACTACAAGCGTAGAAACTTAATCGAAAGTCTTTTAGACCTCGGTTCTCTGGTTCATCGAAGGAAAAACACACTAGCGAATTGCTAATTTATTAATTTTCTGCGAGACTGCAGCACTAATTCACGGCTATGGCTACGGGTGAAAACTGCCCGCAGCGTGATTGAAAGATGAGTAGATATATGTATGTATGGGCTAAAGCAGAAATGTGTCTGCTATGTCTATACCAATAAATAAAATTGGAGTGTCTGTTTGTAATGTCAAAATAATAGGAGTTTTTCATGCTCACATGGTTATTTGCACTATACATATGCCTAAAAATCACTTTATATTTTTTTTGTCTGTCTGTCTGTCTGTCTGTCTGTCTGTCTTTTTGTTCCGGGTAATCTTCAAAACGGCTGGACCGATTTAAATAATTCTTTCATCAATGGAAAGCTATAATGTCAGGGAGTAAACTAGGCTATATTTTATCCCGGTATTCCCACGGGAACGGGAACTACGGGGATAAGGCGACAGGAACCGAAGCGAAGGCGTGTTGCTAGTATGGAATAAATTAGTTTTTCAAACGTTTAATATTTTGATACATTAACTGTGTTTTCCGTGTAATGATGGAGTAAGAATATAATTCACTAACCTCATATGTTGTTTGTGAATGTACCCAACTTTCTGAGGGTGTCTGCGTGTGGTGGGTTTTAGTGGTGCCTTTATTATCACCGAACCTTATTGCACGCATTCACACTCCCTTCACTTTCTTTGCGGTTGGCTGCGGCCTTTCAAAGGTTCATAAGCGGCAGCAACAATTACCATCAGGTGTACTGTTAGCTCGTTTGCCACCGTGTGCAATAAAAAAAAATAATATGCATATAACATCTATGCGATAGAATTGTAACTCGAAGTAAACCTTATTATTACCAACGTCATCTGACCAGCGCGATATGATTTGATGAGCTTAATTGTCTTCCTATCGTGGAGGAGGCCCGAACCCAGCAGTGAGACGTATATGAGCTGAGATGATAATGATGAAACACGGTGTCACAAAGTTAACTAAATTTTAAGACAATCACTTGTTTACGTTACTAAATCGATTTCCGAATCGGCATGCAACATTTCCACAAAAACAATCGTTCGATTTTCGCCCAATTCGTTACCATGGTTTTGGTGTTCGAATTTCAAATAATTTCTTTTTTTTTTTATATAGTAACTAGCAATCCGTATCATGCTTTCACCATTGTATTCGATGTTTCATTAGAAGTGTAATTGTGACAAGCGATTTTATTGAGGATTAAGAAAAACGATTATGTCACATTTTTAATATGTATTCTTTTAAACAGCAACAACATATCTGCTAATTCAAACTATTAAAAACCTGTAAATTATCCGCGTGGTGACAGAGTATGGATACCATGATCAGAAATTAAGGACTAAGGACGCGAATTAATAACATTGCTGTAAGAGAATATAAACTTAAGTAAAATCCCATATAAACCCCTTTTAAACTCCCAATCTAACCAACAGCGAGACAGTATGTGCTGAGATGACGAATAGCTCCGATTGATTCATTGATACGACGAAATAGCAAATCTGAATCTTAAGTTGAAAAGAAGCTATTATATTTGACGATTAGAAATCCTCATTAACCTCGAAATATGGAACGATACCCGATAATCGTTAATAAGTCCTACTTTATATTTTGCGTCTTTAGTTTTGTGGTGTTGTTACACATATGATATGCCCTTGGGCATAAACAAAAAGAGTTCTCTGTGCTCAAGTAATAATCCAGAGTAAAGTTTTCACAGCCATTTGCTGCTAACAACTAAGTCGTACAGATAAAAAATACATTTTTAAGGCATAATATAATAGTGATTAATTTTGACAAACTTAACAAAAGCTTAAAATCGTTTAGAAACTTTCATTCGAAATGACGAAGTGTATTACCACTAACAATTTTTATGACGAACATAACTCATAAAAGTTAGTGTTCTTTTTTCAAAGTGATTGTATTACAGTAGTGGCCAGTATTTTTGATACGCTCGGTGGTAATAATATACTTTCGGTTTCTTTTAATGTTTATGCTTTGTAATGGCATTGTGTTTTTGAACGAAACTAGGGGATACCAACTTAACGGGTTCTAAATTTGAATTTAGATCGTGACTTGATTAGCTTGTTGAATTTTTACGCTTCCAAATCTTGTACGGGCGATGATGATAAATCTGTAATGGCTTTTAAAATTTTATTAGAATTATTGTTTGTTTTAATCTCCTCTTCTTTGGTAGCAAGATGCATATCTGTAGAATGGAATGAGTAAATGAAATGAAAGTAATAGATGTGGCAAGAAAAAAATATTAGTCTGCTTACCCTTCTCAGGAACAGGCGTGAAGTTTTAATGCGCATTTAAGTATTATGCATGAGATAATTAATGCCTTGGTTATTATTAATAACGTGGGAATGTCTTACGACCCCAATAAACTGTTCATGGAACAGGATGCCGCTTTGGACCGGTTGGTGTGAACTAATATCCGTATATTACTATTATAAGGCTGAAGAGTCTGTTTGTGTTTGTTTGACGCTAAAGTCAAGCTAATTCATAAAAACTGATAATGTCATCATTATTGAGATAAGTTTCATGTTCTACTAGCTGCTTTAACAGACGCTGATTTTTACAGAAAAAAAAAACGAATTAAATTCCTCAAAAACGATCGCAGTGCCACTACTGGCTTAAATTTTTGGTCTAAACTATTCTTGAATATACAAGCACACAAAAAGAAATATCAAGATCGGTCCAGTCGTTTAGCAATTCAGTCACGTATACACGTAGAACAAAAGTTATCCATATAAAGTTAATATGTCTATATATGTATTTGGCGTAGTTGTTCAGATGCCAAACTGCGTGCCAGTGTTATGGGTGGAATCCTATGAAAGGCAACACTTTGTACGATCCACAAATTACTGTTCCGAGTGTGGATGTAATTTTTGTCCGTTAATTAATTATAATATATAACGTCGCCATAAATAGTAGCAGAACGAAAAATAATGAAACTATTGGACATATCAAGAGTTTAACGCAATAGCGGTTTCCAAAGCTCACTGCTGAAATTTGCTGCGGACAAAAATTGTATTAGATCTTTTGGACATTCATCATCTCGAACTATATGTATATGTACCATTGTTGGGCCTCCTCCACAATCGGAAGGCAATTATCCCACTATTCCCCGCCGGTCATACGTGTTGAAATATGGTTTTATACCCAGTTTTTACGCATTGCGCATGGTACGCTGTTAGCAATAAAAAATTTCTGAATGATGAATAAATAAATAAATATAAAAAAAAAAAATAGGTTTTTCTTTTCTTGCACTGTTAACTATATATATGTATATCCCTTAGTCGTCTGTTACGACACCCACACGGATTTATGGATATTAATATCGTTAAATGATTCTTCGAACGAAATAACAGATATGTAAAAAATTCCTCAAGCGAATCTGTTGGTACAATTAGTATATAAATAAAATAATTAAAACCTTTATCTATACCAATAAATAAAATTGGAGTGTCTGTTTGTAATGTCAAAATAATAGATTTTTTTCATGCTCACACGGTTATCTGCACGACACCTATGCCTAAAATAGCAATTAAAAAATTTTTGTCTGTCTGTTTGTCCCGGGTAATCTTCAAAACGGCTGGACCGATTTCAAAAATTCTTTCACCAATGGAAAGCTATAATATCAGGGCGTAAACTAGGCTATATTTTATCCCGGTATTCCCACGGGAACGGGAACTACGCAGGTAAAACGACTATAACCGAAGCGAGGGCGGGTTGCTAATCTTTAAATAAAAATGTTATATTAAGTTATTTAAATGTTACCAATCTATAATAGATTAGTCAAACTAATCTACATTCTGTCGATGTTCTTATCATATTAAATGAATATTTTAATGGATTCCGTTCACCTTACCATCTGTCACGTGGCGACAAAATAGGAATATAATTCACTACATATTTTGCCTGTGGGTGGTTATAAAATATGAACAAGGTGTCTCACGTCCGGCAGGAGGGCAGTCCGGATGGAGAGGCCTCGGTACGGTGTCCAGACCGTCGAGGCCTTCCAGCCGGTGCTGATGGAGTTGTGGTTGGATCGGACGCTCGGGGTGCTTTCCTTCCGAATGGTGCAGGTATTGACGGGGCACGGTAGCTTCGCCAAGTACCTGCACAAGATCGTCAGGAGGGAGAGTACACCGTCCTACCACCACTGCGGTCCCAGGACAGGGATGTCGAGAGGTGAGGGTACCCGAAAGGTTATTCCGTCGGGCCGACCACTTAGGACAAGGAGCTCGGCACTGGTGGTCGGCCCAACGACGAAGGCGACATGGGTACGTTTGGGTTATGGACCCGCGCGCCGTCCTTTCGTCGCCCCGCACGGAATGGACCACGTGTGCGCTAAATTAGCGCACGCATGTGATTAACGAAATTGACCCGCCATTTTGCCCAAAAGTGATTAAAAACCTTGATGAAAGAATCGACATTTGTCAGCGTGGTCGTGGTGGACATTTGCGAGATATTAATTTTCATTCATAATTACCGAACTTTTCTCTTCGTAATACAATAAAAATTTGAATCATCTTCATATTTTGTTTTAGAAAACAAAGTTCTTTTTGAAAAACCCTTTACAAACGTTATAAAACCCGTAAAGTAGTTTTATTTACAACGTGTAATACTTGCGCAAACATCAGAATTCACACGGTTAGTAAGTAGTCTATTTTCCTACAACGTGCTGGACTTGATGACGAAGTGTCCGCCCTTTCATGGCTCGTGTCGAATGTGAGCGGAGCCTGCGCTACGCCGATGGCTGTACCCGCTGGTGGTCCAGTCGATGATTCTGTACGGCGCACCGGTGTACGGAATCCTTGACCGTCCGTTTTAGGGTCAGGAGTCGCGTATAGTTTTCTCAATAGATAACATCCACAACGAATTCATTGTCACAGGCACAGGTAGTAGTTTAGATACCGACCTACCGTGCCAGTGTCGCGGGTTCGAATACCATGCAGCACAACACTTTGTCATTAATTTAACTTCGTTATTACTTATAACTGTCTGAGCAAGAAAATTATTTTGTCATTAGAAACAGACATTTCAATTTTATTTCTTTGTATAGAAATATGTATCGAGTAGTTGGAATTTTAAATAACGATAATACTGTTAAAAACTTTGTAACTAGAGACTCGGTCGCAAATCGCCATATTCGGATTTTAAAAATGAATCCGTTATTCTCTATGGTTATATGCCTTTACACAAGGATTTGTTCACTAATGCGGTAGTTTTTAAATAGTGGCTTAAAGTACTCGGTATATACTGCAGTATGCTCGTATTACAATCATAATTCATTCCTGTCGCAGCTGCGGAGAAAAATAAAGGTTAATTATTCAATGCGGGCTGCTAGTAACATAAATCTTTTTGAGAACATAAAAATACAGCATTAACAATATATATAGTCTGTTTGAATCCTGGTTTGGGTACTAAAGAGTTTATTGGTTGCCGTCTTGATATTACAGTTATCATTATCATCATCTCAGCCCATACATGTCTCACTGTTGGGCTCCGCTATGGGAGGGAAATTGACTTACTATACTACGCTGGTCAGACGTGTTGGTATAGGGTTTTGTTTCGAGTTTTCCTTCTCTTACACAGATATTATATGCGTATTATATCCCTTAGTCGTCTTTTACGACATCCATGGGCAAGATAGGGAGTGGTGAATTGTATTCTTACTCCGTCACCACAGGGATAAAAAAAAAATAAAGAAACTTTACGGTAATTATTTGCAAATAGGCTACAAAGTAAAGGTCAAATTGTGTATTTAAATTCAAAATACGGTCGTTTTCTTTGCAGGTGCTATTTAAATAAATAACGTTCAAATGTCGGCAAGGTCTGCATTAGTAATGTTCTCATTTCAACGCGATCTCTTTACAATTTAAAAATACGTAATAGCATCAAGTATTGCGACGAGAATAGATAACGGTTTCTTTTATTTAAATCGGAAAGTAAACCCATCACACGATTATAGAATAACGCAAATCTCAGAAAAGAAAGCAGTGTCTGGAAGATGGTTATTGAAATTCGTACTTCTTACTAATATTTACTAATATAAATGTGAAAATTTGAGGACGTGTTTGGATATTTGGATGTTTTTTACTCAATCATGCATAAACTATGGGACAGATTTGGATGAAAACAGTAATGTGTTACCCTTTTCTTTTTTAATGGGTGGGCTATGGTAAGCGTACGCGCGGCCCAGTCCGTCCGGGGCAATGAAAGGACGGCGCGCGGGCCCATTACCCACCCGTACCCACGTCACCTCGCTGTTGGGCCGACCACCGGAGCAGATGTGACTTGTCGTCAGTGGTCGGCCGATAATGTGTTACCCTTGAGATAATAATACAATTTTAACTTTTTTTTAACTCAAGCAAATCTTTTAAACGCGTTTGAATATAATTTCATCGAAACCAAGTTACTTTCTACGCAGTCAAAGTCAAGGGCAGAAGCTAGTTTAAATTAAAAATCTTACCTCTTCCGTATAAATCATCATCATCATCACTGCTCATAGGTATATGTTCCACTACTAAGATCGAACCTCTTCTACAAGAGAGGGGGGAAAAAACCTACTATACCGGGCAGGTCAGGTGGGTTAGCTTTATTTCGAGTTTTCCTCCTCTTGCATAGATGTCTATCTACCATTGTACCCTTAGTCGTCCTTAATTTTTCTTTCTTATAATATATATGAGGAAAGGGGTATGCTGAAAACCAACCCTGCATAATTTCTATGCAGCACAACGCTGAGCATTCCCCTATTGTCAAAATTAACTATAAAAATATGTATTATAATTGTTATTATGTGACAATAAATGCTGTTCTATTGTTTAACGACACCCACGGGCAGGATAGGAAATGGAAATAGGACGTGGGTACGGGTGGGTTATGGGCCCGTGCGCTGTCCTTTCATCGCCTCGGACGGACAGGACCGCGCATGCGCTTACCATAGGCCACCCATAAAAAAAAAAAAGGGATAGGAAATGGTGAATTGTATTCTTACTCCGCCACCACATGGAAGTCCGTATAAATGTCGAACATTAATAAAACATTTTCCCTTTTTTTTGGCGGCAAGTCATGGTGCATCACACCGTTAAATCCATCCGGGATGGTGGGCGGTCCACCGGTACTTAACCTTGATATTAATTAAACCTGTGAAGTGTTTACCTCCCATAATGTTTGTCAATAATGTTAAACTTATTAGATTAATGATGAGACAATTAATTACATTTAATTAGTATGTCATTCCTTCATAAATCATGTCATCCGAGTTCATCTGAGGGCAGTGATAAGTGTGTTATAATTAAAAGTTGTGTATTATGTTCCATATAAAAGTGCGCAAGATGTGGTAGCGGTTAGGAATACCTACCAACACTTATATTTGTTGTGGGTGTCGTAAAAGATGACTAAGAGATTTACATCGACCTGGGTTAGCACTATTGAGGCTGTGGTCGACAATTACATTCCCAAGGAGGCGTGACAGGCGCCCAGCATTGAGAAAGAATCTATGGCGACGACGCGACGGCGCTCGTACATTTTTTTTACTACTTTCACCTAGAAATTGTGACTATAGAGTCATCTATAGAGATAGTTGCTGGATATGACAGGGAAGACATAAAAGTAGTAGAAATGCTGCAGAGATGAGAGCTCTATATAGTATATGTGGTGTAAGGCTAAAAGATAAAATTAGGAATAGTGTGATAAGAGAACGCTGTGGAGTGTACGAAGTAGTAATGACAAAGATTAAATAAGGTATGTTGAGGAGTTTTGGACATGTAGAATGAATGAGTGAAGAGAGAATGACTAAGCAAGTATACAGAGTAAGTGTGAGTGAAACGGTTACAAGAGGAAGACCACGCCGTACGTTTCTGGATCAAATTGGAGATGTGCTGGTGAAAGGTCATGTTAAGAGTACACGTAACTGTAGAGCATGTATGAAGACTTTGATGAGTGTGAGTGAAGCGAGGGAAGTATGTCAGGATCGTGGCTTGTGGCAATCCGTAGTCTCTGCCTACCCCTCTGGGAAGTAGGCGTGTGAGGCTATGTATGTATTTTTTTTTTCTTTTTTTTTATGGGTGGGCTATGGTAAGCGCACGCGCGGTCCTGTCCGTCCGGGGCGATGAAAGGACGGCGCGCGGGCCCATAACACACCCGTACCCACGTCACCTCGTTGTTGGGCCGATCACCGGAGCAGATGTGACTTGTCGTCAGTGGTCGGCCTGACGGAATACCCTTTCGGGTAACCTCACCTCTCGACGTCCTGGGACGTCGGTCGCCGTCGCGCGGTCAGCCTCTCTGCGGGTGACGGACAATTCAAGCTATGTATGTATACAGTACACACTTGCTCGATAACGTTCGGTCACAAAATTATTGCAATATGTACGATTAAAAAGAGTACATAAGAAATAAGTTTTAACGTCTTTCCGTGTCGCGACGGGTTAAGAATATAATTATCGCTACCCCTTGCTTGCCTGTGGGAGTCGTATTAATCGGCTAAGGGGTTACCAGGATTGCGGGCAGCAGCTCTCTCCTAGGAAATATACAACACCTTTCTGCGATCCCCAAATCGCCTGCCAAGCGTGGCGTAGTTGCCACGGATTTATCCCCCAAATATGCTTGGGAGGCTTACGGCCAGCAGTGAACGGTAAAAAGCAGAGTGATGAAATTTTAATGTCTTGTTTATGTTTTGTTCAGTTACATTTGGAACAAACTGTTATGCGGTTCCACTTTGATCATATTACCTTATCAGTTGTTTACGACTTACATGAGTTCTCATGCGATAGCTAAAAGTGTATTGGATCGTAAAAATAGTTTGAGATAATTAAAAGTAAACCCTTGCTAGTTTGTTTGAGTATTGTGATGTTTAAATCTATTTTCGTCGTTATTTTTAACCGACTTCTAAAATTAAACGTGTTTTCATCGAAATGACCTTGAGCTGACGTCCCCAGAATCCCTCAAATTGGAATGTATGCTCAGAATACACCCCCCTATCGATCCTTCATAATCCCCAAAAAACCAAATTTAGTGATTATTTTTTTCGGTAAATTGACTGGACTATTAAGGCCATACGAATACATTCCACTGTTGGGCCCTGGCCTCCTCATGCGAGTAAAAGGGACCTTCTATTCCACGTTTGACACACAGTTTGATCAAGGGTTTGTTTTGAGTTTGCTTTTGACTTTTAACAAGACACAATCATATTATCTACTTATACCTCCAATACACTTTTACAATACCCGCGGGCAAAAGTCTTAAGTGTATTCTTACTCTGTCACTACACATGGAGTCGGGCAAATGCCACTTATTTATTTTTTTTTATTGACGGATCCTAAGTTTAGCGCCATGCAATTAGAACAAATACGCATTATATTATTATTTACCTCTTATGTTCATGTTAAAGAGATATCGAACTTTTAGCTAAACGCCATATCAGACATCATTTATATGGTAAGAAAACATTATCGACATTCGTCTATCTACAGCAGCGGGCCGGGCCACCCGGGTTAGTACCACACTCTCTCAGAAAATCGATGTCTAAGTAGTAGCAATTTATTACTGCACTTCGTTCGGTGTGCGAGAGAGCCGGAGCCCATCTTCCTAAGTGTGTTCGCATTTGGTGTGTTTTGGTGATGCTTTTAGTATCCTCATTGCTTGACCGGACCGGGGATTGAGTCCGTCACCCGCGGCGAGGCTATCCTCGCGACGACACCCGACGTCCCGGGAAGGGAACGTCGATGGGAAAAGGTTCTCCCTCGGGTTATTTCATCGGGCCGACCACTAAAGTCATGGAACTCTGCACCGATAGTCGGGCCAACGACGAAGGCGACGTGCTATCGGGTGGGTTACGGGGCCGCGCGCCGCCTCTCTGTCGCCCCGGACAGAGCCGGATGGCGGGTGCGCTGACCGTAGCCCACCCCAAAAAAAAAAAAGAAATGTATCCTCTTTGCACGCATTTACACTCCCTTCACTTTCTTCACGGTAAGCAGTGGCTTAGCAAAGGTCCATGAGCTGCAGTATCACTTACCATCAGGTGTGCTCTTTGCTCGTTTGTCATCAACAGCAATAAATATAAATCACGATGCATCATGCAAACCTTGATATAAAATTTCCAACGTGATCTTTTAGTAATTCATTTAAACCTGCTGATTTTGTTGGCAATAAATAAATTCACTTAAATGTCATCGTAAAACAGGTGACACGTCCACTCAAGTTTTACAACACATATAAAGAGGATGCCACTAATTTCGGAGTACATCGACCCAACATACCATTGAACTATGCAGATGGAATACACTCAAATATCATTAGTGACGTACAATTTGTGCGAGATTGGAATACGGAGTTTCAATCACGTTTCAAGTCACTTTAAATCTGTCGATATAACTCAGTTACTGTTAAATTTTTGCTGTATCGTGACTGGTTTTGAATACAACATGTAGGTAATTGTTGTATTTCTGTGTGATAACGGAATAAAAATACAATTCTCTACTCCCCATCTTGCCTGTGGCTCTCGTTTGAGGCGACTAAAGAATATAATATGCATGACATAACTTATTAATATCTCATCGTTACCTCGGCCACATAAAAAGGCTTGGGCCTCATAAATGGAGAGAGTTATCAGTATTTCTACGTGATAAAATCCGGAATACGAAAATCCGTAGAAGAATGAGCGCCTCCTCCACATTGGAAGAAAAATTGACCTCCTATAACACGCTGGTCAGACTTGTTGAAGTGAAACTTCTTTAAAATCGTTGTGATTTCAAACTCGATGAAACGAAAAAGTGAGTCCATAAAGATATAAACACGTAAATGTATAGGATTCAGCCGGCGAGAGAATGAGATAAAGGATAAAGAAGTTTCACTTCTGCCATGCGTAGTTTGTACACACTCTCTTTTTTGTTATAGGGTTTGATGTCAAATTTTCTTCTTTTTAATACGCTTTTATTAGCTTCAGACGTATCTATGTTAGTATGTAATGGAATCTTTGAACATGATTTTGACCCCCTTCAGAAGCGCCAGAAGAAATTCACCACCCACTATCATACGTGGATGTCCTAAAAGACGAGCTGAGAATATGATGCGATGCGAAAGAAGAAAAACTCCACATGAAAACCTATAACAACCTGTCTGATCAGCATGTGAATTTTCCACCAGCAATGGGACGTGTGGTGACGGAGTAAGAATACAATTCACCACTCCCTATCTTGCCCGTGGATGTCGTAAAAGTCAACTAAGGGATATAATATACACATAAGATCTATGCAAGAGATGGAAAACTCGAAATAAAACCCTATACCAACATATCTGATCAGCACGGTATAGTAAGTCAAATTCCCTCCCATTATGGAGGAGGCCCGAGCCCAACAATGGGACGTATATGGGCTGCGATGATGAATGGGACGTGTATAATCGGGGATAATGATGACCTCTAAATAGAAATATCAATTTTATAAAATACTAGCAAAGGGAGGGCCCCTTCGCTTTCAGTCGCCTATCCGCATAGTTCCCGTTCCCGTGGGAATAGCGGGCTAAAATAGCCCAAATGACTCCTTATATAGACAGCTACCTCGTAGTAAAATATTATCAAAATCAGTCCAACCGTTTTGAACAGACAGATGGACAAACAATTTTAAACTGATTTTTAGGCATAGGTGTCGTGCAAATAACCGTGTGAGCATGAAAAAAGCCCAGTATTTTGACATTACAAACAGACACTTTAATTTTATTTATTTATATAGAGTAAAGATGTATAGATAAAAAGACAGTTTAGTAAGATAAGTATTACGAACACATAGATATAAACACACCGGGCTTTTATAATAATTAACATGTACAGAAAAAGCTTTATCTATCCGATAACTAACCCTGTCCCTTAATTAAGTTTAGGCTCTGTTAATGATGTTGTTAAAACTGGATGATAGGACCAGATTCGAGTTCTCATGTAAAATTTATATTAAGGGTTCATAAATACAAAGCCAACGAAAAACGAGTTTTATTTACGTGGATATAGCTTACATTTTCACACACGTTAGTGTTGGGCAAGTGTCAACGAGTCCTGTTCCTATTCATCATCATTCATATATCATCATAATCATCATCGCAGCTCATATACGTCTCCCTATTGGGCTCGAGCCCCCTCTACAATGGGAGAAATTGCCCTACTTATTATACCATGCTGGTCAAACCGGTTGGTATAGGGTTTTATTTCGAGTTTCTCTCGCATAGATTTTATTTGCATATTATATCCATATTGCTTGCATAGATTTTATATGCATATTATATATAGAAGGAAAACTTGAAAACTCTATACCAATAGTTCTGACCAGCACGCTGTAGTGAACTCAATCTCCCTCCTATTGTAGAGCAGGTTCGAGCCCAGCACTGGGACGTGTATGAGCTGAGACGATATAACATCTATAAAAGAGATGGAAAACTCGAAATAAAACCATATGTCTGACCGGCATGATGTAGTAGGTCAATTTCCCTACACTAGAGGAGGCTCGAACTCAACAGTAGGACGTATATGATCTGTGAAGATGCTGATGATAGATAACAGTTTTGCTCTCGTAGAAAATCGACGTCTGAGTAGTAGCAATTTGTTACTGCGCTTCGTTCGGTGAGCGAGAGAGCCGGAAGCCCAACTTTCTGAGGGTGTTTGCGTGTGGAGGGTTTTGGTGGTGCCTTTGGTATCACCGAGCCTCAATGCACGCATTTACACTCCCTTCGCTTTCGCGGTAGGCAACGGCCTTGTAAAGGTCCATGAGCGGCAGCAACACTTACCATCAGGTGTACTGTTTACTCGTTTGCCACCGTTTGCAATTAAAAAAAAAAAGTTTTAAAAATAAAACAATACGTAAGACAAAATCCGCACAACTTTAAATATTTGAACAGCCGCATACATAAGACTGAACTTAATACATCACGTCAGAGCATAATGTACGTGTTAAATAAATATGTAAACTTAGCTACCCATTGTTCAGGTGTTATGTACATACTGACTCACAATTTCAAGAATTACTTCAAAGGCATCTCACAGTTCATTTGTGTTTTTAAATGTGAAACAATACGTCTGAAAGTTTGAATATAAAATAGTAATTCTAGACGTTTATAACTTTGAATGGCCTCTTTAGGCGATGCGGTATTGAATGTCGTATTTTAAAAGCGTTTGTGAAGTTAGGTATACTTCTTAGGAATAACTCAGTAAAAATGAGCCGTCGCTCTAAATGCCTGGTAGATGTAAAATATCGCAATTTATTTTGTACAAGTATATATGCATAAAAGAACAGATTACGACAGGAACTAATATATGGTATACTAGCAATCTGTCCTCGCTTCGCTTCGGTTTTAGTCGTTTTACCCGCGTAGTTCCCGTTCCCGTGCGAATACCGGGATAAAATATAGCCTAGTTTACGCGCTGATATTATAGCTTTCCATTGGTGAAAGAATTTTTTAAATTGGTCTAGCTTTTTTGAAGATTACCCGGAACAAACAGACAGACAGACAAAAATTTTTTAATTGTTATTTTAGGCATAGGTGTCGTGCAAATAACCGTGTGAGCATGAAAAAAACCTATTATTTTGACATTACAAACAGACACTCCAATTTTATTTATTGGTATAGACTAGCAATCTGCCCTCGCTTCGCTTCTAGTCGTTTTACCGGCGTAGTTCCCGTTCCCGTGCGAATACCGAGATAAAATATAGCCTAGTTTACGCGCTGATATTATAGCTTTCTATTGGTGAAAGAATTTTTGAAATCGGTCCAGCCGTTTTGAAGATTACCCGGAACAAACAGACAGACAGACAAAAAACTTTTAATTGCTATTTTAGGCATAGGTGTCGTGCAAATAACCGTGTGAGCATGAAAAAAGCCTATTATTTTGACATTACAAACAGACACTCCAATTTTATTTATTGGTATAGATTATAATATAATATGTAGTTATATTCGATGCCTCGGACGATATTACTGCGATAATTAGTCTGAACTATACGAGTATTGTTCAGACTAATTTATAGTAATATCATAGAACGTGGCGAGGCTTCGCCACGGCATGCGTCGCTTTACGCCAACAATCAGGTTTGTCCTCACCTATAGATGTTTCACATCAAAAGAAGGAGATTCTCAATTCGAATGTGTTTTTTATGTTTGTTACCTCAGAACTTCCGATTGGGTGAACCGATTTTGATGATTCTTTTTTTTATTTGAAAGCTGATGCTTGCTGTGTGGTCTCATTTCAATTTGGACCAGCTTTGAAAATGACATCGATGAGAAAACGGTTGAAGTCGGGTTTTTTTTGTTCAGAATTATTCGGACGGAAGTACTAGTTCTCTGGCGACAGAACCATAGCTTTTTTTTTGTTGTGTGTATCGCTGTTGGTCGAAATGACCTTTACAGCTTAGCGCGGTCATTGGGCGAGCGGAAGGCTCTCAACCCGGTAAAGAACCATAGTGTGAGAACATGAGTTATTTATATATTAATCTACTAGCAACCCGCCCTCGCTTCGGTTATAGGTTATAGTCGTTTTACCCGGGCGGGTTGCTAGTCAACACTACGTTTCATAAGAGAAGCCTTTTCTTGTCAATACCAGTATTTGTTCTTGCTCGAAATAATGCAATACTCTTCAGACGCCCGTATTAGGTACGATACCAACTGACGCAATTCGTACATCCATATTTATCAACATCATTTTGTCCGGCTACATGTCTGAATAAAATGGTAATAATGACAGTTTTAACTTTTTAAACGATTTAAATCCACGTCTTTTGTTTTTACACTTTTGTATAGAATTGCAAATATTATAGCTATTTGTATCAGCAGTATATTTCGCGTGGAATACATATCAACTTATTATCGTGTCATAGGGACGTCGTATTTCACCGACGAAGAAATTGTCTATGGGTTAATCCATAATCTATACCTACCAATAAATAAAATTGGAGTCTGTTTGTAATGTCAAAATAATAGGCTTTTTTCATGCTCACACGGTTATTTGCACGACACCTATGCCTAAAATAGCAATTAAAAAATTTTTGTCTGTCTGTCTGTCTGTTTGTTCCGGGTAATCTTCAAAACGGCTGGATCGATTTCAAAAATTCTTTCACCAATGGAAAGCTATAATATCAGGGCGTAAACTAGGCTATATTTTATCCCGGTATTCCCACGGGAACGGGAACTACGCGGGTAAAACGACTATAACCTATAACCGAAGCGAAGCGAGGGCGAGTTGCTAGTTTGAAATAAAACCCTATATCGGCCCTAAATCGTCGGACCAGCTAGTATAACCATTATAGTAAATTAATTCCCCTCCTATTACGGAGGAGATTCGAGCCCAGCAGTGAGAAGTGTTTGAGCTAGGATGTAGTTGTATTTCTAGTATTTCACTATACTTTTGCCAGACGGCAATGAGACTAATACGTTAAGTCTCATAATTTAATTTAGTGTTGCCTGCGTCGTTCATAATGAATTTAAAATATTAATGATATACTTTCGAAGCAAGCACTAAAGTATTTTTGGCTGGACATCAATACAATTAGGCTATATTTGTCTAATTCCACCGAGTCTTTCTGAAATCGATAAAATGGCGGCGACCTGATTTGGTCCAATATATTGGGCTTCTTTATATTGTATTTGTGTCTGAAATCATGTAAACCGTTAAGTAAGGGCGGGCATTGATGGCCTAGTTTTAAGATCGAGTATTACCAATTTACACAAATAAATAAAATTGAAGTGTCTGTTTGTAATGTCAAAATGTTATCTTTTTATAGGTTCACACAGTTATTTGCACGATACCAATGCCTAAAAACTAGGATTTTTATTCTGTCTGTTTGTTGCTTGAAAACAGCTGGACCGAATTTGATAATATTTTACTACTGTCTACATAATATAATAGATTTTGTAAAAAAGGTTATTATAGAATCTCGGATTATCTTGATGATAATACAGATTGGTTATGAGCAGCTCCTCATTCAGGCATTTTCTCATTAAGTCAATGAAAGTTTATTTTGTTATAGCTATTATAATTGTAAAGCGTAGCGTGTTTTGTCAAACGAATTTGTTATTTCTTCTATGTTTTATGTTTCTGGCAAATGGTAGCAGTGGTAGGACCACATTGTCGACAGTTATCTGTCTACAGCCGCGGGCCGGTCCGTCCGGGGTAGTACCACGCTCTCGCAGAACATCGACGTCTGAGTAGTAGCATTTTGTTACTGCGCTTCGTTCGGTGAGTGAGAGAGCCGGAAGCCCAACTTTCTGAGGGTGTTCGCGTGTGGAGGGTTTTGGTGGTGCCTTTGGTATCACCGAGCCTCAATGCACACATTCACACTCCCTTCATTCTCTTCGCGGTAGACAGCGGCCTTGTAAAGGTCTATGAGCGGCAACAACACTTACCATCAGGTGTACTGTTTGCTCGTTTCCCACACCTTGCAATAAAAACAAAAAAAAAATCGTATTGGTCATGCTCACTGAAGGGTCTGCTTGCGGTAGCTACGATGAGCGGGTCACTCCCTTCCCTCCATTGTGGTTGAGGGGAGTGATGGCTCCTCTAGTGGTTAACTCGTGATCGGGTGCCGCTTGCAGTATCTGGTCCAGCCATGGTAATTTTTCATTATATTTAACAACTCATGGTTCGAAAGGCATCACAGTGGAGCTATTAATAGGCATGTTGTTGTATGTAATTTTATTAAAAAAAACTAGTAAATTAATTAAAAAAAGACAATCCCACTGAGTTTCTTGCCGGATCTTCTCAGTGCGGTCGCGTTCAAATCCGGTAGTAATTTAAGTTAAATTGTAAAAAAAATGACTATGTAAGTGCCCTCGCGGGGTTTATACATAATTAATGATTTGAATTGAATTTGAATAAAGAGTAACTTAGCCTATTTTTCTTTTTAAAAAAACTTTATAAAATTTTCTCCGGTTCGGGATTCGAACCCTAGGCTATATTTTAGGACTATATTACAGATTTAAAATGCGGGGAGAAAGCGGCTAAAATCGAAGCGCAGCGAGGGCGAGTCGCTAATACGGAATATGAGTACCGATTTTCGTGTGGGACGAAGTAAGAACACGCTTCCATACCCCACTCTTTTTGAGAATAAGTCTTAAAAGTTGGTTAACCATGACTAACTGTCATCATCATCGCTATAGCCTATACACGTCTCATTATTGGGCTCGAGCTTCCTCAATAGGAGGGTAATTGACCTACTATATCTTTATATATAAATTTCTTGTGTACCTGTGTATGTCACTGAGCTCCTTCTAACGGCTGGACCAATGGTGATGGAATTTTTTGTGTGTGTTCAAGGGGATTCGAGAATGGTTTAGATTCAGAATTGAACCCGGTTTATTTCAATAAAAAAATAGGTTTATTTCAAACTAGCTTCTGCTCGCGACTTCGTGCGCATGGTATATAGATACTTTGGGCTAACGCTAACTTTAACCTAAGACTTTGTTTACGTAAAGGTGAAAATATTTTTTAATAATACGTTTCTGTCACACATGATTTTTGCGAAAATTTAGCCGTTTACGCAGAGGAAGCTCTCAAAAGGGAAAAACCCCGATTTTGAAAAATTCTTCATTGGTGCTCCTCTGCTATTGGTCTTAGCGTGATGATAGGCTACATGCCTATAGTCTTCCTCGATAAATGAGCTATCTAACACTGAAAGAATTTTTCAAATCAGACTAGTAGTTCCTGAGATTAGCGCGTTCAAACAAACAAACTCTTCAGCTTTACATGTATATTAGTATAGATGTGTAAACACGTAAACATCATCAAGTAGCTGCCATAAAAAAAAAATACAAAGGCGTTATTTACTCCGATTTAAAGATTAAAGTAACGATAAACACAGAGACTGGTATAATATAAATACAGTATCTTAGAATCAGCTCAATTTATCAGTTTTATTTACATCATCCGTTCGAAGTTTAGCAATAAAATGAACATTATGATTGCTATCTTGTAAACCAGAAGCAGGTTCAATCGTACCACGAGAACTGACTTAATAGATCGTTATTATAAACTAAGAATTCGCCCTCGCCTCGGTTTCAGTCGGCTTGCCTCCGCATTTAATAATCCAATATTTAGAATCGTTGTGATTTCAAACTCGATGAAACGAAAAAGCGAGTCGATAGAGACACAAACACGTAAATGTATAGGATTCAAACGGCGAGAGAATGAGATAAAGGATGAAGGATAAATAAGTTTCACTTCTAAAATGCGTATTTTGTACGCACGCTCTTTTTTTTTTCATTCATCATCATTCCAGCTCCTATCTGGTGATGTAGAAGAGAAATTGAGTCACTGTATTATCCTGGTCAGGCGGTTATGAATAAATATTCTATCTAATAAACGCTGTGATGTTTTACACAATAAGACATCACAGCACTTATTACGTATATTTTCTGCATAAAATATTACGTAGACCAAACGGGTAGCATTTTTAACATAGAATGCGAACCCGTTGTATATTCCATAGCAGCTCAACCCGGTTGATAAGCCTACGCACTTAAATATCGCGCGTCAATCTACGACCTTGAACCCACGACTTCGCACATTCTTGACTGTTCACCTCTGACTCACTGCACATTTTGCACTCTTAACCTTTAGACGTGATATTTGAGTAAAATAGCTGCAATAACTTCTCCAATGAATTTAAGTTTGTTTCGTAAATCACGCTTCAAACTCTTGGTTTTTTAGGACAGACACTTTTCCGTGTGGTGTCAGAGTAAGAATACATTTCACCACTCCCTCTCTTGGCCGTGGGCGTCGTAAAAGACGACTAAGGGATATAATACGTATATAACATCTATGCAAGAGAAGGAATACTCGAAACATAACCCTATACCAACCTGTCTGACCAGCATGGTATAGTAAGGTCAATTTCCCTTCTATTGTGGAGGAGGCTCGAGTCCAGCAGTGGGACATACGTGAGCAGAAATTGATGATGATACCCTATATGTGTGGTTGTGACCAGGGTGTATGTATCCTGATTGATCCGTCCGGAGCTACGAAAGGAACGGTACATCACTCCATAACCTGCCTTACAAGTACCTCTCTTATGCCAAGAGGACGGGTGATCGGTACCCGTCCTTGTCATTGATGTGATATGCTCCAAACGCTGACGTCGTTATTTAAGTGTTGTCTCAAGTGATTTAACTCTGTTTCCTCGTACATTGTATTCCAGTTAACAAGCCTTTTATGCGCCCGGTATGAGTCGCCTATGATCTAATCTCATGATTTGAGGACTTCTTCGCTCTTGCACGGCGCACTCTGAACATAGTGCTCATCTTGAGCACTACTCTATTTAAGACGTATTCCACAGTATTTATAAAGATAACAATGATTGTGTCTTTACGTGGCAAGCCTAATAATCCCCTGCACTTATCGTGCTGTGTGGTAGCGGCTTCGAATACTACCAACCCTTGCTTTGCTCGTGGGTGTCGTAAAAGACGACTAAGAGCCCTAGATTGACCCGGACCAACTCCATCTGGTACCATTTGGGTCAACGATTACATTCCCAAGGAGGGTTGACGTCAGGCAGGCGGCCGGTCATAAAAGTCATTGCCGAAACTTTTTGCAATATGTCAAAACAGATGACATATTGCGTCGACCCCAAGTAATTGGGATAAGAGCAAGATGATGACTTACCGTTGTCGTTTATAATAATCGAGCAGGATAGGTTTTTTTTAATTGCTGATGGTCGCAAACAGTGCACCTGATGGCAAGTGATACTTTAGACCATAGAACGGAGAGAAAAATAAAAATATATTGTAAATCCCTTAAGCACACTTTTCTCATATCTCGCCCGACTTGTATATAAATAAAATAAGAAAACCGTTAACGAGTATTACTAGCAGAACATTATGTAAATAACCAAGCACTGTTTATGAAGTGTTTGTAACTATCTTCGTAAACTACTTTAGCAAATTTAATGGCTAAATTATTTAAATTATCAGAAAATACCTTGCATCTTAAGTACAATTTTATAGTCACTAGTAAAAGACGTTAAATATAAGTGTGGTAGCTATGTGCATAATTGGCAGGTTGATTCAGTTCTGCCAGGTATTTCAAAACCTGAACGGTTACGTGGAATATACATTATAACTCTCAACTTACATATATCTTTTTCCTTTCTTTAATGCCGACAAGTAAGTAATTGACGCCTATGGACCTCGGCAATCCTAGGAGCACAGCCAAGTTCCTGCCTACCGTGAGAAAAGAACTCTTCATAAACCTCGTTTGAAGATTGACATATCATCACAGCGCTCGAGAAAAACAGCAGTAGGCAGTCTATTTCAGAACTTACACATGCGTGGGAGAAATACTTGGTGCTCCATAAGCCGACAAATTTTCTCTTTCGCCTTTTGAGGAGGACATCAGTAATTCAGTACCGTTGCTTCATTTTCTATGACCTGTTTACCCTTTCGGATGGTCTTTCGAATTCTTTTGGGTATTTTTTTATGGTAGGGTAGACCCTAGAGCCTAGAGGCTAGGCATACCTCACCCAATTTGTCTGGGGCGACGGCAATAAAACAGTATTGCCGGGGCCTCACCCTCACATGATTTCTGCAGGTGGCGGACTACCCTTTTAGACGCCTAATCGCTACGTGACCATATACACATCGGGCACATCTTTTCACGTATTCGCCATTAGAAGTAAGCAAGTAGATCGAGCCAATCTCTTCGATATAATTAGTGAGACTCATAAAATATTAGCGGTAACCCACAGTAGGTTATGTACCGTTGTGCATGTCAAATTTAGTTACGGTTCTCAATTTTTGTAAAAGAATTTATTTGGCACTTTTTATGATCATTAGCTTCATAAAATTACAATACCTTTACAAAATAAACAGTTTTAGGTTGGACGCAAAAAAGTTTTGCATTATACAATTTTTTGTGATTGTTAAACTAAAATTTAACTATTTTAAGGAGGGTAAAGGTAATCTAAAACAGATATAATTGTAATGTTTTCGCCTTCGAAAAGTGGCAGACCAAAATGACCTAATTGGCAACACTCCTGACATTTGAAAGATCTTACGCCGTTCGGGAACCAAAAAATGCCGTCAACAACACTTTTTGCTTATATATTTCCTAGCAATATCAATTACAGACGTGTAGTGTTTCTTTATTAAGTGGATATTATTAGAAGTGGAAAAGATAAATTTTCCAACAATAAACCAAATTATCACAATTATTATAAGGTTGACGTACACTGGTATCATTCCTATAAGTCCATCAACTCATTCTTTCACTCATTTACTCATGGGTTCACTCTGTTGTTTACCCTCTTGTATAGTTCAAAGTCCTTATACGCTTTTCTATTAACGATTTTAATAAACCATTGTGTGTACTTTCAGATGTTAGCCGATTCAATAGCGTCGCCTTGATTGGTTATTTTATCTATCGTAGAATTGTTACAGAGATTAAAGTCATCTAAATTAAATATAACAGTAAAATTCATTAAATATGTATTTTCTTTGTGGTCACGGAGTAATAATACAATTTACAACCCCCTTTCTTGTCTGTGAGCGTCGTAAAAAACTACTACGGTATACATATAACATCTATTCAAGACAAGAAAAACTTGTAATGAAACCCTGTACTAATCCGTCTGACCAACGTGGTAGTAAGTAGACTTTTTTTTTTTTTGCAAACCGCAAACGAGCAAACAGTACACCTGATGGTAAGTGTTGCTGCCGCTCATGGACCTTTACAAGGCCGTTGCCTACCGCGAAGAAAGTGAAGGGAGTGTGAATGCGTGCATTAAGGCTCGGTGATACCAAGGGCACCACCAAAACCCTCCACACGCAAACACCCTCAGAAAGCTGGGCTTCCGGCTCTCTCGCTCACCGAGCGAAGCGCAGTAACAAATCGCTACTACTCAGACGTCGATTTTCTGCGAGAGTGTGGTACTGCCCCGGACGGACCGGCCCGCAGCTGTAGACAGATAACTGTCGACAGTGTGGTCCTACCACTCTTTAACCAAAAACACCCGTTTTGCTCGTGGATGTCGTAATAGATGACTAAGGTATATATGACATCTATTGAAGAAGGGGAAAACTCGTAATAAAACCCACTCCGAACCACTTTAAAAAAGGGAATTAATCATCATCATCATCATCTTGCTCTTATCCCAATTACTTGGGGTCGACGCAATATGTCATCTGTTTTGACATATTGCAAAAAGTTTCGGCAATGACTTTTATGACCGGCCGCCTGCCTGACGTCAACCCTCCTTGGGAATGTAATCGTTGACCCAAATGGTACCAGATGGAGTTGGTCCGGGTCAATCTAGGGCTCTTAGTCGTCTTTTACGACACCCACGAGCAAAGCAAGGGTTGGTAGTATTCGAAGCCGCTACCACACAGCAAAAAAGGGAATTAATAAATTCAAAAAAATTATGTCCCATCAAATATAAAAGGTTAAGAATATTATAAGTAAATGGTTTCGCTAATAAAAGATGTGGTGTCTAACTTACAATGAAGTTCTTCCAAAACTCCTCTAAAATTAAGAATTCCTATGTTGCACAAGGCTCTTCAAATAATTTATGGTATATATTAATGATGCTATACAAATATATAATCCATGTACATAGTGACGGATTAAGAATACAATTCATCACTCCATCTCTTATCAGGGGATCTGGCTCTCTCGCTCACTGAGCGAAATGCAATAACGAATTGCTACATCTCAGATGTCGATTTTCTCGCGTGAGGAAAGACCGACGTCCTCTCCGAGGGGGGGACGTCGGTCGAACGCTGCTCCGGTGGTCGGCCCAACGACGAAGGCGACGTGGTTTTTGGGTGGGTCGCGGGAGTTGCGTGCTTAAGCCCCTCTGTCGCCCCAGACGGAGTGGTGCGGAGGCGCGCCGACCGCGACCCACCCACAAAAAAAAAAAAAAAAAGATGTCGATTTTCTGCGAGAGTATGGTACTACCCCGAACGCACTGGCCCGCGGCTGTAGACTGTGATCCTACCATTTGCAAAACATTTATTATTACAAAATCTGTTAGTATATGATGTTAATATTCCTTATTTATATTAATACCAGCAGCGCCTTGCGGTTTTGCCCGCATAGTTCCCCTTCCCTTGGGGATATGGAAATAAATTATAGCCTATTGCTATGCTGATGTGTATAGCTATATTAGTGTGAAGTTTTATCAAAATCTATTGAGTAGTTTTTGCGTGAAAGAGCAACAGACATACAAATTTTCGCGTTTATAATATTAGTAAGATTCTATTCTATACTCACAGTCGAACATTATTTCTAAATATAAGGAGATTGCACCGCGCGAAAGCCTCCGTGCTTGGTACGAAGCCAGCAGATAGATTTATTGACCGGATAATGCAAGGCTGTCCTAGATTCCATAGAGACGGGGCGTCTCGACGCCTGGCGCCTGTGACGTCACAAGTCAGCTGATAAGTCAATACATATTTAAGTGGACGGTTGTCTGGGAGATCTGTCTCCCTCTGTTCTCATATTGATTTTCTGTATCAAAGACTATAATTTGCGGCAAGCGATTATTAAGAATATTATATAAATTTAATGTATGAAATAGTGAATTGTAGTTACAATTCACCACTCCTTTCTGTACCCGTAGGTTTAAAAAGAGGAGTAAGTAGGCAGACCCCTAAGATCAATACAGAAAAAATAAAACTCAAACGAAAAATTCTATACCAATCAATTTGATCCACGTGCTATAGGTGTGAGGGCGACGCCTGAAACTTGCCGGGCCGCCCATGGATGTCCAGGACTCGGCCAAAAAATCATAAAGAAGATAGTGTGATATAGTAGATAAATTCCGCTCATATTATGTAGGGGATTCGAACCCACTTATAGGACGTGATGATCATTTAAGAGTGTATGTATAGGTATACTTATGTACGCACGTAAAAGTTACACTTTGGCCTAACAAGTTAAAAAAATTTCTAAAAAATTTATCCTTTGCGTTTATAGAAAAATCGGCCAAGTGCGAGTCGGACTCGCGCACGAAGGGTTCCGTACTATTGACTAGGTAAACAAGTGCCTCCCTATTGCCATTATCGATATTGAGCAAAAAAATCAAATTTGTTGTATGGGAGCCCCCTTAAATATTTATTTTATTTTATTTTTAGTATATGTTGTTATAGCGGTAATAGAAATACATCATCTGTGAAAATTTCAACTGTCTAGCTATCACCGTTCTTGAGATACAGCCTGGTGACAGACGGACGGACGGACAGCGAAGTCTCAGTAATAGGGTCCCGTTTTTACCCTTTGGGTACAGAACTCTAAAAACTACCGTATAATAAAAAAACGGCCAAGTGCGAGTCGGAGTCGCGCACGTAGGGTGCCGTACCATTATCTATAAAAATCGCAGTTTTTTGTATGGGAAATATTTATTTTATTTTGTTTTTAGTGTTTGTTGTTATGGCGGCAACAGAAATACATAATTTGTGAAAATTTCAACTGTGTCACTAACGCGGTTCTTGAGATACAGACTGATGACAAACAGACGGACGGACAGACAGCGAAGTCTTGCCAATAGGGTCCCGTTATTGCCCTTTGAGTACGGAACTCTAACAAGAGGTAAAGTTTATAAGGGGTGGTGAATTGTGTACTCCGTCCCCACATAGACACATTATATTGCTATTCTAAATACTTCGCTGCTTCCTCGTGAAGTAACGCATTGAATGATGATATACTGTACAATCGTAATAGTAATTGCAGTAATGATCCGCAATAACATTCTCCGAATGTCCTCTTACCATCGACGCATTGCGTTACGTACTAACGTTTAACGAGCTATTTATTGCAGGTTTATAAGACATTAGGGTTGTCAGATAAGCGTTCATCGTCATCATCTCGACTCATATACTTCCCACTGCTGGCTCGAGCCACCTCCATAATAGGAGGGCTATTGATCTACCATCATACTATATACCATGCTATTCAAACGGTAGCTATAGGACTTTATTTCAACGTTTCCTTCTCTTGTAAAGATGTTATATGCATTTTAAATAAAACTACTTTACGGATTTTATCGCGTTTGTATTTGATTTTTGATTACACGACGTTTCGAACACTTACAGTTTTCATGGTCCCAGGTGGACTAAAATAACTAACGTCCAACAAGTGAATGGACTTGTTGGATGTCATGGTCCCCGATTATATACTAAATCTGAAAATGCCATACAAAGAGTACAAAATGCATGCATGAGATTCTGTTTTAATATACCTAAAAGGGAACATGTAACGCCATATATGATCAAACATAAAATCAAGAAGAGAGCTCCAGCTCGCATGTCCGACCCAAAAAGTATTATGGAATAAAAACCCTGAATACTTATTTGAAAAACTTACTTGGCTTAGAGATATTCACTCAAGAACTATACGCTCTAATTCATCTTATTCTCTTCAAATACCAATGCACAAGACTAGTGGTTTCAAAGGCAGTTTCAAATATAGTGCATCAAAAATATGGAATAACATTCCTCCTCCTTTGAGACAAAATATAAGTTTTAACAGCTTTAAAAAAAAAAGTAAGCTACTACTATTTTACCGAAATAAAACCATATTTGATGCGACATTTGTATAACGAACTGATGAATAATTACATGACATAAGCTACAAATTTGTAATAAATACATACATCAATCGCTGCTCACATACACGCATACGCCCACACATACACACATTCACACACGCAAACAAACACTCAACACTCATACACACAAAAATGAAAAAGCGAACTCATCATACAAAGCACATCCTTCATAATTCAATTCATTAATGTTATTTATATTGTTATCATTCTTATTGTAAGTTATTAAGTATATTCCTTTTTCTTTTTTTTTTCTTTTCTCTTTTATTGTTATTTTTCTTTCTTATATATTTGAGGAAAGGGGTTTTCTGAAAACCAGCCGTGCATAATTTCTATGCAGCACAATGCTGAGCATTCCCCTATTGTCAAAATAAATTAAAACATGTATTTTAATTATTAGTTATTATGTGACAATAAATGCTATTCTATTCTATTCAATTTTTATTACAGATATTTATAATTATTCACCGGCTACAGAAAATTAGTTATTAAATTTTGACCCACATTTACAAGTAAAGTGTTACTAAACATCAGAAATCATTATCCGTAAAGTAGTTATATTCATAATAATCTTTATTAGTATAGGGATTTAGTGGTTTGGTCGGCCCAATAGCGATAAGGAGGGAACACAGTAGATTATGGGGCCTCACGCCGCCCATCTATAGCCCCGGACAGATTGGGCGGGGTGTGTTCGAACCATAGCCTACCATAAAAAAGAAGGATTTATTTAATAAACATGAAAATAAAATAAAATAGAGCTCTACTCCGTGTGGTGACGAAGTAAGTACACAATACTCCACCAACTTTCTTGCCTGTGGGTGTCGTAAAAGACGACTGAGGGATTGTAATACGCAGATAACATCTATGCAAGAGAAGAAAAATTCTATATCAACACGTCTGACCAGCGTGGTTGTCGTAGGTCAATTTCCCTCTAATTTCGGCGGAGCCTTGAGCCCAACAGTGAAACATGTAAACTGTAATAATGTTGATGAGCTCTACTAGATAATAATATTGTAAACTGAATTTCGATAAAATACGAAACACATCTTACATAAATTATGTTAAAAAAAAATTGCGTGCGTACAAAGTACGCATGGCAGAAATGAAACTTCTTTAGTGTCACGCGCTTTTTATCAATTTAAAAAAATAAAAATGTACTCTCTCGATCTTTCTCACTCGCTTGCGCCCTACTCTCGCTCCATGTATGTTCTTCGTGCTATGTATTGTTCGTTTTTTGTCTCTCTCAATCGCTCCATCCCTCTTTTTGGACAAAAACGTCCCACATTTCATGTCACTAAATTGCGTTTAAAAAAGAAAATCGTAAAAATTCTACCCTCATGCGTGCAAAGAAGTTTCACTTCAAAAATGTTTATGCAAAATTTTAAGTAGATTGAACCAAGGAATCACGTTGCTCCATACAAACTGTGATGACAAGGGCTTTGCATAGACCTTGACAAATCCCAACAATTCCATTTCCAAGGAGGGTTAAAGTCAGCCAGGTTTATAAAACTATTACCGAAACTCTTGCAATATGTACTATTAAAGAAGAATACATATTGTGTCCACCACAAGTTACTAGGAGATGAATAGTGGCGTAACGTGCCTTGGGCCCTGTATCAAACGAAGGGTAAAGATTTCTTACAAAAGAAATTAAAATGCCTATATGAAATTGATTATAAGTTATCACTTCCTCTTAGAAATTTAGCTAAAAAAGCTCATTTCGAAAAGCCCGCAATTTTTGTGGCGAATGCTTAACTCTGTAAAAGAGCTTTCTTGAATTTTGTAAGCGGGACACGGGGCCGCTGCAGCCCGGGGACCCCGTATCATTGATACGGCTGATACGTAGGTAGCTACGCCTCTGATGATCAATTTCTTTTTAATAGTGATGTAGAAGACATAAATAAGAACATAGTCTCACGAATTTATATTCATGGTAATCGATAAATCAAATATAAGGCTATCTTTTATGAGGTCAAGGGCGAACGACCCCTTTGTAACGAGCTTGTATACCTACTTAGGGCTGTTAACAATTAGTTTCTTTGTAAAATAGTTTTTTTTTGATAACAGAATAGCCTATTCCAACACGTCTGACCAGCGTGGAATACTAGGCCATTTTCTTTGGATAGCTGCACTAATTATTGTAACTACTAATTCGAGGTAAGGCGGAGACCGTGTTCACCAACGCCACCTAAATTGTAGGGGTAGTAGTCAATGATTGACTGATGTTATGTGCCATTCAACGTATACCATTGATTTTTAAATTGTCTTATGTTATCTTACCGTTAAAATGTAGGTTCCATTATTTTATATTATTGTTATGCTTTTATGTTATTGTTTGTTACCGTATAGTGTAATTTTAAATGCAATATCCGATTATCTATATTAAGACCTCTAATAATTCATATTTAGCAATTATTTTAACGAAACTCTTGGCGTAAATACATGAGAAGATTAACACAATTTTGAGGATAATAGTTGCACAGCAATTGTTGTATTATTCCAGATGTTATATAACGCTCATATTAGTTGATTTATTTTATATTTTTTTCATAAAACCCATTTTTCAGTCATTTTATTTTGTTAAATCATTTTGTTGCCATTTTTTATAATTTAATGTAGAAAAAGTTTTCAAGTTTAGTGAATACTAGCAATCCGCCCTCGCTTCGCTTCGGTTATAGGTTATAGTGGTTTTACCCGCGTAGTTCCCGTTCCCGTGGGAATACCGGGATAAAATATAGCCTAGTTTACGCCCTGATATTATAGGTTTCCATTGGTGAAAGAATTTTTGAAATCGGTCCAACCGTTTTGAAGATTACCCGGAACAAACAGACAGACAGACAAAAATTTTTTAATTGCTATTTTAGGCATAGGTGTCGTGCAAATAACCGTGTGAGCATGAAAAAAGCCTATTATTTAGACATTACAAACAGACACTCCAATTTTATTTATTGGTATAGATGATATAACACTTACCTACATTTACCTATCTTTTCATGTTTTGTTAAAATTACCACCGAGTCAATAATTTGGTAGATAACGCTTAATTAAAGACAACTTTACTTATTTATAGACCTGGACTGAATAAGCATATGAATAAAAATATATTAGATCTGGCTGTACAGCCTTCGTTCCTTTTGCATCTCCTAACGAACAAGTCGTACAAAAAACATATGGAAGGACAGCCCTAACCTTATAAAATAAATCGTGCTGCAAGATGCTTACTCATTCCTGTTGGCTGCGAGGTACACATTCATAACAGCGACCACTCACGGCGCCTCATTACTCTGTCAAAAGGCAGACTTCTGTTTATTTGAGCATGGTTTCGTTTACCTTTTCTTAACAAGAAATTTAATTTCAAAGGTCGTGTAAAATAGTTTTTAAAGTGAAACTTCTTTAGAATCGTTGTAATTTCAAACTCGATGAAACGAAAAAGCGAGTCCATATAGACACAAACACGTAAACGTGTAGGACTCAGCTAGCAAGAGAATAAGATAAAGGATAGGTAGGTAGGGTACTTTGTAAACACACTATATAGTGGTAGGACCACACTGTCGACAGTTATCTGTCTACAGACGCGGGCCGGTCCGTCCGGGGTAGTACCACGCTCTCGCAGAAAATCGACGTCTGAGTAGTAGCAATTTGTTACTGCGCTTCGTTCGGTGAGCGAGAGAGCCGGAAGCCCAACTTTCTGAGGGTGTTTGCGTGTGGAAGGTTATGGTAGTGCCTTTGGTATCACCGAGCCTCAATGCACCCATTCACACTCCCTTCACTTTCTTCGCGGTAGGCAGCGACCTTGTAAAGGTCCATGAGCGGCAGCAACACTTACCATCAGGTGTACTGTTTGCTCGTTTGCCACTGGTTGCAATAAAAAAAAAAAACACTTTTTATAATTGCATCTCAGTGCATGCTGAATAGAGTACATGATTAATCAGTTGTGGGCAGGAAATTGACCTGGTATCAGTCAGATTTCTTTAACTATATCTAATTGTGAAGATCGATCAGCTAACGGATGAATGTAGGGGCATATTTTCCGTATGGTGACGGAGTAAGAATACTATTCGTCACCCTTATTTTGCACGTGGGTGTCGTAGAAGACGATTAAGGCATATAACACTTACATTATATCTATGCAAGATAAGTGAAACCCTATACCAGCCCGTCTCACCAGCGTGGTATAGTAGCTTAATTTCCCTCCTACCGAGAAGGAGGCCCGAGTGGGATATATATGGACCGAGATGAGATGATGATCTACGTATCTCTCCATTGCGTTACATCTACATAGCCGATAGTGAAAAAATATTGCTTCGAGTTAAAAACATTTTAACAAGTGCCTTCGGTCTGTATAATTCTGTCATGGAGACACTGGAGCGTAACCGCAACAAGGCACTTTCTATTGTTTACTTCGAGTAACGTGTGAATACACACACTTTCATTAATAATCGACTAGCAAATTCCCGCAGTAACACCTGCGTAATATCCGTTCCCGTGGGAATACGGGGTTAAATATAGGCTGTATTACTCGCTGATAATGTAGCTTTCCACTGGTGAAAAAAACAAACCTAATCGGTTTAGTAATATAGGCGTGAAAGTGTAACAAATAAACTCACTTACGCATTTAAAATACTAGCAAATTCAAGCGATTTTACTCACGTAGTTCTCCTTGCCGTTGAAATTTGGGACTAAAATATAGTTTATGTTACTCGCTGATAATGTAGTTGTGAAAGTATTTTGAAAATCGGTGTAGTGGTTTAGACGTGAAAGCGTAACAATCAAACTTACTTTATGATTTATGCTATTAGTTGAGGTACACACGTTTATGTAACTATAAACACAACATCTATAAAATGGTAGACGCATATGTTGAGATGGATATGTGACAAGAATATTTTTATATGGTAGGATCACACCGTCGACAGTAGTCTATCTACAGCCGCGGGCCGACCCGTCCGGGGTAGTACCACACTGAGCAGAAAATAGACGTCTGAATAGTAGCAATTTGTTACTGCACCGTGAAGAAGAGAGCCGAAAGCGCAACATTCTGAGGGTGTTTGCGTGTGGTGGGTTTTTGTGATGCCTTTAGTATCGCCGAACCTAATTGCATGCATTCACACTCCCTTCACTTTCTTCACGATAGGCAGCGACCTAGCATGGGTTCATGAGCGGTCGTGTCACTTACCATCAGGTTCGCTGTTGACTCGTTTGCCACCAAGACCAATAAAAAAAAAGAGATGCAATATGCTATATATTACAAATATTTATTCCCATTGCGGCGTGTTGACATAAGAAAATGTAATAAAGCACAGAAACTTGCCTTCAAAGAAATTAACTGCCATCTTGTAACAGCCAAGAAATTAAATACACGTAAGCCATAATAATATCCAGTGGGCTTTGCACGAATATTTGCGTCAAAGTATTCGTAACGTTATCGAGATCAATTTGATTAGATTTAGAGCAGTACCCCCTGTCTTCCGACAGAGGTGCTACTTCAAATCCCATACACATTAGTCTCGTTAACGATACGAATACTTTGACGTAAATATTCGTGGTGAGCCTACTGTTCTGTATAATTCAGTCTCCCAATTATGCCGCTAATGGAAACGAGCTATTATCGTTTCAAAATACGTGACGGCAATGTGATTATATTTCATCACTACTAAGTTTGCCGTTAACTTGAGAATGATAGTCTTTATAGCTTTATTTACTTCCTCATAGTTGCGGTTATGAAGTTATTATGATTGAATCATAATCTCTTATTGATATTTTGTATTTTTGATATTCTACAACAATCTTGGAGTTTTAAACCTGAAAAACTTACCGGTAACAGATACGAGTTGCCATCACAGGAGTATTGAAATATAGTCTACTATGTCACGCTCGCCCGACGAATTGACATAGGATTTTCTTTCGTGGTTTCCTTATTTGACGTTATCGGCTTACATACTTGTTTTCGTGCAAAAAGTATTTATTTAATTCTTTCGTAAATAATTATCAAACACCAGAAGCTGTCCAAAAATGAATTGTACTCCTACTACGTAGTACTAAAACTTACTGTCCGAAATATAAATATTACTGTAGTCCCTTTAGAGGATAAAGATCTAAAAATATGGGCATAATAATTTATTATCACGTATTATAAAGACGTTAAATAAATGCCATTATATTGCTTAGCTTGTCAAGTCGTAATCTCTCTGTCACAGTTATTTCGAAGACGATATGCTCTAAGATTTTGCCCCTTACGTTATTTTAGTATCGATATATCTTCGCCTTAATTGTTTTTTTTTTCCTACTACCGTATACGAATTTAGACGGTTCATATTTGGAATAGTCACGATTTTATGTGAAAGTGTTCCAATCAATTACAAATTCCTTTTTTAACGGCTTTGGTTTCTTGCTTTACATACATTAAACTAGCGTTTGACTGTGAGTATAATAATATGCTATATCAGGTAATATCATAATAGGAGTCGATATAGTTAGTATTTTAGCTAGTTTTATATAGCATAGAGATAAAATAGACTAAAATAAAAGATTGCAAAATACCGATTTCTGAAAACTACATTTATTTTCATACTGAGCTAGATGTTTCATTCCAGCTGATTTTCATTACTACTGAACTTAAACCTCCTCCAATGGGAGTGAAATTGGCCTACTGTACGACGCTCGTCAGACGTGTTGGTTTCATTTCAAGTTTTCCTTCTTTTGCATAGATTTTATCTGCATATTATATTACTTAGTCGTCTTTTACGACACTCACGAACAAGAATGAGGTAGGTGAATTGTACTTTATTCTGTCGCCACATGTAGCGAGCTAGATACTAGGTACAAGCATTTTAATTTAGTAAATTAGACAGAGCGAGCAATACAAACAATATGACGTCAACTTAGCAATCTCCGTACTAATTTGTATCCGTGTTAAACAAACATAGTTGTGCAAGAAAGGAATAGAACTTATCTGCCTAATAAACTCATCAGTTTGTAATTTTCGTGTATATTTTTAACTAGCAACCCGCCCTCGCTTCACTTCGGTTTTAGTCGCCTTACCCACGTAGTTCCCGTTCCCATGGGAATACCGGAATAAAATACAGCCTATATTACTCCCTGATATAATAGCTTTTCATTTGTGAAAGAATTTTTGAAATCGGTTCTTTGGTTTAGCGTGAGAGCGTAACAAATAAACAAACTTACTTTCGCGTTTATAATATTGGTAAGTAAGGATTATTATTGCACATTTTTCTTAGCTTTGCATGCTTAGTTATACAAAATATGAATAATAATTTAATTTTTTTTTTCTTTGTGAAATCACCTATTGGCGGTTTTGAATCATATCAACACTGGTAAAACCTAATAAATGTTGTATATATATATTATAATCGGAGGGAAATACCGACATACTAAAAAATGTACCTCAACGTCATCACCATTATCCTGGTCTTACCCTTTTTTTTCTTATTTTTTGTTCACGCTGTGGAAATGCATTTACGCACTTCTCCCGCCAGTGACGGACGGGGGGGGGGGGGGGGGCGTGTGGGACTCACCGACCATATCCGCGGCCGGAATACCCACTACAACCACAGCGGCCCCTTCCGTGCTTTTACGGGGTGCCGGAGAGGTCGTCTGATGACATTCAATCCCCGACACCCCAACGCATGGCCGTCTGGCCACGTCCTCTCATTACTATTCAGGGCGGTGGGATTAGGTGGGCATATTGTCGTCTCCTCCTCCCGGGTCGCCGGCGACGAAGCGAGTCAGCAGACGCAAGCGCCTCGCGTTCCCGCTCCGCCGCTTTCTTCCTTGATATGACGGCCTCGCAAAATGAGGCCATCGACGACCAGCACCTGTCGCTGCCAAGCATCTTTGCGATAAAGGTCGGCAGCGACAGGTCCGCTCCAAGTACCGCCGACAGGTCGTGGCGCTGAGACCCCCAGGCGGGGCATACCTCCAATGTGTGACGCGCATCATCCTGGTCTTATCCTAATTACTTGGGGTCGATGCAATATGTACTCCTCTTCCATCGTATATATTGCAAAAAGTATTCGCAACACTGACCGCCCACCTGACGTCGACCTTCATTTGGAATGTAATTGTTAACCACAAGACATGAGATGATTTTGGCCCAATATAAAGCTCTTAGTTGTCTTTTACAACACCCATGAGCAATTTGGTGGGTATGTTCATAGCAGGAAATGTACCTGTTACTCTTATAAAATACCGATACCGTTATTTCAGTATCGAAATACCTTCGCCTTAATTGATTTTGTTTTTACTATAAAAATAAATGTTTGACTACCGTATACGATTTTAGACACGGCTAATGTTGGAATGATCACGACTTTCACATAAACGAGTCTATTAATTATAGTTTATTTTTTCACAACTTTGCTTTGGTTTTATATGTCATGAACTATATAACATGTCCTGATAATAGGCTATGCTGATCAGGCGGCTTGTTACAGGGTTTTATTTCGAGTTTCCTTCTTTTGCATAGATGTTATTTACATAAACCTTCTTTTACAACACCTACGGGCAAGATGCGGTGGTGAATTGTATTCTTACTCCACAGTGATGCCTATTCCCCTGGTGAACTTTTACTCGGTTTTTACGACTTCACTGAAAAGTAAGTGATTGTAACATATTCTAATATTGACCCGTCACCACACGTGTAATACTGATAGAAATGATTTACTTTTTAACCTATAACTCAATACTTAATTCTATTCTAAGAATAAGGTAGTAACAAATTCGCAAGCAAACCCTGCCATGAATGCGGCATGATTTGAAGAACTTCCCCTTCGCTGACTTCACCGTCTGGTAAAGAAAGGCGTGGGTGCTAAAAGTAAATTATACCTAACCTATAAATATTGTTGATTCAACTGTGACGTCATAATGATGACGTCAATAATACTTAGAACTCTGATAGGTATGGGAATAAAATGTTCGTGTTGAATGACTATTATCGAACGGTGATTATAAACCTTCAGCAATCATTATCATTAATTTTACTGTTATTATTAATTTTGTTTTTTATCATTATCCCCTATCTTGTCCTTGGAGGTCATAAAAACAACTAAGGGATATAATACAACTATGCAAGAGAAGGAAAACTCAATAAAACCCTATTCTAACCCGACTGACAAGCGTGGTATAGTAGTCAATTTCACTCCTATTGTGGAAAAGGCTCGAGCCCAACGGTGGCACATATATGAACTGTGATTGACTTTTCACTAAATCAATTCAATTCCAAATATAAGAACATACACAGCACTATACGACGTTTTTTTTTTGTGTGTGTATAGCTGTTGGTCGCAGATGACCTTGACAGCTTAACGTGGGCAATGGGTGAGCGCTGATGGCTCTCAACCCGGTGCTATACGACAGCTGTATAGCTACAGATATACTGCCAAAGGCATGTCGGTGACGCGATCCCATAAAGAAGTAAATCTTTCTTCTACCAAAAAGTACTTAACGCAGCTAAAGAAGTTTACACTTGGAAAAGATGTAAAAGTGAATAGGAATGCGATTGTAACAAGGATGATTATTGCGTGTTACAAGAAATCATCTCACTGTTTTCTCAACTGATTCATTGACCTAGCAATTTTCACTTTCAATTAATACTAGCACGTGAAAACTGTTAAGTAAAATCACATTGTCAATACGTTATTAGCATTTAATAATCACATATCACGAACATTATAGACTCACTTTGTTCTATGCACCTCACTTTCTAAGCTGTCTTAACAACGTGTTCTGTTGTATTATATAATCCGTGTGGTGACGGAGTAAGAATACAATTCACCACCCCCCTCTCTTGTCCTAGGATGTGGTAAAAGCCGACTAAGGGATATAATATGCATTTAAAATCTATGCAAAAGAAAGAAAACTCAAAATAAAACCCTATACCAACACGTCTGACTAGCGTGGTATAGTAGGTCAATTTCCTTCCCATAGTGGATGAGGCCCGAGCCCAACAGTGGAATATATTTGGGCTGTGATGATGATGATGATAACGATTATATTGTATGAATATCATTGTTATCACAGCTCATATAAGTCTCACAATTGGGCTCGGGCCTCATCCATAATGGAAAGGAAATTGACCTACTACACCACGCTGGTCAGACGTGTTGCTATACGGTTTTATTTAGAGTTTTCCTTTTTTCTCTTGCGTAGATTTTGTACACATATTTTGATTCCTGAGTTGTTATTTACAGCACCCACGGGCAAGATAGGGGGTGGAAAATTGTATTCTTACTTCGTCATCACACGGAAATTTAACCGTAAAATTAATCCTTCTGTAGCCAACTATTTTACAAGGTAAGTTTAATACAGGCCCTAAAATATATAGGCTTTTGATCTGAATGTTTATATATAATTATTTTTGCAGTAAATAGTATGTTTATAGAAGTATATAATCTCATAAAACATTACACCGCAACTAGCAGAAGCAGAGCAGTGACTGTAAAAGTTAATTAATCCCACAATAAATATGGAACTATGAGTGGGCGGATACAATAACTGCATAGTCAAGGAAGAATTGAAAACTAAAAATAAATAAAGCTTAAATACTTTAGGAAATTAAAATATTTAAAATTGTGACAACTCAATTCTTTTAATCAGTGATTTCTGTAATAATATAATATAATAGTTATATTCAATGCCTTTGACGATATTACTGTGACAATTGGTCGGAAGTACACTTACTATCAATACGAGGCCTCACCACGGCATGCGTCGCTTTTCGCCACGGCCTGTTAACGCCACGCCAACGATGAGGTTTACCCTCGCCTATAGATGTTTCACGAGACGCGTTGGTATATAGTTTCGCTTCGCAGAGTTTTATTTACTTAGTTGTCTTATACGACAGTCATTGAATTTTTGTGTCACAGAATTGAATACGACAGTCAAAGAACGGAGCAATGAATTTTTTTTTTTTTTTTATTATATTATTAATTGTATTACTTCGCCACCATACATTTTTTACTCTAAATCTAGAATAACTAAGATAGTTATTCTCATTTCAATCTAATTGATGTAATTGATTTATAATGTTAACAATTGCTAATCAGTAGTTATTATAATTGTACTTCGTCTGCTCAATTGCATTGACCTGATTGAAAAAATTGTTGCAATTACGGTATGAATAAATTTTATAGATCATAGTACAGCCACAGGCAAATGTTAAAACATTATTTTTTCTTTTTATTTTTAATAAGACTACTTGACGGAAAAGAGAATTAGAAACGTGCTGATGGAGTAAGAATTATCATCCTAAAAACTCATATAGCCACTGCTGAGCTCAAGTATCCTCCACAATAGAAGGGAAACTGACCTGCTGTACCACGATAGTCAGATGGGTTGGGATAAGGTTTTATTTAGAGTTCTCCTTCCCTTGCACAGATGTTGTATTCATATTTATGACTAGCAACCCGCCTTCGCTTCGGTTATAGTCGTTTTACCCGCGTAGTGCCCGTTCCCGTGGGAATACTGGGATAAAATATATCCTAGTTTACGCCCTGATATTATAGCTTTCCATTGGTGAAAGAATTTTTGAAATCGGTTCAGCCGTTTTGAAGATTACCCGAAACAAACAGACAGACAGACAAAAAATTATTTAATCGCTATTTTAGGCATAGGTGTTGTGCAAATAACCGTGTGAGCATGAAAAAAGCCTATTATTTTGACATTACAAACAGACACTCCAATTTTATTTATTGGTATAGATTGTTGTTCACCCAAAGAAGTGTTAAACGCGCCTAAAAAAGTTTACACTTCAAAATTAAGTTGTATATCTATTTTATTAATTCTAAATCTTGAGTATGTCCTGAGTATGAATATGTTATGATACTGTTGAATATTTAAAAACACGTTATGATGTCAGTTTAAGTTTAAGTAGAACAAGCGTCATATTGTTTCATAATTTATATTATATCATTTTATTTATAACGCACTCTGGCTTTTAAGTGACGCCGTGAAGATTTGACTTCAGTATACTATTAGGCTGATTACCTTTCGGGCACCTACTCAATGAGACATGTCATGGAGGAGATCGTAACTACCCGGTAGGCTTTACTGCAGTTGACGGTTTATCCTTGCTCCATTCTAAGAACATTGAGCCCTTTGCCATAACACTCAGGGCATGCGTAACATAACTTTTTTTATAGGTATTGGTGGCAAACAGTACGCCTGTTGGTAAGTGATAAGGAGACTAACGAACAGCAATTCCTTTTTATATATATAGATTCTTTTTATGTTATTGTACTTTTAATCTATGTTCTTATACGTGTCCCTCCCGTAAATGAGTAATAAATTATTTTGCTTTTTTATCTCTTTTTAACTGCTTATCAACCTTTGTTCGCGTTCCACTGTTGGGGTTGAGCCTCCTTCACAATAGGAGGGAAATTGCCCTTACTTATACCATGCTGGTCAGACAGGTTGGTATAGGGTTCTACTTCGAGTTTTCCTTCTCTTGCATAGATGTTATATGCGTAATATATCCCTTAGTCGTCATTACGGACATCCACGGGCAAGATAGGGAGTGGTGAATTGTATTCTTACTCCGTTACCACACGGAAAATGCGAATGATATGTAAATCGCTAAAAAAGAACTTAATAGGGAGACATTATTTACAAAGTTATGGTCAAAACTCTATATTGAATACCTGTTTATTGTCATTATAAATAATGTGTTAATATTGCTTAGCATACAAATAGTATTTTAACTGTTATGCAATAGTTATTTATAAGTTCTTTATGTCTATATCATTATCATCTCGGCTAATATCGTGTCCCACCGTTGGGCTCGGGCCTCCGCCATTGTAGGCGAGAATTTGACCTACTATACCACGTTGGTCAGACGTGTTGGCACAGGGCTTCGTTTCGAGTAATATATCATTTAGTAGCTTTTAACGACACCTACTGGCCAGATAGGGTATATTATTTCTTTATCCGTGGGGTGACAAAAAATACATGTTCATTATCCATAACTTTGCCATAGATTTTCGTAAAGGATAACTTATCATCCTGCTCTTAATCTTATTTATCCGTGGTCGAACTGGTTGACGCAACCCTTCTAACATCGCACATACTAGGAAAAGTTCTGGAATATTTTTTGACTGGCCGCCTCGCTGATGTCAACTGTCGACCGCTAATCGTAAGAGACGACTACGGGATGCAACTAAAGACCACTGCAAGTGATGGCTAACTCCGAATGAAACCCAGATAACAGTCGGTCTGAATAATGGAATAACAGGTCGACTCCCTTCTTAAAATGAAGCTTGAGTCCAGCGCAGTGGGACGTTTATGAACTGAAATAATGGTTATCCATACTAATATTATAAATGCGAAAGTAAGGATGTTTGTTTGCTTGTTTGTTTGTTTGTTTGTAACGCTTTCACGCTTAAACCACCGAACCGATTTCAAAAATTCTTTCACCAATGGAAAGCTATAATATCAGGGAGTAACATAGGCTATATTTTATCCCGGTATTCCCACAGGAACGGGAACTACGCCGCGGGTAAAGCGACTGAAACCGAAGCGAAGCGAGGGCGGGTTGCTAGTATATTATATCTTAAAGATTCTTTGTACTTATCAAATATTTATCAAATATTTTCTATAATCAAATATTGCCTATAATCCTTACTAATGTTATAAATACAAAAGTAAATTTGTTTGTTTGTTACGCTTTCACGCTTAAACCACCGAACCGATTTTAACAATTCTGTCACCAATGGAAAGCTATAATATGAGGGAGTAACATAGGCTATATTTTATCCCGGTATTCCCACGGAAAGGGGCACTACGCAGGTGAGGCTACTGAAACCATTTTATAACCCACCAATTTATAAACTATAATTTTTATTACGCCTTTTTAAAAAAACCGTAACCTTTAATGACTAAAAATAAATCATTATCATCATTTCAGCTTATATACGTCCCACTGTTGGGCTCAAGCCTCCTCCACAATAGGAGGGAAATTGACCTACTATACTGGCCACGCTGGCCGGATGTGTTATTATAGGGTTCTATTTCGAGTTTTCTTTCTCTTGCGTAAGGGTTATATTAGATGCACATTTAATTCTTTCGCCGTCTCTTACGACACTCACGGGTATGAGAGGGGGTGATGAATGGTATTCTTACGCCATTACCACACGGAAAAATCTATACTAATATATAAAGCTGAAGGGTTTGTTTGTTTGAACGCGCCAATCTCAGGAACTACTTGTCCGATTTGTAAAATTCTTTCAGTGTTAGACAGTCCATTTATCGAGGCAGACTATAAGTTATATATCATCCCGCTAAGACAAACAATAGCGAAGCACTAATGAAGAATGTTTCAAAATCTGTTTTTTTTTTTCTTTTGAGAGCTTTCGCTGCGTAAGCGGCTGGATTTTCGCAAAAATCATGTGTAACAAAGTCGTATTATTAAAAAATATTTTGACCTTCTACTTAACAAAGTCTTAGGTTAGGGTTAGCTCAAAGTATCTATACCACGCGGACGAAGTCGCGAGCAGAAGCTAGTATATAATAACTATGTAATTATTTTACCATTATTATTTTCATCCAAAAATCAGTCGATTGTTTCGCAAATATCAATTTTTAAGACTGTATAATTTATTATAACTAAAAGTTATATAGCAAAGCAAGGACATTGTCCTTATTGTAAGCAGGAAATGGGATAATATTCACCACGGTAATGTATTCCTTATGTTAATTAGAATAATGTAATCGTTTTTAGCATGACATGGAACTATAAACTAGAATGATAAACGAGGTGAAGCCTAGTTACAGCATTTCACGCGATAGTAATTTAGGTTTTTGTTAAAAATATTTATTTTGTCACACAATTTTGCTTGACTAATGCTAAATAAATAAAGTAGGACGATTAAGTTATTTTTGTGTGGTGAAAAAGTAAGAATACTATCCACCCCTCTCTCTCTCTTGCCCGGCATACCCGTCGTCTTTTACGTATATATAAAAATATCATAATATAAAGAAACCATCTATGCAAGAGTAAGAAAATTTGACATAAAACTATACCAACACGTCAAACCAGCACGGTATAGTAGGTCATATAGAGAAGGCCCAAACCCAATAGTGGGACTTGTTTAGGCTGAGATGATGATGATGAATTAAGTTAAACACTAGATTAGATCAAGATTCCAAAGTTGCTCGTTGAAAAAGGTAGTTGTTTCATCGTCCATACCTGGCGGCTTTTAACTATCTATCAATAAAAGCACTGACATTGCCCACTGTTAGTCAAAGTGCTCCTCACGGCTAACTATACCAATATCGGTTGGCTTGACAGGTGGCTTGGCTGTTAGCCGCTTTTTCGACTCCTTCTGACCGAAATAGTAAGATATCGTGTTCTTAACCTGTTGTCATAACAAGACGGATCCATAAATTGTTAGAAATCTATATGTGTTTATAAAAATTAGAATTTTAATAGTAATGTTCTAATCTGGCGAAATCAATCATATTAACAAGTTTTGTTAATGCTTAGACATTACTAGTTAAAGTATTACTGCTTCCAGGGCTTATTTGTAGTTTATTAAAAAGTATCTGACTAGTTAATTTAAATTATTAATGCAGACAAGGATGTATGATGAGTCACCGACGATAGTTGATTTCGCTTGTATCGATTAAAAAAACATAGGTTGACATTTCATAAATTCATAAATGGAACATCCAATGTCAAGTCGGGACCGTGACCGGACATAGGTTAATGGTGGCGCATCGGACATTAACCCTTGCTCGCGATTCAAGATTGGTAGATTACACGCATGCGCCGAATCACGCGGGAAAACGTGATTCGAATATTTTTAAAAGTTGTTATTGTCAACGGAACTTGTCTATTAGTTTTGATAAGTTGTTACTTCCGTTTAGGACAAATTACTATGCTAAATAGTATTAATTATATTAAATAATGGTAAGAATAGGCTATCATTAAAATTTGAAATAAAACTTTCTTTGTGGAGACGAAGTAAGAATACAATTTTCCACCTCTTTTTCTGTTCGTAGGTTTCGTAGAACTGAGTGATTATTGCAGATAACCATTAAGAGAAGAAATATTGGAAATAAAACCAAATACTAATACGTCTGACCAGCATGGTATAGTAGGTCAATTTCCCTCCGATTGTGAACAAGATTTTAGTGGGACCTATATGAGCTGTGATGCTAATAAAAATTTTATACTAAAATCATTCAGTTGACGTCATCTTAAAAATTTGATACATTTATTTAGATATCGTAAAAACGATTGGCGAATATGAAAAAATACTGTATGTAGTTATAAATTTAAATGTTAAAAAACCTATATATCAACTATGCTGGCTTTCCTTATCCGAGATAAATTAGAATATCCATACTAATATTATAAATGCGAAAGTAAGGATGTTTGTTTGTTTGTTTGTAACGCTTTCACGCTTAAACCACCGAACCGATTTCAAAAATTCTTTCACCAATGGCAAGCTATAATATCAGGGAGTAACATAGTCTATATTTTATCCCGGTATTCCCACGGGAAGGGGAACCACGCCGCGGGTAAGGCGACTGAAACCGAAGCGAAGCGAGGGCGGGTTGCTAGTTATTAATAAAACCAAATGTACCTAAGGTACATTTGTAGCTTTGCCGGCATTAAATAGCTTTTGTACGTTCTCTATTCTATTTGGTTTTAGTTTTGCGCCTTTAAATATTATGTGCACTGTCCATTGCCATTTTAACGTGCTCATTCTTCGTGCTATGTCGGTTACACCCGTTCTACTACGGATTGCCGTATTTCGGATTCTATCTCGCAGAGAAATCCTGAACATAACCCGCTCCATAGCACGCTGAGCGACTTTGAGCTTAGTTATGAGGGCCACATGTATGTACCACGTTAACGTGCCATAAGTCATCACTAGTAAGACACACTTGTCGTAGACCTGTATTTTCAGATTCTGAGGTATGTTAGATGAGAAGATGCTTTTAAGTTTCCCAAACGCTACTCAGCCGAGTTGGAATCGTTGGCTGACCTCTTTCTTGAATTTGGACCTACTAACCTAACTGGACTGTTTATGCAAGGAAAACGTAATGATCGACAACTTCGAGAATCGTATTACTAATTAGGATCGGTACAGGAATGACATGAGCATTTGACATGAATTTCGTCCTGCCTATTTTCATTCGTAAATCTACTAATTGGGATACCCTGCTAAGATCGCTGAGCATGGTACCCAATAACGGACATATGTAGATATAATTTTTATTTTTATATAAATTTAAATATAAGATTTTATCTAAACGTGGTAGTGAACACGTACAGGATACTAAAGCATTCAGTTTTTTTTTCTCCGATTACTATCTTGTCAGATTTTGTTTGATATGCTAAACGCTCTAAACGGCACCTTTTGGCAAACGCGCTCATGTGCTCACGAATTGCGAGAATAAACAATTTAAGAATGTTTTTTTTTTTGTGTTTTTATTCTCTTGCGACGGGATAAGAGTACAATAATTGTCTTCAATTATTATGGTCACCATTACTTGCCCGAGGGCGTTGTAAAAATCGGTTGAAGGTTTTACTAGAAGTGTGAGCAGCATCTATCTCTTACCAAATTTATAACACCTACTGCTATCGCTAAACTGACTGTCAAGCGTGTCCCTTATGCGCAGCGTCCTCTACGTTGACCGAGTAGGGGACGTTGTGCGAACGCCCATGACATGCGGTGTCCCACAGGGGTCGGTTCTGGGTCCGACCCTGTGGAACATCGGCTACGACTGGGCGTTGAGAGGAAGCCTCCCACCCGGGCTGGGCGTAATTTGCTACGCCGACGATACACTCGTCACAGCCCGGGGTGGGACGCTCGAGGAGGCGGCACGCCTGGCAACTCTCGGCACCGAGGAGATTGTCAGGCGGATCGAAGCGCTGGGGTTGAGGGTAGCCCTGGAAAAGACGGAGGCCCTTTTGTTCCATGGCCTCCGTACCGCCGGGCCTCCCGCCGGCGCTTCGATCACCGTGAATTCGGTCACCATCAGCATCCAGGCCCACATGAAGTACTTGGGCCTGGTGCTCGACGGGCATTTTTGGTTCCGGGAGCATCTCCATCGACTTGTTCCCCGGCTTGTCGGCGCGGCGTCCGCCCTTTCGCGGCTGATGCCGAATGTGGGCGGACCCAGTGCTACGTGCCGACAGCTGTACGTGGGGGTGATCCGGTCGATGGCCCTGTACGGCGCACCGGTGTGGGCGGGGTCCCTGACCGTCCGTCTTAGGGCCCTCCTGTGGCGACCACAGAGGGTCATGGCGATCAGGGCCATACGGGGTTACCGCACGGTGGCGACGGAGGCAGCGTGCCTCCTGGCCGGAACCCCCCCGTGGGACCTGGAGGCGGAGATGCTCGCCGACATTTATCGGCGGGTGTTGGAGACGCGCGCCCGCGGCAGCATGGTCTCCATCAATGAGATCACTGCCTGGCGGGTCGACGCCCGCCGAGAAGTAATTGCCCGTTGGGCAGTCCGGCTGGAGAGTCCTCGGTACGGTGTCAGGACTGTCGAGGCCCTCCGGCCGGTGCTGATGGAGTGGTTGGAGCGGACGCACGGGGTGCTTTCCTTCCGACTGGTGCAGGTGCTGACGGGGCACGGTTGCTTCGGGAAGTACCTGCACAAGATTGTCAGGAGGGAGAGCACACCGTCCTGCCACCACTGCAGTTGCGACGAGGACACGGCGCAGCACACGCTCGAGGAGTGTGCTGCATGGGAGGGGGATCGCCGTGAACTCGTCGCAATTATCGGTGCCGACCTGGCGCTGCCGACCATCGCCAGGGAGATGCTCGTCAGCGTCAGGAACTGGGACGCGGTCGCCGCCTTCTGTGAGGCCGTAATCTCACGGAAGGAGGCGGCGGATCGTGTGCGAGTAGAGCTCCTATTCGGCGACACGTTCCGCCGCCGGCGACTCGGGCGGCGCAGGCGCGAGTATCTGCGCCTAATGCCGCCCTAGCCGAGGCCGCGGGTGATCGGACCGGGGAATTGTCCGTCACCCGCGGAGAGGCTGACCGCGCGACGGCGACCGACGTCCCAGTACGTCGAGAGGTGAGGATACCCGAAAGGGTATTCCGTCGGGCCGACCACTGACGACAAGTCACATCTGCTCCGGTGGTCGGCCCAACAACGAGGTGACGTGGGTACGGGTGGGTTATGGGCCCGCGCGCCGTCCTTTCATCGCCCCGGACGGATTGGACCGCGCGTGCGCTTACCATAGCCCACCCATAAAAAAAAAAAAAAAAAAAAAAAAGCGTGTCCCTTATGCAATTTTTTCCTTAACGCAAATAATTATGATGCAATATACATAAAGGTCCCCCGTTACGGCAATTCCGCCATTCCATGATCTCATCTTAACAACGGGCTCGTTGATGAAGAAACAGAGGATGCTAGGAATATCTCGCCGTGATCCGGCTACCAAAAAAATCGATTTTGGCGCTAGTAACATACAGCGAGAATAAAGCAGAAAAGAAAAAGTTTCTGAGGGCAGGCGGTGAGCCAATATTATAAAACCTACAGCTGTTATAGTTCTATCATTCTTGGGAGTGACGTTTCTAAATCATTGACCAGGAGTGTGGTAATGTTGGTTCTCAATAAGGGCGATAAAACGCTCTTGAGATATTACAGACCCATTTCATTAAGCCGCGTGAGCAAACTGTCTTCAAGAGTCGGTACGAAAATAATTCGCGCGCAATCTCGATGACTTCCAGCTGGCCAAACAAGCCAGATTCCAAAAAGGTTATAGACCACATCCACACGCTAAACCACCGAATACCGTTGGGGAAGAAAAGATCTCGACTGGCGATCACGAATCACATAACGCAGCATAGGATAACCCGCCCGCATTGGTTGAATTGACGAAATCCCTAAGGCCACAGGGAGGCGTTGGATGCAAGTGGCATAGGTCTGTTCTGAGTGTCATTATCGTGGTGAGGTCTATGTCCAACAGTGGATATCAACGGGCTGATGCATGGATAAATAGAGAAATTGTTATGAAGGAATTTTTAGTATTTTTGTTATTTGTTATATAGAATATTGAATGATTTAGCCATACCTACAGTATTGTAGAAGCTTCACAACAGATCGTAAGGAAAGTTTTAAAGATATTTAAATTAATTTAGGTATTTTAAACAGGTCACTCAATGAACATTATCTCAGCCTATATACCTCCTACCAACAGTAACTTTAATCGTCTTTTACGACACCCTTGGACAAGATTGGTGAATTTTATTCCTACTCCGTCACCACACGGATAACACAATTGTTTAATTGAATTATGATATCTGATGTTTACGCGAGTATCATCCATACTTAATATTATAAATGCGAAAGTAAGGATGTTTGTTTGTTTGTAACGCATTCACGCTTAAACCACCGAACCGATTTCAAAAATTCTTTCACCAATGGAAAGCTATAATATCAGGGAGTAACATAGGCTATATTTTATCCCGGTATTCCCACAGAAACGGGCACTACGCCGCGGGTAAAGCGACTGAAACCGAAGCGAAGCCGGGTTACTAGTTATAAATAAAACTGTTTTTACGGATTTTATCGCGTTTGTATTGAACGCTAAAAAAGTCGATCAATCAAAAATCAAATACAAGAGCGATTAAATCCGTAAAAATAATTTTATTCATAATATTCAATTGAAATCTATTCAGAAAAATATCAAACCAACTAACTTTCAAAGGGCTAATGTATATCTGCCAATATATGGATTATATCTTTGGCAACTATACTGCAAAAGCAACAATGTATTTCAGTAAATCGTAAATAACATAAGTCTACAATTTATATATATTTCGAGTGTAGCTCCTACGATATTTCAAAAAGAAAATAAGCGGAAAATGAAAATGTAAGATAAATTCAATGTAGCATGAAATAGCTACTGCCATCTCGAAAAATAGGAACAGAGTATTTCGTTTTATACGAGTAAATATGTACATAAAAGTTATATACATTATTATTATAACTGGGCGTAATTTACTTTGTGGTAATGGAGGAAGGATACAATTAACTAATTAACCTCTCTCGTCCGTGATTGTCGTAAAAGGCGACTAACAGATATGTTGTGCGGATAAGATCTATACAACAAAAGGAAAACCAGATAAAAACATTTTTTTGCCTATGTTTGCAAACGAGCAAGCAGCACACCTGATGGTAAGTGATGCTGCCGCACATGGACCTTTACAATACCAAGGGCACAGCCAGGCCGTTGCCTACCGTAAACTCTGTGCAAACGCGTCTGACCAGCGGCATGGTAGGTCTACTGCCTCTCATTACGGAGAAGACCTGAGTCCAACAGTGGGACGTGATATGAGATGATGATGATACAGACATAGGCAATTTATAAATATGGCATAACAGTTAAAATACTATTTCTATGCTAAGCAATATTAACCCAAGCCAGTGGGACTTATGTGGGCTGAGATCATGAGCTGAAGAGATGAAAAACTCGAAATAAAACTTGGTATAGTTTTATTACGTCTGACAACTACGTTTTCCGTGTGGTGACGGAGTAAGAATACAATTCACCACTCCCTAGCTTGCCCGTGGATGTCATAAGAGACGACCAAGGGATATAATATGCACATAAGATCTGTGCAATAGAAGGAACACTCGAAATGATACCCTATACCAACATGTCTGACCGCCATGGTATAGAAAGTCAAATTTCCCTCTCACTGTGGAGGAGCCCTGGGCCCAACAGTGGGACGTATGTGGGCTGCGATGATGATGATGCGATGACGTCTGACGACCGTGGTATGGTCGGTCAATTGCCCTGCCATTGTAGAGGGGCTTGAGTCCTGTTGTCCCACTGCAGGATTCAAGTCAATATATGATCTATGAGGGTGATGATGATGACCATTCAAATTATGACTACGCCCCACACTAAGAAATAAATGCTTAAGTTACGCCGCGCGACTCTCGCATTTCCATTCTTTTCCATCCCGAAATGCGGTTACACAGTTTTTGTGTCGAATTTTCTTCTGTCGCTATCGTATCTGTTTGCTTATCCCATTCTCCTCCAAGATATCTGTCCGAATGGAGGAGATATAATAAGGATATGTAATAAATTGTCTTCAACATACAGATATCTACGGAGTAGGTAATTCCTTACTTCCATCTCTTACATAACACTTCGCTCTAAGTCCATTTCGAAGCACAACTGCTCGTTACATTCCCTCAAGGTTTTCTTCATAAACCTTTACCGTTATTTTACTGTAAGTATCGGTCTTTGTGAATAGTGGCCTAAGTCAGTTTCTTCTGACAATTGTCGTTCTAGTCGTTTAACGAATGAATGACAACTAGAACACACCAGTTCACTATGGATCGTAGGGTTCGGTCATATCGGTGAGTCATTCGATGTATTCGAAATTTGAACTTTAGCCTACACAGATAACTATATTGTGGAAAAGACTTAGAATAAAAACATATAGAAGGTAAGTCCACGCACAAAAAGTGAGGCATTTCAATTGGAGCCTAATGGAGCCTACGCCGGAACAGTCCCATAATGTACAAGTCATTGAACTGCACGAACGTACGCAACTCTTAAAAAATAAATAGGTAATTATGACGGCTTGTGCATTCAAATGGTGCCACAACACATTTGAAAAACATAAAAAGGTTTTTAACATTACTTTTAAAAGTATTTCGACGATTTATGTTAATAAAAACAAAATTTGATTTCATAATTTGTATAGTGGTTTCCGTGTGTACGTGTGTAATCGTCTGCCCGCTATTAGTATTTTTAGATTCAAATTTTTAAAGTTCGAAGTACTGACACTATCCTTCTATACGTTATTATTCTAAGGGAAAAGAATTATTTTAAAACAATTCAAACAAGGAAATGCCTAAATAATTATGTGGTTGATTAATTGTAGTCGTATTTCCTTTATTTCTATAGTTATAAATAATATTCTTCTTTTTCTCATTAAAATACGATGACAAGTAGGTATCGATTATTTAATCGATCTATTTAAAGTATGTTTTAATTTTGAATTATTGAAGTGACATATTTTATAGTCAGGTTTGGATGGGAGTAAATTTTTCGTACGTCGTCATCGACATGGACACGTTATATGTTAAACTAACGCTAACGTTATATCTGTCGCTATATCTGTGACGATAGATGTCAAAACCAGATAAATGTAAAACGTTTTTACAAATTATAATTTAAGATTAAACAATTAATTTAAATATCCAAAAATATCGACTATTTGGTCATAGTTTTCACTTCTGTCGGCAGTCCTCATGACTACTTTATGTTCTTTTACTTTTATATTTTTACGCCTATTAGTAAGTGCAATGGATGGCGCGTGAAATTCGTAACCACAAATAGCAAATGGTCACGGTCGTAAGTTCTATTACGACGATATTTATATTTCACTTCAAAAACAATGTAGAAAGAATAAAGCATTATACATACAAATTTATAAATATTTAATCAATAAATAAAACAATATTGTTAGCGAATAATAGGCATGTTTTTATTTGGGCGGCAGAGGGGCGGCTCGTGGCCCCATAGCCCACCATAGCATGTCGCCTTCGTCGTTGAGGCGACCACCGGTACCGAGTTCCTTGTCCTCCGTGGTCGGCCCGACACGAATATGCATAAATATGAAAATGTCTGCCTAATACACCGTTTCGTACTTGATCGTGCTATGAGCGCATCTGGCAAAGAAATAAACACGGCACAGTCTACTATGTCCACTAGAACTGAACGTAGCGGCTCTGGAAGAAAAAAACACCTCGATGACGGTCCGTGCATGGTAAGATTTAAGCTGGTGTCGTAAAAGATGTCTAAGATAAAATATGCAAAATACGTCGATGCAAGAGAAGAAAATCTCGAAATATAACCCTATTTTAGTAGTTACCACGTCTTACCAGCATGCTATAGTAGCTCAAATTCCCTCCTCACAGTGAAGGAGGCCCTAGCCCAACAGTAGGACGTATATGGCCTGAGATGATGATGATGATGACTACTATGTCTAGAATTGAGCACGACACGACATCAAAAAAAGGAGCAGGTTCTCAATTCGACTGTGTTTTTTAAGTGTTACCTCAGAACTTTCGTCTGGGTGAAACGATTTTGATGATTCTTTTTTTATTTGAAAGCTACTGCTTCCTGTGTGGTTCCATTTTGGTCCAGTTCTAACAATGATATCCACAAGAAAACGATTAAAGTCATTTTATGTTTTTGTTAAGAATTATCTTAAAATATATGGTTAAAAGAGATATAAATGACATTTAACCTGTTTTCAATACAAATGTGAACTGGTTAAAAATTTTATTATTTTTTTTTTTAACAGACGACATTACTTGAGACATTCTCTTTAAATGCAAAGGAGGTTATTCTTTTTTTTATTTTTAAATTATAGGCACATTACGGTCACGTTCAGCTTTTATAGCTACTAAAATGTCTTTCTGTTGCTACAGTTTTTATTATAATGACTTATTTATTCATCTGAGACGAATAAGATATGTCGTTATATAAAGAACCTGTAAAACGAGTAACATTTTTATTATTTTAAAACTAGTTTTAGTGAGATGTTATTGTTCTTAGTTTTGTTTTTTTAAAGTAATTAAATATATAGTTTTTGATCTGGTCTTGATTAATTTATTTAGTCTAAGTTAAACGTGGTTTGTAAATGTATTTATTTTTATTAAATACCGCCCACATTATAGTTTTACATGGCAGAATAGAAGGCAATCTTAGAATAATAAAGTATAGAAGGAAAGTGGCGGTACTTGAGCGATCAAAAACGTGAAGCCAAAATACTGCATGTGTACAAGCGATTACACACGCACACCACTATACAATAGAGTTGCCTTGTACACAGTGACCTTGTACACTACGGAACGGTCCGGCGTAAGGAGCCATTTCCGGCTCCAATTTAAATGCTTAAAATTTTGTGCGCGGAGTTAGCTTGTATGAGTTAATTAAAAGAACAAATTTTATCCAGACAACAAATTTTAAATTAAAAGAAATAACTTTAACATAAGTTTCCTACACAATTGTGAACGCATCCTAACGTGTAATTGCAGTTAATAGGCGTGGGGCTTTCTTTTCATTGTCTATAATGTCAGTTCGTTACAACCAGTAGTAAGTACCATTTGTCGTAAATACGGACATCTTCACTTAGTTATAGTGCCCTGGTATTTCAACTATGTAGGCAACCTATTGTAATAAATTTAATGTCTTTGTCGGTTAAATTGGTGATGTTTTTATAACGGCATGTTGTAAGGTCAATTTCTGTGTTGTGACATGCATGTAATTTGGGGGCAGGGGCGTAGTGTAGCTGTATCCATGATACGGGGCTGCAAGGGCTCCCTAAAGTGCGTAAACAAAAATTACTAAAATAAAATGTTATGACAATGTCGTTTATCTCGTGCTTCCCGAAAAAAAATCCGTCATACGTCCCTATAGAGTTTTAACTTCAGAAATGACAAAAGTCAAGAAAATCAATCTTTTATCACCGACTGCGTGCTCTTAAAAGTTGGCAATATCCTGCGTCGGTTATTGCGGTATTCCCCCGTTTAAGTTTTTCACTTAAACGGGGGAATACCGCAATTAACTTATGGTATAATTAATCATGTAATACCAAGTCGGTTAATCTATTCAGCCCCTACTTAAAAGGGAGCTTCTGTCTTAAGTTATTATGTAATTAACTAACCTAACAACTTCTTATAGTGACCATATCAATATTAAAGCTCTTTTATGTTTTAAATAAACATATTAATTCAGGCTCTTAGTTTTATTTACTTGTTGTAGCTAGCTATAGGGCGTGGAAAATGGCCTGATTTTTTTCGAGAAACTATGCTATGGCAGTGTACGTTTTTGCTCGACTTGGCGGGGGCCCTACCGTGCACCCAGATAACACGTATTATAACGGTTTAGTACTACTTAGTAGGGATGTGATGAATTCTTTTTTTTTTAATGGGACTAATCCCACCGCACATTCCCACCACTGTAACTCCTGTAAGCCAGGATCCACAATGGTCTCCGTATAAGACACTGAGGTTTGACCCTCAGGAAGTCCCGGGAATCGCTTTTAATTGTCTTGGGACCCGCAACAAATTTAATTAGAAAAGAAAACAGGAGGAGTTGGAAAGATTCCACTTCCCTCCTATGCAAAGCGGGAGACATGAAGCAAAGTTGGCTGATAAGCCAGTAAATAAGAGTTTGTACAACTACGTGAAACGCAGCGGTACAGCACCACGGATTGGACAAAGCTTAATGGACCTATTTGTGAGCTTTAGGTTTGATTACAGTAATAGGTATGGCAAAAGCGCCTAAACGCACGGAAACTTTCTCGAGTTGCTACAAGATCCGAATAGTATACTACCCCAGACGTGACATGCATATTATATCTAACATGACGTTCCGCTCGTTGCGCCAGAGAATGCACTCCCAAAGGATGTGATGAGCTGTTTGTTCAAAATCGGAGTTTGAGGTCGAACATTGACAAAATGGTGAATCTACTAGTGTAAAATAGAATAATTTACTTCTAAAATTCCCATGGCCTGTGAGGAATTGGGCTACATAGTGGTCAATTTCTAGCCAAGTTCTCTCCAAACGTTCACGAACAGATGGAAAGAATAGATATAAATGACGACCTTTTGTTGACGAATCCCATCTTTCCTGCCATTCGGTCAGGAGCTTATCGTTAACGACGGATTGCGGCGCAAAAAGTCTAGTAATTTTATTACGATCGCGTGGTAAAAGAAAATTGTTAGTCATGTTTTCCCTAGTGGAATAATACATGGACGCACGTTTTTGTATCTCTAAGTCGACCGGAAGTACACCTGCAAGTACTGGTAAGGCTTCGGTGCTAACTGTTCGGTATGCCTTACACAGAAATATTAGCGCTAATCGTTGACTCTGTAGTAACTTACGCCGAGCCGCGCCTATGGTAGTACGATCAGCCCAGGCCGGTGCACCATAACAGATACAGCCCAGATATGTGGCTGTATATATAATTTTAAGTGTGATAAAACGAAGGCCCCAGGTGGAAGTTGAAATTCTGGTAAGCGCATAGAAATTTCGTTTGGCCTTTTCACCTACAGTTTTAATATGTTCAATGAACGAAAAATTTTTCTGTAGGACCAGGCCGAGGTAACATACTGACTTCTTCTTTTTAACTATAGTGTTGTTAAATTTTATACGGGGGCTCGACTGTAAATTACCTTTCAGTAAAAGATGATACGTTTTGTGGGGGGCGAAAGTAAGTCGATTTTGTATGCCTCATTTTTGTATTCTGGATACTGGATGTGATGAATGTGAAGTTTCGGATATTGATACTGCTCGGTCTCTGCAAGCTATGTGGAGGGTATTTGGAAAAACTTCAAAACTAGAATTCTACAAACGTCGTTAAGAAAATCAAGCAGAAGATTCGAGACAACTTGGTCCGCCAGGCGGTTGTGCCATCGGTGTATTCGTAATCGCCGCACCTGCTTAATCCTTGGAAGAACATTATTATACGGAACATTTGGAACCACCATAATAGCGTTTGTGGTGCTGTGAACTGCCTAGTTTTATAAATATAATTAAGAATATAGTGAAGCTGACCGCGACCTACTGCGGCGACGCTACTGCCCTCGGCGGGAGTGGATGAAAGGTTGGTGGAGTGTTCCATATTTACTTCTTCGCGGCTTGCAGGGATAGGAAAAGATCAATTCCTCACCTAACTCTGTAAAATCACCTCATACAGTCCACTGCAGGCTGTGCATACCGTGCAGATACGGTTATTAGAATTTCGTTGTACCGGTTTCGGTTAGCCTTAAGCGTATGGATATAAAACTATTTTGGATATATAGTTAGTTTTGATTACGGATATATTTTTAGGATATTGTTAAAGAGAATTTTTATTTATGGTAATTATCTTATTATTGGGCTTTGGATAGGCCAACATTAAGGCTGTCAGTTTGTTGGTTGATAGAAAATATCTGGTAACGTGTCTCATACAAACACTGACCGTATTCGATATTAACCGAAACTTTTAAATCGGTTTCGGATATTCGGTACATTCAGTTACGGTCCTCTACGACCTCCCTATTACTTTGCGCTCATCATTCGTTTAAATTCAACTTTTATTATAAAACATATTCATGACATGTTTATTTAAAAGAATTTCAGAACGTGCAGCAATCACCATCAATTATCTAATTAGTTAAAATTTATTCATTTAATCTGAACTAAAACCGAATCTGAATCAAACGTTCTGATTTAATCGCTAACTGTTAACATTCAATCAATTTTAATTAATTTATTACATGTTTTGAATTGAATGAAGCTAATTTCGTATCAAAGGACGAATGCTTAGTCATTTTATTTGTTATCTTTCATCTGGTACATAAATATATCCTTGCTTTTATGTACTGCGTGACTTTTGATAGTATAATCTTATTAACCTTGCTTATTTTGCGCCTCATGCCGCCCTAGCCGAGGCCGCGGGTGACGTGACCGGGGATTAGTCCGTCACCCGCCGAGAGGCCGACCGCGTGAGGAAAGACCGACGTCCTCCCCGAGGGGGGGACGTCGGTCGATGGGAGGGTACCCCAATAGGGGGTATTCCGTCGGGCCGACCACTGACGACAAGTTAACGCTGCTCCAGTGGTCGGCCTAACGACGAAGGCGACGTGGTTTTTGGGTGGGTCGCGGGAGTTGCGTGCTTAAGCCCCTCTGTCGCCCCGGACGGAGTGCTGCGGAGGCGCGCCGACCGCGATCCACCCACAAAAAAAAAACTTTGCTTATTTATTTACTTATATGTATATTTATTTCCGTGCGGTGACGGAGTAAGAATACGATTCATCACCTATCTTGCCCGTGGATACCGTAGAAGATGACCAAGGAACGTGATATGCATATAGCTTCTATGCAAGAGATAGAGAACTTCAAATAAAATACTACTAATGGTATCATCACGTCTGACCAGCTTGGTATACCCAGTAGTTCAATTTCTCTACTATACTGGAGGAGGCAAGAGCCCTGAAGAGGCACGTATATGAGTTGAAATGATGAATTGTAATATAATACATATACCTACATTCTAATAAACAATCCGGAATGAATCATTAGACTGGAAGAAACCGCATTAATATGCGGCGTGCAATTTATAAAATCTAAAATGTATATAAGGACAGATAGTGCAAAGATCCTGACAGCGGCTGGAAACACAGCGTTTTTGTACTAAGTAAATTTTGTCAGTCTAAGTAAGTTTTGTACTAAGTTTATTCTCTAAAAATTATATATTGAGCTTTTATTATTTCTAATCGTATTGACATCCAAAAATTATGCTATACGAGTAGTGACTAGAAAACTAGAAAAGTTCGTTGGGCTATGCATTGGTATCAGTATTAGTGGCCCGCTCAGTTGGCTAAATATAAGCCCGCATTATGCTCCATGTCGCCGTTTCATCGCTTGGGGAGCGAGGCAAATTGACCTACTACCACGCTGGTCAGACGTGTTAGTATTGAGTTTTGTTTCGAGTTTTCCTTCTTCTTAATTCTCTTTATGTTACATTTACAGAAAATTAAAAAAAAGGGTGTGTATTGGAAATTCGACTCTAAAAATAGAAAAAGATATTTATTTAAATTTATTAAAAAGATATTTATTTATTAATAGATTGAAAGTTGTATTATAACGCATTACTTATTTGACATTCGTGATCCGCGCGCGCATCGTATAAAATTTCGGCTAAGTAACTTCAGGGTGTCGGTTTTTCATGACGGCGTGCGCGCATATCGTAATAATTTGCTCTCATAATTTTCGCTGTCGCGCCAAAAGAAGTGTGACTTCAAAAATCCTAAAAACATGATTTTGGGCCTCACTAAACTGATTTGAAGCGAAGGCATACGCTTTTCCGACCACGGACGTCAAGTCACCCTGCTCCGGTAGTCGGCCCAACGACGAAGGCGACGTGTCTCGCGGGTGGGTTACGGGTGTGCGTGCTTACGCCCCTCTGTCGCCCCGGATGGAGTGGTGCGAGGAGTACGCCGACCGTAACCCACTCCAAAAAAAAAAACGCTTTTAATTAATAAAATTGCCCGTAATAAAGACGCAAAATATATTATGTAGCTCTAGAAGGATGCTATTATCGTTCTATCCATACGTTCAACGCCTCCTGCTGTTTTACGCCTAATTATCAATTATAAATAGTATTTTTCGTAAAAATTGATGCATTAAATCAGTAATGCAATTAATATTTAGCAAGCGAGTTTGTTAATGTACATATTGCAATGTTAATTGTAATTTCTGTGTAAATTACACAGATCCGTGAAGCGTTTTCGAATACAATATGACAGGACCCTTTCCTGCCACCGTGGTCAAGAAATAGGTACCGGTGGTCAACCCAATGCCGACAAGGAGGTCGATCTTCTGTCGCCCTGGAACCTGCTACGGACCGGATATATTCAGTCCAACTTGCCAAAAAATAAGACTCTCTTCTTTTTATGAGGATGTACACGCTTGTAAATTGATTGTTAGGGCAGCCGTTGGGCGTGAAATTTTTAGTATTCTTCTAGTAAGTCATGCCACCAAATTCACGTATGTCGTATTGCGAACTTGCGATACTTTGGTAATGTTTTAAAATGGTGATAAGGCGAGATTTTTCTTGGTTTCGGTCGGCGCGCTCCTCGCACCACTCCGTCCGGGGCGACAGAGGGGCGTAAGTACGCAAAACTCCGTAACCCACCTGTATAGCACGTAGTCTTCGACGTTGGGTCGACCACCGGTGCAGAGTTCCTTGACTTCAGTGATGATAAGGCGAGATGAGGAATTCATTTAAATTATGAATGGGGAAAAACATCAATATTATCACTGCTGGATTATTTTAGTAGGTATTCCATTATCATCGTGCTTTTATCATAATTATTTGGGATCGTCGCATTTTGGCTGTGGTTTTGTGGCCGTCAACCCTTTTTGGGAATGTAATTGTTGAGCATACGATTACATTTAAATAACGTTTGCTCTGGTCGATGTAAATGTTCTTAGTCACGTTTTACTAGACGTAATGTAAGTGTTGGTAGTATTCGTAGCCACACAGCAAAGTTATTTCGTTATTTGTTCTACTGCAAACATGTTAAAGAAAATGAAATCGTATCCTAATGATTTCTGATGTTTATGTGACTATTACACATCTTTACTCATATTATAAATGCGAAAGTAAGTTTGTTTGTTTGTTACGCTTTGACGCTTAAATCACCCAACTGATTTCAATAATTCTCAATTTCACCAATGGAAAGCTATAATATCAGCGAGTAACATAGGCTATATTTTATCCTGGACTGAAACCGAAGCGAAGCGAGGGCAAGTTGATAGTTATAAATAAAACTGACTTTACGATTTTAATTGCGTTTGTATTTGATTTTTGATTGCCCGGCGTAACGAACACTTTTAGCGTTCAAGGTCACGAGAGGACGCCGAGCAATCAAAATTCAAGTACAAACACGATAAAAGCCGTAAAAATAGTTAAATTTGTAATTGTATCTTAATTTTGTTTACCATGGACCCTATCTTGCGCCTCGTTGGCATCGTTTCATGACCCAAATCCATAAATTATATACATACATCTCTATGTAGCACAGCATACTACAAACTTCACCTTGAAGCTATTACCATGTTGAATGAAAAAAAAAATGAATAAATAAATATATAATTATAAAATTATCGTCTCTTAATTTAATAACACTATTACGAAATTTGTATCTATGAGGTAATATGTATGAGCTTCGTTAGTTTATAGTGACGTAATACGACTGTGGATCGTGGTGTCTTCGATTTGTAATATACGGCAAACATTTTATTTTCTTCGGGCAAAACTTTTTAACAGCATAAAATTTGTTTACTGCGTGATTATAGCGTTATTGCTGCCATTGCTAAGGGTCATGCTATTATCCTTCTTTGCCTAGGAAGTCTATGTCGGACGTATACACAGTGGACGTCGATAGATTAATAAAAGATATGAAAGACAAGGTACCAGTGATCGTCCCAAATGACCATAGAGGTCATACGGCAGCTTATGATGCTGCTACCACCAAGGTTAAGGATTCGGTACTAGTACCCAATCCAGCGGCGATGATGAGATGATACGGCTCGAGCCTCCTTCACAATATGAGGAAAATTGACCACGCTGGCGAGACGAATTGGTGTAGGGCTTTACTTCGAGTTTTCCTTCTCTTGCATAGATGTCATCTGCAATAATCCCTTATTCGTCTTCTACGACACCCACGGGCAAGAAAGGGAGTAATGAATGGTATTCTTACGCCGTCACTACAAGGAGATGATGAAATACTTCACCAAATTAGCAAGTTACTTGCACTTTTAGTATTCAAAATGATATGCAAATATGCCTTTTAGCAAGAACCAAACTTGTGTTGTACGAGTAAGTCGTATCTACTAATATAATTCGTGATTGCTCGGATGATATCACTAATTGCGATAAGATCGCAAATTGTAAACTGAATTTCAAACCTGTTAGATATTGGTAATTGAACTTATTTATGGATGGATGTATACTAGTGATGTAACGAATGTCGTATTTTGGACATTCGCGAACGCGAATGCGGATGCGAATATCTGCTGCCAACATTCGCGAATGCGAATGCGAATATTCAGTATAAACGTGTGGCAAATGACGTTGACCCTTTAACTTGGTGGAAAGTAAACAAAGAAAGATAAGTACTTCTGCTTCCTGTAGTTCGGCATTATTTTCGACGATCGCGGCTCTGTTGCGCCTGAGGGCCGTGGCGACTGAGGCCGTCACCGGCGGGGGAGTGCTGTTGGCGGTGTCCCTGGACATCGCCAACGCATTCAATAGTCTGCCATTTAGCTGCATCAGGGAGGCGCTCCGGTATCACGGGGTGCCAGGTTACCTGAGGCGGCTAGTGGCAGACTATTTGGAGGGGCGCAGCGTCCTCTGCACCAACCGAACAGGGGACGTTGTGCGAACGCCTATGTCGTGCGGTGTCCCACAGGGGTCTCGGACCCACTCTGTGGAACATCGGCTACGACTGGGCGTTGCGGGGGAGCCTCCCGCCCCACCCGGGCTGGGCGTGATTTGTTACGCCGACGACACGCTCGTCACAACCCGCGGTGGGACGCTAGAAGAGGCGGCAAGCCTGGCGACTCTAGGCACCGAAGAGATCGTCAGGCGGATCGAGGCGCTGGGGTTGAGGGTCGCCCTGGACAAGACGGAGGCCCTCTTGTTCCATGGGTGCCGCATGAGCCCTCCCATCGGCGCTCCGATCACCGTCCATTCGGTTGACATCAGCATCCGGGCCCATATGAGGTGCTTGGGACTGGTGCTCGACGGGCAATGGTGGTTCCGGGAGCATTTTCGCAGGCTCGCCCCACGGCTCGTCGGCGCGGCGTCCGCCCTGTCGTGGCTTATGCCGAACGTGGGCGGACCGAGCGTTACGTGCCGACGGCTGTACGCGGGGGTCATCCGGTCGATGGCCCTGTACGGCGCACCGGTGTGGGCGGGGTTCCTGACCGTCCGACTCAGGGCTCTTCTGTGGCGACCACAGAGGGCCATTGCAGTTAGGGCCAAACGCGGATACCGCACGGTGGTGACGAAGGCAGCTTGCCTATTGGCCGGGACTCCCTCGTGGGACCTGGAGGTGGAAATGCTCGCCGGCTTGTACCGGCGGGTCTTGCAAGTGCGAGCGGAGGGCGGTGTGGTCTCACTAAGGGAGCTCACCGCCTGGCGCGTCGACGCCCGCTAGGACGTCATTGCCCGTTGGGCAGTCCGGCTGGAGAGGCTTCGGTTTGAGGTGCGAACCGTGGAGGCCTTCCGGCCGGTGCTGATGCAGTGGTTGGAAAGGCGGTACGGGATGCTCTCCTTCCGACTAGTGCAGGTATTGACGGGGCACGAGTGCTTCGCCAAGTACCTGCATAAGGTCCTTAGGAGGGAGAGTACACCGTCCTGCCATCACTGCGATTGCGACGAGGACACGGCGCGGCATACGCTCGAGGCCTGCGCCGCTTGGGCAAAGCAGCGCCGTGAACTCGTCGCAATTATCGGTGCCGACCTGACGCTGCCGACTATCGCCAGGGCGATGGTTGGCAGCGTCAGGAATTGGGACGCGGTCGCAGCCTTCTGCAAGACAGTGATCTCGCAGAAGGAGGTGGGGGATCGCCTGCGCGAGGAGCGCAGCCTCGATGAGGCGATCCGCCGCCGGCGACTGGGGCGGCGTAGGCGCGATTATTTGCGCCTCATGCCTCCCTAGCCGAGGCCGTGGGTGACGTGACCGGGGATTAGTCCGTCACCTGCCGAGAGGCCGACCGCGTGAGGTCGGTCGATGGGAGGGTACCCCAAGTAGGGGGTATTCCGTCGGGCCAGCCACTGATGACAAGTAACCCTGCTCCGGTGGTCGGCCTAACGACGAAGGCGACGTGCATGGGTGGGTTGTGGGTGTGCGTGCTTACGCCTGTCTGTCGCCCCGGACGGAGTGGTGCGAGGAGCGCGCCGACCGCAGCCCACCCCTAAAAAAAAAAAGTTCGGCATTATTTAGTTACACCACCAACGAGTGTCCCCAGCGAGCGCATATTTAGTGGTGCTGGACTTATTTACACGCCACATCGAAACAGACTTGAAGCAGACAAGGCATCAAAACTACTATTTTTAAAGTTTAATATTCCCCTACTGAAGTTCAATTATTAATATGAAAAATATATATAATTAACTGTTATTTTTTTAAAGGAGAGAAATATTTTTGTTTGAGAATCTATTTTTTTGTTTGTTTAGAGTTAGACTATTTAATGGTCTATTGTATAAGAATATAATTTTTGTTTGATAATTTAAATATTAAAAATATATCTAAAGACTGAGAAAAGTTTAATAGAAGAATTTAATTTTATTAGTTTCAATTGCATTAAAATTTTGTGTCACAAGTTCTAATAACAATTATTTTTTTTAGCTTTATTAAAGTAAAAGACTTAATTTTATTCTAGTTTGCTTAAAGTGTTAACTGTTAACTCTTATGTAAAATGATTATATTTGTACTATAAATACTATAAACTATATAATATAGATATACTATAAACACTTTGTGATTATGATGACAGCAACTCATATTAAGCTTTTATTTGATTTTAATTATAGTAAAAAATCATAGAAGATTATTTTTGTTTACATTGCATTTAGGCCATTTACTATATAGTTTTGTTTGTTAAATTCTTATGACAATTTGATTGTTAGCATTCATTGCCCAAAGTTAAATAAATATTAATTGTAGAAGTATTTGTAGATTATTATTTTTAGTTTTGTTCAAGAAGATAATTATAACATTAAACTTTGGTAAAAATTCAAAGAAGATTATTTTTGTATGATATCATTGCATTTAGGCCATTTAGTATATAGTTTTGTTTTTTAAATTGTTATAAGTTTGATTGTTATGTTTCATTGCCTAAAGTTAAATAAATAAATGATACCAATTGATAAAGTGAAGACCGATAATGTGATTACGAGGTTAAGTTATTTTTATTGCATTAAAAACAAGAAATTAATGGAATTGGATTTTCTTATATTAACCAACTATTATTACCTACTTAAAAAAATTATACACGCAAAAATATTCGCATAAACATTCGCAATAATTTCGCGAATGCGAATGCGAATATTCCTTACATCACTAATGTATACATTCTGCAGAGGCAGTTAGATTTTTTCATTTTACATTTATCTTCTATCATCATCATCTCATTCCATATACGTCCCACTGTTGGGCTTTCAGCCTTCTCCACGATGAAAGGGAAATTGACTACGCTGATCAGACGTGTTGGAATTTTTTTTTTTTTATGGGCCCACCCTATGGTAAGCGCACGCGCGGTCCTGTCCGTCCGGCGCGAGTATCTGTGCCTAATGCCGCCCTAGCCGAGGCCGCGGGTGATCGGACCGGCGAATTGGCCGTCACCCGCAGAGAGGCTGACCGCGCGATGGCCAGACGGACGGACGGACGTGTTGGTATAGGGTTTTATTTCGAGTTTCCTTCTCTTGTATAGTCTTTTATGACACCCATGATCAAGAAAGGGGGTGGTGAATTGTATTCTTACTCCGTCACCACACAGATGTCTTCTATACATCGGTATTATGTATGTTGAAGGTTTATATAATTCACTAAACCTTTGCTGAAGTTGCAATGGGCAGGCCACACGACGAACCGACAATCGCTGGGGAAGAAATGTTGTCGAGTGGCGAACACATACTTGGACTACGCAACGTAGCACGCTCCCTCTACTACTGACGACCTGATGAAACTTGCTGGGCATCGTTGGAATCAGGCGACATAGAACCGCACTTTGCGGCGAAACACACAAACGACTGAATGATTAGATGACTGCAGTGGCTGTCCTAATACGCAAATAAAGGCTATGAATATACATATGTATAACACTTCATGAGAAGGATAAATCGAAATGAAACGCTATGCTAACGTAGCCCTTCCCCCTGTCTTACTTCTGCCGTAAGTTAGATCAATTGAACTCACATTTTAGAGGAAGCTCATACTCAATAGTAGAAAGACATTAGCAATGAAGAGGAGATGTATTTTTAAACTATAATATACCGCCAGAACGGAACGCGACCTCTACTAAGTTGCAAAATGTGATTACAGTTATTCTAACAATGTTCCTTATAAATCTTTCATTAATATTAATAGTATTTTTAAAAGGAAAACTTTTATAGCTAGGTTTGAATAGGGAATAGAAATTGAAAAAATCACTGATTACGTTCACATAAGCAAAACACACTTCGCTTTAAATCAGCTGATCGGCCGATGACCGTCGCCGAGTCGCGTTTTTACCTACGCTACCATTGAAGCGTTTGCGCAATTCCTACCTATTCATACTGTCGAAGCTTTACATGCCTACATGTATCCTGTCTATACATGCCTACATAATACGTAATATTTAAGGCATAGACTGTTTAGCACACATTTTTGAAATCTTTTATGTTATATTGTTTTTTGTGTAATATCATTTATCATTTTAATTACGATCTATGACCGGTAAACTACAACATACTCGAACAGTCTCCCCATAACCTCATACACCCTGTCTATATATTTACATAACTAAAATTATATCTAATTCTATAGAGAGATTTCAGTGATTTTTAAATAGAACCTTTGCTTAACCATAAATATTTTCTTGTTTCAGGTAACACTAATAACGGAATCCTCACGGTGACTTATTGACTATTAATTAATTGGTATTTTGGATATATATAACAAGATGATTACTGTTATTTTCAAATTGGACAGTGTGAAAAATGCAGCATTAAAATTTGATACACAGAAATCGCTAGCTCAGTATTTCAGTGCAACTAAAGAATTCATTAAGATTTACAATAATTTTAAACGCAATTAATTATTATTATTACGTTAGTATCTAAATCAAGTTCGTAATTGAATAAAATAATTCTCAAGTATTTTTAACATTTCCTTTTTGTTCTCGCTTGAGAGTAGTAAGAAATTGGCCAAAGGGGCACCGGAGAAATAACATTGCCCTGTTTCGTAAGTAGTGAACGTGAATAAATTGACGGAGGGAGGTATGGATGGAACTATCAATCTGCGACGATACATATTGAATTACAGTCATTATTAACAGATGCTAAAGGAATAATAAATTCGGTTTCCTAATTTGCAAAATTATAATTTCAATCATTGTAATCGGTCTAGAAAACATTCGTCAATACAGGATGCAAAATGAGCATATATAATTTAATTCACTGAAATCTACCTTTCGTAAAGATTTATTATATTAGCTTGAAGCAGCTGTTAAAGGCCGTAAGTCTTTTTAACACCCCACGGAAAAATAGAGGTGTTATAAGTTTGACGTCAATGTCTGTCTGTGTGGAAAATTTTCACTAATAATGGACATGGCGGATTAGAAGGGACGCCGGATTAGGCAGGGGCCCGATTACCACGGGTCCACTGTATAAACAATTTCCCTTGAATTTAAGTAACAAGAAATAAGTTTTTTTAATTGATATAAGGTATGCATTAGGCATGAGGTCACGTTATATTGAATTTGTCCACGAAATGAGCATAATGATGTCATAGGTACATTAAATATTGCTCTATATGCTAATATAAAATTATTGCCATAAATAACATCGCCTTGACATTAATATAAATTAAATTTTTGTTTATGAAACAAGATATGTTTTTTTTATAACTTCCTCTTAACGCGAGTCACTGTTACTAGTAGGTATGCTAGTAAATACTATTGGACATTCCGCTATTAAGAATCACAACTTCTTTTTATTTCATACTAGCAACCCACCCTTTTTTTTTGGGGTGGGTCGCGGTCGGCGCACTCCTCGCACCACTCCGTTCGGGGCGACGAGCGGCGTAAGCACGCACAGCCGCTACCCACCCGAACACCACGTCGCCTTCGTCGTTGGGCCGACCACCGGAGCAGGGTTACTTGTCATCAGTGGTCAACAACCCACCCTCACTTCGCTTCGGTTTCAGTCGCCTTGCCCACGCAGTTACCGCGGGAATACCGGGATAAAATATAGCCTATGTTACTCCCTGATATTATAGCTTTCCATTGGTGAAAGAATTTTTGAAATCGGGTGTGATTTAAGCTTGAAAGCGTAACAAACAAAGTTACTTTCGCATTATAATATTAGTAACGATTCGTCCCACTTTTGGGCTCGATCCTACTCCGCAATAGGAGGGAAAATTGACCCATGCTGTTCAGACAGATTGATATAGGGTTTTATTTCGACTTTGCCTTGCCTCTCATAGATATTATTTGCATATTTAATCCCTTAGTCGTCTTTTACGACACGGCAAGATGTACATTGTATGGTGTGTTGTATTCTTACTCCGTCACCATACGGAAAAACATGAAATACAGAATTCATTTATCTACTTGTATCTTATACTAGCAACCCGCCCTCGCTTCGATTTCTGTCACCCTACCCCACGTTCCCGTGGGAATATCGGGATAAAATATAGCCTATGTTACTCCCTGATTTTATAACTTTCCATTGATGAAAGAATTTTTAAAATCGGTTCGGTGGTTTAAGCGTGAAAGCGTAACAAACAAACAAACAAACTTACTTTCGCTTTTATAATATTAGTAAGGATGTAAATTTTGACATCATGTATGGGAACTAACACGTTTTCTACTTAAGAGCGTTATCGGTAATAAGCGGCCGTAAACCCAAAAATGTGGTTTTTTGAGGACTGGTTACTCGTTCATCATAATAGCTTACTAAAAATTTATATAAGCACTACATTAAACACATCTTTATATTGTGCTTGTACAGAATTATAACTCAATATTGTAACTATTTTATTAAAAGGCAAGGGTATTTTGAACTTAGGTTAATGAGATTTTACGAAAACGCTGAGTTTTGAAGTTCAGGTACGAATAAACGATAAGTCGTGGCAGCTCGAAAAAAATTGCAGATGTTAGGAAAATTACTGTTCTTGGGTATGTATAAAATGAAATTCAAGATTTCTTCCTTTTAAAACTAAAAAAAAAATATTTCCTTAAGATTAATTTGACGAAAATGGCTCCTGTAAAACATTTAATTTTGTGAATAATACTAACCTTGGAATATTTAAAAAAATATCCACTATTTGTTCGACTATTGTAGAAGCAGTAAAAAAAAAACCAAATTGAAATACGAATAGTTACCCTCGTAATTAAATTTTAAATATTACTATAAATTGAACGGCATAATTATTCGTAAGCCAGTCGCGCCTCGGCGCTCAACGGAGCAGGGTCACGTCGCTCGAGCTCTCCGCTCACAGCGTAAAAGACGACAATACGAACTTCAGCGTATACTGCGACTGATCGGTTTTGATTCGTAAGTATTTATTACTACCTAATTCTTTTAATTACTTTCATGCGATCTCTATAAAGAATAATATAGAATCTTTTTACGTTTTTAAGTCGTGACGGCGCGGTTTCGCACCTCGACGGCGAGGGCGGAACCGTGGATATTTATTTGTTAAGGCCTCGCGGGCCGTGTAGGCTCTTTGTTGAGCGAGTGTGATATTGTCGTCCTCTTCGTCGAGGACGTCGGATGGATGAGATTTTGGAGGGTCTATAGGAAGCCGCCCCAACCACTAGTTGGTTGGGGTGTGTCATGGCAGAGTCAAAGTAGCTCTGAGAGCACCGTTTCATAAACTGCTTGATGGTCGGCAGTTCGAGGTCGATGTGGAGATCGACGTTTCGTATGAACCACGGTGCTCCCGTAGCTCGGCGCATGAAATTATTTTGTAGTGTCTGTAGCCTGTGGATCCTGTGTGGCTTTACGTGCGCGAACACCACGCTGGCATAGGTCATGATAGGCCGTATGCAGGTGGTGTAAAGTCGGACTTTGAGAACACACGACAAAACTGTAAGGTATGCAACTTATAGTTTCAAAAGAGTAAACGAAAAGAGAAGTGAGCCGTCACTCAGGACGCCTGGCAGATGTGAAACATCAAAATTATTTTGAAGTCGTTACCGCAAAGTGTGGCGTTAACGCCGCTTTTAATGCCACGCGACGATCAGGTTCACCCCGCCTATAGATATTTCACATCAAAAATCCGAATGGAACATTTATGCAGCCTCATCTTCTGAAGATTATCAGCTAACTCAAATTTAATGTTTAATAATACATACCATACACAATATAATTTTTTCATAGAGAATCATTTTCTTCTTGTACTAGCAATAAATATGTAGTAAAGTGTGGATCAAAATTTAATAACTAATTTCTGTAGTGGGTAGATTTAAATCTCTGACTGGACTTGTTAGACATCCATGGCCATGTGGGACTAGGGCCATACTCGACTACTGCACGGCAGCCACGGAGGCAGCGTGCCTCTTGGCCGGAACTCTCCGGTGGGACCTGCAGGCGGAGGTACTCGCCGAGCTTTACCTGCGAGTATCAGAGACGCGAGCCACATATAGCCTCAATCAAGGTGATTGCCGCCTGGCGGGTCGACGCCCGCCGCGACGCCATTGCTCGTTGGGCAATCGGACTGGAGAAGCCTCAATACGGTATCAGGACCGTCGAGTCCTTTCAGCTGGTGCTGATGGGGTGGTTGGGTCGGCAGCACGGGGTACATTCCTTCCGACTGGTGCAGGTATTGATGGGTCACGATAGCCAAGTACCTGCGCAAGCTCGTTAGGAGGGAGAGCACATCATCTTGCCACCACTGCTATTGCGACGTGAGCACGGCGCAGCACAGGCTCGAGGTGTGTGCCTCGTGGGCAGAGAAGCGCCGTGAACTCGTTGCAATCACCGGTGCCGACCGGACCCTGCCGACCGGCGCCGTGAACTCGTTGCAATCACCGGTGCCGACCGGACCCTGCCACCGGCGACTCGGGCGGCGCAGATACGAGTATCCGCGCGCACGCCGCCCTAGGCGAGTCCGCGGGTGACCGGACCGGGGACTTTAGTGTGTCACCCGCAAAGAGCCTGACCGTGTGACGGCGACCGACGTCCCGGGATAGGGACGTCGATTGGGGTTTTTTTATTTTCTTAAAATTATTACACATTAATGTGATAATTTAAAAAAAATAAGTTGTCGAGTCTCGAACCCGAGACCAGAGTTCCCGCCGGCGAGCACGTTACCACGAGATTACCGCTTGTTGGCGATTCGACTTTGAATTTTTCTAGTACATAAATTACCCATCCAATTTTGACCCTTAAAATCTTTTTAACGAGGGCCCAGTTGACCCTAATATTTGGTAGTTGTGATACCCTCGTGCCCCCTCTACCACCCCACCAAAAATCATGGAAATCCCCGACCCACACGTCTGAGGGTCTCCTTGTAAGTTTTACTGTTATGAGATTTGGTTTTTAATTAAAAAATTTAAAATTTACATCATGTTGATTTTTGAAAATCTACTTCTCCGAAGAATATATTAGAGATTGATTATTATAAGCGCCAAGGCTCAAGACTGGTCATTTTATGAACTCGCGTGTTGTAGTGCATTAGTGTGCGTCGATATCGGACCGTAGCAAAAAACCAAAAATGCGAGAAGTGCCGATTACCGATAACGCTCTTAAAGGCACTATATTAATGGGAATGCATAAAGAAGTTCATCATCATCTTCATCACAGCTTATATACGTCCCATTCCTGGGATCGAGCCTCCTCCACATTGAGAGGGTAATTGACCTACTATACCACGCTGGTCATACGTTATAAATAAAATTACACGCAACCCGTGACCACGAACGCTTAAAGTGTTCGAGGCGTCTGGCAATCAAAAATCAAATACAAACGCGATAAAATCCGTAGTTTTATTTACAATGTGTAATACTCGCGTAAACATCAGAATTTCAGAAATCATTACTGGTCATACGTGTTGGTATAGGGTTTTGTTTCGAGTTTTCCTTCGCCTGCTTAGGCGTTATGAGCATATTTAATCCCTTAATAGTCTTTTACTACACCCACAGACAAGAGAATTGACAAGTGAATTTTATTCTTACTCCGGGATCTAATCTAGGATCTAATTCTATTGAAAAAAAAAACCAAATCAACTAATACTTGAATCACGTAGATCTAATCATTTCAATCCCAATGTCAATTGTTCCACCGATCATTATAACAACGGCCACGGCATGGGATTGAGTTGAGTACACTAATGATGTCACCGGGCGTGGTCCATTTGTGTCACCTGTAATAAGGTTAAATAGGTGAGGTTATTGTCATGTTGTAATCTAGCTTAATCTATTTATACCAATAAATAAAATTGGAGTGTCTGTTTGTAATGTCAAAATAATAGGCTTTTTTCATGCTCACACGGTTATTTGCACGACACCTATGCCTAAAATAGCAATTAAAAAATTTTTGTCTGTTGTCTGTCTTTTTGTTCCGGGTAATCTTCAAAACGGCTGGACCGATTTCAAAAATTCTTTCACCAATGGAAAGCTATAATATTAGAGCGTAAACTAGGCTATATTTTATCCCGGTATTTCCACGGGAACGGAAACTACGCGGGTAAAACGACTATAACCCATGACCAAAGCGAAGCGAGGGCGGGTTGCTAGTAATCAATATAGTTAAGACCTACTACTAGCAGGTACTAGACGTGGCATTAACTGTTCATTTATTATTTTAAATCATATACGTCTCACTGTTGAGCTGGTGAATTGTATTCTTATTCCATCACCACACGGAATGTCTCTTTAGTAATTATTTTTCTAATAATTAGTTTTCCAGATGAAAAGGAAAACGCTATGGATGGATAGACTAACACTCTAATTTATTATGATCATCTTGCTCCTATTGCTAGGGGCCACCACAATATTCTCCACCATACATTTTGCAAATGTTTTAGTAATAGCATTATAACCGGACTCCTGCTCCCTGTAATTGTTGACTAGGCGGCATCAGACGACTAATGGTATAAGTCTATGTTAAATTTTTAATCTTCTTTTGCGACACCGTCGAGCACTGGAAGGGTTGGTATTTTCCTAGCCGCAACCCCACAACACAGAAAATGAGAATGTGATTTGTTTTTTAAGTTTTTAGTCCTTTACTACTCAAATAATTGTATTGAAATTTCGTATGCAACTTATCATCGCAACAAAAAAAGCAAACATACCTTTTAACCAAGCAAAGTTACTCAGGAGATAGAAAAAAATATTGATAAAATCTACATTAATCTGCCACGAACATAGCTATTAAAAAATCAATTAAGAGCCTGTCTAATTTATTGCTTTATAAAATAAAAAGTGTAAAAGAAAGAGCTTAAAAGCTCATCAGCCCTTGTTCATTTAATTAAAGTAGGTAATTATCGTTTTAATTTTGATCAGTCTGTGTATCTCGTATCTTAAATTGGTTTCGTGTAATTATACGGTCATTCTCTTTTTGCGATATTGTTGATTTGGAATAACTTTGAGAAGCGCATTTTTGGGACTTATTTATGTGGTATATTTTGGTTTTTTTTTCTTTATTCTCAGTCTATAGTCATAGAGTTGGTTACAAACCTCAACAATGAAAAGTAAATGTGTCTAATATAATGAACATGCTAGTCAAACTACATTAATAGCTTATTACTAGCAACGCCTTGTGGTTTTACCCGCATAGTTCCCCTCCCCGTGGGAATATCGAGATAAATTATAGCCTATGTGTTATTCTGATATCATCATCATCATCATCTTGCTCTTATCCCAATTACTTGGGGTCGACGCAATATGTCATGTGTTTTGACATATTGCAAAAAGTTTCGGCAATGACTTTTATGACCGGCCGCCTGCCTGACGTCAACCCTCCTTGGGAATGTAATCGCTGACCCAAATGGTACCAGATGGAGTTGGTCCGGGTCAATCTAGGGCTAATATAGGCTAAATCTAATATGTGTGATATTATATATGTGTACACATATTATATATGTTATTCTGATATGTATCTGTTCAAAATCTATTCAGTAGTTTTTGCGTGAAAGAACAACAAACATCTTCACATACTCACAAACTTTCGCGTTTATAATATTAATAGGATTTTGAGGTTCTCTTCTGTTGCGATGTGATCTCCTTACATAATTTAGCAACCTTCTTCCATGGGGCCTAGCGCCTTCTTTCATGGGGGCGGGCAAATTGACCTAATATACTAATAAAATATCCGCAATATTCTTATTTTCTCTTCCAAATTCTATTCATTTCAGCTCCTATACGTCGCACTGTTGAAACTGACCTATTATACCACGGTGTTAGGACGTGTTAGAAAACCCTATGGGGTTTACTTCGAGTTGTCCTTCTCTCGCATAGGTGTAATATGCATATTTAATTCCTTAGTGGGTTTTTTACGATACCCACGGGCAAGAGAAGAGGTGGTGAATTGTATTCTTATTCCCTCACCATTCGGAAAGCCATTGTTTACTTTTACCAAATTTATCATATATGTAATCATATTTGTGAGGAAAAGCTTACACTATGTAGTCATATACGTATGATGAAAAAAAAACCGGCCAAGTGCGAATCGGAATCGCGCACGAAGTGTTCCGTAACATTATTTATAAAAAAGGGCAAAAAAAACGCGTTTGTTGTATGGGAGCCCCCCTTAAATATTTATTTTGTTTTGTTTTTAGTATTTGTTGTTATAGTGGCAACAGAAATGCATAATTTGAAAAATTTCAACTGTCCAGCTATCGCGTTTCTTGAGATACAGCCTGGTCTGGTGACAGACAGACGGACGGACAGGCAGCTAAGAAGTCTTATTAATATGGTCCCGTTTTTACCCTTTGGGTACGGAACCCTAAAAAAAAACAATACGTAACATATTCCCACAATAATTAAAGTGCATTCAGAATCAGTGACTTATGAGTAAACTCTGCGTTTAGACAAATAAGCATAGCGAATTTGTAATTGACTGAAAATAATTCATTAGTACTTGGCGGTCAGATTTAATGCCGGCAATGCATTGTTTGTTTTATGTAATAAAAGCGTGTCGAATTTGAAAACCCATGGGGGGTTTAAAATGAAATCGATCACTACCCCTTACTTTCGAGTGGACGTAGTAGAAACCGTGTTTGGTAACTTCAAAGGAATGGATAGCACTTAAAATCAGAAAAAGGATCGTTCATCATCGTCATCATTTCAACTCATGTACTCCCCACTGTTGGGCTCGATTGACCTTACTATACCATGCTAGTCAGACAGATAGATATAGGATTTTATTTTGAGGTTTCCTTCTCTTGCATAGATGTTATATGCGTATTATATTCCTTAGTAATCTTTTACGATAACCATGGTCAAGATAGGGAGTAGTGAATTGTATTCTTATTCCGTCACCACACGGATATAAAAAGGATATTGTGAGAAAAAACACCAAAAATAATATGTTAGATCGTCATAATCACAGCTCATCTATACCAATAAATAAAATTGGAGTGTCTGTTTGTAATGTCAAAATAATAGACTTTTTTTTATGCTCACACGGTTATTTGCACCACACCTATGAGTAAAATAGCGATTAAAAACTTTTGGTCTGTCTGTCTGTCTGTTTGTTCTGAGTAATCTTCAAAACGGTTGGACCGATTTCAAAAATTCTTTCACCAATGGAAAGCTATAATATCAGGGCGTAAACTAGGCTATATTTTATCCCGGTATTCCCACGGGAACGGGAACTACGCGGGTAAAACGACTAAAACCGAAGGGCGGGTTGCTAGTTATACATAACTCTGCGCTGACCATAACTCACCTCAAAAAAAAACAAGCGTGGTGAGATGACGTAACTTTCATTCCCTCTTTTCTGCAATTGGATTCATACTTCGGATGCGAACCGACAATGTGGTTTTATTTAATTTTGCTTCATGCAATTTTAGTAATATTATTTAGTAATTTGGTCTAATATTAACGCTTCGTAATCTGTTGTAATTCCTGGTGAAGGGACGACCGATTAATAACGTAGACGGTCATTTTAACGTACTTCATCAGGCCTAATATTTAAGTTGACACATCAAGGTCAGAGTAGAGATTAACGTGTCGGTTGCAATCGATGTTAAGTTCGATGCCGTAATTGTCTCTTTTGTCAATCGAATAATCAAAACTTTGATTATTTACTGTTCCTGTTCCGTCTTAAACTAAGTGGATTAGCTCAGCGCTGTGTCAATTAACTCGTATTTCTTCTCACTGTTTGAGGTTTAGGCCTTCGTTTAAATTCATTGACCATATACATAATTTACCCATGCCGTCGAAGATTGTTAACCCAGCCATTATCAGTATCGTACCGACACCTTGGAGGTCAACCTACATACGGTTCAGATGAGGTCTGTCATAACGTGTCTAAAAGAAATGATGCTATAATTTGTTGCATTTTGCAATTATCTCGACGTATGGCTTGATTATCTGGAAATTTTAAATATCAAATTTTGACGATAAGTGAAAAGGCACGCCTAAATCTATTTTGCGCACTTGAAACAAAACTATATATGAAATAAAGGGAGGATGGAGGAGAAGTCCTCCCGTGACCATGAACGCTTTAAAGTGTTTGAAACGTCGGGAATCTAAAAATATAAACGTCAAAAAGCTTATGAATATAGTTTTATTTCAAATGTCTAACACTCGCTACATCAGAAATTACTATTTTACGCAATTTAGAACAATGAAGTTGTGTGTGGACTTTGAAAAGAATTCGTCGTAAAATATATTATTCTAATTACATTTTTACAAACGAAGTAATCGATTGAAATATGCGACTCGCCCATCACTATTTAGAAGTTAACGATGAACACAACAAGTGGTTACCTCATTCTAAACACAATATTTAGGGCTCATTAAATCAAATAACAAATTGTCGTTATCAAACCATCGTTTAATTCAATTACATACGTTTCAAAGTACACACTATAAGATGCGATTGATACCTCGTGTAATAAAATAGCTATATATGTTGTCGAGTTAATGTTGTATTATATCGATTTTCTGCCGGTTTCGTCACAATGATTGGACATATAAAATAACATCACACCTATTTTAGTCTTTCGTCCGGCACGGGTATCGATTTATTTGATTATACGAGGGGTGATCCAAAAGTAATGATAATCAGTTATTTCTAGTGCACACAAAAATACAAAAAAATTTCAGTCACTTGCTCAGTTACCCACTAGTTCAGGAAAAAAAAATCATATAAATAGGCCACAATTCCCGGGAGCTACATTCATTTGAATACGGACTGTCAAGGAGTGAACATCAAAATGGAAAAACACGAAATCAGAGCTGTCATTAAATACCTCTGCTTGAAAAAAATGTCTACCAAAGACATACACAGCGACTTGGTGGAAACATTAGGGGACTCTTCTCCTCCATATTCCACAGTTGCACGCTGGGCTAAGGAGTTTAAGCTGGGAAGAACATCGACGGAAGACGAACACCGCGAAGGACGCCCATCGACGTCCCTCACTGAAGAAAATGTGAAAAAAGTTGAAGAAGTTGTATTGGAAGATCGAAGAGTGACTATCAGGCATGTAGCTGAGGTCACAGGGATCTCATATGGCAGCATTCAAAGAATCCTTGCGAACGAATTGCATATGAGAAAGGTCTCCGCGCGTTGGGTACCGAAAATGTTAAACGACGAGCAAAAGAAGAAACGAGTCGACATGTCAAGAGCAAATCTCGAAAAGTTCCAGGCAGACAAGGACAATTTTTTGTCACGTTTTGTGACCATGGACGAGACCTGGATCCACCATTTTGATCCTGAAACAAAACAACAATCGATGACATGGAAACGATCCGATGAACCGACGCCGAAGAAATTCAAAGTGTCAAGCTCAGCAGGGAAGGTTATGGCGTCTGTTTTTTGGGACGCTGAAGGAATAATCATGGTGGACTACTTGGAAAAGGGGGCCACTATTACAGGCTCCTACTATGCAGAACAAATAAGAAGATTGCGGGAGGCTATTAAGGAGAAAAGGCGAGGCAAACTGCGGGCTGGAGTGTTGTTCCATCAAGACAACGCACCTGTTCACAAAGCTGCAATTGCCATGGCTGGCATTCAGGAAGCGGGCTTTGAGTTGGTGGAACACCCCCCCTATTCACCAGATCTAGCCCCCAGTGACTTCTATCTCTTTCCACGACTCAAGGAACACCTCCGAGGCAAGAAATTTGATGATGATAGCGACGTGATGGCCGCGGTTGAGGACTTTTTTGAGAGTCAAGATAAAGATTTTTTTTGTAAGGGAATTTTAGGTTTAGAAAAGAGATGGACTAAATGTATAGACTTGCTAGGAGACTATGTTGAGAAATAAATATATTTTTTTATTTTATTCATTGTGTTTATTATTGATTATCATTACTTTTGGATCACCCCTCGTATTTACGAATTTTATCGTTTGATACTGTAGCGATTGAATTGATGTGTGATGGAAGCTACGAATACTACCAACCATTACATTGCTCGTAGAAGACGACTAAGAACTTCAGCAAATTCCATCAAATGCAGCGTAGTCATTAATTACATTACCAAGGAGGGTTGACGTCAGGCAGGCAGGCAGCCATTCATAAATATATTGAACGAAGTCGACTAAAGTAATTGGGCAAAGTGTATATATAATAATGATGACTATAGCGATTTAATACCCTTGTGGGTAAATTAAACCTCTGTCATAACGATAACTTGTTGGGCGTGAAACAGTCCTTCCGTGATAGTCATAAAGCTGAAAAGTGTTCGCAATATTGGTAAAGTTAAAATCAAATATAAGCGCGATAAAAATCACTGAAAAAATAGTTTTATTTTGTATGTGTAATACTCGCATAAACATCAAAAATAATCATGGTTTAATTATTTTGCGTTGTGGTAATAGGTACAATGGCCACTCTTCCCTGTCCTGTAGGTGATTGTAAAAGACAACCGAAAGACGGAAGCAGATAAAATGATTGTTGAAGAAATACACAAAATTCACCGATGTAAATTTCCCTCCAAATAAGAAAGAAGCTGGAGTCCAGCGGTGGACCAAGATGATACTGACCACAGAAAAATGAATAAGATAGAACGGCCATGTGGGCGGGGCAAGCGTGCCACAATTACGATCAAACGCTCTTAATATTGCGAAATTCGTTTTACCGGCTCTTAGTTGCGCTCATATAGTGACCTTGAACGAAGCTCCGACAAAAAAGAGAAATATGCCGTCTTGCGCTGTTACAACGTGTCGAAAACGAAGTCAGTTGCGTAGTTATAGTCTAAGAAGGCATTTCTTTTCATCATTAAGTCCATAAATTAATTAATTCAGTGATATTTCGTAATTTTATTAGAGTATTATGTCGTTTACAACAATCAATTATTAAATCGCAAAAAGAGTCAAACATTATGCATCGTCTGCCGTACATGGGTATCACCTTTTATTAGTCCAGCAACCGCGCAATGTACTGCGTTCAATGCGATATCACTAAGAACCGACTTACTAGCGTGGTAGTATACGTTTTCATTCAAAACATTGACGTTGATCCACGCGTATCGATAGTGTTGGCCAACATACTATAAGTTATCGATTTCAATAATTACCTATGTGTTAATTTTATCATATAAATAAATATTTTAACACTTTTAATTTAGTAATCGTTTTATTTAGTTATATTAACAATATTTAAATAGGTATTTAAAAATAAATTATTCTGATATACATTACCTACTTAATTTATCTTGTATATCTATAGTACATTCTTGTATATTTTCCGTGTGGTGACGGAGTAAGAATATAATTCACCACTCCCTATCTTGCCCGTGGATGTCGTAAAAGACGACTATGGGATATAATATCCGCATAACATCTGTGCAAGAGAGGGAAAACTTGAAATAAAACCCTATACCAACAAGTCTGACCAACATAGTATAGTAGGTCAAATTCCCTCTCATTATGGAGGAGGCCCGAGCTCAACAGTGGGACGTATGTGGGCTGCGATGATGATGATGATGATCTATTGTACAAACTTCATAGTTCTCATTAGTACTTACTCTTTAGCATTTAATAAAATAGAAATAACAAAATAATAGTAATAAAATATCTATGTTCGGGACCAATCACTAAATATATATATATATATATATATATATATATATATATATTATTTGAAATTTAATATTTTATGGTAAATAGGTACATTTTAATTTTAGATGCCCATGAAATTCAAGTATTAGAAAACTATGGATTAAGGCAACTGGTAGTTAACTAAATCGAGCACAATTTGTTCACAACATTTTGTAGAGTACTAAAAATAATGGTAAATTGATCAAATAGTATTGTATTTCATTTTTATTGGAAAACTAAATGTTTAATTAAGTAGGTATTTAGTTGTCGTACAAAATAATTGTTCTATTCTTCCTTAAGATGGAATAATTTATGATAAGAATGAATTTCTTGAGACTGGTTATTCATTACTAGTTATTATATGTGTTGATTTGTAACTTTTCATAAGTGTTGAATTTTTATTACAAGAAATGTTGACATGATAGTCATCATCACGGCTCATATACGTTCCACTGCTAGGCCCGAGCCTCCTCCGCAATAATAGGCAAATTTACCTTACTATACTATAGTAGTCAGACAGGTTAGTATAGGGTTTTGTTTTGAGTTTTTCTTCTCTTGCATAGATGTTATATGCTTACTATATCTCTTAGTCGTCTCAATATATTAGGATGGGACATCCGCGACTAAGATACGGAGTGGTGATTGGTATTCTTATTCCGTCACAACACGAATAATGTTAGTATATTTTTGTTTACAATAAACAAAAATGTACTAACAAGTAGCAGTATATCAAAAAAATTAAATAACTGTTTTGTTTTTTAAGTTAAATAATAACACCAATAAAAATAAACCGAATTTCAATAAACAATAATATTTTAACATATTTTAAGAATGATATCTGATGCTTACGCGAACATTGTAAATAAAACTACTTATACGGATTATATCGCGTTTGTATTTGATTTAGGATTGCTCGACGTTTCGAATACTTTACAGCATTCAGGGTCACGGGCGGTCTAAGATGTCTGACGTCCAAACAAGTCAACGTTATTATAAACGTCCATGCCCCCGTCGCAGAGACCGTGTGAAAGCGCCCACTGTTGGAGCGCCTCCCTGCAGTACTACCTTATGTGAAAGGAGTCACTGACAAGATTGGCTTCATCCTGAAACGGGCTTCCATAATAACTTATTTTAAGCCACTCAAGAGGATTAGTCAATTCGTACCACCTGTCAAGTGCCAGATCCCTCTACAAGATGAAGGAGTTTATAAATTTGACTGTGACTGTGGTCTCTTATTAATATGTTTTAATTGTATCTTGTGTATACCATATATGGGAACAATATAATATACTCGCTTACGTAATTTATTATAGCACTTAAATTTTCTGTCACACATACAGAGTGTAGTGAGGAGTATTTCATTTGCATGATTTTACTGTTAAATTACTGACTTGCATTACAAATAACTTCAACACATCACACAAGTAAGTGCTTAATTTAAAGGCATTAATATTTTTGTTTCGATAAAACAGGCTAAATAAATATCGTGTAGTATATCGACCATGGCAAGCACTAGTGTAAATGAGTTTTTTGATATGTGAGTATACGTTGCCTACAGAACTTAGTTATAGTTTGTGTACCAACTGCAACTTCGAAATTGATGTGTGTGTGTTATGTTAGTGTGTGAAATTGTTGTAAGCATAGACCTTGCATATGTGTTAACATTAGCGGGAGGGAGTAATTATGCCACGCTGGTTTTCGAACAAAATCAGGGGAATAGCCTTTCTAAAGTATTAATATTTCTGTGATACTGACGATGATAATGAATAGTTTATAAGTTATAGTGTACAAAATATTTTATTACTGTGATCCTTGGTGATGACAAGACGACAATAACGATGACTGAATAGAATAGAGAAGGCTCATTTTTGACTTGAAAAGCTTGAAATAAAGGTAATCGGAACACAGAGCTGCCACTTTTTAGACTGTTGACGAATCGACGAGCATATTGCGCTGGTGCCGCTAGGCTCTATTCTATTGGGCATACTGCTATGGCCAAGAGAAACTTATCGCATTTCATTCCGTACCTGATACGTTTCTAGTACGATGACACTATGAAACGGTGTAGTGGTCTGACTCGTTCAGTTGTGTTTTTCAGTCTTCTCTCTTTCAATGGTGTTAGCTATATGCGTCCTCTGCTTGTCTCTTATGTAGATATAATAGAAAATGGTGATAATATTTTTAGTGACAGAGCCACGCTGTTGGTTGTTTTTCTCTCTGCAGCCAGCTCAGCTCTAAAGTAGTACCAAACCTTCACAGTAAAACCTCTAAGTTTTTTGCTACTTGGCTTCATTCGGTGAGCGAGAGAATCGGAAGTCCAGTCCTGTCCTATCTGTGCCCCTGGTATTAAGATATAGAAGCGGTAACCATTTACTATAAGCTGGGTTGCCTGTTAAACTCTAGAAGTGCGAACTTTTCTTAAACATAGTGCTTGGATACCAGAATTTCGAAGCCCTCCCGTAAAAACAATCATCACAAAAAACATTGTACTCTTATTAGCATCGCAAATCTTGAAAACAAAAATTGTGTTATTTAGTGTCTATATTTCTTCCACGGCTCATAGATGCGGTATTACAATGCGGTGTCGTCACAACACTTGTTTCTAACCAGTCATGCATCACGTATATACCTGTAGACGGTTGTATTGTGTCGTTGCTCCCACGTGGGCGATTGATCTATGCTAATTAGTACATTATTATTATAATAAGATTTTATCTATGAGAGTGTTGCCCACTACTTTTTCTTGATTTGCATTCAATTGTATGACTGTTAGGGTATCCGTTACTAATTACGGTAAATTGCCCAATTTATGTTATTTCATCATTCATCACGTCCACTCTTGGGAATAGTTGATATGATTTTCACAATTCATATTCTTACAGGAAATTAAATTGATGATGATGATGTCAGCCCAACCCTCCTTCATATCAATCATCATCATTTCAGGTCTTATACATCCCACTGTTGGGCTCAAGCCTGCTCCATAATAGAAGGGAAATTGACCTTACTATACCACGCTGGTCAGAGGTGTAGCGTTATTTTTTAGAGTTTTCCTTTTATTTCTTCGAGGTTTCATTTGACTGCAAGCCTCCGCCACAGTATCATTACTATTAAATGCCGCTGATCAGATGGGTTGTTATAGGGATTCCATTTAGGTTTCCTTCACTTGCACAGATGTTATATGCTTATTATAATCCCTTAGTCGTCTTTAACGACAATTACAAGCAAGAATGTTGGCATTGTATTCTTACTCCGGAACCACACGGAAAATATACACATATAGGCTGATAAAGAACCTTTTTGCCCTGCATTCTGATAAAAAGTATTATCCCTTAGTAATGAACGCGGGGCATTACATACAAATCGTTATAACGGATGTTGAGGACAAAAACTAAACTGAGGCAGGCATTATTATTCATCGGCATACGCCTACATATGGTTCAGTGGTTAACGGGCATCGCACGTGGGTTGCATAACTGGAGTTCACAAGCGTTGCATGTTATGCAACTTTCTATTCTTGATGACAACGGTAGCTAATTCATCTATCCATCACGTCGATGTCCATTGGATGCAGGTCTTATGGAAGGACATTGTCATAATAACCATCATACTTGTGGTTAGTGCTTATTTTTGATGTTGTAATTTTCAGTTTTCCTTTCCTTTACATTAAGTCCTTAAGTCATCTTTTATGACAATCATGGACAAGATAGGGGGTGGGTGGTGATAAAGTATTAAGAATTAAATAAATTTAATAAAAATAAATTCGTTTAGTTAAATCGAGTTTTAGAATCTATTGGTGGTGGGCTAAGAACAAAATGTTCGCCACGCCTTTCTTTCCCACTTGGATTTTAAAAATCAGGAAAGTATCTGAGTAGTGGGCAGTAGACCCTTCCAAGAAACCTCATTATATCTAATGAGATCAGAAATGTACGTGCTGAGCGTGGCGATTATGACAATAAACCCTATAAAACCCTAAAGTCTAACAATGGATGTTGATGGGTTGAGGGATAAATAGAAAATTTCACTTTGATGTCGTGAGTAATTACTTTAGCAATAACCGATTACCAAAACTGAAGCCTCCATGGTGTAGTAGCATAAATACACATTGAATTTCCGTGTGGTGACGGAGTAAGAATACAATTCACCACTCCATATCTTGCGTATGGGTTTAATAAAAGACGATTAAGAGATGTAATATCTACTACATAATCTATATATATATATATATATATATAGGAGGGGCGGGTTTTGCGAGTGATATATTGACTCATCACCATATCTCTGGAACCATAAGGCGTACAGACTTGAAATTTGGCAGAAATATTCCTTTTGTCGAGTAGAGGTCAGCTAAGAACGGATTTTACGAAATTCCACCTGCAAGGGGTGTTGCGGGGGCGTTAACAATAATGTACATATAAAGGAACAGGGTGAGCCGAAACTACTGAAGCTAGAAAAATGAAATTTGGACCGTAGTTGAATTTTATGACGTAGCACCCACTAAGAAAAGATTTTTGGAAATTCCACCCCTAAGGGGGTGAAACGCAACGGGAAAGTCTGTATGGAAAGAAAAAAAAATCTTTAGCTACTGTCTTCAAATTAAGCACAATATTCTTTACTAAAAATAAATAAATACGTGTTTCAGTAGTTTTTAATTTTCACCCTCTAAGGGTGTAAATAGGTATAAAAGTAGTTGGTTGTTCGACTCATTAACGCCGAGCTCTACTGAAGCTGGTAACATGCAATTTGAAACGTAATTTTATTTTGTGACGTATTAAAATGCTACGTTATCCCTGAATAACATAGGCTATATTTTATCCCGGTATTCCCACGGGAAGGGGAGCTACGCGGGTAAGGCGACTGAAACCGAAGCGAAGCGAGGGCGGGTTGCTACTATATGCATATGCAAGAGAAAGAAAACTCGAAATAAAACACGTCTGGCCAGCTTATTTAAATATCTAGTAAACCGAGCTTTGTTCGGGATATTTTTTTTTTGTAAGTAAACGGTATTTTTAACGAATATATTTAGGATATATTAATAAGAACTAAAAATGATGAAATAATGAAAAAATGGACAATGGACTGGACAACTTCCCAATTGAGCTATTGTCACTCTTGACGGCGACGCCTAAATTTTAATTCCTAGAATTGAATTGTTGCTAGCCGACATGTAAACTTACCTTACTTAAACGACCTTACTTAAAGCATATTTTTAACTGTACCACCATTTCATAAAACTGTTTTTCATATATACATAAATTTTTGTCTTTATCTTTGCAGGTATGTTGGTGATCCTAAACGATCGATTCTAAGAAGAATAACTTAATGGTAACTGAGAATCTCATCCATATCTATGTAGGTATTACTAGTTCAATAAAGCGACTTAATGATCCGTGACTGATCGCATTCTTTTATTGATGCAAAAAGTAAAGTACGATTTTGTTGAGTAAGTTCTTCGAAGTTCATTCCTATATCTTATGTTGTCAGTATTCAGAACGTTTTATTTTTGAAGTGAAACTTCAGAAGTTGGACTGTTAGATAAAAAGAAGTAATCCTTTTAACCGTTACAAAAATAATACTAGTTTGTTACGCTAGATCGTTACGTTAATAATAAAATATGAGTATGTGTATGATCCGTATGGGGACGGAGTAAGAATACAATTCACCACCCCCTTTCTAGCCCGTGGGTGTCGTAAAGGTCGTCCTTTATGTGCATATTATATGCCTTAGTCGTACTAAGGCATATAATATGCACATAACATCTATGCAAGAGAAGGAAAACTTGAAATAAAACCCTATACTAACACGTCTGACCAGCGTGATATTGTCGGTCAATTTACTTCCCACTGTGGAGGAGGTTTGAGCCCAACAGTGGGACGTGTATGAGCTGTGATGATGATGATGATGTGTCTATTATTTAATGATTATAACTAAATTGTATAGCATTTTTAAATCCATTAATTTTGGACTCATTGGATTCGTCTTGACTAGAGACGTGATGCCTGCTTTTTAGAATTTATTTTCGTTTCTCTCGTGGGTTTCACGAGATTTTATTAATTTTAGTCTATAAATTCTATCGTATTGCTTGGTCAGAGTCTCACCCATATTTAGAGGATTATTAGCCTGCTATCCTGTAACTAGTTAAACGGATAAAGCAACTCCATTTCGAGACAAGAAGGGATAATTTCATTCCTTATTATTTTAAATATTGCATTATAAGATATATGCAACTTTAAACTTATACAACAGTAATTAGTCAATGAAATGATAATAACAGAGCATTCAACTCTCATAAATTATAATAATAGCATTATAGTTTTAAAATAACGAAATATGTATAAGGCAATAAGGCAAAAAAGGCACCCACACAGGTGTTCTAAGGTGCGCCTGACCTACCTCAACGTGATTCAACGTTGAACCGATATGTCACACTTCTGATACGCTTTGATATTTCTGCCTATTTTATTAGCACAACTTTCTGAGGGCGTTTGCGTGTGTATTTGCTTCATTGCACGCATTCACACTCTATTCACTTTCTTCGTGGTAGGCAGCGGCCTAACAAAGGTCCACGAGTGCAAGTCATTTACCATCAAGTGTGATGTCTGCTCGTTTATCACCTACAGCAATTAAAAAAATATGATAATAGATATAAACTACATTTTTTTTTTTAAATTTATATCGAAGTGTTAGTTTTTATTTTAAATAACTAAAATGTATAAACATATATATTACTAGTTGACACGGCGAACTTCGTACCGCCATATTTTTTTTCATAAATACATATATTTTCTTAATTTTCGAAAATATAGTCTAATGGAAGAACTATTACGGCTTTGTCGGGAAAGATGCGATCGTCTTGGTCGCGTTATTGTTAATGATGATTCAAAGAGAATACAAATAACTGATTATTATTGATTTCTGACAAAATTATAATTATCAAATATTCAAACATACTTAATCATAGACAAAATTACGTTTAACTGTCATTTGCGTTTTGGTATTACATGTTAGATGCGTTTTTGTTTTGTTATACCACGTTTTATAGTGACTTGTATTCTCTATGACGTTTATGTCACGTCACACGGGAATGCGGTCGAACGGGATAAAAAGTATCCTATGTCCGTCTCCTGGTTCTATGCTAACTCACCACCATTTTTTAGCCAAATCGGTACACTCATTCTCGAGTTATAATTAGTGTAACTTACACAACTTTCTTTTATATATATAGACTAGCTGACCCAACAGACGTTGTTCTGTTCAAATAAAGCGCCACCTACCGGGTCCAATTGTGAATCTAAACCATTCTCTCTCTCTTGAGCACACACAAATTACTTACTCTATCCAGTCAACAGATATCGCCATCTGTTAAAATCGTTTGGAGTTAACAGATAATTGTGAATGTCAAATAATAGGCAAATAATTTGCAATAAAATAATATTGCGACTATAAATCACGATGTAAGCTATCCTATCTTTCAAGTTGGATCAAACTGCACACGGTGTGCAAATTTGATTAAAATCGATTAAGTAGTTTAGGAGTCCATCGCGGACAAACAACGTGACACGTAATTTATATATATTAAGATAATACACATAATATTATACCTGCATACATACATAATATTATATACATAACATTATACCTGCTTTGCAACAGAGTAATTCTTTTATTGTCGGTGGTATACGAGAAAGCAGGCCACGTGATGGTAACTGGTAGTCACACATGGACCTCTGCAATACTAGAGGCGCAGCCAGGTAATCATCTATCGCAAGTTCCGATTCTGTTGCACATTAAATAAAGCTCAGGAGCACATTGTTACTATTTTGACATCGATTTTCTGCGTGTGCGTGTGGGAATACCTCGTTTATGACTGCAGAGAGAAAGTTATTAGCACGGTAGCCCTTTTTTTTATAAGCTAAATTATAGTGCGATCACGTCCAGGCTAAAACGTTTGGGGTGTCGTGCTAGCCCACAGCCGGCCGCGCATCTAACTCTTTGTCAAGAGGTGAGCCACCGGTAACCAGTACTTATCGTAGGTGGCCCGTCCAGCAGGAACAGCGTAGCTCTACCATGTTAGCTTAATTTAGCACCCGAGGGGGGGACGTCGGTCGATGGGAGGGTACCCCGGGTAGGGGGTATTCCGTCGGACCGACCACTGATGACAAGTAATCCTGCTCCAGTGGTCGGCCCAACGACGAAGGCGACGTGGTGTTCGGTTGGGTTGCGGGTGTTGCGTGCTTAAGCCCCTCTATCGCCCCGGACGGAGTGGTGCGGAAGCGCGCCGAACGCAGCCCACCCCAAATAAAAAAAAAAAGCTTAATTTAGCAACCATAAGTTGTAAATGATAATAATTTTCTATGCTTAGAACAATGTGTTATCTGTTATCATCTCAGCTCATATACCACTGCTGAATTAAACATTCCCCACAATAGGAGTGAAATTGATTTTACCATGCTGGTCAGACGGGTTATTATAGTTTTCTTTCGAGTTTTCTCTTGCACGGACATTATCTGTATCCCTTATTACGACATCCAAAGGCAAGATTTGACTACATAGATAACGTAGGGGTTAAGATACAGACTAACCGTGCCAGTGTCGCGGTTCCACTCCCATGCAGTATAACACTGCGCAATCCGCAAATTATTGTTCGGAGTCTGGATGTAATTTGTGTCCGTTAATATGTTTGTTTATCCGTATGATGACGGAGTAAGAATACAACTCACCACTCTCTATCTTGCCCGTGGATGTCGTAAAAGACGACTATGAGGTGTAATATGCACATCATATTTATGCAAGAGAAGGAAAACTCGAAATGAAACCCTATACCAAAATGTCTGACCAGCACGCTGTATTAGAAACCCAACATTGGGGCGTATGTGGGCTGCGATGATGATGATGATAAATATATTTCTAAAGTCTTTGTAAAGGATTATTTTCTTAGTTCAGGGGTTTTTGTAAAAATAAAGACAGGCAATGGTGTATGGATGGACAGAAATTGCATGTATACTATCTTTACATATTCTAATTTATAATCTATGCTGTGCGTAGGCATTACGCTTGTCGTACGTTCATTCAACCCATATTTGTAACATGTTTGATTGATATATTCAATACATCACCATTGTTGGACATTGTTATGTATTATTATGGTGCTGTTTGATAACAATCGATTAACGTTTCAATAAATCATTTTTGTGATAGGACCACACTGTCGATAGTCGTTTATCTACAACTACGGGCCGGTCCGTCCGCGATAGTCACTCTCTCGCAGAAAATCGACGTCTAAGTAGTAGCAATTTATTACTGCACTTCGTTCGGTGAATGAGAGAGCTGGAATCCCAAACTTTCTGAAAGAGTTTGCGTGGGTTGATTTTGGTGATGCTTTTAGTATCACCAAACCTCATTCCACGCCTTCACACTCCTTTCACTATCTTTACGGTAGATAACGGCCTAGCAAAGGCGACAATATCACTTACCATCAGGTGTGCTGTTTGCTCGTTTGTCATCAAGAGCAGTAAAAAAAGATCTATATGACATTTAAATCACTACCTTCCTGAGCATACTTGTATATGTTCCACTCTGTGTATGACTTTACTAACATATGGGCTACCCTACATTTCTTGTAAGTACCGTCGAGACACTGCATTCAAGATAAAATCGATTAGAGCGTGATTTTAAAATCGTCGTTATGAAAACAATGTTGCCATCACGAAAATACAAAAATATCCTGGAAATTTGATGCGATAACACTAGTAAATATAAAATCTATCAATGGGAGAGAAATTGGTGTATACCATAGGATATCAAAGTTCTTTTATGGCTTTTCCGTGTGGTGACGGAGTAAGAATATAATTCACCACTCCCTATCGTGCCCGTGGATGTCGTAAAAGACGACTAAGGGATATAATAAGCATATAACATCTATGCAAGAGAAGGAAAACTTGAAACAACACCCTATACCAACTAGTCTGACCAGCATGGTATAGTAAGGTCGATTTCCCTCGTATTGTGGAGGAGGCTCGAGCCCAGCAGTGGGACGTATGTGAGCTGAAATGATGATGATGATAAGCGCTTTAATTATAATCGAGCTACTCTTATTTTTGTTGCTGATGGTAGAAAACGATTAAACAGCACACCTGATGGTAAGTGATACCGCCGCTCATTGACCATTGCAATACATGTGCACAGCTAGGCCCTGCCTACCGTGAAGAAAGTGCTCTTCGACTTATTTCCGACAAGCGAATGCACCAAATTTCCCTATTCTTTTCAGCTTGTTTTGCTTCCCAGAAGAGCGTTGCTATCCCATCCTTTGCTGATGTCTCAACCATGGCAGTAATATAATCAGTTACTTATTACAACAAACAATAAATAAATTTCTCAGATGCGTAACACGCGAGTGTAGGTATAGTTAAGAAAGTGTTTGTTACGGTACAGTGGTTAGCAGCGATTTTTTACAATAAATACACACTACTTTGGTACAAATTATAAACAATAGCGTGTTGTATTTTAAATCCTTCCATCCATCCAACCGTTGTCCGTTTGGTGACGGAGTAAGAATACAATTCGCCACTCCATCGCCTGTGGATGTCATAAAAGGCGACTAAGAGATATAATGTGGATATAACGTCTATGTAAAAGAAGAAAAACTCGAAATTAAACCCTTATACCAACCTGTCTGATCAGTGTGGTATTGTAGGTTAATTTCCTTAATATTGTGAAAGAGGTCCGAGCCCAGCAGTGGAACAAATATGAGCTGAAGTGATGATAATGATGATCCATCCAACCGTCCATCAAGATATTAATAATCCGTGTTGAACATGAGCATCTCCAATGTAGGATAATGCCAAAATCTCTCGGCAGATACATTTTATACACATACTCAAAATTTTTTTTTACTGAATTCTTAAACGTTTTTTTTCGGTCAAGCTATGGTTTAGGCACTAGCCGTCCATTCCGTCCAGGGCGAAGAAGGGGCGGCGAACGGCCTATAATCTCGCCCTATTCCATCCATATCGCCATTGCGCCGACCACTAGTAGCGAATCCTTGATGTCCGTGGACGGCCCGGGCCCTTAAATGTAATGAAGAATTACGATATATTCGCTGTCAATTAATTAATAATTTTTAGCCTTCAGTTGTGAAGTATAGCGTACTTTTTTTATACAAGATAAAACAACGAGGTTATCGATTAAAATAATGTATTTTTTTTATTCAATCGCTTTCCGCTCGTTACTTAGTCCGAATGAACATGCGCATAAACATTGAGAAACTCCGTTTAAAATCAATACGCGAGTATGAATGAATTAATCTAGACTTGTATTTTTTGTTTGTTTTTATGCAGTTGTAGTATGAACTGAAGCGGGTTTTTGTGCAACTGTTTTATAAAATATGTTAGCAATAGATCTTATCTATATTATGTTCGCACATTATTGATTCATTCATTTCAGCTCATATACGTCCCACTGTTGGGCTCGAGCCTCGTCCACAATAAGAGGGCAATTGACCTACTATAACCATGTTGATTAGACGTTGGTATAGGGTTTTATTCGAATTTTCTCTTGCACATTATTTGCGTTCGTTACGTTCGTTGCGTTACGAGATCTATCAGATCTCTTGCAGGACTTTCGTATTGTGCGTTGACTATAATCGTGTTTTTTCACTCCTTGCGGGAGGCGCTAACCTGTAAAGTATTTTAAGGATGAGTAAGACAAATATACATAGTTGCTTCCTACGTAAAGGTGAATTCAAGGATATAAAAAAAATCAATTAGAGATGGATTAGGTCCCTAACGCACAGTAGTATAATTATTTTTACAGTAGTATATAAATTATTTTCAAAACCGTATTTTTAGGAGACTGATTAGGTCTCAAACGCAACAAAGGGTAGGTTAGTTACGAAATCTTTTAGGTCTCAAAAGCACCAGCTGAAAGTTCTTTGAAAATGATGGCGCAGGGAACGTGTTAAATCCCTTAGTGGTATTTTACGACACCCACAGGCAAGAGAGGGGGGTGGTGAATTGTATTCTTATTCCGTCGCCACACGGACTTCGTCACGCACATAAGGCATTTTATTTATTACCTCTTTGGTCTAGTGCCATGACTGCCGATTGCGAGATTCTAAGGTTGAATTCGGGTCTGTCAAAAAGAAGTCTAGAACTGTGTCTAGTAAAAGCGCCTTCACGGAAGATCAGTGCAGGTTTCTTTTAACCTGCAATATGCTGAGTTGGGGACGCTTTGAGACGAATAATAATCTCACTTTGTTATTTTATTGTAGTTTTCAAATCAATTGTAAGTCTTGTTCGTCACAATAAACAATTTTCTTTCTTTCTGAAAGGCTTGGCTTTTATGGCTAGCACTGTTACGTGGTATATAGCCAAATGTGCACAGGTTTTATTTGTGCCTGGAGTCCCCTGGAGTAGTAGAAATTTGTTACTGCACTTCGTTCGGTGAGCGAGGGAGCCGGCAGTCCATCTTTCTAGGGATGTTTACGTGTGGTGGGTTCTGGTGATGACTTTAGTATCACCGAATCTCATTTCACGTATTCACACTCCCTTCACTTTCTTTTACGGTAGGCAGCGAACTAACAAAGGTTTATGAGCGACGACGGTATCATTTACCATCAGTGTGCCTACTCTTGAAACTCGATTCCAATCCTAAATCCAATCCCAGCTCGAATTTGAGCATTGAAAGCGCCACTGGCGCACGATTGGAATCAAATTCGGTGGAATATTTTTGAACTAAATGAATTCGACTCTCGTCGATTAAATCAAATATTTGCTACTCACGACGCGATTTTGACGTAGTTTAAAATCGTTAATGTTGCACAATTGGAAGAAAGCGTCTTTGTAGTGATCGAGTTCGATAACGTTATTAATTTAAAATAAGAAATTACGACACATTTGCTAAAAACAACAATAGCAAACGCGAAGAATTCATTCTCGATTTTGTTCAAGAGTACCAAATATATGTTTGGTGAGATTGGAATTGAATCGGATTCGAAATTAGAATGGATTTCCAGAGTAGGCACACTGGTGTGCTGTTTGAAATCTGCGCGGATTTTATTTGTGCCTGGAATGAAGTCGCGCGAAATCAAACTAATATTTTTATATTTTTTTTGAACCGCTATTGATATATAGCTAAGACTATGCGAGCATTTTTTTTTTTTTTTTTAATTTTAACCATCTCTCCATACGTGAGCTATTTCTAATATATACATTATGATGTCAAAGAAAGGGATGATGCCCATTGGATCTTGCTTTATCAGCGCACGAAAAGATTTACTGTTTATTTGATAGAGTATTTTTTAGCATTGAGACGGTGAAGTGGTCTGTTCGATCATGTCAAGAGTTTTTCTATTATATACAGGCTGTTCACTATCATCAAATGTACTAAATCACCACAAAGTGCTCCAACATTAATGCGCGAAATCGCCAATGTTAAAAGGGTCGAGTGTACGACGGTCCTAAGTAAGCGACATTCCAGAAAACAAAAAAACAGGCCAAGCGCGAGTCGCAATCGCTTACGAAAGATTCTGTATCCTTGTTTAAGAATTAAAAAATCGTATGCATAGTTTCTTTCGTGTGATGACGGAGATAGGATCCAAACACTTCCTTTGTCCATAGGTGTCGTAGAAGACGACTAAGGGATGTGATATGCATAGAGCATCTATGCAAGAGAAGGAAACCTCAAAATAAAATCCTATACCAACCTGTCTGACCAGCATGGTATAGTAAGGTCAATTTCCCTCCTATTGTGGACGAGGCTCAAGCCCAACAGCGCGCCATATGTAGGCTGCGATGATGATTATGATGATGATGTATTCTAATCTATTATTATAATATATTAAAATTATCTTTGTTCAGGTTCTATAAACACTTGAAATTATGACGTAAGGTCAATTTCCCTCCTGTTGTGGAAGAGAATCGAGCCTAGCAGTGAGACGTATGTGAGCCGAGCTGATGAAATATGCCCGTATGAGCATAATGCGTAATCTTTACGCTTTGCGACCAGGTTAACGATCGAGGTTCCTGGTGATCTTCACATAAGACCGCTTCTCCCATTCCTCATTTGGTCTTTTGATTGCCACGGTTAACTACGCGGAGGTGACAAATGATATTTTTAACCCGTCGCCATACAGGAAATCCTCGGTAACATTCTTGTATTATATTTTAAGTTTTTTATTTTTATACTGTCGAAATACACATACTGAAATGTTCAAATGTAATAGACTTTGAGGTACTCCACCCTCCAAATAGACCGACGAGAGGACGGAAAGCAGAGGCTTTGTAACAGGGTTCCCATGACAACGCGTAGGTAGTGAACCCTAAAACAAAGTAAGGGACATAAATATAGCTCTAGCTATCTCCACATTGCCGTTACATACATATGTCTCCGATGTACCGGAGGTCGGCCATTGTTTTTGTACTCAACTGGTTCGTACAGATGGTAGCAGGAAATGGCTCTTGCGGATTTTTCTTGCGAAATATTTTATACGTTGTGTAGGGCTGGTAATAAGTACACAATATCAGGTTGACCGAGCTTCGCTCGGAATATTTTTGTAGAATTTATTTAGGGATATATTAATAAAACAATAAATAATGAAAAATATATAAAAAATTACAAAAAGACAATAATAATAACACCGAGATTCGATCTGACGCTGTTTGACACACAAAAACTAAAATTAAAACCGGTCAATGTCTCACCTGAGCTACCGTAACTCTTGACATTGAGAACGAAATTTGAATTCATATTCTTTTAAAATCTAATGTCATTGTAACGTTTTTCTAAAAACACCGACAAAAGAACATTTTCTATCCATAAAATCTAGCTAGATCGATGTTTTGGACCCGAATCTTCTAGTATGCCAAGTTTCATCAAAATCGTTGGTGTCGTTTCCGAGATCCTGAAAATATATATATTTACAAGAATTGCTCGTTAAAGATATAAGATAAACAGTCTGTGATTAATTATTTCGCGGTTTTTAAAAGGATTTTCATCATTATCATTATCTCAGCCTATACAGCCCCTCACAAAATGAGGGCATTAGAGCTACTACCACGCTGATATAAGGTATACGAGTTTTTTATATTGCAAACTGTGGCAAACGAGCAAGCAGTACACCTGATGTTAAGTGTTGCTGCCGCTCATAGACCTTGGCAAGGCCGTTGCCTACCGTGGAAAAAGTGAAAGGGAGTGTCAATTTGTGCAATGAGATTCGGTGATACTAAAGGCATCACCAAAACCTATCACACGCAAACACCATCAGAAAGTTGGACTGCCGCCTCTCTCGCTCACCGAACGAATCGCAGTAACAAATTTCTACCACTCAGACGTCGATTTTCTGCTCAGTGTGGTACTACCCCTGACGGATCGGCCCGTGGCTGTAGACAGGCAACTGTCAACAGTGTGGTCCTACCACTAGGATTTCTTTAGCTTGCCTATTATATCCCATAGTCGTCTTTCCACGGGTAGTATAGGTGGTGCTGAATTTTATTCTTACACCGTCACCACACAGAAGAAGTATTTTAAAATAATTTAATTACACACGTAAGCGTGTCTCTATTTAAAGAATAAACAAGTATTGGCCTATCAAAAAAAAAACTATTACCTACTTTTTATCCAATAATAGGATTATAAAAGACCAAGTTTATGATAGACATTTAGATTATTAAGATTTGCAACAAGTAAAAGGTATAACATACGGCAATACACTATATTGTTCAATGATAAGCCTGACACGTCACAGTAGATACCATTCATTACACCTGTCAGCGTTTTCGCGTATTATTGTAGTGATATAATATATCACTGCATGTTATTATCATACATTCATTCAAAAAACCGTCTAACATACTAGATTTATTAGGATTCCATAGTGAGCCGATAGATGGCACTAGGTCACTTGATAAAACCAATTATATTTAATACTAGCAACCCGCCCTCGCTTCGGTTATAGGTTATATTCGTTTTACCCGCGTAATTCCCGTTCCCGTGGGAATACCGGGATAAAATATAGCCTAGTTTACGCCCTGATATTATAGCTTTCCATTGGTGAAAGAATTTTTGAAATCGGTCCATCCGTTTTGAAGATTACCCGGTACAAAGAGACAGACAGACAAAAATTTTCTAATTGCTATTTTAGGCATAGGTGTCGTGCAAATAACCGTGTGAGCATGAAAAAAGCCAAAAAAAAAATTTTTATATTACAAACAGACACTCCAATTTTATTTATTGGTATAGATAGACTAGCAACCCGCCCTCGCTTCGCTTCGGTTTTAGTCGTTTTACCCGCGTAGTTCCCGTTCCCGTGGGAATACCGGGATAAAATATAGCCTAGTTTACGCCCTGATATTATAACTTTCCATTGGTGAAAGAATTTTTGAAATCGGTCCAGCCGTTTTGAAGATTACCCGGAACAAACAGACAGACAAAATTTTTTTAATCTGTATTTTAGGCATAGGTGTCGTGCAAATAACCGCGTGAGCATGAAAAAAGCCTATTATTTTGACATTACAAACAGACACTCCAATTTTATTTATTGGTATAGATAAGTTACACATTCAAACTACTAGATGGCACTCACTAGAACATGAATCAATTATTCAAATCAATTAGTATTCGTGTAGATACTTATATGTAGAAGATGGATTGAATAGCACACAATGTCATATCATCTTATTATTTTATAAAATACAGAATGCCATCGCCAAGTGTAATTAGTGTTGCCCAAATGCAAGACCAAGACGAGACTTGGACCGGTCTTGGTCTTGGTCTTGCAACATCACACCTGGTCTCGTCTTGGTCTTGGTCTTGCGCACCCGAGTCTAGGTCTTGGTCTTGGTCTTGCGCACCCGAGTCTTGGTATTGCAGCAAGAGTCTCGCAAAGTCTTGCAGTTAGAATAACGTAACAGTAATTTATCATGGCAATGAAAAATCCAACTAAATTAATCAAATATCCTATCCTATCTATCCATCTGCTAGCCTATAGTTCACTATTGAATACAATACTTACCACTGGAGAAAATTACTCTTCTATTCCCCTGGTGTTCCATTAGACAGCGTTACTACTCTTATGACAGGACTTTCGACCCTATTTTCTTAAGACGTCACCACACGAGGCAGTTGATACAATAAATTTTATGTCATTTTATAATCAATGCGATATTTTACAATTAATGCGATTGTTTATATTCCCCTTCAAGTTAAGTGGTATGTATCTATTGTATTTCCAGTTTAGTTACTGATACTCTGGATACTTGAAAAAACCTGTTGCTCTATTGCCTATATAAATACTTTGGCCGCTGGATCCATGTAGCTCTTAATATACTATTTATTCAAGAACATATAAAACTGATTTAAAATTTTATGGTTTTAATACTTGTAAAATGTATGATATTCGTCGTCATCGTCACAGCTTATAAAAGTGCCACTGCTGGGCTTAAGCTTCCTTCCAGTAAGAGGAAAATTGATCTACTATACCACGCTGGTCAGACATGTTGGTACAGGGTTTTCTTTCTAGTTTCACTTCTCTTGCACATATGTTATATACACAGGGTGTATCAGGTTATGGGACAACTGTTCATGTATGTTGTAGTTCAACAGTCATAGATCATAATTAGAATGTATATTACACAAAAACAATATAACGTAAAAGTTATAGTGATTACAAAAATGTGTGTCTAAGAGTTTATGTCTTAAATTTTATGCATTATGTAGGTATGTACAGACAGGATATATGTAAGCATGTAAAATTTCGACAGTATAAATAGGTATTAGATTTGCGCGAACCTTTCAATGGTTACGTAGGTACAAAGGCGACTCATCAACGGTCATCGGCCGATCAGCTGATTTATGTTAAAGTGAAGTTTGTCTTGCTTATGCAAACGTAATCATTGATTTATTCAAATTCTAATGAACATTTAACAAAATACGAATATGTTGTAGATTAAGTATCATTCCTTTATACATTTTAATCAATTTACACGAAAAAACGATGACAAAATTGAGAACTTACATGTCTCTCAATTCATTAACGAATCGATATTTTTATTTCAATTTTTTTTTCATGGGTTCCTAACACCATTGCCCGATCCGATTTGATACGACATCCACGGGTAAGAGAGTGGTGAATTATATTCGTACTCTGTCTTTTTTTCTTTTGTGTGTGTGTAGCTGTTGGTCGCAGATGACCTTGACAGCCTAACGCGGTCATTGGGTGAGCGCTGATGGCTCTCAACTCGGTAAGTAAGTTAAGCGAACATCGCTCGAGGGCTCCCCCCTGTGGGGAACGGACCTCGGCTCGGGGCGTCGCTGAGAGCAAAGTGGGCGTGGCCAAGTTTAGGTTAATGACTTTTACGCGGCGCGGTTTTCGACCTCGACGGCGAGGCCGATACCGCGGAGTTTTATCTGTTATCGCTGCGCGAGCTGTGTAGGTCCTTTCTTTGGCGATCATAATAGCGTCATCTTCTTCAAGAAGATGACGAGGACGTCGGACCGCGGATATTTTTGAGGGGACGTAGTTTACCGCCCCAACCACTAGTGGATTGGGGTGAGTCGTGGCAGAGGCAAAATAGCGCTGGATGCAACGCTTCATGTACTGCCTGATGGTGATCGTACTCTGTCCCTACATGGACATTTATATAGATTAATTGCAGGCATATTTCTATGTCCAACAGTGAACGTCGTTGGGCTAATGAATAAACGGATATATAAATATGTATAATGGGCAAGAGCACTCTCGTGATTACGGTATTTTTGTCCTTAAGCCTTTCCGAAGAGTAATTCTGAAAAGCCAACACCAACATTGGGAATCGATTGGCCAATAGATGGATATCTCAAGACTGATTTGACTTGCCGTGTAGTGACGGAGTTAGAATATAATTCATCACCCCCTATTTTACCCGTGACTGCGAACCCACGACTAAGGGCTATAATATATAACATCGGTGCAAGAGAAGGAAAACTTGACATGTATGACCTGTAACAACACGGCCGATCACCGTGGCGATTCCCCTCCGGCCACGGCCGATTCTCCTCCTGTTATGTACAAGACACGAGCTCAACCGTATATAAGCTGAAATGGTGATTTGAATTAAATGCAAGACCGCGAGACTCTTGCAGGCCCAGTCTTGTTCTTGCTCAAGTCTTGCAGGGCCAGTCTTGGTCTTGGTCTTGCAAAAATTAAGTGGTCTTGGTCTTGGTCTCGGTCTCGCATTTCTCGCAAGACCAAGACCGCAAGACCAAGACTTTTTTGGGAAACACTAAGTGTAATTCACAATAACATTTGTTCATGGATCGGTTTTGGTCTATGCTTGGATAGCTGGCCAATAGGAACCTTTCTTTTTGAAATAGGATCACGCCATCTTTGATGCGACATTATTTAAAGTACGTAGGAAAAAAGAAATAATTTTACTTAAAATTAAGTTTATATCTGATATTACGCTCATCATCATCATCTCAGTGCATATAAGTCCCACTGTTGGACTCCGCCTCCATAATGGAAGGGAAATTGATCTACTATACCGCGCTGGTCAGACATGTTCGCTGTGGCATAAGATTTTATGTCGAATCTTCCTTCTCTTACATAGATATTATATGCATATCATATCCCTTAGGATAGTGAACTGTATTCTTACTCCGTTACCACACGGACAAAAATAAAGTTACAAAATAATGTTACTTTTGAGAAAAGTTAGCCGTGTAAATTATAGAATGGAAATAACACTGTTAAAATTAAACTGTTAAATAAGTTTGAATAAAATGATAGCGTTATTAAATCCTACAAAGGATATTTTTAGTACACAACACACGTGAAATTACTTAGGGGAAGGTCAATAGAAAAGCAAAAACTGGATATCCTTATCGACAACCAAGCAATGTTTCTGAGAAATGACATAATCTTTATGAAGGTTTTTAGAATTTTATAAGTAACGTGGTAGACCTTGAGATAATATGATTAGACAGCAAAGGGCACTTATATAAAAATTACACATGACGTAATTATATTATGTGGATATTTATATAAATAAATAAAATTGAAGCGTCTGTAATGTCAAAATAATATGTTGTTTTTATGCTTACACTGTTATTTACATGATTATTACCATCAAAGCTCTTATACGTCCCACTATTGGGCTTAGATCTCCACAACTGGAAAGAAATTGGACTACTATACCACGCTTTTTTTTATGGGTGGGCCATGGTAAGCACCCACACGGTCCATTCCGTCCGGGGCGACGAAAGGACGGCGCACGGGCCCATAACCCACCCGTACCCATGTCGCCTTCGTTGCTGGGTCGACCACCGGAGCAGGGTGACTTGTCGTCAGTGGTCGGCCCGACGGTATACCCTCACCTCTCGACGTCTCTGTCCGGGAATGTCGGTCGCCGTCGCGCGGTCAGCCTCTCTACGGGTGACGGACTAAAACCCCCGGTCCGGTCACCCGCGGCCTCGGCTAGGGTACCTACTATATCACGCTGGCCAAACATATTGATATAAGGTTTTATGTCGAGTTTTACATCTCTTGCATAGATGTTATCTGCATAATATATCCCTTAGTCATCTTTTACGACACTCATGGTCAAGATAGGGGGTGATGAATTCTATTCATTTATCACCTTATGTATTTATATTCATCACGATTTTTATACCCATGTAAAATCATGAATAGTGGTAGGACCACACTGTTGACAGTTGTCTGATTACAGCCGCAGGCCGGTCCGTCCAGGTAGTACCACCTCTCTCCCACACTCTCGTAGAAAATCGACGTCCGAGTAGTAGTAAATTATTACTGCGCTTCGTTCAACGAGCGAGAGAGCTTGCGTGTGGTGGGTTTTAGTGATGACTTTAGTATCACCGAAAGTCAACTCACGCATTCACACTCCCTTTACTTTCTTCGCGGTAGGTAGCGGCCTTGCAAAGGTCCATGAGCGGCAACAACACTTACCATCAGGTGTACTGTTTGCTCGTTTGCCACCGTTTGCAATAAAAAAAAGATGAAAGGTAGCTATAAAAGTAAAAAAGAAAGTAAAAGTAAATAAAGCTCCTCATTTGGTCTTTTCAATCATACAATTTCCTGTATCTTCTAACCTTACTATGAAGTTCTTATAATGAATTGTTTCGGCTCGATCAACTAAGATTGATCGCCCATTAAATCCTATATATCTAATGCCTATCGTTCATACTATAACATCAAAAGCACATTAAGATTTACGATTATATCACGTCATCTATTGGATGTATTTGCACATTATTAAGATTAGTACCTATGATATTTATTAGAACTACTAGCAACCCGCCCTCGCTTCGCTTCGGTTTCAGTCGCCTTACCCGCGTCGGTCCCGTGGGAATAAGGGGATAAAATATAACGTATGTTATAGCTCCATATCATATCATGTCAGACGGCATCAGATGAAGTTGGACCAGGTATATGCAAAGGTTTTAGTTGTATTTTAGTAAACGTAAAAAACAACTAAGGGATTATAATATATAAGGGAATATAATAATAAGGGATAATAACATCATTGCAAGGGAAGGAAAATCTTTTAAAAAAAATCCTGTACCAACTCGTCTGACCAGCGTGGTATAGTAGGTTGATTTCCCTATCATTGTGAAGAAGGCTCGATCCCAAGAATGATACGTATATGAGCTGCGATGATTTTGAACAATGACGCTTGTTGCGCATGAGTGTTGCCCAAATCCAAGACCAAAATGAGACTTCACAGATGGCATAATGGTTAAGGAAAGTAAGTAAAGATGTTAATGCTGTAAAATATTCTAAATGTCGATCAATCAAGGATCAAATACAAACGCGATAAAAACCGTATAATAGTTTTATTTATAAATGCTAATAATAACAGCCAGAATCGGTACAAAAATTTGTGGATCGCGTACAGTATTAATTAAAGTTCCTGGGCGTCGTTGGATGCAGGCGGCACAGGACCGTACTTAGTGGTGAAACGAGGGAGATCTACGTCCAGCAGTGGACAGCAATAGGCTGAATGATGAGGATGTTACAGTATTATCCTGCATGGCAATTGAACGCACGACACTCAGCATAGAAGGTCGGTAGTTTTTTCTTTTCTTCTTTTTTAAAAGAGAACGCCCGGCATCAAGGAAATAATTCTTGTATTGCAAGGGCTTGACAAACATATAATTAACGCAAACAAATTACTTCTAGACGCAGAACAACAATTTGTAGATCGCATGTTGTCCTGCATGGGATTCGAACCCGTGATACTGCTACGGTTTTTTTTTATGGGTGGGCTATGGTAAGGCCACGCGCGGTCCGTTCCGTCCAGGGCGATGAAAGGCGCCGCCTGTCCGATCACCCGCGGCCTCGGCTAGGGCAGCATTAGGCGCAGATACTCGCGCCTACGCCGCCCTAGTCGCCGGCGGCGAAACGTGTCGCCGAATAGGAGCTCTACTCGCACACCATCCGCCGCCTCCTTCCGTGAGATTACGGCCTCACAGAAGGCGGCGACCGCGTCCCAATTCCTGACGCTGTCGAGCATCTCCCCGGCGATGGTCGGCAGCGTCAGGTCGGCACCGATAATCGCGACGAGTTCACGGCACGCCCACGCGGCACACACCTCGAGCGTTTGCTACACCGTGTCCTCGTCGCAATTGCAGTGGTGGCAGGACGGTGTGTACTCCCTCCTGACAATCTTGTGCAGGTACTTCGCGAAGCAACCGTGCCCCGTTAGCACTTGCACCAGTCGGAAGGAAAGCACCCTGTGCGTCCGTTCCAACCACTCCATCAGCACGGACCGGAAGGCCTCAACGGTCCTGACACCGTACCGAGGACTCTCCAGCCGGACTGCCCAACGGGCAATAGTAGCTTAGTATCTTAACCACTACGCCATCTGTGCAGTCAAATTGTAGTTGCATATTTAAGTGATAATTATTTATTTAATCCTGTTCCTTAGTTGATATAATATCACTGTCATGAATGATAGGTGATTCACTAGGCTATAAACATAAAAATATATATAATAGGATATATAAGTACATCGTTGATAACACAGTGATTTCTAGGAAGGCCAGGCCATATATGACATAATACTATGAAAATATCTTAGTAATTATGTTTGAACAGTTTTAACTCAAATTTTATGCAGTGTGTGATGAATTATGATTTTCTGTGTAGTGAAGGAAAAAGGATACACTTCTTCACCCCTTTTCTTACCCTTGGGTGTCGTAAAAGACTAAAGGATATGATATGCAGATAATATCTATCCAAGAGAAGATAAGTAAGTATAAATATTATCCCTTCCATTGTGGAGGAGGCCAGAGCCTAACAGGGATTTACTAGGGCTGAGATGATGTGTGATGAGAATCATCACTCCAGAAGTTACTTGAGTAAGTATTTTTTAAAGACAGGTACGAAAAAGTATAAATGAAAGATTTGCTGTGAGTAATTTTTAAATAATAAAAACTTTGAATTGGCCACCTCAAATTCAAGCGATTTTTGTAATTCGCAGATTAGAGCAATCAGTGCCTTCAATTGAACTTATTGTAAATTAGCATGTTGACTTATATTGTTTGTCGACAGATAGATACTTCATTATACTTATACTTATTAAATCACACAATGACTTCGATACATAAACAATTCGGTACATAAAGATCTCTGATGTTTTGTTTGTATTACACACGATAAATAAAATTATTTTCACGAATTTTATCGCGTTTGTAGAGATATTGCAAACGGTGGCAAACGAGCAAACAGTACACCTGATGGTAAGTGTTGCTGCCGCTCATGGACCTTTACAAGGCCGCTGCCTACCGCGAAGAAAGTGAAGGGAGTGTGAATGCATGCAGTGAGGTTCGGTGATACTAAAGGCATCAACTAAAACCCACCACACGCAAACACCCTCAGAAAGTTGGGCTTCCAGCTCTCTCGCTCACCGAATGAAGCGCATTAACAAATTGCTACTATTCGGACGTCGATTTTCTGCGAGAGTGTGGTACTACTCCGGACGCACCGACCCGTGACTGTAGACAGAGAACTGTCAACAGTGTGGTCCTACCACTATTAAGATTTGATTTTTGATTGCCAATGTTTCGAACACTTTTCAGCTTTCATTGCCATGAGCGGACCAAGGTGTCTCACGTCCAACAAGTCATCGTTATTACAGATATTTATATCTACCCGCTACAGAATTAGTTGACCCACATTTCGATATAAATTTGTTTGTATTGTTTTTGGTTAGTAGTACATTGGTAATGTTTAATAATTACTGTCCAAAACAATATAATTTTTTGGCCGTGACTATGGTCGCTGAAAAATGTTCGACACGTCGGGCAATCAAAAATCAAATACAAACGCGATAAAATCCATAAAAATAGCTTTATTTATATAACTTATTAAATGTCAAAACGTAAATTTAAAAACTTAAAGACACGCTTTTATAATGCATGTATCGAAAAGTTTCATTATCAAACCCTCATTACTACACCCAATCTATTAAACGAGTTACTAGAGTTACTAGCAGCTATTGAATAATTCCGCTGTCCACCTCCTGACTCCAGCATCAGATCAGCTGGATGGTACTACATTACTGTACTGTTATCAACATTACTCGTGTTTGCAAAGTTTCATATCGATACAACTACCAGATTTCAAAATTGCCTTCAATGTATCTCTACTTATCAACATCCCCTGTTAGGCTCAAGCCTACTCCCAGGGTTGGGCTGATTAAAATCAAGTGATTAAAATCACGATTAAAATCATGATTTAAATCGCTTGATTTTTAAAATTAAAATCATGATTTAAATCAATTTTTTTTTCCTTTTTATTCAGAACCAGATAACAACATAACATAAAAGTTTTCTCAAAAATCAAAAGTATCTGCTTTTAGCAAAAAGTTACTCCCCAGGAGGAGTTGGTTTTTATTTCGAGATTTCTCTCTGTTTCATTGATCGACTTATATATATAGATATCCCTTACTTCGGGCCGACCACTGATGTCAAGTCACCCTGCTCCGTTGGTCGGCCCAACGACGAAGGTGACGTGCATCGCGGGTGGGTTGCGGGAGTGCGTGCTTACGCCTCTCTGTCGCCCCGGACGGAGTGGTGAGAAGAGCGCGCCGACCACAACCTACACCCAAAAAAAAAAGATATCCCTTACTCATCTTTTACGACATCCACGAGCAAAATAGAGGGTGATAAATTCTATTCTTACTCCGTCATCACACGAAAAAAATTACGTGCACGATTTTATTTAGTAAGCTGATATAAAACGTGTAAAAAAAAAATTAGCTGGACAATGCCTAGTGTATGTGCTAGTATCAAATAACGCGATAACTTTTACCAAGAAAAATGGATTATTTAATAGTCGGTATCGTATATATTATTATTGATAATATAATTTTAAAGGTGATGTTTTAAAATGAAATTACTGCAAATTAGCTAATAAATGGTATAACTATTTTATTTTCTACTTACAATTACAACCCGTTACCCTGACCGATGGAGACGGCGTTTGTCCAAGCCATAACCTGCCCCAATATAAAAAAGTGTCTTAAGCTATGCTATAACATTAAACAACGGCAATGTAAGCAACTCAAATATTTACAAGATAACGTAATGAAAATGCTGTATGGTAGCGACCACGAATATTACCAACCCTTAATATTACTCGTGGGTGTCGTAAAATACAACTAAAACCTTTGCATATACCTGGTCCAACTTCATCTGATGCCGTCTGGCAGCAGCAGGCGGTCGATCATAAAATTATTGCCAATAATTTTTGCAAAATGTCCTATGAAAACATATTGAGTCGAACAGAAGTAATTGTGATAAGAGCAAGTTGATGATGTGTTCCGTGTGGTGACGGATTAAGAATACAATTCACCACTCCCTATCTTGCCTGTGGATATCATAAAAGACGACTAAGGGATATATGCACATAACATCTGTGCAAGAGAAGGAAAGCTCGAAAAAAAACTCTATACCATCATGTCTGACCAGCATGGTATAGTAGGTCAAATTCCCTCCCATTGTGGAGGAGGCCCTAGCCCAACAGTGGGACCTGTGTAGGCTGCAATGATGCTGATGAATGATGATGATGTGTTGTTCTCTGTGTGGTAACGAATTAGGAATACAATTCACCAACCCCTTTCTTGCTCGTGGATGTCGTGAAAGAGGACTAAGGGATATAATACGCATATAATATCTATGCAAGAAAAGGAAAAACTCGAAAAAACCTTATACCAACACGTCAGACTAACGTGGTATAGTAGGTCAATTTTCCTCCCATTGTGGAAGAGGCTCTAGCTCAACAGTGAGACATATATGAGCTGTGATGATGATGATGTGAAAATAAGTTGACACAGTATTTAACTAGCAAGCCGCCCTCGCTTCGCTTCGGTTTTAGTCGTCTTACCCGCGTAGTTCCCGTTCCCGTGGGAATACCGGGATAAAATATAGCCTAGTTTACGTCCTGATATTATAGCTTTCCATTGGTGAAAGAATTTTTGAAATCGGTCCAGCCGTTTCGAAGATTACTCGGAACAAACAGACAGACAGACTAAAATTTTTTAATCTGTATTTTAGGCATAGGTGTCGTGCAAATAACCGTGTGAGCATGAAAAAAGCCTATTATTTTGACATTACAAACAGACACTCCAATTTTATTTATTGGTATAGATAAGGAAAACATATGTAGATAAACTTAAAAGTTAATTTAGTTAGAACCATCGCTGAAATTCGCGACATGTATATTATGTACTAGCAATCCACCCTCGCTTCGCTTCGGTTATAGGTTATAGTCGTTTTACCCGCGTAGTTCCCGTTCCCGTGGGAATACCGAGATAAAATATAGCCTAGTTTACGCCCTGATATTATAGCTTTCCATTGGTGAAAGAATTTTTGAAATCGGACCAGCCGTTTTGAAGATTACCCGGAACAAACAGACAGACAAAAATTTTTTAATTGCTATTTTAGGCATAGGTGTCGTGCAAATAACCGTGTGAGCATGAAATAAGCCTATTATTTTGACATTACAAACAGACACTCTAATTTTATTTATTGATATAGATGTTGTCGTGTATAAAATGTTTTCTTTTGTATGAAGTATGAAGTCACTAGTAATATCTCGTAGTTCAGATCAATTGAACACCGTCCGATTCAGCTGATTGTAGAGGTCAACAAACTTTGCGACAACAAATTCACTTAGCTATTGTTTTTCGTTTCAACAATGATGCCAAATTTGCGATTAAGTTTTTAGTGTATTACTTTTTCCGTGTGGCGACGGAGTAGGAATACAATTTACCAACCCACGTCATGACATCTTACCCGTGTGCGTCGTAAAAGACGGCTAAGTGTTATGATAAGTATATAACATTTATACAAGAAAAGGAAAACTCGCAATAAAACCAATCGCAATCTTTAAATATACCAACAAAAGTTTGCGTGGTACAGTACATCAAAGAGAATAGAAGAGAATCCTTTTTTTGTTCCTATGTAAGAAGTTCTTTAGTTACGTTTGTGTTTTTTTTATTAGATTTAACAAGAACAGAATATTTTTTGTCTTTCATTATATTGAAGTAGGATCGAGCTTAGTAGTGGGTATATGAGCTTAAAATCATGATGATGATATTACTTTTATCCGTGATGACTTAGGTATACAGTCTGTCATCATGTATCTTTCTCGAGGATGAATTATGTATTAAGGTAATCGTTTTTTGAGCAAGCCAAGTAAGCAAATGTCTCAAACATATTTACTGTTCATCTAGTAAGCTGAGTGGCCTTTGCTTTACTACATGATAGGGCTGTTGATATTTTTTTAAAGATAGTATCGATATGTCGACCTTTTTAAATATACCAATATCAGAGTTCGATATATCGAAAAAAATATCGATAATTTTTCCCATAACCACTCTTTACTTTCGATCATTGTGGCGGTTTTTTAGTTAAATCCTAGGAGTAAGTGATAACTGATAGTCAATTTTATGCCAGCATTTTACAGTGGATTAAGTTTACGGTGATTTTGTAGAATAAATAATTTACAAGAAAAATTAAATAACAAATTTATTGAAATAAATATCAACCCTTGATATTTACTTTTTAGTACAGTTTAGTTACCGAGGCCTTACCAGTACTCGCGGGTGTACTTCCGGTTGATTTGGAAATTCAGAGACGAGCGTCAATGTATTACACCACAAAGGAAACTATGAATACAGATTTCCTTCTACCGCGCGACCGAAATAAAATTGCTAGATTGTTTGCACCACAATCCATTGTTTATGAGGAACTTTTAACTGAATGGCAAGAAAGATGGGATTCATCATCGAAAGGTCGTCATCTTTATCTATTTTTTCCATGCATCCGGGAGCGCCTGGAGAAGGTGTGGTTGGAGGTTGACCACTTCGTGGCCCAATTTTTAACTGGCCATGGCAACTTTAAAAGTAAATTATTTTCTTTTAAACTCGTACCATCACCATTATGTCAATGTTCCACATCTGACCACGAGTATGAACAATCAGCACATCACATTCTCTGGGAGTGCGATCTCTGGCGAAACGAGCGTAACCTTATGTTAAACAGTTTGCAAGTCACCTGTGGGGTAGTATACTATACGGACCTTGTAGCAACTCGAGAAAATTTCCGTGCGTTCATGCGTTTCTGCCATACCTACTGTAGCAATCAATCTTAACGCTCACATATAGGCCCCGTTAAGCTCTTCCGTATCCGTGGTGCCGTACTGCTGCGCTATCGTAGCTGTACTCCTGTTTACTTATTGGCTGACTAGTCATTTTGTTTTCCTGTCTCCCGCTTTGCCTGGGAGGGAAGTGGAATCTCTCTTTCCAACTCCTCCTCTTTAATCTTTTCTAATTAAATTTGTTGCGGGTCCCAAGACAATTAAAATCATATCCCGGGACTGCCTGAGGGTCAAACCTCGGTGTCATTTATGGAGACCATTGTGGATCCTGGCTTACAGGAGTTACAATGGTGGGAATGTGTGGTGGGATTAGTCCCAATCAAAAAAAAAAAATTTACTTTTTAGTTTCGAGCTATCGATATATCGCCCAAAAAATATTGGTAATAAGTATCGATATTTCGATATATCGATATTTTATCAACAGTCCTACTGCATGAATAGTAAAAATCCGTGACGTAACTAGTGTTCCGCTGTGATATGACGCAAATCAATGACGCAACTCGATTTCCGTTGTGATACCGAAATTACCTGTAATTTTACATGTTATCAAGCACTAGCTTTAAAAAAAATACGAACATCTTCTACTTTAAACAGTTAGACGGTCAAAATGTGTTCCCATTGTACTTTCATCATCATTTCAACCTATCGCCGTCCACTGCTAGACGTAGGCCTCCCTCATGTTACGCCACAAAGTGCAATCCTGTGCCGCCTGCATTGTAAAGAGTCTTGTTGGACTTGAAATGAGTAGACTGTATTTAAGTAGGTACTAGTATTTATTTCGCCTTTAGGCAACAGAATTGCACAAACAAATAAGAGATAATAAAAACTAAGATGGGTCGGTCCGTTCACGGCGAAGCCCTATCGCAAGTGAGTTGTCGCTCCGCTCGCTGCTGCTCCCACGCGTCTACTCCCCCGCGCAGACCGCACGGCCCGCGCTATTGTGGCGAGTGTTGTACCGCAACAGCATCCAACGACGCCCAGCAAATTTCACCAGGTCATCGGTTCACCTAGTGGGGGGAGGGGGGCTGGGGGCGTCATACACTGCGTCTTGCACTTCGGCGTGCTAATTCTTCGTGCTATGTCGGTTACACCCGTTCTTCTGCGGATTTTCGTATTTCGGATTCTATCTCGCAGAGAAATCCTGAGCATAACCGGTTCCATAGCACGCTGAGCGACTTTGAGCCTTGTTATGAGGCCTACATTTAGGGACCACGTTTCTGTGCCGTAAGTCATCATTGTACCTTCGCATAACCTAAATAAGGGGCGAGATATAAAAAAAGTGTGTGTGTACTTATGTACGCGTGTAAGAAGTTATACTTCTTTGCAGTAATAAGATAAAAATCTTTCTAAAATTTTATCGTACGCTTTATCCTAAGTTTGCAAATAAAAAATACACTAATAATAAAAAAAAGGTATTTAATACATTTAATTGTATTTTATAATGCACTAGCAACCCGCCCTCGTTTCACTTTGGTTTCAGCCGCCTTACCCGCGTAGTTCTCGTGGGAATACCGGAATAAAATATAGTCAATGTTACTCCCTGATATTATAGCTTTCCATTGAAGGAAGAATTTTTGAAATCAGTTCGGTGGTTTAAGCGTGAAATCGTAACAAACAAACAAACTTACTTTCGCATTTATAATATTAGTAAGGATTACCTAGTTGACATTTGTGACGGTGTGCGCGCGCATCGAACAAATTTACTCTCATCATTTTTCCCTAATGCGCCAAAAGAAGTAATACTTGAAAAAAAATACTTAAAAATAAATAAAACCTGTGCAATAAAACTGTATTACAAAAAGTCTTACGGTCTTTAAATCGTGATAATAAAATTCTCTCCTTTATATTAATAACACAAAGGCTATTAGATTATTTTTAAACTTTCGCTTTCGCCGCAGTTTTTGGGTACTAGCTTCTAGATCCGGTTCGAGTTGATTAGTTTCTGTAACAACTCAATCAATTACAGAAGCTACATTTGAGAATGGCTACTGAAAAATAAAAAATCTGTTAAGTACAAGTTAGACTCGACTGTCGAGGGTTTCGTACCATTGTCGAAAGTCATCATGATCTCAGCCGCTATACATCCCACTATTGGGCTCGGCCCTCCTTTATTACGGGAGGGAATTTGACCTACTATAACACAAGTCAGACGGGTTTTGTTTCGAATTTTCCTTCTCTTGCATAGACGTTATAGGCATATTATACCCCTTAGTCGTCTTTTTCGAAACCCACTGGCAAGAGAGGGAGTGGTAAATTGTACTGTTACTCCGTCATCTCACGGACATTGTCTATCCAGCTATTGAGTGAGCCACCGAAACAGAAACCTAGACTTTGATGGTATCATGTTTTCTCATAAAGGCTTTATGTTAATGCGACACGGAATTAGGTTGTTTGTTTTTTCATTTTAATATCCGTGCGTCGTAGGACTATTATCCGCAGTATTTCCCCTCTCCGCTTATTGAACAGGCTACTAAAACCGATTTTTTCAGAGGGCCGCCCGACGAGTTAAAGATTTTGATGCCTGTGGCTATTCCCCGATCCGATCATCACAGCTTAAGCTAGATAAATGAGAGCATTCATAAGTTTCAGCTAGAATATTCATAAGATTCACCTCAATGGCAGACAGCCGGCGCTTAGAAATGGTTACCCATCACCTTTGCTTACGGAACCCTAAAAATAACTAACAAAAGCGGTTTGGTTTTGCAGAACTTTTTGTTTTATTTGTATTCAATTTTCAGCATTGAGTATTGCCGCCTCTGCTAATATTGAATCTAATTCAAAATGATTGTAACTTTTTTATTAAGGAAATAAACTAAAAAGTTGCAGTTTGATTACTTCTATTTTATTGCACAAATGAGCCATATTGGTGAAAGAGATTCTATTAGATATTACTTTTTTTCTTTTCTTAGCCCATAAAGGTCCTTGCGGGACATAAACGTCTACTGCAGAGGAAGAGATATAGGTCCATGAGACCTGGCGATAAATATTACACATCGACCCTTGGAAAGAGACTATCGACTAATTTCAGCTTCGCAAAACGTCTCTGTCGCACACTACCTATGTCATGTCGCTAACAGTCTGATATCTATTAAGAGCTGTTAAAATTGTTTCAAATTTTACCTTTTTGTTATTAAATAAAATAATCTAAGTAACTATCAAAACTAATATTTATGGACGACGGCGGCACGGCATCAAATATGCATATAACATCTAAAGAGAAGGACAATTCGAAAAAAACATCCCAATTCCCCTTCTATTGTGGAGGAACATATATCGGCTGAAATGATTATGATGATGATGAATAACTATAAATTGATTAAAGGAAAATACGAACGAATCTTTTGCAACAATTCTCTATTTCGCTTTTTGCTTATGTTATAAACGTATTTCAAATCAATATGAGAGCAGACGGTGCTTTGCACCTTTGAATCATATGCAAATTAATGCCAATAAGCTCTTAATTTATATTCAAATATTTTCTTTGGTGCAGTTTTTTAAGTTCTTGTTTTTCTTTTATATGAAGGGATTTTTCAGTAACGACCTGAAACATTTAAAATGTTTTTTGAAATTTCGCTGATATCATCATTTCGGCTTATATACCCACTGTTGGCGTCCTCGTGTTGGCGTCCCTCTGTAGTGGCCACGCTTGGTGGTCTTCAATGGACTGTTGGATGGGATTCAATACTCTGAATTTAGAATTTTTGATGTTTTTTAATAATATTTTCCTTATGTGGTATCTTATCTACAAAGGTTAGACTCTTTTATTTGATGAATTTAAAGCTAGTTACATTGATAACCGTTTGCAAATACGAATAAGCTGTAATAATACTTCAGTTGGAATTCACTATACGGAAGTCTGAATGTTCGAAGTTATATGTCTTGATTGGCGACTAAGGCGGCAAAAGGAAAAGTTTATATGTAGAGCCTGCATGAAGGATTTTGTAATTATACTAATTTCAAAGATGTGTGGAGGTTGTACTTAGGCGAGCACCTTAAAGAATCTGTCTCTATTTATTTTATAATTAAAATATCGTTGCTTTCTTGGGTTGTAGGGATTAGATAATAGTACCTGCATGACTAATTATAATGATAATTATGAGTATTCTATCAAATCTAGTTTTGCTTCGACCAGGAGTAACACTGTCTGAAAGACTATTAAATGTGTAAATGAATGATCTGGATTATTATGTAATAGCCACTATTTCCAAGCTAATTACCCCTTTATTTTTTATATAGGTATCAGCATCATCTATTTTTATTTCCATTACTTAGGTCGACGCAAAATATCCTCTTCTTCAACTCAACCCTAACAAATGTCTCTGTGTTCACTCCCTTTTTAACCAAGTCATGCTTCACGGAAGATATTCATATTTTTTTAGGTCTTTCCTTACTCCCAAAGCCTTCAACATTCACGATGAAAACTTTACTCACATTATTATTTTCATCCCGTTTCGTCACATGTCCATAATACGTCAGGTGTTATCAATTTAAAATTCTGTTATTAGTTGATATCGGCGTATCCTAAAACTAATCTACATTCAAAATGCTACGATACTCGCATCAGCGGTATACCATTCTATATTTATGCTAATTCACCTATGTATATTATGATCGTATTGATGTTCGTGCATCAGTCTAGAATAGATGACCTCATCAGCATGTGGGCGGCTAATGATACCAATTAGGTATTATGGAAGATTCATGTGCAGCGGCGTTTGTGTATCAGTTAACCTTTTATTAACTTAATTAAATCAATGTGGTAGTAGCGCGTTGTCTTCTGTCTACAGCCGTGGGCCGTTCCGACCGGGTTAATACCACATTCTCGCAGAATATCGACGGGTGCATTAGTAATTTGTTAAGGCACTTCGTTTGGTAAGCAAGAGAGCCGGAAGCCCAACTTTCTGAGGGTGTTTGCGTGTGGTGGGGTTTGATGATGCTTTGAGTTGCTGAACCTCATTGCACGCATTTCTCATTCACACTCCCTTCACTTTCTTCACGGTGCACAACGACCTAGCAAAGGTCCATGAGGGGCAGCTACACTTACCATCAGGTGTACCGTTTGCTCGTTTGCAATAATAAAAACAAAAAATTGTAGCATTTTCATAGCTCAGAAAAACATTGTCAATATACAAGGTACAAAAGTTCTATTCTATATCTTTTCACATGTTAAATGTAACATTCACTGTACGTGAACAATATATATTCGTCATCAATCAACCATGACTATTCAGTAGTGAGTTACGTCGTATTAACGACTGATCAAATTTATTCAGCTCAATTTCTAAATGGTTTTGATTACACTCATTCAGCCGCCTCTATCAACTTCATACATCACTGCTCCGAAATTAGTATCGAGAATTTCTGAAGATAAAAACCGATAGCGGTTTTAATCCATCTCCATGTACATTCCAGTCATCATCTTCTCAGCTCATATGTATCCCATTTCTGAGCTGGAGCGCTCGCTTTAATAGGACGGAAATTGACTTATCGTATTACGCTGGTCAGACGGATTGGTATAGGCTCTATTGACGGGTTAAGGATCAAACGAGTTGGTACAGGGTTTTATTTCTAGTTATCTTTTTCTTTATCCCTTTATTCTTTTTCCATCTCTTACATAGATGTTATATTCATATTATATCCCTAAGTCATCTTTTATGACAACCACGGGCAAGATAAGGGCACTTTTTACTCTTACTTCGTCGTCACGCGGCAATTAGTACCCGCATTTCGCATCATATCCTTATGCTAATAAAGGAATGATACCATCGAGCATTAAAAATAAAAATTTAATGATTGTCTTTGTGAATAAGGTTTTTTTTTGAAGACCACAGACTTCATAATTGCACTAAGCATGAATCTCCCGCACAAAAAATTAGCCCCAAGGGCCATAAGGTTGCTTGATTTTGTTTCGAGCTTATCTTCTCTTGCAGAAATAAACTCATTTGCAAAAAAAAACGGGCGGTTTCGATTTTCATTCATATTTAAAAAGATACAATACCAAAAAGGTTTCAATCGTTTGTACACGTTACTGGCCGGTTTTAAAAATGCTGTGGTATTTAAAAAAGTACGTTCTAAATTCAATTTTTCATTTGATGTTCATTTTTACAGAAAACCCCTTTTTATCCTACATTTTTGGCGCGAAGTTCCAGAAGTTAACATCGACTTTCATAACTTTTATTCAATTTTTATCGATTAATTTCATATCCTTGACTGTCAAAGCTTTATTTAATGCTGTTTGGCTGTATCAAAAATGGTAGATAAAGTGGTAAAAGCTACCAAAATTATCGCGCTGCTTGAAGAGGGTTGCAGCCAATGTTTCGTGGCTAGGAGGCTAAATGTTAGCCGCTCGACAGTCCAAAGGACCTGGCAGCGATATCAGGAGACTGGTTCCGTCGAGAGAAGGCCTGGTTCTGGAAGAAAACCATGTACCCAACCACGGGATGATCGTTTTCTTGTGAGTCGCGCATTGAGAAATCGCAAATCTTCGTATGTGGATCTTAAGAACAACCTCCAAGAAGTAAGAAATGTGCATATTAGTCTATGGACGGTCAGGAGGAGGCTTCTCGCTGCCAATATACGCAGTCACCGCCCGGCCCGCGGCCCCAAATTACTCCGTGAGCACAGAGTTCACAGGCTTAGGTTCGCTAGAAATTGTGAATCATGGACTCAAGACGATTGGAATAGGGTTTTGTTCTCTGATGAAGCCAGGATATCTCTGTTCGGTGAAGATCGACGTCGGCGAGTGCTAAGAAGACAAGGAGAACGCTTTGCAGAGGCATGTTTCGAAGAAATCACACCTTATGGTGGGGGCTCTGTTATGTTTTGGGCAGGAATAAATTCAATGGATCGTACAGAGTTAGTCTTCATTGAAAACGGCTCACTGACTGGGCATCGATACATAACGGAAGTTCTAATTTCTCATGCACAACCCGCATTGGCCGCTCTAGGTGAAGACTCGATTTTTATGGACGACAATGCTCGCGCCCACCGATCCCGCGATGTTAATGCGTATGTGCAAGAGGTCGGCATTCGTCGTTTGGATTGGCCAGCTCGAAGTCCCGACCTCAATCCCATAGAGCATGTCTGGGACGTTCTGAAACGGCGTGTGAGATCAGTACACCCGGCTCCGCAGACCATCAGAGAGCTGAAGACTGTGATTACTGCGGAGTGGGAACGTATTCCGCAAGCAAGTATCCGGGATATACTCGCTAGCATGCCCAGACGAATTCAAGCTGTGATTTTAGCTAGAGGGGGTCACACTCGATACTAAACATTTATCTGCTTTTACTTTATTAAAGAAAAACAAACAAAAAAACTTTTTTATTTTTACTTCATGAGCATATGCACTACTAGCGAATATACACTACTAGCGAGGTTTAGCATTATTTCCCATAAATTGTATCTAAATTTTATGAAATACTGATGATAACGATTATTTTCTTATTAATTTAGCAAATTGTGTGGATAAAACTACCTATAATTATCAAACAAAGAAATATTAACATTTGAAATGGTTCATTGCTTAGGTGCCCGTTTTTTTTGCAAATGAGTGTATTTATCTGCTTATGTTCCTTATTCGTCTCATAAGACACTCATGGGAAAGGGCGGTTTGTTGACGCATTATATTCTTACTCCATCATGTAACGGTCAACAAGGTGTAACTTCAGTCTCATTTAACAACCTCTCCGGGCTCTGCGACTTAAACCATCAGTAGTCCATTTGTTCTTGTTGATAAACATATTGATTGCACAGATGGCGTAGTGGTTAAGATACCGACCTGCACTATCAGTGTCAGGGGTTCGAATCCCACGCGGGACAACACTTTATGCGATCCAGAAATTCTTGTTCCGAGTCTGAATGTAAATTGTGTTCGTATACTTTAGTATATGTTTGTAAAGTATCCCGCAATACAAGGATTACTTGCTTTGTTTTGTCATCTGAAAAAAAAAATAAAATAAAAACTGAAAGATCTCAATAGCCTGTTAATATATACAATTGTATCGGGGTCGGCTTTTTTAGTTTAAGCAAATTTGGTGCAATATCAATTTTATTATGTAGCAACTGACATTTCACCTGCAGTAATCTTTCTCAATATTTCAGATCTAATTAATTTGCAGACTAATTAAAATTGATGTTCTTTCGTAACATTGCGAGAAGAACACGTGAAAGTGTTGTGTTATCATTTTGTAACGAAATAAATTAATTTAATGCTAGTTGTGCTAGTTAAACTAAATAAATAAACCAAACAAGGTTAAACGTTGTATTTTATGTTACTAGAAACCCGCCCTCGCTTCGCTTCGGTTTCAGTCGCCTTACCCGCGTAGTTTCTAGAAACTAAAATATAGCCATGTTATTTCCTATATAGAAGGCACTTGATAGTAAAATATTATCAAAATCGATCCAGCCACTTTGAAGATGTAACAAATAGATAGACGAAAAATTGTTCAACCGGTTGGCATGGAAAATTCCCCCTAATTGGACATTACAAACAGACACACAATTTTATTTATTTGTATAGCGCCCTCGCTGCGCTTCGGTTCCATCCGCTTTGGTCCAGCATTTTAAATCTGCAATATCTCCGAAGATATGGCCTCTAGTTCGAGTCCCAGATCGGGCAAAATTTTTATAGGATTTTTCTGAGATGAAAAATAGCCTAAGTTACTCTTTATATAAACAGCTACCTGGTAGTAAAATATTATCAAAATCGGTCCAGCTGTTTTGAAGATTACCCGAAACAAACACACAAACAGACAAATAATATTTAAACCGGTTTTTAAGCATAGTTATCGTACAAATAACCTTGTGCGCATGTAAAAACCTACTTTTGACATTACAAACAGACACTTCAATTTTATTTATTTGTATAGATCTAATCATTTAATTATTTTTATTATGTAGGCAATTGTGGGGCTTAAAAATGAATACAGTAACATTTTTATTTAGATAAAAAGTTGCTTACCTACAAGAGCTTTTAAATTTTTCAATTTACAACCATACGGTAGTCACATATTGTTTGTTTTGAGATCACAGATTTTCTCCCACGTACGTGCAGGCTCTGGAATTAAATACCTGCTGCTGTGTTTCCCGAGCGCTATGACATGTCCTTCTTAAAACGAGGTTTAAGAAGAGTATTTACTTCACGGTAGGCAACGGCCTGGCTGTGCCCCTGGTATTGCAAAGGTCCATGTGCATCGGCAATGAAAAAAAAGTTTTCACTACAAAATTCTCTTTTCGCCTTTATTTAGTTTCTTTTTTGAACTCTATTTGCAGATCAGTCATATTGTTATTGTTATGCAGTCTTATTGTTCTTTTTGCTCATCTTTATTATTGACGCGTAGAAATTATGTGTTCAACTTTTTATTGTAGCAATCTTAAAGTAAATCATATCTTATTATGTTTTTAAATGTGATGATTTCAACAGTTAGTTTCAATTTTGTCGAGGCGCCAGTCTTTTGATTTCGTACAAGTAATTTGCACCTCGTTAATGGACTATAATAGATCAACCGACTTGGTAAATTGATTTCTGTTGTTCATTCTGTATACGTGTTTTGATTCTTTTTGAATCTACAAACGCATGCTTTAAATGTCATTTTAGTTTTAGTTTGCCACAACTCATATACGTCCCACTGTTGGACTTGAGTCTCCTTCACAATGGGAGGCAAATGGACATACGCTGATCAGACGTCTTGGTATAGGATTACATTTCGAGTTTTCTTTCTCTTGCATAAATGTTATGCACATATTATATCCCTTAGTTGTCTTTTACGACACCCACAAGTAAGAAAGGGGTTACTTACATTCTGACTCCGTAACCACACGGATTGAAATTTTATCAGTTGTTAGTAATTTAGTAAGTCAATATCATAAGGCAGTTCAATTTAAATTTATTATTACAATTACATATTAAAATCGGGTTTTCCTAGCGTGATGTCATTCGCGTGCAAGTTGTGCATCGCATGCCTCGTGTTCGCGGCAACCCTAAAATTATGGGTTCAGTGTAGCTCCGTATTCGTAGTACAATGATTGCTGATTGAAAATATCGAAATATTAAAATTTGTATAAAAATGTTTAAGGTATGTTCCGTAGGCCTTTTTTTGTATTTTTTTTTTTGGGTGGCTACGGTCAGCGCACCCGCCGCCCGGCTCCGTCCGGGGCAACAGAGGGGCGGCGCGCGGCCCCATAATCCACCCAGTAGCACGTCGCCTTCGTCGTTCTCGTTGGGCCGACCACCGGTGCAGAGTGCCTTGACTTCAGTGGTCGGCGCGACGGAATACCCCTGATCGTCGTCGCGAGGCTAGCCTCTCCGCGGGTGCCGGACTAAATCCCCGGTCCGGTCAACCTCATGTTCCGTAGGCCTAACGAATTCAATTTTTTTTATTATTTTAACATTATTTAAATAACGTACTGACGGAGTAAGAATATAATTCACGACCCCCTTTCCTACCCGTAGGTGTAGTAAAAGACGATTCTGAGATATAATATAGACATAATATGGACATAATATCTATGCAAGTGAAGAAAAACTTGACATAAAATTCTATACCAACACGTCTGACCAGCTTGGTATAATAGGTCAATATCCTCTTATGATGGTAAAAGCTTGAGCCCAACAGTGGGACACATATGCAATGAAATGATGAAATATGTTTGCCGTTTATTGATTTATTTTACGGCTCTAAATAAACTGCGTCCAAGAAGAGCCCTTGCACAATGCATGCTATATTATTCAACCCCTCCCTTAAATTGCTAATGACCATTACTTGTATTATGCAAGCAATAATTATCAACCCTCGTCCATTAAGGATACACGTAATATATTTTTTGAATTACCCACGTTTATTACCTTGACCTGTATGTAGTTTTTTTTTCGATATGGTCTGAAATAGGGATGTTACGGAGCTTCGACTCCGGTGTCGTTTTCGGCACTTCCGATTGATTTTACATCTCCGATTGCGATTTCGGTGCCGACATTCTTTTAATCAGCGGTCTGATAAGGCAATAAGCATAAGGTTGCGGGCAGCGTGTAGACCGCGGCCAACATGTTTAAACAAGTTTGTTTTTTGCGCGGAAGGAGGATACTTCATGTACATTCTGCGTTTACTTTTTCACTCGTTTCTTAGGAATCTGGTTGGTAATGGTAATGGGTATTTTGTTTTGTGCGTTCGCATTTGATTCATTATAGAAGTCTTTTATGACTCTTTAAATTAAAGAGGCTGAATAATGTTTGTAATAATATTTTGTTTTATTAGACCTACCCTTAAAACATCATCCATCTGCCTCTGCCTCCGTTTCCGAAAAGTCAAATTTAAAAACTCCGATTCAGACTATATATCGTATATTACTATCTGTCGTATATTATCTTCTTTCTATCGGTAAATTTCTTGTGTAGGATGTGTATGTCACTGAACTCCTCCTGAACGGCCGGAGCGATGTTGATGAACTTTTTTGTGTGTGTTCAAGGGGATTCGAGAATAGTTTAGATTCATAATTGGGCTCCGTAGGTGGCGTTGCTGTTTATTTCAAGGAGAATTCCCTTTATTTTATTTGAACAGAAAAACGTCTGTTGGGTCAACTAGTACACTAGCTGCCCCAACAGACGTTGTTCGGTTTCTGAACATACACACATCGGTCCAGCCCCTTAGGAGGATTTCAGTGACATACACACGTACACAAGAAATATAAATAAAAATTATAATCTACTAGCAACCCGCCCTCGCTTCGCTTCGGTTTCAGTCGCTTTACCCGCGGTGTAGTTCCCGTTCCTGTGGGAATACCGGGATAAAATATAGCCTATGTTACTCCTTGATATTATAGCTTTCCATTGGTGAAATAATTTTTGAAATCGGTTTGGTGGTTTAAGCGTGAAAGCGTTACAAACAAACAAACATCCTTCCTTCGCATTTATAATATTAGTATGGATTATTATAATAATAATAAAATTATCTTTGTTCAGGTTCTATAAACACTTGAAATTATGACGTACATTGTACAGTGGTATTTGTCACCGCTTAATTTATATATGTAAGACATAATACCATTTTTATTTTTTCGCACATACATTACAGGTATTCAGATAATAGGTATGTGTTATCAACACTTACGTATAAACTTGAACATGCCTATCTTATCTAATATGTACTAAATACCTTTATGTATATAATTTATTTATGTATGTAATCTGTATTTTTAGTAAATCCGTGTTGTCTGTAAACATTCTTGTATGTCAAACGGCTTATATAGGCTATCAACTTTTTTTTGCCACGCTATAGTGCGTCGCGTACTGTCCGCGGTGACGAAAGACCGGTGCGTAACCCTATAAACCCCGCATTCCTTTCCCTTCGCCATTTGGCCGACCACTGGTACCGCATCCTTGACTTCCTTTTGTCCCACCCGGCGCTATACACGGTGCGTCGCCCTAACGCGGTCAACCTCTCTGCGGGTGACGGCCTAGTCCCCGGTCCAGTCACCCACAGCCTCTAAGTTGGCTATCATAACGTCTATTCCACATGTGTAAAGTCTTTGTCAGTTACTGTAGAGTATGTCTGCGAACTTGGCGCAGTGGTTTACGTACCGATTTCTCATGCTGAGGATCGCTGGTTTGACTCCACGTGGAACAATGGCTTGTGCTCGTGTCAGTCAACATTTTTCCGAAGTCTGTTTCGACAAAAATGTATACCTTAATATAGGAAGTTGTCTATAAAAAAAAAAAAGCACCAATTGCCATTATATTGCTGCCTTTTGATCTGGGCAAACCAAGGAGAGATATTCTGAAGCACTTGTCGTTATACTTTAGTATACTGACTGAGTTTCAAATATCGTCGATAACATTACATACGCCCCGCTGCTGGCCTTCCAACACACTATAGTTGCGGCACGCTATGATGGCCGTTTTGACATATTATAATAGTGATGTGAAATGTCGATTTGTTCTCAAAAAAAATATAGGTAATGAAATCTACAAGTTTTTATTGCAAGTAGTACCCGATTAAAAAGATTTAATAAAACAAAAATATAAATGTTTACTTAATATATTTGAACGATCTGAATATTGGAATGAAAATGAATATACTTACTTGTATGCACACGAAATAAATTAATACAAAAAGAGACCAAAAAAAGGAGCCACAAAAGGCTATATTTAATCAGATTCGTCCATACTGCTATTTTCACTGTCGTCACGGCTATCACCACCTACATTAATTATAAGTTCGTTTTCTCAAATATTATCTATGTTCACATCTCTTTCATAATTTTCCCTTATTAATTTAACAGTTCTGCTGTGTGGTAGCGGCTTCGAATACTACCAACCCTTGCTTTGCTCGTGGGTGTCGTAAAAGACGACTAAGGGCCCTAGATTGACCCGGACCAACTCCATCTGGTACCATTTGGGTCAACGATTACATTCCCAAGGAGGGTTGACGTCAGGCAGGCGGTCGGTCATAAAAGTCATTGGCGAAACTTTTTGCAATATGTCAAAACAGATGACATATTGCGTCGACCCCAAGTAATTGGGATAAGAGCAAGATGATGATGATGATGAATTTAACAGTTCTATTCACAACCTTTTCCCAGTCTCCTTTAGTCACATGTTTACAAGCTTCTTCTAATATTTTAACATCTTTGTTGTGGTAAATGGGAGTTCTGTATTGTGCCTTGCAGCATATCCCTTAATTTGAGCCTACGCCAACTCAATTGCATTATATTCACGATAGTAAGGCCCCCTTCATTTTGAGATTCACTATCGAAATAGTTACGAAGGCGTATAACGAACTCACGCGTCTGACTGTTTAAAACAGTTCTCTGTGTACGTTCGGCCATATCGACGAAATCCACAATAAAAGGCATAAACAGAGTTCAAATTAACGAGCAGTACTGCAGTATCAATATCCGAAATCCAAAGCCTGGTCAATACTATATCACAATCGCAGTGCACTCACAGTTTGTACTTTTCGAAGCAATGTCAAGTCGAAACTGCTTTGTGTTGCATAGAGCATTGACGCGAGTTTGCCGGAGGTAGTAGTTGTGTGGTCAGCGATCCAATGTGACGATATATTAAATTTCATTTTTTTAAATTTTGAATTTCGAAAAACAAATGCCGAGTTGTGTGGTAAATAAGTACACCAATAACTATAATCTTATAAAAATAAAAAAATAATGTTCGCGGGATCCTAATATATGTCAATAAAGAACAGCAATTTGCCCCTACAAATGTAATTACTATAAATACGAAACTTCATGAGTGGACAAACGTCAAAACGGCCATCATAGCGTGCCGGTAGTATAGGAGGGAAATGGACTACGTTACTTTGACGCGTTAATATAGGGTTTTATTTCGAGTTTTCCTTCTCTTGCACATGCGTTATGTTACCTTATTAGTTTTTACGACACTCACGAGCAAGACTAGGCGTCGTGCATTATAATCTTACTCATTTAAAGAAATCCATCCAGAACCAAAGTATAATGGCGGCTGCACAGATGGCGTAGTGGAGATACCGACCTACAGTGCCAGTTTCGCGGGTTCGAATCCCACGCAGGACAAGACTGTGTGATCTACAAATTGTTGTTCTGAGTCTGGATGTAATTTGTGTCGGTTAATCATATGTTTGTAAAGTCCCCCGCAATACAAGGATTATTTCCTCAGTGCAGGGTGTTGGCTTTTAAAAATAAAAAAACAAAATTTATACAAAAAGCAGGTTAATTATTTTATTTTATCTTGCGTACGGCAAAACGCGTGGGTATCAGCTATTCGTTACATATGTTTATCCAATATGTAACATTTCCTGCATTGTTGATAAGCATAATACCTAATTGTGACTGTAGGTCATTAGTTCATTCCGAGAACACAAATAACTATGTATTTTAAATTGCCTTTGGCTGTTATTTTTTTTTAACACATCTCGCGCTAGTGCTGTAGTGACAGATTAAAAACTGCACCACTCCCTATCTTGCCCGTGAGTATCGTAAAAGCCGACTACAGTATGCAAGAGAAGAAAAAATGAAAACCAATCCAACTGACCAGAGTGGTATAGTAGGTCAATATCCCTCCTATGGAGGAGGCTCGAGTCCAGTAGTGGGACGGCACATATTTATGAGCCGAGATGATGTCCCTCATTAAGGTCCTTGTATTGCGGGGACCTTACAAACATGCAATTTATGGATATAAATTACACCCAGACTCGGAAAAAAAAACATAATCCATGGGCATAGAATTCACGGCACTTGGAAAACTGCCGACCTGACGCTGCCGACCAACGCTAGGGAGATGCTCGCCAGCGTCAGGAACTGGGACGCGGTCGCCGCCTTCTGCGAGGCAGTCATCTCGCGGAAGGAGGCGGCGGATCGTGTGCGCGAGGAGCGCTTCCACAACGACACGCCGCCGGCGACTCGGGCCGCACAGGCGTGAGTACCTGCGCCTGATGCCGCCCTAGCTGAGGCCGCTGATGATCGGACTGGGGAATTTAGTCCGTCACCTGCAGAGAGGGTGACCGCGCGACGGCGACTGACGACGTCCCGGGAAAGGGACGTCGAGAGGAAAGGGTGCCCCCTCAGGGTATTCCGTCGGGCCGACCAGTGACGACTTGACAAATTTGATCGATTGACTAACTACGCTTGGATAGATAGGGTAGTGGTTCGGACCTTTTTTTTTTTTTTTTTGGGTGGGCTAGCTATGGTAAGCACACGCGCGGTCAAGTCCGTCCGGGGCGATGAAAAGACAGCGCGCGGGCCCATAACCCACCCGTACCCACGTCACCTCGTTGTTGGGCCGACCACCGGAGCAGATGTGACTTGTCGTCAGTGGTCGGCCCAACGGAATACCCTTTCGGGTAACCTCACCTCTCGACGTCCTGGGACGTCGGTCGCCGTCGCGCGGTCAGCCTCTCTGCGGGTGACGGACAGATATCGACCTACCGTGATAAGTTTCACGATTGCGATTCTCATCATCATCATCGTCGCAGCCTACATTAGTCCCACTGTTGGGCTTGGGCCTCCTCCATAATGAGAGGGAATTTAACCTACTATACTATGCTGGTCAGACATGTTGATGAAGGGTTTCATTTCGAGTTTGTCCTCTCTGGCACTGACCTAATGTGCATATTATATTCCTTAGTCTTCTTTTACGACATACACGGGTAAGATAGGGAGTGGTGAATTGTATTCTTAATCTCACACACACACACGGAAAATGCAATTGCGATTCTCATGCCAGGACAATTCTTTATGCTTAATTTTGGTGTAATTCGTGACCATTAATAGTATGTTTATAGTCCGATCTATACTTCTATACTAATATATAAAGTTGGAGAGTTTACTTGCTTGAACGCGCTAATCTCGGGAATTACTGAGGCGATTTGAAGATTTCTTTCAGTATTAGCCCATTTATCAAGGGAAGGCTATAGGTTATATATCATCTCGCTAAGACAAATAGGAACGGAGTATCAATGAAGAATGTTTCAAAATCGTTGTTTTTTTGCTTTTGAGAGTTTCCGCTGCGTCCACTGCGTAAACAATTAAAGTTTCGCAAAAATCATATGATAGAAAATATTTTCACTTACGTTAATAAAATCGCGGGTTAAAGTTAGCCCAAAGTAACTGTTCCACGCGGACGAAGTCGCCGACAGAAGCTAGTGCAATATAAAGATATTACTCAGTGCAGGATATTGTATTAAAAAAAAAACAGTAATCAACATTAGAACTACTGAGTACGTAAATAAATATCGCTCGATGTCCAATTCAAACATTTTTCATATGAAATTGTGAAGATTCAGTACGAACGAGCGACTGTCTCACGCGCGTATTCTCATTATACGTAGCTGTAAGCTTGTTGATGTCAAGTTCATTAAACCGGGAAGAAGTTATTTTAATCTTACACATAGTTGGGCTCGCGTGGTTTTATTATAGCGCATCTGTGACCACGTGTTTTTACTCTCAAGGATAATACGTTCACGCGCTTTGTTCTTGTTTGTTTTTGTTTTTTAAGTGAAAAGATTAATGACAAGAGGAAAGTTTTTGTCTTTTGTTGTTATATAAAGACTGTCTGCGGTTTTATATGTTATGCTAGTGTAAGAAAGAAAGAGAGAAAACATATTTTATTCGTCACAAAGCCATATTTACATACCGGAAATGTGTATTTTCACATAAAGAAAGATAAAATAATTATGAGGCAAATGACTAACATGTATTTAGGTATCTATTACGCACTTAAAAGGTTAAAAGTAATTCAATATAGCAGCTAAATAAAAAGTAGAAAATAAAACTCTTTTTTGTTACTTACGAGCGTAAATCAGTGCTTTATATTTCTGTGGCCATAGGTCAGAATATGATAAATACAAATTCATTACTTTACAGGACAAGCAAATTAAATTATTGAGAAATCTTGAAGGGACTATTAAAATATGAGACACTGTATATATATAACAAAAAATATTTTTAAAATTAAGGAAATGTGTTACTAATTTGTAAAATTACTTAAACTTCATTGTGCAATGCGTAGTATTCATGTGGATATTGATGAATGAATTTGTATTTATCATATTCTGACCTATGGCCACAGATTTAATTCTTAGGTAGGGCGGTCCATGATACGGCAAAAAACGAAAAAATAAAAATAGTTTTCAATGTATTTGTTTATTAATTGAGGGTTTGGTAAATCTCTCGCGATATAATGGTTTATTTTAGTTGAAGGTGTTGACATATTCCAAGAAAATAATTGTTGTTCAATCAGCTTCTTCGATATGGTACCTACACGAGTGTATTTTGTTCCACAGAGACAGCTAATTTTATTAACAATCACAAAGATAAATCAATAGTAAATAAGTTTGATTTTCCGTGTGGTGACGGAATAAGAATACAATTTGCCTCTCCACGCCATCAACTTAAGACGACAAAGGGTTATATTATACATATGTGCAAGAGGAAGAATACTCGAAACAAAAACTTGAGAGGTGTCGAGGGACACCCGGATGGAACGAAGTTCCTTTCGATTAATTAGTGAAGGAATTGTAATAAAATTTTATTTTTTTTAAGTTATAATAATATTAAAATAACATATTATTATCTGTATATAATCTCTACTTACCTAATTCCATCAGCAATATCCTGAACTTGTGCAGAAACACTGTCAGGATTCATTATTATTATTATTTTTTATTATTTATTATTTACAAAAAACCTGTATACACTCAACAAAAATAATCGTCGCGACACCACACTGTTCAATGCGAAATAGAAATGAAAATATCTGGCTTGCTTTCTATAAGAGAGAGAGAGAGACAGACAGAGAAACATGCGACGCCGCACAGCTTGCAATAGCTTACTATAGCAAAAAGTGTCGTGACAACTTTTCGTAAGAATTTTTTCCGTCTAGCCCCCCTTTCACAACGCGCGATAAGGAACTTCGTTCCAAAACCCTATACGAATTACAAACCCGTCTGACCAGCGAGTAAGTTAATCCTATTGTGGAGGAGATTTGAGGAGGAGGAGGATTGAGCCTAGCAGTGGGACATATGTGACCTAAGATAATGATGACCTTTTAAAGCACAAAAATAAACTAAGAAATAGTTTCAATGACATTTTATACGCAAATTCAATCGTAACAGCACTGCATGGTATATCCTTCTTATCTCATCTCATACTTGGCCTACCTTTGGACACGGGCTTCTATAATACAAGGGAAATATATATATATATAGGAGGGGAGTAAAAAAAGGGAAGTAAAAGAAGGTATCTCTTAGTCGTCTTTTACGATATCGACGGGTAAGGAAGTGGGTGATGAATTGTATTCTCACTCCGTCACCACAAAGAAACTCTTCTTATCTAACTAGTTTCTTTTTTAATTTTTATCCTGAAATAATCAGTACAGATATGGCCAACTTAATACAAAGTGCTCTTTACTCTTTTAAATATATATAGCTAAATATAGGTACTCTTTAACACCTACACTTATGATCCAGTTAATGTTCTGACTAGTTTTAAACCTGCCCTCTAAATCTTTACAGGTTACGCTATTGAAAGATAAGTTGTTTGAGATAATTTTGAAGTGTTATTGCGTAATGTATTATGTTGACGCATAATAAAGATATTTCTGTACTGAAAATATAACATGCATTATATTTGGTGGTAGATTGATCACATTAAATAATATTTTATGTTAAAAATAATATATTCTTTCTAAATTTATATCTTACTAGCTTCTGCTCGCGACTTCGTCCGCGTGCTATAGATACTTTGGGCTAACACTGACTTTAACGTAAGACTTTGTTTACGTAGAAGGTAAAAATATTTTTTAATTTCTGTCACACGTGATTTTTATGAAAATTTTGTCGTTTACCCAGCGGAAGTTCTCAAAAGGAAGAAAAAACCCGATTTTGAAACATTCTTCATTGGTGCTCCACTCTTATTTTTGCGTCTGGGGTTAATAGTAAGATTACATGAATATATTTTGACAAAAATATTAAAAAATCATATAATACAATCAATTGTCATACCGTAACATTGTAGGCATTAAAATATTCCTATCTTGTATTTTAGATAAAGAGATATCTAACATGTTTTATTTGTCTTATCGTTATAAGTCTCGAGAAAGAGATTTAACATATGTTTATGTATGTTACATTGATTTATATATATGACGTACTGTTATTTTTTACCTTTACCTTGTATATATTTAAACGTGAAAATATTTCTCCTTCATTCATCTGTATAACTTTGTGTAATTTAGAATGATTAACCCATCGTCTCCACTAATCATCATCTTAGCTTATATACGTCCCATTGTTGTGATCTAGCTTTCTTCATAATCGACTAACCTACTATACACACTGTTCAAACGGGTTGGTACGGGTTTTCTTGTATGTATATTATCCCCATATAATATCCCGTAGTCGTCTTTTACGGGTAAGAGAGGGTACTTCCGCTCAACCGTACTGTATTTTACTGTATGGTATTCTGTATAATATACCGTGAATTGTATTCTTACTCCGTCACTATACGGAAATTATTGACCCAATATATTCTAAAAATAATTTAGTGTTTTAGTGTGATAAAACAAACTTTTTTTAGTGCTGTGTGGTAGCGGCTTCGAATACTACCAACCCTTGCTTTGCTCGTGGGTGTCGTAAAAGACGACTAAGAGCCCTAGATTGACCCGGACCAACTCCATCTGGTACCATTTTGTCAACGATTACATTCCCACGGAGGGTTGACGTCAGGCAGGCGGCCGGTCATAAAAGTCATTGCCAAAACTTTTTGCAATATGTCAAAACAGATGACATATTGCGTCGACCCCAAGTAATTGGGATAAGAGCAAGATGATGATGAGTGTGATAAAACAAACTTTTATTGAGTTCTGTGGATTTCTTTAACCTAATAACCAAACCTAATAACCATCATAATTATCATCATTCAAACCTTTGTGTGGTGACGGAGTAAGAATACAATTCACCACCCCCTATCTTACCCGTGGGTGATCGTGCGATACGACTAAGGGATATAAAACTCATATAACATCTATACGAGAGAAGGAAAACTCGAAATAAAACCCTATACCAACATGTCTGACCAGCGTGGTAGGTCAATTACCATTCCATTATGGAGGAGACCCGAGCCCAACAGTGGGACGTATATGGGCTGAGATGATGATGAAACCTTTGACGGCCACTGGGGGTCGTAAGTCTTATTAGTGAGGCTGGCAAAAGGATTAGTGATGGCTGTTGGGTTACAAATTTCTCAACTTAAGCTATTATCTGGACATACCTCGTCCTATTCATAACATACCGTATCATCTCCAGATTGCTTGACTGACCACTTGTCCCAATGCTTTGACTTCCCAAGTTATCCTTTGTGATCACACGTCCCGTTCTTAACGGGACAGTCCCGTTTTCAGGTTCTCTTTCCCATTGTTACAAAAGTGTTCCGTTTTTACGAACAGTATTATTGTTTGTTTTTTAAGGTTTGTTTTTCTAAATTTCTGCGCGACTATTCATTCATGTGTCGTTGATTCTTTTTTGGGTAGCGTACCTATCTTACAGTAATTCATGTCCAATTTCGAGAAAGAGGTCAGGCCGACGAATCCAACTCGATGATGATGATGATATTTTTTTTATACCTTTTCAGTTTATCTTTGCCTAGAAATAGGCACACACAAGTCTCCTGTTTTGACATAGAAAATAAAGACCACGTTATGCGAACGTCTCGTTTTGACATTAAAAAAAAACGGCCCCTTTATGAATGTTTGACCTGTCACCGTTCGAGGAATATAATTCGGTCGTAAATAACTTAATTTTATTCCGGGCAATGGTACTATTTGATGGGTTTAATCGTCATCTCCTATTACGCCATCACTCGGTTAGTCCATTCGTCAATTGTCTTGCATACATAGATCACAATCAGTCACCACTCACAGAGGAAATAAGTAGTTAGGCATTGTCGTTATTTCGTTAGACGTACCTGTTCCTAATTTATAACAAATTACTATCATCCTTTATAAAGATTAACTATAACTCTACAACTGTGGCAATGATTTGGCAATTATCTATGTTACTACTAGCGTGCAGGACAGTCGTTGTGCTTTAATAAACATAGAGCAGTCCTAAGGACTGCCGACAGAAGTGAAAACTTAAACTATGAACAAATAGTTGTTATTTTTGGATATCCATATTAATTGTTTGATCTTAAATTAAAATTTGCATATAAATTAGTAATTAAAACTTTGTCTATTTATCTGATTTTGACACCATATTTATGTACGTATGTTTATATATTCTCTTGCATTGACGTTATCTTGCAAGCATCCTTCAGTCGTCTTCTGCGACAGCCACATATCACAGATTAGGTGGTTTCTTGTATTCTTACCTCCGTAACTGCACGGATAATATTAGTAGGGACACGAAAAAAGATTCGATACTATATGGTATCGAATACTTGTTTTTCGATACCGATACTTTTGTAATCGATTGTATTCGATACTTTTACTCAATAAGTACTTTTTGGCAGGTATCGTATCGAATGCGGTACTGGACCGGAGATTTAGTCCGTCACCCGCCGAGAAGCAGTACGCGCGATGGCGACCGACGTCCCTGAGGGGGGGACGTCGAGAGGAGAGGGTACTCCTCAGGGGTATTTTGTCGGGCCGACCGCTGAAGACAAGTTACTCTGCACCGGTAGTCGGCCCAACGACGAAGGTGACTTGCCACGAGTGGGTTACGGGGCCGTGGCCCAACCCAAAAAAAAAGCTATTGGTAAAAATCTCATTATGAGATACCTTGTTTCGAGATACGTTATAGCTTGGTTCTCTAACTATCACTAGAGTCTGGCAAAATTTGGTTGTAATGGTACAATCGCATATCAAGAATTCTGCGAAGCCGTCGATTTGATAGCAACTACTGAGACAACAAAAATGGAAATTAATGTTCTATGGATCATCATCATCATCAATTCAACTCATATACGTCCCACTGTTGGGCTTGAGCCTCCTCCACAATAGGAGAGAAATTGACTTACCATACCATGCTGGTTAGACGTGTGTGATAGGGGTTCCATTCTTTTCCTTTCCTTTCATCATCACATGTAATATGCATATTCAGTCCCTTAATCATCTTGTATGACACCCACGGGCAAGAGAGGGAGTGGTGCATTGTATTCTTATTCCTTCACATGGAGGCTTGGGCCCAAGAGTGGGACTTATACGAGCTGAAATGATGATGATGATGATGATACGGGTTAGTAGTGTTCGTAGGTGCTCCTAATCTACATGCAGACGACTTATTAGTATATTTATATGTACACTAGCTGACCCAACAGACGTTGTTCTGTTCAAATTTGTAAAAAAAATAGAAAATTGAATGTTCCTTGAAATCGATTGCAGCGCCACCTACCGGTTCCAATTATTAATCTAAAAATTGGTCCAGCCGTTTAGAAGGAGTTCAATTACAAACACACGAACAGAAGATTTATATAGATAATATATAGATAAAAAAGTTTATATATTCGAAAACGTTACATTAGAAAAGCATATATAAACGTTAAATTTTCTAATTTTCTGCGCAACTTTCTTATTTTATTTACCATAAAGACCTTTTTTGAAATATTAGAGAACTTGAAAAAAAAGATGGACGAAATTGGTAAAGTCGTTCTCAAGTCATGTTATTGTCCGAACAGCGCCACCTACCGGGTCCGATTGTGAATCTAAACCATCCTCGAATCCCCTTGAACACACACATAAAATTTCATCAACATCGGTCCAGCCGTTTAGGAGAAGTTCAGTGACATACACACGTACGCCAGAAATTTATATATGTACATATAAAAATTATTTCTACATAATTTGTTATGTATAAAGCTTAGTTTGCACTATTAAATTTTACTTGAGTCGCAATTATTGTAGTACATGAACAATGGTGCGAGAATGCAGTGAGAAATTCACATGGAGCTATGAAATTAGCGATTTATTATTAACTAGCTGCGCCAGCAGTTTCTATTGGTGTATTAAGTATATTATTTTCTTTAAACATTCGCGTTATCCGGTGGCAATGATAATAATATCATCCGTCAGCCTAAAGACGTCCCCGGGCTGACCACGGACGACAAGGAACTCGATCTCAATGGTCGACCCAATGGCGAAGATGTGTGAATACACGGTGGGTTTTGGGGCCGCGCGCCGCCCTTTTGTCGCCTCAGATGGAATGGACGGCGTGTGAAAAAAAAGCTTAAAAACGTCCACGGTTGGACATAGGCCTTCCCACATAATATCCACGTTAATAATATCCAAAATACAAACATTTATTTTTAAAGTAAACTAATAGAAATTAACTTGAAACACGAGCCTATTTATCGTAAACACAATTTCGGGGCCATACCTGAATCACGGGTTCCGCTACGTGTGTTTTGACTGTTTATACATTTCACACGGTACAGTGCAAGTGGAATAAAAATTTCATTGCCTTTGCTTTTATAGGTCAGGGTTTATACTAAGTTTTTTTTTTCAATTTAGTTTGCAATGTTTACATAATAATTCATACATTTTATACATGTAATTTTATACCTATAGGAATGTAGACCATAATTTAGACTTCAATTTACCTGTGCGCTTAACACTAATATTTGCGTCAAAGCATTCGTAACGTTATCGAGACATTTGTATGGTATTTGGAGGAGCGCCTCTATTGGACGATAGGGACACTAATTAAAATCAATACAATTTGGACTCGATAACGTTATTAATACTTTGACGCAAATATTTGTGCTAAGCCCATTGTTTACTTAATTCACTGAAATTATAGTCTACTTTAGAATTAAGAAATTTTCATTAGAAATTAGATTTCCGGTAGAACGTGTAATTGGTAACCCCTTGTAACTAGACCGGATTCAGTATACAATTACGCGGAACGATAAGCTTATGCTAATGACATCTATGAAAAAGAAGGAAAAGTCTAATTAAAAGCCTATACCAATCCATCTGACTAGCGTGCTACTAAGGTCAATAACCCTCCCTATTATGGAGGACACTCGAGCCCAGCAGTGGGACGTATATTAACCGAAAAATGAATGAATGAATGAAACAAATAAAATCGTGTGCCTCTTTATTTGACCTAAATACTTAAAGAAATTCCTAAAATGTTCAGCATCTTTTTAATCTAAATTTACATTGCTATCTTCCGTTAAGGTTCCAAGGCCACCATATATAAACTGTTTGTGTAAACACTTTAAAATGTAAAATTAAAATGTTATATAACTTTAACTAAATATAATTATGTAATTACTAAAGAAGAAAAAAAGTACTACACCGTAGAAAATATCTAAAGATTATTTATAGAACCAAGAGCAGTTATATGGTTTGTAATAACCGATAAATTTATATATTATTTAGTAGAAATCGGAAATTGTAATAGCACTACATAACATTTTATTTTAATGCATTTATAAGCTTTAGCTTTGAAAGACAAGCAGAGCAATCTATTGGACAATAAAACAACCACATTATGAGAACCGTGCATTGAAACAATGAATGCGATGTCTTATTTCTTACGTAGTTCATACCTTTTACAATAGATGGCGCTGTATTAGTTTTTATTGTTTAAGGTTTAATCATCATACACAAGTTCTTTTTGTGGTCCGTGTGATGACGGAATAAGAATACAATTCATCACCACCCTTTTTTGCCCATAGGTGTTGTAAAAGACGACTAAGGGATGTAATATGCAGAAATAAAAGCCTATGCCAACACGTCTGACCAGCGTGGTATAGTAGGTCAAATTCCCTTCCGTAATGGAGAAGATTCGTGGTCGTCTTGGTGGAGAAGGTGGAACAGTGGGATATATATGGGCTGAGATGATAATCAAAAATGTTTTGGGTAAAGTCCCTCGCGTGACGAAGATTGTTAAAGTGCAGATTTATATAACGCTAGCAACCCGCCCTCGCTTCGCTTCGGTTTCAGTCGCTTTACCCGCGGCGTAGTTCCCGTTCCTGTGGGAATGCCGGGATAAAATATAGCCTATGTTACTCCCTGATATTATAGCTTTCCATTGGCGAAAGAATTTTTGAAATCGGTTCGGTGGTTTAAGCGTGAAAGCGTTACAAACAAACAAACAAACATCCTTACTTTCGCATTTATAATATTAGTATGGATTGTTAATTTTAATACCTTTTTTTTGTTGTTGCAGGTAAAATATACATCTGAAAATATCGTGGATGCTGATTTTATAATGTCTTTCTATGTGTAAGTAATAATAATTTTAAAAGAAATCCTATAGTACATGTAAATAATTAATATCTTCTCTTCAACCCTTCCCCGTGCCTGTATTCTGGCATTGATGTTATCTGCATATCATATGCCTTGGTTGTCATTTTACCACGCTAGTCAGACGTGTTGGTGCAGGGTTTCATTTCAAGTTTTCATTCTCTTGGATAGGTGTTATATGCATTTTAATACCTTAGTCTTAAAAAATATAACTATTCATCATTATTTCAGCTCATATACGTCCCACTGCTGGGCTGGTGCCACCTACACAATAGAAGCAAATTGACTTTACTATACTATGCACACAGGTTGATACAGGATTTTATTTCGACTTTTCTTTCTCTTGCACATATGTTATATATATTACTAGCAACCCGCCCTCGCTTCGCTTCGGTTATAGGTTATAGTCGTTTTACCCGCGTAGTGCCCGTTCCCGTGGGAATACCGGGATAAAATATAGCCTATTTTACGTCCTGATATTATAGCTTTCCATTGGTGAAAGAATTTTTGAAATCGGTCCAGCCGTTTTGAAGATTACCCGGAACAAACAGACAGACAGTCAGACAGACAAAAATTTTTTATTGCTATTTTAGGCATAAGTGTCGTGCAAATAATTGTGTGAGCATGAAAAAAGCTTATTATTTTGACATTACAAACAGACACTCCAATTTTATTTATTGGTATAGATATCCCTTAGTCGTCTTTTACGACACCCATGGGCCCAATTCACCACCCCTTCTCATGAAGGGGTGGTGAATTGTATTCATATTCCGTCACTACATGGAATAAACATTTGGACAGTTAATACGGCCAAATAAATATAGTGTATAAATAAATATATACAATGTAGTAGGTAAACAATGATAATTTAGTTAACAATATCTTATCAACGCATTAGGATTTCTGGGAAAATGTCCTCGACAGTCCAAAAAAAAGAGTATTAATGCTAATTAAAAATTGAACCGTGGTATTATGTGGATAGATTTGAATGGTTTTAAGGTTATATAAACCGCTTATCTTATTAAAGGACACCTGAGCTTTAGATTGTCACGTAGACCACCCATAATTGTTATAAATATGTTACTAGAGATACGCTCGAATTAAGTTTGATATGTTTAATTTTGGATATCAATGAGTCTACAACTAAAGCTGAACTATTCTGGTTTCCTGGTCGCCCAAGTACTCACGTTTAATTGAAAGCGAGCCTAGCCGCCGTGCTTCTGAGAAATATTCTTGAAATTTTGCGGGCGAATTCAATTAAAATTTCATTGCACAGATGGCGTGATTAAGATAAGTGGATCTACTTCTGTGGTAGGACCACACTGTCGACAGTCATCTGTCTACAGCTACGGGCCGGTCCGTCTAGGGTAGTAGCACACTCTCGCAAAAATTTGATGTCTGAGTAATAGCAATTTGTTACTGCCACTTCATTCGGTAAACGAGAGCCGAAACCCCAATTTTCTGAGGGTGTTTGCGCGTGGCGGGTTTTTGTGCTGCCTTTAGTATCACCGAAACTTATTGCACGCATTCACAATGTCTTCACTTTCTTCGCGGTAGGCAGCGGCCTAGCAAAGGTCCATGAGCAGCAGGATCACTTACCATCAGGTGAGTTGCTTGCTCGTTTACCACCGACAGCAATTTGAAAAGAAAGAAATAATATAATGATCTAACCTGCCAGTGTAGTGGGTTTGATGCTCAGATAGAATTATACTTCGTACAATTCACAAATTATTCTGAGTCTGGATGTAATTTGTATTTGTTAATTGTTTATTTGAAAGTTCTCCCCGATAAAAGGGATTATTTCCTTAGTAAGGTGTTGTATTCCGTGTGGTGACAGAGTAAGAATACAATTCACCACCCCCTATCTTACCCATGGGTGATCGTACGAGACGACTAAGGGATATAAACGCATATAATATCTATGCGAGAGAAGGAAAACTCGAAATAAAACCTTATACCAACACGTCTGACCAGCGTGGTATAGTAGGTCAATTACCCTTCCATTATGGAGGAGGCCCGAGCCCAATAGTGGGACGTATATGGGCTGAGATGATGAAGGTGTTGTTACTTAAAAAAAATCTGATCCAAGCTTAGAAATTAGATTCTTACAGTTGAGGGCAAATTTTTTCATCTGATTGTAGTCTCAAAGGTTACTTATTACTTAAACTTGCCAACACCAAGCCTCGTAATTTCAGGCAAAGGAGCTTAAATAAAGTTTATACAAGGTCAGTAGGTTATTAAGAGTTAAATTAGGTTCTATCCAAAGCTTGTTTTCAAGAATAATGATTATTTATCACGATATTAATACTGCAATAAATTTTAAAGCGGCCGAAAACTAATCAAGCTTGAATTTTATTTCAAATTTTCGCCAATTGCAATGAATTTTGATAATCTATCTATCTCAGCTCACATGCGTCCCACTGTTGGGCTCCTCCTACACCAATAGGATGGAAATTTACCCACTTCACACTGGTCAGGCGTGATCTTGGCATAGCGTTTTATTTCGAATTTTTCTCTCTTCCAGATGTTCTATGCATATCATATCCTTAAGTAATTTACGTCAAGCTCGGGCGAGATCGTGGGGTGGTGAATTGTATTCCTACTCCGTCACCACATGGAATCGAGAATTCTTGAATCTATTAAACATTATTCAATTGATTTAATAATGTTCTGTGTAAGAAATTATTTAATTTGATACAAGATTTATTTTATTATTATGTATTCTATAATAAATCTATAAACATTAATTCGTATATCCCGTTCCTTAACTGTAGTTTTGATGACTGTATGACAGATTTTTTCCTGTGGTGACGCAGTAAGAATACAATTAACCCGGGGTGGGTTTTTTTTTTTCTCTTTTACTCTTGGGTGTCGTAAAAGACAACTAAAGTAAAATACGCATATAACCCCTAACCAAGAGAAGGAAAGCTTGTAATGAAATGAAACCCTGTACCAATACGTCTGGCTAGCAGTGGGCCTATATGAGCAGAAATGATGATGACAGATTTTTCGAATGAATAATTAAGTCTGAATTTGTGAGATCTTGCCTGTTTAAAGTTCTGTACTTAAGATATAATGAAACAACAGTTATACAGAGTTCTCGAGCAGGGGTACCGAAATTTTAAAGATAACGCAATACTAACCAATTACCTGTTATTTTATGGAACCCCATATCAAATGATAATACCTCTGAACGCGGTGGTGTTGCGCTATTTCATAGTAGTATTTGTTATTGTAATATTATATATTTCACAGCCAAATTACTAAAATTAAAATCAATTTAATTTTGGCGGGACCCTGATGACGGGACCTCCAGATTCCGCTGAATACACTTTGGGAATCTCTGTTCTAGAGTATGTTGACATTTCGCCTGATAAACTAGTCAACAAGTGCCTTTTAGACCAACTTTTTTCAGCAGTCTCCAAAAATTATAAATGAGGTGTCATTCGATTCGGAATGGCATCTAGATGATTTGTGAAAAAAAATGAAGTTCCGCTTGCAAAAATTGTAAAAGGTTTAGCTTTTTGCAAATATCTCAAAAAGTAATAAATAATTTTCAAATTTGAAAAAAGATTCAAAAAGAGGAGGAAATTTCGTAGTTCGTAGAAAGTTTTTAATTTTGCACAGCGAAACAACGAAAATTATTAATAAAAAACTGAAAAATAAACATTTTTTAATTTTTCCAACGGGGTTCTATTCTAAAGCCTTTCAAGAATTGCTCCAAGAGAGGAAAATAATCTTAAATTTATAGTTTAACAATTATCACACTTGCAATGTTCATGTTCAAGCAGAAAAAAATTATTAATTAACTATTGAATAACTAAATGAAAAATTGTTATAAATTTTTTTTTCGAGTGGATTATTGTTCATTCATCTATTCCAGCTATACTCTAAGTGTGTTCCGCGGAACCCTAGGGTTCCGTGATACCTCTGTCGGGGTTCCGCAAGAATTTAGAAATAAAAAAATCAAAACACCTCTCTCTGGTCGCTCCGCGGCTGTGCGGACTCCGCGGCCGCGCGGAGACAAAACGCTATGAATGTTATTTATTTATTTATTTGTATTTGTATAAGCTTGTGTTACATTAGCTGGTACAATATCTCATAAGTTTGGTCTCAACAATTTTATACTTGTACAACGCGTTCGCTCTAAGTTTGCCGGTCTGTGGAATGCGCGTACCCTCCCCCACGTGACAACAAAACTTATAATGTGTCATAGTTTTACCCAAATATCTAACGTACACAATTTTTATTGTTACAATTAAATAAAAAATTTCGAACGTCATACACTCATACCTATCGCCAGCGGCAAACTTAAAACGAGCGGGTAGTATACTTGTAAGCGCTCAGTCTCTTTGATAAAAGCCGCCTCTGAATTAGACGCTATAGTTGTCAACTAGCGACTTTCGTCTCTAACTTCAAAGGATAAAGTCGATATTGTTTACAACGCTATTTTTAAATTTCTGTTTTTATTTTTGCTTTTTGTTTATCAAAGGTGCCGACTCGAGTATTTTCGAGAATATTTGAGATCGAGTCTAGGACTAAGTATAAAAGCGGCGATCGCGCGTTGGCGTCGTCAACCGGGTTGAGAGCCTTCCGCTCGCCCATTGCCCGCGTTAAGCTGTCAAGGTCATCTGCGACCAACAGCTAAATACACACAAAAAAAAAAAAAAAAAAAAAGTTGGCGTCGTCAGTTGATGATTAGCGTTCGGAGCGATAAGTTACTACCTACTTACAAGCTCGCTAGCGAGAAACTAGTGTTCATTGTTTTACTGCCTGCTGTATTCTGTTGTCTCAGTTTTATACATTTCTTCCCTGTAGGTTCTAAATTTAGTCTCTTATACGCAGTAACGATTGTGCATTATTTAAACCCCACTATCCTGACTTGTAACATTATAAATAAAGAAGAATGGAATGTTGGCTTAAAGGTGTTAAACGTGTTCCAACAACATCTTCTAATGACGCTGAATGTTCAAAAGCAATGCGCGCGGAGAATTTAGCAATCACCGATCCAGAAGATGATGCCACGAGTGCCACGACGTCAAGCTCGACGGTTTCAAAGACGAAAAAAAGGAAGTATGATGAATCTTATATCAGTTTCGGATTTGTTGATTCCAACGGCTCACCTCTCTGCATGCTCTGTAGTAAACTGCTTCCTAATAGTTCCATGGCACCTGCCAAATTGCGTCGACATTTAGAAACCGTACACCCCGAGACTAAAGACAAGAATAAAGAATTTTTTGTTCGCAAAAAAGATCAGTTATTAGAAAGTCAAAAAAATATGATGCATGTAACACAAACTACCAACGAAAAGGCCACGGAGGCATCATACTTAGTTAGCTATCGCATTGCACAAGCAGGTGAAGCGCACACTATCGCTGAGAAATTAATAAAACCATGTGTATTAGACATAACAAAATGTATGCTTGATGAAAAATCTGCAAAGCATCTTTCTACTGTTCCGCTATCAAACGATACTGTTTCACGACGAATCCATGATCTGGCAAGCTACGTCAAACAAGAACTAGTTACACGTCTACAAAATACACGATTCGCTTTGCAAATGGACGAGTCGACTGATGTCGCTGGTTTGGCTATCCTGCTGGTTATTGTGAGATATCCATATAAAAGTTCTTTTGAAGAAGACATGCTTATGTGTTCATCGCTGCTTACAAACACTACCGGGGAAGAAATTTTTAATAAAATAAATATATTTTTTGAAGAACATAATCTCAGTTGGAACAATTGCATTGACATTTGTACAGATGGGGCCAAGGCGATGACAGGTAAAACAGCAGGAGCAGTGTCACGAATGAAAAATAAAGCGCCTAATTGTAGTTCCAGTCATTGTATTCTGCATAGACAAGCACTTGCGATGAAGCAAATGCCGTCTAATCTAAAATTAGTTATGGATGAAGCGGTAAAAATAATTAATTTTATCAAATCACGACCACTACAATCCCGATTGTTCTCATTATTGTGTGAAGATTATGGCAGCAAACATAAAACACTGCTGCTCCATACAGAAGTGCGATGGCTGTCTCGGGGAAAAACTTTAACAAGGCTATTTGAACTTAGAGCCGAGTTACAAATGTTTCTTTCAGCAGATACTTCTTTTAATTTGAAGGACCGTTTGTATGATAAAACTTGGTTGTTCCGATTGTCTTTTATGGCGGATATCTTTCAAAACTTAACGAATTAAATTTATCGTTGCAAGGTAAACAGACAACAGTGTTTCAGGCCTATAATAAAATAACTGCTTTTAAAAGAAAATTAGATTTTTGGATCATTTGCATTGGTAAGAAAGAAATAGAAAGTTTTACGTTACTCAGTGAGTTTGTTAGCGAAAACGACTCAGAAATGTTTGAAGATAATGTGTTTGAAGAATTGGTCCAATATCTCAGTTCGATGCGCGCATCTTTTGAAAAGTATTTTCCCGAAGAACACAATACAAAAATTAAAGTTCCTGGATTCATAATCCTTTTTTACCCAACTTGGAAAAGCCTGAAAACATGTCAAATGAGATATATGAATCTCTTTTAGAAATGTCATCAGACACAAGTATGGAGTCATTGTTCAAAACGACGCCTCTTAATGATTTTTGGTGCAGAATCCAAGATGAATATGCAATGCTTGGCCAAATGGCTCTGGATTTTCTTCTCCCGTTCCCAACTACATATTTGTGCGAAACAGGATTCTCTACCTACGCAGCCACGAAAACAAAATATCGCAATAGACTGGACGCCGAAGCTGATATGAGACTCCAACTTTCTTCCATCAAACCTGATATCAAGCAATTGATGAAAAATAAAAAACAGTTTCATACCTCCCACTAGTTAGATTTTTTCTTTTTTAATGTTTTCTATTATTGTCCTTACCAAGTGGTGAAGTAAATAATAATTAGTAACTGATACATTGTACTTTTATTATGCTGATTAATATAGAATACACTTATAAAAATAATTGTTTTATTGTAGGGTTCCATCAAGTATTTTGCTTCCCAAAAGGGTTCCGTCATTTAAAAAGTTTGAGAACCACTGATCTATTCAGTTAGTGCCTGACTTTTTTCAATTTTTATTTTCATATTTAGTATGTTTAAATATTTTTTATTGTTAGTGTCCAAAGTGGGCGTGGCTTGTAGAAGCCAGAGTACCCATTTTCGGCCGTATTTTCATCCCTCTGGGAAAATGATAAATATTGATCTTACAGTTTCGGGAATCGAGACTTTTTTTAGGAAATTTCCTTCTCTTTTTGAAAAATTTTTCAAATTTGAAAGATGTTTATAAATTTTTGAGATATTTGCAAAAAACTAAACCCCCTTTTTTAGTTAATTGTTAATAACTTTACAATTTCTGCAAGCGGAACTTCATTTTTTTTCAAAAATCATCTAGATGCCATTCCGAATCGAATGACACCTCATTTATAATTTTTGGAGACTGCTGAAAAAAGTTGGTCCAAAAGGCACTTGTTGACTAGTCTATGATTGCTGATCTAAATGTACATAGACTTTTAAGCTCTATTCTTCTTCTTTTTCAATCTTAGACAAAAATGATTCAATAGTATCAGTATCCAACATTTTTAATGTTTGATTCCTTTTTATTACTGCCACCTATGAATTAAAAGTTTATTTATTACTTCGCAAATTCTCGAAATTTCACTCACGTTCCTGTGGGAATACGAGAATAAAATATAGCCTATGATAATGTAGCTTTTAATTAATCAATCTTACTTGCGCATTTGTAATATTAAGTTAAGGTAACGTTATTAATGTTACAACGCCTTTCTCGTGGCAGTAATATTAAAGCCTATTAATAATAAAAGCCTAACTTACGCCTGTCTAGTCCGCCCTTGAGCATGAACGCTGAAAACTGTTCGAAACTTCGGACAATCAAATGTCTAATACAAACGCGATGAAATCCGTAAAAATAGTTTTATATTATAATCTCTAAATTCTTGCGTAAACATCAAAATTCATTACGCTGTTTAGAGCTATTTTATGATGTCGACAATTAAGAGACCATATTATTATGTATTCAACGACCATAATTTGCCTCCGGGGATGAAAATCATTATTTTTAATGTCTCCAATTCCAACAGTGCCCGATCCAATTTTTTTGGGAGGGCTATAGTCTGGACGCGCGCTAACCCTTCCGTCCGGGGTGATGAAAGGGCGGCGTGGGTCCCCATAACTGTTTTTCCTCCCCTTCGCCATTAACCCGATCACTGGTACAGAATAGCCCGGCAACAACTCACGCCCTGCTCTATACTCACATCCAAGCTTTTTCGTCCGGGCTGCACAGCTTCCATCAGTGCTTTGATGGCCAAGTTGATGGCACCGTGGTCAGTACTCACTATTTCATCGTTGTAATTCCTTTCTAGATACTCAGTTACACTTTTGTCACGCCTACCTGTAGCTGCGGCCTGGCAAAAAAGTTTTGGTTAATGATCTTTTGGAATTATAAGATGTATTAAGAAAAATGGTACAGTAACTACTTTTTTCGTCATCATCATCATATACGTCTCACTGCTGGACACAAGCCTCCGCCACAATACTCCTATTGTTGCAAATTCTACTATACCACGCTGGTCAGACAAGTTGCTATAAGGTTTTGTTTCTAGTTTTCTTTGCACAAATATTATATGCATAGTGTATTCTTTAGTCGTCAACTCGTCATTAACGACATTCTCGAGCAAGATGGTGGATGGTTTGGAGGTGGTGAATTGTACTTTTACTACGTCACTACTAGACTACAAGCCCATGGAAAAAATTTACCTTAGAAATGAACCAACGTGAATAACGCTTAGGAGACTGTTACTATATCATAAAATAACTCTGAGCGCTATGCCGTCATTTCTGAGCCTAACACCTGGTGGTGCCGGCAGTTGTGCAAATTTTTTATTCGCCGGTAATTGTAGAAGCAACATAGGTCATTTATTACTGTACGGCATTTGTGTAATTCTTTTTGTATACATATACAGATACTTTACTCATGAACGCCGTACATATTTTCAGCGCAGGGGTCGAGAGCCAAGGGTCGCAACCCTTTCCCTACACCCATATGATATAAAGGCATTGTAAAATGCACCACCACTTTAAAACGGCAGTAGGTTTTTCGACATTTATTTTGAACTAGCAACCCGCCCTCGCTTCGCTTCGGGTATAGGTTATAATCGTTTTACCCGCGTAGTTCCCGTTCCCGTGGGAATACCGGGATAAAATATAGCCTAGTTTACGCCCTGATATTATAGCTTTCCATTGGTGAAAGAATTTTTGAAATCGGTCCAGCCGTTTTGAAGATTACCTAGAACAAACAGACAGACAGACAGAAAAAAATTTTTAATTGCTATTTTAGGCATAGGTGTCGTGCAAATAACCGTGTGAGCATGAAAAAAGCCTATTATTTTGACATTACAAACAGACACTCCAATTTTATTTATTGGTATAGATCATCTTTAAGCTATAAAAAAGCCGTACATGAATAATTAGTCGTAATTCCTCACTTGTACCTCGGAAAGTACATTAACTCACGCACTCACCTGTACCGCTCAGAAATGACAGCATAGCGCTCAGAGTTATTTTATGATATAGTAACAGCCTTCTAAGCGTTATTCACGTTGTTTCATTTTACAAGTTAATTTTTTCCATGGGCTTGTAGTCTATACACGGAAAACGGCTCTACTGAATGTATACCCGACAATTGGATATTTGATTTTTTTTTTTAATAAATGGAAAGATCATATTTAAGTTTTATAACAAAACTATTATTTTTATTTATGTTTCGCAATAATTTAAAAGTTATATCAAAATAAAAATATTTTATTGAATCCAGTGACGAAAACACGCCGACAGCTCCTGAACAAATCCAAACGCGTGTGACGTCATAATGTTAGTTTTCACTCAATGCAATTTATACAGAGATAATAAGTACAATGTTTTGATCTATTTAATTCTGCTGTCATTGTTAAATAATTAAATATAAGTAACAAAAAATTGTTTTTTATCAGTAAATTACCAATATTATTGTCAACTCATGGGTAATAGCTGTATACACTGTACTGTTATAAAATAGCTTTAACATTATGACGTCACAACTCAGTCTTAGCGCGTTCATTGTCACGTGATTTTTATTCAAATTTTGATAATTTTTAAATGTTTATAACTATATTACATAAAATATAGCTTGATCTCTGTGACAGTTGTCACTAGTGCTGTCACGCATACGATGAAGTCCGTAGTTTTTTATCGATAAAACACTTTTTTTTTTTAAATTATGATTTTCTATTATAATTGAAATACAATCAATGAAAATCTTTTTGAATTTAAATCAAACATACTTTTTGACTGTTTTAAATATTCGAAAGGAGTATAATCAAAGTCAGCGTCACTATTGTCATCATCACTGGGGCGTTCCTGCTAGAACATTTATCATTTTTTGCCATAATAGGGACAGTTGTTAGATCAATCGCGACTGTTAAAATAAATTGCGACTGTTTTATTAATAAACATGTTTAGTTTATTGATAATAATGCGTACATAATATTACCATTTACTCTGAGATAAAAAGTAGTTTTTCAATGTTTAATTAATTCAATATATGTACTTTATAATGTAACTGTCTGTTGTAATTGTAAAAAAATATTGAAAGTTTTACATAGGTTTTGGGTTTTGGGTTAGATTTTGGGTTTATTTCTTTTGTGAATAATTTAATGTAGATCGGTTATCAATTTACGTATATCGACTGTCGAATCTCTTTTTTATTTTATGTCCAGTATGACCGTGTGGTGACGGAGTAAGAATACAATTCACCACCCCCTATCTTACCCGTGGGTGATCGTACGAGACGACTAAGGGATATAAAACGCATATAACATCTATGCGAGAGAAGGAAAACTCGAAATAAAACCCTATATCAACACGTCTGACCAGCGTGGTATAGTAGGTCAATTACCCTTCCATTATGGAGAAGGCCCGAGCCCAACAGTGGGACGTATATGGGCTGAGATGATGATGATGATGATGATGACCGTGTACGTTCGTAAGCGTAATTTTTCTATAAAATGTTTTCTAAGTATTTCAGTACTTACGAGGTACATTTTAGACATGTATATTAATATTTTTATATTTATAATATATTGCACTTCAATTGCAATAAAATTGGCATGAAAAGAATGAAAATATATGTGATACAAAATAAAAATATAAACATTTCGCTCGTTCAAACTTATTTCGTCGGTTTCGTTGACATCTGTCACAGAGATCAAGCTATATTTTATGGACTATAATTGAAGAAAATCTTTTTTAAAGTTTTCTGCACTAAATATCAATATTATTATTGATAAAGTTTTAAAATAGGTACATATAATTTTTTTTTCAAAAGCCCAGTTATTTAAAAATATCACAGTAATAAAAGGAATAAATCAGATGCAGTCGGCCTAAGTCGATATAAAGCTCTTAGTTGTCTTTTACGACACCCACAAGCAGTGTATGTAATGGTACTATTCGTAGCCGCCACTACACAGCCGTGTGGTGATGGAGTAAGAATACAATCCACCACGCCCTATCTTGCCCGTGAATATCGTAAAAGACCACGCATAATACGCATATAACATCTATGCAAGAGGAGGAAAACTTGAAATAAAACCCTATACCAACTTGTCTGACTAGCATGGTATAGTAAAGTCGAGTTCCCTCCTATTGTGCAGGAGGCTCGAGCCCAACAGTGAGACGTATATGAGCTGAAATGATGATGATGAATGAATGACTACACAGCAATTAAATTTTTTTATGTAGTCCATTTATGAACTTTTCCATGTATTCTAATATACTTATTCTTCATATTAAAACGATTAAAGACAAATATTATTCATCATTATCACCCTGTTCTTATACTAGTTACGTGGGAACTGCGCAATATGTAATCTTCTACCATCGTACATATTGCAAAAAAAAATCTCGTCACTGAGATTAGATTAGTCTCGTTACTTTTTGACGAGAGGTCATCAGATGAAGTTGGATCAGGTCAAAAGGTTTAAAAAATCAAAATTGATATTCTTTCGTAACTAATTGACCTCAATATGCTTGAGAATACTAAATCCTATTCAGAGCTCTGATAATCAATTTTCGATAAAACCTTAAAACTATTAATTACTTAGACGACACTTACCTTCCATTCATAATAGATTCCAGACGGTGTCGTCTGAAAGAGATGAGGGCTTCCATCATAGTCAAACCCTCCAACCAGACACGATACACCGAAAGGTCTTCTACCATTGCTCTGAGTGTAGGTTTGTTTCATCTCGGCTATGAAGCGTGTTATTTGCTCGATGGAGACTGGATCCTCGACCATGAGGCGGTAGGATTGACATTCTATCTGCGCTCTGTAAGGCACATGGAGAATAACAATCGCTACACTCAAATCTTTACACTAATAGTGGTCAAAATTAAAATGATGTCTCAGAAAGACAGAAAATGAAATGGACTGGAGGCATAGATTTCCAATGTGAGTTTACAAACCTTCGAAAACTTTTGGCAAGGCGTGTAATAGTCTCGAATATTTTCAAAATAATAGCGAGGAGGTCCAGTAGGATGTCCAGGTTTCAACGCACACTTGCTGTAGTTCTGGACGGCTAGGTAAGGTACGCTCAGACGACATAATTATAGGTACTTTAACCGGCCAAAATGTAAGGCCTTCCCCATGAAATTGAGATAATGCCATTTGACCGTCATTCTTGGCAGGTTGGTGTGTTGCTATCGTACCAGGCTATCTTAGTTGGTGTTCGGACTCATTCAAGACAATGCTCCCATAGTCGTAGTTTTTATCATTCCAACGGGAAAGTAAGACATGGCACACGTTACTTTTTTGATAGAATGTGTTTGACCACATAACTTGGCAAATAAATGGCGTGGAAAAATTATACTGTGCCAAATCTCGATAAACCAAAAAAACCAACACCGATTTAATTTCGAAAAATAATCCTGCTTTGAATGTTAATTAATAAGAAATAATACCTTGAAATTAGAACCCGTGCATCGGCCCTAAGACCAGCAAAGGCTAATACAACATGCTCATCCAGTGCTACAATCTTCTTCTCCGTTCTATCATCTTGGAGTTTCTCCACTGCTCTCCTCTCCATCGCTACGACTATAACATTGGGGCCTCTAACACCTACCACTGGGGAACCTTTGTGTACTGCTTCCAAGGCATATCGCACTTGTAAAAGTTCGCCATCAGGAGAGAAAACTGTGATTGCTCTGTCATATCTCGACATAAAAAAATATGTAAATTCTTTAGACAAAATATTTTTAAAAAAGTATATAACACGAATTCATAAAACAAGCTGTCATTGTCCACTGATTTATGGTTTCGTGCTTTTTTAGTTTTCTTTTTAATTGGCAACGGCTGTTGACACAACCTTTTTGCTCGTTCATTGACTTTTTAAATTAAATATCAAGATTTATTGTCTTTAAAATATGACGTTAATATATTGAAACAAATTGGTGAGATCATACTTTCTATACGATATTCTTCCTGTTGACTCCATTCCTCGTCCTTCTAACTTTAATTGTCTTCTCACTTATGTTAATTCTTCATTTGTATACATTTTAGCAAATTACATTAACACAAATAACATTAAATTATAGTTAGATTAATTAGCATCACCACAGACTAAAGGATACTTAATTAACATCTTCTGTTTTTAAACCTTTTTTTTTTTTTTTTTTTTTTTTTTGCTTTATTTTTTATTTTTACTGTACATAGCTGCATTAGATTGTCATCCACGTGATTGTAGTCAAATGTTATAATTTTTTAAAAAATAATCCCTCTCATATATCAGTTTTTTAGAATAATTCAACTAATCAACATATTGAAAATTCGAAAGCCAACAACTAAATTTATCTTGTAAATTTCTTAGACATCAGTGTCCTAATTCCTATAACTGTCAATCTAAATTGAGTAATTGGCGAAATTCTGTAAACGCCATAATATAAAAAAAAAAAAAAAAAAAAAAAAACAAATTGGTGTTCATTTTATTAATACTTATTCTGTGTGATGGTAAGGTTAATGCAGTCCCTTATTTCTTTTTATAAGACAGGCATTGGTCCTACCAGGCGGTAGGATACCTTCTAACGCCAGACTCCGGATCATAGATAAGTGCCAGGGTCCAGGGACCTCCATCAAACCCGTTGACCGGCATACTTACTCTCTCCTAGGAAAAATATTTTTTTATTACTATATATATACTTAGATAGTCGCCAGCTATGATATATTCCCCTCTTGAAGACGTCTCTGTCAACTTCAACTTCTTATTATGGCTTCAGCGGTCTCTGTCCAATGATGATCTTGAAACATTTTTTTTTATTATTATCCTGGAGACTAGGGTATATTCCCCTCTTGGAGACGTCTATTTGCAACAGTGACCTTTGATAGATTGATGGATATATGGAATGAAATATGAATAGAATGAATTAAAATTTCAAATGATCATTTTAAATAATATAAAGATTACATTTTCAAGGCGGAATTATTAAGTCATATTTTTTTTTCTCGAAGCCCAATAAAATCAATCGAGCAAGGACATTAACGTCTTCATATCTCGATGTTAGAGACTGAATCGGCCCATAAAGCACAACCGACGATTGCGGTAGACATATGGCGAGGACCGTTAATTTATATTCCCTGATAAGTTATTTACGGATTGGATTGTGAATACCTGATTGCTACACAGTGTTGCATACTGGGGATCCTTCTGCTAGTCTCCAGAACTCTATCTAAATAAGAGGAAATTTGACCTACTATATTACGCGGGTCAGATAGGTTGGTATAGGTTTTTTATATCGAGCTTAGTTCTCTTGTATAGGATATTGCATCATGCGATATGCGATGCTGCCCCGTAACTTTCAGAAGGCCGTCAGTCCACATAGCAGGGGGGGTTGTCTTATGGGGCGTGGGCGCCATTCGTGAGCCTTTTTTTCTTAACGATTGTCGATTCGACAAGCGATGTGGCCTGCCCATTGTCATTTCAACATACTATTTGTTCGGATTCTTTCGGTTACAGTCGTTCTTCTATGTATTGCCGTATTTCGGATCCAAGCATAAGTAAGCATATTTATTAGGTATATTTATTGTAACTATATTTATTAGAATGCTGCTATTCGTTTTATATTTAGCGTAACTAGTGGTCGCCGAGTGGAAGTAATTCGATTATAATACTTTTAAATATTTTTTCTGCTACTCAATTTTCTTTTTAATGATATATAAGTACTAGCAACCCGCCCTTGCTTCGCTTCGGTTTCAGACGCCTTACCCGTTGGCGTGGAAATACGGACTTAAAATATAGCCTGTGTTACTCCCTGACATTATAGCTTTCCATTAGTGAAAGAATTTTTGAAATCGGTTCGGTGGTTTAAGCGTGAAAGCGTAACAAACAAACTTACTTACGCATTTATAATATTAGTAAAGATATTGTAATAGAGCAAGCTGTATTACACTAATAACTTATATATAAGTACAAATATTTATTAGACATTGTCATCATAATTATGTTTGTTTGACAGTCAACCAGAGACTTTAATCATAAACAAAAGTATATATCTGTGTGTTAATTGCATAGTAGTGTGCGTAATGTTTTTATTTATTAATTTCATGTATTTCTAATGCATTATTAAATCAAATTTTAGTTCACTTCTCCTCAGTATATTCTTCAACTGTGCCAAATTTCATACTGGTCCATCTACGTAATTTTCGTAAAAAGGGGTACAAAGTTTTTGCTTCACGTATTAATATATAGATTTAATTTCGCTAAATATTTTCAAAACCAGTTTATACGAATCACTAATAGCTGTCGCATTTTTGGTGGTTTTATTATTTACTTGATTTTATTATGACACTTAAAAACTTGTTTTGCAGATCTAGATATATTTTTGGTTATTTATTTGTATGTTAATTTTAAATTATTAACATAACCATTAGAAATTATTGATATTTTATTATTGTGTTTTGATTATTATCTTAGAAACAAAGATAATATTTTATACACAAAACAAAATAACCAGAAAATATTTTTATGAAATTCTAAATGGCGAAGTGGTTTAATCAGCGGCTTCTCTTGCGTCGTCTATTCGATTTCCAAATAGTTATCATTAATTTTTGTTTGATTCATAAGTGATAACAAAAACTGTAATATAAGGTATACTACTTAATCTTTTGCGGTACAATTGGTTCCTTAGTTATTTCTCTTATATTTGAAATGACACAGTAAGAATGCTATTTACCGCTGTTTATTTTTTTTGGGAATAGGATCGATACGGACATTTATTTTAGGGATTTGAGCAGAAAACATCAGTGCTAGAGAGATAGACCAGTTTAAATTCTTTTCATAATACCATTTTTTTAAAACAATAAATAAATTGTACTGGAAGAAGTGAAACGTTTATTAAATTATGAATGTCATTGTCTCAAATAAAACAAATTATTATTATTATATTATTAAGAAAATCGCTTAATCGCCAAAATTTTCAGCTAAATCGAACGATAAGCAAGTAAGCTGCAATTGTGTGATAAGTATAATCGTTATAATCTAACGTCATAACCTCATTCATACATGCATACTTGCATACATATACATATCTCAATGACGTAATTCATTAAAATATCAAACACAGTGCGTCAAAGTTTTACAATATCATTCTAGATAACACGTAAACTGTTAATCAATAGGTTATCTGTTGTTAGGGATATCTTTTTTTTTAAATAACATCCTGCACTAATGAAATAATCCGAGTATTTTTTTTGGCAATCGCGTCGCCCTCACGCGGTCAGCCTCTCTGTGGATGACGGACTAATTCCTGTGGGAATATTTGCGTCAAAGTATACCTACAGTTTGTGGATCGCACAATGGATTGTGGTAATCGAACTCATGACGCTGGTATCGTAAGTATTTTCAGTCGAATTATGTGATCGTCTAGAGTTGTTTTAATTTGGAAAGTGAATATTTATATTTGTTTAATATGCAATAGCGGGATAGGAACTACAAGCGAAATACCTCTTCGACTAACAAATTTAAGTTACAATAAAAGTTACATTTTGTTGGTTGCTCAACACAGAAATAAAAATTATTTTTTTATCTTGTTCTATTGTCCTCTTCCGTATCATTTGATACGGATTTTAAGATTTGTGGGTTTTGAGTTGCGTAATAAAATGTCGAATCGCGTGAAAATAGTGGGTTTGCTTTTCTATTCTCCATTTTCAAATAATTTTGAATTGTCACCATGTAGGCCACATGGTTCTATATACATATACTAACAATGAATGTTTATAGAATATGTCCTTTATAAAATCGTAAAATGTGTAGTGCATTTGATCATGTGATGATCTTCAGCAAAGTATTGTGCATGAGCTCACGAAGGTTTCTGAGTTGGTACGACCTATTTTCGACAGATGGCGCCACTATTATTCCAATTAATTTCATACACTATCGCGACATTTAAGCTATATTATTGTGAAGTTTCATCAAAATCCATTCAGTAGTTTTGCCTGAAAGAACAACAAACACCCTCACATACAAACTTTCGCGTTTATAATATTAGCAAGTCAACTTTTGCAGAGTCAGTTAGTACATTATAAAAATTTCCTGCTACTGTGGATTAGGCTCACCCTCATAAGTGGAATGTATTTGAGCTGATATGATTTTATAGTTTCGTGCTTGATAATGTATAATGCTTAGGGCTATAATTAACATTGATGACGTAAGTCTAACTTGAGAAATCCTTCCGTAATCCGTTGGTGCCCTTAACGACAAACCGTGAAACTATTTGCGTCCGTGGGCGCAGTGGGGGCGAGTGTTGCCTAATAAGCAAGTTTGATACCCGTCTGATGTCATCAACAATATAGATTCAAATAATCACATTGATATATTGTTTATGCTCTTAAATAGATACTGTTCTGACGATATTGTAAATCTTTTTTATTATATTTATCTATGGACGGTTCATTCATCCTAATTTAATTAATAACTTCTTTTGGCGCGCTTTATTTTATGGTTATTGAATGAGAAACGTTCCGTGTGGTGTTGGAGTAAGAATACTGTTCGCCATCTATGCAAGAGAAGAATATATGCAAAGAAGGAAAACTCGAAATAAAATCCATCACGTCTGACTACCGTGGTCAATTTCCCTCCCATTGCGGAGAAGACTCGAGCCGGCAGTGGGACGTATATGGGCTGTACTGAATGAGAAACAGCCGTCAGGTTCAGCTATTACTGAAAGTATTTTTGAAGACCTTATCACCCTCTAAACTGCTGGGCAGGGCAGCGCCATGAACTCGCCGTAATCATCGGTGCTGCTCACCGTCGTTAGGGCGATGCTCAACAGTGTCAGGAAATGGGATGCGGTCGCCACCTCCTGTGAGATAGTTATAGGTAGGCGCCTGATACCACTCTAGCCGAGGCTGCGGGTGACTGCACTGAGGATTAGTCTGTCATCTGGAGAGGGACTGACGATGTGAGGGCGACGCCCCGGGGAGCCCCGCAGAGGGAGGGTACCCGAAAAGGTAGTCCGCTGGACTGGCCACGGAAGTCAAGGATGCGATACCAGTGGTCGCCCCAATGGCGGAGTATTACAAAAAAATCTCTAAACTGCTCACATAGTGTGAGTACGTTCTTTTGTCCGAAGCGAATCTCAATAACAGCTATCTGATAAAAATGTGAAAAATAATTTAACGTGTTTTATTATTTTATTGTTTGTTTGATCCAATGCTTTCCTCTTAAGTCATGATATAAGTGTCGCTGTTGGGTTTTTCTGAAAGATATCGTTCATTGCCGGGAATTTTGCGATATATAACTACTGTTATGTGATAAGCCCCGAAGTGACCTTAATAGCCTTTTAGTAATGGAAACGAACACCTATTCAAGGAAATCTCCAACTAAAATCTTATACCAACACATACGACCAGAGTGGTAGTAAGTCACACCATACATTTTTTTTTTTTTTTTTTTTATTGCAAACGGTGGCAAACGAGCAAACAGTACACTTGATGGTAAGTGTTGCTGCCGCTCATGGACCTTTACAAGGCCGTTGCCTACCGCGAAGAAAGTGAAGGGAGTGTGAAGGCGTGCATTGAGGCTCGGTGATACCAAGGGCACCACCAAAACCCTCCACACGCAATCACCCTCAGAAAGTTGGGCTTACATCATCTTTACAGCTCATATGTGGAACATTTTGTTGGGTTTAAGTCTCCTTCACAATAGGACGGTAATTGACCTTATTATAGCAGGTGTTGGTATAGGGTTTTATTTCGAGTTTTCCTTCTCTTGCATAGATGTTATATGCGTATTATACCCCTTAGTCGATATTTACGAAATTCACGGGCAAGATAGGGAGTGGTGAATTGTATTCTTACTGCGTCACCATAAGTAGTAGTCAAATATTCTCCTATTATTGAGGACGCTCGAGCTCAACAGTGGACATGTTTAACCTGAGATGATAACGATGAAGACGAGATTTGTCGAGATTTTTTAGAGTATCTATCAGGAAAGTCCAATACGCAATTTAAAATAATAATCAATGCAGTATTTTTTGTTTAATTGTGTCAATGCAACTGTATTTAATAATTCTAACAGTTTCTTACACCATTTGACAATCGCACATCAATAACATGTTATTTAAAAAAAAAACACACCATCATGGACACCGTTACTCATTGAATGTTCGATTTTTTGCTTACTTATATCATGAGTTGACTGTATAAGGTCACCCGATCGGAATTATTGGTGACGATTATGTTATATATAGAGTAGATACTCACTTTTTGGTAGGCACAGACCAATATGTACCTATCACGTCGATCCAGTTGCCAAATAACAATAGGGCCGGCAAAAATATTGTCACTATAAAATAAGTGTTTTCTTTTTTTTTTATTGCAAACGGTTTCAAACGAACAAACAGTACACCAGATGGTAAGTGTTGCTGCCGCTCATGGACCTTTACAAGGCCGTTGCCTACTGCGAAGAAAGTGAAGGGAGTGTGAATACGTGCATTGAGGCTTGGTGATACCAAGGGCACCACCAAAACCCTCCACACTAACACCCTCAGAAAGTTGGGCTTCCGTATCTCTCGCTCACCGAACGAAGCGCAGTAACAAATCGCTACTACTCACACGTCTATTTTCTGCGAGAGTGTGGTACTGCCCTGGACGGACCGGCCCGCGGCTGTAGACAGATAAATGTCGACAGTGTGGTCCTACCACTCTTGAAGTGCCTTTCCGAATGGTGACCGAGTAAGAATGCAATTCACTATCCTCTCCCTTGCCCGTGGATGTTGTAAAACACGACTAAGGGATATATTATGTAGATAACATAGTTCCAAGAGAAGGGAAATTCGAAGTGAAACCCAACATGCCTGACCAGCGTGCTTTCTCTTACCTCCCACAGTGGAGGAGGTCCAAGTCCAACAGTGAGACATATTTGAGATGCCATGTTGAAAATAAGTGTCAATAAATCGTTTCGATTTGATTGCTTAAATTTAATATCTGTTTAAAAATACAGTGAAATATAATTTGGATATTTTTAGTACGGCGGCCACAATTCAGCGGGTAGTCAATTCAATAAAATAATTAAATTAAATAATAATAATAGCTGAAAATTAAAGAAACTCGCATTATAGTGATGGGTTAGGAATACTATAAGTCCTTTAGTACTCGTGGCAGTCGTAAAATCAGGTTGAATACATCGTGCTAAGTCCTATGTAATACAGTGGACGTAAATGGGTTGATGGACGTATGTAATAGTGTATTAATTTAATTATTCTATTTAGTGATATAATCTATACAAATAAATAAATATGAAGTGTCCGTTTATAATTTCAAAATAGTAGGTTTTTTGCTCACACGGTTATTTGCACGACACCTATGCCTAAAAACCAGTTTATAAAAATTTTGACTGTTTCTTCGAGGTAAGAATTCCAAACAGCTTTACCGATTTTGATAATATTTTACTACCAAGTGGCTGTCTATATAAGACGAAACTTAGGCGAATTTTCTTTTCGGAAAAACCCTATGAAGTTTTATCCAGTTTGGGCATCGCCCCGTAGCCCCATGGACTGCAATCGCGTACTGGTATATCGCAAAGCGACTGAAATCGAAGCGAAGCGAGGGCGGGTAGCCAGTTCATAATAAATTAGGAGAGTTAATTAATTGCCAACCCTAATTGGATAACTTACAGTCAGGTGCCTAATTGAAGTAACGGTTGTGTTTATACAGTGATCGATTTTTACCGTTTTTTCGACCAACCTTTTTAATATCACTATCTAATGTAACTTTTTTTAGTTCAAGTACTGCTTGATATACGGTGACGGCTTTAGGCAATTGTCTATTCATAACTGGCTTTAACTGTCACCAATTAAGTAGTAGGGCTACGCTGTTATTAATCTATACCAATAAATAAAATTGGAGTGTCTATTTGTAATGTCAAAATAATAGGCTTTTTTCATGCTCACACGGTTATTTGCACGACACCTATGCCTAATATATAGATTTAAAAAAAATTGTCTGTCTGTCTGTTTGTTCCGGGTAATCTTCAAAACGGCTGGACCGATTTCAAAAATTCTTTCACCAATGCAAAGCTATAATATCAGGGAGTAACCTAGGCTATATTTTATCCCGGTATTCCCACGGGAACGGGCACTACGCGGGTAAAACGACTAAAATCGAAGCGAAGCGAGGGCGGGTTGCTAGTCTATACCAATAAATAAAATTGGAGTGTCCGTTTGTAATGTCAAAATAATAGACTTTTTCATGCTCACACGGTTATTTGCACAACACCTATGCCTAAAATAGCAATTAAAAAATTTTTGTCTGTCTGTCTGTCTGTCTGTCTGTTTGTTCCGTATATAGTATACTAGCAATCTGCCCTCGCTTCGCTTCGGTTATAGGTTATAGTCGTTTTACCCGCGTAGTTCCCGTTCCCGTGGGAATACCGGGATTTAATATAGCCTAATTTACGCCCTGATATTATAGCTTTCCATTGGTGAAAGAATTTTTGAAATCGGTCCAGCCGTTTTGAAGATTACCCGGAACAAACAGACAGACAGACAGACCAAAATTTTTTAATTGCTATTTTAAGCATAGGTGTCGAGCAAATAACCGTGTGAGCATGAAAAAAGCCTATTATTTTGACATTACAAACAGACACTCCAATTTTATTTATTGGTATAGATTTGCAGCTGTAAATGGTCAGCTCAAAGCACATCTAGCAAGCAGGTGGCCCTATCATTGCAGAGGTCTATGAGCTATTTTCTTTTTCAATTAAATTTGTTGCGGGTTCCAAAATATTTGATAATATTTATAACCCCCAACCACACAGCAAATTTGCATAATACGAAATGCATTTTTTTAAAAGAATACAGGTTTATTTTATTAAAAATAGACATTCTGCAAAAGGGCACTCGAACACCTGCGACGTACTGCCTGTTCCTCTCACAATGAGCAGCTGATGTAATTGATATTATGTGTAATATTGGCTACTGTTAGAACAAGTGTTATGAACGCCGGTCACAGTTACAGATGATAACTTTTTTCATGTTTTCTGTTACGTAAACACATTCCTAAACAAATTTTAAAAGGATTATTTTCCTACCACCTTAAAACCTACTAAGGAAAAACTAGGAGAATGATCAGTATCAGGATCCTCGACAACTAATAGTACCAACTGTGATTACCAACAAGCTACTAAGAGCGGTGATTATGATGTTACCTTCACTTAGTCTTTGTCCAAGTGCTCTTAGATAGATGAACGAAAATTCTCATCAGCACGAAGTCGGAGTCTGTAAAATATATTTGATAAAATGCTGCCGTACTTCTTTTTTATTTAAAGCCATTCGAAAAAGATGTGTGAGATTGAAAAAATGCATACATATACCCAGTTAGACCAAACGATTTTAAAGAAACGGTAAAAGTGGTCAGTTCAATGGCGATGGGAAGGAAATGGGGTGGGTTATGGAGCCGCGCGTCTCCCTTCCGTCCAAAGGTAATATAGCCACAAATAAGTCATATTACGCAGATATTCGTTTCATTGATGATTCATTCATCATTTCAGCTCGTACACGTCCCATTGTTGGGCTCGAGCCTCGGCCTCCACCATAGGAGGGAAATTGACTTCTGTACCAAGCTGGTCAGATGTGTTAATATAAGCTTTCATTTCAAGTTTTTCTTTTCTTGCATAAATGTCATATGCGTATTATATTCCTTAGTCGTCTTTTACGATATTTACGGGCAAAATAGGGAATGGTGAATTGTATTCTTATTCTGTCACTATACGGAGTAACATCCATACTAATATTATAAATGTGAAAGTAAGGATGTTTGTTTGTTTGTTTGTAACGCTTTCACGCTTAAACCACCGAACCGATTTCAAAAATTCTTTCACCAATGGAAAGCTATAATATCAGGGAGTAACATAGGCTATATTTTATCCCGGTATTCCCACAGGAACGGGAACTACGCCGCGGGTAAAGCGACTGAAACCAAAGCGAAGCGAAGCGAGGGCGGGTTGCTAGTAACTTATAATAATTAGCATTAAACTTCTGTCTTGAATTCTAATCACATTTATCGAGACTAATGTTTAGTAAACAGGACCTACAAGAGAACCCTTTGTCATATTCAAGTTTACAAAATCTAGGTTATTATGTGTGGGACATGCCTTTGTCTTATTAAGTGTTATTGTTCCAGGATTGTTATTTATTAAACTAGATATCATAAATCAAGTTAAGGCCGTTTTATGTTAGAATTATTAACCGAGAAACCACCTTATCGTTTGAGAAATATTTAACTTAAGGTGTTGACGTCGCTAGTCAGGGAAGACAAGGATTCTGTACCAGTGATAGATAAATATAATTTATATCGTCTTACACCATCTTTACCTTCGCGCCGGACAATGTAGATGTAGTGAGAACGTGTAGCTGCAGTAAGCTGTCAAAGAAAATGTATCGTGCTAAAAATACAATATGTCGCCACCCTTTATTGCCGAGTTATTAGAACTGGTAACCTTAGGTAGCACTAGAGAAGTGGTCAGCAGCTCTTTCTTGGAAAAGTCGAAAAACCCCAACGGCAATCTATTCTATACCAATAAATAAAATTGGAGTGTCTGTTTGTAATGTCAAAATAATAGGCTTTTTTCATGCTCACACGGTGATTTGCACGACACCTATGCCTAAAATAGCAATTAAAAAATTTTTGTCTGTCTGTCTGTTTGTTCCGGGTAATCTTCAAAACGGCTGGACCGATTTCAAAAATTATTTCACCAATGGAAAGCTATAATATCAGGGCGTAAACTAGGCTATATTTTATCCCGGTATTCCCACGGGAACGGGAACTACTCGGGTAAAACTACTGTAACCTATAACCGAAGCGAAGTGAGGGCGGGTTGCTAGTCATTAATATAGGCATTTTGATATTTGCCTTCGTGGACGACTATTGCCTATGGAAGTTCTTGTGGGTCTCACGGTAAAGACTGACAATATTTGTATTTATATTCCATTAACACAAGGATGACATATAAGCATAAAAATGAATGTATTTTAAAAGGTATCCTTCCGTGTTGTGTTCCAGTGAGAATACAATTCGCCACCCCCTTGGGTCAATGACAAATAACGGATATTATATGAAGAGAAGAGAGAAGGCTGTCAAGAGAAGGCAAATTCGAATTAAAACGCTATAACATCAACAGCAATTATATGGTCATATGTATATACCAACTATGACGTCTGACCAGCGTGGTTTAGTAAATTAATTCCCACCCATTATAGAGGAGGTTTTAGCCCAGCAATGGAACACATAAGCTGATATAATAATTTTTAAATGAGTTTTATTCTAGATGAATATAGGTAAAACATGCACAATCTACTATACGGATACAATTAAGCTGAGTGTCTATTTAGTACAATAAGTCAATTGTAATGATCCATTATACATACCAATTGCATTCTATATAAGGTCATCTAGAAATAACTAATAGTTCGTTAAGGATACTTTTAGAGGAGGCGTATTATATTGGGCTAATTGATTTTTATAGATACACCATCGCATGAAAAGGGAAAGAGAGATTCGTTGTTTTAACATCAAGGAAAAGATGAAGATTAATATAGCTGTTATGAGTACTAGAAGAAAGTAAGAGATAGTGACATTATCATCATCATCTCTGCCCAAATACGTCCCGCTTTTGGGTATAAGCGTCCTCAATTACATGAGTGAAATTGACCTATTATACCACGCTGGTCAGATGCGTTGTTATAGGGTTTAATGTGTCGGGTCGACCACGCAAGACAAGGTACTCGGTACCGGTGGTCGGCCCAACGACGAGGGCCAGGAGCTACGGTGGGTTATAGGGCTGCGCGGTGCCCCTTCGTCGCCCCGGACGAAGCCGGACGGAGGGCGCGCTGACCATAGACCAACCCAAAAAAAGGGTTTGATGTCTAGTTATTCTTTTCTTGCATCGATGTTATTTGCATATTATATCCCTTAATCGTCTTTTACTACAATCACGGATAGGAGCAGGTGTTAATCAATAGCAATCGTGCTCCTCATATTTTGAGTAAAATACCATTTTAAACTAAATTAATCGAACAAATTCTATGGTTGCAGAGAACACGGCCTATGCTTGGAAAACTGAACCATATTAGGTCGACATTGTGGTCCGCCTACGAGTTGCCTACGCCGTCTTTAACGCCTTAATAGTATTGTTGTCGACATTCCAATCTGTTTGTTAAGTAGTGACAGACCCCATCTATCTATGCATAATGATGATATGCTTTTATGTGACCTTCACAGTTGTTTCTCTGAGAAAACTATTTGACAGATGCCTAATGGCAGGGACAATGTAATCGAAAGTTGTAAATCCTTACTAATATTATAAATGCGAAAGTAAGTTTATTTGTTTGTTTGTTACGCTTTCACGCTTAAACCATCGAACCGAATTCAAAAATTATTTCACCGATGGAAGGCTATATATCAGGGAGTAACATAGGCTATATTTTATCCCGGTATGCCCACGGGAACGGGATCTATGCGGGTAAGGCGACTGAAACCGAAGCGAAGCGAGGACGGGGTGCTAGTCTTCTATACAGTCCATTTATTTGTTCTATTATTACTTTTTTTATTGCAATGTAGCATGCATTGTAAATGATAACCGGTGCTTCGAAAAATGTTCGAATCATTTTCCGAAGAATTTCTAGAATTTTCTTGAAAAAAAATAATACTCCTAAAAAAATTGGTTTTCTGTGGTCTATCTTCCCTAATGAATTGTACGCCTTTTAGTTTTTATCAGGCTATGTTCTTATTACATCTAACAAGTGCTGGATTAAGGCAGCGCGGGGCCTGTAGCAAATTCTGTCGTGGGGCCCTTGGTTTACTTCAGGTTCTCAAAGTTTAAGGTATTAAATAAAACGAAACTGTTAAGGCCTGCAAGATATTTCACACTCCTATGTAAATTGATATTTGTTTAATTAGTCAGACGGACGTTGGATTGGAGCGCGAGGCCCCGCAATTCACGGGGCCCGTAGCATTTGCTACTCTTGCTATATAGCTAATCCGGCACTGCATCTAACCGAGTTTCCCTAGACTAACAGTCTGTCCCTGTACTTTTTTTTCGCCGTTTCATAGAACTATCGGCATGGTGATTTACTTGTTTTCGTTGGCCTATCCTAAGAAAGTGTAACCACACTTTCTTATGCTTAGCGGCTGGTGGACTATATGTATACACGATAAGACAGAATGAAGATTTAGAAAATAAGTATATACCTTAAATTTGCAAGAACTATAAACTTTTTGATGTGAAACATCTATAGGCGAGGGTGAACCAGATCGTTGGCGTGGTGTAAACAGCTCGTGGCGTTACGACATCGCGCTATATGACGGCATAATATGCGAGTGTAAACCCGATTGTATATGTAAATATATATACATATACATATATTAGGACGTTTCAAAAAAAAATTTTTTCCCCCTCGGAACCAGGCTCAAAAGTTTCGTTTAGATGCCAAAATAGGCCTCTGAAAATATGAGCTCTTAATATTAATATTAAGGTTGTCCGTATCGCATTTTTCGATTTCCCATAAGAATAACAGGAAATTGTTTTTTCTTCTGACTTCTGTAACTAATGAACCATACATTGCTCTACAATTTTCATTAAATATTTTTGTAGAGAATTGAATGCTCTATAAAAATGGTCTGATATCATTTTTATTCATATATACATCTGAGAGGCGTCCTGAGCGACGACTCCCTTTTTTTATGAATAAGTATATCGTAGAGTTCATTCTCAAGGTAGCTCCATTACCATATTGATTTTCATGATCACTACACAATATCATCAACACACAAATGGCTGCTTATATTTTAGTCTCTGTCTAACCATATTTATATTTGTCGTGGGAAGAGAAGTTGATATACATTGCCTTATTTTCCAATATAGCTTTTAGTTGACATTTATATTCAACAAAAATGGTTTAGTGAGTTATGAACTGCTCATATTTAAAAACCAGAGTAAACTCTTTCTTTTCTTCTCCACAGTATACAATAAATGATTTCTGATGTTTACTACAATAGTACTAATAACAATGACTCGTTGGACGCGATTATTTTACCATGAGCATAGTAATGGAGAAAGTTGTCTTAAAATCGCAGCAACAGATAGTACCTGCTTACGCCCTTCAACCGTCTTTTAAAAGACCCAACGAAAAGGGTAATGCTACATTATATTCTTCGTCCTTTTTCGTAAAAAAAATTATTTATTATCATTATATTAAATAATATCAGTCAAAGAAATTCAATTAAAATTTAGTTATGCAAACGGTAGTATTATCTAACCATTGAATTTCATAAAAAATATCTATGAGGACCATGCGTTTAATATAAACGCAGTTTCTATTATTTACAGGCAACGAAGTACCTATTTTAAAAGAATAACTTCCTAGGTCGTAAATCTAATATCGTTCCGAACAAATAAACCTAGACATTGGCCAGCTTTATTAATGATGGAATAGAGTTCAAAATTCAGACGATTCGTATTAAAACATTGTGCCGTTTATAGGAATCGTAAAATTATAGAAATACGTGGTCTTTAAATAGAAATAGTTAAATGGACTCTTACGATTGTTGTTTCATGGTTGTGTGAAATAAATTGTGCCCTAGCCGTCATTATTTCTAATCGTATTAGGTTCTACTTTTCGAGTGCGTAGCTTGGTCAGAGCAGGTTGTTGGGTGGACGGTGGAGTTCCCGCTCCTTACGTTGGTAAAATCTACAACTAGTCTCATTTCAAACGTCTTGTTTCGCACACATGTTATCAGTGATACAGAAAAGGTTACAGATTAAGGTTCATTCAAGTAAATAATAATCTTAAAGGACAGAAAAATTTATTGCCACATTTTTTATAACTCTACCCCTTACGTCTAATAATATACCATAATAATATTACGAAAATATAGGGCAATCTCTGTTAATAATATTACGAAAATATAAGTATTTTTATCTCCTGCACTAGTTACAAACTGTGTTGCAGGAGCCAGAAAGATTACAATTGTCGCCACCGGTTACCTGTCTGTGGGAGTCGTAAAATCAGTTAAGAGCAGAAGAATGAACAACAGCTCTTGCCTGGCAAACGTATAACACCTTATTGCGATCGCTAACCCGCCAAAGCGTGGCTATTACGGCATGCGTTTTTGTGTTATGCCTTCATATAACCGCATGAGGATGGTCTACATCTAGCAGAGAGCGGCGAAAGGCTAAATGATAATGAGGATAAGAACGCTGATGAAGCCACGAGCATAACTAGTAATTTATAATTTCCTCAAGCTCCGCTGTCATATACTTGTTCTACAACTCATCATGACAGTTTGGAAGTTAAAAAAAAGCAAAGTATTTGTATAACAAAACAATACCATGTACCGTAATCTTTATTTCGGTGGCGATAACGCGCGGTGTTATTGATCAGAGAGATTTTATCTTGGCGCGGTTACTTTTTAAATTAGGTTTTTATAACCAAATGTAATATCGCATCTGTTAAAAATGTGGGTCAAATCTGTGCCAAATGTGAAAAAATAATAAACTGTTGAGGAGGATTTGCTGTAATAAGCGATGTGGCTAATAGTGCATTATTTTTTGAAGTGAAAACTTCTTTAAGCTGTGAATTCTATTTTGTGGTATTTGAATAAGGTGCAGCCGTCACGTTCGGCGATGCCTACCCACCGTGAAGGGAGTGTGTATGCGCACCATGAGATTCGGTGATACTAAAGGCATCACCGAAACCCACTACACGTAAACACCCACAGAAATTTGAGGTTCCTGCTCTCTCGCAGTATCATATTGCTACTACTCAGAAGTTGATTTTCTGCTCAGTGGTGTGGTACTACCCCGAACGGACCGGTCCGCGGCTGTAAACCGAAGACTGTCGACAATGTGGTCCCACCACATGCAAAACATATGTAGTAATAAAAAAGTTGTATTTCGTATTATTATTATTTTTTCTTTTTAGTGGGTTATGGTCTGGACTAGGGTTGTAACGGAGGCCTTCTTAGCGGATGCGGAGGCGACGGGTTTCACCTCCGCGGATGCGGAGGTTAACGGAGGTGGAGGCGGAAGTGAAAGTGGATGTAGAAAAATAGTAGTTTATGGTTTATTAAAACTATCAATAGTACAAAATATTTATTTTAAAACAAATATGTATGTACATTCAAAGACTCATAGTAAGTTAACATATAAATAATCATTTCCTTCTCATCATCATCACCATTTCAGCCTATCGCCGTCCACTGCTGGACGTAAGCCCCCCTCATGTTATGCCACAAAGTGCGGTCCTGTGCCGCCTGCATCCAACGACGCCCAGCAACTTTCACCAGGTCGTCGGTCCAACTAATGGGGGAGCGTCCTACACTGCGTCGTCCGATACGTGGTCGTGGCTGAGTCGTCGCGAGCGTCGCTGCTTGCGTATGATTAGTAAATAAACCTCCGTTATGACTCCGCAAAAATTACACGGATGCGGAGGCGGAGGTGGAGGAACGATTTCTTGTGGAACTTCCGCAGTAACGGAGGCGGTGGCGAAGTTCCGTTACAACCGTAGTCTGGACACACCCCGTCCAATCCGCCGGGGATGACGGATTTGCGGCGTGCATCCCCATAACCTACTGTATTCCCTCCCCAACATCATTGGGCCAACCACTGGTACCGATTCCTTGATGGCCCATGGCCCATTATTAATCTTCCCTTGATGAAGTTTTCACTTCTTTCATGTGGTCTTAAGTTTTAATTAAGACAACGCGTCGTATTCATTCATATAACCTTGTATTGCGGTGAGACTACAAACATAAATTCTACAGCATCTATGTGATGTTCTAAACCTATGTAGTTATTTTCTATGCTTGAATTCTTTATTTCTTTTTTATTTTAAATTCATCATCATATCAGCCTATAAACGTCCCATTGCTGGGCTCAGCGAGAGAAATTGAACTATTATACCACGTTGGTCAGACGGATTGTTATAGGGTTTAGTTTAGCTCAGTTGGGAAGTTGACCGGTTCTAATTTTGGTTTTTTGGCATTCAAACAGCGTCGGTTCGAATCTCGGTGTTATTATTATTCTCTTTTTGTAATTTTTTATATTATTTATTTTTTATTAATATATATCTAAATAAATTCGACAAAAATATTCCGAGCGAAGCTCGGTCAACCAGATATTTATGTTTATTAGGCATTTCAATGCACAGGTTAAATGTAGGTCCCATTCACCCTGTCTAAAAGATTTCATAATCGCACGTCTAGTCACCAGCTGACGAGGTTGACCAGTCTATTTCAGTGGTCCGCCTACATTTTTACAGGGTTGACACTTAAATAGTAAATTGAAGTATCAGCAACGCTTTTGATTAAATAGCAATTCAATGCTCAAGTTGTGATTTTACAATTCTAAAAGACAGAATATGAATGACAGTAAACGTCGTATATCATTGTAAAGGATCTCGAATAAACTGCCTGCTGCTATGTTTCCCGATCCCTATGACATGACCTTCTTTAAACGAGGTTTAAGAAGAGCACATTCTTCATGACAGGCAGCGCCCTAATTGTGTCCCTGGTATTGCAAGGATCCCTGAGCAGCAGTATCACTTACCATCAGGTGTGCTGTTTGCTCCTTTGCCACCGACTGCAATTTCAAAGGAAAAGAATAATAATATATAAAACAATAATTAATATATTAAAGGAAAGAAAAAAACTATCATCATCATCTTGCTCTTATCCCAATTACTTGGGGTCGACGCAATATGTCATCTGTTTTGACATATTGCAAAAAGTTTCGGCAATGACTTTTATGACCGGCCGCCTGCCTGACGTCAACCCTCCTTGGGAATGTAATCGTTGACCCAAATGGTACCAGGTGGAGTTGGTCCGGGTCAATCTAGGGCTCTTAGTCGTCTTTTACGACACCCACGAGCAAAGCAAGGGTTGGTAGTATTCGAAGCCGCTACCACACAGCACAGAAAACAAAGAACACACAACAAAGAAAAAAAACTATAATATATAAAAAAATAATAACAAAAAATAACAATAACAGCTATAAACAAAAAAATGTTGTGAATAGAAAGTATGATACAAGTGATTAAAAAACAAACTATGAACAATAATTTGTGTATCTCAGGAAGTATTATTACTTTCATTGAAATATGTCACTGTTTCTTCTTGGTTACGTTTCAGATTTATAATGTTTAAGAGTTTTTCTATCACATTTCGTCACTATTGTATTATGCATAAGATTGCTGCTTGAAATAATGCTAGTAATTGTCGATCAAAAACTGATTTAACTGTTTGCGCAGGAGTTCTTAATAATCTTATTTTTAGCACTTGCTTGTGATAGGCAAAAACGTTTTTCGTATTGAGTACGTACTTACTGTTTTAGTTATAAAAGATAGTTGAATAATACACCTGGTCTTTTGAATTGCTACTTGAGTAGAATATTTTCTAAAATAAAACTCGATAGTCGCAAAAGTATTAGTTTATTTTGTGACTAAAAAGTAAAATAATCCTAAATCGCTTTGTTTCCTCTGTAATAATATTAGTTTTTAATCGGGTAAATACTAATTATCGGGTAAATACGACTGCACAGATGGCGTAGTGGTTAAGATAGCGACTTACAACGCCAGTGTCGGGGGTTCGAATCCCACGCGGGGCAACACTTTGTGTGATCCACTTGTTGTTCTGAGTCTGGATGTAATTTGTGTCCGTTAATTATATGTTTGTAAAGTTCCCAGCAATACAAGGATTATTTCCTTAGTGCATGGTGTTGTCTTAAAATTATAAAAAAAAAAAAAAAAAAATTGGCCGTGTGGTGACGGAGTAAGAATACAATTCACCACTCCCCTATATTCCCAGTGGATATCGTAAAAGACGACTAAGGGATATTATACGCAATAATATCTATGCAAGAGAAGGAAAACTCGATACAAACCCTATACCAACACGTCTGACCAGCATGGTATAATAAAGTCAATTTCCCTCCCATAGTGGAAGAGGCCCGAGCCCAACAGTGGGACGTATATGGGCTAAAATGATGATGACTTTTTTTTTTTTTTTTTTTGTGTGTATTTAGCTGTTGGTCGCAGATGACCTTGACAGCTTAACGCGGGCAATGGGCGAGCGGAAGGCTCTCAACCCGGTAAGTAAGTTAAGCGAACATCGCCCGAGGGCTCCCCCTGTGGGGAACGGACCTCGGCTCGGGGCGTCGCTGAAAGCAAAGTGGGCGTGGCCACGTTTAGGTTAATGATTTTTACGCGGCGCGGTTTTCGACCTCGTCGGCGAGGCCGATACCGCGCAGTTTTATGTGTTATCGCTGCGCGAGCTGTGTAGGCCCTTTCTTGGGCGATCGTGATGGCATCATCCCCTTCTTCAAGGAGATGACGGGGTCGTCGGACCGCGGATATTTTTAATGGGACGTAGTTTACCGCCCCAACCACTAGTGGATTGGGGTGAGTCGTGGCAGAGTCAAAATAGCGCTGGGAGCAACGCTTCATATACTGCCTGATGGTCGGCAATTCGAGGTCGATGTGTAGATCGACATTACGAACGAACCACGGTGCTCCCATTGCCCGTCGCATGAATCTATTTTGTAGTGTTTGTAACCTGTGGATCCTGTTTGGCCTAACGTGCGCGAACACTACACTGGCATACGTCATGATGGGCCGTATGCAGGTAGTGTATAATCGGACTTTATTTTTGAGTGATAGTTTGGACTTTGCGTTTAATAAGCAGTGAAGGCGTCCCATCACGAAGGCGGCGCGCGCGCGGACCCGCTTCAAGTGGGACAGGAAAGTGAGTCGGCTATCAAGGGTCACACCTAAGTACTTGGCCTCTCTGCTCCATGAGACAGGTCGGCCGAAGAGAGTGAGAGGAGGGATGCTGTCCGGAGAGCACAGACGGGCAGTTCGTTTAGTGAACATGACCGCTTGGCTCTTCTCGGGATTAATTTCTATTCTCCATTTCCTATACCAATTGGCAAGGGCGGTAACCGCTTTTTGGAGTGTATTGACTACGGTTGTCGGGGACATACCTGCACAATAGAGTGCGGTATCGTCGGCGTAAAGCGCCGTGTGCACACGAGTGAACTTGGGTAAATCACTTGTATACAGTGTAAACAAAAATGGGGCGAGGACCGAGCCCTGTGGAACACCGGCCTTGAGAGGATGGGAGGTCGACAACGTCCCTTCCACCCTATAGCGAAAGCTGCGATGACTCAAATAGTCATGTATTATTAGAATTAAGTATTCGGGGATTTTTAATAAATATAATTTGTAAATTAAGCCCTCATGCCAAACTTTATCGAAAGCTTTCGCTACATCTAGAAATAGTACACCAGTGTACCGTCCCCTCATGAACTGACTACTGGTGTATTCTACTAGTCTATGTACTTGCTGAACACAGCTGTGTTTAGCACGAAAACCAAATTGCGCGTCCGGTATAAGTTTATTTAACTCTGCGTATGAGCGTAGCCTACTGAGTACTAATCGTTCGTATAATTTACCTAAACTTCTCAGTAGGCTAATAGGTCGATAACTATTGGGTTCGGTACGTTTTTTGCCGGGTTTGTGGATTCCGATTACCACGGCCTCTTTCCACTGTGAAGGAAAGATGTTATATTTGAGAGCTGCATTAAAAATACAACACAGTAATATTATTAAATGGGCTGGGAATAGTTTAATTCTGTGTCTCCTGTGAAAGGTGATTCAACTTGAGTTGTACCCTTTCTGTGATTTTTTAATAGAAACGATCACAAAAAAAATACGGTTTTTTTGGTCTATCTCGCGTGCTTCTATCTGCTATAGTTTCGGAGATAATTTAGTGCAAAGTGATATAACTGACAGGATTTTGGCAACTATAATTGTGAATTTAGATACATGTCAAGTTGTAACCCCTTTAAGTAATTGATCTAAACAATTTTTTCGTGCCTCGTGGTATAAGAAGGATTATATTAAAATTTACATTTTATTTTTCAGTGTTTTTATCGTGAATATTAATATATTTAGAGTTATATCACTTTGTACCGATCTTGCTTAATACTAATTAGGGTACAACTCAATATGTACCTAATAATTTTAATTTAAAGTTACGCCTAATTAGTGATAAGTGATACGTCTCGCCTTACACCATTCAACACAAAATATTTTTTACGTGTAAACTAATATAAATTGAATTGTATCTAAAATACAAACCAACCAATTTGCTTTTTTATGAATAACAATACGTGCTAAGTGATACAAGAGCAAACATGAGGAGAGTGGCGGGGATACACGAGGCTATGACGTCTTAGAATGCTCCTTCTGGTTGCACTTTCTGGGAAAATAGCGGTATGAATAGTGGCGGAAAAAGAAAAAACAAGAAAAAATGTGAAAGAAAACGGGAAGGATAGAATAAAGAGAAAGCTCTTTCGTAACACTGGTTTAGAATACACCACGAAGTCAGGAAAAACAAAGAAAAGTCGTGAATTACGTGATCTAGAGACTGTCATCAGAAGTGCAAAGAGAAGCTGCCATTGCATGTCAGGAAAAATCTTTTCGATACATATGACAAGTTATGACAGTAGGTCCGATTATGTGGCGCAATGCATTGAAGTTTGCCGAAAAAAACGTCAGTCTTCACCAAAGCAAAGCACAGAAAACCACTATGGCCGCAATATAACGACTAAGAAATTCTTGAATTCTGATCTCTATTTACAAGTTCTTTATAATTCGTACAAAGTGAAGACTGAAACTCCAATCAGCTAAACCATTTTCAGAAATTCTAAATGTGACTTCATAAATATGAAACTTAAGTACGCATCCGAGGACAACACAGACAACAAACTTGAAAAAGATACTTAAAGAGCATCAAGATGCATTTAAAGTTGCTTACGAAGAAAAGAAAAAAGATGAGCGACTGGCTCAGTCATGTGAAGATGTAATGGTCATAAGGTTTATTTGCAACAATGTTTGCCCACCCCACACTTGCAAACAAATGTAGCATTTTATAAGAGACGGCTTTGGACATTCAATTTGACCATACATGATTTAAAAACAAACAAAGCTTTCTGTTATATGTGGCCGGAGTGTGAAGGGAATAGAGGAGCAAACGACATAGCTTCATGTCTATGCAATTTCATCATAAGTAAACTGCCGGATTTAAACCCAAACGTCAAGAAGCTGATCATATACTCTGATAGTTGCCCGGGTCAAAATAAGAATTTGATTGTTACAACAATGCTGATGCTGGTTGTTAAACTACGAGTATCTCCTCAACTACAATCTATTGAACATAAATTTCTCGTACTCGGTTATACTCACATGAAGGCTGACACCGACCATACGTTGATTGAACGTAAGAAGAAGCACGCAAATATGAATATTCACTTGCGAAGAGATTGGTACTAGCTTGTGCGTACAGCTTCAAACAAAACAGCTAAATTACAACTGTTATCAAGATGACTCGTGATATGTTTTATGATTTCAATATTTTTTCAAAACAATGTTATACTTTCAAAAAAAAACAATACAGACAATGAAAAATTTCTGTGGTGCGACATTCGATCTATTTTTGTATACTAAAGACAACAATATACCCCGTTTTTCTTACAAAAGATCAAGGATGTTGAGTATATGGACATGGATTGTTCTAAATGGTTTAAAGCCTACGACATGATTACAATAATTACGGTACCGAAAGCCAATCACTCTTAAGATTACAATTTAACCGAAAAAAAAGAAGAATTTGTTAGATTTGCTGTGTTTTCTTCATGAGAGCGCTCACGAGTTTTACAGAAGTCTGAGCTGCAAGAATGATATCAAAGACACTGCTCCGGATAATGATTCTGAACATGAGTAACTTCTAAGTCATCTTACTCGCAATGCCTATTATAGGTTTTATTTCTATTTCAGTACGTTATAGTACATTAACTGTGCCGTGTAAATTTTAAAGTATGTAATGCAATTTTGTGTTTTATTTTTCTAGATTTTATTAAAGATTACATTTTTTTTTTTTGGGGGTGGGTTGCGGTCGACGCGCTCCTCGCACCACTCCGTCCGGGGCGACAGAGAGGCGTAAGCACGTACACCCGCAACGCACTCACGTGCACGTCGCCATCGTCGTTGGGCCGACCACCGGAGCAGGGTTACTTGTCATCAGTGGTCGGCCCGACGGTATACCCCCTATTTAGGATACCCTCCCATGAAAGGCTCTCCCGGAAAGACCGACGTCCCCCTCTCGGGGAGGACGTCGGTCTTTCCTCACGCGGTCGGCCTCTCGGCGGGTGACGGACTAATCCCTGGTCACGTCACCCGCAACCTCCGCTAGAGCGGCATGAGGCGCAAGTACTCGCGCTTACGCCACCCCAGTCGCCGGCGGCGAATCACCTCATCGAGGCTGCGCTCTTCGCGCAGGCGATCCGCCGCCTCCTTCCGCGAGACTACTGCCTCGCAGAAGGCTGCGACCGCGTTCCAGTTCCCGACACTGCCGACCATCGCCCTGGCGATAGTCGGCAGCGTCAGGTCGGCAAAAGATTCCATACCATGGCTGTGTTTTGTACTAAGTAAGTAGATTTAAATTTATTGTTGTGATAGCTGCGTAAGATTGATATACGCCATTTCTTAATAATTCCAACTGAATAAAAAATAAATAAACTTTAATAAAGAAAACCTTAATAAACGTTAATATTTTTCTAAAAATTGTATTCATTTACACCATAAATAAGTATTTTAATGAGAGGTATAACTAGACTTGTATCATTTAACACACATTTATAAAAACTAGAATTTTAGCAAACTGATACAATTCTGCAAAAATATAAAAATTTGAGATTTATGAGTATAAAAATCGAATCCTTGGAGTAGGATTTGTATGATTTGTTTCAGCAAGAATGTGTTTTGAGCATTTTCTTAGAAGTTATTCGATTTTTTTACTATATCTATATCAGTTTACACAAATGACAACATAACGGTGGAACTTGATTTAACTCTACTTGTATCATTTGTCACGTAATTTTAACACATTTTATAAATAAAAAAGGTACAACTGCTAGGTTTTTCACGAATTTCTTAAAAATTATGATATTTACCACAGTACTTAAAATACACAATGAAAGTAAATGCTTTTATCTACCATAGAAGGTACCCAAGTGTAATCTAACCCACTAAATACACGAACTAGAATTTTTTAAACCTTTATTTTGCTCTCCTGTAAAATTGTGATTTTTCAGTTATATCACTTGTCACAGGAGGCACAGAATTACTCTATTTGTAATACCGTCCGAACCCGGGGCTTTCCTAGCGTGGAGACCCCTAATAAGCGACTCGACTTCGTCGGTGCTCACTGTTGGGATAGGCATATTATTGTCGTTGTTTATATTCGACCGCGATAAAGTGGTACGACTGGCCACTTCCGAATTAATAGTGTTGTAGTGAGTCGCTTCTTGTTCGTATAATGTACTCGGCGTACACTGAAGCTCTAGGCTCTCTGCCAGACATTCAGACTTTTCGTCATCCATGAATGCCGGCGGTTGATTTATTCTACTGAGGGGAGGGAGTGTGGACACTACATCTTTTTTGAGTGAGCGGGAAAGCTGCCAGAAGGCTGTGTGCGTGGGCTTCAGCTCTTCTAAAGTGGCGTCCCATCTGCTCTGTCTCATATTGTTAATTTCGGTTTTAACCTCCCTTTGGAGGGCCCGCAGGCGTTTGCGGTTCTCCTCCGTGGGGTATCGGTCGTACGCGCGGGTTGCGGCGTTCTTTCTTCTCAGTAGGTCGCGTACGTCACTCGGCAGTTGCCATCTACGATCGCTCGTATCCGGCACCCGCCGCGAGCAGTCGTCGATTACCGACTGCACGTGACCCGTGAGTAAATCGATCGCCAGGGAGGTTTCTTCCTCGGACTTTATGTCCTTGGGAATCTTATCAAGGTGTGCCGATGAGGTGGCCTTGAGATTTCTCCCGAGCCGTGCCCAGTCGGTGGTCAACCTTGTTGTTACGTTATTGTGGCCTGAGGGGCCGGGTAAGCGGGGGGTGAATTCCAGAGTCACCGGACGGTGATCTGAATCTAGTTCGTGTTGTACTTCTATTAAACATAAACGTAGGTTTATATTTTTGAGAAGTACTATATCTAATATGTCTGGCCTGTGGTCGACAATGTTAGGGTAGTGAGTCGGCTCTAATGGCGCTATGACGTCACAACCTAATCTGTCAGCGTATAACTCTAAGACTTTGCCCCTCTTGTTCGAACTATGACAGTTCCACGAGGTGTTCTTGGCGTTAAGGTCACCGCCAATGATGACGGCGCCGCCCAAGTCAAGCAATGCCTTGAGATCGCTCTCCACTAAGTGTTTACCGTCCCTTCTTTCGGGTGACAGGTAAGCCGAGACAAATGTAATTGGCTGATGGCCGGTGAGCGCTAATCTGCATACTGACGCTTCAATGTACGCCAGAGGTGGCGGATCCACAGGCGTGCAGTGCAACGACCTCCTATAGTAGATGAGCGTTCCCCCTCCTTGCGAAGTGACCCTATCGTTGCGAACTATATTATAATTCGCAATTCTAGGGTCCTTGTGGAAAGGTTTGAGAAACGTCTCTTGTACCATAAGAATGTCGAGCTGTTGTTCCCTAAGAAATGTACCTAACTCGTCCCTCTGTGAGCAGAGGCTATTCGCGTTATATGTCCCTAACTTTAGGTGTCGTGGTTTGACTCTGCTGGGAGTGTGTTTATCCATTTTATTTAAAACTAAGGGACCCCAGACGTTCGAGTAGGGGCGAGAATTTAATGGCAATGTTAAGGAGGGCGAGGTTATTACCCTCGTTCCTCCTTAGCTCTGCGGCGACCTCGCGGATTTCCGCGAAGTCGATGAGTGAGGCGAAATTAGCCACAAGGGCTAGATCCGGGTCTAGGCCTTGTGGGGTCTTAGGGAGCGCGTGTGATGCTACCCTAACTGGTGCGGGTTTGGCGACGGGTGTGCCCATAAGGGGCTTAGGTTGGCCCCCGGCGGGCGTTTTATGCCCAACGGTTGGCGGTTGGGGTCTTGGTGGGTGCGTGAAGGGGGGTGGGGGGGGGGGGTGCTTGCGTGCGCGGTAATGCGGGGAACGCCTCCCTGCCTTGAGTGAGGGGGCGAGACCACGCATTGTGAGTCGGGAGGGGGGCGGGCACGAAGGCCTTATTATAATATCGGGCTGGGCCCGTTGAACGAATTGTCCTTTTGGGCGCCCGTGGACAGCCGCGGAAGTTGGCCGGGTGGCCCATCTCCCCGCAAAGCACGCACGATGGCGGCTCTGTGCAGAGAGACAGGTCTTTGGGCCTCTCACACTCGCTGGTGTGGTGATTACCCAGGCACTTAACGCACCTTGGGTGGGCATAGCAGTTGTTTGATGTATGGCCATACATCTGGCATTTGTGGCACTGCGCCATTATGCCGGTTTTATATGGGGGCTCCACTTTGACGCCCATAAGTCCGCACACATGTGTGATACGGAAAACCTGTTTCCCCTCGGGGGTGTTGTCTAGGCATATTAATACCATATTCATAGGTGCGCGTGCTTTGCCGCGCACCATACGGTGAACCTCCCTCACGGGAAGGTTTTGAGCCTTGAGAGATTCGAGAATCTCCTCTTTGGCGAATTCCCGAGGGACATTTTTGATGACGGCCCGTAGGAGTTTGTCCTCGGGCATTGTATACGTATGGTAGGGGATGCGTTGCTCCCCTAACATTTTGGAGAGCGCCCTGTGGTCGTCGGTCGTACTGACCTCGACCTTGATCCCCTGTGCGGTGGATCTGGCGCTTTTATAAGCCACGCGGTGCGAGTTGCACCACGCGGAGATGGCGAACCACCTCTCCTTGTCGCGTATGTACAGAGGAGGGGGTGTTAGTTTTCTGGCGGCTGATGATGTCGCCGCCGTGGTAGTTCTGACCGTGGGGGCCTTGTTGGCCGTGGCGGTCATGACCCCACTTGTGGAGGGGGTGGGGGCACCTTGCTCCTGGAGGGGAGCAGCGGGTGATGGTGTCGGGGTGAGTGAGTTCGACTCCACTACGGGAGCGACCTTTGGTGCCTTTGCGGCCTTATTTTTGCGCGCCTTGCGGCTGCGCTTGCGGGACTTGGCCTCGCTAAACCCCTCGTTGGGGGAGTCTTCCTCTTCAGAGGAGGTGGAGGTCGGAGCGGAGTCGTACTCCATCTCCGAGTTGGTGGTGGTGGTGCGCTCACTTTCATCCCCACTCTCTGGGGTGATCGTGGCGGTGGGCGATTGCGGGCGCGATGGTGTGCGCTCCGGTGCCCTGTCGCGGAATTTCCGGACGATAAGCGTCCAGATTTCCTCGTCCTTGAGTAGGTCTTTTAACCCTACTCTTGACATATTAGCGGTTAAAAACCACTGTACTATAAAAACTCGAAAACTCGAAAATAGCCGCTATATCGCGGTCTCCTAGCAACCTAACACCCCGGGGGTGTGTGAGGTGTGTTCCCTCCCAACCGGGGTAGGTCGGGAGGATGTGCTTAATACTAGGGTGTGCCCTAAGCTAGTATCCACCGGCCGATCTTAATGTGCCTGCGTGGTTCCTAACAGCTCGAGTGTAGGGGTGGTATGGGCCCTTGCGGGCAGTCACACCCAAACTGACACCCGAGAATGGGAGTAGGGAATAGGTAGGGTGGGTAGGAGATAACCGGGGTAGACTAGGGGTCACCCCCAAGGCCTACTGTTCCGGTCCCGTCCGAGTTGTGCGCCTCGCCCTGAAGGGGGTCGGCAGGCGACTCGGGGCTTCGCCTCACCCGGCTTTGTTGACAGTGATGATGACTTAAATGATTTCTTTTATATTTATCTGGTTTTGCCATCTATCGGCACGGGTATAATGACATTGACAAAACTATAGATATATTGTTAACAAGTCACGTGTCCATCAATTTACTCCCCATCCAAATCTACCTTTAGAAGTTTTCACAGCATAAATACTATTCAAATTAGCGCGGACAAATCTTCATTCATGAATCATAGCGCCGAAAACTGGTCGGAGGATGACTAAAAATCTGTGTAGGTAAATTTTTTCATCTCCTTTGCAACCACTGAGTCCAAATACGATCTTGGAAATATTTAAAAGTCTTAATAAACAATGTTTTGCTGTACATCATTCGTTTCAAAATTAAATAGGTCATCATCTGCGGTCAAGCTGAATTCTTAGCAAAGCTATAATTACTCACTTATTTTTTAATTTTCATCTCAATTGAACCAAACAACTAGTATGAATTCCCAAGAATATTACAGTTAATCATCGTGTATAGAACTAATAATAAAAATAAATCACGATGACATCATAGGTCTGGGAGGTGATCAGTCGGATTTATCTGAACAGGATAACTCAATAAATGTATTGTTGAATAAAATACCAACATCCTTGAAGACTTTAGTTTCAATCATACGGGGATAGGCTTCCTAGTCTAGAATATTGCTATTATGCAGAGACACTTTCTAGGGTTCCGTACCCAAAGCATAAAAACGGGACTCTGTTACTAAGACTTCCCTGTCTGTCCGTCCGTCTGTCACCAGGCTGGACCGCGATAGCTAGACAGTTGAAGTTTTCACAAATTATATATTTTGCGTTGCCGCTATAACAACAAATACTAAAAACAAAATAAAATAAATATTTAAGGGAGGGCTCCCATACAACAAACGTGATTTTTTTCCACGCCAAATGGTCTCGCGAGATGCAAACTGAAATGAAGGATCGTAATAATAGTGGCCGAAGGGGTTTTAAATGAAAAACCCATGATCTGTGTCCGTGCTTATATTTGGGTTCGTTATCATCTCCTCAGCCCATATGAATTCCATCTTTAAGCCTCCTACACATTGGTAGACATATTGACATAATTTTTATGTCGAATTTGCCTTCCTTTGCATCGAAGATTTCTGCAAATCACGTATCTTAATCGTTATTTTTTTTATGCTGACGATAGCAAACACCTGAGGGTAAGTGTTGCTGCCGCTAATGGACCTTTGAAAGGCCGCTACTTACCGCGAAGAAAGTGAAGAGAGTGTGAATGCGTGCAATGAGGTTCGGTGATACTAAAGGCATCACTAGAACCCACCACACGCAAACACCCTCAGAAAGTTGGGTATCCGGCTCTTTCGCTCACCAATCGAAGCGCAGTAACAAATTGCTACTACTCGGACGTCGATTTTCTGCGCGAGTGTGGTACTACCCCGAACTGACCGGCCCGCGGCTGTAGACAGACAACTGTCAACAGCGTGGTCTTGCTTAAGAAAGCGGCTGTGAATTACATTCTTACTCTGTCATCACAAGGAAAATTATTTGGATTTAGGCTGCAATGTATTCTTACTTCAAGCACCTGTGGAAGAAGAGAGTCCATGGTGATCTGAAAAATTTTTAATATTTTTCAAGCAACTCTAGTCTCATATAATTTCAACTTGTAACCATTCGCCGAAGAACTCGAATTGTTCTATTACAATTACAAACTACCAACCCTATTTTAATCCAAGGAGAAAGATATACGAATATATTATGAATGTAAGTTAAACAGACTTCCTTAGTCTTGTAACGACACCCACGCTGTTTGTATTACTTGCTAATTGACAAGCGAAATATTGGCTCAACGGCTTACTATGGCGTAATGTAAAGGCGTAACAAAATTACTAATAACGATTATGATCGTAAGTAAGAATATTGAAGCAGATGTGTTATTTTTTTACTAGTAACCGAGATAGATGGCGTTGTTAGACAGAAATCACCACGTACGGCTGATAGTTTTTGGTTGATGTCTTCTTTAGAGCCTTTAGGTTTGTCTGACTAAACAAATATATGTTTTAAATAGTCCCTTAAGTAACATATATACATATTTTTACCCCTTTTAGCTACATTTCACACTTGGTACTTCTTAATCGACTGTTAAACCACTTCGCTGGTACGTTAGCATTCAATGTACATATGAGAAATGGAATATTGGAATGGTGAAAACGTAGTAGTCAAAAAAACCACTTCCTTTAAACCCTTTCTTTACCATGCATGTCATTTGAAACGACTCAAGCACGTCAGAAGACCTCAGAAAGAGATGCGCAACGCGTGACAAACTATTTAATCAATTAATTTCGCTTTTGTCAACATTTGACAATAAGAGTGGGTTGAGGAGAAGAAATAGTTTAACGAGAGTAATAATTGTTAGAAAGAAAAGTCTACAATCAGAAGACGGTGTTTATAATAGTGAAATATTATAATGCTAGAGCTAGGCTAGAAAAACTAGCCATAGTAAAAGTAGGCTAGATCAAAACAAGTATTAAACTACTTTCGAAACTATGACTGAAACTAACCTCTATTAATTAAATAGATTTTCGCCAATCATTCGCATTCCATATAACTATTTTTTAATGCAAATTAAATATCCTGCTATAAGAATAAATCCGTGTTTTTTTTTTCAAAGAAGCACTTTAATTTATGCCTTCGATACCTAATTGGTGATTCTTTATGGGTAAATAGACATTCCATTGCTTCTTTAGGAATTTTGCTAGTTTATTTTTTACTAGCAATCCGCCCTCGCTTCGCTTCGGTGTCCGTCGCCTTGCCCCCGCATTTCACATCTCCAATATCTTCTAAAATATTACGATACGCGACCGCAGTCCGCTAGGTCTTGGGTTAAATTCACGGACAGGGCAAACGTTTATAGCAGTTTCTTGAGAGAAACGTACGAAGAGTAAAATGTTATTAAAATCATTCCAGCTGTTTTGAAGATTACCCGGAACCAACACACAGACAGCAGGAAAAAAAAATAAAGTGATTTTTATGGATAGATATCTGGTAAATAACCTTGTGAGCATGAAAAAAACGTATTATTTTGACATTACAAACAGACACTTCAATTTTATTTATTTGTATAGATAATCTTACCGTGTATGTAAAATATAGTAGATGTACGGTGAATAATTAATTAGCGGCCGTAGTTTCTAACATTGTATTACTAGGCCACATAACTCCACCATACTTGAATATACAAGGGGATCGAGCAGCGACAACTCTCATAATCATTAATCACTTCATTATAGCCCGCCATTTTTGTCTATGTTTGCATTCTCAGCATTGAGTTTGTGTTCAGGATATTAAAAAAAAAATACTGTTCGTCATCTCGGCTCATATACGTTCTACTGTTAGCTTCGAGCCTCCTCGATAATAGGACTGCTGATTCTGGTACGACAGTTTTTTTTTCATAGCAAACGGTGGCAATCAAGCGAACAGTACGCCTGATGGTAAGTGTTGCTGCCGCTCATGGACTTTGCAAGGCCGCTGCCTACCGCGAAAAAAGGGAATGGGGTGTGAATGCGTACAATGAGGCTCTGTGATATAAAGGGATCACATCACACCATCTATCACACACAGAATACACCATACGCAAACACTCAGAAAGTTGGGCTACCGGCTCTCTCGTTCACCGAACGAAGCGCAGTAACAAATTGTTAGTTCTCGGATGTCGATGTTCTGCTCAGTGTAGCACTGTCCCGGCGGACCGGCCTGCGACTATAGACAGACAACTGCCAACAGTGTGGTCCTAGGACCACTATAAATTTATATTACTACTACTATAATTTGTTATAGACTTCGACTTTGCCTTGCTCTTGTACAGATGTGATGATTATCCATACTAATATTATAAATATGAAAGTAAGGATGTTTGTTTGTTTGTTTGTAACGCTTTCACGCTTAAACCACCGAACCGATTTCAAACATTCTTTCACCAAGGAAAGCTATAATATCAGCGAGTAACATAGGCTATATTTTATCCCGGTATTCCCACAGGAACGGGAACTACGCCGCGGGTAAAGCGACTGAAACCGATGCGAAGCGAGGGCGGGTTGCTAGTAATATATAACTATGTATCCCTTAATCATCTTTTACAAGACCTACGAGCTAGAAAGGACGTGATGATTGTATTTTTATTCCTGGAAATTATTAGTACATATGTATTTATATTTTATGCGAATATAAAGTTATATTTTGTTGACTTTTTTTTGGACGGGGCACAGTACGGTGGGAACGGATGCACGCCATTCGTTCCCACCGTATTCGCTCACCTTCGCCATTGGGCCGACCACTGGTGCCGAGTGCCTTGATGTCTGTGACCATCCCAGTATGATGCTCTTTCGGGTACCGTCTCAGTTTTTTTTTTCACATTAAAATTAGCTCCACTTAGATAGGCCTCATCACTTGTTGAACATGAACATTTGGAGTTATTTTTTAAACGATGCACGCTCTATAGTTTAGATGAGTTTTGGAAGAACCTTAAAACGTGTAACACAACCTCATTTCTACCTAAAAGATGGCTTTTTGTTGCTAACCAAGCATAGTTAGAAACTGCGGGCTTGATTTTGAGGACTTTTCGGGCAAATCCTTGGAATTCGAGCAAATCCGCAGATTACACCAACAAAATTTCAAAGTCGGAAATCAAGCCACAACATGGTGTCACAATCCACATGTCACAATCCACAATGTTACTAGACTAATTGTGCGTTCAATATATTTTCATGGTTATAATTAATATTATAAATTAATAATAACATACATACCTATATAAATTTGTATTTGATTTTTGATTGCCCGACGTTTGGAACACATTGCAGCGTTCATTGTCACGGGCGAACTATCTTGTTTACAATGTATTATAGTTACATGAACATCAGAAATCATTATATAATTAATATTTCTTTAATATCCGATTTGCGTCATAAGAAAGAACGATGAAAGTGATTCAGATTATAAATGGGGTTAACAAAGATTATTAATACTAATAATAATGACACTTGGATGATAGTAGATTATTATACTAAACCTTTATTGGATGACGGAATAGATACACAGTATGTCCACCACCCACTTCCTTTTAATCAGCAAAAGGCTTCCTTTTAATCAGCAAAAGGCTTGATGTCCAGTGGCTTCATAACAAATTTTGACAGATTTGCTAATATTTATATACTCCGCTCCTATTTGTCGCAACGTTATGTTATCGTCATCCTGTTCTTATCCTAAATACATGGAGTCGAGGCAATATGTCCTTTCCTTCCCTACAACCCTATCAGACAGTAGTCATCTCTGTGATCACTCATCTATCTTTGCCACGCTTCACGCAGTCCATAGACTTTTTATACAGTCTTTCCTTACTCCTAAAACCTTCAATATTTTCTCCACTTCCATTTTACATATTGAAAGAGTTATTGTCAATAGTTTTTTGAATAGTCGTCTGCCTGATGTCAACCTTTCTTGAAAATGTATTTGTTGATCAGATGGCATCAGTGTTATCCCACGTCGATGTAAATCTATTAGTTATCTTTTACGACACTCAAACACGACAAACACTTATGCAAGAAAAGGCAAACTTAACATAAAACGAAGGTATATGTACGTTTTTATCCGGTAATACTTGATTGCATAGATGGCGTAGTGTTTAATATACTGGCCTACCGTGCCCAAGTGTTATGGATTCGTTTCGCACCCAGAACAAAACTTTGCGCAATCTATTCATTTCTTAGTCTGGATATAATTTTGTACGTTAATTGTGCGTTTCTAAAGTTACTCTACAATACATGGATTATTGCTTTAGTGCAGAGTGTAGTATTATTAAAAAGAAAGAGAAACGGAATATTTTCCGTGTCAATCCGGGAAGGAAGAAACGACGAGTATGGATCCTCGAGTATCACCATTACAGCCAAATACGTCCCACTACTAGGCTCGAGTCTCCTCCACATTGACAGGGAATTTACCTACTATACCTCGCTGGGGGTATGGTATAGGTAACCCACCTGGGGTTGGTATGGTATAGGTAGGGACACGAAAAAAGTTCGATACTTTTAGGTATCGAGTACTTGTCTTTCGATACCGATACTTTTGTACTCGATACTTTTACTCAATGAGTACTTTTAGGCAGGTATCGTATCGAAGAAATTGTAGAAAGTATCCATGTTAAACTTGACCTTATGGGTCACGCTTATAGTAACGCCATCTAGGTAAAGCGTAACGACCTTCGAAAAAGTGGCTCGACATATTTTAATTCGATCACAAATGGACAAATTCCTAAAAAAGGAAAAGTACTCAGTACTCGATACTATTCCTAGGAAAAGTACTCAGTACTCGATACTTTGGAGTATCGATACTTTTGTTTCGATGCTTTATCAAGTACGATACTTTTTCTTCGATACTACTCATGAGTACAGTATCGATACTTTCGTTTCGACATCGTGTCCCTAGGTATAGGGCTTCATTTCGAATTTTCCTTCTCTTGCATAGTTAAGCACACGATATTTCTTAGTCGTCTATTACGACTTGCCCGTGGGGGCACGATAGGGGGTGGTGAATTGTATTCTTACGTCAGTACACGGAAGGTCTCGAGTATAAGCTATTCTAATATACAATTCTAGATATACAATGTAAGTTATTTACACACTGGCGCCATGTTGATCACTATTTATCACCAAAGCTACTTATTGGCAACGTTAATAAGCTTATTTGTGTCAATTCTGATTCAAGTATAGCATCTGGCCTTCCATAGAAATGTGACATCATCAACGCAGGCACGTTTAAACTGTGACATGAATTTATAAGTGATATTAGGTAAACATTGTGGCCTACATAACATTTAGGTCATTTTGTTTAAGGATAACCGCTTTACTTGCATTAATGACCTTCATTAAATTATATATTTTCCCTGTTTGGTGACTTAAGAATAAATTCTGTCGCCACAGCTTTCCCGTTGGTGTTTTGAAAAAACTTAGGTGTGAGTGGATGGACCGGGGATTGGTCCACCACCCTAATAAGCCAGAGAGGCCTACTGCCCGTAGTAAAAGTGTTGTTTGTTATCGAAGCGTCAACGAGGATGTTATTGAATAGGTTATTTCGCCCAGCTGGTCATTGATTTTAAGGAACCGGTAGCAGTGGCAGCCCAATGGGGATGGGGAGGGAACACGGTGGATTATAGGGCCGTACGCCGCCTTTCTGTTGCACCTGGACGAAATGGACGGTACTTAGACACGTGTTTCCCCTAAAAGGTTTAATAGCACGATTACCACGCTTAGCAGGTAGTATGAAGATCGTTTGGTATTACATGTTTCAAATGAGAGTGCTGAGCCCTATTCTCTATATCTAATATAAATTTTCCGTTTCGTGAGTGAGTAAGAATACATTTCACCACTCCCTTTCTTGTCCGTGGCTGTTGTAAAAATCAACTAAGGGATTATAATATGCAGATAACATCTATGCAAGAGAATGAAAACTTGAAATACAACTTTGGTGGGTCAATATCCCTTCCATTGTGGAGGAGGCTCGAGCCTAGCAGTGCTATGTGTATGAGCCGTGATGATGATGATGATGATTTATAAATTAATTTATAAATTTCTTTTTCAGGTACTTAATTATGAAATGAAACTAGGTGACTAAGATTATCGATGCAGGTACGAATACAAGCTCTAGAATACATGCTCAAGAATATAAAACAAAGCTTTCAAGCTCAGTCTATAAATAACTGAAATTAATTTACTTTGGCCTTGTATGGCCATATTGAACAGAACAACTTGAACGAGCTGTTGAAAAATATTATTTTTAATCCAGGGATATTTATGTATACATATATAGGGACTTTGATTACTTACTACCATTTTGGATATTGAGGCTGCCTCTAAAACAACGATAGCTTTTGAAGTTAGTGCATTCAAACAAACTTTATGATGGCAACATAAATTACTATTTATCTCTATGCCAAATGTCATGGTGATCGATAAATATAAACAGACAAACATGCTAACATTGTCTTAAATGTATGCATTTATTTATCTAATTAATATAATTATGGACATTAATATCCATAAAATGCCGCATTTATTTATATAATCAATATAATTACGGACATTATTGTTCATAAAATTTATCTTTGTTTCTACTTTGTATTGATATGGCAGGATCATTATGGCGCTTAGGCATATAATTTAAATAACCACTATCGTTATAAATTTTAAGAGATGTATCATAACGATATATTATAAAAAATTATCCTTTTTAAACAACACTCTGCGCTAAGGAAACAGTCTTAGTATTGCTGGCAATAATCCTATAAAATCTCCCAATTTATAAACATATAATAAACGGACACAAATTACATCTAAACTCAGAACAACAATTTTTGGGAAGCACTTTTGCGATTTGTATAGGGGTTTTATTTCGATTTATTTTCTCTTGCATAGTTGTTATATGCACAAGATATTTCTTAGTAGTCTTTTACGATATCTACGGGCAAGAGAGTGGTAAATTGTATTCCTACTCCTTAACCATACGGAATATATACAATATACATACATAAGTAGGTTTTATCTAAACCACCTAGTAGTTCTTGAAATGTACGTACGTATACGTACAAACTTTTTAACCTTATACATTAGGAATTAGGTCGATTACCTCCGTCGTCCCTCCCACCAATTTGTGCATAAAATGAAACTGCAAGTACAAAGTGTGATAGTTGAAACTATTAAATTCCTCTGAATTCAATATTTTTTTTTATTGCCCTTGGCGGCGAACGCTCTCCGTTCCGTCCGGGGTGGCGAAAATAAGGCGCGCGCCCCCCATAGCCCACCGTATTCCCTACCACCTTCAGCATGCTAATTCTTCGTACTCGAGTAATTCCACTTTACTTTGTAACCTGATTGATTATTTATAATTATTTTTCACGTGTAAGTGACCTGGTCTTTATGAGAATACATTACTTAATCTTAAAAGCGATAATTTAAAAAAAAATGTGTATGTACTTATGTACGCACGCAAGAAGTCCTTTGACGTAACAAGATAAAATCTTTCTAAAAATTTTATTCTTCGCGTTATCATATCTTTGTAGAAAAAACGACACTAGTAATAGAAAAAAAGGTATTTAATACATTGAAAGTTTTATTATAACGCATTATCTAATTGACATTTCATAATTTTTTCCTAACGCAAAATCAAAAGAAGTACATATAACTTCAAAAAAGTGACTAATCTCCATTGATGAATTTTAGGAAATTAGAATAATAATAAATCAAAAAGACTTAAGATTTCTTCGTGTTAAGCTTATATGTATATTTTAACCTTGCATATGTTAATCTTTGTTTATTAGTCAGCCTTATGTCGCCTATTGCTGGATATAGCGCCAAGGTATGTTACAACATCCGGCGTTCTCAGTTACCGTGTTTTCTAACTGCCTTTGTTATTAGTTAGGACCATAAGTTTGTTATCTAAAATTGTTAAGACCTACCTTGCCTCTTTGGTTTGAATGCTGTTGAGATAGACCACACATCTACTGATTATGAGTTTAATCCGGTCTTAGATCGAATGAAATATAAAATCGTTTTTAATTATCATTACATGCGTATTGTATTCTTATTCCGCCTCCACATGGGTATGTGGTGGCGGAATAAGAATACAATACACCACCCTCTTGGTCGTCGGTGTTGTTAGAGAATTAAGGATTAAATGTGCACGTAACATCTATGTAAGAAAATGAATACTCGAAATAAAACCATATTTTTTTCTTCTTTTTTTTATGGGTGGGCTATGGTAAGCGCACGCGCGGTCCATTTTGTCCGGGGCGATGAAAGGATAGCGCGTGGGCCCATAACCCACCCGTGACCTCGTTGATGGGCCGACCACCGGAGCAGGGTGACTTGTCGTCAGTGGTCGGCCCGACGGAATACCCTTTCGGGTACCCTCACCTCGAAATAAAACCATACCAACATGTCTGATTACCTAGTAGCTATAGTAAGGTCAAATTTCCTCTCATAAAGGAGGAGGCCCGAGCCTAACAGTGGGACAAATGTATTAAGTCGCTATTAACTCTATTTTTCGGACACGGCGCTAGGATCTAAATGGCCATTTTATATTTTTTTTAACGATTGCTGTAATACGTATAAACCTAAAGTATTCATTTTTAATTCTATAAATGCTAAATTGGTAGTTTCCAAGGTGGTGACACATCTCAAAAGCTTCTTAAAACATCTCAAAAGTTGATAAATCATCATCATTATCCTGCTATAAGAGCAGTAATTACTTGGAATCGACGCAATATGTACTTTTCCATTATACCTACGTCTTGCAAAAGTGATTGGCTTCCACAGATGGTGTAATATTTGAAATACCGATCCACCATGCCGGTGTTGTGGATTCGAATCTCACGCAGGACAACACTTTGTCATCATCATCATTGCAGCCCACATACATTCCACTGTTGAGCCCGGGCTTCCTCCACAATGAGAGGAAATATGAACTAATATGCCACGCTGGTCAGACATATTGGTATAGAGTTTCATTTTGAGTTTTCCTTCTCTTGTACAAATGTTATGTGCATATTATATCCCTTAGTCGTCTTTTACGACATCCATGAGCAAGATAGAAATTGCTGAATTATATTCATACTCCGTTACTACACGGAAAAACTTGTGCGACCCACAAATTGTTATGTAATTTGTGTCCGATAATTATATATTTGCAATACAAAGATTGTTTCCTTACTGCAGTGTTGTCTTTAAAAAAATACTTACATGACCGACCGCCTTTTTTTGACTGACCGCCTGCCTGTCGTGAACCCTCCTTGAATTTAATTGTTATCCAGATGACATCAAATGGAGTCGGCCTAGGTCCACGTATAGCTCCTAGTCATCTAAGTTGAAAACACAGTCGAATGTTCATAAACATTTCAATTTATTTCAAGTATCCGATTTATCCAATTGAATATTTTAATACGAGGTTAAACGAGCTAGAGAGAGTTGGCCTTGACATTAGTAGCTACAAGAAATTGACAATGTAACCATCTATGAAGAATAATTGCGATTTTTTGTCATCCCACTCAGTCATGACTCATTATGAACTATGTTGCTAGATTAGTATTCTAATTTGCACTTTTTAGGCGATTTCATTGTCTAGACTAAAACACTTTTGTAGCAGACATTTGGTCTTTATTAATAAGCAAACTACTTATCTATTGCTTTTAGTAAATTAAATATGGAGCTAACTGTCCCTGAGGTATTCCTGAAACAATATTCCTATATGTACGTGAACAGCGAAATTAGTGAGTTTTGCGGTACGGTGATAGGATATTAAAATTTGACTTTCTTTTAAATCAATAAATTGTCTATAAATTAATATTATAAATAAGTGACCAAAGACATGTTTATATAGAATATTTTCTATTTTACTTATCTGTATATATGTTACATAAATTAAGTGCTCTTCTTTGATATAAATCAATAAAGAAAAATTTACCACTTAAACCTTATTTAAAGTTTTCTTAATAGCCCAAATAGGATTTGTATAAAAGAAAAAGTCGGTAAAACTAAAAGTACTTTTCCGTGTGATTTTTATATTGCGATCGTAATTCTCACGATTGTAACGATAGATATGTGTTATACTTTTTTGTTTTCTTCGTTACGATCAACCGGGACAATTGAGAAAGTAAAACTCGGCCATACTATAAAAATCATATCTAACAAATTTATTGATACTTGAACAAGATAATCCGGACAACTAGTAGTGAGTATACTATCAGCATCACAGCTCATATACGTCCCACTGCTGGGCTCGAGCCTTCTCCACATTAAGGGGAATTGATCTAATATACCATGCTGGTCAGACGTATTGCTATAGGGTTTCATTTCGAGCTTTCCTTTTCTTGCATAGATGTTATATGCATAATCAATCCCTGAGTTGTATTTTACGATATCCGAGCAAGAAAGTGGTTGGTGAATTAATTTTTTACTCCGTCACCACATGAAAAAATGTGTATAATGAAATTAAACATTTGTTTTGAGGGTAACACTTAGTACACACTTTTTCATGCTCATTACAGCCTTCATTACAACCTATCTAGATTTTGATCCTCCTCTTATCTATCTAAGTTACCATATGGCAATGGGTTAAGAAAACAATGTCTTATCCTTACCTCGTCGTGTAAATCGCAAACACCACTTAAGGGAGCACCAACAGAATAAGCAGAGCATTTTATATAGTATATAATACCAGCTACTATCGCTAACTCACTGACGAAGCAGCCCTTCGTTTTACTGTAAACGTCGACAGGCTGATGAATGGATCCTGGTCCTATGTATAAAGTTTAATACCGCATACATATTACAACACACTCAAAGTTTTACGCCTAACCGCTTGTCTGATTTCAATCATCTTTGAGAATGTGTCCTTTAAAATTTTCTTATTAGAACTATCTGGCAGCCTCAGATATTCATATTCTATTTTATAAACTATATATTCTATATTATAAACATTTTAATATCAGCAATAATATGTAAATCTGAGATAATCGTTATGATAAAATAAAACTATTGATAATGAAGGCAAAAAAATGAACATTTTACGACAACTACCAAAATTTACGCCCGGTCTTCAATAGGTTAAGTGCCTATTGAAGACCGGGTGTAAATTTGTGGATCGTACGAAGTATTGTACTGTGTAGGAGTTTTGAACCCACAGCCCTGTCGCTGTAGGTTGCTATCGTAACCGCTACGCCATCTTTGCATCTATTATCCGAGAGACACTGGTAATACAAGTTATGGAACCCAATAGTGCCGAACGGTTTGGACGGAGTGTGGCTAGATATAGTTTGTTTAAAGCTCTTTAATATGCTTAAAGCGCTTTAAACAAACTAATAAAAACAAATATCTTATATCTTTAAACGAGCAATTCTTGTGTATATATATATATATATATATATATATATATTCAGGATCTCGGAAACGGCTCCAACGATTTTGTTGAAACTTAGCATACTAGAGGATTCGGGCCCAAAAAATCGATCTAGCTAGGTTTTATGTATAGAAAATGTTGTTTTGTCAGTGTTTTTGGCAGACAATATAATGACATTAAATTTTAAAAGAATATGAATTCAAATTTTGTCATCAATGTCATGAGTTACGATAGCTCAGTGGCGAAGTAGTCAGGTTTTATTTTATTTTTGACATCGGCGACAAACGGTGTCGGATCGAATCTCGGTGTTATTATTATTCTCTTCTTGTAATTTTTTATTAATACATATCTGAATAAATGCTACAAAAATACTCCGAGCGAAGCTCGGTCAACCTGATATTTGCGTTTTACATGTAGACAACATAGTCAATGAAAAACTATTGATTTACGCATGTACCATGACGTTTGATAAACAAAAACATATATTTCCGCATTCTGTTATAATTTATTATCGTATTGGTATTACGAGTACCAAAATATTTATTTATTTAGTTTTTATTATAAAATGCAATGTATTGTCAGTTAATATTAGCTTCTTATCTTAAGTCAAGTTGCATCGAGTATTTTGCCACTATTGCTTTACTTCTTGTCAGCCACATATGTCTGTCTCACTTTTAGTAAAAGTCTCCTCCTTACGGAAGGAAAATTGACTTATTATAATATGCTAGTCAGATCAATTTGAGCTTATTTTGCGAGTTTTTGTTTTTCTTGCTCTGATATTATCTGTCTATAGCCTCTGGACGTCTGTCCAGGAAAGGATGGTATATTATATTGTTACTTCGACATCATACGCAGAAGTTTTTCTTGGTAATGGAGGCTCGACAACAAATACCGTCAGGCAATATTCTAACGGATGTTAAAATAATTAGGAAGTTAGCGATCAACCATAAGCCCTTTACGGTCTACTGCTGGACATCACAGGCGTATCTTAAAGCATATCTCTCAAAGAGCTGCTTAAAAGTATTTTAAAATGTCGGCAATTAATAACATTTAATAAATATATCAGTGACATCAAACACATTTAGAATCCAGTTAAATGATGTTAATTGCCAAAATAGTCTGTTTCAGTGGAGAAAATATATAGCAACACTCGAGCAAACAGTGGTCGTCTGCTACCCGTTTGTATTATGAGCCTTAATCCATTCAAGCCTCCCGCGCACACATACGTTTTAATATCGTTACACACACACATGCGTACACAAACAAACGGAGCAAGTTTGACAGTTCGCGGCAGGCGAATCAGTTGGCCGATGCTCGGCGTCGCGGTACTATCGTTTACCGTCGCCATCTTGAATTTTAAACACGGGCTATTTTTTTATTAAAAATAAACTATACGTGTCAACCGTGTAAGTGTGTGTTTAACGTTCTTGTGGAGGTTTTTAAAATTCGAATTTGTTTCACATGTCACAATGAAGATTTTGGTATTCATAGCTTTTATTTTTAACGTGGCATCAAAACCGGTGTTATGTAAATTGCAAAATAATTATCGGTGAATCGATATGTAACTTGTAAAGTTTATATCGTAAGTATTGATGTGTTGATCTTGGTGAACTTCCTTCAGTTTGTCTGCGCTGGTATTTTAATAGTTTCTAGGCGAAAGTCCCGCCAAAATGTAGGTTACGGTTAAAAGACGCATATCTTAACGATCATTAATCCCAGATCCGAGAAAAATTTACGGTGCATTTTTTAAATACCATTACAGCTAAAACATCGGCACTTTGAATTTTGGTTTTTATTAACGTCATTATCAAATTGGATTCCAGTAAACATTAAGATTTAAAAGTATTATATTCATAATGCTGTCATCATGTGATGTCAGAATTATCACTAATTTAACAAATATTAATACGATGACGACTTCTCAATGCATGGCGAAGGTGATTTTGTTCAATTTACATTATTATAGCATTATTTATTTAAATATTTTGTACTGACAACGTCGGTGATGTCATTATTGCGCCGATATAAAAAGGAAAATAATATGTCTTCGAATACTTATGTACGAATGATTGAATGTTAATATTAAAATTAATCAAAATTGATCTTATAACGGTCAATATTAATTCCTGTTGTTCCCTATTACTCATTGTAAATAAAACCGTTTTACGGATTTTTCGTGATTGTGTTTGATTTTTGACTTGTTGGACATGAGACATCTTAATCAGCCGGTGATCATGAACGCTGTAGTGTTCGAAACGTCGGGCAATCAAAAATCAAATACAAACGCGATAAAATCGGTGAAATTAGTTTTATTTACAGTAATGCTCGAGTAAATATCAGAAATCATTACTAATTACCTAATTAAAATTCGTTTTAACGATCTTTACTCTAATTACGTCGTATTGACACTCGAGAGTATTCACAATAATACATTAACAATAATTAAATTTAATAAACCCATTTCAATACTTTGAATAACGTAATGTTCTTAATTAAATTTAAGTTATTTCAAAGTAATTTGAATTGTTTTTTTTAATTTCCTGCATTTGAGTAAACTTACATCACAATTGAAAGTATGACCCATATAAACGTGATCAAATAGCCGTTCGCTTAATAAAAAAATATGTAGAATAATATAGAGAAACCTGAAGAGAGAACAAAGCACTATATCCTTTAAAAGGTCAAGGTCATTGCAGGATTAGGTATTCCAAGAACGGTTAGGAAACAAATTATCCTGTTTAAATATAAATATACATATGGTTAAATGTAGGTAAATCATTTGCAATTGCAACTTATGGTATGACTCATATCATCATCTCAGCCCATATACGTCCAACTATTGGGCTCGGGCCTCCTCCCCTATGGGATAGAAAATGACGCACTATACCACGCTGGTCAGACACTTTGGTATAAGGTTTCATTTCGGGTGTTTCTTCTCTTGCTTAGATGTTATATGCAGTATATAACCCTTAGTCGTCTTTTACGGCATGAAAGGGCAAGAAGGGGTGATGAATTGTATTCTTGTTCCATCAACACAATGGCCCATATAATTGAGAATAAAAATCAGTTCGTTTTAAAACATACGTATAGGAAAGATGAGAAATATTCAAAGAGTAAGATTATTTTCTTAGGAAGGTCAAGGGCGTTCCAGAATTACTTTTAGAACGGTTAAGAAACAGTTTAAATATGTTCCAGTTGAAAAATAACAGTTAAATAAATTTTCGTGTAAATTAGGTGTTCAAAGTCGACGATCAAAATGTTCGTTGAAATCTTTTGTAGAAGCAATTTGAGGGCTATCTTTGTACAGAATCTCTTTCGATATATGGGTGGCAATTCGATCATATTTCTAAATGAAACTATGAAATATGCCTATACGTAATTATTGAAAAATGAAACGTGTGGATTTTTATTTTGTAACTTTTTGGCACGTTTCGCCATTGCATCCACACAAGATCTTTTTTTTTTTGTAAACGTTATCAGTAGCAAAAAAAACACGCATAAATGATAATCCACTCGTGAATTATTCCAAACTAAAAACCTATTAATAGTTAAGAAGAAAAGTGTTTACTTACCTGGAGTATGAAATATTTTTCTCATGAAAACTTTCTCTCTAGAAACTCTCTCAACTCTCTCTAGAACTTCATGAGCCCTATTCAACCAATTCTGGCCAGTCTATTAGCTGAGAAGGAGTGAAGTTTTAAGTTGGTTCCAAGTTCCATAGGGAAAAGAATTCTATGACGTCATCTAATAAGAATTGTTTTACATTGGTGTTAGGACAATTTTAACCGATGTTTTTTGTACACCTGACTCACTGATAACGTCACGCATGTCGTGGAGACGGTTATAATATATTTTTTATTACAAGTCAGAGAGATTTAGACTCTATAATTTAGACTATAGAGATTTGATTAGTTTTTTTTTCTATATAATTTACAGAGTAAGTTCAGTGTCATTACACTATGTATATAAAGTTACGAGCACGTAAATTTTTGAACGCAAATTGTGTTCAAAAATTACATAATATTGCGATATTATGCATTGTTCGAATATCCGGTATAAGAGTTAGCATTTTTGGTAGCGTATCTTTTTTTGTTTATCAATAGACAACTCTTGTATAAAATCAATGACGGTGCCGACGGCCAAAGAAACTTCAGCCTCTCATTTATTATTATTGAAATTAATTAAAATCTTAAAAATATGGAGTCAATTTTGCATATTTGAATGTGTAAGGGTTTGGCTATCTGATTCAGTAAATTATTGGCAAATATAATCTTATTGTAACGGAGAAATTACAATAAAACAAGAATAACGAACAGTCGACGGTACTTGGTGTACCTAAAACATATACAATGGAGGACGGCGGATAACGCTACTCCTATTTAGTTTTCTTTTTTTCGGTTTATTCGTCCTATGATTGAGTACGAGTCCTTCCAGCAACGAGAAGAAAATTATTATTACTACATATATAATAGTTAAACTGGTTTTAAATGGTTTTCTTTCGAGTTTACCTTCTTTTGCAGTGAAGACAGGGATGAGCGATATTAGTAAAATATCGATATTGATATCGATAGCCAAATATCGATAAGTCGATATTATCGGACTCAAAATATCGAAAGTAAAGGAAAGAAAATTCTCCGGCCAAATTCTGATGAGCTTTTTTCTTTTAGGAAATTTGTCTGAAATAAAATCCTCCGGACAAATTTTGATGAGCTTTCTTTTTTTTTTTAGGAAATTTGTCTGGATGTATTAAGATACAGCGGGACTTACGACGAAATCAAATCCTCCGGCCAAATTTTGATGAGCTTTTTTTTTTTAAGGAAATTTGTATAGATGTATTAAGATACAGCGGGACTATCGATATCGATATTATGAACACGAGTTCATAATATCGATATGGCGATATTTCAAAGTTATAAATATCGATATTGAAATATCGATATTTCGGCAGCTAATATCGATATTTCAACAATATCGATAAATATCGCACATCCCTAAGTGAAGATCAACGGTATCTTATGAGACAACTCAGAAACGTAATTCTTACATGCCGTTTCATAGGATAGAAATTAGGGATAATTATTAAATTAGGGATAATTTATTCTTAATCCGTTACCGCACGAACTCGTTTTTAGATGTTTTTTTTAATAATATGTGCGACATAATTGCTTCCTAAAATGAAGTCAACATCATTTACATATTATTTCACATAGTCATTTAAATATGCCGTTTTTAATCACATTTTTGCTTATGAAGTAACAATAAATTGTAAGATTAGATTCATAAAACAAGATAAAACTTCAATACAGCAATTCTTTTCTAATAAATTTTTATTTATTATAGTAAAAGTTATAAAGGCAGCTAATTTGTACCAATAATTGATATTGGGATTGAAAATTTTAAATTATCGTTATAATAAGGAATATCGAAAACTCGTTATGAAGTTTAATTAGAAAAAAGTAGGATATTACAAATTTTATTATTGTAATAGAATGGATATTGATGTTTAGCTTTATTATTTTTCTTTTATAAAAAGTGGATATTGTATTCGTTTAAATTCGATCATAGTAAACCAGGTAATAATGAGTTAACCACTTTACATGCGGTGACGGAGTAAGAATACAATTTACCACTCTCTATCTTGCAACTTTTGTTTTGAAGATTTTATACACTGTCTTATTGGTTTTCATTTAATCACAAATGTTCATTAAATTTGACACAAATATTCATGTGTACGTTTACACGTCTGGTAGTTTTAAATTATATTTTAATCGTTTTTTTATGCTGCATCTCCACAAGTTAACAAAGTAAATAAATTCAAATTGCATTAACACTAGTATTTAAAGTAATAAACAGTACGGTAAGTCTCTAGAAAATTGATTTCGCCGTCTGTCTATAACTAGGTCGGCCTTAATTGTAGGTTTACAAAATCTTGCAGACGGCCGGTCAGAGCTATTGCCAAAACCTTTGCGATATGTACGATTTATATGGGTATTGCCTCCACCTCTATGGTTGGGATAAGAGCAGAATAATAAACATGATATTATTAATATCAATAGTTTTAGGCTAATGAAATAGCGTGTGATTTCAAAGCATATTTATCATTACCTCTGGAATACTTGTTACAAGAGACACGGATAAATTGGGCAATTAAGGATAAAAAATTAAAAAATGAAAATCTTTTTGTATTTTGAGAACGCACCTTAAATGATCAAGATAACTTTTCGATTGGCTAATCCAGTTGTTGGCTAAACTTGTTTCGTTAGATCTAAATGTTAAGTTTGAAGGTAAGATCTACATTGGTTTAGACAGGATCTGGAGCTTGTTTTAGCATTATTTATTGCTCGTAAATCTTGTTAGATTGCTGCGAAATACACAGGTTATTGGAAGGTATTAGTTATATTAACTAAACAACTGTTTACCTATTTTAATGTTTAAGGATTTGCGATTTTTCCGTGTGGTTACGGATTAAGAATACAATTTACCACCCCCTCTCCTGCCCGTGGGTATCGTAAAAGATTACTAAAGGATTATAATATGCATATAACATCTAAAAGAGAAGAAAAACTCAAAATAAAACCCTATAGTGACACGTCTGACCAGCATGATAAAGCAGGTCGATTTCCCTTGTATTGTGGAGGAGGTCCAACAGTGGGACGTATATAGGCTGATATTATGATGATGGATTACGAATATAATGAAACACCATCACCTTGCCCATGGGTGTCGTAAAAGATCACTAAAGGATATAGTATCTACCCAAGCGAAGAAAACTTGAAATAGAAATCGCCTCCGCGGTGCCGGTATAGTAGGTAAATTTTCTCCCCATTGGTCTCTCTCTGGCCCAGCAGTGGGACGTATACAAGCGAGAATGAGAGTATGTTATTTCGAGTAGGTGTTCCTTTTATTTCATTTTTCTCTGTTTATTATTAAGGACGTAAAAACGGATCAATAGTTCAAGATATTAACCCGCTCACTTTTACCTACAAACTTTACTGCCTGAAAAAGTATATTGCTTTAATCTTCATATATGTATTTATTCATAATAATGCAAAGAAGTTATCTCTATTATAGTAAAATATTCCTTTTATAACAAATTTCATCTTCAATATAATACTTTTATTGTTATCAACATTGATAAACGTCAGATACAGAAATTTTAAGGCGGAACTGATTTTGACGTATCAAACATCGATATTACATTCACGTTTAATAACCATATACTTATTAATATAGCAATGTCATTGCCAAGGATGATTGAAATTTGTTTTGTATTGATTGTCTATAGGAAACTGCCTTAAGGCGGGCCTAGTCTGAATGTCCATTTAAATTTGTGTGGCTTTTCCTCTTTTTACTGTTGCCGTAGACTTCAATTTTAAATGTAATATCCATTTTTATTATACCTTACTAGCAATTGTCGCGGTTTCTAGCGATTTCATCAGCGTACTTTTCGTACCATTGGGAGAGTACCAGGATAAAATATAAACTACTCGCGCGAATATAAAGACTGATAATGTAGCTTTTCATTGGTAAAATAATATTTATAATCGGTTTAGACTTGAAAGCGTAACAAATAAAGTTACTTTCGCATTTGCAATATTAGTTAAGATGTTGTATAAACACAAAAAATCAAATTTAAAATTCACAGAATAAAATTCACTTTTTTGCAAGAATTTCAACGAAAGTTATACTTAAATTCATGCACATAAAATGTATTAAATCTACAAAACAAAACTTGCGCAGCAATTGCATTATTATTTAGGACTTTAAATAAAGTTTATTTTATAATACAAAATATACACGGACATATATTGAATAAATATATACATATTATATATTTATAGAATATATTTTATATCATAAAATAAATATATAATATAGAATAAATATATATTATATATTTATTCAAAATTTGTCCGTGTGGTGACAGAGTAAGAATACCATTCACCACTCCCTCTTTTGGTCGTTGGTGTTGTAAAAGACGAATAAGGTATGTAAACAGATAACGTCAATTCAAAAGAAGGAAAACTCGAAACAAATTCCTAGACCAACGTGGTATAGTGGGTCGATATCCCTCCTATTACGGAACAGGTTCGAGCCCAGTAGTGGGACGTATTAGAGCCAAGATGATATTGATATAAGCATTTTAAAAAATAACAAACAGTACAATAATCAGTATTCACATGTCAGGCTTTCATCTTGATATAAGAAAGTATGACATTACCATGGTAAATTTCCCACATGTCTTATTTGATGCAATGAAATAGAAAGTTAGGTAATATAAACAGCTTTATACAATGTATGAGTTGGAAGGCTTCGCGAAAAACTGTCGAGTTTAAGTATCCGCGATAAGTTAATCGGATTTGTATTATTACAAATCCGATTAACTTAATTAAGCTATAAGACTATAACTTAGATTGTTAGCGCTATGTAATATTAAAATTTACTGACAAAGTGATGATATATTTTTAATGAACTGGTTTGACTTCGTTCAACCATTAAGTATGCGACCTTCATTGTTTCATCTTATTTACGTTTCATTGCGGATTTCGAGCCTCCTCCATAATAGGAAGGATATTGACCAACTATACCACGCTGGTCAGACGTGTTGGTATAGAGTTTTCCTTCTCTTGCATAGATGTTATATACATATTCAGCCCCTTAGTCGTCTTTTACTACATTTACTGGCGAGAAAGGGGGTGGTGAAATGTATTCTTACTCCGTCACCACATAGAAATGCGATCTTTGGGATACCACGTTCATATACTAACTAGCTATGTCCTGGGTCAGTAGATTTTGTCAATCAATCTCTATACTTCAACAACAGTACGTTTGCCAGTATAAAAGGTGTTTTAAAAAGTTGCTCGTATCCCTGTGAAAAAAATGTATGTGAAATTTCAAAATCATTGGTTAGTTAAGCCGTTAAACCGTTTCAAACAACTAGTTGTTGGGCACAAATGTTTTAAACGAATTCAAGTCACCCGACATTATTTCACAGTTTTTATTAATTTCCCAGGGTACTCCTTTCATAGTAAAACCTCAGTTTTTCTGTGGGAAAGGGATTTTAAAACATTTCCTGTATCCCTGAAAACATATGTGCAAAATTTTAAAATCATTGGTTGAGTAGTTAAGGTGCGAAAACATAACAAATTAGTTAAATTAAATATTGTAATCGCATTTCAAATCATGGGACATTAATTTTTCACCTAGCCCAGTTGTTATTAAATTCCATGGAGTAACATACTCCTGCCCATTTCTGGTAAACCTTCAGTGGTTTTTACAACACCCACGGGAAGGTGATGAAAATTTATTTCTTTTTTAACCTTAAGGATTTAAAATTTAATTTAGTACTATATTTTTAATCCTTTAAAATACAACGTATCCATACCAGGGTATTTTAATAATCCGAACAGAAGTCCTACCTTATTTAAAGTTAGAAAGCCCACATTTTCTCGTTAAATTCATAATCGTTAACAGCACATATTCAAGTATAAGATTTAATTAATGGCGTCATTAGATCTGCTAATGTTGATTATTATCATTTGAAATGATTCCAGTTTTATTTCTACATTCTTTAATAGTGAATTACGACACTTTTAAAACACATAATTTCACCTTTTATCGGCATTGCATAATCAGCATCATGATTTAATTAAGAGCAATTGCCTAGTCTTAATTTTTATATTAATACTAGCTGAGCCAGCAGACGTTGTTCTGTTCAAATAAAATAAAAGGAATTCTCCTTGAAATCGATAACAGCTACTGGGTCCAATTGTGAATGTAAACCATTCTCGAATCCCCTTGAACACAGAAAAAATTTCATGGACATCGGTCCAGCCGTTTAGGAGGAGTTCAGTTATATACACACCTAGTCAAGAAAAACATATATAAAGATAGTTGAATTAACAGTATTTTTTAGGATTGTTTTTATTAAACAAACTATTGATTTTATTGCATTCCTTTTTTTCGCCGATAATTTATGATATTCGTCACCATGTTTTTTCATTTGTTTGAATCGTCGCCTAAATGTTATAAAACTAATATTAATATAGTTATTCGAATATTCTGTTAATTTTTATTCATATAAAACTCTGGAACGAAACAGATTATCATAAAATGAAGTTACTGATACGCTTGTGAATTTTCTCGTAACTTCTTTCTATCTTCGATGTAGTCAGACATTTCTCCTTATTTTATTTTCTATCCAGCGTTGATAATAGTTATGATTACGGAGTAAGAATACAATCGACCACTCCCTTGAAATCGATCTTGCTCGTGGATGTCGTTAAAGCCGACTAAAGGATATAATATGCATATAACATCAATGCAAGAGACGGATAATTCGAAATAAAACCCTATACCAACACGTCTGATAAACGTGGTATAGTACATTAATTTCACTCCTATTGTGTAGTAGGTTCTAGCCCAGTATTGGGACGTAAATGGGCTGTAATGATGATGATGTTGATAAAGTACCTATATATATATATATATATATATATCCTGTCAAAGATGAAATAATAACAAGAAAATACAAATAAAATATCCAATCTATAACCTATAAGATTTCACCATAGTCGGGGTTGAATAGATTCAAGATTTCTCTCTTATTAAGGAAATGGAGCTTGAAATCTGATTCGTGGTTTGGCCAACATTATTTTATGTTACTTAATTAACCATTATTGCAATCGTCGAACTATTAAATAAGGATCTTTCGTCATTACGCCTAAAAATATTATGTAAATTTCTACTGAACAATAATCATGATTATCATGATCATGATAGGTCCCACTGCTGGAATTGAGCTACTATAACACGCTACTATAACACGTAAAACGGGTTAGGGTTTTATTTTCGAGTTTTCAGTCTCTTCATCATCATCATCATCATCTCAGCCCATATACGTTGGACTGTTAGGCTCGGGCCTCCTTCACTCTTGTCAAATGTGTTGGTGTAGGGTTGTTTCGAGTTTTTCTTCTCTTATAGACATATATACATATTATATCTCTTAGTCGTCTTTTACGACACCCACAGGCAAAAGATGGATTGTGAATTATGTTCTTAATCTGTCAACACACGGATAATATAGTCTCTTGCATAGATGTTATCCGCATATTTGTCGTTATTAGACCCTTAGTGGAATTCTACCACACTCAAGACAGGAGTAATTAATTGTATTTTTACTCTGTCGTCACACAGAAGTTCAAAAGATAATAAAACATATCTTAACATATAAAAAAAAATGTCCTTTACTTTTGTGGGAATTGCGCGCACATTTAATCTTCTCGTGCAAAGATTTTCCATCTGCTTTCATCACTTACAAACGATATCCCTTAGCAAGTAATTCTTGGTGACGCTACTCTTTTCTGTTTAATACAGATATTAAATTTAGTTATTCCTAGTCCTTTACCTTTCCTACTTTATTAAACGCTCCCTGAATTCAAAGTAATTAATTAAAGTAACAAGAAATGTTGCAACATTCACGAAAACCATTTCTAGCAATTTAATCCATTTAAGAAACAAGACCGTAATAGTATGTACAGATAACTAAGTGCCACGAAACTGGGACAGCGTTCGATAATGTGCATATAGTGTTTATACATACTATGTTTTGATACTTTCATTCCCTGAAGCTATTGATGCATTATGGTAAATGAAATATCAGACATTTAAGTAGAGGTGAAAGGTGGAAGTACAGGGTCACCTAATTTTGCGAGTAGAATGTCTATACAATCAAATAAAATTGAAGTATCTGTTTGTAATGTCAAAATAATACGTTTTTTCATGCTCACACGTTTATTTACACGATGTTTATGCCTAAAAACCAGTCTTAAAATTGTCGTCTGCCTGTCTGTTTGTTCCGGGTAATCTATAAAACGTCTGGAGCGATTTTAATATTTTACTATTAGGTACCTGTCTGTATACTGTAACTTCGCCTAATTTTCAAGAAACTCCTATAAAATTCTGTCCGGTCTGAGAATTCAATCCGAGGCCTCCTGGACTGCAATCGCGTTCTGTAACCTCGCAAAGCGACTGAAACCGAAGTGAAGCGAGGGCGGGTGGCTAGTTCTAAAATAAGGTATAACTGTATTAAGCAGATAAAATGAGAGAAGGTATATTTGAAATCAAGGTTTATTTCAACTATTGGTCACACTTTGTTTCGACTAGGATAAATACACGACAGTCGGTTCCGCGCGATCCACCTCCAAGTACGGAATTTATAGTTTTTGAAACATTTTTAAATTCGCGGAACCAAGCGTTAATGAATAATTTATTGCGATTTAAAAGTTTAAAGAATCATGGTAACTTGTTACTTGAAAGCTTGAAGTATGAACGTCCCCGAGGCGCTTCATGACTGATACATCACAATATCTCCAAGTGCCGTATCAAATCCAAAGTTTCGTGCATCCCGCAGTACTTGCCAGTATCCCGTTAGCCCGGAACCGGTCTCAGCGTGCCGTGCGTTCCGAGCATTGTTTTGACGAATACTCACTAGTTTAGCTGATTGTAACGTCTCTTCCTAGTTTACATTAATATTGAGAATATAATTGCCTAATAAGAATTTAACAACTCTTATCTGGCGATAGAATTCCTGTAAAACAGGTAGAAAAAATCAATAATCGTCATTCGACCTTAAAATATATTGTCAATTTGTGATAATATTGGATGGGAAACCTAAATAAAATTGGTATCATACCACAAATTTATTGGTAATAGCTAAAAACATTATAAATAAAAATATTTTTCATAGCTTTTATCACATTGGTGGTCACCGGAAGATTCCCCCCGGGAGGACTCCCGTGATTGTGAACGCGATGACAAAAATCTTATGCGAACGCGATGTCAAAAATCTCATGCGAACGCGTACATAAAATAGTTTTATTTATAATACGTTTTTATTTAGATTCTCCTGATTTTGTTTTTTAATTATTGATTTTGTTAGTTATTTTCTCCTTCGAATTACTGTTTACTAAATGTTTTTAAAGTCAAGCTTCTACCTGATAGTAAATATAGACTCTAAATTAGCAGCAAATCAATCATTTCCGGTCTAAATATACTTTAAATATATTAATATCTTATCAGATCTGAAATTAAAGAGGATAAAACACCTTTCCATAACTTCAAAACTAAAATCTATATAACACCACAATAGTAAAAGCAGATAATTTACAAACAAGCGGCTCAGCAATATCTGCACATGAGGTTGTTTTACGGCGATGTCAGATAACGGTGAGACGCGGTCAATGGTCATGGAATTGGATCTTGGATGCGCAAAACGTCGCTGTGGCACGCACAATGGGTGATTCGTCAGGTAAATCTTAATTAGTTCGCACGAGAAACCAACTTTGTTTGTATGCGATGATTCCACTATTGAAACTCGACCGCGTAGCCGCAAATATGAGACAAAATATATTTCACCTACAATCGCTACCGATTGAAAATATTTCACCTAATTATTAAGAGACGATAATCAGTGATTTTCTGATTTTAATATTGAAGTATTTCTACGAGAGAGGCAAGCTACTTTGATGAGGTGTACTAGGATATGGACACATTCTCTTAGTTGCCCTAGTCGACACCTATAGCAGAATGAATCCTACGGTGATAATACTCTTCTAAGAGAAAAGAAGGAATCCCTAAAAGGCTTATTACAGTTCAGTTAACATCTACCTAAGAATAAACATTAAGTAAATGCAACATCGGTACCTTAAAAGTAAAACTTCTTCCTCTTCGTCTGTCTCGTTCAGGTTAAATTATGCTACGGATCAATAAAAATCATGAGAATGCTATGCGTATGCAATTGAGTTACGTTGATCGATATTAAAATAAAATTAAAAAGCAAAGACTTTGTTTTCTGTACCTGGGGATTTAATAAAGCGTTTTATCTTTTTAATTAATCATGTTTAAACAAATTTCAAAAACGTGTGCAAGTCCAGGTGACCCATCGTGATTTCAAACACAAAATGATTTGATACCAGTTTCTTTACTCTTTATTTGGACTATCAATGACTTTAATTTTTACAAATTTCCCAAGGCCTCGTCATAGTAATATTATCTTACATAAAACCTCTAAAAATCACATCTCATTCTCAATTCTATAACCCTCTGATAAAGTTGCTAATAATTTTAACTTTGTCATGAAATTCAATATGCTTGACGGTGGCTTCAAGTTCATGATCCTCAGAAACGAGTTTTGTTATTTAGAGGACATTGGTCTTAGAATCAAAATTTTAATGTGTATAGAATTGTGAAGAATTTTGCCCCTTTGTTGGATCCTGATTCAAATATGCTTTCAATAATTCTCATCAATCTATCAATTATATTCTAGTAGTGTTCCAAACTCAGCTTGAATCTTAAGCCAGGCATTTTCACTCAATTTTGCGTGGCAGGGCAATTAAGTAGGACTAGATTCTGTGCTCTCGGTTTCTCCCCAATCTTGTCAGATTTTCCCACAGAACTAAATATGTTAATATCATCTTCATAACCGAATTATTTTTATCCCCCTGTTAAGCTCGAGTGGGAGCCACATGTGGTGCAAAAAAGACCTATGGCTATTGGGTTTAATTTCGAATTGTACCTTTTATTGCCGGGATCTGCTTGCGTCTCTTAATCATCTTTGACGATCATCCCTGTTTTGATAAGTAATTGGCACCTCTCCAACACTTGAATAAGTTATCGATACCGATTCTCACTGCGGTATCCATGACATTGTTTCCCCAATTTGGGCCATTGTTTAATAGGGCACGTAAATATGCTAAAGGAACTTTTCATTAATTAATTGGTAATTTTGAAAAAGATTGTCACAGGTCTCCAGTTTTACATATAGGATTTGACATGGAACTGGTATCGCCTGAGTTAATGAATGATATTTTTCTAAGACCGATGACACAAGTGTTTGGATTAGTTTGATGTGTTTACACAAAACGTGTGTGACATCCAATATTTGTACAATAGCTTGACAAACTTACTGAATATGCCAATGTAAACGAATATTATATATTGGGTCACTAATTTTTTAGTCAATGATTTCATATATTTGCTGAGATAAGCCTTTTAGATCAGGTAAATATTACAGTTTCCGTAGTGGAAGGAATCAAACTAATCATTATTGACTGAAAAATCCTGGGTTCCTGAACCTACAACGAGATTTTTTGCTTGAAATTCTGAAGAGTAGTAAAAAGTCGGAATCTGTCTACATAGACATCAATTGCTTTATATTTCGTGGTAATTAGCATTATTACTGACCACAATGTCGATTTGTATCAAATATTCTCTGGCGATATAAAATCATAATAAGTTTAAAAATATATTGTGCGATCTATCCCCATCTGTCAGCATATAGACGTTTTCTGTTGGATATAATCTTTTCCTAGTAAGGATAATATCCTTACTAGGAAAGCCGCCATATATGCCGTGCAAGTTGGTGATCGCAGTTATCGTAATAGTGTTTTCAGGCTGATATTGCTATTCCTACGGGAAAGTAAAGTCTGTAGTAAATTACATAAGAATAAATTCTAAATTCATCACTACATAGGTAAATTTTCCAATAAAAGTAACCTATTCAGGCATAATATTTTAAATTTCTTATTGTATACAATATCGATCTTTACTTAATCTCCTTTTCTCGAATCAGTTGCTCAAAGGGTTCTCGTCTTGGGGTCTACCCGCAATAAGTTTCCCTAAAATTTAAGTGGTCTTTAAAAAACCGACAGTTTTGTATGTAAATATTTTGCCTACGTGATGTATCAAGTCATATCTTTATTTAAAGCATATCTTTGGCCAATAAAAAATTGTCAAGTATTTACAATTTATCACAATAAATTTCCATTTTTATCTCTTACAATTGCAATTACGTCATTTCGACATGTACTCCAGTTATTTTTGCGACTAAGAGACCTTGTGATTTTCGGATATTTATTTATTAATTATTGTAACTATTATTGCAATGTTTTTACGGGTTATCGCTAGCAAAGTCATAACTTATTTTTATAGTCTTGCTTATTGAGGTTAGTTGGATAAATTGTGACTGTTTAAACAGGCATGATTTACAATTATGCTTTTTGTTCTCGTACTTTAAAACTTTGAATACGTATATGGTGATGTGGTGTCATAGCAGTCGCTCTTGTTGAGTGTGATGGGTTCGATTCCCACCTAGAATAGTTGTTTGTGCAAGCCACAAAAATAATTGTTAGGTGTCTGTGTGTTAATTTTTGTAATTATATAATGAATGATAATTATGTTTGTGAAATGCCATACAATATTGTTAGCAAAGCTATATATATATATATATATATATATATATATTTGGTGGTTAAATAATATACAAGATGTATCAGGTTATGGGGCAACTGGTGAAAAGGGAGCTAGGCAATGGTGGCAGGAAAAAATTTGAACGAAAAATATCGATTCGTTAAGGAATTAGAGACATGTAAAGTTTTCAATTTTGTCATCGCTTTTTTGTGTAAATCTGATTGAAATGTATAAAGTCAATGATTGTATATTTGGTGGTTATATAAAGTATTATTTTTTTGTCTTTTTATTATCGTATTAATTGTAAATTTTTCATTTGTTGTGCTGTTTTGCATTAAAACGTATGATTATTATCTATAACCTAATACCAATACATTACTTTTTTATGAATCAACAACTTCATCTCACCTCATGAACATCTCACCGTTCTGACCTTCCTGGATTGGTGTAGGTTTTTATTATGAGTGTAAAGTATTTTTTGTTGTATTAATGTATTTTTGCATAGGCCTATTACACCACCGTAGGCAGACGAATTATCAGCATAAACTCTTTAGGAGATTTCCATCTTCAAGAATATCATCTGCTTATGTCTCTTAGTCTTCTAACATAATATCGCTGGAAATTATAGGGGTGACAGTTTGTATTTTTAACCCCACATGCGTAGAATGAATGAAACAACAATATAACAAAAAAGAAATGGTCGCCTGTAAAGTCGGTTTTCAGATAATAATTTTACGTCACAACGTCATTAGCAAACATGGTGAAAATTGCACACTTTTATGAATTTAATTGAATTATTATCACTATTATATAGTCATTATTTTGTATAATACAAAGGAGTTAATTGAAAATTATATTTTTTTCGATAAATTAATATTTATGTGCACCCGTTAATTCAAATATTTTTTTACTTTGAGATAGATACGTCACATGCCGAACGCTTAGACCGATCGAGCTTCTCTATCGCTTGTTCTACGCTCTCGCTTGCACCCTCGGCTCAGACGGAACGTGACAATGAGTCATCCTTTTTCGTGAGAGCATTGCGTTCATCGATTTCTAAGACTTTAACACGTCCAAAATGAATTGAAAAGTCTGTTTGACTTTAAGAATCTCAAATTCTATTGTTTTGTAAATATTTCAAGTTATCAATGCCATATGTTGGTAACGGTTTTATACTTCAATCTTAAAATATCAGTAAACGTTGAAAACACTTAGCGGATATCCGCGAGGCAAGTGAATGGAGGAAAGGCGCTAGACTGAATCCAAGTTAAAGTAAATTACGATCTTCGAATGAAGGTTACCTTAAGATATCATTTGAAAGATTTATGCATTTTATTTATTTACTGTTTTATATAATTGTTTTGTTTATTTTCCTTATTATTAGTCAGTGAGATGACCATGATAGATATACGTAATCAAACTTTTTATTAGCACGAGTGCCGCAGCACCTGAAAAGAACATACTTCCAAAAGAACAAAGCATCGATATAAAATGCTAGGCAACTCGTTCCCTCAGCGTGGCTGCACAGATGGCGTGGTGGTTAAAATATCGACCTACAATGTCAAGTGTCACGTGTTTGACTCCCGCGAAGGGCAATACTTGCATTGTTTACATATTGGTAGGGACGGTACCTGAACGGGCCATGGAATGGACGGTATGGAAGGGACGGTACATGGCCGCTGGCCATGGAAGACAAGAACTCAGTACCGGTGGTTGGCACAAGATTATGGGGCTGCCCGCCGCCCATACGTCGCCCCGGACGGAGTGGATGGCGTGTATGTTGAACATAGCCCGTTGAAAAAAAAAGTTCACATATTGTTGCTCTAGGTCTAGATGTTGCTTTAAAATCTTCGATAGGCATGTCGGGAAAGTAAATGTCAAAAACAAATGCGATAAAATCCGTAACAATAGTTATTTTTATTTCATGCATATAATCTAGTTATTAGTTGAGAACAGAATTCGATTACGAATTTTTAGTGGGGTAATCCTAAAATGAAATAACAGCTGACCGACTGTCAGTTACCAGACAACGATTTAAACAATTGGTAAATTGTATTCGATTCAGTAAAGTGGTAAGTGGTATCGGAATTAGTCGTCGACGTCTCACGCCCACGCATACCAGTCAGACTGACCTGCTACCGTCGTCGAGGGTCATAGACAAGGACTCATATATTAAAGATAATATTATTGTCATTATTCATTGCTGCTCCTTCTTTTCTTTGGTATGATGGCTACCCTATTAGTTATTTTCATAATGGGGTCCCGTTTGTGGACTAAGGACTTAAGGCCCAAATCTTGTTATTTTGATCCTCTGTATCACGTCATTGATCGTAAATATATTCGTAGTTAAAATTAAATCAAAACGAGAAATTGTCTCAAATATCTCGAAACGTATTCTATCCACCCTTCTTTAATTATACAATAATGATAAAAAGAGAAAATATTTTTAGACTGCTTATATGGGCTTATGGGTGACGCTATTAATGTTTAGTCTACTCCAGATTAAAGTCTAAAAATAAATCTAGGGAAGACAATTTTAACATTTGCCTTCTTAACCAGAAGTCGTAAATTTTACGACTTCTAAACAAATATACATAGATATGTTTGCCTAAAACTCGAAAAACTATTTGGTAGTTCTTAAGGTATTTGTCACATTATTATTTAAATATGTTGCATTAAATTTGGGCACGTGTAACTGTTACTTCTGTCACAGTTAAAAGTAAATAACTTAGTGTTATTGTTGAAATAACTTGTATTACATCCGTTAGAAATTTATTTTAACTTATTTTATGGTTTTAACAATATGTATGATAATTAGTACCGACTGTTTTCGTTACACCTTTAATACTTTTCATTAATGGACGCACGACTTCGACAACAATAAGAAAGAATTTGGCCTAGTGTAATATTTTAGTTTGACGGATGGGGTATAAGCCGTGTAAGGTTTGATTTCGAGTTTTTTTAATTTGTTGCAGTGATGTTATGTTTTCTAAATCTCATCCTCTAACATCATCTCGGCTCATATATGTCTCACTGCTGGACTCGAGCCTCTTCCATAATAGAAGGGAAATTGATCTACTATAGCGTGCTGCCAGATTGATAAAAGGTTTTATTTCGAGTTTTTCTTTTCTTGCATATATGGTATATGCAGATTATGTCCTTCAGTCGTCTTTTACGATACCCACGGTCAAGATACGGGATGGTGAATTGTATTCTTACTCTGTCACCACATGGAAAGCATCATGCAACACCTAAGTGTAAATTTTGTAGATATTGTCCTTAATATTATGTTTCTTATAAATAAATATTTTTAAGAAAACTATCTGTAATTTTAATATTTAAAATTAGTCATGTTCACGTCATCTGTATGTTAAAATTTAATTCTTAAATTATGTGACATTTCCTAAATAATCTTTTACGCGAGCGAAATAAAACTATTTTAGTGGTTTTATCGCTGCTATCGAGGTCAAGGAATAGGTATCAGTGGGCAAACTTACGTAAGTTATGGGGCTGCACGCCGCCCTTCCGTAGCCCCGGACGGATTGGGAGGGTGTCCATTTTCCAAGTGTGTCAAGATTGCCTTTTGATGTGGTAGGACCACACTCTCGCAGAAAATCAACGGCTAAATAGCAATCTGTTATTGTACTTCGTCCAGTAAGCGAGAAAGTCAGAAGCCCAACCATCTGATGATATTTGTGTGTGATTTGTTTTGGTGATGTCTTTAGTACCACCAAAGCACATTGCACGCATTCATACTCCCTTCATTTTTTTCACGGTATGCAGCGACTTAACAAAGGTCCATGAGCCGTACCAACAGCTGTAAAAAAAAAACATGTAGCAAAAATTGTAATAAGAATGAAGTCCACGCAACGGTGGCTAAAGGGTCATATTTATTGAATAAATGAAGTTGCGCTTCACTTAGCTTCAATTTACGACAGTTACATAAAATTCTTAATTTTATAACATAATGATGATGATGAAATAATTTTATAGTGACACGCTTAAGTCTTTTTAGTTACGTATAATAAATAGTTACACTATTGTTGTCTAACTGGCGTGGTGCCAGATTTGTTCTTAAGAAATTCTTGGCACTAAATCCTAATAAAACTTTTTGCCCGAATCAAAATGCAAATCTGCACCTAATCGATAGTCACCTGCTTGGCTTTATAACAATGTCATTCATATCGATTTTTTTCTCCTGCATCGATATTGCCTCTAGTATCTTAGGACGATAATTTGCGTTTAAGTATTAGTGTTATTATCGAGACCAATTTGTATGGTATTTAAAGCAACGCCTCTATAGGGCGGAAAAGGGCAATGCTCCAAATCCATGCAAATTGGTATATTATAATATTTTCTGAAATCGATACAGCGATCTTTTCGTTCATCATCATTTCAGCTCATTTGCGTCCCACTGTTAGGCTCGAGCCTCCTGCACAATAGGAGGGAGTTGACCTATTATACTGGTTAAACGTGTTGATAAAGGGTTTTATTTCGAGTTTGCCTTCTATTATATAGATGTTATCAGCATATTATATCCCTTAGTCGTCGGGCAATGTATACGCTTTTACAATAGATTACCTAAAGATATCCGAGACCTGCCTATGAAAAAGTTTAAAAAAGCCATCAAGAATAGACTTTGTAAAAAAGCTTATTATAAAATCTCGGATTATGTAGATGATAATACAGATTGGTTGTGAGCAGCTCCTCATTCAGCAATTTCCTTGTTACTTTAAATATACTGTTTGTAAATGTACTTTTAACTTTTATTGTAAAGTGTAGCGTGTTTTGCCTAACGAATTTTTGTATTTTCAGCGTTTGTAACATATTGTGGTGTTGGTCATGCTCACATAAGGATCTACTTGCGGTAGCTGCGTGGAGTGGGTCTCTCCCTTCCCTCCATAGTGGTTGAGGGGAGTGATGGCTGCTCTAGTAGTTAACTCGTGATCGGGTGCCGCTTGTGGGATCTGGTCCAGCCATAATCGTTTAAATTATATTAAGTGTCTTGCGGTTCGAAGGGCATCACACTGGAGCTTGTTCTTACAAAACATGTACACAATTGTATAACTAGTAAGAAGAAAAAAAAAAATTAAAAATAATGACAAGCCCGCTGAGTTTCTTGCCGGATCTTCTCAGTAGCGGTCGCGTTCCGATCCGGTGGTAGTATATTTTTTTTGGAAATTGTAAACCTGACAATATGTAAGTGCCCTCTCAGGGTTTATGCATAATAAAATAATTTGAATTTGAATTTTACGCCGCCGACGGCCAAGAGAGGGCGTGGTGAATTGTATGTAATTCTTACTCCGTCACTACACAGGTCGCTAGTATTATAATATTTTCTGAAATCGATACGGCGTTCTTTTCGTTACCTTAATAATAAATTAACTGTCTTATTAGTCTACCACTTGTGCAGTGTTTACGTTTTGATGATATCAGTATTTACTTCACCATACAACATTACACTGTGACTAAATACGTTTAGTTACACCTCAGATCTGTTAAATGTATTGTTATCGGTATCAAACATATGTATTTTAATTTGCGTCATATTATTATCAATATAAGACGTTTTGTTCTCCTCTCCGTGTTTAATTCGACACCTTGAACGATGTTATGGTAAGGAAACGGATTAAGATATCTTCACCTGTTTTTGTTGATAATTTAAATAGGAATCTTATTCCGTTTGAATAGCGCATGAATTCAATTAATATAAGCCTATCGTGGTTGATTGACTGTAATTTTAGGTAATTAGGTCTTACGATTTATGTACCTATTACCTACTGTGCGGTGACCAGAGTAAGAATACATTTCACCACCCTCTAGCTTGCCCGAGGGTGTCGTAAAATACGATTAAGTTACATCATATGCATATAACATTTATGCAAGAGAAGGCAAACTCTATACCAACACGTCTGACCAGCGTGGTATAGTAGGTCAACTTTCTTCCCATTGTGACGCAAGTCTATGCCCAACAGTAGGACTTACGTGGTCTGAGATGATGGTGATGATGTATCGTATCGGATGTGTTGGCATAGAGTTTAAGTCGAGTTTTCTTTCTCGTACATATATGTTATCAGAATATTATATATCTTAGTCGTCTTTTACGACACCCACGGGCAATAGGGGGTCTATGTAATAAAAAAAATAATCTATTTCTTTATGAATAAAACTACTTTTACGGATTTTATCGTGTTTATATTAGATTATTTATTGCCCGAAGTTTCGAACACTTTACAGCGTTCATGGTCACGAGCAGACTAAGGTGTCTCACGTCCAACAAGTCATCGTTATTACAGAGATTTATATCTACCCGCTACAGAATTATTTATTAAATGATCTTTCTTTTTTTTGGGCTATGCTCAGCATACACGCCGTCCACTCCATCGAGGGTGACGAAAGGGCAGAGCGCGGCTCCATAATCCACTGTATTCCCTCCCCTTCGCCATTGGACCGACCACCGGTACAGAGTTTCTTGTCGTTCGTGGCCCGGCGTTTATAAAATGTTGACCTATAAAATAGTTTATATAAAAAACTCCATAAAAATTGTTTTACTTATAATGCATAATACTCGCGTAAACATCAGAGATCCTTATGTAAATCTATTTCTATTTTCTGATCAAACAAATAGACTATTCAAAAATAAATTCTTTAAAATATATGTGGATATTCGTGATTATTCGTAAAACGCATTATGTGCATTCAATTCAACGGCCTCGTGTTGCAATTCATTTTTCTACATGACTTATATTATCGTAATGTGACAATAATTACAGACTGTTACAAAACAGACAATCTTTTTAAAATTACAAGCGTCTCTTACGAAATATTCGAGCTGGTTAGTGGGAAAATTTATGGAGGAACAATGCTAGATGTTGTGATTACATTTTTAAATATTAACAGACGAAATTTTTGAACGTGTAAATGGACTGCGTGGCCGGTTAACGAGCTGATATATGTTCGTCGTCAGCGTCACAGTTCTTATACGTCCCACTGCTGGACGCGAGCTTCCTTCATTACTGGAGGGAAATTGACTCACTATACCACGCTGGTCAAACGTGTTATTATAGGGTTTTATTTTAAGTTTTCCCTCTCGCATAGATATTATCTGCATGTGCGCATATGCAAGGCGCGAATGGGGTGAGGAATAGTACTTCTAAACCACATCAAAGGCACATGATACATGATAACGAGCGAATTTTGTAGAGTCCGATATGTACTTCGTTGTTTGCACCTGGCATTGCAGATATCAACATCACGAAACTGGTTTATAGACTTATGGAGGTGACGGTAGTAAGTATACAATTCACTATCCCATTTCTTGCCTGTCATAAAAGACGAGTAAGGGATTATTGCAGATAATACAATGCAAGAGAAGGAAAATTCGATTTAAAAATTTATATCAGCGCGTCTGACTAGTACGGTAAAGAAGGTAAATTTCCCTGTTATTGCGTTCCCTGTTCTTAGGAGTATAATTTGCGAGAAAGAGTAGGTCAGCGTCTATTTCGAACGATCATTATGTTATCTGTATTAATACATAACTTTATAAGTTTGGCTCAAAAGTCCTAGTAACCGAGCCATAAACTTAAAAAAATGGTGAGGTGATTTTTTTATTAATGTTCTCTTTTTAAAGGCGCAAGGTTCACATTTTAACACGAAGTCTACGTTGAGATTTTAAAAAACGAATAAAATGAACAATGGCGGCAAATTCGGTCCCTACCGTGTCATTGTCTGACCGCGCCATGCGTGCGCGGTTCTAATGACGGCGAGGCAATATTTGCAACATTTTATTAGGTAAACCATCTGTCTCCTTTGGTTACTCTTTCCGTCTTTCATTGGTATTTTAAAGTCGCGTTTATACTTTAAAATGCAAACATTTTTACAACAAAATTGTTTATTTAACAGAATTATTATATTTTCAAATGTACCAATTACTTTTTTTATTGGTGTTGGTAGAAAAATTTTGAGAGTTTAAAAGACAAACGGATCTGGCATTCAAATTCTGTCTCTGGAAATAAATGTTACGTACATGTATTTCCACAGACAGAAAATGGGTGTAAACAGTTGTATAAATCGTTTTTTTTTTGTGTTGTATAATTATTTGTTAATTTAATTAGTGTTTTCCGTGTGGTGAGGGAGTAAGAATACAATTCAATGGTTGTCGTAAAAGACGAGTAAGGGATTATAATACGCAGACAACATCATTGAAGAAGAGGGAAAACTCGAAATAAAATCCTATGCCAAAACGTCTGATCGGCGTGGTATGGTTAGTCAAATTTCCTCTCATAAGAGAAGACCTTATGAGAGAGAATTTGGCACGAGCTCAACAGTGGACGTATATGTGCTTAGATGAATTAGAGTCTATAATTAACTAAAAACCTTTTGATATACGTATGGTCCAACCGCACTCTGGCCAGCCGTCCTGCACGATGGGAGTGCAGCGTAGGTCGCCTCTCGCACTATTGAGCGGTCCATCTTTATGATTGCCACTGAATTAATCCTTCCTGACAATAATAACGGCTAAATTAAAATGTTAGTTAATAACGAGAAATTGTTTTAAAATTGCCTTCTGTGAGCGGATTCGACATTGGAAGTATATAATTAAAATTTATAACCAATTGTTCAAACACATTTGTTTTTCTTCTCATCCAAACTAGCATTGATGAAACAATATTACTATTATTAAAGTTATCATCATTATAGCCTCAACATTTATTGATGAATGCAGGGCGCTTCTGTAAGACAAGATTTATTTAAGTGGACTCCTTCCTATTCACATGCTCTACAATTCTGGTTTCTTAATAGTTTTGCGAAAATTGCGTATAACTTTAAGTGAATTGATTTCAAGTTTACGTCCTATTGTCGTTTTAATAATATGTTCCATTATGAATGAATGCTGTGTTACAACGTATCCCAGGTAATAAAAAAATGTAACTATAACAGCTGTCGTCAAGACTTCCCTTGGCAACAAATACCAGTTATTACAATTCATGGAGTTAAATTGTAGCTTCTCTCATATCGGCGTACGTCGGCCGATGAGAAGGTACCCCAAATAGGGGGTATTCCGTCGGGCCGACCACTGATGACAAGCAACCCTGCTCCGGTGGTCGGCCCAACGACAAAGGCGACGTGGTGGTCGGGTGGGTTTCTTTTGTGCGTGCTTACGCCCTTCTGTCGCTTCGGACGGAGTGGTGTGAGGAGCGCACCGACCGCAACCCACCCCCCACAAAAAAAAATAACATAATTTCACTTAACAATCATTCCTGATGGCTTCATGATTGATCATTCCTGTCGAGTCAGTTGGCAAACGTAATTAGTATTACGTTCTTCGGCAACGTGGCCCTATACTATCACTAGTATTTTTAAACGGTCACCACACGGGAAAATTTCATACCTAAACCCAAAAATATGTCAGTATTTGTCTTTGAATTTAACGGCTAATCGTATAGAAGCATCATTTCCTCGCTGACACTGTGACCCTAACATAATAATTGTTGACGTTTTTCCCACGGCCGCGTTGGGCAGTTGCTGAAGGTTTTGACCTTGGAATTTTGTCTGCACTCGGGATGTTGTTCACTGCGATTTGGGGGCTAACGTGTATTGTGGCTAAACCTGTTTAAAAAACTATTATGTAAACTTAGTTGTACTTATATGTCGTAAAGAAGTTTTAGATATAAGTAATAACGTGGGAATCGCGATTACGTACGATTTTCATTGTTTTTAGAGTTCGATTTCGTATTCTTTCTGTGTGTTGAAGGAAAAAGAATTCAATTTGCGGCCTCCACTCTTGCCCCTGGGTGTCGTAAAAGATGATTAAGGGATGTAATAAGCATATAACATCTGTGCAAGAGAAGAAAAACTCGAAACAAAACCCACTTCCAACACGTCTGACCAGCGTGGAATAGTAGGTAAATTCCCTTCCCATTATGGAGGAGGCCTGAGCCCAATAGAGGGACATATTTCGTTTTTCTCCTCTTAGTGCAAATTATATGTTTATATCTGTTATTCTTACTTAGGCAGCGTATGGAAATAACATATCTTATGAAAGAAGAAATTCTTGTATGATTGAGGAAGTGGTTATTACGCTCAGCGTCTTTAATCACATCAAGACTAAAAGTAACCTTTATGAATCGTAAATATAGTTGTTCTGCTTGAGAATCAAATCGGCATTAAAAATACTTTAATTGCTACTCCATCAGTGTACTGAATGATTGTTATACCTCTTTCGCCAAACGTATCATCATCGTCACAGCTCATATAAGTCCCATGGGACTCGAGCCTCCTCCACAATGTGAGGGAAATTGACCTACTATACCACGCTGGTCAGACCTCTTGGTATACCGAATTTTCCTTCTCTTGCATAGATGTTATATGCATATTATATCCCTTAGTCGTTTTTTTACGACACCCGTTGGCGAGAGAGGGAGATGGTGGCTTGTATTCTTACTCCATCACCACACAGACGCCAAACGTATATTACAAGAATAGCAAAACAATATACCATCATTCTAACCACGTGCGGTACAAAAAGTACGGGACCAGGGCCATAAAGAGCCACATTAAAAACATATATATTTTAACATAACTTATTTTTATTCTGCGCACGACTAGTTTCTACACGGATTAATGGATCGAGTTGTAGAAAAAACTAGACTAAACTCGCTGTGGTATTTTGTGAGAGGTGTCGCTTGATTTTGCTGGTGTTAAAACGTCGTAATAATTTTAATTTTGTTTATAAACTGCATGCAGAATACTTACTTTAGCGGTCGAATGTAATTTTTTGACACGTTATATATTAAGAGTTATTCACGCTTCACTTCGGGATAATGTAGCATTCTAATGGTGAAAGAATTACCGAAATCCGTCCAGTAGTTTTTCAGTTTATTCGTAACATACATACAAATATATAAAAATACAATGTTTTCTCTTTATAATATTAGTGTAGATAACAACAGCAGTTGTATTCATACTGTTGATACAGTATAATATGATTAATCATCATGGTCTTAGCTCATATACGTCCCATTGCTGGGTTTAAGCCTCCACCCCAATATGAGGGATGTTGACCAATACCACACTGGACGGACGCGTTTATATAGGTTACTATTTCCAAGTTTTTCTTCTCTTGAATAAATGTTCATTATCATCATGTGGACTGTCCACTGGTAGGACCACACTGTCGACAGTTATCTGTCTACAGCCGCGAGCCGGTCCGTCCGGGGCAGTACCATGCTCTCGCAGAAAATCGACGTCTGAGTAGTAGCAATTTGTTACTGCGCTTCGTTCTGTGAGCGAGAGAGCCGGAAGCCCAACTTTCTGAGGGTGATTGCGTGTGGAGGGTTTTGGTGGTGCCCTTGTATCACCGAGCCTCGATGCACGCATTCACACTCCCTTCGCTTTCTTCGCGGTAGGCAACGGCCTTGTAAAGGTCCATGAGCGGCAGCAACACTTACCAACCATCAGGTGTACTGTTTGCTCGTTTGCCACCGTTTGCAATAAATAAAAAAAAGCTCGAGCCAGCTTCACTATAAGAGGTAAAGTTGACTTACTATACCGCGCTGGTAAGACGTGTCGGTATAGGGTTTATGCATCGAGCAATAGATTCTTACTCAATGGGTTTATGTCGATTTTTCTTTCCTTTGCTTCGATTTTAAAAGCATATTATATCCCTTAGTCATCTTTAATGATAGCCTTGGTCAAGAAAAAGCGTGGAGAATTGTATTCTTACCATGTCACCACACGGATAAATTATAATTAATAAATATTTACTTTTCCGTGTGGTGACGGAGTATAAATACAATTCACCACTCCCTATCTGGTCCGTGGATGTCGTAAAAATCGTTTTTTACGCGACTATGGGATATAATATGCACATAACATCTGTGCAAGAGAAAGAAAACTCGAAATGAAAGCCTATACCAACATGTCTGATCAACAGGGTATAGTAGGTCAAATTTCCTCCCATTGTGGAGGAGGCCCGAGCCCAACTGTGGGACGTATGTGGGCTGCGATGATGATGAAATATTTTTAAATTTCGACTAGTTTAGTTTTTATATCTATAGAATATTTAATCGAAGACTTAAGTATCAGGAATTAAAAATGAAAAACAAACTACAGAATGTAAAATTCTTGGTGCCCGTACCTAATTGATTTTTCTTGGGATATTTTTGTAGACCATATTTATGTTGGGTTACACAGTATTTCTGAGTATTTTCAAGATATGACAAGGTTACTTAGTCGGTCGATAACCTTATCGTGCTTCCAATATTATTTTTACTATTTCTTGCAATTGCAAATGTCAACAAGTTTTAAAAAATGTATCTACGAAGAGAAGAACATTTAATTTTAATTTGAACTTAATACATATTTCTTTCTTCACGAGTACATCGGATTTTATTTCAAGTTTTCCTTTGCTTAATCTGAATTTACCTGTTTAAATTAATCGACGAGGAATGGTGGTGCATTATAACCACACGGATATACTTCCAGCGACGCCCAAAACCGAGTTCTGTACTCCACAGAGGATATAATTGGTCGCTTATTTTCACCAGGTTGAGAGCCGTAATGGCAAGTATGCTTTTATCCCCCATTTGGAGGCCAATGGCCAACAGTGCATGTAGATAATTGCTTAACGAGGTTAGAATATAGTCACCGAAGTTTGTAAACTCGATATTAATAATAATAAAATTAATTTATCTAATATCTTTAAAATACGGCACACTATAATTTATTATGCAGGTTTCGAGGGCGATAAATTTATCTAGCTAGGTTTCATTTATAGAAGGTCTTGCTTTATCAATGTTTTCAAGAATGAAAAAATGGATAGTTAAAAAATTAAGGTAAATTTAGTCTAACGCAATCCAGAATAGAAACAGCTGTTTTGGGAAATCAAACAGTCCCTTAACTCATATAGCGCCAGTTTGATTCTTGGTTTTAATACTTTTCTATTTTTTTAATTTTCTATAACTTCTTAATATTTTACTAAACTTAAATAACCATTTCCTCATTATGTCGGTAGGATATAAAAACATTAATATTTCATTGGCATGTAATTTAAATCTAAACGAACTCCGAAATACCGTAACAACCCCTTTTTCTCTTTTTTATTGTGGTAGGCTTATGGTCTGGATAACCCGCCTAACCTGTCCGGACTACGGATGGGCGGCGTGCGGCCCTATAAGTGTAGTCCCTCCCCATCGCCTTGGTAACAACCCCTTAAAATCTAAATATAAAAAAAAAATAAAGAATAATACACGAGCCAAGTTCGGTAATGCAGATATTTAACACTTATATACTAAATAACGCTATAAATATATAGATATTGCGCAGTTTGAAAAAAAAATGATTCGTGTTTATAAAATGACAAATTAATGATGTATCTCGATTTAACGAAGGTTATTTGCTAATCTTGGAGGTTAAATATAATCTATGACTGTTTGATTACGTGTAATTTTTTCTTATTTTCGAAGATTCTTAGTAAAGCTATAATAAATTATTGGCTTACGTTCGTTTCGTACTTACTCTCGTAAAATTAAGGCTTATACATAATTAAAAACATATTTTTATACATAACGAACTATTACTATTAAGATAAATGATAAAATCTGTATAAGAAATGGTGTAAACGATGAAGCCTAAAAAATAAGCACGATGGAATGGCATTAGGCAGGCTCTATCGCTCTGAACTGATAACCCTTAGGAAAGAAAGGTCGTTGAAGACGACCACGAATCGTATGACGTAGCATAGGACGACCCTCCACTAGGTGCACTGGCGACATCTTAAAGTCGCAATCGTTGGATGCGAGTGCCACAGGACCGTTCTGTGTGGCGTTCTCGTTGGGATGCCTACGTCAAATAGTGGACCTCTACGGTCCGGACGGATGGATGGATATTAGGATTAAACGAGGATATTCTCTTAAGCAAATTATTTTACTGATATTTTTTTTGTATATTTTTTTTATTATAAGACCATGACACTGTGATACTTGACCACGGACGTACCTTGACAAAATATATTTTACGAGTTATACAACTTGAATATTCATGCCATTTTTATTTATATAAGTGTTACCTAATCACTTACATAGTCTTTCATAAATGCTAATGAATAATTTAAAAATCATCTCTTACATTAGCAAAAATTACTTTCAGTACACAATTAAATTTCGTAATGTATATTTTTGTTTTTAAAATTTACGGTGTATTACCAGCCAGACATAAAAATCGAAGCATAGACAAACTGAACATAACAAAAGAGGTCGTTCACCAAAGCTTGGATACCTATTTTCGGTAGACATGATTACTTTTTCGTTCAAGGTCATTCCGTTTACCTAAATCTTCGTTCTCATGGTGAATAATATTAAAGTACCTCCTCAAGAACGTGTGACTAATTATTTGTATGTTCAATTCACATCTTGTGAAATAAAAATGTAAATCATTGTTTCCCTTTGTTTTCACAGGCCGTTTCCAGATTCATTTAAACAAATGCGTGAGACGCTCCATGTGAATAAAGTGAATTATACTTTACCGATACCCATTCGAACGAATTGTAGTAATTATAAAAAGTAACTAAGCATTCCAAAAAAATAATAACTAATATTTAATTTAGTGTTGCCATATTAACTTTAAACCTTTTTTTAAATTCTCGATAAGTCAGACATTTAAGTGAGTAATACAGAAAAAAATCGTGTCAAGAGCGATAAGTGTGTGTCAAGGGATTCTGCAACTTTCCTTTTGTAGAACAAGTGGACTGGATGACATCGATCGTAATAAAATAGTGGTGAATCGTTTAAATACGACCTCAGTTACCTTACACGGGCTTATTGTGGATGGATTTTGGCGGATCCTTTCATAATAACTCGCAAAGCAGCAGTGCTCGGACCCTTAACTAAAAAGGCAGTGCTCACAAATAATCCATATCAAATAAAAAAAAGCTAACAAAAAAGTGTTTTGATTCGAAAATTCAAATCGATTTAAAAACAAAAGTGCGGTTCTAAATTCAAGATATGCTACATATGTGTGTGTGAAAATGTCTACACAAGCGTATTATAAAGAGCGCCTCGGGTTTGACCCGCAAGAGGCGATGCAAGATGGCGTCAATGGCGGCGCATACTACGACGGCCCCCATCAACCGAAACGGCACAGGGGTGACCATCACTCCGAGACCCACGACCAGGTGTACGAGGAGAACTTAACGAAATTCAAAGGTACAACATGTTGGGAGTTCTTTATTCAACAGTCAGGTTCGTGGTGGTGGGTTATAGAGAATGCGCGTGTTTGCGTATATGTGTAATAACTAAACGCACTTCTGCAATTGTGCGTCTGTGTGTGTGTGTGAGACAACTGTTGTTTTTTTTTTTAAAAATTGTTTTGATACAACATTCATGTTTAACATTCTTCGAGTCTGCTATTTTGAACTAATACAGGGTTGCCATCCGTCTGCTTACTATAAATACGACCTCTAGGTCGAATGAATGGCCTTCAGAGTTATGAATGAAACCTATAATTATTCTCATTGAATAAATGCAACGGTTACGTAATACTGTAATATGGCGATAATTATTGGTTGTACGTAAAAGATAATCAATTAAAATTGACACGGATGGCCGCCTTTTGTTAATTAATTACACGTCCAACCAAGAGTCCAGACGTCCCAGACATTTTATTTTCTGATAGAAAAATGTGGGGTTTCGAGTAGTGTTCATATTTACATTTCATCATCATCTCAGCCCATCTTCGTCCCACTGTTGGGCTCGGGGCTCCTCTATTATGAGAGGGAAATTGACCTACTGTACCACGCTGGTCAGGCGTGTTGGCATTTTTTTATGGGTGGGCTATGGGAAGCGCACACGCGGTCCATACCGCCCGGGGCGACGAAAGGACGGCGCGCGGGGCCAGAACCCACCCGTACCCACGTCACCTTCGTCGTTGGGCCGACCATCGGAGCAGGGTGACTTGTCGTCAGTGGTCGGTCCGACGGAATACCCTTTCGGGTACCGTCACCTCTCAACGTCCCTGTCCCGGGACGTCGGTCGCCGTCGCGCGGTCAGCCTTTGCGGGTGATGGACTAATTCCCCGGTCCGGTCACTCGCGGCCTCGGCTAGGGCGGCATCAGGCGCAGGTACTCGCGTCTGTGCCGTCCGAGTCGCCGGCGGCGGCACGTATCGCCGAAGAGGAGTTCCTCCTTCTGTGAGATGACTGGCTCACAGAAGGCGGCGACCGCGTCCCAGTTCCTGACGCTGTCGAGCATCTCCCTGGCGATAGTCGGCAACGTCAGGTCGACACCGATGTTCGCAACGAGTTCACGGCGCTCCCCCGCCCACGCGGCACACACCTCGAGCGTGTGCTGCGCCGTGTCCTCGTCGCAATCGCAGTGGTGGCAGGACGGTGTGCTCTCCCTCCTGACAATCTTGTGCAGGTACTTGGCGAAGCAACCGTGCCCCGTCAGCACCTGCACCAGTCGGAAGGAAAGCATCCCGTGCGTCCGCTCCAACCAGTCCATCAGCACCGCCCGGAAGGCCTCGACGGTCCTGTCACCATACCGAGGCCCCTCCAGCCGGACTGCCCAACGGGCAATGTCGTTTCGGCGGGCGTCGACTCGCCAGGCGGTAATCTCTTGTAACGAGATCATACCGCCGCGGGCGCGCGTCTCCGACACCACCCTGTATGGCCCTAATCGCCATGACCCTCTGTGGTCGCCACAAGTGGGCCCTCAGACGGACGATCAGGGACCCCGCCCACACCGGTGCGCCGTACAGGGCCATCGACCGGATTACCCCCACGTACAGCCGTCGGCACTTGACGCTGGGTCCGCCCACATTCGGCATCAACCAAGAAAGGGCGGACGCCGCGCCGACAAGCCGGGCAACAAGTCGACGGAAATGCTCCCGGAACCATCAATGCTCGTCGAGCACCAGGCCCAAGTACTTCATGTGGGCCCGGATGCTGAGGGTAACCGAATTCACGGTGATCGAAGCGCCGGCGGTACGGAGGCCATGGACAGGCGTGTTGGCATAGGGCTCTATTTCGAGTTTTCCTTCTCTTGCATAGATATTGTATGCATATTAAATCCCTTAGTCGTCTTTTACGACACCCACGGGCAAGAGAGGTGGTGGTGATTTGTATTCTTAATCAGTCTCCACGCGGAACACATATCAACAAATTTAATGCTAGCATACTTGCAGAGCTGGTTAGTTTATTTACCGATTTAGAGATATCAAATGAGAACATTATTTAAAATAGGACAAACCTATGAAAAATTGTTATGTTTGTTTTAGACGAATTTTAGACGAATCGTAAGCTCCAGTCATTCGCCCAACCACCAAAAACATTCAACGTAATAGTAATTAATGTTTTACGTTGTTTCAAGTCCTATTCGAAGCCTCACATTTCACCATTAAAGATATAGTAGGTCTGACAGCTATCGGCTCTTGGTCTATTAGGTATGATACTATTTAAAATTTTAGATTATCTAACAATTGTATAATTGTGAAATAATAATCTCCGTACAGTGATGGATTGCAAATACAAAGTAGAGACTCCTAACACCAGCTACGATTGCCAACCTCCGTGTCTGCAAGCATGGCGATTATCTCTCTTGGGGGAACCTATGTCGAAGAGTAGATGTTTATATCCAAAAGGCTGATGATACATCCATCCTTGAACGGTCATCATATCTGCTAATAATTAACAGTTTTTTAATCTCATCCGCTTGCTTTGTAAACATATAAAGTCCGATTCCACCAATGCAAATATGAAAACATCTTTTTAGGATTCCGTACTCAAATTATGCTAATGAAGACCAATTATGAAGACCTTTATATGCGTCCAATCTTCTGGTCGTTTCTCATCGTACAATTAACCCCAAATTGTTGTGAAAGTCATGTGTGATCTCTTTTATAAATGCCCAATGAGTGATGTGGTAACAAACGGATAACGCAGTATAGAACAATTTATCATTAATTCATTCAATTCGGCTCATATACGTGCCACTTCGGGGCTCGAGCCTCCTCCGTAATAGGAGGGAAATTGACTCTACTATATCATGCTGGTCAGACAGGTTGAGTTTTGTTGCTAGTTTTCCTTCTCTTGCATAGATGTCAAATGCATAATATATCCCTTAGTCGTATATTACGATACCCGCGGGTAAGAGAGTGGTTGGTGAATTGTATTCTTCCTCGGTCGCCACATGGTTTACCGTTATCTTTTTTTTTATTTAAGACTAATCCAACCACACATTCCCGCCATTGTGACGCTGTAGTCCAGGATCCACAATAGTTTCTTTAGATGACAACGAGATTTGCTCTCTCAAGCAGTCCCAGGAAACCCTTTAATACGTTACTTCCCACTAGCTTGATTGAGGTATCCTTAAAGACGGGTAGAAAGATGCGTATAGCACTGGATTATTCGGAGTGGTATACTGGGCAGTCTCACATCCAACAGTCGATGTTGACAGGCTAATGGATAGATTGAGTATTATAGTAATATAAAGTAGTTTGCTGTTTGGTGCGGGCTACCAATACTACACAACACGTAAAAATGATACGAGCTTTATATCGTCCGGGTCAACACCAACGATGCCATTTGGTCAACAATTGCACTCCCAAAGAGCATTGACGTCATGCAGGCAGGTCATAAAACTGGTGCCAAATTTTTTGCAATATGAACTATGAAAGAAGAATAGAAAGATGAATTGGAATAACAGCACAACGATAATCTATAGAAATATGTTTTGCAAAAAAAGAAACCGCCTTCAATAATGTAGACAATGTAGATAAATTTTTAGATTTTTGTTGATTTTTCAAAAATCGCTTGTCCGATTTCGATAAATTTTTCATGGGCCCATTTGAATAGTATACCCTTTCCAACAAAAAAAGAATTATCAAAATCGGTTCATAAACGACGAAGTTATCCACGAACAAACATAAAAAAAGTTTATATACGGTAGAATTGAGAAACCTCCTTTTTTGAAGTCGGTTAATAAATAAAACTATGTGTCTATTTGTAATGTCAAAATACTGGGCTTTTTTCATGCTCACACGATTATTTGCACGACACCTATGCCTAAAATACAGTTTAAAAATTTTCGTCTGTCTGTTTGTTTGAGGTAATCTTCAAAACGGTTGGACCGATTTTGATAATATTTTACTACCAAGTTAGCTATCTATGTAAGGAGTAACTTAGGCTATATTTTATCCCGGTATTCCCACGGGACGGACGGACGAACGAAATCTATGCGGCTAAGGCGACTGAAACCGAAGCGAGGCGAGGGCAGGCTGCTAGTGATAAATAAAAAAATAAAATATGCTTATCTTTAATCTTACACGATGGAACCCTTCATAAACAAATCCAACTCGTGCTTGCCCGTTTTTTTTTATTATGTTGTTTTTAATTAAGTTTTTTAATAAAATAACGTCGTTTATTAATTTATAGGTCAAATAAAAAATAACGTATCTTATTAACTTTTGCCTTCGCTAATATGTTGAGTGCTCTTGTTGTTTTTATTCATGAAGCTGAATTAATGTGTTTTGGTCTGATTTCAACCTGCTATGTTATTTCGTAATCATTGTTTCTATTTCTTTTTAATATTTTTAATAAATTGTAGCTTACTCGTAATTGTATATCTTTCAAGTTTTAAATTTGAATTTTAATATAATTTTGGGTTGTCATGTAACTTGCGTTTGTCTGTGTGGTGACGGAGTAAGAATACAATGCACCATTCCTTATCTTGCCCAAGGGTGTTGTTAAATACGACTAAGGGATATGCATATAGTAAGATCCATTCAAGAGAAGGAAAACTCGAAATAAAACCTTATATCAACATATCTAATCAGCATGGTATAGTAGGTCAATTTTGCTCGTATTGGGGAGGAGGCTCGAGCCCAGCAGTGGGACATGTATGAGCTGAGACGAGACGAGACGTAAATGCAATAAAAAATGTATTAACGTAACTTGTATACCGCGATGTTATTATTGATATTTTTACAGACTAATGACCCTTTTCATTAATGACACCCAAACTTTAGGTAACACCTTAGGCAATATGATACAAAATGTGTGATGTGGCTAGGGTTGCCACCTTTTATTTGGTAAATAAAGTACCATTGCTTAATGAATGCAGAAAAGAAAAGTACTTTGTGTCCAAATAGCGTACGGTTTGTTATATGTTTTACTTTTAAAGATATTGTTGATTATATTTAGAGAATTTGAATAAATACTTATCATTGCTAAACAAAATCGTTGTACGTTATAAATATTTTAAAGTAAATAAATATATCATTTATTAGATTCAAAGACACTATGTTTAATTTGAAAATTAACCCTAGGCAAATTAACTCGGCGGGAAATAAAGTATTTTAGCGTACTTTATTATTCACATAAAGTATAAAGTACAGTTACCCGAAATAACGTACAATACTTTATAATAAAGTACGGGTGGCAACCCTAGATGTGGCTTCAATCACAATGTAATTTCAATCAATCTCAAAGAAAATTCAATGTCATGTATTATTTATATTGCTTTAGGTGTCCCCTATGTGATGTCGTGTGCTGATGGAGTAAGAATACAATTCATCACCCATTCTCATGGGCCGTGGGTATTGTAAAAGATGACTGACAGATATAATGTATAGTATATATAATATCTGTGCAAGAGAAGGATAACTCTGAGTGAAATCCTATACCAACATGTCTGATCAGCGTGGTATAGTAGGTCTATTTCCCTTCTGTTGTGGAGAAGGCTTGAGCCCAGCAGTGGGAGATCTGAACCGAGTTGACTAGGTGTCTGCTTAAATGTTGGTGTCGTTGATGAAAACGTGTATTCAGTACCTACATCTTTGTCTCAATTTCAATAATATCAGCAACGGTAAGCAATAACCGGTGACTGTATCGCACCCACGCGCGTTTCGTAACAATCTGAGTCAAGATTTGAAAGGACGTTTATGACATCAGACTAAACTCCTTACGATCTGACCTTATATGTATCGATAGTAGTTGGTAGAAAGATTTGGTGAAAGCGTTAGCCTAAATGTTATTATAGATGTAATACCTAGTCGTAATATGTTTGTTGTACGTACTAAACCACATTAGCTTAATTGTAAGTGGTTGGAACGGATTGTCAATAGAAGTGGGTTCAATTACCACCTGTGGTTATTATTTTTCGCTCACATTTTTGAACTTACATTGCTTTTGGCGCTTTAGAGAAAATTATAAGAATACATAATTGTTTTCGAAGCGCAATGATTGATTGAATTTTTACAATGCATGCGCACACTGTCACGAAAAACCGACCCCCTTTTGTTAGCTAGTCAATATTTTTTACCATGCGCGCATACACCGTCACAAATGTCAACTAGATAATGCGTTATAATAAAAGGGAGCCGTTGCTCAGGACGCCTGGCAGATGTGAAACAGCAAAATTATTTTGTACATGTATATATGCATAAAAGAACAGATTCCGACAGGAACTAATATGGCATAAAGTATTAATAAAATATTACGTTTTATTTTTTTCAAAAAATGTTAAGCTTTAATGAACATTTATTTTCATTAGTATACACTATAGGTATGTGTTTTGGTTAATAATTTATTTCGAGCTCACTAGATGGCGTTGTACAAAATTATAAAACAGGTTAAACATGGTTTCGTTTACACAAATGTACATATACCTATACGCCACGCGTGGCGTTAACGCCACGCCAATGATCAGTTTCACCCTCGCCGATAGATGTTTCACATCAAAAAACTTTCAATGCATTAAATACACTTTTTTCTATTATTAGTGTCGTTTTTTCTACATACGCGGATAACGCGAAGGATAAAATTTTTAGTAAGATTCTTATCTTGTTACGTCAAAGAAGTATACGTACGTAAATAGGTATCCATCCATCCATCCATCAGCCTACGGACGTCCACTGCTGGACATAGGCCTCCCCACAAGAATGCCACTCCGAACGGTCTTGCGCCACTTGCATCCAACGGTTCCCTGCGACTTTGAGAATGTCGTCAGTCCACCTAGTGGGGGGTCGTCCTACGCTGCGCCGTCCGTCCGATTCGTGGTCGCCACTCAAGAACCTTTCTTCCCCAACGGTTGTCGGTTCGACGAGCGATGTGGCCTGCCCATTGCCATTTCAACGTGCTAATTCTGCGGGCTATGTCGGTTACACCCGTTCTTCTACGGATTTCCGTGTTCCGGATTTTATCACGTAGAGGAATACCGAGGTATATTTTATACAAAAAGACCACTAAAAAAATAATCCTTGTGTCGCAAGAGATTTTGCAAACATGCAATTAACGTACACAGATTACACCCAAACTCAAAATAAAAGTTTATCATCATGATCAAAGCCTATAATAATATATGTCTCACTGCTGGGCTCGAACATCCTCTATAAGGGCATGGCAATTGGCCTACTATGCCACGCTCAACAGACGGGTCGGTGTGGGTTTTATTTCCAATTTTCCTTCTGTTGCATAGTTGTTATATAAATATTATATCCCGCAGTTGTCTGTTTCGCCACCCAAGAAAGAGGGTGGTAAATTGTATTCTTACTCCGTCACAACATGGCAAATTTGTAGATAGTACAAATTATTATCATGCATGCGAATAGAACCATTTGAATCGGTAGGTCAGAACATATTAATTATGCCATCTATGCAGTCCAACAAAAGTTTGTAAATAAAAGTACGGATTTTATCGCGCTTGTATTTGATTTTTGATTGCCCGACGTTTCGAACAGTTGATAAAATTCGAAGTTTTATTTACAACGCAAGAAAATCCCCACTTAGTTATTATACAAAATATAGAATTGACAAGTATATATCGTGCAAACGTTGACAAAGATATGTCGTAAGTATTCATTATCAGTTTATCGTTATCTTATCTCAACATGTATTACCTATATAACTATAATGTACATATTATTTAACCCAACGCCTGTCTGTCCGTGTATCCGTTTTATCTATTTTTACGCAAGAAATATTTATCCGATTTGCATGGTGTTTTTTAAATTCATAACATATCGTTATCTGATGACTATCAGATCGCGTAATGATTAAGATACCGACTTACCGTGTCAGTGTCGCGGGTTCGAATCCCACACAGAACAACACTGTACGATCCACAAATTTTTGTTCTGAGTTTGGATGTAATTTGTGTTCGTTAATTATAATATATGCTTGTAAAGTCTCTCGCAATGCAAGGATTATTTTCTGAGTGCGGGGCGATGTCTTAAAAAATAAGGCACTTTAGTTGACACCGCAGGTGATAATCATCATCTCAGCCCATACACATCCCACTGTTGGGCTCGGGCCTCCTCCACTGTGGGAGAGAAATTGACCTACTATACCGCGCTGGTCAGACGTGTAGGGTTTTGTTTCGAGTGTTCCTTCCCTTAATCATCTTTTGCGATATTGCGCAAGATTGGGGAATGGTGAATTGTTTTGCCCGTGGGTGTTGTAAAAAAAACAAAGGGAAAAAAAAACACTCGAAAGAAAATCTTATACCAATCAAGGGTTCATCAAGCTTCCCTCCTATAAAGGAGGAGGCTCGAGCTCAGCAGGGGGACGTATATGAGCTGAGATGATCATGATATGCGAGCGAAGCCACGGTCGTGATAAGTATATTCTATAATATATAATAAGTATACTTGTTAGGTTAGTTCGTTAGCATGCAATTGTTAGCTGTTCGCTATTTATATCCACTATTATCTATTGTTCCTACTTATACTATAAATATTTTTTTTAAGATCCTTATACTGTGAATTTTGACTCGCACTTTCATACAAACATACAAAAAATATGTATGAAAAGCAATGTGTGTATGTGTTTTCGTACTCAAAAACGGCTAGATCAACTCTGATGTAATTTTCAGAAAATCTTCCGATTAGCCTAGAGAGTAATCCTCTGATTGGTAGCGATGGAATCAATATAATTATTTTTCATTAAATATAAAAATATTAATGTTCCGGAGGTATAGAAAATTAATAAAATCAACATTTATAGGAACGAAGCCTCGGGCATAGTTATTTCATCTCGGCTCATATGCGTCCCACAGCTGCGATCGAGCTTCCTCAATAATAGGATAGATATTGACCTTCTATACCACGCTGGTCAGACGGGTTGGTATAGGCTTTTATTTCGAGTTTTATTTCTCTTACTAAGCATTTAATCCCTTAGTCATTGACACCCACAGGCATGATAGAGGGTGGTGAATTGTATTCTTACTCTGTCACCATACAGACATGAGACAATATATCAGCATAGCTATTTACATATATATATATATATATATATATATATATATATATATATATATTACTAGCTGACCCAACAGACGTAGTTCTGTTCTAATAAAATAAAAAGAATTCTCCTTGAAATCGACAGCAGCGCCACCTACCAATTGTGAATCTAAACCATTCTCGAGTCCTCTTGAATACACAAAAATAATTTCAACATCGATCCAGCCGTTTAGGAGGAGTTCAGTGACATACACACGTAGACAAGAAATTTATATATAAAAACTAGCTGACCCAACAGACGTTATTCCGTTCAAATAAAATAAAAGGAATTCTCCTTGAAATCGACAGCGGCGCTACCTACTGGGTCCAATTGTGAATCTAAACCATTCTCGAATCCCCTTAAACACACACAATTTTTTTTCAATATCGGAGCACCCGTTTAGGAGGAGTTCAGTGACATACACATGTACACAAGAAATTTATATATAAAGAAAGATATGATATACAAACTACATTATGTACATATGGTTATGCATAGGTACCTTTATTAGGTCGAGGTTGTATAAGTTGTTTTAATTGCGTTATTTGTTATTGCTCTACGTTTAGTTATTGCTATATTAGTCGCACATAGAATATGTATGATAATATTGTTAAATAGCGTTTCAATTATAACTATATTTGGTTAGGATGTTGTAGATACACGAATGGTTGCTCTGCGTGTCTTGGGATTCAGTTGAAATTGTACTCTTAAACAATGAGACTAGGGATGCAATATCGAAACTAAAAACATCGATGTGTCGTTTGATATCAAACATCGATGTACAAAAAACATCGCCCTGAAACCATCGATGTATCGAAACATCGATGTTTTTTAGAAAGCTATGCGATTTTATTTTTTGATAAATCAAGCTTTTTTTTACATGAAATACCAGCATTTGCGTGATGTGAGGACCTTTTATGGCAGGCTCTGCTAAAAGTAACATAAGTATGTCTGCATGATTAACAATGGTTAATCATGCAGACAAAACATAGTATAAAGTAAAATCGATACATCGATGTTTTACAACAGTGAACATCGATGACAAACATCGATGTTTTTTATTGAAACATCGATGTTTCAAAAATATCGATATATCGTTTGCATCCCTAGATGAGACTGGCACGGTAGGTCTCTATCTTAACCATTACGTTGTCAAAAAATGTAAACAATGATTTCTTATATTTACGCGAGTATCACACATCCTTACTTAATATTTTACTGCACAGATGGCGTAGTGGTTAAGATAGCGACCTACGGCGCCAGTGTCGGGGGTTCGAATCCCACGCGGGACAACACTTTGTGCGATCCACAAATTGTTGTTCTGAGTCTGGATGTAATTTGTGTCCGTTAATTGTATGTTTGTGAGGTCCCCCGCAATACAAGGATTGTTTCCTTAGTGTGCAGGGTGTTGTCTTAAATAAATAAAAAAATAAAAAAAACTAAAAAAATATTATAAATGCGAAAGTAAGTTTGTTTGTTTGTTACGCATTCACGCTTAAACCACCGAACCGATTTCAAAAGTTCTTTCAACAATGGAAAGCTATAATATCAGAGAGTAACATAGGCTATATTTTATCCCGGTATTCCCACGGGAACGGGAACTACGCAGGTACGGCGATTGAAACCAAAGCGAGGGCGGGTTGCTAGTTATAAATAAGATTATTTTTACGGATTGTATGCTGTTCGTATTTGATTTTTCAATAAAAAATCAAATACTTGATTTTTCAATAAAAAATCAAATACTTGATTTTTCAATAAAAAATCAAATACAAACGCGATAAAATCCGTGAAAATAGTTTTATTTATAAGATTTAGCAATTTCATATATCATTTTACTCATTAATGGAGCAGATAGTTAAGGAGGTAACCCATGACATTCGCTATCTACTTGAGGCCAATATTTAAACCATTACTATTTTTGCCCTTATGAAGCTACAGAGACGATATTTTTAAATAAAATTATATTAATGAATTTGCGTTTGTATTTCATTTATGATTGCCCGACGTTTTGAACACTTTAAAACAAAGGTACACTGTAATAACGACGTTGGACGTAAGACATCTTAATCCACCCGTGACCATGAACACTGAAAAGTATTCGAAACGTCTGGCAATCGAAACAAACGCGATAAATACTGTATAAATAGTTTTATATAAAACTCGCGTGAACATCAGAAATCATTATGATATTTTTAATCTGAATGCATCAAAAAATTATGAATACATTCAGTACTAGTCTTTTTAGACCTCCGTTTTGATTGTATTGACCCACAGACATCGGAACGAATCGGTTAATTAGTACAATCAGTACAATTGATACACCGTATAGAATAGCGGACGAATCTTGTCTCTTAAGAATTTTGTCTAACGGTGTCTATATCATATGATACAGTTGGAACCGTGATTTCTTTTAATTAATGCCACACCACAAACTGTTTGCATATACGTCCCACTGCTGTGCTCTGGCCTCCACCAAAACGAGAGAGAAATTGACCTACTATACCACCCTGGTCAGACATGTTGGCATATAGAGAGTTACTTTAGAGTTTCCTCATAAGATATGTTATTTGCATAACAAAAGGGGATAATGGAGAGCCGCCCAGGATGATTTGGGCGAGATTTGACCCGACCGATCAAGGAAAAATTAAGCAAGTGGAACTTGAAAAGTTTGCAGCAAATAAATTACAATAATACATCTAGCCAGCGTGGAATAGTTTGCCATTTCTATCCTAAATTTGCAGGAGCACCGTTGCAAAATAAAAATAATTTGCAAACGAATCCACGTTTGATTTCAAATACATTTTAAACAGTTAACAGTATTTATCATCATCACAGCTCATATACGTCCCACTACTGGGCTCGAACCTCTTCCATATTGGGAATGAAGTTGACCTACTATACCACGCTGGTCAGGTGGGTTGGTATAGGGTTATATTTCGAGCTTTTCTTCTCTTGCCTCGTTATATGCACAAGGTATCCCTTAGCGGCCTTTTACGACAATCACGGGCAAGAAAAGGGGTGGTGAATTGTATTCTTACTCCGCCATCACACGGAACAGTACTTATGGTAAGATTTAATCATCATCATCATTATCATGCTGAATGGGCGTGCCATTTTCTTGGGGTCGACGATATGCACTTTTCCATATTACAAACCTAGTCCTTGGGAACTCCTTGGGAATGTAATTTTTGAGCAGACAGCATCAGATGGTGTTGGCCACGGTCGATGTCGTCTTTGACTACAACCCTTGGTAGCACTGCATTCAATTGTTCTGTAATAACGTACTAATATAGTTTGTCTTTCAATAATGAATTTCGTATAAATGGTGTTAAAAATAACGATCAATATTGCAAATCTACATAACTATGTTAATTGTTTGATGTGAAACAGTCACTTACCCGTGGCGAAGGTAATATTGTGTATATTCAAATTGTCACACGTATACTATTTCACCCATCTATCAGCGTGGTGACGGAGTGTATATATATGTATGTATATGAGCAGAGATGATGATGATGGCCGTCAGCCTATTATGCGCAAATAACATACAGTAGAACCCGCTTAATACGATCACGTTTAATACGATTTCCCGCATAATACGCCGTTTTGCGTCAGTCCCAGCAACTTAAGACATGTTTTCATACATTTCTTAACGCTTAATACGATCGTCATCCCGTTTAATACGGCAACACGTGCCACTCAAATACACATATTATCTTGCGGCAGCGGCCAGCAACTGACGAAGTGACGACTGTCGAGCGACCCTAAGTGATAATGACCAAGAAGAAGCTGAGTCAACTCCGATTTTGTCACACTCCCAGGCATTATCAGCAGTTAATGATTTAAGACGCTATGTAACTTCTTTGAATCAAGCGAAGACGCACTGAGAAAAATAAATTACGTGAAAAATCTTGTAATCGCTAATGCCTCAAAATCTTTTTTGTCAAACTAAAATAAGTGATTACTTTAAGTAACGTAATAATAATAAACAAAATTTTTTTAATATTTTTTATTTTTAATATTTAAAAATGTATCTAGTAGTACCAATAAATAAAATTGGAGTGTCTGTTTGTAATGTCAAAATAATAGGCTTTTTTCATGCTCACACGGTTATTTGCACGACACCTATGCCTAAAATAGCAATTAAAAAATTTTTGTCTGTCTGTCTGTTTGTTCCGGGTAATCTTCAAAACGGCTGGACCGATTTCAAAAATTCTTTCACCAATGGAAAGCTATAATATCAGGGCGTAAACTAGGCTATATTTTATCCCGGTATTCCCACGGGAACGGGAACCACGCGGGTAAAACGACTATAACCTATAACCGAAGCGAAGCGAGGGCGGATTGCTAGTATAAAATAGAAATCTACTAATTCTTGTTGCATTACTACGCTGTTGTTCTCGATCTGTAGCCCTAAATGGTCGTCTCGTCCGAGGTTATTATCCCGGATTCTCTTGCAAAAAATCTACGTCGGAGTAGTATTAATTTGCTACTGCCTTTCTTAAGAGAAAGGAATATCTTTTTCTTTAAACTTTTTTTCTCTGTGTGGTAGCGGAATAAGAATACAATTCATCTCCCACTTTCTTGCCCATGGGTGTCGTAAAATACGACTAAGGGAATATGCACATAATATCTATGCAAGAGAAGGAAAACCCGAAATAAAATCCTATACCAACCGGCGTGGAATAGTATAGCGTGATATAATAGGTTAAGTTCCCTCGTATTATAGAAGAGGCTCGAGCCCAACAGTGGGATGTAAATGAGCTATGATGATGATGAGGTAAAATTTTACTACGTGGAGGATCGAACTTAAATGCTTGGCATTGAAGATCTTTACTTAGACCACCATACCATCTCTGCAATCAATAAGGGTATTTAGTCATCGGGCATAAAGGCATGTCGAGTAAGGCAATGTTAAAATATTGCAATTATTGCCAATACTTTATGAGCTATAAATGTCAGTGCATATCTGGCGGCAACGAGTGCATCGATCTCTGATACCAATTGCATCGTGTTGATTGAATTGAGCATGCTTCACGAGTGTTAACGGCCGTTCACACGGTGCGAATATAGTGGGTTGGTGACGTCATTGGCCTGTATTGTCCAAATTATGTCTTAGTCATCTCTGCTCATAAACGTCCCACTATTGGGCGTGAGCCTCCTACATAATAGGAGGGAAATTGACCTACTATATTACGCTGGTTAGACGGGTTGGTATAGGGTTTCATTTCGATTTTTCCTTCTCTTGCATAGTTGTTTTATACATATTTAATCCCTTAGTTGTCTTTTACGACACCCACTGGATAGGTAATAAAAAGAAAGAAAACTCAAAATAAAACCTTACACCGACCAGTGTGGTATAGCTAGTAGAACAATTTTCCTTCCATTGCGGAGAAGGCGCGAATCACGCGGAGGCGTGATGACAAAAGGCTGAAAGAAAGACATACTTAATCTCACATATATATTATCTATATTTTTTATGGTATATACATATTATCTATATTTTTTTATGGTAAGCTATTGTCTGGACGCACTCCGCCCAACCAGTCCGGGGCGACAGATGGGCGGCGTGCGACCTCATAACCTACCATGTTCCCTCCCCCCGCCATTGGGCCGTGGTCGATTACCAGTCAGCCTCTCTGCGGGTGACGGACTAATCCCCGGGCCATCTACCAGCGATCTCGACTAGGGCGCCATAAGGCGCAGGTAATACCGTTGCATTTCATTAAATGATAAATATCAAATTCTTAAATGAAATAATGCAACAGAAAATCAATTATCAATAAACCCAATCGAATAATATCTGCAGCAATTGTAATAAATCGATTATATTGAACTCGGGATACTCAATTGCGTTACTAATTCTGTCAACAATACATTTAATGATTTATGTATGGGTATGGAGTTTTATATTGGGATGCTTTTAAATGCATTTATCATCGACATTGACACAATTTAATGTTCGTAAAACAAACTGATGAAAAAAAATATTTTATTCATTATTCATTTATATCAGCTTATATACGTCCCACTGCTGGGTTCGAGCCTCCTTTTGGATAGGAGTGAAATTGACTTACTATACCACGCTGGCCAGATTGGTATTGGGTTTTATTTCGAGTTTCTTTTGCATAGATATTATATGCGTGCGTTTATTTCTCTTAAGTACTCTGAGCATCGGTAATAGAACACTATTAATATAGGCCTATTGGACTATAGTGGGCCACTCATCCGCAGCCTCAGCTTGAGTTGATTTAGGCAGGAATTTTGTAATAAACTTTTTTTTAGTTAGTGATTGAGTAAGAATACATTTTACCACCCCCTTTCTTGCCCGTTGAACGCCTGACAAGCTTGGTTATAGTAGGGCAATTTCAACATATATGAGCTGAAATGATTACACAGATGGCATTGTGGTTAAGATATTGACCTATCGGGCCAGTGTCATGGGTTCGAATCCCACGCAGGGCAACACTTTGTCGGACCGACTACTGACGTCAAGTCACCCTGCCCGGTGGTCGGCCCAACGACGAAGGCGACGCGTCACGGGTGGGTTACGGGTGTGCGTGCTTACGCCCCTCTATCGTCCCGGATGGAGTGGTGCGAGGAGTGTGCCGACCGTAACCCACCCAAAAAAAAAAAGGGGCAACACTTTGTGCGATCCACAAATTGTTGTTCCGAGTTTGGATGTAATTTGCGTCCATTTATTATATGTTTGTAAAGTCCCACGCAACACAAGGATTACTTTCTTAGAGCAGGGTGTTATCTTAAAAAAATAATGTATACGTAAATGAATTTTTCACAGCGTATAATGAATAACGAGAGCCTGACGAGCCATAACATAGCTTTATGCACATTTCAACAGTCAAATCCTTACGCAAACAAAACTTAGTGGGTAGTCTTGGCATAAGTATATCCGTAGGTGTGCAATTGCGACGAAAACTCTCTATTACCTTGAGAAATGCAAATCGTGTTTACTGCATTGACCTACTTGCTAATCTGTCGGGTAGTTCCAGTTATTCTTGATATAATTTATTGTTTTTTGCTCAAGGAGACGGGCCAGTATCATAAATCAAAGAGATAGAAGCTACGGGACAAATGCAACCTGCTTGTGTTGTCTGTAAATTACAAGATTTTAATGACGGAGTAACAATACCCTTTTATCGCCCCTGGGTGGCATAGAATACGACTAAATGATAGGATATGCAAATAACGCCGTTCCAAAGTTATAAACGCTTATGCCAAGACATCTGACTTGCGTGATAAAGTAGATCTATTTGTCTCCCATTGCAGAGGAGGCCTGAACACAATGGTGCGACGAATTGATGTTGAAGAATATATTATTCAATAGATTATGTTCCCCCGAAAGTGATTATGTCGTTTTAAGAAATGCTAGAAGAAATTTAACTGTCACTATTTATAATGTCATTACAGATTCGTCAGCTGATAATTCATCATCATCATCATTTTAGCTTATACACGTTCCACTCTTGGGCTCCAGCATTCTCTACAATAAGTGGAAAACTGATGCACTATACCACGCTCGTCAGACCTGTTGCCATAGGATTTTTTTTCTAGTATTCCTTTCTTGCATAGATGTTATATAATTCCATATTTAATCCCTTAGTCGTCGTTTACGACATACACGAGCTAGATAGGGGGTGGTGAATTGAATCTTTACTGCGTCACCTCATTGAATGTGATAGTTATAGATTTATTAAAGCTAGAACTTCTATGTGACACCATAATATGTCAATTTTTTTTAATGTTTCCTACTGCACATTAAAATCGCCACGGTGGAGATGAAAATATACTATGCTTGGCAAAGGGACTGGAGATAGTGGGTTTACGTTATAAGTTTCATAGGAGAGTGCTGTTTAAAATGTAAATCATCATCATCTTGCTCTTATCCCAATTACTTGGGGTCGACGCAATATGTCATCTGTTTTGACATATTGCAAAAAGTTTCGGCAATGACTTTCATGACCGGCCGCCTGCCTGACGTCAACCCTCCTTGGGAATGTAATCGTTGACCCTAATGGTATCAGATGGAGTTGGTCCGGGTCAATCTAGGGCTCTTAGTCGTCTTTTACGACACCCACGAGCAAAGCAAGGGTTGGTAGTATTCGAAGTCGCTACCACACAGCACTCGAAGCCGCTACCACACAGCACTCGAAGCCGCTACCACACAGCACAGCTGTTTAAAATGTAAATATGATCTGAAAAATCATTTTGCGAAATGCGAGCTACTCTTTCACTTAAAATGATTTTATAAATTTGTTAAATTAATAATTCTCACATCCGTGTGGTAGCGGAGTAAGAATACAATTAACAAGTCCCTCCCAAGTCATCTTGCCCGTGGAAGTCGTAAAAGACGACTAAGGGATATAATAAGCATGTAACGTCTATGTAAGAGAAGGAAAACTCGAAACAAAACCCTATTCCAACGCGTCTGACTAGTGTGGATTAGTAGGTCAATTCTCCTCTTATTATGGAGGAGGCCTGAGCCCAACAGTGGGACATATATAGGCTGAGATGTTGATGAATAATTCTCAATGATACCATTCTAACTCGTCAAAACAATAAACAAACACATTACAAGCGATAAAAGCACTTGAATGATAATTCCATTAATTTATTTTCCAATCTGTCGGCAGATGTAAACTCTTGAATAATATTGTTGAAGTTGTCTGCAACAGATTTTAAGTATGAAAACTCAGTACAATAAACTGTGCGAAAGTTTGCAAATTCATCAACTAAATTATTACGGCTATATAAATACGTAATTAAGAAAATGCCAAGAATGCTGAATCTGTTATGATTTTCACTCATTTATAAAAATATATTCTTATGACATAGACTTTTTACCCGACTACGGAGGGTTATAATTTTGACAAGCTATGTATGTTCATCTGTTCCCTCATAGCTCCTCAACTACTTTTAGAACCGGACAAATGAGGTATCGTTAGAAGCGTTTTGACCATCCGCTGATTATAGACTATATGATGTATTACTGAATCTAGTATGGCGCCCTATAGAGATCTTAAAGTGTGTTAAAAAAAAAATTTGAGACAAATATGTTGTTTCGTATCATCGGAGAGGCCGATAATTCGTTTTCTATCGTAGTTGAGTTTAAGTTTTTACTTTTATTTTGTTATCAAGAAACCTGAAGCGTCTTTCATCATCTTAGTCAATATACGTCCCACTACAGGGCTCGAGCCTCCCCCATAATAAGAGATAAATTGCCCTAAAATGCGTTGATCAGCGTGGACAGTACCATCTATTAAACGGAGGCTGGACCCCAACAGTGGTACGTGTTCGAGCTGAAATGATGAAGTGAAACTGTGACAGTTCGCTAGTTATAAAGTTTTTACAAACTCGTTTAGATAATATAGCAATAAATTATTATTAATTTTCAAAAGATCATTTTTGGTAAAACATTCAAATCAAAAAGTCTGATTTATATAATTAATCAAATAACATCAAAAAACTTGAAATATCACAGTCGTTTTTATAAGAAATAAATCTGTATCTATATAGCCTTTGGAATCCATATGTGGTAGTTCCATGACAGGTTGGTACGCTAAACATTTTTTTTTTTTTTTATTGCAAACGGTGGCAAACGAGCAAACAGTACACCTGATGGTAAGTGTTGCTGCCACTCATGGACCTTTCAAGGCCGCTGCCTACCGCGAAGAAAGTGAAGGGAGTGTGAATGCGTACATTGAGGCTCGGTAATACCAAGGGCACCACCAAAACCCTCCACACGCAAACACCCTCAGAAAGTTGGGCTTCCGGCTCTCTCGCTCACCGAACGAAGCGCAGTAACAAATCGCTACTACTCAGACGTCGATTTTCTGCGAGAGTGTGGTACTTGCCCCGGACGGACCGGCCCGCGGCTGTAGACAGATAACTGTCGACAGTGTGGTCCTACCACTCTCAAAATTTTAATGAACCATCGCTAGAGTTAATTAAGATATAAACGAGCATCCTCCATCTCATTCTCTCTTGGTATGCAAAGATTTCCCGTTTTGTATCTAGGTTTAAATTTATAGGTACCTATTAATCTAGATTGTGATGGTGCTGTCTGTCTTTATTTTTTTACCTAGTTATAGAGCCATTGGATGTAGCCTTAGGCATCTAATTTGTTTTATCCGAGGTTTTTTCACTTCCCCGTGTGGTGACGGGTTAAGTAGACATTTTTGTAACCTCACCGCAGGTGAATCTGGCAGTCTGCCATTAGGACATCGTAAATAGCAATCAGGAATACAAGATTCATGTATTGGTGCTTTAATCTAAGCAAGCGATAATTTATTCATTGATCATTTGGATCTCCGAGCTTTTAAGCCTGAAGTTTTTATCGTAGCTTTCACCGCCCGTTTATTATAGACTAGCAACCCGCCCTCGCGGTTTCAGTGGCCTTACCCGCGTAGTTCCCGTGGAAATACCGGGATAAAATATAGCCTATATTACTCAGGGTGAATGAAGCTTTCCAATGGTAAAAGAATGTTTGAAATTGGCACAGTAGTTTATGAGTTCATTCATTACAAACATGCACACACACACATAAAATCCAAATTTGTCCTCTTTATAATATTAGCGTAGAATAAAATAGAATTATATCTATAAATAAATGGATCAAAATGTAGTCCCCGAAGCGTACAAACTGAATTTTATGAAAATTGTTTAAACGCTTGTTGAAATTCTGCTTATGTTGAAATGTGCAAGCAATGTCCGTATTGTTACAGAGTAAAAATACAATTAACACAACCCCTCTCGTGCCCGTGGGTGTTGTAAAAGACGAAGAGATATAGGCAGGTAGTAGCGATGCAAGAGAGAGAAAAATCGATATAATACCCTATTCCAACACGTCTAGCCAAGGTGAAATAATAAGTCGATTCCCCTTCCATTATGAAGGAGGACAGAGCCCAACATCGGGACTTACATAGGTTAAGAAGTGTGATGCAATTAATACTATATAAGTTCTTAAATAAAATAGCTAGTATCTAATCATTACCGTTAAAAAAAGTGTAGACAGTTCCCATGTATCGATACTTCCGATCTACAAATAATTTGGCAACGACGTGTCAGCCAAAATAGTACACATATTAATAGACCAAATAAGAATGTTATCGATCACGGCGCAGTTCGTTGACCGGGTACAACTGTTTTATCTAGCCGCGTTATGTCCAAACATATAGGACTATATTTATTCCTTCCTATCATTTTAAATTGTTTTCTTTTAATAAGTGTGTACTAAGAAGTTATACTACTTTGGCATAATAAGATAAAAAGTTTTCTAAAAATTTTGTCCTTCGCTTTTTGTCTCGTGTGCAGAATAACAATTCTACGTTTGTAGCAGAAAACGGCACTAATAATAGAAAAAAGGTATTTAATATATTGAAAGTTTTATTATAACCCAAGTTGAAATTTGTGAGAGCATGCTCGCGCATCGATAAAAAAAATAACTAGCTAACTTCCGGGTGTCGGTTTTTCGTGACAGTGTGCGCGCGTATTGTACTTAATCTTATCATTTTTTCCCTAACGCGCCAAAAGAACATTAATCTTATAAACTAGGACATGTATCTATATTTAAATACTTGTTTTAAAAAATTATTGGCAAATCAAATTAGTTACATTGTTATTTGTATTATCTACGTATCTTTACTATTCCCTTATTGCATCACTCAAGATCTCTTTTTATCTCTCAAACGAAGGAAGATTTACTGTTTATTTTATTACTTGATTTATATAGTACTTACTAGCAACCCGAAGAAGAGTATTTTCTTCACACCGTAGGAAACGGCCTGGCTGTGCCCCTGGTATTGCAAAGGTCCATGTGCGGCAGCATCACTTACCATCAGGTGTGCTGCCTGCTCGTTTGCCACCGTTGGTAATAAAAAAAAACCCGCTCTCGCTTCGCTTCGGTTTCAGTCGTCTTACTCGCGAAGAGCCCGTTCCCGTGGGAATACCGGTATAAAATATAGCCTATGTTACTTCCTGATGTTATAGTTTTCAATTGGTCAAAGAATTTTTGAAATCGGTTCGGTAGTTCAAGCGTGAAAGCGTAACAAACAAACTTACTTTCGCATTTATAATATTACTAGCAACCCGCCCTCGCTTCGCTTCGGTTTCAGTCACTTAAACCCGCGTAGTTCCTGTTCCCGTGGGAATACCGGGATAAAATGTACCCTATGTTACTCCCTGATATTATAGCTTTCCATTGGTGAAAGAATTTTTGAAATCGGTTCTGTGGTTTAAGCGTGAAAGCGTTACAAACAAACAAACATCCTTACTTTCGCATTTATAATATTAGTATGGATAATATTAGTAAGGATATAATACAAATATTATTTTATACAAACAGTTTTTTAGTATATATACGTATCTTTTTTGTATATAATGAACATTGTTATTATTGGCTTTAATTTTATAGTAAGTGAAAAAGTCTTCGTAGATACATACTTAAAATTATTTCCTATTTTATATATACAAATTTTGATAGAATAAATGTCATGTTTATATAGATAGATTATATTTAGTAGTAAATATAATAATTATAAATATGTTTTTTGTAAAAAAAATTAAATCCATAGCTCCTCTCGAAACAAGAATATAATACTTATTGTTCTTTTTCTTTTTCAGATGAACGTGACGCGATACAAAAGAAGACATTCACCAAATGGGTCAACAAACATCTTAAAAAGGTAACATATTCTATTTCGATTTTTTTTTCATTTTAGTTACATATTTACTGTCACAATTTGTTTATATTATTACGTGATTTAAAACATAATTAGATACAAACATTTAAAGGTTAGGCCTTAACAGGTAGTCAATAATAATAACTTATTGGAGAAACAATAACTTCCACAAAAAAAAAAAACTGTCTTCAACTAGACCAAATTGAAGAGAAGAAAAAATCATCAAAATCCGTTGACCCAGTCGAAAGTTCTGAGGTAACAAACAGAAAAATATACAGTTGAATTGAGAACCTCCCCCTTTTTTGAAGTCGGTTGAAAAGTCAATAATATTTTATGTATGAAGTTTATGTCTAGCAGTCTAATATATAAATAGCCTAATAGATAACCTGAAATTGTCAACTGTTATTCTGGCCAATGTTATTATCCTACTACGGAGGGTTATGATTTGACAAGCTATGAACATATTATGTATGTTTATCTGTTTCGTCATAGCTCCAACAACTTATTAGAATCGGACAAATGCGGTATCGTTAGAAGCGTCTTGATCGTCTGCTAGTTATAGGCTACTAGCAACCCGCCCTCGCTACGCTTTCAGTCACTTAAACCCGCGTAGTTCCTGTTTCCGTGGGAATACCGGGATAAAATATAGCCTATGTTACTCCCTGATATTATAGCTTTCTAATGGTGAAAGAATTTATGAAATCGGTTCGGTGGTTTAAGCGTGAAAGCGTAACAAACAAACATCCTTACTTTCGCATTTATAATATTAGTAAGAATATGATGTGTCACTGAATCTAACATGACGCCCTCTAGAGGTCTTAAAGTACTGTGTTAAAAACTAAATTCGAGATATTGTAAATAAAACTACTTTTACGGATTATATCGCGTTTGTATTTGATTTATGATTGCCCGACGTTTCGAACACTTTGCAACATTCATGGTCACGGGCGGACTAAGATGTCTCACGTCCAACAAGTAATCGTTATTACAGACATTTATAATTATCTACCCGATACAGAAAGTGCTGTAAAATGTTCGAAACGTCGGGCAGTCATAAATCAAATACAAACGCGATATAATCCGTAAAAGTAGTTTTATTTACAATGTGTAGTGCTCGCGTAAACATCAGATATCATTAAATTTTATATAGGCGGGTGACGGGGGTGCGAGCGGGGGGCGGGCGGTGAGATCTCGTTAAGGGAGCTCACCGCCTGGCGCGTCGACGCCCGCCGAGACGTCATTTCCCGTTGGGCAGTCCGGCTGGAGAGGCCTCGGTTCGGGGTGCGAACCGTGGAGGCCTTCCGGCCGGTGCTGATGCAGTGGTTGGAAAGGCGGCACGGGGTGCTCTCCTTCCGACTAGTGCAGGTGTTGACGGGGCATGGGAGCTTCGCCAAATACCTGCACAGGGTCGTAAGGAGGGAGAGTACACCGTCCTGCCACCACTGCGATTGCGACGAGGACACGGCGCGCCACACGCTCGAGGCCTGCGCGGCTTGGGCAGTGCAGCGCCGTGAACTCGTCGCAATCATCGGTGCCGACCTGACGCTGCCGGTCATCGCTAGGGCGATGGTCGACAGCGTCGGGAATTGGGACGCGGTCGCAGCCTTCTGCGAGACAGTGATCTCGCAGAAGGAGGCGGCGGATCGTCTGCGCGTGGAGCGCAGCCTCGATGAGGAGATCCGCCGCCGGCGACTGGGGCGGCGCAGGCGCAACTATCTGCGCCTCATGCCGCCCTAGCCGAGGCCGCGGGTGACGTGACCGGGGACTAAATATATATGAATAAAAAATAAATAATGAAAATTATATAAAAAATTACAAAAAGAGAATAATAATAACACAGAGATTCGATCCGACGCCGTTTGTCGCCGATGTCAAAATAAAATCAAACCTGACTACTTCGCCACTGAGCAATCGTAACTCATGACATTGATGGCAAAATTTGAATTCATATTCTTTTAAAATTTAATGTCATTATATTGTCTGCCAACAACACTGACAAAACAACATTTTCTATACATAAAACCTAGCTAGATCGATTTTTTGGGCTCGAATCCACTAGTATGCCAAGTTTCAACAAAATCGTTGGAGCCGTTTCCGAGATCCTGAAAATATATATATTTACAAGAATTGCTCGTTTAAAGATATAAGATAATCGATACTCAAAGAAATTACTCATCAGGTACATGTCGTCATCATTATCATCATCACAGCTCATATGCGTACTGTTGGGCTCGGGCCTCTTCGACTATAGGAGGGCAATTGACTTACCTCGCTGGTCAGACGTGTTGGTATAGGATTTCATTTCAAGTTTCCCTTTTCTTGCATAGATGCTGTATAAATATTGACCCCTTAGTCGTATTTTACAACATCCACGGGTAACAGAGGGGATGGTGAATTGTATCCTTACACCGTCATCACACGGATTCAGGTAATGTGGACTGACTTGTACATGCTGCAGCTAAAGTCCGATTTGTTCTGTAATGATCTTCGAAAGCCTCATAAGTGATTAATATCACGTTCACTGCTATTAATTTATTTATTTTATTAATTTTAAGACAGGTGAGTTAGTACATTCGATTTTGGGCGTACTATTAAAGACATTAGACAAGATAAAAGTAAAAACTAAAACCCAACTACGACAAAAAACGAGTTATCGAATAAATACGGATAAAGTTACAAGCAAATGCTAATAATATAGATATTTTTGAAATTCACAAGTAACGCCCTTCCTAGTGATATGGAACACAACATATTTATCTCAAATTTAATGATATCTTTTTTTTTTTTTTTTTGTGGGTGGGTTGCGGTCGGCGCGCCTCCGCACCACTCCGTCCGGGGCGACAGAGGGGCTTAAGCACGCAACTCCCTCAACCCACCCGAAAACCACCTCGCCTTCGTCATTGGGCCGACCACCGGAGCAGATTTACTTGTCGTCAGTGGTCGGCCCGACGGAATACCCCCTACGCGGGGTACCCTCCCATCACCGACGTCCCCCCCTCGGGGAGGACGACGGTCTTTCCTCACGCGGTCGGCCTCTCGGCGGGTGACGGACTAATTCGGGAAACCTATACGACGGAACATCTACGGAAACCTATACGAACAGGTCTTTCCAACGTGATATAGTAGCTCAATTTACCTCCTTTTATGGAAAAGGTTCGAGCCCAATAGTGGGACGTACATGAGCCGAAATGATGATATATTGAGCGAGGATGTAACTTATAACTTCGGGCGGAGAAGATGATGATGTCACTCTGTGGTCGATTATTATTAATATCAGGTTGACCGAGCTTCGCATTTTTGTAGCATTTATTTAGATATCATCATCATCTTGCTCTTATCCCAATTAGATTTAGATTATTTTTTATGCGACGATTAATTTTTTCGAGTTTTCTTCTCTTGCATAGATGTTATATGCTCATTATATCCCTTGCCTTTTTCGAGACCCACGGGAAAGATAGGGGTGGCGAATTAATTGTTTAGTTATCGTCTTGTAAAGTTAGATTTTGCAGATTTTGTCATCATTGAATTGCCTTCAATGGAAGCCAATTTAAAGTGTTATACAAATGAAAACAATAAACGTAATATTAAACGTAGCAAATAACTTATTGAACAGCACTTCACATACACTACATATACGTGCGTAAATCGCTTTTAAGATCACGTTTTATAGTACAAACGGCTACATAATTAATGGAGTTACCACTACACAGATAGATAGCAGAAGTTGCAGACTTGCGTTTATAGGCAATTGTATGGTAGTATTTTAGAATAGTGTCATTTTTTTTTATTGTCGATGGTGGCAAACGAGCAGGCAGCACACCTGATGGTAAGTGACGCTGCCGCACATGGACCTCAGCCAGGCCGTTGCTTACCGTGAAGAAAAAGCTCTTCATAAACCTCGTTTACAGAAGGACATGTCATAGCGCTCGGGAAACACAGGAGCAGGTAGTTCATTCCAGAGCCTGTACGTACGTGGGAAAAATTATCGCTGGAAACGTACAGTTGAAGACCGTATCGTTTCCAGGTGAAATGGATGAACCCTGATGCGGTATCGAGTGGTACGTTGGTAGAACGGTGACGGTGGTACCAAGTCAAACAGTTCCTCGGAGTACTCCCTGTGAAAGAGTCGGTAGAGTACACAGATATCCTTTAATTTTTTAGGGGAGTCGTAAAAATACTAAATATAAAAAAAAATCCTAACTCATCGTTGCTAATATTTTGAGAATTTATTCATCTCAGCTCATATGGGTGCCACTGCTTTTTTTTTTTATGGGTGGGCTATGGCAAGCGCACGCGCGGTCCTGTCCGTCTGGAGCGATGAAAGGACGGTGCGCGGGCCCATAACCCACCCGTACCCACGTCACCTCGTTCCACTGCTGGGCCCGAACCTCCTTCACAACAGGAGTGAAATTGACCTATGTTAGTCAGAGAGGTCGCTATAGGGTTTTATTTAAATTCTTTATATTGATGTTATTTGCATGTTATATCTCTTAGTCATCTTTTACGAGACCCGCGAGTAAAATAGGATGTTTTAAATTAACTTTCTTATAAATCTATGACGAAGGAATTTAGACAATTCATCATCATCATCTCTCACTCATCATCAGGCCATGGTTGGGTTCAATCCTCCTCCACAATAGAAGGAAAATTGACCTTACCATGCTGGTCAGACAGTTTGTATCGAGATTTCCTTCTCTTGTGTAAATGTTATATGCGTATTATATCTCTTAGTCATCTTTTACGATATCCACGAGCAAGACAGGGAGTGGTGAATTGTATTCTTACGCCGTCACCACACGGAAAAGCATTAGTCAAACTTAGTCTTTCAAAATATTTCAGAAGCCAATCCTAACTAATCTACTGCGTATCACCGATCTTGTATCGCAGTAATAGCGCCGTTTACACTTAATAAGTGAGTCGTGTGCAGTAAATTGTCACTTTGACGGACACGCGTCAATATTCATAGGTCGTGAGTTGTCTAGAAGACAAGTGTGGAATAATGATCCCTCCCTACTTGTAATCGTGCTCTTGACTTAGTTACAAACTAAACATCTTGTGGGAGTCAGTAATTTTATCATCCGTGGACCTCGGAGTTGTAATCAGTGCAAGAAAAGAAAAATGCAAAGACGTGCCGTTCGAATCGTCGGTGATCCCAATCTCACGGACAGATTGGAGTCGTTGACTTAGCGAAGAGACTTTAAGTCACTCTGTGCACACGGCCGGCTCTTTCCTAGGGTTTGTCTTAGTTACACCGTTACCGTTTTATTAACGTAGCACTCGACACCGTAGCAGGGTTTATCTATTTCACTTGAAAACAGTTGTACGTTTCTAGCGATCATTATTCCCACGTACATGCAGGATCTGGAATAAACTACCTGCTGCTGGTTTCCCGAGCGCTATGACATGTCCTTCTTTAAACGAAGTTTAAGAAGAGCACTTTCTTTACGGTAGGCAACGGCCTAGCTATGCCTCTGGTATTGCAAAGGTCCATGTGTGGAAGGATCACTTACCATCAGATATGCTTCTTGCTCGTTTTCTCCAGAGCAATAAAAAAAACAAATATGAATGCGAAAGCAAAGGTTTTATATAAGAGTATTCATTAAATTAACTAAATCGTCAAATATAACAATATATAACAATAATTATTTACTTTTAATTATAGTGATGAAAAGAATATTAAGTTTCATCATCATCATCACAGCTTGCACACGTCCCACTGCTGGGCTCGAACCTCCTCCACTATGGGAGGGAAATTGATCTACTTATACCAGACCTATCAGACGTAGTGTAGGGTTTTATTTCGAGTTTTCCTTCTGTTGCTTAGAACATCTAAGCGTATTATAATAGCTTAGTCGTCTTTTACGACATCCTCGGACAAGAAAGGGGGCGGTTTTTTTTTTTGTGGGTGGGCTGCGGTCGGCGCGCCTCCGCACCGCTCCGTCCGGGCGACAGAGGGGCTTCAGCACGCAACTCCTGCAACCCACCCGAAAACCACGTCGCCTTCGTCGTTGGGCCGACCACCAGAGCAGGGTTAAGAAAGGGGGCGGTGAATTGTATGTAAATACCACACGGACAATATATACTAAATTTAGCTTGTTTAATTAATGATGAGCTTCTGGTTTTTGTTGAAACCTTAGCCGCGTTTGTTTACAAACATTTTATAATTGCATTCATATGAATCTGAACAAAGGTCTCTAAACCCGTCTGGGGATATTCAGAGGATGAGAACATCGTCACGATATTTTTTGTGTCTGTTTAAACAAGAAAAGAATGCATGATATCATTTTTTTGTTTAAACTTTAATCCTGTTTTAAATTATTTCGGCTGTAACTTTGTAAAAATTGCGTATGAATTATTACTATGTTTTTGTTGTAAGTTTATGGTTAATTGCGCCTGTGGCGATATATATGAGAGGATACCGTGGCGTTTTAGCATTTAGACTTTTTCAATGAGATGCCGCATTAATAATAGAGAAATATATGTGTATGTGTTTCATTATTTACTAAAAAATAAAAGTACACCTTTTATTTACTTTTGGCATTTGTTTCGTCCTTGTGCTGACGTAGTAAGAAGACAATTCACCACTCATGTTGTCCTTGGATGTTGTAAAAGACGACTAAGGGATATGATATAAAAATAACATCTATGTAAGGGAAGGAAAACTGGAAATAAAACCATATCTCTAACCTTAAGCAAATACGTCTGACCCGCGTGGTAAATCAATCTCCCTCCAATTGTGGAAGGGGTGGGCCCAACAGAGGGATGTGTATTGAGCTGCGATGATGATGATTATGATTATTGATGTTTTGATTAATAAGTCGTACTGTCAAAGTTGGCATTTATAATCTGGGGGCACGGCAGTGCCCCGCGCCAAGTCGAGCAAAAATAAAAGTCGGGCAAAACGCAATACTGCCGTAACATACTTTTCTCGAAGCCATTCAGGCCATTTTCGACCCCCTATAACTTCGTTGTTAATAAAGCTAGAAAGCTGATTTTTTAGTAACCTAGCAGGAATTGTATACACTTTGTGTATTTCAAATTTCATTCAATTTGAACCAATAGTTTAAGAATAGTCAAAATTTCGTAATTTTGTCACTCACTGACTGACTGACCGATCATCAATATTAAAGTGGCACTTCTAGCAGACATAGAAGCTTCAAATTTAAAATATAATTAGTGTTTAGTGTATAAATGAAGGAAAAATTATGAAACATTATAATTTTCATCCAGTTTCCGAGATACACTAACTATAAATAATTTTGTAAACTCATATACATAGGATTACAAAGTTACATTTGTAGTTAATGAAATGTAACTTTGTAAAAAATAAGAATACATTTGTCGGCATCATTGCTTCTCTATGGGAATCATAACAACCGGCTAAAGACTACGCAGATGACGTAGTGGTTATGATACCAACGTACCGTGCTAGTGTCGCGGGTTCGAATTCCATGCAATACAACACCTTGTACGATCCACAAATTGTTGTTCTGAGTCTGAATGTAATTTGTGTCGGTTCTTTCCGTATGGTGACGAAGTAAGAATACAATTCACCACTCTCTATCTTGCCCGTGGATATCGTATAAGACGACTATGGGATATAATATGCACAAACCATCTGTGCAAGAGAAGGAAAACTCGAAATGAAACCCTATATCAACATGTTTGACCGGCATGGTATAGTGGGTTCGATTCCCTCCCATTGTGGAGGAGGCCCGAGCCCAATAATGGGACATATGAGGGCTGCAATGATGATGCGATGTTGAATTATATGTTTGTAAAGTCCCCCATAATATAAGGATTATTATTTACCTTACTGCAAGGCGTTGGTCATTTAAAAAAAAAGATTCAACAGGAAGGAGAGTGGGCAGCAGCTCTCGCCGAGGAAATGTATGATATCTCACTACGAAACCAACTCGCTTACCAAACGTGGTGACTACGTCATTATTCCTCATAAGACGTAGAAAAATAAGCTCTAATCATGGCAACTCTGTTACCCTTGAGCGTCGTTGGATGCAGGTGCCACAGTACCGCACTTTATGGTGAAGCATGAGGGGGGTCTATGTTCTACAGTGGACGGCGATAGGCTGAATGATGATTGGCATAATAGGTGTAGACAGATACCTAGATATAATTATGTTCAAATATAACTTGTAAAATGGTCAATCAACTTAATGAAAAAGCAAGAGTGGGACGTGTCTTATGAAATTGTACCAAAATCTCCCAAAGTATTAAGCAAACTAAATTGCCTCAAATTTATCTAAAAGAAAGAACGCCATCATTAGGCTCAATTGCCATCAAAGCGGAGAGGAGACTAAAGAAGATGTGTTTCGAAAAACCAATCAAATTTCTTTATTTCCACATCTCTCCGCTTAGTTTAAGTAGAATTGACTCAAGCGGAAAGGAGAGATGTCTCATTTTTCAGAGTGTGCTCTAAGAAAATCCTTTGTTGGTATTCAAGAAGTAGAAGGTACCGGAAAGGAAAATAAGTAGGTCTATCTACAAAAAGAAATGAGATACCATCAAAAACAAGACTTGTAAAAAGAAGCCAAGCCTCGCAACTGAGTTCTTCTACCATAAAAACTTGTGAGATCCATCTTATTCCAAGTCGGTTAACTCATTGAGAATCCCTGCTTAAGGGACCTTTCTACTTAAGTTATTACGTAAATAGCTAACCTAACAAATTCTTATAGTGACTATATCAATATTAAAGATCTTTCATGTTTTAAAGAAATAGATTGACTTGGCAATCGCACTATGTTTAGTACAATTTAATATAATATGTATTACTTGTGAGGTGTGTTTTCATGCGATTGCCAAGTCATTCTGTTTATTTAAAACATAAAAGGTCTTTAATATCGATATAGTCACTATAATAAGTTGTTAGGTTAGCTATTTACGTAATAACTTAAGTAGAAAGGTCCCTTAAGCAGGGATTCAATGAGTTAACCGACTTGGAATAAGATGGATCTCACAAGTTTTTATGGTAGAAGAACTCAGTTGCGAGGCTTGGCTTCTTTTTACAAGTCTTGTTTTTGATGGTATTATCTATACTCTATACAAATAAATAAAATTGAAGTGTCTGTTTATAATGTCAAAATACTGGGCTTTTTTCATGCTCATAGGATTATTTGCACGACATCTATGCCTAAAATATAGTTTAAAAATGTTTTGTCTGGCTGTTTTATTGAGTGAATCTTCAAAACGGCTGGACCGATTTTGGTAATATTTTACTACCAGGTAACTGTCTATATAAGGAGTAACTTAAGCTTTTAACCCGATATTCCCACGTGAACGGGTACTACGCGGGTAAGGCGACTGAAAGCGAAGTGAAGGCGGGTTGCTAGTTTGTGTATATAATATTTCTCAATAGATCAGCGTGTGGTCTCTTAATCTGACTGCACGAGTGAAGGGACAGACTATTTGCGCGTCTATATAAGGCAATGCGCAAACGGTATAACTGGTTTAGAAAATATAATCGTTTGATTATTGTATGAGCGTACGAATATGTCACTAATCGGATCATTTATGTTATTAAATTGTTCGATATGATTATCGGTATGATTGCGGATGGACGTAAGAAGCGTGGGAGACCCAAAAAGGGATGGACTGTGTGAATAAGGATATGCGTAGGAATAGAGTGAGTGCAGATATGACGGCTAAGCTTTTTTACAAAGTCTATTCTCTTTTTTAAACTTTTTTATAGGCAGGTCTCGGATATCTTTAGGTAATCTATTGTAAAAGCGTATACATTACTTCGTGAGAAATTCAGGGAAAAAGGGATGGACTGTGTGAATAAGGATATACGTATGAAAAGAGTGAGTGCAGATATGATGGCTGATATGAGATTATGGAAGGTGAGTACATGTAGTGCCGAACCCACTTAGCGTGGGTTGAGGACATCCAAATGATGAAATGGTTCAGTAAATTTGGTTCGATATGTACTATATTCTTCCGTGTGGTGATGATGTAAAAGTTCTTGGTGGTGGTGTGATGGTGTAAATCTTCACCGCCCCCCTCTCTTTCCCATGGGTGTCGTAAAAGATGATTAAGGGATATGATATGCAGATAACAACTATGCAAGAGAAAGGATACTCGAAACAAAACCCTATAACGAATATATAAGCCCTATGACTAAAGGATTAAATTTTATACATGTTACATCATTGCAATCAAGGGAAAACTAGAAATAAAACCCTATTCCAACACGTCTGACCAGCGTGGTATAGTAGGTTAATTTCACTCCTATCCAGGAGTAGCCTCGAGCTCGAAACTCCAACTCGGCACTGGTGGTCGACCCAACGACGAAGGCGACGTGGGTACGGGTGGGTTATGGGCGCGCCGTCCTTTCGTCGCCCCGGACGGAATGAACGGCATGTGTCCACTTATAAAAAAAAAAGCGTGGTATAGTAGGTTAATTTACCTGCTATTGTGGAAGACACTCGAGTGGGATGTATATGAGTTGAAATGAAAATGATCACACATAAAAGTTATAAACGAATTTAAATACAGACCTTGTTTTTATTATTAATCAAAAGATAAGATCAGCAATATGGCACGATAGTCTTGTTACGAACAAAGAGCCTTTTGGGTTGTTGGTTTCTTCAGGCAATGAGTCACATACCGACAGACTGGTCTTTGTGAAAGTGTTTATGGTAAGCACAAGTATATAATATGTTATACAGGCTGATTTTTAACGCTTTCCCTTTCTGAAATAAATGTCGCAACAATTTTGTTTTTTGTTAAGAAAAACCTAATGATTTTTTATTTTTAAAATATAACATTCTGTACTGGAGCAATAATCCATGTATTGTGGACTTTACAAACATATAATTAACGGACACACATTAGATCCAGACACAGATCAACAATTTGTGGATCGCACAAAATTTTGAACTGCGTGGGATACGAACCCCCCGACATTGGCACTGTAGGTTGGTATCTTAACCTATGTACGCCATGTGTGGTGGTGGTGTGGTTAACAATTTGGTGGTGTAAAGTGTGGGATGGGTTGGGGCTAATATCAGAAACGACGTGGTTATTAGTAGTTTTAAATTTCCTTATATTAAGGGAAAATAATTTTATATTCGCCATACCTGATTGACTTGGTTGCATCTATTGATCCCAAGTTCGGTTTTGAGTTATCCAAGGTTGTGCACTTTTCCCGCCTCTATTTGATGTTTTAGGCTGTTTTAGGAGGTTTTTAGGGAATTAATGGGTATTGACACGTTCTTAACAAGTTACCACACATATCACCAAAACGATGTTATTCTTATTTTGTTTATAGTTTATTATAGGACGATTAAGATATGTTCGTAGTGCTACTAACGTATACCAAGTACTGAAAGTCCTGTAATTTTCATGTTCTCAACCTATGTACTGCCCATTATTGGTCGCGAATCTCTATCATTATCATTACAGCTCAAATACATTTCAACGTTGAGCTCGTGTGTTCGATTCCTACGCACAACAATACTTTGTGCTATCCACATATTGTTATTTTGAGTTAGAGTACAAATTACGTCCGTTAATTGTATGTTTGTAAAGTCCCCCGCAACACAAGAATTAATTCCTTAGTGTTGTCTTTAAAAAAATATTTTCAAACAAAACGCACAATTTTAATATCAATATGTATATGTGTAATGATTTTCATTTTTTATATAAAATTACTCCTTGTTTTATGAATGCAGACACAAATATGGCGTTTGTAGGTCAAGTAGTGAATGGATTAATACATTTGTGTAAGAGATCATTATGCTTGTATAAATATTACATTGTTATTCTTGGAAGCTGGTCGTATTTATGGCTATTCTCTTGATGTGCAGATTTGATTTTTAAAATGTTTCGGAATAAACTCACCATCCTACGCCATCTAGTCGACAATTCAACAATCATCATATTCCGTATTGGTTAACGTTAGGCAGGTGGCCGGTTAGAAAATTATTACCCAAAACTTTTCTAATATGTCATCATTCATCATCATTTCAGCTCATATATGTCCCACTGTTGGGCTCGAGCCTCCTCCACAATAGAAGGGAAATTGACCTCTCTATACCATGCTGGTCAGACGGTTAGGGTTTTATTTCGAGATTTTCCTTCTCTTGCATAGTTGTTATATGCGTATTATATCCCTTAGTCGTCTTTTACGACATCCACGGACAAGATAGGGAGTGGTGATTTGTATCCTTTCTCCGTCACCACACGGAAAATATCTACGATGGAAAAATAGTTACATATTGGATCGACCGCAAGTAAAAGGGATTACAGCAGGCTGATGATGATGATGATTTCCGTGTGGTAACGGAGTAAGCACACAGTTCACCACCCCCTCTTTTGACCATGGGTGTTTACGACACCGTAACGTATATTAACTTCCGTGGCCTGCCAGCCTGGTATAGTAGGTCAATTACCCTTCCATTATGGAGGAGGCCCGAGCCCAACAGTGGGCCGTATATGGGCTGAGATGATGATGATGAACGTAAACTCATTTGCAAAAAAAACGGGCGGTTTTGATTTTCATTCATATTTAAAAAGATACAATACCAAAAAGGTTTCAATCGTTTGTACACGTTACTGGCCGGTTTTAAAAATGCTGTGGTATTTAAAAAAGTACGTTCTAAATTCAATTTTTCATTTGATGTTCATTTTTACAGAAAACCCCTTTTTATCCTACATTTTTGGCGCGTAGTTCCAGAAGTTAACATCGACTTTCATAACTTTTATTCAATTTTTATCGATTAATTTCATATCCTTGACTGTCAAAGCTTTATTTAATGCTGTTTGGCTGTATCAAAAATGGTAGATAAAGTGGTAAAAGCTACCAAAATTATCGCGCTGCTTGAAGAGGGTTGCAGCCAATGTTTCGTGGCTAGGAGGCTAAATGTTAGTCGCTCGACAGTCCAAAGGACCTGGCAGCGATATCAGGAGACTGGTTCCATCGAGAGAAGGCCTGGTTCTGGAAGAAAACCATGTACCCAACCACGGGATGATCGTTTTCTTGTGAGTCGCGCATTGAGAAATCGCAAATCTTCGTATGTGGATCTTAAGAACAACCTCCAAGAAGTAAGAAATGTGCATATTAGTCTATGGACGGTCAGGAGGAGGCTTCTCGCTGCCAATATACGCAGTCACCGCCCGGCCCGCGGCCCCAAATTACTCCGTGAGCACAGAGTTCACAGGCTTAGGTTCGCTAGAAATTGTGAATCATGGACTCAAGACGATTGGAATAGGGTTTTGTTCTCTGATGAAGCCAGGATATCTCTGTTCGGTGAAGATCGACGTCGGCGAGTGCTAAGAAGACAAGGAGAACGCTTTGCAGAGGCATGTTTCGAAGAAATCACACCTTATGGTGGGGGCTCTGTTATGTTTTGGGCAGGAATAAATTCAATGGATCGTACAGAGTTAGTCTTCATTGAAAACGGCTCACTGACTGGGCATCGATACATAACGGAAGTTCTAATTTCTCATGCACAACCCGCATTGGCCGCTCTAGGTGAAGACTCGATTTTTATGGACGACAATGCTCGCGCCCACCGATCCCGCGATGTTAATGCGTATGTGCAAGAGGTCGGCATTCGTCGTTTGGATTGGCCAGCTCGAAGTCCCGACCTCAATCCCATAGAGCATGTCTGGGACGTTCTGAAACGGCGTGTGAGATCAGTACACCCGGCTCCGCAGACCATCAGAGAGCTGAAGAATGTGATTACTGCGGAGTGGGAACGTATTCCGCAAGCAAGTATCCGGGATATACTCGCTAGCATGCCCAGACGAATTCAAGCTGTGATTTTAGCTAGAGGGGGTCACACTCGATACTAAACATTTATCTGCTTTTACTTTATTAAAGAAAAACAACCAAAAATCTTTTTTATTTTTACTTCATGAGCATATGCACTACTAGCGAATATACACTACTAGCGAGGTTTAGCATTATTTCCCATAAATTGTATCTAAATTTTATGAAATACTGATGAAAACGATTATTTTCTTATTAATTTAGCAAATTGTGTGGATAAAACTACCTATAATTATCAAACAAAGAAATATTAACATTTGAAATGGTTCATTGCTTAGGTGCCCGTTTTTTTTGCAAATGAGTGTATATAAACTGTAGCAGTTTATTTAGATATCTTTTAAATCTTATTCGTGTTAAATTCATTCGTCAAAGATTCTTAGTCTAAGCAGATTAACACTTACGCTGCAACTCGTAACGATTACCTAACCGTAGTTTACAAAACAGTAGGTCAAACAAAACGATGATTAATCCCTCAGTTAGTAAGATCCTTTAACTAGTAGTTTACACACCGAGGTATCAGTTTCCTATAACAAAGGATGCTTATCCGCATGATTCACTGCTATGGTATGTTGCAAGTGACCGCCTGACCCGAGCTTAGTCGGCTGGGATGACGTGTTGATAACAGGAGATGAAGGTATTAAGTACTTATATATGGACCTTAAGACTTTTAATGCGCTTATATTGATTTCGTTTGTATTTAATGGAATATCGAATCTAATTTTCACCCCCTTCTAAATGGTCGATTAATTTGAAACTTGAAAATTATCATGGGCCAATGATAATTCAATAATCCGCGGGCACGGCAGTGTCCCCGCTAAGTCGAGCAAAAAAAAGGTCGGCCAAAACGCAACACTGCCGTAACATACTTTTCTCGAAGCCATTCAGGCCATTTTCGACCCCCTATAACTTCGTTGTTAATAAAACTAGAAACCTGAATTTTTAGTAACCTAGCAGCCATTGTATGCACATTGTGTATTCCAAATTTCATTCAATTTGAACAAATAGTTTTAGAATTATAACTAGTCAAAATTTCGCAATTTTGTCACTCACCGACTGACTGACCGATCATCAATATTAAAGAGGCACTTCCAGCAGATATAGAAGCTTAAAATTTAGAATACAATTAGTGTTTAGTGTATAAATGAAGGAAACATTATGAAACATTATAATTTTCATCCAGTTTCCGAGATACACTAACTGCATAAATAATTTTGTAAACCCTTATAAATATATAGGATTACAAAGTTACATTTGCAGTTAAGGAAATGAAACTGTAAAAAATAAGAATACATTTGATGCCATCATTGCTTCTCTATGGGAATCGTAAAAATCGGCTAAAGACTGCGCAGATGACGTAGTGGTTAAGATACCAACGTACCGTGCTAGTGTCGCGGGTTCGAATCCCATGCAAGACAACACCTGGTACGATCCACAAATGGTTATTCCGAGTCTGAATGTAATTTGTGTCGGTTTATTATATGTTCTTTCCGTATGGTGACGAAGTAAGAATACAATTCACCACTCTCATCTTGCCCGTGGATATCGTATAAGACGACTATGGGATATAATATGCACATACCATCTGTGTAAGAGAAGGAAAACTCGAAATGAAACCTTATATCAACATGTCTGACCAGCATGGTATAGTGGGTTAAATTTCCTCCCATTGTGGAGGAGGCCCGAGCCCAACAGTGGGACATATGAGGGCTGCGATGATGATGCGATGTTGAATTATATGTTTGTAAAGTCCCCCACAATTGCCAAGTCATTCAGTTTATTTAAAACATTAAAGATCTTTAATATTGATATAGTCACTATAAGAAGTTGTTAGGTTAGCTATTTACGTAATAACTTAAGAAGAAAGGTCCCCCAAGCAGGGACTGAATGAGTTAACCGACTTGGAATAACATAGATCTCACAACTTTTTATGGTAGAAGAACTCAGTTGCGAGGCTTGGCTTTTTTTTATAAGTTTTGTTTTTGATGGTATTAAAATATTTTCTACCATTATGTTTACAGGATTAGGAATTTTTTTTTATATCCGTGGCTGAATTGTTGGCATTTTTTTTTGGGTTTCGGCTACGGTCGGCTCGCTCCTCACTCCGCTCCGTCTGGGGCGACAGAGGAGCGTAATCACCCACACCCGTAACCCTCCCGTATAGCACGCCTTCGTCGTTGGGCCGACCAGCGGTGCAGAGTTCCTTAACTTCAGTGGGGAATTGTTGGCATAACTCGATAGATTATAGAGATAGACAATAGAGTCATCACAGGGAACAAATATATGTATTTATATCCATTATAAGTTCTTTAACGTTTTCACCGCTTTATTCATGCCTTAATAAAGTTATTAACCGTTATTTTTATTGACAAAATTATCTGAACTTAAAAAAATATGAATGATATATTTTTATATTCAGACCTTCAATAGCGACAGGCCACAGCCCACACATCGAAAGAAAAAAATATCATGAAATTACTAAAATGGTAACCAGTGACATAATCTTTCGATTTGTAGTTGTAGGTGTCGAAACTTGAATTTATGGTCGATGGCCAACCATTTTTGTCCTTACACCATATCCGGAGAGATCCCGTTGAGGACACCCACGGCGCAACTCATTGAGGATGAATCTGAGATTACTGACTTTCAGATTTTGAGGATATAATTACCTTTCATGAGATCATAGAATGCTTTTTATTAGCTTTATACGTTTATACGTCTTTATAACGAAACTAGCTTCTGCCCTCGACTTGTCTGCGTGGAATAGTTACTTTACGTTCTATCACACATGATTTTTGCGAAACTTTAACCGTTTACGCAGCGGAATCTCTAAAAAAAAACCAATTTTGAAACATTCTTCATTATTGCTCCGCCCCTATTGGTCTTAGGCTTTAGAACACTGAAAGAATTTTTCGAATAGGACCAGTAATTCTTGAGATTAGCGCGTTCAAGCAAACAAACTCTTCAGCTTTATATATTGACTAGCAACCCGCCCTCGCTTCGCTTATAGGTTATAGTCGTTTTACCCGCGTAGTTTCCGTTCCCGTGGGAATACCGGGATAAAATATAGCCTAGTTTACGCCCTGATATTATAGCTTTCCATTGGTGAAATAATTTTTGAAATCGGTCCAGCCGTTTTGAAGATTACCTGGAACAAACAGATAGACAGACAAAAATTTTTTAATTGCTATTTTAGGCATAGGTGTCGTGCAAATAACCGTGTGAGCATGAAAAAAGCCTATTATTTTGACATTACAAACAGACACTCCAATTTTATTTATTGGTATAGATAAGATACTTCAACGTGATTTTCACATACACAAATCATCAGATTAAAGTGAAACTGCATACTTATCAAAGACTGGTGATTGAACAGGTCTGTCCCATTATCTTGAACAGCTTAAAATGATTTTTGCGAGACTGAGTACTAAGGTAATAAATTAAATATATGTAGTTTAAAAGAACTGAAACCCATTTTAAAGGTAGTTTCAAAGCATAATATAATCAGCGTATCGTCGTCCATTCTTGGACATATGCCTATCCACAAAGGAATATAACACCAATGAGATTGATATTTTTTAAATTTTATTGCTGTTTTTGGCTAATGAGCAGCAGCACACCTGATGATTAGTGATACTGCCGTTCATGAGCCTTTGCTAGAACGCGGCCTTCCGTGTTTTAAGTGAAGTGAAGATCGGTGAAACTATAGACATCACCAAAACCCATCACATGCAAACACCCTCAGAAAGTTGAACTTCCAGCTCTCTCGGTCACCGAACGAAGTGCAGTAACAAATTGCTACTCAGACGTCGATTTGCGAGACGGTCTGCGAGACTGTGGTATTACCATAGTCCACGGCTATAGACGGACGCTCCGACCACATTTAAAATAATAGTTGCCTCATTTAGTATAATATTAAAAAAAAAAATGGGTGCGTGTACTTATGTACGCGCTTGAGAAGTTATACTTCTTTGGCATCATTAAAAAATAGTTTTTAATTGCATGCAAATAATTAATTACAATAAAATAATAGAAGGATTGGAAAAGGATAATCAACAAAGTTCAGTTTTATAGTCATCAAATTTAAACTAAAAGAATCTTAGATTGATCTTAGATATCAATAATTAATATTAAAAATTGAAAATTAATATATTTATATAATAATATATTTAATATATATATTTCAAATATATATATTTAATATAAATTTATATAATATATAATTAATATATATATATATATATATTAATTATATTAAAAACAAAATTTAGAGAATAATAAATATATAAGACATAATTTGTACTAAATATTATAAGATTCTTAATTTTAAATGTTTATTATTGATTATTTAATATTTTAAAAATAAATTTAATAATAAATTCAAAAATTCATACTTACTTCATACTGTTAATTTTGTGTCACAGATGCGCGCGCATCTTAAAATTTCACTCAATGAGCGGTTAAGCAGACAACTTCATACTGTTAATTTTGTGTCACAGATGCGCGCGCATCTTAAAATTTCACTCTCATCATTTTTTCATAACGCGCCTAAAGAAGTATAACTTCAAAACAAATATACTATTGGTAAGGACGTACATTATCAATAGTTCATTAACCCAGTTCGTTACTGATAATCTAAAAAGTCAAATGGTGTAGTTTTATCAATTGTTGTTGATTAAGCGAAGGTGTTCCTTCACCATCCTTAAATTGTAATATACTAGCTTTTGGCCGGGAATTCGCCCGCTTAAAAAGTAATTTACACACAACATTATTCAAAGGGAATACATATATATCATCATTCAGTCATTCGCCGTCCATTGCTGTACATTGGTGTTCGTAATGGTTCGCCATAAAGTGCTGTCCTATGTAGTCTGCATCCAACGAGCCAGTAACTTTCACCAGGTTGTCAGGAATTTCCTATTTCAAAGCAAGGATTAAAGCTTTAATTTTTCTTTCGTTTTAAATCTTTCTTTCATATTTTAATATTTTCAAGGCATTCGTGATCAGGGGAGGACAGTCCTCAAACTTACCATGAATGCTGGAAAGTATTCGAAACGACGAGCAAGTAAACATAAAATACAAATGCGATAAAAACAATTAAAATAGTTTTAATTTATAATAAAATTCTACTAATATGGCCCCACATTGGACTTAGAAGAATTAATTGATGGATAAATGAATAAGTAAATGAACCCATATTAACTAAACTACCATCTAGATTAATCGTGCCTAACAAGATTTAATTAAAGTCATTAATTTTGTCAGATTTCTGTTTGAATACTGGAGTAATCTGTGCAGGTTAAATATCAGTTAAACTCTTAACTAATTTAAATCGCCAAGATTGATGCGAATGATTTAATTTATTCGAATACTTGTGAAATTATTAACATGGTTATCCTTATCATCATCATCACAGTACGTTCCACTGTTGGGCTTGAGCCCCCTCCATAATAGGAAAGAAATTTACCTTTTAAACCGCGCCGGTCAGACGTGATAGTATTGGGCTTTGTTTCGAGACGTTGCATAGACGTTTTATCCCTTAGTCGTCTTTTACGATACCTACAGGCAAAAGAGGGGGTGGAGAACTGTATTCTTAATCCGTCTCCACACGAAAAAAAATACTTAGACTTTGAGAGAATTCTTAATCGTCTTATATGACAAGTGTAGAACTTAATATAAGGGTTGTAAGTTGTTAGTATTCGTAGACATTACAGCATATTTAAAAATCTCTTAGTGCGTTATTTGATTGCTTAATAAGGAGCATTTAATCAGACATAAAACAAATGTTGTGTATAAGAATTCACTGTGAGTCATGACGTATGATTAATAAATCCATTAGAATGTTACCATATGTGTACGTTGATCAGATTGGATGCTCGGTGGATGATTTATAACGGGAAATTATTTCGATTACGGCTAAGTGGTGTTGAAGTCAGTGAGCTAAGGTTATGATTTATAGGTTACTAGTTGACCTAACAGACGTTCTGTTCAAATTTAAAAAAAAAATAGGAGAAGGAATTTTTCTTGAAACCGATCGCAGCGCCACCTACCGGTTCCAATTATTACTGGGACCAAGTTCCTCGTCGCCCGTGACCAGCCGGGCATAGATATAGTAGTATTTTTCATGGGAGATATGAAATTAAAGTGTTCTAAAGGCGATTATGAAAATATACACATTCCGTGTGGTTTTTACACCGCGATCGGGTTCTTTTTTGTTGAAAGATATTAAGATATTAGATTTTAAACGATTTTTTACTAAAGATGTTCTTATAATTATTTTCTTTATTTTATTATTTCAAAAGCAAATTGTGACAGTATTTAATGGTATTTTTGATAAAACAACGTTTTAAATGTTCTCAAAGTGAAACTTTTCTATGCAAGGGCTTTGGCATTCTGATCTTGTGTGATAATATAATACATTCGCGAGAAAAAGAGCTTATGCGTTTGGTGTGTTGCGTATTTAAGTGTATTTATTCAGTATGATTAATTAAATGTTTCCCTGTAATACAAAAGTTTCACCTCTGTCGTGTGTCCTTAAGGTTCATTTTCATGAAAGTGTATGGCCATACATTTCCATACTTTGACTATTGTCGCATCGGTCGCCCGCGACAGTCACAAGCGTGCGATCGCGCGCGTTCCTTATCGACCGCGATGCACGGAACTGAACCTTTGCGATACACCTTTTTGGTTTTTTAGGAGTGTACACATTTTATTTCAAAATAGAAAAGTATGTATGGACGCCTCAATCTCTTTTTTTACATGAGATTTATTATATGGAAAAAAATCTGAAGTATGTAACATGAAATGTATGTAACATTTCAATAAAAAATACTTTCTATGTTAGAACTTTTTGTATATAGTAAACATGTTAACTTAAATGTTTTCACCAACATACCCTAAATTATAGGTGACCCCTAAGTAAATTACATATCGTCGATGTTAATATTTTTATTTTGTATTATATTGATTTTAAATAAAATTAAATTAAATGTTACGTAACACACAAGATGTTTATAAATTTGCTTAGATGTTACTTAAAATTTAAGAGCCTGTGGTGAAAACCGACATAAATGTGAACAATCCTAATTATTAAGTTTTTTTCGTCACAGAATTCTTTTTGTCCATAAAGTTTCTCACTAATATTAAAGTCTATATGTTTGGTTTTTACATCGCTTGTCTTTTGGATACGGAGCAGCACTGGAAGTACCTCAAGGTCTGTAGTATACACTGTCGTTCGTTTTTATGTTACGCTTATACTCATTAACATCACAGAATACGCCTTCTATTGAATTAATTTCTTTGTATATTAGAGTTATCGCAAATTCATTCATTCACTTCTTATATTTTAAAGTATATAGAATAGATGTTCGAGAAAATAAATTATTTTTAAACGTTGCGTCCAAAAGACTTATTAAATTGTATTGAAAGTGTCCTCAACCTAATTAATATGTTGAAATGAAACTGTTTTTACGTTTTGTTTTTGATTTTTAATTCTGCGCCAGTTCGAACACTTACAGCGTCCGGTTGCGCGAAAGCACTAAAGTATCTTAACGTCCAATAAGTCATCGTTATTACAGAGATCTATTTGAGATATAGAAAATTAAAATATTAATATTTGTCGCTTAAAGTTGTACCGAGTTGAGAGCCTTCAGCGCTCACCCATGGACAATTTTGTAAAAGCCAGCTGCGACTAACAGCTATACATACACAAAAGAAATCATCAAAATGTACGTATAAAATACTCGCGTTTTCATAGAAAATTACTTAAAATTAAGAACTATATTAAAATTCATTAAAATTAAGATCAAAATTAAGAACATTCATTAAAATTAATAATAAAAAACATAAATTCATATTAAATGTAGAGGATAATTATTTCTCTTATATTAACTGCGTTTTAAACACGTCATTTAAATTTTATTAGTCAGAAAAAGTTATGTTTACATTGCAAAGTCAAGGAACGGGAACTGAGATTTATTAAAAACTTTGATGATTTTTTAAAATTATATTTTAGTTTTAAAACAATAAATTCGCGAATTCCTACGTATTTATATGAAACTAGTAATCTGCCCTCGCTTCGCTTCGGTTATAGGTTATAGTCGTTTTACCCGCGTAGTTCCCGTTCCCGTGGGAATACCGGGATAAAATATAGCCTAGTTTACGCCCTGATATTATAGCTTTCCATTGGCGAAAGAATTTTTGAAATCGGTCCAGCCGTTTTGAAGATTACCCGGAACAAACAGACAGACAGACAAAATTTTTTTAATTGCTATTTTAGGCATAGGTGTCGTGCAAATAACCGTGTGAGCATGAAAAAAGCATATTATTTTGACATTACAAACAAACACTCCAATTTTATTTATTGGTATAGATAGTTTGAAAATACTAAATCGTCATTACTTCATTAATCAGATTTTTTTGTTTAAGTTTCAATGTTTCAAAGTTATACTTAATTTTCAATTTGCTTATATTTATCGCCAAAATAAATTGTTTAAAAATATGTACGTATATAGGTACGTTTTAACATCATTTTGATGAATTTTATGGTTTTATATATCAAGTGGTTTTAAGTTAAATCTAAATAACTCAAGTTTTGTGAAGATTTTGATATATTTTTCAAGAAGAGCATTATTAAAAAGCAAAATCTAATCTAAATACAAAATAATATCTAAATGTTTGAAACCGTTTCTTGGATACGCAAAATAAATATGTCGGTATAAAATAATACTCATTAAATTTAAAATTTAAGTAAATTATATCATAAAGTTAATTCTGTTGCAATCATTTTATCGAAATATTAATGATCAGTTTTTTCTATTTGCATGGTCTTTGCCAGTTCTTCAATTTTGGGACATTAATTTTCGTTGTTTTCCACATATTCTCACGCTGTTGTTAGATGTTATTTTATTTTAGTTGCAACGTTTCTTACCTAATCATTTACTGCTTTGTTTTTTTTTTCTTGTTTATAAGTAGAATATAAGTGATTTTTATGATACACCGATTTGTATATTCAATTCGTTTTTAACGTGATGAAATATCGACATTGGACATTTCTTATGCGTAAATGACATGCGTTTGCTTAATAATATAAAGATAAATAATCTCAAAAAGTTATATTACCTTTTTTGTGATCTGGCTATGGTCTGGACAAATTTTGCCCAATCTGACCGAGGCAACAGATGGGCGCCATGCGGCCCCATAACCTACCGTGTTGCTTTCCTATCACCATTGAGCCAACCACTGGTACCTTGGGTGTGTGTGGCCAGCTCGGCCAATTACCCTATCGGGTACCGTCATCGTCGTCCACACGCGATCGGGTGGCGGACTCTTATACTGTCTACAGAATAGTTATAACTATATAATCCGTAGTTTATAAAATCTTAAAGAAAGTTGAAATAATGAAGCGTTCTCAATTACCATCTTTATTTTATCACGTTACTTCGGCTCGGATAGGTGTTGATACTACATTTCCACCCAGGTGTTAACGTATCTTTGTCCCACGCTGCTCGGACAGACGTACACACGACTCCACGTGTGCGAGATCATCAACAACCAGCCATGTTGTCCGCCGCAGCAAGTAAGTTGTTGATAGTTGTTGTTTGGTTTACTTGTTTGTTGTTTGGGGAAGGCAATTTAAAATATCGTAAATTTAATTTTATAATATATCACACATCAATTAAAAGTATAGAATTGCTATTATTTTGTCCACTATATTTTCCATATATTTAACAAAAAAATACGACTTCTACTGGACCAATCTGAAATGGCACCGTACGGGAAGCACCAGCTTTCAAATCAAAACATCATTAAAATCGCTTTACCCAGTTCTGAAGTAACAAACATAAAAAAAATACTATCGAATTGAGAACCTCCTCCTTTTTTAAAGTCGTTTAAGAGACATTTTAGTAACGTTTTTATCATAAATTTACTTTTGTGTATCGTAAATAGAAGTTTAAAGTAGATACAAGTGTGCAAAAATACAGTTGCTGTTTTAAAATTGTTAGCCTTGTACTATAACACGAAAACGTACTATAACACAGTACGTTTTTAATGTTAGCAATACAAGTCTAATTAACGCGATAAGTAATTTTACCGATTTGCCTTCCCCCTTGTGTGGTTTGATAACATAATTTTGTTCAGGCATGCACTGTTAAAGAATTTTCGTTTCATATTCTTCTATTTTAACATTTTCTTCTTTTTCGTATCTTTTTTATTGTAGTTGTTGTTGTTAGGTTGCAACGTTGTTAGGCTTCACTAATTATGTTTGGCTGCTTTTTGATTTTGATTCTCGCATCTAATATCATCTTAATTATTTATCTTGTTGTTGTTTTATATTTTGTTTATTTTTTTAGTACAATCACGATTTTTATTAAATACATCACAATTAATTATGTGTGTTAGAAAATTAGATTTTAGGGTTTTTGTATCAGTTCTATAGTACTGAACTTGGTGAGGTTCGGTATACAATAATAGGAACGTTATTACAAGGGTTGGCCTTTTAGGGAAAATTAGGTGGGTAAAATTTGACCTATTTATTTTTCCACATAACCTGAAGATACCGCTCCCAAACTGTTCGAAGCGACGGAAGGGCCGCGCCCTGTGTTATAACCTGATGTATTAACTCTCTTCACCAATTGAGTGGGTCATCGTGACCGTTGCCTTCATTTCAGTGTATGATCGCAAACCTGCACATTCCTTGGAAGAAACCAAATAAAACTATTTTACGAATTTTATCGCGTTTATGTTTGATTATTGATTGCCTGATGTTTCGAATACTTTACAGTGTTCTTGGTCATGGGTGAACAATGCACATGGACGCTGTAAAACTAGTTTTATTTACAATGTGTAATACTCGCGTAATTATCAAAAATCATTAAGAAACTAGATATTTGTAATTAATATTTAAATTTGTGTACAGGTGAATCGTCACGTGAACGATCTATTCGAAGACCTGCGCGATGGACTCAACCTTATCTCTCTGCTGGAGGTGCTTTCTGGCGAACATCTCGTAAGTATCAATACTTCCATTAAAAAATAACAGATTTTAAATTAAATCATCATCACCATCGCAGGCTACAAAGGGACACGATAAAATAATAGCAATCTGTTGTTATATTATTTTTTAATCGAAAAATTATACTATAATTGGCTTAAATAATATTATAAAATATTACTTAAATGTACAATAAACCTAATGTAAAATTATGTGCTAGTTTCAAATAGAATTAATTGTTTAAAAAAGGTAATGTTTTAGAGGGACAGGCCTGAAAACGCCCTTGTACATTTTTATGAAAATGCCCATCTATGCAATAGAGGTAAACTCAAAATAATTCGCTATATCAACCTGTCTGACCAGCATGACATAGTAAGGTTAATTTCCCTTCTATTGTGGAGGAGGCTCGAGCCCAGCAATGGGACGCATATGAGGTGAGATGAGTTATTGATATTACGATTATAAAGCTGAATAGTCTGTTTGTTGGAACTTTCTTATCTAGGAAACCAGGCAAACGAGATTTAGCAGTTTGATCCTGATAGTACTAAAGTTAATGGCTTATCGATGACTGCTTGCAATCAGGTCATCTGTATATTCACCTAATATCGTTGCTAGCATACTGACTTAAAGACCTTAACACGCGGCCACTACCACTTTATACTGTCGCGTGTGATGATGATGATTTTCGCGACTCACATTGGTAAATAAGAGCTAAAGTGCTATCACATTGTATTCTTAATCTGTCATCACATGAGGAGATCCTTTAATGCTGCCACGAAACTAGTTACCCGTTATATTGAAACGAAGTATTATTGCTAGTAATATAATTTACCACGCTCTTAATTGATAACTATACCAATTTTTTTTTTATATAAAAAGGGTGTAAATTACACGTTACATGGTCATAGACGCGTATAAAAGTATAAATTTAGTTTAACGATCAGATTGCGTGTTTAAATTTTGTATAACGCATTCTAATGAAGCTATTATAAATTCCCATAACTTGTTCCGTAAACATGCAAAAAATATTTTTTGGAATATTGAATACTTTTTTGTAGAATAATTTCGGAGGCACTGACTTTGTTGTTGATCGTCAACGTCACGGCTCATATGTTCCACTGATGGCCTCGAGCCTCTTGCACAATGGGAGGGAAATTGACGTACAAATACCACGCTGGTCAGGCGGGTTGGCATCGAATTTTATTTCGAATTTACCTTCTCTTGTATAGTTGTTATGGGTATATTGTAATTCCTTAGTCGTCTTTTATGACGCCCATAGGCAGGAAAGGGGGTGGTGAAATGTATTCTTACTCCGTCAACACACACGGAAGAGGCCACACGTCGTTGATCGATGGCATAAATAAGCATGCTAGTGCCTGAACGATGGTTCGAATACTGAGTTAGGCGAAATGTATTACTAAAATATAAGAACGTCGAACGATTAAAAGAAGTCTCACGTTGAAGTAGTAGTTTATACACCCCCTTCTTGACACAATGAAAATGGGCAAGAATTTTTGCACCAATTAGATAGTCATGACAAAGTAAGTAAAACAATTCACCACCCGCTATCTTACCCGTGGGTGTCGTAAAAGAGACTAAGAGATTAAATATGCATATAACATCTATGCAAGCGATGGAAAACTCGAAACAAAACCCTATATCAACCTCTCTCACCAGCATAGTATGGTAAGGTCCATTTCCCTCCCTTTGTGGAGGAGGCTGGAACCCAGCCTTGGGACATATATGAGCCGAAATGATGAATGCTGGCAGAGTAAGAATACAATTGATGAACAAACGTCATACCTTTGTGTGATCGTAAAAAAAGACTAAGGGACGCAAATAGCTAGCGCCACTGCAAGAGCCTAATCTCGAAATGAAACTGTATACCCGTTTGATCGACGTGGTATAGTCAATTCTCCTCCCCGTTTAGAAGTCGTTTTTTGTTATACTATGACATGAATTGTCCCTCTATCATCAGGCTTTCGCTATTCACTGTTAGCAGACATCCACCAAAGAATGCCACTTAGCATGATCCGATATGATTCCTTACGATTTTGAATTCCTAAGTCTACAGTTCTTCTCCAGCAGTTATCGGTTCGTCGAGCAATATGGTCGTTACATCCATTCTTCCATAAATTACCACATTTCGGTATTTATGAAGTAGAAGAAGCCCAAGCATAGCTCACTTTATAATATTCGTGCTGAGCTTAGTTATGAGGTCGACCATCAATAGTTAGTTATCCTACAAACGGGTTATCTGGATCACTCTAAATTGATCGGGGGCTATTGCAGGTGTGGCAGCAAATCGGGGGCAAATGTAGGTTGATACGGATCGATGCCTTGTAAGTGATTAATGCAGAATAGATGTTTATAAACGGGACGAGGGTTGAAGTTGTTCAGTTGATGAGACAATAGCATCTCATGCCTACCAGCGTGATATAGCAGATCAATTTCACCTTTGTGGAGGTGGCCCAAGCCCAACAGTGGGATTTACGTGAGCGGAAATGATAAGACAATATAAATCTATACTAATATATAAAGCTGAAGAGTTTGTTTAACGCGCTAATCTCAGGAACTACTGGTCCGATTTGAATAATTCTTTCAGTGTTAGATAGCCCAGTTATCGAGGAAGGCTATAGGCTAGCAAAAAACGTGACAGAATCGTATTATTAAAAAATATTTTCACCTTCTACGTAAACAAAGTCTTAGGTTAAAGTTAGCGTTCGCCCAAAGTATCTATACCACGCGGACTAAGTCCAGCCGATTTTTACGATTACCACAGATAAATAAGAATAATAATAGTATTATTATCTTCTCGCCACATGAGAAATTTGAGTATACATTCATCATCGTCGTCATCTCTCATCTATGTCCCACTGTTGGCCTCAGGCCTCCTCTATAATGGAAGGGTTATTGACTTACTACTCCACTCTGATCAGATGGAGAGGTGTTGGGTATAGGGTATTTTCCGAATTTTCTTCTTTTGCACTGTTGTTTTATGTTTATTATATCCCTTAGTCCTTCTTTAGGACATCCACGGGCAAGATAGGGAGTAGTGAATTGTATTCTTACTCCGTTACCACGCGGAAGCATTTCTAAATACTGACATAAGCTAGCGTGTGTAAAACATATTTCTAACTATTAAACTCGTTATTCTAGCCGCGCGAGAGAGGCAGGATGCGATTCCATATGCTGCAAAACGTCCAAATGGCCCTCGACTTTCTCCGTTACAAGAAGATCAAGCTCGTCAATATCCGTGCTGAGGACATCGTCGACGGCAACCCCAAGCTGACCCTCGGATTGATATGGACCATCATCTTGCACTTCCAGGTTAGTGAGCATGCTTGCAATACACAAATCTTATATTAATATAACCAAAAAATAATTTACATTTTTGAAATTAAGTTTTCACTTCATTCCGGATATTTTTTAGTTCAATATTCCGAAATTAGAACCTTTCGGTATCGATGTTGTTAATTAAATATTTTGAAAGTGGAGTATCAATAGCGGCAATACTCTGGAAAACTTAATAACCGTATTACAAACTGAATGTGTTATTATCGTTGTATGTGGTGAATTAATTTATAGCTCTAAATCATCATCATCATCTTGCTCTTATCCCAATTACTTGGGGTCGACGCAATATGTCATCTGTTTTGACATATTGCAAAAAGTTTCGGCAATGACTTTTATGACCGGCCGCCTGCCTGACGTCAACCCTCCTTGGGAATGTAATCGTTGACCCAAAAGGTACCAGATGGAGCTGGTCCGGGTCAATCTAGGGCTCTTAGTCGTCTTTTACGACACCCATTTATATATAATTTATAGCTCTAAATATTGAACGAAATTTAATTTTTCTATTTTTTAAATTATTTCTACATTTAATTTGAAACCTAGAAAACATTATACTCATTGCTTTGCCCAGAAATATAATTTTTTGGAACACAGCATATTTATAACTAAAACAAAGGACTGTTTACACCTGTTATTTTTTTTTTACGGCCGATAGTTTGGCCACGATGCTGAGGGGGCTGTTCGGACCGGAGGATGGAGTCCGAATCGCCAGGCCCGTCAAGTGCGCAGACATGCGCCTCACGAGTCTGGACGACTCCGTGGCGGTGGAGGACATCCGGGAGGCCATTATGGCGCGTACCGGGTGTGCCTCGGACACCGTCCGGATTGGCACCATCCGCGCTGGTCCGGGCGGCGTCGGTGCTGTCTGGGTGCAGTGCCCAGTGGAGTCGGTCAAGCAATTGGCCGACTCAGGCAGGCTCCTCGTGGGCTGGAGTTCGGCGCGGGTAACCGTGCTGGAGCCCCGGCCAGCGAGGTGTTATAAGTGCATGGCGGTCGGGCATACCCGACCGACATGCAGGAACTGCTTTGACTGCAGCGGGCTATGTTTCCGTTGCGGTCAGGCTGGACACCAGGCGGCATCGTGCTCTGCGGTGCCCCACTGCCCCGCGTGTGCGGCGGGCAATAAGCCTGCCAAGCACCGTATGGGCTCTGGGGACTGCAGACCCCCGGCATCGGCCCCAAAGGGGCGGGGCGGCCCACGACCGGGCCAGTCCCCGCTCCGAGCGCGGCCCGATCGCCCGTTAGCGCGGAGGAGGTGACGATGGATACGGACCGTTAATGGACCCCGTATCCATTCGTCTCCTCCAGGCCAATCTCAACCACTCCGCCGGTGCGCAGGACGTGTTCCTGCAAGCCATGGCGGAGTGGTTGATAGGAGTAGCCGTAGTCGCGGAGCCGTACGTGGTGCCCGACCGGATTAACTGGTTGGGTAGCACCGATGGCACCGTGGCAATCGTCGCCTCCACGTCGTGGCCTTCGTCGTCTCTGACCCTTAGGGACAGGGGCGTCGGATACGTCGCGGCGGACTGGGGGGAGATTACGCTCTTCGGAGTCTATCTCTCCCCTAACTGGAGTGTGACCGATTTCGAGGCCTTCCTCACCATCATGGAGGCCTCGTTACGGCGACTGGCATCGCGCCAGGTCTTCGTCCTGGGGGACTTTAACGCCAAGTCCGTGGCGTGGGGGTCCCCTAGGACGGATGACCGAGGACTGGCGATCGAGGAGTGGGCGGCGGCACTGGGCCTCTGTTTGCTGAACAGGGGCTCGGTGCATACGTGCGTGCGACAACGGGGCGGGTCGATAGTGGACCTTTCGTTCGCTAGCCCCGAGGTCGCCGCACGCGTGGGGAGCTGGCGCGTCGTGGAGGAGGTGGAGACCTTGTCGGACCACTGGTATATCCGGATGGAGGTCTCCCCTGCAATCCCGATGCCCAGCAGGGGTCACGGGGTGGATGGGCGTCCTGCGTTTCCGCGATGGGCTGTGGGTCGCTTAGACCGGAACCAGCTGGCGGAGACAGCCATCGTATACTCGTGGCTGTCCTCTGCCCACCAGTCGGACGGGGTGGACGCCGAGGCTGGCCGCATCCGCAGTGCGTTGACGCAGATTTGCGATGCGGCCATGCCCCGGGTACGGCGTCTGCCCCCGAGGAGGGGGGTCCACTGGTGGTCCCGGGAGCTGGCGGATCTCCGGGCCGCGTGTATCCGTGCCCGGAGGGCCTACACCCGCAGCCGGCGGCGCCATCGCGATGCGGAGCGGGAGGCCGTGCTTTACGAGGGCTACCGCAATGCGCGGTCGGCCTTCAGGCTGGCCGTCCGCTCCGCCAAGGACGTCAGTCGGCAGGAGATGCTGGACGGTCTCGACCGTGACCCCTGGGGACGCCCCTATCGCGCGGTGCTGAATAGGCTACGCGCGCGGGGCCCTCCCCTCACCGAGACTCTCCAGCCCGGCCTTCTCATCCGGGTCATCGAGGACCTCTTCCCGCGGCGGGCGGAACACACGCCCCCGGTCATGGCTCCGCCAGACACTGACCGGGAGGCCGACGACGACAGTGTTCCGCCCATCACGGAACCCGAGATGGGGGTGGCGGTGACGCGCATGCGCGCAAAGTCTACCGCCCCCGGGCCCGACGGTGTTCCTAACCGTGTGCTGGCCCTGGTCCTCGAACACCTGGGACCCCGCCTCAGGGGGCTGTTCGACGCGTGTTTAGCGTCCGGACGGTTCCCTGGGTGCTGGAAGGAGGGAAGGCTGGTGCTCCTGCCGAAGCCGGGACGGTCTCCGGAGTCGCCTTCGGCCTACAGGCCTATCGTGCTGCTCGATGACACGGGCAAGCTACTGGAAAGGGTGGTAGCTGCCCGCATCGAGCGGCACCTCGTCAGCACGGGGCCCGATCTGTCGGACGCCCAGTTTGGGTTTAGGAGGGGTCGTTCGACGATCGCGGCTCTGTTGCGCCTGAGGGCCGTGGCGACTGAGGCCGTCACCGGCGGGGGAGTGCTGTTGGTGGTGTCCCTAGACATCGCCAACGCATTCAATAGTCTGCCATTCAGCTGCATCAGGGAGGCGCTCCGATATCACGGGGTGCCAGTTTACCTGAGGCGGCTAGTGGCAGACTATTTGGAGGGGCGCAGCGTCCTCTGCACCGACCGAGCAGGGGACGTCGTGCGAACGCCCATGACGTGCGGTGTCCCACCGGGGTCGGTCCTCGGACCCACCCTGTGGAACATCGGCTACGACTGGGCGTTGAGGGGGAGCCTCCCGCCCGGGCTGGGCGTGATTTGTTACGCCGACGACACGCTCGTCACAGCCCGCGGTGGGACGCTAGAAGAGGCGGTAAGCCTGGCGACCTCGGGTACCGAGGAGGTCGTCAGGCGGATCGAGGCGCTGGGGTTTAGGGTCGCCCTGGACAAGACGGAGGCCCTCTTGTTCCATGGGCGCACTATGAGCCCTCCCATCGGCGTCTCGATCACCGTCCACTCGGTCGACATCAGCATCCGGGCCCATATGAGGTACTTGGGCCTGGTGCTCGACGGGCGATGGTGGTTCCGGGAGCATTTCCGCAGGCTCGCTCCGCGGCTCGTCGGCGCGGCGTCCGCCCTATCGTGGCTTATTCCGAACGTGGGCGGACCGAACGCTGCGTGCCGACGGCTGTACGCGGGGGTCATCCGGTCGATGGCCCTGTACGGCGCACCGGTGTGGGCGGGGTCCATGACCGCCCGACTTAGGCGACCTTCGGCCGTGACCTTCTGTGGCGACCACAGAGGGTCACAGCGGTCAGGGCCATCCGCGGATACCGCACGGTGGCGACGGAGGCAGCGTGCCTACTGGCCGGGACTCCCCCGTGGGACCTGGAGGCGGAGATGCTCGCCGGACTATATCGGCGGGTGACGGGGGTGCGAGCGGAGGGCGGTGTGGTCTCGTTAAGGGATCTCACCGCCTGGCGCGTCGACGCCCGCCGAGACGTCATCGCCCGTTGGGCAGTTCGGCTGGAGAGGCCTCGGTTCGGGGTGCGAACCGTGGAAGCCTTCCGGCCGGTGCTGACGCAGTGGTTGGAGAGGCGGCACGGGGTGCTCTCCTTCCGCCTGGTGCAGGTTTTGACGGGGCATGGGTGCTTCGCCAAATACCTGCACAAGGTCGTTAGGAGGGAGAGTACACCGTCCTGCCTCCACTGCGATTGCGACGAGGACACGGCGCGCCATACGCTCGAGGCCTGCGGGGCTTGGGCAGTGCAGCGCTGTGAACTCGTCGCAATCATCGGTACGGACCTGACGCTGCCGGCTATCGCTAGGGCGATGGTCGACAGCGTCGGGAATTGGGACGCGGTCGCAGCCTTCTGCGAGACAGTGATCTCGCGGAAGGAGGCGGCGGATTGCCTGCGTGAGGAGCGCAGCCTCGATGAGGAGATCCGCCGCCGGCGACTGGGGCGGCGCAGGCGCAACTATCTGCGCCTCATGCCGCCCTAGCCGAGGCCGCGGGTGACGTGACCGGGGATTAGTCCGTCACCCGCCGAGAGGCCGACCGAGTGAGGAAAGACCGACGTCCTCCCCGAAGGGGGGACGTCGGTCGATGGGAGAGTACCCCAATAGGGGGTATTCCGTCGGGCCGACCACTGACGACAAGTTAACGCTGCTCCAGTGGTCGGCCCAACGACGAAGGCGACGTGGTTTTCGGGTGGGTCGCGGGAGTTGCGTGCTTAAGCCCCTCTGTCGCCCCGGACGGAGTGGTGCGGAGGCGCGCCGACCGCGGCCCACCTACAAAAAAAAAAATAAACACCTGTTATTTTTTACACATATTGTGTTTTTTTTTTTCTATAATAAAGATATAGTAAAAGGTCATAAATACATATATTATACCACATTCTCTCTCAATTATATTGCACTATATAAAATGTAAACATTAATTGTCTGAAACGCGAGGCTTCCGCACTGTTGACTAGTTGTTTAGTGCTTGATACTGACTATATTCAAAGGTATCATTGGTCTAACAGACTAATGGACTTGTAGGTTCTCTGTTGCGAACTTTTCTCGAAAAATATACTTGAATAAATGGCGTACTGCCGTGCGCAGCAGCGCACGCAGCGCAGATATCATGGTGGTTAAGATAACGACATACAAGTGTTATGAGTTCGATAACCAAGCAGGACAATTCTTTGTGCAAAAACCGGCAATCAAGTGGACCGGCTATCGACAATAAAATACACAGAGGCAAGATAGTTGTGAATTGTATTCGTACTTGATCACTATAGGGCAGTCCCTTTACATTTGCATAATGACTCATAGATATTTTATTTCTGAAAAACGAAATAAAACTGTATACATTTTAATTAATAACTTTTAAAATTTTATTACTTCCATTTTGGTTCTCGTTCATTCGGTCACAGCTGGCATTAATTAAATTAAATTAGTCTAACATAAAAACTGCTCTATACCGTAACACTTCTCTATTAAAAAATAATAATTAAAAAAAGAATGTTTTATTTTTTATTATAAAGCAGCGCCAGTGAAGTAATATTTAAATTACTCCTAGACGGTAGCTTTGTTATTCAAATTACATTTTTATTTTCTTAACAATGTTAAGTGCTTGTAAAATTTTCACTAAATATTAAGTGGTGTTTGATTCTATTTTATAAAGGACTAGCGACCTGCCCCGGCTTCGCACAGGTCCAATGCTGATTCTAAATATACTACAGAATGTCTTTATATACAACCTTCACAGCTTTTTGTCATTAGCCTGCCCGTTGCCATTTGCACTAGGTGGATGGTTTAATGGTATAAAACCTATAACAAAACCTCATATCAAAAACTATGCAGATAGACGTGCAAAGAATACAAGATCCTTTCATTAATTTGTACGAAATTCTCAAAAGAAAGAAGCACAGTGGTCATTTCATAAGATTTCTTAATTTGTATAAATAACACGGATAAATCGCAAGCTATTTTAGCATTTATGATCAAATATTTGTTCAGTATGCTTGTTCAGTGGCCCATTCACTGGTTCCGTAGTTATTTGTGTTATATACGTATGTATGTGCGTACTTGTAAAATGTTATTAGATATTACTTAACGATAATCGATGCTCTTTCGTGTGGTGACGGAGTAAGAATACAATATCCCCCTATCTTATCCGTGGACACCCAAATGGAGGAGGCTCGAGGCCAGCAATATATATATATATATAAGCTGAGATTATGATGATATTACACAGTGAATGTGTGTGTGAGTGGCTCCTTATTTTCATAAAAACGTTTTGAATGTAATAATTAACTAGCTGTTTGTCCTCATGAAAATTTATCAAATTTGATATCAGATTGGTTCTTTGATGATTTTCTTTTTTTCGATGGTTCTTGGGTATAGGCATGTGATGAGGAGGGATGAAAGGCATGTAACAAGGCGGGTTTTCGATATGATTGTGGACGTAAGAAGCATGGGAGATCCAAAAAGAGATGGATGTACTGTGTGAATGAGGATATGCGTATGAAAAATGTGAGTGCAGATATGTTGGCTGATAAGAGAGCATGGAAGGTAAGTTGTGCCGACCCCACTTAGTATGGGATGAGGGCAGACAAATGATGATGATATATTGATGGTTCTTTTATCGCGTCTTCTCTCGCTTTTTCATAAATATTTTGTCACCCAAATCTATTCCACGCTATCTATACATATTTTCCGATATAAAAGCAGATTCTTTCAAGATTTAATTTATTCATCATTCATTTCAGCTTATATAGGTTTGGCCCACTGGTGAGCTCGAACATCCTCTGCAATAATATACCACGCTGGTCAGACATGTTGGTATAAGGTTTTATTTCGAGTTTTCTTCTCTTGCATAGGTATACACATATTTAATTTAGTCGTTTTTACGGCATCCACGGACAAGTGTGGTGAATTCTTAATCCGTCATAACACGGAAAAGATTCAAGGTTTTAATCTATGTATATTTACAAACATCCAGCGAAACCTCCGTTAATAAGTAAAATTATTTTTCAGTCCGTATATATTTATCAATTTATTTAGATTTAATTAGTGACTTGTTTCCAAGTGGGTTGTTGCGTCGCATGGCTTCATTGCGGCGACAATTAATCCTTAGCTTATTAGAAGCACCGAGCTATGTATGACCTATATAATTTTGAATAATACTTCTTCACACCTGGGACACTAACATCTTACGATGGTCAAACAAGTGTGGCAATTTTTTTTTCGTTACCATATCGCACCTTTAATCATAAACTGAATTAATTCAAAATTTACGTTTTTTGAGTTTTTAATAAAAACCGAAATAACTTCGTCAGTAGAATACGTACAATCGAACAGATAAATCGATACGACGTAAATGACAGAGATAAAAGATTGTCGTTCTCTTTTCCATTAACTCCTGAGTACATGTCGATACTTTACTTTATTCAAAAGCTGCATGTATTCATACTTATTTAGTTTTATTAGAAAATTACATGTATGTTTTATTAACATATTATAATTTAATTCAGCTTTTTATAAATTATATTGTACAATTATGGCATCATTTTGAATTAATGCAGTTTAAGACTAAAACGTTTATGCAGAACTTTAATAACTAAGTTTTATTTCAGTTTTGTACTATAAATAAAAAAAATTCAGATACATATTTTAGTGAAAAGAGAAATAAGTACGAACTTTTTTTTAAACTGCTGTCTAAGGTGTATTCTTCCTTTACATTGTATAATTTTGTATCTTATTCCAATAATAGACTAATTATGCTATAGTTATCTTTTTTTTTTAAATACCTAGTCCTTCTATTCATTTTTTTATAATTTTTTGAAGACATCAATCTAAATATGTCAAACTTTAAATGCGATTTCCCACAAAATTGAAATTTTGTGTTAATTCAGTTTATGAATAAAGGTGCGATATATTAATATGGTATAGGTAATACAGTATTTTCCGTGTGGTGACGGAGTAAGAATACAATTCACCACTTCCTATCTTGGCCGTGGATGGCGTAAAAGACGACTAAGGGATATAATATGCACATAAGATCTGTGCAAGAGAAGGAAAATTCAAAATAAAACTCTATACCAATATGTCTGATCAGCGTAGTATAGTAGGTCAAATTTCCTCCCATTGCGGAGGAGGCCCGAGCCCAACAGTGGGACGTATGTGAGCTGTTATGATGATAATGATGGTATAGAATTAGTAGTAAATGATTTTGACAACTTGGCGGAGACTTTGGGTGAGCGCTGGGGGCTTTCAACCCGGTGAAAGCGAGGCGATTACGACTCAATCTTCTTATTTAGAAGAAATAGGCGAAGGCCGTATAAAAGACTGAATGATTAATGACAAAATTAAGCTTATACATATAATGTCAAACATAAACAGATTGTACTTTATAATACAATTAATCTTTTTATCATATTCGATCGCGACGATTATCTCTACGTGTGGAATACTTATCTGGTGACGAACTCAGAATACAAATCACTACCCCCTTTCCTGACCGTGGGACGACTAAGGGATTAAATATGCATATAACATCAATGCAAGAGGAGAAAAACTCGAAATAAAACCCTATGCCAACACGTGTGACCAACGTGGTATAGTAGGCCAAATTCCCTCTCATAACGCAGGGCACCCAGGCCCAATAGTGGGACATATATGGGCTGAGATGAGGAATATATGCGCGTTTGTACTCCAAAAATGTCAAGTTACATAAAAACTTCGGAACTTTCATAAATATTTACCATCTCTTTCATTTGTATTACTTATCCTCTATCAGTGTCTCTGTCTCACGTTCAGGATGTCACGCGTTTAAAGGAAATCGGAAATGCATTCGCCATGCATTTTATATGACGGGCCGGTGACCGTCTCCACGTGTTTTGTTTAAAAAAAGCATTTCTCCATAATTCTATGAAATAAAATGTCACCATTGCTGTGTAGTAACGCCTACAAATACTACCAACCCTTACCCTTGAGCGTCGTAAAAGACCACTAAGAACCTTACATGGACTTGGGGGGTACTGTGCTGCTGTTTGACCAACAATTACATTCCTAAAGATTGGTGACGTTCGACCGCTTGCCTGTCATAAAACTTGAAGAATTTGTTAATATGTACTATGGTAGAAGAATACATATTCAATCGACACCAACCAATTAGGATAAGAGCAGCATGATGATAAGTGTCACCTATTCATTCTTTCTTAAAGATATCCTTAATATTGAGTGGGAGAAACCAATCAAATCAGGATTTTCATTTTGTTTCCCATCAGGATACAATATAATTTTAAAACCTAATATAAAAGATTATAGCTGGAACAGCTTCCAAAAGCGGCGCCCAATCACGGGTTCATTACTAGAATAGCCATCACTCAACTTAACCATTTTAGTTATAAGGGAAAGACATGATTGTCCGCACGGGAGCTAGCTTCTCGGACTATTACACTATCCGTGCATTCAGATATGTACGCATGCATCTCCATTTCGCTGAGTCTGCCGTCTGACTCAAGGGTGACGCAACATAGCTATTGTTCAGTGAATTATCACATAACAACTTCTGTTATACTGGCATACAAAATGCATCAATTATTTGTAACTCGCGGAACGGGGTCAAATGCGCCTCGGACAACTCGCAAATGCATTAGTGGGGGTAATTAAAAATACGCGCCGATTATTTAGTTAATTAATTACGTAATTATTACTTAATTTTTATATTAAATATCCGCTCGGTATGATTCAGGTCGCAGAGGATTTTGTAAATATTTATTTATACGTAAAATTGCACAATATTTTCCTGCTAATATTTTGTGGTTTCTACAAGGTGTGATGTGTTAGGAATATACAAGTAATATTATCACTCCCTTTTCTTATTTCATCATCGTCATCATCCTGGTCTTATTCCAAATATTGACACAATATGTATCCAATTTTTGGTAGTAGACATAAGATCGGTCCTCTGCTGAAGTCATTCCCCCTAGGGAATGTAATTATGGACAGCATTAGACGCAGTTGGCCCAGGTCGATATAGTGCTCTTAATCGCCTTTAACGACATCCACGAGTAATTTAAGGGTTGGTAGTATACTTAACCACCACACAAAATTTATTTCATAATGTGCATTAAAAAAATTATATCCCTCAGGTATATAGGATTATATACATCATATATATATAGGATATTTCAAAATCAATATGTACATTTAATATTTAAGAAAAATTTACGATTTTGACGTATAATAATTATAGTTCTCATTACCGAAGAGTATCGCGACAGCCTGACCTCGTATTCATCGCTCAAATCGAAAGTTATTTATTTTTCACACAATGATATTTAAGTAACGAACGAGGAACATCTTGTAGAGCGTGGGTGTCGACATACTTACATCATCCCTTATATAGAATGGCGCTTATACAGCGTGTATGCATTATAATGTATTTTTTGTGAAAACTATAAAAATTTTAACGTTTAATAAAATATTACACTTTACCATAAAGAGATGTTGGTATTAGAGATTTGCGGTTTCATATTTCATTAAAATAAATTTGGTTTACATTGTCATTATGTTAATGGCAATATAGTTTTACTATTTGTGACTTTTTTTTTTTTTTTTTTTTTTTTGGGTGGGCTATGGTAAGCGCACGCGCGGTCCTGTCCGTCCGGGGTGATGAAAGGACGGCGCGCGGGCCCATAACCCACCCGTACCCACGTCACCTCGTTATTTGTTGGGCCGACCACCGGAGCAGATGTGACTTGTCATCAGTGGTCGGCCCGACGGAATACCCTTTCGGGTAACCTCACGTCTCGACGTACTGGGACGTCGGTCGCCATCGCGCGGTCAGCCTCTCTGCGGGTGATGGACAATTCCCCGGTCCGATCACCCGCGGCCTCGGCTACTATTTGTGACTTAGCTTAAATTTTCGCCGTGTAGTGATTGAGTAGGAATATAATTCACTCTCATTATTGCCCGTTGTGGTCGATAAATACGACTTAAGGAGATCATACCTCCTTAAGTCGTATTTAATACAGTTGAAATATTTAATTGGTCTACCATTGTGGAGGGGACCAAGCCAACAGTAGGACGTATATTTATGGCAAAAGAAGAAGTCAACTAAAACGAAATATATCAAGTCATTAGTTTTGTGATCTTTTACAGAAACCTTGCTATTCATTTTTTGGACATTTTTATAACAATAAGGAATAAATTCTCGTATGGCCGGATCTTCAAAAATATTTGTGGATCATACAGGAATTGCTCTCTTGGAATCGACACTCGTCACGATAGGTCCTTAGCATCTGTGCATCTCATAATCATAGCACCTACACATCTATATACTAGACTGTATAATATATTAATTTCATTAGAATATTTTGAAACAAGTTGAATCATCCTGTAGCTGGCACGCCTCTAGATCCTTATACAGCATGTCTAAATAATTATCACAGTTATTATTCATATAATCACACTGATTATGTTACAGGATGTGTACGAGGTGTTTATTACTAGTAGGTAGTTGTACTTTTCTAGGTAGTTGTATTTTTTGTTTATTGCCTGAATTTTTTTTTATTGAAAACTTCTATAGGCAAGCTTGGATGGGGGATAATTCATGTAAGTCGTCATCGACATGGTCAAGTGACCTGTCGTGACTATGTCAATGTCACTATATCTGTGCCGATAGTTTAATTTTTAATTTTACAAATTTTAATCTATGATCAAATAATTAATGATTTATATATCCAAAAGCAAAGATTGTTTGTTCATAGTTTTAAGTTTTCATTTCTGTCGGTAGTTTTCATGACGGCTTTGTGTTCTTATTAAGCTGAAATTCAAAAGCTTATGCTGAAAAGTTTTTACACTTCACGTATGAACATTTGACTATAAATAGCACTTTAGGTTTTTAATGCGTGCCTTATAAGGATTAAGACATTGAATATAGTATGGACACAGAAAAAAACAACACCAAAATAATAAAAATATACAAAAAAGTACCAACTTAACAGAAAATTAACGTATAGAATTATTAACTCTTAACAGAATCAAGCATCATTATCATTATTTCAGGTCATATAATAATAATCATTTATTTCGGAATTATTTAAATTCCACATATACGTCCCACTGTTGAGCTCGATTCTCTTCCATAATAGGACGGCAATTGACCTACTATCAGTGGTCAAACGTGTTGGTATGATGACATTTTATCCCCGACACTCCAACGCATGGCCGTGTGACTACGTCCTGTCGTCATTCCGGGCAGTGGGAATATGAACGCATATTGTCGCTTCTTCTCCCTGGTCGCCGCCGGGTACGTATGCCCTGCGTAGGACTGAAACTTGAGACACTAAGGGATTTAAGCAGTCATCTTTACAAGAAAAGGAGTACTCTTGATAAAAGCAATCTATTTACTCCATATTAGTAGATTTTCCTCTCTACAGGAAGAGGAGTATCTACTCGTACTAAAAGCAATATAATTATGTATATTAATTTCTGTCTCATTTTAGTATATAATATCAGGTTGACCGAGCTTCGCTCGGAATATTTTTGTAGGATTTATTTAGGGATATATTAATAAAAAATAAATAATGAAAAATATAAAAAAATTACAAAAAGAGAATAATAATAACACCGAGATTCGATCCGACGCTGTTTGACACACAAAAACTAAAATTAAAACCGGTCAATGTCTCACCTGAGCTACCGTAACTCTTGTCGTTGAGAACGAAATTTGAATTCATATTCTTTTAAAATCTAATGTCATTGTTTTGCTAAAAACACCGACAAAAGAACATTTTCTATACATAAAACCTAGCTAGATCGATTTTTTGGACCCGAATCCTCTAGTATGCCAAGTTTCATTAAAATCGTTGGTGCCGTTTCCGAGATCCTGAAAATATATATATTTACAAGAATTGCTCGTTTAAAGATATAAGATTCCATGTGGTGATGCGAATACAATTCACCAACTTATCGGTTAAGGGCTATCACCCTATCGGTTCATAATTCCCACTGCTCCAGCCTCCTCCACAACAGGAAGCAAAGTTGACCTACTATACCAAGCTGGTCAGACGGGTTGGTATAGGAGGTTCTTTCGATTTTTACTCTTCTTGCATATTTAATCTCTTAATCGACACCCACGAGCAAGATAGGGGGTGGTGAATTGTATTCTTACTGCATCATCACATAGGAAAATATGAAGACGAAAGTAGGAAAGATTTAAATAAAATCCTATGGCCCACCTGTCTGATTAGCACATGTAGCAATTCAATTTTCCTCATAGAAAGAAGACTTGATCTCAATATTGGGACATATAAGAGAGGATCAGGAATAAATATGTATGTAAGATATATTGCATTTCGAATATATCAAAGCAATAGGTCCATAGCCGGAACTGCTAAATCCGAACCACAAACGCGGCAAGATCACGTACAGTTACAACAGGTCGAGGGTCAACGAACTCGCGACGCGTACGTGCATTTATATTTTATTCAGGCATACTTCTTACACCTAGACTTATGAACCTTTGAACTATTCAACTCTTCAAGGAATATATTTATTCATTTAGATAGCTTACGTCCCATTTTGAATAAAATTGGCCTATATTACGGTGTTTGCCGTGTGGTGACGGAGTAAGAATACAATTCACCACCCCCTATCTTACCCGTGGGTGATCGTACGAGACGACTAAGGGATATAAAACGCATATAACATTCTATGCGAGAGAAGGAAAACTCGAAATAAAACCCTATACCAATACGTCTGATCAGCGTGGTATAGTAGGTCAATTACCCTTCCATTATGGAGGAGGCCCGAGCCCATCAGTGGGACGTATATGGGCTGAGATGACAATGATGATGATGACTCTCTATCTTACCCGTGGGTGTAGTAAAAGACGACTAAGGGATATAATAAGCACATAAGATCTGTGCAAGAGAAGGACAACTCGAAATGAAACCATATACCAACATGTCTAACCAGCATGGGTAGGTTAATTCCCTGTTGTGGGGGAGGCCCGAGTCCAACAGTGGGACGTATATGGGCTGCGACGACGATGATGATTTTATGGTGGTCAGATTACTTGGCGTGTAGCTGCATTTTATAAAGACTTCTTTGTCTTTTTTTCCACCTCATTTCAGTTCGTATACGTCCCAATCACGGGCTCGACCCGGCTCTACGATAGGAGTGAAATTGGCCTACTATATGTACCATGCTGACCGGTCATGTTGGTATAGGGTTTTATTTCGAGTCTTATCTTGCATAGATATTATATGCGTGTTATATCCCTTAGTAGTCTTTTACGACTTCGATGACCAAGATAGGGGGTGGTGAATAGTATTCTTATTCCGTTACCACACGTAAAAATTATGTATCTCGTACCTCGTCTTAAAAATTATCAACTTCCACCAATACATGCAAGGGTTGAATTAAGACATTGTTTACGGATTTAATAGCGTTTGTGTTTGCTTTTTAATTGCCCGGAGTTTCGAACACTGCCAGCGTTCACGGTCCTCGGAACCATAAAAATTGTATTATTGTATTTCAAATCTGTACTGTTGATTTTATTAGCAAAATTATTTAATCCTCGTATACAAAGAAATAACTTCTTCTAACTCGTATTTCTTATGTATTATGATTAAGTTTGAATAAACGTGGGCTTGTCAAATTATTTAATAAATGTTTAGTAGTTTCTCGGATCCTATTATTTTGCTTCTACAAGTGCCAATTGAAGTACACATATGGTGACGGAATAAGAATATAAAGCACCATTTACTTGCCGCAAGGAGCCGTAGAAACGGCTTAGAATTTACTGGCAGAATGGGCAGCAAGTTGCGCTTGCTTTGAAAACTTAAAACATCAAACGCGGTTACGAAGGTCTCTGTTCAACAGTAGACGTCGCCAGACTGATGCATAGGTAGACAAAAATCTACGATAATATTCCTCACTTAATTTTTTTCGAACTAAATTAAATGACACGAGAAAAGGTTTTTTACCATATCTGCCACAAATGTGGAAGGCTTTAGGTGTGATGACGTCACCCTGTATTTGACGTTGTCCTTCTCACGACCCGAAGTCTTATCTGCTCTGTACACGTAGCGCCATCTGTTAGCAATACGCAGAACTATTTGGCGTGCAGGCTTCGATCGGAGCTTAATTGTTCCATCAAAGTTGTAGAAATTGTACCTTAATTGAAAATAAAACTGATTAGCATATTTCAGCTAATTCTGACCAATGAATCCTTGATTTTAGGTATCACCTAAGGTAATATTAACACATGACATTGAATTGGTTTAAAATTTTTGATTTTCATTAATGTTATAATGTATTTTTTTACTGTTTTTTTAGGTGTTTTGTCATATAAACTTTAGGGGATATTGACACTTATTCACATGATTGAAGTGAAAAAAAATGTGTTTCTTTTATTCTTAATTTATTGATTGTAGAAATCTTTTTTTATAAAGAGATATTGGTGCCAATATCGAGGAAGTTTGTCTTAACTATCCTGTTTTCAAATGTATTCCGTTTTAATAAGTCACGTCACATTATAAGTCAGTGTGATGGCTACGCTAAGAATTATTTCCGTTAGGATGTTTTATAATAAAACGTTAAAAACACAAGTAACGAACGCAAATCTCATCTACGCTTACACCGACATAATAACCTCGCGAATCTTAAAATGAATTAAACTGAAAAGAAATGGATTACACTATATAAAAGGTTTCTAGTTTAAATAATTACGCGGTATATGGCACAAAATTTACCATAATAAAAATTAGTAATTATCGTATTAGCTATTAATAATTGTTATAATAAGTGGCAATTTACATGTATCTAGTTATCAATGACATTTTTCTGTTTGTAATTCGCTATAATGACATCATAACAACAGCCCAGCTGACCCACAGTCCGTAAGGCCTATGTAGGTTGTCACGAAGGCCAAAGACCAGATGGCAACACCCACGGTACGCCTTCGCACCCTCTTACGAAACATTTTTCGAATATTTTTCTTATGTCCTGTCACATTGCGTTATGATTTAACGAGTTTGCAACACAATAATAAATATAAAGGTGCCCCTAATAACTATCTCCGACACTTTAAAAATAATATAGTCATATGCCCCATTCCGTATGGTGACGGAATAGGAATACAATTCACCACCCCCTCTCATACCCGTGGGTGTCGTAAAAGACGACAAGGGATATATTATGCATATGACATAGATGTCATATGCATAGATGCAAGAGAAGGAAAACTCGAAATGAAACCCTATACCAACCTGTCTGACGTGCCGAGCATGGTACAGTAAGCTCAATTGCCCTCCTATTGTGGAGGAGGCTTGAGCCCAACAGTGGGACGAATATCAGCTGAGCTGATAATGATGCCCCCCTTCACAACGGGAGGAAAATAGATCTACTATATCACGCTGGTCAGACGTATTGATATATGGTTTACGAGTTTTTCCTTCTCCTGCTGTTGTCTGTCTCTCCTGTTGCTGTTGTGTTATCTGAATACCGTATCGCTCAATAGTTTCTTAGGTTACTCGCAGGAACGCAAAAGGTTTGTGAATTATATTACTACTAGCAACCCGCCCTCGCTTCGGTTTCAGTCGCCTTACCCGCGTAGTTCCCTTTGGAATACCGGGATAAAATATAGCCTATGTTACTCTTACTCCCTGATATTATAGCTTTCCATTGGTGAAAGAATTTGTGAAATCGGTTCGGTGGTTTAAGCGTGAAAGCGTAATAAACGAATAAACAAACTTACTTTCGCATTTATAATTTTAGTAAGGATTTTCTCACTACACAAAAAAGGTTCATCCACTGCGGGAAATTAGCTTGCTAGAGTGGGCTAAACACCACCCTATCTTATTTAGTTGTATGTATCAGGAGTCGTTTCCACACAGGACAGTTGTTTGTGTAATTTCTATTCTTTAAGTTTTGTGAACACCCCTGCGATGCAATGATATTTTTATTTCTCAGTAGTTGTTGTCTTTAAAGATGACATTTTCTTATTGTTGACTCTATACGTTAATAGTAATTGGCGTTCAATTTGCATAGTACTTAGTTGTTATTGAATGATTTTATTAGCGTTACTAATGGAGTTCTGACATCTGTGTCTGTTCGCGGCGTGATTTATGCCTGACATCATTCTATAGTCTTTTAAATGATTTCATTTTATGTTTGTATTATATGAGCAAATTATAATTATGATGACAATGTCTAATATAAATTTGTAATTATATATTGGTTATTAGTGAAATACAGCTTCCTCAATATACATATGCTGATGATGACCCTTACAATATTTGTCCTCATGGATTTTAATGGATAATTGATTATCTCGCAGAGGAGCAGAATTCGGCCAAAGTTTACAAACAGAAGTCATAGTTAGTGACACATAAATTGTAATCTTTTTCATTATACCTTGATGTTGTCAGTTTGGTTAAAAGGTTAGAAAATATATCGACAAACTTTACCGGTATCATCTGCCATATCTTTCTGTAATCGATCTTAAGATCGTAGCCAGTCCAAGACAGGCGCTCCATCTACTCCCAAGTCAATTCGGAAAAGTTGTAACAAATGCATATGTAAAGTTATTGTAGTAAGATTGAGAGAGTATGACTAATTTACGCCTGCTTTTCCCTCGGTACTCAAAGTATTCAAATAAGGAACGCTTTTTAAGTCCTCTTATGTTTCACGGGTGCATTTGCGAGGGTGACAAGACGTATTGCCATTAAGTTTTATGCAAAGTTTTGTTTCTTTTGCAACCGGTATTTTCTATAGGTATATTATATCTATTAATCATGTTATGCGATACCCATGGGTTAGAAAGGGGGTTAGTGACTTGTATTCTTAACTTAGCACTCGTAAAATTCAATATAAAACTATCCTAAATCGCCTAACAGGCATGGTAGGTTTTCCCCCCTCCCATAAAACCATTTTATACCTTGTGAATTATAGTGCGGCCAATAAAAAAGATAATGGCCAAAATAAATCAAAATATACGTGCTTTTGAGTGATTTGAATTTCATTACTTATATTTTTGATGTTCTTATTATTATATAAGTACTATTAATCGTTATAGTATTAGTTTATTAATGAATATGGCTGAAAAAAAAACAAATAGCCTTTATTGTATTCATAATCTAATAAATTGATAATCACATACTTTATTTGTACATGCGATCCTCTGGCCAGACCATGATGGTAAGTTGTCAGAGAGAGAAAAAAAATGCGATAATAAAAAGCTTGCTTGCTTGAATCTATGTAATTACTAGATGGCGCTGATCGGTGCCGCCTTGTATTCGTAAGGCTAGCAGCTAAGGTTCGTATTGCATTGGTAGCGCTTTACTACTATACTCAAGAGATGGCGCTAGTAGTCTTGATAAACTATTATATATCGAAATCGAAGCTTTATAAAATTAATGGAAACTTAAAATAATATTAATATGTAAGTATATTTATTGTATTTATGGTCTAATAATGATTAATTAATTTTTAATTTTGTTTATTTGTAGGTTTGTGTATGTATGTATGTATATATAATTGCAAATCTTATAAACGGTTTTTTTTTATATAAATAACTGTGTAGTGGTGTTGTTCAGTAACAACATCATGTGTTCAGGTTTTCCGGTGCAAGACTAATTAATGAATATTTATGCCATTTAAGAAGGGTTCTTTTGAATCTGAGGGTCGATTACGCCCATTCACCATGAATTAAAAATTTATTTAAATGTTTATGATTAATACTTTAAAAAATTCCCTATTGTGAAATAGAACTACAGTAATACCCCGACTTACGCTACCCTGTTTTACGCGAATTCAAAGATACGCGGTTTTCTCTTGGAGTGTACAAGCTTTATATTTACTTTTTTATTCATAAAATTTCAATTATTTTTTATATAATATTTTGACCATATTCTTTAAAATTATTGTTTTCTTTGAACTAGTTTCAAATAACCATTTTTTTGTACATTTAACCCCTAAGCATTAACCCCCTTAAGCAAAATTAATTCCTGCGTAAGTCAGGAATATATTTTCGATTATCACTCGGTCTCACCTATCGCGTAAGTTCGAGGTATTACTGTATTTCGAACACATTATTCTCTTGAACGCTGAAGTGTTCGAAATTTTGATCATTATCACCCCTGCTCTTAACCCAGTGTTTCTTCTTCTATACAACCCTATCACAAATTATGCGCTTACTCTCTTTCTATCGGCGTCCTGTTTTACGCATCTTATATATTTTTCTTCAGCCTTCCTTTATCTCTAAAATCTCCAACCTTCATAATTAAAACTTACTTCACAATATTATTTCATCCCGTCTTATCACATTGCCATGCTAAATCAGACGATCCAGCTCACCATTGTTTTGAATAAGCGAAAAAGTGTTAGTAAAAGTGTAGTAGTTGTAAAATCCGTATGGTGACGAAGTAAGAACCATCCCCTCTTGTCCGTAGATGTTGTAAAAGACATCTAGGGGATATAATGTGCATATAACATCTATACAAGAGAAGGCAAACTCAAAATAAAACCAACACGTCTATACGGATAGTAGATCAATGTCTCTCCCATTGTGAAGGAGACTTAAGCCCAGCAATGAAACGTATATAAACTGAGACGATGATGATGAAAACCCGTAAAAATATATTATTTTATTTATATATGTAGTATTTCCATAAGCATGATGAGAACCCTAATATTTGTATTTATATACCCACATACTTGGTAGTTTTTTATATTCAATAACCGAGAATATAATAAATATTTATAAACATATATTTAAATTCAAATATACAAAACAATATTTGCAATTATAATAAAACTCGTTATGTTTGCATAATACTTAACAATGATGGAATATATTAACATAATATGTTGCTTGAAAACTGGTGCAGATAAATGGACGACAGGTGAGGGAAATACGGCACTAATACATATAGAGGTTAAACAGTCTTGCATTGATCAGCATCTCGGCTCATATTCCTTCCACTGCTGGGCACAAGCCGCCTTCATAATAGGCGGGCAATTGATCTTACTATAACATGCTGGTCAGACAGGTCGGTATAGGGCAGTGATGGGCAAAGTACGGCCCGCGGGCCAACTCCGGCCCGCGAAAGTTTTTAATCCGGCCTGCCGAGAGTCCATCCATCCTAAATATTCTAGTCAGCATTTTGGCGCGAAAAATTCCATTCTATTACATATTGGTGAAGCTAAGCTAGCCGTGTAGTTCATGTGTTGGGAAATACGGGGTGCAAAGCGTGGTGAAATGTGAGGCGCAGGTGGTGGAGGCGAGAACGGAAACACTTAATAAGAAACCGATTGATTGACGAACACCTTTTCGCACTGCTGAAACTTGCTTCGTCACAGATGGAACCTGCTTTCGAAAATATTATGGATAATCAAAAACAATTCCATATGTCTCACACACCTAACAAGTCTTAAAAGTAAAATGCATTTTGTATTAAAAAGGCATTTTGTTTATTAAAAAGCTTTAATACAAAATGCATTTTTTCTATAATTCTGGCCCTCCTCTAGAATTTCTTAAACTTTGTGGCCCGCCATTAAAAAATTTGCCCACCACTGGTATAGGGTTTTATTCGAGTTTCCCTTTCCTTGCATAGATGTTGCACGCGTATTATATTCCTTAGTCGTCTTTTACGACATTCACAAGCAAGATAGGGTTATTATCAAAATAAGAACTCTATGTGACTGAACACTTCCATTGGTCATCATCATTATCATCATTTCAGCTCATATACGTCCCACTGCTGGGCACAAGCCTCCTTCATAATAGGAGGGAAATTGACTTTACTATAACATGCTGGTCAGACAGGTTGGTATAGGGTTTTATTTTGAGTTTTTCTTCTCTTGCATAGATGTTACACGCGTATTATATCCCTTAGTCGGCTTTTACGACACCAGGGGCAAGATAGGGAGTGGTGAATTGTATTCTTATTTCGTCATCACACTTAACATTTAAATTGATACTTGAACCGAAATCCATTGCAAATCCGTTTTAATAGATGTGACTTGAAGTCTGCGTTCGCGAAGATTATTATTTAAATATGTAAAATCTAGTCATCAACATTACAGCCCATTTACGTCCTACTCTGCTGTGCTCGAGTCTCCTCCAATGGGAGGTAAATCGATCCATACCACGCTGGTCAGACGGGACAAAGTTTTATTTCGAGTTTTCCTTTCATGCATAGATGTTGCATGCATATTATAATCCCTTAGTCGTCTATTACGACACCCACGGGCAAGAAAGTTGTTGGTGAATTGTATTCTTACCCCGTCACCACACCCAAAGTAACGTTATCATATTTTAATTAAGTGCATTTCGTATATTCTTATGTAAAATCTAATCGGTTGTTATGAAAACGGCTGTGTAATAAACATTTATATAAATACATACCTTAACGTAACTTGTTACTACAATAATGTAATAACTGATGAAGAAAGTTCATAGCTGTTTTAGTTTGTGTTTTTAGGGCAAAGTACTACACACTACGTCCCTTCTGTTGAAAAGTGTGTATAATTTTATTGATGAAACATTATTAGTATTCTAGATGTTTCTGACTTAAAGTCTGAACCAAATTATTAGCGAAATGGGAGCATAGATTCTCGAAAATTATGATAGTATCTGCTTATTTTTTTTTTTAAAGTTGTTTTTTCACTGCAATAGGTGAGAAATTGACCTACTATACCACGCTGGTCAGACGTGCTGGTACCTATAGGGTCTTTTTTCAAGTTTCCACCTTTCTTACATAGATTTTATGTATAAGGGATTAATATTTAGTAACCCTGCTCCGGTGGTCGGCCCAACGACGAAGGCGACGTGCATCGTGGGTGGGTTGCGGGTGTGCGTGCTTACGCCCCTCTGTCGCCCCGGACGGAGTGGTGCGAGGAGCGTGCCGACCGCAACCCACCCCAGAAAAAAGGGATTAATTTTCCCTTAGTAGTCTTTTACGACATCCACGGATAATATAGAGAGTGGTCGATTGTATTCATACTCCGTCACCACACGGATAATATTCTGACTAAAACTCGTTAATCTATCTGACATAACTGGTATAGAAGGCATTAGTCCTTTCTATTGTTGAAGAAGATTCATGCCCAGACATGGAACGTCTGTGAGCTAAAAGACTGCACAGGTGGTGTAGTGGTTAAAACACCAACCTACTGCGCCTGTGTCACGGGTTCGAATCCCACGCAGAACAACATTTTGAGCGATACAAAAAAACTTGTTCTGAGCCTGGATGTCATTTCTGTCCTTTAATTATATGTTTGTAAAGTCCCCTGTAATACAAGAATTATTGCCTTACTGTAGGGTGTTATTTAAAAAAAAAACAAGTCTCATATTTAAAAAGTGATCTATTAGAAAACAAGAGCAATTTTTGCTTTGAATTGATAAAGTTTTATTATATCAAGTGTTTTCTTTTAAAACAAATGTAAGAGCCACTGTTTACCTAAGACAAATATAATTGATGACTTAATTGTCATAAGCGATAGTATTGATAAACTATTGTGCAAGAGGTATTTTTTAAATCGACTGCATTTTATATGTTGTTGCCTCGGAAACTTTCTTCTAGATGTCCCGTTTTCGATGATTCTTTTGTTATTTGAAGGCTGCTCATGTGGTCATGTAATTTAATCAAGATCTGACCAGTAGTTTTTGAGTTTTCCTCCATAGTGTGTTATTTCTTGACCTCGACTACAATGCTTTCACGGCGGTTTTGTTTTTGGCATAATTGTGTTTTTTAACTACATTTACAAAAAATCTTTTGTCAAAATTCTTTACGATATTAGGGGGCGTTCATAAAATACGTGAGATGTTTAAGGGGGGGGGGGGGAGTTGGTCAAGTCAAATCTCATCTAATCTTACGTTGGGGAGAGGGGGGGTCTCGGCAAATATCACGCAATTTCTTTTCTGATTGAAACAAAAAAAATTTGTTAAATTTTTATTACACTTCTAATTAAACTCTCAGCAATATTGATTACTAGTCTTAACTAGTCGTAAATAAAAGCATGAAGCAATTTTATTTTTCTTTTTATAATACAATCCAACGCGTCTACGTAAGAAACCCACATTTTGAAAAATCTCACGTGAGATTGAGGGTGGGGGAGGGGGTTGAATAATATCTCACGACATCACATCACCAGGGGCGGAGGGAGTCACAGAAAATTAAAAAAAAAACAGCTCACGTAATTTATGGACGCCCCCTTACTTTAGTGGTAAAATAACGATTCTACGAGTATATGCTCGTATGGTGACGCATAAACAATGTAATTGGCTATCACACCTCCTTCACCTGTGGTACTCGAGAACTGGTTAAGGGATCACCCGAATGATGGTTTTGAGGTGACTTTGTCTTACGTCTTCTATTTTATCTGTTAGCAATGCCAAAGTAACAGCTATTGACAACGAATACGGTACTTTTTGTAAATATCTTTCCCCCATTCAGTCTGTTTCATATGGTAAAAGATTTCTACGATCAGAAACGGCTGGATAGATAGATCCTGGTACGACTTCGAAACTGCTTATGTTATGAGAGTTAGTAGTTAATTAGGCTTCATTAATTTCAGAAATATAATTAGCGTCCTCCCAATTAGCAATAGCGGTACAGTACACCGTAGTACAGCGGTACAGTAGGTTGTGGTGGCACGCCATTCCTTTCGTCATCCCGGGTGAATAGTACATGATGTGATCGGACTTAAAAAAAAAAAATATTCTGCGTAGAAAGGTGCAGTCAATAAAATCGTGAAGTTCTTCATCAAGTTTGCGTTTTTGGTATTAGGAGGGAGAACACACCGTCCTGCCACCACTGCGATTGCGACGAGGACACGGCGCAGCGTACGCTCGAGGTGTGTGCCGCGTGGGTGGGGGAACGCCGTGAACTCGTCGGGATTATCGGTGCCGACCTGACGCTGCCGACCATCGCCAGGGAGATGCTCGACAGCGTCAGGAACTGGGACGCGGTCGCCGTCTTCTGTGAGGCCGTCATCTCACGGAAGGAGGCGGCGGATCGTGCGCGAGAGGAACTCCTCTTCGGTCACACGTCCCGCCGCCAGCGACTCGGGCGGTGCAGGCGCGAGTACCTGCGCCTGATGCCGCCCTAGCCGAGGCCGCGGGTGACCGGACCGGGGAATTTAGTCCGTCACCCGCAGAGAGGCTGACCGCGCGACGGCGACCGACGTCCCGGGACAGAGACGTTGAGAAGGGAGGGTATTCCGTTGGGCCGACCACTGACGACAAGTCACCCTGCTCCGGTGGTCGGCCCAACGACGAAGACGACGTGGGTACGGGTGGGTTATGGGCCCGCGCGCCGTCCTGTAAAAAGAGGAACTATCATCATCATCATCTCAACGCATATACGTCCCACTGTTGGGCTCGGGCCTCTTCTATTACGGAAGGGAAATTAACTTACATTCGTACCCTAGTCAAACATGTTGGCATAGGGTTTTGTTTCGAATTATCGTTTTCTTGCACTTATGTATGTTATATGAGTATTGTATCCCCAGTCATCTTTTGCGACACCCACGGCTAAGAGAGTCAGTGTTGTTCTGTATTATTACTCCGTCGTCACATAATCCGCGGGCAAATGGCCATATTAAATACAATCGATAACAACGTAAATATGATATTATTCAACGCAACCTCATTAACTTATAGTCCCACGAACAAAATACTTGGTTTTTTTAAACGCAAAGTCCGTCACGGGTAAGTTACTGTAGAATTGCGTTCGCGCAAGCAGTCACCTGCAAGCTACCGGCGCAGACGCGCGCATCGCACGTTTAAAAAAACCCATTCAAATTACGAACGCGAATTCGAAATTCGAACTAATACAAACTAACCTACTAACAGTGATTTTTTAAAAACAGAACTTGTGGTGTGTTGTGTTCTATTTTTTTTTGTGTAGTGAGGTGCCTTATTACGGATTCGCATCGATTTGTATTTACCGATACCGGTGACAACGTAACGGTTTATAGCCGACATTATTATCAATGAGTTTATTATTTTATTACGTTTTAGAAAAGATAGCTCCCGCATTTACGTAGAAAATCCTAGTGTAAATAGAATTAACACGTACTTGTGTTTTAAGGATACCCATCATGCAAAATACAACTTAAATCAATATGTCTTCATGATTTTTATTTCAATTTGTATGTGGTCAGCTGAGAATGTATTCTTACTCGAACACAGGTGGAAGCATAGCAGAACAGGCTGCATAAGGTTATGATTGAGTATTGCGACCGACTGCCTGTCTGACGTCAACTGTCCTTGGGAACGCAATTGTTGATCACTCGTCTGTAGGTGGAATTGGCATAGTGTATTGCTTTTATGTTAAGTTAGCCGTCTGGTAATGGACTGGGAATAAGAAAGATTGTCTCTTCTTTTCTCGTTCTCGAAAAAAACTACTGAGTAATCCAAGAGGATAACATGAATGTTAAATAATAATAATCACAGTCTCAGCCCACATAAGCCGTGTTCGGGTCTCCTCCACAATGGGAGAAAATTGAACTACTGTACCGCGCTGGTGAGACGTTTTGCCGTAGGATTTTGTGTCGAGTTTTCCTTCCTTCTCTTGGATAGATGATATCCTGCATATTGTATCCTTTAGTTGTCTTTTACGACACCCACGGGCAAGAGAGATGGTGCTGAATTGTATTCTTATTTCGTCACCACATGGAAAAATAATGATAAAGAAGATTAGAAATTAATCCATTTGATCAGCGTCATATAGTAGATCAGTTTTTCCCATTGTGGGTAAGATCACAGCCCAACAATGGGATATATATAGACTGAAAAGAAAGAAAGTCGGCTTACATTGCACCCAAGACCTTGAGAATGTTGACGAATCTGGTAGTATTCGTAACTGTTATCAAATAGCAGACTATAGACTGATTATTGAATGAAAGTGTATATCGTGACGGGTTAAGAATAGAACGTATCCTCACATCCTTATTTTACCGAGGGAATAGTAAAAACTGGCTCTAAAAGTAACAGGAAAAGGACAATTGCGCTCTCTTGGCCAACACTAATTGTGACGCCAAAGTCAGACTTGGCGATTTTAGCATCCATACTTGATATTGTTCCCTATGGATAAAATTGGACGTTTGGTAAGCTAACGGATAAATGGATTCAATGAAAATGTTATAATTTTGAAGTCTTTGTTAATTTTTGTATCGTATGTACGTATGTAGTACAAGGACTTTGAAGACTCTAGTGCTAATATGTCTTACTCAAATTGAGTTGAACAACATAATTTTGTACTGTTTCATAATTGATTTGTTACTTATTGACCTTCGCCCGTCATAAACTCGATGAAACAAACAATAATAGTAATAATAATACACAAGGGGGTAAAAGAAGGGATTTTGGTTGTAAAGTATTGTATTTATTCGAAAACTCTTTAAAACAAAGATCTCTTGTGACTTAATGCAATTACACTTATAATCATTTGTGCAATGCACAAAGAACTGTCTTGTCTGGGCATTAAATTAAAGACACTAGAGGTTACACTTTACACCACTAATAACATATTTCTAAAAATTTCTTTGGATTTTTTATTTATGAATATAGTAAAGGGATTTTTTTTGTGGCTACAAATTATTAATTTACCTGGCCTTAGGAGTCGTAGAAATCGTCTCAGTACCAGTAAATAAGGCAGCAGTACTGTGCTGGGAAATTTAAAACAAGAATCCTTAACGCGCCTGTCCTCCTTCTTTTTAAAGAGGCCTGCGTCCAAAAGTAGACGTTTAATAAAGAAGTAAAGTCGCCTAATACCAGTGTTTTTCTTGCAAACATCAAGTTATAAATTTGTTTAAAATTGTAATGTAGGAAATGTTTTATCAGCTTTGTGCAATCGTCACGTATTTACTAGGTAGCTATGTCCTGGCTACTTGCTGTGTAAAGTTTATCGGCAAATGATCAAGAACATAATGGTATAGTGTTTTGAATAACGTAATAATTTTCTCGGGAAGTTACTGTTCACCGGTGTTAATAAATCTGTACAGATTAGCCCAAATGAGGATGGATAGGCAGGTTATTAGGCCACACGCTGCTCTTCCATAGCCCTGGATGATTCGGAATAAGTGTATCTCAAACCATAGGCTGTCAAAGTTGCTTTATTATTAGAGCCCCTAATATTAGTTTTTTTTTTCAATATCTATAAAGTATAGACATCGGCCTGTTATAGTTTTTTTTAAAGACATTTCTGCACTAAGGAAACAATCCTTGTGTTTGGACTTTACAAATATTTAGTTAACGGACACAAATTACATCCACACTCAGAACAGCAATTTGTGGATCGCACAAGGTGTGGTCCTGCGTGGGATTCGAACCCACGACACTGGCCCGGTAGGTCGGTATCTCAACCCCTACGCCATCTGTGCTTTTTGTTATATGTATTATCCTAATATTTCACCAGATTTTAACTAAGGATCACCTTCAGAAACAATCACAACTGGGTGGATACATTTCTTAATAAAATATGCATTATGTAAATATTATGACGCCCAATTAAAATGGACCCGATAATTATTCTATAAAATGTCGTCGCCATATAAAGCTGTTCAAGGTCTGCCCGTGTGGGAGTCACCATTGAATCCTAACACTTCCTCCGCACCTAGCATTTTAATCACCCACACAGGATATTATTGAATATAGCCTGTTGAATAACGAGCTCCAATAAAAAAATATTATTTATTTTATATTTGTTATAAGACTGCAATTGAATGGCATTGTAGCGTTTCTAAAAACTTTAAAGATATAGGGACTGTAGGATAAGCAACTTATCCATGCAACCATTCATTCATTTCATTCTGATGGGTGCATTAATAGCATCCATATTTATATATAGTGTTGGAAGTAGCCTTCGCAAAAATAGGATATTATCATATTACCCATAATTGCTTTCTTTACTTTTAACTATTATTACATATGAATAGACTAACGCTGCTATCTTCTAGTGCTCCTTTAAGCACCTATTACCTCGCCTGGAAGAGTAAGAGGTCAGCCAGAGCAGTTATAGTAGGGCTAAATTAATTAGACGCTCTTTCAGTAGGTTTCTTTCGCTTCTTCGTTGAGTATACCTTTGTGATGTTCCAAAATATTTTCTAGTTATTAGATTCGCGATACTAGTTACTATTTCGCGATACCTGTTACTATTTACTCCAAACGCAACATTTTCGTATGTTTAATATAAATGCATAATTTTTAATATGCCGGTGTATGCCTAATTTTGTGACTTCGAGTAATTTTTGTGTGATCCATGAATGCTTGTTTCTAGTCTGGTTATAATTTGTATTCGTTAATTATATGCTCGTAATGAACCCACGAGAGAAAGATTTATACCCTAGTGTGAGGTGTTTCCTTTAAAAAAACAAATGATAATTTAAAGTAGTACTAAACAGTAGAAAATAATTCCTTTCTGTTTTTCATAAAAACAGAATCCGTTAAGCAAAGTTTTCTTTTTATGAACTCGAATACCATTTCAAGAGTCTTGACTGTGTCAGGGATTCATGTGTATTAGGGTTTCATAACATTAAAAAGAAAAAGGTAATCGCGTAATAATAATAATAAATTAAAAATATATGTTAATGATACTCGTTTCTGTATACATAAATTATTCAGAAGTCTTTGACGAGGTAGATAATATTACGTGATGCGAAAGTTATTTCAAGAACAACCTTGATCATGACACGGGGATTACGATAATTTGGATTTATATTGACGATAAAAATTGCAATATCTTGCAATTGATATTAAAAAACATATCGAGACATGGCATTATCTAGATAAGAACATAAATTTAGAATATGTCGCAATAAAATACAATGTTTTTTTTTTTGTAATTGCAGATTTTTATAGCTCTATATTATGTTAGTAATTTCCTGTTTAGTGAACTATAGTCGTAGCACAGACAAACACTGTCCGTTTCACGTAGTTGATTACTCTCTTCTTCTTCTTTTGTAATTGCTATAAGCTACAATTATGAGCTATTGGCGCCAGTGTCGCATTTATAATATTTATTCTTCACGTCTTTAGTCTTCGTATTTTAGTCACAATCGTTACCACTGATTAGGTGCTGATTGCAAATCACGATTCCTCTGGGAATTTTAGCAGAATATGAAAATGCACGCAATTCACTATTATATCTTATTCATTACATTTAAGCATTTTATCTTATATCTTTAAATGAGCAATTCTTGTATATATATATATATATATATATATATTCAGGATCTCGGAAACGGCTCCAACGATTTTGTTGAAACTTGGCATACTAGAGGTTTCGGGTCCTAAAAATCGATCTAGCTAGGTTTTATTTATAGAAAATGTTGTTTTGTCCATGTTTTTAGCAAAACAAACAATGACATTAAATTTTAAAAGAATATGAATTCAAATTTCGTTGTCAACGTCATGAGTTACGATAGCTCAAATGGGAAGTTGACAGGTTCTAATTTTGATTTTGTTGACATTCAAACAGCGTCGGTTCGAATCTCGTTATTATTATTCTCTTTTTGTAATTTTTTATATATTTTTCATTATTAATTTTTTATTAATATATATCTAAATAAATTCGATAAAAATATTCCGAGCGAAGCTCGGTCAACCAGATATTGTAGATTATATCACATATAATATCAGCAAAATTATTCAATATGACACTGTAAAACATTAAAATAATTAATAAGATTTAAAAGCGCTACATGACATTTTACATTACCGCCAAAACACAGTTGGTTGCTCTTTCTCGAACCTAAATGAAAGCGACGTTGTAACTCGATGGATGTTAGCCTCCATACGGCTAGTGTATCCTTACAAACGATGAGCATAGAGCTTATTTAAAACAGGAAAGTTAAGTAGCAGGAGCTTTAAAGTTTACTATGTGCTATAAACCTCGATTGGATGGTGGCTAGTAAGCTGGAATATGGGGGTTTCTGACCTCGTTAGCGATATACTTTTTTGCATTTATTTATATCTACATGTTTATTATTCGTTGGTTGCTTTAGCTAGATAAAGCGATCATTTAGTTTTGCGAGTTAACTGTTTGATGAATTGGCGCAGAATCTTCCTGCAATACCAGCCATGTAAGAGTAGCTTTTCGAAAAAAAGTTCATTATCTTCACCGCTTCTAAGTACTTCCCACTGCTAAGTTTCAGCTTCCTCCATAATGGTAGGGAAATTGCCTTACTATAACCACGCTGGTCAGATGGGTTGGTATAGGGTTTTATTTTAAGTTGTCCTTATCTTGCTTAGATGTTATCTGCATATTACAATCCTTCAGTCGTCTCTTAATAAAAAAAAAGGGTGGATTAGTCCCACATGGAAAGGCGATTGAATTGATCTTAAATAACTCATTTCACGTAAAAGTATTTATTTGTAAATAAAAAATATTAAATATGCATATAACATCTATTTAAACTCTAAATAAATCCCTATGCCAACCTGTCCCTTGTGACTTGCGTGGTATAGCAATTTTCCTCTCACAGTGGAGGAGGCCCTAGCCCAACCATGAGACCTGTATGAGCTGTGATGATATTTAATTATGACTTCCATTAATTGTACCTACAGAAGCAAGCAAACATGCTTATATTGTTATGTATAATTTTTTTATTGGCGATGATGGCAAACGAGCAAGCAGCACACCTGGTGGTAGGTGTTACTATCGCACATGGTCCTTTACAATATCAAAGGCACAGCTAGTCCGTTGCCTACCGTGAAGAAAATGCTCTTCTATAACATCGTTTAAACATTTACAGTTTCATAAAACTAACATAGTATATTTTAATTAATAAATTAAAAGAGCTACGATTAAAATAGTTTAACGACTTCCTACAATCAGACGGCCTTAGGATGTACCCGCTCTTTATTGTTTATACATTTCCGGAGAGCATATTAAAATTTTTCAATAACACATCAATGATTAACACACGAATTTGTGGTGTAAACAATAACATGCATTCATCATCAGTCCCACTGCTGGGCTCGAGCCGTCTCCTCAATAGGAGAGAAATTGACCCACTACAGCCACTGTGCTTTTCAAGATTTAATTTTTTCATCATTCATTTCAGCGCATATAGGTATCTCCCGTTGGTGAGCTCGAGCCTCCTACACAATAATATACCACGCTGGTCAGACATGTTAGTGTCGCGTTATATTTCGAGTTCTCCTTCTCTTGATGTTATCTGCGTATTATAATCCCTTGGTCGTCTTTTGCGACACCCTCGGGCAAGAAAAGGGATGGTGAATTGTATTCTTACTCCCTTACCACACGTACGGCGAATGATAATAATATGAATGTTAGAATTAATATACAATTATCAATATCTTGTTTTATCCGAATCCCAATTTATATCAGTTATCGCGAAAGTTTTATTTCAAGTTTTCTTTCTCTTGCATAAATATATGCATATTATATCCCTTAGGCGTCTTTTACGACCTCCACAGATAGAATTCTTACTCCGTCAGCACATGAAAAAATAAAAACAAACCTCTTGTTTCTAGTATGAACATTCAAATGCAAGGTGATATCGTGATTCGCTAATCGACTAAACACGATACTCTCAATATCATACATTATGCAAAAAAATAATCGGCTGTAGGTATTTGTTCAACTATTTGTGTCAAATAATGACTTTGACAATGATATTTTTTTTTGTGCTGTTTATCTGAGGGCACGACAGGGCCCCCGCCAAGTCTAGTATATACATACCGTTTGGTGACGGAATAAGTATACAATTTACCACTTCCTATCTTGTGCGTGGATGTCATAAAAGACGACTAAGGGATATAATACGCATATAATATCTACGCAATAGAAGGAAAGCTCGAAATAAAATCAACCTGTCTGACCGGTATAGTAGTAAGGTTATTTTCCCTCCTATTGTGGAGGAGCCTCGGGCCTAGCGATACATCATATTTTTCTTACAACTAGAATATAAAAATCTTTTATATTTTAGAACGGTCTTACCTATCAATTAATAACCGGTGGTCGGCCCAACGACGAAGGCGACGTGGTTTTCGGGTGGGTTGCGGTAGTTGCGTGCTTAAGCCCCTCTGTCGCCCCGAACGCAGCCCACCCACAAAAAAAAAAAAACCTATCAATTCATGGACTACTTTTATTCCACGTACGCCTTCCATGTAGGGATAGTGTCTTAACTGTGATGCTTGGTAGGTTCAGCGATCACAATTAGTGTTTTAAGACCCAGGAGAGTGCCTCTGCCAAACCTCTTAGTGTACTCTTAACTAGGTTTTACACGATATATTTTAATACTAAAATCTGTTAAAACGAATACTGTGTCGAGTTTTATTTCGTCTTTCTTACATAGATGTTTTTCTTCTTTTTTTCATACATATTATATCCCTTAATCGTCTTTTACAATATCCACGGATGATAAGATGGGGGTAGGGGGTTGTATGATTTTAATACTTAACACATTTCATATATATTGAAGATTTTATATTGATTTTGCTATTCCGTTTTGTTTTTGCTTTATACTTAAAATACGTTATGCATTCATACGTCATAAGTATAATTATCTTAATCAATAAGAGTTTAGACGAATAAGTTTTTCAATGTCGTATACTAATTATTATGTCTTCCTTATTTATATCATCTAAATATGTTTTGAATATTCAATATATATTATTTTGACTCATATCAATCTATATCAATTTAATCATTCAGTACGTATGTTACTAGATTCACATCTCTTCGTCGGTTGTCTTTTGTAGTTCTTTGATTGATGTTTATAATCTTAAAAGTTAATGTCCAACATTCCGTTTAGAATTAAAAGCTTCAATATATTTTCCTGGTGGTTACCACCGGAAGGGCCTCGCCGTAATGGTCGCTCGTGTATTCCATTTATGGACGCCACACCCAACCAGTCACAGGTTTAGCTTAAGACCACTTTTAGTTTCAACATCTATCTACATACTTTCATATATTTTTTATTCGATTGCTTTCATTAAAATGAAATCACGGAGACACCATTTGAAACCTTGAAAGACATTTTATTTGGCTGAGTAGCATGAAAATAAGGCTAAACCTGGAGTTCCCTAACATATTGTTCTAGAAAAAAGAAAGCAATTTAATCTAAGATTTTAAGAGACTACTAAACTTTTATGTCAGGAATAACTATACGTTTTCTAGCATAGATAGGTATACTTATATGTATCAGATTTAAGTGGTTGTGAGTTACCAAGCCTTGAATTTAACATATTTATCAAAACAACATCATCTTTAGTTTTAAAGATAGATGATTGAAAACACCTGTTACTTGTTCATTTATCTTATTTGCCCAACGAGGATCAATCTATCTCTAATTTTAGATTAACTATTGAAAAAACACCTCAGTAAACACTCGTGTTTATTTCTTGTTGAGAACATTACACAACTCTATAAATGAATTGCTTACATTTAAATACTTTTCCTTAATGTGTTAAGAATTGACGCCATATGTTGTCACCGGTTCGTGTATAAGCAAATGCGCGACGTGTATCGAATTTGTAATAAGTGGGAACTCCGTTACAGAGAACAGTACATATTATGTGTTACGAAGGCTCTAGGGCCTGAACGAAATCGTCATGTCGATGTACAGATTTGTAAAAGAAGGTGGTAGCAGTAAGCGTCTATTCGTACAGGGGACGTTGGAAAGTGATGATTCGAAACCCCTAAAGTCAAGCTTGAAGAAATCGACTCCTTCCCCACTCGGGTCACCCATCACAACGAGTTTGAATTTAGCCTCTGTGCCAAGAAGTTTAAGAGAAGGATTGACGAGACACGAAACCGTCTACGATGGTAATTATCCAGGCATGGAAAGAAGTGAAAGGACGTCCAGCTACCGATCTGGATCTTATCGGGAGGATAGCTATAATGGTCGTATAGTACATGATGGGAATCAGACCCACTTCGAATATGATGGGGAGAGTGCATTAGCTGTGCCAATGTCAGCCGGTGGCCGAGGAGTGTCAGAGTTGCAGGCGATTCACACGAACAAGAGAATGTCGACCGAGGTTCTTGGCTCTTCATTAGAGTCGACAAAAATCTCGAAGAAAGACGACAGCGGGCAGCGGAGGATTACCACAAGGATAGTGAGGAAGGTGACTACTTTAACTCGCGGTGAGGAGAAAGCTTCAGCAGAGGACGTCAGAGGTGGAACTGTTCAGAGATCTAGTGAGCGTTACAGGCATTTGGAAATGGAGTCATCAATGCCCAGGAGAGTAAAGGTAGATATTGTATTAATTTGTACTAATTAACAGTTTTGTTAATTGAACTGACAAACGCGTTGCTTCGTTTGTAACATTTGTGACACCGTTCAAGTATGTAGTTGGTAAACAATTAAAATTAACATCACTGTCGCAACTCTTCGTGACGGCGTCAGCTGGAATGTGGCCAAACCCTTATTTATTTGATTACTTATTGTCCATTTAGGTCTATATCTATCTGCTTTTCGGTCTATGCCTAGCCATAATTTGGTCTTATTTAGAACTATAAACTGTGGCCAGTAATACTGTATAATAAATGTTATTAACGTAATATCATTTATCATAATTTCAGCTCATATATGTCCCACTGTTAGGCTGTCGAGCCTCTTCCACAATAGGAGGAAAATCGAACGACTATAACATGCCGGTGAGACATGTTGGTATAGGTGGTAGGATTTTTGGTTATAGGAAGTTTTGGTTCTCTTGCATAGATGTTATATTCATATTTAATCCCTTAGTCGTCTCTTACGACATCCACAGGCAAGAAAGTGGATGGCGAATTGTATTCTTACTCTGCCATCACACGGCCATATAATTAATTCCTTTAATATTGAAAAAAATATGGCGTTTAAAATAAAAATAATGATTTCAGATTTGTTAATATACAAATATTATTAATTCAGACAGGTGTGTTCATTTGAAGTCGGTCCGAGTTTAGAATGTAGCAATTTTTATAAGCTTTTCCTTTTACTGATGTTTCTTTCTTTTTATTCAGCACACTAAATCTTTTACTTTTTTTCTGCAAACACGTAACGTGTTTTTATTTTTATAAGAGCATACAGTTTTATTTAAAATTCTAACATTCGCGACTCAATTAAGATAGACATAAGTTCTAGAATTATTTGCTTGCTATTTTATCAGTGAAATTCAATTGAGAAATAAAATCAAAGAGAATCTACAGTTCAAACTCGTATTCATAATTCGCTCTTGAATTCAATTAAACTCCGAAGATCAATCCTTATATGAAGAGAATGAATGTGAAGTGATCGAATGAGGCCACTTTTGAATACTTGATTTAAACATTCCAGACTAAAAATATAACAACTTATATTACCTACTCTGAAGTCTCTTGAATGCAGTTTCTTTGTACAATGTAATAATGAACAAACATTGAAATGTTTGTAGCATGTAATTAAAGGTTTATATCTGTAAGGACTTTTGCTATATATGAATATCATTATCTCATCATCTCAGCTCTTGTATGTTCCACCGCTGGGCTCGAGCTTTCTTCACATTGAGCAGGAAATTGACATGCTTTTTTTTGGGGGTAGGTTGCGGTCGGCGCGCTCTTCGCACCACTCCGTCCGGGGCGACGAGAGGGGCGTAAGCACGCACACCCGCAACCCACCCACGTGCACGTCGCCTTCGTCGTTGGGCCGACCACCGGAGCAGGGTTACTTGTCATCAGTGGTCGGCCCGACGGAATACCCCCAGAAGTCGGTCGATGGGAGGGTACCCCCTATTTGGGGTACCCTCCCATCGACCGCCGTCCCCCTCGGGGAGGACGTCGGTCTTTCCTCACGCGGTCGGCCTCTCGGCGGATGACGGACTAATCCCCGGTCACGTCACTCGCGGCCTCGGCTAGGGCGGCATGAGGCGCAAGTACTCGCGCCTACGCCGCCCCAGTCGCCGGCGGCGGATCGCCTCATCGAGGCTGCGCTCCTAGCTGATCAACGTTTGTATAGGGTTTTATTTCGAACTAGCGACCCACCCTCGCTGCGCTGTTTCCAGCCATAGATATATATATTTTTTTATTTTATGTTTGTACGAGTGTCGTATAAGTCGCCTAAGGGATATAATATGCATTTAACATTCGATGTTATATGCATATTAAGGGAAAATTCGAAATAAAACTGTATGCCAACCTGTCGAATGAAGGCGACATGGGTACGGGTGTCCGTCCTTTCGTCGTCCCGGACGGAATGGACCGCGTGCGCGATTACCATAGCCCACCAGCGTGGTATTGATAAATTGCCTTTGCGGAGGAGGCTCGAGCCCAGTATTGGGACTTGAACTGTGATGAATGATGAATCTAAATGTAAATGATCCTTCTTCCGTGTGTTTACGCAACACAAATATAATTTTGCATTGATTTTTTCCCGTGTTTCATAAAAAAAAAAAAAAATTGCATATAAGGAGGTTAGGATTTAGGAGAAGTAAAGATATTTTACAGATTTACTTATATTTTTCATCATGATGATGAGACATAATTCCATAAATACGTCAAGTTTGCAATTGTTAGGTTGGTTTATCTTGAAAAATTGTATGAACTAGTCGTATTCTAGTCTAAATTGTACTGAATAGATTGTTCACAATATAATCTATGCACGCAAAACTCTAATCGTTGGCCATATGTTTATGCAAATAACAGCGAATTGCGCGCGCGCACGACCCGTGCAGCCTTCATGACGTCACCAGCCGGTACGCTGTTATATTACCACTTAATCGTTACTCTAAATAAAAATTAGAAAACCTTTTTATTATTATAAAACAAGTTTTAAATATTTTATGCAACGCTTTAAAATATCTTTTAATAATATTGCTCAATTCTATGGATTTAAATTTTTAATCGTTTAAGTTTTATTACTGTTTTGTTTTATTTTAATGTATACCTAATCCTTCGCTGACCTAGTAGCAAGTCTAAGAATGTGAACCATAAAATCTCTGGTTTGAATTTTGGATCGGACGAATTTTATCTAGTTTTCTTTTCATAATATTTGAACGGAATCTAGGATTGTACCTAAAAAAGATTAAAATGCTCGGCGTTTGAAACATAGAATTCACAATTTTCATGAAGAAGAGACCTTGGAATCCTTAGTAAACCATTTTGGTTCAAAATCCATCTTACGGAACGCAGTAACCTGGCTGCGCTCCTAGTGTGCCGGTAAGAGGTCCATGAACAACAGTATCATCAGATGGTTTACCCGCTCACCTGTCATTAAAGGCAATAAATGAATAAATAAACCAAATTGAATCATTTATACAACCTTGGTATCTGATAGAGCGAACTTGGATGTTTATTTTACTAAATAACTTATGTAAGGTCAATTACATCACTTTATTTTGTTAGTTATATGTTAGCTACAAAATAAATTACGAGGAGATTCTTTGATTTTTCTTTTGTAGGCTCGCTCTTTGGTTTAATCCATATATGTCCCATTGTTGGACTCAGGCCTCCTCCGTTATGGGAGATAAATTGACTACTGTATCATGCTGGTCAGTCGTGTTGGCGTAGGATTTAATTACGAGTTTGTCTTCTATTACATAGATATTATATGTCTATTATATCCCTCAGTCGTCTTTTACGACACCCATCATTATTTACCCACCCTCATCCCACGCTAAGTGGGGTCGGCACAACATGTTTTACCTTCCATAGGCATCTGTCATCCGTTATATCTGAACTCATTACTTTCATGCGCATATCCTCATTCACACAATCCATCCATCTCTTTTTGGGTCTCCCACGATTCTTGTTCTTTTTATTTTTTTTTTTATTGCAAACGGTGGCAAACGAGCAAACAGTACACCTGATGGTAAGTGTTGCTGCCGCTCATGGACCTTTAGAGGGTCGCTGCCTACCGCGAAGAAAGTGAAGGGAGTGTGAATGCGTGCATTGAGGCTCGGTGATACCAAAGGCACTACCATAACCTTCCACACGCAAACACCCTCAGAAAGTTGGGCTTCCGGCTCTCTCGCTCACCGAACGAAGCGCAGTAACAAATTGCTACTACTCAGACGTCGATTTTCTGCGAGAGTGTGGTACTACCCCGGACGGACCGGCCCGCGGCTGTAGACAGATAACTGTCGACAGTGTGGTCCTACCACTCTTATGTCCATCCACAATCATATTGACAACCCTCTTCATTACATGCCTTTCATCCCTCCTCTCAATCAAGACAATCTCTTGCTCCTAATCTCCTCTACCACTGGTGGCACTTTCAGACTTCCCCTAACGACACCCACGGGTAAGAAGTGTACGGTATGTAGGAGGTAGTAAATTGTATTCTTACCCCGTCACCACACGGAATTATTGTCATAGGTAGTGTATATTCATAATTATAAAGTCAGTCAATGTTAACCCGCATTGAAGCCCTTCAAAGATAGAAAGTGTCAGATAAAACCTTCGATTGTATTTTAAAGTTCATCTCGTGAAATAGTTATTCTATCTTGTTGAATTCAGTCTGTCATGGAAATATGATATCTATTTCAGTGGACTAAAAGGCAATATTGATAGAAGCGTACTTGGTATTTCAGTAACCCATTTATGCCGTACATCATGGTATGTATTCGAAATGCGGAGTTGTATTGCGAAGTCTCCGTTCATTGTTCAACGTTGTATTTATTTGATTATTTCAGTATTCACCTTTCCACCTTTATCAATATACCACATAAATATCTCACAGTTGAATACGAATCTCTGAATGCGACAAAGGGTCATCCATAGATCTAGTCTAGTATTGTTATTTGTTCAGAAGATTAAAATATCTTGTGAAAATTTTTAAAATTTTTGCCATATATTTTCTATGACGCTGAATATTGATATTTGATCTTTTACATGCGATTTGGACGCGACCTGATTCTCAATGTAGATGACAACAACATTACCATTGACCAGTGAAGAACCTAAACGGCCCGCTAGACTATCGAGCTTAAAAATATCAGTGGTACCGCCTCTACCAATAGGGTTGGATGCTACAACCCGAAATAGTTATTAACGATGATGTAGGAAGACCCAATTTGCTTCCAACAGCTTCCAGATCATTCAGATCTATAACTTCACAGAGAGGGCATTCGTTGGATACCGCTTAAAATTTTCTGGATTCAGAATCTGGATCAGTTGTGAAAGTCATATGAGGTTAACAATTAGATATATACATATAAAGATTTCATTTTTTGATCCGTACCCTGCCTTAACGAAATAATCCATTCATTGCAGGCGACTTTACAAACACATAATTTAAAGGACGCAAATTACACTCACACTCGGAACAACAATCTGTAGTTCGCACAAGGTATTGTGCTTAATGGGAAGCAAACCCTGGCATTATACGCCGATATCTTAACCACTACATCTGTGCAGTCAAATTGACATTCTCTCGCGCGTTACATGCTATAGCAGCGCGACAAAGACGAATCATATCGTTTATTCAATTCGTTTATTCAGTTACTCAAGCTGTGGTGCGTCATTTTGCATTACTTGCTAACTATACTGTTCCATACGAAACAGTTAGTGTAACAGTATTAATACAATTTTAGGACCGAACGTATGAGTTTAGCGGAAAATAATTTACAAGTCACCTTTTATAGTCACGGTCAATTTAATCTATGATTTTGTTTAGTAGTTACGTACTGGTTTAGATCGATGTTTTGGAACTAGTTTTATTTTGTATTACGGTGATTAATGGACGGGCTATATAACAAATATGGATCTGCGCCTTATCATCATCGTCTCAGCTCATATTTATCCCACACCTGAGCTAGAGTTTATTTATTTATTTATTTATTTATTTATTAGGGACAAAAAACAGTTATATATTACAGTAATAAACTTATTATACTGATATAATTAAAATAACGTATATATAACCAGCACCTCTGTCCACGGCTTAACAAAAAATAGTGGTACAAAAAAAAAAAACTACACGGAGCAACACGGACTATTTGCTCCGAAAATGAAACAAAGGAACAAAACTTAAAAAAACCTTAAAGCTAAGATAAAAAAGGAACAATAATGAAATATTTAGAAAAAATAATAAGTTAATTAAAGTAAAAAAAGATAAATAAGAAAACGAAATTTAATAATTATCCCTCAGTGCAAGATTAACTTTTTTTTTAAATTGTAGATGGGATTCAGCAAAAATATCAATAGCTGAGAAGTTTGTGTTATAAGTTTCGATAAGACGGCGTAGAGGCGCCCGCACACCGGCATTGGTTCTGCACTTAACGGTATGAAACAAACGCGGTGCTCGCGCAGGCCTACGCACTGTTCTAGGTACTATATAACAAAGTTTGCCTGTAAGGTCAATACAATCATAATTATTGTTGCAGAGGCCATGCAATACCATAATGCTCAACAATGTGCGCCTGGATTCTAAGCTTAGAATATCATACTTTCTTAAGAGTTCTGCATACGGTAGTCTATTCTGAAAACATTTATAATGTAATGTGCGTAAAAATTTCTTCTGTACCATTTCTATGTGGTGTGCATATTTAGCATAGAAAGGATTCCAAATTGAAACAGCATATTCAAGTTGTGAGCGTATTAATGTTTTATATAAAAATAATAGAGTAGAAGGTTTTTTAAAATCGATAGAGGATCGCATTACGAAACCATACATCCGGAAGGCTGTACTAATAATATTATTTATGTGTATGTCAAGATGTAGTTCAGAATCTAGCGTAATACCAAGATCGCGTACAAAGCTAACTGATTCTAAAATAACGCCATTTAGGCAATAATTAAAGTTCTGTCGGGTCTTATTTTTAGTAAAAGAGATTGAATTGCATTTGGAAATATTGAGTTGAAGCTTATTGTGCCGGCAGTATTCCGAAAATCTATTCAGATCCTCTTGAAGTAAAAAGCAATCCTGTATACTTTGGCAGGATCTGAAAATTTTAATATCGTCTGCGTACATTAAGAATTTTGAATTAAGAAAACAAGATTTGACACTATTGATAAATATAATAAACAAAAGAGGGCCTAAAACCGAGCCTTGAGGTACACCAGACTCGACAAAAAAGCAGTCAGACTCAAAACCATTGACCACAATGACTTGAGTTCTCTTGTGGATATAGGATGCAAACCATCTCAGCAAACTGCCTCTAATGCCGTTGAACGCTATCCTGTCCAAAAGTAATTTATGATCTACCCTGTCAAAAGCCTTACGAAGGTCGGTGTATACTACATCTACTTGGATTCTATCGTCCATACTTTGAAATAAATAATTAGTGAAAACCATAAGATTCGTAGTAGTGGATCGGGATTTAAAAAACCCGTGTTGTTCGGGTATAATTAGTCTACGTATAGATGGAAATATTAAGTTGTGTACGAGTCCCTCGAATATTTTGGATAAAACGGAGAGAATGGTAATTGGCCGATAATTTTCAGTATTGGCTTTATCACCGCTTTTATGAATGGGAGTGATGAAAGCTTGTTTCCAAGTTCTTGGAAAAATGCCATCGCTTAGACATTTGTTAAATAAAACGGTGAGCAAATACTTTTAGCTGTTTGTCTAAAAAAGTTTGGGGGTAAGCTATCGGGCCCAGCACCTTTGGTCACATCCAGAGTTATTAGAGCCTTATATATGCTGTCTTTAGAAATATATAGATTAGATATATAATCTGAGTTAGATGCAGTCTGGTCAGGTGCTTGCCAAGTTAATGGATCGAAAGTAGAAGGCGCATAAATAGATTTGAAATAATTTGAGAACAAGTTGCAAACATCCTTAGAGTTGTTCACCGAAATGTCTTTGTAATACATAGAGGCTGGAAAGCTCGATTTGCCTTTACGGCCAGAAATATAACGCCAAAAATGCTTAATATTGGTAGGGATATTAGTCTCTAAAGTGTTCATATATTTTTTAAAACATTTGTCAGATAATACTTTAAAACACCTGCGATAATTAGAAAATATCTCATAATCTGATACATTACAGAACTTTTTCCATCTAATCCAGGCACGATCTTTCTTTTTAAATAAATTAATAAGTCTATTATTAAACCAAAGAGGAAACTTAGTTGTTGAGTTTACTGCAGAATAGGAGGGAGATCCACCTACTATATTACATTGTTAAAACTTGTTTTTTTCCGAGTTCACCTTCTCCTGCATAGATATTATCTGCAATAATGCCTTAGTCGTCTTTTACTACCTCTACGGGCAATATAGGGATGCTGAATGGTATTCTTAATCCGTCACTACACAAAAGACTATATATACTTATTGTATAAGATTAGCATATTTATCTAGGCAGGGTTTTTAGCTATAATATATAGCGCTGTAAATAGAAGAGAAGTAATGTTAACAACCAAGCATAATTTGATAATAAGACACTGCGGATCATGTGCTTTGCGTAGTTGCGGGAAGATTTGGGTATTCAAACAATATAATAACTTTGAAAGCCGAGGTATGTAGTCCATGTTGGCGAAATACATATGGCTGGTGTAGTTAGTAGAAAATATGTAATGGACTCTTTGGTTATCTGTGGTATCACTACTTCACGTACTACTTTCGGCACTGAGTCAATTTTATTGACTGACATTGCAATTGAATCGTGAGAGAATTTTGTGCAGCGATTCATTTGCAACCGGCTTTGGACTGCAATGCCCTTATCTGATTGTATATTCTTAATTATCCCAGCGGTCTGCTTCCCAGGTGATTTACCGGACACGTAAATAAGATTATAAACTCACATATAAAACTGCAATCTGCCTATAAATATACGTATCTTTATTAAAGGATTGTTTGAGCCCATGGCAATAATTATCAGCCTAAATTAGTATGCACCTTTTAATGGGAATTTTTAACACACACAGTACAGCGACACAAATTATAAATCCTAATACAGCGGATTAGAAACATAATAAACGGACACAAATTATATCCAGAGTCAGTATAAATAATCATTTGAGCAAAAAGCGTTGTCCTGCGTGGGAATTGAATCTATAAATCTTAGCAACTCGAGCCTTACCATTTATGGTTAAGACAGCAAACTATAAGCGCTGTGGTTACCATTTGAAAATTAATTAAATTATTAACAGTAGTTCGTTTTTTTTTGTATTTAATGCTATATAGTGGTAGTTAGTCGTGGGCGTCCTAAAAGACGAGTGTCAAATAGACCTACACTAACTGCATCTGATGCCGTCTGGTCAACAATTACACTCTTAATGAAGGTTGACGTCAAGCAGACTACCGGTCATGAAACTATTGTCAATAACTTAGAATATAGACTATGAAAAAAGAGTACATCTTGAGTCAATCCCAAGTAATTGAGATAAGAATGAGATGATGATGTTTTAGTGCCGAAAATGTTAAAAAAGAAGATTTGAAGTCAGGTTAATAAATACCGGGCTGGCCACGAAAGTCAAGGATTCCGTACCAGTGGCCGGCCTAATGTCGAATAGGAGGAATATTGGGTTATGGGTCGGGCGTCGCCCCCTTCCTCACCTTGGATGGGATAGATGGCGTACGTCCGCACTATAGACTGCCAAAAAAAAAGATAAAAATTAAATTAATAATTTCTTACATTATCGACTTTATGCTTTGCCAAAGAATTATAAATAACTTGTTTGTTTACATCGTAATAATTACTCACTATATGTTTTGTATGAGGATTTTTCCAGAACCGGTTGTAATTTGAACTGAGCCTTGAATTTAACAAAAACTAATTCATTACTCACTGCTAAGATAAAAGCAATAAATCCAAGAATACTACGTTTGTTAAATTATTCATAATTGGCTAGTATCAAAATATTAGTAATATTTTTATAAAGCATGTAAATTTATGAAAAAAAAAAATGGACAATTGTAATTATAAAGAATACTCAAAGAAATTACAATAATTTGATGTTATTAGGAGGGGAAATGTTCTATACCTTTTTGACTTCCTTGACGTTCAACGTGGGCAAATTACTATGGTGATTGCGGTAACGTCACTGTTTGTTGTATGATGAAAATAAATGTTTTGTTGTCTGGATTTTGTACGTACGAGTGCTCCTTTGTAACCCAGACGCGTACTAATTACGGAGAGTACGAAAATCCTATCTCATATTTTTTTTATATATATAATGGCATATAGCATGGTATAAATAGGTCAGATTCCCTTCTATTGTAGAGAAGAATCACGCTCTGTAGTCGTTAATGAGCTTAGTTAAAAATAAAAGGTTATATGCTGACAACGCGTTTTACATGGTTCGAGTATTTGGTTTTTATACTTTAAAATAGATAGTTGAGAATACGTTTTAATTCTTGTTTAATATTTCTGTTGTTTTGAAAAATTCTAGATTATGTTATTTTTAATCTGAATATATAAATGTACGTTTATTTTTTGTAATTATTTATGCAAATAAGCTTTCTGTGGTATGTCTGATCTTATGCATCGATGGATCTTAATTGCACTGGTAGAGAAAAAATATGAATCACGATACACGCTGATGACGTAGGATTTCCAATTGAGGAATTTTTCAAGGGTTATCGTTAAGGAATAGGTGATGAAATTTTTGGTGTATTTTTGTAGTAACTGTGATGAAGTAACTGTGATGAAATATAAAAAGTCGACTACAGCCTATCAGACATGGTTACTTTTTTGCTTTTTATATGACCCAATTGTTTTGCTTGGGAATCGAAGGCATAACTTGACGAGAGATGAAAATATTCAAATAAGTTAAAACTAATTACGCATACTCTGTTTAAACAGCTCGCTTTATGTATAAAAATAACTATGTTTTCTATTACCAATGGAAACGTCAAAGAAAATATAAATTAACTTAAATCTTTAATTCAACCATTGAAACGGAACGAGTTTCTAAGATTGGATTAGATTCATGTCAGTCAATTTCAAAGATCCGTTAATGCTTTTCCACGTAATTTCTGAATCATTGTGTGTACATATTATTAACCGCTGTCTTGTGTGTCTGTCCGTTTATATTTTTTCCACTACAAAACTCATTGTTAATTTTTTTTTTAATCCATACCTGGACCTCATATCAGCTGTTATATATCCCACTGATGGGCTTGAGCTTTCTTCGCAATGAGAACCCGCTGAGTTTTTTGCCGGATCTTCTCAGCTTGTGGCCGCGTTCCGATCCGGTGGTAGATTACTGACGATGTATAACTTTGACAATATCTAAGTGCCCTTAAAGGGCCTATGCAGAAAAAATGATTCGATTTGATTTAAAAGGTGAAAAATTGACCTTCCTAAAGTTTTATACCGATGTTATATATATTTTATATTCCTTAACCGTATCTAAATCCGAAATAATTATTCGTAAATAAAGGTCTAGAAATATTTTACTAACGGCCACGCGGGTTCGATCAAAGCGAGTTATTTTTTTTTATCCGCAATCCGTGTTACTCAATTCCCTCGTGACACAGCGGGAATTCGATAATATTGAATAGCAACTGTTACTTATTCGCATATTAAGTATGTATATATTTTTTTAAAACGCGTGCTCTCATAAAGTGTCTTGGCCATTTGGCACTGTGTGTTATGATTAATTTTAATTTTATACAATTAATTTGAAATGTAGTACTGTTAGTTAGTTACACTGTATTACTTAGTCCATTTAAATTGTCAGTCCATTTAAATTATTACAGTTATTATTAGGTGCGTTATATCAAATTATTTTATAGTGATACAATTATTTTTAATAAAATAAAATAAAAACAATAACAAAAACCTACCATATTCGTGTGATGACTGTACGTACGATTCACCATTTCCTATCTTACACGTGGCTGTCGTAAAAGACGAGAAAGAAAACTCGAAATAAAACCCTATACGAAAACCTTTGACCAGCGCGGTATAGTGGCTCAATATCTCTCCTATTACGGAGGAGGCTCGAGCACAGCAGTGGGAAGTATATGAGCAGAGATGATGATAAAAGCCTATCCTATGTTAGGGTATATATAGCCTGTATAGTTCTGGTGATATTTGTAAAGAGAAACGATAGAGCAGATTTCACGGTGTTTATTGCTTGGCGACTCGACCCAGACTCATTAATATATTGTCATATCGCCGTTCATATATACCGCTACAACTTCAATCCATCCGTCGCCAATGGGAAACGTGTCCAAAATGCTGCCAGCATTGCCACGTTGAAAGGTAGAGGTAGAGCTGTGCAAAGTAGAGGTCAGCATTTTGTTCATATATCGCTGCAATAAGGGGCCTATGTAAATCTTTAGTTACTATGTGCGCCCGACCTCTCACGGCCTACGACGTTTCCCTTCAAAAGGCAAAAATATGTGTACACTGCTTTGGGTGTTGTTGTGTATGTTCCGTGTGGTGACGATGAAGATCTTGCCCGAGGGTCACGCAAAAGACGACTAAGGGATATAAAACGCTTATCTCAATAAATAAATAAAACTAAAACAAATTTCACTCAATTCAAAACAACATTTGACTACTGTATTAGACGAAACGAACAATGACAACTTAGGAAGTCTTACAAAGCGTAAGTGTCCAAACCAATTACCCTAAATCGCCTTTACAAGGCTTCTGACTGTAGGGTCTGTTCGCAAGATGGCTGACAGGAAACGAGCAGGTGCGCCCATGCGAGCGGTGCGCGACGATGCATTAACGTGAACTTGGTTTGTCGTACTCTATGGTAATTTAGGTTTTTTTTTTTTATATAATGTGGGGAATAAAGGCGTGACTCTATCGTTGCATTGAAAGAAAATGTAAGCCATAAAGCAAAACTTACTGTATATAGGCTTTTTGTATAGTGTTGCAACTGACAGTCTGCTACGAAATTCGTCGATAGTCGAAATCCTTACTAATATTATAAGTGCGAAAGTAAGTTTGTTTGTTACACTTTCACGCTGAAACTACCAAACCGATTTCAAAGATTCTTTCACCAATGGAAAGCTATAATGTCAGGGAGTAACATAGGCTATATTTTAACCCGGTATTCCCACGGGAACAGGAACTACGCGGGTAAGACGAATGAAACCGAGGCGAAGCGAGGGCGGGTTGCTAGTATTTACATAAAACAGAAAACTTTTGATCTAATGAACCTGAACATTTGACGTGGGTAGTTTTTATCAACAAATAAATTATTTGAAAGATTAGAACCTTACAATATAAAAAGAATAGCTTGCATATGCATAAAACAAATTTGATAAGTTATTAGTTAAATATAAAATGAATACTATCTTTTACTTGTCACGTTACCGCGTCTCTAGATGTTTAGTTTGGCAGATTATAATGCGGTTATTAGTATGTCTTAGTTCATAATTGTAAGTCAACCTGAGAGTCCTCGCTAACAACGAAAGTGGTCGTTCCGTGCTAATTAGCAGCGCCTGGACCGGCGCCGCTAGAAAGCAAAGGGCCAGCTCATACCTGACACTTCGAGAAAGTGTGAATACTATAAATGGACATACTATATCCGCGACATAGTCATTAACTTCATCATCATCATCATCTTGCTCTTATCCCTATTACTTGGGGTCGACGCAATATGTCATCTGTTTTGACATATTGCAAAAAGTTTCGGCAATGACTTTTATGACCGGCCACCTGCCTGACGTCATCCCTCCTTGGGAATGTAATCGTTGACCCAAATGGTACCAGATGGAGTTGGTCCGGGTCAATCTAGGGCTCTTAGTCGTCTTTTACGACACCCACGAGCAAAGCAAGGGTTGGTAGTATTCGAAGCCGCTACCACACAGCACACAGCAGATAGTCATTAACTTAATTGTTATATTTTATAAAAATTATGATCTTGTCTCATATTCGTCCCTCTCCGGGGCTCGAGCCTCCTCCATGAGGATTAACCTTACAATGATGGTCAGAGAGGTTGGTATAGGGTTTTATTTCGAGTTTGTCATCTCTTGCGTAGATATAATACACGTATTGAATCCCTTAGTCGTCTTTTACGACATCCGCGGGCAAGATAGGAAGTGGTGAATTGTATTCTTATTCTGTCACTATATGTAAATTAATTTATAAAGATATTATTGAATTATTACTGATTTTGGCCTTTTGTCATCCCTTGGGAACGATACTTTATGGCACATTAAGGGTGTAGAGCTTTTTGTTTCCTTACACTAACAATGTAAGCGATATTTGAAGTATAATTGTCATCCTATTTCAATAGGGATTCTTCTTGATACGGTTAGGACAAAAACTAGCCGTTAAAATCTATGATGTTACCTTTTTTTTGGAGTGGGTTGCGGTCGGCGCACTCCTCGCACCACTCCGCAGCTCCGTCCGTGGCTACAGAGGAGCGTAAGCACGCACACCTGCAACCCACCCGAACACCACGTCGCCTTCGTCGTTTGACCGATCACCGGAGCAGGGTTACTTGTCATCAGTGGTCGACCCGACGGAATACCCCCCAGTGGGGTACCCTCCCATCGACCGACGTCCCCCCCTCGGGGATCTATGATATTACCTTAACTGATCATTACAATTTTTACTTTACACGAATGCACAGATGGCGTAGTGGTTAAGATACCGACATATTGTGCCAGTGCCGTAGGTTCGAATCACATGCAGGTAGTGTTGCCCAAAAAAGTCTTGGTCTTGGTCTTGCGAGAAATGCGAGACCGAGACCAAGACCAAGACCGCTTAATTTTTGCAAGACCAAGACCAAGACTGGCCCTGCAAGACTTGAGCAAGACCAAGACTGGGCCAGCAAGAGTCTCGCGGTCTTGCATTTAATTCAAATCACCATTTCAGCTTATATACGGTTGAGCTCGTGTCTTCTACATAACAGGAGGAGAATCGGCCGTGGCCGGAGGGGAATCGCCACGGTGATCGGCCGTGTTGTTACAGGTCATACATGTCAAGTTTTCCTTCTCTTGCACCGATGTTATATATTATAGCCCTTAGTCGTGGGTTCGCAGTCACGGGTAAAATAGGGGGTGATGAATTATATTCTTACTCCGTCACTACACGGCAAGTCAAATGAGTCTTGAGATATCCATCTATTGGCCAATCGATTCCCAATGTTGGTGTTGGCTTTTCAGAATTACTCTTCGGAAAGGCTTAAGGACAAAAATACCGTAATCACGAGAGTGCTCTTGCCCATTATACATATTTATATATCCGTTTATTCTAATGATTGGGCTAATAGCCCAACGACGTTCACTGTTGGACATAGAAATATGCCTACAATTAATCTATATAAATGTCCATGTAGAGGCAGAGTACGATCACCATCAGGCAGTACATGAAGCGTTGCTCCCAGCGCTATTTTGCCTCTGCCACGACTCACCCCAATCCACTAGTGGTTGGGGCGGTAAACTACGTCCCCTCAAAAATATCCGCGGTCCGACGTCCTCGTCATCTTCTTGAAGAAGAAGATGACGCTATTATGATCGCCCAAGAAAGGACCTACACAGCTCGCGCAGCGATAACAGATGAAACTCCGCGGTATCGGCCTCGCCGTCGAGGTCGAAAACCGCGTCGCGTAAAAGTCATTAACCTAAACTTGGCCACGCCCACTTTGCTCTCAGCGACGCCCCGAGCCGAGGTCCGTTCCCTACAGGGGGGGGCCTCGGGCGATGTTCGCTTAACTTACTTACCGGGTTGAGAGCCATCAGCGCTCACCCATTGACCGCGTTAAGCTGTCAAGGTCATCTGCGACCAACAGCTACACACACACAAAAAAAAAGACAGAGTACGAATATAATTCACCACTCTCTTACCCGTGGATGTCGTATCAAATCGGAACGGGCAATGGTGTTAGGAACCCATGAAAAAAAATTGAAATAAAAATATCGATTCGTTAATGAATTGAGAGACATGTAAGTTCTCAATTTGTCATCGTTTTTTCGTGTAAATTGATTAAAATGTATAAAGGAATGATACTTAATCTACAACATATTCGTATTTTGTTAAATGTTCATTAGAATTTGAATAAATCAATGATTACGTTTGCATAAGCAAGACAAACTTCGCTTTAACATAAATCAGCTGATCGGCCGATGACCGTTGATGAGTCGCCTTTGTACCTACGTAACCATTGAAAGGTTCGCGCAAATTTAATACCTATTTATAGTGTCGAAATTTTACATGCTTACATATATCCTGTCTGTACATACCTACATAATGCATAAAATTTAATGCATAAACTCTTAGACACACATTTTTGTAATCACTATAACTTTTACGTTATATTGTTTTTGTAATATAATAATATACATTCTAATTATGATCTATGACTGTTGAACTACAACATACATGAACAGTTGTCCCATAACCTGATACACCCTGTGTATATATGTGCAAGAGAAGTGAAACTAGAAAGAAAACCCTGTACCAACATGTCTGACCAGCGTGGTATAGTAGATCAATTTTCCTCTTACTGGAAGGAAGCTTAAGCCCAGCAGTGGCACTTTTATGAGCTGTGACGATGACGACGAACATCATACATTTTACAAGTATTAAAACCATAAAATTTTAAATCAGTTTTATATGTTCTTGAATAAATAGTATATTAAGAGCTACATGGATCCAGCGGCCAAAGTATTTATATAGGCAATAGAGCAACAGGTTTTTTCAAGTATCCAGAGTATCAGTAACTAAACTGGAAATACAATAGATACATACCACTTAACTTGAAGGGAAATATAAACAATCGCATTAATTGTAAAATATCGCATTGATTATAAAATGACAAAATTTATTGTATCAACTGTCTCGTGTGGTGACGTCTTAAGAAAATAGGGTCGAAAGTCCTGTCATAAGAGTAGTAACGCTGTCTAATGGAACACCAGGGGAATAGAAGAGTAATTTTCTCCAGTGGTAAGTATTGTATTCAATAGTGAACTATAGGCTAGCAGATGGATAGATAGGATAGGATATTTGATTAATTTAGTTGGATTTTTCATTGCCATGATAAATTACTGTTACGTTATTCTAACTGCAAAACTTTGCAATACTCTTGCTGCAATACCAAGACTCGGGTGCGCAAGACCAAGACCAAGACTCGGGTGCGCAAGACCAAGACCAAGACTCGGGTGCGCAAGACCAAGACCAAGACGAGACCAGATGTGATGTTGCAAGACCAAGACCAAGACCGGTCCAAGTCTCGTCTCGGTCTTGCATTTGGGCAACACTACATGCAGGACAACGCTGTGCGATGCACAAATTGTTATTATAAGTCTCTATACGTTTGTAAAGTCCCCAGAAATTAAATGATTAGTGGTGTCTTTAAATAAAAACACTTTGATTAAAACTGTTATATGTCTCTCTGAAATTAAAATGTCTTTTAACCTCAAAATAGCTGCCGTCCACATACTTCCGAGAAATCGTTGCACTAAACATGTCGTTCACTTTACTGGTTTATATATTTGCGACAGATTTAAATTCTTTAGAGTTAACCCACATTAACTGCACTCGCATTGGCATACTGTTTATCTATACTGATTAATAAAATTAAAGTGTCTGTTTGTCAAATAAATTTTTGCACAACACACAGTTGTGTAATATGCTCCTGGAGTGAGAATTGAAAAAGTAATAAAGGGTTTGCAGAATTGCACTCGTCATCATTATCTCAGCTTCATATACCTTCCACTGTATGGGTTTGACCCTCCTTAACAATAGGAGAGAAATGGACTTACTATACCCCGCTAATCACACGGGTTGATATAGGGTTTTATTTCGAGATTTCCTTCTCGTACAAAGATGTTATATGCGTATAATATCCCTAAATAGTCTTTTATGACACCTACGTGCAAGATAGTGGTGAATTGCATTCTTATTCTGTTACCACATGAAATAAAATATACATATTAGGATAAAAAGCTGGAAAACCTGTCTAGATTATACGCTCGAAGGGCGCGAAGACTTGTCAAAAACAAGCCATGTATCAAAATCAAAAAGATACATATAAAAATTCACATAAGTATAGCCCATCTGGTGACGGAGTAGGAATACAATTCAGCATCCGCTTTCTTACCTGCTGTTAAGAGACGACCAAGGGACGCTAGCAGATAGTAAACTCGAAATAAAATCCTATAATACCTCGTACGTTACACTTGGTAACATTATAGATGATTCTCGAACCCACCAGTGAGAAGTTTATGAGCGGAGATTAATGCATCAATAGCCACTGTTGTTGTAGGTAATTTACAACGAGACAAAAACAGGTTAGGTAAATTCAAATTTATGTAATAACAGTGACCTTAAATGTTTCAATTAAGCACAGTTATTAAGGCGCATGAATGTTAATACAGCAATTATCATAAATTAATTTAATAGCAAGTGACAAGCCATATCCCGTGTGACTTCCGCCCTATGGGATCTTGAATTTAACTTTTTGCTATGTACCGTAGTACACAACTGGGTCTAAACGGTAGCGATGAAGTACAGGCTGTTTGGAAATTGTTAAATTATCTATTTTTTTTATTGTAGTTAACGATTTTATCTCCAAAAGAGCAATTATTAAAAATAAATGTTAGTTTTACCTAATCAAGCACAGTTTGACAAGCACATTTAGATCGTTATTGTGTTTTTTTTGGCTGTTGGTGGTAAACGAGCAAACGCATTGATACTTCAAATAAAATAGTTTAAAAAAACTAAAAAACACGCTTTGAACTAAAAAGTGTTAAATAATTTTCAATATAGGCAGAAAATAATAATGAACGAAATATATTAATATTATTGTGAAATAAGCGTGGGGTGCTTTGGGCCCCGGACGGAGCGGGCGAGGAGTGCGCCGATCGTAACGCACCTCCAAAAAACCAACACAAAAAAAGCGGATTATTGCATTGTCATCGGTCTTTGATAGGTGTGCAAAGTTTAAAGAAAATCTGATCGCTCAAAGTAGAACAAAATCGAGTTCAAAGAGTTTGATTACAAGCAAACATACATACAGGTGAAACTAATAAAAGCGTGTTAAAAATAAGAAATGCTGGAAATGTTTAAAATTATAAACACTTAATATCTACACGTCAAGTTGCAGTCTAATAAACAGCCTAACCAAAACACTTCGTTAAAATCTTTGGCCATAATTATTTTAACGAACCTTATAAATTGCTACTTTATAATTTATGAAAATTAATAATGCCATATATGAATTGATTGCGAGGCAAGGGACGAATCGCTTAAGTCATCGCTTCCTTTGCTGCAGTAAATATGAATTTTGTTTATTGTTAATGAATATTCATCATCTCGGCTCATACATGTACGTCCTACTGTTAGGCTCGAGTTTCCTCCATAATAGCAGGGACATTGACCTCCTATACCACGCTGGTCAGATGCTGGACTCGAGTCTCCTCTCTGATAGGAGGAATATTGATCTACCACTCCGCACTAATCAAACGTGTTGCTATAAGGTTTTATTTCGAGTTTTTCTTCTCTTGCATAGATGTTGTATGCATATTATAAACCCTTAATTATCTTTTACGGCACCCACGGGCAAGATAAGGGGTGGTGAATTGTATTCTTACTCCGTAACCACACGGAATAAAATTCGGCATCACTCTGTATATGTTCCCAGCAAATATTTACCGTTATATTCGGTTATATACCAGAATTCTGTAAAAGGATGCGATATCTCAAAGTCATATGCGACTTCTGATGTCATTGTAACTGTTGATTTGAACGTGAAGATTGAATTGGAATTAGATTTTTATCTATCTTCGATTAAGAGATTAGAAAGGATAATGTAATAAATTTATGGTTTAAGCGCATTTAGAATATATATATGAATACTAAGTTATTAGTTTTGCATATCAGTTTTGTCACTTAACGAAAATTTCGAATTATTGAAAGATAGTAATCGCTTCGATTGGATTATAGTGATTCTATTAACGTATTATATTCTACTATTAGCAATATAAGGTTTTCTTAGTGGTGAAAGGTTAAAAGCATCTTGTTAATTCGTAAAATTCTACTGAGGGATCATCAGAAGAATAGCCAGTGCTCTTCGCCAAAATTTTTAACACTAACTGTAATGATTAATTCGTTTGCCAAGCAAGACGAGTTAGGCAATTGCCTCGTTTTTTGTGATAGGCTATGGTCTGGATACACTTTGCCCTATCTGTTAGGGGTGATGGATGAGCGGCGAGTAGCCCTATTACCATGTGCCCTTCCAATCGTCATTGGGCCGATCACTGGTACCGAATCCTTGACATCCGTGACCGGCCTAGTAGATTATTCTTTCAGGTACTTGCCTTTCGACGTAACACAATAAGGGATAGGTAATTACTCCCCTGATGGAGGCCGATACCCAATAGTGGACTTCCAATACGCTGATGAGGATGATGAAATTAATTTGTAATGCGATGTGTAAGAAACACAAATTGTACCACAATCTGATTTCTGATGTTTAAGCGAATAGGAATTAAATAAAAGTACATTGTGTCCAAGTCATTTGTGGATAAGATCGTCCTCCTGTGACCTTGAACGTTGAAATGTGTTCGAAACGTCGGCAATTAAAAATTTAGTAAAAACGCGATAAAATCAATAAAAAATAGCTTAATTTATTATGGATTGCAATCAGCAGATATTTTTAGTTTTCTGTAAGACCTATTGCTTGATTGATATAGTCTGTATTAATGATGAAGTAGTTTAACCTTCATTGCTTACCCAGCGGTTAATAAGCTTTGGGCTTTGAATAAAAATATTATATAAACTTTTTTTCTGCATCAAGATAATCTATACAAATAATTAAAATTAAAGTGTCTGTAATGTAAAATAATACGTGTTTTCATGCTCACGCGGTTATTTACACGTTACCTATGCCTAAAAACCATTTTTGTCTGGTTGTTTCGGGTAATCTTCCAAACGCCTGGACCGATTTTAATAATATTGTACTACCTAGGTACCTGTCTATATAGGGAGTAACTTAGGCTATTTTTCGTCTCAAGAAACTCCTGCAAAATTTTTCCTGATACGGAAATCGAATCCGAGGCCTCATGGACTGCAGTCGTGTTTCTTAATATTTTAAGAGATATTGGAGATTTAAAATGTGTGGCTGAGGCGACTGATATCGAAGCGAAACGAGGGCGGATTGCTAGTTAAAAATACAAACACATAAACCCTATAATCAAATCATTATTTTTTATTTTTTAAATAATGTATTACACAAATTAACACCTACTTGATGGTCTCTTTGAATTTTTTGTATCTCTCTTCGATGTCCCCACACTGCGTGGATGAACATATATGGATATGATGTCAAAAGATGACCTCACCGCGCAGAACCTCAAATAATATGTCGTGTAACAATTTATTAGTTTGATTTAAATAATATCAATGTGCTTCGGCGAATCGATTAGTGCCTGCAAAAATAGTTATATGCTGACATATTTATTAATCTCTGGCAACGAAACAATTTCCGTGTAATGATGTAATAAGACAAAGTTTCACACGACCCAGAATAGGACGAAATAGGTGAACCGACGATCTAGTGAAAGGTTCTGGGCGTCTTTGGATGCAGTCGGCACAGGCACGCACTTCGTAGTGCACGAGGTAGGCCTACGTTCAGTAGTGGACGGCGATAGGCTGAATAATGATGTAATAAAAGTATATTCACCACGACTTCAGCGTCCATATAGAGAACAAATACTTTAAGTAAAATTGTATTTTTTTTATTGCTGTTGATAACAAGCGAACAAACAGTACACCTGATGGTAAGTGAAGGAAGTGTGAATGCGTGCAATGAGCTTCGGTGATACTAAAAGCTTCACCAATACCTATCACACGCAAACACCCTCAGAAAGTTGGGATTCCGCATTTTTCGCTCACCGAACGAATTGCTACTACTCGGACGTCGATTTTCTGCAAGAGTGTAGTACCATCGCGGGAGGACGATCCGCGGCTGTAGACAAAGACTGTCGACAATGTAATCTTTTTTTTTTCTCGCTGTGGAAATGCATTCACGCACTATCCCCCGCCGGTTACAGACAGGGGAGTGTGTGTAGGTACTCGCCAGCCACAGAAGTGACCGTAATACCCACTAAAACCATAGTGGCCCCTTCCGCGCTTTTACGGGGTGGCGGCGAGATCGTCTAATAACATTCTATCCCCGACACCCTAACGCTTGGCCGTCTGGCCACGTCCTGTCATCATTTAGGGCGGTGGGACTGTCGACAATGTGATCCTACGACATATAAATGCAATCAAAGTTAGTACCAGTATGTCGAAATGGTATCCTGTCGATGTGGCCACGGATATCAAGGAAACGGTACCCATGATCAACGCACTGTGGGACGTATATCTTAGCCACTGCGCTATCTGTGCAATATACTTGATATAATATTGTTTGCCTTGAAGAGTACATTCGATAAAACATGTCAGATGCATCAAATACTCTGATAACTGATGTAATCGTATTATGCATATATCCTTTAACCGCGACATTCAGATAATACATGTGCAAGGTTTATCATTATGATGATCTCGGCTTATATACGCGGCTGGGCTTGAGCTTCCTCCATAATAGGATGGGATGCTGCCTCCATAGGGATGCTGAGCTACGGTTCACCCGCGTGAACGGCGTGGCGTACCACGCCGTTCAAACGGGTTGGTGTAGAATTTTATTACGAAACTAGCTGACTCGACAGACGTTGTTTTGTTCAAATCTAAAACAATAGTAAAAGAAATCTCCTTGAAATCGATCGCAACGTCACCTACCGGTTCCGATTACTAATCTAAACCATTGTCACATGCATCGGATTAGCCACAAAAAATCATCAAAATCGGTCCAGCTGTTTAGAAGGAGTTCAATTACAAACACGAACAGAAAATTTATATGTATGAAGGTAGGCATTATGAAATCAATATATACTGTAAGACTACTTGTAATTAAAATAGATCCAGTCTTAATTTTGTATATTTTAAGACAATTTATCCTCCGTGTGGTGACGGAATATGAATACAATTCATCCTGCAATTGCCCGTGGGTGTCGTAAAATAGGACTACGGGATATGATATGTTGCTTACAATCGGTTATTATTTATCATTGAATGAACTGAGAGAAAATTCTGGTACAACAAAAACCGTATCCAACCATTTCTTATAAACTTTGACTGTTCTTTTGTAATTCTAGTAATTAGCTATTTAACACTCTGTAACTAAATCTGAATCAATGAGTTTGGAGCATCTCAAGAGCCGGCATAATGGCCATCAAATTTAAATGAAACCGTACTGTCATGCTTCAGGAAATAACCAATTTAAAAAGTGGCGTTGAAAAATTTTCTCATTCATAATGGATGACGGAAATAAAGTTTATAATCGAGATGGTTAACAGCAAATATAAGTTTGCGGTCGGTTTGCGGTTTGCTAACAAAAATGAAGACCACAATAGCATTCTGTGAATTATGGTTGGTGTAAGTTTTTATAGAGCAGGCTTTAGTTATTATGAGATTTGCTATAGTTATATTCCTTTGAGAAAGTTTTTTTTTGAGGAGAATACTTTTGTAGGCAGATTTGGATGGGGTTTCTGTGTAATGGATGTGTAACGGAGTAAGAACACAATTTACCACTCCCTATCTTGCTGGTGGATGTCGTAATACACGACTAAGGGACTTTAGGAGTGGTAGGACCACACTGTCGACAATTATGTCTACAGCCGCGGGCCGGTCCGTCCGGGGCAGTACCATGCTCTCGCAGAAAATCGACGTCTGAGTAGTAGCAATTTGTTACTGCGCTTCGTTCGGTGAGCGAGAGAGCCGGAAGCCCAACTTTCTGAGGGTGATTGCGTGTGGAGGGTTTTGGTGGTGCCCTTGGTATCACCGAGCCTCAATGCACGCATTCACACTCCCTTCGCGGTAGGCAACGGCCTTGTAAAGGTCCATGAGCGGCAGCAACACTTACCATCAGGTGTACTGTTTGCTCGTTTGCCACCGTTTGCATAAAAAAAAAAAAAAAAAAATATAATTTGCATATAACATCTGTGCAAGAGTAGGATAACTCTCAATCAAACCCTATAGCAACATGTCTGACCAACATGGTATAGTAGGTTAAATTCCCTTCCATAATGGAGGCGGCCCCTGTCCCCCTTCATCTAAGTAGTCATCGACATGGTCACTTAATTCTAACACTAAATCTGCAGCTATGTTAATGTCACTATATCTGTGCCGACAGATGTCAAAACCAGATAAATTTACAAAGTTTTAATTTACAAATTTTAATTTAATATCAAACAATTTGAATATCCAAAAATAAACAGCTATTTGTTTATAGTTTTATGTTTTCGCTTCTGCTGGCAGTACTCATGATTGCTTTTTTTACTAGCTGTTATAATTATAGGTGTATTAAATATATCTATATCGTTTCTCCTGCTGTGAATTCATCGCTTTACATTTTTTTGTGATCTGAATAATTTATGTAATGATTGTATTAAAAAGATATTGAAATACGGTGGTTTAGCTGTAGGCCAGTGAAGTCGACGAAATTTAATTATATTCCTAAACTTTTGTGTGAATACCTTCTTAGTGGTAAATAAATTTACCACAATAATAATAAATACAATTTACCACCCACCTTCCCCGTGGCAGTGGTAAAAGACGACTAATACGCATTTAACGACGGGATATAATACGCATTTAACATCTACGTAAGACAATGAAAACTTGAAATAAAGTCAACCCGTCTGACCTTAGTAGGTAAATTTTCGCGATGGTGGAGGAGGCAGTTCAACAGTGGGACGTACATGAACTGAATTGATGAGGACTTGGAAAGACTAACTCATCAATGAACTGAAACTTCTGAAGATGAAAATATGAAGTATTAATATAATGGATTTTTTCTGTGTGGTGACGGAGAATATGATTCACCATTTCAAGAGAGGGGTCTCTTATCCTTGGATGCGAAAGTAAGCGAAGGCTAAGGGAGTAAATATGCATATAGCATTTATACAAGAGAAGAAAACTCGAAATAATAACCTTATTTTTTTTTGTGGGTGGGCTGCGGTCGGCGCGCCTCCGCACCACTCCGTCCGGGGCGACAGAGGGCACTTAAGCACGCAACTCCCGCCATCCGAAAACCACGTCGCCTTCGTCGTTGGGCCGACCACTGGAGCAGAGTTAACTTGTCATCGAGGACGTCGGTCTTTCCTCACGTGGTCGGCCTCTCGGCGGGTGACGGACTAATCCCCGGTCACGTCACCCGCGGCCTCGGCTAGGGCGGCATGAGGCGCAGGTAGTTGCGCCTACGCCGCCCCAGTCGCCAGCGGCGGATCTCCTCATCGAGGCTGCGCTCCTCGCGCAGTCGATTCGCCGCCTCCTTCCGCGAGATCACTGTCTCGCAGAAGGCTGCGACGGCGTCCCAATTCCCGACGCTGTCGACCATCGCCCTAGCGATGGCCGGCAGCGTCAGGTCGGCACCGAGAAATAATAACCCTATACCAACATGTCTGACCAGCGTGGTATAATAGGTCAATTTCCCTTTTATTGTGGAGGAGACACGAACCCAGCAGTAGGACGTATATAAGATGAAATAAATGTTTGCATGGATTTTCCAACTCTACAAGATCCTTCCAATGAAAACTATCTTGGTGAATAGATATATTTACCCGTTAAAATATTTACGGGCAACAAAAATCAACACGCAAAATTATTGTTTCCGGTATAACTTTGAAATATTTCAAACAAATTTGTCGTTTCGTTTATTTTGCGTAAATTTTATCTTTATAACTTTGATATTTTAGCAATACTTAGAAGTAAATATCCTAGAACTAAATTATCGTTGTAAAATATTCTATTTAAGGTAATGGCGCCAACAAGATCCTATTTCGGTATTAAGAATGAGGTACAATCCAAACTTGGTACAAAATACTGGCATTATTTATTGATGATGCCTTATCTACATATATGTATAGTCATTATCATCATCATTATGGAGTCTGTTGCCATCCGATGCCGGAGGTAGACCTACAACTTGAATGAGGGGGATAAATGCTTAATCGATGTGCTTTGACTGGCGTACAGTCAATTGCAGTAGTTTTAAAATTTTCCAGTAGAAAGCTGGTGCTCCTTTTTTGATGAGACCATTAGTCGATTTTTACAACTCGCATAAACAAATGATGGCAATAATTGTATCCTGATACCGTCACCACAAAGAGAATTAACCAATTATACAGTATCACTACTAATTCTGATTTAATGACATAAATATGCGATTATCGATCAAATTCTAAGGCTTGTGTTGGTATCCTTATCCAAAAATCCTATATAGCCAAGAGAATGGTTATCAGCATTCTCCAAAACGCTATTGGCTCATCGCCAAGACTTGAGAATAATAGCATTTATAGCCCTGAAGAGATTTATGTAGGACCATGGACATAGATAGTTTGATGAAATTGCTCACCGCATTTAATTATGTACGGCACGTAAGAAGTTATACGTCACTGACATAACAAAATAAAAATCTTTCTAAAATGTTATCCTTCGCGTTACTACGTTTGTAGAAAAAAACCACACTAATAATAGAAGAAAAATGTATTTAATTCATTGAAAATTTTATAACGCATTATCTAGTTGGCATTTGTGAAGATACGCGCGCGCCTCGTAACAATTTACAATCACAATTTTTCCCTAACGCGAAAGAAGTGTAACTTCAAAGTGTTAATAAAACTACAGTTGTCAAATTTAAAGAATAATTTTTAATCTTAATATTCATCCAATCGAGAGGTCTATTAAGATATAATATAGAGATTACTGCCTGGCTGTTCTCATCAAGTAGCAGCCAGAAATGTGTACACAGATAATTTAAATAAACTCTTGTTATATAAATAATTGAGAAAGGAAAGTGAATGCTGTTTGTGTTAAGATAACAAGAACAAAGTGTGCTCTTCAAATTTATATTTGGAAATATGATTGATCCGATTATTTGTTAGGGTTGCTACTAAAGGCCTAATGGCGATAGTGAGGGAATAGGGTAGGTTTTGGGCTTGCACGCCGCCGCCGTGCATCCGTCGTCCCAGATAGATTGGGCGGAGCGTGTCCAGATCATAGCTTATCACAAAAAAGCGTGCCATTATCTAAGATATATATTTTCATATTTCTAATTTATTAAACCCAGTTTAATACATTCTAATATTAGACTATTATTAGGAGTGTGCAAAGTTTCAAATTACTTCGACTATTAGAAGGGGTGAAAACCACTTTTTAAAACTTCGTTGAGTGTGTAAATAGAAATCTTATTTTCTCGTAGTAGTCTTAAAAATCGGCTGAATGTAACCAGGAGAATGGTAAGCAGCTCATTTGGAAAACTCAACAACATTAATTCGATCGCCAATTCGCCTGACAAGGGTGGCGATTATGGCATAAGTCTATTTAAACAGTGGGCGCCGATAAGTTATTTATCACCTCATCATTGTCTCGTTCACATACCTCCCACTGTTAGGCTCAAGTCTCCTCCATAAGAGGAGGGCTTTTGACCTACTATATCACGTTGGTAAACGGGTTGGTATAGGGTTTTATTTTGAGTTTTCCATCTCTTGTATATGCATATGTATTTTATATCCCTCAGTTTACAACATCCACAGACAAAATAGTGGGTGATTAATTGTATTCTTACTCTGTCATAATCGATAATTCTCGTAGAATTTTCTTTTACTTGACAGCCCTAATTTCATATTAGGATACGATTTGTGTAGCGATCATTTAATTTAACATTGAATTGATGTATAAGTGCATTGAACTTAAAGATTTCCTTTGTTTGAACGTTGCAATCATTTGTTTTGAGTAAATGGTTCGTGTTGAAGGGATTGTATAAGCTAACATTATGCTTGCTTTATGTTTTACCGCCCAGACTTACATTTAGCTAAAATTGAGACTAACGAGAAGCGTATCTTAAATCACATTGGTGTTATTATAATTTTATTGAATATTTTGAATGGTATGGCATTGACTTAAGTTTGGTGCTGTTTTCTTGCAGGGAACTTACTAACTACATCATTTAGTCGTCTTTTATGACACCCACGGTAAAGGAAGAAGTGATGATCTATTTATTAAATTATTTATAATAGACTAAAAAATCAATACGAGTATTTCGCGTCGTTATAAAAAATCTCTTCAAAAATGCGTCATATTTCACGTAAGTAGATCTAGTGCTTTTTTTATTGATGTTCACAAGATATCGCCAATAACTCAATTTAGATTAACAGTTGTAGGAGTTAGGAACCTAAATTCTAAGAAATTTAACGAGTAAAAATTTATTGTTGGCTTTCGAATTTTCGGACATGTTTATTAGTTGGATTATTCTTAAAAACTACTATATGGTATGTTTTATTCTTGAAAATTACTATAACATTTGGCTAGAATCACGTGGATATCTATTGCTCTTTTGTTTTTTTCCTTTTTCTTTTTAACTTTTCAAACGGCGAATGGCGCTATTGCCGCGTCGCCAAAGTTCACGTAGATGGCGTTAAAGAATCGATGTTGCTAAAGATGTTATAAGAAAAAAATCATAAACACAAAAATTACCTTTCAAAATGAGATTGTGTCGAACCAGCTGTCGAATATCCAATCCTTATCATAATTGCTACAGTTCAATAGCGTCTGAAATACTCTTAGTTCTGGGTCAACGTAATCAATCTTATTGTTATTTATTAAACGTCTAGATCGAATATTATCTAAATTCACTAAGACTATATACTGTGTTGTGCTCTAAATAATTATCAGCGAGGTAGATTTGGTTCGTGAGGCGCAGCTCGTGATCGACCGATAACTATCTGCCCACGGAACCCATATCACAGAGAAAACACTATCCAGATTGACACGAGAAAGGAAATAAAGAAAGTACTGTCCGTTACAGATCTTCCGTTGCGCAAAATGTTAAGAAACATGGTTTTGTAGTCTGCGTGAAATGTTCTTTAGTATTGTAGGTTCTAAGAGAAGGAAAACTTGTAACAAAACCCTATACCAACCTATCTGACCAGCATGGTACAAATTGCTGTATGCACATTATAATTCCTTAGTCACCTTTTACGACATCGACGGGCAAGATGGGATGGGATGGGAGTGGTGAATTGTATTCTTACTCCGTCACCACACGAATAGTGATAGAGAATAGCTATAGATTTTTAAATGTATCGCTTTAAGCTGTAACAATGTGGTAATGTGTCGTTTGTGGTCAAGGCGTACTTTAAAATGCGAGGTGTGGCAAAACGTGACGGTTTTCAAATATAAGTCCCAAGTGACCTCGGTCTCTCTATGGCTAGACTTTTAATTTACCAGCAAAACAATAATATGAATTTTTAATGCTCCAAACTTTTACAGGCGAAGGTTTTTTTAATGTTAATGCCACAAACAAAACAAATCTATGAGCGAGATCTATTTGATGTCTGTGGTTGGTTTATTAGGCTTAGTTAATTTAGTCAATAATAAGGATCGGTGGTAATGTAAATAATTGAGAAGCCCTCGATGATTTTGTGGGTGAATATGATGAAAGTCGTGGTTCGCAAGTTCGAAAAAATATATATAACCAAAGGAAAGCGTAGGCAGTTAGTCTTAATTTTTTACATTTTTATTTTCAAACAATTCACATTAAGGAATACGAACGCAAACGAACCGTACGTCATAGCAGTTTGTCGATCCCACTAAAATAATTTTGCTTGGGCATTGAATCCTTAACACTTGGTACATGAGATCGGTACTTTCTATCGGCATCTGTGTAGGTACTGTAAATTTATTCATAAGTAAGAACACTGATAGAATCTTATATTAGGAGATAAAATATGGAGTTATTTGCATATGAAAATTGTTTGTAGTTTATCGCGACACAAGGCGTTCGACCAGCGTGCTTATGTAGGACAATTTCCCTCTCATTGCAAAGGAGGCTCGATTTGGCGTGTTAGAGAAGAATGATGAGAGTAAATTTTTATGATGCGGGGCACACCATCACATATGTCAACTAGATAATGCGTTATAATAAAAATTTCAATGTATTAAATACCTTTTTTCTATTATTAGTGTCGTTTTTTCTTCAAATGTGGGATAACGCGAAAGATAAAATTTTTAGAAAGATTTTTATCATGTTACGCCAAAGAAGTTTATCTTCTTACGAACGTACATAAGTACACATACACTTTTTTTTAGTACAGGGTGTCTTATTAAACAAAATGTTTGAAACTATTTGAACTTTAAAGCCGGATGGTAAAGTCTATTGTATCACTTTTAACGCACAAAGTTCTAAAAGTATTAACGTAAATGGTGTGTGAAACTATTATCTCTTTAGGAATAATTCACACGGTGAATTCTTACGATTTCTTTAGACAAGCCCATGAGTTGAATACAAGGTGAATGTGTGAAGCCAATTGCAGAAAGGCATACAGACATTTATCACGGTATTAGCTAACATCCTCTTGTTTTTTTTTGTATTAGTTTATTAACCTGTGTGGTGACTGAAAACAATCGATAGATAAGGCCTTTTACTTTTCAATGGTACGGTAGAAAATCGGAAGGAATCATTCGGAGAATAGTCCTTCTTTAAATAAGTTTTATTAACTTTTTTCAAGGTAGACATGCCCTAGCTGGGTGGCTCTAGTATTGTTAAGATCCATGAGCGGCAATATGACTTATCATCAGGTGTGCTGCTTGTTCGTTTGCCAATAACAGTAATAAAACTAAAATCAATGCTTGATTTATTGTATTTATTGATGCAATTTATTACTGCGCTTCGTTCGCCAGTTCATGAGGTAGAGAGCTGATATTCTCATAGACGGCGGTTACCGCTTAGTATTAGGTGGGTCGCTTAATTGTTTTCTAATAAAAATAGATATCATTTACAGGGCAACAACAACAACTGGTGAACTTGAAGTTTTAGGTTGCACTTAATTATTAAGTCGTTCGACGTTAACCCATCGACCCGTTTTCAGCTAACCGCCTAGAACCTGTGTATTCAAATTCCAGTACAACGAATCGTTTACAGGTTAAAGTTACTTATAAAAAAAACATATTCTATGCATTAGTATAGCATTTAACGAGTTCTTAAATATTGCAATAACCTGGTAACCTAAAAGAAATTTGCGAAAAAATATTAAAAGATATAATCGTGTTCTATTCAAAATATAATTCTATTAAAAAAAACTTATGTCATATCTCGTCATACGTTATTTAACAAACAAAACGTATTCCAAATAATAAAAAAAAAAGAAGGAAGCGAAATTCATGCAAATGCATTTTGAACAATAACCATTATAAATGATTGCATACTGAAAAAGGAAACAATTGACCAATTACACACATGTGGGTAAGTGAAAGAGGTAGATCGGCCGACGATAGGGTGGGAATGTACCATGGAAGCCATTGTAGTGGGGAAGAATCGCTCGATTGTTTACTTATCAAGCAATGTGTGAAGCGTTTAAGTATTTAGGACTTCTCCTTTTGTGATATCTAGTGCTACATTATAGCCTGTTTTTAATTTTTTTATAAGCAAATTTTTTGAATGGAAAGCTTAAGTATTTCTATAACGAAAATCCGTAAGATATTTCTGTATATGCGATTGCACAGATGCTGTATTGGTTAAGATACTGATCTATACTGTTTTGGGTTCAAATCCCGCGCTGTAATTTGCTGGCTGTAATTTGTGTCCGTTAATTATATGTTTGTAAAGTACCCCGCAATACAAGGATTATTACCTTAGTAGAGGGTCATCATCATCATCATATCAGCCCATATACGTCCCACTGTTGGACTCGTGCCTCCTCCACTGTGGGAGGAAAATTGACCTACTATACCACGCTGGTCAGACGTGTTGGTATAGGGTTTTGTTTCGAGTTTGCCTTCTCTTGCACAGATATTATATGCGTATTATATCCCTTAGTCTTCATTTATGACACCTAAGGGCAAGAGGGGATGGTGAATTGTATTCTTACTCTGTCACCACACGAATAGGAGGGTGTTGTCTTTAATAAAAAATCATATCCCTTTGTCGACTTTTACGCAAATCAACGACAACAGACGGTGATGATTCGTATTGTTACTCCGTCACCACATAAATTTATTTAGTGGTGACGGACGGACATAATTTAGTATAAGTTACAATGTAAATAAGAAAAAAATCGTGTGTGTTGTCAAAAGGGCAAAGCCATAACTGACGCTTAATCTATGGAAATAATGCTCAGATCATCCAATTATTTCATCCATGAAATCATTATTTCTCCAACACGAGTCGTCTTAACTGATACAATCAGAACTTGCTTTATGGCAGCGTAGCGTGGCACTAACGATTTTGCAAGACCATGGCCTATGTTTTTCATGTGAAAAGTTCGATGGGCAGCTTTAAATGGCGAGTAAATTCATGTAAGTCGTCATCGACATGGTCCCGTGATGTGTTAACGCTAATATTATATGTCAATGTTACTATGATATTATTTGGGAATTTTAGTGGGAAAGGAAAACATTTGTAAAGGACTTTTCATCATATATACTACATCGCAGCAGTTCCTCCGCATTACATAACTTAAAATGCCATCAAAATTATTTAATACTCGCAGCCCGCCCTTGGTTCGCTTTGGTCTCAGTGTTCTTACCCGTGTTGTTCCCGTTCCTATGGGAATACCGGGATAGAATGTTGATGCCTATCTTACTCAGGGATAATGTAGCATTCTAATTGTGAAAGAATTATCAAAATCCGTCCAGCAATTTTTGAGTTTATTCGTAACAAACATAGAACGTTTCCTCTTTATAATATTAGTGTAAATAAACACTAGGCTATTGAATATAATACAAGACCATCAGATAAGGCTTTCGCATTCTCGCCAAAAGCAAAAAAAAAACTGATATTTTTTAAATAAAGTTCTGGAATACTACACAGTCAGTCTCTTGTAAAACATTAGTTGCTCTAAAAAGCACTTACGCTTACATCTTTAATAGAACAGTACGCCACAGGGGTATCTGTGTTTAATAAATTTTATAAACCAGTTATTCAATTCACTCTGAATATATATAAATGAATATGGCGCAATCGTGTAGTAATCGATTTAAAACATATTTACTTTAATATATTTCGTTAAAAGTGGGACGATGTAATTGATTTTTTGTTTTGATTCGAGACGCCATCAATTACTTGTGAACTATTGTTTTTTTTTTATAGTCTCGCCTCTGTCTCCGAAAAGGTAAATAGAGAGCATAAGCAAATATGAGTTACACTCATATTTGGTTATGTAATCTATGATTTTATGAAATACTAGCAACTCGCCCTCGCTTCGGTTTCAGTGGCCTTACCCGCGTGGTTCCCAATCCCATGGGAATACCGGGATAAAATATAGCCTAAGTTACTCCTTGATATTATAGCTTTCCACTGGTAAAAGAATTTTTAAAATCGGTTCAGCCTTTTTGATGATTACCCGGAACAAACAGACAGACAGACAAAAAAATTATAAAATGATTTTTAGGCATATGTAGTAGTGCAAATAACCGTGTGAGCATGAAAAAAGTCTATTATTTTGACATTACAAACAGACACTCCAATTTTATTTATTGGTATAGATTGAAGTCGGTCAATTATAGACCAAAGTACGAACCCGTTATTGAGGATTTATTTACAGCATTTACAGAAAATTCAGCAATTCAATAATTTACATTGTGAATAAAACTATTAATAAAAGTATTTGATTTTATTTTTGATTGCCCGACGTTTCGAACAGGTTATAGTGTTCATAGTCTCGGGCAGACTAAATTGTTTCACGTCCAACAAGTCATGGTTATTACAGAGATGTATAGGTACTTTAAATACCTTTATTAAGTTAGTTTATTGAGAAAGGAAAGCTTATCGTTGTGTAGGAGCAAAGCAATAACCATAAATGTGAGGAAATCGTGATAATTTTAGTAGCGGTGAGAAATTGTTAATGCTTTGTTCTAGGTTCTTGTTATCATAGCAACTGTTATCACAACAAAATGTGATGAAATCTTTGAAATTATTTTATTTACGTTCCTCAGTCCGACGTAGGGCCTTAAAATAATAACAATATGTATTTTGCCATGTGGTGTTGGAGTAAGAATACAATATGTCACCAGCCCCCTTACGTTCCTGTGGGCATCGTATAAATTGATTAAAAAATTACCAGGGGCATTGTCCCTGCAGCAGCACTTTTTTGAGAAACTTATGACACCAACAGCAATTATTAAGCCGCCTGTAAATCATGGCGATTTTGGCACTATCTTTTTTCGTCATCATCAACTCCGCTCATATAAGTCCTGCTGCTAAGCCTAAGCTCGAGCCTCCCTCAAAATAAGAGACAAACTGAACTACTATACCACGCTGATGAAAGGTGTTGATTATTGCCGATTTTTTATCTCTTATAAATGTTATATGCATATTATATACCTTAATCGTAGTGGTGAATTACTATTCTTACTCCGTAACCACACGAAAATTCTGTTCTTTGTGATGCCATAGGTATATCTAAGAATGGATGTCGATAGGCCTATAAATGAATACAATCCAGGCAGGCTATGTTACGTGCATAGCTATTAGATGATAAAATAAGTGTAAACTAAGTAAAGACCCTGACACAGGCCGTATGACATCATGTAACCAGCCTCGCCGCCCACGCTTTACCAACACATTCCACACAATAATATCTATAATATATATATGCTTATTACTTCTATATAAAGGCGGAATTCCTTTGCAATTGCAATTTACATATGCATATGTTTTTATGTAATCTAAGTATCTCATTGATCTTGCGAGTGCGGAGTTGCGCAATATTTGAATCGCTTAGGATGTTAAATTGAAAAATATTTATCTTCGGCGTTATAGAAATCATCGTCATCATCACAGCTCATATACATCCCACTGTTGGGCTTGCGCCTCCTCCACAATGGAAGAGAATTTAAACTACTATACCACGCTGGTCAGACGTATTGGTATATAGTTTTATTTCGAGTTTTCATTCTCTTGCACAGATATTATGTGTTATATGCATATTATATGTCTTAGTCGTATTTTACGACATCCACGGGCAAGAAGGAGTTATAAATTACCAGACTCGGAACAATGGAGTCACACAAAGATTGTGTGATGTTTACGCGAGTATTACACATTGTAAATAAAACCATTTTACGGATTTTATCGTTTATAATATAAACCCGTAAAAATACTTTTATTCGTAAAAATAGTTATATACAAATCCATAAAAATTGTTTAATAGTTTAGTCAATACAAAGAATTGGTCTGCGTGGGAATCGAATGCACGACATTCTCAAACAAGCACTCAAAACGCAGATGCGCAGCCAGTATGATCATATGACGTATGTATGTCTAATTAGTGCTTATAGGTTGGCTACAAATTGTTTTTGGCGGTAATTGACTGTAACAGTGGGCCGGACAAATAAATGTAAATATTTATGAAGTTGGTTGCTACTCCCGCAACTTCGTTACTATACGTTACTTATATATTTATTATTTTAAGCAAAAACATCTTTATTAATACGCTTTTATAAGTTTCATACGTATGTTAGTATGTGGCTATGTAACAAAAACTTTTAACATGATTTTGACACGCTTCAAAACGTCAGATTGACTTGAAATTTGGCACACTTATAGAGGTCCGATGACAATTCCATATTTTAAAACAGGATTTTTGGCTTTTTTTTTTGGGGTGGGCTGCGGTCGGCGCGCTCCACGCACCACTTCGTCCGGGGCGACAGAGGGGCGTAGCACGCAACACCCGCAACCCACCCGAACACCACGTCGCCTTCGTCGTTGGACCGACCACCGGAGCAGGGTCATCAGTAGTCGGCCCGACGGAATACCCCCTACTTGGGGTACCCTCCCATCGACCGACGTTCCCGCCAGGATTTTCTGGCTTAGCGATTTTTTAGTTTGTTTTTCTATAAAGCGTGTCTTTCAGTTCTTTTCTTATTATTTTTAAATGAGTTTGACTGCTTATTTGTCTTGATTACTTAGATATTTATTGTTCAGAAAATTTATTAATATTTTCAGTCAATCTCGCTCTTATTAGAGGAAGCTCAAGTCCATTAATATGAGGTATATGAGCTGAGAAGATGTATGATGGAAATCATTAGTTTGTGCTCTTACATCCCAAATTCAAGATGCAATTCCAGCTGTTGATATCAACAAAGTCATGAAAGTACAATCAACGTGTTCATTGGTTCGCATGCGAGAATCAGTCCATGAACGCATAGCATATAGTGCCACGCTTCCTACAACTTTCGCTGATTAATCTAATAGTAAATATTTAGGTTATCTCCTAAGTGAACGGCGGCAGAGTAGCCAATTTTGATGTTTTCATAATAAATTTGGTCCAGAAATTTACCTTGAGCATAGAGCGGACACAGAGGTTGAGTTTCCTTGAGATTTAACATTCTCAGCCCATGTTCATCCGAAATTGAAATTAAAAGACGCGGTAACGACCAAAGAAGGAACATTCGTTGCAAAATAATTGCCGATGTTTAGGCGAGTGTTACGCATATGAAATAAGACTATTTTAATAGATTACGTCGCGATTGCATTTGATTTTTACTTTTTCAATATTTCGTACACTTTTTAGCGTTCATGGTTACGGCAGGACTAAGCTGTTTATGTGACAATAATCACGCAGAAAGTCGACATGTAAGTGGTAGCATATTGCTAATGTGCTTCGTTTGGCGAACCAAAGAACCAGAAACCCTAACTCCGAAACATTTTGTTAATGGCTGCTTGCTTGTCTGTAAGAATACAATTCACGATCACCTATCTTGCCCGTGAGTGTCTTAAAGACGTCTAAGAAATTAAATATGCATATAGCATCAATGCAAGAAAAGTAAATTTGGCAATGAAACTCCATACCAATACGTCTGACCAGCGGTGTAGTATGTCAATTCGCTCCTATTGTGAAGGAGGCTTAAACCTATCAGCGGGACGTATATGAGCAGAAATTATTGTTCCGTATTGCCATTTGGTCTGACCAACGGTACCGAGTCCTTTTCACCTCTATTTAACTCTAGATATAATGGCGTACAGCTACAAAAAAAAAAAATACTGATAAATACTCAATAAGCTGAGCATCGTATTCTTTACAGTATAAAACAACTTATCTATAGTATACGTGACAAATTTGTCGGACGGTGATTCCTTTGTACACGCTACGACGAATGTCAATCGGTCGTGTGAATGTTCAGGGCACGTCTCACTGTTTGTGTATCACCATTTTATATTAATCAAAAGCTTTTTGGTAACATTTGGGTCGTTCAACTTCTAACAATAGATCCGCGTGGATAAAGAAAAACGTTTGCTGGATGCAAAGCGTGCCAAGCAAGGCGATTATAGTATTATCCAGATCCAGTATAGAGAACTATGTGCAACAGTATCGGATCATGGCTGATTGTTGCTGATTTATGTCACGGACTAAGAATAACAGATAGAGATAAAATAATATAAATAATGCCAACACGTCTAACCAGCGTGGTAAGTCAATTTCCCTCCTATTAGAGAAAAGGCTCGAGGCCAACAGTCGCACTTATGTGGGCTATGATGATAAAAAAAAAGAATAATAAATAACAGCAATAGAAAAAAATAAATAAAAAAGGGAGCCGTCGCTGAGGACGCCTGGCAGATGTAAAACATCGAAATTATTTTGTACAAGTACAATGCATGCATAAATGAACAGATTACGACAGGAACTAATATGGCATAAGATATGAATAAAATATTTTATTCAATTAAGTATACACTATAGGTGTGTGTCTAGGTAAATAATTTATTTTGAGCTCACTAGATGGCGTTGTACAAAATTCTAAAACGGGTTATGGTTTCGTTACACTAATGTACATATCTAAGCGTGGCGTTAACACCACGTCAACGATCAGGTTCACCTTCGCCTATAGATGTTTCACATCAAAAAGGATGTGTATATGTAGTATGTAGAATATATTATGTATGCACGTAAGAAGTTACACTCCTTTGACGTAACAAGTTAAAACAATTTCTATACCACAATTTTTGATTATAGTTTTGTCATACCGCGTCTGAATCATTCAGGGCGAAGGAAAGGCGACGTGCATCCCCATAAACTGCTGTATTACATCCCCATCCCCACTGACCATTTCCCATCCCAATCGCTGAGAAACAATTTTTTTTATATTTAGTCAAAAAACCTACACCCTTACACACACTTTACCTTACGTACACTAAGCAAATCGGTCATAATCATCTTAATTTAACAACTTAAGAAATACCATAATTTCAGCAACATTACATTGATAAGAAATGCAGACTTCCGTCATAAATTCTCCGTAGTCATACTGTATTGAAAAAAAAATTGCTAAGAGATAGATTGGAAACAATAGGTACTATCTTTCTTTTTAATTGTGTAAAGTAAAATAAGGTCGTCTTTAACAGTAGCCGTTTAGTTGAACGAATCGTGTTGGATCCACTTCACCGGTCCGTTCATTGATCTTGTCAAATGGAGTTAAAATATCTGATATCCGTGTAGAACTCGCTATAACGGTTTTTTTAAACTATTTTATGATATTGACGTTATATTGTATAGATACAATGTGTTTTTTTGGGGTTAGGAAATGACGCGTTTGTTGAAAAATGCATTTTAAATTCTCATGTTCGGTGATGGGTTAAAAATACGATGCATCGCCAACACCGAGCGAAGAGCCTACTAAATTCACCACGAAGGTATTATCTCTTAAGCTACAAGCTTAACAACAGTACTATCTAAGACACATATTTTTTTTTAAAACATGATGTACCCTGTATTAGTCCTTGTAATGCGGGGGACTTTACCCACATATAATTAACGAACACAAATTAGGTATATCCAGACTGAGAACAACAATTTGTGGATCGCAGCATTCTTTTTACGGATTCTACCGCATTTGAATTTGATTTATGAATGCGCGACGTTTCAATGTTTTTAGTGTTTGAAACAATTTTTATATGTAACACTATCGTAAACGTAGTAAATACCTATGTACTTAACTCTCTTCACCAATATAATATAAAAAAGGGTGTTGTAAGTACACACATACTTTTTTTCTATGCGTGCATATATATGTAAGTATGTACGCACGTAAAAAGTTATATTTTTTTGGCATAACAAGATAAATTCTTTCTAAAAATGTTATCCTTCGTCTAACCCCTTCCGTTATAGAAAAAAACGTATTATCTAGTTGACATTATAACGCATTATCTAGTCTCATTTGTTCGCATTTTTAAAAATGTTGACTAATTAACTTCGGGGTGTCGCTTTTTCGTGACAGTGTGCGCGCGTGTGCAAAAAAAGTATAACTTCAAAAATAAATTACAGTTCTGTATAAATAAGATTATTCTGTCTTGCATTTGCAATAGTAATAGCATCATACCGGGGACGTACTAATAAATTGAGACGCATTTCCTCATACTTCTGTCTATTATTAAGGTCTGGATGTATGCCAGTAACGCTGAACTGATCTAGTCCACTTTCACTGGAAATATGCAAGGCTATAATTATTGTTCGAGTAGTATTTTCGTTAAGTATATTATCTGATTATTACATTTCTTAGTATTACAAGAGTATGAGTAAGGAGATCGTGTGATATATAATCTTTAAACGTTTATATCAAAGAGACTTCATCATCATCATCATCATCTTGCTCTTATCCCAATTACTTGGGGTCGACGCAATATGTCATCTGTTTTGACATATTGCAAAAAGTTTCGGCAATGACTTTTATGACCGGCCGCCTGCCTGACGTCAACCCTCCTATATCAAAGAGACTTCGTGGATTAAATAAAACCAAAACCGGTTAAATGCGAGTCGGAGTCGCACACGAAGGGATCCGCACCATTATCTAAAAATCGCGTTTGTAGTATGGGAGACCCCTTCACTATTTATTTTATTTCGTTTTTAGTATTTGTTATTATAGCGGCAACAGAAATACATAATTTGTGAAAATTTCAACTGTCTAGCTATTGCGGTACTTGAGATACAGCCCGGTGACAGACAGACGGACGGACTGACAGCGAAGTCTTAGAATAGGATCCAGTTTTTACCCTTTGGGTACGGCACCCTAAAAGAACATAAAGCAGTTACGAGGACTGCTGACAGAAGTGCAAACATAAAACTATGAACAAACAGTTGTTATTTTTGGTTATTCAAATTATTATTTGTTCTTAAATTAAAATTCATAAATTAAAACTTACATTTGTCTAGCTTTGATATATATCGTCGCATTTAGTGACATGGACATAGCTACAGATAGTGTTAACGTTACACATGTCACGTGACCATGCTGATGACTACTTACCTGAATTTACTCCCCATTCAAACGTATCTGTAGATGTTTTCACTTCAAAAACCAAGATTTTTCAATTATTGCATGCTTATTTGACTCGCAACCCTGCCTTATTTGACTTTCGGTGCCCCATGTACCAAGTGCCAAATCTAAAATTCTTTGTCTGTTCTTGAAATAAAATACATACATATACTCACGACACTTTCCAATAGGGGTAGGCAGATACCACTTACTTCCACTTACGATCTTGACATACCACTTTCGCCTCCTCCACATTCATTAATCTTCTCATATATGTTCTTCGATTCAGGGTACTCCTAACCTGGCCTTTCTTAAGAACGTCCCCGATTTGATTGTGGAACGTCCACCTTGGTCTTCACCTTCCAAGTTCCAACACTTCCGTTCACATTCGCCTTATAAATTCTCCTTGTTAGTCTCCTTTCATTCATTCTCTCTACATGGCCGAACCAACTTAACATACCTTTCTCAATCCTTGTCACTACATCTACATGAAATAAAATCTTTGTAGATATGAATCAATTGGTAATATTCCAAACAGTAAGCTTTAGTGTTTAGGATATGATTACGGAAAGGGGCGCAAATAGTACCACATAATAATAGATTTTATTGGAAGTCTGTTAGTGATATGGTCTATACTGCTTCTTAATATATATTCGATCCAAAGGCGGGCAATATTGAAACAATAATTCAGATAACTATCAATGGTATAGAACGATTTATTAAAATATTACTGTACATTCAATTTGCAACTTAATCACTGTTTGATAAGGTTTCAATCTTTATGCAAGAAGAAAAACTAAATATCTTTATCAGTGAGCAATTTTCAACTCTATTAATTTACTACGACGATATAAATTACGACTTGATTGTAAGAATTTAACGAGTTATTGTTATAATGGTTTAATTGAGTGTGTTCTCATGGCTTGTAAAATTTTTGCGATAGCATCGTCATAGATACTTTATTGTATAAAAAAAATTGGAATAATAAACCTTAGGGAGTAGTTATTAAGAATAATTCTCTTTTATGCACTTTTTTTTTAATACGAATGAAATAATTGGTTGTGGCATATTGTGGCACTTTTACTTTAAGCTCTTTCTACATTGTGATGTAGACTCGTTTGAATATAATTATTTCTGCTAATTAAGCGTTTCAAACTATCTTATAAGAACTTTAATTCTAGCTTTCTTATTTGTTTTTATTTATATTAAAAAATTAAATCTTTAGTGAACTGTTTTAATTGTTACGTAAAGAGAAAATGGAAAATGAGGTCGTAAGGTTCTCAAACGTTTTTTTTGTGATTACTCTGATTGCGAATGAAATTTTACCTAAAATTAATATAGATGGCGTGTTGCTCAAAGTAGTGATGTCCTTACCAAGTGTTCGATTCTTACATAGAATAGTTCTTTGCATATTCACTTGACCTGTAAGTGGTTCTTAATATAATATTACGATACCGTACAAAACAGAGAATAAGATTTTTTTACGTATTGAACCCATAAGATTCTGTTATTATTTCGACCTCTATACGCATATGTAATGGCAAACTCATGAATGCCAAAATGATCTCACGGTATTTATTCTATGGGACTCCAAATGGTACATAGTTGTATTACAAGATACTATGTACTGCTTATCCTTAGGGCGATATCAGCTTTAGAGTTTCTCAACCTAATTTTATTTACCGCCGATATTATGTATCATTTATTTAACTTAGCTGTTACTTACAATGTAGGGGGTCGTTGATGAAAACGAGCATTTAATGCATACAAAGAGACGCTATGGTTCATGTTGAGAATCTATGAATTAGACTAAAAAACAATCGGACTTATCGTTAATTTATTTTGTCCACAGATATCCGACATTGTGATCGGTCAGGAAGCGAACGTGACTGCCCGCGAAGCACTGTTGAGCTGGGCCCGGCGTTCGACCGCGAAGTACCCCGGCGTCAGGGTGGCGGACTTCACGTCCTCCTGGCGCGACGGACTCGCCTTCAACGCGCTTATACACAGGAACCGTCCTGATCTGATAGACTGGCGTAATATCAGGTAAGAATGAAGAAGATTTAGACATTAATTTGTAGAATTATTGGATAGTAATACAATATTCACTGATTTTGATGATTGCATAAGGAATGGTAAATAAATAAGTACATGACCCTCCCGGTCATGGATTCGATTCTTATGTAGAGCAGTTCTTTGAAAGATCCACAAGTGATTATTCTAAGATTGAGTGTGATTTTGTCCGTTTATGGATATTTTTAAGTCCTGCGAGACATAAGGTCTTATTCCTTAATGAGGGCAGTTGTCTCTAAAAATATATATAACTAGCTGACCCAACAGACGTTGTTCTGTTCAAATAAAGCGCCACCTACCGGGTCCAATTGTGAATCTAAACCATTCTCGAATCTCATTGAGCACACACAAATTACTTAAATTACTTAAATCCAGTCAACAGATATCGCCATCTGTTAGAATCTTTTGGAGTTAACAGATAATTGTGACTGTCAATTAATTATAGACAAATAATTTGTAATAAAATAAAATTGCGACTATAATTAAAGATCTAAGTTATCCTATGTTTCAAGTTGGAGCAAACTGCACACGGTGTGCAAATTTGACTAAAATCGGTTAAGTAGTTTAGGAGTCCAACGCGGACAAACATCGTGACAGGAGATTTATATATATTAAGATTATTAAAGCCTGATCTTCACAATTTTTTTTTGCTTTACAGACTTATTAAGGTCCTCAGTTTGAATCTTGACACAGACATACTATCTTGTTAAGTTTTAAGGCTAAAAAATACTGAATCATATGGAATCCTAGTCTAAAATGTTATTCGGTAGTCAGCAGACATAATGTAAAGTAAGATGGTTGACCCCTTTTTATTGATATAGGATGTGTTCTCATCGCATCTCGCTCAAACCATCCTGGGCCTCCAAATCGCGAGAATTTGCGATGATCACCAAGGCTTACATACTTTTGTGGGTATCTAACGTACGACATGAATATATTTTTGCTAAAAGATTGTATAATTTATTTCCACAGGTCAAGACAAGTCCGTGAGCGCTTGGAGACGGCCTTCCACGTGGTTGAGAAGGAGTATGGAGTTACTCGACTGCTGGACCCCGAGGGTGAGTCATTCTCTTTTTTGTGACATCATAACAGCCTCTTAAAAGAACCGATATTGACAAAAGTCTAGAAAAACTTTCGAATTATATTATTTATTCTTCATGTCTTTAGTCTTCGTATTTTAGTCATAGTCGTTACCATTGATTAGGTGCTGATATCCCTGATATCCAAACCATGGTTCCTCTGAGAATTTTGGCAGAATATATAAAATGCACGCAATTCACTATTATATCACATATTCACGACATTTCAGCATTTCCTATGCATTATATTACATAAAATATCAGCCAAATTATTCAATACTAGCAACCCGCCCTCGCTTCGCTTCGGTTTCAGTCACCTTACTCGCGTAGTTCCCGTTCCCGTGGGAATACCGGGATAAAATGTAGCCTATAAACCGGGATAAACTATATACTCAGGGTGAATATAACTTTCCAATGGTGCAAGAATTTTTGAAATTGGCACAGTATTTTTTGAGTTTATTCATGACAAATACATACACACACACTAAAATACAAATTTCCCCTCTTTATAATATTAGTGTAGATTAGTGTATAACATTATAAAACATTAAAATCATGAATAAAATAATTTAAAAGCGCTACATGACATTCCTGTCAAATGTCCAGTTAGTAATATCAAACTGATTGACAATTGTTGAAAAAATTTTTATACGAAACTTCAATCGAACTTGTCCCAATTTTTTCGTACACATCGCTTCGTGAACTTCAATGATATTTGCAGATTGAGACGCTTGTATTTGTAACTACGTAAATTGTCTCCATCAGTTTTTATCACCTCTCTCGAATACGGTAGAAAGTGCTAAACAAACATCAGTGTACCATGCCAATAAGACAAGCATGACATAGTAATTTTTTTATTACTGTTGTCCGCAAACGAGCAAACAGCACACCTGATAGTAAATGATACTGCCGCTCAGGACCTTTACTACCGTGAAGAAATCAAAGGGAGTGTGAATTCGTGCAATGAGAATCGGTGATACTAAAGGCTTCACCAAAATCCATGCCAGCACTCTCAGAAAGTTGGGCTTCCGACTCTCTCGCTCACTGAACGAAGTCCAGTAACAAATTGCTACTACTCAGACGTCGACTTTCTACCCCCCTCTGGATATCATAAAAGACGATTTGGGGATTATTATGCGATGATAATGAAAGACTAAGAAGTTGAAGGAGTAGTTCTTTGATATTTATTTAATCAAGTATATTTTGTGTATTACTGTCGAGCAAAATATTTGTCATGTGTATTTGTATAAACAACATATTTAAAGGTCAAGAACAACTTGTTTAGTAGAATATTTTTTTTTAATATGTTTGGTGATGTGGCCTTCTCATAGTAATCATTAGGTATTTTCTTTTCTTTGACAAGGCTCCAATTTTAATAAATTTAATGATCAAGAAAAACAAAAAATAAATTATGAATAATTAAACCCGCCATAGGATTTAAAAATAATTTCTTGATATATCACATGATTAAATATTATAGATATATACTTTTTAATTTATGATCTTTTTTATTACCTAATTATAGTTATAATTTAAAGTTTCCTAAATTAAATGTAGAGGCGGTGAAATGAAAATAGTCCTTTCGTGAGCGCTGAAAAGAGTTCAAAATACCTTTGTCAGAGCAACAGTAGCCAGGACAATATTTAGAATTTTTATTTGTTTGTGTGTCTGTGTTTATACATGTATCTTACGAAGACTACTGCATAGAATACTGCATCTAGGATATAAAAATAGCTGTCAAAATAATAAATATCTAAATAACGCAATCAAAGCAGCGGGCGCATTTCGTTTAAAAAGAAATAAAGTTTATTATTAATACGCTTTTATTAGCTTCAGACGTATGTATGTTAGTATGTAACGGAATCTTTGAACATGATTTTGACCCTCTTCAAAACGTCGGATTAACTCGAAATTTGGCATACTTATTAAGGACCGGTGACAATTCGATATTTTAAACAGTTTGACCCGTTATCCTTACTAGGATAATCAGGATTAGCGAAATTTCAACTAAAAATTAAATATAAATAATAGTTCAAAAAAGCTAAAAAAATACGCTTTTAAAGAAAATCCAACTAAAAAATAGAAAATAAATTTTTAAAAATTTTAATTAAGAATCGTGTACATAAGAAAAAAATATTTTTTATTGTAAAAAAAGCGTGGGGTGCTTTTTAAGATATTATCAAAATGATAATCCTTCCACTCATATCTGTCAATAAAATATTTATAACTATTGACAACCTGCACCCCACGCTTTTTTTACAATAAAAAATATTTTTTCTTATATACACTAATCTTAATTAAAATTTTTAAAAATTTATTTTTTCTGTAGACTATTATTCGTGTGCTGTCGGAGTACAAATACAATTCCTCATCTCTTACAATTCTTATACGGGTGGGTAAGCGACTAAGGGACCCAAGCAGAGAACAGCATGTTGGAAAAGAAGGAAAACTCGAAATGAAATACTATACCAACCTGTCGGACATTAGCGTTAACACGTCATGTAACCATATCAATGACGATTCCTCGTCAAACCTACCTATAGAAGTTTCATCATCATCATCACAACTAATAGGTCTATTGGACTCAAGCCTCCTCCATGATGAGACGAGAATTGACCTACTATACCACGCTGGTCAGACGTGTCGGTATAGAGTTTTATTTCGAGTTTTCCTTCTCTTGCATAGATTTTATATGCTCTTAGTCCTCTTTTATGATAGGTACCCACAGGCAAGAATGAATGAATTGTTTCTTACTCCGTCACCACACGGAGTAATAGAAGTTTCACTTCTGTAATAATAAAAAAAAAGTGTTTTACAATTTTAATACTATCCCTATTAGTTTGAATGGGTAACAGGTTCATATTCAGAGGCGTGCTTTACGATCCATTGTTCTATACAAGACAAGTGTAGTATCAAGTGTGACGTCAGCACTTAGTTGTGGACATAGATTTATGATAATTACATGTGTCATACGACTATATTATTTTGGATCATACCTATAAACTTATCAGCCAGGTTCCGTTCAGGTTATTTAGAATAAGGCTCTCCTAATATGTGCGCCGCTATCGCATATATAGGGGTCATATAAACTGTCTAATGGGACCCTCAGAGTCCTAAGTTCCGTGTGATGACGGAGTAAGAATACAATTCACCACTCCCTATCTTACATGTTGGTACGAGGGGTGATCCAAAAGTAATGATAATCAATAATAAACACAATGAATAAAATAAAAAAATATATTTATTTCTCAACATAGTCTCCTAGCAAGTCTATACATTTAGTCCATCTCTTTTCTAAACCTAAAATTCCCTTACAAAAAAAATCTTTATCTTGACTCTCAAAAAAGTCCTCAACCGCGGCCATCACGTCGCTATCATCATCAAATTTCTTGCCTCGGAGGTGTTCCTTGAGTCGTGGAAAGAGATAGAAGTCACTGGGGGCTAGATCTGGTGAATAGGGGGGGTGTTCCACCAACTCAAAGCCCGCTTCCTGAATGCCAGCCATGGCAATTGCAGCTTTGTGAACAGGTGCGTTGTCTTGATGGAACAACACTCCAGCCCGCAGTTTGCCTCGCCTTTTCTCCTTAATAGCCTCCCGCAATCTTCTTATTTGTTCTGCATAGTAGGAGCCTGTAATAGTGGCCCCCTTTTCCAAGTAGTCCACCATGATTATTCCTTCAGCGTCCCAAAAAACAGACGCCATAACCTTCCCTGCTGAGCTTGACACTTTGAATTTCTTCGGCGTCGGTTCATCGGATCGTTTCCATGTCATCGATTGTTGTTTTGTTTCAGGATCAAAATGGTGGATCCAGGTCTCGTCCATGGTCACAAAACGTGACAAAAAATTGTCCTTGTCTGCCTGGAACTTTTCGAGATTTGCTCTTGACATGTCGACTCGTTTCTTCTTTTGCTCGTCGTTTAACATTTTCGGTACCCAACGCGCGGAGACCTTTCTCATATGCAATTCGTTCGCAAGGATTCTTTGAATGCTGCCATATGAGATCCCTGTGACCTCAGCTACATGCCTGATAGTCACTCTTCGATCTTCCAATACAACTTCTTCAACTTTTTTCACATTTTCTTCAGTGAGGGACGTCGATGGGCGTCCTTCGCGGTGTTCGTCTTCCGTCGATGTTCTTCCCAGCTTAAACTCCTTAGCCCAGCGTGCAACTGTGGAATATGGAGGAGAAGAGTCCCCTAATGTTTCCACCAAGTCGCTGTGTATGTCTTTGGTAGACATTTTTTTCAAGCAGAGGTATTTAATGACAGCTCTGATTTCGTGTTTTTCCATTTTGATGTTCACTCCTTGACAGTCCGTATTCAAATGAATGTAGCTCCCGGGAATTGTGGCCTATTTATATGATTTTTTTTTCCTGAACTAGTGGGTAACTGAGCAAGTGACTGAAATTTTTTTGTATTTTTGTGTGCACTAGAAATAACTGATTATCATTACTTTTGGATCACCCCTCGTATCGTAAGAGAACTAAGTAGTTCCATCCATCCATCAGCCTACAGACGTCCACTGCTCGACATAGGCCTCCCCACGAGAATGCCACTCGGGACGATCCAGCGCCACTTGCATCCAACTAAGTAATTGTTTTATTTAAATTAATGTTAGTTATATATGTTCACATCATTTAGACCCATATAAGTCCCAATGGTGACCTCGGGTCTCGGTTGGGTCTGGATTGTGGAGGAGCACAATGGGAGGGAACTTTACCTACTATACCGCGCTGATTAGACGTGTTGGCATAGAATTTTATGTAGATTTTTAGTTCTTTTTCATAGATGTTACCTGCATATATTCCTTAGGCGTCTTTTATAATACTCACGGACAAGAGAGGGGGTGGTTAATTGGATTCTAACGCCGTTACGTCACGGATAATCTTTATCTTTACTAATATTATAAATGCGAAAATAAGTTTGTTTGTCTGTTACGTTTTCAAGTTTAAACCACCGAACCGATTTCAAAAATTCTTTAACCAATGTAAAGCTATAATATCAGGGTGTAACATAGGCTATATTTTATCCCAGTGTTCCCACGGGAACAGGAACTACGCGGGTAAGACGACTGAAACCGAAGTGATGCGAGGGTGGGTTGCCAGTATATTAATATTTAAATAACTTTATATCTATACTGATTTTTCTTAACTAGTTTTATATAATATGTCGTTAATATCATAAGGTTTAACATATTTGAATATTTAGTTATATTTTCATTCAAATTAATTTCAATATTTTTGCAATTCTCACAAGGTATAAGATATTTGTGGAATTCCGATCATTTGTATTAAAATAATACGCTAATAATATTGGAATGTTATCTTAAACGATGGTTTGTTATTGATAACATGCTAAACTTGTTTTTATTTTTTGCTACAGGCTAATTATTTTTTTAAATATGTATTTATTATATTTTATTTTTAGACTTGTTAAGTCGTTACATTATAAGTTCATATTCAATATTTATAACTGAGAGTCCTTATTATTATTATATGATAGAAATAACTTTATCCGGGTAGAGACTGAGAGACTAGGAATAACGGACGGGCAAGAGAGTGGTGTTGTGAATTGTATTCTTACTCCGTCACCACACGGAAAAGCATTTTTTTTCCTAAACATGGAGCAATCATATGGACAATTATGTCAAAGTCAACACGTAACTTGGCGTAAATAATATGAACACGCTCGGGGAATATTACGTGGGATTTTATTGTGCGACTAGCAACCCGCCCTCGCTTCGCTTCGGTTTCAGTCGCTTAAACCCGCGTAGTTCCCGTTCCTGTGGGAATACCGGGATAAAATATAGCCTATGTTACTCCCTGATATTATAGCTTTCCATTGGTGAAATAATTTTTGAAATCGGTTCGGTGGTTTAAGCGTGAAAGCGTTTCAAACAAACAAACATCCTTACTTTCGCATTTATAATATTAGTATGGATTCGTCGTCGATTTGTTTGCGACTAATTTACTGTACATACAATTCTAGAGTCCCTTTTTAATAGTTTAAAGGAGGTTTTTAATTTTTTTTTATTCGTGGTAACCGACTGAAATCGAAGCCAAGTCAGGGTGAGTCGCTAGTTACTTACTAAAATTCTTATGATTTTCTTCTGTTCCAGATGTTGACACCCACGAACCGGACGAGAAGTCCCTTATCACATACATCTCGTCTTTGTACGAGACATTCCCCGAACCGCCTACGGTACACCCGCTGTTCGACGCGGAGTCGCAGCGACGCGCAGCCGCCTATACCGAGCAGGCCGCCCAGCATCGCGCCTGGTTGCACGAGAAGTGTGCACTCATGCAGGTAATTGGTTTAGATGTTAAGTTAGCTCTACATTGAAGAATAATTGTCGACAGTAGTAGCACAAATATTTGCATCAAAGTCTTCATATCGTAATCGAGATCACGAAGAATTAGCACGCTGAAGTGGCAACAGGTAGGCCATACCGCTAGACGAACCAACAACCGCTGGGGAAGAAAGAGAGTGGCGACCAGGTCTTGGACGACGCAGTGTAGGACGCCCCCTACTAGGTCGACCGATGACCTGGTGAAAGTTGCTGGGTGTCGTTGGATGCAGGCTGCACAGGACCGCATTCTGTGGCGTAACATGAGGGAGGCCTACGTCCAGTAGTAGACGGTGATAGGCTGAAATGATGATGATAAAGACCAATTTGTATGGGATTTGAATCAGAGCCTCTGTCGGCGATAGGATTATCTACACTACCTATACATTTTTTAATCTGAAATCTGTCAATCCTTTTTGAAGCTATTATATACTTCTTTTACCGATCGTTATTACAGGACCGTGCTTTCCCGTCAACTTTGATCGAGATGAAGAAGCTGCTCAGTGAGAGCACGCGTTTCCGCCAAGAGGAGGTGCCGCTCAGACAGAGGGAGAAACAGAAGCTCTTCCACCATTACAGGGAATTAGAGGTAACCCAAAATAAATTACTCATATTTTGAAACGAAAATGTACTTAATTGTTGCAGCACGCTGCTTAGTTTTGTAACCCCAAAAAATATTACATTATTTTCGTTACTGGAAATGAATTATTTAGTTTTAGTAACTTGAAAAACATTTCTTCATCACAGCTCATATACTTTCCATTACTTCCCTCGAGCCTCCTCCGTATTAGGAAGAAAACATACTACTATACCACGCTGGTCAAGTGGGTTGGTATAGGGTTTTTTTTCGAGTTTTCTTTCTCTTGAATTGTTGTTATATGCACAAGATATCCCTTAGTCGTCTTTTACGACACCCACGGGCAAGAGAGGGGGTGGTGAATTGTGTTCTTACTAGAGATGTGACTTGGAGAGAAAATAATCGATTTTTTAAATAATCGATTTTTGTTCTTTAAAATAAATCGATTATAAAATAATCGATTATTTAAAAATATATAATCGATTATAAAATAATCGATTTTTTCGCCCAACAGGATTATGATGACCTTTTTGTTTTTTTAGGAAATGTGAGCTTTATTTTCTAATATAGTATGAAACAATCGTGACTACCTTTTTTTTAGGAAATCTGGCAGTGAATAATCGATTAATTTCGATTGAATTTCGAATAATAAAAAATCGATTAATAATCGATTTTTATTATTTTGATAATCGATTGTAAAAATCGATTTTTAATCGATTTTTTTTAATAATCGATTATTATAAAAATCGATGATTTTTTTCACATCCCCAGTTCTTACTCCGTCAGCTTACGAAAATATTTCTTAGTTCTTGTAAATAGAAATCTGTATATCACAATAACAGTAACTATATTGTTTTAACACGAATTGTTAAGTCTTAGCAGCTTAATAATCATCGTCGTATCGGCTCAGCTCATACACGTCCCACTACTGGGCTCGAGTCTCCTTCCCAACAGGAGGGAAATTGACCTTCTATACCATGTTGGTTAGACATGTTGATATAGGGTTTTAGAGTTTTCTTTCTCTTGCACAGATTTTATATGTTTATCCCTTAATCGTTTTTCACGACATCTACGGACAAGATAGGGAGTAGCGAATTATATTTTTACTCCGCTACTACACTGCAAATAACTATACTAATAACTCTAGTCAAGTATGTTATTTGCGAGTTAATATTATTTTTTTATAAAGAGTATAATAATCAAAATATCCAAAAAGTCCATCAGTGAAATCAAATTGACAGAATCATATTACAATTTGTGGTTAACAGGCTTGGGCCCCATGTAGGTTTGCTGATTCGTCTACCATGAAAGGTTAACGCAAAAAAGCCATGAACGGTTTCGGAATATGAAGCTGTTGTTTGTTACTGCGAGATTAAAATCTAAGCATAGATAATTACTTCATCGATGTTTTAATGATAGTTAACTAGGTTTCCGTGTTGTGCCGGAGTAAGAATACAATCTATCACCCCTCTTTTGCCTGTGGGTGTCTTAAAAGACGACTAAGGAATATAATATGCATCTTAAATCGATGCAAATAATAGTGGTGGGACCACATTGTTGACAGTTATCTCTCTACAGTCGCGGGCCGGTCCGTCCGGGGTAGTACCACACTGAGCAGAAAGTAGACGTCCGACTAGTAGCAATTTGTTACTGCATTTCGTTAGGTGAGCGAGAGAGCCGGAAGCCCAACTTTCTGAGGGTGTTTGCGTGTGGTTGGTTCTAGTGATGCCTTTAGTATCACCGAACCTCATTGCACACATTCACACTCCCTTCACTTTCTTCGCGGTAGGTAACGGCCTCGTAAAGGTCCATGAGCGGCAGCAACACTTACCATCATGTGTACTGTTTGCTCGTTGGTCACCGTTTGCCATATAAAAATGCAGAAGAAGGAAAACTCGAAATGAAACACTATACCGTTACGTCTGACCGTATCTTAATCGTTTAATAAAGCGTTCTTATTTTTTTTTTTAGAAATACTTTGAAACAGTAGGCGAGTGCGATATCGAGCCTACCCTTCGGCCAGAAGCATTGGAGCAAGCTTGGTCGCGTCTGTTGATGGCGCAACAGGAGCGAGAGAGAGATCTTACTGATGAAATTCGACGATTGGAGCGCTTGCAACGGCTTGCGGAGAAACTACATAGGTATTTTAACGTCTTCATCTATTTAACCACCCATCCGGCTATTCATACATCGAGTTATTCAGGTCCGCTGTTGAACATAATGATGCCACAATTGTCGTGCTTGTCAGGGCATCGTGTTTGGTGTCATTACTTTTTCAGTAGTGTGCTGCAGTACACCGTAGATGTCGTTAAAAGACGACTAAGAGATTCATGCATATAACATTTATGCAAGAGAAGGAAAACATGAAATAAAACCCTCACATTCAACATTCCTTCTCTTCCAACAATTTTTCCATTCCCATAGAAAACCAGAGAAGTTGTGGCACATTATATTTTTAAATTGTTCCCATTCGTTAATATACACGAAGTCTTTTAGATGTATCAATTTCAAACTTTCATTTGTGTTTTCAGGGATATAAAGCAAACAGAAGGTGGCTTAGATAATGTAGAAAGGCACATCGAGAGCGAGATCCGTCGCGTGGAACGTGGTGTTCATCCGGCGGACGCGAAACTCGCCGTGGAACAGATAGAACAGGAGTTACGCGCTATGGAACACACCATACAGGAGATGTTCCAAGACTGCCATGCTCTACGCGATGGCAGGTACCCACAAGCAGCTGAGTTACAACGAAGGTGATTTTTTCATTTTTTTAATAAAATATTCCTTAATAGATGGTTTACGCGAGTATTACACATTGTAAATATAACTATTTTACGGATTTTATCGCGTTTGTATGTGATTTTTGGGGTCACGGGTGGATTAAAGAACGCTGTAAACTGTTCGAAGTGTCGGCTAATCAAAAACACACGCGATAAAATCTGTAAAATAGTTTGATATACAACTTAATAATTGTCGTTCTGCACAGCAATCGAACCCATAACACTGATACGATACAATACCTTAACCATTGTACCATCCAGTGCAGTCAAAGTTTATAAGGCAAAGTTTATGAGACTTAATGGGTAAATTAATCTAGTTTTTTAAATATACCTTTTTTTTTTCAGAGTTCAACAGGTCCACGACCGTTGGTTGAATGCTCGTCAAGCCTTCACCGGACGTTTAGTACCAAGATTGTCATCTGTCCGCCTCCCAGTACAACAGACCACGGTTAGGCGCGAGACCCGGACAGTACTCGAGACAAGGGTCCACGACGCCGACCCCAAGTTCCAGCAGCTTAGTGAAGCCACTAGGTGGTGTAAAGAGAAGCTTGTAAGTTGATTATTATTAATATACTATAAGTTACAAAAAGACAGAATAGTGAAAAATGCCATCATAATTAAACAGTTAAGTTTGATACCGCTCAAGAAAATGAAATGGCGACTGCATAGGTGGCGCAGTGGTTAAAATATTGTTTTTGGTTTGATTTGATTGGTTTGATTCCCACACAGGGCAATAAATTTAGCGATTCACAAATTCTTGTGTTCGTAAATTCTATGCTTGGAAATTCCTTCGCAGTATAAGGAGTATTTCTTTAGAGCATGGTGTAGTTTTCTTTTTGTCTTTTGGGGACAGGCTATGATATAGTCACACTCCAGCTAAATCCTCAGGGATGACAAAGGGGATAGCTCGCAATCTCACAACCAGCTGTATGCCAGCCTGCCATGTGCGTGGGCCGGTGAGAGGGTGGTACTACCCTCTTTTTTCTGTGACTATAGTTGTTAGCTGAATGGGCATGACAACTTTAACTGGACTGTTGGGTGTGCGCTGAGGGCTCTATTTGATAAAGTTAAGCGTCCAAGGGGGGGTATGAACTTGTGGGGGCTCACTACTTGTGGGGTATGAACCTTGGCTCCCGAGCCAAATTTCGTTAGTAGTGTGGATTTGCCCACTTTTATGATATTATTAACTCTATGTGTCAAACCATTTATAGCAGCGTGATTCGACCGCTAGATTTTAATATTTAATTGGCATCAAAAATTTTTTTTTTATTTAACAGAAAAAGCTCCATGAATCGGACTACGGCTCCGACCTGCCATCAGTACAACACGAATTGGACAAACATCAGAAAGAACACAAACAGATCGACATGTTCCATTCAAAGGTAACGTATTTATTTAATTACTACTTTTCTGTGCGGTGACGGAGTAAGAACGCAATTCACCACCCCTGTCTTTCCCTTGGGTGTCTTAAAAGACTACGGGATATAATATGCACATAACATCTGTGCAAGAGAAGGAGACTCGAAATGACACCCTATACCAATATGTCAGACCAGCATGGTATAGTAGGTCAAATTCCCTCTCATTGTGGAGGAGGCCCGAGCCCAACTGTGGGACGCATGTGGGCTGCGATGATGATGAAATAACTACTAAATCCCTGTGGTTTGCTTTCGTAGGAATATGAAGATAATTTGTATTAGTATCATTTTCCAATTCATATACGTCCACTGCTTATCTTTTTAACAATATCAGCTAGCTCTTCTAATATACTGCTCATATAATTTCCAACTATTTTTAATAAGTCTACGCAAGGTGATGGAATAAGAATACATTTCATCATCTCCTATCTTATTTGTGGGTGTCGTACAAGGCGACGAAGGGATATAATATGTAAGTATATAAATGCACAGTTGCCATAATGGTTAAGATACCGAGATATTGTTCTAGTATCGTGGGTTCGAATCCCACGCAAGACAATGTGCGATACACAAATTGTTTTTCTGCGACTGGATGTAATTTATTTTCATTAATGGTGAAACATATGTTTGTAAAGTCCCCGCAATAGAACGTATAAAAAGATAGTGTCGGTACTTAAGCGATCTAAAACGTGAAGCCAAAAATACTACACGCGTGCAAGCGATTATACACGCACACCAGTGTAAAATATAGAAGATCTTGTACACTATAGCATGGTTCGGCGTATGGCTCCAATAGGCTCCAATTTGCAGGCTTTATTTTTGTGTGCGGAGTTACCTGCTATGAGTTATTATTCTAAGGATTATTACCTTAGTGCAAGATGTTGTTTCTAAAAGAAAATATGCGCAAGGGAAGGAAAACTCGAAGTAAAGCCTATACCTACCCGTCCAACAAACATGATGCATCATTACCCTCTTATTGTGAAGATTTTGAGATGAATAAAGATTAATATTCTTCGCAGGTGGAACAATGCGTACATAATCGTGCCAACTTCAGCGGTGAAGAGCTGAATCTATACAACCAACACCTCAGTCAGTTGCAGAAGTTATATGCTGAATTACTCTCTACTAGTACGAAACGGTAAGATTTGTTTTATATATATCGTTAGTGTAACATATATTGAGTAATGGATTGTCTAATAAAGGTTTCAAGTTCAAATCTCAAGCCAATATGATGGCAATACGTTCCTGCTTGACACAGATGTCAAGGATTCGATACCAGTGGTCGGTTCAATCGCGATGGGGAGGAAGTCGCCCCGGTTGGAACGTACGCCACACCCAAAAAAGAAATTCAATGTGGTAGCGGCTATGAATACTACTAATCCTTACATTATTCGTGGGTGTCGTAAAAGAAGATAAAAGCTTTTAGTCTGGTCAAATGTTATAATTCAAAGGGTTGACATCAGGCCGGTCATAAAACTGTTGCGTCGTGAGGGGAGGGTACCCCGCGACCGGGGTATTCCATCGGGCCGACTCCGACCGACCACTGAAGACAAGGAACTGCACCGGTGGTCAGCTCAACAACGAAGGCGAGGTGTCGCGGGTGGGTCATGGGGCCGCGCGGCGCCCCTCTGTCGCCGGACGGAGCCGTGCGGCGAGCGAGCTGACTATGGTTCACATCTAAAAAAAAATTTTTATGTGAGCAAGATGACGATGATAACTTGGCAGAGAAGTCAATATTACACATAAAGTACAAGTATTTTATTTAAGTGGTGACGTAATAAGAATACAATTTGTCCCACCCCTTATTTCCACGAGGCAGTCGTAAAAACTGGCTAGGAATCATCATAATTATCATGGTGGGCAGTGGCACTCTGCCGGACTTGTAACACTTCTATCGACAAATCTCCTTTGGTTTTATGTCCCATAGTGAATGTTGACAGGCTGCTTACCTATTTTATTGCGGAATAAAATATTATAAGCAATGCTCGATTTGAAATTAATTGTTAAGTTTTTTTGTTTATTTACAGCATGTCAGACTTAGACGCTCTACAAGACTTCCTGCAATCTGCAACAGCTGAGCTAAATTGGCTCAACGAGAAAGAACAAGTGGAGTTGTCCAGAGACTGGGCCGATCCTCATATCAACTTACCAGCTGTACAACATTATTATGAGGTGAGTCTAAGGTTCTCTATATATTGGTGTAATTAGAAATCACTCCCACTGTAGGCATAGAATGTAAGGTACGGCTATTAAAAGCTGACTTGAGCTCCGGCGACATTGCCAAATTTTAATATGCAAACGAATTTCCAAATTTAATAGTGGCACATTTGTATTAAAAATTAACCTAATTGAATTGTACAAATACAGGCTTCATTCAAATCTGGTAATTCCAACTTTTACGTCATCCAATTATATGTTACATGTTTTCTAATTATAGCTCCTTATCAAAAAAGATTTGATACTTTTTCTTCAAGTTTGAGATTGCATCCATTTTCGTAAAGCTAGCAAAGAAAACATAAAAGTAAATTATATTTTTATGTATTTTTGAAAGGTGTTTATAGCTACAGTCTTATTTTACACGAATGTAGTGTCATAAATTCCCAGACTTAAATTGAAGCTGATCTAATAACCCATTGCAATAACAATTAAAACGTAATACTTGTAAATAATACGTTTTCTTTTAAAATTAGTTCATGGAATTTGTTTCTTTTCAAGCATTCGTTTGGGGACGATAACGAGGTTTGTTTTACAAATAATTTGTAATAATTTTAGTTCCATAATATTACGTTGACTTTTTTAATTTTTAATATGCTTTTTTGTTTATAAATAAATTAATAACTATTTATTTAATACTAGCTAAATTGATGCAGTTCTGTAGAAAAGACCTTCGAATTATTCGCAGCGCCATCTATCTTATAATGCATTGTTTTATTGGTCTAAAATCCTAAAATCATCTTCGCAATATTGCCTTTCTACATTTTAAATAAAACTACTTTATGGATTTTATCGCGTTTGTATTTGATTTTTGATTATCCGACGTTTCGAACACTTTACAGCGTTCATGGTCACGGGTGGACTCCGGACCCGTCCGGACGGGTGGAGTAACATCCGTAAAGTAGTTTTATTTAAAATGTATAATACTCGCGTAAACATCAGAAATCATTATTGCCTTTCTAATTGAAATGGAGGCATATCGTTTGGATGGTTTCAAAATCTAGATCAATTGTGTTTTTTATGTATATAGATTTATTTTTTAATTGTCTAACACTTTTTACTATATACGCACACAATAACACAATATTTACACAACATTTATAGAACACAATACATTTATAGAACACACAATATTTATAGAAATTATAAATATCATTATATTTAAAATTGTTCTTCGAAATATTCTCCAGGTGTAGTATACGAATTAAGAATACAATTTGGCAACGCTATTTACTTTCCTTCATAAAAGGGTTCATAAAAGTCGACTAAAGGTTCATTTCCACACATCAGTAACTGCACAAAACAGTAACGTGACCGTGATGCGACAGTGTGTCAGTATCAGTGATAAAATTATTGTTTCATAAAACATGTACGAAGCTATTTCCACTCGTCTGACGTCGGTACTGTGCAGTTACTGATGTGTGGAAATGAATCTTAAGGCTGCAATTTCCTGGGCAACTTATAAGTAATTGCGAACCCGTCTATCAAACTTAGCAATTATGGTATTATCCTTATATGCAGAAGTGAAAATCTACACTAGTAGACTAAATAAACGTTCATCATCATCTTGCTCTTATCCCAATTACTTGGGGTCGACGCAATATGTCATCTGTTTTGACATATTGCAAAAAGTTTCGGCAATGACTTTTATGACGCGCCGCCTGCCTGACGTCAACCCTCCTTGGGAATGTAATCGTTGACCCAAATAGTACCAGATGGAGTTGGTCCGGGTCAATCTAGGGCTCTTAGTCGTCTTTTACGACACCCACGAGCAAAGCAAGGGTTGGTAGTATTCGAAGCCGCTACCACACAGACTAAATAAACGTTATTCTATTCAAATCTAAAAAAAATCAATATCATGGATCTTTTGGAATAGACAAAAAAATTCATCAATAATCCCACTTCTGGGCTCAAATCTTTATAACAAGAAGAAACTGCTGTGCCACGATTATCCAACGTGTTGGTGTAAGGGATGAAAATATCTAAACCAAAAACATCGTTGTATCGATACATCGATGTTTCAGAACAAACATCGAGGTACAAAAAACATTGCCCTAAAAATATCCATGTATCGAAACATCAATATTTTTTTTTACTGAAACATCCATCCCATGGCATAGGTTTTACCTCTAGTGGTTAAGACTCCATGGCTAATTGCCCGATCCAATTTTATGATTCATGATGATGATCCGTGCATCTTTTGGAATAGATTAAAAAATTCATCAATAATCCCACTCCTGAGCTCGAGCTTACTCTACAATGAGACAAAGCATACTTACTATACCATGCTAGTCCGATGTTTTGGTATAGGATTTTATGCCGAGTTTACCGCTTTTGCTTCAATCTCATCTACATATCATATCACTTAAAAGTTTTTGCCATATGCCTAGGTAAAGGAAGTAGGGAGTACTGGATTGTATTCTTATCTGTGACCGCACGGAAAACAGGAGTTTAATTACATATAGCAATTACACTTTTAATCTTACAATTTTATGTCTATTGAAAAACTGACTTAATACTAATAAGCATTATTTCATTTTAGCAACTTATGTCATCACTAGAGAAACGGGAGCTCCAATTCAGCAACGTAATCGATCGTGGAGAGGCATTGATTGCACAACATCATCCGGCTACGAAAACCATTGAGGCGCATTTACAGGTTAGTAGTATGTAAAGAGCAATTGTCGTTTAGGGACCTGAAAAAGTTACGAATCGACCAAAATAAAATCTATACCAATAAATAAAATTGGAGTGTCCGTTTGTAATGTCAAAATAATAGGCTTTTTTCATGCTCACACGGTTATTTGCACGACACCTATGATAAAATAGCAATTAAAAAATGTTTGTCTGTCTGTCTGTTTGTTCCGGGTAATCTTCAAAACGGCTGCACCGATTTCAAAAATTCTTTCACCAATGGAAAGCTATAATATCAGGACGTAAACTAGGCTATATTTTATCCCGGTATTCCCACGGGAACGGGAACTACGTGGGTAAAACGACTATAACCTATAACCGAAGCGAAGCGAGGGCGGGTTGCTAGTATGTCATATAATGATTTTCAATGTCTACACGAGTATTGCACATTGTAAATAAAACTAATTTACGGATTTTATCACGTTTGTACGGCGGACCCGTCGAGTCCGCCCGTGACCCTGAACGCTGTAAAGTGTTCGAAACGTCGGACAATCAAAAAAAAAACGCGATAAATTCCGTAAAGTAGTTTTATATACAATATGTCATATAGTATAATAAAGCTGAAGAATTTCTTTCACGACAAGTCTCAGAAAGTTTGATTGCGAAAAATATTATTGTATCCGATACCTTATAAGGTTTATAATATCGGTTATAACAAGGGTTATGTTCTGGCTAACCCAACAGACGTTGTTCTGTTCAAATAAAATAACAGGGATTCTCCTTGAAATCGACAACAGCACCACCTACCGGGTCCAATTGTTAATTTAAACCATTCTCGAATCTCCTTGAACACGTACAAAAATTTCATCACCATCGGGTCCAGCCGTTTAGGAAGGGTTCAGTGACACACTCGTACGCAAGAAATATATATATGTAAAGAGGATAATATTAAACGGTCAGCGATATGGCTACCATTGTGATAGGAAAATGTATAGGAATTACAACATATTTTAATCAGAAATTCTTATGAAGTAAAATTTTCTAGGTGATGCAATCGCAATGGGCGTGGGTATTACAATTGACCCTATGCCTTGAGACACATCTGAAGCATACAACCCAATACCACAATTTCTTCGAGGAGGTGAAAGAAGCTGAAAAATGGATACAGAAGTAAGTTGCAATAATAATAATTTCTTAAACAGAATTGTTGTTGAATTTTGTGTATCCAAAGACTATGTTAGAAATTTAATTAACCATCGCTAACCGCTGTCCGTGTGGTGATAGGGTAAGAATACATACAATTCACCACCCTCTACCTTGCCCGTGGGTGTCGTACAAGATGACTAAGAGATATAATATGCAGTTAGGATCACTGAAAGAGAAGGAAAACTTGACATGAAACCCTATACTAACACGTCTGATCAGCGTGGTATAATAGATCAATTGCCCTCCCATAGTGGAGGAGGCCCGAGCCAAATATTGGGACGTATAAAGGCTGAAATGATGAATGATGATCCCTAACCGCTTTTTGCCCGCTCAAATGGCTAAGTTGCACGTTATTCCTTCTAGCGCCCCGGGCGGTTTGTGGATGTTACGAGACCATAGCCTGTATCAAACAAAAAAATATCAAGCCTAGGATAGGAAGTCAGTAACCCTCTGGAGGAGGCCAATGTCTTAAGGATGTGGTTGAAATAGAAGGAGGCAATTAAAATGCCCGCGCGACAGGTTAAAAACACAATGTCCTCATCTCCTTTTCCGTAGAATCGTAAAGACCGGCTGAGAGATCATCAGGTATCCAGCAGTGGCGGCTGGTGGGTCATCAAAGTGGTGGTGCACTTTACTTGGTCACAAAGTCCCGCCAATTTATATCAACTTTATATTTATGCTCATTTTCACTCACACCACACGTAGTATAAAATAGTATACGCAGTATAAAATAGAACTGAGACCAAAAAAAAAAAAAAAACAATTAATGTAAATAAACCATATTTAACGCGTCACAGATACATCGAAACTATACCTACTTACTGTACTTAACGAGACGCGCCAGGCGTTTTAACTCTACGACCGATACCCCACGGAGGAGAACCGCAAACGCCTGCGGGCCCTCCAAAGGGAGGTCAAAACCGAAATTAATAATATGAGACAGAGCAGATGGGACGCCACTTTAGAAGAGCTGAAGCCCACGCACACAGCCTTCTGGCAGCTTTCCCGCTCACTCAAAAAAGATGTAGTGTCCACACTCCCTCCCCTCAGTAGAATAAATCAACCGCCGGCATTCATGGATGACGAAAAGTCTGAATGTCTGGCAGAGAGCCTAGAGCTTCAGTGTACGCCGAGTACATTATACGAACAAGAAGCGTCTCACTACAACACTATTAATTCGGAAGTGGCTAGTCGTACCACTTTATCGCGGTCGAATATAAACAACGACAACAATATGCCTATTCCAACAGTGAGCACCGACGAAGTCGAGTCGCTTATTAGGGGTCTCCACGCTAGGAAAGCCCCGGGTTCGGACGGTATTACAAATAGAGTAATTAAATTATTCCCAGCCCATTTAATAATATTACTGTGTTGTATATTTAATGCAGCCCTCAAATATAACATCTTTCCTTCACAGTGGAAAGAGGCCGTGGTAATCGGAATCCACAAACCCGGCAAAAAACGTACCGAACCCAACAGTTATCGACCTATTAGCCTACTGAGAAGTTTAGGTAAATTATACGAACGATTAGTACTCAGTAGGCTACGATCATATGCAGAGTTCAACAAACTCATACCGGACGCGCAATTTGGCTTTCGCGCTAAACACAGCTGTGTTCAGCAAGTACATAGACTAGTAGAATACACCAGTAGTCAGTTCATCAGGGGACGGTACACTGGTGTATTATTTCTAGATGTAGCGAAAGCTTTCGATAAAGTTTGGCATGAGGGCTTAATTTACAAATTATATTTATTAAAAATCCCCGAATATTTAATTCTAATAATACATGACTATCTGAGTCATCGCAGCTTTCGCTATAGGGTGGAAGGGACGTTGTCGACCTCCCATCCTCTCAAGGCCGGTGTTCCACAGGGCTCGGTCCTCGCCCCATTTTTGTTTACACTGTATACAAGTGATTTACCCAAGTTCACTCGTGTGCACACGGCGCTTTACGCCGACGATACCGCACTCTATTGTGCAGGTATGTCCCCGACAACCGTAGTCAATACACTCCAAAAAGCGGTTACCGCCCTTGCCAATTGGTATAGGAAATGGAGAATAGAAATTAATCCCGAGAAGAGCCAAGCGGTCATGTTCACTAAACGAACTGCCCGTCTGTGCTCTCCGGACAGCATCCCTCCTCTCACTCTCTTCGGCCGACCTGTCTCATGGAGCAGAGAGGCCAAGTACTTAGGTTTGACCCTTGATAGCCGACTCACTTTCCTGTCCCACTTGAAGCGGGTCCGCGCGCGCGCCGCCTTCGTGATGGGACGCCTTCACTGCCTATTAAACGCAAAATCAAAACTATCACTTAAAAATAAAGTCCGATTATACACTACCTGCATACGGCCGATCATGACGTATGCCAGTGTAGTGTTCGCGCACGTTAGGCCAAACAGGATCCACAGGTTACAAACACTACAAAATAGATTCATGCGACGGGCAACGGGAGCACCGTGGTTCGTTCGTAATGTCGATTTACACATCGACCTCGAATTGCCGACCATCAGGCAGTATATGAAGCGTTGCTCCCAGCGCTATTTTGACTCTGCCACGACTCACCCCAATCCACTAGTGGTTGGGGCGGTAAACTACGTCCCATCAAAAATATCCGCGGTCCGACGACCCCGTCATCTCCTTGAAGAAGGGGATGATGCCATCACGATCGCCCAAGAAAGGGCCTACACAGCTCGCGCAGCGATAACACATAAAACTGCGCGGTATCGGCCTCGCCGACGAGGTCGAAAACCGCGCCGCGTAAAAATCATTAATCTAAACGTGGCCACGCCCACTTTGCTTTCAGCGACGCCCCGAGCCGAGGTCCGTTCCCCACAGGGGGAGCCCTCGGGCGATGTTCGCTTAACTTACTTACCGGGTTGAGAGCCTTCAGCTCGCCCATTGCCCGCGTTAAGCTGTCAAGGTCATCTGCGACCAACAGCTAAATACACAAAAAAAAAAAAAAAAAAAAAAAAAAAAAAAGCGTTTTAACTCATAACTAATACAAGTTGTATGGGCAGTCCCCGTGCGCTCGTCTAAGCGCACGAGATTTTTTTTACAGGGAAAATAAGTTTTAATAGTTTAGTAAAGCGCTTAAACTGTTTCGTCATAATTTGAAATTTTATTTGTTACATGTTTTTGTATGTTCAAAGAATAAATATTAATATGGTAATTTAAAAATAAAGATGAAGTAACATTTTGTAATTTTCAAATCTTTTGATTTGGTGGTTCAACGCACGAGCGCACTTAAGGTACAGCCGCCATTGGTATCCAGTAGCACTCTCCTGTGAAACTTAGCACTAACTGCGTTTTGTTATAGTTATATTCTGGGTGCCGTTTCTCACATTACATATCTTTGGACTCTCACCATTGATCTATCGTAAGCTAATCTGCATTCCTTTCATTCTCAATTTTATCTGACATCGAAGCTAAACGGCTGTCGTAACAAAATCATATATTTTTATTGCAAATCCATTCTCCTTGAAGTTCATATTCACCAATATTTCTCGAGGAAACCCATCTCTAACTGTAAAAGCCGTTAGACTGATGAATGTATAAATGAACTTCAAAATAAATTTTATTGATTAACAATTTTATTACAGACGTGAAGAGGCCCTGAACAGCACATTCTCTCAATCCGAATTTACTCTGGATCAAGGTGAACGCCTTCTAAAGGGTATGCAGGAGTTACGAGAGGAATTGAACGCTCACGGAGGGCTGGTATCTAGGCTGGTGGAAAATGCGCAAGAGATTCGTCCCGTTAAGCAACGGCGGGCACCTATATCTCGTCCACTGCGGGCTGAGACCGTATGCGCCTATAAACATGCCAATGTAAGTAGAGGAAAAAGTAATCAACAGTCTAGTCGTATATATTGGAGTGGTGACTAATATTATATCCCATATATAAAATAGACTTAAAACCATATCGATTTGTGACAAAATATTAACAAGCAACACACGATGGATTGTAACAATCCGATAGAGACAGCTGTACTGAACTATGACGTCATAATTCGTATTCTCCATACTAATTTGCGTCTGTCCCAAATAAATTATACCTTTGTGAGGCAAACATAGAATATGGGTTTAAATAATTTAATAAAGGTTTTTGATCTCTTAACGGCGGTTTTCACCACCGACACCTAAATTTAAGGAATACCTAAGCCAGATTTGACATCTATATTTTGTGTTGATGATGATGTTGATGATTTTAGATGTTTTAGAGTGCCTTAGGTGTTACCTAAAACTTAAGTTTCGTTGATAATAGGCATAAGTCAGCCAATCACCTTTCCCTAAATACTGAATTTATATAGACGAAAGTATACTTAGTCGATATTTTAAAGACAATTTTATTGTATTCAGGTGGCCATCGAGAAAGGTTCCGCGGTGACTGTAGTTGATAATTCCGGTCGTAGCCGGTGGAGGGTACGGCTAGGTGGTGCTGGTACTGAAGCGGCTTTGCCCGGAGCTGTATTGGCATTGCCACCGCCATGCCACGACGCTGTTGAAGCCGCTGCTAGGCTGCGACAAGCTTATGATAGGGTAAGGAATTTGTTTATTTTGAAATTTTTTTTTATGACTCTAAGCCCTCAAGTTTTCCCTCTGATGAGGGAGTAAGAATGCCATTCGACATTCCCTATCTTACCGTGGGTGTCGTTGAAGACGACTAAGGGATACAACACGCATATAATATCTATGCAAGAGAAGAAAAAATCGAAATAGTAACCTATACCAATCCGTTTGAGCAGCGTGGGCGCGTATAGTAGGTCAATTTCACTCTTATGGGGCCCGAGTGTAGCAGGACATAATTATATGAGCTGAAATTAAATGAATAAAAAATAGATGTTAAAAAAGAGAAATAATGTGACATTTTTTTTTCTGACTCAAAATTAAGGTGTTTCCATATAAATAACTAGCTGACCCAAACGACGTGGTTCTGTACGATTTAAAAAAAATAAGAATTGTTAAACTTAAAATCGGTCCCTGATGCATGATTTTAGTAGTTTAAAATAATCTTGACAACGTCTTTTTAATAAAACCAATTTAGGGAACAACGGGTGGATGGTTCCAAAGTCTATAACGTACATATATGGAAACGATTTTTGTGTTTTGTGTATACATTGGTTATCTGAATAAATATATTTGTAAATGATCTACAAATAGACAATCCGAAGCGTCTATACTCCAAATAGTCGTAGTCCAATTAGAACGTATATTCTATTTATAATTCAACCAATAATTGACTAATAAATACTTTGTATTGTTTTTATTTATTAAACTGCGTCATGTTTTTCATTGTTGGGAGGGAAAAGTCTTGTCTTAAAAGATATTGATGTTAAAATATCTAATGGTGTTATTCATTTACTGTTTTGTGAAGGTGATCCAATTATGGCAGAGGAAGCAGCTCAGGATGAGACAGAATATGATCTTCGCCACTATCAAGGTGGTGAAAGGATGGGACTTCCCACAGGTGAGTGATTTTTTGAGTTATATTGTTTTTGGCGCTTTAGGGAATAATGATGAGAGTAAATGTTTACGAAGAGCGCGCACACCGTCACGATAAATCGACACCCTGAAGTTAGCTAGTCAACATTAGTAGGATAATTCGAAGGATAACATTTTTAGAATTTTTTTATCTTGTTACGTCAATGATATATAACTTCGTACATATATATTTACATTACATAAGTACACACACACTTTTTATTTATTTAATTTCTATCATAGTGTTAACAATATTATGAATTATAAATGTTATCTTTGGAAGTGTCTTACTAATGCTGATAAATATTGAGCTTACTTCAAAATATCGTTTTTATTAAGACAAACTATGTGCACAGAACACAAAGATGTGATTGATCTTTTATGTGAATTTCCACCAGTTCGTTGCAATGGGAGCTGAACAGCGTCAAGCGATCAGACGTGCGCTGAACGAAGATGCGGAGAAGTTGTTGGCAGAGGGAGACCCAGCTGATCCACAGTTACGACGCTTGCGAAGAGAAATCGATGACGTGAACCGTCTGTTTGATGAGTTCGAGAGAAGAGCGCGAGCTGAGGGTATGTAACATGCATGTTTTTTAATCATCATGATTATTTAACATTTCGGCTCATATACATCCCACTGCTGGGCTTGAGCCTCCTCCATAATAGGAGGTAAATTAACTTTACCATACCATGCTGGTCAGACAGGTTGGTATAGGGTTTTCGCGCGCTCCTCGCACCACTCCGTCCGGTGCGACAGAGGGGCGTAAGCACGCACACCCGTAACCCACCCGCAACACGTCGCCTTCGTCGTTGGACTGACCACCGGAACAGGGTGACTTAACGTCAGTGATCGGCCCGACGGAATACCCCGAGGGAGTACCCTCTCGCTTCGACGCCTCCTACTGGGACGCCGATCGCCGTCGCGTGGCTAACCTCTCCGCGGGTGCCCGGACTAAATCCCCGGCCCGGTCACCCGATTATTGCGTGCTTACCGTAGCAGTTATGATGTGAAGTGAAATTTTATTGTTAATGGCGATCTCAATGCTATAGGAAATCGTATGGCGCACTATTGACTGCACAGATGGCGTAGTGCTTAAGATACCGACTTAGCGTTCCAGTGTCGTGGATTCAAATCCCACGCAGGACAACACTTTATGCGATCCACAAATTGTTGTTCTGAGTCTTGATGTAATTTGTGTCCGTTAATTATATATTTGTAAAGTCCCCCGCAATACAAGGATTACTTACTTTAAAAAAAAACAATTAGAATATTTTAAGAAAAAACTTTTTGTTCTTACGCGCGTCAACTTTGTAAAGATAACTTCAAATAAAACTGTATCGTAAAAAATAAATCGTACGTTACGCCATGATTTTCAAATATGAACGTTTTAGTAAGATTTTAACCACTGCACCATTCATGAAATTAAACAATTGGTATTTATGTTTGTTTATCGTTTAACTAAGCTAACGAACATAAATGTTTAATAGGGAACAATTACCTCGTGAAATTAACAACGGACTTTTTTTATTGGCTTGATTGAATAATAATACGTAGTGTGTATTACGAAATTGTGATATTTTTTTTTTTTTTTTTTTTTTGTGGGTGGGCCGCGGTCGGCGCGCCTCCGCACCACTCCGTCCGGGGCGACAGAGGGGCTTAAGCACGCAACTCCCGCAACCCACCCGAAAACCACCTCGCCTTCGTCATTGGGCCGACCACCGGAGCAGGTTTACTTGTCGTCAGTGGTCGGCCCGACGGAATACCCCCTACGCGGGGTACCCTCCCGTCGACCGACGTCCCCCCCTCGGGGAGGACACGAAATTGTGATCTGGGACTATTTTTCAATCTTTATAATTGCTTCTAAAGTATTTCTATACTCTATAAATCATATCGTTGAAACATAATACGTCTTTTGTGTTATTATGCTAGTATTTGGACTTTCAACATTTTGACGGCGCAAGACAATCGATCACCTTGTGAAACTCCGATTAATTTCTTTGACTAAAGGTTTCTTCCTGTTTCTTTTCTTTACGGCCACCTATGTCCTCTATATACAGTAAAACCCGTTTAAGACGATTTCGCAGGGACCCGCCCAAAAACGCGTCTTAGGCGGGAAAGCGTATTATGCGGGAAAGGGGAAAAAACGTGCTGTTATTATTTATTATATTCTATTATTATTTTGAATATCTACGTATTGAATTTAATATTTAAAAAATTTGAGGCATTAGCAATTACAAGATTTTCAACATAATATAATTTTCGCAGTGCGTCTTCGCTTTCATTCAAAGAAGTTACATAGCGTCTTAAATCATTAACTGCTGATAATGCCTGGGCGTGTGACAAAATTGGAGTTGACTCACTTACTTCTTGGTCATTATCACTTAGGGTCGCTCGACAGTCGTCACTTCGTCAGTTGCTGGCCGCTGCCGCAAGGGTAATATGTGTATTTGAGTGGCACGTGTTCGCGTATTAAACGGGATGACGAAAATCGTATTAAGCGTTAAGAAATTTATGAAAACATGTCTCAAGTTGTTGGGACTGACGCAAAATGGCGTATTAAACAGGTTCTATTGTAATTAAACGTATTAAACGGGTTCTATTGTAATTACTGCACAGATGGCGTAGTGGTTAAGATAGCGACCTACAGCGCCAGTGTCGGGGGTTCGAATCCCACGCGGGACAACACTTTGTGTGAACCACAAATTGTTGTTCTGAGTCTGGATGTAATTTGTGTCCGTTAATTATATGTTTGTAAAGTCCCCCGCAATACAAGGATTATTTCCTTAGTGCAGGGTGTTGTCTTAAATAAATAAATAAATAAATGCCACGTCCAAGAGCTATGACACCACTATGTTATAGGCAAATTGTATTTGTTGTAGATGATAGTTGCGTACTAGTAGCAAGTTCTGTTTTAGAACATCCGAGAGAAAAGAATGACCCATGAATGATATTCGTACTCCGATGGCACATTATTTATTTGAACATTATAAATTATTACATGCTTAACCTGTGCAAAGAGCTCTAAGATCATATATTGACCCCATAGATAGAAGTGGTAACACAATAGGATAATAATACAATAATGTTAGTCATCAACTTGCAAGGCGAATTGATACTTTTCATTTGAATTGAATGGACGCACATTCTTGTGTGGATAAGAGCAGTCCTGCATTGTAAAACTTGGATTTGACTTGTCCTTATTGTATATTTTGGTGTGATGGATGCACCATGGGCCCTTGTCCCTTTCTTTATCCACATATCCTTCCTACCAATATTATAAACGCGAAAGTTTGTGAGCATGTGAGGATGTGAAGATGTTTTTTACTCTTTCACGCAAAAACTACTGAACGGATTTTGATGAAACTTCACAATAATATAGCATACATATCAGAATAACACATACAATAATTTATCCCGATATTCCCAAGGGAAGAGGAACTGCAGGTGAAACTGTAGGGCGCTGCTAGTTGCTTAATAATCCGGGGTACAGAAGAGTGGTCTCATCATCATCATTTCAGCCTATTGCCGTCCACTGCTGGACGTAGGCCTCTCTCATGTTGCGCCACAATGTGCGGTCCTGTGCCGCCTGCATCCAACGATGCCCAGCAACTTTCACTAGGTCGTCGGTCCACCTAGTGGGGGGGGGCGTCCTACACTGCGTCGTCCGATGCGTGGTCGCCACTCGAGAACCTTTCTTCTCCCCGGTTGTCGGTTCGTCGAGCGATGTGGCCTGCCCATTGCCACTTCAGCGTGCTAATTCTTCGTGCTATGTCGGTTACACCCGTTCTTCTGCGGATTTCCGAATTCCGGATTCTATCTCCCAGAAAAATCCCGAGCATAGCCCGTTCTATAGCACGCTGAGCGACTTTGAGCCTTGATATGAGGCCTAGAGTGGTCTAAAGCAATATAATCCGCCGTGCTTTCTCTACGCAATCTGGGAAAGATAACGTTTCTCATTTGATGGCTCGTCCAGCAGCATATCTTTTCGGATATCCGGTTACCTGTGTAACTATGCCATAGCAAAGACGTGACAGTCTTCATTATGGTTGATAAATTATCTTTGGTCAAAATACTCGAGACTTCTGCGAAGGCAGCTTCAGACGTATGTAGGTATTCGGTCTGTGCCAAATATAGCTCTTGCCCTGCTAGACCATTAAGCAAGCCACAAATAACGCTGTCTTGGTTTATTTGATTAGCTATGCGGTTTGCATATATTACGATAACTAGGCGCCATGCTGGCCAGACAGTTAACGGCGAGTTGGTATGTGATTTTATTTCGAGGTTCATTTATCTTGCAGTAAAACTCCTCTAGCCTCCTCCACAATAGGAGGGAAAATTGACCTAATATACCACGCTGGTCAGACGACTTGGTATAATTGGTTTTAATTTTCTTGCCGTATCTGCGTGTCATAATCCCTTAGTCGTCTTTTACGATACCCACGGGCAAGAAAGGAAGTGGTGAATTTTATTCTTTCTCCGTCACCACACGGAAAATATATTATACCCAACCTGGGGAAACTGTCCAACAATGGGACTTATATGGGCTGAGAAGAAGAATATGACCAAATAAACGTTGGAGATACATTGTATTTATAGTCCACACCTAAATGTAATAGTACTATGCTATGACTTGTTACCTAAAACAATTATGACGGTAGCTGCAAAGATACCTAGTTGGTACGAACGATGCGGCTAATAGAGATAACGTAATTTATATACTGCTTGTGATTGCACCTTGACATTATACAACGACAAGCGTTTTGATACTTACCTTTAGAAATTTTTATATTTAGATTGCATATGATGTCGATTTGTATCGCATATTAAGACGGGTATAGGTACTGTGTCCATATCTGTTTCTGGTTATTTTTAATGTATTAGTTGTTAGCGTACCGTTCAATTTCAAATAGAATATCTATGGTATACAGAGGCAGAGTTAGAAATTAAAATTGATGCTAAATAAGAAACTTCTGACCATCCATATTTTCACAAGAATTTTAATGAAAGTTCATGCGTCAATACGTTGCATTAAATGTATATCTCCTAAACAAAAACTTACAATTGTATGGACGTAGTTTTATTATTAAAAAAAAACTAAAGTTGATACTGATTGATTTACTTAACATTTGCTTCATAAGTCCTCTTTCTCCTTAACGCTAAAAAATATGGTATATGGGCAAGAAGCTAATTTTGCAATATTATAAAACAAACTACAGTACATATTAAGTTAAAATTAGTCAGTAACCCCAAGCGAGGTCGACTGGATAGTTATTAAATAAATATGTTCAGTAAATAATATATGAGGTAGGATTTTATATTTTTTCGCAATAATAAAGAGGTACGATTATATAATTCTTTTGATCAGGTTAAACTGGATCTGTTAATCAATAATACTCTTGTAGAATAAGTGATAAACAATAAAAACAATCGATAATACATAAAGCAAGCTCCATATGTAAATGCTTCTGATACCAGTTATAACCCAGAATTAATTGTAAATAACATAAACTGGTTTACATTGATATTATCTCAGATTATATACGCCCTGTTCCTGGACTCGAGTCTCCTCCACAATTGAAGGGAAATTGACTTACTATGCTGGTCAGACGAGTAGATGCAGGATTTATTTGAAGTTTGCCGTCTCGTTCATATATATTATCTACATATCTCTTAGTAGTCTTTCCCACCGATAAAAGCCTTGTATTTTAAATAAAACTACTTTACGGATTTTAGCGCGTTTGTATTTGATTTTTCATTGCCCGACGTTTCGAACACTGCAGCGTTCATGGTCACAGGCGGACTAAGATGTCTCACGTCCAATAAGTCATCGTTATTGCAGAAAATTTATAATTATCTACCCGATACAGAAAATAATTATTAAATATTGACCCACATTTTGATACAAATTAATTGCCAGTGTAAGAAGAAAATGATTCTATATGAAAAAATTAAATTGTTTATGGTTAGTAATTATTTAACATTAAAATGCATTGTTGCTCCGTTACCTTACGAAAAATTTTTGTCGTTCCTATGGAACGTCAACCCTCTTGCTATTGACAGTCCTTTCTGAGTCTTCAATTCCTAACTGACAGTCTATTTAACTCGGCCTATTGGCAGAGTTAAATAGACTGTCAGTTTACTACGAAACTGGTTATATTTATTTATAAATTGACAATGTTCAAGTATCAAGACTGTTTGCGTCTCGTACAGATATTGATGTCTCGCGACAAAGGACTTGGTCCTACGTCCCAGTCGCAATTAGTGATCGCGAGCGGCGTAACTCACGCGCGTTTTTCGATATTGTTTAGCGGTCATGTGAGATTGTGTGCTATAGTGCTGTGTTTGAGTCTTTTGAATAATAGATGGCGCTGTAACTAACTTTATTAAAAGCTCTAATATTTATATTTAAAAAATTATAGTAACAGAGCAAGGCAGAAAATTAATTTGATTTATAAAATGATGATATTAAATATTAAATAACACAATTAATGTAAAAGTAAATTCAGCTTTACGTCTTTGTGTGTATTACACTCAAAATAATAATGGTCCATGTCTTTTTTTAAATAATAGTTACATAAATATATTTGTATCATTTTCATTCTGCTCTTATCCCAATTACTTGAAGTCGACGTAATATGTAACTCTTCTTTCATGCTACATATTGTAAAGAATTTGGTTTTGTAATAGCTTTATTACCGGCCTGACGTCAGCAGTGACTGCAGGATTTAGTTTTCCTTGGCAATTTAAATCTAGACCAAATATCAGATTGGATTGTACTAAATCAGATACACCAGATGGAATTAGTATAACCCTATGTAAAACTCTTAGACTTTTTTTTATCATACCTTCAAGCTACAAGGGTTGACATTATTTGTAGCCGCCACCAGATAGCGACAGCTTTGTATATATGGCATATAATATCTTTGTATATGACGAATAATTATATTTATTATAAATATACTATCAAACTGGGCATAAGAGTTATGATATTTATCAATCATAAAATTAAGGAAATTTTGAAACTGTTGGACAAAGGGGGTCTATACCATAATCGCTGCACTTGACAGGTGTTTCTGCGATCGCAATTCGTGTTATAAGTATTCCAAGAGAGTATTTCTATCATTCTCTTGGTGTTCAGTTTCTATGACTCATATAGCAAAGTAATGGGTGATAGCACATTATATACTTTACCCATCATCTCTCAGGTAGTTATCGATGGCCCGCCTGGACTAAGAAAGTTACGTATACGGCAGGATATGTGACTGCACCGACCCTTACGTCGCCCCGAACGGTTCAGGCTAGATGTGACCATACCATAGCTTTTATAATAAGCTCATTTAGTATCAGCTTCGTTGTAACCTAAGGTGTTGTGCATATTAAAATAAAAAAAAAACGATGGACAGTAAAATAGATTTGCATAAACTAATTGAAATGCCCGTTGTTGTGCTTCTGATTTAGGTTTAGCTAAATACTATTAAGTGCTCCTAGAATCACCTCTATAACCTTCAAATTTTTCATCAACAGTTCTTTTGCAGTCTTATTCACGTTATTGCTCATAATTATTACAATCACGCTTATCTCGCTATGTTTTGTAACCTATACCTATAGTTGTTGACATGACCTACTATAATTTAGTTTCGACAATAACGAGCAAACTAACGCGTTATTATGCTCTGAAATTTGTCAGCAACTGGATTATTTACATTTTTTTTTTGTAAATGAAACATTTCTTAATAAAAAGTTTTAAAATTCTAATCCGCTTTTTTTTTGTGTGACGAAAACTCCACAATATAAAGACTAAGGGACTGTTGTATCGCGAACTTGAGTATATTCGTCATACATGTTAAAAAGTCATGATGTTAAATTCGCGCTTGCTTCTGGATATTGGAGAACAGTGTGACATATGCTGTTTATGATTCATAAACCTAATAAATAAACGATAAACACAATCTAGGCCATTCAAAAGTCATTGATGAATAATTAAAATGTTTTCCTCTTTTAAAAGTTTTACTTCTATTGTTTGTCTTTATGACACACGCTGGCTAGTACTTTTATTTCCTTTAGTAAGCAGCCTTCTTGCAGTCGAGCATTATTTCGTTTCTGGGTGATGTATAATTCTACTTGAGTGATATGATGGCAATAACAAACATTGAATCCAACTCGAATAGCTCCTCAGGGACTGCTTGTAAGAGTAGATAGAAAATAAAAATCTAATGATACTACGTTGCTGACATTTAACCGATAATAACCATAAATTATACTACTGGGCTTCTTTCCGCGAGCGACTTTGGTCATTTGGTGGAGACCCGAATCTTAGCAACCTGGAATTGCACAGTCTATAAACGACAGTTTCCACTTGCCATCTGGTGGGCTACTTTCTCGTCTGCTATCAAGGTCAAAAAAAAAAGAATTAGGCTCCGTATTTTCTTCACCACTATATAGATGACCTAAACTACGTAGGCTCATCCGTTATTCGTTTTAATAGAATATTAACTCACGGTCAATGCTCGCATACCACTAAACCAACGATGCATTTTGGTAAGAATGATGCAACGTGGAAAATGTAGTGGGGAAACGTTGCTATGCGGAGAAGGAGACAACTTCTTTCGACTCCTACTGTTACGATCAGCTAAGTAAGTCTATATGGATCAAAGGAAGATATGGATGAGTCAGTGCCTTCAATTTTCCTTTGACATTTAGACAATACCGATGTCTGCTGAGTTTGCTGATATCAAACCATATTCACTCAGTGAAAAGACGATATTCCATCGAAACTCAGGCTCTTTTACGAAATTTAAACGTAGACGGATTCAATGATAATATGATTCGGATTTCACAATAGATTTGGCGCTTGTAACTTTGTTACCTTACGGCATCAGTTCATAAGATTATCTATGCATCTTAATCGAGAGGCATTATAAATGAAATATTTTATTGCTATTTGTACAGATTTTATCGCATTTGTATTATTTTAAACATTTGCTTTAAAATTTGTAGTAGTGACTCTGGCTAAGCTAGAAACCCAATACAAACGGGCATCTTAAAAGCTCGTAAGAAGTGACAATGTTGCCGTTGATACCTCTATTTATTTTTATTATTTTCGTTTCGCTAAATTTAATTTTTAATCACCATCTGGCAATCACCTTATTGATTCTGGCGATAATTTTGTTTTGTTTGCGATTTACGTTCAGTGGCGACGTGAAAATTACAAAATTTGGCAACTTCTGGGAGCGTTTAAAATTTTGATCTGCAACATGTATAATGAAAAAGTTCGCATGTAAAACAATTTAAAGTGCCTTACCTGAGAAAAGTGAGAAATCTCTCTCATAATTTTATGTAAATCAATCAATGATATCCGCTCAATTGGCACCGCCATCTTGCGCAAAATGTCACATCTGGCAGCAGTATGACGACAGGCGCGCGCACTATGGGTCAATTGCTATTAAAATGCTTTTATCTAAAAAAAATTCTATCGGCACTTCTTTTTTACACAAATAATTTTTAATTTTACTGTTTGTAGATTAATCTGATATCATTATTTCGTGAAAATAAATCATTTTAAGTACTATAAATCTGGTTTAAAGTTAGGGTAAATACATTTTTACCGGTTTTTGGGTTCAATATCGTATAAAAAAAAAGATAAACCAATATTTTAATGTATTTATTCCTATTTACATGACATAATAGTGCAACATTACAAAAATAATACAAAAACAAATATCTCCATATACATTTTTTATACCCAAGCCATCACAAAAACGCCCCAGTTCTTAGGATTGACTGTGTTAGGCAAAAAACAGGGTCATGTGTATTATCGATTTCTGAAAACACGTTGGGTCAAATTACTTAAAACGATAGCTATTCTTAAAGTTTGGTTCTTGAACATTACACAGTAAAAAGTACAGAGTTCTGTGAAATGTCTTGGTTTATATTTCTAGCCTAGGAACAAACCACGTAAAAATAACGGTCAAAACTAGTCCTCTTTGAAATAGCATTATTGAGCGACTTTTTTTGTTTTTTGTTTACATACGTTATTTATATTACATAACACAATAAAGTTTACGACTAAAATTATAATAAAAGGGCACAGTGCTATACAAAAACTTAAAAAAATTAACAACAAAATCTAATAATTTCAACGCAAAAAGTGCGGTTACGAGTAAGGTTAGTATGGATAAGACTTCAGAGTAATATCACACCTGAATTTTAAAGTGTATTGTAACATCAATTTATTGTGGTTATAGATAGTATTTAAAATGTTTATAGGTAGTATTTAAAATCGTTTATAAGTGACAGCTTGTGCAAAGTTATTCCTACATGGCTGTGTCATATATGTTATCATTTAAAAAATTACTCTCTAACTGCACTCTGTTACCTATGAGATGTGGTGATTACGACGTAGTGTAGCCTATGTGTTAATCCAGGACCTAAAGAACCTACATACTAAACATACAAGTTCGTTCACATGTTAGAGCGTGAAGGATTAACAAACAAAGATACGATACACACCTACTCATACATAGACATACAAATTTTCACATTAATAATATTTGTGTGATTGTTATAAAATTCACCTTGAATTATAATACTCTAAAATAAGTTACTTACGGACTCCAAGCGCGCTTTCTTCTTATGTGAAGAGGCTCTTCCAGTTGGTGGCCAGTCGGTAACTCATCAATATGAACCAAGTTTAATCTAAAAATGAGGACGTCAAATGTGGATATATTTACATACTTTTTTTTAAACGCAACCAATAAGCATTGAAAAGAAACATAAATACTAACTCGTCTATTGCAACTGGCCTGGTTTGGTCACGACCACGGCCACGACCACGACCACGACCACTTCGACTACCTTCCAACAGTTGCCCACTGCTCCCACCACGTGTACGCACACGTCCACTACGTGAACGCACGCCTCTACCCAGTATACGCACACCTCCATCATGTACGTTTCCCTGTACCTGATGCTCACTGCTTCCACCACGCGTACGCACACCTCTACCACGCGTACGGACACCTCCACCACGCGTACGCACACCTCCACCACGCCTTTGAGATATTGGACTAATCCAATACAAAAGCACCAAATAAAAAAATAAAAAGCAAAAATTAAAAGAATACTCGTATTTAAAAAAATATAAAATTGCAAAACATGAACCAAAAAAGTTATGAGTTAACTAAAAACACACATCTACCTTAGCCTTATCCATACTAGTCTACCGACCAACAAATGTGCCACTTCGCTGACCTTGAACACGGTAACGCTGAATGGCGCAAAGCCAGATTCTGGCCGCCGGTATGTTATGTGTATTTAATTTTAATATTACGTTAATTATATCTTATATTGTACAAATTTAACACTAGTTAACACATTTTTATTAATGTTAGTAATGATACGTGTAGTATTACAGTAATAGTTAATACAATTTTATTAAATTATAAATGAAAATAGATATCCGCTGCTGTGGCGGACGGTAAACGATGTTTGATAAAATTAGTATTTAGTGTAAAAAAGCTAATAATGATACAATCACTAATTGAAAAATTGTTTATTACTTACCCATCCATGTTGTAAGCTGCAGTTTTTCACAAATACTTAATTATAACAATAAAAAAACACACTTTGATGACGACAGTTCACCACGGAGAAGTGACCCCGACTAACCGCTAAATGTCGACTCGATTGTATAAGAATTTTTTATGAAATGGTGTCTGTATTATGGTTGAAAAACCTACACTTGACTATACTCTATTTGATTCTTATAAGTTAGAAAAGGATGAATATAGTTTTTTATTTAATTTTAAGAGCTATTTAAATCGTGGTGTTATGCACCAGATACTGGCGGCTTGCCAGTTGCGCATTAATATGACCAACCAGAATCTGGTGGCACGCCAGTTGAGCGGATATAGTCTAAGCTATCCAAAACATGATTAACGAATTATTAATATTTCGCTGTAATAAAAAGGTTTTGCTTCTAGTGTGTCTTTATGACGCTGGTTTTTGTTAAATTATAGTAATGCCACTTGCATTGCTTAATATAATAGGCCTAATCAACTCTCAAATGAGTTTCAAAGCCAAATTCACATAATCGCATTCGGTTTGCTAACCCTAGTATTCTGGTCTGTTAATGAAACGAATATAAAAAGAAAATTCTTTAAAATATGATTTATGATTAAATTTACTATTATTATTAACACAACTTCCGTGTGGTGACGGAGTAAGAATACAATTCACCACCCCCTATCTTACCCGTGGGTGATCGTACGAGACGACTAAGGGATATAAAACGCATATAACATCTATGCAAGAGAAGGAAAACTCGAAATAAAACCCTATACCAACACGTCTGACCAGCGTGGTATAGTAGGTCAATTACCCTTCCATTATGGAGGAGCCCCGAGCCCAACAGTGGGACGTATATGGGCTGAGATGATGATGATTATTATTAACACATAACTTAAACACCAACTGCGACCTACGAACCGCCTGTTAAATAAGGCGACTATAACATTGCCATATTGCCTATGTTCAACCACTGTTATACCAGCCTAATCGAAGTCGTCGGTCGGTCGAAGAATAGGTTAATGGTAATCCTTCAAAATAATCTTAAAAGTGCCCAATATATTTTCAACTAGATTTCACTTTATAAAACAACTAATTACTTTACACCGCAAATATTATTGGTCTAATTAATTATATCATAGTTCAACAATCTACAACGAAGTTAGGCGAGATTGAGAAGGTCAATATATAGATGGGTGATCGTTTAATAGTATTCAATGCGTGTTGGCTTCCGAGAGCACTTCTGTTCGTCATCCCTCTATTAATATTTAAAATTATCCTCGTTTGAGTATTAGGCTTACAGAAATTAAAAGAAATTAATATTTTATATTGCTAGTAATAATAAACGAATCCGATAATAGGTAATAATAAACGCTATCTTATTCGATAGTGTTTATTATTACCTATGAATAACTTGTAATTGTATAAAGATACTGTCATTGTTTATAAACAAAAATAAACCATTGATGATGTATAAAGTGTGTGTTTTGTGAGCTAACATTTACGTGTCAAAGTGCTAAACAACATGAAGAAAATTAAACGCATGTTCTCCTTAGGGAAAGGAGGTAAAGTATGTCTTTATTTTATCATCATAAACACAACTTTTCTTTCATAGTACATACATATTGTAAAAGGCAAAAATAGTTTTGTGACCTGCCGCCTGACTGACGTTGACCTAACAGAATTAGATATACATAGTTGTATCTATATTTGCCCAAGTAGGAGGTATTCCGTCGGGCCGACCACTGATGACAAGTAATCCTGCTCCGGTGGTCGGCCCAACGACGAAGGCGACGTGCATCGTGGGTGTGTTGCGGGAGTTGCGTGCTTACGCCCCTCTGTCGCCCCGGACGGAGTGGTGCGAGGAGCGCGCCGACCGCAACCCACCCCAAAAAAAAAATCTATAGTTTATTAATAGCCGTTTTAATACTAATTGACTATGCATGCAAAGTTGCATACTGCTTAGTTGGTGTATTGGCCCAGCTACCGTTCTTCGGTGCAAAATGTTGTGAATTTGACTCCTATACTATGACTCGAGTCTCCTCATTTAGGAGAGCGAACTTGACCTACTATACCACGCTGGTCAGACGTGTTAGTATAGTGTTTTATTTCGAGTTTTCTTTCTCTTGCATTGATGTTATATGTGCATTACATATTTACACCTTAATTGCCTTTTACGACACCCACGAGCAGGAGAGTATGTCGTGAATTGTACAATTGTATTCTTCCTCCATCACAACACGGAAAAAAATAATTCATCATCGTCTCAACTCATATAAGTTACACTGCTGGGCTCGAGGTTCCTTCACAAAGAAAGGGAAATTGATATAGGGCTTTATTTCGAGTTTCCCTTCTCCGGCATAAATATTACCAGCATATTATATCGCTTACTCGACTTATACGATACTCACGGGCAAGAAATAGTGTGGCGAAGTATATTCTTATTTCGTCACCACCCGGCAAACATAATTATCAATTATGTAGTATCTAATGAGACCCTTCAAAATAGTCGTTATAGTTTAATGCCTGTTGCGCCTACTCCCAATTTAAGATGATATCACTAACATATTCTTGTCCAATTTGTTGCCGAGGTGTCGACCTTGCACCGTAAGATATTTCACAAATTAAACCATACCAACACCCAAATTTTGAGTAAATCAGGCCTAATAAAACGTAGGGTATAAATTTTTTGTGACATTGAAATTAGGCCTATGAGATCATGATTAATATTCCTCTGTGATATTTATTGGCACAAGTTTATGCGTCATCATCATCATCACAGCTCGAATATGTACCACTGTTGGGCTCGAGCCTCCTCCATAATAGGAGGAAAATTGACCTATTATACTACGTTGGTCAGATGTGTTGGTATAGGGTTTTGGTTCGAGTTTTCTTTCTCTAACATAGAGGTTGTATCCATATTATAATCCCTCAATCGTCTTTTACGACACCCGTGGGCAAGAAAGGTGGTGAATTGTATACTTACTCCGTCACCACACGGAAAATATCTACAAGTCTGAGCAAAGTAATTTTTAAAACTATGTTTTTATTTTTAAAAAGATTTCATGTATGTACTTTGCATGTGTTAATCATAATTTTAAAAATAAATACACGATCGTATTAAGTCCCGAGGGATTGAGTAATCCATTTCCAAGTAAATGTCACTGATTCATACCATTTTAACGCCTACTAATTATATTGTTCCTTGGAAAGGAACCGAAATTTAATCTTATAGATATAATAATATGTTAGTTTTGTCTTCAATTAATTTCAATGGTCAACTTAAATAAATTCCTCCTGTCAGCCGGCATATTTCCACTCACTGCTTTCATACGCATATCCTCATTCACATAATCCATCCATCTCTTTCTCGGTCTCCCACGATTCTGCCATCCACAATCATATTGATAACCCTTCTTGTCACATGCCTTTCATGAGATTGTCTTTGTTTAGACATGTGATGACTAGGACCGTCACATTGAACTCGTCAGGGAGGTCCGAAAAGAAGTTTTGCCTTTAATAGTTTTATATATATATATATAGACTTGGAAGAAATAGAGAATCTTGTATACAAATAAAAGAGGGAAAATTAAGCTTCTATTTCATCCAACCATCATTTTATTTACGTTCGTATCGCTTGTCGGTATTACTGCCGGTTTTTACGATTCCTGCTTAAAATTAAGAGTTGTATTGAATTATTCCATTGCACGGTAAGCTTCTATAACTTCCTAACCAAATAAATATCACGTGTATCTTTTATGACACAATTAAAATCAGTCTCGAATCATTCCTAAAACTGCAATTAGTTGGCGGTCTGATGTCATAGTAGAGTTGGCGTTGATTCGGTTGACCTTGCGTGCAGTGAAATACACAGGTTGTGACAGTTATCTTCGCAATTCTCAATAGAATGAGAGTAGGTGGTACAGAGTAGAATTATCAGTAGGTTAAATCAATCTTTTATTACAATTAACTAGTTTATAAAATATAGTAAAATGTGGTATTTATATTTATACTAGCTGACCCAACAGACGTTGTTCTGTTCAAATAAAAGGAATTCTCAGCAGCGCCACCTACCGGGTCCAATTGTGATCTAAACCATTCTCGAATCATCTCAGAGATACACAAAAAAAAAATCATGAACATCGGTCCAGCCCTTTAGGAGGAGTTCAGTGACATACGCATGTACACAAGAAATATATATACAGAAGATATAATGAATATTGATAAATAGTTCGAAATAAAACTCTATTCCAATTCATCTGACCAGCGGGGTATAATAGGTCAACTTCCTCCTAATGTGGAGGAGGCTCGAGCCCAACAGTGGGATGAACGTATATGAACTAAAATAATGATGATAATAATGAAAATACTGCTAGGAGATTTTCTATAAATGAAACATAAGCTCAACCGATTTATTGTTCGCGGAACGTTTTAATATACTAGATAAATATCATGAATATCGTTGGAGCAGTTTCCGAGATTCTGAACATATAGAAGCTCGTTTTAAAGATATTTTTATTAAACCGAAGCGAATTTTCTTACTGTTATTTTTACTCTGTAATGTGTCCCAACAACAGTTTGTCTCGATATTTCAGTAACACAATCGCGCTGTTCAACTTAGCTCGTACTTTTAATAAATATTTAAATGTATCTGAGGGTTTACATTATTTACGTGGAACGGACGATTGAAAGAGTTCAAAGAAGATCTAGGGATGATGGTCAGTTATTAAATGTTATACTCTGTGCCTTAGTGATGTGAATAATAACGTTTTTTTTTTAATTTTGAAGTGGAATCTTGATTTGTTCATTTTAATCGTTATTAATCTTTAATGTTTACGCGAGTATTATACATTTGAACTAGAGGACTGGGTCTTGGCATGACGATGAACGCTGAAAAGCGTTGACTTGGAAACGTCGGTAAAGTAAAAATCAAATATGAACGCGATAAAACCCATAGAAATAATTTTAAATTATATGCATTCTTATTATTAATTTTATATACCGATGCGAAGTATTTTTAAAAGGTTTCAATGAAGTTAAAAGAAATTGGTAGGGAAATAGCTTCTAGTGTTTTTTTTTTTATTAATTTTTTCATTCGCGATTTCTATGCGATGTATTCTTTATGTAAACAAACTTTTCTTTACTGATTGTGGCATGATAAGCCTGTAAGTATAAGTATTGAAACGGTTTAATTAAATAGAATAATGACAACTCCGTTTCAATTCCCATGGCGGTCACAGCTGTAACTTCTCTAGGTTAAGCGTGAAATCGTAAATCGTATGGGTTAAAAAGTACTTCGTGATGAAACTTGCATAGTTAAGTAAATATTAAGTAATATAAATCTCGAGGCTTCTCCATAATTGGAGGTAGGGGAGAGTCCTGCAGTACCGTCACCTTAAGGTTTATGTAAGATAAAATAAAAAGTCCTCAGGTTGAATGTTAAATATCAGCTAAAATGTGTTCAGGCATTCAATTTCTCTTAATAAAAACAATAAAATACTACTATATTTAGAAATAGTCAACTTTATTAATAAAATTTGAAGAGTACAAAAATCAACGTAAAAAAAAATGGCCTCCAGTATCGGCCAGCATAAAAATGATCATTTATATTAGACAATAATCACAAGTATATTGATTTGTTAGATCTGGTATATTTGCACACGTCTCATGGACCCATGCTTTCCAGTTTCCACATTGAATTCAATCCTCTTCATGAGATTCAAGGCACAAAGGACAAATGGCCTTTTTCCCTCGTTTGGTTTGTGGACAGGACTTTGGTTTTCTTTTTTCTTATTTTTTCCTTTCTTGCTGACATCTTTTACTGAAACCAAGTTCTTGCCTTTCTTGCTGGTATTTAGTCCTGAAAGCATTATGCTAACTCGCTTAGCTGACTCAACACTTTTGTTATTTTCTGTTCCAGCATCTTTTCTATGGAGAACTTGTGTAAATTTCAATTTTTTCGGCTTTGCGACGTCGTGCAGTAGCTCGTCGCTTTGAAGCATCAGGAACCGGTGACAATTCCGCAACTATTGCCTTAAAATTATCAACCGATAGGTCAATTTCATCAGTAGTTTCTTGAGGCTTGGATTGTTGAGAGGTGATAGTGTGAGACTGAGATTGTTGAGGACCTGGAGGTATCATTTCTGGCTGCTGACATGGCGGTAAATTTCTCAGCTCTGACTGTTCAAAAACTGAAGTGGTCGGTTCTGACAGATGATAATTTGGAAGCAATGATTCTGACTGTGATTGATAAATTTCTGTAACATTGGTCATATTCGAAGCTATAAAATCTAAATCACTGAAAATATTTTTAGTAAAGGAGTGAATACCAGTGCAACGAAAGCCATTAACGCCAATATCCAATCGAGAGACTAGATTAAAAGCAGCGGCCCAACGCGCACTCATTTCATTGCTTAACACCTTTTGCACGGCTTTATGCATACTGTCAGGTTCCCAATTACCCTTCTTTTTCTTCCTCTCACCATCACTATTATCGCCTGCCATCTTTGTGTATCTATAAGAAAATAAAATCTCTCAAAAATAAAAATAGTTAATGGTCGGTACTGGAGGACAATTTTATGGCCGGTACTGTAGGGAACGAAATAAATATAATATGCAAGCCTGAAGAATAATTTACAAATAGTTATTCAAATGAAACATATTTTATAATAGCTATATAAATAATGAATACATACCAGGTTTCTCTTCTTTTGAACTCGTTCTATAAACTTCTGTAATCTCTCACGGAACTTAAGTTGTGTATCGTGCGTTCACTATGCGCAACACAAATCGGCGTGCTGTTAGTAAACGTGTCACAATAGGTCGACACCGCTCGGGGTATATACTTGTAGGAACGCATTACCTTAAGGGCAAAATCTAGATGAGCGTCATCTCTTATAAAAGTCAGGCAACTCTAACTGGCCAATACTAGATGCCGGCCGGTACTGGAGGACTTTCCCCTAACCTACTTTACCATTTGGAAACGAGTTGGTATAGGGTTTAATTCCGAATTTTTCTTCTCTTGCATAGATGTTATATTCATATTGGATTTCTTAGGGGGTGGTGACTAATTCACTTACGATAACCATAAAGGATAATGAGCGCCATAAGGTATGGTCATACACTATATTCTGAACCCGTCACCTCACCAGGCGGAAATTAGTTCAGTGATATAGTGCTAAAAGTATAAAAACGCATATATATATTTCTAAATCTAATACAAATAAGAAAAAGAAAAGAAATATGGCTGGACCAAATTTCACAAACAGCACCAGATTGCGAGTTAACTACTAGAACCGCCATTACTCTCCTCAACCACATTGAGATTAAGGGAGCGTCTCGCTCCATATAATAGAATCTTGGATATTAAAACTAGCATCGATACTTATGTATATAATTGTATTTATGTTCGCTTACTAAACACAAGTGCATCTTGATAATAACTTGAACTCCTATTTATTACTGCTTATTGTTTAAAGGTCAACTCATGTCAGATAAAACAAATAGACTGCAACGAGAAGTTAATTAGTGACTCAAATATTATTTATAAATTCGTATAGTTGTTTCATCATCATCATCATCATCTCAGCCCATATACGTCCCACTGTTGGGCTCGGGCCTCCTCCATAATGGACGGGTGATTGACCTACTACACCACGCTGGTCAGAGGTGTTGGTATAGGGTTTTATTTCGAGTTTTCCTTCTCTCGCATAGATATTATTATGTGTTTTATATCCCTTAGTCGTCTCGTACGATCACCCACGGGTAAGATAGGGAGTTGTGAATTGTATTCTTACTCCGTCACCACACGGAAATATAGTTGTTTACTTACTAATTACTGACATTGTAGTCTTGCTATAAATATGATTGTCATAGGAATTCAAACACAAGGTATTTATCAGATTGTCCGTGTGGTGACGGAGTAAGACCATCTTGCCCGTGGATATCATAAAAGACGACTAAGGGATATAATATGCATATAACATCTATGCAAGAAAATGAAAGTTCGAAATAAATTCCTATACCAACCTATCTGACCAGCATGGAATAGTAAAGTTAATTTCGCTGCTATTGTGGAAAAGGCTGGAATCCAACAGTGGGACGTATATGAGCTGAAATAATGATGATGAATGATGATCTCAGCCTATGTGGAGCTCGGACCTACTCATTGTCAGTTGCTGGTATAGGGTTTTATATCGAGATTTCTTCCCATTGCACCGACGTTATTTATATATTAGATATATCCTATCCGAAGGCTTTCGATACTGTCTCTGCTCCGCTCTTACTAGATAAATTGTATCAAATCGGTATAAGGGGTGTTCAACTTCAGCTCTTTGAGAGTTATTTGAATGACCGGTATCAAAAGGTAATCGTTGATCAATTCACCAGTACTGACCTCCCCGTGACGTACGGTGTGCCTCAGGGAAGCATCTTAGGCCCAACTCTCTTTCTCATTTACATTAATGATATCTGCCTCACTTCATTCACACAGGGCAAATTAATTTCTTATGCAGATGACACTGCGTTAATTTTTACCGGTGACTCCTGGTGCGAGATCTTTGAAGCAGCTCAAAACGGATTAAATGAGGTTACTACTCGGCTGAAAAATTCTCTACTATCCCTAAACGTGACAAAAACTAAGTATATTTGCTTCTCTATCCGGAATTTTGATCTTCCAAGCAATCTATCTCTTACCGTTCACACATGTCGCAACTTTACAACTTCCAATTGTATATGCAGTCCCCTCGAAAGAACAACACATATTCGATATTTGGGTATCGAAGTTGAAAGCACCCTCACCTTCAAATTACAAATACACTGCCTATGCAATCGGATTCGAAGACTTTTAACTATCTTCAAAAGACTCAGATATGTTTTAACCCCTCAACTATTAAGATCAACCTACTTTGCACTTTGTCAATCAATCTGTACATATGGCATTGTTATTTGGGGAGGATCTCCAAAAACTATTTTAAAACCTGTAGAAATAGCGCAAAGGGCTTTATTAAAAGTTGCCACTTTTAAATCCTATTTGTATCCTACCACTTTATTGTATAGGGATAGCAAAATACTAACCATACGGCAATTATATATCCTCACGACTGTTATTAAACAACATAAAGAACTGCTATATGATCCCTTACTACTACGAAAACGTAAATCTTATAATATATGTAAACAAACGCGTAGCTTTCGCACTTCTCATGCTCAGAGATTTTATGCTTTTTTAGGACCTTACTTATATAATAAAATCAACAAATTACTCCATATTTATCCTGAAACCTTATTAAAGGTCAAACATAAAACCACTGATTTTCTGCTAACCCTTTCGTATGAAGAAACTGAAAACTTTATTGCTATTTTACGATAGATACGCACGCACTCTCTCTCTCACACACTCACACTCACACACAAATACACACACACACACACACACACACACACAAATACACACACACACACAAATACACACACACACACACACACACAAATACACACACACACACACACAAATACACACACACACACACACACACAAACATATCCACACACACATACTGTCTACTATAAACATAACCTAATCACATTATTTTTATTATTGTATAGTTGTTTGTTTGCTTCTCATAACTGTAACAATTTATTCATAAATCTTGTCGCTTTCACTACTACTGTATTTAACGTTATAGACGGGTGGGAGCCTGGTGTTCTGTAATACAGGTCTCGACCTAGCATAGACTCCAGACTCTCACAGGGACCTTTACAACTTCTGCTAAATCAATAACCTGTAACAATATTCCTTGTGAGATGTAAATAAATAAATTATTATTATTATTATTATTATCCCTTAGTCCTCTTTGGCAAAGGGTTTTGTGTCGAATTTTCCATCTCTTGCATGGATATTCACATATCCCTTAGTCATCTTTTAAGATACCATGGGTAAGAAAGAGAGCAATGAATTGTATTTTTAATCCGTCACCACAAGTAAAACTGGTATTTAAATCCTTAAATCGATAGGAGTGTGATCTGATTGTCAGGCATCCAGTCAACCAGTTTATTTCTTTTAGGTGATTCGTAGTTTATAAATATGTAATATATTCTTGACAATGTCGCGGTTGTTCTATCAGAACTTGAAGTCATAATACTCGACAGCTCACTGCTCAGAATCATGTCATATGTAATCCAAAATCATAATGTTAAAAAATTTTAATACATATACTTCTTAGCTCAATAGCTTCTTAGCTATATTCTTAGTTAGTAGAATATTCACGTATCATGTAGGACACGCACACTGCTTCACAAATGGTTGGAAAATTGATTTAATATTCTCCATTGTAAATAAAACTACTTTATGGATTTTATCGCGTTTGTATTTGATTTTGTTTGCCCGACGTTTCGAACATTTTGCAGCGTTCATGGTCGCTGCAAAGTGTAGCTTTATTTAAAATGTGTAATACTCGCGTAAACATCAAAAATCATTAATATTCTCCATCTATCCATCCATTGTTCAGCCTACAGACGTCCACTGCTGGACATAGGCCTCTCCACGAGAAAGCCACTCCGAACCGTTCTACGCCACTTGCATTCAACGGTTCCCTGCGACTTTGAAAATGTCGCCAGGCCACCTAGTGGGGGTCGTCCTTCGTTAATGTTCTAGGCTGTCATATTGTTTTATTCCGAGTTCTGATTTAAGGTTTTAATGCAAGAGCATTGATTTCTATTTTTAATTACAAACAAGTATGTCCTCAAGTGGAATAGTGCTCATATCTCTGAGTAGGCGCGCCAAAATATCACTCTACACGCTCTACCGGCTCTTTCACGGGGAATGCTCTGTGGAACCGTTTGACTTGGTACTACCGTCACCATTTAATCAATATACCTACCACTCTACATCGTAATATAATTATATATTTTTTTATAATTCGTTTATATTTGATACCAGATGTATGTCTTAAAATAGGGCAAATACTGTATTTCTTAATTCAGTCCTAAATAATAAAGAACTTTCAAGTTATATTCATTGCTTAAAAATCAAACCATGTCATGATTTTAATTAATTAATTTATTTCTATCTTCAACAGAGGAATCGAAGAATGCTGCACGCATATTCACAGAACAGTCATCTATCCTACTGGAACGCCTCGAGGTTCTAGAACGACAACTGCACGAAAGGATAGCCAGCCACATCCCGCGGGATCTAGACAGCTTAGAACACCTAGTGTTGCAGCATAAGGATTGGGAATCTGCTGTACATGCTTGTACACATGATGTTGAAGAAGTACAGAATACTTTCAGAGGTAGGATGTCGCAATTTGTTTGCAATTTTATCTTCCGAGGCCGTTACATCCCACTACATAACTCTGTCTTCTTACATTGTGGAAGGGAAATAAGGGGAGTAAGAAAGAAATTGAAGTACTATATCACGCTGGTGACACGGATTTCAATAGGTCTTGAGGGCAAGTTTGCCTTCTCCTACATCGATGTTATTTTTATGGCATCTCTTCGTCGGCGTTTACGACACCTACATGCAAGGCAGTATGTCGAGATTGCATTCTTATTCCACACAATTGTATAATCATCATCTCAGCCCATACACGTCCCAATGATATGAGTGGTAGGACCACACTGTCGACAGTTATCTGTCTACAGCCGCGGGCCGGTCCGTCCGGGGCAGTACCACACTCTCGCAGAAAATCGACGTCTGAGTAGTAGCGATTTGTTACTGCGCTTCGTTCGGTGAGCGAGAGAGCAGGAAGCCCAACTCTCTAAGGGTGTTTGCGTGTGGAGGGTTTTGGTGATGCCCTTGGTATCACCGAGCCTCAATGCACGCATTCACACTCCCTTCACTTTCTTCGCGGTAGGCAACGGCCTTGTAAAGGTCCATGAGCGACAGCAACACTTACCATCAGGTGTACTGTTTGCTCGTTTGCCACCGTTTGCACCGTTTTCTTATTCGTCTTTTACAACACCGACACGATATTATTACTCCGTCACCACACGATCACCACCCAATTTTACAATACTGATATTAATTTATTCATCGTATAGATGCATTGGTACTATTGGCTAGGTACTTTTCACATGCATACTATGCAAATGCATAGTCTGCATATGAAAATTACCTAAAAGGCAGATACTGAACCTAACATTTTACATTGTTATCCAATGGTATATTAATCGCTTTGCCGTTTTAAGCACTCTCTTCCGTTTTTTATTATCTTTGATGGAAGACCAACAAGCAGTACCATCTGTTGGTAGTCCATAACTCTTGTTCATTATCTTTTTCAACTACGACAACCACGGACAAGATGGGGGTGCTAAATTCTTTTCTTACTCCATCACCGTACGGATGACATTGATAATGAATATTTAACAACAGTGATTCAGTAACTATTATTCTAATTCTCAGGTATCGCCCTCAAGACACCCGCCATGAAGAAGAGTCTCGACAAAGTTATGGGCAAATGGAACGACATGCAGTCCAAGAGTCAACTTTTCGTCGAAAGGTAACTATGATTTAAACTATTTAAAATTTTCGTTCAAAAATATTCTTGTAAAAATATATTTTAGATGTCATCATTCATCATAGCTCATATAAGTCCCAGGGCTGAGTTTGAGCCTCCTCTATAATAGGAGGGAAATTACTTAAAATCGACTTATTTAGTTTTCTATCATAATACATATGGAAAAAGTTATTAGCAATAGCTTAATACCCGGCCGCCTGCTTGACGTCAACCTTTCTTGGGAATGTAATTGTTAACCAGAGGGTATCAGATGGAATAAGCCCATATCTACAATGTATAATACTCGCGTAATGTAAGTACATACTTTTTAAAGACAGTAAAATCTTTAAAGTGTCCTATTATCTACTTCTCAGGTTGAAATTCGTAGAGATTGTTGTCAACAGTATGGAGGAAAATCACCAGACCATCTCAGAGTTCGAAATCAAACTTGCACAATTCAACGACCTACCAAACGATGTTGAACTTCTTAAAGATGTAAGTAATGTAATTTATAACAAAAAAGTAAGAACAGAATTTCCGCGTGGTGATGGAGTAAGAATACAATTCACCGCACCCTCTCTCGCCCGTGAATATCGTAAAAGACGACTATACTCGTTCCAACCATTTATTTTACTTTTGGCAGGTCGAATTCTGATCAATTAGTGTTGTACCAATGTATTACGGATACTATGTTTTGTAATAATCGATTTTAGTCAGGAAGAACTTTTAATCGATTTAACACGGATATTTTATTTTTGCTTAAATACATATTCCATATTATTTAAAAACTTCACTTCTGTAAATATATTTGTTATTTGGGCACATTAATTTTTGCATACCCACTAATTCAGTCCTCCCAAAATATTTTACTTTGTACTTTGCAAAATAAAAAATAACTACTTTATGAAGCATTTTTCCATTAAGCGGGGTCCGCTGCTCCAAACTTTACTTAGAGACAATGGCGCCCTCGTCTGCGGTAGTAAATCACTAATTTTCTCATCCAGCCTACCCCTTTTTTTAAGCCGAATTGGCAACACTGAACGGCGCGCCGGCGACACCATTTTGTTGTGTTGTCTGTCACTCGCAACAAGACTCCCGTGCTAGTTACATTTCTGTTCGCTGAGTGCTCTTTCATATTTTTCATACGCTGTGTTGAGTATTTATATTCCACCGTATTGATTTCATTGTTCTTACTTTGATTGAGTTGAGCGTATCGTTCCTCCCAGTAAGATTTTACTTGCAAAATGCCGAAAGGTATGGTGCTTAAAGGACAATCCAGAGAGTTAGTGCTGCGGCTTCGTGAATTTTTTGAAAAGGAAAGCCGCAATGGCGGATTCCTTATACCAGTAACCCAAGTTAGAGACCGTGTTGCAGCAGCATTAGGTATTAGTGCTCCAACGGTGGCGAAAATCACTAAAGAAGCCTATGGTAGTAGTGGTATTGAACAGAACAAGCTATCTACGCCTAAGAAAAAACGTCAGCCCCGTAAAGTGACAGCAATTGACAGTTTTGATACTGATGCTATTCGTCGTCATATATACAATTATTACACAAGCAAAGATATTCCTACTTTGAAAAAATTAGTAGCGTCTCTACGAAATTGTGGCTTGTTTCGTGGTCAAAAATCTTCTTTGTCAAAGGTGCTGCACCAAATCGGGTTCTTGTGTAAGAAATCCGACAAAAGAAAAATTTTAATGGAACGTCGTGATATAGCCTTGTCTCGCTGTGAATTTTTAAGACAAGCGAAGAAAATAGAAGACTGGTCGAATGTCGTTTTCACAGATGAAACTTGGCTCAATGCCAATCATTCCATACCAAAAGGTTGGACTGACGATACTGCTGCTTCTACTTCTGCAGTGCCAATGGGGAAAGGTGAACGCCTCATCATTTGCCACGCGGGAACTACAAAGGGATTTGTACCAGACGCTCTGTTAGCGTTCAAATAAAAAAAAAACAGGAGACTATCATGAGGAGATGAATGCGGACGTGTATGAAAAGTGGTTCAGAGAAATGCTTACATCACTTGAAGAGCCATCAACAATATTTATTGATAATGCACCCTATCACTCTCGCCAAATTAATAAAATGCCAACACAGGCCAACAAAAAACACTAGATTATAAACTGGCTTTGTGATAATGGGGAAGATGTGGACGAATCCCTACTAAAAGTAGAATTACTTAAAATATTAAAAAGTAAAAAGCAGCCAAAACGATATGTCATCGACGAAATGGCAGCAGAATACGGGTATGTTGTAATCAGAATTCCTCCGTACCACTGTCAATATAATCCAATTGAAATGATCTGGGCACAAGTCAAAGGACACGCCGCAAGAAACAATACAACTCCTCCTTTCACAGCAAATAAAATGCTTGAACTTTTAAAAAACGCATGTGCTAGTGTGACGCCTGAAAACTGGGCGAGTGTCGTCAACAAGACAAAAAATATAATATTCTCTGATTGGGATCGGGAAATTGAATTTGACAACATACCTACACAAGAGTTAATAATAAACACTGCAGATGATTCAAGCGACGATTCGAGTTCGTATGAAGAATCCGACGATTCGTTATAATAAAATAATATTAAAATATTTTGGTTGTTTTATTTCATGTTATAGGTATGATGAGAAGATTTTTATATCTCCCTGATACAATTTTAACGTGTTGTCTATTACAACAATTCAAAACTCAGTTGTCTGCTGACTTAACTGCAAATAAGTGTAATCGATTATTTGCGATTCATTAGTTTGCACCGAATACTTTTGATCCTGTCACTAGATGCGATAGAACGTAACTTTTTTATAACGGAAATGAATTATCACTTAAATTTTATGAATAGAGCTATTTACGGCATATTAATGTATTTAGTGGGTAATAATTAAGATATATAAATATTATTGGGCAGTTTATATATTTCTCTGTTCACTCGTTTCAAAGTTAATAATTGCGTATAATGAAACAGTTACGTCCTAAAGCATGTGTCAAAAGTAAAATAAATTGTTGGAACGAGTATAAGTAAATAAATATGCATATAACATCTATGCAAGAGAAAGAAAAATTAAATAAAATTGTATTCCAACACGTCTGACCAGCGTGAATAGTGGGTGAATTTCTCATCTATTGTGGAGGAGGCTCGAACCAAACTGTGGGACGTGTATGAGCTAAAATGAAGTCAATATAATTTCGAGAAAGAAATACGATGTTATTGTATTTTTCCTGGTGATCCGTAATACAGGTTTAAGCCGGTTTCAGACTACGCTATAATATAATAGCATATAGTATATACAGTAAAACCCGTTTAAGACGATTTCTCAGGGATCCGACCAAAAACGCGTCTTATGCGGGAAAGGGAAAAACGTGCCATTATTATTTATTATATTATTATTTTGAATACCTACGTATTGAATTTAACATTTAAAAATTACTTAAATAAAATGTTGTTTATTTTCTTTATTTAATATAAGTACTTACTACTTGATACATATTTAAATTAAAAAAAATAAAAAATATTTAAAAATATTAAAAAAAAATTGTTTATTATTATTACGTTACTTAAAGTAATCACTTATTTTAGTTTGACAAAAAGATTGTGAGGCATTAGCAATTACAAGATTTTATTTTCGCAGTGCGTCTTTGCTTTGATCCAAAGAAGTTACATAGCATCTTAAATCATTAACTGCTGATAATGCCTGGGCGTGTGACAAAATCGAAGTTGACTCATCTTCTTCTTGGTCATTATTACTTAGAGTCGCTCGACAGTCGCTGGCCGCTGCCGCAAGGGGTAATATGTGTACTTGAGTGGCACGTGTTGGCGTATTAAACGGGATGACTATCGTATTAAGCGTTAAGAAATTTATGAAAACATGTCTCAAGTTGCTGGGACTGACGCAAAATGGCGTATTATGCGGGAAATCGTATTAAACGTGATCGTATTAAACGGGTTCTACTGTAGCTCATAGTACAACAATATCGCGCACCATACATTGTTAAGGACACGTTCACACTGTACTGTACTATATTTTATACTGTACTATGTTTTATGTATGGTGCGCGATATTGTTGTGCTATGAGCTATATACTATATGCTATTATATTATAGCGTAGTCTGAAACCAGCTTTACCCTAGGGATACCAGCCCTCACAAAGGCTCCAAGGTTGTATATTTTCGAATGTATATTACCTAATGCTATAAATGTGATCCTTTATGAAGAGAAATAAATATCTATTATTATTAAAAAAACGTTTAAAAAAATCCGTCGCAATAGCAGGTTATTATTTTTCTTTAATATTTATAAATCTCACTTATAATTTTTAATTGATATTTATGGTATAATTGAAATATAATTAAAATTGTTTTTCTTATTTTAATACAGATTCACGAAGACCTCCTTCGCATGCAAGTTGCTGTTTCTAAACAACAAATCCAAGTGGACCAGATGAACGATGATGCGGAGAATTGCAGGCGTCTGGTCGAGACATCTAGAGCTGCCCTACCCCACACCTCTCTGCCTAGATCTGGAAAGCATATTGATCTGGAGAGATTGGATAAGGAGGTTACACAGCTGAATAGCAGATGGAGTAATGTTTGCAGCCAACTGGCTGAGAGGTAAGCAGAGAATTCGAACTAAGTGCCTTATGTTAATAGAATAAGAATTAAATTCCGTAATATTTTAATGCCGGTTTTGTAAAATACAACTGAAGACTATAAATCTCGATACCATGGTTGCATGGTCACTCTCCATCTTGCCCGTAGATGTCACAAAAGACGACTAAAGGATATCATACGCATGTAACATTTATGCAAAGAGAAGAAAATCGCAAAATCAAACCCTATACTAACCTGTCTAACCAGCGTGGTATAGTTTCCTTCCTATTCTGGAGGAGGCTTAAGGTCAGCAGTAGGACGTATATAAGCTGAAATGATGATGGTTGCAAGGTAAGGAAAAACCTAATAAAATCCTATGCGAAACCATCTCAGCATATCATATCCATCTAACAGCCTATTATCGTTGGGCATAGGCGTTTGTAAGGAGGATTCATTCTACAATAGCCACGCTTGCCAGGCGTGTAGGCAATTAGTGACATTAGTGTTATATACAGGAGATTGCTGTTTCCCATTCTGCTGTGTTCCGTCAAACTGGTTTGAGGACTCCTTCCTACAAGAAAGCAGCCGCGGATCCAACCTTAAAAGATGGTTGTGGTGACAGTTACTTGAAAAAGTGCAAATCAGCGTATGAACTTGCTCATACTCTATAGGATCGTGCGTGATTCGGAACGCAGTATAACACGTACTATGCTGCGTTCCGAATCACGCATGACTCTTTTTTTTTATATTACTAAGGCATTGGTTATATTATACCACTGACGTCAAGTCACCCTGCTCCGGTGGTCGGCCCAACGACGAAGGCGACGTGCATCGCGGGTGGGTTGCGAGTGTGCGTGCTTACGCCCCTCTATCGCCCCGGATGGAGTGGTGCGAGGAGTGCGCCGACCGCAAACCAACCCCAAAAAAAAAAATTGGTTATATTATCAGCTCATCGATTACAACAGTCACAAGTTTGTTAATATTATGGGCGTTGCCATCGTGCCCACAACCGTGGATTGGTGGCAATTATACGATAAACATTTTGTATCCTTACCTCGTCACCACAGGGAGATTAGTATACTATAACAAGGTGAATTTCCTTCCTAGTGTGAAAGCATCATAAATTTTAAGACAATATGACCTAACGGAAAGATAAGAATTTAACCAATTTCTGTCAACAGACTGCGCAGCTGCGAGGCCGCCTATCAGCTCCTTCGCAACTACAACGCTGGCTTAGAGAAGGAGGCGGAATGGATAGACGACACTTATAACAAGTTGCAAGCCCAACCACCCATTGAAGTCAGGCCCAAGGAACAGTTTGAACCAACTAGGGTGAGATATATAAACACTTATGTAGCATTGAACTGAGAACTTATTAGAACAATTAATCCAATTTGGTAGGCGTCGGAGAATATTTAATTTTGATTAGGGTTTTTTATAGTTATTTCAGCAGTTTTGTTTGTCGTTAAGGTATTTTTAGCATCTTAAAAAATGATTATGTCGCATTTTAATTAATTTGGGTAAGGATACTGATTTTGATATAAAATTGTGTGAGAATTTCGACTAATTATCGGGCTGGGATATGAGATATATTTGGATTTTATTAATATTATATTGTCTCATTACGCAATATTATAGAAGTTATACTTTTTTTTGGCGCGTTAGGCCAAAATAAGAGTAAATTTTCATGATGCGCGCGCACACCGTTCCAAATGTCAACTAGATAATGCGTTATAACAAAACTTGCAATGTATTAAAAATCTTTTTGATCTATTATTAGTGTCGTTTTTTCTACAAACGTAAGTTAACGCGAAGGATAAAATTATGAGATATTTTTTATTTTGTTACGCCAAAAAAGTATTACTTCTTACGTGCGTACACACACCTTTTTGTAATTTTTTTTGCTTTGGTTATTGATATTTAAGCAAACGCAACGATTAACTTTATTAATAGTTCATAAATCGGTATTGAGTATAATATTACAGACATAATTTAAGCATTATTATAATATAAAATATATAACCAAATGTTTGTTTGAACTAAAAAAATATATATATTAATTATACACGAATGTATGTAATTTTACGCACATACTAATCTAAATATATTATTGGGTGTCTTGTGGTATTCCACAGAATCTACTGACGAGTATTGTGGAGAGGACGCCTAAGATTGAAAAAGTTAACGTTGATGGTGGCAGATACATTCGTGAGGCGAAGGTAATTATCATTCTGCCTAGGAGCTGGCGTTTAGAACCCAACAGACTTGGTTTTAGAACTGGAGGAATGGTTTTTATTGTTTGTGGACACTTTTTATATATTTATTACACGAAATAGTCATTGTATTTAAATTATTAAACTAAAATACACGAATCCATTCTGAAAGGTCTATATATTGAGAAATATTTCAAAGTCTATATTGTTTATGAAAGGTTTTGAATGTCGAATTGAGAAGGAAGTTCAGTCCAGCGTTTTGTTGTCTCTGTCTGCTTTGGTCTTTGTCTCGGGTCTTCAAATTCTCTTCGTATATCAGAGGTTGTTCGACTCTTTCACATGTGCATGATCGCTTCCGCTCTTGAACTAATGCTTGCCTATTTATTTACTAAACGGTGCTTCTTAGTCGATTATAATCGATTCCGCCGACTAATCGTAATCATTTGAATGCGTGATGTGTGTTTGATAGAATTAAATTTATAGCGATTTATTTTTGCTGAATTACATGCGTTGTGATGTGACTAATTACAATAAATGTTTTTGTGAAACCATAGCGTAATTTTAGGTCGTGGCATTTCACATATAGTTTAAAAAAATCATCTCAGCCCATACATGTTCTACTATTGGGTTCAGCCCTCCACTATGGGAGGAAAATTGACATACTAAACCGCGCTGGTCAAACGTATTGGCATAGGGTTGTTATTAGTTTTTTTTTTTTCTCTTGCATAGGTGTTATAAATATATTTAATTCTTTAGTTGTCTTTTCGAACCCCACGGACAAGAGAGGGGGTGGTGAATTATATTCTTACTACGTCACCATAGGGGAAAATATATTTCTTATTTTCTTAAATATGCCACACGCCGTTGTGACAATAAAGCATTTCATCCCTTTTCTTAAACTATGGGCTGGATGCCCCCGCCCAATCAGTTCGGGACGATGGAAGGGCGGTGTGCGGCTTCTTAAGCTACCGTATCCCTTCTGTATCGCCAGTGGACTCGCCATTAATACATCGGTACAAGAAATCGTCCTTGACCTCCGTGGCGAACCCGTTCTGTTACACTTTCGGGTATCGTCCCCTTCGACGAATACGACCCTGAAGCTCTCTTCACAAAGATAGTGAAGTAGGTCTACTTTAAGAAGTTGGTATTGAGTATTATTTCGAGTTTTCTTTCTTATACAATGATAGGAATGGTAGGACCACACTGTCGACAGTTATCTGTCTACAGCCGCGGGCCGGTCCGTCCGGGGCAGTACCATGCTCTCGCAGAAAATCGACGTCTGAGTAGTAGCAATTTGTTACTGCGCTTCGTTCGGTGAGCGAGAGAGCCGGAAGCCCAACTTTCTGAGGGTGATTGCGTGTGGAGGGTTTTGGTGGTGCCCTTGATATCACCGAGCCTCAATGCACGCATTCACACTCCCTTCGCTTTCTTTGCGGTAGGCAACGGCCTTGTAAAGGTCCATGAGCGGCAGCAACACTTACCATCAGGTGTACTGTTTGCTCGTTTGCCACCGTTTGCAATAATAAAAAAAAAATGTTTTCTGATTATGTCGACGTCATCGGAAACGGAAAGACTATTGAAACATTGATAATCTTACTCCGCGACTATACTTATTTAAAAAAAGTCTTTTAGTTTTATCGGCGTTTTTGATATCAGCCGTGAATTTAAAATGTAAATTGATTTCCTGTACATAGCTTCCAATATGTATGTATAAATGAGTCCATTGTTCTTCAAAATTGTGCTTTGCATGTGGGTGTTTTAATGTTACCAGGTCTATCAATTTTATTTCCACCATTTCTATACATCCATACTTTCTTCTTATCAAATATTTTGAAAGACACCTACTTTTGCTTAGTTGTGCACGAAATTGGTTCTATGGTGCACATTCGGTGTTGCACGCTTAAAAACCTGTATTGAACAGGCATACAGCATGATCCCGCGAACTGATGCTGGACTAGTGTTGCCAGTGCAAATAATTTCTTTTATGATTGGGTAATTTGTGAAAGGTATTATCGATCTTATTTTAATTAATTACCAATTTTTATGTAAAATTTAATGTATATTTTTAAAAATAAGATCTGATATGACAGTGAAGTATAATACAGAGAGTATGAGTATTTTTATGATATTTTAAATAAAGTAAAAGTGTGTAAGCATTATGAGAGGTTAAAATATTAATTCTAATAAGAGCGCTTTGACTTAATATCAAGATTGTTTTTTTCGTTTTTTTTTTTCGCTAAGTGGTCAAAGAAAAGAACAGTCTTTATTCAACTAACCATAATAACCCGCTTGACCCTAACCATACCTAGATATACTCGTCGAGATGCCAACGATACTCCGAGTGGCTTTGCGACGAGGTCCACCCATCGTTGGATATGCGCCACCTTCGGAGGCAAGCGGACATGGAGCTCGCGGAGAGGTTCCGTGCTAGAGGCATACCAGTAGACCCTGAACGAGTACCAGCAGGCTCCGAGTCCGTCGCCCGGGAGCTTGATGAATTGAACGCGAAGTACCAGAGATTGATGGACATGCTCTATGAGAGGCTGAGAAGGATCGCTGCTGCTAATCCAGGGGACATTGTGACTTTGGTAAGTGACTATTTTTTTTTTTTTCAGTACCTAGATTTATTTTGCAGGTAATCTTTTGTGATGATGAACTTTTTAAAAATTGTCCTTAATCATTTGTCCATAAAATATTACAAGGAGCTACAAGCAGCATACATCTTCAAATATTAGCACGTTATGAATAATATTCTAATTTATCATCTACCTATGTCCCAATATTATTGCAAGAACGTCTATAAATTATAGGCTCTTTGAACAGAAAATTAAAACAAATCCGCGTACATATTTAATACGTGATAAATATGAAACGGAACGTTCACATTCATCATGATAAACTTTTTAAAAACTCTTCTAAAGATTTTTTTCTGGTTTAGAACGAATATTTGCGTCAAAGTATTCGTATCGTTATTGACACCAATTTGTACGGAATTTAAAGCAGTGTCTCTATCGGATGATAGGAGCACTTCTCCAAATCTCTACAATCTTTCTCCAAATCCATATGACCATGAATGAGGAAAAGTACTTTTTTTTTACTTATCATTATGATGAAATGGTGGTGCGCGGTATCATAACCTACCATACTGGGGAGGGCCCCTTCGTCGTAGTGCCGACCACTACTATTGAGTCCTTGACGTTCGTTTCCAGACCGAATCTTTCATTAACTGAACCAAACCTTTCATTATACCTACAGCATTTTATCTCGATATCTAATAGCTTTATTAAAATTTTCTTTTCTCTTTCTTTATCTCTGTAATAACTTGTTAAACGTAAGACATCTTAGTCCTCCCGCGATGGTCACAAGCTGTAAAGTGTTCGAAACGGCAATGAAAATCAAATTAAATACAAACGAATACGAACCGATATAATGCCTAAAATTGTTTTATTAAAAATATGCCTCATAAATGAATATGAAACCGATTAAACGAATGAAGTTATTCAATGAATGAATGAAGTTGTATTAATGACTTTATTTACAGTGGAATTTGTTGTGTAAATGTTTAAAATTAGCAGCCACGAACCGTTTTATTGTAATGTTGATTTAATAACTTGCCATATTGCTTTTGAACGTGACTTTTAGCATCGAGCAAATGTTATTCAGAGAGGATTATCTCATTTTTATCTTGTGGTTATTGATCAACTTGTTTCATAAACATTCGATTGCACAGAAGATGGCGTAGTGCTTAATGTCGCTGGTTCGAATCCTACGCGGGGCATCACTTTGTGCGATTCAGAAATCTGAGTCTGGATGTAATTTGTGCTCGTTAATTAAATTTTTGTAAAGTCCCTCGCAATACAGGGATTCTTTAGTGCAGGGTGTTGTCTTTTAAAGAAGAAAAAAAGTTTCACTACACCGAATGTTATTTGCATTAAGATCACATAGTAATAAAGGAGTTGCTCTTAAGATATTCTAGCTAGTTATAGTGTCTTGAGATTTTTAAAACTTAAAATTCTTTTAAACCATATTAAAACGTATTAATACGCAATGCTATTTTAATATTTTACATTACAATAAATTGTTATTTATATAGTCTTATGAAATCCAATTTACACTTGCAAAACTAGTTTTTAAAAACAAAATAAAATACCTGATCTTATGACTTGATTCGATATCATTTTGTTCTTTAATTAACATAATCGTAAATCACACTGCTGATGTAAATAAAACCATTTTACGGATTTTATCGCGTTTGTATTTGATTTTTGATTGTCCGATGTTTCGAACACTTTACGGCGTTCATAGTCACGGGCGGACAAATAACAAATACAATCGCGATAAAATCTGCAAAGCAGTTTTATTTACAACTAGCAACCCGCCCTCGCTTTGTTTCGGTTTCAGTCGCTTTACCCGCGGGGTAGTTCCCGTTCCTGTGGGAATACCGGGATAAAATATAGCCTATGTTACGCCCTGATATTATAGCTTTCTATTGGTGAAAGAATTTTTTAAATCGGTTCTGTGGTTTAAGCGTGAAAGCGTTACAAACAAACAAACATCCTTACTTTCGCATTTATAATATTAGTATGGATGTGTGTGTGTAAAAATCACACTGATAATGATAATAGCTTTCCATCCATCCATCAGCCTACAGACGTCCACTGCTGGACATTAGCCTCCCCACGAGAATGCCGCTCGGAACGGTCCTGCGCCACTTGCATCCAACTGTTCCCTGCGATAGCCTTAGACCACACAAATATACATCTTATTTTGCTGTGTGGTGTTACGGCTGCGGGAATTACAAGCTCGTCACGGCCCATGTAAGCATTGATCGTCATTGTCGCGAAAGATGACCGAGAGCTTTGCATCGGGGCCAACTTCAAATCGTATACCGATATACTAGTGACTCGAGATCTCTAATATCTCATGTTCCCATCATATCTTATTTTTCTCAGACCGGGAAAAATATACAGTTTTTTCAGAGGGGAATGGGAGCAAAATATTATCAAAATCAGTCCAGCAGTTTTAAAGATTACCTAGAACAAACAGGCAGACAGACAAAAAATGTTAAAATTGGTTTTTAAGCATAGGTATCGTGTCAATAACCGTGTGGACATGAAAATACATTCTATTTTAACATTACAAACAGACATTTTATTTATTTGTATATATATAGTGGACACCCATTGCGGCAAGCGCCGGCGCTTTTCAAACTTAACTATAAATATTAAAATATCCGCAGTGAAAAAAAAAAACGTTGGCATCACGTACGGAGTTTACCTAATTCATTTATGGTGATGTCACCATTAGGTCATCATTTGGACTTGTTTCAAGGTCACAATAGGCAAATGTGTGTGCTGCTGCTTTTTAAATAATAATTGTATTTAAACTTTATTAACGGCTATGTTAGGAATCCCTCGTGGAAATAAGAGACTATTTGTGCTGATGGAGAGATACGTTTCACCACCATCTCCATCTTGGCCGTAGCTTTAATAAAGGACAGCTATGGAAGAGAAGGAAAACTTGAATAAAAGCCTTCAATCCGTCTGATCGACCGTGCTATTGTAGCATAATTTTCTTCATATTGTAAAGAAGGTTCAATATCATAGCTGTGTGGTAGCGGCTTCGAATACTACCAACCCTTGCTTTGCTCGTGGGTGTCGTAAAAGACGACTAAGAGCCCTAGATTGACCCGGACCAACTCCATCTGGTACCATTTGGGTCAACGATTACATTCCCAAGGAGGGTTGACGTCAGGCAGGCGGCCGGTCATAAAAGTCATTGCCGAAACTTTTTGCAATATGTCAAAACAGATGACATATTGCGTCGACCCCAAGTAATTGGGATAAGAGCAAGATGATGATGGTGATAATAGGCATGCATACGGAAGATAGTTTGAGGCGTCTCACCGCAATAGAAGGATAGATAATTGATCTATTATACCAAGCTGGTGAAACGGGTAAAGGGTTTTATTTCTAGTTCTTACATCTGTATGTTAAATGTATATTTTATCTGGGAGCGATCGCAGCCTTCTGCGAGACAATAGTCTCGCGGAAGGAGGCGGCGGAGCGCGTGCGCGAGTAGCGTCTCTTCGACGGCGATGACGCGAACCGCCGCCGGCGACTGGGGCGGTGCAGGCGTGATTACCTGCGCCTGATGCTGCCCTAGCCGAGGCCGTGGGTGACTGGATCGGGGAATTAGTCCGTCACCCGCCGAGAGGCCGACCGCGCTAGAAAAGATCGACGTCCTCCCCGAGGGGGATTCACCCTGCTCCGAAGGTTGGTCCAACGACGAAGGCGACGTGTCATGGATGAGTTACGGGTGTGCCTGCTTATGCCCCTCTGTCGCCCCGGAAGCAGTGGTGCGAGGAGTGCGTCGAGCGTAGCCCACCCCCAAAAAAAATGTATATTTTTATCTCTTAGTAGTCTTTGGAGAGAGGAGAGAGAGAGAGAGGATGGAGCGGAGCGTTGGCTAGTATTCTTATTCTGTCACCACACGGACAACTACTACGCCATTTATACAAAATCAAAATGTTTCGTCGCCTACGTATCGCAATCACCAATTTAATATCCCAACATCGATGTTAAAAGTCAGAAGCAATAATCAAAATAAACCTCAAGTTGTTCAACAATGAAGTAACCATAATTTGTTTTCTGCCCACGCGTGACCATAATAGTTATAAGCGTGGGTTTGTCGTTACTTGTATATGGAAACTATTGGAGAAGTAGTTTAATTGATGATTTCATTGTAGTTTTATCTCATTGCATTGCGATGCATTTAAAACTTACGGTATTGTGACGAATTAAAAGATTAATAATACTGTTCTGTTATTATCCATCACGTCAAGTCTCTTTTTATCATCATTATTCATTTCAGCGCATATAAAGCCCATTGTAAGGCCTGAGCCTTCTTCACAATAGGCGGGGTATTGATCTACTATACCACGCTGGAAAGATGTATTTTTTTTTTCGTTTTAACAGACGACGATCTGCTCTAAGGAAATAATCCTTGTACTGCGGGGGACTTCACAAACATATAACTAACGGGCAAAAATTACATCCAGACTCAGAACAATAATTTGTGGATCACACAAAGTGCTGCCCTGCGTGGGATTCAAATCGACGCTGGCACGGTAGGTGGGTATCTCAACCACTACGCCATCTGTGCATATGAGTTTTCCTTCTCTTGCATAATATATGATGTACATACATATTTCATCACTTAGTCTTTTTCTACAACACAAAAGAGAGGCTGATGAATTGTATTCTTACTCCGTCGCTACATGGAAAGACTCTCTTACTCTTTTTATAGATAAAATAATTAATTACGATATAATAGTCTTATTTATAATATGTAATACCTACTCGCGTAAACATCAGAAATCATTACGTATGAAGAATGTTATTAAGATTGTAGCACGTGGTAATCCTTCCCATCTGCCTACCCATTGATAACCGACATTGAGTCTCCTGCAGATGAGCAGATTATTACGTAATATCAGCAGTGACATTCAATGTCATATATACAATTTTGTAATACATATCTGCACGGCCATCTCACTGTATGAATGCTATATAAATAGTTAATAGCTTAGAATAGTTTTGTTGGCCCTGTATTGTATGCGAATAAAACCAATTATTTGCAGTTGCATGAAAATCATTAGACTAGGTACTATTATATTCAGCACACTTACTGCAAAATTTAGAATAATAACGTATAGAAGGTAAGTTCACGCACAAAAAGTGAGGCATTTCAATTGGAGCCTAATGGAGCTTACACCGGAACCGTTCCGTAATGTACAAGTCATTGTACTGCACGAACGTACGCAACTCTTAAAAAATAAATAGATAATTATGACGGTTGTGCATTCAAATGAACACATTTGAAAAATATAAAAAGATTATTAACATTACTTTTAAAGGTAATTCGACGATTTATATTATTAAAAACAAAATTCGATTTCATAATTTGTATAGTGGTGTGTGTGTGTGTAATCGTCTGCCCGCCATTAGTATTTTTAGATTCAAATTTTTGAAGTTCGAAGTACTGACACTATCCTTCTATACGTTATTATTCTAAGCTGCAAAATGCCAGCAAAATTATAAAATTATTTAAAAGTGTTGCATTACATTTTAATGTTCCCGCCAAAACTTTTAGATCAAGGTATTGAATGTTATAATAGTCTATTTTTCAATTTAAATAACATTACTGTTATATATTGAAGACAATAGGACATTGTGACATTTGAAAGTATTATTATTCATCATCAAACGCTAACGGTATCGTTTTGAGATAACATAGACTTTTTTTTTATTTAAATTCCCGCTATAAAAACATTGCCGTAATAAATTCCTTTGACATATTTATTCTGTTGAATCCATACCCTTATTGTGACACGCGAACCTAACTTGGAAGGTTCGACGAACTTAAAGTGACTTCGTTTCATGATACACGAACTCACAAATAAAAGTTGTGGTTTTAGAATTCGTAAAAAAAGCCTTGTTTTGCAATAAAATCACCCAAGTGTACGGTTCGTTGACCCTCGTCTTTGCCAACAAAAAACTAATGCATACTTACTGGTGTAGATTTTCAAACGTAGAGAACGTTTGAAAATTTTAATTATAGACATAGAGCTGGTTGTGTGATCATTTTGAAGTGAATACTTCTTTCTATAGGCAGGTTTGGATGGGGAGTATTCATGTAAGTCGTCATTTTCATCGTCGTCAGTGAATTATAATATTGTACCTATAATATTGTAGTATTAGTATTGTATCTCATTATAAGTGAACTGTAAGTTTGTATGAGAAATAAAGCTCTTTAAACACAAGTCGTCATTGACATGGTCACGTGACGTGTTAACGCTGACACTATATCTGTGCTATGTAAAAAACATACAAATTTTACTTCGAGATCAAACAATTAATTTAAATATCCATAAATAACAACTGTTTGTTCATAATTTTAAGCTTTCACTTCTGTCGGCAGTCTTCATAACTGCTTTGTATTTTTCTTACACGATTAAGGCAAAGGTGTTAAGGGATAAATTCTTATGTCATAAGCGATAAACCATAAAATTAATTTATATACAATGAAATTATTCATAAAAACTTTAGTAGTAATAGGATTTTGTTTATTCAAGCTGCAGGACAATGCCTGGATGAGGAGAGACAACAAAGCGTATCCTTATTTCTTCACAATACGAATGCTCCTTTAAAAAATACTTCAATCGGATTTTCGTATTGTATTTTCGTGACAAAAACATAGCCTCTGAAGTAAACAATGTTGAAAGTCTGTTGTTTGTTTTGTAAAAAGTATTTTATCATGCTTAGTATACTTTTTATGAATCCCTACGGGTGTGGACGCTATTCCGTTACAACTTAGCGTGATGTACACTCATGAAAAAATGTTTTTGTCATGAAATTTTAACTAACCTCACTCACGAACTCTTTTTAACAAATTTTGACACACAGCTATTGTCATCGATCTTGTAGTACTATTTCTAGTATCTGTAGTATTTCTAGTGATATAGCCACGGTGCTGATAGCTTTCAGCTTGTCCGGCCACGTCTGTCAAGGAATCAGGAACAGTAGTCAGCCCAATGGCCATTACAAAGGTTATGGGTCTGCAAGCTACCCTTCTTAGCACCGAATGAATTAAAGGAGATGTGTCCAGACCATAACTTGCAGAAAAAAGATAGTATCACATTCTGCTAGTAAATCAATATCTAACAGTAACATAATGATATCTGATGTTTACGCGAGCACTACACATTGTAAATAAAACTACTTTTACGGATTATATCGCGTTTGTATTTGATTTATGATTGCCCGACGTTTCGAACACTTTGCAGCATTTATGGTCACGGGCGGACTAAGGTGTCTCACGTCCAACATTTATAAATGTCTGTAATACAGACATTTATAAATGTCTGTAATAACGATTACTTGTTATACAGTTCTGTAATACAGACATTTATAAATAAATGTCTGTAATAACGATTACTTGTTGGACGTGAGACACCTTAGTCCGCCCGTGACCATGAATGCTGCAAAGTGTTCGAAACGTTGGGCAATCATAAATCAAATACAAACGCGATATAATCCGTAAAAGTAGTTTTATTTACAATCTAACAGTAACAGTTTTCTACTGCACTGTTTCTGTAAATGCTCGGAGTTGGAAGACCATACTAATTAATGGGCTACACTAAGGTACCCCGCGATGTGTGCTCAGACCATCTCGTAGTTATCCTACCCTAAAAAAAGTATAGGCAGCGAACTAGTTATACCTTTATTATTGCAGACAGCTATGAGGGTTACCATTTACTATCAGATGGTCAAAAAGCAATAAAAAAGTAATTTCAAGCATAGTTTTTGTAGTAAATTTTTATATACCTACATCATTGTCATCAGCCGTCTAGAATGATCGATGGGATATAAGTATTTTATGTTATACGTTTTATAATAATATAAAGATTTAAACCACAAGAGGATTATGAAGTAAGCAGACATGACATCATAGTCATTATTTATTAGTCAGCACGATTGCATTTATTTTTTCTTCGTTCGTATTTGTTATAAACTCATTTGCAAAAAAAACGGGCGGTTTTGATTTTCATTCATATTTAAAAAGATACAATACCAAAAAGGTTTCAATCGTTTGTACACGTTACTGGCCGGTTTTAAAAATGCTGTGGTATTTAAAAAAGTACGTTCTAAATTCAATTTTTCATTTGATGTTCATTTTTACAGAAAACCCCTTTTTATCCTACATTTTTGGCGCGAAGTTCCAGAAGTTAACATCGACTTTCATAACTTTTATTCAATTTTTATCGATTAATTTCATATCCTTGACTGTCAAAGCTTTATTTAATGCTGTTTGGCTGTATCAAAAATGGTAGATAAAGTGGTAAAAGCTACCAAAATTATCGCGCTGCTTGAAGAGGGTTGCAGCCAATGTTTCGTGGCTAGGAGGCTAAATGTTAGTCGCTCGACAGTCCAAAGGACCTGGCAGCGATATCAGGAGACTGGTTCCGTCGAGAGAAGGCCTGGTTCTGGAAGAAAACCATGTACCCAACCACGGGATGATCGTTTTCTTGTGAGTCGCGCATTGAGAAATCGCAAATCTTCGTATGTGGATCTTAAGAACAACCTCCAAGAAGTAAGAAATGTGCATATTAGTCTATGGACGGTCAGGAGGAGGCTTCTCGCTGCCAATATACGCAGTCACCGCCCGGCCCGCGGCCCCAAATTACTCCGTGAGCACAGAGTTCACAGGCTTAGGTTCGCTAGAAATTGTGAATCATGGACTCAAGACGATTGGAATAGGGTTTTGTTCTCTGATGAAGCCAGGATATCTCTGTTCGGTGAAGATCGACGTCGGCGAGTGCTAAGAAGACAAGGAGAACGCTTTGCAGAGGCATGTTTCGAAGAAATCACACCTTATGGTGGGGGCTCTGTTATGTTTTGGGCAGGAATAAATTCAATGGATCGTACAGAGTTAGTCTTCATTGAAAACGGCTCACTGACTGGGCATCGATACATAACGGAAGTTCTAATTTCTCATGCACAACCCGCATTGGCCGCTCTAGGTGAAGACTCGATTTTTATGGACGACAATGCTCGCGCCCACCGATCCCGCGATGTTAATGCGTATGTGCAAGAGGTCGGCATTCGTCGTTTGGATTGGCCAGCTCGAAGTCCCGACCTCAATCCCATAGAGCATGTCTGGGACGTTCTGAAACGGCGTGTGAGATCAGTACACCCGGCTCCGCAGACCATCAGAGAGCTGAAGAATGTGATTACTGCGGAGTGGGAACGTATTCCGCAAGCAAGTATCCGGGATATACTCGCTAGCATGCCCAGACGAATTCAAGCTGTGATTTTAGCTAGAGGGGGTCACACTCGATACTAAACATTTATCTGCTTTTACTTTATTAAAGAAAAACAAACAAAAAAACTTTTTTATTTTTACTTCATGAGCATATGCACTACTAGCGAATATACACTACTAGCGAGGTTTAGCATTATTTCCCATAAATTGTATCTAAATTTTATGAAATACTGATGAAAACGATTATTTTCTTATTAATTTAGCAAATTGTGTGGATAAAACTACCTATAATTATCAAACAAAGAAATATTAACATTTGAAATGGTTCATTGCTTAGGTGCCCGTTTTTTTTGCAAATGAGTGTATATACCTTCCACTGCTAGGCTCGAGCACAGAAGGAAATTGACCTACTATACCTAGATAGAGATAGAGGGTTTTATTTCAAGTTTGCATTCTCTAGAATAAATGTTATATGCATATGAAAGACATATCATATCGTCGTCTTTTGGAACAAATAAGGGACAAGATAGGAGGTGCAGAATTGTATTCGTACTCCGACATCCGTTAGAAAATACATGGTGAAAGGAATATAAAAAGCCAAGTTGTCCATTAGGTAATTGTATTTATAAATGGCATAGGAAAATAACCCTTTGACACGTAAACATTGACTGTAACACATATAATTATCGTCATTCAGCCTATCGCCAGCCACTGCTGGACGTCGGCCTCCCTCATTTTTCGCCACTGGCTGCTGTCCTTTGCCGCCTTCATCCAACGACACCCGGCAACTTTTACCAGGCCGTCGGTCCAACTTATGGGCGCGGCGTGAGGCATCCTAATCCTCATAGTCCGATACGTAGTCGCTACTCGAGAATCCTTCTTCCCTACCGATTGTCGGTTCATCGAGTGATGTGTCCTGCCCATTGCCACTTGATTGTAACACATAGCAACTTAATATCTGTAAATAGCGCGCTATTTAAACTGCTAATATATATTGATATTTTTCCTTTAACGGTACATTTAGTTAGACGGTCGATGTAATTCATGGTGTAGTGTTCTAAATTAGGGATGTTGTAGATATAGATTCGGATACGTATATTAGAATGACATATCGGTTACGGATATGAAATTATTTCGGATTATACAGTTTCGGGTTGTCTTGTATGTCCTAAGCGATAGAAGCTTTGGATTTATTCTTTAGTTTTTTTTTTTTTTTTATTTTTGTTTTGGGGGTAGGTTGCTGTCGGCGCGCTCCTCGCACCACTCCGTCCGGGGCGACAGAGGGGTGTAAGCACGCACACCCACGACCCACCCACGATGCACGTCGCCTTCGTCGTTGGGCCGACCACCGGAGCAGGGTGATTTGACGTCAGTGGTCGACCCGACGGAATACCCCCTATTTGGGGTACCCTCCCATAGACCGATGTCCCCCCGTCGAGGAAGACGTCGGTCTTTCCTCACGCGGTCGGCCTATCGGCGGGTGATGGACTAATTCCCCGGTCACGTCACCCGCGGCCTAGATTTATTCCTTAGTGCTAGTAGTTGTACTTTTAAAAAGAAACAGCTTAATTAAGAAAATATCAATCAAAGCTATATTATCATCATAGTCGTCATCTTGCTTAAACGAGCTCTTATATGTGACACATAATGTACTCCTCTTCCATTCTTCATATTACAAAAGTTATTAGCAATAGTTCTATGACCAGCTGTCTGCCTGTCATCAACCCTCCTTTGGAAAGTAAAACAGACATTATTAGATGTTGGCCTAGGCCGACGTAAAGCTCGGTGTCAGGCCGACCACTGAAGACAAGGAACTCTGCACTGGTGGTCGGCCCAACGACGAAGACGACGTGGGTACGGGTGGGTTATGGGCCCGCGCGCCGTCCTTTCGTCGCTCTGGATGGAATGGACCGCGTGTGCGCTTACCATAGCCCACCCATAAAAAAGGCCGATGTAAAGCTAATAGTCGTCTTTTACGACACCCACGAGCAATGTTAATAAAGTTATATATCATTTTAATTCTCCATTATCCGTGTGACAACCGAGCAGGAATACAATGATCGCCTTTCCTGTAGCTATTATAGATTTGCATAAACCACTGCAATTGAAGGAAAATTTAATATGAAACTCTGTGCGATAATAAATATGCGATTAACTTTGGAAGTTACGGGAATAAAATTATTTTCCGTGTGGTGACAGAGCAAGAATGCATATCAGTAACCCACATTTTGCCTGTACATAAGTTTCGTAAAAGTGGACTAAAAAATATACATAATATGCAAATAACATGCATTTGCAAGAGAAGCAAAAATAAAACCCTAAACCCAATCCAACCAGCATGGCGTAGGTCTATAGGTCTATTGCCGTTCCATTAGGGAGAAAGTCCGAGCCCAACAGTGGGACGTATGTGAGCTGAGATGATGATGAATCTTAAAAGATTGATCGTTTGGAAGTCACGTGGACTCGAACATGAGGCTTATGTGTGACGATCTTGCACCCACAGAACTTATAGTATAAAGCAGGAAAACCACAAAATTATTCTTTCATACTAAGACACATTAAGAATACATAATAGTTATGACAACGGTGACGTAATCATCGACACGGCATTGCTGATGTCAAGGTCTCCGCTGTCATTAACTCTTTACATAAACAAAACGATTGATAGAATATTTATGAGCTAATCGATTGCACAGATGGCGTAGTGGTTAAGATACCGACCTACCGTGCCAGTGTTGGGGTTCGAATCCTACGCAGGGCAACACTTGGTGTGATCCACAGATTGTTGTTCTGAGTCTGGATGTAGTTTGTGTCCGTTAATTATATATTTGTAAAGTTCGCCGCAACTAAGGAAATACGTAGTGCGAGGGGTTGTTCATGCAAAAAAATTGAAAATAGGAAAACGCTTGAACATATATACATTCTCACAGGAACGGGAAGGAGAAATTTTATTATTTTTGTAGAGTCACTTAGAATGGAAATAGTGGCAACTAAACGATATGTTGTGCATATAACAACTATACAAGAGAAGGAAAGCTCGAAATAAAACCTTATACTAACCTTCCTGGCTAACGTGGTTAATTTGCCTCCTAATGTGGAGAAGTCTCGAGCCCAATGGTTCCATGTATATAATCTGTGATGAGTTCCAGCGATATAAAATTTATTCCATAATGTGTTCCATATTATAAGTTTAAAAAATAAATACGTTTACTTTAAAATATTAATTACCCAGTAATTAATATCTAGTAATTTTATACCAATACCAAAGCTAATATTTTTTTAACATATGACATGTGTAATTTAAGACACGTGAAAGTTTTTGATCGCTAAACATACCAATTGCATTTCCATTTCTTTTGACATTCTGAAATGTTCGCTTTTAAAATTACTAAAATTATATCGGGGCTGTTATAATGTGCTATAGTTTAGTTTTAGACACAGGAGGACTCGGAGACCTTCCGTAACAGAGTCATCCTACGACTATTAAAGTTGAAAGCTGTTTGAAATGTAGGCAAAGTAAAAAAAAAAAACATGAAAAGTGTTCGTAATGTTGGAAAAACAAAAAATCCGGCATGTATTTCTAAAGATAACTCTTTTGGTTATGTAGGATAATATTAAAGAAACAATTCTTGTATTTCCGGGGACATACAGATATGTAATTAACGAATGCAACAATAACCCGGGCACGGTAGGTCGGTATATTACGTCAATTGTGCGGTCGGTAGAGAAAGAGAAGGAAATCTTCAAGTAAAATTCTATACCATAAAATTCTATGCCATAAAATTCTATGCCATAAAATTCTATGCAATCTGATCATTGTGGATTGGTATGCCACTTTCTTTCTCCTTATGGAGGAAAATCATACCCAATAGGACAACTAGGTATCATTAGTAGCAGAAAAACTCTCCTTAAATTAGCTGGCCTATAATGCTACTGTTACCAATTGCCACGCTTGTTCTAAGTTATATTGACGGACTCATATACGTTCAAAATAATTAAATAACCCTATAACCCATTACATAAATATGTTAAGCTTTGAAAGCCACCAAGTTCTAGGCCTACGGCTTTACAATTTAAGGTAGGGCACCGACTAAGGTCAAAACTATAGATGCCAAGGTCGAATTAGTTATAACGATAACACCTCAAAATATACTGGCAGTCGTAAAACGATAAGAAAATAAAATAGGCTTGCGTGTTGTTTGAAAATGGAATATACATCCACTTTAAAACTAAAATCGAATCAAGTTTGAATTTTGAGTAATCTGTATTACTTGTAATTTACTTACTCTGTGGTATCTCGTCTTGTAGTTTTTCTGATAAGCTTTTTTTTTTTATTGCCAACGGTGGCAAACGAGCTAACAGTACACCTGATGGTAAGTGTTGCTGCCGCTCATGGACCTTTAAAGTAGTTTTATGTTTTAGTCGTTAGTTAGATCGGAAAAGCTTACAAAAGTGGTCTTTAGTATTACGTGACCATACGCCCCGTTTTTAACGAGACAGTCCTGTTTTCAGGATGTCTGTCCCAATGCTGTTAGCCGTATAAATATGTCCCGTTTTTGGGCACACAGCATGATGATTATTGATATACGTGTTTTTGTTGTTTGTTTATAGTTTAACTTGTTCTTAAAAGACTTTTAACAAGTCCTTGTTTTTTTAATAACCTATTTCAGCAAGTGTCCTGTTGCTTCGGGACTTTGACTTACTGACGGACCATTACTGACATGAAGAAATTGATAATTTGAAAAGAAAATTATAACTCGACACTGGCAAAAATGGCTTGTATTAATAGCTGATTGCCACGACAAAAAAAGAAGAAGAGTCCCGTTCTGACATAAAAAATACTGGACTATTAGTTGAGCGTCCTATTTTGACTTAAAAATATGATCACTATGTATAGAGTATAACAATAAATTATATCAGGTATGCGTTGATCAGATAACTTTCTATAGAATTAAATGAATCCTATAAAATATGAATGTTTTGATCGTCAATCTTAGTGAAACTATTGCGATTGTACATAAATGTGCCGTCACTTAGAACGATGCAATAAATACCTTTTTCATGATAGCGAACAATTTGATACGATGACTGTCCGCCGCGTTTGGGTTTTTTAGTAGCGCGCGAACGACGAATGGCGGTCGACGTACCACGCGACGTTGATTTTACCGAACGAATTATTTGAAATTACGAATTTGGATTTCGAATAACTGTTACGGAGTGCATGGCATTGTGTATTGTGTGAAGTGTTTGATAGTTCGTTTTTTAAATATTGTTTTTTTAAATTATTTCGTTCTGAAATATGTCTTTATCTTTTTTCAATAACGGATTTAGTATCTTTATAATGCCTGAGTCGATTAGTATTTACAACTGATGTCTGAATATTTTTTTATATACGACTGTTAATATTCGACCTTAACCGAGTTTGATTAATGTGATCGAGTTATAATATTATCGCCACTATTTCAAAAACATTGCAATATTACGTGACTTTATCGTTCAAGTTTATAAACATTTATTACCTACTTACTCTCTGCCTCTGATTGAGACTATAATTCACTAAGCAAATGTGTGTTGATAGATTTTATATGCTAATAAGATAATCACATAAGCAGTTTAGAAAATTATACCTAACATACGAGAAAATACGAATAATTTAAAATAATGAGTTTCAAGTGTCAATACGAGAGTTAAAAATTTATTAAGTTTCGAGTATAATAACAATGAACGTGCCTACCACCGATAAAAATTACTTTTTTTTTTAGATAACACACAAAGGAAAAATCCTTGTACTGCGTGGAACTTTACTAAAATATGATTAATATTGACGAATTAGACCCAGACTTGATGGGTCCTGTGTGGGAATTGATCCCATGGTAACTCGGTATCTAAACCACTACGCCATATGTGAAGTCGCTTTCATTATTAAGTAAAACAATAATAGCAACAAATAAAACAATAATAATAATACGAAATAAAATATGACCGTAATTCACTTCACAGCACGTAGTCTATTTGATCATACTTTATTTTTATTTTGTTTACATAATGGCAAGGTTAATTCTATCAAGAAGCCGTTGTACACATCGTTTCAAAAGAACACTATGTGATAACACAAGAGATAAATCGACTTAAATGCTTTTTGAGATCCACAAATCGTTGTTCTGAATCTTGAGAATATTTTTAAAGTTCTTGGCATTATGAGAATTCGTTCCTTAGTCCCTATTCATATTGTTTTTTTTTAATTTATTAGAAAGAAGCAAAAGAACACATTTTACAGTCTATTATTTTTACTATTTTGTATATGTTATGTAGTAGTTGTTCTCAAAAATGAAAATAAGTAAAATTTGTTGTTAGCGGGTTAAAATGGATTAATTGCCGGTTTTATGGTATGGAATTAATTGTATGTATTAATAAGTTGATGAGGAAGTAGGTTATAAATAAGTATTTAACTACATCCACTGATGGACAGGAATAGAAGACGTCATGTACAACGATTCTTAACCGTTTGTATCCAACAATTCCCTACAACTTAAGCCAATAAAAAGGAAAAATATCTAATTAATATTTGTCTAATAATAACTTTATTTTACAGTAGAAACTATTAGCTGTAAATAGTGTATCATTGTTTATATTATACCTGGATATATATTATATACTTAGACGACTTAATTTAACTTTAAAACCTATTTTCGCCATCTATTTTTTATTTTTATTTCCGTGTGGTGATGAAGTAAGAATAGAATTCACCACTCCCTTATCTTGCCCGTGGATATCGTTTAAGAGATATATGCATATAACATCTGTGTAAGACATGGCAATCTCGAAATAAATCCTATACCAACCTGTCCGACCAGCATGGTAAAGTAGGTCAATTTCTCTCCTATTGTGGAGGAGGCTCGAGCCTAGGAATGGGACGTTTAGGAGCTGAGACGATATATTTTAAATTTCAAATAGGATTTTATTCTTAGATTTATTTTTGAATTTATAAAAACTTAGTCTACTTAAATTATTGATCTTATCGAAAACATCGTAAATAAATAGATAATGCACTTCGACATAAACCGATAATAATTGAACTTATGTTTTCTTTGAGTTACGTAATTGTAGATATGATAAGGCAATGTATGTATATAAATAAAAAAATGTCGTCATCCAGTACGATATTTTTTATAATTGAACGTTGCGATTTATTGGTCCACTATATAATAATTTTGCGTGTGGTGACGCGTAAGAATACAATTCACCATCCTCTTTCTTGCCCCTGGGCACCATAAAAAACGACTGAGGGATTATAATATGCATATAACACCTATGCAAGAGAAAGAAAGCTTGAAATAAAACCCCGTACTAATAGGTGTGAGCCGCGTGGTATAAGCAGGTCAATTTACCTCCCGTTGTGGAGGAGACTCGAGCTCAACTGCGGGACGCATATGAGCTGTTATGATGATGATATAATAATAAAAATCTTTTTTTCTACGATATTTACGAATTTCAAATCACATTTTCTCCTCTAATTATCTCCTGGGGCCATGTCATAGGCACCAATTACTATTTGTATTTTTAGTTTCTACCACCATTTTTTTTGTATTTCACCAGTCTAAAGGTGTTTCACTCCTTCTTTTCCGGTAGGTGGATTGCATTCTTACTCCGCCAACACACGGTATACTTAATTCACTATTAAAAAAAAGAATTTTTTTTTTTCAAAAATAAACCAACTTCAATGTAGATAAACTTTTAGACTTTTGAAGATTTTTCAAAAATAGCATGTCCGATATCGATAAAATTTTCATGGGACCATTTGGGAAGTATACTCTTTCCAACAAAAAAAGAATTTTTCAAATCGGTTGGCAATCGACGGACTTTTACGCGAACAAACATAAAGCAAGCATATATACGGTCGAATTGAGAACCTCCTCCTTTTTTGCAGTCGGTTAAAAATAATCATTTTTAGGTAATATTCGTTACAGATAGTCATGGATCATGCATGACATTGCAAATGCAGTCTTAAAAAACTTTAACAACAAAGATAATAAAATTAAAACCAAATGTATAATCCTTTTCACTGATACGGTATCGTGAAATACCGCAATCTCAGATTAAATTGATATTACTGCAAAAAATAAACTAAGTTGCATTTTAAAAAGTTGAAAATCTTTAAAGCTGATATAACATATTTAATATATCATCTTATCTCAACCTATACACTTTAGCCTCGTTAGGCTCGGGCCTCCTCCATTATGGGAGGGAGATTCACCTACTATATCACACAGGTCAAACGTATTGGTATTAGGTTTGGTACCGAGTTTTCCTTCTCTTGCATAGTTGCATAGTCGTCCTTTTCACCTAAAATTATCGTTTATGAACTTTACAGACAACTCATTTTTTTAAAGCACTAACACAAGGAATTATATTAAACACTAGCAATCCGCCCTCGCTTCGCTTCGGTTATAGGTTATAGTCGTTTTACCCGCGTAGTTCCCGTTCCCGTGGGAATACTGGGATAAAATATAGCCTAGTTTACGCCCTGATATTATAGCTTTCCATTGGTGAAAGAATTTTTGAAATCGGTCCAGCCGTTTTGAAGATTACCCGGAACAAACAGACAGACAGACAAAAATTTTTTAATTGCTACTTTAGGCATAGGTGTCGTGCAAATAACCGTGTGAGCATGAAAAAAGCCTATTATTTTGACATTGCAAACAGACACTCCAATTTTATTTATTGGTATAGATTGGTCTCGGCATTACTCATTTGTATTACTTATTTAACTTATATTAATTTCATTTATATTTTATTGGTGTTTCGAGAAAATTAAATATATTTGCACATATGGTATATGCGCAAATATATTGTAGAGATAATTTAATGTTACATTTAATTACGACGTTACACCATATAATGATAATATGGGCCGACCACTGACGACAAGTTAACGCTGCTCCAGTGGTCGGCCCAACGACGAAGGCGACATGGTTTTCGGGTGGGTCGCGAGAGTTGCGTGCTTAAGCCCCTCTGTCGCCCCGGACGGAGTGGTGCGGAGGCGCGCCGACCGCGACCCACCCACAAAAAAAAAAATATACTGATAATATCACTATATTTTTACATTGATATCTTTCTCTAAAATTCTTCTCCGTTATAATAGGTCTTTAAATATCGAAAACTAGTTTAGAAACTAATCCTTAGAGCAATGTCAAAATTTTAAATGAAATGGACTAAAATTGAAAATAATTGAACGCATGAACGTCGGGCGATCAAAAATCAAATACAAAAGCGATACATAATGCCACAATTATTAACCTAGTATGAATTAAGTAAGAAGTAAACATTGTTGGTTGCAAGTATTCACAATCAAATATGTTTGAAATAAAAGAGAAATAAACGAGCTAAATAAACTTGGCCACTAGTTTTTTTTTAACGACCGAGCTTAAGATATTTTTAAGATTATTAAAAAGAGCAAACAGTCGGTTATAGTATTGAGTTAAATCTTCACTGAACAGATAATTAACCCAAACGAACATAAATACGAAATTGGTGATTCCGACGAAAGTTATTAACTATGTGCAAAAGAGGTAAATGATAACACCAAGATTTACTAATGTTATATAAATACATATTTTTTTTTTTTTTTTTTTTGCTGGATCGCGGTCGGCGCGCCTCCGCACCACTCCGTCCGGGGCGACAGAGGGGCTTAAGCACGCAACTTCCGCAACCCACCCGAAAACCACCTCGCCTTCGTCATTGGGCCGACCACCGGAGCAGGTTTACTTGTCGTCAGTGGACGGCCCGACGGAATACCCCCTACGCGGGGTACCCTCCCGATATAAATACATATTAGGCGAGCTTACGCTACAGTTACTTGTACTTATTCGTAGCAAACTTCTAGCGACTGCTGAAGTATTATGGGGACATCAAACGACTCTACGTTAAGTACACAAAAATACCAATCATTTCTTTTTTGACTGGCGTAGTGATTAAGATACCGACCAGTGTCGGGTTCGAATCCCACATAGCACTACACTATGCCCACATATTGTTGTTCTGAACCTGGATGTAATTTGCGTCCTGTTAAATTAAATGTTTGTAAATTCTCCCGCAATACAAAGATTATTATTACCTTAATGCGCGGTCTTTAAAAACAAATCATTATCTTCATAAATCAACATTGTTTTAATCTACGTATTTATATAACTTAAAAACTTAATGCGTTTTCTAATTTAACCTAAAGAGCAATAGATTCTGTTTACTTTGCGGATAATGGATGTGAAGTATACACAAGATATGTTTTATATTCAATGTCATAGGAAGTGTTAGTCATAATACCTTGACATTATTAACACGAGATTTCTGAAATTAAAAAAAAAATGTGATTAATATTGGCGCGAATGAATCAGAAACAGAAACTCTATAGGCGCTTATATGAGTCTTGATAATTTACAAAATATTGTAATATGTTTTGTCTCCTCCAATCTCTTATAATCTATACCAATAAATAAAATTGGAGTGTCTGTTTGTAATGTCAAAATAATAGGCTTTTTTCATGCTCACACGGTTATTTGCACGACACCTATGCCTAAAATAGCAATTAAAAAATTTTTGTCTGTCTGTCTGTCTGTTTGTTTGTTCCGGGTAATCTTCAAAACGGCTGGACCGATTTCAAAAATTCTTTCACCAATGGAAAGCTATAATATCAGGGCGTAAACTAGGCTATATTTTATCCCTGTATTCCCACGGGAACGGGAACTACGCGGGTAAAACGACTATAACCTATAAGCGAAGCGAGGGCGGGTTGCTAGTTTAGTAATAAAATGACTGAGTTTCCGTATGGTGACGGAGTACGAATACAATTCAACACTCCTTCTCTTGATTGTGGGTATCCTAAAAGACGAGGATAAAATATGCAAATAACAACGATGCAAGAAATGAAAAACTCGAAATAAAACCTTACGCCAACGCGTCTGACCAGCCTGATATAGTAGGTCCATTTTCCGTTCTATAGTGGAAGAGGCTCGTACCCAGCAGTATGTGGGCTGAGATGATGATGATGAAATTGTTACAATGTCTAAACAGCTATAAAAAATATTGTAAACTTTCAAGTTTATTATTGTTGTTGACGTTGACAAATAGGTTTGATATCAATATAAATATCAATTTGAAATTCAAATGTATTAACTACTAGCAACCCGCCCTCGCTTCGCTTCGGTTATAGGTTATAGTCGTTTTACCTGCGTAGTTCCCGTTCCCGTGGGAATACCGGGATAAAATATAGCCTAGTTTACGCCCTGATATTATAGCTTTCCATTGGTGAAAGAATTTTTGAAATCGGTCCAGCCGTTTTGAAGATTACCCGGAACAAACAGACAGACAGACAAAAATTTTTTAATTGCTATTTTAGGCATAGGTGTCGTGCAAATAACCGTGTGAGCATGAAAAAAGCCTATTATTTTGACATTACAAACAGACACTCCAATTTTATTTATTGGTATAGATTTTAATGCTTGTAAAGAAACGGAAGCGTAAATGTTACTTGGATCTCCATGCGATCTACATAATTAGCAAACAAAACAAATATAAATTACTTCATAGATTGCGTAGTGGTTAAGATACCGACCCACCGTGCGTATCGAAGCTTCAAATCCCACACAGGACATTACTTTGTGCGATCCACAAATTGTTGTTCTGAGTCTGGATGTAATTTGTGTCTGTTAATTATATGTTTGTAAAGTCCCCCGCAATACAAGGATTATTTCCTTAGTGCAGAGTGTTTGTCTTATTAAAAAAAATCTGTTTAGATATTGTGTTCTCCGTTCTTTATAGCTTTTTTTTTATTGCAAACGGTGGCAAACGAGCTGACAGTACACCTGATGGTAAGTGTTGCTGCCGCTCATAGACCTTTACAAGGCCGCTGCCTACCGCAAAGAAAGTGAAGGGAGTGTGAATGCGTGCATTGAGGCTTGGTGATACCAAAACCCTCCACACGCAAACATCCTAAGAAAGTTGGGCTTCCGGCTCCCTCACTCACCGAACGAAACGCAGTAACAAATTGCTACTACTCAGACGTCGATTTTCTGCGAGAGTGTGGTACTGCCCCGGACGGACCGGCCCGCGGCTGTAGACAGATAACTGTCGACAGTGTGGTCCTACCACTCCACAAATATTCTACTATACAATCATGATCATTAACCTACCCTCATCCCACGCTAAGTGGGGTCGGCACAACACGTTCTTACCTTCCATAAACTCCTGTCAGCCGTCATATCTGCGCTCACTACTTTCATACACATATCTTCATTCACACAATCCATCCATCTTCTTTTGAATCTCTCACAATTTTTACGTCCATCTACAATCATATTAATAACCTTCTTTGCCACATGCCTTTCATCTCTCCTCATCAGATGTCCATACCGAGACGTACGCTCCTAATATTCTCTACTTTCAAGGTGCTAGATTCAAGCTCCCCGTAATATACTCATACTCCTTATCCTATATCTTCACATAGCCATCTTATCATACGCATCTCAGTAATATGCAGTCAGTCTAATATGCAGTATCACATCCGTCTTTTTCAATGCCCTACACTCAGATCCATCCATATGTAGTTTCGACTTTACAATTGTCACCTATTAATCCCATTTATTTAATAAACCGGTGACCTAATAGTATTTGTAATTCAAAATAAATTGTAATAAGTTTACCTTGTGCCGTTATTACTAAAATAGTCATTGAGTCATTTATATTCGCACTTGTTAAACAAACTTATGGTTGTGATCAATTTATTCCTATTCAATTCGCGTGTTATGTCAATTACAGTCGCGTTACCTCGGATTTCTGTATTTATATTTTTCTAAATAACTACGCTTTATAAATGTGTCCATTATTTCAAGGTTTTTAAATTAAAACTGCATCTCTATTATTACGGAATAGTGCAATTGACCAACCACACCACGCTGGTATGGGGTTTTATTTCGATTTTTCCTTCTCTTGCATAGATATTTTATGCTGTTATCTCCCTTAGTCGTCTTTTATGACACCCACGTCAAGATACGAGTTGGTGAATAGTATTTTTACTCTATCACCATACGGCATATATCAATCATGAATATTCGTTTCAGCTTATGCATGTCCCACTGCTGGGCTCGAGCCTCCTCAATAGGAAGGAAATTGATGCATTGTATCCCTCACTTGTCTTTTACGACATCCACAGGCAAGATAGGGTGGGGTGAATTGTATTCATACGCCGTCACCACCAAATGAATATATTGATAAGTAAATAATTTACTATCAGTCTTTGTTATGTATAGTATATTTATATCGTTTTAAAAAGGCTCGTCTCAAAGGAATTCATCTAGTTTAAAGAAAACGTGTTTTTTAATCTGTTACAACGTGACCACAAACAAACTTGCTTTGGAGACCATAAATCTAATTATTAAATGTCGTTTTTCTTGAAATACTAAATAGTATATGTATTATAAGGGATATAAGGAAAAATGTTGTTTTGCACATGCAATGTTGCGTACGCCTAAACGTGTATTGCAGAAACACTTTTTTTTTTCATTTATCAAGGTGACACGTAGGCGTTATCAAGGATAATTTAATGACTGAATTCGTGTGAAATGCAATAAAGGATATATGATGTCATTCGTTTGCATTTAATTACACTACACTCTGGAATATTTTATGTATAATAATACAATTTTGTAATAATTATAAAGATCATAAAGTATTTTAATGTAGTTTTATATACAGCTGGCCGGCAAACGTTGTTTTGTAATATAAATTATTTAAAAGTATAAATACAGAAGACCAGCTTTGTTCTCATCCATGTTATGTACTGTTTACGGGGTGAGAGATGACACTAGTAGACGCCTGGTTGAAATAACTGATCGTGTGGTAATTGATCAATTATCGACCGCCCGAGTGTAGAAAATAATTAAACTACTAATATCGCTATAAAAATAGTTTACATCCTATTCTGTGATCTACTGAGTATGCACACAAATTTCATAAGAATCAGTCAAGCTGTTTCGGAGGATATTGGTAACAAATACACAAGAGTTTTGTTATATTACATAATAGAAAACAAATCTATGAAATAATGCGATGCCTATGCCTAAAATTTACATTCAAAAATTTGGCTATCTGTCTGTTTATTCCGGGTAATCTTACAAAGGGCTGAACCAATTTTAAGAATATTTTACTACTGAGTATCGGTCTATATAAGGAGTAACTTAGACTGTTATTCCTTTCAAGATACCCCTATCAAGTTTTGCCCGGTCTAAACCCGAGGCCTCATGGAATGCAGTCGCGTATCATCCATCTATCCATCAGCCTACAGACGTCCACTGCTGGACATAGGCCTCCCCACGAGAATGCCACTCGGAACGGTCCTGTGACTTTGAGAATGTCGTCAGTCCACCTAGTGGGGAGTCGTCCTACGCTGCGCCGTCCGATTCGTGGTCGCCACTGAAGAACCTTTCTTCCCCAACGGTTGTCGGTTCGACAAGCGATGTGGCCTGCCCATTGCCATTTCAACGTGCTAATTCTGTGGCTATGTCGGTTACACCCGTTCTTCTACGGCTTTCCGTGTTTCGGATTTTATCACGTAGAGAAATACTGAGCATAACCCTCTCCATAGCACGCTGAGCGACTTTGAGCTTTTTTATGAGGCCAACATTTGGAGATCACGTTTCCGTGCCGTAAGTCATCGCTGGTAACGCACACTGGTTATAAACCTTTGTTTTCATATTATCGCGTCGCGTATCATATTATTTAAAAAAAAAGTGGAGATTTAAAATATAGGATCAAGGCGATTGAAATCGAAGCGAAGCGAGGGCGGATTGCTAGTTAAATAACAAAGATCCGTGTTGGCACTAATTTCCTAAACATTGCAAGTTTAACTTGGAAGTTACAAAATACTCTCAGACGTTAATAATCTGTGAATTCTTACAGATTTTTGCAACAATTGACTTTACAATTCTAAGCGTAACATTGACGAAATTACCGAGTAAATTGTTGCAACAATGCTTTATGGCATCAGAGCTATTGTAAATAAAGATTTTGAGACTGTATTAAGCTCTACACAGGATGACTAAGTCTATAATATCATCCTCATCATCTCAGCCAATACACGTCCATTGTTGGGCTCGGGCCTTCTCCATTATGGGAGGAAAATTGACCTATTATACCACGCTGGTCAGACGTGTTAGTATTTTCCTTCTCTTGCATGTTATATGCATATTAAAATCCTTAATCGTCTTTTACGATACTTACAGGCAAGAAAAAGGTGGTGAATTGTATTCTTACTCCGTCACCACATAGAAGTCTATAACTATATTAAATCTTGGAAGACTTCGCCTAGTTATAGCCGACCAATTAGTGTTACAAATGGGCTTGAGACATTAAAAGCTCTTGAGAATTTCGCAAATTATCTGGGATTTTACGTGTCATTATGTAGGAATATCAAAATGACTGTTTTTATGAAACTCGATAAAAAATATCTAACAAAATATTTCATGACATAAGCTTAATGAAATCACGCTAGATGACGCTTAGAGATAGGAAAAAAAGATGAATATTTAAATGCATAATTATATTTACTACATTTACAAGTCACGAATAATTTTGCTGTGCGGTGGTACCTACGAATACTACTACCCTTACATCACTGGACCTGGACCAACACCACCTAATTTTATCTGGTCAACAATCACATCCCAAAGTTGATGTCAATCAGGCGGCCGGTCGTAAAACTAATACCAAAACTTTTGCAATATGTACTATGAAATAAGAGTACATATGTGTTAACCCTAAGTAATTAAAAAACGCCAGATAATAAATGCATTAAATATTCATAATTTTATATATAACTAGCAAATTACCGTGGATTCATCCGCGGGAATACTCCTTCCCCTATTTAATACCCTTTCCAGTGGGAATACGGGAACAAAATATAGCCTAGGTTACTCCTTATATAGATGGCTACCTGGTATTACAATATTATCAAAATCGATCCTGTAGGATGTCTTTTGTTTTGTGGTAAGTTATGGTTTGGACACACCCCGCCCAATCCCTCCAGGGTGACGTATGAGCGGCATGTCTAACCTACCGTTTTCCCTCCCCATTACTATTGAGCAGACGATTGGTACCGATTCTTTGACATCCGTGGCCGGCCCGGCGGGTTACTCTTTCGGGTACTGTCGCCTTTGATGCCCCGGCAACAAAACAGTGATGCCGGCACTTTCGCGCGATCGCTCTCTCTGTGGGTGGCGGACTAATCCCTAGTCCGTCCAATTGCGACCTCGGTCAGGGCGGCATTGGGACTTCCTGTCGGATGTCTGGGGAATTAATTGATAATTTACAGTATCTTTGTCAACAGTTTTTCATAATATTAATAGTTTTTCATTTTTAAAAATAATTCTGACCTAATTAGATTATTAAAATTGAGAGATTGTAAAGACAAAACATGGCGCTATCTTGTGAACCATTCATACTGCCATTTGGCAACCGATCTCAAACTAAATCTGTTCATCGCACGTGCCAGATACACTATTTTTATTCACATCGACATTTGCACCACCAAATCTAATTAAATGCTATTACATTTACGATAAATTGATAATTGAACGTCTTATCTTGAAATTCGATGTTGTAGATCAGTATTTGTGCGACTTTCGTCGCTCCTGCTTTTGAAATATGGATTATTTTTGCTTTTTTTATGTGAGTTTGTTTATTTGTTTTTATACAATGTTTTAATGTTGATATAATAGTTTTTGTAACGTTGTCTATTGGCACTGCTTGCTACTTATCCCTGTTGCCATGACTTAAAATGTTTAGTTTTATTTTTACTGTTTATACTGCTTAAAATATGGTCCATGTTCTGATGAAATAAGAATACTATTCACCACTCCCTGTCTTGCCCATAGATGCCATAAGAGACGACTAACATAAAAAAGAGAAGCAAAACTGGAAACTAAACCCTATATGAACCTGTCTGACCAGCATGTTATACTAAGGTCAATTTTCTTCCTATCGTGGAGGAGGTTCCAGCACACTGAGACGAGCCGACATGATGATGATGACAACCTGCTTATTATCTATAATAAAGTTTTGATTTTGAAGTTTTACTATGAATTTGTAAATTAATAGATGCTAGTGTAGTAAAGGAGTACGTTGCATCATTTAAAATGGCAGCGTTCTGATCTTCTTCGTTAAATGTCAAATAGAGTTTATTGGATAGTTTTTAAATATTTTTCTTTTAACGTTTAAAATATGTTAATTGTACTATTTACCCCCACCTCCTCTCTAGGGGGTGTCGTAAAAAACGACTAAGGGTATATATAATACGCATATAAATTCTGTACAAAAAAGGAAAACTCGATGCAAAACCCCATACCAACCAGTTTGACCAGTGTGGTATAATAGGTCGATTACCCTACTACTAGCTTTGGTATGTGTACTATTTGTAATAACTTATGGTTAAAATGTAGCGTTATTTCCGTAAATACGGATTGTAATCAAATGTAGCTTCTTCGGAGATAATTTATACAATAATTGTTATATTAAGTACTTATTGGATGGAATTAATATTTCTTTATTTTCACATACAAAATCAAAATTATAAAATAATTTGAATAACGCCAGTTGTCATTGTTCTTCGCTAACAAAACAAAACAACATTGAATGTAAATTTTAAAACAGACAACAAACCATAGCAAATAAATGTTATTCGAGGTTGGTGTAACATAATTATCTTAGTAAATTCAAGGTTATGACCATGTTTTGTATGAATTAACTTAGTTTTCAACGCATAGAAATGTTTTAGCATTTCAAATATGTATATGTAAATTGGCGTCATTAAGTTAATATACGTATATTGACGCAAATTTGTTAGCAAACTAAAAGAATTTGATGGTAATGTTTAATTTGATCATCATCATCACAGCTCATGCAAGTCCCAATGCTGGGTCTTGAGCTTTCTTTACTATAAAAACCCTTCCTGAAAAAACAACGATTTTCTACGAAAATTAGTTCCAACCGTGGTCCAACCTAATTCTTAATAGCTGCAAACAAAAAACTATCAACAACTTCGTTACCACTTTAAAATATAATAAATAAATTAAAAATTTACGTATGACAACAGAATAAGAATACAATTCACCACCCTCCTCTCTTGCCCGTGGGAGTCGTAAAAGACGCTTAAGGGATATATACTAGTAATATGAAAAAAAAAACTCAAAATAAAACCTTATACCAACCCGTTTAACGAGCATGGTATAGTAGGTCAATTTCCCTCCTATTATGGAGGAGGCCCGAGCCCAACAGTGGGACGTGTATCAGCTGTGATAATGATGTTGATGTAATAAGAAGAAAAAACTATAAAGAGCTAAAATATATATCGTAATTAAATATCTCGGCATTAATACGTCTTTAAATCTGCTACACCGTTACAACTTTGTCTTCATTTTTCATTTCGACCTTAATACGCAATGCAATGAAACAGAAAGATTTATTGTTATGTAGAAAACATTTAATTTTATCCGCTTTATAAATTTATATGGGCCAATGAACTAACTTGGCCTCTGAAAAATTATATTACGTTTAATGCGCACGCAATGTCGAAACAAGTATGCCTTTTCGTTACAAGTCAATCCATAGATCAATTGAATTTCAATTATTTATTTACATACTCGGTTCTTCTATATAAATAAAATTGATGTGTCTGTTTGTAATGTCACAATAGTAGGTTTTTCTTTCATCCTAACATTGTTAGCTGTACATATGCCTAAAATCGCTATCCGAGCGGGGACGGAGTAAGAATACAATTCAACATTTCGAGCAAGCCGTGGGTTTCGTAAAAGAGGAATGTAATACGTATATAACATCCGTGCAAGAGAAGGAAATAAAACGCTATACCACCCTCTCTGACCAACATGGTATAGTAAGGTCAATTTCCCTCCTAATGCGGAGGAGGGTTGAGCCCAGTAGTGGGACCTATATGAGCCGAAATGACGTCTAAAAACCAGTTTGAATTTTTTTTTGTCTGTCTGTTCCGGATAATATCAAAACGGCTGGACAGTATTTAATAATATTTCACTGATATATTGAAAGTAACTTAAGCTATTTCCCTCTCAAAAAAACCCTATAAAATTTATATCTACCCGCTTCAGTATTAGTTATTTAATTTTTAAAGTGTTGTTTTATGGATTGGAATAATCTTCTATGTTCGTCGTATATAAAAAAATATTAAAATTCTCTTAGACCTTCGTCAAAATAAAAGCATTGTTTATTTTCCTAACATCGTCAGTGTACATCGATAAAATTTTTCGATATGGCGATAAAAATAAGTGTTAACGATCCAACGTTACTTCAACGAAAATAATTCAAATAATAGTCTAATGCATTTGTGTATGCATAAGTTGTATATTTTTCTATAGGCACTCATCTACAAATAGAATCTGTTGTTAAAATAGACGCTTCCTGCTGTTACGCTCTGCCCGTTCGTAGACCTTTTATCATTATTTCGTTAGTTTTTTATAAAGTAGAGATACGTATAATATTTTATACGAAATCTGGGCTCATATATGTCCCACTGCTGGGCTCGAGGCTCCTCCACAATAACAGGAAAATTGATTTTACTATATCATGCTGATCAGACAGGTTTTGATAAGATTTTGTTCCCAGTCTGCCTGCACTTGTATCGATGTTAATTGCGTATTATATCCCTTAGAGTCGTCGCTTACAATATCCACGGTTGTAATATCCAAATGGGACAGTCCATCATCATCATCAACACAGCTCATATACGTCCCACTACTGGGCTTGAGCTTCTCCGCATTCGGAGGGAAATTGACCATGCTCACGCACGGTCAGGCAGGTTGATATAGGCTTTTATTTCGAGTTTTTTCTTGGACAGTTGTCACATGCAGAAAATATCCCTTAGTTGCCTTTTACGATACCCACGGGAAAGATGGTGGTGGATTGTATTCTTACTCCGTCACCACACGGTCAGTTACATTATTTAAAAACATTTAACAGAAAAGTAATATGTTGATTTCTTTATTTCTTTTAACAATTCTGTTATATATATATGTGTCTGGACAAGACTAATGATGACATAGCAAATTCCATCAATTGTAGAATATTGCATTTATCTGATAATTTTACGTCATACGTCAAACAAGAATAAAATAATGTGCCCAAGTCGATCTATGGGTTCGATATTTTTTTTAATTTTTATAAAGCAAGTTTGTTGTGACGTGTCTCATTTCCATTCGTCCCACTGATGGGCTCCTGCCTCCTTTATTGTGAGAGGAAATTTGATCGACGTCTTACCAACGTGATATACGCTGGTCAGGCGTGTTGGCATTAGGTTTCATTTCGAGTTTTCCTTCTTTTCATAGATATTATATGCGTATTATATCCCTTAATCGTCTCTTACGACTCACATAGGTAAGATAGGAGGTGATGAATTGTATTCTTACTCCATCACCACACGAAATATTTCGGTTTGAGATTATTAATTAACATATATCTTCATACAAAACTGTTAGTCTAAATAATGAATTAGTAGTATAAAATCCGTATGATAAAGGAGAAGAAAGAATACAATTCACCAACCCCTCTCTCGCCCGTGGGTGTCATAAAAAGAACTAAGGGATATAGTATGCAGATAACATATATGCAAGAAAAAGAAAACTCTACTTAAAAACTATGCCAACACGTTTGACCAGCGTGGTATAGAAGGTCAATTTCCATCCCATTTTGAAGGAGGCGCGACTCCAACAGGGGGACTTTATGGGATGAGATGACGAAAGGAACTTAGTTTCAACCGAGTGTTCCACGACACTTACGCATTTCTTTTTTTACATACAATGTTATTTTATTACCGATAAATCCATTACCCCTTATATGCTATTGTTGGCAAAGCCTCTTGGCACCAACAGATGCCTAGTTATCCATTGTATCCGTTATACCTACCATGAATAATACTTACGATTACCTAATACTGAACTATTTTTAAACATTACGATACTCGGTGTGAAGTGCTGTTTGTTTTTATAGCTGTTACTATATTATGCGTACATTTTTATTGATTATATATGTTGAATAATAAAGAGTTCTATGGCTGCGGTTCTATACAAAATTTCATTGGTCAAAATGGGCGTTATTAGATATAGGGGACCCTATAACATCACCTGAAAACGTTATGGTCTTCAACTGTGCGTTTCCAGCGATCATTTGTCTCACGTACGTGCAGGATCTGGACTATACAACCTGCTGATTTGTTGTCCGAGCGCTATGACCTGTCCTTCTTTATACAAGGTTTAAGAAGAGCAATTTCTACACGGCTATAACTTGTGCTTTGTATAACACAAGACGCTGTCACGGTGTGAAGTACCGCCTGGCTCTGTTCAGGACGCCCAACTTTTTGCTGTGTTCGGCAGCATCACTTACCATTGTGTTTTATTTGCTCGTTTGCCCCCATCGCCAGTAAATAAAAACAGCTCAATACGTAAAAGCAGCTCATATACGTCTCACTTGTAAGCTCGAGCTTCTTCCAAATTAGGCGGGTAATTAATCTACAGCACTACGTTGGTCAAACGGATTGGTATAGTGTTTTATGGCGAGGTTTCCTTCTCTTGCATAGATGTTATATGCATGTTTTATCCTTTAGTTGTCTTTTAAGACACCCACAAATAGAAAAGGTGGTAGCTCGATTCCTACGCTGGACAATACTTTGTGCGATTCACAAATTCTTGTTCTGAGTCTGTGTGTAATTTGTGTCCGTTAAATGATGTTTGTAAAATCCTCCGTAACACAAGGATTGCCTTAGTGTAGGGTCTCTTTTAAGAAAATGTATTCTTGCTCCGTCACCTCACAGAGAAATTGTGCCTATTTTTACTAAGGATTTCTTATAAAAGAAATGGAGCAATAGAACTACTTAGTAATCATCATATGTAATCAATTTATATTCATCTTAAAAGGGAGCCGACTCCCTTTATAAATGCTTTCTAATTAAGTCTAAATTAAATATTAAAATTGAAACACTATTCGCTGTTATAAATACACTCATTTGCAAAAAAAACGGGCACCTAAGCAATGAACCATTTCAAATGTTAATATTTCTTTGTTTGATAATTATAGGTAGTTTTATCCACACAATTTGCTAAATTAATAAGAAAATAATCGTTTTCATCAGTATTTCATAAAATTTAGATACAATTTATGGGAAATAATGCTAAACCTCGCTAGTAGTGTATATTCGCTAGTAGTGCATATGCTCATGAAGTAAAAATAAAAAAGTTTTTTGTTTGTTTTTCTTTAATAAAGTAAAAGCAGATAAATGTTTAGTATCGAGTGTGACCCCCTCTAGCTAAAATCACAGCTTGAATTCGTCTGGGCATGCTAGCGAGTATATCCCGGATACTTGCTTGCGGAATACGTTCCCACTCCGCAGTAATCACATTCTTCAGCTCTCTGATGGTCTGCGGAGCCGGGTGTACTGATCTCACACGCCGTTTCAGAACGTCCCAGACATGCTCTATGGGATTGAGGTCGGGACTTCGAGCTGGCCAATCCAAACGACGAATGCCGACCTCTTGCACATACGCATTAACATCGCGGGATCGGTGGGCGCGAGCATTGTCGTCCATAAAAATCGAGTCTTCACCTAGAGCGGCCAATGCGGGTTGTGCATGAGAAATTAGAACTTCCGTTATGTATCGATGCCCAGTCAGTGAGCCGTTTTCAATGAAGACTAACTCTGTACGATCCATTGAATTTATTCCTGCCCAAAACATAACAGAGCCCCCACCATAAGGTGTGATTTCTTCGAAACATGCCTCTGCAAAGCGTTCTCCTTGTCTTCTTAGCACTCGCCGACGTCGATCTTCACCGAACAGAGATATCCTGGCTTCATCAGAGAACAAAACCCTATTCCAATCGTCTTGAGTCCATGATTCACAATTTCTAGCGAACCTAAGCCTGTGAACTCTGTGCTCACGGAGTAATTTGGGGCCGCGGGCCGGGCGGTGACTGCGTATATTGGCAGCGAGAAGCCTCCTCCTGACCGTCCATAGACTAATATGCACATTTCTTACTTCTTGGAGGTTGTTCTTAAGATCCACATACGAAGATTTGCGATTTCTCAATGCGCGACTCACAAGAAAACGATCATCCCGTGGTTGGGTACATGGTTTTCTTCCAGAACCAGGCCTTCTCTCGACGGAACCAGTCTCCTGATATCGCTGCCAGGTCCTTTGGACTGTCGAGCAACTAACATTTAGCCTCCTAGCCACGAAACATTGGCTGCAACCCTCTTCAAGCAGCGCGATAATTTTGGTAGCTTTTACCACTTTATCTACCATTTTTGATACAGCCAAACAGCATTAAATAAAGCTTTGACAGTCAAGGATATGAAATTAATCGATAAAAATTGAATAAAAGTTATGAAAGTCGATGTTAACTTCTGGAACTTCGCGCCAAAAATGTAGGATAAAAAGGGGTTTTCTGTAAAAATGAACATCAAATGAAAAATTGAATTTAGAACGTACTTTTTTAAATACCACAGCATTTTTAAAACCGGCCAGTAACGTGTACAAACGATTGAAACCTTTTTGGTATTGTATCTTTTTAAATATGAATGAAAATCAAAACCGCCCGTTTTTTTTGCAAATGAGTTTATTACTTTCTTATCTTTAGTAAAAACGTAAAAATGTTTATATAGCCGTCTACCCATTAAGGGCTCATATATATATATGATATATATATATATGATATATATATATATATGATATATATATATATGATATATATATATATATGATATATATATATGATATATAAGTATAAAGGGCGGATTGTTTCCAAAATAAGTGTCACAGTGTCAAGTGTAGTGGTCGGCGCACCGGCGCGGTTGGTTGCGCGCGCAACGACCTCAAATTTTCCTCCGTAGTATTGAATCAGCCAGTCACTTTTCCTAACCTAAAAAACTACACCACAAACAGCTGTTTCGTAATTCCCCGTTTAAACAAATATGTAATTAATTAAAATCGACGCGTTAACAATCGCACGGTACGTCTAGACGCTCCGAATGCCATTACGAAATTGTTTAATTTTAGAATTCGATTATGTATTTTTTAAAATTTACGTTTTTCTTGGCTTTCATTCAGTTTTCAGCCAGTCAGACTCGTGAATAGCCGTTTTCTTAACATATTTTAAATTAAGACTCTTTCGTCATTCTTTTTTTTTATTTATTTACTTATAATTACTGTGTTATGTTTTAGGTTATTTTTTTTTAATTAACGTAGTTTTCGTTTAATATACAGTGTAGTGCAAAGTATGGGATATGTTTGTGTTAAGTGGACCTTAGAATTAATATAATCTAGTGCAGTGTTGTGATCCTACCTCAAAATGGACGACTACGAGTATGACTTCGCATACGAATGCCGGGTTTGTATTATGTTATTACTACAATTGGTACAAATATTTGCGATATGTACAAACGTTTGATCAAATGCAGATGCATTGATGCACGTGACTCACATTTTTTCGCATCAAATGCAAGGTGACTTTGTTTTATTTTAAATATATTCGTAAATGGTAGACAATATGCAATAATTTGAATATTACACCTGAGCACTAGTACAAATGTATATTTAACTAACCTAATGCAAAAATGCTTGCCCTATAGATATAGGCACTAGTCAACATACATTGATTGTATGTTTTTATATGGTAATTTATTTATATTTTTAACATAAAATGTGATAGCAATTAAAAAGTACGCATTTCGAAATAATAATTGGTCAAATAATTAACGGTCAATAATTGGGTCTGAACACGTGCCAATGGGATTTTTAAATATAGATTAAGATCTTTTTCTTTTAAAGATTTCATTTAGGAATAAACTTTACATTTATTATTTTTAATTTATTTACTATAAGAAGTTGTTGATTGATTAATCTGACTCGAAAATTACTAGCGTTATTAAATATTATAACGGTATTAAATAACGCTAAAATCCGAAACACGGAAATCCGTAGAAGAACGGGTGTAACCGACATAGCCCGCACAATTAGCACGTTGAAATGACAATGGGCAGGCCACATCGCTCCTCGAACCAACAACCGTTGGGGAAGAAAGGTTCTTGAGTGGCGACCACCAATCGGACGGCGCAGCGTAGGACGACCCCCCACTAGGAGGACTGACGACATTCTCAAAGTCGCAGGGAACCGTTGGATGCAAGTGGCGTAGGATCGTTCCGAGTGGCATTCTCGTGGGGAGGCCTAAGTCCAGCAGTGGACGTCCGTAGCCTGATGGATGGATGAAAATAACGCTATTTAACGCTAATTATCTACCCGATACAGAAATTAGTTATAAATTTTCTGCAGTAACGATGACTTGTTGGACGTGAGACATCTTAGTCCACCCGTGATCATGAACGCTGTAAAGTGTTCGAAACGTCGGGCAATCAAAAATCAAATACAAACGCGATAAAATCCGTAAAGTAGTTTTATTTAAAATGTATAATACTCGCGTAAACATCAGAAATAATTAAATAACGCTATTATTAAAAATAGTGACGCGAATTGTTAACGTTATTAAATACCGATATGTTAATGGTGATGTGAATAGTAGTTGTGAGTAGTTAGTAACCGTTTGCTTCAGAGATCAGGGATCGATCTCAAGATACTACAGTCAGCAGTTGCTTGCTTATACCAGTAGACAAGGGAATCTTTAGATTAGTATATTTTTTCAATGTTACATGAAATTAATTTGTTTCATATGTTCCGTGTGGTGACGGAGTAAGAATACAATTCACCACCCCCTATCTTACCCATTGGTGATCTTACGAGATGACTAAGGGATATAAAACGTATATAACATCTACACGAGGGAAAGAAAACTCGAAATAAAACCCTATACCAACACGTCTGACCAGCGTGGTATAGTAGGTCAATTACCCTTCCATTTAAGAAGAATGTTGCCACCTTAGAATAATAACGTATAGAAGGATAGTGTCAATACTTCGAAAGTTCGAAACATGAATCTAAAAATACTAATGGCGCGCAGATCACACACGTACACACGCACACCACTATACAAATTATGAAATCAAATTTGGTTTTTATTAACATAAATCGTCGAAATACTTTTAAAAGTAATGTTAAAAACCTTTTTAAGTTTTTCAAATGTGTTATGACGCTATTTGAATGCACGAACTGTCATAATTACCTATTTATTTTTTAAGAGTTGCATACGTACGTGCAGTACAATGACTTGTACATTACGGAACGGTTCCGGCGTAAGCTCCATTAGGCTCCAATTGAAATGCTTCACTTTTTGTGCGCGAACTTACCTTCGATACGTTATTATTCTAAGGTTGCCACACATGAAACAACCAAAATAAAAATTTACAGTTAATAAATTACAATATCAAACCAGTCGAATGTTGCCATATAAGAAAAGTAGTAATTTTGCAATACGTGCATTACACAGGTCGTTTGCCTTTGCCTGACGAGTTTTTTGCTTTAAAATGTCGGCCATATCAAAGACTTTTATTAGTCATAGTTACGAATGTAGTGTAATAATATAATTATTATTATCAGCATTTAAAAAGTGGAGAGAATCTATTTGGATTCATCACTTTGCCATTCTATATTTATCCCACTGTTGGGCCACCGACTCTAATATTCAGGTCTTTTTTTGTTGGGCTATGATCAGCGTACACGCAGTCCGCCCCATCTGGGGGGCCGAAAGGGCGGCGCACGGCTCCATAACTCACCGTATCTCCTCTCTTTCGCCATTGGGCCGACCACCGGTAACGAGTTCCTTGTCCTCCGTGACTAGTCCGAGGAAGGTTAGGCTGCTAGTTTCAGTCCACAAGGAATTGAATTACTTGTTGAATTAGAGATTTTTATAATTTCTTCTTCTCCTGTAATGGAGTTGTCCGTCTACATTCACTCCTTATTTATCTTTTACGATGCCCGAAAGAGAGAGACGACTCGTAATAGATAAGGGTAATACTGCATATCACGCTTTAGAGGCAGAAAATTAAAAAAAAACCGTATCACACAAAAATATTTCGTGGTTTTTTTTTTCCAAAACCAGTTTCGTCTCATTATCATCTCAGGCCATATCCATCTCACTGTTGGGCTCGGGCCTCCTCCATTATGGAAGGGAAATTGACCTACTATGCCACGCTGGTCAGACGTCTGGACATAAGGTTTTGTTTCGAGTTTTCCTTCTCTTGCATAGATAGTATCTGCACATTATATCCCTACGTCGTCTCTTACGACATCCACGGGCAAGAGAGGGGGTGGTGATTCGTATTCTTATTCCGTCACCACACGAAACCAGTACAAAAACCAGTTTAGTTGAATAAAAAGTCGTACAACGATTTTATTTTTTCAATGATTTCACTATTGAATGCGAATTAAGAATGGCGTCTGCTCGTAAACTGTGAAGCTGCACTATAAATCTATTTCAAATTAAAGTTTTAAAAACATTGGACAAAAACGAAATGTATTGTCATCGAAGTCGTTGACACTTAATTGTGAAATCTACTGGAATAATTTCAGCAAATATATGATCATCATCATCATTTTAGCCCACATAAGTCCCACTTTTGGGCTCGGGTCACCTCTATAATAAGAGGGAAATTGACCTACCACGCTGGTCAGAGATGTTAGTATAGGGTTTCGTTTCAAATTTTCCTTCTCTTGCATAGGTGTTATATGCATATTTAATCCCTTAGTCGTCTTTTACGACACCCACGGGCAAGAGAGGGGATGATGAATTGTATTCTTTCTCTGTCACCACACGGAGATCAGGGAACTATACAAACATACAAAGAGCGTTTATACACAGAGCTTTAAATAATTATAGATCATACTAGCAACCCGCCCTCGCTTCGCTTCGGTTTTAGTCGTTTTACCCGCGTAGTTCCCGTTCCCGTAGGAATACCGGGATAAAATATAGCCAAGTTTACGCCCTGATATTATAGCTTTCCATTGGTGAAAGAATTTTTGAAATCGGTCCAGCCGTTTTGAAGATTACCCGGAATAAACAGACAGACAGACAAAATTTTTAATCTGTATTTTTGGCATAGGTGTCGTGCAAATAACCGTGTGAGCATGAAAAAAGCCTATTATTTTGACATTAAAAACAGACATTCCAAATTTATTTACTGGTATAGATATAGATAACCACGGTGGTGCGTGAATGAGCTCACGACGGCACGGTAGATACCAATCTAGATTAATGAAGTATAGAGTCCGAATCAAGACTACAATTTGGCATCCCTTTCTTTGCTATAAACTCAAAATAAAACCCTATGCCAACACATCTGACTAGTTTGGTATAGTAGGGCAATTTCCCTCCCATTGTGGAGGAGGCTCGAGCCCAACAGTGGGACGTATACGAACTGTGATGATGATAGTCCCCTGCATCACCAGAATTGTCTACTCGGTGAAGGGCAGGGCTTCTATTTGGCAGATCCATTTGTCGTTTGTTATGATAAGTTTTGGTAAATTCTGCCAAATTCTCAATTCTCCATAGTAACTTATCATTTTCAAAGATGTAACATTTGACTGCCACAAATTAAATATTCTTTTATTTTTTTACAGCGTCTTGTTGAGGCGATGGCGCCTCGGTCAGCGCGATCTTTCCGCCAAGAGTTTAACATGCAGGACTTGACCACAGAACATACGTACACGACGCATTATACCACAGAAAAGTAAGTACATTAACCGTAGGTAATGATTAGTCGTAGCTTGTCGAGCACATCGTTGAATCCACAACCGTTGGAGAAGAAAAGTTCTTGAGTGGCGACCACGAATCGGACGACGCAGCGTAGGACGACCCCTACTAGGTGGACTGACGACATTTTCAAAGTCGCAGAGAGCCATCGTTGGATGCAAGTGGCGCAGGACCATTCCGAGTGGCATTCTCGTGGGGAGGCTTATGTCCAACAGTGGATGTCTGTAGACTGATGGATGGATGAATGATTAGTACATAAGAACTTAAGCCAGCAAATTCATTTAGGGCTTTTCTTCAATATAGGTTCTACTGCTAGTCTCCTATACAAGTGGGAAATTTTTATAATAAGACAATATACATTAAACATATTTATAGTAATTTACAATACAGGTCTTACTGGTTTAGTTTCATAAGCAAGCGATAATGTCTCAAATTCATAAGTCACAAGTGATATATTTGCCGCCAAAATACGCGATAGCGATCGGAAACCATGAGATATAAGAATGTGTCTAGAACACGATAGGAGGTTCCCCATCTATTATATAAAATAAAATGTTACACACTGAAAAGAGCGTGTGTTACATCTTTATCTACCTCTAACAGAATAAATGTTTGATAATATTAATGAAAAAGAAATTAAAGACAAGTAGGTACATATTAAAATAAGTTGAACTAATCTGTTGATTTTAGTAAAGGTACTTATCATTTAGATAACATTTTTTTCTATATACCAGATATGTCAGGACGTCGCACACAGCAGAGCTAGACGGTCAACAAGTTAAATCAATGGCCAATGGCAAATTAAACTCGCCTAACTATGCAATGAAAACTATTATAACAGAAGATGACAGACCTGACGTTAGAAAACTTAAACGTGTACACAGAATGTATGAAGGCCCGAATATTATAGAATCTAAAGGTATATTGCATCCCGAGACGAGAGAAATACTAACAGTGGGTCAAGCAATTAGCATGAGAATACTTGATGTACGAACGGGAAGATTGTTGTCTTCGCCTGAAACAAGACAAACTATGACCATAGAACAAGCAGCCCAAGAAGGTCTTATTGATCCAAAACTTGCTGCAAGACTAACAGGGCCTTGTGGCATGACTGAAGATGGAAACGAAGTAACTTTATTAGAAGCTATACAAAGAGAATTATATGATGCAGAACAAGGGCTAACAGATCCAGCCGAGAAAAGAATTAAGGTAACTGTCGAAAGCGATCAGTCGACACAAGGAATGAGTATCTCGGATGCATTAAATCGCGGACAAGTTGACTTGCAACAAGGTCTATATAGGCTACCGAATGGAAGTTACATAACGATAGCAGAGGCGTATCAAAGAGGGTACCTTATCTACAATGAGATTATTAAAATAAAATCAAGTGCTTTGTGTCTCTCTGATGCGATTAGTCAAGATTTAGTTGATAACAGCGGTTGGATACTGGATAGGAATTCGGGTGATAAATTCCAAATAGATGTAGCTATTAAAAATGAGTTAATAAATCCTAATGTTAGAGAAATAGTGGATCCCAAGTTTGATACAAAAATTACGCTCGCTGAAGCTATTCAGAAAAATATTGTAAATACAAAACATTCTAAATATATTCATAATATCACTAAAGAAAAATTTACGTTTAAAGATGCTGCAATCAAACATTATATTTGCAAACCTATGACCCTTAAAGACATTTGTGATAATAATCTTATGACTAATGATGGTAGGATTTTTTCCCCTGCTAATAAAATACCCTTAAACATTTTGGAAGCTATTTCTGCTGGCGTTCTTGATAGTGACAATGTAAAATGTATTACTAACACTACAACAGGAAGTCTACTTACTTTATCAGAAGCATTAGCGGCTAAAATTATATTGCATGATAATAAATTTCGTGATAACTTAACAGGTGAAATTTGTACTATACCAGAAGCGGTAGATCGTGGTTTAATTACATCAGTATCTCAGAGATCTATTTTTGACATAGATGGTTTCAAAGATCCGAAAACGGGTGAATTTGTATCATTTAATATTACAATGAGCAAAGGTAATCTTAAATATGTAAACGGTGAGACTTTCCTAAAGTCGGAAAGTGGGGATTGGGTATTTTTAGAAGACTGCACAAAAGTGTCTTTAGTTAGAGCCGAGGTTTTAGAAATGTTAAATCGTAAAATAGGTGTATACGATAATGGTAAGGAACTTTCAGTTTTAGACGCTGTATTTAAAAATATATTAGATGCTAAAACAGGACATTTATTAGATGCTACCACTAAAAAGCCGATTCCATTCAATAAAGCTGTTGAAATCAATATGATAACACCTGAAGGTGCTGCCTTATTAAACTCTCTATTAAATATCATTCTCACATTACAGACTGTGACTAAAACAGTGAAACGATATGTAACTGTTACTAACACTAACTCTTCTCAAAGATCTGAAACGATCATCACATTCTCAGAAGCAATTAGACGTGGACTTATTGATGAGCAAACACAGACTTTTACGGACCCGATCACTGGAACAGTGTTTCCCATACAACAAGCGCTAGATGAAGGATTATTAGGTGTAGAAAAGAATGAACCTCATGTTGTACATATATCAGACCGGGTTTCTAAAAAAGATTTAATGCCGGGTCAGGTTGTTGAGCTTAAAATTACCAAAAAGTCATTTATCAAAGATATGCCACCAAGTCCTGAAGACAAAGTCCAAAGAGATAACAGGCCAGAAACATTAAAAAGTCCAGACTATATTTCTATTCGTGAAAACACGCAACCGCGTGAAAGTGTTCGTGAAAAGGTGACTATATCATCATCATCTAAAGTTCAGGAACCCACTGTTACATCTATGACTATTAAAAAAAATACAATAGAGCTTCCTCACGGCGGCTGGACGATAAAAGAAGCTATACAGCAGAATTACTTCGATCCCTCTACTGGCATGTTCACGATTCCAGGGACAGATAGAGTTTTGGACCTCAAAGAATCAATTGAACTGAATATTATTAACCCAGATTCAGCAATTGTAATTAACCCTAAAACTAAAAAAGAATTTCCCCTTAATAGAGCGATAGAATATGGTATGATTGATAGTAAAGGTAGTTTTAAGCTTATTTCTGAAATTATTACCATGAAAGAAGCTATTGAGCGTAGATATATAATTTTTATTCAATTGACTAGGACTGTATCTTCTCAGAAAGTAATAACAGTAACTTCTGTAGCTGGTATGCCTGATAAGATGGAAATATCTGAGATATCTGATACACCATCCCATGAATTTTCGGATGAAAATTCAGCCTTAGAGCCTGTTCAAGTTTCACCAGGAGTTATTTTTGACCCTGCGACGGCTTTAGTTATTTCTACCTCATCAGGTGTATCTGAAAATGTTCTTGAAGCGGTAAATCTAGGCATTTTGCCATCAAACAGTGTTCAAGTGATTGATCCTCGATCTGATAGACCTATAACGTTGGAACGGGCTATAGAGCGTGGTATTGTAAATTCAGCAACCGGCGAATATCTTGATAAAACTGGCAGAAAAATTAATCTTGTAGATGCCGCTAAAATAGGCTTGATAGCAGTAGTAGGAGCACCTTTGGTTGCGGCATCTAAAATCATACAAGTTGTTAAAAGCACTATGGTGGTTGATCCACAAACTGGGGAAAATTTGCCTATGGAAGTAGCGCATGAACGTGGACTTGTAGATCCAATAACATACCAGAAATACGAAGAATCTATTAGGGAAAAGTCTCCAGACCCTCAGATTACTCAAGAATTGAAAACATCAAGTACAGCCAATGTCACATACTCACAAGTTAGAACAACAACAACGAAAACGACGACAACTCCTTCAGAAGCTACTCTAACCGTTATAGTTGATCCAAAGACTGGTGAAAAACTCCCAATAGAGGTTGCGTTTGAAAAAGGTTTAATTGACCCAGTTTCATACAAAAAATATGAAGTTTCACTTAAGGAAAATATTCCAGCATTGCTGCATAAGATCAATCCAAATGAGGTAACTTTTACTCAAATATCTAGTGCAACCTCTCCAGATACAGTCGTTACGATGATAGTAGACCCTAAAAATGGTGAACAATTAACGATTGAAGAAGCATACAAACGAGGAATAATGAATTCTGTAACATACAAAGTTTACCGTGATGCTTTAAATATTAAACAACAAGATAAGTTGTCGCATTCAGGAGAAGAATCGAAAAATGAGCCCAATATGAGTTCAATTACTTTATCCCAAACTATTTCGAAACCAATTTCAGTCGGAGCAGCAGTTTCTGAAGGCTTTATTACAGTAGAGTCTATACAAAACAGCCTCGCAGCTGATAATAGACAGATTGTTGAAACTAAAAATCGACCTAGTGACGTAATACAAATCAATAAATCAATTTCATTAAATGTTAAGCCTAAATATAAAGTCAATGTAAGTAGGGAGCAAACTCCGGAAACTTCAGCTCTGCAACCGAAATCGGTGGTATTACAAAAATTAAGGAAACACGTCATACTTCCACAAGAAGCGGTTGAAAAGGGTTTAATAGATACAGAAACATCAGAAATCTTACAAACCTTGAAATTACATAAAAATAATGATGGGTCGCATTTAACACTCGGTGAAGCTATTGATAAGAACTTGATTAACGAAAATAAAGGTAAAATTATCGACCCGGTGCATGGTGATGTAATAACTATAAAAGAAGCCTTGAAGCGAGGAATTTTAGATAGTGAAGGTCATGATGAAATTTTAATCCCTCTAGCTAGAAGTTTAACTATCACAGAAATTCTTGAGCAGGGGCTTCTAGATCCCGTTACTGGTAAAATCATTCATCCTGAAACTGGAAGCCTTCTTTCATTGAGAGAAGCAATAATTTGTGAAATAGTGGATCCTTTATCTAATATAACAATAGAACCTGGTAGGGATATCACATTAGCACAAGCTATTGACCTGAATATTATCGACACTGATAAAAACGTAGTTAAAACTAGTGAAGGGTTACTTGATTTTATTTCAGCTGTAAATGCGGAACTGTTCCCAGTTGGGCATATAAATCCTGTTGAAAACATTCCTCCAGCGGCAATGACTTTAAATGTTGCCGTTAAAAAACGTTTAATAAATCCACACACGGGGGAGATAAAGCATCCTATTACAGGTGAACTTATCACTTTGAACGACGCGGTTAAGAAAGATTTAATCATGTCTATACCGTATCCTCAAACGTTAGATACCATGACTTTAGAAGAAGCTCTAGATAAAGGAGCTGTAAATTTAAAACATGGGACCTTTGTTGATCCTAATACAAAAGGGGTAGTTTCATTAGACAAAGCCTTAGAACAGGGTTTGCTAGCTATCAAACCTATTACAGATGTCCAGACAACAGGGGTAGTCACCACAATCACAGAAACATTCTCATCTCAGCATACTGTTACAACTAAAATGATTGAACTTCTTGCTGATTATGTATTAGTTAGTTCTAATCGAGTACAAAATACGAAAACAGGTGAAATCATTTCCATCGACGAAGCTCGTGTTAAAGGCATTATTAAGGATGAACAAACAAACAAAGAACACTTTATAACACTTGATTCAAATTTCACTTTTGATGATGCCCTTAGTCTAGGTTATATTAATTTAGACACAGGTTTATTTACACATCCTAATACTGGTGAAAGTATTACTATTTCTAAAGCGATAGAAATTGGTATACTTAACACTGAAGTGCCCCAAGGATCCTCTAAGTTATCTACTAAAAAGGAAGATTTGGAATTATTGGATCTTAATGAAGCATTTGAACTTTTATATGACGATAAATCCCAAAAGTTCAGAGATCCAAATTCACCAAATAAAGTTCTTACTTTTAAAGAAGCAATGGAAAGGAAAATTATTAATCCAGATTCAATTATCTATAATGTTGATTCAGCTAAATCGATCACATTGAAAGAAGCCTTAGCAACAGGCATTCTTGACAAAAAGACTGGTAAAGTTAAAGATCTTAAAACAGGTAAATCAATTGATGTCAAAAATGCTGCTAAACTTGGCTTGATAGCTGTAGTTGCTGCTCCAGTTTTAGCAGGTATGGCAATTGTACAAGGGGCTAAAGCAGTAACAAATAAGTTAGTGCAGCCTAAACAAGAAAAAGTCTTAGAATTAACCAGTAGCACTACGAAAACGAATGAAAGTTTGATGCCACTAGAAATTGATCACACTCGATCTGTAGAAAAACATAACAAAACAGAAGAAGATCGTAAAAGTAAAGATCAAGATAATAAAAAACAAAAATCAACTGTAGATATCACTCTTTCTGTGTCGGATAGCTCAAAACCTTTAGAAAAAATAACAAATTTGAAGGATAACATTCCTATTGAAAAGAAACCTACCAGCGCTCCCTCTGAATACGAAATACAAATTTTAAGAAAGGAAATACCAGATGCCAATAAACCTGAAAGTGTTACGTTTGAAAAAAAGATATTGCCAATTGAAAAAGATAACAAATCTGATGAACTGTTAGAAAAAGTCCCTGTCCCTGCAAATAAGAAAATATTAAGTGACGAAAAAAATGTTTTAACGACTGTAGAAGTTCTTACGAAAAAAGACACATATTTGAAAAAATCCTCACCTGAGACTTTATTAGATAATAAAATAGTAAAGCAAATTGAAGACAATAAGTTGCTGCCTGATACTAAAAATAAGGTTTATGAGAGTACTATTATTACAGAGATTTCTCAAAAGTCAGACTCTATTGATAAACCAAAAGATCTAGATTTTGTTCAAAACAAAGCAATGATTGAGAAACCCAGCCCAATTAAGGATATGGAACACGTTGTTTTTGAGGAGAAACCAGTGATACAAGAGTTTAGAAAAGTTAGATCTGAAGGCGAAGAAGTCGTAACTGTAATCAAGAAAACTACAGTAACTAACATTGAGTACGAAACTGCGGCAGAAGCAGTGCCAAAAGAAGATTATAATAAGCAACATGTTCTTAAAAATAAGGATGTTAAAGACCAGCCTGTGACAAATCAGACTTATCAAGATAAACTTATTAATGATTCGGTTTCTAAAGATCAATCTTTATTACATAAAGACGAAATTCCCAAAAATGCAGTTTTAGAGGATAATCTTAAAAAAGAACAGGTTTATAAACACCAAATACCTGAAGATAAATCTCTTGATACTCAGACTTATAAAAAGCATTTGCATGAGCAGTCACTAGAAGAAAACGATAAAATGCAGAGTCAAAGGCTAATTGATGAAGCCAAAGCTATTGAAGCAAATCAAGGTGTTTCTGAAGACACATCCATTTATAGGAAACTTGATGATAAGTCAGTTAAAACAATGAAAAATCTTGATGATGATAGTCCCTCTGCTCTTATTTGTAAATCGGAAATTATTGAAGGAGCACCTAATATACAGGAATCATATAAAATTATGCCAGATGGTACCGAAATTACAACAATGATTAAATCAATATCATCTAAATCTCAACCTACCGAATTTGTCACGGAACATACTAGCACAGTTGTAACCACATCATCGTCAACCGTTACAACAGTTGAAATAACTCAAAGTGAGTTGAATTCATATCAATCCATTACAGAAGCTGTTGAGCCTCCACCTGATAATAAGATAATTGAACAATATTACGTCACTGAAGCACCTGATGAAGTTGATGATGTACAGTTAACAAAACAAACCGAAACAATTAAAACAGAAACTGTAGAAAAAAATAAAAATATTGGTGATGCCCTATTTGCTAAGGACACGCTGCCACAATCGAGTGATGGAAAAGAAACAACACAAAAACACTTAGAAATAGCTCCTGATGTAATATACGATCCCAATACTGCGATTATTATCGCACCACAGACCGGTGTAGTTGACAATATATTAGAAGCTGTAAATAAAGGTGTTGTGTCTCCTGAAATAGTCAAGGTGATTGAACCGAAGACTGGTAACGAAATTTCTCTGAAGGAAGCTTTCACAAAAGGACTTGTTGATAGCAAAACCGGTGAGGTAAAAGATGAAACTGGTAAAAAAATGAGCCTAGCAGATGCTGCTAAGTTAGGATTAATAGCTGTCGTTGGCGCACCTGTCTTAGCAGCAGCTAAAGTAGTTGAAGTTATAAAAACAGCAGTCATAGTTGACTCTAAGTCGGAGGAAAAGCTTACCTTGGAAAAAGCATATCAAAAAGGTCTTGTTGACTCCGATAACTACAAAAAATATGAGGAGATAACTAAAACTTATACACCTGATGAGGAAGTAATCAATAAACCTACTTCTAAGATGCCTAAAGATGTTATTACCTCTAAAGTATCTAGTGAACTTCATACTACTACTAAGACTATTATACGTCCAAGTGATGCTGTAGTTACAGAAACAATAGAATTCACCAAACCTATTATCTCTGAGATTTCTGTAACAACAACTTCACAACAAAATATAACTGGGTTCAGTAAACCTACTCAATCACCTATTACCGACCTCAAATCTGTATCTGCCACGTTAATTGAAGCTGAAAGACAGCCTTTAAGAGCTATTGACGAAATTACTGAACAAAATTTGACTAAGGAAAAAGTAGAAATGGTTAAGCCTCTTTATGAAAGTATTCAATTGATTGATGCTATTGTGCAAGGTAAAATTGAACCTAAGGTATGTAGAATTATTATAAATGGCATTGAATCAGCACTCACAGTTCAGGACTCATTAGAACAAGAACAAATAAGTAGGTTTGCTCTTGTAGATATATTATCCAAAAACTATGTTGTTATGAAAGAGGTTAAACCTAATTATACCGTTGCTATTTCTCAAAGACTCACTCCAGAAGAGCTATCTGAAATTGGAGTTTATGATATAGAGAAACAGGTATTTTTAAATCCAGAAACTGGTGCTAAAATATCTTTTGAAGAACTTGTTTATGGTCTCCACATTTTTGATCCAGAATTCATTTTAGTAAAAGACCTTAGCTCAAAAGCAGATGACTATATTTCATTTGATGAAGCGATTGCCAGGCCTATAATCGACAAAAGCTCAGGTCATATGGTTAATCCAAAAACTGGTAAACGTGTGGCTTTCTTAGAATGTGTACAATTAGGTTGGATTGTTGAACAACCCGACGATGTATCTATTTCTGAACATGTGTCTATAGAATCTGCTTTAGAACAAGGTCTATACAATCCTAAGACATGCGAAATTAAAGATGTTAATACCGGAGCATTGGTCCCAATTGGTCAGGCTGTCGAAAAAGGTTTAGTTGACCAAGATACCTTACTAATCAGAATACCTCACACTAGTGAAGTTATTACTATTTCTGATGCTATTGAAAGAAATATTCTTGAAATTCACGAAGGTGTTATTACTATCATAGAAACACAAGAAATCATAGAAATATCTATGGCGATCCAACGTGGATTCATTACTTTTATTCGCAGGCCTATTTCTATACAAGCGGTTATAGATAATAATATGTACGAACCCAAATCAGGAAAGATAAAAGACAAAGTAACAGACCAATTAGTGTCTGTAGGCGATGCGGTTGATAGAAATATTGTACATCCGACAATTTCTGAGATAAAAGATACAGCGCTAGAAAAATTTGTGCCGCTTGTTGATGCTCTAGATACTAAACTTATTGATCCTCAAACGGGTAAAATTAAAGATAAAAAGACTGGTAAACACATTCCATTAGATGATGCTTTAAGAAAAGGCTTAGTTGCTACAAAGGCAGTAACTTTCTCCCTATTTGATATTATAGAATTAGGATATTACTCTCCCGAATCTGGCAAGGTTCTAAATCCCAAAACAGGAAAAATTATCACATTAAATGATGCTATAAAACAACAGCTTGTAGATCCATCTGACATTAAAATCAAAGATGATAAATCTGAATCTGTTATTTCATTCGATAAAGCAGTCAAAGCAGGCCTTATTGATCTTGAAAAGGGTATTATAACTTCTCCATTGGCTAATTTAAAGGATGCTTGTGATAAGGGATATCTACTCAGTGATAAGAAGCCTTGGACATTACAAGAAGGTCTAGTGCAAGGTTTCTATGATCCTGCTACAGGTCTTTTAACTATCAATAATGTTACAATGACTCTTGATGATGCTATTAAGATGGGTAACATAAATCCTGAGGCTCTTACAGTTAGAAATTCTGTTACGGGTGAAATTATTACATTGGCCGAAGCTATAAAAGCTGGTATTATCGACTCTAAAGAAGGTAAGGTTCGAGATCCTATTCAAGGTGATAAAATATCTCTCACAGACGCTTCTGAGCGTGGTTTAATTATTCCAGCAAAACGAAAACTTAGTTTACCAGAAGCTGTTTTTAAAGGCTTTTATGATCCTAAAACTGGTAAATTTTCTAATCCTTTAAGTAAGGAAAAGATACCTACAGATAGAGCAATCAGGAAACGCTTGATCGATCCTCAATCTACTTTAGTTCATGCAGCTGGTAAAGTAATACCATTCGAGTTTGCAGTAGATAGGGGAATTATTGATAGTAGAACCGGTACTATACGTTTAGGCGGTGAAAATATAGATTTTCGTGAAGCTTTTGAGAGAGGAATACTTGTTGAGGTTCGTAAACCTATGTCCCTCATAGAAGCTCTCGAAAAAGGTATATACAATGAAATAACAGGATTATTCATGGATCCACAAAGTGGTAAAAAATATACACTAGTTGAAGCTATTAAATTAAATCTTATCGATGCGCAATCGGTTCATATTTTGGACAATAGACTTGGTAAATGGGACAAAATTACTTTGCCAGAATCTTTAGAGACTGGTGTGATCGATGATAAGACTGGTAAGGTTAGAAATATTAACAACGATAATGAGGAAATTAGTATCCGTAAAGCTTTTGAAATCGGCCTATTAGTAGATAGTAAAGCGCCAATTAGTCTTCAACGTGCTTTACACCAAGGTCTCTATGATGACAATACAGGTAAAATTATTGACCCAGCTACAAATCGTAAGATAACCCTACATGAATCTATAAGGCGCTCGATTATTAGTCCAAAATATCTTTGTTACTTCGATAAGAAATCAGAAAAACCTTTGTCATTGGCTGAATCTTGCCGTAGCGAAATTATCGATAGGAGAACCGGTAAATTCCAAGAGCCAGGTTCAGATGTACAGATTACCTTATCTGAAGCAATGAGTTTAGGTCTTATTGTTGACATTGAAAGCGCTGGATTTACATTGTACGATACTTTAGCCATGAACATGTACAGCATTACTGAATTAGTTTTCATACACCCTGTAACTGAACGAAAAATTACATTAAATACAGCCATTATCGAAGAATTAATAAATCAAGAAACATCTTTGGTAAAACATATACCTAGTAGTAAATATATAAAATTAAGTGAAGCTATTCAAAATGGCACTATTGATCCCGAAAATAGTGCCTATAACTTACCTAATGGAAATCAAATTAACTTATTAGACGCAAAACACCGAGGTCTTATAGTAACAGCAAAGAAAAATCTTAGTCTTGAAGAGATTATTCGTAATGGTCTTTTTAGAGCTGACAATGGTAAAATTGTAGATCCCAACACTAACGAATTTCTTGATATAAGTAAAGCTATAGAGTCAGGTCTTTTGAATCCGGATCTTACTGTGGTAAAAGATAATTTAACGAATAAATTCAAACCGTTAGCAATAGCTATCCAACAAGGAGATGTAGATATAGCTAAGGGTAGAGTGATCGACACGAAGGCTAAGAAAACGTACAGTTTAGATATAGCTTTCGATAAAGGGCTTCTTGTTACTGTTATTCAACCCCTTACGTCTCAAACCATTTCAAGGAAACACGTACCAGTTTCTTCAACCTTGAATGAACCAGTTCTTAGGGAATTCACACTAGATGAAGCTATCAAATACGAGTTCATTGATCCTGAAACTGCTGTTATAAAAGATCCTCATAAAAATAAATACATTCCATTAAACTTGGGTATCAGCGAGGGCTTAATTGATAAAAATGCTAAGGGTTCTTTTGATGCGCAAAACCGGGCACGTACGCTCTGTTTTGTGTTTGAAAATGGTATTATAGTATACGTTCGCGAACCTCTATCGTTTGAGCAAGCTATAGAAAACGGTCTTTTGAACGTCGCAACCGCTCGATTCACCGATCCACGATCCAACGATGTTCTTACAATTAGAGACGCGGCCACATTAGGCTACATAGACTCAGACACAGCACTTATAAAAGATAATCTTAAGAAAAGACTAGTCAAACTGCCTGAAGCATTCCGCAAAGGCCTCATGGATGCTGAAAAAGGCAACATTTTAGATACAGAAACCTCTAAACTAAATACGTTGACCGTCGCTTTTCAAAGTGGGCTTCTGATGACTCCGAAAAAGAGTTTTAGCTTAATAGAAACGTTGAACTTCGGTATATACAATCCAACTACCGGCGCTCTAACCGATCCGTTTATAACAACTAGTGTCATTGATAGAAAGAGGTTGAATTTGGGTGAAGCGATCCAGCAAGGCATCGTAGACCCCTCAAGTACTGTTGTTAAAGATCCCGAGACAGGAAAAATATGGCCATTGGTACAAGCTATAGAAAAAAAAATAGTTGATCCCATCGAAGGCAGACTCACCATAGATCCAGAGAAATCCATCAGTCTGGACTTAGTCAAAGCTCTGAAGAAGGGCTACTTGCTGCCAGCAAAAACAAGGGTAAGTTTTTTATTTTGCTTCAAATAATGTGCTTCTATCCAGCAGAGGTGTTGCTTTACATCTTTCTGTTTCCATTCTTAGAAGGTGATCTATCTAAAGCATTTGGCTTAAAACATTGGCTTGGTACGACACTCACCGGGCTCCTAGTGTCGTTTTTCGGGGTTGTTGAACATTCGGATGTGTCACAGTTTATATATTGTGGCCTATATATCTACTAATGAACATAACATATCAATAGATAATTTTAGATTTTAAATTAAAAAATAATTAGTTAATTTTTTTGTAAAGGTAGTGACAGCACATATATATTACTTTCACTTACATTTTTGATTGCAGTAAAGTTAGTTTTTCACTTAATTAGAAGAACGCTGCGTAGTATAACTTCTGTGCCTATTGTGTTGTCTTTAAATGCTTAGGTTACAACACTTGACAATCGCTAGTTTTTATATGAAGAACGAGCGATTGGGCAGTGTGCTTTCCAAACCATTGTACTAAGGCTCGATGTATGTTGTTTTTTATTTCCAGCCGTTGCCTGCGATGCTAAAGAACCCTTTTGAGCTAATTCGTGAATGCTTGCCTGTGAGGGATCATATTAACGACGATATAAAGAATCATCACCGTTTCGCCAAATACCTAACCTCCCATGTATCACATTGTGCTAAGAGTTTGAGGTCGCTATGATGGGTTCATGGTAGCCCATTCGATCGACCTATTAGCTTTATTGTGTTTGCTTCCATTCAAAACCAGTGTACTATGACTACTGGTAGCCGTTTTTAGAATTAATAGATTTTCGATGATATACTCATTCCTTGAAATCAGTTTCTCATATAATTTGGAATGCATGAACAGCGCTATGCTCTTGTGATGTTGATGTAAGGCGGATTTTCGCAAACATTCACAATATCAAAATGGTAAAACATTTTCAACACAAACACGAAAGGTAGTATTTAATTCATTATCGACTTTATTTAAACGATCATTAGTCGATTTACGGGTTTAATTTAAGTTGTGCTCTGTATCTATATAAATTATATTGCGCTGGTAAAGGCTTTAAGTATTCGTTGTCCGAAAAATAAGTTGCCTGTCAAATGTTCTTGTTGGATAATCAAGGACAATTTCTTTTTTGACAAAATACTTTTTACGCCAACAATGCATCACCATTTTATAGTTGTTAAGTTAATGATTCATTATGGCATGATTTGACTTGTTTAAATATGAAGTATTGGTGCAAGTGAATAAATGGTGACCATTTTGACTATAGGCACAACGCACAATATATCTAAACCCGTCAACGACTTTCATGTGACTTCATTTATTTGCATTCAAAGCAATATTATTTTTCTTCAAGTTTATTATGGTTCATAGACAGATATTGAAATTTACATTTCCACAATTTTAAAACTCTTTCGATTACACCATATAAAAATGATTCTAAACCTACTATGAATAATTATATTAAATGAAGTCACCCTTTTTATTTATGTAATTTAAATGTACATTTCGTCAGAATTTTCGTGTAAATTCTTACATCATTTATTTTTACTCTTTTTTACACTTAAAAAGTATTTTATTATCTTACTTCATTGATTGCTCAAAAATACTTTTTCAAAGTTTCAGATTTTCAAGAAGGTACTATTTAACAATTTATATCTATATTTAACAAATAACTCTAATTAAACTATATTTTTAAGTACATAATTTTAGGAAGATGTTGATACCATACTGCTCAAATGTTGCCATGCTCATGTCAAAAATATTTATAATATTGCCAGAACCAAAATTCTATTTATTGATGAAACACCGAATCAATGTCTTTTATAATTAAAAACCGGTTTGCACGGCATATTCTTGGGATATTTATGACATACGCATAATCACAGCTTGCATGATTCGCTTTTGCATGTTATTGTATAGTCCTTGTGTTACTCGTTGTTGGTCATTCTCATTCTCTATTGGCTGTCTATTTGTCGCTCCTTTAGGACGTTTCGACTCTGCTTACTCTTTGCGTAGATATGTCTGATGTATGTACTTTTCTTACAGGTATCGTTTTGCATGCGCTCTATTCTGGATGGTTTTTGATAGTATTTTGCAACTAAATCACTATCAATTTATAGAAACAGATTATATAATATATTTTTTTTTTCTACATTTACCTCATTTTGGTATCTGTGGAAAGAAATGGCGTAACATTTGATAATGAATAATTATGTTTTTGTATTGAAAACTCCAACTGACTTTGTATTTTAGGAACAACGTGTTGATGCATGAGATTCTATAGAATCTCATTAATTCTTACTTATTATTTTCGTTAGTGTGAGTTCGTTTCCGCATGATAAATGGAGATTCACATTTACCATTGCATTTTAAACTACAAATCTGCCCTTGCAATAGCATGCCTCTTTTTAAGGCCAACACATCATAAATTTGGAATTTCAAGCATTTGAATCTCATAGATCTTTTTCACGATTTTAGGCACATAGAAAAGTTGCAATATACTTATAAATATAATATTTTGTCCACGTCCGAATTGTCTTGTACAGTCTTTAGAATTTCCTCTGTGATGTTTGTCAATTGCCTTCAAGTTAGTGCACAGGTAGTTAGAATGCATTGTAAATCGCTCCGTAGTTTAGATGCACTATTGAAGGCTTTGTGTATTAAAAATAGTATTTGAACGTATTTTAATTGTATTATTTGATATGTAGCAAGCAGTTGAAGAAAAATACAGGCTTTGCGATGAGAGTCTGTCCAAGTTACTCGAATGGATCGCTGTAGTTGAGGAGAGATTAGCAAACCAGGAAGCTGTTAAAGAAGATATGGATGAATTGCGAAACCAGATTAATATTCTAAAGGTATTGGACTATTAAACCACTTAATAATTTTAGTTTTACCAGCTAACTTTCAAGGAACATAACTTATGTGAAAATGTGTCGATTTTTGCTAGTCTTAATAAAGGGACCTAAGTTTACATCTTGCTAAAATAATTTGCGACATACTGGTTTCTATCATTTTCCTGTATTTTAAGTGATCACCTGAGTTATCTTTTCCTGTATAATTTCTTAGCTTATCTCTTAATTCAATAAAAAGGACGATAGTTTACCATTATACACTGAACAGACGTAAGGTTTCATTTCGAGTTTCATCATTATCATTTCGGCACATATACGTCCCACTGCTGGGCTCAAGCCTTCTCCATAATAGGAGGGAAATTGACCTTACTATACCATGCTGGTCAGACAGGTTGGTATAGGGATTTGTTTCGAGTTTTTCAACTCTTGCACAAATGTCTTATGCGTAATATATCCCTTAGTCGTCTTTTACAACACCCACGGTGGTGAATTCTTACTCGGTCAACATAGGGAAATTCGAGTACGTTCTCTCTTTAATTGTGGTTTAGATACACAAACACACACACAAAAATTTAATACCTTTTATTATTTTTCTACTTAAAAATGTTCTCTTCAACAGCTTATCAAAGATGATCTAGAGGGTCATCAGCGTCAAGTGTCCGCTTGCTCCGAACAGGCGAAACAGCTCCTCGTTTCCGGCAGTGGTGTACTTGCACCGCATGAGGTAATGAATCCTTCTTTATTCCCAATACCTATACATCCTACTGTCAAATACAGGCCTTCTCCACAATGAGAGGGAAATTTATCATACTACAATCACGCTAATAATTACTTCGAGTTAGCTATTACTTGCACGTTCCATAGTGGTCTTTTACAACACCAGCAAAAAAGAAAAGAGTATTGCCACATGACACATTTTAGCCCTTATCTGTTACCACAAGGATATGCGGCATAAATAATTATTGTTCCTGGCAATAAGTTGTCTTCACTTCCGTTAAAGCTTAGGAGTAATTCTGTAGAAAATTCGTCGAAACTCAATTCATCCAGGAATTGCTTAATACTGATCTTGTCCGGTACAGAAACCTAGTTAACCCTTTCAAGAGTTTGTGTCTCCGGGGAAAAAGTACAGCAAGATAAAAGAACGATATTAAATTATTGATACAACCGTCGTATTCATTAGGCTTTTATCATTTTGAATTTTTCCTCTTATCATTTTCTTTTTCTACTAGGAGTGAGATTTAATAGCTAATACTTGTAGAAGATCTATACCAATAAATAAAATTGGAGTGTCTGTTTGTAATGTCAAAATAATAGGCTTTTTTCATGCTCACACGGTTATTTGCACGGCACCTATGCCTAAAATAGCAATTAAAAAATTTTTGTCTGTCTGTCTGTCTATTTTTTCCGGGTAATCTTCAAAACGACTGGACCGATTTCAAAAATTCTTTCAACAATGGAAAGTTACAATATCAGGGCGTAAACTAGGCTATATTTTATCCCGGTATTCCCACGGGAACGGGAACTACGCCGGTAAAACGATTATAACCTATAACCGAAGCGAAGCGAGGGCGGATTGCTAGTGGTAAATAAAAGCCTCGGTAACAATGATTTGATCAACGTGAAACGCCATAGTCCTCTCGTGACAATGTATGCTGAGAAGCGTTCAAAACGTCTGAAGAGTAAAAATCAAATAAACGCTATAAAATCCATAAAAATAGCTTTAGTACATAGATTGAATCCATTGAAGCATATCCCATAAAGCAACAAACACACCTGTTGCTATAAAATGTTTTGAACCGTGACCCACCTGGCTTAGCAGGTTTAAACTAAACACAAATTGTCATGACCCTGATAGATAAATATTTATTTCCGTGAAACATTTACTTTCATAATCATTTATTTAACCTTTCAACGTCTATTGTTGAACGTAGGCCTTCCTCCCTAATGAGTGATAGTGTCGCAATCGACACACTTGTTTCCACGTAAGATATGTCTTCATGAGATCTATCACCACAATAAATACTATTCATACGTATCCGTGCTAAATGACTGCATAGATGGTGTAGCGGTGAAGATACCGACCTACCGTCCCAGTGTCGTGGGTTCAAATCCTACGCAGGGCAACACTTTGTGCGATTCACATATTGTTTTTGGGAGTCTTGGTGTAATTTGTGTCCGTTAATTACATGTTTTGTAATTTCCCCCGCAATACAAGAATTATGGCCTTAGCACAGGGTGTTGTCTTTAAAAAAAATGGAGAGGCGGTAACATTGTCGTAATCCTTCCTCAAATGGAGAATACCTCATTTAGATAAAACTATAATTTTTGACAGAACACCTCTCTCATCTCTTATATAGTTATAACTAAGTATACCTCTGTTATTTAGGAAAGGTTATTTCTAGATAAAACTGTAATTTTTAACAGGTGGCAGCCTTGGAGCGTGGTGTACGACAACTGAAGCAACGATGCGACAAGTGCACTGATAAATGCGAGAAAATGCTAAGGCGATTGGCAGCCGCCCGAGATGAACTTGGAAAGTTCAGGTTAGTGTTAAGTAATTTATTTAGCTTCGCTATCATCATGATTCCAGGTCTTATACGTATCATTGCAGGGCTCGAGCCTCCAACATAATACGAGGGTAATTGACCTATAGTACCACTCTGGTCAGATATGTTGGTATAGGGGTTGTGTTTCGAGTTTTACTTCTCTTGCAACCGTTAAATGTTATATGTATATTGTGTTCAAAGAAACAAACAGTATTATCAGCTAATTTACAAGGCAAATAACATTAATAACGCTGTCACCAATTAAATATACATTGAGAAATTAATATTTTTTTTGTTGTATAAAACTAAACAATAGAAAAGAAATACATAAAAGTACAAATTATGCCAGCAATTTTAAAAGTTTAGATTGTAGTTTAGTTTTTTATTACGAGCAAAATTTACATAAAAAAAATTAATTCGAATGAACTAGCTTATTTTTTTATATACGAGAAATGCTTGTTGAAACTTTCCAATAACTTAAAATCTCAGTCGAAATTGTTTTTATTCTGTTATTAGAAAACTTGTCATTGGTAAAAGGAATTCAATACTGTTATTATTTCAGCAATGAACTGGCCACTTTCGATAATTGGATGGAAGGTGCTTACCGCACTCTGGAAGATAAGGAGGCGGCTTTGTCCAAATTGAACTCTCTGCCGGACCAGAGCGAGGACGTGCGCGAGTTTGTGAGTGACGTCATCGCTCACCAAGCAGACCTCAGGTTTATCACAATGTCTGCGCAGAAATTCGTTGACGAAAGCAAGGTGAGTTATTATTGAGAAATTTCAGCAAATTAAAATCTTTCCTCTCCTTCCCAAAGGACATTTTACTATGATCTGCTGATCGCTTGGACTTGGATAAATTTTACCAGAAAGATGCTGCTACTCATTCCCTGTGATCATTTAACCGTGTTTTTACGACATCCACGATAAAGTAAGGCTGTTGGGCGGGATTTATTCTACTTTTTAATCTGTCACCAGATTGTAGGTTATGTCTTATTCCATGAATGAATGAATGGAAAAAAATGAAATGAATGAATGGAAAATATATGTACTAAAATTTTAAAAATTATTCAGGAATTCCTGACAATACTGAACGAGTATCGTACATCGTTGCCATCGCGACTGTCGCATGTCGCGCCGCGCGGTGATAGTGAAGTGCGTGCTCGCGCCGCTTCAGCAAGACGCCGCCACGCCGACTTGTGTGCGCGTGCGCAGCGATTACACGATCGTCTCCGTGGAGCTGCTGACGTCACACGACAGTACCACGACGCCGTACAGAGGGCCACACGCTGGCTTGCCGATGTAAGTATTACTACTGTAAAACCAATTCTAACCTACGTCATATCATGGCGGCCAAACGGCTGGCCCTATGTTGATGAAATTTTTTGTACATGTTCAAGGGGATTCGCGAATGTTTTAGATTCACAATTGGACGCGGTAGGTGGCGCTTTATTTGAACAGAACAACATCTGTTGGGTCATCGAGTATATATATCTATACCAATAAATAAAATTGGAGTGTCTGTTTGTAATGTCAAAATAATAGGCTTTTTTCATGCTCACAAGGTTATTTGCACGACACCTATGCCTAAAATAGCAATTAAAAAATTTTTGTCCGTCTGTCTGTCTTTCTGTCTGTTTGTTCCGGGTAATCTTCAAAACGGCTGGACCGATTTCAAAAATTCTTTCACCAATGGAAAGCTATAATATCAGGGCGTAAACTAAGCTATATTTTATCCCGGTATTCCCACGGGAACTGGAACTACGCGGGTAAAATGACTATAACCTATAACCGAAGCGAAGCGAGGGCGGATTGCTAGTATTTTTAATAAATAAAAATGTAACATAGAAAATCGTGCGCTCGGTGTGCAAGTTATTCTATGCAATAACTTGTGAAATCGTTTCCTAGTCCATCACCAAACGTTTATTAAAATGATAGTAACATATAATAATACTTTACAGATTGAACCGCAAGTTCGTACAGTGCTATCAGAGCCAGTCGGCGGTGAACCAAGAGCTGTGGAATCACAACTATCCAAGGCCAAGACACTCCACAACGAGATCTTGTCGCAAGGGCGGCTCATAGACAACGCCAAAGATGTAAGTATAATAATACACATCAATAAAAGACAAAGCATTTATGAGGACTGACGACAGAAGTGAAAACTTAAAAGTGTGAACAGTTGTTACTTTTGGATTTTCAAATTATTTCAGCATCATCATCTCATCCCACTGTTGGGCTTGGGTCTCCTCCAATATGGGAGGGCAATTGACATACTATACCACGCTGGTCAGACGTGTTGGCATAGGGTTTTGTTGCGAGTTTTTCATCTCTTGCATAGATATTATATACATATTGTAGCTCTAAGTCGTCTTTTACGACACCCACGGGGAGTAGTAAATTGTATTCTTATTCCGTCACGTGGGGTGAAAGCATATTATTATGCATAGAATTTTAAATAAAAGCTAATTTCTTCTTACAACCGTAATCCACGTCTATGTATTATTTTCCAGGCGTGCGATCAACTAGTCAAATCTCTGGAAGGCAATCTAACACCATCAGAAATCCGTCAACTTGAAGTGCCCGTATTGGACCTAACAGCGCGTTACAAGGACATGACTGACGCTGTAGGAGGACGCTGCACAGAATTAGAAGCTGCTCTACTGCAGTGCCAGGGTCTGCAAGATGCCGCTGAGGCTCAAGCACACTGGCTTTCGCAGGCTGAGAGCTCATTGAAGTGAGTTTAATCTTATTTAAAAGCTTCATATCTATTTCTTTACTATCAATATATAATACTAGCAGCGCCCTGCGGTTTTACCCGCGCAGTTCCCCTTCCCATGGGAATATCAAGATAAATTATAGCCTATATGTTTTTCTGATATGTAAGCTATATTATTGTGAAGTTTCATCAAAATCCATTCAGTAGCTTTTCCATGAAAGACCAACAAACATCCTCACATACTCACAAACTCGCGTTTATAATATTAGTAGGACTTGGGCATGCCATGTCTCCCACATTGACGGGTAATTTGGTCTACTATACCCATGCTAGTGAAACCAGTTGGCATAGTATGCGAATGAAAGGTAATTTTTCTGCCGAATCGATGCATGGCGTATTACTTCGGAAAGGCCTCTTGCATTATGGTAAATAAATTGAGCTATTAAACCGTATTGGTTGAGGAGATTGGCATAGATTTTGGTTTAGAGTTTCCATATCTTACAGTGATTTCATCTATTTGCTTGAATTAGTCGTCTGTTACTACCGCGTCCGGAATGGACGCGATGGTGAATTGTATTTCCTACTACGATACCATCATCATCTCCAACTGCTGGACTCGAGCTTCCACTACAATAGGAGGGAAATTGATCCTACTATACCATGCTGGTTAGACAGGTTGGTATAGGGTTTAATTTCGAGTTTTCCTTCTCTTATTCTCATAAATGTTTTATGCGTGTTATATCTCTCAGTCGTCTTTTACGACATCCACGGGCAAGGTAGGGAGTGGTGAATTGTATTCTTATTCCGCCACCACACGGAAAACTCCACGTTACCATATGAAAGAAAATATAATATTAAGTTATTGTACTTATTTAATGCTCTGTGATTGCTTTTCAGGTCCCAATTTAAACCAGCGTCACTGATACGAGAACGTCTTGATGAACAACTCCGGGAGCAACGTCTCAGCCTTGCCGAGTTGGAGGCTCGCCGGCCAATGTTGGCCAAACTGTTGGCCAATGCCAGAGATGCAGCTTTGACTCCATCTAACGCGAGGATAGCTAAGAAACTAGAACAGAGGGCAGAGGATATTTATTCTAGGTGAGATTTTTATATAATTATCATGTAGATCAGATAGATCTATGAATACCATTGAAGTAATTAATCGAAAGGAACGAGACTTTAATGATACAATGATACATTAAACATAGTTTTGGTCCTTCGAGCCAGATTAGTGTTAGACGAAAGTAAAAAAAGACAACACCCTGCACTAAGGGAATAAACCTTGTATTGTGGAGTATTTTATAAACATATATTTAACGGACACAAATTACATCTAGACTCGGAACAACAATTTGTGGATCGCACAAAGTATTATCCTGCATGGGATTCGAACCCACGACACTGACAAGGTAAATCGATATCTTAACCACTACGCCATCTCTGCAGTCTATCTGTGAATACCATAGAAATAATCAATCGAAAGGAGGAATCGAGATGAGGCTTTAATCATACAACGACACACTAAACATCTTTTTGGTCCTTCGAGCCGGTTTCCGTTTTAAGTGGCATTCTTCTGGGGAGACCTATATTCAACAGTAGACGTCTATGGGCTGATGGATGAATGGAATTGGGATAAGAGCAGGATGATGATGATATTTCATCATCATCATCACAGCCTCCTCCACAACGGGACGGTTAATTGACTATACTACGCTGGTCAAACGTTTTCTTCTCTTGCATAGATGTTATATGCATATTATAATCGTTAAGTCGTCTTTTATCACACCCACGGCTAAGATACCAGGTAGTAAATTGTATTCTTACTCCGTTACCACACGGATCTCGAATTTGTGTTATTATTTAATAAGAATAATCATCATCATTGTTATCTCAGCCCATATATGTCCCACCGTTGGGCACGGGCCTCCTCTTTTACGAGAGGGAATTTGACCTTACTATACTATTCTAGTCAGAGAGGTTGATATAGGGTTTTATTTTGAGTCTTTCTGCTGTTGAATAGATGGTATACGCGTATAATAATAATAATAATAAAGATATTAATTTAATCATATATTTTATTCAGATACGAGAAGCTAGTTGAACGTTCGAGCAAGCGCAACGAGTTCCTGGATGAGGTGTCCAGCGAGCTGTCCCACTTCAGTCAGCAGGCGGCTATGTTCGACGCAGCACATGCACAACTATTGGAACAAGCCGACGCCCGCGAACTGAGCCGCCTACCTGCTGAAGAGTTGGGTGGACGACTATCTCAATTGGCACATTACAGGTGATGACCTAAACATTACGTGCTAAATGATCGTTATGAAAAAAAAATACTGACGAAAATATCCGACTTCAACCATTTTCTCGTGGATACCATTATCAAAATAGGACCAAATTGAAATGAGACCACACGGGAAGCACTAACTATCAAATAAAAAAAGAATCATCAAAATCGGTTCAACCAGTCAAAAATCCTGAGGTAACTAACAGTAAAAAAAATATAGTCGAAATGGGATCCTCCTCCTTTTTTCATGTCGGTTAAAAAGAAAAATCCTCAGTTCGAAGGGCATCACAATGGAGTTAATATTAAATAGAGCTAGTATCAGGAAAACAGCCTTAGTCTTTTTGTTGAACCATTTTCAGCTATTGTCACTCTGGGCGACAGATGGTATGACCAAAATGCTCATGAGTCATATCATTGCCAGGGATATCTCGAAATAAAACCTCATAATAACTCATCTAAGTAGGTTGTTGTTGTATGCAAATTTCCCACACTACTGCTTGAGAAGAAGAAAAATAATTATATTTAGCAACCCGTCCTCTCTTCGCTTTGGTTTCCGTCGCCTTACTCGTGTAGTCCCCGTTCCCGTGGGAATACCGAGATAAAATATAGCCTAATTTACTGCCTATATAGGCAGCTACCTGGTAGTCAAATATTTTCAAAATCGGTCCAGCTGTTTCAAGATTACCCGAAACAAACAGACTGACAAAAAAAATTAAACGGGGTTAGACAGATATCGTGCAAAAAACGCATGACAAAAAGACCACTATTTTGACATTACAAACAGAAATTTAAATTTTATTTATTTGTATAGATTAACAGTTAATTATTATTATGATGTATTTATTGCCAGGGACAAGCAAATACCGTTACTAGAGGAATGCTTGCGTAGCGGCAAACAGCTGATCGCTAAGAAGGACATCACAGATACACACGTTATACGTGATAGAATGAAGGTAAGACATTGTAATATACATAAAAGGGACTATGATTGTCCGATGATGAGGTCACACCGCGATCAACTCAAAAATGGCGATAGAAAGGTGCAATATAGCATGTACTGTCTCGAAGTTTACGTAAATTTTTCAGCATCTGTGGTGAAAGCAGGACAAAAGTGTTTCATATCCAATAAGTCATTGTTATTACAGATATTTTAAAAGCCGTAAAAATAGATGTCAAACGCTAGTAATTGTTCAATTGTAATTTGTTTTAAAAATAAAAATTGCAAAATTGGTCCTAAAAATAAGAATTTAAAAACTTTTGATAGAAAAAATCTTTGCATTGCGGGGGACTTTAAAAACATATAATTAATAGACACAAATTACTCACAAACTAAGAATAAGCATTTGTGGTTCTCACAAAGAGTTTGCCGCTTATAAAACCCTCTGCCATTTCTTTAATTCTTTATAAGCTTTATAAATATGAACTACATTCAAGTTTTAATATAGGCCTTGGAGAACTTATGGCGTGATTTCAATGCTACACTGGAAGAGAAACAGAAGCTGTCCAAACAGAGAGCCGACCAGCTCAACCAATATGAGACACTCAAATTACAAGTAAGTTTATTAAACACTAGCATCCCGCCTTCGCTTCGCTTAGATTTCAGCCGCATTACCCGCGTAGGGCACTACGCGGGTAATGCGGCCGGTATTCCCACGGGAACGGGCACGTTCCCGTGGGAATACCGGGATGAAATAAAACCTATATTACTCAGAGTGAATGTAGCTTTCCAATGGGGAAAGAATTTTATAAATCAGCCCTATAGTTTTTGAGTTTATTCATTACAAACATATACACGGGCACAAAAATAAAAATTTTCCTCTTTATAATATTATTGTAGATTGTTGTAAGGAAGATAGAACTACTACTCCATTCCGTGTGGTAACGGAATAAGAATATAATTCATCATCTCCTATCATCCCCGTGGGTGTCGTAAAAGATGACTCAGGCATATAATACGCCTCTAATATCTATGCAAAAGAAAAACTCGAAATAAAACCCTATACCAACACATCTGATAAGCGTGGTATAGTAGGTCAATTTCCCTCCCATTGTGGAGGAGCCTCGAGCTCAACAGTGGGAACGTATGAGCTGTGATGACGATGATTATCTTGCCCATAAGTGTCGTAAAAGGCGACTAAGGGATATAAGATGCAGATAACATCTGTCCAAAGGAAAGTAAAGTTGACGTATAACCTTATATCAAACCATCAGACTAGCGTGGTTATAGTATATCTATGTTTACGTCTTCATGGATGTGATTGAAGTTATTCCATAATCTACTATCGCGTTTGCATTCGGTCACGGGCGGACTAAGATCTCTCACGCCCAACGCACTTAGTCCGCCCGTGACCATAACCGCCGTAAAGTGTTCGAAACGTCGGGCGATTCAAAGATCAAATGCAAACCCCATAAAATCCCTAAAATAGTTTTATTTATACTCGCGTAAACATCAGAAATCATTATATTCAATACGTTAATATTTTTTCCCTTTCTCAAAGGTGCTGGACTGGCTCCAATCAATGGAGAACCGCGTTGGTCACCTACAGTCTGTAGCTGTGGATCTCGACGTGATCAAGAAACAACAGGACGAGTTGCGACCATTAACGAAAGAGTACAGGGATGCATCCATCACCATCGACAAGGTAGACTTTGGGTTTTAAAAATAAAGATTTCTGGAAGGCTAAGTCTAAGGTCTGTAGTCTAAGGCTAGGAGAGGGGTATTGCAGATGTTTTTTTTTTTTATTGCAAGCAGTGGCAAACGAGCAAACAGTACACCTGATGGTAAGTGTTGCTGCCGCTCATGGACCTTTACAAGGCCGCAGCCTACAGCAAAGAAAGTGAAGGGAGTGTGAATGCGTGCATTGAGGCTCGGTGATACCAAAGGCACTACCATAACCCTCTACACGCAAACACCCTCAGAAAGTTGGGCTGCCGGCTCTCTCGCTCACCGAACGAAGCGCAGTAACAAATTGCTACTACTCAGACGTCGATTTTCTGCGAGAGCGTGGTACTACCCCGTACGGACCGGCCCGCGGCTGTAGACAGATAACTGTCGACAGTGTGGTCCTACCACTAGGTAAAACAATATATTTGTACAGGTGAACGAGGCGGGTGCAGTATATGATGCACTGACCCGAGGCGATCGAGCTGATAGTCCACATCGCAAGAGACAGATATACAGCCCCACCAAACGTCAGACACCTAGTGAGTATGAAGTATAAGCATATAATTTTTGTTAATAGAAAAGAACTCTTTTCTCAATGTATATAATTATCTTTATAAATAAATTTCTTGTGTACATGTGTATGTTACTAAACTCCTCCTAAACGGCTGCACCAATGTGGATGAAAATTTTTGCGCCTTTCCAAGGGGATTTTTTACTAAGGACAATTGAATTTCAGGGAATATATAATCTAAATGGGCGTTAGTGCCAACCAGCGTAACGTAAGGCCGTTTTCTAGAACGACACTTAAATTGTAGATAACACTTAAGACTATATGGCGATTATCAGCCTTGTTGAAGTATATGACTAACGTTCGACGTCTGTGGTCTGACGAATGGACTACAATGCGTCGTCCGATACGTGGTCGCCACTCGAGAACCTTTCTTCTCCAGCGGTTGTCGGTTCGTCGAGCGATATCGCCTTCTTGTATAATAAGAATATAATTTTTATAGGTCGTACATTAGACGGTCGTTCACCATCTCCGAGCAAGGGTCACGGTCTCGTAAGTCCTGGATCCACACATTCAACATCCAGCGGGTTCTCGTCTAGAAGATCCAGCCAAGATGGATTCCACTTAGAAGGTATGCCCAGTTTTCACATTCAGACCTCAAGCAAGTGTAAAAGGACTTCGTTATTTGTTATTTGTGGATTAGTTCCTATCTCATAACGGTATAGAGTTCCTTAATGAAATTTTCTCATAGGTATCAATGCACTTTTTTGATTCAAAAAGTGGGCCTATGTGTTATTCTATCTTATAAATCTATCTCCGTGGAAATTTTCCTTTCATCTGGATTAATTAAAAAAGTTTTATTTATTTAATCCATTCAAATATTCCATATAAATATTTGAATGGATTTCATGAGTTTTAATAATGATAATTGCCTTTTGCTTTAAGAGCGAAAGCAAACGTGGGCAGACATATTTCCTCAACAGTATTTCTAAGAGAAAATAAACCCGTAGGTCCCGGCCATCGTGGTTCAGAATCAAAATTCTTGACAATATTAAGATTTTAACTAGGAGGAAAACAATTTTTCTAAAAAAAAAATCCATGTCATCAACTTTCCGTCTGGTGTAAGAACTAAGTAAGAATACAATTCACCATCGCCTATCTTGCATGTGGGTGTTGTAAAAGATGATTAAGGAATATGCAGATAAGATCTATGTAAGAGAAGGAAAATTCAACATATAACTCTATGCCAGCACATCTGACCAGCGAGGTTTAGTAGGTAAACTCTCCAATTGTTAAGGAGGTCCGAGCCTAATAGTAGAGCTTATGTAGGCTGAGAAGACAGTGATGGTGAAAAGAAAAACTAATCATCATTTCAGCTCATATATGTCCCACTGTTGAGCTTGTGCCTCCTCCACAATAGGAGGGAAATTGACCTTACCATGTTGGTCAGACATGTTGGTATAGGGTTTCATTTCGAATTTTCTTTCTCTTGCACAGACCTTATGTGCATATTATATCTCTTGGTCGTCTTGTACAACATCCACGGGCAAGATAGAGAGTGGTGAATTGTATTCTTACTCCGTCACCACGTGGAAAAAACATATCACCAACCTTTAATATACATTTTAGATACCATTGTCAATTGATTAATTAATTACTTTATCTCCCAGAACTGTCTCCAGTCCAACAACAACTGTCCGAGATCAACAATCGCTACAGTTTGTTGGGCACGAAGTTAGCAGACCGCCAATCAGAACTGGACGCGGTTCGTGAGGAGTTGAGGAAACATATCGACAGTCTACGAGCGCTGAACACATTCTTGGATAAGGTAATTATTAATAATTAAAATCTAGTTCTTCCTGTGGCAGTTAGAGGTTTAGAGACTTTATGAAGTGAATACTTCTATAGGCAGGTTTAGATGGAGTTACTCTCCGTTCATGTATATCGTCATCGACATGGTCATGTGACGTGTTAACGCTAACACTATATCTGTAGCTATGGCAATGTTACTATATCTGTGTAGATAGATGTCAAAACCAGATAAACGTAAAAAGTTTTAAATTACTAATTATAATTTAAGATCAAACAATTAATTTAGATATTAAAAAATATAATAACAATTGTTTGTACATTGTTTTAAGTTTTCACTTTTGTTGGTAGTCCTCATGACTGCATTGTGTTATTTTATTTTGTAAGGCATACCCGGAAAAATACAATATCTTATCATTGGATATCATTATACGTGATTTAAAGATTCCTTGTGGCGGTGGCGGATTAAGAATAAAAGTCACCACCCCCTATCTGGCCCATGGATGGTAGTAAATGGCGGCATGGTCGTAAAGAGCGACTGAGAGGTTTAATGTGCAACGCAAGAGAAGGAAAACTCTAAATAAACCAACACGTTGGACCAGAGTGGTGTAGTAGTTCAATATTCCTCCTATTTTGGAAGAAGCTCGAGGTCAGCAGTGGGAAGTATATGACCTGACATGAGGCGCCTGCATATTACTTAACTCGTACTTTTGTCTAAAGCTTAAAACTCATAAAACAATTTTGGGTACAGGTACAAAGGCAATTGCCCAAGGAGACAGTACCAAACACCAAAGAAGAGGCAGACAAAACCATCAAGCAAGCTCGTGCGGTCCTTGAGGAGATGTATGAGAAGCAGAGCATTCTCGATTCCACTAAAACTCAGGTAACTTCCAATTCACTATTTCCAGAATGATCTAAATACAGAAATTAATAGGACGTCTTTGTTAAACATGATTTTCTTTATTTATGGTGTATGGTTAAAAATATCAAACTAAAAATTACCCCCTTTTTTGCCTTAGCAAGAAATGTATTCTCTGAGAGTCTGATTTTCATAAAACTCATTTCTTGTGTCTACATCACAAATGTAAGACGCTGTCTAGTACATAATTGGGCTAATTTAAAAATATATGTCTTATTTTATACCCTTAGAGGATGAAAATTGGGAATTATTGTAATACGTTTATTTATTTTTACTAAAGAATATCTGTGCTTAATATATATGGATAAAGCTGCTTTTCTTCCCAAACAAATTTTGCTAGTGCTTTTTATACCTTTTAGGATTACCTAAAATCTCTTGGTAATTCTCTAAATTACAAAAAAAAGAAACTATTCTCAAAATACTCGTTATAGTTTTGGTTCTGCCGATGAGTTAGTCAACCACTTTCTCTTTATATACATACTAATATATAATATTCCAATCAGGTACGCGAACTGTTGAAACGCAAGCAAAGTGTTCTCGGCGCTGACAGACTACACGATGAGATGGAGGACGTGTCTTCAAGATGGAAGGCGCTACACGATGCGTTCAAGGACAAGTGAGTAATCAACCTATCCAGTCTATTGATATCCATTATTGGACTTAGATTTCTTCAAGACAGTTGTATAATAATCTGGTTCGCAGCAGGCTAAAGTAACGGGTGGTGGTGGAATTATCATTTATCACCATCATTTCAAGTCATATAAGTCCTACGGTTGGTCTCGAGCCTCTTCCAAAAGAAGAAGAAATTGACCTACTATGCTTGTCAGACGTGTCGTTATAGGGTTTTATTTTGAGTTTTCCTTCTTTTGCATAGATGTTATCAGCTTATTGCAATCCCTTAGTCATCTTTTACGACACCCACGGCAAGAGAGGGGATGGTTAATTGTATTCTTACTCCGTCCCAAGCTAAGAAATAATCGCCATCATCGTCATCCCAAGAGTAGGATAATTATGATGGTACTCTTCTACCATCGTCCATATTGCAAATGATTTGGCAATAGTTATATAACTGACCGCCGGTTTGATGTCAAACCATCCTTGGCAATGTAATTTTTGACCTGACCGCATCAAATGGAATTCGCCAATCACTATGGTGACTGCCGACCTTTCACGACATTCACATGCAATGCAAGGGTTGAAACTATTTATTATTAACTATTCCATTTATCTACTGCCAACACAGTATTACCACACAGAAAAATAAAACCTATTTTTTTTTCAGAATCCGCCTAATGGAAGAGATGAAGGACTTCCACGACACACATAGCAATCTGTCACAATGGCTAAGCGCTAAGGACCGTATGATGGCCGCCCTCGGGCCCATTTCGTCTGACTCCAGGATGGTACAAACTCAAGTACAACAGGTAAGCATCGTTCTATTATACTTATCTGTGTAACAATCTTATCTTAAGAATTATACAACACTCAAAGAACCACTTAGTTATTTATTTGGCCAACAATGACTTCATAATTCTTCATATGCTTCATAGTGAGTGGATGAACCCGGGATTAGCCCCACTCGCAGAAAGGTCGACTGTGAGGGCGACGCCTCGGCACCACTGCCTTGTTGCCTCTCTTTTCTTTTTCTCTTTACAATATTGTTAACTTGCTTAAATAATACAAAAAAAAAACATAATTCATAGTTAACCTTGTCTGACCAGTTTAATGAATGAAATGTTTAGAAAGGACGACTGTGAGGGCGACGCCTCGGCAACACTGCCTTGTGCCTCTTTTTTCTTTTTCTCTTTGCAATATAGTCAACTTGCTTAAATAAGACAAAAAAAAGCATAATTCAAAGTTAACCTTGTCTGACCAGTTTAATGAATGAATTGCTTTTAAGAAAAAATAGACAAATTCCTAATTATAATTCCTATTCCAGGTGCAAGTACTCCGCGAGGAGTTCCGCAGCCAACAGCCCCAATTAGCACACCTGGAGGAAGTAGGCGCAGCAGTTCTAGATCGGTTGGAACCAAAGTCGGCAGATGCCAATAAGCTCAGACAGAAGGTCACAGATCTGCAGGACAGGTGGAATGACCTGCTTAACAAGTAAGTTGAATATTTATTATCCATTAGTCTAGCACTTCCATTCTACCTACATCCACTATTTGATCTGGAGGCGGAAATGCTCGCCGAGTTGTATCGGCGGGTGTCGAGGGTGCGCGGGGAGGGCGGTGTTGTTTCCTTGAGGGAGCTCACCGCCTGGCGCGTCGACGCCCGCCGAGACGTCATTGCCCGTTGGGCAGTCCGGGTGGAGAGGCTTCGGTTCGGGGTGCGAATCGTGGAGGCCTTCCGGCCGGTGCTGCTGCAGTGGTTGGAAAGGCGGCACGGGGTGCTCTCCTTCCGACTAGTGCAGGTGTTGACGGGGCATGGGAGCTTCGCCAAATACCTGCACAAGGTCGTAAGGAGGGAGAGTACACCGTCCTGCCACCACTGCGATTGCGACGAGGACACGGCGCAGCATACGCTCGAGGCCTGCGCCGCTTGGGCCATGCAGCGCCGTGAACTCGTCGCAATCATCGGTGCCGACCTGACGCTGCCGGCCATCGCTAGGGCGATGGTCGACAGCGTCGGGAATTGGGACGCGGTCGCAGCCTTCTGCGAGACAGTGATCTCGTAGAAGGAGGCGGCGGATCGCCTGCGCGAGGAGCGCAGCCTCGATGAGGAGATCCGCCGCCGGCGAATGGGGCGGCGCAGGCGCAACTACCTGCGCCTCATGCCGCCCTAGCCGAGGCCGCGGGTGACGTGACCGGGGATTAGTCCGTCACCCGCCGAGAGGCCGACCGCGTGAGGAAAGACCGACGTCCTCCCCGAGGGGGGGACGTCGGTCGATGGGAGGGTACCCCAAGTAGGAGGTATTCCGTCAGGCCGACCACTGACCACAAGTTAACTCTGCTCCGGTGGTCGGCCCAACGACGAAGGCGACGTGGTTTTCGGGTGGGTTGCGGGAGTTGCGTGCTTAAGCCCCTCTGTCGCCGAGGCGCGCCGACCGCAGCCCACCCACAAAAAAAAAATCCACTATTTGATACAAGCAGATAACGTAAAAAGTTTACAAATTTTAATTTAAGATCTAACAATTAATTTGAATATCAAAAAATAACAACTGTTTGTTCATAGTTTTAGGTTTTCACTTCTGTACTGTAAAAAATGAACACCACGTTCATTTTTTTAAACAAATGCCTACATTGAGGAACTTATCCTTGTATTACGGGTGACATTATATGTGCCAATAACGGCCACAAATTACGCCCAGATTCAGAACAAAAATATGTGACTCGCGCAAAGTATACTCGGAAACCTTCAATTCGACTTTCTTTTGGTAGAGTATGGTGTGAACACACCACCTTCAATCCGCCCAGGGGACAGATGGGCGGCTTGCGGCCCCATAGCCTACTATATACCCTTCCCAACGTCATTGGGCCGAACACTGGTATCAATCCCTTGGCTTCCATGGCCATTCATTTCGACCAGAGAATTGTTTCTAAAGTTGAATATCTTGTGATGAAGAAATCTTTTTTTTTAATATAGGCTTGAGAGCCGTGCGGATAGCTTAGGAGCCGCGGCTGATACCTCCCGTGAGTTCGACGCTGGCTTCACGCGACTAAGGGACGCTCTGCACACCATCAGTGATAAATTAGACGATGTGGCTATGGAGAATGAGCCTGATGAACAGCTACGAAAAATTGAGGTAACTATATTAATATTCATAACTAACATTGTAGTGAAGGAGTAAGAATACAATTTACTGCCCCTTTCTTGCCCGTGGGTGTCTTAAGGAACGACTAAGGGATTATAGCAGATAACATCTATGCAAGAGATGGAAAACTCGAAATAAAACCTTATACAAACCTATCTGACCAGCGTGGTATAGTGGGTCAACTTCTCTCCCATTATGGAGGAGGCTCGAACTCAGCAGTGGGACATATATGAACTGTAATGATGATGACGTTTGTGTGATGGAGTTAGAATAAAATTCACCACCCAATTTCTTTCCCGTGGAAGTTTTCTATGTGGTGTTGGAGTAAAAATACAATTCTCCACTTTGCCTTTCACCATCTTGCCCTTAAATACCACAAAACTAAGGACTCAAGGCAACTAAGGGATCTGTATAACATCTATGCAAAAGATGGATTATTCGAAATAAAACCAATCTGACCAGCGTGGTATAGTAGGTTTTCTCTCCTAATGTGGAAGAGACTAAAGCCCACCAGTGGGACGTATGTGAGCTGTGATAGCGATGATGATGTTGGACCTCATAAAATACAATTGAAATCTATGCGAGCAAAGGGAAACTGAAACTCTAGTACCTGCAGTATGCTCTCCCCACTGCCTAGGAGCTGACCGCCGTTTCCGACTTCGAATCCTGTTACTCCTACGAGATATTTTTTAAATAAATTAAAAGACTAAGTGGCGATGAGACATTAATCATCTTATATCATTATCAGCCACACGCAGGTAGGTTTAATTTCATAAATGTCACGCTTGGTTGATATAACGTAATTGGCCATTCTCCCTGTAATCCTTTAGCAAGTCTTCAACTTTTACCGAAAAAGGGATAGTGAAACATTGTATTTTTAACCAATCTCCACGCGGACGTATATAACGTATGTATTTCATTTCTACGTTTTTGGTACAGAATCTCGAACGCCAATTAGAAGGACAGCGCCCTCTTCTGGCGGATTTGGAGGCGGCGGGAGCCGCTCTATGCACGGTTCTTTCAGACCCTGCCTCACGACAAGATATACAAAGCAAGCTGGCAGCGGTTGTGCGTCAGTATGATAACCTGCAAAGGAAACTTGACCACAGAAAGGCGGAGATTGAGGCTGCTTTGAAGTAAGTACTCCTAATATACTATATTCCTCCTAATATATATATTCGTATTTATACGAAAGCTATCTGTTTGTTTATTATTTTAATTTTAAAATGGAAGGAACCCACCACTTTCCCACGGTAATCAATATATCGCACACCACAATAGAAGGAGTACGGGATAGGAGTAAGGTTTTAGATTGGGCGTCACACAGCTTTGATGGCGTCACATAGCTGTGTGACCAACTAAAGCTAAAATAATAAAAAAATGGATTTCCGCTATGTATCGCCTAATTCAATCAATTATGTTTGTTTGTTATAAGAAGTAATTGAATTGTAAAGTAATTGAAGAGTGTATGAGTGTATACTCTTCAATTACTTTTAATGTACCTAAAAGTATCCTATGCTACATTTTATAGCTGAAAATTGAAAATCCTGGACCACCCAATAAAAACAAAAACATTGAAATAAAACTATTTTTACGGATTGAATCTTAATTTGTATTTCCTTTTTTTTGCGTTCCAACAAGTTTTAACAATTATCGCGGAAGAACTAATTAAAAATCTAAAAATTATATTTATCTATTCAGAAAGTTCTAATAAATACATTTTTTCATCCAGGGATGGACGTAATCTAGAAGAAAACGTGGCTCGCACTCTAGGCTGGCTGCAGACTGAGCTGGGTGCATTACCCGGCCGCTTGCTTGTGTCCGCCGATGTCACCACATTACAACAACAGCTTGACCGTCATGAGCCTCTATATAGAGACCTTACCCAGAGAGAACACGAGCTGATCATGCTGTTGGACAAAGGTAAGGACATACTTCGATTTTATTAGACAATAACTATCTCCGTGTGGTGACGGAGTAAAAATACAATTCACCACTCCCTATCTTAGCCGTGGGTGTCGTAAAAGATAATTGAGAGATATAATAAGAATATAACATCTATGCAAGAGAAGGAAAACTCGAAACAAAGCCTATAACAACACGTCTGACCAGCATGGAATAGTAAGTCAATTTCCCTCCCATTATGGAGGCGGTTTGAGCCCAACAGTGGGACATATATAGGCAAAGGTATATCATATCGATGCGTGGTGATGAGGAATCTATATTATCATCATCATTTCAACTCGTACACGTTCCAGCTAGGCTTATAATACCATGCCAGTCAAACGTGCTGGAATAGAGTTTTATTTCCAGTTTTCCCACTCTTTGCATATCATATGTTGCATATCACATGTTTTATTTCATATCCCTTAGTCGTCTTCTACAACACCCACGAGCAAGATATAGGGTATGAATTGTGTTCTTACTCCGTTATCATACGGAAAATAGTGATGGTGATGATAATTATCATTATCTTAGTTCATATACATTTCACTGTTGGGCTCTGGCCTCATCCACAGTAGAAAGATTATTGAGCTTCTAGACCATGCTGGTCTTCGAGTTTACCGTCTCCTGAAAAAATTTAGAGATAAATTGAGAACAATAAAAATATTCTAGTCTTAAGTTAGTATTAACATTGTTTAATTTAACAAAACAGGTCGTGAAATGGAGAAGAAACCCGCTCACCAAGGCTTGCGCAAAGATTTAGACAGGATTCAGGCGCAATGGGACAAACTGAAGCGGGAAACCGTCGACAGGCATACCAGACTTCAGACCGCTATGGTAAGCTTAACTATCTTAACATTGAAAAGCTGAATATTGAGTAAAAATATTAATAGTCACAAAAATAAAAAATCCGCATTTGTCGAAACAGGAACACTGCCGCAAATTCCACAAGGCTCAAGAATCGTTCACGCCTTGGCTGTTAGATGCTGAAGATAGACTGAACAAGTTACCAGCCACCGCCTTCACCAAGAAGGAAGTAGAGAAACAGCTCAGGGAGCTACAACAAATCAGAAACGATATTTGGAAGAGGTAAACAGATAGTTATAAAAGTAATAAAACATGTTCGGGGGTGGAGCCACCAGGCTCTGCGGGAGGTGGTCAAAGACACAGCCTACTCTAAAAGTAAAACTGATTAATTGGTGGAAAAATTATAAATATAAAGAATTCTTCATAGTCATTTCATGGACTCGAAAGTTATGAAAATATCTTTGTGTATAATATATTTGCACTTATGTGTATGATTGAACTCCTAAAGAGCTAGTCCGACTTAATGAAATTTTTTGTGTATATTCAAGTGTGTTGTTGTAGTTGTGCATATTCAATATTGGTTTAGACTAGTATTTTGACCCGATAGGTGTCGCTACAATCGATTTGAAGAGATTTTTTTTTTTAAATATGTTCCTTAATAATACATTTGTTCTATTCTTAGATCTGGTGAATATGAAAACAACAAGACATTGGGCGAGACGTTTATCTCAGCGTGCGACGTCGACCAAGATGTGGTCCGGAAACTGTTGGATAACATGAAGGAACGATGGGACAGGATTAATAACGGTAATTCAATTGTTCTCATAATTTAATGCCTAATATACAGCTTGTTATCTGGGTAGTCACTGGTTAAGTATTATTTCCCTAGGAGAGACTTGTGTACTCAAATTGCCTTCGGTAGGCTGATGACTCTTTTGAATATAAATATTTTGCAATTTATGGTACAAATTTGATCCTTGTACTGCTGATTTCAGTCTATTCCAGTCACATATATAAAATTATATGTTACCTTACTAAGATTGGTTTAGTCTAAACCAGAAAGTGAGGGCGACGCCCCAGAAGGGGCGTCGGGAAGGGACGGTACCCGAAAGGGTATCCCGTCGGTCTGGTCATGGACGACAAAGATTGATACCAATGGTCGTTCAAGGGGAGGGATTACGGTGGGTTATAGAGCCGCGCGCCGCCATTCCGTAGCCCCGATTGGAGTGGACGCCGTGTGTGCTCACCATAGCCAACGCAAAAAAGTCTAATCCAGAAAACATGCATCGGTTCCATTTACTATTTACATCTGATTCCATGGGTGTGGTTTCTTCTTTGCGCTACTTATTTGCTTGGTTTAAAAGGTAAGTAACAACACTGTTGCTTACTAGTCCTACTAGTGATAGAAATATTAAAATCGATACAGCCGTTTTAGATATTAACCGCTACATTCTGACATACAGCATAGCTCTTTATTAGCTTAGTATATATGTTCATAACCCCGGGCACTCGTCAGAAATGCTTAAAAAAATACCAAGAATACTTTACTCAGTGAACTTTCGTGTGAGAATCACAATCACAAACACAGCTACGCAGAGATGGAGCTTTCCGCGCAGCTGTCATAAAATGTGACTCCAACCATCCCGAAAGGATTTCTCAAAGTCTCGTACCCAAATTTGGCACGTTTATGGGCTGATAAGGCAAAATGTTACTTTAAAATACTAAAACGATTTTATTTTACAGAGGTTCTCCAACAAGTTGAATTCTTGGAGACGACAGCGCGTAAGTTGGGCGAGTTTGCCGAAAGAGTGCGAGCTGTCGATACTCCTCTGCAGCGCTGCGAAGAGCGTTTAGAAGAAGCGCTGACTGCAGCGCCTGCTGCAGCCGCTGAAGCTGTGGCACGGTTAGGAGACCAGATACATGCACTTAGAGTGCCTCTTCAGGTTGGTATTAGATTTGAGATAAAAATATGGTTTATATTGAGTATTTTGTCAGCCTTTAGAACCTTAAAAACCGATGTTCTTCCCCTTTTCCAGAGCATCAACGCGGCAGCTGATGATATAGTAACTCTAGCATTGGAATGTAGTGGAAGAGACGCAGCTAACAGAGCTCGTGCTGTGCTGGAGGAGCAGGCGCACGCCCTGGCTGACCGCCTGGATGACCTGGAGGCAAGAGCTGGGGAAGCTAAAGGCCGTCTGGCCGGAGCTGCAGCTGCCACTGCGCACTTCCAGGTATTGATTCTTCTTTTCCCAACTCATATAAGGCAATACCTCCTATGGAGAGTCTTGACTTACATTCCTTACAGCATAATTCAGTTTACTCCCGTGTAGTGACAGAGTAACTATGTGGTAAAAGACGACTAAGGGATTACAATATGCTGATAGCATTTATGCAAGAAAAAGGAAACTCAAAATAAAACCCTATACCGATATGTCTGACCAGTATGGTATAGTAGGTCAATTTCCCTCCTTTTGTGGAGGAGGCTCGAGCCCAGCCGTGGGACGTATATAAGCTGTAATGATGATAACTCTGTTTTGACAATAAAGAAAGAATAGATAACAATACTATTTTTATTTTGTCGCCATACGGAGAAGAACCAAAGGTAAATACCAACAACTCATTCTCTTCCAGGACAAAGTGAAGGCCCTATCCCATGATCTGTCGGACCTGGACAAAGAACTGGACGCAATGAAGCCTCCGGGACGCGACATTAAGACCGTCAAACAGCAACTGGATGACATTGGTAGGTTCTACAAGAGGTTGGAGAAGGCCGACGATGTAGTTGCCGATACGGCAAGAGTTGCTGAAGAACTAGTCGATAGTGGATACGCAGCCGAGTCTGCTAAGACCAGAGACCAGGTATGAATGAATTTTGAATTATATTATCTTTTTGAAGTGAAACTTCTTTAGAATCATTGTGATTTCAAACTCGATGAAACGAAAAAGCGAGTCCATAGAGACACGTAAATGTATAGGATTCAGCCGGCAAGAGAATGAGATACAGGATAAGAGATAGGGAATAAAGGGATTAGGGTTAAGCGATAAGGGATAACGGATAAGGGATTGGGGATAAGGAATATTTTATGTATTTATAAATTTACAGTTTACATAAAGCGACTGTATATTTTTTTAATACCTTTAAATTTTTAATCAATGACTTTTCAGAAGTTTCACTTCTACCGTGTGTGACTTGCGCACACACCCATTTTTTTTGTTTGATACACAGTCTGCATGTGACCATGAACGCTGAAAAGTGTTTAAAACGCCGAGCAATCAAAAATCAAATACAAACGCGATAAAATCCGTAAAAATAGTTTTTTTTATAATATTGGCATGAAGTTTTTGTCGATTTTTCTTTTCTCGCATTAATTTGCTGGCATTAAACTTGTGGATCACACAAAGTGTTCCTCTGTACCTTAACCGCTACGCTATCAGTGCATTCTACTAATGCAATTAAATGTGATGGCAGGTTGAAGGTCTTCGTAAGCAACTCGCTAAGTTGGATGAACGTGCTCGTGCTAAGGAACAAGACTTGGACGATACACTAAGTAAGCTGGAAGCATTCTACAAGGCGTACGACTCGGTTATGGACGATGTCAATGAGGTAATAATATATTTTGTTATACTATTTTTATTTTATATGGTATTGTATTTTAAATTTGACACTATTTTTATAAAACTTATTTATTTTACATAGGAACTTATAACGACTCTTATAGGCGTATTTATATAGAGCATTATTTCGAGTTATCCTTCTCTTGCATAGTTGTTATATGCACAATATAACCTTTAGTCGTCTTTTACGATACCCACGGGCAAAAAAGGGGGTGAATTTTTCTATCCTTACACTATTTTTAACTAATAGTATTTTAATGAAATGTTGGACCTTCTAAATATGCTGGTTTCCTCACAGTATTTTCATTCACCGTTAAAACAAGGGATAATCAACAATTTAAATTTTAATACACACATTACTCTAAAAATTCTTGATGTATACCGTGGGAATCGCCCCAAGATTTTTTTACCTTACCCCTTAGAATAATAATGTATAGAAGGATAGTGTCAATACTTCGAACTTTCAAAATTTGAATCTAAAAATATTAATGGCGCGCAGATAATTACACACGTACACACGCACACCACTATACAAATTATGAAATCAAATTTTGTTTTTATTAACATAAATCGTCGAAATACTTTTAAAAGTAATGTTAAAAACCATTTTAAGTTTTTCAAATGTGTTGTGACACCATTTGAATGCACAAATCGTCATAATTATCAATTTATTTTTTAAGAGTTGCGTACGTTCGTGCACTATAATGACTTGACATTACGGAACGGTTCCGGCGTAAGCTCCATTAGGCTCCAATTGAAATGCCTCACTTTTTGTGCGTGAACTTACCTTCTATACGTTATTATTCTAAGCCTTACCCCTTACTGCTGTTCGCTTTCGTTATTGTAATTCTAAAAAGAAAATAAAGCAATTATATTTCCACCATCAGGCTGCAGAGCAAGTACGTAGTCTCAAACCCGTATCCTCCGAGGTGGAGCAGATCAGAGCCCAACAGAAGGACTTCACAGAACTGAAACGCCGCACTCTCGAGCCATTAGGCCAGAATGTGGGTCATTGCAACAAGATCGGTCAGGGTCTGGTTAGATCTGCATTACAAGGTGTTAACACGCAGGTCCTGGAGAAAGATCTTGAGAAGATGAACGACAAGTGGAATGCTTTGAAAGAAAAGGTGAGTGACAAAAGTTTTTATCAGTTTTGTCTTTCATAATCTGAAGCTTAGAAGAGAGAACCTCTTGCTTGTTTGAAATCGGGTTAAAATAGTTTTATTATACAATAGATAAGTAAAATTGAAAATAATAACCCCCAACACAAACTAAGATAATAAAAAAGAAGTATTATGTGCTCCTCAAAAGGAATAATCAATTAATTCTCATTTAACGATTATAATGGCACGCGTGAAGCATTTAATCGAGTAATCATACGCCATTACATCATTTTTGTAAAGAGCTGATACTTTTACACTGCTGGACTGATATTAACCAAACATAGCTAAGAACCACCGGAAGGAAACTGGCTTTCAAATGAAAAAAACCGCATCGTAACCGGTCCATCCGTTTGAGAGTCACGATGCCACAGACAGACAGACATCAGATGTCGAACTTATAAACACCTCTCTATTTGCGTCGGGGTTTGAAAAAGAGGGGTTATCATTTTATTCTTACTTCATTACCATACGGATAACTAATAAACTAAATATTCCTCAGATGAACGAACGCGAGCGGCGATTGGACGTTGGCCTTTTACAATCTGGCAAGTTCGCCGAAGCGCTAGCGGGTCTTGAGAAGTGGTTGGCCGATACTGAAGATATGGTCAACAATCAAAAACCACCATCCGCCGACTACAAGGTCGTGAAAGCTCAACTACAAGAGCAGAAGGTATTTATGAAATTCTCAATAATCAGCTTTCAGCAGTTTTTTTGACGTGTTAACGTCTTATAAAGCGATGAACGCCGGTTGCACGCACGAACAAGCATGTCTCATTGTCACGTTCCCCTGAGCTGTGCGTGCGAGCGAGAGAGAACAAGTGATAGAGAGGCACTATCGGCCTAAGCATTAGGCTTGCGACGCATCTATCACTAATTTAATTAAAAAGCTATTTGAATTAACGAGTGCAAATAAATGGTAATTTATTGAAAAATTGTTATTTTCTTTTTCATCATCATCTCGACTCATATACGGCCCACTGCTGGGCTCGAGTCTCCTCCATAATAGGAGGGTAATTGACCTTACTATACCATGCTGGTTAGACAGATTAGTATAGGGTTTTGTTTGGAGTTTTCTTTCTCTTGCATAGATGTTATATGCGTATTATATCCTTTAGTCGTATCTTACGACATCCACGAGCAAGATGTGATGAATTGTATTCTTACTCCGACAATTTTCGGACGGATTTTCTTTTTATATTTAATTTTTTTTTTTAATATTTTATTTTCTTATTTATATTTAAAATGTTCAATTTCTCGACAGTTCCTGAAGAAAATGTTAATGGACCGTCAGAACTCAATGTCGTCTCTATTCGCGATGGGCAATGAAGTGGCTGCTGGCTGCGAGCCTGGTGAACGTAAGGTCATCGAGAAGCAGCTGAAGGGTCTCATGCAGAGGTTCGACGCACTTACTAATGGCGCTCAACAGCGTATGCTGGACCTCGAGCAAGCCATGAAGGTATACCTTATTTTATATCAGTGTCAATGTTCTTGAACAATCTGTTTTGTAATATTATTTTTTTTTTTAGAAATTTCGAATAATTTGTTTATAAAATTTATTAATATTTTAATAAATAAAAGATTGTGCTTAAAAATGTTAATATGGATAATAACTAAGATTCATAAAACCCTATTGTATTTGATTTTAAAAAAAATCTGTAAAAATTGCGTATGCAGCGAATTTTCTAGTTAAATCATTATAATTAAAACCTTATATGATGTTACTACAGAGTATAAACTGTTGCCATACCAATTTTCAAATCTTGAACACTCGTTTTTGAGTAATTCTCTAACAAATGAATCGACAAACCGATAAAATCCCAAAAATCATAGAGATTTAATCTGTTTATATTTCTAAAGAATACAATTGTTTTGTGAAATATCTTCAATGCTCAAATTTTATCACTCTGCTGTTTTATTATTAGTAAAATAACTATGTAATAAAAGACACTAGCTATTTAAAAAAAACTATATACCTTATTCGTCTTTTACGACACCCACGGGCAAAAGAGGGGTGTTGAATTATATTCCTACCTCATCACCATACGTAAAGTTCGTTAAAATATTCAAAAGCAAAGCTACAATCTCATATTTTCTCTTAAAGGTGGCCAAACAATTCCAAGAAGAGCTACAACCCCTGGTGGAATGGCTTGGCATCACAGAACGTAAGCTAAAAACTCTGCAGTTAGTCCCTACTGATGAGGAGAAGATACAGCATAAGATTAGAGAACATAAGGTAAGATTTATTAAAAAACTAGCAACCCGCCCTCACTTCGCTTCAGTTTCAGTCGCGTTATCCGCATAGTTCCATGGGAATACCGGGATAAAATATAGCATATGTTACTCCCTGATATTATAGCTTTCCATTAGCGAAAGAATTTTTGAAATCGGTTCGGTGGTTTAAGCGTGAAAGCGTAACAAACAAATGAACAATCTTTCGCATTTATAATATTAGTTAGAATTATAACCATTTACCATTTTTTTATATCCATTCAAGGCAAACATCAATTATCTCTATATAACCTGTCATTTAAGTCTTAATATCGCTTGAGGCGCCATAAGAAGGCGTTCCCCACTCCACCCCATTAAGCAAGCCATCAACAGCTTATTTCTTGGCTTTGTTATGCCCACACGATAGCCCTGTTTACGGATAGTATAGTCCAGTTCGACCACCCATAGCCTCAAGAGATGTATATAAGGTTGACCCAGTGTTTCGTTTTTAACAAGGCTGGAGGACTCGTAAGATACCAGAAAAAAACATATATATAAAACAATATTGTGTTATTACAGATTCTGCACGATGATATCATCTCGAAGCAGCCACCATTCAAACAGCTGACTGAAACTGCATCTACTCTGATGGGTCTCGTTGGTGACGATGAAGCGACAACCCTCGCTGATAGACTCCAAGCCGCCACAGATAGGTAATAAAATAAAAAATAAATATCTATGCTCCTCAAAAAATTGGTTAAAGAATAACCAGCAACAAAACCTTTCCAATTAAAAAAACTACTAAAACATTTTCAGTTTCTCAGTTTAAAAAATAACCCACTTTTCAACAAGGGATCTCATTTCCGCTCCAGACCCTCTTTTCTCGGCGGGAATTGGAATTACTGGTACAGAATTGGGCTTATCATAGGGTTTTATATCAAGTTGCCGTTCTTATCTATTTACTGTATACCATACGTTTTCGTGTGGTAACAGAGTAAGAATACAGTTCACCACTCCCTCTCTCTTACCCGTGAATATCGTAAAAGATGACTATGGGATATGATATGTAGATAATATCTATGCAAGATAAGGATAACTCGATATAAAACCCTATACCAACCTCTTTTATGTTACTAACTCTAAATTTCAATCTTTCTCCCCAGATACCAAGCTTTAGTAGACCACAGCTTGAACATCGGCGATCTACTAGAGAACTCCCGCAAGGGTCTCCGACACTTGGTGCTCACGTATCAAGACCTATCAGGGTGGATGGACAGCATGGAGCAGTACCTCGCCAAGAGGAAGATCTTGCCTGTCCATATGGAGAAACTTTTGAGGCAAATGGATGAGTTGGCGGTAAGTTTGAATTATAATGGGCCGACCACTGATGTCAAGTAACCCTGCTCCGGTGGTCGGCCCAACGACGAAGGCGACGTGGTTTTCGGGTGGGTTGCGGGAGTTGCGTGCTTAAGCCCCTCTGTCGCCCCGGACGGAGTGGTGCGGAGGCACGCAGACCGCAGCCCACTCGCAAAAAAAATAAAAATTGAATTATAATAACCTTTTACATAACATACTTTCCGTGTCATGGCGGAGTAAGAATACAATTCACCACCCCCTCTTGCTCGTGTGTGTTATAACAAACGACTAAGGCATACAATATGCATACAACATCTACATAACAGAAGGATAACTCAAAAAAAATCCTATGCCAACAGCCGGCCGGGTGGTATAATAGGTTAATTTCACTTCCACAGTGAAAGAAGCCCGAGCCCAAGAGTGGGACGTATATGAGCTACAATAATGATGATGATACATTTTCATTTATGTATCGATCTCTGATGTTGAGTTTTATAGGTTCCTCAAGTTCAGAAACCCAATCGCAGTTGTTCCAACCACAACCCAATCGCACTAACCTTGTATTCTTATGACTCCCATGCGAAAAGAAGAGGTATTGACATATTGTATGCATACATGAAGTAGACATATTGCTGCACTGATGGCGTAGTGGTTAACATAACGACTTACAGTGCCAGTGTCACGGGGTCGAATCACACGCAGAACAACACTTTGTGCGAGTCATAAATTGTTGCTCTTGGTCTGGATGTAATTTATGTCCGTTAATTATATGTTTGTAAAGTACCACCGCAACCCAACAATTATTTACTTAGCGTAGCGTGCTATCATTTAAAAAAAAATTATAAAGAACATATTGATATCGATTATAATTCAACAGGAGAAAACCGAAGAGATTGCATCCAAACAAGAAGCAATCGACAGCACGGTGGAATCAGGACTGGAGCTGATGAAACATATATCAGGCGACGAGGCATTGCAACTCAAAGACAAATTGGATGCTCTGCAACGTCGATACAATGATCTGACCAGTAGAGGAGCTGAACTGTTGAGGGTCGCTTCTGAAACATTACCTTTAGTACAACAACTTTATAATAGCCATGGCAGGTTTGTGGTCTTTTATTTTTTATTAGCAAGCCGCCCTCTCTTCGCTTTGCCGTGTCGCGTTCCCGTGGAAATACCGGGATAGAATATAGCCTAAGTTACTCCTTATATAGAGACCTGGTAGTAAAATTTTATCAAAATCGGTCCAGCCGTTTTGAAAATTACCTCAAACACACAGACAGACATACAAAAATTTTTAAACGGTATTTTTAATAATAAGGGTCGTGCAAATAATCGTGTGAGCATGAAAAAAGTCCAATATTTTGACATTACAAACACACTTCAATTTTATTTTATAGATCTATAGATTAATGATCAATATATAGTCTCTTTCGTGTGGTGACGGAGTAAGAATACAATTCACCACGCCCTTTTCTTGCCCGTGGGTGTCGTAAAAGACGACTAAGGTATATCTTGTGCATATAACAACTATGCAAGGGATAATGTGAAATAAAACCCTATACCTACCCGCCTGATCAGCGTGATATAGTCAATTTCCTCCCCAATGTGGAAGAGGCTTCAGCCCAATAGTGTGACGTATATGAGCTGTGATGAAGACGATACATTTATGTAGATCAGGACCAACTCCATTAGATGTCATCTGATGGCTGCTCTAGTGGTTAACTCGTGATCTGGTGCTGCTTGTGGGATCTGGTCCAATCATATTTTCTTTCTTTTCTTTAATTTTTTTGTTTTGTACTAAAATTTGAAAATGCATACATGTATACAATTTCGAAGGGCATTACACAGGAGCTAATAATAATGTTGTACGAAGTATACAATTACATATATTTAAAAGATTTAAAAAAATGACAGCCTGCTGAGTTTCATGCCGGATCTTCTCAGCTTGTGGCCGCGTTCTGATCCGGTGGTAGATTTATGGATTGTTTTTAACAATGTATAAATTTGACAATATGTAAGAGCCCTTAAGGGGCTTATGCAGAATAAATGATTTGATTTGATTCTAGTCAATAGTTACATTCCCAAGGAAGCTTGACGTCAGGCAAGCGAACTGTCACAAACTATTACCAATAACTTTTCAATATATACTATGAAAGAAAAGTACATTTTGAGTGGATCCTAAGTAATTGGGATTAGAGCAGGTTGATGATGACATTTAAAATACGAATGAATTTGTGAACAGGTTAACCGATTGGATGGCCGGCGCTGAATCCTGTTTGCAGTCTGTGGAACCTAGAGAGGAGGACATTCTTCGCTTGGAGGCTGAGCTTCAGGAGTTCAGACCTGTACTTGACAACATCAACCTTATCGGACCACAGCTTTGCCAGGTATATGCTTGCTCGACTTGTTTAATCAATATTTTTTATAAGTTTTTTTTTGCTTTCTCATTTGCCTGATTAGGTTGCCTTTTACAAAGAAAAGATTGTACAGTTAAACTTTTTGAACTTAATTAAGTGAGGTAGAGACATAAAATTCAAGTACTTAGGAATCACAAATCCTTTTTTATTGTTGTTACTGGCAAATGAGCAAACCTGATGCTAAGTGATAATCATGGACTATTGCGCTACCAGAGGCACAGCTAGGCGCCTAACGTGAAGAAAATACTCTTAATCTTAAACCTTTATGAAAATCACTTGACGTAAAATTTATAGGAATACAATGTCTTTCTTTAAACGAGGTTTAAGAAAAGTATTTTCTTTGGCTGTGCCGCTGGTATTGCAAAGGTCCATGTGCGGCTGTATCACTTACCATCAGGTGTGCTGCCTGCTCGTTTGCCAGCATTGGCAGTGAAAAAATGTGCGGTGTGTGTTATTAAAGAGCTTGAACACGACACCACTAGCATTAGCTGGTGTTTTGATCTAAGCACTGATCGTATATCGAGTGTTGTGAACTTTCTTAATCCTTCACTAAACGGATTATCTTTTACTAATTTTATTTTATGATTTTCGTATAGATTTCACCAGGCGAGGGCGCCACTTATATCGAGAGTATAGTCACCCGAGACAATCGCAGGTTCGACGCCATCGCGGAACAAGTTCAACGCAAGGCCGAGAGATTATTACTTAGCAAGAAGGTAATTAACAAACAAACAAATCTCTAATTTCATAACATATCAAGTAGAACGGAAAATATTTAAAAGTAACTACTATGTTAGTCTATGACTAAAGTTTTTTTTAATATTCTTTTTTAATAAAATAAACAATGACTTCTTATTGTCAGAAATGGAATCAATTAATATTTTTGTAGACCCTAAAATTGATTTCAAAGAATTCTCGAGTGTTCAAAATAATAAATAAGTTTTATTTGATATTCCGTAGCGTTCACTGGAAGTTGTTGGTGATATGGAGGAAGTACTGGAATGGCTGAGAGGTGTGGACGCAATACTTCGTAGCGCGGAGCCTCCTGCTGCCGATGCGGCCATAGTACGCCGACAACTGAATGCACAAAGACCTCTGAGTGATGACGTCGCTGCGCAAAGAGTTCGCGTCAGAGATTTGCTCAGCCAAGCCAAGAAGGTATTAAAGCCAAATTACATTTTAAACCAACACACACATTTAAAATTTCATCTCAGGTCATAAGGCGATAACTGGTTTCTTAAATTGTCACTAGATGGGTCTCTTTACAAAAATGAGTTTACAATTGATTTTCTAATTTCATTTCATCTTTGTTACCAATATTATTAACATAAATATTTTTTAGAAAGTCAGTCTACACTGACATTGCTTTAGTTATCATCACAGCTCATACATGTCCCACTGTTGGGCTTGAGCCTCCTCTATATTAGGAGGGGAATTAACCTACTATACCGTGATGAACAGGTTGATATAGGGCTGGGTTACGAGTTTTCTTTCCTTCGCACAGATGTTATATGCATATACATCCCTAAATCGTCTTTTACGACATCCACGGGCACGATATAAGTGGTGAATTGTATTCTTACTCCATCACCAAACGTTTCAAAATAATCAAAAAAAATATTAAAGATCCAATTAATACGCGAGTCTGACAAGAAGGGGATAATCTTATAATCGCCCCGCTTGCCATGTAGTTTGGCGATCGCAGTTGGGGTAATAAATTTGTCAGAAGTACACGGCTGTCCACTGCCCCGATACCACCTGCCTACCAGCCTACGACGGTAATGAATAACGACGATCATAAAATATAATCTTCAATTTTTTTGCAGGTACTCCGTGAGTGTCAATCATCGGAGGAGACAGCGGTGATCCGCGACCGCAGCGAGGAGTTGAAGGAGACCATGGAGGAAGTTGGGCACATGAGTGCCGCTCGACTCGCTGCTTTGGAGCAGGCCTTGCCACTCGCTGAACACTTCGCTGATACCCACCATGGGTGAGCAATAACTACGATTGTTTTTATTATAATACTGATCTTTTCTGTGTGGTGAAGGAGGAGTAAGAACTATCCCTTTTCTTGGGTGTCGTAAAAGATGACTAAGCTATATAATTTACAGAACAACATTTATAGAAGAGAGGGAAAATCGAAAAAGGAAACCGCGATACTTACCCATCTGACCAGCGTGGTATATTAGGCCAATTTCCCTCTTATTGTGGAAAAGACGCAAGCCTAGAGTAGTGGAACGTTTATGAGTTGAGATGACGATGAAATGATTATCTTAGAATCAAATGCTTATGTAGCTTGAAACAATGTGGATGTCTTGTGGATTGAGTATCTATCTATCTCCTGAGTGTTAATCATCGGTACGATTCCCAAGCAGGACAATTTTCATCAATTCACTAATTTTTCAAGCTCAGTTAAATAAATAAGCAGATAACTTATGAGTTAAAAAACCAGAGGGTGTCATTTCAAACCCCTTAGTAGTAGTCTAATTCCTCTAGAGCATCTGGAAGAAGCCCATGTCCAATTATCAGACTTAAAAAAGATACAAAGAGGGAATTTGATCTACTATACCATGCTAGTCAGACATGTTGGTATAAGATTTTATTTCGAGTTTTTCTTCTCTTACACAGATGTTATGTACATATCATATCCCTTAGTCGTCTTGTCTGACATCCACGGGCAAGATAGGGAGTGGTGAAATGTATTCTTACTGCATCATCACACGGCAACTGTGGACGTGTGCACGGAAATTTCCCTCCTAATGAGGAGGACGCCCGAGCCTAGCAGTGGGACATATGTGGGCTACGATGATGTATCTAAAAAGAGGGGGAATATATTAAGAGTATTTGCTTGTATCTTATGGAATTTGACTAGTAAGAATTCTGTCGCTACACTTTTGTAAATTTGATGATATTAACCACTAGTTTTAAACAGTTAGGCTTAATGTATCAAATTTGTTTTCAGTTTATCCACCTGGTTGGATGATATGGAGAAGCAGATTCAGATGCTAGCCATGCCCGCACTCCGACCAGAGCAAATCGTTCAGCAGCAAGACAAGAATGAGGTAAGCAATATTTGTTTTTTATATAGACATAGATTAAAGAAAAAGAACTTTTGTTTAAAGTAATTTAGGTAACTAATCTAGTTTTTACAACTTTACACAGAAGCCTCCCATCTATTTTAAAAGGCCCAGCCCTACCTCAGAAGTATTCCAGGTAGGGCTGGACCTCTAAATTAGGGCTCCTAAGATAGCAGTAAATTTGTCGGGGTTACAGGAAAGAATACGAGCTTTTACAGGTATACTGAGCTTCTGGGACTCCTACATAATCCCTTGCTTTCTCGGCAAAGGGGTACCGTTTATGGATTCCTCGGGTTTTCTCGTTAAAAAGGAGCTTTAAAGTTTTCTTACAAGGGTTACACTATTAGAAGCTACATACATTAATAAATTATTCAAGAAATAACGTTTATTTGTACTAATCTTGTCTTATTCACTTACATTACTAAAAGAATCTAATACATACCTTTATATAACCTTAAGTTTTATTTTATACTAGCGACTCGCGCTACACTTCGCTTCGATTCCAGCCTATACTAACACGTTTGACCAGCGGGGTACAGTAGGTCAATTGCCCTCCCACTGTGCAGGAGGTACGAGCCCAAGGCACTTATGTGGGCTGAGATGATCATGACATAAATGCAAGCAGAAGTCGTGCTGATCGATCGTAAGCGTTTCTTTACGAATAACAAATATGAGCTCCGATTTCATTTTTGGCAGCGAGATTTCCTTCTCTTGCAATTTTGCCTACATTCCTGGTTTCCCGATTTAGTTTGCGACAAGTGAAGAATGTAAAACTAACTATATTAATTGCTTTCAGATGCTGCAACAATCAATCAGTAACCATAAGCCTCTGGTGGATAAGCTGGTGAAGACCGGCGAGGCGCTGGCCAAACTCTGCGGTGACGAGGACGCTGCCAAAGTCCAAGATATAGTGGACACCGACTGTGAGAGATACAACGCACTCAGGGCCGAGCTCAGGCAGAGACAGCAGGAATTGGAGCAGGTAATAACATTTTTTTTTAAATGATTAGTACATAGTAGTACATATTTCGGTTGATGAGAGCACAGCAAGGGTATTTGCCCTACCAGAGGGACTAATTGATCTTATAACCACGGCTGTATGTTTTACAAGAATATGTGACGGTTAATTTTTATTTTAGTATATTATCAAATAATCTCCAAACTCGTGGACTGACCCGCCGGGCTGGCCAAGTACGTCAAGGAACTGTGTGGCCAGTCCGAAGGTAAAGGGGAGGGAATACGGTCAGTTATAGGAACGCGCGCCGTCCTTTCGTTACCCCGTACGGAACGGACGGTGTGCGTGCTGATAACAAAAAAACTTGGTGGACTGAAGACATTTTGAAAGTCACAAGGAGCCATTGGATGCAAGTGGCACAGGATCGTTCTGAGTGGCATTTTCGTGAGAAGGCCAGTATCCAATTGTAGACGTATAGGGGCTGGTGGATGATGGTATTCTAAACGGACTCAAATTGGAGGCACTGGTTGTCCAAAGGTCGCATTTTCGGTTCCCACGCAGGGCAGTGCGTTAATAACAATTAATTTCCATTCACAGGCTCTACAGGAATCGTCTCAATTCTCAGACAAGTTGGAGGGTATGCTGCGAGCGCTCAATGGTGCGGCTGATCAATTACAACGTGCTGAACCTGTCTCCGCACATCCGCCCAAGATTGAGTAAGTCCCTTTCAAATCAATCCTGTTAATAATAATTCTAAACAAAAAAAACCGTCTCCAATTTTTTCTCATGGTTACTGGACCAAATAATGCCTACAATGGGATCACACGTGAAGCACCGCCTTAAAATGAAAAAAAAAAAACCATCGAAATCCATTGCCCCAGTCGAAAGTCCTGAGGTAACAAACATAAAAAAAATCAGGCAAATTGGGCATCTCCTCCTTTTTTGGGCCTCTACAACGAGAGGGAAATTGGTTTACTACACTACGCTAGTCAGCCGTATTGACACAGGGTTTTATGTCGAGTTTTCCGTCTCTTACATAGATGTTGTCTGCATATTTAATCTTTTACAACTCCCATGGGCGAAGTAGATGGTGGTGAATTGTATTCTTACTCCATCACCACATTGACAGGCTATCGCATTATAAAACGCAAACAACGATTATTTTTAATTATTAATTATTTAATTGATTGAATTAGGCGATACATTGCGGCAATTAATTTTTATTATAAAATGCAAGGAAGGGGAGGCCTACCACTTTCCCACGGTAATCAATATACCGTACACTACAATAGAAGGAATACAGGATTGAATTAAGGTGGACTAAGAAATAAGGCAATCTTACTCTCACGTTATGTGCCTTCTAGAACATTAACTTGCAATTTTCCGCGGCACTTCGAATATTATTCGACACGTGTTTCACCTCTAAACGAGGCATCCTCAAGGACGGTTCGGCTTCAAATGTGAAGCTCTGGACGGAATGTGAAGCTATTACTGTGGAAAAGTGGTGGGTCTACCTCTTCCTTCCTACCTTCCATTTTAAAATATTAATTATTTAATTATTAGATTATGAATAACTTACTAATAATTATTAAATACATTAGTAACTATAAGTAAATTGCAATAGAACTTCGTCACCACACAGCAAATACACATATAAAAATTATTGTAATTAAAAATTTAAATATCTAAACAGAGATCAGATCGAAGAGAACAATGCTCTAGTTGAAGACCTGGAGAAACGACAGGAGGCGTACAATGCTGTACAGCGAGCAGCGTCCGATGTCATTAGCAAAGCGAACAAGAGCGATCCAGCCGTCAGAGACATCAGGAACAAACTGGATAAACTCACCAAGTAAGTTTTGAAACCTATTGAATTATATTTCTTTTAATATTAAAATTGACTTGTAAGGGAGTGGTTTAGATAGAAGTGGTTCGATTTCTACACTGACCAATAGACCAATTCTTTGCACAAAACATGAATTACTGTTCTGAGTCTGGGTTTAATGTGTCCATTGATTGCATATTTATAAAGTCTTGCGATACATATATTTAGTTTTTAGTAGAGGATGTTGTCTTTAAAAAAACATAAAGCAACATGAAGACTGGCGACAGAAGTGAACACTTAAAACAATGAACGAACAGTTCTTATTTTTGGATCTTCAAATTAATTGTTTGATCTTTAATTAAAATTTCTAAATCTTTTTTTTTACATTTATCTGGTTTTGACACCACACGGTACAGGTATAGTGGCATTGACATTGCTACAGTATTTTTAACGGACACAAATTACACCCCAGAGTCAGAACAACAATTTGTGGGATCGAACTCACTACATTGGCATTGTGGGTCGGTATCTGAACCACTACGTAATCCGAGCAGTCAGTCCGTCAGTCAGATTGCGTACAATTAGAAAATATGACTATATGATTGATCGACCATCCTCAATATCTTCAATAATCATAACTAAATTCTCATAGATTATGGGACGAAGTACAAAAGGCGAGCAACAACCGTGGCAATTCCCTGGAAAGCACACTGGAAGTGGCTCGTCGCTTCTGGCAGCAGCTCAACGCTGTCATGACAACCCTGGCTGAGTTGGAGGACACGCTTACCGCTCAAGCACCGCCGGCCGCACAGCCCCGTGATATTCAACAACAACAACTCGCCCTACAGGAGATCAGACATGAAATCGACCATACCAAACCGGAGGTAATATTTTTACTTACTTTGTCTTTGGGTAGGGCTCGATCTATTGGGCTACCGAAGCCTAAGAATCTGTTCTAGTGGTCCGTGAATCTCTTCTAGTGGTCCTCAATCTGTTCTAGTGGTACTAAATCTCTTCTAGTAGTCCTCAATCTGTTCTAGTGGTCCTGAATCTGTTTTAGAGGAGTAAAACAGCAGACGTAGCAACAGCAAGTATAGCCCGTGTGGTGACGCAGTAAGAATACATTTCACCACAACTTATTAGTGGGTATCGTAAAAGATGACTAAGATTTATTATATGCAAATAACATTTAAGCAGGACATGAGAAACTCGAAAAATCCCTATACCAACCTGTCTGGCTAGCGTTTGGACATAAATTACTTGAGATGGTAATAAAAGTAGCAGATGGTGGGATCCCATGAAGCCGTTTCGTGGTCCTTTGTTTTCCTAATTCCAATATCTTGCTTGCAATTTGACACTATGAATGCCATTAGAACGATTAACTATGAATCTGAAAGAAATGCTATTTAATAAATATATTTTAATGGCACACTTCTGGATGATGATCGTCGAGGATTTTTTCCATCCAAAGTGTCAAATTTGGTAGTAGACTATTACTTTGATAGTAGACTCATTTTGGTGTTAGAATCACTTCTGAATTTGATAGTAGCCTACTACCTTGACAGTAGACCACTACATTGTTTGTAGACTACTTCATTGGTAATAGACTACTACGTTGATAGTAGACTACTATTTTGTTAGTAGACTACTAAATTGGTAGTAGACTATTATATTGGTAATAGATTACTACATTGGTAGAAGACCACTACTACTACTATTTTGGTAGCAGAAAAATTTAATGTTTCGTACGAGTGTGGATATAAACCATACATTAAAATGTTTTCAAACAGGTGGAAAAAGTCCGCAAAACCGGTTCCACTCTCATGTCGTTGTGCGGCGAGCCAGATAAACCGGAGGTGAAGAAACACATGGAAGATTTGGACAATGCATGGGACAATATCACGGCTTTATACGCGAGGAGGGAGGAGAACCTCATCGATGCGATGGAGAAGGCTATGGAGTTCCATGATACTTTACAGGTGAGAAATATTATTAGATTAGCAACGAGGGGTAAATATTAACAAGTATGCTATACCCAGATTAATGCATGCAATTTTTTTTTTGTATTTTAACGATTATACTCGAACATTTTCATTTTTTCGTGTGGTGACGGAGTAAGAATACCATCCACCACCACCTCTCTTGCCCGTGGTTATCGTAAAAGACGACAAAGGGATATAATTATAATATCTTTGCAAGAGAAGGAAAACTCGATACAAAACCCTTTACCAACCTGTCTGACCAGTATGGTTTAGTAGGGTCAGTTTCCCTCCTATTGTGGAGGAGGCTCGAGGGATGTATAGGAGCTAAAATAAAGGATGACGATAATGATGAATACTTGAGTAAAAATCATTCACCCAATATAAGTAATTATATTTTCTTGACAGAATCTCCAAGAATTCCTCGATACGGCCGAAGACAAGTTCGCCCATATGAGTCCGTTGGGATCTGATATTGACGCCGTTAAACGTCAAATAGCTCAGTTAGCTAGCTTCAAGCAAGAGGTTGACCCTCATATGGTCAAAGTGGAAGCCCTTAATAGGTATGTATGCTCTTTGATGCCTCGATAACGTTGGGAATGCATGGGGTTAATTAAAAGGAAGGTTTAAAATTTTGGGTGATAGGATTTTTAAATATTGTTTTTATTAAGGCATATTGAGATAAATAATAAATTTATTAGAATATCTTAAATAAATTGAAGTGTCTGCTTGTAATCTCCTAATAGTAGATTTTTCATGTTCACGGTTATTTGCACGATGCCTGAAAACCACATTACAATTTTTTTTGTCTATTTATTTGTTCCGGATAATCTTCAAAACGGCTGGACCAATATTGATAATATTACCAGATAGCTGTCTATATACACAGTAATTTAGGCTATATTTTTTCATCCGGTGAAGGTATAATAACTTGTAGTTAAAAAATATACCCTTGTAATTAAAAATAAACCTTATTCCTTTTAACAGAGATCATTAATTCAATCTATTTTCATTTAAAGTCGTATTAATTTTGTATACCTGTATAATAATTTATTAGAATACTATACTTAATGCCACAAGTAACTACATTTATATATATATATATATATATATACATATATTTTTTAAGGATTAATTAATTTCTTAATACAAGATTATTTCTGCACTTATGAATAGAATTTTAAAAACTACTTAATAAAGTAGTAATTAAGAACTTAAGTAAACAATTAAATACTGAATTGAGTACATATTACAACGACAATCCCATATATTTGCAATTAAATTTATGCTTTATTTAATGGAAATAAAGTTTTTTATCGCTCGTTATAGTTATTTTATTCTAGTGGCATTAGGTATTCCTGTATCTTCATATACTAATCATGGTGTTTTTCTATGCTCCCCCCCTATCCTGGATTGGCAACACGAAGGAGTCTTATGAGGCAAGAAATTATATAAATATAAAATTGTGTCCGTCTGTTTGTGCATCGCAGTTAAAGTTGTTCACCATCTTGATAAATAATGCACTATCTCTTTCTGTATTCAGTAAATAGAAAGAGATGACATGATTTACTAGATACATTTAAATGATAAATTTAACTACATTATTTATCAATCATGGTGTATATCTGTGGTCCTTATTTGAGTGTGTGTATTTAAATAATATACAAACGTGTGTGTCTGGGTATGTTTTTGTTGGTTGCTATTACTGTAGGAAATGTAACATATTTTATTAACTTTTTAATGTTTATAGTTGTTATACTGTCTCTTTATGATATTTGTTAAGATTTGCGAGATTAATAGTAATGTAGCATTCTCTTTAGGAAATATTTACTATGTAAGAAGAATAAAAAATAATTTTCCGTGTAGTAATGGAGTGAGAATACCATTCATCATTCCGATCTTGCCCGTGGACTTCGTAAAAGACTACTTAGGGATGTGATGTGCATATAACACCTATGCAAGAGAACTTAAAAACCTATGAAAGGAAAACTCGAAACAAAACCCTGTACCAACACATCTGACTAACGTGGTATAGTTGGTCAATTTCACTCCTGTAATGGAGGAGGCCCAAGCCCAATAGTGGGATGTGTAAGGGCTGAGATGATGATGAAATGAAGCGCTATGATTTATAAAATAGAATCTGAAATCAAAATTAACCGTCTACTCTATTTAAAAACATTGTATACCATGTTTGTTCTCTTTAAACCTACCGATTATTAGACCGCGATATTTCTTATAATGATGTCCGATTTGCTTTATTTTTCGCCACTATATCAACTAATTTATATTTATTTCCTTTGTAAAATTATCTGAAGAGAACGTTTTGGCAAAACATTTTTTGATTGACCAATTGCTTCTGAATACATTGAGCTTAAGCATTTTTGTGGTGATAGCCGCCTGTTTTTGTTACTCGAAATTAAATGGATATATTTATGGTGTTGCTTATTAATTCTATTATTAGTGTATCTAGCTAGAACATAGATTCTCAAAGTGAGCGATAATGCCCCCTTGTGGACATTTGAAACATTCAGAGGGAGAGTTAAAGATCCTGCAAAAATAGAGACAGTGGGGATTTCTTAAAATATTCTTGTTTAGGAGATTCTGTAGACAAAAATATGTTTTTAAAGTGGGCGATGGGCAACAAAAGGTTGAGAAACTATGATCTAGACTATAAACCACTATGATTTTGAGGAATAATATGTTATTAATTAATTCTATTATTGGCATGGTTTTACCTTGAGCTTAATTATGACAAAAATTTGTTAAATACATTATAATTTTGTAATAATTAATTGTCCATGTCGTGACGGAGTAAGAATACAATTCACCACCATCCATCTTGGCCTTGGGTGTCGTAAAAGACGACAAAGGGATATAATATGTATATAACATCTATGCAAGAGATGGAAAACCCGAAATAAACCCCGTTTGTCCAGCGTGGTATAGGTTAATTTCACTCCTATTGCTAAGTAGGCTCGAGGCCAGCAGTGGAACGTGATGAGCTGTGATGATGATGATAATTAATTTTATAAGGCTTTAAGAGTTTTAATAACGCAATGAGTTTGCCTCTAACATTTATACGGCATAATATTACAAATCAAAATTCTATAACTTATTTATAACTATATAGGCAAGCTCAAGAGCTCACTGAACGTACATCCTCGGAACAAGCGGCCGCCATAAAAGCACCTCTCACGGAGGTCAACTCACGCTGGTCTGCTCTACTCCGCGGTATGGTGGAGAGACAACAACAGTTAGAACGGGCTCTACTTAGACTGGGCCAGTTGCAGCATGCCCTACAAGAACTATTAAGTTGGATACAACATACCAGCGATACACTTGATTCTTTGAGACCGGTGAGTATTAAATCAACCCTTACTTTCCTATCATCTTGCTCTTATCCCAATTACTAGGGGTCGACTCAATATGTATTCTTCTTTCATAGTACATATTGCAAAAGTTGTCGGCAATAGTTTTAAGACCAGCCGCCTGCTTGACATCAGCCCTCCTTGAGAATGTGTTCTTGACCAGAAGGCATCAAATAGAGAGTTAGTCAAGGTCTGTTAGGGTTGGTAATATTCGCTACCACACAGGATATTAACCGGTCGAAAGATTAACGTGTGAAAAAGCAGCAGATCTTGAGAAACTTATAAAGATAACGTAGTTCACCGATCTGCCTGCATGGTGATTACGGAATTATTCAACTCGTTTTGTGTCAAATCATAGTCTGGCAGCACCTCGACCGACTGGTCCGTGCGACAGAAGAGCAGTATGTGGCCCAATAAGCTATCACCTTCTCATCAAACACCAGCCCCAATTCCTAAACATTGATAGGATTTATTTAACTTCAAGGAGGCCTATGTCCACGGTGGTTTTTGATAAGATGATGGTCTCTCATAGTTAGGATAACGTTTAACAAGCTAACGATAGCCCAGTGGTCGAAGTAAACATGTGCAAGTTAAACACACAAAAAACAAAAGAGATTTTTTTAACAATTTTCGGTACGTCAGTTGAGGTAAACACGTGCTAGATAATAAAATAACAAAACAACAAACGAAAGAACGTATACAGCTGCAGTTCTTACTAATTTTGGCAATTTAGAAATTACTGCTTAATGCTCAATAATGTATTATCGTCGTTATTTCGAGTCAACGTGACGCTATATAGAGTGTATCATTGTATGGATAATATGGTAAACCAACCAAAATCAAGTCATTTTGACGTTTTAAAGAGTTTGTCGTTAAATCGAGTGCCGTTATATAGAGTTTACACTGTATATGCAAGAGAAGAAAAACTCGTAATAAAACCCTATACGTTTGACCAGCATGGTAGGGTAAGGTCAATTGTCCTCCTCGTGTGGAGGAGGCTGGAGCCCAGCAGTGGGTCTGGCATGAGCTAAGACGACACGATCTATATCGATTTTAATTAGAACTCTCTATTATGGTTATATGAAATGCTGCCAGGTTTTCAGATGCAAAATATGCAAGAAAATCCCTATTAGATGCCTATGTTTATACGTATTTAACAAAAAATGTTAATTTCGTCCAGGTTGCTGGCGACCCTCAGATCCTGGAGGTGGAACTGGCGAAACTGAAAGTGCTAGTGAATGACATAGCTGCTCATCAAGCTAGCGTGGACACGCTCAACGATGCCGGCTCACAGATCGTCCAACACGGTACGGGTATGTGCTTTCGCTTCTGCTTTCTTAACTGTCTTCTACAACTCACTCTTAAAAAACCTCGTTATACACTTTTCGATCTCTCCATTCACATACGACTCTCAGCTTTATGGAAATTGAGACAAATTATGGAAGTTTCAATAGGTACATAGCATAAACAAAATAAAATCCTTATTTCGAAATTTATCCGTGTGGTGATGGAGTAAGAATACAATTCACCACTCCCTATCTTGCCCGTGGATGTCGTAGAAGATGACTATGGGATATAATATGCATATAACATCTGTGCAAGAGAAGGAACACTCGATATGAAACTCTATACCAACATGTCTAACCAGCATGACATAGTAGGTCAAATTCCCTCCCATTGTGAAGGAGGCCCGAGCCCAACAGTGGGACGTATGTGGGCTGCGACGATGATGATGATGATTTCGAAATTTTATCCCAAGTTGTCTATGACAGTATCGATCTAAATATAACAAAAATTACTCCATGATAAAAAATAAATATAATTTTACATTAAAAAAAATCACACCATTAATTTGGTTTAGAAGAAAAAAATGCACAAAATCGCATACATGCACAAGGATTAGTGGATATCTATAATTTCATTTTGAGCAACTCCTAACGCAAGTACGAACGCGAATCCGCCAGACAAATATGGCGATTATGGCATTCCCTCATCCCTCTTTTAAGCTTATAAGAAGGCCTTTATCCAGTATATCCGGATGATAAGGCTGATGATGATAATGAATATTGTTTCGTTTCGTTCACCAGTATGACTGAGAAGAAATAAATTAAGAATTACTATTCTCACCAACTCTCTACACAAGATAACTATGTAATAACTTTTTCTAATATACAATATCATTGACCATTAAATTCTTAATTCATATGTTCCGTGCAAAACGCATTAACAATTTTAACATTTGTGTGTTAATCTGTATCTTGTATCATACTAATAAAATAATAGTAATAAAACTTTGTACGAAATGTACAAAGTTTTAATATTTCGGTGTGAGAGAATAATACATTCTTATTCTCTTCATTCGTATTCACAACCCCCCTTCCTGGCTCATGTGTGTCGTAGAAGACGATTAAGGGATGTGATATACAGATATCAATGGAAAATAAAATCGAAATAAACATCCTTTGTTTATTTCGATTTTTTGTCAGCTAATCCATCAAGTTAATCCGTCTGACCAGTGTGATATAATAACTCAATTGGCCTCCTGTGGAGCAGGTTTCTGCCCAACAATGAGACACATTTTAAGCCGAGACGAACACGATATGGTAGTATGTGGTCAAAATGAACAGTGACAATTTTAACGTTTCGTCTTCTTCTCAGCCTTGAACCACAATGGGAGACAAATTTACCTACTATACCGCACTGGTCAGACGTGTTGGCATAGGATTTTATGTCGATTTTTTTCTCCTGAATGGATATTATTTGCATATCACATAGTGATCTTTCAAGACTTGGCATTTCATTTCAAGAAAGATGGTGGTGAATTGTATTCTTAGCACCATACGGCAACCTATACAACCGTCAATTTTTGCAGAAGTGTGATCTCAGATAAACCAGCCGATTTATATCTGCAGGAAAAAATATCTCAGAAGCGTGACCCATTATAAGAAATATTTATCATTGCCTATTACAAAATCTTTAAATTATGTCTGCTTAGTAATAAAACTAACTTCTAATAATTGTATATAGGAACCGAAGAGGCTGGAGAGACAGCTGAAAAATTGTCCACCCTCAACCGTAAGTGGCGTGAACTTCAACAGAAAGCCCGTGACAGGCAAACTGAACTGGAAGACGCCCTTAGGGAGGCGCAAAGGTAAGCGTTTACATAATCACCTTTGAGAATTGAAACCATAGGAAAGTTTTTTATTTTTATTTATTTAAATCTTCTGCACACAAAAAAGGTATACGGCGGACTTAATGCCTTAGGCATTTTCTACCAGTAGAAAGTTATTGTAGTTAAAAGCATAGGCACGCTACTTTAATTAAAAGCACAGGCAATTTACTTTAATTAAAAACATAGGCAAGTTACTTTATTTAAAAGCATAGGCAAGTTGCTTTAATTAAAAGCGCAGGTAAGTTACTTTAATTAAAAGAATAGGGACGCTACTTTAATTAAAAGCATAGGCAAGTTACTTTAATTAAAATCATAAGCACACTACTTAAATTAAAAGCACAGGCAAGTTATTTTAGTTAAAAGGGCAAGCAATTTACTTTAATTAAAAGAATAGGCACGCTACTTTAATCAAAAGCATAGGCAAGTTACTTTAATTAAAATCAAAAGCACACTACTCAAATTAAAACCACAGGCAAGTTATTTTAATTAAAAGCGCATGAAATTTACTTATCAAAAGCATAGGCAAGATATTTTAATTAAAATTATAATAACGAATCTATTTTAAATACGATAGTTCGGATAGATGTTTTTACTTAATCACAGCAGAACAGCTGAACTCCATTCTCTTCTTCCGAAAGTTTTGCCCTTCGCTAACTGTCCCCGCGACTTCGCTCACGCCGTATACCGGCCAGCTGTTTGAAAGTTATTTTGCTATCAGAAACAGTTCTTTTTTGCCTATGTTCTTTTCTATACATCTGATAATGCGTATGCAAATTGTAATATTAGTTATAAATTATTGTTTTAATTTCCAAATAGCTTCAACGCGGAGATTGGTGATCTTCTCAGCTGGTTATCAGAAGTGGATAGCGTGATCGCAGCTTCCAAACCTGTAGGTGGACTCCCGGAGACCGCCACCGAACAACTTGAGAGATTTATGGTAATTTTTTTTTTTCACACGGAAATTGTCTAATAATCCGCACGGATTTTCAGAAAATTTTATACGAATATTTGTACCGGCTTAAAAGGGTCACATATGAAGAATACGTCGTGACATAATGTTTAGCACTGCATTTTTTAATATTATTCATTTAAAAAAATAACAACAACAAGAATATATTCTTATTAACGAAAATAACGTCTATAGATTCACATCACTTCATAAAATATTTTATATTGGATTTTAAATAATATCCTTATTTGTCTAATAACAGGAAGTATACAATGAGATCGAAGCGAACCGTCCCAAGGTGGAAGCTGTACTACAACAAGGCCAAGAATACTTGAAGCGACAAGACAAACCGAACCCCACATCACAGCTACACCATAACCTTAAGAACCTGAAGTCCAGATGGGACAATGTCACCGCCAGGTATGTTACTTTATCATCATCAATCTGCTCTTATCCCCAATTACTTGGATTTGTATTCTTCTTCGCTCAGCGCATACCCATGGGCTTCAGCCTTCTCTTCATTCCTAGCCGCCAACCAAATAGCTTCTAGGAAATTAATAATATCAACTGCAATAATAAACTCCTGTCTGCACAAGCGATTATGCTATTATTCCACCTTGCATATGCCTAACAGTAGATAAGCAGAAATGGTATCCAGTTTCCCCGTTTTTTTCTAGGTTATGGTCTGGCCACGCTCCACCTCATCTGTCCGAGGCGATAGATGAGCGGCATGCGACCCCGTAACCTACGATATTCCCTCCCTGCCCACCGCCATTGGGCCGACCACTGGTAGCGATTACTCTACATCTGTGGCCGGCCCAGACCGTGCATATGCCTAACAGTCGATAAGCTGATACGCAGAATTGACATCAAGTTTCTCCTAAATATATCTAATCAAATTTCAATTTGCAGGGCTTCCGATAAGAAGATCAAGTTGGAAATCGCACTGAAGGAAGCCACGGAGTTCCACGACGCTCTGCAGGCGTTCGTTGATTGGCTCACCAGCGCTGAAAAGACGCTCACCTCCGCCAAACCTGTCTCCAGGGTTATGGAGACACTGCTCAGTAAGTATTCACCCTGGACTTAATCCCTCTCATAAAGAGCCCAACAGTGGGACGTTTGTGGGCTGCGATGATGAAATAAATTTAAGCAGTTCCAGTATATGTGGGTTGTAGTAAGAATCATCATCGTCATCTCAGCCTAAGGCCCACTGTTGGGCTCGGACTTCCTCCACTATAGAAGGGATCTCGGCCTATCGACTACAGCGCTGGTCAGACGTGTTGGCAAAGGGTTTTATGTCAAATTTTCCTTCTCTTGCATAAATATTATCTGCAAATATCCCTTAGTCGTATTTTACTATACCGACGGGCAAGAGAGGGGGTGGCGAATTGTATTCTTACTCCGTCACCACACGGAGACTTATGATTTTTAACATGTATTTAATTATATATTAACTTCTGCAGCTCAAATCGAAGAACACAAATCCTTCCAAAAGGAAGTAGCCACTCACAGGGAGACGATGCTCCACCTGGACAAGAAAGGCACCCACCTCAAATACTTCAGCCAGAAACAAGACGTAATACTCATCAAGAATTTGCTGGTCTCCGTTCAGCATAGATGGGAGAGAGTGGTTTCGAAGGCTGCTGAGAGGACCAGAGCGTTGGACCACGGCTTCAAAGAGGCTAAAGAATTTAACGATATGTGGTAAGTATTATCATTTAATTATAATAGCACAGATGGCGCAGGGGTTGAGGATATCGACCTATTGTGCCAAGTGTCGCAGGTTCGATGCCCACGTAGGACAATACTTAGTGCGATTCACAAATGTTTATTGTAAATCCGCCTGTAATTTGTGTCCGTTAATTATATATTTGTAAAGTCCACCGCAATACAAATATTATTTCCTTAATGCAATGTGTTACTTCAAATAAAAAAACAAAAATCTAAAATAGCACATATTATTTTGTAACTTACATTTTAAAATAACACTTTACATTCACAGTATTTCGTGATGAATAATTTAGTTGCTTATTATGGGTTGTTCTAGTTAAAATATATATATATATATATCTACGTTGTAACTTGGCAGCTTGTGCATACTTGCTAACACTTAGAGCGTGATAGCAGTGGGGGATGTCTTTAAAAAAATATTGTTAGAATCAAAATGTTTTTAAAACATGATATTTATAATTCTTTTATACGTGTCTAAGTCGTCCTAAATGGCTGGATCGATGATGATTGATGAAATTTTTTGAGTGTGTTGAATTCAAGAATGGTTTAGATTAGTAATTAGATTCAATTGATGGCGCTGAGGTCTATTTCAAGACATTGTATTTTATTTTAATATGTACAGACCCTCTATTGGGTCAGCCATTTAGATGCCGCGTTAGTGTAAATAAAATGAATTACGAATGTTTGTTGTTTAGGAACAACCTGATGAATTGGCTCAACGATACCGAACAACAATTAGATGAACTTAACTCTGAAGCGACCATCAACGACCCTGAGAAGATCAAACAAAGGTAAACATTAATTTCGCTCAATGAACCGACAACCATTGGGACAGCAAGGCTCTCAGGTGGCGAGCACGAATTGCACGACACAGCATACGTTGCCTCCCTACTGGGTGGACTGACGTCATATTGAAAGTCGTAGGGAACCGTTGGATGCATGTAGCGCAAGACCTTGCCGAATAGCATTCTCGTGCAGACGCCTATCTCCAACAGTGGACTTCTATAGGCTGATGAATAGATGAAACATATCATCATCTCAACTCATATATGTCCCACTACTAAGGTCGAACCTCTCCAAAATGGGAGATTGACCTACTTTTTTTATTGCCGATGGTGGCAAACGGGCAAGCAGCACACCTGATGGTAAGTGGCACTGCTGCACATGGACCTTTGCAATACCAGGGGCACAGCTAGGTTGTTGCCGTCCGTTAAGAAAATACTCTTCTTAACCACAGTAGACCAGCGTGAAATAATAGGTCGATTCGTCTCTCATTGTGGAGGAGGCCTGAGCTCAACAGTGGGACTTAGCTGAGAAATACGCGACGCGAATACTGCGAATAAATTTATATAAATAGCTCAACATATCAAGTGCTGTAATTTTTTCTAACCCAATGGATTAATATCGATATTTTTTTCCAATTAGGTTAACGAAACACCGTGAGTTCCAAAAGGCATTAGCCGCCAAGCAACCAGCGTACGACCTCACCATGAAGACCGGCAAGCAACTGAAGGACAAGGCACCCAAAGGCGACGAGAACATCCTCAAGACCATGTTGTCCGACATGAAGACCAAGTGGACTACCGTCTGCTCAAAGGCTGTCGACAGGTAAAGGGAAACTAATCATGGCACTGGTAAAAGCAAAATTGTAGAATACACAAAGTATACATATCTTAATATATATAAATTACGTGTCACCTTGTTTGTCCGCGATGGACTTTTAAACTACTTAACCAATTTTAATCAAATTTGCACACCGTTTGCAGTTTGATCCAACTTGAAAGATAGGATAGCTTACATCTTAATTTATAGTCGCAATATTATATTGCAAATTATTTGCCTGTTATTTGATATTCACAATTAACTGTTAACTCCAAACGATTTTAACAGATGGCGATATCTGTTGACTGGATTGAGTAATTAAGTAATAGATGGCGCTGCTATGTCAAACCTACAAACGTGTCATATACGATTTTAACATGTTTTTTTAAATAGATGCCATTTGTAAAAAAATATGACGACCTCCATGACAGATGTTCTTTTACAGATCCACTTAAATAATTTAATAAAATGTAATATAACAAAAACATTAGCCACAGCAACGCGTGGCCGGGTCTGCTAGTATGTATATAAATTTACATATTGATTTTTATATATGTTGATTTTTCTTTTTATTATCATGTGAAGAATTAACATTATTTTTACTTTCTTTCCATAGACAACGCAAGTTGGAGGAAGCTCTGCTATACTCCGGCCAATTTAAGGATGCCATGTCTGCTCTACTGGAATGGCTTCGTCGGCAGCAGAAGGAGCTGGCCGCTGACTCGCCAGTTCACGGTGATCTCGATACTGTCATGGCGCTTATAGAACAACACAAGGTAAAATATATTCTTGCTTATCTTATAGATAAGTATGCGAAAAAATATTATTACGTTTTTTTAAAAATATGTAATTATCTTCAGCAATTCGAGGAAGACTTGCATTCCCGCGAGCAACAAATGCAGTCGGTCATGAAGACTGGTCGCGACCTCGAAGCCACCGTACCTAAGGAGGACGCCGCCAACATTCGCCAGCAATGCTCCGAGCTTCAGACCGCCTGGGACCAAGTCCACTCACTTACTGAAACTAAGGCCCATAAACTTGACACTGCACTTAAAGAGGTAATAATTTTAGTCTTCTGTCTCCTTCAATTACCACGTAAGACCACAGAAGTATGCGCTTTCCGTGTGGTGACAATTATAATAATTTATTAATTAAAACCTAACAAACTACAAATTTATGTTTAATAATTACTGACGAAATAATATATTTTATTTCATACTAGCAATCCGCCCTCGCTTCGCTTTGTTTTTAGTCACATTACCCGCGTAGTTCTAGTTCCCGTGGGAATACCGAGATAAAATATAGCCTATGTTACTCCCTGATATTATAGCTTTCCATTGGTGAAAGAATTTTTGAAATCAGTCCAGTAGTTTCGCAGCCTATTCAATACAAACAAACAAATCTTTCCTCTTTATAATATTAGTATTGATAGAATCGTTTTCTTTTTGTACTGGCAATAAATTTCTATCAAAATGTAATGTGAGCATGAAAAAGGCCAGTATTTTGACATTACAAACAGACACATCTATTTGATTTATTTGTATAGAATATATATTCCAGTAAAAAGTATATCCGCTTAATAAATAATTATTATTTTCTCTAGGCTGAAAAACTTCATCGTTCAGTGAATATGCTACTCGAGTGGCTGTCAGACGCGGAGACGAAGCTTCGCTTCTCCGGTCAACTACCCGAAGGAGACCAGGAGACTCAACAGCAGATCCGTGAGCACGAACGTTTCGTGAGGGAATTGAACGAGAAGCAGAAGGATAAAGATGACACTATCACTCTTGCTCACTCTATCTTGAGCAAAGCACATCCTGACGCCGTTACAGTTATCAAACACTGGATAACCATTATACAGAGTCGATGGGATGAGGTGAGAATGATTTATTTGTTACAGCGGGATAAAAATCATCATCATCAATCACAGTTCTAATACTCTCTCCTACTGGGCTCCCCGTGTGGCGACGGAGTAAGGATATAATTTACCATCCCCTCTCTTGCCCGTGGGTATCGTAAAAGACGACTAAAGTATATAATATGTATATAACATCTATACAAGAAAAGGAAAACTCGAAACCACAATGTGAGGGAAAATTTACCCATTATATCACGCTGGTCAAATTGGTTGATATAAGGTTTTACTTTGAGTTTTCCTTCTCTTGCACAGTTGTTATATGCATATTATAACTCTTAGTTGTGTTTTACGACATCCACAGGTAAGATAGGAAGTTGTGAACTGTATTCTTATTCCGTCACCACATGGAAAACTGTGTTTTAGCGGCTACGAATACGACCAACACATTCCTCGTGGGTGTCTTAAATGATGACTAGGAGCTTTAAATAGGCCTGGGCAAATACAATCTGATGCAGACTTCAAAAAAGGTCCGGGTAAAAGCCAAGGGAGATGAAGAATTTGAGGCTTTATGACACTATCTTGTATGCATTATTAGATTATTATTTTTTTTTTTTTTTTTATATATTCACGCCTTTTTCCCATAGGGGTAGGCAGAGTCCACTGCCCTCCACCTGCTACGATCTTTGACATATTCAGCGTAGCAAAGCGGTTCTCTGTGGGCCACTTTTCGCCCCCGACGGAAACGAGACGTGACGTGTCGCGAGCCACATCGCCGCCATTATTAGATTATGCTAAATATAATTGTTGATATTACATTAATTATTATCAGATATAAATAATCGTTTAATTATGATAAATTTAATCTGCATTTGCACAGATTAAATATTTTCAATGAAAAAAAAAATAAATAGCATGTGATTTCGATTGTATAACACAATTAAATTTGTTTGCTTATTATTATTTATAAATTATTATTTATTGTTTGTTAAAATGAGTGAAAATAAACGGCAATTAGTCGCTTCCGTTCGGCCTGTGTTACAAATATTTAGAAAAGTTACACCCGGTCAGGTAATTTTTTAGACATATTTCTTTTAAATAATATGTTTTTTCGATGCTGTTTTAATGATTACGAATACCACCAAGTCTTATTGTATCTCTTTCATGGGTGTCGTGAAAGACCAATAAGAGTTCTACATAGGCCTGGGCCAATATAATCTGATGTTGTCTGGTGAACAATTACATTTCCAAGGAGGGTTGCGTCAGACAGGTGGTCGATCATAAAATCATGCTAATAACTTTTGCAATATCACTCTGTGTACTCTATCGGCTTTTTCATGGGGAGTGCTCTGAGGAACTGTTTGACTTGATACCACCGTCACCGTTTTACCAACGGACCATTAGATACTGCAGCAATGTTCATTCATACATTTCACCTGAAAACGTTATGGTCTTCAACTGTAAGTTTCCAGCGATCATTTCTCTCACATACGTGTAGGCTCTGGAATAAACTGCCTGCTGCTGTGTTTCCCGAGCGCTATGACATGCCCTTCTTTAAACGAGATTTAAGAAGAGCATTTTATTTATGGTAGGCAACGGCCTAGCTGTGCCCGTGGTATTGCTAAAGTCCATGTGCAGCAGTGTCACTTACCATCAGGTGTGCAGCTTGCTCGTTTGCCAACACTGGCAATAAAAAAAAAGTGAGCCGTCGCTCAGGACGCCAGGCAGATGTGAAACATCGAAATTATTTTGTACAAGTAGGAACACGGTATCGGATAGAAAGTATCGATACTATACTAATGAATAGTATCTAAAGAAAAGTAACGTACTCACTAAAGTATCGATACTTAATAGTATCAAGTACTAAGTACACCGTGGTAGGTCAATTTCTCTCCCATAGTCGAGGAGGCTCGAGCCCAGCAGTAAGACGTGTATGGGCTGAGATGATGATGATGATGAATTCTGATTACAGGAATAGTTATGGCAGTATTTACTTACATGTTTTGTCTTGGTCACAGGTATGGCAATGGGCAATGCAGCGTGGCACGAAGTTGGAGAGCCATATGCAGAGCTTGAAAGACCTCGACTTGGTGCTTGAAGAGTTACTGCAATGGCTTATTGGATTAGAGAACACATTGCTATGTGAGTATTATAATATATGTACATATTCGATTTCCATTCCACTCTAAGTTTTCCGTGTGGTGACGGGGTATGAATACAATTTACCACCCCCTATAGGTTACCACCCCCCAGATAGGGGGTGGTAAATTATTTTCTCACTCCGTCACCACACAGGAGTTTGACCACTATTGTTTCTTATAAATTTAAATGATTGTATCTTGTAGCGCTTGAAGCGGAACCACTACCAGAATCGATCGAACTTCTAGAAGGATTGATTGAGGACCACAAAGAACTGATGGAGCACACACAGAAGAGACAAAACGAAGTCGATAGAGTCTGCAAAGCTTACCAGGTAATTTTTTTTCAACAATACCCTCACATTTATCTGATCATTAACCAATCGATATATTTACTTCAAATTTTTAATGGGTACCTACCATCATTGCATAGGTCCCTTTTGACTAATTGTTCCATAATCTGAGATATCCTGTGAATATGGTGACAGAAGAGTATATATAGCATTCTATTTTCGTGCAGGTCAAGAGTCAAAGCCAGGCCCGCGACAGCACTCCAAGGAAGATCTCAGCTAAGAGTGCAACTAAGGGTACACCTGGGTACGTAGCAATATATATGTTTTAAGACTATCCGCTGAAAATATCTACGGACCTTTTTATATTATGCTAGATGTTGTTATGGCTCGTGGTTGTAAAATCCTAATATAGAAGGTAACACTTAAGGAATACAGTTTCCCATCATGAATATTATCGAAAAATATATTTTGGAGTTTAGTTACGCTAATTTGTTTTCACCAACGACATTTAAATTTTAGACAACACTTAAATGATATATATAACATCAATGTTATTGGTATCATTTATCTCTCGCTTTAAGTATTACTTAATTTAATTATTATTATTCCGTGCGGTGGACGAATCGCTACATGTTGTTAAACAAAGTCGCTGCCCGCTGTCTATCTGTCCCTATGTATGCTTAGATCTTTAAAACTACGCAACAGATTTTGATGCGGTTGGGTTAATACATAAAGTGATTCAAGAGGAAGGTTTATTTGTATAATACATGCATAATATGACGCTCTTTTAAGAGTAACATCTAGAGAAAACATGTTTGTGTTGTCTAATGACAAAAAGCTCTAAACTTTGTATGTATTTCTGTAGTATATTTACTATCAGCATTGGACCCGTGCGAATTCGGGGTGGGTCGCTAGTTAAGAATAAAATTCAATTCCCTCGTCTGCTTGTGGGTGTCGTAAAAGATTTCTAAGAGACTTCAGATATAATTATACCTTCTATTATACGCTGCTACATTAAAAATTATGTACATAACCGAAAAAAACGCGGCAATGTGGAATACAATTTAAAACTGTGATTATATTATTTACGCGCCAAAATCTGACAATTCACACAGATCATAAATTCGTTTATAGCTCCACAGATATTTTCAGCGGATGTGTCACTTTGAGTGTTGCTATTATGTTGAAGCTCGTTTATTTTTTTTCTATTTTATGTTCACTTTCCATTTATGTTCGTTTGTTTGTTTTGTCCAATCACATTCATGCACGTTCCGGCAATATTGTGACGTCATTGCATGATGTGTATGTAGTCGCGGCTCACAGCACGACCTCCATAGGGAGAGATCAGTATCGCCTGATTACTATGGATCTAGGCGATTCAGGTGTGTTTCTCTCTTTGATTTACTTTTTAATGTTTTTTTTTTGACTTGACAACGTCTAATAAATCGATGAACGCTAGCTGCATGCACGGCAAAGTCCCGTTACGCTCATTGTCCCGTTACGTTGATTGATGTTACATATTATAATACGGTTTATTAATAAGATAACCGTATTATAATTGTAAAATGTTTATCAATTAAATTGTAGATTTTATTTCACTCCTTCTTCGTATCCATACAGAATAATGATAATTTAATAAAAATGATTCAATTTTATTTATAAAAGTATGCAGAAATTTCATCAATGTTATCACGTTAAACTATCGTCCGTAAACCGACTTCACAGACAACCATGCTCTTAGCCGGTTTTTTTTTTCTATTATGAATAAACAAATAATTGGGGTTTTTACCATGTTCATTGAAGTTTTATTTCTGCTGAAGTCGTTTACGCTGTAAACAACTTTACAGTATTGGCGTTGTAAGATGTTTTTTGTGTAAAATACATCTGTTTGTGTTTTTAATTGACATGGTAAAAATCACCAATTAAATTATTAAATTAATTTAAATTATTCTTAATTAAATTATTGAGTCATTCTTTCACATTATGCCTATAACATATTTTTTGCAATTACTGTTCAAGTACTATTAGTAATAACTGCACATAAATTGTTAAAATATGGCCACATTAAAAATAAAAATATATTATAGGTGAAATTATACTTTTACCATAAATGGGCTTTATGTTGTGTAAATAAATTTGTTGGTTAATTGCCACAGAATAAAATATTTTAAAAAATTACTAATTAAAGACATAATCCTATTAGTTTTATATATAATCTCTGACTTATCTCTGACAATGTAACCAACAAACATAGCTTCATCTCGCTCTAACACATTGTAAAACGTTGCTTTTCGTCTCGCTCTATGGCACGCTTCAACGACAGATCCCGGATTCACAGTCGAACTAGAAGAGGAAGGTTTGAAAGATTTTTTCTAAGTGTGTTTAGTTTAGTTGCCTGTATTGTAGTAGATGTGTGTTTGTTTGTTGAATATGGGAATAACCTAAAATGTGAGGGAATTCTTTGATGACACAACATTTCAAATGAGCCTTTTTTTCACATATTTCAAATCGCACTGCTCTACTTTAGAAGTTAATAAAACAATTGAAATAAATTTCGAAATTTACATTGAAAATAAATTTCTGAGTTTACAATTGAAATTAAATTTTAAAGTTGATCGATTTTATGAAACATTGAACAACAACATTGAATGACACTGACACACGAGCAAAAATTTAATTAATGTTGCATAGATAGTTAAAATTAGAAGGATGATACCAATAAGTATTTAGTACATTTAATAGATATATTTTGGTAATTATAATAGTATGCATGCTTAAAAGCAAAATAAATCCTCATTTATATCGCAAAATGTTATCTATCCTAAAACTATAGTAATTAAAATCAAACGCTAACGACAGTTATCTGCATGGGTCGACCCGTCCAAAGTGATACCATACCCGCAGGAAAACGACGTCTGACTAGCATTGATGTAACAAAAAACCCAAGATACACAAACAGCGTCTCCAAAACGTCCCCATAAAAAGAGCGCCACAACAAGAATTTAGCATTCTCTTCAAGTAGTCTTATGTCGACCGCGTTGTTGTATGAACGTTAGAAATGACGAAGTGTTCATTGAACAATTGTAAAAATAATACGTAAAAACGTTAAAAAAGGATGAGATTTCGTACTTCCAGTAAGTTAAACAGTTCATTGATTTGTTTTTATTGTTTATATGACTAAATATCGGGTGGAATATGGTGATTTAGATTTTTTTGTTTCAAAATTTCACTCAACGTTGCAAGAATAATACGATGGAATTCAATGGAATCATTTTAAATGTAGAATAATACATTAATATCTCCTTTTATTTTCGTCGAATAATACCGTGCCTTTATTGTTAATATAGCTTTTTTGACACCTCGTAATATAAACTTTAAAACATGCATGTAAGACTGAATTTGATTTGAAGTATAATGACCAATGAGAGGCGAGCTACGGTCGTAAAAATTTTATGGCTTATCGTACGTATTATTGTGAATACAACTATAAGTTATGCTCATAAGGTTGAATTTTCATTAATGTATAATAATTATTTAGACTGGGAAATTTGGGACAGTTTTAAAAGAACTTTTGTTTGAGATTGTGTATCTAGTTAAATTGTTACATCAATGCTGACTAGTAGCAATTTGGTACAGCGCTTCTTCTACCGAGAGAACCGGAAGCACTTAGCTTAGGATAACTACCTGGCTTGGTACTGCAAAGGTTCATTAGAGGCAATTCTAAATAGCTTCGGATGGACTTATTGCCCATCTGCCATTAATAAAAAAAACGAGTCCTTTACTCGCAGTTGAAGTGAAACTTGTGGCTTTTCTTATTCGATTGGTAATTATATTAAAAATAACTACATACGTTATATACATCGTGGAATCTAATTGCCTGTTTTCCTGAAAAGTATGTACTCTGTTAATCATTCTTAATATCCCCACGTAACTAAAAAAATAATACATTAAAAAAAGTCTGATAATTAGACATTCTTAAGTTTGTCTGATATGCAACGGTGTTGTTCCCAACATACTCACGACATAGCATTCGTATTTAATCGCAATAATAGGTAAAACAAAATAATTTTAGGCATAGTAGGTACCTCGGAGCTCGGTCGCACCTCGCCCGCTCGCGTTGCGCACCCCTTTCTTCTTTTGTGATGCGCCTGAGCCGCGCGACCTTTGTCTATGCTTTAATAGGTCAGTTAGCATGCTACCGTACCTACGGTCGATGCCCTTAACCACATGTTACAGATATGTAAATTTTAAGGAAACGTCCGGGATTGCAAATGACAAGAATGTATGTTATTATTTTATTGAATAAATGCTATAGTGTGGTTCTATATCATTAACTGAGTGTGTATGTTTCGGGAAAACAGCGAATTCGATTCCATGGTGTATAAATAACACATGTACTCACAATATATACTACTTGCGTAAGGGAACTAGTGGGTCACTTCTGTTCAAAAACTGGTACTTCCGTTCCAAGAAAGATATGAGTTATATATTCTCAAGTCGCGGTTAAAGAAGTTTTATTTCAAAATTAACCTAAGACGTCACGGTTAGCAGTCGTAAGCGTATGCCATTATCAAATCAATACATTAATGAAAGTACACAAAATTGGTTAAAATTATCGCATAGTTCTTATTACCTAGATATATTATGCTTTAAGTGAGGATATTTCTGCATGGTATGGAGTTGATTTATTTATATACTAAACAGACGTATTCAATAAACGCCTAACAAAAATATAAGCTAATGGCTTACAAAAATGAATTTTATCTCTATAGAATTAAGTACAATTTGCAAAATCACTGTTGTAAACAGAACTTTTACAGGTAAAGGAATATGCACATTCTAAACATAGATTACAAATACTAATACCACTCGTAGGCATATAAAAATAATTTCTGTCGTTCAACAATACGGTTGAATTTTGCACAGTAGCTACTAACGTTAACATCAACTAACATGCGTTCATGATCGTCTAACGGACTAACAAAGCTCGGTTTGGTTGTCGCCCTGTGATTATAATTATGCGTGTGTGTAGTCGCGTGAGTCCCGGCCGAGATTCGCCGGATCGTCACCTGCCGCACTACGGACCAAGGTTCCCGCCAAAGGGAAGGTAAGGACATCAAACCCTTCTAAACCCTCCACACTTTCGTCACTAAAAATCTGTTTATTTAAACAAAACTCAGTCATTTAAAGTCGTAATAAAATCGAAATTGGAATATTTAAGTAACAATTAAAACTGAAATAGCGCAAAATATTTACTCAAAGTCGAAATAACTATAACTATTTTCGACCGAAGTCAAATTAACTGTAAATATTTTAGGCCGAAGTCAAAATAACGGTAATGAATACTTTATAACTCAATAAATTATAAAACCAAAGTGTTCATTCGCATAAACGGTTCGTCCAACTTACAAAACGGTATTAATATTGTATTTAATTCAAAAACAAAACCGAAATTGTGCACCGGGTCTAAATAGAGTTGGCTGCGCATCGTAAGCGTAATAATGAATTATGAAAAATATGATTAATACTTTCACTTTGGTGATTTAGTTTGCATAAAGGTCTATTAAGATTTAGAATATAAATATGTATTAGTAATTCCATTATTAGCCATAAACATCGTTAAAATGTAATAGGCACATACAACTTTATTTAGATTGATATATAGAGTAGATTTTTTAATTAAGAAACATGTCTGATGTCTTCATGGGATTCTAAACTTCATCACAGTATTTCATTCATTTGCCTAGGGATTTGTTTACTTGCTTTGTTTTAGTCATGTGTTTTTATTTTGCTGGGTTTGTATGTGACAGCTGTTGTGTGTCTAGGTTAATTTTTTTTTTACAGCATGGCAAATTGGCATGCAAGCCAGTTTATTTGTTAGCAATGGCAGCAATGAAATTTTGCCAAATAAAATGTGCTTAGTATTAAGAGTTACCGTAGAAATTGTATATATTTTTATTTTTACCTATATTTCTAGCCTATTTTAAACCAAAAATGAGAGATTTTACGTGCAAAATGCTTCAATATAATTGTGTACGAAACATCTCGATCTAAAAATGTGAGCGAAATTTGTTGATACTGAACAGTTAGTGTTTCTATTCACGATAGGTTAGAAATTAAAACTAGCAATTACTAATACATGTTATAGCATTTTCCCTATGGTGACGGAATAAGAATAGGTACAGTTCACCACCCGTCGTGTCTGTGGATGTCGTAAAAGACGACTAATGAATATGATATGCATATAACACCTTTGCAAGAGAAAGAAAACTTGAAATGTACCAACACGTCTCACCAGCGTGGTATGGTGGGTCAATTTCCTTCCTGTTGCGGAGGAGGCTTGAGCCCAGCAGTGGGACGTGTATAAGCTGAAATGATGATGATTATAATATTGACACACGATCTCCATTTAAAATGTGCAGGTCCAAGTTACCCTTCACTTCAAAATGATATCCATATCTAATTATGTACTATATACAATGAAGCTTTGCTTTAAATCATGAAGGAAAACATGATATGAAAACTTTTATTCCTGAGAGATTCTCGATGAGAAGTTTACCAAACCCCGGGCCTGTTTTGTGGATCCTGTGATATAAAACATTGACAGGGAACATTCGATCAATATCTATTCAAAACTAGTATAAAAACGTTATTAATGACATACGATTTCGGGTTACGAGTTACATCCTTTTTGGCAAAATTCTTAAAATTTCGGGTGACGCATACGATAAATCTGTTTCAAAGAGATAGAATATAAAAACCATAATAATGCGAAACGAAGATGGAAGGAATTTTATATAATTACTGTACTAAAATTAGTTGTAGCTATTAGAACTTAGTACATAAATGGAATTACATTATTTTTCATAAAAGGATAGTGTAACTGAAACGTGTTTATTATCTCGAACTCTTCTAAATCTTTCTATTCTCATAACAGCAAGGGTGCCGAGCCAGAATTCAGGTCACCTCGTGTAAAACAACTGTGGGACAAATGGCGTACAGTATGGCTACTTGCATGGGAGCGTCAACGTCGCCTACACGACAGACTTATGCATTTGAAGGAACTACAAAGAGTGTCCAACTTCAGCTGGGATGAATGGAGAAAGAGGGTATGTGTTTTTACTTCTATGTATATAACCTTGTAAGTTTTAGTACTTAAATAAAGTAGCAGATTATATTAGAAAATACCTCAATTTGCCAATGAAAACTCTGATCCAGTATGCATTTTCATTAAGTTTTCTACTATTTGAAACACATAAAAATACAAAATCTAAACCCAGTTTTTATCTAAAGAATATTGGCCTATACGTCAGCCATAGGAAGGCATTATGGGCACGTATGTTCTTGTAGAATAATATAAGCTAATAATAATTAACTTCTTGCACACAGTTCCTCAAGTTCATGAATCATAAGAAGTCCAGACTAACGGACCTGTTCCGCAAAATGGATAAGGACAATAATGGACTCATACCACGACACGAATTCATCGACGGAATTATTAACACCAGTAAGTATTCTTTCATAAATTTTGATTGGAGATTTTGCTTAAATTCTTTTAGGTCTGGTAAAGAAATATAAATAAAACTATCCAAAAATGTTTATTGCATTTGAATTCCGTTACACATGTCCAAGGAAGAAGGCTTCCAATTTTGCTTTTGTATAATGTGATTTCCTTACCGTGTGGTGACGGAGTAAGAGTACAATTCGCCACCCCTCTCTTACCCGTGGGTATCGTAAAATACGACTAAAGGATATAATACGCATATAACATCTATACAAGAGAAGGAAAACTCTAAATAAAAGCCTATATCGATCTGTCTGACCAGCAGATCATAGTAAGGTACCCTCCTATTATGCAGGAGGCTCGAGCCCAACAGTGGTACGTATATGAGCTGAAATGATGCTGATAATATAATTAATAAATTCCTCTTAGTCTAGTTGGGTTCATTGGTGTATTGCCAGGCATGTCGTGCACTCGCTTTGTTTCCAAGCTCCACACTGTTACTGAGAATTAAATAAAAAGCCAATATTTGAAAAGTTTCGAATGTGGCGACACAAAAACGAGGCAAGAAGCGTCAAAATATTAAAACTTGTATAATTTGTGTAGAATTCGACACATCCCGCCTCGAAATGGGCGCTGTGGCAGATTTGTTCGACAGAAATGGTTCAGGGCTCATTGACTGGGAAGAGTTCATTGCGGCACTCAGACCTGACTGGGTAAGTTGTATTTCTATACTTCAAACACATTTATGGCGAGGGGTGTTTTTACAACATCTCCGAGTTCCTTATACAATTAGCTACAATGGCAGTAGTGACTTCACAATTTTTGAAGTGAAAACTTCTATAGACAGGTTTGGATGGGGAGTAAATTCATGTAAGTCGTCATCGACATAGTCAGTTGACGTAATGTAATGTAACTAACACCATATCTGTAGATATGTCTATCTCTATATCGATACCAATAGATGTCAAAACTTATAAATGTAAACAGTTTTAATTTACAAATTTTAATTTAAGAGGAAACAATTTGAATATTCAAAAATAACAACTATCTGTTCATAGTTTTTAGTTTTCACTTCCGTCAACAGTCCTCATTACTGCTTTGGGTATTCTTACGAATGTAAGAAACTATATTTTTAGTGAAAACAGTAGGTACTTTGCTCCAAACACACGCTCATCGACAAATCTCGCAATATTTTAGGTCTACATTGAAATTCCGTCGGGCCGACCACTGACGTCAAGTCACCCTGCTCCAGTGGTCGGCCCAACGACGAAGGCGCCGTGTCACGGATGGGTTACGGGTATGCGTGCTTACGCCCCTCTGTCGCCCCGGACGGAGTGGTGCGAAGAGAGCGCCGGGCGTAACCCACCCCCAAAAAAAAGGTCTTAATTTAAATAATAGGTATACACCCATATCGCCTGATATTATCAATCGTCATCTGGATTATCGTTTTAATCAGATAACGCTTTATCATCAATAGATAAATGATACAATTGCATTTCCATGTTGGATCAATACGTTTGCACTTTCACGTAAATAAGATTGCGTGAAAAATAACCAAATATTTGTATACTGTACTTTCGAAGTGAAATTTCTTTAGCCACGATTTAGGAGTAAATCGGATTTGTTTGGACGGAAGTAACGGTTTTCGAACGGAAGTGACGTAATAGTTCTCTCACGGTAGTAGTCTAACTATAGTTGGGCACATGGCATATGCGTTATTTATATCTTTATATAGAAATTTCTTGCGTACGTGTGTATGTCACTGAACTCCTCCTAAACGGCTGGACCGATGTCGACGAAATTTTTTGTGGTATTCGAGGGCATTCGAGAATGGTTTAGATCCACAATTGGACCCGGTAGGTGGCGCTACTGTGTTATTTGAACAGAACGTCTGTCGGGTCAGCTAGTATTAATATATAATTTTTAGTCAAACATACATATTATAATAATAATAAAGTCACAATAATAATTATTCTAGTGTTATTCAATCTATACCTACAAATAAATAAAATTGAATGTCTGTTTGTAATGTCAAAATACTGGGCCTTTTTCATGCTCACACGGTTATTTGCATGACACCTATGCCTAAAATACACTTGAATTTTTTTTGTCTGTCTGTTCGTTTGATATTCAAAACGTCTGAACCGATTTTAATAATATTTCACTGCCAGGTAGCTGTCTATATGAGGAGTAACTTAGGCTATATTTTATCCCAGTATTCCCACCGAAACCGAAGCGAAGCGAGGACGGGTTGCTAGTATTTTAATATAATATTAAGTACTATAACATCATCATTATATGTTTATATGTATAATGTATGTATGTATGTTAAATATTATTACTAACCAAATATTAAGTTATAAGTTTTACTTCAACCGCGAGTAAAGGTTGTTATACTTTTATGCAATAGAAATTCTTTATAGAATTCGATTTAAACTCGAACGTATTAGTATAAATTGATTGCCTGTATAATTAATTGATCAACTGCCTTAGTTGTTCAATTAATTGAAACTTGTTGCCAGACGAAAATTGTTAGTGATCCATTCGCAGAATTTAATTACGTCAACTTCCTAAGCAGGACTTAATTTTTTCTTATGCTGTTAGTGCTACTAATTTAGGATTCAGTTAATCTAAATTCGATAAGTGAAAATAAGATTCCTCATTAAAAGTAATCCATATAATTTTTAAATACACGCTTTCTTTCTTATTTTATTTTTAATTCATGCTTAAGTAAGTTTACTTTTATTTATGTATCTATCAATTAACAAACTCTCGCTTCAAGAATATTTTAAAGATTAAAAAATATACTTACCTATATACAAAATTATAGTATCGCTAACAACCCGCTCTCGCTTCACTCCGGTTTCAGTCGCCTTACCCGCGTAGTTCTCGTTCCCATGGGAATACTGGGATAAAATATAGCCTATGTTACTCGAAGATTATGTAGCATTCTAATGGTGAAAGAATTATCGAAATCCGTCCAGTAGTTTGAGTTTATTAGTAACAAACGTTCAACGTTTCCTCTTTATAATATTAGTGTAGATTGCCCTACTACTCAAAGTAGCAAATTAATCATTGTAGTTATGACATTGTCAAATAATTAACAACATTGTAAGATGAAACAATCTACACCATTGGTTTTTAAATATCCTTGTCATCAAACAGGTTGAGCGACGCGGTCCACCAACTGACGCCGACAAGATCCACGATGAAGTGAAACGCCTGGTGATGCTTTGCACATGCAGGCAGAAGTTCAGGGTGTTCCAGGTCGGGGAAGGCAAATACCGGGTGAGTAATACAATAAACTAAATTATATCTTGTGCGCAACAGCAGACATTATACTTTCCGCGTGATGGCGACCAACGTCCCGAGAGGGGCGTTAGGGAGGGAGAATACCCGAAAGGGTATGCCGCCGGGCTGGCCACGGAGAACTCGGTCCCCGTGGTCATGAGTAGGTTATGGGGGCCGTGCTTCACTCTTTCGTCACCCCGGACGAAGCGGACAGCGCATACGCTAATCTAGCCCACCCAAAAAAAAACGTATTTAACTTTTTGTATGTGTATTAGAGTAAATATATTATGTTCCGTGTGGTGGAGTAAGATTACAATTCACCACCACTTATCTTGCCCGTGGATGCCATAAAAGACGACTAAGGGATATAATATACATATAAACATCTATGCAAGAGAAGGAAAACTTCTAATAAAACCCTATACCAACACGTCTGACCGGCGTGGTATATTATTCATCTCGCGGAAGGAGGCTGCGGGGCAGGCCCGAGAGGAAGTCCTCTACGGTTACCCCTGTTTCCACATCCACTAGAACACTATATTGTCTCACAGTTCGGTGACTCGCAAAAACTCCGACTGGTTCGTATCCTCCGGTCCACCGTCATGGTTCGTGTGGGAGGTGGATGGGTGGCACTCGACGAGTTCCTGGTCAAGAATGATCCTTGCCGAGGTACGTACAGACTTACATGGGACTTGGGTGAAAGGGTTTTAATAAATACCTGGAAAACCAAATTGTATTTCTGGTCAGTACAAGTTTCACAAATGCCTTGTTGCTGTGACCCCGTTAAATATTGTGGGTTCGATTCCCATATAAGGTATTTACAAATAGTTGAATTGTTCGAACTAAAAGCACATTGAAATTTATTTTTTTATTATGCAAATCTAAATAGTGAAATAGATTACAAAATCTTGTTTCAAAATTGCAACCATTAAACTTTAGGTATAAAAAAACAAAATAATTAAAGAATAAAAATGCAGGAGAAAGTGTACAATACAATCTGGTTTCTCACGGTAGACATTATGTGTGAATAAATTTATCTTTTACAGACTTTTGTTGACTCAAGTTGATCTTACTGCATTAGATAATTATAAACTCGTAAAATTGGTAAATTGAAGCAATAATGATCTAAGTCTAAATATCCAGTTTTCTCTATCATCAAATTCTCAATAACAAAATTAAATTTGTTACGGATTTTTGCCCATTATACACATCTAAATCCTAAGACACGGCGTTATTTTTAATTTTCAAGTATATTTAAAATTTATATTACATGCAGTAAGAACTACTTACATTGAGAGGCCTTTTCTTCAAATAACAGTAAGTTATGTAATCAGTGTGTCAAATGAATTTACACTTATGTCCTGAACAGAAATCTCTGTTAAGTAAAACATTTCTAATCTTTTATAACTCGAAAAATTTTAACGAATTAAAATCTGTTATTAAAATCATTGGAAAAGTCCTCTCTTATATAAAAATGAAGACATCGACGTGATACATTCTATTAAACCCTTCAAATGTGTTACTAAATATTTTGTGGATTATACATGTTTGATAATAATAATTGAATATCTATCCAATCATTAAAATCAGTTGCTTATTGTTGTATTATCCACAATATATTTTCTTATGAAGCCAATTTTGATATTACAGACTGTCAAGGTTATAACAATTAATCAATAATAATTGTAGACTTCATAAATATAATAAATATACGACTTCTACAATGCTTTTGTAATGAAAGCGCTGTAAAAGTCGTTCATATTTGTTCCGACTTTTAAACACAATCATTTTTACAAATGACTTAAAGTAGTAAAATAATTCCACATTTAAAAATCGTATTAGATTTTTTTATTTCTCGTTGTTTTAAAGTCGGAATTAGGTATTAAGGTGATATTCAAAGTGTCAATCAAAACGAACCGGTATAACGTACATAATGTGTTAACACCCTAATCAGGGATTATGACTAATATTTTAAACGTTCCCTAAATTTATGGGCAAGTAGTTCAGTGGAAAGGTATTTATGTATTAGGTGATATTAATTTAGAATATGCTTTTATTTAAGGATAAATTAATACCTTTATAAATGTGGGGCTATCACTTTTATGCTAAATGATTTCGTATTAAAAAAGGCATGTCCTAAGTTAAGTATCCTAACATATTGTGATTTCAAAGAAATATTTGTCCAATGGTGTCCGAATAACAAAATAACACATTTTAATTATCAATTTTTATTACGCGTACAAATATAACTGTAGAATACAAAATTAATTTACACAATAAACTTACATTAATAAATTATTAAGTAGCTGGCAATATAAAACATTAGAAAAACTAGCAATACTGTTTCAAAATGCAAAATAATAATCACAGAATATGGAATTACAAACTAAAATATCTTACTCGTTTTTGATATCTTTCAAACAGGTAAAACCAAGGTCACACTACCTGTTAACACCATAAAAACGTTTGTTAGCTACCAAACATGGACAGAGGAAATATAATTTATAACTTATCAGTTCTGAAGTATAAAATACATTAATATAAAATTACTTAAGACAAGAATAAAATTAAGCATCAAGTCTTTAGATAGCTTACAACTAATGGTTAATATTAGGCATAGCCAAGCTAAATAAATATGGATAAACAGCCTAAATTGAGTACAAAATTTGTTCATTAATTAACATCTAGAAGGCCTAAAGCCTATATAGAGAGATTCTAACATGTTATATATAATTACCACCTACGTAAAGTCAAGCACAAAATTGTATCTACCAACTAATTTGGCGATTCCTCTAATGTTCCTCGTGTTAAGATTATATAATTCTCCTTAGGGATCATGGAAGTTGACTTACTTATTACTAAAGCCCAGACCCAAGTATTTGCAATGTTATCAAACAAATGGAAAAGCAATATCTAAGTAAATTGGCACATTTAATCAATGGTAGTCTTTCTAATAAAAGATGTAAGTGATGATATCTCACTACTAGCCCTCTCACTAGTTAATGGACTAAACTCGATCTCCTCACTCCAAATCTGTGTATCAGAAGTATTCTCTTCTGTCGGCCAACGTTTATGACTTGGTGCATACAATACCAGAAGAGCAAATATGTAGATATTCCACATACCATAGACTCCAGTGAAAAATGCAGAAGTATATTCAAGCCCAATGTTCTCGTCCCATTTCCATTGACCCTCGGCAACTTGGCCTAATATAAATCCTATAACAGTGAGTGCAGCACAGAGCAATGTAGCCAACATGAGAAATTTAAAACGATATATAATCCCTTCATAATGTAAGCGCCTTACAGAGCACATTGTTGGTAATGATTGTCTTTTCTGGGAAATATTAAGGAAAACCTGCCAGACCATGTAACATAAAAATAAAAAGTACACTCCAGTAGATATACCAGCCAGAATTATGAAGGTCAATGCTAAATTTGTACCAATATCAGTTACCCAAATGGAGTAAAACGGGTTCCTGAGTTGTACGCCTCTTTCACACATATCAAATATGAATAGAGAAATGCAACCAGTGACAACTGCACTCAAATGCCGCCAGTATTGCTTCAAAGAGCTTTGAGCTGAAGCATCTTGTATCAACATATGTTCCCCAGCAAATATAAGCCAAAATGAGAAAAGTGTTGCATAGAATAAACCTTGACGGATATCACCTAGTAACAGCATAAATGGTAAATCAAAATGAAGTGTTAAGTACTCAATCGGCATATTTAAAAGACAAAGAGCTATTCCTAGACCCAAAAGCATCTTCTCTAATAGCACAGGCTTTCTTGATAGCATATGAATACGCCTCCAAAACCAAACTAATATAGCAATGATACACGGAAAGAAAACTGTTTTCAACGACAACCAAACTTTAGTAAAACCACCATTTTGATTAATAACTGTCAACCACATATCCTGTATGTGACCAATGTGGGAATTCATTGTAGATGTGTCAACTGGTAGTCTAACATTTAGTAGATAGAAATCATGAAACAAAGAACCAAGTTCAAACAATGGTATAGCTGAACAATTATACAGATATTCCTCACTTTTAACATCTATATCACAGTCTAAATGACGTTTTTCTATCGACTGAGTATACAATTTCCATTCATCTTCGGGTTCGCCTTTATTCTGGTATGCCAAACGCGCGTCGATTGTTATTGTACTGCGTGGTTGCACTTCTATCTGTGAATGGTATTTTATATCAACTTGCAGCACTCCAATCAAATTTTGTTGCCATCTCGAGTAATCTAACACTTGGCTTTCACGAGGAATCGGCATTTGAAACGCGAAAACAATATCGCTCTCGGAGAGGTCGTGATGTGTTTCTCCAAGGTCGACGGTCTTGCAAGATCCTTTCCCACGGTTGTAGAACCACTTAGTAGTATCATTTTTCACTGTAGTCGTGTCCCTACATACTGTGCCAAGTATATTTTGGGCATTCGCAGGCATGGGCGCGACCAATCCACCGATAAGGAAACATGTTAGTTGACAAAATAACAGGAAACTCACTAAAACGGCTAGCTTTTTACCGCTTAAGTTCTCTATAATCGTTCCGGTCATGTTGTAGGCGTCAAGGCCCGCGGCGCACTGGTATAAACGGAGTCGATGCGAATTAAAATCGACCGGCGGCGTCCTCCATTGTTCTTGTTTTCTTTTCGACGCGCTCGGCTCGGCGCTACCTGCCTCTGTATTTGACATGCGCAAATAACCGAGTTGCCAGCGTATAACGTGTAAAACTGCTTATAAATAACATCAGCTATATTATTCGTTATTAGAATATAACGTCCTTGCGTTATATTTCTTAAATATAATGACAATAATTAAAACAAAATAACGTTCGTAATAAATCTAATAAAAATCTGTTTAGGAAATAAATAGACTGATTCAATTTAAATACAAAATAAATTCGTGATGTTTACACGGGTACATTATTCATTTGACTCTCATTGTGAAGCATTTACCAATAAATAGCTAGTACTAGCAAAAATGTATAACGCTAAATAAAGTAAGCATTTAATATGTCCACATAAAATTTCGATGTTGCTACTAATTTACTAATTCGTATTCGCTTTGCCCAAATCCAATTCCCGTGGTCCTTTATATAATTTTTATTTTTGTTTTTTTTAATATTTCGTTTATCCCTATCGGTATCCCTTTACATAAGTAGTATCATTAGTGCTACCGCTGCCTGATCCGAGCAAGCCGGAGCAGCATGAAGCTTGTTGCCCGCTCGGTAAGAGATACGAACTGCTTTGGAACTACAATTATTTTATTATAGACACTATAGCTTTTTATACACTAATTGTAAGAGTGGTTCCATGGCAGAACAAACTAGTTGGTGTGGCTTTGAGTTTACTTTTGCAATGTTGTAGAATTGTTTTGCTCTAATAATACATTTTACACGTTTGGTGCTTTTGTTGTTAAACAGCTAGTTATTAATTATATAAATTTTATCAAATGTGTGGAATGCTAGAGATGGTTTTATTGATAAAAATATTTTACTAAAACTACAATGTAGTGGTTATGAGTTATAACACTAAAGTTAGTGAAATGATGCTTAATCATAACGGCATGAAAAGGGTTCTTTATTTGCATCGAATAGTTTTTTTTTTTTATTTTGGTAGATATTATTTGTAAAAGATAAATCAAGTGCAAGATCTTTCCAAACTATCACTGAAAAATTTTCATTATACAATTATTAGAATTTATTAAGATTTTATATTTTAATAAGAGTGAAGTCATACAACTAGAAGTATTTTTGTGCACACCTACCAAACTTTTGTTCAATTGATTCTCGTATCTTGCTCTTGATTTATTCGTATAGCTGCATAATGTTTATGGTGAGAGAAAAAACTAATTGTATTTTACTATTCCCGTTCCTACCTACACACAATTAAAAAATCCCTTTTTTATGACTGTTATGTTTGTTTATGTTTAACATGTTCTGATTTGTTTGTTGTTTTTTTTTTCTTTTCCTCACTACCTCTGCACGGTATCCCATTTTAAACACTTTGGTGTTATATTTTCGCCTGTCCTTTTACCGAACGGTTTTCTTTAACCCTTCCTCTCCCTAATCTGATTTTGATCCCACGCACCGGACGCCGCCCGCATGCAGCCAAGGGACGCACGAACATCGAACTGCGAGAGCAATTCATTCTGGCCGATGGAGTATCACAAAGCATGGCAGCGTTCAGGCCGCGTACGCCTCGTTCTAACACAAATACGCCACCGTCCACTGGACCTATTATTAAGGTAAGTACTCAAACCGCTATATCTTAAGTTACTAAGACTTCTCTCCTACAGGATAAGTTAGTTATTTCGCACAAGTAAAAAAAACGCACAGTAGTTATTGGAGGGAGCAATCGGTTTGGGTCTCAACTTTTTTTTGGCTTTGTTTTCTAATTGCATCTTGCACATGGATTGTTGTTCATCCATATGCAAGGTTCACTATCGTGAGTGCAGCATGTGTTGAGCTCGTAGAGTTTGGTCGTATTGCATTAGTGTTCAAGCTATGCATTGATGCACAGGTCCGTGTAGTGTTTTGGTGTTGTTTGTTATTGTATTTCATTGGATCCACTGCATTGGAGAGGTGGCACGGCAGCGCCTATGGATGTTATGGTAACGTATTTCGTTTCACCCATCCCGCTAGTCCCCAATTATACCCGCATCATCAAAATTCACTCGCGATCAACTAAACGTGTGGACTAATAGCAACTTCGTGATAGTTCGTCATAAATAAACGCGTTTCGGCAACAACGATTGGCACTATGAAGGCAAAACGTTTTGTGTTTTGTTCTGTACGATTCCTCTCGTATTTATAAGGCTTCCGGTTTTGTATTGATGCGTTTAGCTGAAGAGTTTATGGAGCAGCTGAGGCCAATATTTGAGGCTCTAAGGCAGCGGGAGGAGCTTCCGTGTTCGTATCCCCTGCACGTCGGTTCAACACATGGCACTAAGCAAGCATTCATATATGGCCACTCAAGATCGCAAGGCTCGACGACGCCGGGTGCGCACCACTATAGCCATCACCATGGCTATCAACCATCTCCTGGATATCACTGGGTAATGCTATTGAGGCAATGTGAAAGTGGCGATTGCATTCTCAAATAATTTCAGGTTTCAGTTCACTAGTATTCTATAATTTGTGTATTGTGTAACTTCCATCGTATATTTCGTGTTTTAGTACAGTAGCTTACAGAGAAGCATGGTTTTAGTCGGTTATTTTTCAGTTATTTATTTTGCACAATGTTTGTTTTCTCATTTAAGATACCTTTTCAAGATTGAGATCAAAGTTAAATGTAGCTAGATTGCACTTCACAAGTAATTTTCTGTCGTGTTGAACAGTTAATACATTAGTATTTTATTATATAGGTGAGGGAACGCACAGTACGTTCTGTGCCGATGTCCGCTGGAGGTGTAGCAGGTAGAGCATCTCGGTCCTCTCTCAGTGCGGGCACGCCTGACTCCTTGAGTGATAATGAAGCTGCAAGTGGACTTGGAGCTAGGTATAGGAAGCCTAGTGTACCCAGGTATGATATATTCTATTAAAATTTTAGATTAAAATAATTTAGTACGAAAATTGGACTTTATGGTAGTTATGTTTTGGCAGTTACCAGAAAAAAAAATCGGTTCAAACTTAAATTTATTTTGAAATAAAACTATTTCAACTCCCACGATCTCGAATGCTAAATAGTATTCCAAACATCAGAATGTCAAAAATGATATTAAAATGCGATAAAATACGTAAAAATAAAGTTATTTCACGTGTATATACTCTCGGAAATATAAGAGATAATATATGCATAACGCTTAATTGAAATTAAATATTATATAATTTAAATTTTCATAGGTCAACTCTAACGCCTGGAGGATCGCGGCCAGGGTCTCGACCAGGTTCAAGAGCTGGATCTAAACCGCCGTCAAGGCATGGTTCTAATCTCTCTCTAGACAGTACTGGTGAGTTTTGTTTATATTTTACATGTTATATCATAATATATTACGTCACCATCCCGATTCTTTCCTATGGGAGTTGTAAAAATCGATTTAGGAATTATCAAGAGCATTATTCGCCTGGGAAAATTATAACGACATCTGCAATCGTCAAATCGTCTGCTATGCATGATGATGCATCATTTCCTCTCTGGGGAGACATACGCCCAACATTGGACATTGATAGGCTACTGATGATGCCGATGATCGTATATTTTAAATATCGAAGTTATTTACTTAAACTTTTTCAACCAGATGACGTATCAACTCCATCACGTATTCCAATGCGTAAAGTGACAAATACGCGGACATCGATTGCGCGTGCAGCAGCTAATGCCAATAAGCTTGGTGTAACTACACCTAATGGTGGTTCCAGACCACGTACCCCAACTGGTTTCTTGACACCAGCAAGCGGCAGGTATGTACTTTGATATAACAACATACATTAATTACATCTTCAGAAAATGTAATATTCCAAGTATTGGATTATATGAAACCAAAAAAGAAAATTAAAGTAGATAAAATTTATATTTATTATAGAGGAATTACAATTGTTGAATGTCTAATATGATTTAATACATACGATTTACCGATCGTAAAGATATTATAAATTACATGAGATTGGTTTTGCGAGTTCCTAAGACTTTAATTTCACGGAGAGAATAAACAATAAAATTAACTGGTGTACTGATACGCATGGACAGGTTACCTAGTGGCGCGATGTACCGCACTTCAAGTATACCGACACTGTCACCGGTGCCCGCGTTAGTGAGGTACACACGAAAAAGTTTGCCCCTGACTTGTTTGTCCAATCGTGTATCTAAATTTACTGACGTACTTTGATTCTTTTATAAAAATAGATATTTACTGTACATTATTACGAGAAATTATTTAATAATGACCTATGTAGTCAATGTTAATTGAATTACGTCTGTATAAGTTGTGGGAGATACACGAATTTTGAGCATGTCATGCTTCTTTGAGGGTTCACAGGTGTAGTGACGTCCAAAATACGTCTGAAAGTATTAGTTGCACTTGTATTGAGCCAAATCACAAATGTTCTTCGTTTTATGTCTACGTAAAGATTGTAAAGAGGGTGGTGGTATACATTACATCATTATGGTATGGTATTAGGGAATAAAAGGCATGTAGTAGACAGCTAAACACAGCTTTACACAGTGTGGATTTTACTAACTTAAACGACAATTTATTAAGGACGTAAACTAAATTATTGTTTTTTCCTTCGCATGCGAATACGAAAATGGAAAACAAATAAAACAGCTCGACACATTCCCAGCCATCTTCAATGGCGTCCGAACATCCAAAATCCTTATCCCATACTCATCCTGCATTCCAAACTCAAGGCTCCACAAAAATTCCAGTTTACGTTGGCACCCGATCCCACCGATCACCGTCTGTTGAGAGACGATTGAAAATATACAGAAAGTCGCACTCTAGAGAAACTTCCCAAGAACCTAGTCCTACATCCCAAGATCCTTCGAGAAAATCCGAGCAGAGAAGTCCCGAAGATGATTCCTCGTTATTCAGCATATCGGGAATGACGAGCGACAATGAATATGAGAGTAATATAAGCGAATCAAGCGGCGATGCATCAAAGCCAACCCAGCGCGACGTCAAAGGGTACAGCTTGTAGAATGCTAGCTTCGGAGTTTGGCCGTTTATTTTGGATTGATGCTCTTTGAATTTGGAGTTTATGTTTTCACATCATCTTGTCGCGTTATTACACATTTCAGGCCATTCGCTTGTTGAATCACGAATAGGTTCATAGTAAAATCATTTATCTCACTACAATGTCATTGTGTATAAATATCATCAAACAAAACTAATATCACCGACAGCACTAATCACTTAAAGCTTTGCATTTTGTTTAACGTGAAAAAACAATTGGCTATTCACATCCTCAACTGATTCGAATCTTAATCATGCACTACACTCCTGCATTCGTATGATATGTACAATTATAATTTACACTATATACTTATAATTTCATAAATTTTGCTCTTGTCTTGTCTTCGAAAAGGTTGCAATATTAAAAATATTTAAAATAATTGAACATAAATGCTATTTAGTATTTAGACTGCTATTCCCGCTCTGAATAGTCCGGCATCTTGTGTGCTGTGAGTATTTTTAGTATTGCAATATTTTCATGCTATAATTTATCTATTTATATTATTTCTGTTGTACAATTTCTGTTTGTTACTGCATATGCATTTTGTAAATTATTTTAATGCCATGCTATTAAAATCCTATAAAAATCATGTGCATCATAAAAATACATGTGCAGTAATCATCTAACAATGTTTCTTGTTCTATTGTCCTCACTAATTTTCTATATGTCTGTCTGTGTGCTCGCTAACATCAACATAGGAGTGGGTCGTTTGCCTCCACTGAAGGACAAACGCCCGGCCGAAGTCGCATCCCCGTTCTTAAGGATCATCACCATACTAACAATAATATGAATAGGTAACTACTAAATTTATGTAGTGTGCTTTTCTTTTGTATTTTTACTTTGTAGTGGAGACTGTGTATTTTTAAAAGAGAAAATTGACGTTGAAAATGGGTTTTTGTTTATTAATTAGTCTTGCATGTTTCGTATATAGCAAACCATATTTCCTAATATATTTATGTTTTATGATAGGCAAAGGACACCTTCGGGTAGCACAACTCCGGTCCGATCTGGCCAGCAGACTGCAGTGACCCGTTTATTACGAAAACCTTCCGATGCCTCCGACGCTGGTACTCCCACCACGCCAGCCTCACGACGTGGTACTCCGGCATCTTCTCGAACTACGGAGAAACGCGAACCATTCCGACTTTAGACGATTTATTATACGCCAACCCAGGATGCTTCATAATTCTGTGCTTTTATCAAAATTATGAAGTCGGGATTTAATCCTATACAATGCAAGTCACTCTTACGTAAAGCTAAAATACGAAATCATGTTTAATCTAATTGCCAAAATTACTATGTACCCCCACCTTTTAAATTCCTATCGCGATCGAGTGACTCGCATATATAGGCATATACCGGCATAACAATATAACTAACATAAAAATTAACAAACGCGCGAATGAAGCCAAGCTTGTAAAAAAAAAATACGCCAACATGGCTTTTAGTTTAAGTAAGAACAATTTATAGATAAAATGGTATTAATAAAACTTAAAGTCTGCACTTGTTGCCTTGTATATTATTTTCTAAAATCCGCGCCAGTTTTTGCACTTCGTAATGACGTATTTTATTTGTGCTGTCGAAACATAACGATGATGTTCGTTCATTAGTCGATGTGAATAAAATATTTCTCTTATTTATTGTCAACGTTGCCATAATTGTTAGTGTACCTATGTTTTGTATGTAAAATGCGTATTATAGTCTCTTTACAGAGATCATTAAAGTGTGATGACGTTATATTTTTCTTTAGGGACCATTTGGTTTAACGGATTAATAAGTAGGTGATTATTTACTACTATTTTCATTCTGTTGTATTCTTGCACGTATAACGCCAGATACGTGTTTAGATAGGCGGTTTAAAAATGGTTGTATGTAATTTGTTAAGGTGATAATAGAATACTTTTTTGTAATGCACAATTATGTTTCACTTTTATATCTCCAAGCTTTTTGTCCTTGGACATGTTCTTTTTTTTAATTTTTCTCGTATATACATTCTCGTATATTATTATGTGTATAATTTATTTTCAATGTGAAATGTGAAACAACACAACTTTCGCCAGAGTCGTGTTTGCTTTACGTTTCATAAAAAAATCAATAATTTTTTTTCATGCTATTATTATGTCAGCTCGTCACTTAAAGTACTAATATATAGTTATATACGATATAATATATATGTACGACACAGTCGTAAAAGACATTGTTTATTGAATAGCTGAGAATATTTTGATATTTATTAAAAATAATTGCTTTAAAATGTAACCTCTTTCAAAATGTTAACCATCGCTCACCATTTATTTGTAAGTTTTAATATTAAATCTGTCCCTGTTAAGCTTAATTATTATAATTACGAAAAAATTATTAATCTGGTCATTTTATTTAAATCATTGTTACATTTGTTATGTAAAATGTTAGCAAATATAATAAAAAGCTTGATATTTTTTTTGTATAAAACGATATCGTTGCATTACATCAGTTTAAAATCTCATAACAAAATACCTATCAAATAAATGAAAAGTAACAATTAAGATGTTGTTTTATTTAGGTTTATTGACGTTTCAAGGAACAAAATAAAAACGATATTAAGAAACTTACACAGAAGTCTCTTCTTCATCATTATCATCATCGCAGCTCATATACATCCCTGGCTGCGGGCATGCTGTCTGGAGCCTCCTCCATGATGAGAGAAAAAATTACCTATTATACAGCGCTGGTCAAACGTGTTGGTATAGAGTTTTATCTCGAGTTTACCTTCTCTTGCATAGTTGATATCTGTATATTTTCCTTTAGTCGTTTATTACGACACTCATGGGCAAGAAAGGCGGTGGTGAATAGTATTCTTACTCTGCCTCCACACGGAATAAAAGGCTCTTAATATCGTCAAACAAAACACAAAATTATTGTTTCTTTTACTCCATTTCTATGACAACACTAGATGAAAGATAAGTGGAGATTAAGAATGCTATATACATCTTTTCACGGCTTTACTCATGATTCCATTATAAGTGCATCATATCCTCACCATTGCGAGTGTCGTTGGTGCTTCTTTACCTGATTTTACGATTACCATGAGGAGTAAAAGATGGTGGTTGGGTTTGTATGACCCATTAGTCATAACCCGGCATATTTGAATAAATCAACATAACATCTGTGCAGAGAAGGCAAACTAGAAATGAAACCCTATACCAACATGTCTGACCAGCATGGTGTAGTAGGTCAAATTCCCTCCCATTGTGGAGGAGGCCCGGGCCCAACAGTGGGACGTATTTGGGCTGCAATGATGATGATGAATCACACATTCCACAGCTGCATTTGAGTCTACTCCTACTTGCCGAGGTTTTTTCTTGTTGCGGTTGTGGTAACACAGCTGATTGTAAGTAATACTGCCGTTTATGGACCTTTACAATACCAGAGACACAGCTATACCACTGCCGCGCTGCCTACCGTGAAGAAAGTGCTTGTCTTAAACCTCGTTTAAATAAGGATATGCTAGGCGCTCGGGAAACATTAGGGGAGGAAAATTTACCATTAAATACTATGCTGATCAAATGGGTTCATAGATGGTTCGGTTTTTAATTTTCCTTTCTATCGATGTTTATCCTTACTTAATATTATAAATGCGAAAGTATGTTTGTTTTTTACGCTTTCACGCTTAAATCACCGAACCGATTTAAAAAATTCTTGCACCAATGAAAAGCTATAATATCAGGGAATAATATAGGCTATATTTAATCGGGGTATTCTCACGGGAACAGGCACTATGCGGTTAAGGCGACTGAAACCGAAGCGAAACTAGGGTGGGTTGCTGATACAAATACTATACTAGCCGATCCAACAGACGTTGTTCTATTCGAATAAAATAAAAGGAATTCTCCTTGAAATCGACAGCAGCGCCATCTACCGATTACAATTGTGAATCTAAACCATTAATTAATAATAATTTATTGTTTTCTTCCACAAAGGTATCATATAACTAATGTTTACATTTAATGGTAAATTAAACCTTTGTGTGAGACTGGTATCTGAACTAGGTTGCCCTGTCATACAGATTACCAGGCTCCCCCTCAGTAGCATTAGACAATATTTCATATACTTTGCCAGAAAACTTAAAAAAGAAAAGAATAAACAAAAGGAAAATAATATACTTCTAACAACAGAAAATGTGTGTGAGTTGTGCATGAGTTATAATGTATCTGAATTCGTACAAGTGTGTGTGTGTGTGTTCGCGTGCGCGTGCGTGCGTGCATGCGTGCCTGTGTGTGTGATAAGATGGCATTAACTTTATTATATAAATAATTATTCAGAAAACCAAAGAAGCGATGTGAGAAGCTTGTCTTACACAAACTAATCATACAAACTTTTAATACGTTTGTTAGCAAATACATTCGGATTGTATCTCAGAAGCGAGTGCATCCGTAGAACAACTTGAAGAATAAATAATTGCCGAACCGTTAGCACTTCACATTTAAGATACAATTCTGTAGGTGGGTGAAGAAGTGGAAGTCTATACGCAACTTTCAGTAGGGCTCTTTGGGCTCTCTCTAGTTTGATCAAACACGTTTTAGCCGCACCTCCCCAAGACGAAATGCAATAAGTCAACTGTGACTGACACAAAGCGTAGTAAGTTATTTTTAATACTTTTTCATCTGCACTATTTCTGTGATTTTCAAATATGTATATGAGTTTCCTAATTCTAAGTGATAATAAAAATGACGTGTTCTTTGAAATTTAGATTCTGATCGATTATAACACTAAGATATTTTATTTGATTGGTTCTTTGAAGTACAGGACAAGAGCAGTGTGTTTGTGAGTTATTACAAGAGTGAGCAGTAATTTTGTGAGAGTTGTGGGTGTCTTTGTTTGTATTTAAGTGGAAAGTAATGTATTTGGTCTTGTTTATGTTGAGTGTCAGTTGGTGGGTGTTCAGCCAATTTGAAACTGTTTCAAAACCCTTTTGAGCATGCAGGTAAACTTCCTCCCAAGTATCACCATAAAATAAAAGGGTCGTGTCGTCAGCAAAGGATATGATGCTTCCGTTAATAAGTCTTAGCTGGCAAAGATCATTAATAAAAATCAAAAATAAGGTTGGGCCGCGGATGCTTCCTTGGGGTACTCCAGCATCAACTTCACACGCATCACTTATCCAATCATCGATCTTAACGCACTGTACTCTGTTTCGCAGATAGCTTTCAAAAGAAATATTTTGAGCACCACGAATATTATCCCAATACGCTGAAGTTTCTCCAGCAGGAGGGCGCCAGAAACTGTGTCAAACGCCTTGGCTAAATCTAAGAAAATTGTAAGAACTTTCTTTTTGTTGTCAAGATTAGCAACAATGGTATTCGTGAGTTCATGAACTGCATCGTTAGTGGATTTATTAATGCGGCATCCATATTGATTTGGAGAAAGGAGATTTTTATTTTCTAGTATTTTTACATTCTCAAATCCCCTTGAACACACACAATAAATTTTATCAATATCGGTCCAGCCGTTTAGGAGGAGGTCAGTGACATACACACGTACACAAGAAATTTATATATAAAAGATATGTATCGATGATGTTATCTGCTTGCAATTAATAATCTTATATTCAATCACAGAAAAGAAGGGTTTGTATCGTATTCACTACACTTCAGTATTTGCTCTGCATTGTATTACATAAAATACCAGCAATATTAATCAATATAAGACACTAAAATATCTTTTTTTTGGGGCGTTCACAAGATTTCGCCAATAATAACTCGATTTATATTAACAGTTAAAGGAGTAAGAAAAAAAAAATTAAAATTTTAATGCGGCACATAACATTTTTGATATTTCCCTCAAAATCCAGTCAATCGGTTAGGTACTTATGGTTCAACATGTCATTACAAGTAGTAACCGTCATTTCGTTTATTATTGACGCGGCTACAATATTTTCGTCAGTCATTTCAATAACGATTTAATAAAAAGCTTTTTAATAAGTACGCTTACGTACAAAGTCTTAATTAATTATTCATCCACTATTATTTATTCTGCATCTAATATTCAAAGTGAATATTATCACAATGTTGACCCTGTGACGTTATTATAGCATTGCAAATGTTATTATAACTACATACATATATTATTTTAAGAAATTTAATTCGAGATTATAATAACGACAATTCTTATAACATTGATATTAAATAGGAATATATTATAAGCACAAGAGAAACTTTATAATATGCTAAAGTATCCTACTTTAAAAATGTCTTATTTACTAATAATCTAAACCAGGGATCAGTCGCGTAGCAAGGGGGGGCGGAGGGGCGGACCGCCCCGGGCGCCACTATTAGAAGGGCGGCAAAATTGGAAGATAAATATTTTGTGCGGACACATTTTTATTTTTTTGTGAGTTACGGTCGGCGCACTCCTCGCACCACTCCGTCCAGGGCGCCATAGGGGCATAAGCACGCACACCCGTAACCCATGACTGTGACGGACTAAATCCCTGGTCCAGTCACCCGCGGCCTCGACTTGGGGCGACATGAGGCGCAGGTAGTCGCGCCTACGCCGCCCCAGTCACCGGCGGCGGTTCGCGTCGTCGAGGAGACACTCCTCGCGCACGCGCTCCGCCGCTCCCTTCCGCGAGACTACTGCCTCGCAAAGGCTGAGACCGCGTATCAGTTCACCCAGCACCGAACACAAACTCACAAACCTCGAGCGTATGCTGCGCCGTGTCCTCGTCGCAATCGTAGTGGTGGCAGGACGGTGTACTCCCCCTCCTAACGACCGTGTACAGGTATTTGGCGATGCATCTCTGCCCCGTCAAAACCTGCACCAGTCGGAAGCGGAGCACCCCGTGCTGCCGTTTTAACCACTGCATCAACACCGGCTGGAAGGCCTCCATGGTCCACACACCGAACCGAGGCCTCTCCAGCCGGACTGCCCAACGGGTAATGACGTCTCAGCGGGTGTCGACGCGCCAAGCGCTGAGCTCCCTCAAAGAGATCACACCGCCCTCCACTCGCACCCCCGACATCCGCCGATACAAACCGACGAGCATTTCCGCCTCCAGGTCCCACGGGGGAGTCCCGGCTAACAGGCACGCTGCCTCCGTCGACACCGTGCGGTTTCCATGTATGGCCCTGGCCGCCATGGCCCTTTGTGGTCGCTACAGTAGAGCCCTGAGTCGGACGATCAGCTACCCCGCCCACACCGGCGCGCCATACAGAGCCATCGACCAGATGACCCTCGCGTACAGCTGTCGACACGTAGTGCTCGGTCCGCCCACGTTCGGCATATGCCACGATAGGGCGGACGCCGCGCTGATGAGCCGTAGCAAGCCTGCGGAAATGCTCTCGGAACCACCAATGCCCGTCGAACACCAGGCCCAAATACTTCATATGCGCCCGGATGCTGATATCAACCGAATTGGCGGTGATCGAGACGTCGATGGGAGGGCCCATGCGGGGCCTTTATTTTTATTGCCAACGGTGGCAAACGAGCAAGCAGCACACCTGATGGTAAGTGAAACTGCTGCACCCAACCTTTTCAATACCAGGAGCACAGCTAGGCCGCTGCCTACCGTGAAGGATACTCTTCTTAAATCTCGTTTAAAGAAGGACATGTCATAGCGCTCGGAAAACACAGCAGCAGGTAGCCTTTGGAACAGGATGGCCTCCATCTTGTCCAGGGCTACCCTCAACCCCAACGCCCCGATCCGCCTGACGATCTCTTTGGTGCCTAGAGTCGCCAGGCTTGCCGCCTCCTCTAGTGTCTCACCGTGGGCTGTAACGAACCCGCCAAATCACGCCCAACCCGGGCGGGAGGCTCCCCCTCCAACGCCCAGTCGTACCCGGTCTTACACAGGGTGGGTCCAAGGACCGAATAAATGATTTCGCTGCGCGTAAGTCGCGAAAAATAGAGTTTTAGACTGTTTAGACTTTATTAAACATTAATTTTATAGTGTAAATTTTTGTGGTCGGCCCAACAACGAAGGCGACGTGCACGTGGGTGGGTTGTGGGTGTGCGTGCTTACGCCCCTCTGTCGTCGCCCGGACGGAGTGGTGCAAGGAGCGCGCCGACCGCAACCCACCCGAAAAAAAAAATAGAAATTAAAATAGTGTAAATTATTAAAGTTTTAACACAGTCGTGTTACTTATACACATGTACTTACATAGTTTTGAAATAAATATTTTTCACTCAATTCTTTCATTTCGTTACGTTTTTTCTTACCAACACCAACAATCTGGGGGCACGGCAGTGCCGCCGCCAAGTCGAGCAAAAAAAAAGTCGGGCAAAACGCAAAACTGCCGTAACATACTTTTCTCGAAGCCATTCAGGCCATTTTCGACCCCCTATAACTTCGTTATTAATAAAACTAGAAACCTGGATTTTTAGTAACCCAGCAAGCCTTGTATACACATTGTGTATTTCAAATTTCATTCAATTTGAACCAATAGTTTAAGAATTATAACTGGTCAAAATTTCGTAATTTTGTCACTCACTGACTGACCGATCATCAATATTAAAGTGGCACTTCTAGCAGACTCTATGTCTGCTTCAAATATAGAATGCAATCAGTGTTTAGTGCATAAATGAAGGAAAAATTATGAAACATTATTAATTTCATCCAGTTGCCGAGATACACTAACTGCATAAATAATTTTGTAAACTCATATAAATATATAGGATTACAAAGTTACATTTGCAGTTAATGAAATGTAACTTTGTAAAAAAATAAGAATACATTTGTCGCCATCATTGCTTCTCTATGGGAATCGTAACAACCGGCTAAAGATTGCGTAGATGACGTAGTGGTTAAGATACCAACGTACCGTGCTAGTGTCGCGGGTGCGAATCCCGTGCAAGAAAACACCTTGTACGATCCACAAATTGTTGTTCTGAGTCTGAATGTAATTTGTGTCGGTTAATTATATGTTCTTTCCGTATGGTGACGAAGTAAGAATACAATTCACCACTCTCTATCTTGCCCGTGGATATCGTATAAGATGACTATGGGATATAATGTGCACATACCATCTGTGCAAGAGAAGGAAACCTCGAAATGCAACCCTATATCAACATGTCTGACCAGCATGGTATAGTGGGTTAAATTCCCTCCCATTGTGGAGGAGGTCTGAGCCCAACAGTGGGACATATGAGAGCTGCCATGATGATGTGATGTTGAATTATATGTTTGTAAAGTCCCCCACAATATAACGATTATTATTTCCTTAGTGCAAGGCGTTGTCATTTAAAAAAAAATTCAACAGGAAGGAGAGTGGGCAGCAACTCTCGCCGGGGAAATGTATGATATCTCACTGCGAAACCAACCCAAACCTAAACGTGGCGACTACGTCATTATTCTTCATAAGGCGAAGAAAAATGAGCTCTAGTCATGGCAACTCTGTTACCCTTGAGCGTCGTTGGATGCAGGTGCCACAGTACCGCACTTTATGGTGAAGCATGAGGGGGGTCTATGTTCTACAATGGACGGCGATAGGCTGAATGATGATTGGCATAATAGGTGTAGAGAGATACCTAGATATAATTATGTAAAATGGTCAATCAACTTAATGAAAAAGTAAGAGTGGGACGTGTCTTATGAAAATGTACCAAAATCTCCCAAAGTATTAAGCAAACTAAATTGCTTCAAAGGACAATGGGCATTGCGGCCCATGAGCGGCCATCAATGAAACTAGTGTCATTTGAAAGGGGAGATCTTTGACAACAAATATTGTTCAAGGAGTACTATGAAATACCGTTTGGGAAAAAAAATATAGTTAAAATACTATTATTAAAATACTATTTTTTTTTTCATTATTATTTATGTATCCTAATATTCAATACTTTTTCTATTAGAGGTCTAAGAACCTTTGTTAAAATCGGTCTCGCCATGTTTCATGCGTCAACCAATCAGCGACGAGCGCCGCTCGCACTCGGCGACTCGGCGATTACCGTTATGCTCGAGCGCACAGCGCAGTCCATCGTTGACATTTGTTTCGTTGAGTACTGTGCGATTATTATTGTTTGACAATTTCTTTTGACTCTGGCTTGCATATCGGACTTGTTAATATCTATCTTGGTGACTTGTGCTCGTTTTTTTGGACTTTTTTTTAAGCAGATTCCTATAACAATGGCAGATAATCGCCAAGTGTGTATTTTATGTAATCGATCCGTGATAAACAGAAGAAGATACGAAATAACCCGTGCTCGGTTTGAAGAACATCCCGCTGTAGGCCAATATATCTTTGAAGCTCTTACCTCTGAACATCAGGTAAGTACATCAAACGAAATCATTATTTCTTAGTTGTCACGTCAACAATATAGTACTGTTTAACTTGAGGTGGTCACAGTGTTTTAACTCTCGCGCATTGAGATTACATTTCGCTGTAAGTAGTAAGTAAACTGTTACCGACGCGGCGACGTTGTCGTTCCGTTTGATCCACGGGGCGAGAACGGGATAGAAGTATCGGTATTTACGTATGAGTAAGCGAGATAATTAATACTGCTTAGGCAATCGAGTAAAATATTTTTCTTTATATTTCGCTTTGTTTGAACAGCGTTCAATGAAAATAACTAAGCGTTTTAACTAATTGTAATACTCTCATTTTCAGATACAATACAATGGTCAGGAGTACATTTGTCGACCATGCTGGCAACGGGCAGAAAGAGCTGCGCAGCCAAGAGAAGACCGTCCACACGAATGTGTATTACATATTGAAGAATATTCAAGACTCCCTAATACAGCAACGCGTTGTATGTATGAAAACTGCAGACGAACGGATCTCCGAAGGATTCCGGATAACATTAAAGTGACATTCTTGATTCATTTTAATTTTTATATTCCAAATAGTGCAAGAGTTTGCGATCATCATTTGGTATCCAATGATTGGGATCAAATAATTGACAGCCCTAACTTGCTCCATGACTTCAATGCCACACATTTTGTGCATATCATGAGCCTCATGAAAATCGCGGTGCTTCGAGGATCTATACTAGATTTTGATAATATAGATGACATGGACCCAAATGAAGTATACATCCGATTAGGCGTTAGTCGAGACCAATTTATGAATATTTTGGAACAAACTCCTTCATTGTCGAACGTATCAACACGCCCGAAAACATCTTTGGCATGCTACTTAATGAAACTGCGAAGCGGTGAAGCAAATGAAAGGCTGGCGACGCTTTTTAATATGAGCCGTAGAACCCTAGAACGACATTTAACGTTCGCCAGAGACTCTCTTTTACTGGACTTCGTTCCCCGACATCTTGGTTATGATCATCTCAATAGAATTGATGTAGCTAACCGAAACCTACAAGTTCCAAATGCAATTTTTGGAAATGCAAATGCCTTAAACAGAAAGGCAATTGTGATAGCAGACGCCACTTATATATATATATACAAAAGTCCGCAAACTATTTATTCCAAAAGCGGTCATATAGTCTACACAAATACACGAATTTGTTGAAACCGTTTTTAATAGTGTGCTGCGATGGCCACATTTTAGATGCCTTTGGGCCATATTCAGCCATAGAATCAGATGCACAAATAATGAAAAATATGATTGACGACGAAGGAAATCCTTTCCATTGGTTTTTTGAACATGGAGATGTGTTCATCTTAGACCGTGGGTTTCGCGACGTAATCGACGACTTACATGCCTATGGTTATGAAGCTCACTTACCGAAAACAAAAAATCGAGACGAAGATCAATTGACGACAGAACAAGCGAATAAGTCTAGGTTGGTTACTATGTGCCGCTGGGTTGTTGAAGTTATAAATGGTTGGTTCAAACGCGATTTTAAACTATTCCGACAAGACTTTTTCAATCGTGCTTTGCCTCATATGATGACAGATTTTAGAATAGGTGCTGCATTATTGAATGCTTGCAGAGAACCATTGTCAGATAACGTTCACGCTGAAACATTTATAGAAGTTACAAACCAAAGAGTGAACCAACCAAATAACCTAGCAGAATATGTCCTAGCCAACAACCTTAATCGTAGACGGGCTAGTTTCGATAGCATTACAGGAAACCAACCTAACATAAGTGATTTTCCTTTGCTGACTGAGGACGATTTAACCATTTTTGCACTTGGTACATACCAAGTGAAGCTAGCCCGCAGCTATTATGCGGAGCATGTGTGACAAGGTCTCTATAATATAGAAACGTATAGGGACCCCGATGTTACAGGCCTAGGCAGGTGCGGCATCACAGCAACAAATGTTTGGCTGCTAAGATGTCGAATACAATCTAGACATACTAGGTCAAAAATATATTATTCGTACAGTTATAGTAGATAGAGAGAAAAGCGGCAGAGAAGCCATAGAAAACTACTATTGCAGTTGTCTAAGCGGTAAGCGCACTCTTGGTTGCTGTGCCCACATTATGTGTGTAGTGTGGTATTTAGGGTGGGCGAGAAACCAAGAGGAAGATATCCGTTTACCAGCTCATTTTTTAAACGATATTATTGTAGACGACAATTGAATCCCATCATTTTCTTTTTTTAAAGGAATACTAGCATTATATACAAGCATTGTATATGTGTCTGTCAATAAATCGATGTATTTAATAACCAATTAACCTTTAGTTTTATTTAATCCATCATTATCTTATACTTAGACATGCATTACGTTTTATCATTTACGTACTTTCGGTTTAATTAATTCGATTTTTTTATATGATCAACGCTTTATAACTTTTTATCTAAACAAGTTGCCGAAATAATTTTTTGCAGTCTTAATATATACATAATTGTCGACTAAAAAATATATAGGACAGATGTGGCCGCCGATGGGACAAGTGCCATACATTTTTGCCCATTGTCCTTTATCTGAAAGAAAGAACGCCATCATTAGGCTCGATTGCCATCAAAGCGGAGAGGAGACTAGAGGAGATGTGTTTAGAAAAACCAATCAAATTTCTTTATTTTCACATCTCTCCGATTAGTTTAGGTAGAATTGACTCAAGCGGAAAGGAGAGAAGTCTAACTTTTCAGAGAGTGTGCTCTAAGAAAATCTTTTGTTGGTATTCAAGAAGTAGAAGGTACCGGAAAGGCAAATAAGTAGGCCTATCTACAAAAAGAAATGAGATACCATCAAAAACAAGACTTGTAAAAAAAGCCAAGCCTCGCAACTGAGTTCTTTTACCATAAAAATTTGTGAGATCCATGTTATACGAAGTCGGTTAACTCATTCAGTCCCTGCTTAAGGGACCTTTCTTCTTAAGTTATTACGTAAATAACTAACCTAACAACTTCTAATAGTGACTATATCAATATTAAAGATCTTTTATATTTTAAATAAATAGACCGACTTGGCAATCACAGTACTCACGCAGTACTCACGCAATACTCACGCAGTACTCACACAGTCCTCACACAATACTCACACAGTACTCACGCAGTACTCACGCAGTACTCACACAGTACTCACACAGTACTCACGCAGTGCTCACACAGTACCCAAGCAGTACTCACGCAATACTCACACAGTACTCACGCAGTACTCACGCAGTACTCACACTGTACTCACGCAGTACTCACACTGTACTCACGCAGTACTCACGCAGTACCCACGCAGTACTCACGCAGTAACCAAGCAGTACTCACACTGTACTCACGCAGTACTCACGCTGTACCCACGCAGTACTCACGCAGTACTCACGCAGAACTCACGCAGTACTCACATAGTACTCATACAGTATTCACGCAGTACTCACACAGTACTCACGCAGTGCTCACACAGTACTTACGCAGTACTCACGCAGTGCTCACGCAGTACTCACGCAATACTCACGCAGTACTCACGCAGTACTCACACAGTACTCACGCAGTACTCACGCAGTACTCACACTGTACTCACACAATACTCACACAGTACTCACATAGTACACACACAGTACTCACACAATACTCACACAGTACTCACGCCGTGCTCACACAGTACTCACACAGTATTCACGCAGTGCTCACACAGTATCCACGCAGTACTCACGCAGTACTCATACTGTGTGAGTACTCACGCAGTACTCGCATAATACTCACACAATACTCAAACAGTACTCACATAATACTCACACAGTACTCACATATTACTCACACAATACTCACACAGTACTCACGCAGTATTCACGCAGTGCTCACAGAGTACTCACGCAGTACTCACGCAATACTCACGCAGTATTCACATAGTACTCACACAGTATTCACATAGTACTCACACAGTATTCACATAGTACTCACACAGTGTTCACACAGTATTGACGCAGTACTCACGCAGTACTCGCATAATACTCACACAATACTCAAACAGTACTCACTCAATACTCACACAATACTCACACAGTACTCACATAGTACTCACACAATGCTCACACAGTACTCACGCAGTACTCACGCAGTGCTCACACAGTACTCACGCAGTACTCACACAGTACTCACGCAGTACTCACGCAATACTCACGCAGTACTCACACAATACTCACACAGTACTCACGCAGTACTCACATGGCACTCACATGGCACTCACGCAGTACTCACACAATACTCACATAGTACTCACACAGTATTCACGCAGTACTCACGCAGTACTCACGCAGTGCTCCCACAGTACTCACGCAGTCATATAATATAAGCGCTTTTAAAATTAATAGCATCTGCTAAAGCTGCCTCAGCAGCTTCGCTGTTCATCACAATGGAGCCTTGTACATATAAATGAGACCAATTGTAAAAACGTAAAAAATGGTGCCGTAAAAGTCTTTGTATTCGAAAAACAGCCAGTACATCATAACAATAATATCGAGGATTAGATACAAATTGTCTCCACTTTGATATATCGATATTTCTTATTACGTTAAAAACTTTTAATATTAAATCATTGCATTACAAAGTAAAGGTTTATGTGTTGATGAAATAATCATAAAACTAGAAGCACTTCGTCTATTCATTGGAGAGAAACTGTTGCATCTAGCAGAAGAGGCAATAGATTTTGCTGTACAAAAATCGGAAAAATACAACATTTTGATGGAACGACGAATTCGTCGCAAGAAACGCATGCCCGGTGAGTTAGCATCGTCCACCGATGCTGGACTTACACTTAGAGCGGTACTTCAAAACGACATGTTAGAATGTCTTGACAGATTCAATATTGAACTCTAAACAAGAGTAAAGTCCATTAAAGACGTAGCTTCATTGTTTGATGTTGTGCAGTCAAAGACCTTGCTTTCGGTAAACACTGAACAGTTAAAATTTGCTATATCAAAATTTACTAACCTTTACGATGAAGTATCAGAAACAGAACTCCTTTTAGAAATACCAAGATTGACAAGACATTTAAAAGCGACTAATATTACTGTCTCTAATTGGGTGACACTGGACTTTTAGAAATTTATTGTGGAATGGGATTTTACAGAATCTCTTCCGAATTTAACGGTCGCGCTAAAGTTATTTATAACAATATGTGCATCAGTTGCTTCATGTGAGAGAAGTTTCAGCAAATTAAAATTAATTAGAAATTACTTGCGGTCTACAATGACTGAAACCAAATTAAACAATCTTGGTATTTTAACGATAGAACATGAAGCAACACAAAATATGTATAAATTCTGAAGACGTGATTTCGGAGTTCGCTAGTGTCAAAGCTAGAAGGAAGAAATTATAATTTTTAACAAAGTAATTTGTTTCACATAATATTCAAATATTTGTAATAGGTACTCGTATTTTAATAAAACGTAAATGATTACAACTTTTTTTATTTTAACAGTATTCACATAGTACTCACATAGTATTCACATAGTACTCGCACAGTGTTCACACAGTATTGACGCAGTACTCACGCAGTGCTCACACAGTACTCACGCAGTACTCGCATAATACTCACACAATACTCAAACAGTACTCACACAATACTCAAACAGTACTCACACAATACTCACACAGTACTCACATAGTACTCACACAATACTCACGCAGTACTCACGCAATACTCATGCAGTACTCACACAATACTCACACAGTACTCACACAATACTCACACTGTGCTCACGCAGTACTCACGTAGTACTCACGCAGTATCCACACAGTACTCACGCAGTACTCACACAGTGTTCACACAATACTCACGCAGTATTCACATAGTACTCACACAGTATTCACGCAGTACTCACACACTGCTCACACAATACTCACATAGTACTCACACAGTATTCACGCAGTACTCACACAGTGCTCACACAGTATTGACGCAGTACTCACGCAGTACTCACGCAGTGCTCACACAGTACTCAAGCAGTACTCACGCAGTACTCGCATAATACTCACACAATACTCAAACAGTACTCACACAATACTCACACAGTACTCACAAAATACTCACACAGTACTCACACTGTACTCACGCAGTACTTACACAATACTCACACTGTACTCACGCAGTACTTACACAATACTCACACAGTACTCACACAATACTCACATAGTACTCATACAGTACTCACACAGTACTTACACAGTACTCACACAGTACTCACACAGTATTCACGCAGTACTCACACAGTACTCACACAATACTCACACAGTATTCACATAGTACTCACATAGAACTCGCACAGTACTCACACAATACTCACATAGTACTTACACAGTGTTCACACAGTACTCACGCAGTACTCACGAAGTGCTCACACAGTACTCACGCATGTGAGTACTAATCATGTAAAATGTCAGCTTGTCAACGAAATTAAATCGGCCAAATATTTCGGAATCATGTTTGATAGCACACCTGACGTTTCACGTGTCGATCAAATGTCTGAAGTGATTCGTTATGTAAAAATTAATAATAGAAAAGTAGAAGTCAAAGAAGTATTATTATTCACATACTACTCACACAGTACTCACACAATACTTACATAGTACTCACACAGTATTCACGCAATAATCACGCAGTGCTCACACAGTATTCACATAGTACTCACACAGTGTTCACACAGTACTCACGTAGTACTCACGCAGTGCTCACACAGTATTCACATAGTACTTACATAGTACTCACATAGTATTCACATAGTGTCATACTCGCACAGTGTTCACACAGTATTGACGCAGTACTCACGCAGTGCTCACACAGTACTCACACAGTACTCACGCAGTACTCGCATAATACTCATACAATACCCAAACAGTACTCACACAATACTCACACAATATTCACACAGTACTCACACAATACTCACACAGTACTCACGCAGTGCTCACACAGTACTCACACAGTACTCACACAATACTCACACAGTATTCACATAGTACTCACACAATACTCACACAATACTCACATAGTACTCACATAGTACTCACATAGTACTCACATAGTACTCACACAGTGTTTACACAGTACTCACGCAGTGTTCACACAGTACTCACGCATGTTTTAGCTAATCATGTAAAATGTCAGCTTGTCAACGAAATTAAATCGGCCAAATATTTCGGAATCATGTTTGATAGCACACCTGACGTTTCACATGTCGATCAAATGTCTGAAGTGATTCGTTATGTAAAAATTAATAATAGAAAAGTAGAAGTCAAAGAAGTATTCTTAGGATTCTTTCCTTTACATGGAAAAAAAGCAGCTGATTTAAGCGCTGAAATACTAAAGAAGCTTGAAAACGATGGCTTAGATATTGTGATGTGTCGTTCTCAAGGATAACCTTGATAACCCTCATAACTGCAGCATTATCATAAGATAATGCTGCAGTTATGAGTGATATACACGGAGAAGTGCAAGCTATTATAAAAGAAAAAAACAATAAAGCAATTTTTATTGGTTGTATAGATCATTCAATTAATTTATGCGGCCAACATTCGTTCGCACAAAATGTGACTTGTGTTACATTTTTCGGAGCAGTGGAAACAATATTTATCTTTTTTTCAACTTCCACAAGCCGTTGGGAAGTGCTCCTCAATCACAGCAAAGCATCTGTTAAAAGACTTTCGACAACGCGCTGGAGTGCTCATTATGGTGCAGTAAAAGTATTGGCTGAAAATTTTGATGGGATAATATCTGCTAGTATCTTTAGTGTATCTTTAAGCTGTGTGGTAGCGGCTTCGAATACTACCAACCCTTGCTTTGCTCGTGGGTGTCGTAAAAGACGACTAAGAGCCCTAGATTAACCCGGACCAACTCCATCTGGTACCATTTGGGTCAACGATTGCATTCCCAAGGAGGGTTGACGTCAGGCAGGCGGCCGGTCATAAAAGTCATTGCCGAAACTTTTTGCAATATGTCAAAACAGATGACATATTGCGTCGACCCCAAGTAATTGGGATAAGAGCAAGATGATGATGATGATCTTTAGTGTATCTTTAGTCTAATATCTTTAGTGAATGGGCTACTTGTGGTATCTATAAGAGTAGACAAAGTTTATATGATCTTTATCATGAAAAATCTTATAACCATGATCCAGTATTTTTGGAAAATGTAAAAAATTATTCCAAAATATTCAAACGTGCCAGTTCATGTGCTAAATCTATTTATCTCAAGAGTAAAATCAAACATGCTAGTAATGTAATTAAGATGACTTGGAAAGTGATAAATAGTGAAACCGGTAGGAAGGCTGTACGGAAGAAGGACTTTAAATTAAAAATTGGTGATAAAAATGTATGTGCGGACAATGACGTTGCAACAGAATTTGAAAATTATTTCCCTAATATACCTAAATTAACCACTAGATCGTTGGCATCGTCTCCTATGTTAGCAGAATCGCTGCTCAAACAATGTACTGCAAAATGCGACACAACCTTTAAATTTTCAGATGTAAGCTCGAAGGTTATCATTAGCACTTTCAGAAATCTTAATATTAAGAAGACTGCTGATTCGTGGGGCTTGTCTGTTAAGTCAATTAACTCCATAATTGATATTATTGCTCCCCATTTGGCATCTGTGTTTAATGGTTGTGCTGCTCGAGGTGTATTTCCTGAACTCATGAAAATTAGTAGAGTGATTCCTTTGTTCAAAGCGGGTAGTATGTCAGATATTAATAACTTTCGGCCTATTTCCATACTACCTACACTCAGTAAAGTTTTTGAAAAAATTATTCTTAACCAAATGCTGAGCCATTTTAATAAGCATGGCATCTTTCACAAAAATCAGTTTGGCTTTACCAAGAATCGCTCTACTACTGATGCGGGTGTAGAATTATTAAAAAATGTCTTTAAAGCCTGGGAGAAATCGCACGATGCTTTGGGTATATTTTGCGATTTATCCAAGGCGTTTGATTGTGTACACCACGAAACCCTCATTAAGAAATTACATCACTATGGGATCAGGAATAAAGCTCTCGAACGTTTAACGTCTTATTTGTGTAACAGAATTCAGAGGGTTGACGTAAATGGTGTGCAATCATCTGGCTCTGTTATAGAAATGGGCGTGCCGCACGGATCCATTTTGGGGCCATTTCTGTTCCTTGTTTATATTAATGACTTACCCTATTATATAGGGGACAATCAAGACATTGTGTTGTTTGCGGATGATACCTCTTTGTTATTTAAAATCAAACGACAAATGCTTAGTTATGACGATGTGAACAACGCACTGTCTAACGTTGTTCATTGGTTCAATATAAACAATCTTGTTCTTAATGAGAAGAAAACAAAATGTATTAAATTTACCACACCTAATGTGAGACAAGTGGAAACCAATGTTCAAATGAATGGTGTGGCCCTAGACCTAGTGGAGTCCACGGTTTTTTTAGGTATCACCATAGATGCGAAACTCCAGTGGGGGCCTCATATTGAAAAATTGTCAAATAGACTTAGCTCAGCGGCTTATGCTGTAAAGAAAATTCGAATGTTAACTAACATTGCATTAACTTGCATTAAATCTTGAAAATTTATACATATATTTAATTTCGAAGGGCATCACACTGGAGCTAATACCATATATGTTGTACGAAGCATAATATTATGTATATTTAAAAGATTAAGAAAAAAAATTACTGCCCGCTGAGTTTCTGGCCGGATCTTCTCAGTTTGTGGCCGCGTTCCGATCCGGTGGCAAATTATTGTATTGTATTCAAACGTGTAATTTGACAATATGTAAGTGCCCTTAAGGGGCCTATGCAGAATAAATGATTTGATTTGATTTGATCTGATATTGAGGAACTATGTGATCAAGACGTAAATTTAGAAACTAGAGGTGCTGCACAAAATCTTATGCCTGCTGTGTGCAATTTCTCATTTCTTTGTTTTCTTTTCTTTTGCAATGATGTGCTAAGGGATGTGAACAATGCTCAGATTGCATTACAAAGTAAAGGTTTATGTGTTGATGAAATAATCATAAAACTAGAAGCACTTCGTCTATTCATTGGAGAGAAACGGTCTGGCAGAAGAGGCAATAGATTTGGCTGTACAAAAATCGGAAAAATACAACATTTTGATGGAACGACGAATACGTCGCAAGAAACGCATGCCCGGTGAGTTAGCATCGTCCACCGATGCTGGACTTACACTTAGAGCGGAACTTCAAAAGGACATGTTAGAATGTCTTGACAGATTCAATATTAAGTGTGTGTGAGTACTGTGTGAGTATTGTGCTCACACAGTACTCATACTGTGTGAGTACTGTGTGAACACTGCGTGAGTACTGCGTGAATACTGTGTGAGTACTGTGTGAGTATTATGTGAGTACTGCGTGAGTATTGCGTGAGTACTGCGTGAGTACTGCGTGGGTACTGCGTGAGTACTGCGTGAAGTACTGCGTGAGTACAGTGTGAGTACTGCGTGAGTACTGTGTGAGTACTGTGTGAGTACTGCGTGAGTACTGCGTGAGCACTGTGTGAACACTGTGTGAGTACTATGTGAGTACTGTGTGAGCACTGCGTGAGTACTGTGTGAGCACTGCGTGAGTACTGCGTGAGCACTGTGTGAGTACTGCGTGAATACTGTGTGAGTACTATGTGAGTATTGTGTGAGTACTGTGTGAGTACTATGTGAGTACTGCGTGAGTACTGTGTGAGCACTGCGTGAGTACTGCGTGAATACTGTGTAAGTACTATGTGAGTACTGTGTGAGTACTGTGTGAGTACTGTGTGAGTATTGTGTGAGTACTGTGTGACTATTGTGTGAGTATTGTGTGAGTACTGCGTAAATTTACGTCTTGGTCACATAGTTCCTCAATTGCTAATATCTGCAATCATAATATCTCAATTGCTAATATTCACAGTGGGTACTAAGTGCAATTTCGATCGCGGAATATAAAACGCGAGAATAATAAAAAAAAACTTCACGGTGAAAAACCGCAGTGCGGACAGGCCCTAAGCGAGCGAGTGTCGTCGGGCGGCTCCTTTGACCTTGTTTCGCCGGTTTTATTAACCTAAACAAAGACGAAAATCATTTTCGATAAAAAATTACAGTTTAGGTTTTATTGTTTTATTTTAATCAGCTGATTTTAAGGCGAAGTTTGTTTTGCTTATGCGAACGTAATCATTGATTTATTCAATTTCTAATGAACATTTAACAAAGTACGAATGTGTTGCATATTAAGTATCGCTGACTTTATACATTTCGATCAGATTTACACGAAAAAGCGATGATAAAATTGAAAACTTTACATGTCTCTAATTCATTAAGGAATCGTTATTTTTCCTTCAAATTTTTTTATGGGGTCCTACCACCATTGCCTATTTCCCGTTTGACCAGTTGCCCCATAACCTGATACACGCTGTATATTTCAACTTTGCCAAATTTCATACTTGTACATCCACGTAATTTTCGTAAAAAGGGGTACAAAGTTTTTGCTTCACGTATATAGATATAATGTTATATTAATAATATTACGTCTGTTGTTATATGGGCTAGGAAAAAAGTCGTTCATACAAAACATTTCATATGTCTAGCTAAAATAGAAATTAACAGTCATATAATATAAGCGCTTTTAAAATTAATAGCATCTGCTAAAGCTGCCTAAGCAGCTTCGCTGTTCATCACATAGGAGCCTTGTACACATAAATGAGACTAATTGTAAAAACGTAAAAAATGGTGCCGTAAAAGTCTTTGTATTCGATTAATAATATCGAGGATTAGATACAAATTGTCTCCACTTTGATATATCGATATTTCTTATTACGTTAAAAACTTTTAATATTAAATCATCATAGCTCTTAATGATGGCGATCCTTATGAAACCAGTATTGATTACGTATTTTATATAATCATCTAAGTTATTTTCATTTACATTAACTTCAATGGTGGTCATAAATATAGATAAGAAATTGTTTAAATTCTTCTTAATAGCTTCATTTACCGACTCATTTCATGACTTCACTTGGTTGTGGTTAATGATATTGTAATCTTCATTTATGGCGCTTTGTGACATTAATACTTTGAATATAAATGTTTTATTTTTCTCTATAGCACAAGCGAACTCCGTATCTATTTTTACTTTTAAATCCAAAATATTTAGAACATTAATTGAACTTTCTAAAAACATAGTATTTACAATAAAGTAGCAAATTTCTTCTTGTTTCGTTAGAACTTTTTCTTTTTTTAATATGTCGGATATATACTCTGCAGCAAAATATTCCGTGAAAGTCATATGTATGAATTGTGGTATGTTATTATTTATACTATATATTACCTGTCTTTTCACCTCCGATTTCAATTTTTTCTATCATATCTTGAATTTCTTTCATGTCTTCCGTATTAAATATAACCTGACCATTAATTTGAAAAATGGCATACGCCGCTAGTTTGTTATGTATATTTATAAAAGCTTCACGTATTGTTGTATAAGCCTCTATCATATCTGGTTTGTACATGTCCATTTTGTTTTTATCTTCTAGACGTATTTTTTTTAATTTGGTTTCTAAAAAGTTTTCGTAAATAGCATACGTGTTGATATCCAAGTCCCATTCTTTGGTGCAATCGTTATCATCTTTAATTGCACTTAAGAAATAATTAGCGACTAAATACATGTGTAATGGTGTGCCCACAAATTCCAACAATTCTTTAATATCATTTACATCTAAATTTGTTCTGAACTGTTCTAGCGAATATTTACTAAGCCTAGTTGAAGAATATAATAACTCTCTGTATTTATTTTGTAAAGGGAAATCCAATGGTAAGAACTGTACTTCTCTTTCTAGATATACCATCATCATCATCATCATCTTGCTCTTATCCCAATTACTTGGGGTCGACGCAATATGTCATCTGTTTTGACATATTGCAAAAAGTTTCGGCAATGACTTTTATGACCGGCCGCCTCCCTGACGTCAACCCTCCTTGGGAATGTAATCGTTGACCCAAATGGTACCAGATGGAGTTGGTCCGGGTCAATCTAGGGCTCTTAGTCGTCTTTTACGACACCCACGAGCAAAGCAAGGGTTGGTAGTATTCGAAGTCGCTACCACACAGCAATACCATAAAATACAAATAAACTTTATTTAATATGAAACTCTGTGGTTTGTTAATTCTTATGAAATTCTTCACAAACACTTTGTGTTTGTTATTCTTTATAAATAGTAAAAAATCTATTATATTTTGTGTAATTGTGCATCGTTAAGTTCACTCAAAACTAAATTGTATTTCCAGAATTTCTCAAAGTATTTCTGCTCGTTATCAGCTAAAGGTATCAACTCATATGGTTCGGCAATCTCAAAATTTTGTTGCAACATAGATTTTATTTTGTTATAGGGTCTACTGGTTATCCAAATTCTATGTTTCTGATGATATGTCCTTATGGCGTTTACAAACGATACAACTTCATCTTCATAAGTCGGACATATTTCATCAAAGCCGTCAAATAAAAATATTATGTTCTTACTTTTGAAATAATGAAGGAATAATTCTAACTCGAATGTTATCCATTCGTTATTTATAGAATTTTTTACGTGAACATCGCCATTGTTATCTGTCAAAAAAACCACATCACCTTTTCTTAATTTATTTTTTACTATATCTTGACAAATAAACGTTAACGTTTCAAAAATATTAATAAATGTTTGGTTTTTCTTCCATATATTGAATTCTTTTGAATATTCTAATAAATTCATTCTTATCAGGTGATATGGTAATCTGGGTAGATTTGTTCATCTAATTGTTTGGTTTTGATAGATAAAAAAGAAAGTAAAGTTGATTTACCCATACCAGGTTTAGCTTAACTTTTTATATTTTAACAGTTTCGATTGAGTTTTGGGGTGACACCTATAAAATCCGCCCCGGGTGCCACCTATGCTAGCTACGCCACTGACTGCAACAGGAAATCTACGTTGAATGTGGATCAAAATATATGACACCGGCTAGTCGAGTTAAAATCTACACTAGAACTATTGCCTTCCAAAAACAGTATTCCATCCATCCATCCATCCATCAGCCTACGGACGTCCACTGCTGGACATAGGTCTTCCCACAAGAATGCCACTCGGAACGGTCCTGCGCCACTTGCATCCAACGGTTTCCTGCGACTTTGAGAATGTCGTCAGTCCACCTAGTGGGGTGTCGTCCTACGCTGTGCCGTCCGATTCGTGGTCGCCACTCAAGAACCTTTCTTCCCCAACGTTTATCGGTTCGACGAGCGATGTGGCCTGCCCATTGCCATTTCAACGTGCTTATTCTGCGGGCTATGTCGGTTACACCCGTTCTTCTACGGATTTCAGTGTTCCGAATTTTATCACGTAGAGAAATACCGAGCAATAGCCCTCTCCATAGCACGCTGAGCGACGTTGAGCTGCACTTATTCTCAATCACTTATTACTTCGCTTTGTATTTTTGCGCTTATTTCTTTCTGTTGACACTTCACCAAATTAAAACTGAACTGTCGCTCGCTGCGGTTAGCGTGGCTTTTATATCGCGCGTATAGAGTCGAAAACTGTCTGGAGAAATCTCGAAACCGACTCTGGAAGCTTCGTCTATCTACCTATGCGAGCAATCGGGAATTCGGGACTATTGCTATCTCGCTTGCTCACACCGCGCTAGAAAATTCTTGATTTCTCTACTATTTTGAACTTTATATAAAGGCGGCAAGCGATGTTACTTAATAAACCCAGACACCTCAAAGTAGGGACATTCAATGCCAATAGCTTTACCCAACAGAGGGATGAAGTAGGCACATTCCTTCGGGAACACCAGCTCGACATCTTGCTAGTACAAGAAACGTTCCTAAAACCATTTAACAAGGACCCTCGAGTCGCGAACTATAATATAGTTCGTAACGATAGGACAACCTCACCAATGGGCGGAACGCTTATTTACTACAAAAGGTCGCTGCATTGCACACCTGTGGATCCGCCCCCTCTGATGTACATTGAAGCTTCAATTTGCAGGCTAGCCCTCTCAGGCCATCAGCCTATCACCCTTGTATCCGCATATCTCTCTCCCAATAGAGAACATTCGAAACAGTTAGTTGAAAAAGATCTAAAAGCCTTGCTATAATTGGGAGGCGCCGTCATCATTGGCGGTAACCTTAACGCCAAGAACATCTCTTGGAGCTGTCAAAGTTCCAATAAGAGGGGCAAGACTTTAGAGCTATTCGCTGACAGACTGGGATTTGATGTCATAGCGCCCTTAGAGCCAACACACTTCCCCTTTAACGTTTCGCACAGGCCGGACATACTCGATATCTTTCTTCTCAAAAACATAAACCTTCGTTTATGTTCTATAGAAGTTCAACACGAGTTAGACTCAGATCACCGCCCGGTGACTCTGGAATTAGCCTCCCGCACCCCCGGCCCCTCAGGCCACAACAACGAAAGGACCAAGATAGCGACTGACTGGGCACGGCTAGAGAAAAATCTCAAGTCAACCTCGTCGGTCCACCTTGATCAAATTCCCAATGACATTACGTCTAAGGAACATACCTCTCAGGCGATCGACTCGCTTACAAGTCACGTGCAGTCGATAATGGACGACTGCTCGCGGCCGGTACCAGATACGAGCGATCGTAAATGGCGCCTGCCAGACGACGTCCGTGACTTGTTAAGACGAAAAAACGCCGCGACACGCGCTTATGACCGCTACCCCACGGAGGACAACCGTACCCGCCTACGATCACTCCAGAGGGAGGTTAAACAAGCTATTAAAGTATTGAGACAGAGCAAATGGGACGCCATGCTCGAGGAGCTAGAGCCCTCTCACACAGCCTTTTGGCAGCTTTCCCGCTCACTCAAAAAAGACATCGTGTCCACTCTCCCTCCTCTCACCAGACCCAACCAGCCACCGGCGTTTATGGACGATGAAAAGTCAGAATGCCTGGCCGACTGCTTGGAGCTTCAGTGTACGCCGAGTACACTACACCCCGACGCCGCGAATCACCGCTTCATCGCCGACGAAGTGGAACGTCGTACCACTCTCTCGCGCTCGTTAGGAAACGACAACCCCGATCAGCCTATCCCAGCAGTGATCACCGATGAGGTCGAATCGTTAGTCAGGGGTCTTAAAACCAGGAAAGCCCCAGGTTCGGACGGCATCTCAAATAAAGTCATTAAATTATTCCCCGCCCACTTGATAGTCCTGTTGTGCTGCATCTTCAATGCAGCACTAAATAATAACATCTTTCCCGCGCAATGGAAAGAGGCCGTGGTAATAGGAATCCACAAACCCGGCAAGCGCCGTACTGAACCCAGTAGTTACCGCTCGATTAGTCTACTAAACGGTCTAGGTAAGATCTACGAACGAATAGTTCTCAGTAGACTACGTACATTCGCCGAGGCTAACAACCTCGTTCCCGACGCACAGTTTGGCTTCCGAGCTAAACACAGCTGCGTACAACAAGTTCACCGCTTGGTAGAATACACAAGTAGTCAGTTCATCATGAACAGATATACGGGTGTATTATTCCTAGACGTAGCGAAAACATTCGACAAGGTTTGGCATGAAGGCCTAATCTACAAACTCTATCTCCTCAAGATCCCTCACTACTTAATTCTCATTATACATGACTACTTAAGTCATCGCAGCTTTCGCTACAGGGTGAAAGGGACGTTGTCGACCTCCCACCCTATCAAGGCCGGCGTCCCTCAGGGGTCGGTCCTCTTCCCATTTCTCTTCACGCTATACACTAGCGATATGCCCAAATTCAACCGGGTACATAAAGCGCTTTACGCTGATGACACCGCACTCTTTTGTGCTGGTAGATCCCCGACAACAGTAACCAAGACTCTCCAAACAGCAGTTACCGCCCTAGCCAATTGGTTTAGGAAATGGAGATTAGAAATCAACCCCGAGAAGAGTCAGGCGGTCATGTTCACTAGACGAACTGCCCGTTCCTACTCTATCGATAGCATTCCCCCCCTTAAAATTTTCAACAAGCCGGTTACTTGGACCAGGCAGGCCAAATACTTGGGTGTGACCCTTGACGATCGACTCATTTTCGCCCCTCACATAAAGCAAGTCCGCGCGCCTTTGTGATGGGCCGTCTCCACTGTCTACTCAACTCTAGGTCGCGTATGCCCCTGAGTAGCAAAGTCCGACTTTTTACACCACCTGCATACGGCCTATCATGACCTATGCCAGCGTGGTGTTCGCGCATGTTAAGCCACACAGGATCCACAGGCTACAGACACTACAAAATCGTTTTATGCGCCGAGCTACGGGAGCACCGTGGTTCATACGAAACGTCGATCTCCACATCGACCTCGAACTGCCGACCATCAAGCAGTTTATGAAACGGTGCTCTCAGAGCTACTTTGACTCTGCCATGACACACCCCAACCAACTAGTGGTTGGGGCGGCTTCCTATAGACCCTCCAAAATCTCATCCATCCGACGTCCTCGTCACGTCCTCGACGAAGAGGATGACAATATCACACTCGCTCAACAAAGAGCCTACACGGCCCGCGAGGCCTTAACAAATAAATATCCGCGGTGCCGCCCTCGCCGTCGAGGAGCGAAACCGCGCCACGCAAAAGTCACGACTAAAAACGTGGGCACGCCCACTTTGCCTCCAGCGACGCCCCAAGCCAAGGTCCATTGCCCACAGGGGGAGCCCTTGGGCGATGTCGCTTAACATACTTTTCTCCGGGTTGAGAGCCCTCAGCGCTCACCCATAGTCCGCGTCAAGCTGTCAAGGCCATCTGCGGCCAACAGCTGTACACACAAAAAAAGATGTTACTTGACTTAGTATTTTTGGGCGCTTGAGGCGGCGTGGCCGCGGCGTCGTTTTATTCATGAACTGGCGCGGTATTTGAATGATTTTCATAAGTTTTATGGACGTCGCTCACAATATCAAAAGAAACAAAGTACTTTAATATTTATTATTTTGTAATAATCTTAGTAATTACAATAAAACAGTTTTCAAATTAACACCAACAATATAACCCGTGGATAAGCCACCACCGTGCTGCCGTCATCGCCGCGCCGCCGGCCGCCGCGCTTCCCCAAGAAAACGAATTTAACCGAGATCAGCACGAACATTACCGACCGCTGTTACCGACGCACGCACGGCGCACCGATAAGCGCACTTAATAGCGCGCGCGCGAGATTCAAATTACTTTTCGAACATATTTTTTTTTGGTTTTATTCTGGAATAGAATTCAATATTTTTCGAATGTACGAGAGTATTATTTTTGCTGTCGGCGGGCCACCAGTATTCGACCGGCAGGCCGCATGCGGCCCGCGGGCCGCGGTCTGTGCATCCATGATCTAAACAGAAAAAGCAGTCTGGACAGTATTTTTCCAAGTAAAGGATTCTTGCTCACAATTAAAGAAAAAGCTCATGGCTTAGAGAATAAACGCTTCACTATAAGCTATCATGCTATATTTTATGGACTATCGATATACAACTATTACGGTAAAATGACTACAAGCTATTTTATATAAGTAAGGGGTTTGAGCTTTACATTTTTTGCCACACATTAATGACATTCCTTTACAAAATAGTAGGTACATATAATTATGGGGCGGCGCAGGCGCGATTACCTGCTCCTGTTGCCGTTCTAACCAAGGCCGCAGTTGACTGGACCAGGGATTTAGTCTGTCACCCCCCGAGAGGCTGTCCGCGCAACGGCGACCATCGTCCCTCAGGGGGAACGTCATGAGGAGAGGGTACCCCGCGAACGTGGTATTCCGTCGGGCCGACCACTGACGACAGGAAACTCTGGACCGGTGGTCGGCCCAAGGGCACAGGTGGGTCATGTGGCCGCGCGGCGCCCCTCTGCCGCCCCGGACGAAGTCGGGCGGCGAGTGAGCTGACCATGGCCCACCCCGCCAAATAAAAGATACATACAAATAAGAAAGACATTGTCAACTCTTCATAACCATCCTTTTTCAACTTTTTGATTATCTACCTACATATAAAAGCGCAATCAAACATAATATACCCCTGGTGTTGCCAGTGTCGAGTTACAATTTGCTTCAATATCATCAGTTTATATTATTAGTCATTATCTGTCAGTAAGTCAAACAGCACATGCCGTATCAACGAGCCGCAAAGCAAATTAGAGAAAAGGCATCCGAAAAAATAGCGACATTTGGTTCCGAGTCGTTGGCAACACTGCGTTTAGCACTAAATACAGGGCATAGATCATTATCATCATCTTGCTCTTATCCCAATTACTTGGGGTCGACGCAATATGTCATCTGTTTTGACATATTGCAAAAAGTTTCGGCAATGACTTTTATGACCGGACGCCTGCCTGACATCAACCCTCCTTGGGAATGTAATCGTTGACCCAAATGGTACCAGATGGAGTTGGTCCGGGTCAATCTAGGGCTCTTAGTCGTTTTTACGACACCCACGAGCAAAGCAAGGGTTGGTAGTATTCGAAGCCGCTACCACACAGCTATGGGGACATGATATCGAAACGAAAGTATCGATACTGTACTCATGAGTAGTATCGAAGAAAAAGTATCGTACTCAATAAAGTATCGAAACAAAAGTATCGATACCCCAAAGTATCGAGTACTGAGTACTTTTCCTAGAATCTAGGTCATGATGAGCTTTTTTTTAGGCATTTGTCCGTCTGTGTTCGGATTAATATATGTCGAGCCACTTTTTCGAAGGTTCATAAACATGAGCCGCAAGGTCAAGTTTAACATGGATACTTTCTACAATTTATTCGATACGATACCTGTCTAAAAGTACTCGTTGAGTAAAAGTATCAAGTACAAAAGTATCGGTATCGAAAGGCAAGTACTCGATACCCAAAAGTATCGATATTTTTTTCGTGTCCCTAAGAGTAAGTAAATTCTAGCAGCGTTGCCAACCATACGATTTAAATCGTATTTATACGATCTTTTTGGTTCTTGTACGATGTACGATCGAGTGATAGAAATCGTACGCAAAACATACGACCTTTTGAATGAAATCTTATATGTGTTATTTTTAGTAAATAATTTAGATTTTTGTAATGTTTTAGAACCATATATTTAATATATCCATCCTGCTGTAGTTAAAATGTAAAATATGCGACAAACTTCCAAAAAAAAAAAAGAAAAGCTCATCAAAAATTGCTCGGAGTCATGAACATCGATGTTGACAGCAAAACATCGACGATACAAGAAAAGCTCATCAGAATTTGCTTGGAGGATTTTTATTACTTAGTAACAGCGATATATCGCTCATGAACATCGATGTATCGCTTATTAAACATCGACGATACGCAGATGTCTTAAAAAAAAAAAAGCTTTTGTCCAGAGAATTTCGGTAAGTTTTTGCTAATTTCATTGCGTACTATTAAATTTCTTCAATTCTTGGCAAAATACTATCCTTTTTAGTCCGTGGTACAATCTTCGAAAAAATAAAATTGGCAACACTGAATTCTACGCCATATAACGTAAACAATAAACATAGATATTAGATAATTCACTATAAAATAAGAGACGTAAATAAACGAAAGTTAAAATCAGAATTGTGAAACTCATCAATTTTATGTAAAATACTTATTATTGCAATTTATAGAAAAATGGTGGGATATAACGCAGACGGGCCCACACGGGATCGTGTGATGCAATTAATTCAAGAAAAAGACAGGATCGAAAGTGAAATCAGAGAGCAAACAGCTATTCTGGAAACTAATCACGTTGGTATGCACGAACCTTTGGTAGACCAAGATGGGTTTCCTCGTAATGACATCGATGTATTTAAGGTTCGTCATGCTAGACATCAAATTATATGTAAGTATAGGTACAAGAGGATTTAAAGCTTCTTAATGTTCATTGACAATGACTTGCTAATTTCGTGCAGACCAGTTTTAAAACTTCCTATTCTCTTCTACTAGAAATTCCTTGTCCCATCTCTTAAATCCTTCACTGTCACTCTGCATATTTTTAAATTACTATCTTAATTTATAAATAGGAAAAATAACGAGTTATTAATTTTCTTTATTAAGGGTAAACTGCCCAATTATTGACACTTTAAGCAATATGAAACCTTTAACTTACTTAAATTTCCTATATTTCATTACAAACTCTTAGGTAATTCGTTAATATAATTAATTAAGTATATTATGGAAAGTACACTTAATATTTTTTTTTCGTTATTTTGAGGCTATATTTATCAATATATACGTTTTTGTTAAAACAGGCTCTTGTACCATTTACTGGCACCTTTTGACATATTGTTGGCCTGTGCTGACCCAATTATTATCACGCTAGCCTCTAATAGGCATACAATTTGTGATAAATTGTTGTCTATAAGGTATTGCTCAATATCATCAAACCAACATTTAATATCGGCTTCTGCAACTGTTGCACTTGAGGCAGTTACTGCTTCTGGAGATCTAATGATAATATCTGGATGACGAGCTAAAAAAAGTTTATACAATTTTTCACCCGGTACACCGTCTTTAAATGGATTTGGCCTATTGCTTTTCTTAAAAAATTCAGTGACACTAGCTATAAGATCGTCTTTCCTCCTCGGAAAACTTTTTTTGCTACAATCTTTTAGCCAATTCTTTAGACATAATTCTTCAAACGTTGTTAATGCTGTTGATGGACCTGGACGTGACTTTTTATTAGGAAACTAACTTAAACTGCAAAGTTGCTCTTGGTATCTTATATGTTTTTGAAGCAAGATTTTTGCTCATACCATTTCTAATGGCTTGTAAGGCTTTTTGTACACTTTCTTCGCTATATTGTTTTCGTTTCTGTACTCCTGCCTCAGCATTTTTTTTAAACGCTTTCTTGGTTTTTTTCTTTGTCTTCATGTTTGGTACCTGAAATCAATTTATTGCCATGTTTTACCAATTATTGGCATTATTGACAATAATTGGATTTTATCTATTGGCATGGGGGCCAACATTTAGAAATCTTATTGAAATCACGATTTTCTGCTCATATTTTGGTAAAAAACATATTCAAGCTGATAAAAATAAGGTTTGGATATGGAAAAAAATATCTGCCAGCAAATCTAAATAATTGGCAGTGTGCCAATAAATTAGAATTTAGTTTGATTCTAGTACCAATAATTGGCAGGGCAATAAATTTAAAACTATAATCTTATATTGCTAATTTTTAATAAAATTATATGGCTAAACTGTACAGAATACCAAAAAACTATATAATTATGGACAACCAGCATAAATTATCACAAAAATCACTAAAACATGAGAGTACTTACCTTAATAAAATCTTAAGTAACTGCTCACGAAACTAGTTTTGATTTGAACAAAGTTTGAAAATTTGACAGCTATCTAATACAACTGCCCGTTGAGAGTTACCAATATATAAAGATAAATAACCAATGATTCTGTATTTTCCTGTTGCAACATCGTATATTATATCAAATCCTTATTTATTAAGAGGTAATTTTAGAGTGCCAATAAATTGGGGGGGTGTCAACAAAAGATCATGTTACCCTATTAAAACGTAAGTAATAAAACTGTTCTTTTAATCTACAGTGTCTTCACCAAATATTGTACTAAACCTTACCTTAAATTAATCTCTCTGGTTGTTAAATTTTATTGGCAGAATAAACGGTTATGTTCTTTACCGCTATACTCTGCTCTGTCTATGACACATACAGGACATTGGTGGAAGAAGCTAAACGAACTTATCATTATTCTTACTGCTCCTTCCTCGAAGCAAACAATACTATTCTGCATTAACAAATAAACCATCATGTTGCAAGAGACAGTAACAACTTAGTACAGTTTAACGGACACAAATAATGCCTACACTGATTATTTTTTGTGGATTGGAGGTTGCTAATTAAATATGATATAATAATTATGGAATTACATTAGCTCTATAAGCTAATGAGTTAATGTTGTTGTTGTGTAATGAATGTTCGTTCTTTTGGAGTGCGAAGTCGATACGTGGCTTTAGTCATCTTTTACGATATCCACGGGCAAGATAGGGAGTGGTAAATTGTATTCTTACTCTGACACCACACGGATGATTATTTTATTTTATAATATTAGTAAGGATGTATTACTGAAGTATATATGTTTCCTGTGTGGTCAAAGACTTAGAAAACAATTCACCACACCTTTCTTATCATGGTTGTTATAAAATACAACTAAGAAACTACAAAACACTTTAAAAAAATGGCTGATTGAAAATGTATTTTATGATTTAAAAGAATACTTTGCCAAGAAAATGTAGTAATTTCAGTGTATAATGTTATATAAAGATAAATTACCGATTACCTATTATAGAATATTAATATGTATTAATAAATTATAGAATTAACGATTATTGCAATGCCCGATTGGGTCAGCTGTTGATACCAAAATTTTGTAAACATCCATGTAAAACACAGTTTCTGCAATAAATATCTTTGTATCTTTAAAATATGCCGCTATGTAAGAGAAAGAAAACTCGAAATAAACTATACCAATCCATCATTTTCTTTCATTGTGAAGAAGACTGAAGCCCAGTAGTGGAACCTAGGTACATGGCTGTGATGATGATGATGATGAATAACATAGTGGTCTTGGATTAATGGATAATTTTCAGACAATGTAATCGTTTCTCTGTGGTGCTGTAAAAGATGTCTAATATAAGTTATATATAGATAACATCAATACCAGTGAGGCTTAAAGCTCAAAATAATCCCCTATCTAACCTGTGTACAGTAAGTAAAATTTGCCTACCATTGTGGTGGATGATTTAGCCCAGCAGGCCTATTTAAGCTCAGAAGATGATAATGGTAAATGATGTCTTTATTTCAGGCCTGCAAAATGATCATAAAAATATAATGAAAAGGATTGAGAGAGGTCTAGCAGATGTACATGCAGATTTACTTGTTTCTAATGTTGAAAATCAGCAGGTCAATGTAGCTACCACATCTAGTAATGGTCAAATGAATGGTCACAGCAATGGAGATAATGTCAGGAATGATGTAAATGAAACTTGCTTTGCTACTGTTGGATTCGTGAATAATGGTTCTCCTGCAGATATGGCTGTAAGCATTTTAACACTAGAATATTTGTTTCATCTCAGCTCATATGTCCCACTGCCGGGCTCCAGCCTTCTCCCCAACAGAAGGGAAATTGACCTACTATACCATTGCTGGTCAGACAAGTTGCTATAGGGTTTCATTTCGAGTTTGCCTTCTCTTGCACAGATATTATATGCATATTATATCCCTTAGCCATCTTTTACGACATCCACAGGTAAGATTCCCTATCTTCCCTATCCTACGTAAAGAATGAGAATATTTGTTTACTATAATTATATGTACTTTACGCCTTTCTTACCTGTGGGTCATGACATCCACTAAAGACGATGACCAGTTGCAAAAACCCAACCACCCAAAAGACATTAATGGTTATAATAACCCTTAAGGATCTGAAAAATTATCGATTTTTATATTAATCGATTATTTTATTGTAATAATCGATTATCTAAATAATAAAAATCGATTTAAAAGAAATCGATATTTTTTATATTAAAATTAATCGATTATTTTAGTATTTAATAGAAAATAAATATCACTGTTAGATTTCCTAACAAAAAAAAGGTCATCACAATTCTGTCAGGAAAAGTGCTCAGTTGAATGTCAGTGTTAAATATCACTCAGATTTCCTAAAAAAAAAAATCATAATCCTGTCGGAGAAAAACTTTAAAAAAGAACTACAAATAGTAAAAAAAATCGATTGTAAAAATAATCGATTAATTTAAAAAAATAATCGTTTTTTTTGCAAATTGATTTATTTTAAAGAAAGAAACATCGATTATTTATTCATCGATTTTTCCCCTCCAAGTGACATCCCTTAATCGTCTTTATATCTATATACACTCATTTGCAAAAAAAACGGGCACCTAAGCAATGAACCATTTCAAATGTTAATATTTCTTTGTTTGATAATTATAGGTAGTTTTATCCACACAATTTGCTAAATTAATAAGAAAATAATCGTTTTCATCAGTATTTCATAAAATTTAGATACAATTTATGGGAAATAATGCTAAACCTCGCTAGTAGTGTATATTCGCTAGTAGTGCATATGCTCATGAAGTAAAAATAAAAAAGTTTTTTTGTTTGTTTTTCTTTAATAAAGTAAAAGCAGATAAATGTTTAGTATCGAGTGTGACCCCCTCTAGCTAAAATCACAGCTTGAATTCGTCTGGGCATGCTAGCGAGTATATCCCGGATACTTGCTTGCGGAATACGTTCCCACTCCGCAGTAATCACATTCTTCAGCTCTCTGATGGTCTGCGGAGCCGGGTGTACTGATCTCACACGCCGTTTCAGAACGTCCCAGACATGCTCTATGGGATTGAGGTCGGGACTTCGAGCTGGCCAATCCAAACGACGAATGCCGACCTCTTGCACATACGCATTAACATCGCGGGATCGGTGGGCGCGAGCATTGTCGTCCATAAAAATCGAGTCTTCACCTAGAGCGGCCAATGCGGGTTGTGCATGAGAAATTAGAACTTCCGTTATGTATCGATGTCCAGTCAGTGAGCCGTTTTCAATGAAGACTAACTCTGTACGATCCATTGAATTTATTCCTGCCCAAAACATAACAGAGCCCCCACCATAAGGTGTGATTTCTTCGAAACATGCCTCTGCAAAGCGTTCTCCTTGTCTTCTTAGCACTCGCCGACGTCGATCTTCACCGAACAGAGATATCCTGGCTTCATCAGAGAACAAAACCCTATTCCAATCGTCTTGAGTCCATGATTCACAATTTCTAGCGAACCTAAGCCTGTGAACTCTGTGCTCACGGAGTAATTTGGGGCCGCGGGCCGGGCGGTGACTGCGTATATTGGCAGCGAGAAGCCTCCTCCTGACCGTCCATAGACTAATATGCACATTTCTTACTTCTTGGAGGTTGTTCTTAAGATCCACATATGAAGATTTGCGATTTCTCAATGCGCGACTCACAAGAAAACGATCATCCCGTGGTTGGGTACATGGTTTTCTTCCAGAACCAGGCCTTCTCTCGACGGAACCAGTCTCCTGATATCGCTGCCAGGTCCTTTGGACTGTCGAGCGACTAACATTTAGCCTCCTAGCCACGAAACATTGGCTGCAACCCTCTTCAAGCAGCGCGATAATTTTGGTAGCTTTTACCACTTTATCTACCATTTTTGATACAGCCAAACAGCATTAAATAAAGCTTTGACAGTCAAGGATATGAAATTAATCGATAAAAATTGAATAAAAGTTATGAAAGTCGATGTTAACTTCTGGAACTTCGCGCCAAAAATGTAGGATAAAAAGGGGTTTTCTGTAAAAATGAACATCAAATGAAAAATTAAATTTAGAACGTACTTTTTTAAATACCACAGCATTTTTAAAACCGGCCAGTAACGTGTACAAACGATTGAAACCTTTTTGGTATTGTATCTTTTTAAATATGAATGAAAATCAAAACCGCCCGTTTTTTTTGCAAATGAGTTTATATAAAATGAATTGCTGTTCGTTAGTCTAGCTAAAACTCGAGAAGGGCTGGATCAATTTGGCTAATTTTGTTCTTGAATTATTTGTGGAAGTCCAGGGAAGGTTTATACGGTGAGAAAATATGGAAAATTGCGGGAAAAATACTAAAAACAATAGTTTTATTTTCCCATACAAACTTCTTACCTGTCAAACATTTGATGTTCGTGCCGTCGGTTCAGCATTTTTGGCATAATTACATATTTTAAATTAAAAAATGTTTTGGAATCGATAAGAAAAGGCGGTATATCACTTAGTCGTCTTTTACAACACACACGGGTGGTAATAGTAAAATCAAACTGATAAATACTAAAACAAAATAATTACGAAAAAGGCGGTGCGAAGTTCGCCGGGTCAGCTAATCTTTATATATAAATTTCTTGTGAACGTGTGTATATCACTGAACTCCTCATAAACTACTGAACCGATGTTGATGAAATTTTTGTGCATTTTGAAGGGCATTCGAGAATGGTTTAGATTCACAATTGGGCCCAGTAGATGGCGCTTATTTGAACAGAACAACGTTTGTTGGGTCAGCTAGTATAATATAAAGACGGTGCATATAACATCTATGTAAACGAAGAAAAGCTCAGATATACCAACCTGTCTGGTCAATCTGGTATAGTTGGTCAATTCCCCTTCCATTGTGGTGGATACTCGAGCCGCGCAGTGGAACGTATTTGAGCTCATATGATGATATTGTTCTGTCAACCTTTAAAAGCCTGCTGTTTAATCTTTGTGGACCTAGAATAAGCCAAGTCCACGTAACGATATAAAGATTGCCTATGGCAGGTTATGGCGTTGCATATCGCTCCTTTTACCGCCTCAAGACGTTGGGGTGGAGAGTGTCTAGACCAGGGATTCCCAAAGTGTGTTCCACGGAATCTAGCGGTTCTGTAAAATAGTCGTCAAGGTTCCGCCAAAATTAAATAGCTTTTAATTTTAGCAATTTGGATGTCAAATAATACTACAGTTATAAATATTACTTTGAAATAGCGCAAAAATAGTATTGGGAAGAACTCATTACTATTATGAACGGAGGTAAATAGTAAGAATTCAGCTCCGACTATGACACAACAGTACACGTAGCAAATGACAAAGCGCGACGTTGCGCAACGAATTCGGACCCTAACACATATTTTGATTTGGTATGGGGTACCATAAAATAAAAGATATTTGGATGGTGTGCCGTTATTTTTAAAGATTAGGAAGCCCCTGTGGGCTTACCCTTGTAATCAATTCTAATTTCGAATCCGATTCAATTCCAATCTCACCAAACTGATATTTGGTACTCTTTAACAAAATCGAGAATGAATTCTTCAAACGAGTCTTGCTCGGACGCGGCTGTTGTAGCGAGTGTCATTCTAATATCGGAGCTCGCAGCGAGCGGACGTGTCTGTTCGAGTATTTCATAGTATAGTTTCTTTGTTAGTAAAGTGTTAGTGTAAATTGTTTAAATAAACCCTCATTAAAATAAGCACCGTTATTATCACTGCTCGATGCTACCCACTATGTCGGAACCCAATGAAGATGTGTGTCCACTGGGTCCCGAAGCCCACTCGGCGACGACATGTACATATTTGACTTAATCACGAGAGGCGAATTTAGTTTAAAAATAATCCACCGAATTTGATTCCAATTATGCGCTAGTGTCGCTTTCAAGAGTACCACATTGCTCAAATCCGAGCTGCGATTGAATTTAGCATTGGAATCTAGATTCAAGAGTAAACACACTGGTCTAGACCATTGCAAGTTAAAAAATAGAAAATGAGATTGATGATGGAGTAGCAGTCTATTCAGATATCTTTTTATTAAATTATGCTGTCAATTTCTACTATTTTATAAATGTATTCTTTCAGGGCCTCTGTGAATATGATGAGATCATAGAATTTGGTTCTATAAATCATCAGAACTTCAGAGATATGACCCAGATTATGGACCTAGTGGGACATTCTGTTAATCAGAGAATTAACGTCAAGATACGAAGAAACAATAGTGTGTTAAATGTTACTGTCATACCCAAACCTTGGTTACAGCCTGGATTACTGGGTTGCCAGATATTAAGAAAATCACAATAAATGCTTAGTTTAAGGCTCTAAGGTTGATTGTAATTAAAACATATTGTAAAAAAAACTAGAAGAGCTGTACGAATATAATGTATTATATAATATGTTTTCTTTTTGACTTGTAGCTACTAATTTTATATAAAAACCATAATTCCGCTGTGCGCAAAGGGCCATTCTTATTTCTTAGATGATTTTTAAGAATGTATGCAATGTCAAATCGGCAAACAGCTATTTATTTTTTGAGGTTAATTTTCTTGTCGAAATGTCAGTCAATTATTGTTGTTTGCATTTTAAAATGAAATTTATAATATTATGATAGAATTTCGTAAAATAATTTACGATATTCGGTAAAATTAATATGCAATTTGTTTCATTTTCAATATGGTGGACGTGCTAAGATAAACAGCAGTTCATATAACGCTAGTGAAACGTCAAAAGTTATTCATGAATATGTCTACAATGATATCGGGATCGTCGGTTAGTCATGAAGTCTGCCGACAGAAGTGAAATCTTACAACTATAAACAAGGAGTTATTATTTTTTGATGTTCAGATTAATTGTGTGAACTGTAATCAAAATTTGTAAATTAAAATTATAATTATCTGGTGTTCACATCTATCGGTATCACAAATATTGTGACTAGGACTGTTGATAAAATATCGAAATATCGATATTATTATTTAGAAATAGCGATACTTATTACTAATATTTTATGGTCGATATATCGATAGTTTAATACTAAAAAGTAAAAATCGAGGGTCGATATATCATACCTCGATATTTAATTAAAATATTTTAATAAATTTATTTTATTTTTCTTGTAAATTATTTATTCTTATAAAATCAACGTAAATTTAATCTACAGTAAAAATGCTGACATGAAATTGATGATTTGTTATTACTTACTAGAAATTAGCTAAAAAAGCTCATCACCACGTAGTTTGTGCTCATCACGGCAACCCCGCAATGAAAGAGAAAATCTTGATGGAGAAAAGTTGATGAATAGTTCCTTATTTGTCATACATAATTAAGAAAACCTCAAAAATTGCAGGAAAATGTTACGATAAAATCTAAAACTTTTTATAAATTTTATTTAATACTAGCAACCCGCCCCTCGCTTCGCTTCGGTTTTAGTCGTTTTACCCGCGTAGTTCCTCTTCCCGTGGGAATACCGGGATAAAATATAGCCTAGTTTACGCCCGGATATTATAGCTTTCCATTGGTGAAAGAATTTTTGAAATCGGTCCAGCCGTTTTGAAGATTACGCGGAACAAACAGACAGACAGACAAAAAATTTAATCCGTATTTTAGGCATAGGTGTCGTGCAAATAACCGTGTGAGCATGAAAAAAGTCTATTATTTTAACATTACAAACAGACACTTCAATTTTATTTATTGGTATAGAAAACACTTGTTAACATAAACAAAGTTATTTACTTTTTATTGTTAATTAATGTGAAAAACTGAATCAAATTAACCCTTTACTGCATGGATTTTTTAAAATAGCTAAAATTAATTTAGGACATTATGTGGACATAGAGGTATACCGAAAAATTATTTTAAAAAATATGTCGTACTTATAGACAGAAAATGAAAGAGAATACTTAGTTCCATATTTGGAACTATCGCAATGAGGTGCATTTTAATTATCACACCAAATAAGGAACAAAATGCAGTTGAGGTTTGAACACACAAACTATATATTTATATATACGTATATCTACATATTAAGTATATAAATGTACGTGTTTATATATTTTATTGCATATGTATTATATACATCAAATAATAAAATAACATTTCAGATGTATGTATTTAATAATATTTAGTCCTATGTCATCATCATCGTCATTTCAGGCCATATACGTCCCACTGCTGGGCTCAGTCCTATTCCATAATGGCAGGAAATTTGACCTACAATGCCATACTCGTCAGAGAGTGACAGTGGTATAGGGTTTCATTTCGAGTTTTCCTTCTCTTGTACAGATGTTATGCGCATATTTTATCCCTTAGTCGTCTTTTACATCCACTGGCGAGACAGGGAGTGGTGAATTGTATTTTTACTCCGTCACCACATGGAAAACCTAACAATATGGTTGCAATTATTCTAGAGCTGCAGAAAATTCAGATTCACCCAATAAAGATTATCTGTACATATTTTATTTCATATACACCGCTAAGTGATTCTACTGTAATGTCAATGAAGAATCACAGTAATTTAAATAAATAAATAAGTCGTTACGAACATTAAACCACAGAGTGCATGTTCCATATTTGTCTGAACGCTAATGTAACCGTTAGCACATTTTGTTCCATATTTGTCCAAAACGCACAACTCTTATTGCATGGCGTCCCATTTTCGGAACAAAGTTACAATTGAATATTCACTAAGATATTGTTAAAATTATTTACTTAGGGGCGTTCATAAAATACGTGAGATGTTTAAGGAGGGGAGGGGGTCGGGTCAAATCTCATCTAATCTTACGTTGGAGAGAGGGGGGATCTCGGCAAATATCACGCAATTTTTTTTCTGATTGAAACAAAAAAAAAGTTTACTATTTTGGTCCATTTAATCCAGATTGTACATACTTAAGATCTAATCTTAAAAGCATTATTATATTTCACAGCTTTATTACACTTATAATTAGACTCTCAGCAATATTGATTACTAGTCTTAACTAGTCGTAAATAAAAGCACAAAGCAATTTTTTTTCTTTTTACAATAACAATCCATCACGTTTATGTAAGAAACCCACATTTTGAAAAATCTCACGTGAGAATGGGGGATGGGAAAGGGGTTTGAATAAAATCTCACGACATCTCACCAGGGGGAAGGGAGCGTCATAAAATTTAAAAAAAACACCTCACGTATTTTATGGACGCCCCCTTATTTTATTATATGCTTCTCTGGGGTATATTTTATTTCTACAATAAACATAAAATTGATTATTAATTATTCGTTAAATAAAATGAAAAAAAGAATTACGAATAACAACAACTGACGCACGATTCAAAAAACACCACCTGACCACTTTGGTCATAGAAATATACGCCCATATAGATGTAAGAGTGATGCCGTTGTTCTTTTTAAGATTCAGATAGTCTTAACATATTGTGGTAGTAGTGATTGGGAAACATAGATGTCATTAGTAGTATATTTCGTTGAGTAAACCAAAGTGCCCAAATTTGGAACAACATGCGGTAAAGGGTTAAAAATAAATCTTATGGTTTATGACCATGGCTGTGGATTTTTTCTTTGGTATTTTTATTTTGACCTGTTTCTCATTACCTTCGCCAAGTTTTACTATTTTAAGATCATTAACTTCAGTTTCTTCGGATTCAACGTTTTCGCTGTCCTTATTATTGATGCTGTCTTCATCAAACATATATTTCATGGAGAAATCAAAATACAGTTTGTCTTCGACTAATCGGTAGTCGGGTTTCTCTATGGTGCCTCTTAAGCAGTCGTGGTAATGGCATACTGCTTTTTCTTGCTCATATGTTTCACAGGAACCTGTCAATATTTTACTGTATTAATAATCTTCTGTGTGGAGACGGAGTAAGCATAAAATTTATTACCCACTCTTATCCGTGGGTGTCGCAAGAGAAAGAAAACTCGAAATAAAACTATACCAACATGTTTAGCGCGATATAGTAGGTTAATATCGCTTTATTTTGGAGGAGATCCCAACAGTGGGACTTATGTGGTATGAGATGATTTCGACGATATTAATAATAGTAAATACAAGACTTTTTGGATTAATTGTAGCACTGTGATTCTTCTTCTTTTGTATTGGCAATAAGCTACAATAATATGCGCTATAGGTGCCAGTGTAAAGTTAAAAACAAATTATTTTTTTTTTTGTTCTGACTAGAAGTGTTAGCCTCAGATGGCTGTTACACCCTTACGCGGACTAGTGGTGAGCACTGAGGGCTCTCAACCCAAAACAAATTAATTAATACGTCTTTGTAAATATATAATAGTTATATTATAGTCCATAAAATATAGCTTGATGTCTGCGACAGTTGTGGTTACTGCTGTCACGTTTACGATAAAGTCCGTAGTTTTTTATCGATAAAACTACATTTTTATAATTGTGATTTTCTATTATAATTGAAATACACTGAAAAGATTTTTGAATTTATTTCAAATAAAAACAGCCTTTTACTGTTTTAATTATTTGAAAGGAGTACAATCAAGATCTACGTCATTATTATCATCATCTAATGAACGTTCTAACGCTCTAATGAGCGTTCCTGCTAGAACATTTATCATTATTTTGCCAAAATAGGGACAGTCGTTAGATCAATCTATCAACTGCGACTGTTTTTTTGAATAAATATATTTTGTTTATTGACAATAATGCGTAGGTACATACGAGGGGTGATCCAAAAGTAATGATAATCAGTTATTTCTAGTGCACACAAAAATACAAAAAAATTTCAGTCACTTGCTCAGTTACCCACTAGTTCAGGAAAAAAAAATCATATAAATAGGCCACAATTCCCGGGAGCTACATTCATTTGAATACGGACTGTCAAGGAGTGAACATCAAAATGGAAAAACACGAAATCAGAGCTGTCATTAAATACCTCTGCTTGAAAAAAATGTCTACCAAAGACATACACAGCGACTTGGTGGAAACATTAGGGGACTCTTCTCCTCCATATTCCACAGTTGCACGCTGGGCTAAGGAGTTTAAGCTGGGAAGAACATCGACGGAAGACGAACACCGCGAAGGACGCCCATCGACGTCCCTCACTGAAGAAAATGTGAAAAAAGTTGAAGAAGTTGTATTGGAAGATCGAAGAGTGACTATCAGGCATGTAGCTGAGGTCACAGGGATCTCATATGGCAGCATTCAAAGAATCCTTGCGAACGAATTGCATATGAGAAAGGTCTCCGCGCGTTGGGTACCGAAAATGTTAAACGACGAGCAAAAGAAGAAACGAGTCGACATGTCAAGAGCAAATCTCGAAAAGTTCCAGGCAGACAAGGACAATTTTTTGTCACGTTTTGTGACCATGGACGAGACCTGGATCCACCATTTTGATCCTGAAACAAAACAACAATCGATGACATGGAAACGATCCGATGAACCGACGCCGAAGAAATTCAAAGTGTCAAGCTCAGCAGGGAAGGTTATGGCGTCTGTTTTTTGGGACGCTGAAGGAATAATCATGGTGGACTACTTGGAAAAGGGGGCCACTATTACAGGCTCCTACTATGCAGAACAAATAAGAAGATTGCGGGAGGCTATTAAGGAGAAAAGGCGAGGCAAACTGCGGGCTGGAGTGTTGTTCCATCAAGACAACGCACCTGTTCACAAAGCTGCAATTGCCATGGCTGGCATTCAGGAAGCGGGCTTTGAGTTGGTGGAACACCCCCCCTATTCACCAGATCTAGCCCCCAGTGACTTCTATCTCTTTCCACGACTCAAGGAACACCTCCGAGGCAAGAAATTTGATGATGATAGCGACGTGATGGCCGCGGTTGAGGACTTTTTTGAGAGTCAAGATAAAGATTTTTTTTGTAAGGGAATTTTAGGTTTAGAAAAGAGATGGACTAAATGTATAGACTTGCTAGGAGACTATGTTGAGAAATAAATATATTTTTTTATTTTATTCATTGTGTTTATTATTGATTATCATTACTTTTGGATCACCCCTCGTAATATTATCATTTACTCTGAGATAAAAAGTAGTTTTTAATCTTTAATTAAATTTATGTATTTTATAATGTAACTGTCTATTGTAATTGTAAAAAATGTGTTAAACGTTTTATATAGGTACTGTATTGGGTTTATTTCTTTTATGAATAATTTAATAAAGATCGATTATCGATTTACATAAATCGACTGTCCCATCCAATTTTATTTTCAGTCCAGTATGACCTTGGTCGTGCGTAAGCGTAATTTTTCTATAAACATCTTTTAGGTATTTCAGTACTTACAAGGTACATTTTAGGCATGAATATTAATCATGATCATCATCTTGCTCTTATCCCAATTACTTGGGGTCGACGCAATATGTCATCTGTTTTGACATATTGCAAAAAGTTTCGGCAATGGACTTTTATGACCGGCCGCCTGCCTGACGTCAACCTTCCTTGGGAATGTAATTAAAAGGGCATGAATATTAATATTTTTATATTTATAATATATTGCACTTCAGTTGCAATAAAACTGGCACGAATAGAATGAAAATATATGTGATACAAAATAAAATTGTTAACATGTCGCTCATTCAAACTTACTCCGTCGTTTTCGTTGACATCTGTCACAGAGATCAAGCTATATTTTATGGGACTTTTATACTATGTCTTGTGAGTTTCGGCGCGAATATGGAAATGTCATGTTAAGTTCTTGTATTATATTAATTTTTTTTTGTATTTTATAGTGTTAATATTGAATAATTTTGCTGATATTTTATGTAATATAATACAGTTAAGGTGCTGAAGTGTGGTGAATGTGATATAGGAGTGGTTTACGTGTATTTTCATATTCTACCGAAATTCCCAGGGAAATAATTTAATTAGGTTTTCAGCGCCTAAGTAATGGTAACGACTTGACTGACTCACAGACAATGACTACAAATAAGCTATTCTATATAAAGAAATGTTAAATAATATGAAGAAAATTGTATCAGACTTGGCTGTATGGGCTTTGATCCCTTTGCCTGTCCGAATGGACAAACAGAACAAAAAAAAGGACAATACTAAAATCTGAAAGTAGGGATGCAACATCGCTCATAAAAAACATCAATGTTTTTTATGAGCGATGTTGACATATGACACCACCAACAGCACTCCCCCGTCACCGGCGGGGGAGTGCTGTTGGTGGTGTCCCTAGACATTGCCAACGCATTCGATAGTCTGCCATTCAGCTGCATCAGGGAGGCGCTCCGGTATCACGGGGTGCCAGTTTACCTGAGGCGGCTAGTGGCAGACTATTTGGAGGGGCGCAGCGTCCTCTGCACCGACAGAGCAGGGGACGTTGTGCGAACGCCCATGACGTGCGGTGTCCCACAGGGGTCGGTCCTCGGACCCACCCTGGAACATCGGCTACGACTGGGCGTTGAGGGGGAGCCTCCCGCCCGGGCTGGGCGTGATTTGTTACGCCGACGACACGCTCGTCACAGCCCGCGGTGGGACGCTAGAAGAGGCGGTAAGCCTGGCGACCTCTGGTACCGAGGAGGTCGTCAGGCGGATCGAGGCGCTGGGGTTGAGGGTCGCCCTGGACAAGACGGAGGCCCTCTTGTTCCATGGGCGCACTATGAGCCCTCCCATCGGCGTCTCGATCACCATCCACTCGGTCGACATCAGCATCCAGGCCCATATGAGGTACTTGGGCCTGGTGCTCGACGGGCGATGGTGGTTCCGGGAGCATTTCCGCTGGCTCGCTCCACGGCTCGTCGGCGCGGCGTCCGCCCTATCGTGGCTTATGCCGAACGTGGGCGGACCGTGCGCTGCGTGCCGACGGCTGTACGCGGGGGTCATCCGGTCGATGGCCCTGTACGGCGCACCGGTGTGACTCCCCCGTGGGACCTGGAGGCGGAGATGCTCGCCGGATTATATCGGCGGGTGACGGGGGTGCGAGCGGAGGGCGGTGTGGTCTCGTTAAGGGATCTCACCGCCTGGCGCGTCGACGCCCGCCGAGACGTCATGGCCCGTTGGGTAGTCCGGCTGGAGAGGCCTCGGTTCGGGGTGCGAACCGTGGAGGCCTTCCGGCCGGTGCTGATGCAGTGGTTGGAAAGGCGGCACGGGGTGCTCTCCTTCCAACTGGTGCAGGTTTTGACGGGGCATGAGTGCTTCGACAAATACCTGCACAAGGTCGTTAGGAGGGAGAGTACACCGTCCACGTGCCACCACTGCGATTGCGACGAGGACACGGCGCGCCATACGCTCGAGGCCTGCGGTGCTTGGGCAGTGCAGCGCTGTGAACTCGTCGCAATCATCGGTACGGACCTGACGCTGCTGGCTATCGCTAGGGCGATGGTCGACAGCATCGGGCATTGGGACGCGGTCGCAGCCTTCTGCGAGACAGTGATCTCGCGGAAGGAGGCGGCGGATCGCCTGCGCGAGGAGCGCAGCCTCGATGAGGAGATCCGCCGCCGGCGACTGGGGCGGCGCAGGCGCAACTATCTGCGCCTCATGCCGCCCTAGCCGAGGCCGCGGGTGACGTGACCGGGGATTAGTCCGTCACCCGCTGAGAGGCCGACCGCGTGAGGAAAGACTGACGTCCTCCCAGAGGGGGGGACGTCGGTCGATGGGAGGGTACCCCAATAAGGGGGTATTCCGTCGGGCCGACCACTGACGACAAGTTAACGCTGCTCCAGTGGTCGGCCCAACGACGAAGGCGACGTGGTTTTTGGGTGGGTCGCGGGAGTTGCGTGCTTAAGCCCCTCTGTCGCCCCGGACGGAGTGGTGCGGAGGCGCGCCGACCGCGGCCCACCCACAAAAAAAAAAAAAAATTAATTTTTTTTTGTATTTTATAGTGTTAATATTGAATAATTTTGCTGATATTTTATGTAATATAATACAGTTAAGGTGCTGAAGTGTGGTGAATGTGATATAGGAATGGTTTACGTGTATTTTCATATTCTACCGAAATTCCCAGGGAAATAATTTAATTAGGTTTTCAGCGCCTAAGTAATGGTAACGACTTGACTGACTCACAGACAATGACTACAAATAAGCTATTCTATATAAAGAAATGTTAAATAATATGAAGAAAATTGTATCAGACTTGGCTGTATGGACCTTGATCCCTTTACCTGTCCGAATGGTCCAACAGAACAAAAAAAAAGGACAATACTGAAATCTGAAAGTAGGGATGTAACATCGCTCATAAAAAACATCGATGTTTTCAAAAGTGAAACATCGATGTTAAAAATATCGATGTTTATGAACGATATATCGATTAGGGATGATTGATGTATCGAAAACCGAACATCGATGTTCTCCGGACAAATTTTGATGTACTTTTTTTTTAGGCAATTTGTCAGATGTTTTAACATACAGCGGGACTTATGACATCGATGTTACGACGAAGAAATAAAATCCTCCTCCGGGCAAATTTTGATGAGCTTTTTTATTTAGGATATCCACGGTCAAGATAGGCAGCGGTGAATTGTATTCTTATTCCGTCACCACACGGACGATCCATGTACGATAAAACATCGTTCTTCAACAACGATGTATCGTCGATGTTTTGGTTTCAACATCGATGTTTATGAACGATACATCGATGTATTGTTTGCATCCCTACTTGAAAGGCTACTCAAATGTGACAATCAGTTGAGATTATTTGAGATTGAGATCTTCTTAAATATAAGCATCCCTTAAATTTAAATAGTATTCACAAACGCTACTCAAGTGACTTGAGATCACAGTTAGCTAAGCAGCCGTCAAATGTTTGCAATATGCCAATATTATATACTTAGAGATTTATCGTAAAAATGTGTTCGATTACAAACTAATTTATCTTAGGTGAACTATCCTTTTAACGCAGCGTTATTAAAATATATAATTTTTCATTTTGTATTATCCGTTTATAATTTTAAATAGGTAATCAAAAATTTTAATTTTAACTTAAATATGTCCATTATTCTTTGTAAATATCAGTTTAACATAAATTAATTGGATATATTAAAGCCAAAAATAATAAAACCGAATGAACGTGAAACGAAGTATAACTTGTCAAAGCGCGCAAATCCAATGTTTTGAACTTTGTATATGTTAATAAAAGATACTCTAAACATGGAAGAAAAAAAGAAACGTGGATGTAATTATACAGCGGCAGAGAAAGATATGTTGTTAGAAATAATAAAAAAGTAAGTAAATCATGCTATATAAACCGTAGGTATGATATTATTCACTTTGACATAAACATTTATTTTTTTAGGTATCAATTAATTCTGGAAAACAAGGAAACCACTGCTCACATGATCCTTAAAAAACGTGAAACATGGAATTCTGTATGTCAACAGTATAATGCTGTTGCTCTAAGTGGCTGTAGATCTTGGCAGCAACTCCGCCACCTTTACGAAAATCTTAAACAGAGGTCCAAGAAGCTAACTAATATAAATACAAAAACGATTGTCACAACAGATAATACACCTAGTACAATAGCTGGTAATTCTGTATTATTTATACCCTTATAATGCCACCATACAAGTTAGTATTAATGCTTTTTTTTTCCTACGGCAGATAACCAGGTAACCAGAGAGAACACTACAAATATAGCTCAGGCATCCACTTCTATTTCAAGTGGTAAATTCTGTTTTGTTAATTTTATAAACCGTGTGTATTACAAATTAAATTAATTATGTTTTTTATTACCCAGGACAAGTGAAACACAAAAAAAAAAATGAACATAAAAGAACAGTATTTTCAAACAAAGTTGAGGAGTGCAAAATTGGAAACTAAATATTTAATAAACAAAAATAAAATGGAAAAGAACAAATATAAAATTGAAATGCAGATTTTAAAATTAAAATTAAATATATTGAACGCTCTAAAATAAACAATTTTATTAATTTGAAAAATGAGTATTTATTAACATATTTCTAACAGCAAAATTTTGGTTAATTTAAAGACCTACAGGTTGTGTTCCGCCACTCATCCTCGACTATTGGTAAGGAAATATCTTCTCCCAATTTGACAATAGGGTGAGCAGATATGGTCGGCATGAATAACCACTACCTCCAAGAAGTACCATGTTACCAAAGTCACCACGCTCTAATTGGGCACACAATGGTGAATCATTAAATATTGTGCTATCATGAACAGATCCAGGCCATCTGGCAATAACATTCCTTATGTAAAGGTTTGCGTCACACATCATTTGAAGATTTAAAGAGAAATATCCTTTTCTTTTGCGATATAATTCAGATTGGGCACCTCCTGAAAATAAATAACAGTCACGTAAAACAGAAATATCAAACATTACTAGTGAACTTAGAGTACATGAAACAATAATAAGATAATGAGTACATCCTCTACCCACGAGAAACTTTTATCTTCTTAATATATATAAATTACGTGTCACGTTGTTTGTCCGCGATGGACTCCTAAACTACTTAACCGATTTTAATCAAATTTGCACAGTGTGCAGTTTGATCTAACTTGAAAGATAGGATAGCTTACATCTTAATTTATAGTCGCAATATTATTTTATTGCAAATTATTTGTCTATTATTTGACATTCACAATTATCTGTTAACTCCATACGATTTTAACAGATGGCGATATCTGTTGACTGGATTAATTAATTAATAATTTTTTTTTTTGGGGGTGGGTTGCGGTCGGCGCGCTCCTCGCACCACTCCGTCCGGGGCGAAAGTACGCACACCCGCAACCCACCCACGTGCACGTCGCCTTCGTCGTTGGGCCGACCACCGGAGCAGGGTTACTGGTCATCAGTGGTCGGCCCGACGGAATACCCCCTATTTCGGGTACCCTCCCATCGACCGACGTCCCCCCCCTCGGGGAGGACGTCAGTCTTTCCTCACGCGGTCGGCCTCTCAGCGGGTGACGGACTAATTACCCGCGCATTAATTAATAGGTGGCGCTGCTAAGTCAAACCTACAAACGTGACATATACGATTTTAACTTGCTTTTTTACATAGATGCTATTTGTAAAAAAATATGACGACCTCCATGACATATGTTCTCCTACAGTTCCACTTAAATAGTTTAATAAAATGTAATATAACAAAAACATTAGCCACAGCAACACGTGGCCGGGTCTGTTAGTATACTATATATTGCACCCATATTAAAATTAATTCACCAGGTACTGTAACAATTATCTATGACTACATAAATACATAATAATTAACCTTTGCATGTTATTGGAACCTACTTATCAATTTGACATATTGATGCATGAGGAATTTTAAACCAAAAATAAATGTAATATGAGGATAATATAGGTACTCATTATTTTATTATTGTTTCATAAACTCTTCCTAAGTTCACTAGTATTGTTGATGTTTCTGTTTTACTTGACTATTATTTATTTTCAGGAGGTGCCCAATCCGAATTATATCGCAACCGAAAAGGATATTTCTCCTTAAATGTTCAGATGGTGTGTGATGCAAACCTTTGCATAAAAAATATTATTGCCAGATGGCCAGGATCTGTACATGATAGCACAAATATTTAACGATTCTCCATTGTGTGCCCAATTATAGCGTGGTGACTTTGGTAACGTACTACTTCTTGGAGATACTGGTTATCCATGCCGACCTTATTTGCTCACTCCGTTGTCAAATACAAGGACACCTGCCGAGGCAGCATATAATATATCCCAAATAAGAACTAGAAATCCCATAGAGAGGCTTTTTGGGATACTTAAAAGATTTCTATGTCTTCATAATGGAATTGGACTACTGAACATGTCATTGTGGCATGTGCAGTTTTACACAATATATCTTTAATTAGACATGATGAGCTGGGAGAAGACATTTGCTTACCAATTGTCGAGGATGAGTTGGTAACACAACCTTGTAGGTCTTGAAATTAATCAAAACTTTGCTGTCAGGAATATGTTAATAAATACACATTTTTCAAACTAATAACTTGTTTATTTTAGAGCTTTTAATTTATATAGTCTTAATTTTAAAATTTGCGTTTCAATTTTGTACTTGCTAATTTCCATTTTGTTTTTGTTGATTAAATATTTTGTTTCTAACTTTGCATTCTTCAATTTTGTTTTGAAATATTGTTCTGTTGTGCTGAGTTTTTTTTAGTTTCACTTGTCTCAGGACGAGTGAAACAAATAGTATAAATATATATATATATATATATATAATAGTAATATATAGTAATAAGAAATATAATTGATTTAATTTATAATACACACAGTTTATAAAATTAACAAAACAGAATTTACCACTTGAAATAGAAGTTGATGCTATATTTGTAGTGTCCTCTCTGATTACCCGGTTATCTGCCATAACTTGTTTGGTGCCATAATAAGGGTGTAAACAATATAGAATTACCAGCTATTGTACTAGGTGTATTATTTGTTGCGACAATTGTTTTTGCACTTAAATTAGCTTATCTGAAATAGAAGAATTATCTACAATTAATTAATTTATTTAGTTTATAAACTAATTAAATTTAGTTATGAAGGAAGTATACCATCATAACTAGTATTTGTTATTAATTCTGATGATGCTTCATCACAAGTTTGTCCGTTAACCAAATCTCCTTCATCATCTATAATAAAAGTATAATTTTATATTAAATATATACATGTACCTAGTATCCCCCCACTGAGTGGACTGACGACCTGGTAAAAGTTGCTGGGTGTAGTTGGATGCAGGCAGCACAGGGCATAAGTATTACTTTCATATACAAACCTTATCTGATGATGCTTGCTTTTGCAGTTCCTTGGTTCTTTCATAAACTTGTAGGTCAATAAATCAGTAAGTAATAATCATAACGTAAAATAGTTTCAAAGTATAGGGACTTCATTAAATTACATTTTCTTTGGAAATAATCTTCTTGAACCTCTGTTTAAGATTTTCGTAAAGGTGGCGGAGTTGCTGCCAAGATCTATAGCCATTTGCAGCAACAGCATTATACTGTTGGCATACAGAATTCCATGTTTCACGTTTTTTGAGGATCATGTGAACATTGGTTTCCTTGTTTTCCAGAATTAATTGATACCTGAAAAAATAAATCTTTATGTAATAAATCTTTATGATACCTGAAAAAGTAAATCATACCTAGCGTTGCCAGGCGTCCGGATAAAGTCTGACATAGGTAGGATTTTTAATTGCGTGTCCGGCCAAAATAATCGGTTTCCGCCTTGTCCGGCTTTTATTAGGTTTTTTACATTTCGCAAACGAGCTAGCGCCGAGTGTGGCTAAGCGCAGGCGAGTTGACTGTTGTCATAATAATTCAAAAAGCTTAATTTTACATACATTTTGTTGTCGTACCTAATAATTCTAAAAAACAAAATCCTCAATAATGTAGGGTGTCCGGCCTTTCTACCCAAATGTCCGGCCAAACTGGCTGGTCTGTCCGGCTATTAGGTTTGACGACCTGGCAATCCTAACATACGGTTTGTATAGCATTATTTACTTACTTTGTTATTATTTCTTCATATATCGCATATCCTTCTCCGCCACTGTTTATACAGCATATAATTATTTACACCCATGTTTCTTTTTTCTTCCATATTTAAAGTATATAAACACATACCTACAAAGTAAAGTTCAAAATATTGGATTTGTGCGCTTTGACAAGTTATATTTCGTTTCACGTTCATTTAGTTATATTATTTTTGTTTCTAATATTTCCAATTAATTTATGTTAATTGGTTATTTAATAAGAATAATAGACATATTTAATTTTAGTATTTAAAAATATTTGATTTTTTAAAATTATAAACAGGTTATTCAAAATTCAATATTATATCTATTTAATAACGCTGCGTAAAAAGAATAATTCTCCTAAGAAAATTTAGTTTGTAATCGAAAACATATTTTTACGATAAATTTCTATTATAATATTGCCATATTGCTAACATTTGAGGGCTGCTTAGCTAACTGTGATCTCAAGTTACTTGAGTGGCGTTTGTCAATAGGTACCATTCAAATTTAAAGGCTGATTATATTTAAGTGGGTCTCAACTGATTGTCACATTTGAGTAGCCTTTCAGTATTCGGCCGTGGCCAAATACTGAAACGCCACTCAAATATTTAACAGCTGCTTAAATGATTGAGCACTCCTAAACTCCAAATTCGTAATCTCAAACGTCAATTATAAAACTCTGTTAAATTTAAGCATCTCCTAAATTAAGCGGGCTTCAAAGGCTATTTAAGTGAAAAACTGTATACCTGTCAAATAAATGTCAAATCGATTTGAGTAGCCCCTAAATCTGAGAGTGGTCGTAAGGCGTTCCATAGATCGGGAGTGGATAGCGAAATAAATGTTTTTTTCTGGAAATTTTGCAGAACATGAACATGCGCTCAATTCCCAATTAAATCATCTTCACTACACTTCAGAATTTTCTTTGCGTTATATTACATAAAATACCAGCAAAATTATTGAACACCAACTGTAGAACACCAAATTAATAAATGAAAATCGCTACATGTCATTCCGTAAAAATCCCCACTTATCACAGTGGATGCACAGGAAGATGTTGTTTACCTTCGATTTGCAGACGATATCGTCGTTATAGCAGAATTCATAGAGCATCTAGGCACTATACTCAATGATCTCGGCAGGGTATCCAACTAGTGGGTTTGCGAATGAACATGGACAAGACGAAAGTTATGTCAAATGCCTGTATCATTCTTGTACCCGTACTAGTTGGCACTGTGATTCTCGAAGTGTAAATCGGGCCGACAACGGAGGACAAGGAACTCGATACCGGTGATCGGCCCAACGACGAAGGTGACGTGCTACGGTGGGTTATGGGGCTGCGCGTAGCCCCCTTGTCCCCTGGACGGAGGCGGGTGGCGGGTGCGCTGACCATAGCCCAACCCAAAAAAAAAAACGTTACTTGTATATAACCGTGTGAGCATGAAATATCTATTATTTTGACATTACAAACAGTTCCATTTCATTTATTGTATAGATAAGGAAATATATAAGAAACACGTAAAATATTAGCTATAAGACAACTTTTTAGTTTATTGATATTTTTGTATTTCCACCAAAATTCTCAGAAGATACCCTTAACAGTGGCCATTACACTGTTGAGGGCGACACTTTGACTTACTGACATGAAGAAACTGAGAACTTGAAGAGATAATTATAACTCGACACTGACAAAAATGGCTCGTATTTGTAGCTGATTGCCAAGACAAAAAAGAAGAAGAAGAAACCAGAATCCATAAATGACAGATTTGACTCTCAGGCAGTTCTGAAAATGCTTTCAAAGAGTTTGAGTAATAAACAAGTTACCTTTTTAATAAAACAAATAATTCTAAATTTTTTTTTATTGCCAACGGTGGCAAACGAGCAAGCAGCACACCTGATGCAATACCAGAGGTACAGCCAGGCCGTTGCCTACCGTGAAGAAAATACTCTTCTTAAACCTCGTTTAAAGAAGGACATGTTATAGCGCTTGGGAAACACAGCAGCAGGTAGTTCGTGCCAGAGTTTGCACGTACGTGGGAGAAATGATCGCTGGAAACGTACAGTTGAAGACCGTAACGTTTCCAGGTGAAATGGATTATCCCTGCTACGATGTCGAGTGGTACGTTGGTAGAATGGTGACGGTGGTACCAAGTAAAACAGTTCTTCGAAGCACTCCCCGTGAAAGAGTCGGTAGAGTACACAGAGTGACCCAAAGTCTCTCCGCTGCTCCAGCGACTCCAATCTGTCCGTAAGATTGGGATCCCCGACGATTCGAACAGCCCGTCTTTGCAGGGAGTCAAATTGGTTCATTCGTAATTTACGATACCACAGATAAAATTAACTTCTCAGCTTAATATGCTTTTCGCGCTTTCTAAACTGTAATTGGCCGACATAAGCCTACTCTTAGCATCATCTCAGCTCCTACGTCCTACATAGGGATGTTATGGAGCTCCGTAACCGTAACCGTAACCGAAACTATCGGATATCCGAAATAAATATATATCCGTAATCGTAACCGTAACCGATTCAAAAGTTTCGGATAATTTCGAATAAGGGTGGAGTCTAAATAAAACATGTTTCGACAAGTTTTGTTTCGCCGTGCTTGCACTCCCTGTGAATCTTGTAGTAGGGACGATCGATATTAGAAAAACGTCGATGTTTATATGGATGTCAACATCGAATCCAAAGCATCAATGCACGACATATATCGATTGCAAAACATCGATGTATTAAAAACATCGATATTTTGGTAACAAAATAAATAAAACTGTCTAATTTTCTAATGAAGTGTGGTTTTATTCATTTTTATATGAAATAAAAAAAAATGTTTGATGTTTTGGTAACAAATAGATAAACACAGCAATTTTTTTAGGAAATGAGTTTTTATATATTTTATTGCCAACGATGACAAACGAGCAAGCAGCACACCTGATGGTAAGTGATTATGCCGCACATAGACCTTTGAAATACCAGGGGCACAGCCAGGCCGCTGCCTACCGTGGAGAAAATACTCTTCTTAAACCTCGTTTAAAGAAGGACATGTCATAGCGCTCGGGAAACACAGCAGCAGGTAGTTTATTCCAAAACTTACAAGCACGTGGGAAAAATGATCCTGGAAACGTACAGTTTTGAAATCCATAGCGTTTCCAGGTGAAATAGATGAACCCTGCTACGATGTCGAGTGGTATGTCGGTAGAATAGTGACGGTGGTACCAAGTCAAACAGTTCCTCGGAGCATTCCCCGTGAAAGAGTCGATGGAGAACACAAAGTCACCCAAAGTGCCTCCGCTGCTCCAGCGGCTCCAATCCGTCCGTAAATTGGGATCCCCAACGATTCGAAGGGCACGCCTTTGTAGGGAGTCAGTGGGTCTAGTTGATATTTAGGCGCACCTGCCAAGAGATATGAGCAGTACTCTACACGAGGACGAACTTGTGCTTTGTACAGCACAAGACGCTGTCTCGGTGTGATTACCGCCTGGCTCTGTTCAGGACGCCCGACATTTTGCTTGCCAATTTGGCTTTGTCCTTCAAATGACTCCTAAACTAGACTGTTCGATATTTCGACGGCGAGAATCCCAATACTCTCAGAAATTGGAAGAGTTACTCCTTGGAACTGAAGCGTTATGACAAATGGGTCTTTCTTTGTAGTGAATGCGCAAACTTGTATCTTTGTGGGATTGAACGTACGTTCACCCCATTCCGAGGCCCACCCCAGAGAGCGCTCGACTTCAGATACAAGTTGAACCCTTCTTACCTGTATACTCCCAGGGATATTCCGTTGCTCGGTGTACCGCTCGTCATCCGTGCTGTCATCCGCATAGCAACGCATACTTTCGATAGAGAGCATGTCATTGATATGCAGGATAAACAACGTCGGGGAGAGCAGCGAGCCTTGTGGTATACCAGCATTACCAGCATTAATGGTCATGGTATCGGAGCAGGCGCCATCTACGACGACTTTTATATGTAACATAAGTAAACATTGACATATTTGGTAACCGACAAATAAAACAATCAAATTATTATTATGAAATGTGGTCTTATTTGTGTTTTGAAACAAAAGTAAACATCAATATTTTTGACAACATACAAATAAAACTGTCTAAAATTTGTATCATTTTTAAATGGAGTTTTACTTATTTTTACACGAAACAAAAGAAAACCTCGATCTTTTTGGTAACAATCAAATGAAAGTTTTTTTTTTTTTATGAAATGTGTTTCTATTCATAAAAATAAAAATGTTTGAAATAAAAAGAAGGCGAAAAATCAGCAGTCTTAGTGTCGTTAAGGCACACTGTAAAAAATTTATTTCAACAGGTGTTTCTAATGACGCTCTAAAGAATTATTGACTATTCATTGTTTTTTCTTTTTTCTTCGATGTATCGATGTTATCGGAGTTAAAACACCGATATTTTTAGCTAATGTATATCGGTCATCCCTATTTTGTAGTTTGTTTATTATTTGTTATACTAAATAAAACCAAATTATTTCATAGTAATTTTGTTTATATTTTACTTCAATCTAATATCCGTAACCGAAATTATCCGAAACTAACGGATAATCCGAAATAATTACATATCCGTAACCGTAACCGTAACCGATATAATTCTATTCCTATATCCGTATCCGTATCCGGAACCGAAATATCATATCCATAACATCCCTAGTCCTACAACAGGGATCGAGCCTCCTCCACAATGGGAGGGATATTGACCTACTATATCACGCTGATCAGACATGTTGGTATGGGGTTTTATTTCGAGTTTTCCTATCTTGTAAAAATATTGTATCCCTTAGTCGTCTTTTACGACACCCATGGGCAAGATGTGGCGAATAGGCATAGGGTGGCGAATAATATTCTTAATCCGTCACCACCGAGAGTCTACTCTAACCTATTTTTTGTGCGACTAGTTGTTAGCCGCAGATGGTTGTGATACCTTTACTGTTGGGTGAGCACTGCGGGCTCTCAAACCAGTTAATCTAGTCTATGGCGAGTCATTTACGCTATGTGCATGGGAGTTTTGGCGAGCACTTAAAAATATCATGTCATGTTCCAATATTTTAGTGTATTCACGTGTTACATTAAATAATTTTGAAGGGAAGAAATTGCTAAAATAACAGTGTTGTACATATATTTTCGTTTTTCATCAAAATCCTTAGGGCATATCAATAACATCGTTGCTGTGGCATAAAAATGTTACTTTAAGTCATAATTGATTTTTATGAAAGACAACACTACACTAATGAAATAATCCTTGTGTTGGAGAAGGATTCTACAGACATATATTTAATGTACACAAATTATTCAGGCACAGAACAACAATTTGTGTATTGCACAAATTGTGTTGCCCTGCATAAGAGTTGAACCCACAACATTGAAGCCTTTGTCACTATGCCATAAAATGCCTTAAAAAAAACGGACACGCTCTTAGGAGCTTTCGGATTCTTAGATAAATAATAATGTTACTACTATTACTTACCAGGTCTTTGTACCCTAACAGTAAGCACAGCTCTTTCAGGTGCCATATTCTTTAAATGCACCATGTAGCAAGCGAGCATTGTGCCTGTACGACCTCGACCGTGCCTGCAGTGTACACCAACCACCTGTAACCAGGTAACCAATTTCTCGGAATACTTACAAACGTTTAACAAACGCACACAAATTAAAGCCAGACTCGGAACAATTTCTGGACCATACAAAATACTGTTGCCATCGCCACGCCATCTGTGCAATCATTTCGGCCATTGGCAGTACATTTTTGATTTCTCAAGCTTCATATCAATTTCTTGATATCATTAAGCGATCAGCGTATTCATTATAATAGCGTATTTTTCCATATGGTGACATTCCATAAAATAAAGTCAGTTTCCCTCATATTGTGAAGTAGGCTCGAGCCGTATATGAGCCGAGATGATGAAATGATTGGTATCATCGTCATTATCTCAGCCCACGTAAATCTCACTGTCGAGCTGGGGCACAAATATTATCTGCACTAGTCCCTTCGTCGTCTTTTACGACACCTACGGGTAAGAAAGGGGGGTAGTGAATTGTATTCCTACTCCGTCACCACATGGAAGATTATTGGTATTATGAACACGTCTGATTAGCACTGTATAGTAGGTCAAATTCCCACCTATTGTAAAGAGGCCCGCGCCCAACAGAAGGACATACGTGAGCTAAGATGATGATTAGCGTGTTTATGTCCGCTGTTGGATATAGGCCTCCCCAAGAGCCATAAATTCCATGGGGAGTTGCTGATCGCAGTTGTAGTTATAACTTGTTCGGGCTCCCTTTGGTCTAGATCAGAGGTGTCAAACTCAATTTTGTAGAGGGCCATATATAAAATTTTGAATTCGTAGGCGGGCCAGATAGAAAATAAAAAAAATATTGAATTATTATCTGTAGAAGAATCGAGTGAAGTCCAAAAGCTCTAAAAAACATGATTCTTCTTTCTGTGACACATTGCGATCGAGGGCCTTATTGATGCGGCCCAAGGGCCGGATGCGGCCCGCGGGCCGTATCTTTGGCACTGGTCTAGATGCTCCATCAAGCAAGCTCATTATTACCAATTTTATGAAAACTTAGTGGATGGTGACCTTTGTATTCTATTTTTTTTTAAATTTTATTGCTGTTGTGGCCACGTTCAAACAGCACACCTGATGGTAAGCGATACTGGCGCTGGTGGAGCTTTGTTAGGCCGATGCCTACCGTGAAAAAAAGTGAAAGGCGTGTGAATGCAATGAGGTTCGGTGATAATAAACCGATCACAAGCAAACGACCACTGAAACTTGGACTACCGGTTTTCACGCTCACTGAACGAAATGCAGTAATTTCTTTTACTTAGACGTTGGTTTTCTGCGAAAGTGTGGTACTACCCCGGAGGGTTCGGCTCGCGGCTGTAAACGGACGACTGTCGAAAATGCGCTCCTACTACATTTAAAATAGGGGAGAAATTGATCTACTATACTATGCTGGTCAAAAGGGTTGGTATGGGGTTTTATTTCGAGTCTACCTTCTCTTGTATAGATATTATCAAAATATTATATCCCTTAGTAGTCTTTTACGACATACATTAGCATCGTAAAGTAATATTCATAGTCGCCACCATACAACACGTTTTATTGTTATCTCATCATCGTTATCATCACCACAGCCATTATACGTCCTATTGTTGAGCTTAGGCCTCCTCCATTATGGGAGGGAAATTGACCTACTATACCATGCTAGTCAGACGTGTTGGCATAGGGTTTTGTTTCGAGTTTTCCTTCTCTTGCATAGATGTTGTGTACATATTATATCCCTTAGTCGCCTTTCACGACACCCACGGGTAAGAGAGAGGGTGGTGAATTGTATTCTTACTCCGTCACCACACGGAAAATTGTTATCTACTTTAATTATTATATCGAATTGTACATCAGCCATAAGATTACTCACCTCTCCCCTGATTTCAGCTCTTTCACAAATTTCTATAAACTTAAGAATTTGTTTCAATGTTGGTACACCGAATTCCTTTATCCTGATTTCTGTCCATTTCAACTGTTTCTCACATTCTAAAATTGGTGGAATTCTCTCTGGCGATAATGTTATAAGATGATTAATTCCGACGTCCACCAAATAGTTCAGATTTGCCACCGATTGTGGGAAACCCATTGCTGCAATTTTATTCTCAATAAACCACGAAAAGTTGTAAGGTGGATACGACTCGTATTCTTTCTTTTCATTTTTAACTTCCACAATATCGACTTCTATCTGTTTTGGTTCTTCTCTATATTTATACCATAATTTTGCCAATTTTACATTGGGTCGATTCGGTACTGAACTCATTTTAACAAAAACACGGATTTTGGTAACTTCACAGACTGAGATTTTAAAAAAAGTTTATTTATAAGACACTCACGGCACTTTGGTTGTCAGCCAGCTAGTATTGGCGGGAACTTTGGCACGAGATGGATCCGACATTTTGCTACTGTATTTATAGCGAAATGTCATTTAGGTATTATTTTATGCATATAAACTTATTTAAATTATATTGCTGAATATATTAATGCTATCTTGTTAATTTGATCTTAAAGGTGAACGCACACTTATCCGAGCCGAACGAGTCGAACGAAACGAATTTCAGAATTCTGTATATGAAATCTCATGAAACTTCCCACACTTGACGGCGTCGAATCGTCCGAATCTGGAAGACGATTTCTATACAAAATTCTAAAATTCGTTTCATTCGACTCGTTCGGCTCCGATAAGCTGCGCACACAATGGTGAACGCACTAATTAATGAATTAGATAGGCCTATCAAATGTATACCGCTGTAATCGTCACTCCTGGTAGCAGAATTCTCTATTTTTTTTTAATTAGAGTTTCTGAGAACTTTTATTGTGAAATAATGGGTGGCCTATCGACGTCTATTGTCGGACAAAGGTCTCACTACAAAGGGAGAATAATCCTATAGTCACGATTGACGGGCAGATTGACTTGCAGTTGATATTGTAGTTTTCTAAAGGAGAGCTGTTGCCTGCAGCTGTTTTTACGAATCCAACGGCCAAGTAAAGGGTGGTGACAATTGCGTTTTTATATCGTCCATCTATCCATACGTCGACTGTTGTACATAGCCCTCACGAAAATGCCACTCAGGAAGTTTCTGGGCCACTTGCATTCAACGGTTCCATGTGACTTTCAAGATGTCATTAGTACATCAAGTAAGGGTCGTTCTACGCTGCGTCGTCCGACTCATGGTTTCTATTCGAGAATCTTTCTACCTCAACAGTTGTCGGTCCGACGAGCCCCACCTGGCAGGTACCTGTAATCGGCCATCTAACCAACTTGGCAGATATTTGGCACTCAACTTACATAGGGTGTCTCAGGTTATTGAACAAATGTTCGAGTATGTTGTAGTCACTGATCACATGATTATGGATCACAAAAACAATAAAAAAATAAAGTTATAGTGATTTAAAAAATCTATTTCTAAGATTCTATGCCTTAAATGCTATATGTTATGAATAGGATACATGCAGGCATGTAAGTCGCGACGACGGTATAAGTAGCAATAAAACGGCAATATACAATATTATACAAAATAGCGTGCCGTTGCGTTCAACTAACGGTCATCGGCCAATCAGCTGATATTAAGGCGATGTTTGTCTTGCTTATGCGAACCTAATCATTGATTTATTCAATTTCTAATAAGCATTTAACAAAGTACAAGTATGTTGTAGATTAAGTATCACCGACTTTATACATTTCAATCGGAATCACAGAAGAAGGCGATGACAAAATTGAAAACATTACGTCTCTGATTCATTAACGAATCGATATTATTACTTAATTTTTTTTTATCAGTTTCTACCACACCATTGCCTAAATTCCATTTGATCAGCTGTTCCATTAACCCCAGTATACATATATAAAACATTATACGAAGTGAAACTTCGTGTCATTAGCATTTAAACTTTCTGAAAATAAACTAGGTATGTCTGACAGATTCAACTCTTGGTCCATTAAGCCCTAAGCAACATTTAGTAAATATGAGAATCTTTCGACATTGCGTGCAGCTGCAACGTTCCCTACGCTAGGAGTAGTCGTTGTATAACACAATTGACCTTTGCCTTTTTATACTCAATCAAGCACTGTCCATTGAACGGACTTTTGGATTTGCATAAAATTTTATCTTGGGCTTACTTTACTCTTTAGCGAGCGAATATTTTATGGAATATAAAAATCAAACATCAGATTTTAAGTTTGTCCTATTTTTACTTAAGAGTCTCATTTTTACTACGAGATACCTGTAATCGGCCATCTAAGCAACTTAGCAGAGATGTCTTCAGATAAAATATCTTTCAGAAATTTACTTTTGGTCCATTACAGCTGGTTTTCGCCAACAGCAGCTAAATTTAAGGTAACACCTAAGGATAAATGAAGCATAAAACATCATTGAGCGGCATTATATGTCATTGGTCATCTACCAATGATTTAAATTGCCTTGTTAATTAGATGTGGGTAACAACGACTGCTATCTCACATTTGTACAACTCTAAAAAAGAACATCGATGTGATTATTGTTAAAAGTTTATTTTTATATCTTACAATATAAATTGATTTTAAATAATAATACCTATTTTCTTTTTCACATTTTCTTAAAAAAAGAAGATCTTATAATATATCACAATTAAGCTAGAACTTTTTTGGTGCTATCTTTCGCATTTTGAATGAATTCTTCCATAACATTGCAGCTCACTCCAAATCTCATACGATTGTCCTCTGTGAGGTCCTCGTAGTATCTGCCAACGGCTTCCTCCTGGTCATCGCAGTCTAGGGAACCTAAAACACATGATTAATTTTCATACATTAATTGCATATATCCCTCGCTTCATTCACATTCATTATTACCGTGTGGTGACGGAGTAAGAATACAAATCACCACCTCTTGCCCGTGGGTGTCGTAAAAGACGACTTAGGGATACAATATGCATATAATATCTATACAAAAGAAGGAAAACTCGATACAAAACTCTATACCAATACATCTGACCAGGGTGGTTAAGTAGCTTAATTTCCCTCTCATTGTGGAGAAGGCCCGTGCCCAACAGTGGGATGAGATGATGATGCATGCTCTACGATTACCAATACCAAATATGATCTTTCGTACGTCCCTATTTTGATCCAGAAACTTAGTTTACCCCAGTCCCCATGTAATCGTCTCACTCACACTTGCTTTGTAACGACCTTGGTCTCTTCACTCGTTTTTTTCTACATGTCCATATTATCCTGTATTCGATTTTAGTCCCTATTTCATCATTTAATCTACTTATTATCACTACATAGTATAAACAGTCCGGGTAAAGTTGTCACAGCCAAAAAAAAAAAGAAAACAAAGTCGCTTCCCGCTGTCTGTCTGTCCCTATGTATGCTTAGACCTTTAAAACTACGCAACGGATTTTAATGCAATTTTTTTAATATATAGATTGATTCAAGAGCAAGGCTTATAAGCAGAGGTGGGCGTTAACTCGTTAATCTGTTAATAGTTAATTAACGAAGTTAACATTTTAGTTAACGGGTTAATTTATAAGTTAACTTCTGGACACCTGCGCCGCCCAAGTCGCCAGCGGCGGATCGTGTCGTAGAGAAGTTCCTCCTGCACACGATCCGCCCTCTCTTTCCGTGACATAACTGCCACACGCAAGGCAACGACCGCGTCCCAGTTCCTGACACCATCGAACACCGCCCTAGTGATAGTCGGCAACTTCAACTCGGCACCGATGATTGCGACAAGTCAAAGGCGCTGCTCTGTCCACGTGACACACACCTCGAGCGTGTACTGTGTCGTGTCCTCGTCGCAATCGTAATGGTGGCAGGACGGTGTGCTCTCCTTCTTCACAACCGTGGTCCAAATGGTCCGAATACCGTACTGAAAACTTCTCTAACCGGACTGCCCAACGGACAATGAGGTCACGGCGGGCGTCGTCCTGTCAGACGGCCGTCTAGCTAAGCGAGACTAAGCCGGTCCCCGCCGCGCCCCGCAAAAAAGGAGACTGATCCCGCGCCTTCTGTAATTGCTGTAAATTCATTTATTGTAATTTATGATAGTAAAAGAAGTGAAATGTTCTCACCTCCACCTGGTTATTACGTCAAAATACGTCGTAAAATATTGGTGAATCTTTTGATATCGTGGCTACCGGTAGTGGCGTATCCCAAGCTAGCTTGGACAGATGCATGCCAACATAATTCCACATGCTGTGTGAATTCATCTATTTCTCTGACTTTTTTTTTTTTATTGCAATCGGTGGCAAACGAGCAAACAGTACACCTGATGGTAAGTGTTGCTGCCGCTCATGGACCTTTACAAGGCCGTTGCCTACCGCGAAGAAAGCGAAGGGAGTGTGAATGCGTGCATTGAGGCTCGGTGATACCAAGGGCACCACCAAAACCCTCCACACGCAATCACCCTCAGAAAGTTGGGCTAAGTCTAAAAGCAGTCCTCGCCGTGGTCTCAGCTGGTACATGTTCCAATGCTCGAGACTCCTCCCAAAAGGAGGGAAATTGACCTAATATGCTATGCTGGTCAGACATGTTGGTATAGGGTTTTAGTTTAAGTTTTCCTTCTCTTGCACAGATGTGATATGCATATTATATCCTTAGTCGTCTTTGACGACATCCTCGGGCAAGGTGGGGAATGATGAATATTATTCTTACTCCTCCGTCACCACACGGGAACGAAAGCAGTATAAGTCTTAAATGGTTAACTTTTAACGGTTAACTTTAACTTGCGTTAGTTTCCCAAATTTAACGCTTTCACGATTATCGAAGTTAACATTTTAATTAACGAATTAACGATTAACTGTGCCCACCTATGCTTATAAGTATAGTACATGCATATTATACGAATTATATAACTTATTTTCTATTTGTATCCGTCTCCATCTGAGCCCATATACGTCCTATTGTTGGGCTCGGGCCTCCTCCTCTATGGAAAGGAAATTGACCTACTATACCACGCTGCTCAGATGTGTTGGCATAGGGTTTTATTTCGAGTGTTCCTTCTCTTGTATAGATGTTATACGCATTTTATATCCCTTGGTCGTATCTTACGGCATCCACGGGCGAGAGAGGGGGTGGTGAAATGTAATCTTACTCCGTCACCACACGGAAAATCCTATTTCTATACTCAATCATTATGATGTGACTCCTAAATTTAGTGAAACAAGAAGCAAACAATATATACTGTTTGATACACTTTTTACGTCATTTCAAACATCTTTGTGAATGGCTGAAGGCCAAACTATCTACATATAGAAGTGTTATTATGATCGCTAAAATAAACATGTCTCTCAATCGTTCTGATATCCTTCCTACGTTTGTTTTCTCTATTAGGTGAACTACCCTGAGTTTTCTTGCCGGCTTTTTCTCAGTGTGGTCGCGTTCCGATCCGATGGTAGTATTTAATAAGATTTGTGGGTTTCAAATTAACAAATTGTCATAATAGTTACTACAAATTTGATGTTTAATAATTACTAATCATAATATATTTTTTCCATATAAAATAATTTTCTTCCTGTACTGGCAATAAATTTGTATCAAAAATGTGCGGTTAAAATTTAATAACTAATTTCTATAACGGGTAGATAATTATAAATCTCTGTAATAACGATGACTTGTTGGATGTGAAACATCTTAGTCCACCCGTGACCATGAACGCTACAAAGTGTTCGAAACGTCGGGTAATCAAGAATCAAATACAAAAGCGATAAAAGCCGTAGTTTCATTTACAATAAAATGTAATCTTAAAAACTAAACTTGCACAATAATTGTAATATTATTTGAGATTTTAAATAAAGCTGATATTAAATTTTCTCTTTTATTAAATATTTTCTTAATAGGTTCCATTTTTTTCTACAATAATCGTTATTGGATGCATATAAGATATCCGTAACTTTTAAATTAGTTTTTTTAAATCAGTTTTATTTTCAACATAACATATGTAAGAGATAAATGAATATTGTATTTAACATTAGACCATATAGTAAAAAATAAGGGAACTAGAAATGCCAAGTCGCTTGGTGACCATGCAACCAAGCCACCTGGCCTGCCTTAAGAGGGGCGATCCGCGTACAGTGAGAGAGGTATTCATGATGATGATGATGATTACAGCTTATATACGTCCCACTGTTGGGCTCGAGCCTCCTCCACAATTGGAGGGAAATTGACCTACTACTACGGGTCAGGCGAGTTGGTTTGGTTTTATTTCGCGTTTTCCTTCTCTTGCACAGTTGTTATATGCATAATTTATCCCTTAGTCGTATTTTACGACACACACAAGTAAGATAGGGGTGGTGATTCTTACTCTGTCATCACACGGAGGTAATAATTACCTGGTCTGATCATTCTGATGGCGTTCATTGCTTGGTCGGGTTCAAACCTGTGAAAATGTATGAGGTAGCAGGCCAACATCACGCCTGAGCGGCTCCTGCCTTGCCGACAATGTATTCCTATCACCTGAAAATTTTATATTCCATAATTAGTACCTTTATATGCTGTGTGGTAGCGGCTTCGAATACTACCAACACTTGTTTTGCTCGTGGGTGTCGTAAAAGACGACTAAGAGCCCTAGATTGACCCGGACCAACTCCATCTGGTACCATTTGGGTCAACGATTACATTCCCAAGGAGGGTTGACGTCAGGCAGGCGGCCGGTCATAAAAGTCATTGCCGAAACTTTTTGCAATATGTCAAAACAGATGACATATTGCGTCGACCCCAAGTAATTGGGATAAGTGCAAGATGATGATGAATTAGTATCTTTATTTGCGTAATTTGAATGGACTTCATTTCATTCATTCATCGCAGCCCACATACGTCCCACTGTTTGGCTCGGGCCTTCTCCACAATGGGAGGGAAATTGACCTACTATACCATACTGGTCAGACATGTTCGTATAGGGTTTCATTTCGAGTTTTCCTTCTCTTGCACAGACGTTATGAGCACATTATATCCCATAGTTGTCTTTTATCGTGAGGAAAGACCGACGTCCTCCCCGAGGGGGGGACGTCGGTCGATGGGAGGGTACCCCAGTTAGGGGTATTCCGTCGGGCCGACGACTGACGACAAGTTAACGCTGCTCCAGTGGTCGGCCCAACGACGAAGGCGACATGGTTTTCGGGTGGGTCGCGGGAGTTGCGTGCTTAAGCCCCTCTGTCGCCCCGGACGGAGTGGTGCGGAGGCGCGCCGACCGCGGCCCACCCACACAAAAAAAAAAAAAAAAATTGTTGTCTTTTATGACATCCACGAGCAAGATAGGGAGTGGTGAATTGTATTCTTACTCCGTCACCATACGGAAGAAGGAGCTTCAATATAGTAGAAAAATTATAGGTTCAAACTTTTATGCCTGAAGGGATAAGCAGAGAAAGAGTAAAACTAGTTTTATTTTAAACTAGCTATTTCAAACTAGCAATCTGCCCTCGCTTCCCTTCGTTTTCAGTCGCCTAGTCGCATTTTTAATTTCCACTATGTTCTAAAATATTACGATACACGACTGCAGTCCATGAGGTGTCGGGTTCGATGCTCGGACCAAGCAAAATTATATAGGGGTTTCTTGAAAGGGAAAATCGTCTTAGTTTCTCCTTATATAACAGGTATCTGGTAGTAAAATATTATTGAAATCGGTCCAGCCGTTTAGAAAATTATCCGGAACAAACAGGCAGACAAACATTTTTTGAAGTGGTTTTTAGGCGCAGATATTGTATAAATAACCATGTAAGCATGAAAAAAAGTATTATTTTGACATTGCAAATAGACATTTTAATTTAATTTATCTGTATAGACGCGTAGACATCAGAAATCATTTAGTAAATTTATTATTAAAGAGTATCTTCGAGTTTCACGGAGATATCCGTGGGAAGATATCCGGTCCTTTATTAGGCTTACATGGTAATATGAATCCGACACGCAGAGGTCTTTGGAGAAATTATTAAAGAGTATTATTATTAATTCGCTCGACGAACCGACAACCGCTGGGGAAGAAAGATTCTCGAGTGGCGACCACGTATTGGACGACGCAGTGTAGGACGCCCCCCAATAGGTGGACCGATGACCTGGTGAAAGTTGCTGGGCGTCGTTGGATGCAGGCGGCACAGGACCGCACTTTGTGTCGTTACATGAGGAAGACCTACGTCCAGCAGTGGACAGAGATAGGCTGAAGTGATGATGATTATTATTATTAAGTGAAATTTGTGTCAATATATTTTTTTAGAACATTACCGGGCAGTACCAGTTAATGTAGCCATCGCTCAATTCTAATTTATTTGTCCTCTAAGATTCATTACCAGCTCATTTACCTTGTCCAGTATATAATATGGCACTTGGCCATAAAATTTTAATGATATCCATCGTTTATTTGGCACTAGTAATACCGTAATTTGTTCACGATCAGGTAAATGCCAAAGGTTTTAAAATAAGCGAGCCTATTTATACCTTCGAGGTCAATGTTAAATTAATTAATATAAGGAAAGATAGAAAAACAAGGTTTTCAAGGAATTATTTAATGGATGTTTCGTGTGATGACGGAGTAAGAATACAATTCACCACTCCCTATCTTACCCGTGGATGTCGTAAAAGACGACTAAGGGATTTAATACAATAACATCTGTGCGTGAACTCAAAATAAAACTCTATATCAACGTGTCCGACCAGCATGATATAGTAGGTCAATTGCCCTCCTATAGGGAGGAGGCTCGAGCCCAGCAGTGGGACGTGTATAAGGTGTAATGATGATGATGATGATTTAATGAATACGAATTTTCTTCATTTACTAAAGATTGGCTGAGGCAATCTCTAGTAAACCGAAATTGATTTCGGTTTCGTTTTAAATGAAGTTATAGGGTAACATTTGATAAATCTACGCAGATAATGTAGATATTTGACAGATATATAAATGATAGACTTGGCATGGCAATCGCACTAAACAATCTAATTTAATATAACATATATTAATCGTGAGATACCTTGCGTTTTCATGCGATTGTGATATATTAGTAAGGATATAGGACGTCGGACGACCTAGTTCGTAAATTGAATACAACAATAAAAATTCAAGTGTAAAGTAAAAAACTTTTAGTCGTATTTAGTTAGTAAGATTAGTAATCTATATTAAATAAATAAAATTCAAGTGTCTGTTTGTCATGTCGAAATAATAGGTGTTTTTCATGCTCTCACGATACCTATCTATGCCAAAAATGTACTATAAAAAAATTTTGTCTGGCTGTTGGTTTCGGGTAAGGGGGTTTTCGGCGGGAAATATGGAAGAGTCATGTCACGCTCTTGAATTATATTTTTTTTTTGTGTTTTATAGTGGTATATTAAATAATAGCCCATAACCTGCCCATAAGGGCGAATAAATTAAAAAAATAAAAGTCGGGTATTCTTGCCAACGGCTGGACCGATTTAATAATATTTTACTACAAGGTATTTGTCTATATAAAGAGTAACTTAGGCTATTTTTCCTCTTCTTTTTGCGGTTCGGGAATCGAACCCGAGACCTCATGGACTGCTGGCGCGTATCATAATATTTTTAAAGATATCAGAGATTTAAAATGCGGTGGCATGTAGAGTGAAACTGAAGCAAAGCGAGGGCGGATTGCTAATGTTAAAATAAAAATTATTTTTATTGCGTGATCCTTAGAATAATAACGTATAGAAGGATAGTGTCAATACTTCAAAGGTTCGAAATTTGAATCTAAAAACACTAATGGCGCGCAGACGATTACACACGTACACACGCACACCACTATACAAATTATGAAATCAATAATAATGAAATTTTGTTTTTATTAACATAAATCGTCGAAATACTTTTAAAAGTGACGTTAAAAACCTTTTTAAGTTTTACAAATGTGTTATGACACCATTTGAATGCACAAACCGTCATAATTACCTATTTATTTTTTAAGAGTTCCATGCATACGTGCAGTACAATGACTTGTACATTACGGAACGGTTCCGACGTAAGCTCCATTAGGCTCCAATTGAAATGCTTCACTTTTTGTGCTCGAACTTACCTTCTATATGTTATTATTCTAAGGCGTGGTCATATTTTTTCAACTGGCAATAATAATTAGACGTTTTACCGCGCTTTTATTTAAATTTCGAATGATTCGAATCGCAAATAGCGCTAGGTGATAGATATCACATAGCTCTTTAGATATAGATAGTATTGCTTTACACTTATTTGAACTTGCAAATTAATGTAAAATTAATTGATTTAAACCTACGCTCTTAGAATAATAACGTATAGAAAGTAAGTTCGCACACAAAAAGTGAAGCATTTCAATTGGAGTCTAATGGAGCTTACGCCGGAACCGTTCCGTAATGTACAAGTTATTGTACTGCACGTACGTACGCAACTCTTAAAAATAAATAGGTAATTATGACGGTTTATGCATTCAAATGGTGTCTTAACACATTTGAAACACTTAAAAAGGTTTTTAACATTACTTTTAAAAGTATTGCCACGATTTATGTTAATAAAAACAAAATTTGATTTCATAATTTGTATAGTGGTGTGCGTGTGTACGTGTGTAATCGTCTGCGCGCTATTAGTATTTTTAGATTCATGTTTCGAACGTTCAAAGTACTGACACTATCCTTCTATACGTTATTATTCTAAGCCTACGCTGTTGTATAATTAGATTTGATTTTGTACAATTTCAGAATTAGACTACATAAAATAAATTGGTGTTATATAACAATTAGACTAATAATAGCCTCATTTTCGTAGAATGATCGTGAACTTAGAATAATAACGTATAGATGGTTAGTGTCGGTACTTAAGCGATCAAAAATATGAAGCCAAAACACTAATGGCGCGCAGACGATTACACACGTACACACGCACACCACTATACAAATTATGACATCAAATTTTGTTTTTATTAACATAAATCGTCGAAATGCTTTTAAAAGTAATGTTAATACACTTTTTATGTTTTTCAAATGTGTGGTGACACCAGTTGAAAGCACAAACCGTCATAATTACCTATTAATTTTTTAAGAGTTGCGTACGTATGTATAGTACAGTGACCTTATACACTACGGAACGGTCCAACGTAAGCTCCATTATGCTCCAATTTCAATGCTTCACTTTTTGTGCGCGAACTTACCTTCTATATGTTATTATTCTAAGGATCGTGAATATATAAAGTCCTATCAGGCATTAATGGACAGCATAAATAGCGCAGTGATCTAGGCAGAGACTGTCCACACCGAGTGTCATGAGTTTGATCTCAAACAGGACGATTCTTTGCGGGATTAACAAATGATTTTTTTTTAAGTCTAGGTGTTATTTCTTTTAATTATGTTTGTATTTTTTCCTGCCAAGTAAAGATTTAGTCTGCAATGTCTGGCTTAAAAAAAATATTTCATCATCATCACAGCTCATATACGTCCCACTGCTGGGCTCGAGCTTCCTATGAAGGCAATTGACCTTAACACGCTGCTCAAACAGATTGCTATAGGGTTTCAAGTATTGCTTTTCTTACAGAAATGTTATATCCATATTATATCTCCCGTAGCCAAACACTATTATTATGACAAAAAAAAGAGAAAAACCTTTTGAGGAGGATCATGTCCAATTATGGACGTCGTATTCGTCTCATCATCATTTGTCTTGTCATCGTCTTATGGACAAATAATACCTAATATTAGGCGATTACGGATATCAAAAAAAAAAAAATTAACCTAAAAAAATTAGCTGTTAGATGCCCTTAATTATTTTTGAGGATCGATTCAGTAAAATAAACTGTTATTTGCACAGACATTATTAAAATATGTTACTTACCTCTCCATTTTTTTCGGATTTCTTACAAACGTCAATGAATTTTTTAACTTGTTCTACACTCGGTGTCTCAAATTCATCTATACCCACTTCTGTCCACCTTAGTCTAGGAATATCGTCAACTGGAGGCTTTTTACCCGCCGTTAATGTTACCAGATGCGTAATGCCTTGATTCACCAAGAATTTCAGATTCTCCTTATTTCTAGGGAAAGCCATGGCCGCAATTTTTTTTGGTATAACCCATGTAAATTTTGGTGGCGGGTAAGCGTCTACTTCAATATCAGGAAATGGATTTTCAGGTATTATAACTGTCAAGTCGTTTCTTATCTCCTTTGTCGCACCTGCTAAATTTTTGTCGTCCTGTTCTGTGATGTCTTCTATTCTAGTGTAAACGCGGTATTCCTCATCTGCCATGGCTGTTTAATAGTTGTCCGTTGCCACTAACACGAATAAAAAATTGTGATATTTGTCAAATTTACTTTTAATATATTTTAGGCACAGGTGTTAATAAACAGCCTATTAACACGCTTGACTGTCTACAACGATTTTTGCGTTATGACTGCCGCTGTAAGGGCGAAAGATTTGGCACTGTTTCACTGGAATATGTAATATTTATTTCTGGAGTTTCTAATGTTTACAACCGTCAAGTTTTTTCTTTCTTGTAATATTTCAATTTTTCACCGTAAATACATTTAAATCATCACGGGTATCAGAGAGTAAATAATATATAATATGTTCTGTGTCAATGATCTTCGTTAGTGTTGAAAGATAACTCTAAAATAGGTACCTTAAAATCTTTTAAATTATTGTTATAGAAGCGTTCGTTATTGTGGATGATGTTAGTTGCTAACATATCTTTGTAAACATAGATTTATTCTAGAGATTTAACTAGCAATAACAAAGTTATGGCAACATAAAATCTGTTTCATTTATATTTATTGTTTGACTAGATTTTATAACATAGGAAATGCTCGAAACATTGGCAATGGTTACTGTAGACTGCAGTATAATTTTTGTGAATCTAAACAATAACGTCAGTTACGTCAGTGCCTAATTGTAAGAACGTTGGCTGTAACATTATATGTATTCCACCATCATCTCAGTCCATATACGTCCCACTACTGGGCTCGGGCCTCCTCCATGACCTACTACACCACACTGTTCAGATGTGACGGTTTTTTTTATGAGTGGACTGTGGTCAGCGCCCACGCCCGTTCGTTCCATCCGGAGCGACGAAAGGACGGTGCGCGGGCCCATAACCTACCCGTACTCACGTCGTCTTCGTCGTTGGGCCGACCACCAGTGCCGAGTTCTGAGGACAAGTCCTCAGTGGTCGGCCCGATGGAATACCCTTTTGGTTACCCTCATCTCGACGTCCCTGTCCCGGGACGTCGATCGCTGTCGCACGGTCTGCCTCTTTGCGGGTGACAGACTAAAGTCCTCGGTCCGATCACCCGTGGCCCCGGCTAGGGCGGCGGACCATGGTGGCGCAGGCGCAGTTACTCGCGCCTGCGCCGCCCGAATCGCCGACGGCGGATCATGTCGTTGAAGAGTTCCTCTCGCACACGATCGGCACCGATGATTGCGACGAGTTCACGGCGCTGCTCTGCCCACGCGGCACACACCTCGAGTGTGTACTGCGCCGTGTCCTCGTCACAATCGCAGTGGTGTGGAGGCCGGTGTACTCTCCCTCCTAACGACCCTGTGCAGGTACTTGGCGAAGCTACCGTGCCCCGTCAATACCTGCACCAGTTGGAAGGACAGCAACCCGTGTTGCCGACCCAACCACTCTATCAGCACCAGCTGGAAGGCCTCGATGATCCTGACACCGTACCGAGGTCTCTCCAGCTGGACTGCCCAACGGGCAATGACGTCTCAGCAGTCGTCGACCCGCCAGGCGGCATTCGGCAATTAACTCGTGATCGGGTGCCACTTGTGGGATCTGGTCCAGCCATAATCGTTTGAATTATATTTCGTATTTTGTGGTTCGACGGGCATCACACTGGAGCTAGTTCTTACAAAACACATTGTACACAATTTCATATCTTGTAAGAAGAAAAAAAATAAAATAAAAGCAATAGACAAGCCCGCTGAGTTTCTTGCCGGATCTTCTCAGTAGCGGTCGCGTTCCGATCCGGTGGTAGTTTATTTTTTTTGGCTAATTTATTTTAATTTTGTAAACTTGACAATATGTAAGTGCCCTCTCGGGGTTTATGCATAATAAACGATTTGAATTTGAAGCACCTTGATGGAGACTATACCGTCTCTGGCTCGCGTCTCCGACACCCGGCGGTAAAGCTCGGCGGGTGTCGGAGACGCGTGTAATGCCTAATATGGATGTACTCTAAAATACCTAGTTATACCAAGGTCCAGTATCTATATACAAATAAACATATCATAATGAAATTGACCTACTATACCACGCTGGTCAGACTAGTTGGTACACAGTTTTATTTCGAGTTTACTTTCTCTTGCATACATGTTATTTGCATATTTGATCTATTAGTTGAATTTTACGACACAAATAGGCAAGAGAGAGCTTGGTGAACTGTATTTTTACTCTATTCTGAAAGACAAATAAAATTATTTTTTAAATAACGACCAAGAAAGGTTCTGGAGTGGCGACCACGTATCGGAAGACGCACTGTAGGACGCCCCCCTACTAGGTGGACCAACGACCTGGTGAAAGTTGCTGAGTGTCGTTGGATACAGGCGGCATAGGACCGCACTTTGTGGCGTAACATGAGGGAGCCCTACGTCTAGCAGTGGACGGTGATAGGCTGAAATGATGATGATGACCATTAAAGTGGCGAATTCTCTAAAGGATTAGTAATTTTCAATATACATGTCAAAAGATATTATGTATTACATCGTTTATGTTAAGAACGAATATGCTTTGAGCTAAATATGTTTTCGTGTTGAACGTTGAACCCTTTTGTCAGGTCAAGGCAAGTGTCTTCACCAGACAGGTTGACGTCTATTGCGATACTGCCAAAATATTGGGATGACTGACAGATTTAATACACCGTAACTAATTGGAAGTTGGCTGAATAAATCATTACAAAATTTTGCAATGGATGCATTTTTTGTTGGGCCGACCACGGATAACAAGAAACTCGATACCGGTGGTCCGGCCAAAGACGAAGGCGACGTGCTACAGATGGGTTATGGGGCCGCGCCGCCCCTCTATCGCTTCGAACGAACCCGGCGGAGGGTGCGCTGAATATAGCCCACCACAAAAAAAAATTGGAATCTTTTTTACACGTAACGTAAGTTTCAAGAGGCATACCCTAAAAGCAATGAACTTCAAAGTATAATGTCAAGCTGACATGTGACGCAGAAAGCTAATTTTATCAGTTAAATCTAGTCTATTTATAAAAATAGTATATATGGCGATTGAGTATGAATACGATAATCCACAACGGGAGGAAAATTGACCCGACGCTGGTCAGACCGGTTGGTACAGCGTTTATTTCGAGTTTTCCTTCTCTCACACAGAATACGGTACACCACCCCTTCGCTATATGATTTGACATGATGATGATGATTTAGAAAATATAAATTTTCTAGATATTCAGTAGCGGTCACGTTGCCATCCAGTGGTAGTTCATTGGATTAATTAAAATACATACCTTCTTCTTCTTATTTAATGGTAATAAGCTTTGTAGCTTATTGTTATAGCCTTTGTAAATTATTGTTAATATGAGCTATTGGTGCCAATGTCGAGTTATAAAATTGATTATTCACGTCTTTAGTTCTGGGTTTTTTAGTCAGTCGTTAGCAATGATTTAGTGCTAATAACTAAATCAACTTCCTCTGGAAATTTTGGGATGAAATGAAAATGCACTATCAAAATCATCTATAAAAAAGGCATTTGTTGTATGAGAGAAAATTGAATATTTATTTTATTTTGTTTTTGGTATTTGTTGTTATAGCGGCAACAGAAATACATAATTTGTAAAAATTTCAACTGTCTAGCTATCGCGGTTACTAAGATGCAGCCTGGTAACAGACAGACGGACCGACAGACAGCGAAGTCTTAGTAATAGGGTCCCGTTTTTACCCTTTGGTTACGGAACCCTAATAAACGAAGCTGGGCCGCTACAGTCAAGTGGCCCGGTATCATTGATACGGCTGAAACGGTAGCGACTACGCCCCTCAGTTAATATAAAAAATGCACATTTAATAATATCAAGAAAATAAATAGTATACCGATGTCAAATTGAAGAAATTTACATTTGAATACAGGAAACGATTCAAACGATGAGCCAATTTTCGTTTTCAGCAGGTAGAGAGTATTCAAATATTTTAATTAATCAAATTAAATCTTAATTGTACGGTAATAAGGTTGTACTTTGTACAGTCAGTATTAATAACAGTTTTGACGCAATGGGTCTTAAATTAGATGTTTGTAGGTTGAGATCGCGTTGAACTTGAAATACATTTGATAAATTATTAAGGGGTTATTTTGAAAGGGAAATGCGTATCTAGCTGTGGTCAGGAAGCGAAATCAAGGTCAAAATAATAATACGTTGTTTTGGGATGTGGATTTTAAAATATTAAACCAAAGCGCCAGTCTTAGAATGATAACTCATAGAAGGTAACTCCGCGTACAAAATTTGAAGCATTTAAATTGGAGCCAGATGTCTCCCTACGCCGGACCGTTCCGTAGTGTACAAGGTCACTAGTGTACAAGGTCTGCGTACGCAGGCAACTCTATTGTATAGTGGTGTGCGTGTGTAATCGCTTGCACGCATGTAGTATTTTTGGCTTCAAGTTTTTGATCGCTTATGTACCGACACTATCATTCTATACATTATTGTTCTAAGAATGCCAGTATATGTGGGTTGTAGTAAGAATACAATTCATTAATTTTAGCTCACATACGTTATTGGCTAACTATAGGCAATTTTGTTTCATGTCTGCCGCATTGCATAGGAGGGAAGTGGAATCTCTTCCAACTCCTCATGTTTAACTTTTCTATTTAAATTTGTTGCGGGTCCAAAAACAATTAAAATCATTTCCCAGGAGTGCCTGAGGGTCAAATCTTGGTGCGATCTATGGTGACCATTGTGGATCAGGAGCCAGGGCTCAAAGGACTTAAAATAGTGAGAATTGGTGGTGGGATTGGTCGCAAAAAAAGCTCCTATGCGTGTCACTACTGAGCTCGCCTCCTTCGTAATAGAATGGAAATCAACCTGTTACACCGCGCTGGTCAGACGAGTTCGCATAGGGTTTTATTTCGATTTTTCCTTCTCTCGCACACATGTTATCTATATATTGCAGTTATAACGCAGTAGGAATACAATTGACCACCCCCTTTCTTGCCCGCAGGTGTTATAAAAGACGATTAACGGATATAATATGAATAATATCAGAAATAATATATGCAAAAGAAGGAACACTCAAAATAAAATCCTATACAAACCCGTCCGACAAGCGTGGTATAGAGGTCAATTTCCTTCCAATTTTGGAGGATGCTCGAGACCAAAGCGATGATCTCTATGAGCCGAGCCGATTGTAAAATCGTCTGTTCCGATTTTCCATCATCATATTCCTATGCATGATGTAGAGATTGCAAACCGGGCCCGGCCAGCTTTTTAAGATCGTTCTTTCAGACTGACAAATAATTGTTTTGCCTTATACAAGTTAGAATATACTTTTTATTTTGTTATAATATACTTATAAAGTCTACGTAACCAATTTTACGTTACATTTCGTTAGTTAAGACTATACAACTTTGGTTGTTTACAATTACTAGCCTAGCCTATAAGATTTCGCTATTTGCTCAATAGGCGTGACGAAAGATTTTGAAATCCTTTTCCGTAATGTGGGCACACACTTACTATTTACGAAAAAACCTATATTTCGGTAATAAATTTATGTTTAAAGAAGTTTAAAACAATTTTTCCAATATTTTTTAAAATTAGCGCGAAAACAGCTCGCCGGTGTCATGGCGTCGGCTGTTACGTCACGTTAAGGTCCTTGTGTCTATGTGTAGCGAAGAAAGTAAGCAAAACATTAAATTAATTCTTGTGATAAAAATGAATTCCAAAGTTTATAAGTGGTGTGCAGTACCTCAGTGCAAAAATACATCAATAAAAACCCCCAACAAAGTATTTGTACATGTTCCTAACAAGAAAATAATAAGAGTTAAGTGGTTAAAGCTCGCAAAGCTGTGAGGGAGCTAACCTCAAGAATAAATAATGACAAGTTTAATGTAAAAATAAGCTATGAAAATAAAATAAACTCACATCAGTTCAAAACGAGTTAGATTATATCTAAGTTGGTACTAGAGATTAGGTTACTAGAAACATGGTAGTAAAGATAAACAAAAATTTACTTACAAAGAAGTTTTTACGTTTCTAAACTCAGGCGAGCAAAATTCTTTATTTGTAGCGAGGAAATCACCCAACATCAATCAATACATCAATCCTTTTTTTTTTTTGGGTGGGCTGCGGTCGGCGCGCCTCTGCACCACTCCGTCCGGGGCGACAGAGGGGCTTAAGCACGCAACACCCGCAACCCACCTGAACACCACGTCGCCTTCGTCGTTGGGCCGACCACTGGAGCAGGATTACTTGTCATCAGTGGTCGGCCCGACGGAATACTCCCTACCCGGGGCACCCTCCCATCGACCGACGTCCCCCCCCTCGGGGAGGACGTCGGTCTTTCCTCACGCGGTCGGCCTCTCGGTGGGTGACGGACTAATCCCCGGTCAAGTTACCCGCGGCCTCGGCTAGGGCGGCATTGCACGCAGGTAATCCCGCCTGCGCTGCCCCAGTCACCGGCAGCGGGTCGCATCATCGAGGCTGTGCTCCTCGCGCTCGCGACCCGCTGCCTCCTTCTGCGAGATAACTGCCTCGCAGAAGGCTGCGACCGCGTCCCAATTCCTGATGCTGCCGAGCATCTCCCTAGCGATGGTCGGCAGCGTCAGGTCAGCACCGATGATTGCGACGAGTTCACGACTCGGCTCTGCCCAAGCGGCACAGACCTCGAGCGTATGCTGCGCCGTGTCCTCGTCGCAATCGCAGTGGTGGCAGGACGGAGTTCTCTCCCTCCTAGCGACCCTGTACAGGTACTTGCCGAAGCATCCATGCCCCGTCAAGACCTGTACGAGTCGGAAGGAGAGCACCTCGTGCCGCCTTTCCAACCACTGCATAAGCACCGGCCGGTAGGCCTCCACGATCCAAACACCGTATCGAGGCCTCTCCAGCCGGTCTGCCCAACGGGCGATGACGTCTCGGCGGGCGTCGACGCGCCAGGCGGTGAGCTCCCTCAGGGAAACAACACCCCCGCCCCCCCCGCGCACCCCCGACACCCGCCGATACAAGTCGGCGAACATTTCCGCCTCCAAGTCCCACGGGGGAGTCCCGGCCAACAGGCACGCACGCTGCCTCCGTCGCCTCCGTGCGGTACCCGCGGATGATACTGACCGCCATGACCTTTTGTGAATGCCACAGAAGGGCCCTAAGTCGGGCGGTCATGGATCCCGCCCACACCGGTGCGCCGTAGAGGGCCATCGACCGGATGACCCCCGCGTACAGCTGTCGACATGCCGCGCTCGGTCCGCCCACATTCGGCATCAGCCATTGTTGGGCGGACGCCAACGCCGACGAGCCACGGGACGAGCCTGCGGAAATGCTCCCGAAACCATCATCGCCCGTCGAGCACCAGGCCCAAGTACTTCATATGGGCCTGGATGCTAATCCCAACCGAATTGACGGTGATCGAGACGGCGATGGGAGGGTCCATACGGGGCCCATGAAACAAGAGGGCCTCCGTCTTGTCCAGGGCCACCCTCAGCCCCAGCGCCTCGATCCGCCTGACGACCTCTTCGGTGCCTGAGGTCGCCAGACTTACCGCCTCTTGTAGCGTCTCACCGCGGGCTGTAACGAGCGTGTCGTCGGCGTAACAAATCACGCCCAGTCGTAGCTGATGTTCCACAGGGTGGATCCGAGGACCGACCCCTGTGGAACACCGCACGTCATGGGCATTCGCATAACGTCCCCTACTCGGTTGGCGTAGAGTACGCTGCGCCCCTCCAAATAGTCTGCCACCAGCCGACAAATGCGTAATCAGTAGTACTGAGACCAACAAACAGAGTAGTTTACCTTAACGTGACGTAATACACTGTGATTGGTGTTTCAGCCAAAATGGCCGAATGCAGTATTTTAATGATTTAATTTATTGAAAATCTTAATAATCTCAATTATTTAGATAAATCTAAAGTAGCGTATTAAATTTTTTTGATATATATTTTCCCCTAAAATCATTAATGCATCGATTCTTTTATACTGTCGTCACGCCTATTAGTAATAGTAACACTCATTAATCTTAATAACCAAAGTTTAAGAAAAAACATAATATTTTACTTTTAGCAGATGAGATTTTGTTTTGTTTATACCAAAGCTACCTAAGTTTATCTATCTATCTAATCTACGTTGTTATAACACGTTTAGTACCTACTTTAAGCTGCGTTATTAGTTTCTTATTTTAATACTATGTTTTCAAATAGACAATTTAAAGAGTAAAGAGAAGACCTGCTTGTTTAAACTTATAAAAATGAATAATTATTAATACAATAATATATAATGTACTTTTCCGTCCATAAGTAAAAGTAATCAATTATGTATTCAGTGTGATTTTGAGACTTGAGTGAGACTGATTTATTGTGATAACTGTTCATAAGCCAGATTGAAATAAATATTAACCTTGAATTATTGTCTTTTTCCATTCATATATAGAAAATATTCATAAAATACTGTTATGTTGCGGCACCTTATGCCAGCAACATAACGACGTGGGCTTGCCGAAGGACCAGCGGGAAGCCAATCCCACTAGTGGGAATGGTTCCCACAAAATGCGGGTTTGTAAGGAAACGGTGGGAAGTAAGCGGAGAACTTACCTCGTCTTGTCCGTGCTTTGGTGGAGCTGCAGACTTGCCGGGCTGAAGGTAGTGTTCACGACGAGCTAGGATGGGCTGAATGCGGGCACTGAAGTTATTGCCTGTGATCACTATTACGGTATAGTATTTACATTCGCGGCCCACCCGGCTGACCAGCGTGGTAAGCTATTTCGGTGTCTTTTAACTGAGGAACGGTAACCGCGGGCGCCGCAGAATGAATACGTCACAAGAATGTCAAAATGGCGGTTAAACGTCGGCGCATGACGAACTACCGAATTTAAGCGGAGTTATCCGACGTCACACGACACGTCACTGTATCAGCGTGAACAAATACTTTAAAGATTTCATCGCTAATACACTCCAGCCGGGCTCGGCGGACCCGGCCGGGTTGGCGACGAATGCAACCGGGCCCGGCCGGGTTGAGATACATACCGGGTTGCAATCTCTAGTATGATGAATGTCATATGGTAGTTGCTTCGTTTCTGCCTAACATCACAGTTACGGCAACATCTATTCTCTGAGACCTTATCATTCAATATTTTGAGGATGAAGCCTAGGGCGGCTCTCACTAAAAGGACTAACAATATTGTGATAAGGAACTGTTGTATGCTGGTGGTAGTCTCGTAAAGAAGACTACAAACCAACAAAAAAAAAATAGCGTGAGTACTAAGTACGAATGTCAGAAGTGAAAGTCATCATCTCAACCCATATACGTCCCACTGTTGGGCTCGGGCCTCCTCCATAATGGAAAGGTAATTGACCTACTATACCACGCTGGTCAGACGTGTTGGTATAGGGTTTTATTTCGAGTTTTCCTTCTCTTGCATAGATGTTATATGCATTTTATATCCCTTAGTCGTCTCGTACGATCACCCACAGGTAAGATAGGGGGTGGTGAATTGTATTCTTACTCCGTCACCACACGGATAAGTGTAAGTCAGAAGTGAAAGTACTTTGGTTCAATCATGTTTTTTATCAGTAGGTATTAAAAAATCTCTCGATCTTTCTCGCTTGCTCCCTCCCCCCAGGCTGTGCTTCGCGCTATGTTCGTCCTTTCTCACTCTCTTTCAATTAGTGTTGCCCAAAAAAGTCTTGGTCTTGGTCTTGCGAGAAATGCGAGACCGAGACCAAGACCGCTTAATTTTTGCAAGACCAAGACCAAGACTGGCCCTGCAAGACTTGAGCAAGACCAAGACTGAGCCTGCAAGAGTCTCGCGGTCTTGCATTTAATTCAAATCGCCATTTTAGCTTATATACGGCCAACTGTTGAGCTCGTGTCTTTTACATAGGAGGGAAATTGGCCGTGGCCGGAGGGGTTTTCCTTCTCTTGCACCGATGTTATATATTATAGCCCTTAATCGTCTATTACGACACTCGCGGTTAAAATAGGGGGTGATGAATTGTATTCCTACTCCGCCATTACACGGCAAGTCAAATCAGTCTTGAGATATCCATCTATTGGTCAATCGATTCCCAATGGTGGTGTTGGCTTTTCAGAATTACTCTTCGGAAAGGCTTAAGGACAAAAATACCGTAATTGTCATCCTGTGAGTTAGTCTTGATAAGTTTCATACGAGAGTGCTCTTGCCCATTATACATATTTATATATCCGATTATTCATTAGCCCAACGACGTTCACTGTTATACCTAGAAATATACCTAAAATTAATCTACATAAATAACACCACACTCGGAAAAATAATTATTATGCGTAGATCGGTATGCGTACATAATGATCGCAATGTAATAATTTTCCGTGCAGGGACAGAGTACGAATACAATTCACCACTCTCTTACCCGTAGATGTCGTATCAAATCGGACCGGGGTAATGGTGTTAGGAACCCATGAAAAAAATTTGGAAAAAAAATATCGATTCGTTAATGAATTGAGAGACATGTAAAGTTTTCAATCTTTTCATCGCTTTTTCGTCTAAATCTGATTGAAATGTATAAAGTCGATGATACTTATTCTGTAACAAATTCGTATTTTGTTAAATGTTCATTAGACAGTGAATAAATCAATGATTACGTTCGCATAAGCAAGACAAACTTCGTTTTAAAATAAATCAGCTGATCGCCCGACGACCGATGATGAGTCGCCTTTGTACCTACGTAACCATTGAAAGGTTAGCGCAAATCTAATACCTATTTATACTGTCGAAGCTTTATATGCCTACATATATCCTGTCTGTATATACCCTGTCTGTATATACCTACATAATGCGTAAAATTTAAGGCATAAACTCTTAGACACATATTTTTATAATCACTATAACTTTTATGTTATATTGTTTTTGTGTAATATAAATTCTAATTATGATCTATGACCGTTGAACTACAACCTACTCAAACAGTACAGCTCCATAACCTGCTACACCCTGTGTATATAACATAGGTGCAAGAGAAGTGAAACTAGAAATAAAACCCTGTACCAACATGTCTGACCAGCGTGGTATAGTAGATCAATTTTCCTCTTACTGGAAGGAAGCTTAAGACAGCCCAGCAGTGGTACTTTTATAAGCTGTGACGATGACGACGAATATCATACATTTGGTGACCCTCTTCATGGGTATATTACCTATTAAAAACTTTTATTATCCTCATCATCATCATCTTGCTCTTATCCCAATTCCTTGGGGTCGATGCAATATGTCATCTGTTTTGACATATTGCAATAAGTTTCGGCAATGACTTTTATGACCGGCCGCCTGCCTGACGTCAACCCTCCTTGGGAATGTAATCGTTGACCCAAATGGTACCAGATGGAGTTGGTCCGGGTCAATCTAGGGCTCTTAGTCGTCTTTTACGACACCCACGAGCAAAGCAAGGGTTGGTAGTATTCGATGCCGCTACCACACAGCAAAACTTTTATTATCCTATTAAAACTATTATTAATAGTGAACTATGGGCTAGCAGATGGATAGATGGGATAGGATGATATTTGATTAATTTAGTTGGATTTTTCATTGGCATGATAAACGACTGTTACGTTATTCCAACTGCAAGACTTGCAAGACTTTGCGAGACTCTTGCTGCAATACCAAGACCAAGACTCGAGTGCGCAAGACCAAGACCAAGACGAGACCAGGTGTGCTGTTGCAAGACCAAGACTGGTCCAAGTCTCGTCTTGGTCTTGCATTTGGGCAACACTACTTTCAATCGGTCTCAATCGCTCTCTCCCTCTTCTTCGACAAAAACGCTGCACATCTTCATGACGCGTTTCATCCGTAAAAACTTTTCCCTCATGCACGCAAAGAAGTTTCACTTCAATAAATGTATAAAGGATTATGGATGGACAGAAGACCCAGCCATCATATCGTAAATTAAAAGTGTTATTCAACCGAGGATGCTGTGTGATAGCGGCTACAAATACTATCACCTCTTAGATTGCTCGTGGGTGTCGTAAAAGACGAAATAAAACGACAGCAAAGCTCGAAATAAAACCCTATATCAACCTGTCTGACCAGTATGGTATAGTAAGGTTGGGCCCGGGGCCAATATTGGCATGTATATGAGCTGTGATGTTCATAGTAGTAGTAGCCACTACAGCCGTGAATACTACCAACCCTTACAATTACTCTTGGGTGTCGTAAAAGACGAATACGCGCTGAATCTGAGCCAACTTTACCTGATGGTCTGGTCAAAAATTGCATTCCCAAGAAGAGTTGACGTTAAGCAGCACTATTAGCAATAATTTTTGGAACATCATCATTTCAGCTCAGATATGTCCCGCTATTGAGCGAGTCTCCTCCATAGTAGGAGGAAAATCGACTTACTATACCACGCTGGTCAGACGTGTTGGTATAGGGTTTAATTTCAAATGTTCCTTCTCTCATGTTATATGTATATTAATCCCTTAGTCGTGCTGTGGTAGCGGCTTCGAATACTACCAACCCTTGTTTTGCCCGTGGGTGTCGTAAAAGACGACTAAGAGCCCTAGATTGACCCGGACCAACTCCATTTGGGTCAATGATTGCATTCCCAAGGAGGGTTGACGTCAGGCAGGCGGCCGGTCATAAAAGTCATTGCCGAAACTTTTTGCAATATGTCAAAACAGATGACATATTGCATCGACCCCAAGTAATTGGGATAAGAGCAAGATGATGATGAGTTGTTTTTTACGACATCCACGGGCAAGAGCGGGGGTGGTGAATTGTATTCTTACTCCGTCACCACACGACACATTTGCAATATATAGTATGAAAGAAGAGAGATATTGAGTAGACCCAAAGTAATTGTGCTAAGAAAAGTTATATTTTATTAATTTAAAGACAAGTCGTTTTTCGTGTGGTGACGGAGTAAGAATACAATTCACCATTCGCTATCTTGCCCGTGGATGTTGTAAAGGACGAGTAAGGGATATAATACGCATATAATATCTATGCAAGAGAAGGAAAACTCGAGATAAAACCCTATACCAACCTGTCTGACCAGCATGGTATAGTAAGCTCAATTTGCCTCCTATTGCGGAGGAGGCTCGAGCCCGGCAGTGGGACGTGTATCAGTTGAGAACACGACGATGAGACCATGAAAGAAAAGAGTTATTGAAACCATAAGCAATTGTGATAAGAGAAGTGAAGTAGGATTTTGGCGGGAATCTGGAAGTGTCATGTGGTGTTCTTGTATTATATTCAATATCTTAGTGTTTTAACATGTTATATTAAATAATTTTGATGGCATTTTATCTACACTAATATTATAAAGAGGAAAGATTTGTATTTTTGTATGTAACGAATAAACTCAAAAAGTACTGGACCGATTTTAAAAATTCTTTCACCATTGGAAAGCTATAATATCAGAGAGTAACATAGGCTATATTTTATCCCGGTATTCCCACGGGAACGGGAACTACGCGCGTAAGGCGACTGAATCCGAAGCGAAGCGAGGGCGGATTACTAGTGTAATATATAGTGGTAAAACTGCTGAGGTGTAGTGAATATGATATAAAACTGCTATACATACCTTTTTGTTTCCACCAAAATTCTCAGAAGATACCCCTAACAGTGGCCATTACACTGTTGAGGGCGACACTTTGAATTACTGACGGACCATTACTGACATGAAGAAATTGATAATTTGAAAAGAAAATTATAACTTGACACTGGCAAAAATGGCTTGTATTAATAGCTGATTGCCAAGACAGAAAAGAAGAAGAAGTGAAGTATTTTATAGTGGACCACACTGTTGACAGTTGTCTGTCTACAGCCGCGGGCAGGTCCGTCCGGGGTAGTACCACACTGAGCAGAAAATCGACGTCTGAATAGTAACAATTTTTTACTGCGCTGCGTTCGGAGCCCAACTTGCCGAGGGTGTTCGCATTTGGTGGGTTTTATTGATGCTTTTAGTATCACCGAACCTCATTGCATGCATACACACTCCCTTCATTTTCTTCGTGGTACGCAGCGGCCTTGCAAACGTCTGTGAGTGGCGGCGGCGCTTGCCAACGTGTGCTGTTTGTTCATTTACCACCGTTTGCAATATTGAAAAAAGTGATGATTTTTTTAATTTTAGGACACAACTAGAATTGACATTTAGGAATGGAGTATTAGGGATGGAAGTAATATGTAGTGTCATTCAATAAAAAAAAAACTTTACGGAACATAATTATGATTTTATAAATTAATGTTGCATTACTAAAATATAAATTGGAAAAGTGACAAAACATTGATAAACATAAAAAGGTTTTTACAGATTATAAAAAAAAGAAACTTATCAATAAGATCTTTAAATCTAAAATAATACATTAAATATCGCGTTAAGAACGAACTACAAATATATATAGTCAGTTCCAAATGAAAATACTATCATCATCATCTTCGGAGCCCATATAGGTCCCACTGTTGGGCTTCAGGCCCCCCTCCGTAATGAGAGGGAATTTAACCTACTATATCATGCTGGTCAGACATGTTGGTATAGGGTTTCATTTTGAGTTTTCCTTCTCTTGCACAGATCTTATGTGCGAAAATACTATAGTTAAAACTTAATATCGTTTTCATATTTTTTGAAGTGAAACCTTCTATAGGCAGGTTTGGATGTGCAGTAGATTCACTTAAGTCGTCACCGACATGGTCACGTGACATAGTAACGCTAACACTATATCTATATGTTAATTTTGATGTGAATCGTCTACAGCCACACCTAAAATCGATTGTCAGCGTGGCGAGACATCGCCATGCTATATGATAGCAAGTGTTGTTCCAACCAATTGTCATAGTAATATCGTCAGAGTCATCGAATATAACTATTATATATTATTACAGAATTATATATATTATTACAGAAATCATTGATTGCAGAATTGAGTTGTCACAATTTGAAATATTTTATAATTTTTAATTCTTGTATTTAATGAAAATAAATATTTACTGGAGAAAATCATCATTTTCTGGAAAAAAGGCTTAATATTTTATTTATACATTATGCCATATTAGTTCCTGTCGTAATCTGTTCTTTTATGCATATATACTTGTTCAAAATAATTTCGATATTTCACATCTGCAAGGCGTCCTGAGCGACAGCTCACTTTTTAAAGATAAATGTAAAACGTTTTATTTTTAAATCAAACAATTTAAATATTCAAAAATAACAATTGTTTGTTCATAGTTTTTCGTTTTTACTTGTTTCGGCAGTCCTCATGACAGCTTTGTTTCTTTTTTAAAATAACGTTACACATTGAAAAAGTTATCAAACATCACTTATATATGAATGAAACGAATGATCATTTTTCTAGTAATAAACTTATCACAGATAATAAAGACCCATACAACTATTTTATACTAAAATATTACTTAATTTCAGTATTATTTAATGTCACCCCTATCTTCTTTCTAATTGTTTTTCTAAATTTTCATTTGGAACGAACTATATATAAATGACATACAAAATAACCGATAATTACAAATAGTCTTTATATTTTTAAACTCATAAACATGTTTGATCATAAAATAATTTGAATTCAACGGACCAATATCGTATTTGATATAAAAAAATCTTATCTAAAAATTTCGATAATAACGCAATTATAAGTAACTAAAGTAAACTTAATAAGCTCTTTCGTGTATATCTTTTAATTATAACGCATTTTACAAAATATCTTGTTATAAAACTCAGATTTCAAAATACATACACAGTTTTTTTTAAATTCATGATTTTAACAATGTTTATAAAATATAACCTAAGAATACAGTACGGTGCATGCAAGGCATGCGTTTAGGCCTAAAATAGTGTTCCCATAAACATGGTGCAAATATGCTACCAAGCAGACATAATTTACTTATTATTTAACTACAATATTGCTAATAGTAATAATTACTATTTCTGCCACCAGGTGTCGCTGTAAAAATTAAAAATACGTAGCGACATCTAGTATCAATGGTAGACATGATTAGCAATATTAGTAGATCTAATTAGCAATTTACTGGACGCATTTAAATCGACAATATTTTTAGGAAGGTACACATATTACGTATCCTATTCAGAAGGAGATGGTCTTCAAAACTACCACCCTTGGTCAAGATTAGTTCTTGACTATATACTACGTGTTACCAAAGGCGCAGGTGTTTAAATATCGGGTGACGTAGTATGCGTATGTTCCTTTACTCATGTACAATTTATCAGTAGCAAAGATAAATAGAATAATATCACCTGTCCTTACCGATATGTATTGAAAAAACTAACTCTGGGGATTTTACAATTTATCTATAAATTCCTAAAGTTAAGATTAACTAAAAGAGATTCAAGACATTTATTATTTTGGTCAAATTTTGAATCGTCAATATAATAAGGCCCAATAAATTGATGTCTAGAATTCCCACGAAGACGGTTATCAAATTTATGATTTAGACTATTATCTTATTTTCAATGGTTTTCATTAAGCTTATAAAGCAGGAGACGGCAGCAGACAGCATTTCAGATCCTGTACATACATGGGTGAAACTATCGCTGAATAGGTACAGTTGAAGACCATGACATTTTTAGGTGAAATTGAAGGTACGAAATTAGGATACACATAATATATCATTATCAATCAATTATAAGAACAGTTGAATGTATTGTACAAAGATTGAATAAATTCTAAAAAAAAAAACAATGTATCAAATTCTTGACAGTGACAAGGTATTGTTATAATCAAGCTTCTCAATTCGAAAACTTTGAAATAAAAATCATGCCTCAAGATGAAGGCCAAAATTAAAATATTCGTTAAACTCCAATTTTGATATTCCAACAATTGATATTTTGAATTCATATTTTATTATTCTAAAATAATTTAATAGGTACAGTACATAATTATGGATACATTCTAGTACAACGGTTGACCGCCCAAATATTGTAAAGTATACCAAATACAAATTCTTCGAATTTACTTTTGTTTTCGAGAACCAAACTATACGAAACTACCTCAAGACCGTTGGTGCAGTTTCTCACATTCATTTTAGGTTTTGTGTTCTATAATTCAGAATTTTATTTGAAATCATACAGTAGATAGGTTATTATCATTTTTTTTTTTCTGGACCTCGTTAAAATTTTCTCATAGTATCTGGTCCCCACCTAAAACTACTTGTCGAACCCTGATCTGGTGTGTGTAAACATGTGTTTTTATTTATTCCTACTATTCATTGCGGCCTATAGTTATATAAATAATTCTGTGACAAGAAAGAAAGATTGGAGAATGTATTAAACATTTCATTGAAATTAAACACATAAGAATTTTAAGTACATAGTTTCCAAATTAATACTTTTTAGATTAAGTACTATTTATCATTTTCATATTTATTTAATATAAGGAGCACTTGTAGAATGTCTATACGAAACCCATTTAATAATACATAAAACTTACGCAATAATATAAAAAAACATATAAGAATTAAAGGCATATATCAAATAATTTCACTTGATCTCACAGTCCACTAGCGCCATAATACATAAGCGGCGCAAATGTGAAGCTAACCTAAATATACTGGTTATTAATACATAATTTAATTGTGTAAAATAATACAATTGGAAATTGACAAGTTCATAATTAAGTAGTAAGCCAATTTTACTTCCTATTGAGGAGGCTTCAGCCCCAGCATTGGAATAAATATGAGCTGATGATAAATAAATAAATCTGTGATATAAACAAATTCGCCGAATAAATATTCGATTCAATAACTTAAAAAAAAACCCTATAGCATTTGTGAATTATTTAAATATTCAAACAATTTTATAATATACTGCATGTTTTAAAGAAGTGAAAATATCAGTTTTAAATTTTCATTTCTGTCAGCAGGCCTCGCGACTACATTGTGGTTTTTTATTCAAATTATCTAATTCAAAAAAAAATCTGTAAGACCTCTATAAGAGCCGATTTTTCAATAATTAATAGTCCTAAATTTCTTGATATGCTGGCTTTTCTATAAAATTCATTTAAGTATTGAATAAGGCCTGAATCATTTCAGTGCATACATATCCGACTGTTGGGCTCGGGTCCAAAATCAATATCAATCCACGGTTGGAGGGAATTTGACCTACTATACCGCGCTCGTCAGACGTGTTGGCATAGTATTACGTCGAGTTTGTGGTAAGTCAATATCTTTACATTCACCTTCAATATTATATAGTAGGTGAAAATCCCTCTACTTTGGAAAAGGCTCGAGCCCAACAGTGGGGTTGTATATGAGCTGAAAAATAAGCCGTTAATAAATTAAATGGATGGAACTTCACACTTAATTAGTATTTTTATCTCTAGCCTTATTGTCATATAAGAATTTTTAACCGAAATGTTTTACTTTCCTAATATAGCTCATATTTGTATCTTAGTTGATATGTAGCAATTTACTATAATAATTATTATATTGTGGATACAAAGAAATAATTTGCTAGTTTAGAATACAGTCGAAATTAATTATTAACTGGGGTACAGTACCCGGCGATAAATATTGCACATCGACGTTTGTAATGAGATATTCGATTAATTTCGACTTCGTAGAGCGTTATCCCTATTTTACAATACCGTGACGTCACACATAGCTTAAATGCCTCCTCTACACTACTCGCGAAGTTGAACAATGTTAGACGAATACGATAGTGTAGAGAGGCACTTCGGCTTATCTCGTCAAACTTTATCTCGCCTCGGGCGACTTCCATTTATTGTCAGTTTTTGCGCTCGAGTCAAATGGCCCGAAGTTGCACGAAGTACCCCTCCACACTACTTGGCCGACATTAGTACTCATTTAGACATCGTGTGTGCCGGTGTATGATTTAGGTCACAGCAGCAAATTATATTGTTTGTTGATAAACATACACGTAATTATAATACGCGAGCGCGCACATTGCTACGGCAGCTGTTACTTGAGCGTCCATTACAAACGTGCACAAGCTATCTGCATCACAGAGCGAATGAGTTCATCGCGAAATTGTACGAGTGTGTAGTGACGCACTTCGGACTTTAGGTAAAGTTTCTAGAGTACTTCGCCCAAGAAATTCGCGAGCAGTGTAGAGGAGACATTAGTTTGATACCTATTAGGAACTGTTAAAACAATTATGACTTCGTTAATAAATAAAATACACCTATTGTAGAAGTTTTTTTACAGTTTTTTTTTTATCTTTGTATGGTGACGGAGTAAGAATACAATTCACCACTCCCTATCTTGCCCGTGGATGTCGTAAAAGACGACTAAGGGACATAATATGAGAAGGAAATACAAGAAAATCTCGAAATAAAACCCTATAACAACCTGTTTGACCAGCATGGTATAGTAAGGTCAAGGTCAAGATTTCCCTCCTATTGTGGAGGAGGCTCGAGCCCAACAGTGGAACGTTTATGAGTTGAAATGATGATAATGATATAGGATTGACTTACGATAGTAGGTCAATTTTCATTCTATTCTGGGGGAGGCTGTAACCCGGCTGTGGAACGTAAATAAGCTGAGATGATAATGAAAAATATTTTTGACTGTAGGCAACTACAATCTCTTGCATTTGTACAATGACTCACAAATGTCACACGGATAGTGTGCGAAAGGGATATCGCTCTACAAAGCAGATATTGTCTCTTTTCAAAGACCGACGTGCAATATTTATTGAAAGGCATTGTATGTACCATGGTGTATTGTAAATGCACCAATATATAACATAATACCACCACAAAAATATCAATTACATTACCCACATTTTGTAGTAAGTCTTGCAACACTGATATAAACTTTTTAACATTCGAGCCTACCATCTTTTACAAAACAATAATAATTCAAGAACGCTTTGTTACAATTTTAAAATCGTATTATTTAATTTCCTACCATAAGGTTATGCTTTTAAAGGTTTAAAAGTAATACTGTTTTTAATGATGTCATAAAATAAATAGTATTTATGTTATATAAAAGAACGAGACGAAAATATATATTCCAATAGCACTTCAAATTTCGAACGAGACTTCTATCAGTCGCTCAAGAACGAATGATTTTAAGTGACGTCTCCAAATACGTTTTGTTGCTTTGATATTAAAATAAGCGTACTTTAGTCTCGTAATAGTAGCAAATAGCATTAGGAGACTGAAATGACTGCTATAAAAGATGGTGGCCGAACCTTCTGCGCATGTTGGTGATATTATTTAAAAATTCAAATTTACTCACTATAGGAAATATATCTAATACATCAAGAAACTGGTACATTACATGTTAGGGAACATATCCATATTATGTGAACATCAAACATTTATTTCTTCAAAAATACTATGCTTAAATAAATTTGGACCCTTTTTTGTACTACTGGATGGTCCTTGAAGGCGGACAGGGCGGTTGAACATTTTAAAATTTGGGTAATATATACATAGTATGGATACGTACCCTAATATAGGGATGGCGATCAGAGATCGATTAATCGAAGAATCGATTTTTCAGGCCCGAAAAGTCGATTTTATAAATCGATACGAAGCACTGAATCGATACTTTACCCTACAGAATTGTCATTCGATTTTTTCTACCCACTAGATACGAAGTATGTTAATGTTTTTTTACTATATTATAAGATTAATAACACTTTCAGATTGCCTAAAAGCTCATTACATATTTACCCTCCAGATTCCCTTAAAAAAAGGTAATTGCAAGGCCGTCCAAAAGAAAATATTGATAGATCGATTAATCGGGAATAAATCCTTCAGACCTCAATTTTCTTGTGAATCGATTCTTTGGACGACAAATCGAATCGATCTTTTTCAGAAAGATCGCCCATCCCTACCCTAATATATACGTTCCATAGAATCACTAATACAATATTGTTCAATGAAGGATTTATAAATGACATTTACATCTATATGGAATGAAAAATTGAGCTAATTGCAAGATTAATTAAATTTAGACCATAAATTATATTTGGAAATGTCTTTTTTTTTAACTAGGAATGCTTATATCAGAGATTAGATGGAAATTCGTAAAAAAAATACTATATATTTTAGGCACAAGGATGAATTAATACTATGAATAAATATAATGATCACATGCAAAAGAAAAACCATATTTTTGGACAATCTTGTTCGTTTTTCATGTGGTGACAGAGTGAGAATACAATTTATTCCTACCTTGCATCTGGCTTCGTGGATGTCGCAAAAGAGGACCATAAAACATAATATGAACGTAACATCTATTGCAAAAGAGAAACTCGAAATAAAAGCCTATACTAACACTAACCTGTCTGAACAGAGTGGTTCATTTGGTCAATTTTCCTCCTATTCTTAAGGAATATTGAGCTCAGCATTGGGACTTGTAAGAGATGATTATCATGTTCCATGTCCATTAGAGGACGTCGATAAGCAAACCCCAAGACTTTTAAAACAACCGCACTATTGCCATATTGAATATTTACCATTCCAACTTTTCATGGAGAACTAGTAAAGAACATTAGGGCACTCAAATTTATATGTAAGTACACCTAATAGAAAAGAAGATCACAGAATGCTTAAAAGAAGAGAAGGTGGACCTTTGATTAAGATAAGAATTATATTACCAGTGGTCTGTAGTGTAAGGCAGAGTTATGGAGACCATAATAGTGGGTCTAACATCTTGTTAGCCTGTTAAGTGTGGTCAGACCAAAAATTTGTCCACTGATGTCAAGTAACCCTGCTCCGGTGGGCCCAACGACGAAGGCGACGTGGTTTTCGGGTGGGTTGCGGGAGTTGCGTGCTTAAGCCCCTCTGTCGCCCCGGACGGAGTGGTGCGGAGGCGCGCCGACCGCAGCCCACCCACAAAAAAAAAAGAAAGAAAAGACCAAAAATTTGTGTTATTCATGTTAAAAAGAATTAAAAAAATATATATTAATCCTATAGTGGAATGTATGATTTCTTTTGAGTATTGTTTTACAAATCACAATGGCTTCACTACAAATAGTTATGTTTGCATATTTTATTTAAATGCAACACCCTGCACTAAGGGTACAATTCTTAAATTGCAGGGCAACTTTACAAACATATATTAACGGACACAAATTACATAAAGTTATATGATATAAATGCTAATAAATATATAATAATAATTAGTTTCGACACAATTTAATAGCCAAGAACCTCAACCAACACATAGCTAGCGTTAGGTAGTTGAATTGGAGAACTGATGCAGAAGGCAGTGTAAATGGACACAGCACACATTATGACGAAATTAGTGGCTTTGTAGTCCTAACCACGGCCTGTTTGGTTTCTGTATTCACCATCAATAGGTCACGAAGGTTAGGTTTTTCTACAATATTTAAAAATATAGTTACTAAGAGTGTTTTAAATAAAGGATATAATAATGAATGCTAAAAATATGTACATTTTTTTTTGCATGTGATCCTTTTTGTGATTAAGACTTTTGGAAGTCTTTATTTTAATAATCAAGACCTATATATTGCTTTTCTTAATCTATTGTGACGCCTAATTTTAATATTTTGACACTTATCGCTGTATATATATAAGGCATATAATGGAATGTAATATATTTATTAAAGTTCGAGCCCGAATGTTGATCAACGAAGTGCGGTATCATTAAGTTCTTCGCATTTATCCAATGCTCGAGAGCTACCACTCAAGTCCCATTTTGTCTTTAAAACTATTTTCAGGATATGAAGGGATATCCAGTTATTTCTCACAATGATAATCACGGCCCAAAAAAAATTGAAAGAAATGAAAGAAAGTTTAAATAAAGAAAAAGGACTCCCCAGAGCAGTTGTAGTGAATGAGTATTTTCATTCATTCGTTGGTAGACATTCATTCATTTAACTTGAATTGCTTGCAAGATCCTTGCAAGATTTTCCTTTCCAACCCACCTTTACGTTTTAAAGTATTTACTGAAAATCATAGAAAAATTATGGGTTCGACTTCCCATTCGACACTTTAAAATAATAATGGATATTTTCAATCTGTTTCGTAAGTAGGCTCTAAAAAGTGGTATACCTCGCCGACTAAGAATAGATAATAACTGTCCGTAACTGTGCAATGCAAGTAATGACAGTACTTCTTTATCAATCGAGGATATTATTATAAGGCACGGTTCTGTGGCGCTTGCATCCAACGGGTACTGCTAATTTAATTGACTTGCATGCCTACAATGGGAGTTGTCTCTTTTGAATCTCTATGAACCACTCTTTGTGTTGGTAATGGCCACCGGAAACCAATTCTTTGACTTGGGACTCTTATTACCTAGAAGTCCAGGGAAAAGATTGCAAGACACTAGTCGGTCGGCCTCCTTGCGAATGGCGGTATGCTCCCCGATCCTGGGACTACTCTATAGATCCAACAACATATTATCATAACAGACAGATACCATCTTAAATAGCTCAGGTAAGCAAGGATAAACGCGTGACTTTAAAATCATAGCCTTACCTCAAACCGCACTCCATCGAACCCCATAATCACAAATTACACTTCACTTATAATGCACCCCATACACTAATCACTATGTCCGAGTCTCGAATTCCTGTACCTTTGTATTATGTACTAGAGGTGGAGGACTTGCCCATCGTCCTTGGATGGGATATGGGGGAAGGCTGGTTCAGGCTGTTCCTCTAATGTGACTGCGGTTAGATCTACGATCTCGTCTTGTTCGTCTTGGTCGAATCTGAAATTTATATAATGTAATTATAAAATTTATATAATATAATTATAAAATTTCTGTGTGGTGATGGAGTAAGAATAAAATTTAACACCACCCTATCTTACTCGTGGATATCGTAAAATAATAGATCGTAAATAATAAGTCTGCACTGTGTCTTAAATATTCAAAACGTAACTGGTTATGAGAGAGTGAGAAAGAAAACGTGTACTCGCACTTCTCTGTCTTGAACCTTTTTTTAACGGCATACTATGATGCATCGCGCATCTTCCGATCCGTCCGGGGCCACAAGGGGGCGGCGAGCCCATAGCCCTCGGGTGCTTATCTCCAAGCACCAAGTGGGCGGGCCACCAGTACCCGTCCAGACGTCTCTCTTGCACTTAAAGTAATATACCAAACGTAACTCTCTCTTTCTTTTCACACTAACTCATATCTCGCCGAGGCCTCGCAGACCCCGCTGCGAGGGCATGCTCAAAACCCGGGTCGACATAATCGATCTCAGTACGTGAGTGTTTTGCCGTAATAGATATTATATGTATCAATCTCGTGATAATTTCAATACTAAAACTCATATCTCCCTTTCAACTGCCGTTCGCCTCGCCCGATCACACTTTTCGTAACGCCCTCGTCATGCATTCACCAGCTTACTCCCCAAGTCAAGCGTGCGTAAAGAAGTTTTACATCAAAAATCAAACCTTTATCACCTAGCATCGTTGCCAATTTCACCTGGTGGAGGATGGTTAAAACAAAAAACCAAAAAAATTACCTGTCTTCGTCCGGTTCGCTGGATGGTTGTGAATTGCGCGAAACTGTCTCAGCCGGGGGCGGCGGACCAGCTCGCTGGTTGGCTGGCCGGACTGTGATGATTAAGTTTGAAGAGTTCGCCACCATCATGTCTGTAACCTGAAAATAATATATTCAAATTTAAAAATTAAAACCCCTTAAAATCATCCGGAAAACTAGGCGATCATTTTTTAAGAGTTTTGGAGTTTATATTAGTCAAATCTATACATACAAATAAATAAAATTGAAGTGTCCGTTTGTAATGTCAAAATATTGGGCTTTTTTCATGTGCACACTGTTATTTGCACGACACCTATGCCTAAAATACAGTTTAATTTTTCTTGTCGGTCTGTTTGTTTGAGATAATCTTCAAATTGGCTCGAACGATTTTGATAGTATTTTATTACCAGGTAGCTGTCTATATAGGGAGTAATTTAGGCTATGTTTTATCCCGGTATTCCATGGTAACGGGAACTATGCGGGTAAGGCGACTGAAACCGAATCATCCCAGTGTGTCTGGCAGACTTGGAACATAGACATTATTTTCCAGAAATAATAAATGAGAATATCTTATGCAATAAATTTAGCACAATTCAAAACATAACATTCACATTCAATTAATCTTATACGTCCCATTATTGGGCTTGAGCCTCCTCCACAATGGGAGGGAAATTGACCTCCACGCTCGTCAGACGGGTTGGTATAGGATTTTACACATTAAATTCCTTAGCTGTCTACGCCCACGGGTAAGTTAGAGTTTTTTTTTTATTGCAAGCAGTGGCAAACGAGCAAACAGTACACCTGATGGTAAGTGTTGCTGCCGCTCATGGACCTTTACAAGACCGCTGCCTACCGCGAAGGGAATGAAGGGAGTGTGAATGCGTGCATTGAGGCTCGGTGATACCAAAGGCACCACCAACACCCTCCACACGCGAACACCCTCAGAAAGTTGGGCTTTCGGCTCTCTCGCTCACCGAACGAAGCGCAGTAACAAAATGCTACTACTCAGACGTCGATTTTCTGCGAGAGCGTGATACCACCCCGGACGGACCGGCCCGCGGCTGTAGACAGATAACTGTCGACAGTGTGGTCCTACCACTATGGTGAATTGTATACTTACTCCGTCACCTCACCGATTAGTATTAAAAAAACTAAAAATCACGCTTTCAACTAAAAAGTGTAAAATATTATTATTATTATTGTGAAATAAGCGTGGGGCGCTTTGTGCCACATTTTCGTAAATCGAGCACCCCACGCTTTTTTCACAATAATATTAATATATTTCGTTCATTATTATTTTCTGCCTATATTGAAAATTATTTTACACTTTTTAGTTGAAAGTGTATTTTTTAGTTTTTTTAAACTATATTTATTTTTTACTTTTTAGTGAATAGCTACTGGAATGTAATTAGTATGCAGATTAGATTTGTCGGTACATCGATGAATGTATACGGCACAAGACGCAATTATTACCATAGGAAAGTCTACGCATTTGTGTTATGCCAAGTGCCCGACTAACTCTATCTCTCTTACTCTCATGTAAAGGATGCGGAAAGAAGTTGATGAATCCTGGCGAATCTAATTAGGACAATCGATTTTATTTAAACGAATTACTGCATCCGACCACTGAAGTCAAGTCACCTGCGGGTGGGTTACGGGCGTGCGCGCTTACGTCCCTCTGTCGCACCGGACGGAGCGGGCGAGGAGTGCGCCGACCGTAACCCATCTCTAAAAAACCAACCCCAAAAAAACGCGGATTGTTGCATTGTCATCGGTCTCTGACAGGTGTGCAAAGTTTAAATAAAATCGAATCGCTCAAAGTAGGAGAAAATCGAGCTCAAAGAGTTTGATTACAAGCAAGCATACATACAGGTGAAACTAATAAAAGTGTGTTAAAAATAATTATTATATATGCATACTGTAGTTAGAAGCATTCTGTGAGCTGAAGAAGAAAAATACATATAATTTCCTAACCCTTTTCTATGTAATATAATATGCAGATAACATCCTTACAAGATATGGAGAACTCGAGATACAACCAAGCAGTTTGACCAGCCTGTAATAGTAAATCATTTCTTTTCCTAATGTGGAGGAATGATTGAGGAGATTTGAGCTCAGCAGTGGGACATATATGTGCGAAGGGGGATCGCCGAGGCGGGTGCGTAAAGACGAGCATGGTAGCGATGCGTCGCCACGCCTTAACTTAACACGTCTTACCGGCGTGGTATAGGCGGTCAATTTCCCTCCCACAGTGGAGCCTCCTCCACTCGCACCCGAGCCCAGCCCAACAGTGGGACGTGTATGGGCTGAGATGATGATGAGATGAAATAATTTGGATAAGACCAGGGCGATGATGATGATTTTCTATTTAATCCAGAATAGAATTGGAATACTGACCTGATCTAGTGTTTTATTGGATACGTCAATACCATTGACCTCTAGTACTTCATCGTTGACTCCTAGTAGACCAGTAGACTCAGCTAAACCACCCGGCACCAGTCTGGATATGAAAATGCCAGGTGACCGTTCCACACCGTTAGGAGTTACTCGAACTGAGGTTCCATCTCTGTTGAAAAAAATATTGTTTAAATTGAAAAGTGAGCCCTTCACCAACGACCTCTAAATTTAACGTAATACCGAAGTATCATCATTATCTCGGCTCTCGTACGTCCCACTGCTGGACTTGAGACTCCCCCACCATAGGGGGAAAACTGATCAATTCAAATCATTTATTATGCATAAACACCGCATAGGTAATTACATATTGTAATTTTTTTGCATTTTACCTTGAATTATCGAATCGGAACGTGATCGCACTGAAAGGATCCGGCAAGAAACTCAGCGGGAACACGATAACACACTCTAAGAAAGCAGTTAGTTAATTTTGAGTTTAGCACTTTCCCTGCACTAATATATAAAGCTGAAGAGTTTGTTTGTTTGAACGCGCTAATCTCAGGAACTACTGGCTCGATTTGAAAAATTCTTTCAGTGTTAGATGGTCCATTTATTGAGGAAGGCTATATATCATCACGCTAAGACCAACAGGAGCGGAGCACCAATGAAGATTGTTTCCAAATCGGGATTTTTTTTGCTCTTGAGATAAACAGCTAAATTTGTGTCAACATCATGTGTCGTATTATTAAAAAAAATTTTCACCTTCTACGTAAACAAAGTCTTAGGTTAAAGATAGCGTTAACCCATAGTATCTACACCACACGGACGAAGTCGCGAGCAGAAGCTAGTATTAGATAAAAAGGCCTCAAAATGATTCTCAGACGCATACAACGCCCATGCAGAAGGAATGGAAGGTGACACATTGTACTAGTAATCCGTCACATAATTATTTCATTACTAGCAACCCGCCCTCGTTTCGTTTCGGTTTTAGTCGTTTTACCTGCGTAGTGCCCGTTCCCGTGGGAATACCGGGATAAAATATAGCCTAGGTTACTCCCTGATATTATAGCTTTCCATTGGTGAAAGAATTTTTGAAGTCGGTCCAGCCGTTTTGAAGATTATCCGGAACAAACAGACAGACAAAAAATTTTTAATCTGTATTTTAGGCATAGGTGACGTGCAAATAACTGTGTGAGCATGAAAAAGGTCTATTATTTTGACATTACAAACAGACACTCCAATTTTATTTATTGGTATAGAAGATATAGATAGATCAACAGAATACCTGATAAAGAATCCGAGTGGTCGGTCCGAGCCATGCTTCAGAAGTTTAACTCGCCTACAAGTTTCGGGTACAATATCGACATCTATAATCGCCGACACCTGTAATAACGGTTATGGTAATTACTTTTTTCTAGTGATAAGAATCAAAAAATAAAATGTATAAAAATAGACAAAAAATAGTGTTTTTTGTATGGGAGCTGTTATAACCATACAATGTATGCCAACCTGATGACGTAGCTCTCAGCCCCCTCTGCCGGTATGACGCTAACCATTTGTGGCACGTCAGCACTTTTAGTATGAAGCTTGACGCAGAACGCTCAAGCGTCAGTCTAGACTTCGACTCCGCGAAGAACGGTTGCATTCAGGGTCCCTTGCCATCATTGTCGTAGTTCGTAATTCTTTTATTAATAAACTTTTAATTTTAATTATAATTCTTTTTTTAAAACGACCTCGGCAAGGGACCCTATAAAAGAGCCTCTTAAATATTTATTTTATTTTGTTTTAGTATTTGTTGTTATAGCGGCAACAGAAATACATAATTTGTAAAAATTTCAACTGTCTAGCTATCGCGGTTCTTGATATACAGCCTGGTGTCAGACAGATGGACGGACGGACAGACAGCGAAGTCTTAGTAATAGGGTCCCGTTTTTACCCTTCGGGTACGGTACCCTAAAAGCGTTAAGCAATTTATCAGGGTCTTCTTGCCCGACATACTATAGTGATTGTAAACAAGTCTAAGGCTAGTGTGTTATCAGAGATGATTTATAATACAGAAACGTGGTCATGAATTAGAGAAGAAGCTTAAAATCATTCAGCGTGCTATGGAGAGAACTATGGTTGGGATTACTCTATGAATTAAATTCCATAATACGGAAAGCAATAGAAAATTGAGTGTAAACGATATAGCCCCAATAATTAGCACGCTGAATGGTAGGCCACATTGCTAGATAAAATCGTTGGAAACGAAAGGTGGAATGGCAACCACGTTGCACTAGCAACAGTTTGTGATGCCCTACATCAGGTGGATTAATGATATGATAAAAGTAACAGAGAATAGTTGGATGCAATCTGCAGAGGGCTCTTTTTTTTTGGTGGTAGGCTATGGTCTGGGCACACCCTGTTGCGGCTGCCCGGGGCGACGGATTGACGGGCGGCGTGTGGACCCATAACCTACCGTGTTCCCTCCCCATTGCCATTGGAGCGACCTACATCACATTCTCATCGATGGCCCAAGAAACAAAGCAGATAATGGAGACTAATATACAAGAAACTGATTTCAACCTCGAATTTACGCCGCCAGTTAAGTCGCATTCACTAGTATGTAAAAAAGTCTTACCATTCTAAAATCATGTGGATTTGATATGGCGAGGCCCTTATTCTTAGCAGGAGTACCGCTCAATATAGAAGAGATTATGTTCCTAGGTCGTATCGTGCCATAACCATTTAGTTCTTCCAAGCTGTCCCCTGAAATAGAAGAGACATATGTGTTTATTACATAACAATTTATAATTCATAAGACCTTAAGAAATGTTGGCTTATTATCTTAGAAAGAAATGCCGACTAGTGCTGCCTTAATGCAAAGACCAATACAAGACTTAGTGTACCACATGTAAGCACAGGTTTATGGACGTAACAGTCACGTATAATGCCAACTCCGATTACGCTCGTGAGTGCTGCAAAAGCCTATTAAGAGCTGGGCACTAACACGTGCCATTTCCACCAAGTTATTGTTTTATCATCATCATCTTGCTCTTATCCCAATTACTTGGGGTCGACGCAATATGTCATCTGTTTTGACATATTGCAAAAAGTTTCGGCAATGACTTTTATGACCGGCCGCCTGCCTGACGTCAACCCTCCTTGGGAATGTAATCGTTGACCCAAATGGTACCAGATGGAGTTGGTCCGGGTCAATCTAGGGCTCTTAGTCGTCTTTTACGACACCCACGAGCAAAGCAAGGGTTGGTAGTATTCGAAGCCGCTACCACACAGTTTTATGCTGAAGAAAATTCATTTGCGTATGCCTTCTGTTTTAACCGCAGATATGAGTATAAGGCTAGTTGACGCCAATCTGTGAGTCAGAATATCCGGTAATGACCAATAGAGACTCCAGAACCTCTTCTTGCGTAGGGCGTTGAAGTTTTGTTTTTAGACAAGTGAATGCGACACTCGCTTCCATTGACTGTATGGTAATAAGTTGTACGACTAAAGAACGTTGACCTAAATCCGCGAAACTTGTCCAAATCCCTATGCAGTACGTTTTGCTCTTTTTTTATTTCTGTCAGAGATAGAAGACAACATATGTTGACTTCAAAGAAATTAGGAGGAAAATAGGTAAGAGGATAATAAAGAAATAAATCACTACCAGGCAGTTACGCAAATATAAAATTTCGGTAACATTTGCACATGGAAACTTGTTACTACCGATTGCAGACAATAACAAAGCTAAAATTCCGTCCATGACCACAAACAAACGCTGCAAAATGTGTGATAAAAAAAAATAAACACAAACGCGATAAAATCCGCAAAGTGGTTTTATTTACAATGTGTAAACATCAGAAATCATTAAATAACAAAGCTATTTTGGTAGAATGGAAAACAGCAGCAATTAGGAAATGCCTATATACAGCAGCTGACTGAGATAAGCCGATTGAATAAAACGACAATTACATCAATTAATTGTCATTCTTGGATACATTATGTATATATTCTATCAACTTAAACGAATAATTTATTCGAATAAAGCCTAAAGGAATGCGTTCTAGTTTCCTAATAGAGTACAAAGAACTCGTATTCTTAGTCATGGCACAAATTAATACAACTGTTTTGGTCTTAATATTACAAAGTAAATATTTCCTATGACGCCAATTGTGGATGAATATATTTTGTAACATTAAAATATCAACACAGTCATTAAAACTTATGTTTTTCTCAACGCCCTGAGCCTAGATCTATTAACAAATTTTAAGAGTGTTCTATAATAACTTTTGAAGAATCAACGGTTTCAATTTCAATTTCAAACTTTATTGCACTCCATAATGTATAAAAGATCTTAACAACAAAACATGCAACAATTATGGACCCTGTAGGGCACGGCAACAGTAGGAGAGAGGAACATTTTTATGAATTTTCCTAATTTTATGAGTTTGATACGGAGATGTCTATATTTGTTAAGCATTATTCTCAAAGGGATAAAACAAAAAGAAGTTTATATAAAAATATCTATACGACGTTATTATACAGAATGTATCAGGTTATGGGGCAACTGGTCAAACGGAAGGTAGGCAATGGTGGCAGGAACCCATAAAAAAAATTTCAAGGAAAAATATCGATTCGTTAATGAATTAGAGACATGTAAAGTTTTCAATTTTGTCATCGCTTTTTCATGTAAATCTGATTGCAATGTATAAAGTCAGTGATACTTAATCTGCAACATATTCGTACTTTGTGAAATGTTTATTAAAAATTGAGAAAATCAATGATTACGCTCGCAAAAGCAAAACAAACTTCGCTTTAAATCAGCTGATCGGCCGATGACTGTCGCCGAGTCGCGTTTTTACCTACGCTACCATTGAAGCGTTTGCGTAATTACTACCTATTCATACTGTCGAAGCTTTACATGCCTACATATATCCTGTCTGTACATGCCTACATAATACGTAACATTTAAGGCATAGACTGTTTAACACTTTTTAAATCACTATAACTTTTAACATAAAAGTTATTGTTTTTTGTGTAATATACATTTTAATTACGATCTATAACACCGGTACGACCGTTAAACTACAACATACTCGAACAGTTTCCCCATAACCCGATACACCTGTACACAAAATAAAAAAGTTCAATAAAGACCAATTCCGAATATTAGCCGTTCAGACATCTATTCAAACATCATCATCATCACAGCTCATTTACGACCCATTGCTGGGCTCGAGCCTCCTCCGAAATGGTAGGGAAATTGACCTACTATATCATACTGATCAGACAGGTTGGTATAGGGTTTTATTTCTAATTTTTCTTCTCTTTTATCTTATAATCTCTTAGTCGTCTTTTACGACACCCACGGGCAAGAAAGGGTGGTGAATTATATTCTTACTCCACACCACACGGAATATTTGAACATAAAAAAAAAACATTAAAATCTGTCCAATCGTTTTGGAGTTCAGTCATAAACGAAGGTACATAATCATTATATACTTATTTACCTAGAAATAATACACATAAGATGGCTTCCCTCTATGCAGGTACATATCATATTTAATAGGCATAATGAGATCAGAACAAATCCGTATCGGATTCTATGTTATCTGTGGTGCGATGGTCGACGTCATTGTTGCATGACGAACAAATGTGACGCGAGTATTCTCCAAGTTATAAGTGTCACTATGAGTTTGTAGAATTTCCAATATTTTATGTTTATTCCATATTCCATTCTATTTAATTTGATAGTATTTTTTTTAAGTGTGCTGTGTGGTAGCGGCTTCGAATACTACCAACCCTTGCTTTGCTCGTGGGTGTCGTAAAAGACGACTAAGAGCCCTAGATTGACCCGGACCAACTCCATCTGGTACCATTTGGGTCAACGATTACATTCCCAAGGAGGGTTGACGTCAGGCAGGCAACCGGTCATAAAAGTCATTGCCGAAACTTTTTGCAATGTGTCAAAACAGATGACATATTGCGTCGACCCCAAGTAATTGGGATAAGAGCAAGATGATGATGATGAGTATTTTTTTTAAGTGAAAATTCTTTAGAATCGTTGTGATTTCACTAGATGAAACGAAAAAGCGAGTCCATAGAGACACAAACACGTAAATGTATAGGATTCAATCGGCGAGAGAATGAGATAGAACACATTCGCGTAGCGTCCCCACTATCGTCTGCTAATATACGAGTACGATTTACGATTAAGGTTTACGTATTTTGATTTACGATCTATACCAATAAACAAAATTGGAGTGTATGTTTGTAATGTCAAAATAATAAGCTTTTTTCATGCTCACACGGTTATTTGCACGACACCTATGCCTGAAATAGCAATTAAAAAATTTTTGTCTGTCTGTTTGTTCCGGGTAATCTTCAAAACGGCTGGACCGATTTTAAAAAATCTTCCACCAATGGAAAGCTATAATATCAGGGCGTAAACTAGGCTATATTTTATCCTGGTATTCCCACGGGAACGGGAACTACGCGGGTAAAACCACTATAACCTATAACCGAAGTGAAGCGAGGGCGGGTTGCTAGTTAATAATAAAAGAAAACATGTGTGACCAAAGAAGTTTCCCTTCTGTACCTTGTACGCACGCTCTTGTTAATACGCTTTTATTAGCTTCAGACGTATCTATGTTAGTATGTAACGGAATCCTTGAACATGATTTTTGACCCCTTTCAAAACGTCGGATTAACTCGAAATTTGGCATACTTATTAAGAACCGATGACAATTCAATATTTTAAACCGTTTGACCCGTTATCCTTACTAGGATAATCAGGATTAGCGATTTAAGCGTATTTTTTAGTTTTTTTGAACTACTATGTTTATTATTTTTGATATAAAACTCATTTGCAAACGAATAATGATTACTACACGTGGAAATTGAGGCCACATTTTTTGAGTATCCCTCTCAGCCGCATTAGCACACGCGCTTTAGTGTGCGTAAGTACGTGTGTCATCATCATCATCATTTCAACCTACAGCCGTCCACTGCTGGACGTAGGCCTCCCTCATGTTGCGCCACAATGTGCGGTCCTGTGCCGCCTGCATCCAACGACGCCCAGCAACTTTCACTAGGTCATCGGTCCACCTAGTGGGGGGGGCGTCCTACACTGCGTCGTCCGATACGTGGTCGCCACTCGAGAACCTTTCTTCCCCAGCGGTTTTCGGTTCGTGTAGTACGTGTGTGTAGTAACTAAATTATTGCTCGCATTCTCACTTTTTTGACACTAAGACCTCTTGATCAAACAGACATAAATTTTGCCTGTTATTACCAGAGACTAAAGATTACGTGGCAAAATATGATTTTGCTTGTACCTATTCCTACCCCTTTGCGAATAACAAAGCTACGGAATAATCATTATTGTAACCCTATTGCTGGCTCAAGCCTCCTCCACAACAAGAGAGAAATTGACCCACTATAAGTCAGACGAGTTGATCTGTGGCGAATTAAATCATTTTTTGACTTTTGATCATAATCAGTTCAGCCATAATCATAATTTGCCTGACGCCTTATGGACGGGCTACTGGTAATGAGTCTTTGTCTTCGGTAGCACATATATAATCATGCGATGTTATTAGGGTGTAGCTGGTCCACGCAACATCGTCTGCGTTATATAAAAGAAATGGTTAGAGGAGGCACTCCTATCTACGACCGGTTATACGTAAACCGTAGCGAACGCAACGGAAGCTCTCAAAAGGATAAAATTTTCCCCATTTATGCGTCATTAGTCATTATTACTTCGCTCATATTGGTCGTAGCGTTATGAAATATACATAAACTAGAGGCCCCAATAGACGTTGTACTGTTTATATAAAACTAATTGTAATCTTAATGCATCATCATCACAGCTTATATACATCCTGTTCCTGAACTCGAGCTTCCTCCACAATAGGAAAAAAAATTAACCTACGATATTGGATACTTTCCGTGTGATGACGGAGTAAGAATACAATTCACCACTCCCTATCTTACCCGTGGATGTCGTAAAAGACGACTAAGGGATATAATATGCACATAACATCTGTGCAAGTGATAGCAAACTTGAAACGAAACCCTATACCAACATGTCTGACCAGCATGGTTTAGTAGGTCAAATTGCCTCCCATTGTGGAGGAGGCCCGAGCCCAACAATGATGACTGGATACTGAGCGGATATGTTGGTATAGGATTTAATTTCAAGAGTTTTTCTAGCATAGATGTTTCATGCATATCCGTGTGGCGACAGAGAAAGAGTACAATCCATGAGCATGCCCCTATCAAGAGCACGCTCGTGGATGTCTTAAAAGACGACTAAGTGGTGTAATATGTGTATAACATCTATACAAGAGAAGGAAATCTCCAAAATAGAACCCTATATCAACCTGTCTGACCAGCATGGTGTAGTAAGATCAATTTTCCTCCTATTGTGGAGGAGGCTCGAACCCAACAGTGGGACGTATATTAGCTGAAATGATGATGATATCCCTTAGTCGTCTTTTAAGACACCCACAGGCATGATTATGGATGGTGTTAGATTCTTACTTCGTCATCACATGGAAAATACATATATGAAATTAAATGCTACGTAATACCGAACGCCGAATTCTTAGTAAATCCGCTCTTAACTCACAAATTAAACCACAATACATTCTTCATTCATGGTCATGGGTAATAATGCGATGCAACATTGTACGTAGAGTCGCCATTGTTATACCGGAAGTGACGTATCGGTCGACAGGTGCTACAATACTCGATGAAAACTTTACTATTATAGAAGTTTTTATTAAAGCATAGAGGTATTATTAAAAGGTTTCTCTGGACTATAAACTTGAATAAAATAACTGAGTTTTAGTACTTATGAACACATCTAGAGACGATAAGAAACACCTCGCCGTAATCTCTCACACCAAATTTTTTTTTATGGTCTATCACATTCCGCCCATATTGCCGTGGTGAGGGATTGAATGGCATGGATTATCCTAGGCAGAGAACTTAGATATCCTAACTTTTTGATGTGGTAACGGAGTAAGAATACAATTCACCACCCCCTTGCCGCTGGGTGTCTGTCATAAAAGCCGACTAAGGGATATAATATGCATAAAATATGCGTATTACATCTATGTAAGGAAAAAGGAAAATTCAAAATAAAACTCTATACCCACCCAATACCCTTTGCGGAGGAGGCTCGAGCCCAGCATTGGAACATTTATAAGCTGTGATGAATCCATCATTCACCATCATCCTAACTATAAACTAATATTAAAAATATGAAAGTAAGTTTGTTTGTTTGTAACGGTTTCACGCCGAAACCACTAAACAGATTTTAAAACTCTTTCACCAAACAAGAAATGGTCACGTTATACAAGCGTCCTGTTTTGACATAAGAACATTCCCTAGCTTTTCCCTTTAGCACCCGCTTTTAAAGGTTTCCACGAGAAAATAAGTGGGGTGGTGACACTTTGTATTCACGATTCTACCAAGTGTTTTTTTAAGAAAACTACCATGGACTAAGGAAATAATGCTTGTATTGCAGGGGACTTTACAAACATAGAATTTACGGACACAAATTACACCCAGACCCAGAAAACATTGTAGATCGCACAAATGATTACACAAGAAAAACCGACTTCAACTAGCGTTGCCAGGCGTCCGGATAAAGCCAGACATAGGTAGGCTTTTTAATTGCGTATCCGGCCAAAATAATCGGTGTCCAGCTTGTCCGGCTTTTATTAGGCTTTTTACATTTCGCAAATGAGCTAGCGCCGAGCGTGGCCGAGCGCAGGCGAGTCGGCTGTTATCATAATAATCCAAAAAGCTTAGTTTTACATAATTTTTTTGTCGTACCTAATAATACTAGAACACAAAATCCTCAATAATGTAGTGTGTCCGGCCTTTCTACCCAAATGTCCAGCCAAACTGGTTGGTCTGTCCGGCTATTAGGTTTGACGAGGTCGTCAGTTGGCAACCCTAACTGCAACTAGACCAAATTGAAATAGGGTACCAACATGAAAAGCATCAGATTAAAAAAATCGGTTGTCTGTAAAGTCGGTTTACTGACGATAGTTGAACGTGACAACGTCATAAGAAAGTACTGATGGAATGATTTCATTTTTCAAAAGAAAATTTTAATTTTATTTGTTTGATAGATATTTTGTATGGATCAAGCCTTAAATGGAACGCCTCAGAGCGAGGTAACGCCGCATACGTCATGTTTGTTCGTGTGTGCAGCCGGCTCCATCGAATTATAAGACGTTGTCACGTCAAAAATAATCATCAAAATCAGTCCAGTCAGTCCAATTGAGAACGTCCTCCTATTTTGAAGTCGATTTTAAAATTACTTAGATTGCCGAGACTCAAAATTTTATACGAGTTTTCTCAAAACTATGTTTTTCGGAACGGTTCTCAAGTTTCAGTGCATCGATTTACTTAGCTCTTTAAATACTGACGTCGCACTGCACCGTTTCTGCATATAATTAATGTTACCGTAATTTGCTAAATAGCAATTCGCGTGTGACTATACGGTTATAAAAAAAAATTATAGTTTCTCTTTCAGTTCAAAACCGTATATTAGGCTGAGGCCGCACTACGGTGAAACCGCGGCGGTTTGACTGAATTCGATAGTAGTTTAGTAAAAATTTCTCTAGATATTCTCTTAAAATTATTTTTTTTTTTCTGAAAATTCAAATTCTTTATTATGCATAAACCCCGCGGGGCACTTACATTTCGTCACTTTTTTACATTTTATCTTAAATTACTACCGGATCGGAACGCGACCGCACTGAGAAGATCCGGCAAGAAACTCAGTGGGCTTGTATTCTTTTTTATTCATTTACTATTTTTTTAAATACGATAATATACAACAACATGTCTATTAATAGCTCCAGTGTGATGCCTTTCGAACCATCATACAATACAGTTATTAAATATAACGAAAAAGTACCATGGCTGGACCAGATCCCGCAAGCGGCACCCGATCACGAGTTAACCACTAGAGCAGTCATCACTCCCCTCAACCACAATGGAGGGAAGGGAGTGACCCGCTCCTCGTAGCTACCGCAAGCAGACCCTTCAGTGAGCATGACCAATACCATGTGCCACAAACATAAAACACAGATTAAATAACAAATTCGTTTGGCAAAACACGCTACGCTTTACAATTATAGATGGTAACAACAACAGAATAAACATTAAAGAAACCTTTCTGAGATCTATTGGCTATTGAATGAATGAACACAATATTTACGAATTTTTTGTTGACTTTTTTTTTCTATTTCTTAGTACCCGACGAGCGACAATACATACTACTCGTTTGAAATCCATCTTTAAACTGTGCAAATCGTGGGTGGTTTTGCAGTTTAAAATCGCAGTGCGTGCGTCTCGAGCGGTTTCGCGGTTACAGCGGTTAACCGCTCGCGGATAAAAAGCGTAGTGCGGCCTCAGCTTTATAACCATATCCAATTGGATTACAGAATCTCTTAAATATTACTAGCTGAACGGTAGTAATTGTAAACTGAAGAAATATCAAGTCTCACCTCATATACGTCCATTTGTTGGCCACGAGCCTCCTCCACAATGGAAAAGGAATTGACCTACTATTCCACATTGGTCAGACGTGTTGGAATAGGGTTATTATTTCGAGATCTTGAAGCCGTCTAGTCAACGATTAGATTCCCAAGGAAGCTTAATATCTGGCAGGCGGCCAGTCAACTATTGCCAAGAGTTTTTGTAATCCTAACTAATATTACAAATGCGAAAGTAAGTTTGTTTGTTACGCTTTCACGCTTAAACCACCCAACCGATTTCAAAAATTCTTTTAACAATGGGAAGTTATAATATTAGGGAGTAACATAGGATATGTTTCATCCCAGTTATTCCACGGGAAGTACGCGGATAAGGCGATTGAAATCGAAGCGAGGACGGGTTGCTAGTCCTAACTAATATTACAAATGCGAAAGTAACTTTGTTTGTTTATTACGCTTTGACGCTTAAACCACCGAACCGATTTCAAAAATTCTTTCACCAATGGAAAGCTATAATATCAGGGAGTAACATAGGCTATATTTTATCACGGTATTCACACGGGAACTCGAACTACGCGGGTAAGGCGACTGAAACCAAAGCGAAACGAGGGCGGGTTGCTAGTATGTACAATGAAAGAAGAGAACATACAGTGGTGTAACTATAGGGTGGCAGGGCTGACAAAATGCCACGGGCCCCCAACTCGAGAGGGCCCCGGACCAAAATGCCTAGGGATGAACCGATATCATCTAGGTATCGATACCTTATCGGTACTCAATCAGTATCGATTAAAAAGTTAAAAAATATCGATGATACTTACTGGTATCGGTATCGAATCGATTGTGAATAGAACCTATCTATACGAGGTAAGTTTTTAGCGGGATTGTTTGTGAATGAGCTTTTTTTTTAGGGAATCTGATTGTATCCGACTTATATAACACTAGCAACCCGCCCTCGCTTCGCTTCGGTTTTAGTGGTTTTACCCGTGTAGTTCCCGTTCCCGTGGGAATACCGGAATAAAATATAGCCTAGTTTACGCCCTGATATTATAGCTTTCTATTAGTGAAAGAATTTTTGAAATCGGTCCAGCCGTTTTGAAGATTACCCGGAACAAACAGACAGACAAAAAAAATATAAAGTTATTTTTAGGCATATGTATAGTGCAAATAACCGTGTGAGCATGAAAAAGGCCTATTATTTTGACATTACAAACAGACACTCCAATTTTATTTATTGGTATAGAATAGATATAGATTTATTTTAACTAAGTACAACTTGAAGGTTCTTACTGATAGGGCCACATCAAAGAATTTGCCACGGGCCTCAGGTGGTATAGTTACGCCTCTGAGTACATATTAAGTCGACCTCAAGTAATTGAGAGAACAGTATAATTATGATGATATTTTATATTCGCGTGGCGATGCAGTAAGAGTACAATTCACCACCCCCCTCCCTTACCTATTAATGTCGTAAAAGATGACTAAGGGATATAATATGTATATAACATGTGTGCAAGAGAAGGAAAACTCGAAAAAGGCCTATACCAACCTGTCTGACCAGCATGGTATAGTAGGTCAATTTAGCTCCTATCGTGGAGGAGGCTCGAGCCCAGCAGTGGGATATATATGAGCTGAAATGATCATCATCATCAGCCCATACACGCCGCACTGTTGGGCTGGTGCCTGCTCCGCTATGGGAGAGTAATTGACCTGCTATACCATGCTGGGCAGGAGTGTTAGTATAGTTTTCTTTTCGAGTTTTCCTTCTCTTGCATAGATATTATATACCTTAGTCGTCTTTTGCGACACCCACGAGTAGGGATGCGACTTGGAGGGCAAATAATCGATTTTTTAAACAATCGATTAATTTTAAATAAATAATCGATTGTAAAATAATCGATTTTTGCTCCCAACAGGATTATGATGACCTTATTTTTTTTGTCGGAAATGTGAGCTTTATTTTCTAATATAGTATGAAACAATCGTGATGACCTTTTTTAGGCAATCTGGCAGTGAAAAATCGATTAATTTCGATGGAATTTCGAATAATAAAAAATCGATTAATAATCGATTTTTATTATTTTGATAATCGATTGTAAAAATCGATTATTTTTCACATCCCTAAGCACGGGCAAGAGAGGTGGTGGTGAAATTCGTAAATGGCTACCTAACCGCCATATAAAATCTATGTAACAGGTGGAAAACTCGAAATGAAAACCTATACCAACAGATCGGACCAGCGTGGTATAGTGGATAAAGTCAATTCGGGAGCTCAGTAGTGGGACGTATGAGCTTTGATAACGATAAATCTCCTCCATGGGAATCGAACCTACGACACTGGACTATAGATATCTTAACCAACTACACTATCTGTATAGTCAAATTATAAAATGACTAGCAACCCGCTTTCGCTTCGCTTCGGTTTCAGTCACCTTACCCGCGGCGTAGTTCCCGTTCCCGTGGGACTACCGGGATAAAATACAGCCTATGTTACTCCCTGATATTATAGCTTTCTATTGGTGAAAGAATTTTTAAAATCGGTTCGGTGGTTTAAGCGTGAAAGCGTAACAAACAAGCAAACAAACATCATATCTATACCAATAAATAAAATTGGAGTGTCTGTTTGTAATGTCAAAATAATAGGCTTTTTTCATGCTCACACGGTTATTTGCACGACACCTATGCCTAAAATACAGATTAAAAATTTTTGTCCTGGTATTCCCACGGGAACTACGCGGGTAAAACGACTAAAACCGAAGCGAAGCGAGGGCGGGTTGCTAGTAATATTTGTATGGATATATCCCTCGTTAAAAATGTCCACCTATTCGTACAGCGACCTCCATTACAAAGCACAAAGGAAGAACATCCATTGTACTGATAAACACCATTAATTAGCATAGAATGTGACACCATGCACACCCAAAGTGACGCAACGGCATCGTCGTTATGCCAACGACGTAAGATTTACAATCGCATATCAAATATGTGTTGTAGATTATTATTATGATAAAAACATTTTGGGACTTGATAACGTAGCATTGTGTATTCAGAGGCCTATTTTTTTTTTTTGGTGTATTTTAGGTCTTGTGAATCATCTATACTAATATATAAAGCTGAAGAGTTTGTTTGTTTGAGCGCGCTAATCTCAGGAACTACAGGTCCGATTTGAAAAATTCTTGTGTTGGATAACTCATTTATCGAGGAATGGAGATCAACAGGAGCGGAGCACCAAAGCAAAATGTTGCAATATCGACTTTTTTGCCTTTTGAGAGCTTCCGCTGCGTAAACGGCAAAATTTTCGCAACAATGTGTCAGAATCGAATTATTAAAAAATATTTTCACCTTCTACGTAAACAAAGTCGCAGGTTAAAGTTAGCGTTAGCCCAAAGTATCTATACCACGCGGACGAAGTCGCGAGCAGAAGTTAGTATATCATATACGGGCTTGGGCTCAAACCTCCTCCACAATGGGAGGGAAATGACCTACTACCTGCTGGTCAGACAGGTTAATATAGAGTTTCATTTCAAGTTTTTCTTCTCTTTCATAGACCATCAGCAACATCTTAGTCCATATACGTCCCACTGTTGGGCTCAGACCTCCTCCACTGTGGGAGGGAAATTGACCTACTATACCAGGGTGGTTAGACGTGTTGGCATAAGGTTTTGTTTCGAGTTTACCTTCTCTGGCATCGATATTATTTCCCTAGCCAAGGCCGCGGCTGACGTGACCGGGGATTAGTCCGTCACCCGCCGAGAGGCCGACCGCGTGAGGAAAGACCGACGCCCTCCCCGGGGGGACGTCGGTCGATGGGAGGGTACCCCAAATAGGGGGTATTCCGTCGGGCCGACCACTGATGACAAGTAACCCTGCTCCGGTTGTCGGCTCAACGACGAAGGCGACGTGCATCATGGGTGGGTTGTGGGTGTGCGTGTTTACGCCCCTCTGTCGCCCCGGACGGAGTGGTGCGAGGAGTGCGCCGACCGCAACCAATCCAAAAAAAAAAAATCTAAATCTATACCAATAAATAAAATTGGAGGGTCTGTTTGTAATGTCAAAATAATAGGTTTTTTCATGCTCACACGGTTATTTGTACGACACCTATGCCTAAAATACAAATTAAAAAATTTTTGTCTGTCTGTCTGTCTGTTTGTTCCGGGTAGTCTTCAAAACGGCTGGACCGATTTCAAAAATTCTTTCACCAATGGAAAGGCATATAATATCAGGGCGTAAACTAGACTATATTCTATCCCAGTATTCCCACGGGAACGGGAACTATGCGGGTAAAACGACTACGAAGCGAAGCGAGGGCGGGTTGCTAGTTATTTACATATTATATCCCTTAGTCGTCTTTTACGAAACCTACAGGTATGGGAGAGGCTGGTGGATTGTATTTTACTCCGTCACCACACGATATTCAGAAATCATTAATTTCATTTGATAGTTTAGTTTCATAATTCAACGGAAAATATTTTAGCGTCCTTAAAACTATAAGCTATTGTGACAGCTACATTGTTTGGTCTCCAAATCTTATCAGTATTATCAAGCAATGAAAACTATACGAAATTTCTAGGTCACGAATAATAATCTTATAGTAAGTATAAGATATATAATAATCTTCATCATCTCAGCTCATAAATGCTCTATTATTGGGCTCAGCCTCCTCCATTATAGGAGAATTGATCTACTATATCTAGGGATGATCGATGTTAGAAAAACATCGATGTTAACATCGATGTCAACATCGAAAGCCCAACATCGATATTCGATGTTTATCGAACACCGATGTTAGGAAATCATTGATGTTACAGAAATATCGATATCGTCGAACATCGATGTTATGATATAAAATTCTAGCAAATTTTGTGTTTCTCGTAGCAAAATTTTTTTTTTAAGGAAATTGACATCGATGTTACGACGATGAAATAAAATCTTCCAGGCAAATTTTGATGAGCTTTTTTTTTTAGGAAATTTCGTTCTGCCCCTAGCAACATCGAGGTATGTTTTCCTTTCAACATCGATGTTTTCCTTTCAGCATCGATGTTTCCTTTTCAATATCGATGTTTTCCTTTCAACATCGATGTTAAAAACAGTTAACATCGATGTTACGATGTTTTGCCTATAGCAACATCGATGTTAAAACATCGATGTTCATCGATCATCCCTAACTATATCACGCTGATAACCCGTCCAGGGTTGGTATTAGGGATGAGCAATCTTTCTGAAAAAGATCGATTCTTGAATCGATTCGAATTGTCGTAAAATGTATCGATTCACAAGAAAATTGAGGTCTGTAGGATCGATTCCCGAGTAATCGATCTAGCAATCTTTTCTTTTGGACGAGCTTGCGATGAACTTTTTTTTAGGAAATCTGAAAGTGTTATTAATCTTATAATACAGTATAAAACATAAACATACTTAGTATCGAGTGGGCAGAAAAAAATCGAACGACAATTCTCTAGGGTAAAGTAACGATTCAGAGCTTCGTATCGATTTATAAAAACGATTTTTTGGGCATGAAAAATAGATTCTTCGCTTAATCGATCTCAGATCGCCATCCCTAGTTGGTATAGGGTTTCATTTCAAATTTTTCTTCTTTTGCACAGATGTTATATGCATATTACATGTCTTAGTCGTCTTTTACGACATCCACGGGCAAGGGAGTGGTGAATTGTATTCTTACTTCGTCACCACCCGGAAAAAAAATGCGTATCCTACTAATATAAACGCGAAAGTTTCAGAGTATGTGAGAATGTTTGTTGCTCATTCACGCAAAAACTACTAAATGGATTTTGATGAAACTTCACAACAATATAGCTTACATATCAGAATAACACATAGGCTATAAATTATCTCGATATTCCCACGGGAAAGGGATCTATGCTGGTAAAACCACAGGTCGCGGCTAGTAAGAAATATTGACAAGTAATGCTTACCTTTCCTCTGTATTATAACCCTGAGCAACGGCCTCGCTGTGAGCAACGCCCGCGCAAGATTATCGTCATTATTAATCGGCAATAGATCGCCATCTCTCGGGTCCGTATACGATATAAGGAAGGCCACGTCATGCAGTCTATGAAGTTTCTCTATCAATGCTTTGAAGTCTTCGTATTTGAGCTTCTCCGTGCGACTGAGGGAGAACCGACGGAATTCCGCATCAAACTGCAAGAAAAATATCACGTTAATATACAGCGTGTATCAGGTTATGGGGCAACTGATCAAACTGGTGCTGCTGCAATGGTGATAGGAGCCCATAAAAAAAAAATTAAATAAAAATATCGATTCGTTAATGAATTAGAGACATGTAAAGTTTTTAATTTTGTCTTCGCTTTATCGTGTAAATCTGATTGAAATGTATAAAGTCAGTGATACTTAATCTGCAATATATTCGTACTTTGTTAAATGTTCATTAGAAATTGAAAAAATCAATAATTACGTTCGCAAGACAAACTTCGCTTTAAATTAGCTGATCGGTCGATGCCAAATCAATATTCTAGGTTAGGCATTTAAATGCTAGATTATTAATAAAATCAGTTCCAATCGGTGTGGGGTTCGAATTCCACGTGTTTTAATTATTTTTCAAGTATTTTATATAGCCTCAACACGATAGAATAATCCGGAAGTGAACTAAGTGAGTGGACATTCTATTGTAATGCCGTCATCCGGCCAAAAAATTGTTACAAATATAAAAAAAAATTAAAAAGTAACGTTAATTAGTGTGCGAAACGTATAACGAATTACAATTTATGCTACTTTCACATTACATTTGATTCATATTAGAAATCTTATTACAACATCTAAACACAACATATTCGTATGAATACAATTCACCACTCCCTCTCTTGCCCGTAGGTGCCGTAAAAGACGACTAAGGGATATAATATGCATATAATATGATAAGAAAAACTCGAAACAAAACCCTATACCAACACGTCAGACCAGGTATAGTAGGTCAATTTTCCTACCATAGTGGCGGAGGCCCGAGCCCAGCAGTGGGACATGTATGGGCTGAGATGGTGACAATGGCGTTAGGGAAAGATGATAAGAGTAGATTTTTAGGATGCGCGCGCACATTGTCACAAATGTCAACTAGATGCGTTATAATAAAACTTTCAATTGGACCCGGTAGATGGCTTTGCTTTTTTTTATGGGTGGGCTATGGTAAGCGCACACGCGGTCCATTCCGTCCGGGGGCGACGAAAGGACGGCGCGCGGGCCCATAACCCGCCCATACCCAAATCGCCTTCGTCGTTGGGCCTACCACTAGTGCCAAGTTCCTTGTCCTCAGTGGTCGGCCCGACGGAATACCCCCGCTGGGGAGATGGCCCTGCTGTCGATTTCAATGAGAATTCCTTTTATTTTAATTGAACAGAACAACATCTGTTGGGTCAGATAGTTTGTGTATATATTTACAATTGTGTACATTTGTAAAGTACATAAAGAATTTCCTGTGTGGGAATCGAATCAACGACACTTGTATAGGTAGTCACTATTAGACAACTATGTTATCTATGTAGTCTAGTACTCTAGTAAGTCTCATCCCCATTGAAATGGTAAATGGCCTAATGCCACAGTACTGGCCAAACAGATTGGTATAACTCGCGAAAATAAAGAAACGAATATAAAATGGCGGATACTACTTGTAATGACAGATTGTAACGTCAGCAAAACAGGATTGTCAGGTAGATGACATTTTTTAATATAGACCTTTGTTATTTGATAATAAATAGGGACTTTTGACGCGAATATCAAAATAACATGTAGCGCTTTTATATTTTATTCATTATTTTAGTGTTTTACAGTGTTATATTGAATAATTTTGCTGATATTTTATGTAATATAATGTCGATAAAATGCTGAACTGTAGTGAATACGATATAATAGCGAATTGCGTGCATTTTCGCATTCTACTAAAATTCCCAGAGGAAGCATGATTTGGTCATCAGCTCCAAATCATTGCTAACGACTGACCAAAATACGACTAATAATAAAATAAGACTAAAGACGTGAAAAATCAATATAATAACTCGACACTGGCACCAATAGCTCATATCATTATTCATTATAGCTCATTGCCATTAAACAAGAAGAAGAATAGTAAGCTACGTATTTAAGAAGCTAACCAGTCCTAATCGCAGTCTCATAGATACAGGAGTTCAGTACTCTTCTAGGACGTATAAAATTTAAAGTTCATTTCGTCATTATATCGGCTCATATACGTCCTATTGGCCTACTATGCTACGCTGGTCAGACGTAGGTAGTTGGCATAGGATATTATTTCGAGTTTTCCTTCATAGATGTTCATATGCACGAGAAGGAAAATACGCATACTGTATCTCTTAGTCATCTTTTACGACACCCACGAATAAGAGAGGAGGTGGTGAATTGTATTCTTACTCCGTCACCACATGGACAGACAACAAATCTAATGTTATATAATAAAAATGTTATATTGAATAATGTTTTATTTTTTTAATTGATAGCGGTGGCAAATGAGCAAGCAGTACACAAGCAGATGGTAAGTGTTGCTGCTGCTCATGGGCCTTTGCAAGGCCGCTGCCTACCGCTAAAAAAAAGTTGGGCATCCGGCTATCTCTTTCACTGAACGAAGTGTAACTACTCAGACGTCGATTTTCTGCAAGATTGTGGTACTACGCCGGACCGACCGGTCGGCGGCTGTTGACAGACGGCTGTCAACAGTGTGCTCCTACCACATAAACACAGATGTCAATAAAAAGAAAATAAAGAACAATAACAACAATTTCATAATGAAATATGGAAAAGTAGATTTGGACTGATTCTGATTACATATTTATTTGTGTACTGTACCAACATGTGTGAGTAAAGACAGACATAATGTACGAGGAAGAAGGAATTATTAGCGCCGCCATTCATGATTCGTTTCTTTATTGGCGCGGATTATATAAGGCTTGTTTTGAGTTTTCCTTGCATTACTTTAATTTTATCTGCTTAGATCACTTTCATTTTTTACTGAAAACGTCCAAGTGAAAGGAACGAATTGACGAATTATAGATCATCCTGTGTGGTGACTGAGTAAGAATACAATTCACCACCCCCTCTATTGCTCGTAAAATACTAAAAATGTAATATGCTTGTAATATCTATGCAAGAGAAGGAAACCTCGAATCAAAACCCTATGCCAACACGTCTGACCAATGTGGTATAGTAGGTCAATTTCCCTCCCATAGTGGAAGAGGCCCGAACCCAACAGTGGGACGTATATGGGTTGAGATGACTCTTACATCAAGAAATAGATTAATTTAGAGATTAGATTACATAGTTTAATGTCTTATGATAACCATAAACAAGGAAGGGATGATGTCATATTGGATTCTTAGTTTACAAACTTATGTATAATTACTATTTTCTACAAAACCACAGTTTCTTAAAGTAGGTCAGACTACGGAAGTTTAATGTCCCTTTTTGATGTACATATTAAATAATGAATCACTATTACTGTGAAATTTATTGTTAGCAAATATTAAAAAAATATGTAAGAAGACAAAGAGGTTTATTTTTGCTATAACTACAGGTGCCTGAGTTCTTTTACATTTGAACAAATTATAATCTTACTAATATTATAAACACAAAAGTTTATATGTATGTAAGTTTGTTGCTCTCTCACGCAAAAACTACTGAATGGATTTTGATGAAACTTCACAATAATATATGTAAGTTACATATCAGAATAACACATACTTAGGCTATAATTTATCTTGATATTCCCATGGGAAGGGGAACTATGCAGGTAAAACTGCAGGGCAGTAAAACTAGTAATAGACATGTGTGATTACGGAGTAAGAATACAATTAACCACCCCCTCTCTTGCATGTGGGTGTCGTAAAAGACGACTAGTGGAAATGTGCAGGTAAGAGGCCATCCATTAATCACGTGAGGCTTGAAATTTGCGTTGGGTAGAGAGCTGTTGGACAAAAATCACGAAATATCACAAGGGGGGGTGGGGGGAAGTGTAGTAAGATATCACGTTTTTTCGTCAAACGCGCGATTTTTAAACCGATAGACATGATGTCTAGACATTTTTATCATGGTCCTTAATTTCAGAATAAAATAAGATTATAATTTATACCTGTATTTAAAGATAATACTCTAAAAAATTTAAGATTCTTTCTAGGTACTAAAAATACATGTGGTTAGTTTTAAATCTCACCACATATCACCAAGGGGGAGGGGGAGGGTTAAAAAAGATCATGTGATTAATGGACGACCCCTAACATCTATGCAAGAGAAGGAAAACTCGATATAAAACCCTATTGCAACATATCTGCACAGAATGGAAGAGTAGGTCAATTCCCCTTCCACTGTGGAGGAGGCCTAAAGCCAACAGTGCCAATAGTCTGGCCGGTTTATGTAGTGGTTTCTATGCTAAATGTAACATCATTGGTTCCATTTACATATAGAAAATTCTTTATGTGATTCTAAAAATAAGAGTTTTGAATTTGGATGTACAGTAAAAACTTGATTATCAGACTAATTGTTGTCAGTAGGCATTCGGATAATCGAAAATCCGGATAACCAAATGTGTGAAAAATCTCCTTTGGTTTTGTACATACATATGAAGTATGTACATAATTTTATGCGTTTAATAAAAGACGAATACAAATCTCGCGGGGCATGCTACTAACTAAAACAATAATGAAACGCGTAGGGCAGCGATCCCACAGGGCGCGGGTGAGATCATGCATAAATTCGATTTGTAGGTACAATACATAAGTCAGAGTTGGCAGTCTGGATAACCGCGAATCCCTATAACCGAGAGCTGGATAATCGAGTTCCTACTACAATTTGCATTTACTTAAAAAATGTAGTATCTCTACTATTCTTTTATTATAAATGATGTAATATTACCAAAGAATATTTAAAAGATGTTTTTTATTACTGTCAGTGCCAAACAAGCAAACAGCACAGCTAAACAGCACAACAGATGGTACAATTTTCTGAGAGTTTAAGACAGAAACAGAAAAAAATAAACTAAATTGTGATGAAGTAAGGATACAAAAACACCACCCCCTTACCTGTAGGTATTGTCAAGGATGACTAAGGTTATAAATATGCATATAACATCTATGCAAGAAAAGAATGACTTAAACCTATACCAACCCATCAGCCTAGTGTGGTATAGTAGGTCAAATTCCCTTCCATTATGGAGGAGGCTCGAGCCCAACATTGGGACGTATATAAGCTGTGATGATGATGATGATATGAGTATTTTATGGTTTTGGTTTAATTTATACTCAAAATAATGTGCAGGAGGCGAAAGTGGTATGCCAAGATCGTAGCAAGTGGATGGAAGTGGTCTCTGGCTTTCCCTATGGGAAGGAGGTCTGAATCTATGTATGTATACTTAATTTAGTTAAAAAAACTAAATAGAGAAAATATAGTACCTACTTCTTATTAAAAATTTCTATACATAAACAGATGCATATATACATAAGCTACTTTTATTTATATACCTTTTAAAATGTAATAACCCATATTATATGACCTGTGCAGAAGGGGAGGAAGTCTTCTAAAACTTCATGCTTAGTCAAAATTAAGACTTAGTTGTATATTTTGGGTGGTCACCGAGAAGGGTGTAAGTTAAAAAAAATGGGTGATTTCTGATGTTTATATGACACACATTATAAATAAAATCATTTTTACAGATTTCACACACATTTTAATACAAATTTATTGCAAATACAAAAATAAATGATACTACATGGTGTAAAAAAATATTGTTTTTGGTCAGTAATATTTAAATATTAAATTTGTAGAAATTATTATATTACGACAATTTATTAATTTAAACTTTACCTAAAATATGAGTCAAAATGAAATAACTAATTCTGTAGCAGGTAGATATATAAATCTCTGTAATAACCATGACCATAAAGGCTGAGAAGTGTTCGAAACATCGGGTAAACAAAAATCAAATGCAATAAAATAGTTTTATTTATAAATTGGGTTATAATATATCAATACCAGTGTGCCGTACAATCTATAATGCATTGGTAAATCCACACTTGGAGTACTTATTAGAGGTTTGGGGCAATGCTGCCAAAACTCATTTAAAATACTTGCAAACTGCACAAAATAAAGCAATCAAAACATTGTTTAGATACAATTACCTTACACCTACAACGGAACTATATAAAAAAAACTAAATTATTTAATTTAAATCAAATGTACTTTTATAAAACATGCATTCTCATAAAAAAAATAATGAATAAAGCAATTCATTCCGATATAATTTTCACTAAAAAGAATCACAGATATTTTACTAGAAATAATAACAAATTTAACCTTACAACTCGGCGAATGAATTATGATAAAAGAAATATAATGTTTGAGGGGGTGCAGATGTTCAATAAATTACCAAAAGATATTTTAGAAACTGACACGATTACTACATTTTATATTTTACTAACCGCTTATTAATATTGTGTATATTATAAAATCTGTATCTTATAATATTTTAGATTGTCGTTGTATAACTATTTAAATGATTAGATGTACAATTTAGCTCTTTATGTCGTCCACTTGTTATTTAGATATGATATTATTTATTATTGAGATATGTGTATTGTTGTAATTTAATTTTAAGTTTCTCATGTAAGTGAACCCTGTAAGTTCTTATGAGAATAAATATCTTAAACCTTAAACCTAATAACTTGATAAAGTTTAAATCGAAAAAAATATTGGTATTTTTGTTTTGTCTCTCATTACAATACCATTTTGAAAATAAATCACGGCCTCTGCCTCTTATTTAACCAGTAATTGAATACCACTATATAAGAACTTTAGTAAAAAGAGTTTGTTTCATCTTTTTATTGTGCACTTGTTATATTATTGTAAAATTGGTATTTGTAAGCACTAAAATTGTTATTTAACAAATTTACAATACAAAAAAATAAAGAGTGTGTTAGGCCTACATTGTTTTTTATTTATAATATTAACAATAGCAAACCAGTCAAATATTTATAGTTATTTTTTAATTTCAATACTCAAAATATCTAACTTTTTCGCATTAATCTTCCAAACACGTCACACAGATGTGTGGACCTATTGAGTCTTATAAGTTTAAATATATTTTGGAGCGCTCCAATGCAACGTAAGTTTTCGAAAGTTTTGTAAACTCTTGAAGTAGGCAAAGAAATTAGAAATTTCTGCCCGCTTACCTTAGTTTTGACTTCCACTGTTTGACTGTCAATGCGAGCCGCAATTTTGTTTTTCGACATCTCGAAAGCATTTATTATATAACACTAACACTAATAAAACTATTTTCAAAACATTTAGGCACTTAATTTCAAACACAACATTGTAAAATATCAAAAGTTTTATTAAATTATTGATGTGACAGTGCCCATTCCACTCGCGTCGTAAATTTACGGAGTTGTTTTCTTTTACAACATTTTTTGTGAATTAGTAATACCTGACGTTAAATTCACCAATAACAATCCATTTTGGTATTTGTTTCTTATTATAAACGTCACGCGATTGGTGCTTATGTATGTCTGTGAATACCCAATAGCTACAGTTGTTTTAACGTTTCGAATGACGCAGTTATTTATAACCTAGAAAAAATTACCAAACTTAAACTATAATTACATATCTGACAGTAATCAATTTACAGAAAAGCCTTCAATCCTCTATTGACCTATCAATGTCCATTGTCGAATATCCACCTTGGGATGGGGATGTTGACAATTGCAGTTGGGTGTTAACTTTTGTCTGGGGATTATTGCTACCCATTCTCCTAATACTCTACTTCTACGAGAGGCTTCTACGACTTCTATGAGAAAGTAGGTGATGACATATAGTATCTTAACTCATCACCATACAAATAGTATACATGAAGTTATTTTTTAAAAATAGAGTAGAAGAATAATATTTTTTTGACAGTTTATATACAAAATATTGCGAACCCGACAGTGACAAAATGGACACACTAAGTTGCTATTCTGCCTTGGTCAGGTAAGTTGGTATAAGGTTTTATGTAAACTTTTCCTTCCTTTTCTTTCCTTTTCCTATTGTATGCAAGCCCTTGCAAGAAAATAAAAAAACTACTAAGGGATATATTTTATAGTCTTTATTTTCCTGCAAGGGATATAAAATATAACCCTTAGTCGTTTTTTATGAGCCAATGGCAAAGGTGGGCGTTAACTCGTTAATCCGTTAACCGTTAATTAACGAAGGTAACAATCTGCTTAACAGATTAACTTTTAAGTTAACTTCAAACAATTTTAACGCTCTTGTTAACTTCCGTTAAATTGAACTTCCGTTAACTTTAGTCCGTTACATTAGGTCTTTGTTGACATGCTGTCATTTTGTTTGTTTGAATTATCCGCCACGCCACGTTCGTAAGTTCCACGACGATTGCGCTGCCCAAGTCGCCGGCAGTGGATCGAATCGTAGAGGAATTCCTCCCACGCACGATCCGTCGCATAATTGCCACATGTAAGGCGGCTCACGCGTCCCAGTTCTACTAAGGGATATAAAATATATCCCTTAGTCGTTTTTTATGAGCCAATAGCAAGGTGGGCGTTAACTCGTTAATCCGTTAACCATTAATTAACGAAGTTAACAATCTGTTTAACGGATTAACTTTTAAGTTAATTTCAAAAAATGTTAACGCTCTTGTTAACTTCCGTTAACTTTAGTCCGTTACATGATGACAAAATGTTCCCTAAAATAGCGAGTAAGGGGTGGTACGTAAATCAAAATAAATAAAAACCTTGTTGATTTATTATTGGTATTAGTTATTAGATGATTTTATTCATGTTAATATTCTGTTTTCGTTAGAAAAAAAATCGCCCGATTTCTCCCGATTTTTAGGTAACACATTTCCCGATTTAAAAAAATTAAATTTTGCAACACTGTTCCCTTCAAACTTATAAACGCCTTAGTGATGTGCCAACTCAGAATAAATTAAACTCGATTTGACCCGAGTCAAAATTTACGTAACTCGGGTTCAACTCGAGTTACGTAACTCGAGTTGACTTCATTGAAAAGTGAATGATTTTTTAGAATTTTTACCAATATATTCCCTCAGCTTTCCATTAATAATTAAAAAAAATTGATCAGACTAATAATATTTTTGTTAATTATTTTATTTTTTATATTACTTATTTATAATGTAGGTATTAGAAGAGTAATATACTAACTAAACTAAAAAAGGAAATTATTGTGTAAAATCGAATCATTTATTTATATATTTTTGGCTTGAATTTTAAAGCTTGGATGCATAATTTATTATATTTTCGCGAAAAAAATATATATTACGAAATGAGGTGTGTAAAATACGAGAAAAATATTAAAAAAGACTGCAATATTTAAAGGTCATTTTTTTATTGAAAACAAGTTGTTATTATTTTTGATAAAATATGTAGCAAGCTCTTAAAAAAATTAAAAAAATGTTATATAGTGATGAAAACCCTAAAACAGTTATTAATTCGGTTGTGACAAAGTGAAATATGGCATTTCTCACACATGACTATTGTTTTTTTACATTGGGCATATTTACACTAACTTAATTAAAGCGTTATCACCAGAATATTGCATTATTTTATTTGACACAGTAAGACGGGTTGGGGTGTGCTTCAACCTTTTTTAAGGAGGCTCCACATTCAGTGTGGTTGTGGATTCCAGTGACTGCTATGAATCGATCGAAGCACTCGTATTACTTTCATTGTTGATAATGTAGTATTTATGTTTCTTTCTTCGATGACAACACTTGGATGCTTATTTTTAATGTGGTTTAATAATGTGGTCGTGTTTGCATTATATTTGAATGAAGCTTTACACTCTTTACATGTAACACGTCCACTCACTGGCGATTCAAATACATCCCAAATCAAAAATTTTCTTTTAGGACCTGGCATTTTTCAAAATTCCTTTCGTGTGGTGACGGAGTAAGAATACAATTCACCACTCCCTATCTTGCCCGTGGATGTCGTAATAGATGACTAAGGAATATGATAGTTTGCAGATCAAAACCACTAAGGGATCTGATATGCAGATAAAATCTATGCAAGAGAAGTAAAATTTAAAGCCCTACGCCAACACGTCTGACCAGAGCGGTATAGTAGGTCAATTTCCCTCCTATTGTGCAGGAGGCTCGAGCCCAACAGTGGGACGTATGTGAGCTGTGATAATGGTGATGATGATTTTTCAAAAATAGAACGTATAACACGAAAATCTACAACAATAATCTGCATTTTAAAGTAAACCTCAAATCTACATAGTCATAATGTGACACTTATTTGTTATGAATAAATATATTCTCAAATGATCGGCAAACTTCGCCACACATCGGTCCCATTCGGTTTTCGAACTCGAGCCTGAGAATTGAACTCGAGTTGGTTCGAGTTAAGCCCAACTCGAGTTAACTCGAGTTAGTTACTCGAGTCGACCATCACTAAAACGCATGACTACGGCAAATGTATAAAAATATTCATAGCATTTAAATTACAATGAAGGGCCCTGTAAATAAAGATGCAGAACGTCTTAATCCTTGTCTTAAGGTTCGCAAATGTTTTTCACACAAAATTTAAATTAATGTAAATTATGTAACAATAATAATATTTTTTTAGGAGCAAGAACAATCTTATGAGTGCTTAAATAAGAACAATTTTGACCATTCAAAATGCGAAGGATATTTTGACAATTATAATACTTGCAAAAAGTTTTGGGTAAGACTCAAATGTTTTTTTTTTGGCATAGAAAAATCTAATACTGCTTTACACAATAACTAATTTCTCAATGTTGAGTAAAAGTTATTTGTAAGAATGAGAGGGATATCCCACACACTGACTATTATGTTAATAGTTCAAATATTAGTTATTTGCAAGGTTTTCCCTACCCTTAAAAGTATGTGATACACTATGAACTATCTTTTTAGCGATGGGTAGAGAATGTACTGCACTTTAACAAATGTTGTAAAAGACGATTTTGGAACACAGTAACTGAGAGTAAAAGTCGGTATAAATCTGTTTTGCCAATATGGGTAGGCCACGCGATTTTCCATTATAGGAGGCTCCGAACCTATGTAGGAAGTTGTATAAGTTGAGAATAATTCAATTCATTAATTACTATACAATTTCTTTGTGTGGCAATGTAGTAAAAATATAAATTGCTATCTTTCTATATTGCCCGTGGATGTTGTTAAAGATGACTAAAGGACATAATATAGAGATAACATCTATGCAAGAGCAGAAAGCTCATAATAAAACATTATACCAACCTATTAGAATGTATGACATAATTTAAAATATTTAAAATAAAGACAAACAATTTCAATACTAAAAATTATACCAGCCTGTTTGATCAGTGTGTAGGTCAATTACCTTCCTACTGTGGAGGAGGCTTGACCTCGGCAATAATGATAATTATTTTTTTTTATTGCAAATTGTGGCAAGCTTGTAAACAGTGTGGCAATAGTATATTTGATGTTAAGTGATGCTGCCGCTCATAGACCTTTGCTAGGCCTCTGCCTAACATAAAGAAAATGAAGAGAGTGTGAATGCGTGCAATCAGATTGGGTGATTCTGAAGGCATCACCAAAACCTACCACACACTAACACTTAGAAGATTGGGCTTCTGGTTCTCTCGCTCACCAGACTAAGTGCAGTAACAACTTGCTACTACTCAGATATAGATGTTCTGCGAGTGTGGTACTACCCCGGGCGGACCGGCTCACGGCTGTAGACAGTCAACTGTCAACAGTATGGTCCTACACTAAACAGAATTACTTTTAAAGTCCACTGTTCGGTCTAAAGTTTTCTCACAAGGGTGAATGAGACCATAATACTCAAGTTGGTGAATGTGTTGGACATTATGATTGGTATAATCAGCTAAATGTAAATCAAAGGTAGCTAAGGGGCTGCTCATTCTCCTGGTGAACTCTCAGCTTGTTTCCATTTTGTCCAATTCTTAATCCACCAACACACTATGAATTATTCAATGATTAAATAGTAAATTCACAATAATATTAGTCTTTTACAAATTTATTCCTGAAGAGGTCATCAATATGGACTTCACGTCATATATTTGTGAAATTATGCTACAATCACAACATCCATTTTAGTTGATTAATTTTGCTTGGGAATAGATCTTGGTATTTCATAATTGCTGGAATGTTTGTTATGGAATGGGATCAATAAATTACTTGAAAATGATGTAATTAAAGTTTTATCATCATCATCATCTTGCTCTTATCTCAATTACCTTGGGGTCGACGCAATATACACACGCAATATCACATATTGCAAAAAGTTTCGGCAATGACTTTTATGACCGGCCGCCTGCCTGACGTCAACCCTCCTTGGGAATGTAATCGTTGACCCAAATGGTACCAGATGGAGTTGGTCCGGGTCAATCTAGGGCTCTTAGTCGTCTTTTACGACACCCACGAGCAAAGTAAGGGTTGGTAGTATTCGAAGCCGCTACCACACAGCACATGTAATTAAAGTTTTATAAAAACCATAAATTTTCAGGGCAAAATATATAGTGAGAGAAAAGCAAAAGGATTATATCCTTATTTACCTGACGTTGAAGATAGAGCAAAAATAAAAGAAGATTTTTTTAATTCGATAAAAAATAAATAGTCTCCAATTACATAGCTGTAGTATTTCTGGGATGATAGATAAACACTTATAATAATTGAGTAAGACTGTACAGATGGTGTAGCAGTTAAGATACCAACCTACCATGTCAATGTGGTTTGATTCCCAAGCAGGGCAATACTTTGATCCACAAATTGTGGTTCTGATCCTGCATGTAATTTGTGTCCGTTAATTATATATTTGCAATACAAGGATTATTTCGTGCAGGGTGATAAAAATAGTTCGAAGTAATATGAATTTGCCATAATCATTAAGTTTATTTTTAAACACAATACTTTTTTTGTGGGCGGGTTACGGTCGGCGTACTCCTCGCCCGGCTCCGTCCGGGGCGGCAGAGGGGCGTAAGCACGTACACCCGCAACCCACCCGTATAGCACGTCGCCTTCATCGTTGGGTCGACCACCGGTGCAGAGTTTCTTGACTTCAGTGGTTGACCCGACGGAATACCCCGAGGGATAGTACCCTATCCCGTCGACGTCCCCTGCTGGGACGCCGATCGCCGTCTCGAGGCTAACCACTCCGTGGGTGCCCGGACTAAATGCGCGGTCCGGTCACCCACAGCCTCTGCTAGGGCGGCATCAGGCGCACTTTAAACACAATACTAGGAATATTTTGTAAATATACATTTTAAATCCAAATTATTTGTGGGAATGTCTTGCATGGGAATCAAATCCACGATATTCAGCACAGGGTGTTGATGAGGGTCATTATTTAAACCTAATTTCCATCTATGTATCACAAGGTTGTTGTGAAAATTATAAATAATAATAGCCAAGTATATAATATCATAGCAGACCTTGAAGTCACGTTTTTACTATAGAGGAATAGTGATTTCAGTCAAAATGATAAGGTCGTCAACATTCAGTCCATCGCCGTCCACTTCTGGACGTAGACTTCCCTCACGTTTTACCACAAAGTACGGTTTTGTGCCGTCTGCAACAAACGGCGCCGACGACCTGGTGAAAGTTGCTGGGCACGCTGCATCTAGTGGAGGCCCGTAATGACATTATTGTTATGCTATTATTGTTTATATTTTCTGCATTTTTATTGTTTAGTTTATTAAAGTATTTTTAAATAAATAATTTCCAATTGTTTATTTTGTTTCATTAATTAAAAAAGGGTAAGTAAATGTGAGAGACGTCGGAGTGGATCCCGGAGGAATTACTCGAGACGGCCGCTCTACCGCGCTCCGCCACCGGCGCATCGGGTGGAGCAGGTAGAGGTATCTGTGCTTAATGCTGCCTTAGCCAAGGCCGCGGGTGGAAGGACTGGGATAAGACCGCCATCCGCAGAGGGCGATGCCCCTGCAACAGTTTATCTTCCAGGGCCGTCAACGGGGACGGCATCCGAAAGGGTAACCTGCCCGAATTTTAACGAATCGGTCCAAAAGCAACGGTGAGGCAATACGGCGAGTTGAATGGTTTAGATTTACAATTGGACCCGGTAGGTGGCGCTGCTATCGATTTCAAGAATTCCTTTTATTTTATTAGAACAGAATGCCTGTTGGGTCAGCTAGTTACTAATATATTATTTACTTTGCCTAAGGTGTTATATAGAATCTTAAATTTATTTAAGTAGTTTGCCATTTGTATTACCCAAAATTTACGAGTCCGTGAAAATGGGCATTCAATATACATTTTTAAGAATTTCTTTAACATTAATTTATTACTATCTACTTCTATTTTATACGACATTTTCCATGACGTATTAGAAATAAATTACACCACTCCGTTTCTAACCCGGCTGTAGTAAATTACGACTTAAGAGCGTTATCGGTAATAAGCGGCCGTAAACCCAAAAATGTGGTTTTTTGAGGACTGGTTACTCGTTCATCATAATAGCTTACTAAAAATTTATATAACCACTACATTAAACACATCTTTATATTGTGCTTGTACAGAATTATAACTCAATATTGTAACTATTTTATTAAAAGGCAAGGGTATTTTGAACTTAAGTTAATGAGATTTTACGAAAACGCTGAGTTTTGAAGTTCAGGTACGAATAAACGATAAGTCGTGGCAGCTCGAAAAAAATTGTAGATGTTAGGAAAATTACTGTTCTTGGGTATGTATAAAATGAAATTCAAGATTTCTTCCTTTTAAAACTAAAAAAAAAAAATATTTCCTTAAGATTAATTTGACGAAATTGGCTCCTGTAAAACATTTAATTTTGTGAATAATACTAACCTTGGAATATTTAAAAAAATATCCACTATTTGTTCGACTATTGTAGAAGCAGTAAAAAAAAAAACCAAATTGAAATACGAATAGTCACCCTCGTAATTAAATTTTAAATATTACTATAAATTGAACGGCATAATTGTTCGTAAGCCATCCATCCGACGTCCTCGTCACGTCCTCGACGAAGAGGACGACATTATCACACTCGCTCAACAAAGAGCCTACACGGCCCGCGAGGCCTTAACAAATAAATATCCGCGGTTCCGCCCTCGCCGTCGAGGTGCGAAACCGCGCCGCGCAAAAGTCACTACTAAAAACGTGGGCACGCCCACTTTGCCTCCAGCGACGCCCCAAGCCGAGGTCCGTTCCCCACAGGGGGAGCCCTTGGGCGATGTCGCTTAGCATACTTTTCTCCGGGTTGAGAGCCCTCAGCGCTCACCCATAGTCCGCGTCAAGCTGTCAAGGCCATCTGCGGCCAACAGCTGTACACACAAATGTCGCGCCTTGGCGCTCACCGGAGCAGGGTCACGTCGCTCGAGCTCTCCGCTCACAGCGTAAAAGACGACAATACGAATTTGAGCGTATACTGCGACTAATCGGTTTTGATTCGTAAGTATTTATTACTACCTAATTCTTTTAATTACTTTCATGCGATCTCTATCTATACCAATAAATAAAATTGGAGTAACGGTTTGTAATGTCAAAATAATAGGCTTTTTTCATGCTCACACGGTTATTTGCATGACACCTATGCCTAAAATAGCAATTAAAAAATTTTTGTCTGTCTGTCTGTTTGTTCCGGGTGATCTTCAAAACGGCTGGACCGATTTCAAAAATTCTTTCACCAATGGAAAGCTATAATATCAGGGCGTAAACTAGGCTATATTTTATCCCGGTATTCCCACGGGAACGGGAACTACGCGGGTAAAACTACTATAACCTATAACCGAAGCGAAGCGAGGGCGGGTTGCTAGTAAAGAATAATATTGAATCTTTTTACGTTTTAGGTGATGGGTCGAAAAAGCAGATTGTATCTTGGGAACAAAATCGGTTACAAGGCAAGGAAAAAGAGAACACACGATTTTTTTTTTTTTTGTGTGTACAGCTGTTGGCCGCAGATGGCCTTGACAGCTTGACGCGGACTATGGGTGAGCGCTGAGGGCTCTCAACCCGGAGAAAAGTATGCTAAGCGACATAGCCCAAGGGCTCCCCCTGTGGGGAACGGACCTCGGCTTGGGGCGTCGCTGCAGGCAAAGTGGGCGTGCCCACGTTTTTAGTCGTGACTTTTGCGCGGCGCGGTTTCGCACCTTGACGGCGAGGGCGGAACCGCGGATATTTATTTGTTAAGGCCTCGCGGGCCGTGTAGGCTCTTTGTTGAGCGAGTGTGATATTATCGTCCTCTTCGTCCAGGACGTCGGATGGATGAGATTTTGGAGGGTCTATAGGTAGCCGCCCCAACCACTAGTTGGTTGGGGTGTGTCATGGCAGAGTCAAAGTAGCTCTGAGAGCACCGTTTCATAAACTGCTTGATGGTCGGCAGTTCGAGGTCGATGTGGAGATCGACGTTTCGTATGAACCACGGTGCTCCCGTAGCTCGGCGCATGAAACGATTTTGTAGTGTCTGTAACCTGTGGATCCTGTGTGGCTTTACGTGCGCGAACACCACGCTGGCATAGGTCATGATAGGCCGTATGCAGGTGGTGTAAAGTCGGACTTTGAGAACACACGACAAAACTGTAAGGTACTTATAGTTTCAAAAGAGTAAACGAAAAGAGAAGTGAGCCGTCACTCAGGACGCCTGGTAGACGTGAAACATCAAAATTATTTTGAAGTCGTTACCGCAAAGCGTGGCGTTAACGCCGCTTTTAATGCCACGCGACGATCAGGTTCACCCCGCCTATAGATATTTCACATCAAAAATCCGAACGGAACATTTATGCAGCCTCATCTTCTGAAGATTATCAGCTAACTCAAATTTAATGTTTAATAATTACTAACCATACACAATATAATTTTTTCATAGAGAATCATTTTCTTCTTGTACTAGCAATAAATATGTAGCAAAATGTGGATCAAAATTTAATAACTAATTTCTGTAGTGGGTAGATTTAAATCTCTGACTGGACTTGTTAGACATCCATGGCCATGGCGACTAGGGCCATACTCGACTACTGCACGGCAGCCACGGAGGCAGCGTGCCTCTTGGCCGGAACTCTCCGGTGGGACCTGCAGGCGGAGGTACTCGCCGAGCTTTACCTGCGAGTATCAGAGACGCGAGCCACATATAGCCTCAATCAGGGTGATTGCCGCCTGGCGGGTCGACGCCCGCCGAGACGCCATTGCTCGTTGGGCAATCGGACTGGAGAAGCCTCAATACGGTATCAGGACCGTCGAGTCCTTTCAGCTGGTGCTGATGGGGTGGTTGGGTCGGCAGCACGGGGTACATTCCTTCCGACTGGTGCAGGTATTGATGGGTCACGATAGCCAAGTACCTGCGCAAGCTCGTTAGGAGGGAGAGCACACCATCCTGTCACCACTGCTATTGCGACGTGAGCACGGCGCAGCACAGGCTCGAGGTGTGTGCCTCGTGGGCAGAGCAGCGCCGTGAACTCGTTGCAATCACCGGTGCCGACCGGACCCTGCCGACCATCACTAGGGAGATGCTCAGCAGCGTCAGGAACTGGAACGCGGTCACCGCCTTCTGTGAGGATGTCATCTCACGAAAGGAGAAGCCGGCTCGTGTGTGATCAATCTTTGGTCACACGTTCCGCCACCGGCGACTCGGGCGGCGCAGATACGAGTATCCGCACCTCACGCCGCCCTAGGCGAGTCCGCGGGTGACCGGACCGAGGACTTTAGTGTGTCACCCGCAGAGAGCCTGACCGTGTGACGGCGACCGACGTCCCGGGATAGGGACGTCGATTGGGGTTCTTTTATTTTTTTTAAATTATTACACAATAATGTGATAATTTAAAAAAATAAGTTGTCGAGTCTCGAACCCGAGACTAGAGTTCCCGCCGGCGAGTACGCTACCACGAGATTACCGCTTGTTGGCGATTCGACTTTGAATTTTCTAGTACATAAATTACCCATCCAACTTTGACCCTTAAAATCTTTTTAACGAGGGCCCAGTTGACCCTAATATTTGGTAGTTGTGATACCCTCGTGCCCCCTCTACCACCCCACCAAAAATCATGGAAATCCCCGACCCACACGTCTGAGGGTCTCCTTGTAAGTTATATATACTCTGTGCCTATATTTTACTATTTCCTGTACTTTGCATATTAAAAATACAATTTTAACCGTTTTACTGTTATGAGATTTGGTTTTTAATTAAAAATTTTAAAATTTACATCATGTTGATTTTTGAAAATCTACTTCTCCGAAGAATATATTAGAGATTGATTATTATAAGCGCCAAGGCTCAAGACTGGTCATTCTATGAACTCGCGTGTGTGTAGTGCATTAGTGTGCGTCGATATCGGACCGTAGCAAAAATCCAAAAATGCGAGAAGTGCCGATTACCGAAAACGCTCTTAAGGAATATAATAATTATTATACATGCAAGAAAAGGAAAACTTGGAATAAAAGCCTTCATCAACCTGTCAGGCTAGCGTGGTATAGGTCAAGCGCCCTCTAATTCTTTTGGGAGGCTCGGGTCCAACAGCTGGATAGATCCGCGATGATGAGTTGACAAAAATATGCTGTCGAACAAAGCAACAGGTAAAAGAAACAAAAAACAAATATATCCAAACGTTTTATTGGGATATATACCTACAAAACTGGAGAAGCGATGACAGTGTCATTGTGTAAAAGCACTGACTACATTAAAATAGTTAAATATTACAAGGTATTAAGGCAAGAGCTTGTACAATATATAATATTAATTTTATATAGGCCAGTTAACAAAGGCTCGTGCTCGTATGAAGAACGCCTATACACTATAAATCTTTATATACATATCGCACCTTTAATCCAATACCGTCACTAAACGAAATTTTTCGATAAACTGTTTTTAATGGCATCTAATTGCTGAGCACTGAATTTACACATTGCTTCAATTTATATATTTTAATTCCACTAAACATTTTAATTATTTTCGAAAATGTATACGTCACTAATATATTAAATTATTTATATCCACTAATTAATAATAATTAAAATGAAAAAAAAAATGTGTTTTAATAGGAATAATAGTTGTTAATAAAATAAAAATAAAAGACAATTATTCCTGAAACGCTAATATACTCTTATTTATATTAGTTAATATTTGTCATAAATCTTTAAATAGGTCTCCTGTAAAATTTGCTTATTTAGGATAATGACGGTATTGGATTAAAGGTGCGATATATAAAGCTTGTTCGTGTTTGTAATTGAACTTCTAAACGGCTGGACCAATTTTGATAATTTTTTTTTGAGTGTTGAAGTGGATTCGGGAATGGTTTAGATTAATGTTTAGATCCAGTACGTGGCACTGCGACCGACTTCCAAGAGATTTTTTTTTATTTGATCAGAAAAGCGTCTGTTGTGTAAGAAATATGTAGTAAAGCTATACAAATAAATAAAATTGAAGTGTCTGTTTGTTGTCAAAATAGTGGCCATTTTTCATTCTCACACAGTATCTGCACGTTGCCTATGCCTAATCTTTAAAACGGCTGTACCGATTTCAATGAGATTTTGTATATAATTATGAGTATCTTCGGCTTTTTTTTTAAATGGGACTAATCCCACCACTGTAACTCCTGTAAGCCAGGATCCACAATGGTCTCCATAAATGACACCGGGGTTTGACCCTCAGGCAGTACCGGGAATCGCTTTTAATTGTCTTGGGACCCGCAACAAATTTAATTAGAAAAGAAAAACAGGAGGAGTTGGAAAGATTCCACTTCCCTCCTATACAAAGCGGGAGACATGAAGCAAAGTTGGCTAATAAGCCGGCCGAGAATCTTGGGCTATATTTTATGCCGAAAGTATCATTTTATTTTTTTAGAATTATTGAAAGCAGCGACCCAGCTTGTTTAAATACAGAAAGAACAGTTTCCGTCACACTCATAACCGTAACAATATGCCTATTCAGACTGTATTTTATAAAAGTAATTTTAATAAGAGTTAATATGCAAGAAATAGTGTCGCTATAAGTCTGATGAACGGGATAGTTATAAGCAACCCACCCTCGCTTCGGTTTGTCACCTTACCCGCGTAGTTCCCGTTCCCATAGGAATACCGGGATAAAATATAGCCTATGTTACTCCCTGATATTATAGCTTTCCATTGGTGAAAGAATTTTTGTAATCGGTTCGGTAATTTAAGAGTGAAAGCTTAACAAACTTACTTTCATATTTATAATATTAGTAAGGACTAGTAACCCGCCCTCGTTTCGGTTTTAGTTGTTTTACCCGCATAGTTCCCGTTCCCGTGGGAATACCGGAATAAAATATAGCCTAGTTTACGCCCTGATATTATAGCTTTCCATTGGTGAATTTTAGAAATCGGTCCAGGCGTTTCGAAGATTACCCGGAACAAACAGACAGACAGACAAAAAATTTTTAATCTGTATTTGAGGCATAGGTATCGTGTATGGAGGGTAGAAGTAAGGAGGACCGTCTTGTATGGGGGATTAGTCGAAAAAGTGTCCACTTGTAAACAGCAAATTATTGTTCGAACTCTCACCGAAATAGCGCTAGTGTAGCAAGTGGAAATGATATGAATTTAGCAGTTATAAACAGAGTGAAGTGTGCCGAGTTGGAAAGTTTAATATTTCTCTTGACTTCTGCAGTTAAGAAATATGCAGTAATTAAAATCTCAATTATTTACGTATTTAAAAATGGGGAAGATCTTGAAAAAAAAATACCCGTGTCAAAAAGTACCTACTTCAATTGGTTGGAAAGTAACGTTACGAGCTACTTTAAAATTCTTCCAATAGCGCCCACCTTAATTTGCTCCCTTTCAACGGACACTTTTTAATACACTGAGATGGTCCTCCTTACTTCTACCCTCCATAGTATCGTGCAAATAACCGTGCGAGCATAAAAAAGCCTATTATTTTGACATTACAAACAGACACTCCAATTTTATTTATTGTTATAAATTAACAAGAACTGTTGATGTGTACAGAGCACGTTCAATAATTTTTGTTAACTGACCTGTACAGTGAATGAAACTGGGCGAGTTTGGCAATTTCCATAGGCAATATTTACTAGAAAACTTTTGTATTGGTACAAAAACATGGCGACTTATTATTTTGCAATATTCGCGCCATTTTTTTCGCTCTAAACGCAAGTAGTCATTACGCAGTATTAACTTTTTCTTAAGATACCCTGATTTTCATTCTTTCTTCTTTTCACATTTCAATGAGTGAATATTATTATTACAATGCTAGGCAGTGTAGATATTTATAAGTGTAATTTTAAAAATATTAGTACTTTTTTAATTAAGCATCACTTAATTTTTCCATTATATTATATTGTCCAATATAATTTTTTCGTTGCGTCACAAATTTCAATTTAGTACTGCAAAACAGCTACACCCTGCTTTATATAAATACAGAAATATTTTTCGGTGACAATATTGGATAATAATATGCAATTAGCCCCGAACCCAAATTATACCCAAACTTATTTATTTTAAAATTGTTAATTTCCAATTTTTTATTTAGTTTATATAGAAAAGAAATATGGTTCGGCATTATCATCATCATCTCAGCCCATATACGTCCCACTGTTGGGCTCGGGCCTCCTCCATAATGGAAGGGTAATTGACCTACTATACCACGCTGGTCAGACGTGTTGGTATAGGGTTTTATTTCGAGTTTTCCTTCTCTCGCATAGATGTTATATGAGTTTTATATCCCTTAGTCGTCTCGTACGATCACCCACGGGTAAGATAGGGGGTGGTGAATTGTATTCTTACTCCATCACCACACGGATAATATATTAAATCGGCATTATATTAAACTTTAATTTTCTTTGTGTTTAAATATGGGTGTTGTCTTAAATAAATAAATAAATTAATATAACGAACCTCAATTTAACGACTGCCTCGATTTAACAAATTTTTTGTACCCCTTGAATTGACCATAAGTCAGTGTAAATAATACTTTTACATGACGAATTTTTTACGAACAACCTCTTTATAACGAATTTTCAACTATCAAAATAAAGTGTAAATATGCCCCTTAATCGCGTATGTGATTCAGTTGCGACAAGTTTCGACACGTTTTGTTCGTAAAACAATTGAAGTCGTTTGATGGAAAATAATGTAAACAGTGCTGCTCGTCGCTATTGTTGAAGACTCTAGTTGCTGAATGCAAAAATGTTGAGGTAATTAAAACTATTCCTTTACCTCTTTATAATAAATTTTCGACCAACCTTACCTCAATAAAACAAACGTCAGTTTAACGAATTACTTGATATAACGAATATTTACGAGTTCCTGTCGGATTTGTTATATTGAGGTTCCACTGGCATAATGTGTGTAACTTAGGGATGATCGATGAACATCGATGTTCGATGATCATCGATGTTCGATGATCATCGATGTTGAAAGGAAAAACATCGATGTTGCTATAGACAAAACATCGTAACATCGATGTTAACTGTTTTTAACATCGATGTTGAAAGAAAAACATCGATGTTGCCAGAACATATATGGGCAGAACGAAATTTCCTAAAAAGATCATCAAAATTTGCCTGGAAGATTTTACACTTCATCGTCGTAACATCGATGTTAAAAAAATTCAACAGAGTTCCTAAAAAAAAGCTCATCAAAATTTGCCACGAGAATTTTATATCGTAACATCGATGTTCGACGATATCGATATTTCTGTAACATCGATGTTCGGTGTTCGATAAACATCGATCATCCCTAGTGTAACTTCTTCTTCTTCTTTTTTGTCTTGGCAATCGGCTACAAATACGAGCCATTTTTGCCAGTGTCGAGTTATAATTATCTTTTCAAGTTCTCAGTTTCTTCATGTCAGTAAGTCAAAGTGTCGCCCTCAAGAGTGTAATGGCCACTGTTAAGTATCTTCTGAGAATTTTGGTGGAAACAAAAAGGTATGTATAGCAATTTTATATCATATTCACTACACCTCAGCAGTTTTGTCACTATATATTACATAAAATGCCATCAAAATTATTTAATATAACACGTTAAAACACTAAGATATTGAATATAATACAAGAACACCACATGACACTTCAGATTCCCGCCAAAAACTCTCTAGTGTAACTTCGTCCATGTAATGTTAATTAATCGCAAAATCTACCAAGGCTTTAGAGATTATTCTAATTGGTGAATCCATATCGGTAATTATGAAAAACTACTGTTCACTAATGAGGCACTTGAATTTGTATTTTATTAAATCTTTTTATCAATTCATTGTATTGCGAAAATAGTGGCAATGATGTCATAGGCATTTAATAGTGATGTAACGAATGTCGTATTTTGGATATTCGCGAATGCGGATGCGAATATCTGCTGCCAACATTCGTGAATTCGAATATTCAGTATAAACGTGTGGCAAATGACGTTGACCCTTTAACTTGGTGGAAAGTGAACAAAGAAAGATACGTTCTTCTGCTTCCTGTAGTTCGGCATTATTTTCAACGATCGCGGCTCTGTTGCGCCTGAGGGCCGTGGCGACTGAGGCCGTCACCGGCGGGGGAGTGCTGTTGGCGGTGTCCCTCGACATCGCCAACGCATTTAATAGTCTGCCATTTAGCTGCATCAGGGAGGTGCTCCGGTATCACGGGGTGCCAGCTTATCTGAGGCGGCTAGTGGCAGACTATTTGGAGGGGCGCAGCGTCCCCTGCACCAACCGAACAGGGGACGATGTGCGAGCGCCTATGTCGTGCGGTGTCCTACAGGGGTCGGTTCTCGGACCCACCCTGTGGAACATCGGCTACGACTGGGCGTTGCGGGGGAGCCTCCCGCCCGGGCTGGGCGTGATTTGTTACGCTGACGACACGCTCGTCACAGCCCGCGGTGGGACGCTAGAAGAGGCGGCAAGCCTGGCGACTCTAGGCACCGAAGAGATCGTCAGGCGGATCGAGGCGCTGGGGTTGAGGGTCGCCCTGGACAAGACGGAGGCCCTCTTATTCCATGGCTGCCGTATGAGCCCTCCAATCGGCGCCTCGATCACCGTCCATTCGGTTGACATCAGCATCCCGCCCCATATGAGGTACTTGGGTCTGGTGCTCGACGGGCAATGGTGGTTCCGGGAGCATTTCCGCAGGCTCGCCCCACGGCTCGCCGGCGCGGCGTCCGCCCTGTCGTGGCTTATGCCGAACGTGGGCGGATCGAGCGCTACGTGCCGACGGCTGTACGCGGGGGTCATCCAGTCGATGGCCTTCTACGGCGCACTGGTGTGGGCGGAGTCCCTGACCGTCCGACTCAGGGCTCTTCTGTGGCGATCACAGAGGGCCATGGCGTTCAGGGCCATACGCGGATACCGCACGGTGGCGACGGAGGCAGCGTGCCTATTGGCCGGGACTCACCCGTGGGACCTGGAGGAGGAAATGCTCGCCGGCTTGTACCGGCGGGAGTTGCGAGTGCAAGCGGAGGGCGGTGTGGTCTCACTAAGGGAGCTCACCGCCTGGCACGTCGACGCCCGCCAGGACGTCATTGCCCGTTGGGCAGTCCAGCTGGAGAGGCCTCGGTTCGGGGTGCGAACCGTGGAGGCCTTCCGGCCGGTGCTGATGCAGTGGTAGGAAAGGCGGCACGGGGTGCTCTCCTTCCGACTAGTGCAGGTATTGACGGGGCACGAGTGGTTCGCCAAGTACCTGCACAAGGTCGTTAGGAGGGAGAGTACACCGTCCTGCCACCACTGCGATTGCGACGAGGACACGGCGTGGCATACGCTCGAGGCCTGCGCCGCTTGGGCAGAGCAGCGCCGTGAACTCGTCGCAATCATCGGTGCCGACCTGACGCTGCCGACTATCGCCAGGGCGATGGTTTGCAGCGTCAGGAATTGGGACGCGGTCGCAGCCTTCTGCGAGATAGTGATCTCGCAGGAGGCGGCGGATCGCCTGCGCGAGGAGCGCAGCCTCGATGAGGCGATCCGCCGCCGGCGACTGGGGCGGCGTAGCCGCGAGTATTTGCGCCTCATGCCTCCCGAGCCGAGGCCGCGGGTGACGTGACCGGGGATTAGTCCGTCACCCGCCGAGAGGCCGATCGCGTGACGTCGGTCTATGGGAGGGTACCCCAAGTAGGGGGTATTCCGTCGGGCCGGCCACTGATGACAAGTAACCTTGCTCCGGTGGTCGGCCTAACGACGAAGGCGACGTGCATCGTGGGTAGGTTGTGGGTGTGCGTGCTTACGCCTCTCTGTCGCCCCGGACGGAGTAGTGCGAGGAGCGCGCCGACCGCAGCCCACCCCTAAAAAAAAAGTTCGGCATTATTTAGTTACACCACCAACGAGTGTCCCCAGCGAGCGCATATTTAGTGGTGCTGGACTTATTTACACGCCACATCGAAACAGTCTTGAAGCAGACAAGGCATCAAAACTACTATTTTTAAAGTTTAATATTCCCCTACTGAAGTTCAATTATTAATATGAAAAATATATATAATTAACTGTTATTTTTTTAAGGGAGAAAAGTATTTTTGTTGGAGAATCTATTTTTTTGTTTGTTTAGAGTTAGACTATTTAATGGTCTATTGTAGAAGAATATAATTTTTGTTTCATAGTTTAAATATTAAAAATATATCTAAAGACTGAGAAAAGTTTAATAGAAGAATTTAATTTGATTAGTTTCAATTGCATTAAAATTTTGTGTCACACATTAAAATTTTGTGTCACAGTTCTAATAACAATTAAATTTTTTAGCTTTATTAAAGTAAAAGACTTAATTTTATTCTTGTTTGCTTAGTGTTAACTGTTAACTCTTATGTAAAATGATTATATTTATAATATAAATACTATAAACTATATAATATAGATATACTATAAACACTTTGTGATTATGATGACAGCAACTCATATTAAGCTTTTATTTGATTTTAATTATAGTAAAAAATCATAGATTATTTTTGTTTGTTTACATTGCATTTAATTTACTATATAGTTTTGTTTGTTAAATTCTTATGACAATTTGATTGTTAGGCTTCATTGTCCAAAGTTAAATAAATATTAATTGTAGAAGTATTTGTAGATTATTATTTTTAGTTTTGTTCAAGAAGATAATTATAACATTAAACTTTGGTAAAAATTCATAGAAGATTATTTTTGTTTGATTACATTGCATTTAGGCCATTTAGTATATAGTTTTGTTTTTTAAATTGTTATAAGTTTGATTGTTAAGTTTTATTGCCTAAAGTTAAATAAATAAATGATACCAATTGATAAAGTGAAGACCGATAATGTGATTACGAGGTTAAGTTATGTTTATTGCATTAAAAACATAAGAAATTAATGGAATTGAATTTTCTTCTATTAACCAACTATTATTACCTATTTAAAAAAAATTATACACGCAAAAATATTCGCAATAATTTCGCGAATGCGAATATGCAAAAAACATGCGAATATTCGTTACATCACTAGCATTTAATGATACAATATGGCACCATTATGTATAGCAGCGACTACGAATACTACCAATGCATAAGCTGCTCGTGGCTATCGTAAAAGACGATTAAAAGCTTTAATGATTCCACTGGGAATTTTGGAACATGAAAATGCAAGTAATTCACTATCATATCATATTCACTATACATTAGCATTTTCTTTGCATTATATAATGTAAAATATGCAAAACTCAATATAACGTTAAAACACTAAAATAATGAATAAAATGTAAGAGCGCCACATGACATTTTGACATTCCCGACAAAACACCCTCAACTAAAAATACCGAGTCTATATTGCCAGTGGAATTATAATTTTCTTCTCATTATCAGTTTCTTCACGTCGTTCGTTTTTTTATACTAGTCATTGCTCGTAAGCCAAAACGTCGCCTTCAATAGTAACTTAGGAAATTATTGTAAAGAAATATCTATATCATAATGGTGTCATATTGCTATCAGAATTTTTATCTAGCAGGTTGAGGCTCTAGGACAGAGCTGATAAAAGAAAAACAGATAAATAATACCTTTATGGTGGGATATAAATAATTTTATACAATAGACTAGTTCACAAAAAATTAAATATTAACAATTTTTTTAAAGAAGTCTTTTGTGAACACAATAAAAATATCAATATCACTTTTTTTTTTAATCTTACTCCTATGTACAGTGCAATATTTTTTTTATAAACTTGTGCAATATGGTACAGCCTTAAATAGATTTATCTTAGTTTAATTTATCGCAAAAACATTAGAAATCGTTGTAAATATCTTTTACGCATTTTATTGAGTTTGTATTTGTTTTTAGATTTTTCGACGTTTCAAACACTTTATAGCGTACATAGTCATGGGTGTTAAAATACTGGGTCAACATTCAACATACAAAAATCAAATACAAACGCGATAAAATCCGTAAAAACAGTTTTTATTTACACTGTACACCCGCGTAAACATCAGAAATCATTGTTTACTATAAAATATATTTTTATGCACCATACATAGGATTAATATTATTAAAATAATACAATATGTTTGTCTTAAAATAATAATCCTGGTTAGAAATACTGTTTAAATACACAATATTTGATAATTTGAATAAGTCAATATTTATAAAAAAAATCGAACAATACTTAATTTTAAGTTAAAATTAATAACATTAATGTTTTAAATCTTATTTTAGACCTGATTTATAAGCGATTGGTTGATTTATTATAATAGGTTAACTTATTGCTCCTACGAATATGATATTTTTCAATAGAAATTTACAGAACTTAAAATATGTAATAATAAAAAAGTTCGTGTGTACGTACATAGTAAGAAGTTATACTTCTTTGGCATGACAAGATAAAAATCTTTCTAAAAGTTGTATCCTTCACGTTATCCTAAAACTTTTTCTTTTCCATTTTAAAAAGACAACGCTCTGCACCAAAGAATTAATCCTTGTATTGCGGGGTACCTTAACAAACATTTAATTAAAGGACACAAATTATATCCAGTCTCAGAACAACAATTAGTGGAAAGCAAAAAGTGTTGTCCTGCGTGGGATTCTAACCCGCCTCACTGGCACGGTGAGTCGATATCTTAAGGAAAAAAGATATTTAATACATTAAAAGTGTTATTATAATGATTTCTGATGTTTACGCGAGTATTATACATTTTAAATAAAAGTACTTTACTGATTGTATCGCGTTTGTATTTGATTTTTGATTGCCCGATGTTTCAAACACTTTGCAGCGTTCATGGTCACGGGCGGACTAAGATGTCTCACGTCCAATAAGTCATTGTTATTGCAGAAAATTTATAATTATCTACCCGATACAGAAATTAGTTATTAAATATTGACCCACATTTCCGCCCGCGACCATGAACGCTACAAAGTGTTCGAAACGTCGGGCAATCAAATACAAATGCGATAAAAGCCGTAAAGTAGTTTTATTTAAAACGCATTATCTAGTTGACATTTGTGACGGTGTCCGCGAGCATCGTAAGAAATGTTGACTAGCAAATTGCAGGGTGTCGGTTTTTCGTGTCGTGAATGCGCCAAAAGAAGTATAACTTTAAAACTATTTAATTAAATAATATTCAATATAATATCTAATCAATGGTAAAAAATATTTTTTAAAACTAATTGAGGAATGATTCACAATTAAATTTCGATAAACTGGACAGAGTATGTCGTAAAGGCATACAAGAGAAATGAAACTTACGTATTACAAAACATTTTAATTATTCACCAATCATTTTTGTATAGCAGACTGTTTATCATTCATTTTATCAACATCCACAGCTTATATCCCACTGCCGGGCACGAGCCTCTTCCACATTTGGATGGAAATTAACCCATTGTACCACGCTGGTCAGATGTATACAGGGTTCTATACCAACCCGTTTCATCAGCGTGGTATAAATGGTCATATTCCTTACCACAATGGAAAAAGGCCGTGCCCAACTGTGGGACTTTTATAGGTTGAGATAATGATATAGAACTAATAATACGATATAATATGCCTAAACTTAAACCACATCATCAGAACTTAGTTAATTACAATTTAAAACTAAATATAAATTCTCCGAATTATGAAGAAATAAGCATATATCCCAATCTTTTCCCCTTGGTATCGGAGACAACGGGCTCTATTTCCTTCAACATTTGGAGCAAGCCCAACAATGGGCAGTATATAGGCTAAGAAGAAAAGAATTAAAGTATTTATAACTAAACTTATGAAAGTGAACTACAGATCTTTTCGACAGAGAAAGTTTTGACTTAGCAGTTAAAAATAGATATAGCTATGACCAACGAAAAATTCCACCTTTTTTAATTAATTTAAACGTCTGTTAGGTATCTAAACAACAATTTATAATAAAAAAAAACACAAAGTTTAATCTCAACTCTTAATACTGCCAAGAAATGTCACATTCCTCAATTATCTTGTTAATTTATTACTCTAAGTTTGTGTATTGTTAAAAACTACTGGCATTTTGATCGCATAATCAAGCAATTCTCACATATTTCAAGGGTTCCATCGGGCCGACCATTGAGGACAAGGAACTCGGCACTGGCGGTCGACCCACTGACGAAGGTGACGTGGGTACGGGTGGGTTATAGGCCCGCGCGCCGTCCTTTCGTCACTCCGAACGGAATGGACGGCGTCTGCGCTGATCATAGGCCACCCATAAAAACACATTTCAAGAGTGTCGTACAAGACTTCTAGTAATTATCCGCCTATTTCAAGTGACGGAGTACGTAGAAAAATTTACTGTAAAACATGAGTGTCGCAAATAGACTGAAGGAAAAAATCTCTGGAATACTATACCAAGCCGTCTGACCAGTGTGGTATAGTAGGTTAATTGCCCTGTCAGTATGGAGAAGGCAGAAGTAGTTCGTATATAAACTGAGATGATAATAATGAGGTTTATTCGTCTCTATTTAAAGTTTTTACATTCTGAAAGAGAACTTCTGGTCAGATAAGGCACAGTAATGGAATGTACGTCGAATATAAAGTCGCTCAGCGTGTCATAGAGCGGCCTATGCTTGGAATTTTTCTGTGAGATAGAATCCGAAATACGGAAATCCGTAGAAGAATGGGTGTAACAGACAGCATGAAGAATTAGCATGTTAAAATGGCAATGGGCAGGCCATATCTCTCGACAAAAAAGGCTGGGATTCTCGAATGGCGACCACATATGGTACCACCCAAAGATACCCTTCAGCAAGCAGATCGAAGTTGTTGGGCGCATTTTGTGGCGAAACATAAGGCCTATGTTCAGCAGTGATGGTCGAAAGGCTGATGAATGAAATGCTGTTCGAGTACATTTAATACATAAAACCAGTAATTTTAAAAAAATACTTAATAAAACTTAAAACTAATTAAAACCAAAACAATTGGCTTGTTTAATAACTTAATAGACAATACGCGCTAGATAATCTCAAAATGAAGACGTACACAAAAATATACTAAACAAAAACAAAATATTCTTTCGAGTATAACATCGAAATATACGGAATCATACCTTTATAATACTGTAAGAATAATTTGACAAATGGCAAGGCTTGAACCACCTCAGTAACACAATAACTAGCACGTAATACAAACTGGTTAAAAATCTTTACCATAGAGGTCATTTGAAATAATGGAAGGAATTGTATGAACGTAATAATTTTACATATATTTCGATGTTTAAATAGGGAGCATCCATAAAGTTATTCGTTAAAGGAGTTACAAACACATTGTGTGATAAGGGATGGAAGAGGTTTTAATTTTGTTGACGTCACTTTTCAAAATCTTATATCTAAGTATTAAAATGCTAATTTTGAACTATTCACGAAAAACTTAATAAATTTTGCAACCCTATCTCTTCAGAAGCATCAGCTCTGCCAAATGCTGACACACGAGCTGTTTTATCGTGATCATTATTTATATATTGTAAAATTTCAAAATATGTGACGTCACACTAGGAAGGCGGTCTCATAAATGTTACCAACTGTGACAAGGACGAGGGAGGGATAAAAAAATTACGAAATTTATGAGACGTAGTTTATGGATGAACCCTAAAGGATGGTTAATTAACCGAATTTTAACACCAGCAGACCCAATAAATTGATGTATTGTGTACAATCATTCAAAAATAACATAACCATATAAAAATTATGACAACATATTGTACACTTATAATTAATATTTTACAGAAAACTCAATAATATTCCCTATGGTCACGGAGTTAGAATATAATTCATCATTTATATACATGGGTCTTAGGCTATTGAACTGTTGTTCGAGTATATTGTAGTTCAGTGTTACCAAATCCCTAAAATATTTAGCCCCAAATCTTAGTTAAAAATCCCTAAAATTGTCACAATTACATGAAAATCCGCCTAAAAATGATTTCATTAAAATAAGAATAAATAATGAATTAGTACCCGTACTGAAGATATATATATCCGGGCAAAAATGAATATGCCTCATAAATGTGACATTTATGAGACATAGTTACTTAATAAACAATAATAATAATCATTGTGTAAGCTCCAAGCTCTACTGGGACCGGTCTATCATCACAGACAGGACTATTTTTGCGAATAAGCCTGATATCGTGCTGATGGATACTAGATGTGCGCTACGCTGGTATTTTTATTTTTTTTATTAGAAAAATCCCTAAAAATGCCTCATCCCACTTATTTATCCCCTAAATTTAGGGGGAAAATCCCTAAATTGGCAACACTGTTGTAGTTTAACAATCATGGTCAGTAACACATGATTAAATGTATGTTATACCATAAAACATAAAATAATGATTTAAAAAATGTGTGTCTAATAGTCTATGCCTTAAAGGTTGTAGGAATTTAAGTCGCGCCGACGGGAAAACAGGCACGAACAAACGCGTCGTCGCATGCGACTAGGGTCATCGGCCGCTCAGTTGATATTAAAGCGAAGTTTATCTTGCTTATGTTATGCTTGCGAATGTAATCATTGATTTATTCCGTTTCTAATGAATATTTAACAAAGAACGAATATGTTGTAGATTAAGTATCACTGCCTTTATACATTTCAATCAGATTCACGCGAAAAAGCGATGGAAAAATTGAAAATTTTACATGTCTCTAATTCATTAACGAATCGATATTTTTTTTTCAATTTTTTTATGGGTGCCTACCACCATTGCCCAAGCCGTTTGACCGATAGTTTCATAACCTGAGACACCTGTATATAAAACATTATTTTGATAGGTTGATGGATAAATAAGCATGGTTTCCAAGTTCGATAATAAGATGATAATCTATGGCAGTGTAATCCCACCATTTTTATAAACTAATAATTTCGTGCCACAATGATAATGTGTTTTTAGAGCATACATAATGTTGTTTTTTTTATAAGTTATATTATTCTAGCACGCATTGTCTGCTAAGAGTCAATCTGACCGTTGTTTTATGTAGAAACAGCTTATTCGGAAGTGCTCGCACATTTGACGTACCTGTTGACAAAAAATAAATAAATATATAGATAACATGCTCAAAAAAAAAAAAACTGGACCGCGTTTTATAAACACTTGCTGAAATATGGGGATCATCTGATAGTAAGATATTATCAATGTCGGTCCAGACGTTTTGAATATGACTCGGAATAAACAGACAGACAGAATATTTAAACCGCTTTTTAGCCATCGATATAGTGCAAATAACTATGTGAGCATGAAAAAAACCTACTACTTTGACGTTAAAAACAGCCATTTCAATTTCGTTTATTTGTATTTATACCTGTGTAGGTTATGATTGATTGAATCAAAAAGATGGAATAATGACCGATTCCATCACCAATCACTTAAAACCGGATCCGTGATCGATCGGTCGCGAGCAGTGTCGCAGTAAGAATACAATTCACCACTCCCTATCTTGCCCGTGACTGTCGTAAAAGACGACTAGTGGATATAATAAGTATATAACATCTATGCAAGAGAAGAAAACCTCGAAACAAAACCCTATTCCAACATGTCTGACCAGCGTGGAATAGTAGGTCAATTCTCCTCCCATTAAGGAGGAGGCCTGAGCCCAACAGTGGGCCATATATAGACTGAAATGATGATGTATGTCGTGAAGGAAGTCTGCAATGAGTATCTTAAGCCAAAAAACCTCTACAAATACTCACCACGCAAGTACCATAGTGTATATGGGCAGCGATTGTCACCATAGTCATGGCGTAGAACGCGACTGGCTCGTATTGCGGTATGATGATCGATATAATGGCGCTTGCACTCAGCGGCCATAGCAGCCAATTGATCGCATCACATCTCTGGTTACTCATTTGACTTACTATTAGACGACACTGAAATTAAAATAATTTATATTTTAAATTAACCTTTCCTTTATTGGAGTGGAGAATTGTTTGTGTGCTGACAGAGTAAGAATACATGACTTTTCGTGGTGGGTGTCGTAAAAGACGACTAATTGATATAATATGTATGTTAAAATTATGCAACAGAAGAAACACTCGAAATGAAACCCTATACCTACATGTCTTGTCAGGCGGATCGAAGCGCTGGGGTTGAGGGTAGCCCTGGAAAAGACGGAGGCCCATGTTTGTTCCATGGCCTCCGTACCGCCGGGCCTCCCGCCAGCGCTTCGATCACCGTGAAGTCGGTCACCATCAGCATCCAGGCTCACATGAAGTACTTGGGCCTGGTGCTCGACGGGCATTTTTGGTTCCGGGAGCATCTCCACCGACTTGTTCCCCGGCTTGTCGGCGCGGCGTTCGCCCTTTCGCGGCTGATGCCGAATGTGGGCGGACCCAGCGCTACGTGCCGACAGCTGTACGCGGGGGTGATCCGGTCGATGGCTCTGTACGGCGCACCGGTGTGGGCGGGGTCCCTGACCGTCTGGCTGAGGGCCCTCTTGAGGCGACCACAGAGGGTAATGGCGGTCAGGGCCATACGCGGTTACCGCACCATGTCGACGGAGGCAGCGTGCCTCTTGGCCGGAACTCCCCCGTGGGACCTGGAGGCGGAGATGCTCGCCGACATTTATCGGCGGGTGTCGGAGACGCGCGCCCGCGGCGGTATGGTCTCCCTGCAGGAGATCACCGCCTGGCGGGTCGACGCCCGCCGTGGAGTCATTGCCCGTTGGGCAGTCCGGCTGGAGAGTCCTCGGTACGGTGTCAGGACCGTCGAGGCCTTCCGGCCGGTGTTGATGGAGGGGTTGGAGCGGACGCACGGGGTGCTTTCCTTCCGACTGGTGCAGGTGCTGACGGGGCACGGATGCTTCGCAAAGTACCTGCACAAGATTGTCAGGAGGGAGAGCACACCGTCCTGCCACCACTGCAGTTGTGACGAGGACACGGCGCAGCACACGCTCGAGGAGTGTGCTGCGTGGGAGGGGGAGCGCCGTGAACTCGTCGCGATTATCGGTGCCGACCTGGCGCTGCCGACCATCGCCAGGGAGATGCTCGTCAGCGTCAGGAACTGGGACGCGGTCGCCGCCTTCTGTGAGGCCGTTATCTCACGGAAGGAGGCGGCGGATCGTGTGCGAGTAGAGATCCTATTCGGCGACACGTTCCGCCGCCGGCGACTCGGGCAGCGCAGGCGCGAGTATCTGCGCCTAATGCCGCCCTAGCCGAGGCCGCGGGTGATCGGACCGGGGAATTGTCCGTCACCCGCAGTGTGGCTAACCGCGCGATGGCGACCGACGTCCCAGGATGTCGAGAGGTGAGGGTACCTGAAAGGGTATTCCGTCGGGCCGACCACTGACGACAAGTCACATCTGCTCCGGTGGTCGGCCCAACAACGAGGTGACGTGGGTACGGGTGGGTTATGGGCCCGCGCGCCGTCCTTTCATCGCCCCGGACGGACTGGACCGCGCGTGCGCTTACCATAGCCCACCCATAAAAAAAAAAAAAAAAAAATACCTACATGTCTGACCAGCGTAGTATAGTAGGTTAATTTCACTACTATTGTAGAGTAGGTTTGAACCCAGCAGTGGGACGTTAGTGAGCTCTGATGATGGTGATTTATTGGGAGTCATAGTTCAGCTCATTCACGTTTTACTGTTTGGCTTGAGCCTCCTCCGTAATAGCAGGGAAATTGACCTTTTTTTTTCGCTGTGGAAATGCAATTTACGCACTATCCCCCGCCGGTGTCAGACGAGGGGGAGTGTGGGACTCACCGGCTATGCTTCCGGAATACCCATTAAAACCACAGCGGTCCCTTCCGCGCTTTTACGGGGTGCCGGAAAGGTCGTCTTATGACATTCGATCCCCGACACCCCTAAGGGAAAATGACCTACTATACTACGTTGGTCAGACGTGTTGGCATAGGGTTTCGGTTCAAGTTTTCCTTCTCTTCTATAGATGTTATATACATATTTATTTCCTAAGTCGTCTTTTACTACACCCACAAGAGAAAGGAAACGCCGAAACAAAACCCTATGCCAACACATTTGACCAGTCTGGTATAGTAGGTCAAATTCCCTTACATAGGAGGCTCGAGCCCAACAGTATGAGCCCACATAGGGTTGAGATGATGATGACGATTTTCATTAAAGCCATCACTTTTAATTTTTTACAGCACGTATGTTGGGTCTTCTAAATAAAATAAAAATATCAACTCACGGCAACATTACTGAAGAGAGTTCCGTAAAGTAAGAAGAGCGCTCTCAAATCATAATCAGGCAACCGCTCCGAGTTGTGTACCCAAAGAGAGCATACGATGAACACACTTAGGAACGACCACATCGGTCTTAACGCTTCAGTCGCCGTACGCATCTTGCCTGTACGTAGTTTATATGATCTGTGGAAATACAATCATCATCATTATAAAATAGGCAGAAAATTGACCGCATATATCTGGCCACTATCTTGCCCGTGGATGTCGTCGCAAGAGAAGGCAAAACACGAAATTATACCCTATACCAACATGTCTGATCAGCATGGTATAGTAGGTTAAATTCCCTCCCATTGTGGAGGAGGCCCGAGCTCAATAGTGGGACTTACGTGGACTGCGATGATAATCGTTAAAGATGACTAAGGGATATAATATACATATAGGCATCAAAGCAAGAATACGAATTCATCAGGCATAGGGTTTTATTTCGAACTTTTCTACTCTTGTATAGAAGTTATATGCAAACCTATTGTATGCCTTAGTCGTCTTTTACGACATCCACGGGCAAGATAGGGAGGGGTGAATTGTACTCTTACTCCGTCACCATACGGAAACAGGAATACTCGAAATAAAACTCTATATCAACACGTCGGTATTGGTTATGCTCACTGAAGGGTGTGCTTGCGGTAGCTATGAGGAGCGGGTCACTCCTTTCCCTCTATTATGGTTGAGGAGAGTGATGGCTGCTCTAGTGGTTAACTGGTTTGCGGGATCTGGTCCAGCTATAATCTTCTCATTATATTTGTGACTAGCAACCCGCCCTCGCTTCGCTTCGGTTATAGGTTATAGTCGTTTTACCCGCGTAGTTCCCGTTCCCGTGGGAATACCGGGATAAAATATAGCCTAGTTTACGCCCTGATATTATAGCTTTCCATTGGTGAAAGAATTTTTGAAATCGGTCCAGGCGTTTTGAAGATTACCCGGAGCAAACAGACAGATAGACAAAAATTTTTTAATTGCTATTTTAGGCATAGGTGTCGTGCAAATAACCGTGTGAGCATGAAAAAAGCCTATTATTTTCACATTACAAACAGACACTTCAATTTTATTTATTGGTATAGATTATTATTATATTTGTGAATTGTATTATATAATATTTCGAATGGCATCACACTGGAACTATTAATAAGCATGTTGTAAGATGTGATTTTATTTAAGTGAAATTAGAAAAATAAATAAAAAATAGACAATCCCACTGAGTTTCTTGCCGGATCTTCTCAGTGCAGTCGCGTTCCAATCCGGCGGTAATTTTAAGAAAAAATATAAAAATATGGCCATATGTAAGTGCCCCCGTGGGGTTTATACATAATAAATGATTTGAATTTTAATTTGAATCTAATCAGCACGATGTAGTAGGTATTTTTTCCTGTCGTTGTGAAGGAGGCCCGAGCCCAACAGTGAGACTTATGTTGATCCATCTGATATGAAACTCAGCATGCTTGATTTTTTTTAATATAAAATTAATTTTCAGTAAGTATTAATTCAAATATACTTTGATCCAGGATATAATATTACCAAAATATAATGCAAAAGATTATAGCCGAACTCTATGCCACAAACGGCACTCTATTACGAGTAAGCTACTAGAATAGCCATTACTCTCTTCAACCGTCTTGAAGGAAATGAGCAGTCTATTGGTAGAGTGTTAATACTTACAGATATATATTATACAAGGCGACTGGTAGATTGGTGACTACACCGGTACCATATATAACCACTTCGAACACATTGGCTAGAGTATAACCAGAGAATACCTGCTTCTTATAAAAGCCGGTGCCTTTCACACCCGTCCATAGGAAGAAGAATGTAGAAGCCTGTGAAAAAAAACATTTTCTTTATGATTCGTTCTTACCGTGCGGTGAGAAAGTACAAATGTAATCTGTTACCAGCACTCAAAATCGAGTAATTAAAATATAAAAACTAAATTAGAGAGATGCAAAGTCAATTAGTGAGTTTCACGGTCCTTTGAGACAGATTTAAAACTTCGCTTTACTCGTCTGCTTTGGTAATCCTCATTTTTGCGTGGTTGATCGTAAATGACGATTTATCATGGGAAGCAATAATAACATTGCAAGAGAAGGAAAACCCGAAATATAACTCTTATCGTGCGGTGAAGAAATGAAAATATAATTAGTTATCACCACTCAAAAACGAGCAATTAAAATATAAAATCTAAATTAGAGTGATCTAAAATCAGTTAGAGACTATAATGATCCCCCGAGACAGATTTGAATCTTCGCTTACTCGCCTGCATTGATAGTATATACATCAACATATTTTCGCGTTGGTGTTCATAAAAAGCGATTAATGGCAAGCAATAAAATCATTGAAAGAAAAAGAAAACTCGAAATATAACTCTGTACCAATCCGTCAGGGCAGCGTAGTATAGTAGGGTTTTATCTTTTTTGGAGGCTCAGACCTACCAGCAGGACGTGTGAGTATATTTGTTGTTTTTGCTATATACTCGAGATAGGCAAAAAACAGTGGTCCTTCGAGCCGGAAGAACGAAGAATTAGCAGGCTGAAGTGGCAATGGGCAAGACACATCGATCAACGAACCAACAACCGTTGGGGAAGAAAGGTTCTCGAATGGCGACCACGCATCGGACGACGCAGTGTAGGAAGACCCACTAGGTAGACCAACGACCTAGTAAAAGTTGCTGGATGTCATTGGATGTAGGCAGCCGTCCTTTGTGGCGAAACATGTCGGAGGCCCAGGAATGGACGGCGGTAGGCGGAATGATAATGACAGCTTAATGTCACATACCCACATACTGAAGTCGTATCCCCATGGTAAAAACAATACACCCGTATTGTATTTCTCCCAATGACTTATGTAGAAATTAAGAAGGAGATTCCACATTACGTAGTAGATTCTGAAAAAAAAAAAGAATAAACAGCTTACAACACACTTTATTGATTGCGAATAGTAGCCCTTTTTGTGGTAGGTTATGATCTGGATATGGTCTTTGCCGTGTGGTGACGGCGGGAGTAAGAATACAAACCTTGTCCTACTCTCACTTACCATACCCTTTCTTGTCGTAAAAGACGACTAAGGGATAAAATATGCATATAACACCAATACAAGAGAAAGGAAACCTGAAATTAAACCCTATACTGTCACGTCTGAGCAGCGTGGTATACCAGGTCAATTTCCCTCCTATTACGGAGACTCGAGCCAAACAATGGGACGTATACGAGCCGAAATGATGAATGAAAATGAATGATGATGGTCTGGACACACGGGTGGCGTGGAGCCTCTACTCCCTGTACGGTAGGTTATGGGGCCCCAACGCCATTGGACCGAACACTGGTACCGATTCCAAATAGTATCCTAAGATACCATTTATAAAATCAGCTACCCGGTAGTGAATTTCTTGTCAAAATTGGTAAAGCCGTCTCAGAGATTATCCGGAAGAAACAGATAAAAATTTTAAAAAGTTTTTATTTATTATGAGTATTGCATGTATTGTTAAACTGTTATTTTGATATTACCTATAAATGTATGTTACTTTTATTTTTTTATTCTTTATATACATAGAAGCTATATTAATATGGTATCCCCTATAGCAACTCGTCTGACCAGCATAGTATAGTAGGTCAATTTTCCTTCCGTCGTGGAAGGAGTCTGGAGCCCAGCACTGGGACCTTTGTAAGCTGTGATGAACTATGGTATCATCTTGGAATAATAACGTATAGAAGGTAAGTTCGCGCACAAAAAGTGAAGCATTTCAATTGGAGCCTAATGGAGCTTACGCCGGAACTGTTCCGTAATGTTCAAGGTCACTGCACTGCACGTACGTATGCAACTCTTAAAAAATAAATAGGTAATTATGACGATTTGTGCATTCAAATGGTATCACAACACATTTGAAAAATATATAGAGGTTTTTAACATTACTTTTACAAGTATTTTGACGATTTATGTAATAAAAACAAAATTTGATTTCATAATTTGTATAGTGGTGTGCGTGTGTACGTGTGTAATCGCCTGTAGTATTTTTAGATTCATGTTTCGATCGTTCGAAGTACCGACACTATCCTTCTTTATGTTATTATTCTAAGGGTATCATATATTCAGTTTTCTCCGCGGAAGAATAATCGTCAAAATAGCTTAGTTTTAACCTCCGAATTAAAGAGTGGAGTGATATAAGTTTGACGCCAATGTCTCTGTGTGTTTGTATGTGGTATCGCAGCTCTCAAACGGATGAACCGATTTCGATGCGACGATTTGATGGTTGGTTGTTGATGGTTCTCTTTTGTATGGTAGATAATACTTTCTATAGATAATACTTTTTTGAGGTATTTTCATATAAGTTTGAGCAAGATCTAACCAGTAGTTTTTAAATTCTCCTGAATAATGTATATTTGGTTCATCTCGACCACAATGTGTTGGAATCGGTTTTTATTTATTACTAGTAACCCGCCCTCGCTTAGCTTCGGTTTCAGTCGCCTTATCTGCGTAGTTCCCATTCCCGTGGGAATACCGGGATAAAATATAGCCTATGTTACTCCCTGATATTATATATAGGTTTCTATTGGTGAAAGAATGATTGACAACAAACAAACACAACAAACTTACTTTCGCATTTAAGGGTGTAGATTGTTGGCCTGAGATCTCGATTTCGAGCGACCGCAGCGCCAAAGTTTAATGTAACATCCGACGGGGCGGATGAATGACCTAGAGAGCGCGATTTTCAAAATGTTTTGCAACAAACGTTCCACGTTGAGAAATTGTTATTGAACTTGAATATTTACAGCATAACAATAACGTTGAATTTTTGGAAACTAGCTGTTGATTCTTTTTAAAAGATTAATAAGAGTAGTTGAGACACAATTTTTATGTTTTTCTATCATTACATTGTAATGTAATGATGTATAGTATAAAAGATACTATGTATAGTATAAAACAAAGTCGCTATCCGCCGTCTGTCTGTCCCTATGTATGCTTAGATCTTTAAAACTACGCAACGGATTTTGATGCAGTTTTTTTTAATAAATAGAATGATTCTTAAGGAAGGTTTATATGTATAATACATGCATAATATAGTAGAGAAACGCTGATTAATTTAGAGGTTTCTAATGTGATGTCGTAAATAAGCACGTTTTTTTTGCGCTTATATTGCAAACGTTGGCTGAACCCTACGAGATAGACCAAAATAATGTACTACAGTATTATCCATCTTAAAAAGTTCAACAAAAAAGTCCACGATGGCATATGTCTATCTCTTAGGGATAACCCACCATAACCATTTTTTATCCTCTACTAAAAAATGATTATTTACTAAGTGATTTTATACAATACAGCATTAATCCTTATCCAATTAAGTACCTTAAATAAATTGTGCATTTATTATAGATCAATATGCTTTTTATAGTATGTAATTTAAGTGAATATTGCCGAAGATAGCGAGGGCGGGTTACTAGTTTATAATATAATATACAATCAAGAGCAGGTCCGGACTGACATTTTTGTATTCTACTTACCTAAAATTCCAACTATGTATTTATTTGTAATTTCACTACCAAAATTTATTCTAATTCGTAAAATATTCATTCAATAAAATAATTGCAAATTCAGTAGGAAGTGTGTTTATCTCTACGCAAGGAAATGTGCCTATTGCGTAAACTCAAATACTTACAAATATTGCTAAGGATGTTTTTAAATTGGTTTATTCCGAAAATAAATTAATATTCATAATTTAATGTATATAACATTAGTACAGAATTTAAATTACCTAATAGGCGGTATGGAGTAATCAGCTCGGCCGAATATGGAGTAAAGGCAGGCCGGTATGAAGAACACAGTGTAAGAATCCAAACCATGATCGAACAGTTCACCTAATGGCCCTGATGTCTGCGTCCGTCGTGCTTGTTTCCCGTCGATACCGTCTAGAAAGAAAATTAACTATAGAAAAATACATATAGGTCCTGATAAGAAGGTTGAGATGGGGCTGTTTCTATGCACGTCCCGCTGTTGGACTCGTGCTTCCTCCACTATGGGAGGGAATTTGACCTGCTATACCACGCTGGTCAGACGTGTTGGTATAGGGTTTTGTTTCAAGTTTTTCTTCTCTTGCATGAATATTATACGCATATATATCTTAGTCGTCTTTTACACACCCACGGGGAAGAGAGGGGTGAATTGAACTCTTACTCCGTCATCACACGGAATTTTCATCTATCAGTATATTGAATCTCATTGCTTCACATACGCCTCCCCAGGGGAAAAGTAGGGATAAGATCACTATTCTTTTGAAGTGAAACTTCTTTGCGCGCATGAGGATAATTTTTTTACGGATGATATGCGTCACGAAGATGTGCAGTGTTTTTGTCAAAGAAGAGGGAGAGAGCGATTGAGAGAGAGTGAGAAAGGGCGAACATAGCACGAAGCACAGCCATGGGGCGAGAGTGGGGAGCAAGCGAGTGAGAAAGATCGAGTTTCTTTTTTGAAGTGAAACTTCTTTAGAATCGTTGTGATTTCAAACCAGATGCAACGGAAAAAACGACAGATAAGAGACACAAATACAAAAATGTGTAGGATGAAGCCGGCAAAGAATGAGACAGAAATATATATACTATTTTATATTATTTTTAAATCCGTTTATAATTGACAGATTAAAGGATGAAGGATAAAGGAAAAAGAAGTTTCACTTCTGACATGCGCACTTTGCACGCACGCTTTTTTCTTTATTTATCATTTTTTTTAATACTAATAAAAAACACATGAAACCAAAGAAGTTTCATTTTTGACATGCGTACTTAGTACTCACACTATTTTTTATCTCTATATATCATCATCAGAACTCAAATACGCCTCACAATTGCGCTGGAGCCTACTCCACGATAGGGAAATTGACTCATTCTACCATGCTGGTCAGTATAGGGCTTAGGGTTTTAATTCGAAGTTTTCTTTTCTTGCATAGATGTTATATTATATGCATATTATATCCCTTAGTCGTCTTTTACGACACCCATGGGCAAGATAGGGGGTGGTGAATTATATTCTTACACCGTCACCACACGGAGCGGATACGGATATATAATAAATAGCCTATTATTTTGGTAAATTTAATCTATCTGATTGCTATTTGTATCTCACTCTAAAATGCTCTCTTAGTGGACGAGAGACAACTTTTAACCACCACTCTATCTTGCCCATGGATGTCGTAAAAGGCGACTAAGGGATATAATACGCATATAACATTTATGCAAGAGAAGGAAAACTCGAAACAAAACCTTATATCTACTTGTCTGACTAGCATGGTATAGTGAGGTCAACTTCCCTCCTATTGTGGTGGAGGCACGAGCCCAACAGTGGGACGTATATGAGCTGAAATGATGATGAATGATGAAGATACGTTTTGATACTATAGGTAAGTACATATAGGCTGAATGGGATTTAATTATTTACGATGCACATCTAGAAGTAGTAGTGTAAATTTGAAAATATCATAATTTGTGTTGAGCGATATTATCACATTAAACTCGGTTTTTTCCGTGTGGTGACGGAGTAAGAATACAATTCACCACTCCCTTTCTTGCCCGTGGATGTCGTACAAGACGACTAAGGGATATAATATGCACATAAGATCTGTGCAAGAGAAGGAAAACTCGAAATGAAACCCTATACCAACATGTCTGACCAGCATGGTATAGTAGGTCAAATTCCCTCCCATTGTGGAGGAGGCCCGAGCCCAACAGTGGGACGTATGTGGGCTGCGATGATGATGATGATGATGAAACTCGGTTAGCAGCAATGGATGTCAACTGTGTAATGGCGAGCAGATCAACGTGTGGACGGTATGCCGAGCTCCTTTGATTTGTGCACAAAAACCTACACCGATCCGAGGTGAGGCAAGTGATCACGAGCGACGCCGAGTGAAGACAATTCGCAACAAATTAGCTGTACACATGTTGAGGTTTGGATTCATTCGGCCAACTAGGCGAGCGACACCGAGGGTTGGCCATGCAAGGCAAATTGGGTATACACACGTTGGCGTTGGCCAATGCTCGGGCAACATGTATAGGCCCCTTTAGCGTTATGTTGTCGATGACGACTTACATAAGACTCTCCATTCTGACTCCATAGGCAGCAGTTTAACTTCATAAAAAAATATTCGCACCATAAACAATTAACTCACCTAAAGTATAAGCGAGGAAGAGAAACGCTCCTATCAGGTACCATAAAGACTGCGGTATCAGTTCCACGTGACCATTTAGAGTTGATTCTATTGTCGCATTGGATACAGGCGTGCTGGCTGCAGTGTAGTCGTAGTCGTAATAAGACAGGAGAAGAAAGTTCAATACGATCAGCAGGAACCCGCCGAAGGTCAACACGTTCGGAGCCACCCATTTTGGAACTAACTGGAAACGAATAATCGCATTATATTTAATCAATCCATATATGAAAATGTCCTATGTTAGATATTGACCTCCCTATGAAGGGATTCCGTGGGGTGACGGATTAAGAATACGATAGGGAATATGCATGAGACTTAAAAATGAACAAATTTTCTTAGAATAAAAACGTATAGAAGCAACGTTCGCGCACAAAAAGTGAAGCATTTCAATTGAAACCTAATGAAGCCGGAACCGTTCCGTAATGTACAAGATCATTGTACTGCAAGTACGTACGCAACTCTTAAAAAATAAATAGGTATTTATGACGGTTTGTGCATTCAAATGGGGTCATAACACATTTGAAAAACAAAAAGTATATTAAGATTACTTTTAAAAGTATTCCGACGATTTATGTTAATAAAAACAAAATTTGATTTCATAATTTGTATAGTGGTGTGCGTGTGTACGTGTGTAATCGCTTGCACGCATAGAGTATTGTTTGCTTCATATTTTTGATGGCTTACGTATGGACACTATCCTTCTATACGTTATTATGATAAGCTATTTTTATAATGAATCTTTATTGCTTAAGAAACGTACATATTCGATTCTTTTTGAAATTTATCATTATTCAAGTGAAATTTAATTATCAAAAAATTGCGATTTTGAAATTCCCTTGCGAATTGCCAAAACGCAACACTATTGGTGACAAAAACGTGACGTCAACGTACGCTCGACATCAAGTTGTTTGTATGTTGTTGTTGTCTCTTTTTATCACCTTGCACCATTTTTCCTTATACTTGCATCTCGGTATAAGGAAATAATTATACTTTGTTAGATGCAGTTTTAATATTATTTTATTACATAGAAACAATACCAATATTTATAATAAGATATTCCATTATAATAAGTGGATTTTACACTTCCTTTATTAATTTTCAGTAACTTGTGAACCAAACATATCAGAGTTAATGACATCGAACACGTACGCTGACGTCACAGAATAAGCGCGCTAAAATAGCCCCGTTTAAATCGCCTAAAAATTATAGTGATTTTTTTTTTATTTAATTGGATGGATTTAGTTTTGGATGAGTTATATATATTTACGGTAATGTAATAACCGGTAGAAATGTTTAAAAAATAAAAAAATACATGCATATTCCCTATTCACCACTCCCTATCTTACCCGTGGACGTCGTAAAAGACGGTGGACGTCGGAAAAGGGATATAATATGCATATAACATCTAATGCAAGAGAAGGAAAACTCGAAACAAAATCCTATACCAACACGTCTGACCAGCATGGTGTAGTAAGGTTAATTTCCCTCCTATTGTGAAGGAGGCTTCAGCCTAAGAGTGGGACGTATATGGTTACCCAGACAGGAGTTGGCCGAGTTTAGGCTCACCAGTCTTGGCCCAGGCTTGGTTAAACATTGGGATGGCCAAGGCTAGATAACTCTATCTTGGGCCTAGCTTGGTTAATCATTGGAATGGCCGAGAATATCTACCCTGTCGTGGCCCCAGCGTGGGCCTAGATAGGTTTGCCAAAGCTAGGGTCCCTGCGTTAGTACGAGCATGGCCTCGTCGTTCAACTTCGGGGCTTCCTGTATGGGTAAAGCCAGGATAGTGCTGCCGACCACTCTCTTGGGGGATGGAATAACATCAGCCGGTTTTTACGACTCCCACGAGGAAGTAAGATAACATATTATCTTATCATCACATGAGGATATGTCATCTCAGTTCCAATACGGCTCACTGCTGGGTTCGAGCCTCCTCCCCGATAGGAGGGAAATGGACCCACTACTATTAGTCTGACATGTTGGTATAGGGTTTTATTTCGGGTTTACCTTCTCTTGCACAGAAGTTATATGGATATTACATCCCTTAGTCGTCGTGGTGAATTGTATTACTATATTAGCCCTCGCTTCGCTTGGGTTTTAGTCGCCTTACCCGCGTAGTGCCCGTTCCAGTCGGATAACCGGCATAAAATATAGCCAAAGTTACTCCTTATATAGACAGCTACCTGGTAGTAAAATATTATCAAAATCAGTTCAGCCGTTTCGAAGATTCCCCATAACAAACACAAAAATTATTTAAAACCGCGCATATGTATCGTGTAAATAATTGTGTGAGCATGAAAAAAGCTAATTTGGCATTACAAACAGACACTTCAACTTTATTTATTTGCATAGATAAATCGCGATAATCGGGCAAATAGTGTCTGGATAATCGAGTATTCGCACAAATGGTGTCCGAATAATGAGGTATTTGGACAAACAGTGACGGATAATCAGAATTCTAAAGTATTTAGGTGTTGGCATCAGCAAATATATGCAGATATCGGTATTATAACCGAAGCTGCGGGTGACTGGACCGAGGAATTAGTCCGTCACCCGCAGAGAGGCCGACCGCGTGAGGAAGGACAGACGTCCTCCCCGAGGGGGGGATGGAGCGAGGAGCCCGCCAACCGTAGCCCACCCCCAAAAAAAAACTCGGCATTATTTCAATAAAATCCTTACTAATATTATAAATGCGAAAGTAAGTCTGTTTGTTAGTTACGCTTTCACGCTTAAAACACCGAACCGATTTCAAAAATTTTTTCACTAATAAAAAGCTGTAATATCAGGAAGGGATAGACTATAATTTATCCCGGTATTCCCACAGGAACGGCAACCACGTGGGTAAGGTGACTGAAAGCGAAGCGAGGGCGGGTTGCTAGTGAAGTAATAAAAGCTAAACCCACAGCCTTAGAATAATAACGTATAGAAGGTAAGTTCGCGCACAAAAAGTGAAGCATTTCAATTGGAGCCTAATGGAACTTACGCCGGAACCATTCCACAATGTACAAGTCATTGTATTGCACGTACGTACGCAACTCTTAAAATATAAAAAGGTAATTATGACGGTTTGTGCATTGAAACGGTGTCATAACACATTTGAAAAACTTGAAAAGGTTTTTAATATTACTTTTAAAAGTATTTCGATGATTTATGTTAATAAAAACAAATTTTGATTTCATAATTTGTATAGTGGTGTGCGTGTGTATGTGTGTAATCGTCTGCGCGCCATTAGTATTTTTAAGATTCATGTTTCGAACGTTCGAACATCCATCCGACGTCCTCGTCACGACCTCGACGAAGAGGACGACAATATCACACTCGCTCAACAAAGAGCCTACACGGCCCGCGAGGCCATAACAAATAAATATCCGCGGTTCCGCCCTCGCCGTCGAGGTGCGAAAACGCGCCGCGCAAAAGTCACGACTAAAAACGTGGGCACGTCCACTTTGCCTCCAGCGACGCCCCAAGCCGAGGTCCGTTCCCCACAGGGGGAGCCCTTGGGCGATGTCGCTTAGCATACTTTTCTCCGGGTTGAGAGCCCTCAGCGCTTACCCATAGTCCGCGTCAAGCTGTCAAGGCTATCTGCGGCCAACTGCTGTACACACAAAAAAAAAAAAAATAAGGAACGTTCGAAGTATAGACACTATCCTTCTATACGTTATTATTCTACGCCCGCAGCCTTTTTTGTTTTGTCAAATTTTAATGAATTTATTAGTATACTAGCAATCCGCCCTCGCTTCGCTTCGGTTATAGTCGTTTTACCCGCGTAGTTTCCGTTCCCGTGGGAATACCGGGATAAAATATAGCCTAGTTTACGCCCTGATATTATAGCTTTCCATTGGTGAAAGAATTTTTGAAATCGGTCCAGCCGTTTTGAAGATTACCCGGAACAAACAGACAGACAGACAAAAATTTTTTAATTGTTATTTTAGGCATAGGTGTCGTGCAATTAACCGCGTGAGCATGAAAAAAGCCTATTATTTTGACATTACAAACAGACACTCCAATTTTATTTATTGGTATAGATATTTAATATATATTTAGTATTAATAGGAAATTATTCTATTTGCGCTGTAGCATGGTGCGGGTGACACATGTCAATACCAGGTGACTAGGGATGTGACGATTCGCAATTAAATTTTTATCACTAATTATACTCGTAGCATAAATAAATGTTGTTCTGTTTATTATTGTCACGAAAATTATATATAGGAAAAAATATATTCATACAAATTATTCAATTAATTTAATAGTTCAAAAATTTTAAAAAGTTTCGTAAACGCATTCAAAACAACTGGTATTTCATATTTTTTCGTGGCATATTTTTATTCGGTGGCGCATCGCCGAGTCGGCCATTATGTTTACCCGTGCGATGCTGTCAGTACGAGTGCTACCGCCTTGTATGTGAAATGTATTATCCATTTTTCATCAGTTTGTTTTCGTTAAATTGTTATTTGTTATAGTTTGTTGTTTTATTTGTTAAAGTTTGTTGTTATATTTGTTGGTTATAACCATGCCTAAGCATACGAAAAAAACTGTTTTGGGTAGTCAAGCTAGAGAGTTTGTTGTTCGCCTCCGAAACTACTTTGAAAGAGAACAACAAAATAATGGACCGTTGTTACCACTGCATCGAATTGTAGAACGAGTAGCCGAAGCTCTTGATATTGGCCGCAATACTGTTTCGCGTATAACACGCGAGAAAATTGGTCAAGAAGGGACGTCTGAAAATAAATTATCTACACCGAACAAAAAGCGGACCAAGGTGAAGCCAATCACAGATTTGGATGAATTTGCTAAGGACGCTATCAGAAATCACATTTATGATTATTATAGAAGAATGGAGCTACCCACGTTGCTTAAGCTTCTAAAATCATTGAAAGAAGCTGAACTGTTCAAAGGAGGTATTACTTCGTTGCAGAATGTTATAAAGGATATTGGCTTTGTTTACAAAAAAGTTAACAAAAGAAAAATTATTATGGAAAGGACTGATATTGCCCTTGCAAGGTGTACTTTTTTAAGGAAGGCTAAAAACATAGTTGATTGGAGTAAAGTTGTGTTTTTGGATGAAACGTGGCTAAACGCTAACCACACAGTGGGTAAAAGTTGGACCGACGATACGGCACAGTCATGTACCAAAGTCCCGGAGGGCAAAGGCGAACGCCTCATTATTTGCCATGCAGGTACAGCAAGTGGATTTGTCCCTAATTGTTTACTGGCTTTTAAATCGAAAAAAACTACGGAGTATCATGAGGAGATGAACTACGAAAAATTTAAAGTTTGGTTCATAGGCCTCTTAGAAAACTTAAAAGAGCCTATGACCATAATAATGGATAACGCACCCTACCATTCGGTACAACTTAATAAACCTCCAACACAATCAAACCGCAAAAGCGAGTTGGTGAAGTGGCTGAGTGAAAACGGAGTTACAGCAGATATGAGTATGCTAAAGACGGAGCTTATTACTCTAGTACGGCGTCATAAGCCACCAACTCCTACCTACGCTCTGGACGAGATGGCAAAAGAAAAAGGTCACCAGGTCCTGCGACTACCACCCTACCATTGTCAATATAACGCTATTGAGCTAATTTGGGCCCAAATAAAAGGTATGTTTTTAATTTCAATTCTCGTTTTGATACTTTGAAAAAGTAACAGCTTTCTGAACGAAGCATGTAATTTAAAAACATTACCAGGTATCAGATTAGACATATTCAAGAGTAAATTTTGCATTAGATATTTGAAATTAATTTATTGATTAAAAACTAAATATTTTTTTTCATAAGTCCATTTATGTTTATGTAGGTCACGCCGCAAGAAATAATACTACACTGCCATTTACGGCAAATAAGATGTTGACCCTGTTACAAGAGGCAATCAGTAACGTTCAACCTAAGGACTGGTCGAAGGTGGTGAATAAAACGAAAAGGGACATTATGTCTGATTGGGATCGTGACGTCCGTATTGATAACAAAATTGAAACATCTTTAATAATATCCATCACAGATACGGATGATGAAAGTGACAATTCCGATGTTCCTGACTCTGATATGAGTTTAGAAGAGGATTAAAATTGAATGAAAAATTGAAGTAAATATGTAATAATTGTATACTTTTTAACAATAAAAAATTGAGCGCACAAATTGTTTTTTATTTATTTTTTAATCGACAATTCTTCGTAGTAGTACATCCCATCACTAAATACGTCTTTGGTGTTACGTTATACGCATACCACTTTGATTATTTTTTCTTTCAATTTCATTTGATTTGTAGGCTAGAACATTCTAGTTGGGTTTAATTTGGAAGGTATACCTTTATTACTACAGTTATTAGTGATTTAATATATTACCGATGTGGTACAGCTGAATTAATAGATCATAATTATAAATCGCGGCAACTTTCAAGAGTGAAACGAAACTCGCCATAACTGTCACCCGCACCATGCTACAGCGCAAATACTATAGGTTATTTTGCCTTGCTTCTTTTTACCTATATCGATGGCTCCTAAGTATAGTGAGTCAACTAACATTTTTAGGCATTTTAACTTTTTTGATGAAATGATAAAAAAATATCCTTATTTATCAATCTCAGTCATAAAAAAATCATTGATGCTTTTTCACCTGTGGATGCTCATTACACCGCAAAGATACAAATCGTAAATATTTGGATGGATCCTTGTCGTTTTCTAAGATGTTTGACCTCTATAAAGAATGGTTTGATCTCGTTAACTATAATATACGGTATACGGTAATCAATACAAAAACCTAAAAATCCTAGAACAAGGATTTGAAAAAATGTAAACATTTTATCTTTGACACGCTCCCCTGTAAAATTGGAATTTTTCAGATGACTCACTCTTCGTAGGAGCCATCGATGTGAAGAAATTATTAAATTTTACTTTGAAATTACCTTTAATCTATACTATAGCAATCCGCCCTCGCTTCGCTTCGGTTATAGGTTATAATCGTTTTACCCGCGTAGTTCCCGTTCCCGTGGGAATACCGGGATAAAATATAGCCTAGTTTACGCCCTGATATTATAGCTTTCCATTGGTGAAAGAATTTTTGAAATCGGTCCAGCCGTTTTGAAGATTACCCGGAACAAACAGACAGACAGACAAAAATTTTTTAATTGCTATTTTAGGCATAGGTGTCGTGCAAATAACCGTGTGAGCATGAAAAAAGCCTATTATTTTGACATTACAAACAGACACTCCAATTTTATTTATTGGTATAGATACAATTTAGTTAGCATCATAGCATATCTAGCATAAATTAAAATATGTACATAAATTAATGAGTTATAAAACACTTTCGCAAGGCCGTTGTATAAACACCAAAAAAAAAAACTAATAAAAACACGATTAAAAATGAAACTAGTATTTTTTTATCCTCTATACTAACCCGTCTGACCAGCGTGGTATAGTAGGTCGATTTCCCTTTCGTTGTGGACGAGAATTGAGCCCAACAGTTAAACGTGTATGAGCGGTGACGATAATGATTTTTTCTAAGCTCCGACGCAATAATGTTTTCGCAAAATTAAATTGATGTTTGTCTTTCTGTCTGATCGTGGCATCGTAACTCTCAAACAGATGGACCGTTTTCGATGCGGAAAGGATATATTATGCATAAAACAAGAGATGGAAAACTCGAAATAAAATCTTATAGCAACCCGTCTCACCAGCTTGGTATAGTAAGTTAATTTCTCTCCAATTGTGTAGGAGACTTGTGCCCAGCAGTGGACCATATATGAGCTGATGATGATGAAGTATATAGATAGAGTATTAGATTGAAACAATGTGTACACTCTCTTCTCGACATCTTTTCTCTTCCTACTGAAAGTGTGAGAATAAGAAGACTTCCTTATCTCTTATTCCACCTTGATCCTATCCGGTATTCATTTCATTGCATTGTGGTGTATATAACCGTGGGAAAGTGGTAGGTCTCCCTTTTTCTTACTTCCTTCTATTTTAAAATAAAAATGGATTGCCGCCATGTATCGCTCAATTATATACACGGTGACTTGTTTATGGTCTTAAAAAAAAACCATTAAAGTATCCGACCTAAGAAACATATCTAACATATTTTAAACTAGCAATCCGCCCTCGCTTCGCTTCGGTTATAGTCGTTTTACCCGCGTAGTTCCCGTTCCCGTGGGAATATCGGGATAAAATATAGCCTAGTTTACGCCCTGATATTATAGCTTTCCATTGGTGAAAGAATTTTTGAAATCGGTCCAGCCGTTTTGAAGATTACCCGGAACAAACAGACAGACAAAATTTTTTTAATTGCTATTTTAGGCATAGGTGTCGTGCAAATAACCGTGTGAGCATGAAAAAAGCCTATTATTTTGACATTACAAACAGACACTCCAATTTTATTTATTGGTATAGATGTTCAATAGTGGTAGTTATAAAAAATAATAAAATAAATTAAAGTTAATATTTTGTAATAGCCTGTTTATCATGTTTTACATTTTAAACAAAAGAAATCATGCGGCATTTCGTTAGCCAATCATAGCTACGAAGTGCACGTGGACGGCTTTTACAAAGCGTAATCCCTACCTACCCAGGTATCCTTGGCGATCCCCGATTGGCCGCCAACTGTTTTAGTATCCACCGGCGTGCGAACGTGAAAGGTCAAGCGCATGAACTTACAATTTCCTTACAAGTAATTACCTATTTCGCGACATTGTTGTGTGTTTATGTTGTTACGAAATGTCTAATAGACATTATCAATACTTGAAAATCGTACGGGTACGCACAAATGGTCGTTTATGCATAGACAAAAAAGGATAAGCAATTTGAACAGTTCTTTCAATATCGGTAGAACGATATTCTTGTATACCTATTCTTGTTACTTTGTTCGCAATTATTTGTAAATAGTGTAAATAGCTGATTCCATTTTATCTAAATACATCTGAACCAGTTTATTGAAACAATGACCTAGTAGTAGACTAGTAGATACCAAGTCTCTCACTAACACTTTAAATAATTGTTTCTGACGGTCCTAAGTGCGTAGAAAGTATTAAGGGAAAAATTGGACTCCGCACTTACTGAATACGTAGTGGTATTTCTGAAAAGGACGTAGGTAGATTATTCTACAATAAAATTTTACGAGTTGACAATCGAACTTTTTCTAAGGTGTAATATGAATGATCCTTGTGCTGTGTGGTAGCGGCTTCGAATACTACCAACCCTTGCTTTGCTCATGGGTGTCGTAAAAGACGACTAAGAGCCCTAGATTGACCCGGACTAACTCCATCTGGTACCATTTGGGTCAACGATTACATTTCCAAGGAGGGTTGACGTCAGGTAGGCGGCCGGTCATAAAAGTCATTGCCGAAACTTTTTGCAATATGTCAAAAAAGATGACATATTGCGTCGACCCCAAGTAATTGGGATAAGAGCAAGATGATGATGATGAATATGAATGATCCGCGCGGGCGGCGCGGTAAAGTACCTACATAGTACAACAGCTGTATTAAGTACCTACGCGCTCGCTACATGCTGTTTCCTTACTATTTTAATTAGTAATTACTAGCAACCCGTTCTCGCTTCGCTTCGGTTTTAGTCGTTTTACCCGCGTAGTTCCCGTTCCCGTGGGAATACCGGGATAAAATATAGCCTAGTTTACGCCCTGATATTATAGCTTTCCATTGGTGAAAGAATTTTTGAAATCGGTCCTGCCGTTTTGAAGATTACCCGGAACAAACAGACAGACAGACAAAATTTTTTTTATTTGTATTTTAGGCATAGGTGTCGTGCAAATAACCGTGTGAGCATGAAAAAAGCCTATTATTTTGACATTACAAACAGACACTCCAATTTTATTTATTGGTATAGATTTATAATAATTTTTATTAAAAAATATTGTAGTAAATATGTTTTTTAACCTTTTAATTGTACGAATGTATAATAGATACTGGATACTTTAATTGGCCTGCTTTTGTAAGACGATATAAATATCACCGTGTATAAAACTAGCAACCCGCCCTCGCTTCGCTTTCAATCGTCTTACCCGCATAGTTCCCGTTCCCGTGGGAATACCGGGACAAAATATAGTATAAGTTACTCCTTATATCGACAGCTAGTAAAGTATTATCAAAATCGGTCCAGCAGTTTTCAAAATTACTTCAAACAAACAGAAAGAAGGGAGAGTGAATGCGTGCAATGAGGTATGGTAAAACTAAAGGCATCACCAAAACCTCCAAAACACGCAAATACCCTCAGAAAGTTCGGCTTCCAGCTCTTTCACTCACCGAACGAAGCGCAGCAACAAATTGCTACTACTCTGACGTCGATTTTCTGAGAGAGTGGGGTATTACCCCGGACGGACCGGCCCGCGGCTGTAGTACCTACTGCCCCGGACGAACCAATGTGCTATTAATTAAAACTTCGATCGTGCCTCCCTATCGTTTGTTCCGTGCTCTCGCTCGCACGCTCGGCTCAAGCGGAAGGTGACAATGAGTCACGCTTTCTCTTGCTTGCAGGCGATGTTTATCGATTTCATAGTTATCACACGTCAATATAATTTATATTATTTAGAAAATCACTGACCCGAAATAACAGATTATTATTTATAGTAGACAATTAGACTAAAATGAATGACCGATAAGAGGTTTTTAAAACCTTTCCACCGTTCCAAATGTCGTCTGGTAAATAAATAAACATTTTATTAACATTCATGAATCCACCTAATGATATTTATGTGAAATAGATTTCCCTGGGTGGGGAAAATGACGTCATCGTGGCGTTTGGCAGATGATTTGAGGATCATAGGTGGAGTAAGAACGCAATGATCTCCACCCGTGTGTCGTAAAAGATGATAAAGGTATGTAATCTATACTAATATATAAAGCTAGAGTTTGTTCGTTTGAACGCGCTAGTCTCAGGAACTACTGGTCCGATTTGAAAAATTCTTTCAGTGTTAGATAGCCCTTGAATTGTCCATAAGAGTAAGTACTCTTATGGACAATTCAAGGGGGTTACGAAACATTTGTCAAATCGAGGAATTCGTTAAATTGAGGTTCGTTATATTAAGGTTGCACTGTATCAGGGAGTAACATAGGCTATATTTCATCCCGGTATTCCTACGGGAACGGGAACTACGCGAGTGAAACCGAAGCGAAGCGAGGGCAGGTTTCTATAATAAATACAAGAGAAGGAAAACCAAACCGTCTGACCAGCGTGGTATAGTAGATCAATTTCACTCTTATTGTGGAGGAGGCTTGATCTCATTCTTACTGGCGATTACTATAGGTATAGTCTTTCCATGTAACTCACTACATAGTATAAAACAAAGTCACTGCCCGCTGTCTGCCTGTCCCTATGTATGCTTTGATCTTTAAAACTACGTAACGGATTTTAACGCTGTTTTTGATGTGAAACATCTATAGGCGAGGGTGAACCTGATCGATGGCGTGGTGTTAACGCCACGCTATGATATGTACATTTGTGTAACGAAACCATAACCTATTTTCAAATTTTGTACAGCGCCATCTAGTGAGCTCAAAATATATTATTAACTTAAACACATATTTATAGTGTATACTAATGAAAATAAATGTTTATTGAATAAAATCATAATTTTCTGGGCAAAAATCGTAATATTTTATCAATACTTTATGTCATATTAGTTCCTGTTGTAATCTGTTATTTATGCATATATACTTGTACAAAATAATTTCGATGTTTCACATCTGCCAGGCGTCCTGAGCGACGGCTCCCTTTTTTTAATATATAGACTGATTCAAGAGGAAGTTTATATGAATAATACATGCATAATATGTCGCTTTTTGAAGAGTAACATCTAAAGAAAACATGTTTGTATTGTCTAGTGGCAAAAAAGCTGTGAACGTTGTAAACAAAGACATTCTGTAGTATATTTAGTATCAGTACTGGACCCGTGCGAAGCTGGGGTGGGTCGCTAGTATTAGTAATAAAATTAATAAAACACACCTACTCCGATTAAACCACATACGGGAAATACAAGCTTTCAAATAATAAACCCAAAAACTTGGTAGTTCCTACATACTGAAGTGGAGTTCCTTTGACTATCTGTCATCTCCATCATTAGTTCTGATCCAAACCTTCATTGTTTAGTATCACCCGATATAAATACGAATATCAAGTTTTTACCCGAGGCGTGCCTACAATTTTCGACAGTTGCCCTCAATTTCTTAGGGTTTCCATAATCAGCGAAGTCGAGCGAACACATAAAAAATATTAACGCAGTCGAATTGAGACCTTCTTTTCTGAAGTAGGCTAAATAAAGAACAATGTATTTTTTGAAGTTAAATTTCAGTATCTAAGACGTCATAGTCGGAGAAGAAACAGAACATCAGGTATATATATATTGTCTTATAGAAAAATTGATTACTAACATTCGGAACGGGCAAAACACGCGATGATAAGGAATATATACTTGCTTAATAAATATGAACTTTATTTTAATGCACACAAGATAGTTAATACATTGAATTAAAATTTAGCGATGGCCTTAGCTGAGTAACGATAAAAATCGTACGATATTTGTTTTAATTCATTGTTATTAAAATTTATCGAGATGTTTATCGTTATTTCTGTACAAAAAAAAACGCAATTTATAAATAACTTCAACCGTGGGAGATACTGTGTACAAAAACTAACAACCCTTTTATTGTTCGTGGGTTTCATAAAAGACGACTAAGAACCTTACATTGATTTGCGGCAAATCCATCTGATGCCATCTCGTTTAAAATTATATTCCTAAGGTTTGACATCAGGAAGGCGACCGGTCATTAAACTTGTTAGCGCGTGTGCATGCCATGCACCGATGGGGCGAGGGGCGTGCCGGACTCCAGCGACACCAGGGCGCTAAGCGCTTTCGAGCTTACCATCGTTGTATTTAAATATTGTATATTAAAGCTGTTATTCAGTATATCTGTTGTTTTTCTTATATACTCGACATACGCAACAAATTGTGGTCCTTCGAGCCGGATGCAGCTAACGGACGCTCCGTTAGCTGCGTTGCTAACAAAACTATTGCGAAAACTTTGCAGTGTACGATGGGGGAGGCGCATATATTGCGTTTACCCCAAGTAATTGGGAAAAGAGCGGGACAATGATGATGAATTCTGTGGATAATAGTTTAAAAAATAAAATGCGTCACTAGGGTTTTCGATTTTTTTTAACGTGCATTCCTCCATAAGGAAATTATACATATCGTCCAAACTCATGCACGTGTTCCACTGCTGAGCTCAAGCATCCTCCCCAAAGGGAGGGAAATTCACCTATTGTACTATGCCGGTCAGACATGTTGACATTGGGTTTTATTTCGAGTTTCCCATCTCTTGAAAACGCGTTAAAAACGCCCAAACTCTGTTAACTCGTCTGACCAGTGTGAGTATAGTATGTCAATTTCCCTCCTTGTGTGGAGGAGGCTCAAGTCCAACAGTGGGACGCATATGATCTGAAATGATGTTCTCACGGCTGACCATTCTTCTGACCTATCTTATGTATATTTATTTTATCAATAAATTAAATAAATCAATTCTGACGATTCCTCAACCTCTTTGTACGAGTATGTATTTTGTTTTTAATATTACTACTATATACGCCACAAAGAGCGTTCCTGTGGCGCCTGCAACCAACGAAGCCCAGCAAGCTTTAACAGGTCGTCGGTTCACCTAGTTCACGTGATCGCCACTTGAGAACTCTTCCCCAGCGGAGCGATGTGACCTGCTCATTGTCACTTCAGCGTGCTAATTCGTCTTGATATGTCAGTTACATCCTCTATTCTGCAGATTTCCGTATTTCGGATTCTACCTCGCAGAAAAAACCCGAGCTTAGCCCGGTCCATAGCACGCTGACGCACTTTAGACTTTGGTTATGATAATCAGATATGAGACTAGATACTGTTTTAGTCATTCATAATCACATAAATGCTTCAGATAACTAGATTATTTTATATTTTTAGTGCAAATAAATTCCTAACCTATGCCTGCCTATTGAACACGATTTTTCTTTATAGGCAAGTAACTGTTCCGTGTGGTGATGAAGAATATAATTCACCATCTTACCCGTCGGTATCGTAAAAGATGACTAAGGATTATGATATACAAATAACATTTGAGCACGAGAAGGAATACTCGCAATGAAATCCGAAACCAAATTGTTTGACCGGCGTGTTATAGTCGGTCAATATCCCTCCCATTATAGAGGAATCTCGAGCTCAAACGTATAGGAGCCGAGATGATAATAAGGTTGCAATTTGGCCTATTATTGCACGCAGGCAGGGTTATTATATGGTTTTATTTACAAATTTCCTTTTCTTGTAATAATATTATGTTCCGTGAAAAAGTTTTCTAATTAAATTTGTTGCGGATCCTAAGACAATTAACCCTCTGCTTGCTCGATTCGTGCTCTGCACGAATTATTAAGGAGTTGAAAAAATTTTTTTCTTTGTGGATATTGCTTTATTTAAGTAAGATTAAGACAAATAAATCGAAAAAATAAAACAAAAAGTTGTTTAATGTAAATAAAATACTACGATATATGGGCTCATATGCGGTAGAGGGTTAACAGCTTCTTGGGACTGCTTGAGGGTCAAACCTAAGTGTCATCTATGGAGACCATTGTAGAGGCTGGCCTGCCGAAGTTAGGGATGCAATTAACGACACATCGATGTATCGAAACATCGATGTTTTTTTTAAAGATCGTGCAAAAAACTTTCATTTAAAATGGATGCTTTATTATCTGTAACAATATCATTGAATACAGTTGAGGAAATAAAGTTATATTCAACAGATATTTCTCTATTTAGTAAAGTTAACCAGCTTAACTGCAGCAAGTTATTTAGAAACAAAATTTAAAAATAATAGTTTTGACGTACACACGGTACATAGACATACCATACGTAAGTCATTTACTCTAGTGACTAAACTGTCAGGCATGTTTTGCTAAAATAACCATCCATTTCAAATAGACGTCAGGCAAAACATGGATATTAAAACATCGTAGATAATAACATCGATACATCGATGTTTCGCAATAATGAACATTGATGACAAACAGCGATGTTTTTTTACTGAAAGGTCGATGTTTCAGAAACATCGATGTATCGTTTGCATCCCTCACCGGAGTCACAATGGCATTGTGTGGGAGGATAGGTCTTGTAAAAAAAACTATTTAGTAAACGAATGAAATTATCATTAATTATCGCCTTTAGGACATCTGCGGACAAGAAAGGCTTTGATGCACAGATGGTGTAGTGGTTAAGATACCTACAGTGCTGTGTCGCGAGTTCGATTCCCACGCAGAAAAATACGTGCGATCCCCTAATTGTTTTGAGTCTGGGTGAAATTTGTGTTCGTCAATTATATGTTTGTAACAACAAAGATTTTATTCCTTAGTGCTTTGGTTGTTTTCTTTATAAAAAAAATTCATTGTCTGTAAAGTCGGTTTACAGTCAATAATTTTATATCACTGAACCATCATTATTTTGTATGATACAATTGGGGGTTGAATTGTATGCCCGTGGGTGTCGTAAAAGACGACTATGGGATATTATATGGACATAACATCTATGCAAGAGAAGGAAAACTCGAAATGAAGTCCTATACCAATATGTCTGTCCAGCATGTTATAATAGGTCAATTTCCCTCCCATTGTGGAGGAGGCCCGAGTTTAACAGTGGGACGTATGTGGGCTGCGATGATGATGATGAAATTATCATTTATTTGCACTCGTTAATTCAAATATTTTTTTAGAGATAGAGGCGTCACACGAACGTGACAATGAGTCATGCTTTTTCGTGTGTGCAGCCGGCGTTTATCGATTTATAAGGTCAAAAAGAAGGTTTTTTAATGGCGTTCATAAGATTTCGCCAATAAATAATTTAGATTAACAGATATAGGAGTCAGGAACCTAAGAAAAGAAGGTTACGTTATTATTTAAGCGTCAACGCACAGGCTAAAATAGTTTAATTAAAATGTCGGCTCATTAATTGTAATATAAAATTTGAAAAATCTGCGTCACATAAAAAAATGTTAATTTTGTTAGAATGCTAAGAATGTCTAATTAGCGATACGTTTCTTAGAATTTATACCAATAAATAAAATTGGAGTGTCTGTTTGTAATGTCAAAATAATAGGCTTTTTTCATGCTCACTCGGTTATTTGTACGACACCTATGCCTAAAATAGCAATTAAAAAATTTTTGTCTGTCTGTCTGTCTGTTTGTTCCGGGTAATCTTCAAAACGGCCGGACCGATTTTAAAAATTCTTTCACCAATGGAAAGCTATAATATCGGGGCGTAAACTAGGCTATATTTTATCCCGGTATTCCCACGGGAACGGGAACTACGCGGGTAAAACGACTATAACCTATAACCGAAGCGAAGCGAGGGCGGATTGCTAGTTTTAATATATGAACGTACTGTAGCAAAAACATATACGTGTGATGACGGAGCAAGAATACAATTCTCTCCTATTTTGCCCGTAGATGTCGTAAAAGATGACCAAGGCATATAATATACTAGCAACTCGCCCTCGTTTCGCTTCGGTTTCAGTCGCTTTACCCGCGGCGTAGTCCCCGTTCCTGTGGGAATAGCGGGATAAAATATAGCCTATGTTACTCCCTGATATTATAGCTTTCCATTGGTGAAAGAATTTTCGAAATTGGTTCAATGGTTTAAGCGTGAAAGCGTTACAAACAAACAAACATCCTTACTTTCGCATTTATAATATTAGTATGGATATATAATTACTATGCAAGAAAAGTAAAACTTGACACAAAACCCTATACCAATACGTCTATACCAGTAGTGGGCAAACTTTTTGATGTGAAACATCTATAGGCGATGGTGACCGCGATGGTCGCGTGGCGTTTAACGCCACGCCTCGCGGTGCCCTCTTGGTTAACTATTAAATAAATATCGGGATATATATGTACATTTTTGTAACGAAACCATGGTGCGATTTAAAATTTTGTACAACGCCATCTAGTGAACTCAAAGTAAATTGTTATCTATAATGTATACTAATGAAAATAAATGTTTAGAATTCATTCAGTGTGCGGTGGATTAATTTTATTGCTGTGTAATATTTCAAATAATAATGGAAATCGTATTATTTTATTCAATACTTTATGCCATATTAGTTCTGTCGTAATGTATTCCTTTATGCATATATACTTATACAATTAATTTCGATGTTTCACATCTGCCAGGCGTCCTGAGCGACGGCTTACTTTTTTTAATGGCGAGCCACAAAATTTAAGAAATTCTAAAGGAGGGCCAGAATTATAGAAAAAATGCATTTTGTATTAAAGCTTTTTATTTTTAATAAACAAAATACCTTTTACTTTTACGCCTTGTTAGTCGTGTGAGACATATGTAGAATTGTTTTTGATTGTCCATAATATTTTCGAAAGCAGTTTCCATCTGTGACGTAGCAACTTTCAGCATGCGAAAAGCTGTTCATCAGTCAATCGGTTTCTGATTGAGTTTACTCGCAATTTCATGGTTAAAAAGGATGGATGGACTCTCGGCGGGCCGGATTAAATACTTTCGCGGGCCGGGGTTGTACTTTCCCCATCACTGGTCTATGAGGAGGAGTACAGCAACGAAACTTCTATGGGCTGTGATGATGATGGGTAATATTATTGCTGTTAGAATGCTGGTAACTTAATTCGGACCTAGCCGTTGATTGTGCCTACAATTACTAGAGAGAGTACTACTAGTTATGGAATAGGGTTTTATTCTCTTGCATAGGTGTTAGGGAACTTACCCATACTACTTGACCCGTTTAGGGGGGAAGCAGGGTCCTTAAAATACTATGGTTAGTCACAGGAGCGGGGAGGGTGGCTCAGGTTTTTATCACGTAGTCGATTTTACTGAGAAAAGTCTCGTATTTTTTACCTACATCTATATATTAATACGTGAAGCAAAAACTTTGTATCCCTTTTTACGAAAATTACGTGGATGGACAAGTATGAAATTTGGCACAGTTGATGTATACATATAATGAAAAGAAGTGAATAAAACTGAAATTTCATATAATAATGGATTTGAAATGCATTAAATTCATTAAAAAAGACATTATGCACACTACAACGCAATCGCTACACACACACACACGTTTGTGTGTGCGTGTGGTGCGTGCAACGCTTATACGCTTTTGTTTACGGTTAAAATCTCTGGTCGAACTGAATGTCAAACAATCATAATTATGATGACAATGTCTAATAGACATTTGTACTTATATATTAGTTATTAGTGAAATACAGTTTGCCGGAGTTGAGTTGAGTTTTGAAGCTGCAATCGATTCGATTGGCTCCGTATAGACTCTGTCCTTAACATAGCGCCACAAAAAATAATCCAGTGGTGTTAAATCACACGATCTGGCTGGCCACATAACAGCTGATTTAAAATTGGAGTGTCTGTATTGATTTGTATAGATTTTCTATAAGAAGATCTATACCAATAAATAAAATTGGAGTGTCTGTTTGTAATGTCAAATAGGCTTTTTTCATGCTCACACGGTTATTTGCACGACACCTATGCCTAAAATAGCAATTAAAAAATTTTTGTCTGTCTTTCTGTTTGTTCCGGGTAATCTTCAAAACGGCTGGACCGATTTCAAAAATTATTTCACCAATGGAAAGCTATAATATCAGGGCGTAAACTAGGCTATATTTTATCCCGGTATTCCCACGGGAACGGGAACTACGCGGGTAAAACGACTATAACCTATAACCAAAGCGAAGCGAGGACGGGTTGCTAGTCTATACCAATAAATAAAATTGGAGTGTCTGTTTGTAATGTCAAAATAATAGGCTTTTTTCATGCTCACACGGTTATTTGCACGACACCTATGCCTAAAATAGCAATTAAAAAATTTTTGTCTGTCTGTCTGTCTGTTTGTTCCGGGTAATCTTCAAAACGGCTGGACCGATTTCAAAAATTCTTTCACCAATGGAAAGCTATAATATCAGGGCGTAAACTAGGCTATATTTTATCCCGGTATTCCCACGGGAACGGGAACTACGCGGGTAAAACGACTATAACCTATAACCGAAGCGAAGCGAGGGCGGGTTGCTAGTCTATAAATAAAATTGCAGTGTCTGTTTGTAATGTCAAAATAAAAATAATTGACTTTTTTCATGCCTATACGGTTATTTACATGATAACTATGCCTAAAATACGGTTTAAAATTTTTTTGTCTGTCTTGGGTAATCTTCAAAATGGCTGAGCCGATTTTGACAATATTTTACTACCAGGTAGCTGTCTATATAAGGAGTAACTTAGGCTATACTTTATCTCGGTATTTCCACGGGAACGAGAACTAGGCGGGTAAGGCGACTGAAACCGAAGCCAGGGCAGGTTCCTAGTTATATATAACGAGGTTTTCTTATGGAAATTTATAATTAAATACCACTGATTGATCACGTCCAAAATTTCCTGCATACTAAATTTTGTGGAGTTCCTGGAAGCCTTTTCCAAGATTCTGAATATATGTTTTCTGTGTGGTGACAAAGTAAGAATACGATTCACCAATCTTGCCCGTGAATGTTGTAAGAAACGACTAAAGGCATATAACATATTTTATATGCAAGACATGGAAACTCGAGATGAAACTATACTAGCATGGTATAGAACATACATCAATATCTCTCTTATTGAAAAGGAGGCTCGATCCCAGCAGTGGATCTTGATCATGTTTGGACTGAGATGGTTCTCTCCAAGGTTTTTCATAAAATTTTTTTTGTATATTTCTATATAGAAATATATATTAGACTAGCAGACCTGGCCACGCGTTGCTGTGGCTAATGTTTTTGTTATATTACTTTTTATTAAACTATTTTAGTGAAACTGTAGGAAAACATCTGTCATGGAGGTCGTCATATTTTTTACAAATGGCATCTATGTAAAAAAGCAAGTTAAAATCGTATATGATACGTTTGTAGGTTTGAAATAGCAGCGCCATCTATTAATTAATTACTTATGGCCGGTTTCTGAGATCCTCAGTTAAACTGTCAATAGCTATTGGTTCAATAAAGTTAAGCGTAAGATAAACGCTCGATAACTTACGCTGCGTTTCTGAATACCCCAGGTGCTGTCAAATAACTATGAAACCGATAACTGGTTTCTTAAATTGTTACTAGATGGGGCTCTTAATAAGACTGAGTTTACAATTGATTTTTTCATTTTATTTCATTTTTATTACCAATATTATTAATATAAATAAGTTTAAGAAAGTAAATATGTGTATTAACAATGTTTTAATTATTAAATAAGTTAATTCAATACAATTCAACGGACGTATGAATGAGCGACAGCATTGTCAAATCGTTACATTACAATAAAAAAAAAAACTTTTTGTTTTGTTTGTGCATGCTGTTTTGTTTATGTCGTCAAAATGTCATCCCGAATAACAACCTTTTTGGAAAGGAACTGTAGCGTGGAAACGAAAGGGAATAACAATTTGGTTCAACACGTATAAAGTGAATTTACTATTAGCAACAGGAGCGGGTGTGATGGAATATTTCACAAAGATACACCACACTACCTTTGTGAAAGCGATACCTAGCTCACTTTAAATTCTTCATTTGTGACCATTCCGAATGTATTTCTGCGATTTGTTAGGTTTAAAGACATGGACATAATAAAAATAACCTCCAGAATTGCCGCATCAAACTCCGATGAACTATTGATATACATAAATATGTATAGCTACTATTGACTAACATATTATTACAAAATGAAAATCCAAAAATAACCTAAACAAAAATCACAAAATGGTTTTAGGTTAGTTCTGTCAGAACTTCAAATAATACTTATCGAATCGATAAACGCCCCTTTTTGGTCGGTTAAGTTAAACCAAGTTTAACTGTGGTTTGTCGTATGATGTTGTGTTCAGAAACGCAATTTGACAAGTTATTGAACCGATAGCGCTATCGGACCGTTAAACTCCAGTTAAAAGTACCTCAGAAACCGGCCATTAATCCAGTCAACAGATATCGCATCTATTAAAATCGTTTGGAGTTAACAAATAATTGTGAATGTCAAATTATAGACAAATAATTTGCAATAAAATAATATTGCGACTATAAATTAAGATGTAAGCTATCCTATCTTTCAAGTTGGATCAAACTGCACACGGTGTGCAAATTTGATTAAAATCGGTTAAGTAGTTTAGGAGTCCATCGCGGACAAACAACGTGACACGTAATTTATATATATTAAAAAGATTATCTGATCCAACAGACGTTGTGCTGTTCAAATAAAATAAAAGGAATTCTCCTTGAAATCGACAATAGCGCCACCTACCGGTTTCAATTGTGAATCTAAACCATTCTCGAATCCCCTTGAACACATATAAAAAATTTCGTCGATATCAGTCCAGCCATTTAGGAGGAGTTCAGTGACATACACTCGTACACAAAAGAATTATAAATAAAGATAAAGGTATTAGTGAAACTCACCTCAACAACTTTATTCCAAAAGGGATGCATTACATAAACGCTCAGCGGACTGGTGTCAATGGCCATATACTGAAAAATAATGATAAAATAGTTTGAATTATTTGCTTTGAATTTGACTTCTCTTCCACTGATGTTGATTAGTGAGATTTTATGTAAAAATATGAATATTCTTACTGTGTATTTAGAATGTGTAAATCTTAATGTATCATGGTCGGGTATCTACCAACCCTTATATTGCTTGAGGGCCTCATAAAAGACAACTAATTACTTGACCAACTACATCCGATGCTGTATGTTCAACCATTCCAAGGACTATTTGTATCAGGTAATCAAAACTTTTGCAATATGCAAGGAAGTAGAGTACATATTACAAAATATTGCGATAAGAATAGCAATATAAATGATACAATCCTACTAATATTATAAACGCGAAAGTTTGTGAGGATATAAGATGTGAAAATGTTTGTTGCGCTTTCATGCAAAAACTACTGAATAGATTTTGATGAAACTTCACAATAATATAGCTTACATATCAGAATAACACATAAGCTATAATTTATCCCGATATTCACACGGGAAGAGGAACTGCGGGTGAAACCGCAGGACGCGGTATGAAAATATATTTGGCATTTCTTAAGTAGTGTTGTAATGGGTTAAAACATAATGGGTCCCATTAGTGACTGTGGGGATTGCAAAAGCTGGCCGAGATCACTACACTGGTTTTCAATGCGTGTATAACAGTAACTAGCTGAAGTGACTTAATATCATTATTGTTTGTATAAAAATTTTATTATATGGCAAGGGTTGGAGTACAGAGTGTAGTGACAGGTCAAAAATACTATGTCACCAGGCCATATCTTATCATTGGAGTCGTAAAAAGTAGTTGACGGATCACCAGCAGATTGGCAGCACCACTCACTAGAACTTATAGCACCAAATGCAATCACCAAGCCATTTGACAAGCTTGGCAATGATACTATTATTATATTTGGAAAGCTTTATATCCAAAACTGGCTGTGAATAGGCTTATGTATAAATGGATGAATTAAAAATTTGGCAGATAAGAACTGTCTGTCTATTTGGACTTTATTACTCCCAAATGGTCTAACAACTTTCCATGTCAAGTGTTGTTTATTGCGCCTGATGCCACTCTGCCGCCTGCAGAGGCTGCGGGTGATCGGACCGGGGCTTTAGTCCGGGCACCCGCGGAGAGGTTAGCCCCGCGACGGTGATCGTCGCCACAGTAAGGGACGTCGAAGGGAGAGGGTACTCCCTCGGGGTATTCCGTCAGGCCGACCACTGACGTCAAGTCACCCTCCTCCAGTGGTCGCCTCAACGACGAAGGCGACGTGTCGCGGGTGGGTTATGGGTGTGCGTGTTTACTCCCCTCTGTCGCCCCGCACGGAGTGGTACGAGGAGTGCAGTGACCGTAATCCACCCCAAAAAAAAAAATGTCAAGTGTTGCGAGTTCGATTCACATAAAGGACAAGTCTTTGTGTCATCTACATCACTTTGTTCTTATACCAATTACTTGTGGTTGACTCAATATGAATTTTTCTTTCATGGTACATTTTGCAAAAAGTTCAGGGGATGGTTTTATGATAGGTCACCTGCCTAACAGGCCGTCAACCCTCTTTGGGAGTGTAATTGTTGATCAGATGAAGCTAGACCTATTCTACGGAAGGAGAGTTATTTGTATAATCCACAAATAATTCTACTGAGTCTGTGTATAATTTGTGTCTGTTAATAAAATATTTATAGTCACCGTGACACAAAAGTACACAATTACACAATTTAGGGCCAGTAAAATTTAAAAATAATAAGAGAAAGAAAATTCAAAACAAAACCCCATGGCAACGTGTCTGACCAACGTAGTCTAGTAGGTCAATTTCCTTCTCATAATGGAGGAGGCTCAAACCTAACAGTGGGACATATGTAGGTTGCAATACAATGATGAAAAAATCTCTGATGTTTACGCAAGTATTACACATTGTAAATAAAACTATTTTACGGATCGCGTTTGTATTTGATTTTTGCAGTGTTCATGATAATTATGTCCGCAACCATTAACACTGTATAGTGTTCAAAACGTGGGGCAATCAAAAATCAAATTCAAACACAATAAAATCCGTAAACTAGTTTTATTTACATGATAAAAAAAATTAAAAAATATGACTTAATTACCACAAAGTAGTAAATGATTACATAACTATGCAAAATAGTATTAATTATAAGTATACATTACGATTTCATATATGTATATTCTCTGAATTAACCTTCCATCAGGCGTGATGCTAATTCTAACACTACAGGGCGCAATTAATCTCTGAGATTAAAGATAATGTTTCATTTTCGTGACACGAAAAAAGTGATTTCAAATAAAATAGGTAACTTGCCAAATTGGTATATTTAAGAAGAAATAATATAATAATACAAAATAGCAATACTTTCTCTTAGACATTAAACAAAAAGTACTTATTATTACATTATTAAAAAAATATTATTCTTTAATTTTTTGGATTTTTTTTTTATTGCAAGCTGTGGCAAACGAGCAAACAGTACACCTGATGGTAGGTGTTGCTGCTGCTCATGGACCTTTACAAGGCCGCTGTCTACCGTGAAGAAAGTGAAGGGAGTGTGAATGCGTGCATTGAGGCTCGGTGATACCAAAGGCACCACCAAAACCCTCCACACGCAAATACCCTCAAAAAGTTGGGCTTTCGGCTCTCGCTCACCGAAAACGAAGCGCAGTAATAAATTGCTACTACTCAGACGTCGATTTCCTGCGAAAGCGTGGTACTACCCCGGACGGACCGGCCCGCGGCTGTAGACAGATAACTGTTGACAGTGTGCTCCTACCACTGCAACTGATTTGTTGTATTAATCAATCATATCATCAGAAATAAAACACTTCCAACATTCAATAGCCGTTTTAGCGTGTTTTGCTGTTACACCAATTAACACCAGGTAATCTAACCACTATATTATGGTTTTTTCGTCTCAGTTTTATTATTGACCATTTAGTAATTTTGTCTTTTCCAATCCAAAATACCAATTTTCATGTAAATTCTCATCTTCAGAAGAGGAAACACACGATGTTTTGCTTGCTGAGTTTTCTTCTCTGGCTTCTACCATCTGTATCATCTTCGTCTTCAAAATCTTCAACATCACTCAATTCATCTCTTTCCAGTATCGTTATCATATCGTTCACATCATTTTGGTTATCCAAATTGAATGTCTGTTGGTTATGCGACATTGTTATCTAAAATAATTTTACTACAATTTATAATCATATTCAAACATACCTCAAAATATAAGTTACCTTCCATTCTAAAGATGAATTATGTTGTACAGAATTATCTGTAAATCGAAACAATAAGGCGCAACTTATCTCACAGATGACTTGGGCACACCCAGTCGCTCACAACTCAGCAAATAATAATTACTAATTCTTAGTTCGTTTGTTAGTTGATAGTAAATAATAAAGCTACTAGGGACCCCGTACTGCTACAAGTAAAAATATGAATTTGTCATAACCAAATAATGCTACTTAATCTGACAGATTACATGCGCCCGATGGAGGGTTAAACGTATATACATTTTACATATACACGCTAAGTTTAATGAAAATAAACTTAACTGACCAATTATAATAGTAAATCCCATAGGTACCAATTATTTTATTGCTAACATTGACTAATTTATGTTATGATTACTTCATACATAATTCATTAGTATTTTCGACAATTCTCAAATATATTTGTTGCGTAAAAATCGATACGTAATTCTAGGTTAAACGGTATATATACCTAAATTTTCTATTAATAAATCAACATATTAGTAACCGAAATTATAATTAGATTTTATATTGTTTTTTTTTTTAATAAAGTATAAATAAAACTATGGTAACATACCTTATAATTATCGAACCCCTCGAGGTGTTCACGACCGAGATATTTGTAGTTAAACATTTTACTCTTTTTTACACTTCTATGATCACTCAAATATTACTATAATGACCTATAATCGTTTGCTAAATACTATAAATAATATTTATGATTTTCCTTATTACATTTTTATAATGAATCGTTGTTTCTTTTAAATTAATTAGGTACGCATAGAAAACAATCACGCACGATTCCTAGTGTTTTCGCTGACGGATTGTCCTGAGTTGCCAATATCGCAATTTGAATTCTCATAATTTTCCCAAATCAGATAAAATACTAACTTTGCATAAACATTGTAAAGTTGTATTATGATGCACTACCGTTTATATGAAATAAAACTATTTTCACCCATTCTAAGTGAACACTGTTCAGCATTCACGATCGTGGAAGGACTATTCTGCATGTGAATAAAAACACACGTTTTTAAATCGGCAATAGTTTTATTTTATATCTATAGTATTGTACAGGCGTAGTCTGGGCTAGTGGACTAACGCCGTGTTTGACAGAAGAACCTAAGGTTATAGTTTGAAGTACCTAAAGCCCTTAAGTTCCTAGCCTATATGATGGGATACCTGCACCGCGCTACCTAAGGTGACAGGTAGATGTGAGATGGATGTTGGGTGGAGGATTGGTAATTCTCACTGCCGGTCAAGCAGACTCACAGGACCGGTCAGAACTGACGGCTAAGGGTGTCTTGGCCGCAGTGAGAGGGAGGTTTGGGTGGAGGATTGGTAATTCTCACTGCCGGTCAAGCAGACTCACAGGACCGATCAGAACTGACGGCTAAGGGTGTCTTGGCCGCAGTGAGAGGGTAGTAACTGAGAGATGAATAAATTCAAATCTGATTTATTTTACACAATGTACACCTTATATACTACTTATTGCTAATACACACATATACCATTTTGTGTTAGTGTGTCGTAAGTGTAAAGTATAACGCAGTGTCTTTAATCATGTCAGTGCTAATTTTGCAAATTTGTATGTTGACATGCTTTACTTGTATGTTGACATGCTCTACTTTTCAATTTGCTGCGTTGCATGTTCAATGTGCATTGAACAAGTATTAATTCAAATTTCAAACAGAATGCTATTTTCATATCTATTATATTATTTATTTTATAGCTATGTTTATATATAATATAAACATAGGTGTAAAAGTGTGTATTCTTTTTTTAAAATCCTCATTGAAACCATTGAATATTGTTAAGAAAAATAATAAAAGATTTATATAAAATTTGTGATTCTGTCTCATTGTCGTGAGAAACTATTATTAATGTGAAAGTAATGATACAATGATAATGAAAGTAATGATAGTACCTAATGATACAATGATAATGAAAGTAATGATAGTACCTAGAAAATTAAGTTCATCCCATACCACACCACCGCACATATTAGATATTAGGTTGAATAATAGAAGAAACCAAATAAATAATTAAATAATATTTGCCTCAGTATATTAATATTGAATGACAAATTTATCTTGATTTTTCCCAAGCTTTTCCAATCTCCAAAGTTCTCCGTGTTTTTCCCCCGTACATAAGGGATAATATTCAATGTGGTAACTCTATTTTCTAGCAATCATTGTTGCAATGACAGTAATGACAGTTTAGTACATCATTGCGAAGACTAAAAAAAAAAAGATTTTATCTTTTTTGTTTTGACTTCAATATAATGTCTTTTTAGTTAAATTAAGAAAAAAAATTAAAGTGTATACTTTTCAATTATATGTACCCAGTAATATTATCAGACACGCAATATACGCTTAGGGAAGCAGTAAGGTTACATAGAGGGTGTAAAGGCTCTTTCTCTATAAGTACTGCAAGATTACGGCACTATGTGCATTCGTAAAATAAACCTAAATTATTCAACTAAATTAATATAAGCAAATTTATATTTATAAAACTAAGCATAATATATAATATCTGGTTGACCGAGCTTCGCTTGGAATATTTTTATTGAATTTATTTAGATATATATTAATAAAAATAAAAAATAAATAATGAAAAATATATAAAAAAATATAAAAAGAGAATAATAATAACACCGAGATTCGAACCGACGCTGTTTGAATGTCAACAAAATCAAAATTAGAACCAACTTCAATCACTTCATCAACTTCATCAACTTCCCATCAGAGCTATCGTAACTCATGACGTTGACAACGAAATTTGAATTCATATTCTTTTAAAATTTAATGTCATTGTTTGTTTTGCTAAAAACATGGACTAAACAACATTTTCTATACATAAAACCTAGCTAGATCGATTTTTTGGGTCCAAATAGTATGCCAAGTTTCAACAAAATCGTTGGAGCCGTTTCCGAGATCCTGAATATATATATATACATACACAAGAATTGCTCGTTTAAAGATATAAGATGTCTACTTCGTATGGTGACGCAGTAAGTATTCGAAGCATATAGTTTGCTACTTCCTTTCTACCGCATGGGAGTCCTTGAACTCTTAAAAGACGATTAAAATTATATATTATATAGATAACATCACTACATATTTTAAAACAAAGTCATCAGCAGCGTGTTTGTCGATCTGTGTGCCTACTCTTGAATCTCGATGCCAATCCTAAATCCAATCGCAGCTCGAATTTGAGCAAATTTGGTACTCTTGAAAGCAACACTAGCGCCCGATTGGAATAAAATTAGGTGGAACGTTTCTAAACTAAATGAATTCAACTCTCGTCGATTAAGTCAAATATTTGCTACTCCCGACGGGATTTTGACGTAGTTTAAAATCGTTAATGTTGCACAATTTCAAGAAAGCGTCTTTGTGGTGATCGAGTTCGATAACGTTATTAATTTAAAGTAAGAAAATATGGCACATTTGGTGAAAATAACAACGACGAACGCGTAAAATTCATTCTCGATTTTGTTCAAGAGTACCAAATATAAGTTTGGTGAGATTGGAATCAAATCGGATTCGAAATTAGAATTGATTTCAAGAGTAGGCCTACTGTTCGCGATAAACTAAAAAACTACAGCACTGATTTTCATGGGGTTCTTACAAATAGATAGAGTGATTCTTGGTGAGTTATAAGTATATAATTTGTTAAACTTTTGCGTACATTGGCTAAAATATAACGATATTTGTTGCAGTTATTGGAGATATAACAAAAGAAATGCATGGTGGGTTATACTTTTTTTTAGATTTACAAAAAAGTCAGCAATGGTATACCTCCGGTTCGCCGTACCGTCTTCCCTACTCAAAAAATCTTGGACTATTAGAAATCTCTATCCTCTTGAAGTAACTAAGGCTACTTATATCCTTACTAATGTTATAAATGTGAACGTAAGTTTGTTTGTTTGTTACGCCTTCACGCTTAAACTATTGAACCGATTTCAAAAATTCTTTCACCAATAGAAAGCTCTAATATCAGGGAGTAATATAGGAATATTTTATCCCGGTATTCCCACAAGAACAGGATACGCGGGTAAAACGACTAAAACCGAAGCGAGGGCGGGTTACTAGCATTACTACTAAAGAATACCATAAAGAAGGGTTGCTAGTAAATAATAAAAAAGAAAATTTTAAATAAAACTTTCTACCAAACCTTCGGACCAATGTGGTATAGAAGGTTTTCTCTTTGCATTTTATTGCGAGGGAGTGTGCACCCCAGTAGTGGTACTTTATATGAGCTAAGGTAATGATGATATTATACTTATAGTGAATTCCTGTGTCCGTGGGAATACCAGAATAAAATATAGCCTAAGATACTCCTTATACAGACAGCTACCTGGTAGTAAAATATTATCCAAATCAGTCCAGCTGTTTTAAAGATTAACCGGAACAAAGAGACAAAAGTATTTCAACTGGGTTTTAGGTAGTGTTGCCCAAATGCAAGACCAAGACGAGACTTGGACCGGTCTTGGTCTTGGTCTTGCAACATCACACCTGGTCTCGTCTTGGTCTTGGTCTTGCGCACCCGAGTCTTGGTCTTGGTCTTGGTCTTGCGCACCCGAGTCTTGGTATTGCAGCAAGAGTCTTGCAAAGTTTTGCAGTTAGAATAACGTAATAGTAATTTATCATGGCAATGAAAAATCCAACTAAATTAATCAAATATCCTATCCTATCTATCCATCTGCTAGCCTATAGTTCACTATTGAATACAATACTTACCACTGGAGAAAATTACTCTTCTATTCCCCTGGTGTTCCATTAGACAGCGTTACTACTCTTATGACAGGACTTTCGACCCTATTTTCTTAAGACGTCACCACACGAGGCAGTTGATACAATAAATTTTATGTCATTTTATAATCAATGCGATATTTTACAATTAATGCGATTGTTTATATTTCCCTTCAAGTTAAGTGGTATGTATCTATTGTATTTCCAGTTTAGTTACTGATACTCTGGATACTTGAAAAAACCTGTTGCTCTATTGCCTATATAAATACTTTGGCCGCTGGATCCATGTAGCTCTTAATATACTATTTATTCAAGAACATATAAAACTGATTTAAAATTTTATGGTTTTAATACTTGTAAAATGTATGATATTCGTCGTCATCGTCACAGCTCATAAAAGTGCCACTGCTGGGCTTAAGCTTCCTTCCAGTAAGAGGAAAATTGATCTACTATACCACGCTGGTCAGACATGTTGGTACAGGGTTTTCTTTCTAGTTTCACTTCTCTTGCACATATGTTATATACACAGGGTGTATCAGGTTATGGGACAACTGTTCATGTATGTTGTAGTTCAACAGTCATAGATCATAATTAGAATGTATATTACACAAAAACAATATAAGGTAAAAGTTATAGTGATTACAAAAATGTGTGTCTAAGAGTTTATGCCTTAAATTTTATGCATTATGTAGGTATGTACAGACAGGATATATGTAAGCATGTAAAATTTCGACAGTATAAATAGGTATTAGATTTGCGCGAACCTTTCAATGGTTACGTAGGTACAAAGGCGACTCATCAACGGTCATCGGCCGATCAGCTGATTTATGTTAAAGCGAAGTTTGTCTTGCTTATGCAAACGTAATCATTGATTTATTCAAATTCTAATGAACATTTAACAAAATACGAATATGTTGTAGATTAAGTATCATTCCTTTATACATTTTAATCTCTACATTTTAATGTCTCTAAATTCATTAACGAATCGATATTTTTATTTCAATTTTTTTTCATGGGTTCCTAACACCATTGCCCGATCCGATTTGATACGACATCCACGGGTAAGAGAGTGGTGAATTATATTCGTACTCTGTCTTTTTTTTTGTGTGTGTGTAGCTGTTGGTCGCAGATGACCTTGACAGCTTAACGCGGTCAATGGGTGAGCGCTGATGGCTCTCAACCCGGTAAGTAAGTTAAGCGAACATCGCCCGAGGGCTCCCCCCTGTGGGGAACGGACCTCGGCTCGGGGCGTCGCTGAGAGCAAAGTGGGCGTGGCCAAGTTTAGGTTAATGACTTTTATGCGGCGCGGTTTTCGACCTCGACGGCGAGGCCGATACCGCGGAGTTTTATCTGTTATCGCTGCGCGAGCTGTGTAGGTCCTTTCTTGGGCGATCATAATAGCGTCATCTTCTTCTTCAAGAAGATGACGAAGACGTCGGACCGCTGATATTTTTGAGGGGACGTAGTTTACCGCCCCAACCACTAGTGGATTGGGGTGAGTCGTGGCAGGGGCAAAATAGCGCTGGGAGCAACGCTTCATGTACTGCCTGATGGTGATCGTACTCTGTCCCTACATGGACATTTATATAGATTAATTGTAGGCATATTTCTATGTCCAACAGTGAACGTCGTTGGGCTAATGAATAAACGGATATATAAATATGTATAATGGGCAAGAGCACTCTCGTGATTACGGTATTTTTGTCCTTAAGCCTTTCCGAAGAGTAATTCTGAAAAGCCAACACCAACATTGGGAATCGATTGGCCAATAGATGGATATCTCAAGACTGATTTGACTTGCCGTGTAGTGACGGAGTAAGAATATAATTCATCACCTCCTATTTTACCCGTGACTGCGAACCCACGACTAAGGGCTATAATATATAACATCGGTGCAAGAGAAGGAAAACTTGACATGTATGACCTGTAACAACACGGTCGATCACCGTGGCGATTCCCCTCCGGCCACGGCCGATTCTCCTCCTGTTATGTAGAAGACACGAGCTCAACCGTATATAAGCTGAAATGGTGATTTGAATTAAATACAAGACCGCGAGACTCTTACAGGCCCAGTCTTGGTCTTGCTCAAGTCTTGCAGGGCCAGTCTTGGTCTTGGTCTTGCAAAAATTAAGCGGTCTTGGTCTTGGTCTCGGTCTCGCATTTCTCGCAAGACCAAGACCAAGACCGCAAGACCAAGACTTTTTTGGGCAACACTAGTTTTAGGCATAGGTAAAGTGTAAATAATCGTGTAAGCATGAAAAAGAACCTATTATTGTAACTTTATAGACATTACAATTTTATTTGTTTGTTCCTTATATTCATATCTTCCATATAGACTGGCAACGATTTTTTTTTCTTTTATTTATTACTATTATCAATAATACAAAAATTACAACTGTTTGCTTACAATCTAAAAATCACTAAGATTTGTCCAGATTGCAATAATATTCTGCTTTATCGAACCAACAACAATCATTTAAAGAAAAACAAACCACTCAATCGTAATTAAATAACGTACCTACATTTAATGTTTAACATTTGAGCCACTCTGCCAGGCCATTACACTTATTATTGCGACAATGAGGGTAAGTGTAGAAAAGCGAGTAAATGTTGTAAAGTGTGTGAGCTACGGGCTGTTTAAAAAGTATATTTTCAATTTCGGTTTTATATTTCCTTCTGTGATGCTGTTTCTTAAAGTTTGGTCAAGTTGATTTATTATTCTAGGGATTAAGTACGGCATAGTCCTTTTACCATAGTAATTAGAGGTTTTTATAATTTCGAGATTTTTATTTGTTTGCTGTCGTGTCTGAATTCTATGTGAGGTGTAATTCTGTATACCAGTATTAAAAAATTGTTCCGTTAGTATTACTATATGTGACTTTTGTATAAATGGGTAGAACTTTACAATAATAAAAAAGCTTAGCAGCGTTATCCTTGTATTGAAGTTTTATTTTAGATGGGACAATTCGCTTCAAAATACGTAGTTGTAGATTATAAATTTCATCGAGGTAAGTTTTGAACGTTCTACCATAGCTTGTAATCCCATAATTAATAGTTGATTCTGCTAGTGCATGGTGTAACACGAGTTTAATTTTGTAAGGCACTCGTTTCTCAATTATTATAACAGATTCATTGATTATAACAGATTACTCGACAGTCACGTGTGGGCGTGCCTGTTTGTGTGTCTGTATATGCTTGTTGGTAGGGTCACATAATTATATATTATTATTAATATTCTTAATAATTTCATGTCCATGGAAAAAATACAGTTATAAATAGTAGAGCAATAGTAACAGACTGAATCTCGTTAGTCTGCTGAATAGGTGACACGGTGGTATCCTTCCGTCATCCTGGGAACAATAGCGTTAGCAATAAACTTGAAATAATCTGCTTTAATAAGTCGCATAAGCAGATTATAAATACAGGGGTGTATTACTTAAGAAATAATTATAGAAATAATTATTAGAGCAATACCTACCCATAGAATTCTATGAAGTGGTATTGTTCTGTTCTAAATTAGTTACTTTATTGGACTGGCTGACATGGTCCGCCCGTGACCATGAACGCCATAAAGTGTTCGAAACATCGGTCAATCAAAAATCAGATACAAACGCGATAAAATCCGCAAAGGATATTTATTTACAATGTGTAATAAAGAAGAAAGAAAGAAAAAATTTATTTTGCTACCTCACATTTTCCTACAGCAACAAATTTATGGATTTTATTAATAATGTGCACATGCGTGAGGCCAAAATATGGTATCTGCCTCAGCTGTTGCTAAGGCAATATGATTACCCTAGCGCTGGTATTCTGACAGATCCATCAGTGGAGTCACTTATGCCAAATAAAGTGTTAACCATATTAATAAAGGCTTATGCGCATAATGTTAATACATTATTTATTAGATATAAGATACACATATAAATTAATCATTATTAAAACAGATAATTAAAGTAGATAATTTTATAATAAATATTTGCAACATGAATTATGAATAAATAACAAGAATTGGTTTTAATATTAAATCTATATATTATGTGGGTAGATGCTATAAGTTCATAGGGCACTTCTGGAGTGCACGTGCAACCCGTTGGTATTGGAGTAGTAATGTTAATATTTGTTATTTTTTTGTCTATCCATTATTATTTGTTTACATTGTCTTTGAAATGTCTTCGCCGTTTTTAGCGTACGCAAAGGCGGTTTGAGATCGTTCCAGCAGTACCAGTACTCGCGTAAACATCAGTGATCTTATGTAACCCACTTCATAGACTAAAGCAGATTTTTAGGCCAATTGACAGGTCGTTACGAAGTCCATTTACATATACGAAAAAAGGTTTGAGGCAATTTGACTGGCTTGGACCAGTCAGAAAATAAAAACGAACTAACACAGCGCATAAACGGGTGAGTTACGCGACAGGCTTGAGTCCTGCCAAAATAAAAAAGAGGAGTGTGCGTACAAAGTATGCATGTCAGAAGTGAAACTTCTTTGGACCCACTTGTTTTAAGTCAATAGTAAAAAAAATATGTAAAATTAATTTATCAAGAAGATGAAAATATTCACACAAATAAAAATGCATCCACAATCAACACGCTTGCTTTATATTAAAGCTTTCTAATACGCAGGCGCAAACACGTGTCATTTATCATTTGCTTGCCGTCATCCCACGCTACGTGGGGTCGGCACACCATTGAGGGTTGACGTCAGGCGGGCGGCCGGGTCATAAAACAAATAGCCGGCACTGTAAGCAACATGGACTTAAGGCGCGAACACTTGTATTAAACACATACTAACATAAATACGTAAAAGGCTCGGAACTGGAGCAAGATATAGATATACAGTGAGTATCCCAGTAAACAAGAGCATACATATGGACAATGCTTAGTAGACGGTAGTGGGGAAGCTACGCGAATGTGTTCTATTTCATTCTCTCGCCGGCTGAAACCTATACATTTACATGTTTGTGTCTCCATGGACTCGCTTTTTCGTTTCATCGAGTTTGAAATCACAACAATTCTAAAGAACTTTCACATCAAAAAAAAAAAAAAAGAAATATTTTACAAGGCACATCAAGATCATATCCCACAAAGACCATTCATTTTGTTAACTCGAGGCTACTACATGACTCTGGTGCTATTTTCCACTACGTGTTGGAACTGCCATCTCACCGTTAAGGTATTTACATTGAATACCTATTTGCCTAGATGTGAAATTCATGATTCACTCTGGATGTATAGATGAAGACGCAATGACGACGCTGAATTTCGACAAACTCTTTATCCAGATAAAGATGACATAGAAACGTTTTTCCAGGGTTTTTTTTTTCCAAATCCCTCTTCTTGTTTATTGTCGGATACCTATCTACATATATCCTGCATACGTAAACGTTCCATCCATCCACTCATCCATTAGCCTGTAGACGTCCACTGTCGGTCAAAGTAGTAGAATGCCACTCGGAACAGTCCACCTGGCATCTACATGGCTTCGTCTGATTCGTGGTCGCCACTTGGAAACCTTTCTTCCTTAACTATTATTGGTTCGACGAACGATATGGTCTCTTCGTTGCCATAGTGGCGGACTAATTCGGTAATGGCGGCTTGTATTCTAGGAGGACCTTCAATTTGCGATTGCGCACATTGCGATTTGGTAACCTTTTCCTAAAGACAAATGAAATATATTTAGATAGCTATTCAGAGGTAGTTTGGAGTTCTAAGATTCCAAACTTTACAGTGGTATTGTGGCATAGTAATGAGTTCTGTAAACATGAGGAGAATTAGATTTAATCATTCAGCTTAAATATAATAAGCCCTATGTGGGCACTAACATATTGTCAATTTTACATACAATTTAAATGCTTCATTTTTTGTGCGCGGTCTTACCTTTTATGCGCTATTATTCTAAGGGCCTGGTCATTCTTTAAGTTACTTCCTTTAAATAAATTTATATGTATACAATATATAAGTTGTAGCAACAGTCTGATTGATGCCTTTCGAACCAGGATACATTTTTTTATATTAAATCTCAAAGTATTTAGTTGCAGTCATCATTACAACTCATTTATGTCTAAATACGAGGCTCGAGTCTCTCCAAAATCGGAGGGAAATGGACTAACTATGCCATGCTGCTCAGGTGAGTTGGTATTTTTTTTTTTTTTTTTTTTTTTTTTGTTTTTTTTTTTTTTTTTTTTGGGTGGGCTATGGTAAGCGCACGCGCGGTCCTGTCCGTCCGGGGCGATGAAAGGACGGCGCGCGGGCCCATAACCCACCCGTACCCACGTCACCTCGTTGTTGGGCCGACCACCGGAGCAGATGTCACTTGTCGTCAGTGGTCGGCCCGACGGAATACCCTTTCGGGTAACCTCTCGACCTGGGACGTCGGTCGCCGTCGCGCGGTTAGCCTCTCTGCGGGTGATGGACAATTCCCCGGTCCGATCACCCGCGGCCTCGGCTAGGGCGGCATTAGGCGCAGATACTCGCGCCTGCGCCGCCCGAGTCGCCGGCGGCGGAACGTGTCGCCGAATAGAAGCTCTACTCGCACACGATCCGCCGCCTCCTTCCGTGAGATAACGGCCTCACAGAAGGCGGCGACCGCGTCCCAGTTCCTGACGCTGACGAGCATCTCCCTGGCGATGGTCGGCAGCGCCAGGTCGGCACCGATAATTGCGACGAGTTCACGGCGATCCTCCTCCCATGCAGCACACTCCTCGAGCGTGTGCTGCGCCGTGTCCTCGTCGCAACTGCAGTGGTGGCAGGACGGTGTGCTCTCCCTCCTGACAATCTTGTGCAGGTACTTCCCGAAGCAACCGTGCCCCGTCAGCACCTGCACCAGTCGGAAGGAAAGCACCCCGTGCGTCCGCTCCAACCACTCCATCAGCACCGGCTGGAGGGCCTCGACGGTCCTAACACCATACCGAGGACTCTCCAGCCGGACTGCCCAACGGGCAATGACTTCTCGGCGGGCGTCGACCCGCCAGGCGGTGATCTCTGTGATGGAGACCATGCCGCCGCGGGCGCGCTTCTCCGACACCCGCCGATAAATGTCGGCGAGCATCTCCGCCTCCAGGTCCCACGGGGGGGTTCCGGCCAGGAGGCACGCTGCCTCCGTCGCCACCGTGCGGTAACCGCGTACGGCCCTGATCGCCATGACCCTCTGTGGTCGCCACAGGAGGGCCCTAAGACGGACGGTCAGGGACCCCGCCCACACCGGTGCGCCGTACAGGGCCATCGACCGGATCACCCCCACGTACAGCTGTCGGCACGTAGCACTGGGTCCGCCCACATTCAGGTGAGTTGGTATAGAGTTTTATTGTGAGTTTGCCTTCTATTACATTTTTATCCGCATATTATTATACCTTACTTGTCCTTTACGATACCTCCGTGCAAGAAAGACAGTGCTGAATTTTATAAGATACAATATTAAAACAAAAAAGTAGGAAAGATAATATGGCTGGACCAGATCCTATTGATGTTATGTAACGATATTAAAAGTATTTCATCGTTATGCCCTTTACAATGCATATATTTTAATACTTTGTAACTATGATTGGACGTTATGTGGACCTCATTTAGCGTACTACCCCGGACCCCTGAAGAGCTAAGTTCATCACTGCATATCACAGAGGATTTCTGTTTTGATTGTACCCGGTCTCATACAAAAACTTGATGAATTCACTGAATGGTTCTAAATCATAGAAACGTTGCGCTCCACACCATATATTAACAGTTATAGCAAGCGTTTACCCATACCTATGGTGTAGCTAGAAGAATATAATAACCCAATGCCGGATTTAGAGAACTGGATATCTCGGGGCAACAAAGCAGTGGAGGCTCCCTGGCCTTATTTTTCAAATAAAATAGACAATTTTTTCAGTCTCATCATCATCATCATCATCATCTCAGCCCATATATGTCCCATTGTTGGGCTCGGGCCTCCTCCATAATGGAAGGGTAATTGACCTACTATACCACGCTGGTCAGACGTGTTGATATAGGGTTTTATTTCAAGTTTTCCTTCTCTCGTTCAAGTTTAGTTTTTTCAGTCTAGTTTTCTAATATATAATTTATTGTGACACAAAGTATAGATTCTTTTATTTACTAGCCTGAATTTTGTCATTTTTCCAAGTCTATTGTGGAGGCCGCTCTTTTGAGAAGGGCCCAGGGCTGTAGCTCCGGTTACCCTCCCCTAAATCCAGCACACCTCTTACACTGCTGTGAGTCTTGAGTGTCTGATCATCAAAATAATTAAAAATAAACAGTATTCTCCATCAAAATTTCCACCAACTAAGATCTGGTGGTCCAGTTCAAGCAGACCGTGGCGATTATATATTATAGATTATATAGCAACCCGCCCTCGCTTCTCTTCAGTTTCAGTCGCCTTGCCCGCTTTTTAAATCTCCAATATCTTCTAAAGTGTTACGATACCCAACCACAGTCCATAAGGCTTCGGGTTCGATTCCTGAACCGGGCAAAATTTTATAGGGATTTCTTGAGATCATAAATAGCCTAAGTCACTCCAAATCCGCAACAAATATACAAAAAAATTATAAATTGGTTTAAATACGCATCGTGTAAATACGCGTGTGAGCATGAAAAAAACTATTATTTTGCCATTACAAACAGACACTCAATTTTATTTATTTTTATGTATAGAGTATAGAATAGATATACAGATACAGACGTATAGATTGGAGAGATCTATGTATATCTGACAGTGGACGTCGAAACTTCGAAAGGCTGATGGATAGATAAATATAACGAGCGATAATTACTAATATAAATATTGTACGACGAAGAAAATTTCAGAAAGTCCGAGTTGCGTGGCATTGGATTCGAATATAAGACTGAATGACAGACTGTTGCTTTCCCAAAATATTTTCGTCTCTATTGACGCAAATATTTATAAATATCTAAGTATGTTTCAACTTGTCCGGAACTGGGGCTGATCTTATATTGTGAAGGGCATTATCGATAAGATATGAAATTCCTATTAGTTTGCATCCGCATTATGAATTTTTTGTTACATTTTTTTCAATAGATAATATTTTTGAACTAAGTCATCATTTCTCATCATCATCCAAGTTGCTGGGCGTCATTAGAAGCAGGAGGCACAGAACCGTATTTGGCGAAATTGGCAAATTTCAAATAAAGACTTTTTAGTGATGAAATTCCATGCTGAGTGGGTTTTATTGCAAATCGTGCAGGGCAATTGTATTTTATTTTCGCAGAGGAGTGTATTCTTTTGAAGAGCTATCATTCTCTGTTTTACGTCTTCAACCGGCTATCTGTGGTGACACAATATTCAGAACTCCCGAATCCTAAAATACAGGCTGCTATATTAGGTTAGCTTTTCTTTTTCTTCATTGAAATAAGGTCCATGTCTCGAATTAAAACATAGATAAGTTGAAGGGAGGAAAATATCCCTGAAGTGAACCTTATATACGATATTATGACGATGATACTACTAACATTTTATAAATTATCAATGATTGTACTTGAGAATCTAATGGTTGCGATATAAGTGATTACCAAAGCATGTAATTAGGTTGGTTTGATGTTAATAGTTTTACTTGTAAACTTTAATTTTCGGAACAAGAACCTGCATATACATTATACAATAACTTTCGGGGAATCCCGATTTCTTTTTAAACAGCAATAATTATCTTGAATTTAAGTTTGTTAATATGAATTTTGCATGCACTATTTTAAAAGGCGTTATTAGTTTTATTAATTGTTTCGCATTGTTAAAATAATAACGGATGAACTCAAAGATGATATTGTTTATAGTATTAGTCAGAAATCTTTTCGTATTACGAATATAGATCTATATAATCTAAAATATAAAGAGAATGACGTCATCGAAAAATCCACTGCCAATGGATTCGGTCGTTGTCCGTTGAATAAACTTATCAGTTTAGATTAGATAAAAATTATATTAGAACAGAAAATATATCATTTATATATTGTAGTATCATATGTTGCAAAACACACCGGTGTGATCAATTGCACATTTAATATTATAATGTAAAAAGTGTTTAGTGATTAGTGAAGTAAAATGGAACCCGATATTTATGATACATATTCTGAATACCAACTAGTTTCTAGGAAAAACAAAAAGAAAAAAAGACAACGATCAAAGCAATTCTCTAACCCCGAAGAATTCAAAACAGAAACAGAACCCTCACAATTTGAAGAATTAGGAAGCAATTCTTTCTTAACTGATGATAATATTAGCGAGGTGGAATCAGATGATGTAAATACAGAAAATGTATACACTAAACTAGAAACACATGCAAATCCTGATAATACTCATCCTTTAGAAGCTCATGTATTTAGAGATGTCATGGTCTCTGCACCACCAACCGTATTCATAACTCCGGAGGAAGAAAAAGTTTTAGCAAACCAAAAGCTTTGTTATCCAACAGAAAATTTAGGTTCCAAGGAAGCAAATAAAATAATTTATGGTGAACCGGTTGAAGAACAATTACCTGAACAAACTTTATTGTTGAACACGAGAGCGTTATCAAAATTTGCAATGACTTACGAATTAGAGAAATTTGAAAAAAATGCATTGATGATTTTTAATCAAGAAAATGTCGACGGCCATCAGCGGCGGCTTGGTACTGAGAAGGATGTAGAATCACTGACAAGGACATTTGAAAATTTTGGGTTTGAAGTAGTCGAGCACAAAGATCTAACGAAAGATGAGGTGTTTAGAGAGCTTAAAACATGTAAGTGTGATTTATACAGAATAAGTATGTTTTAATAGCCATTTATCTGAATAGATAACCTCTTTATTGTACACATTACAAAAGATAGACATAATTATAATCATTGATAGAGAACTTGAACAATTAGCGGTCTTATCACAATGGTTACGCACGCGGTTAGGTATTACCTACTTCAGGCGACATAATTTCGATAAACTATACTAAATCATTTCAATTATTCACGGAAGAAATAGGTAACCCTATAACACCAACTATAATCGCCAACCTACCTGTTAAGTATTACTATTCGGGCATTATCCATATTATGTGCAGGCTTGTCATCAATATTGCATATTGAAATACTGATAAATAATAAGTTAAAAGCTAAATTGACGTACTTGTGTTAGTTAAAGAGTGGTAGGACCACTTGTCGACATTTATCTGTCTACAGCCGCGGGCCGGTCCGTTCGGGGTAGTACCACACTCTCGCAGAAAATCGACGTCTGAGCAGTAGCAATTTGTTACTGCGCTTCGTTCGGTGAGCGAGAGAGCCAAAAGCCCAACTTTCTGAGGGTGTTTGTGTGTGGAGGGTTTTGGTGGTGCCCTTGGTATCACCGAGCCTCAATGCACGCATTCACACTCAGCGACCCTGTAAAGGTCCATGAGCGGCAGCAACACTTACCATCAGGTGTACTGCTTGCTCGTTTGCCACCGTTTGCAATAAAAAAAAGCCACATGTTAATGCCATAAAGCAATTGTATTTTTCTCTCCTTTCGATTCCGTTAATGTTTAAGGGAATATAAAAATGTAATTTTTAATAGATTTTAAAAAAGACGGTTTTCAATTCGTCTGAAACCTTAGAATTTTTTTTTTAAAGAATGGTGCTTTATACTTAAATTTAATCAAGATCTGGCTGGTAGTTTTTGAGTTATCCAAAATAATGCATATTTTATTGGCCTCGCTTACGTTGTTTTAAACCCAGTTTATAGTTGTTAAAATGTTGTATTATGATAATGTGAATTCATGATTTGTTGTGTAGATGTTTATTAATATCTTTACAAAAAATCAAAACAATGTTTCTTAGTCACCTATATATACCTATGCCGTGTTATCCGATGCAACGTTTGATAATTGAAGTAAATACGTCCGTGTAGTTTATTATTGGACGAATCTAATAATAGTGTTTCAAAATTATTATCCTTTTTTACTTTGGTGTTTTTATGGCAATTTATTTGCCATTAAACAGATAGGATAAGTATGTTCGGACTATACTCGATATTTCTCTACGTGAGAAAATCCATATAGGGAAATCCGTAGAAGAACGGGTGTAACCGACATAGCTCGCAGAATTAGCACATTCAAATGGGCAGGCCACACCGCTTGTTGAACCGACAATTGTTGGGAAAGAAAGGTACTCGAGTGGGGACCACGAATCGGATGATGCAGCCTATGACGGCCCCCTACTAGATAGACTCACGATATCTTGAAAGTAGCAGGGAACCGTTGGATGCAAATGGTAGAAGACCGTTCCGGATGGCATTCTCGCGGGGTCGCTTATCCAACAGTGGACGTCTATGGGCTGATAGATGGATGGAAATAGGTAAAGTTTCTAAAACAACATTTCTCAGAACATTTCACATTTGGATGTTTTTGTTAGATTTTGCCACAGTAAATTATTAAGCAACATTGAAGTGTATGTTGCAATATTTTGTAATAGTTTGTAAGCTTTCTACAGAGGTATTAATACGTTATGTTAGATGCTTATCAGTTTTGATAATGGTGACTCAGAATTAAGTAAATATCTCGTTGAATGTTATTTATACCATACGATTTGGAATACAGATTATAAGGACGTTTGCGATTTTACGCAGCAATTATTGGCATGAGGTCATAATACGTCAAAATAACGGCGTTTAATATTTATTAAAATATCTTAGAGTGGATAAAAATCTAGGGCATTCTGTCATCCTACTTGTAGCAGACCTGAGACGGCACTGCGTACCTGTTCCGTACACGCCTCTGAGAGAGATCTGGGCTTTTGAAATTAGATGAATCTGCCAAGACACCAGTAAGTCTGTCGGAGCAGAGAAATGAAAGTGATGAGTGTCGCCCTTATAGGCAATAGGTGGACCAAGGAACAGCGAGTTTTTAGGAGGTATAACAGCTAAGCCTAGCATAATCCCTTTTTGCCAACACGTGAAAGGGGTAACAGGGGTAAAAAAAAGGATAATGTAAATAGTATTTTTTTGGACTCTGGACGATGGATTTAGACGATTTAATGACTTTGAATATTGAATATACGTTCGTCTTAATCTATGGTTTTAAAATTTTCTTTCTTGCGATGTCTTGAATGTGTAGTTATCTACTTAAATTAAGATTTTTTAAAACAGATAGATAGATAGATAGATATAGATTTATGAGAATGAGTACTCGAAATAAAACCCTCTACCAACCTGAATGACTTGCATGATACAGAGAGTCCTTCCAGTATGGAGGAGGCTCGAGACCAGTAGTACCTAGTAGGACATATATGCTGAGATAATAATAAATATAGCAATATGTCATAATAAGTTACAGTACCACGAGTCTTGCGTAAGGCATTGCGCTTCGAAGAATAGTTCACGTTGTCCCGATTAGCGTAAAAAAATGAACGATACACTAATAAACGCACTCCGCCGAAGCCCGAATTGTGTTAAACATTAGTCGCCCGTGAGAGCCGAAACAGTAAAATCGTAGAAAAAGGTATTCACGCGTCTCCGAGAACTACCTACACCTCATATCATATATGCGCACGTGCTTTATCTTAGAGCGAACCTGGGCAATAAACACCCACGCTGGTTGCTTTTGGTGAATGTGCTTCTGTTTGGGCTTACTATTCAAAAAACCCGTTCTCCTAAAAACTACAATATTATTTTCATACTAGCAACCCGCCCTCGCTTCGCTTCGGCTTCAGTCCCCTTACCCGCCTAGTTCCCGTTCCCGTGGCAATACTGGGATAAAATATAGCCTATGTTACTCAGGGATAATGTAGCATTTTAATGGTGAAAGAATTATCGAGATCCGTCCAGTAGTTTTTGAGGTTATTCGTAACAAACATACAAAAATACAACGTTTCTTCTTTATAATATCAGTGTAGATGAGAGCTATTTGACGATTGAGATTATTTATAAAAAATATACCAAATATTCTTTTTAGATATATTTTATTTTTAATTATTATTATGTTACAGTTACAGATAGGGACTTCACTGATTACGGTTGCGTAGCAGTGGCTGTTCTTACACATGGATCCAACGATGGTCTTCTACGAGCAAAAGATCAGCAATACAGCGAAATTGAAATCATTAATCACTTCAAAGTACTCAATAGGCCTACGTTGGTGACGAAACCAAAAATTATTATCATTCAGGTATTTTGTTTCTCTTTATTCTTCAACGTTCAACATTGCCCAGTATAGTGAAAGATTAAAAATATCACCATTATTTTATTGTCTTTGGAATTTATAAAAATAGATCGAGGTGCTTCGTCAATTCCGGCTATAGAATGGGCCGCATTACTTTCCTAGAAAAACTTATGATATATTAACTAGGATCGTTATTTCGTCTGTTAGGCGTGGTGGTTATGTCCAACAATAGAGGTCGAAGGGCAACCTGTTTTTGAACGCATAGGGAAGATAACATAATACCCGTTTTTAAACGTGAACCACATAGAGCAGATAGCACAATAAATTATCTGCAAATAAATAAGTGTTATTTTTATGTCAATCGTAGATATTATTTTTAGAAATCGCAAAATGCCTGCCAGTACAGTAGTTTTTTAAATAACTGATGCAAAAAGGTTATTTTAAAATTTTCTATTGTTCGGTAGCACTCAGACCATTTTGAAACAAAGTATGCAAATTTAAATATGCAAATTTTTCCGCTAAATCTCGAGCTTATAGGTTTTTAGAGAACGCTAATAATTCAAATAGTCATAAAGATGGACTACAGGGATTATAGTTCTTCAATTATTATTTGTTTAAGTAATTATTAGTTTTTTACTTTTATGGAAACCTTGGCAATTGAGCCACCTGTTTAAACCACATTACAAAAATCACACAAATGGTGCATAATCATTTTATCCATAACTTATAGAACGATATTATATTTTTAGGAATTGAGTAGCTTATACGTGTATTGACTGTCAGCTAGTAAGTCAAGTTGTTACCATTAATTAGGCGCTGAAAACCAAATTAAATTATTTCTCTGGGAATTTCGGTAGAATATCAAAATACACGTAAAACACTCTTATATCACATTCACCAAATTTCAGCACCTTAACTGTATTATATTACATAAAATATCAGCAAAATGATTCAATATAACACTATAAAACACTAAAAAATGAATATAATTCAAGAGCGCGACATGACAATTCCATATTCCCGCCAGAACTCTCCTATACCATAGCTAATGCTGATATTGAATTTATCTGACTGACACGGAAGTTGTATGTATATATTATTGAAAGCGCTTCCGACATCAGTTTAGGAATTTTTATGATAAATAGATATTAGTGTGCTTAGTCATATCTTTATCACACGGATCAATGAAATTGATATTGACGTGATATACATTCCAATTTAGATGACAGAATATATACAAACTCATTCCTATCGAATATGTAGAGCGTTTTGTTGTTGCGCATTTTACCGCGTTTTGATTTTGCTTTTAAAATATTAGTAGGGACCCGCTCCAGCTTCGCTTCGGTTTCAGCCGCTTTGTCCCGCATTTTAAATCAGCAATATCTTCTAAGATATGGCCTCAGGTTCTAGCCTTGGGCCAGATAAAATTTTATAGGGTTTTTCTGAGAGGAAAAAAAGGGCAAAGTTACTCTTTATTTAAACAGATAGATACCTGTTAGTAGAATAATATTGAAATCGGCCCAGCCGTTTAGAAGATTACCCGGAACGAAGAAGGAAACGGACAGAAAAATTGTTTTAGGCATACGTATCGCGCAAATAACCATGTGAGCATGAGAAAATCTATTATTTTGACATTAAAAACAGACATTTCAATTTTATTTATTTGTATAGATAATTAGACTATTTTTACGGCTTTTACTACATTTGTATTTGTTTTTTATTTTACCGATGTATCGAACATTTTTTGACACGCTTTTAATAGTTTCCACTGTATGTTTGCTTCTTTGTTCGTAACTGACTTCTTTGAACTCGAACCACTTTAAACGGTTAGATTTCATTTAAACTTTCGAGATTTATCAAGGACATAAAAATACAATAAGATTATCTCATCATACCGCATAGTATCAACAGCTTTAATTTTCTTATTAGGTATTAAATGCGTAGATCGAGTAAGCACGCGGTCTGCGCATTACTCATTCTGCCCATTGCGTACCTTTTCGAACTTACTTTCCGAACTAAAAAGCGAAAAATGAAAAAGAAATAATATTCTTCATAAAACATCTTCATAAACATCTGTGCAAGAGAAGGAAAAATCGAAATAAAACTATATCAACCGATGATGATATGTATAAAGTAATAAAAGAAAAATATTAACATTATTGTGAAAAGAGCGTGTGGTGCTCGATGAATTCGTCCTTGAAAATATTTGGTCGATATGGTTAGTCAAAAAGCATATAGCACAAAGCGTCCTTTTTTTGTTTTTTTTTTAATTTTTAGCACAAAGCGGCCTACGTTTTTTTTTTCATAATAACTAGAATATTTTAGTTCATTATTGTAGTCTAATTAAGAATTATTTTTCACTTAGCTAATTTTGTCATTAAATCGTGTTTTTTAGTATTTTAAGCATTATTTACTCCGTGTGTAACTATATCTCGTGTGGTGATGCAATAAGAATACAATTCTCCACTCCCTGCCTCGCCTGTGAGTATCGTAAAAGGTGACTAAAGTACATGATATACAAATAATATCTATGCAAGAGAAGGAAAACTCGACATAAAACCCTATACCAACACGCGCGACCAGCGCGATATAATAGATCAATTTCCCTCCCATTGTGGAGGAGGCTCGTGTGGGCTGATAAGATGATGATGATGAAATTATATTTTAATATTCATAGTTCAAGGAGTCTATCCATTTTATTTTATAGAATAATCATCATCATTATTTCAGCTTATATACGTCCCACTGTCGGGCTCGAGCCTTCTCCACAATAGGAGAGAAATTGACTTTACTATACCATGCCGGTCAGACAGGTTGATATAGGGTATTATTTTAAATTTTCCTTGTCTTGTATTTTTTTTTTTTTATTTAAGCACTGCACTAAGGAAATAATCCTTGTATTGCGGGAGACTTTACAAACATATAATTAACGGACACAAATTACATCCAGACTCAGAACAACAATTTGTGGAACGCACAAAGTGTTGTCCCGCGCTGTAAGTCGCTACCTTAACCACTACGCCATCTGTGCAGTCATAATGTATAGTAGATATATATGCGTGTAACAGTGTATAGATATTATATTGGTATTATATCCCTTAGTCGTCTTTTATGACATCCACGGGCATGATAGGGAGTGGTGAATTATATTCTTCGTCACCCACACGTATAAGAAAAAAAAAAACGGACGTCATTACATTTTACAATATCTATAGTTATAAGAGAAAAAAAAACTTGTATTTACGTTCAATAATCGGTATAAAAGAGGCCTTTCTTTTTTTATCTATTCAATGCAGTTTTCGATATTATTCGTCCTTCGAACCAATAGGCGATCATTGTTCTCTTATCCTTTGCTATCTTATCTGGGGTTGAATTTTTAATCTAACCAGTTTTTGCATAATATTTTTTAAACAAAGGTCTTATTTTTTTTTTATAGACGCACACCTTCCACTAATGAACTTAATCCTTGTGTTGTAGGTGCCTTTACAATATTTTATTTTTGGGTGGGCTACAGTCAGTGCACCTGCCGCCCAGCTCTGTCTGGGGCGACAGAGGCGCGCCGTGCGGCCCGTAAAGCATCCATAAAGCGGCCAACCACCGGTGCAGAATTCCTTGACTCCAGTGGTCGACCCGAAGGAATACCGCAAGGGGGTACCTTCTCCCACGTCCCCCCGGTCATCAATCGCCGTCACAAGGCTAACCTCTCCGCGGGTGCCGGACTAAATCCCCGATCCGGTCACCTGCAGCCTTTGCTAGGGCGGTATCAAGCGTAAAAGTGTGCATGTGATTTGAATTCCCACTGGCACTGTAGATCGGTGTCTTAGCCGCTGTTAAACGACACTAATGCAGTCAGTTAGCACATTATCAAGAACAATTGTTAGATATAGTAATTTATCTCAATATGAAATGGTTTTAGGCTTTAAGCCAACCACACCGTCTCAATGGGATTTGCGAGAAATCCGTCGAAGAATTCTTTTATACGTGTCGGTTTGCCATACTTCTCATTCAACTATTAAGGCAAGTGATATGAATTAAGAATATATTTAAAAATTAATAATCATCATTTCAGCTCCTAAACGTTCCTCTGCTAGGCTCGAACCTCTTCCACAATAGGAGGGAAATAGACCTACTATACCGCCCTGAGCGGACGTGTTGGTATAGGGTTTTATTTCGAAATTTTCTTCGAATTTTCCTTCTCTTGCATAGATGTAACATATTTAATCCCTTAGTCGTCTTTTATGACACCCAAGCGCAAGAGTGGGTTGTAATGTTACTTCGTCGCCACATGGATAAATTTAAACACAAATGAGGTTAAAATAATGATACTATTTGACAGATTATAACGTTTTCATTTTAACAGATAATCCCGAAGTTTCAGTTTATGCGGTAAGGGGCAGTTTGATGCGCCGGGCTGGCCATGGACGACAAGGAACTCGGTACCAGTGGTCGGCCCAATGGGGAAAGAGAGGGAATATGGTGGGTTATGGGGCCGCACGCTGTCCTTTCGCCTTTCTTCACCCCGAATGGAACGGACGGTGTGTAAGCTGACCATAGCCCACCCAAAAAAAAGTTTATTAACGATTTATTTTCATAATGTTTAATTACAGTAATATACCTATCATTTAAGATATGATTCATAACTGTTTGTTATTGTTTGATATCCGGTTTTGTGATGTTTAATTATTGTAAATAATTAAACCTAATATGTATATGTTACAAAGTTAGGTAGTAGCTTAGTGGTTATGAACTAGCTTTTGCCTTCGGCTTCGTATGTGTAAAAGTCATGCGTAGGTTAAAATATCTATAATTCACCCCCTATTTTACAGTTACGGTTTTGAGACTTTTTAGCGAGTCTTTCTCAAATATTATTCGCTATCTAATACTAGTTACCGCTAATTTTTAATTCAATAAGAAATCAATCCCCTGTTTTGTACCCTTAGAGCAGCTATACTCTAAGTGTGTTCCGCGGAACCCTAGGGTTCCGTGATACCTCTGTCGGGGTTCCGCAAGAATTTAGAAATAAAAAAATCAAAACACCTCTCTCTGGTCGCTCCGCGGCTGTGCGGACTCCGCGGCCGCGCGGAGACAAAACGCTATGAATGTTATTTATTTATTTATTTGTATTTGTATAAGCTTGTGTTACATTAGCTGGTACAATATCTCATAAGTTTGGTCTCAACAATTTTATACTTGTACAACGCGTTCGCTCTAAGTTTGCCGGTCTGTGGAATGCGCGTACCCTCCCCCACGTGACAACAAAACTTATAATGTGTCATAGTTTTACCCAAATATCTAACGTACACAATTTTTATTGTTACAATTAAATAAAAAATTTCGAACGTCATACACTCATACCTATCGCCAGCGGCAAACTTAAAACGAGCGGGTAGTATACTTGTAAGCGCTCAGTCTCTTTGATAAAAGCCGCCTCTGAATTAGACGCTATAGTTGTCAACTAGCGACTTTCGTCTCTAACTTCAAAGGATAAAGTCGATATTGTTTACAACGCTATTTTTAAATTTCTGTTTTTATTTTTGCTTTTTGTTTATCAAAGGTGCCGACTCGAGTATTTTCGAGAATATTTGAGATCGAGTCTAGGACTAAATATAAAAGCGGCGATCGCGCGTTGGCGTCGTCAGTTGATGATTAGCGTTCGGAGCGATAAGTTACTACCTACTTACAAGCTCGCTAGCGAGAAACTAGTGTTCATTGTTTTACTGCCTGCTGTATTCTGTTGTCTCAGTTTTATACATTTCTTCCCTGTAGGTTCTAAATTTAATCTCTTATACGCAGTAACGATTGTGCATTATTTAAACCCCACTATCCTGACTTGTAACATTATAAATAAAGAAGAATGGAACGTTGGCTTAAAGGTGTTAAACGTGTTCCAACAACATCTTCTAATGACGCTGAATGTTCAAAAGCAATGCGCGCGGAGAATTTAGCAATCACCGATCCAGAAGATGATGCCACGAGTGCCACGACGTCAAGCTCGACGGTTTCAAAGACGAAAAAAAGGAAGTATGATGAATCTTATATCAGTTTCGGATTTGTTGATTCCAACGGCTCACCTCTCTGCATGCTCTGTAGTAAACTGCTTCTTAATAGTTCCATGGCACCTGCCAAATTGCGTCGACATTTAGAAACCGTACACCCCGAGACTAAAGACAAGAATAAAGCAAAAAAGATCAGTTATTAGAAAGTCAAAAAAATATGATGCATGTAACACAAACTACCAACGAAAAGGCCACGGAGGCATCATACTTAGTTAGCTATCGCATTGCACAAGCAGGTGAAGCGCACACTATCGCTGAGAAATTAATAAAACCATGTGTATTAGACATAACAAAATGTATGCTTGATGAAAAATCTGCAAAGCATCTTTCTACTGTTCCGCTATCAAACGATACTGTTTCACGACGAATCCATGATCTGGCAAGCTACGTCAAACAAGAACTAGTTACACGTCTACAAAATACACGATTCGCTTTGCAAATGGACGAGTCGACTGATGTCGCTGGTTTGGCTATCCTGCTGGTTATTGTGAGATATCCATATAAAAGTTCTTTTGAAGAAGACATGCTTATGTGTTCATCGCTGCTTACAAACACTACCGGGGAAGAAATTTTTAATAAAATAAATATATTTTTTGAAGAACATAATCTCAGTTGGAACAATTGCATTGACATTTGTACAGATGGGGCCAAGGCGATGACAGGTAAAACAGCAGGAGCAGTGTCACGAATGAAAAATAAAGCGCCTAATTGTAGTTCCAGTCATTGTATTCTGCATAGACAAGCACTTGCGATGAAGCAAATGCCGTCTAATCTAAAATTAGTTATGGATGAAGCGGTAAAAATAATTAATTTTATCAAATCACGACCACTACAATCCCGATTGTTCTCATTATTGTGTGAAGATTATGGCAGCAAACATAAAACACTGCTGCTCCATACAGAAGTGCGATGGCTGTCTCGGGGAAAAACTTTAACAAGGCTATTTGAACTTAGAGCCGAGTTACAAATGTTTCTTTCAGCAGATACTTCTTTTAATTTGAAGGACCGTTTGTATGATAAAACTTGGTTGTTCCGATTGTCTTTTATGGCGGATATCTTTCAAAAACTTAACGAATTAAATTTATCGTTGCAAGGTAAACAGACAACAGTGTTTCAGGCCTATAATAAAATAACTGCTTTTAAAAGAAAATTAGATTTTTGGATCATTTGCATTGGTAAGAAAGAAATAGAAAGTTTTACGTTACTCAGTGAGTTTGTTAGCGAAAACGACTCAGAAATGTTTGAAGATAATGTGTTTGAAGAATTGGTCCAATATCTCAGTTCGATGCGCGCATCTTTTGAAAAGTATTTTCCCGAAGAACACAATACAAAAATTAAAGTGAACTCCTGGATTCATAATCCTTTTTTACCCAACTTGGAAAAGCCTGAAAACATGTCAAATGAGATATATGAATCTCTTTTAGAAATGTCATCAGACACAAGTATGGAGTCATTGTTCAAAACGACGCCTCTTAATGATTTTTGGTGCAGAATCCAAGATGAATATGCAATGCTTGGCCAAATGGCTCTGGATATTCTTCTCCCGTTCCCAACTACATATTTGTGCGAAACAGGATTCTCTACCTACGCAGCCACGAAAACAAAATATCGCAATAGACTGGACGCCGAAGCTGATATGAGACTCCAACTTTCTTCCATCAAACCTGATATCAAGCAATTGATGAAAAATAAAAAACAGTTTCATACCTCCCACTAGTTAGATTTTTTCTTTTTTAATGTTTTCTATTATTGTCCTTACCAAGTGGTGAACTAAATAATAATTAGTAACTGATACATTGTACTTTTATTATGCTGATTAATATAGAATACACTTATAAAAATAATTGTTTTATTGTAGGGTTCCATCAAGTATTTTGCTTCCCAAAAGGGTTCCGTCATTTAAAAAGTTTGAGAACCACTGCCTTAGAGGATGAATTTAGAATGCAGAATTATATTTATTGTTATCGAAGTTGAACTTGTGTTTAATTTGAAAACGAATGAGTAAAGTTTTTCACTGTGTTTTACGTCATTGGGATTCATTATCTTAAAATCTTTACATCATAAAAACACTAAAATAAATCCTTACCAAGCTTGCAAAATATTTGTATGGCTATCTATATATATATAAAAATCAATTGCTGTTCGTTAGTCTCGCTAAAACTCTAGAACGGCTGGACTGATTTGGCTAATTCTGGTCTTGAATCATTTGTGGAAGTTCAGGGAAGGTTTAAAGGGTGAGAAAATAGGAAAATTTTGCGAGTAAAATACTAAAAAAATAAATTAAAAAAACAATCAAGTTGCCCATTTTTTTTTATGGGTGGGCTATGGTACGCGCACGCGCGGTCCAGTCCGTCCGGGGCGATGAAAGGACGGCGCGCGGGACCATAACCCACCCGTACCCACGTCACCTCGTTGTTGGGCCGACCATCGGAGCAGATGTGACTTGTCGTCAGTGGTCGGCCTGACGGAATACCCTTTCGGGTAACCTCACCTCTAGACGTCCTGGGACATCGTTCGTCGTCGCGCGGTTAGCCTCTCTGCGGGTGGCGGACAATTCCCCGGTCCGATCACTCGCGGCCTCGGCTAGGGCGGCATTAGGCGGAGATACTTGCGCCTGCGCCGCCCGAGTCGCCGGCGGCGGAACGTGTCACCGAATAGGAGCTCTACTCGCACACGATCCGCCGCCTCCTTCCGTGAGATTACGGCCTCACAGAAGGCGGCGACCGCGTCCCAGTTCCTGACGCTGTCGAGCATCTCCCTGGCGATGGTCGGCAGCGCCAGGTCGGCACCGATAATTGCGACGAGTTCACAGCGATCCCCCTCCCATGCAGCACACTCCTCGAGCGTGTGCTGCGCCGTGTCCTCGTCGCAACTGCAGTGGTGGTAGGACGGTGTGCTCTCCCTCCTGACAATCTTGTGCAGGTACTTCCCGAAGCAACCGTGCCTCGTCAGCACCTGCACCATTCGGAAGGAAAGCACCCCGTGCGTCCGCTCCAACCACTCCATAATCAATTTGCCCATACAAATTGTTCTTATCTGTCAAACATTTGATGTTCGTCCCGTCATTTCGTTATGTTTGGCATAATTACATGTAGATCTTAGATCTAGATTAAAAAAAAAGGTTTTGGAATCGATAAGAAAAGGCGCTATATTAAGTACGCCCATAACTTTCGATCGACTGCATCAAATTGGATATTTTTTTATTGTGTTTTTTGTTGTTAGGACAAGGTTTGTATAGAAGAAAATTAATAGAATAGATATTTTAAAATAGATAACCCAGCGAACTTCGTAGTTCGTACCGCCTTTTTTTCGTAATTATTTTGTTTTAGTATTTATTAGTTTGGTTTTAGTATTCGTGCGGTGACGGAGTAAGAATAATTCACCACCCGTGGGTATCGTAAAAGACGACTATGGGATATAATATGCATATAATATCTATGCAAGAGAAGGTAAACAAGAAACAAAACCCTATATTGACACGTCTGACCAGCGTGGTATGGTAGGTGGATTTCCCTCCCATAGTGTAACTACGGGAGGGAAATCGACCGATCGATCACACACATCTCACAGGTCAGTACAACGCTGGAATAGCGTTTGGCCAGTTCCCTGGATGTTAGAAGGAGGACAGGCTGGTGGTCCTGCCTTAGGTGAGATGGTCTCCGGCCTCAGCCACAAATATGTCGATATAATAGTATTCTTGATAACACCGGTCAACACGATTTCTGGGTTTGGCTACTAAATGTAAAATTTTGGTTTCTCTTATGTTACAAATAAATTAAAAATATATCTGTTCCGATCAAAGTTTGTTTTTGTAGAATTTTGAAATCACCTATTACTGGCCTATTAAGTGTATTCTGTATATTTTGACTTTGCCAGTCCTGTTGACATTTTCTAACGGATGTTACAACTGTATTGGACGTTTTTGTATTAGTAATATACAAGTAAACGCTCACTAGTGTCCTTCAGAAAGAATGCACAATTTGCAATTAAGATAATCAAAGTGTTACCACCTATTGCTCATAAAAATCAATTAAAATCTTCAAAATGTACTTATCAACATATATCAGACAAAAGCAAACTTTAAGAATTAAAAATAGATGTCCGAGTGTTTTGCGATGTTTGGAATCAGAATTCAATCATTAGAACAGAAACCCAAAAAAGAATTTTTTTTTGTTGACCTGTTTAATCTAACTGGATGAAATTTACGGAAAGTGTTATATTACCTTAATCCGCAACTTTACGCCATTTGTAGGAGGCTAATAAATCATCATCATAGTCCAAGCCATACACGTCCCACTGTTGGTCTAGAGCCTTCTCCACTATGGGAGGGAAATCGACCTACTATACCACGCTGGTCAGACGTGTTGGTATAGGGTTTTGTTCCGAGTTTTCCCTTTCTTGCGTTATCTGCATACTATATCACTTAGTCGTCTTTTACGACGCACACGGGTGGTGAATTGTATTCTTACTCTGTCACCGCACGGATAATACTAAAACCAAACTGATAAATACTAAAACAAAATAATTACGAAGAAAAGGCGGTACGAAGTTCGCCGGGTGAGCTAGTAAACAATAAATATGTTTTGCAAAATGTCACATGACCGTCTCGTGGGCGCGAGTGGCTGTAATTCTTAATACATCGATTGACATGCTCGTGTTTTACATGCTATAGCAGCGCAACAGAAAATAAGCTTGTTATTTTATAGTATGTAGTTTCTTTGAACATTACGTGGTAATCTTTGAAGCTTTTCAGTAGGTATCTACTATGCAAATAGCCCTGATACATTTTTATGGCCATTTACACCACCAACTCCCAAATTTTAGGTAACAACTAAAGCAATGTAAATTATACATAACATTTTATGAATTATTGTAATTGATGTAAAAATAAAAAAAAAGTTACAACTAAGACGAATGACATATAATTTAATGTTATATATTATTTATATTGCGTTAAGTGTTACCTAAATTTTAGGGATCGTTAGTGAACACGGGTATTTGCTATTGATTTTTTATTTACGAGTTAATTTCTACGTTTTAGGCATGCCGAGGCACGAAAATCGTACCGGGAGCTCCAGTATTTCTTTCAGGCAAAGTTCGCAAAGACGTTGATGAGGAATTGGAGCCATACATTCTTCCTGTAGAAGCCGATATGCTGATTCTTCATAGTTCTTATGGAGGCAGTCCATCGCACAGGTATTCTTTGTTCACTTTTGATAGTAGTTATTCCCTTTCCCGTGGGAGTCAGCAAATTGAAGAAGTGTACGATTGCAACTGATGTTATCTTTTTCAAAAGAACGCAGCTTACCGCTCTCTCCCGCACCGCAGGGTTTTACGATTCCAGCAGGAACGTAAGGCGTATTTCGGATATTGTATTTTTAACATGTCACCACAAGAGGAAGTTATTTTATTACGTAAACGTAAGCACCTTCTACGTAGAAGAATAGGTGTAACCAACATAACATGAAGTATTAGCACGCTGAAATGGCAACGAGTTGACAATATCGGTCGACGAACCGACAACCGTTGGGGAATAAAAATTCACGACTTGGGCGACCCGCATCAAACGAGGCACTAGGTTTTTTTTTTATGGGTGGGCTATGGTAAGCGCACGCGCGGTCCAGTCCGTCCGGGGCGATGAAAGGACGGCGCGCGGGCCCATAACCGGGTGGGTTACCATGTCACCTCGTTGTTAGGCCGACCACCGGAGCAGATGTGACTTGTCATCAGTGGTCGGCCCGACGGAATACCCTTTTGGGTAAACTCACCTCTCGACGTCCTGGGACGTCGGTCGCCGTCGCGCGGTCAGCCTCTCTGCGGGTGACGGACAATTCCCCGGTCCGATCAACCGCGGCCTCGGCTAGGGCGGCATTAGGCGCAGATACTCGCGCCTGCGCCGCCCGAGTCGCCGGCGGCGGAACGTGTCGCCGAATAGGAGCTCTACTCGCACACGAACCGCCGCCTCCTTCCGTGAGATAACGGCCTCACAGAAGGCGGCGACCGCGTCCCAGTTCCTGACGCTGTCGAGCATCTCCCTGGCGATTGTTGGCAGCGCCAGGTCGGCACCGATAATCACGAGGCACTAGGTGACGGTTCCTGGTGAATAGTGTGACGGGCGTTGTTGGATGCACCGCAGTCTGTGGCGAAAAATTAGTGAGGCCTATGTCTAGCAATGGACGGCGATAGACTGAATGAAGATGGTGATGAAGCTTCCTATTAGTTACAATTCTCCATCATTCTCAACTTCCATGTGGTGAGGGAGTAACAATACAATCTACCACCCCCTTTCTTGCCATACTCATAATGTTTTAAAAGGTGATTAAAGGGTTATAAAATGCAGATAACAGTTACGTAAGAGAATGAAAACTCCAAAGAAAACCTTATACCCGTGTGTTGCGATTAAACACTCGCCACAATAGCACGGGCGCAGCGGTCTGCGCGGAGGAGAAGCCGCGCGGGCGCAGCAGCGAACAGCTACATCGGCACTCGCGATAAGGCTCGCTGTGAACGGACCAACTCATCTTAGTTTAATTGTAATATCTTTAATTGTTTATGCGATTTTGTTGCCAGACCAAATAAAGACCAGTACTTAAGTACAGTCCTCCAATTCATTTCAAGTCCACCAAGACTCTTTACACGCGTGACTAGCTTGGTTAGAGTAAGTCAATATCCTTCCAATTGTGAAGGAAGCTCGAGCCAAGCAGTGGGACGAGTATGAGCTGTGTTGACGATGATCATCTTTCTTAATAGTAATTTTGGGGAAATTGTTAATTGTCTATTTTAGTTTCTGCTCTGCTGCTTCAGTAAGCCAATTATCATTCCATTGAGGAACAGACTTTAGGTTAAAGCTGGACTATCCATGCGCTGAAGAATATAAAGAAGCAAAAATTCTATCAGTTTTAAAGTTAACTTGCTTTTTTACTGGAAATATTTCTAACTTCAGAAACGAACTCCACGGGACCTGGTTCATCCAAGCACTATGCAATAAGATAAATACAATGGCACCAACAGAAGACTTCGAATCCATCATAACCGAGGTTAAAAGAGACGTCGCAATTAATAAACAACATGAAGAGTATAATAAGAAGACCTTGCAACTGGATATTAACAAGCAAATGCCAGTCACGACCTCCACGCTAATCAGGAAGCTGTTTTTGAGAAAGTTTGGTGAAACTGTTGTTCCTTCATTGACTTTGCATGATGCGAAACGTGAAAGTATCTCCAGCGAGTCAAGAAATGAAGTACACGACAACGCTATGCCAATTACTCCTTTGCTGGTCCAGTTTGGACCGTGTTCCTGTTTTCTGGATCATTATAATTACATGAGGACTTGTTTAAAGTAAGTTTTGAGTTTGAAATTTATTGTTGTAGTTTGTTGCCGTGTGGTGATGCAATAAGAATACAATTTAACACTCCTTATATTTAATGTGGATGTTGTAAAAGATGACTAAGGGATATAATATGTATATTATGACACCCATGGGCAAGATAGGAGATAGTATATGCGTGTTATATCCCTTAGTTGTCTTTTACGACATCCACGGGCAAGAAAGCAGGATAGTAAATTGTATTCTTACTCCGTGACCAGTGTAAGGGTGTACAGGATGTATTAGGTTATGGGGCAACTGTTCGAGTATGTTGTAGTTTAACGATCATAGATCGTAATTAGAATGTTATTACACAATAAACAATATAACATAAAAGAAGAAAATAATTACACAAAAAACAATATAACATAAAAGTTATAGTGATTTCAAAAATATGTATCTAAGAGTCTATGCCTTAAATGTTACGTATTATGTGGGCATGTACAGACAGGATACATGTAGGCATGTAAAGCTTCGACAGTATTCATAGGTATTAATTGCGTGAACGCTTCAATGGTAGCGTAGGTACAAAGACGGCTCGTAAACGGTCGTCGGCCGATCAGCTGATTTAAAGAACGTAATCATAGATTTATTCAATTTCTAATGAACATTTAACAAAGTACGAATATGTTGCAGATAAGCGATGACAAAATTGAAAACGTTGCTCGCCTCTAACTCATTAACGAATCAATAGTTTTCCTTCAAGTTTTGTTTATGTGTTCCTACCACCATTGCATAACTCCCGTTTGACCAGTTATCACATAACCTGATACACCTGTCTGTTTTGTGATACTTTTTAATGGGTACTAAGGTCTACCTGGCTACCAAGATTATATAAGATTATTAATACAGGTGTGCTTTGGACTGTGGAGTAAATATTTCTCTGCTGATTTAAATCCTACCTCTCTAGCTTGTGAGCTGGATGGAGCACCGAAAACAAGAAATCGAATCCGCTAGCCCGCTCTATCGAGTGGTGGCAGGCTATGAGGCTGAACGCCGCCCTTCTATCGCGTAAGACGATTCGGGTGGGATTTATAATAATCAAATTGTCATCATATACGTCCCACTGTTGGGCCCGACCCTCCGCCACAATAGAAGGAAAATTGACCTACTATACTACGCTGGTCAGACGCGATGCTGTAGAGATTTTCTTCGCTTGCATAGATGTTATAAGCATATTTGATCCCTCAGTTCTCTTTTACGACACTCACGGTCACGGACATGTTGGTATAGGGTTTCATTTCGAGTTTTCCCTTCTCTTGCACAGATGTTATGTGCATATTATATCCCTTAGTCGTCTTTTACGATATCCACGGGCAAGACAGAGAGTGGTGAATGGTATTCTTCCCCATCATCATCCATAAAGATTCGTTATTTAACATTAATTAATAATCATTATTAATAATTTTCAGATATTTTATTGATGAAAATCCAAACGATGAAACGGCTCAGAATTTTTTGGAAATTGCTAATACTTTTGAGGAAGGCGTTGAATTTAATACGGCGAAAGCGAAAATGAGTAAAGCAATCAGTAAACATTTGATGTCGAAAGCAAGGAGTTGCCAGCATTTTAAATATTTGTATTTTTATAAACACTGACTGTATTGATATTGCTAGTATAAGATTATTGTGAAATTATTTTGATTTATTTTATCTTTATTTATAAAATTCCGTGTGGTGACGGAGTAAGAATACAATTCACCACTCCCTATCTTGCCCGTGGATATCGTAAAAGACTACTAAGGGATATAATATGTACGTAACATTTGTGCAAGAGAAGGAAACTCGAAATGAAACCCTATACCAACATGTCTGACCAGCATGGTATAGTAGGTCAAACTCCCTCCCATTGTGGAGGAGGCCCGAGTCCAGCAGTGGGGCATATATGAACCGAAATGGTGAAATATATAGTGCCAGAGGGAAGGCCCTATATCGAGTAGTGGATGGAAATAGGCTGAATGATGATGTATAAAATTCTTCCGTTCGAATCTTTATAATAGTAGGTGTACACACTTTTTTTAAGTTTGTTTCTCGCTGAAGAAATGAATTTACGTACTATACATAGCCGGTGACAGACGGGGGTGTGTAGGACTCAGTGTTACCAACTCCCTAAAATATTTATCCCTAAATCATAGTTAAAAACCCCTAAACTTAATACAATTACATGAAAATCCCCCTAAAATGATTTCATTAAAATAAGAATCTATACCAATAAATAAAATTGGAGTGTCTGTTTGTAATGTCAAAATAATAGGCTTTTTTCATGCTCACACGGTTATTTGCACGACACCTATGCCTAAAATAGCAATTAAAATTTTTGGTCTGTCTGTCTGTCTGTTTGTTCCGGGTAATCTTCAAAACGGCTGGACCGATTTCAAAAATTCTTTCAACAATGGAAAGCTATAATATCAGGGCGTAAACTAGGCTATATTTTATCCCGGTATTCCCATTCCCCGGAACTACGCGGGTAAAACGACTATAACCTATAACCGAAGCGAAGCGAGGGCGGGTTGCTAGTACATAATAAATTAGTACCCGTACTGAAAATAAATATATATCCGGGCAAAAAAGAAATATGCCTCATATATGTGACATTTATGAGACATATTTACTTAATAAATAATAATATTAATAATTAGGTAAGCTCCAAGCTCTACTGGGACCGAACTATCACCACGGACAGGACTATTCTTGCGAATAAGGCTGATATCGTGCTGATGGATACTAGAAGTCGCTACGCTTTTATTTTTATTTTTTATTCAAAAAATCTCTAAAAATGCCCCTAAAAATAGAACGTCCCTAAAAATACCAAATACCACTTATTTACCCCCTAAATTTTAAACCCCTAAGTTGGCAGCACTGGTAGGACTAGCCAGACGCCTACTTTACCGGAATACGCAATAAAACCACAGCGAAATCATACTCGCCGTTACGGGTTATCTAAGAGATCGTCTGAGGCTATTCAATCCCCGAGATCTCAACGCTTGGTCGTCTTGTCAGGTGGGTATATATATTGACGTCTCTTCGTCCCTAGTTGCCAGCGGCACAAATGCCACCTGTTGTTATGCCATCATCATCCCCACCCATATAAGTCCCATTATTGAGCTCGGGCCTCCTTCACAATGGAATTAAAATTGACCTATTATAACGAGCTGATCAGACATACTGATACAGAGTTTTCCCTCTCTTGCATGATGGATATTATCTGCGTACCATATCCCTTAGTGGTCTTTTACGACACCCACGGTTAAGAGAGGGGATGTTAACCCGTATTCTTACTCCGTCACCACACGGAAAGGTGTCACAATATGAAAGAAATTTTACGTCAACGGCGTGTGAGGGTTATACGCGCTTTAATCTTTTTTTTTCGTTTCAAAACTTTTCTTTACCAAAACAAAACGCATAGTCTGTAACTTATTACCATGACAATTATTTAACTAACAATATGAATGTTCTTTACAATTTTGAAACATCTGTGCAAACATACATATTTAGTAATATTCTAAACAAATGGCGTAGCGGTCCATTCAAAATCATTTCATCATCTGCTCTTATCACAATTACTTAGGGTCGAGGCACCAAGTTTTCTTCTTCAATCATACATATTGTAACCGTAAATATTTTTAGCCTTCGTTTTATAACTGTCACCTGTCTGACATCAAACCTCTTTTAAAAAGTGCCGGAGAAGATCCAGCAAGCAATATCCGCGTGGTGATGGAGTAAAAATACAATTCATTGCTTCTATTATTCCTCGTAGGTATCGTAAAAATAAAAAATGATTTTATTAGACGAAGAAATTCTTCTTAAAAAAAATAAGTACGAGTCGGAGTCGCGCACGAAGGGTTCCGTACCATTATTTATAATTTGTGACTATTTCAAGTGCCTACCTGTTACTGTTTACTGATATCGAGCAAAAATAGGCAAAAATGGCATTTTTTTGTTTGGGAGCCCCTCTTAAATATTTATTTTATTTCAATATTATTGTTTAGTATTAAAGTAAAAATAAAACTGAGTATTTTGTGAATATTTTAGTGCCTACCTCTTGCCATTATCGATATCGAGCAAAAGGAGCAAAAAAAAATTCATCAAAATTAGTGGAGCAGTTTAGGAGTAGGTACTTATGCGCACGTAAGTTATACTTTTTTGGCGTAATAAGTTAAAAATCTTTCTAAAGATTTCAACCCTCGCGTTATTCTACGTTTGTAGAAAAAACGAAACTAATAATAGAAAAAAAAAGGAATTTAATACATTGAAGTTTTATTATAACGCTATATCTAGTTGACATTTGTGACCGTGTGCCCCTCTGTTTTTTTTTTGTTTGGGGTTGGCTGCTGTCGGCGCGCTCCTCGCACCACTCCGTCCGGGGCGACAGAGGGGCGTAAGCACGCACACCCGCAACCCACCTGAACACCACGTCGCCTTCGTCGTTGGGCCGACCACCGGAGGAGGGTTACTTGGGGTACCCTCCCATCGACCGACGTCCGCCCCCTCGGGGAGGACGTCGGTCTTTCCTCACGCGGTCGGCCTCTCGGCGGGTGACGGACTAATCCCCGGTCACCTCACCCGCGGCCTCGGCTAGGGCGGCATGGCACGCAGGTAGTGGCACCTGCGCCGCCCCAGTCGCTGGCGGCGGGTCGCTTCGCCGAGGCTGTGCTCCTCACGCGGGCGACCCGCCGCCTCCTTCTGCGAGATCACTGCCTCGCAGAAGGCTGCGACCACGTCCCAGGTGTGCACGCCTCTAAAAAATCTTGATTAGCTAACTTCAGGGTGTCAGTTTTTCGCGACGGTGCGCGCGCACATCGTAAAAAGATGAGTAAGCTAGTAACCTATATATATATATATACCTTGGAATCTGAATATATAATATTATGAATTTCAAGGTTGATATATCAACGTTTGTGTTGTATGACACACTTCATTTGCATTTTGAGTATTAATTTTAAACGCGCATGCTAAACAGTATGTAATCGTTGAATAATATAAAATTAACATACAAAACGTAATCATTTTAATTAGTCTATGATTGGTGCATATACCTAAGTATTTTTATGACTGTTTTCCGTTAAATGATGTAACTTTTATCTGAAGGATATCTGTCTGATTTGTTAATTAGATGCAATTCTTGACTTCGTTATTGTTTTGATTTAGTTAGTTTGAATGGGATATATTCACGTAAATCGTTATCGACCCCGGGACGACCAAGGCTGTTAAGGATTCTGTACCAGTGGTCTGCGCAATGGCGAAGGGGAGGGAATACGGCGGGTTATCGCCGTCTCCATCCTCACGATCCTGTGCAAGTACTTGCCGAAACAAACTATACCACGTCAAGACCTGCGCCAGTCGGAAAGAGAGGACTCCATGCCGCCGACCCAACCTCTCCATCAGTATTGGCCGGAAGGCTTCGACGGTCCGAACACCGAATAAAAGTCTTTCCAACCGGACTGCCGGGCAATGACGACACGGCGGCGTTCTCCCCGCCAGGCGGCCAGCCTGCAGAGCGAGAGATAGCCGCCCCTCCGACAGCGTCAGAAGAGCATCTCTACCTTTAAGTGCCACGTGGGAGCGGCCAACAAGCATGTTGCCTCCGTCGCCAACAGGTGGTATCCTCGTATGGCACCGCCATTGCTCTCTGTGGTTGCCACAAGAGAGACCTGAGCGCGTTATTAACAATTTTTAAATTTAGATCAAAGAATTAATTTGAATATCCATAAATAACTACTCTTTGTTCACGATTTTAAGTTTTCATTCCTGTCGACAGTCCTCATAACTAAGCAGTTACACGAAGCCGTATTCTTCTTTTAACTGATTATTTGTACACCTAAATAATTGTTATTAGTTTTGGTGTAGCTTGTATCTTATAATTTATTTGCTTATAAAATCTCCAGCGGTTCAAAAAAATTCTTGCAGGTGTTGCCATTACAAAAATAGTTCGAAAACAACTCCACGCATCCACATATTTATATGTTGATGTCACTGTAAGCAGAATGTTTGATCATTCACCTTGACTGAGTAACCGATTAATCCGAGGATAGCGCCAATAAAACTTGAGGTTTAATATGGTTTGGTGTGGTAGAGTTTTAAGCCAGGACATGTTTGCATAACATGTTATAAAACTTTCATAATCTTAAATGTTACTTAAGCCGGGGTGCTGTACTCTTAGGTTTATTGTAGATGCATATACTTTTATTTACTGACCGATATCAATTTTGCTTCACGCATAGAAGGGACATTTTGTTGCTTACATAGGAGGGCAGTGGAATCAATTTTTTGCAATGTCTGTATAACATTTTTAATTAAAATTTATTGCGAGTCCCAAGACAATTAAAAGCGTTTTCCAGGACTAGTTGAGGATCAAAACTTGGTGTAATTTATGGAGTTTACAATGGTGGGAATGTGTTATGGGATTAAGTCCAATAAAAAGTATCGTGATTTTTATCCCTAAAGGAGAATACACGCACTATATATTTCGCAAATTCACATTCTTTTCTCTGCTTCATTCCGTGTGCTGACAGAGCACGGGTGCAATTCACCACCCATCTTCTGCCTGTGGGTGTTAAGAAAGATAACTGAGTGATTGAAAAGGCAAGGAAAACTTGAAATAAAACTCTACACAAACGTCTGACCAGCGTGGAATAGTAATGTTCCTCCTATGGTGGAGGAGGCTAAAGCCTAGCAGTGAGATTTATATATGAGATGAAATTAATGAAATGACTTCTTTTTGATTATACGTTTAAAAATATTGAAGAATTGATTGCACAGATGGCGTAGTGGTTATGATATTGAATGCCAGTATCGGGGTTCGAATCTCACGCAGGATAACATTTTGTCGAGTGACTGGACTGAGGAGTTAGTCCCTCACCCGCCGAGAGGCCGACCGCGTGAGGAAAGACCGACGTCCTCCCCGAGGGGGGGACGTCGGTCGAGGAGAGGGTACTCTTCAAGGGGTATTCCGTCGGGCCGACCACTGACGAGAAGTCACCCTGCTCTGGTGGTCGGTACAACGACAAAGTCGACGTATTACGGGTGGGTTACGGGTGTGCGTGCTTACGCCCCTCTGTCGCCCCGGACGGAGTGGAGCGAGGAGTGCGCCGACCGTAGCCCACCCCCTCAAAAAAAAGGATAACATTTTGTGCGATCCACAAATTGTTGTTTTGAGTCTGGATGTAATTTCTGTCCGTTAGTTATATGTTTGTAAAGTCCCCACAATACAAGGACTAATTTCCTTAGATTTTTTTTTATTTTTTGTGGGTGGGTCGCGGTCGGCGCGCCTCCGCACCACTCCGTCCGGGGCGACAGAGGGGCTTAAGCACGCAACTCCCGCGACCCACCCAAAAACCACGTCGCCTTCGTCGTTGGGCCGACCACTGGAGCAGCGTTAACTTGTCGTCAGTGGTCGGCCCGACGGAATACCCCCTATTGGGGTATCCTCCCATCGACCGACGTCCCCCCCTCGGGGAGGACGTCGGTCTTTCCTCACGCGGTCGGCCTCTCGGCGGGTGACGGACTAATCCCCGATCACGTCACCCGCGGCCTCGGCTAGGGCGGCATGAGGCGCAGATAGTTGCGCCTACGCCGCCCCAGTCGCTGGCGGCGGATCTCCTCATCGAGGCTGCGCTCCTCGCGCAGGCGATCCGCCGCCTCCTTCCGCGAGATCACTGTCTCGCAGAAGACTGCGACCGCGTCCCAATTCCCGACGCTGTCGACCATCGCCCTAGCGATAGCCGGCAGCGTCAGGTCCGTACCGATGATTGCGACGAGTTCACAGCGCTGCACTGCCCAAGCCGCGCAGGCCTCGAGCGTATGGCGCGTCGTGTCCTCGTCACAATCGCAGTGGTGGCAGGACGGTGTACTCTCCCTCCCAACGACCTTGTGCAGGTATTTGGCGAAGCACCCATGTCCCGTCAAAACCTGCACCAGTCGGAAGGAGAGCACCCCGTGCCGCCTTTCCAACCACTGCATCAGCACCGGCCGGAAGGCCTCCACGGTTCGCACCCCGAACCGAGGCCTCTCCAGCCGGACTGCCCAACGGGCGATGACGTCTCGGCGGGCGTCGACGCGCCAGGCGGTGAGATCCCTTAACGAGACCACACCGCCCTCCGCTCGCACCCCCGTCACCCGCCGATATAGTCCGGCGAGCATCTCCGCCTCCAGGTCCCACGGGGGAGTCCCGGTCAACAGGCACGCTGCCTCCGTCGCCACCGTGCGGTATCCGCGGATGGCCCTGACCACCATGACCCTCTATAGTCGCCACAGAAGGGCCCTAAGTCGGACGGTCATGGACCCCGCCCACACCGGTGCGCCGTACAGGGCCATCGGTCAGATGACTCCCGCGTACAGCCGTCGGCACGCAGCGCTCGGACCGCCCACGTTCAGCATAAGCCACGATAGGGCGGACGCCGCGCGGACGAGCCGTGGAGCGAGCCTGCGGAAATGCTCCCAGAACCACCATCGCCCGTCGAGCACCAGGCCGAAGGACCTCATATGGGCCCGGATGCTGATGTCGACCGAGTGGACGGTGATCGAGACGCCGATGGGAGGGCTCATAGTGCGCCCATGGAACAAGAGGACCTCCGTCTTGTTCAAGGCGACCCTCAACCCCAGCGCCACGATCCGCCTGACGACCTCCTCGGTACCAGAGGTCGCCAGGCTTACCGCCTCTTCTAGCGTCCCACCGCGGGCTGTGACGAGCGTGTCGTCGGCGTAACAAATCACGCCCAGCCCGGGCGGGAGGCTCCCCCTCAACGCCCAGTCGTAGCCGATGTTCCACAGGGTGGGTCCGAGGACCGACCCCTGTGGGACACCGCACGTCATGGGCGTTCGCACAACGTCCCCTGCTCGGTCGGTGCAGAGGACGCTGCGCCCCTTCAAATAGTCTGCCACTAGCCGCCTCAGGTAAACTGGCACCCCGTGATACCGGAGCGCCTCCCTGATGCAGCTGAATGGCAGACTATTGAATGCGTTGGCGATGTCTAGGGACACCACCAACAGCACTCCCCCGCCGGTGACGCCCTCAGTCGCCACGGCTCTCAGGCGCAACAGAGCCGCGATCGTCGAACGACCCCTCCTAAACCCAAACTGGGCGTCCGACAGATCGGGCCCCGTGCTGACGAGGTGCCGCTCGATGCGGGCAGCTACCACCCTCTCCAGTAGCTTGCCCGTGTCATCGAGCAGCACGATAGGCCTGTAGGCCGAAGGCGACTCCGGAGACCGTCCCGGCTTCGGCAGGAGCACCAGCCGTCCCTCCTTCCAGCACCCAGGGAACCGTCCGGACGCTAAACACGCGTCGAACAGCCCCCTGAGGCGGGGTCCCAGGTGTTCGAGGACCAGGGCCAGCACACAGTTAGGAACACCGTCGGGCCTGGGGGCGGTAGACTTTGCGCGCATGCGCGTCACGGCCACCCCCATCTCGGGTTCCGTGATGGGCGGAACACTGTCGTCGTCGGCCTCCCGGTCAGTGTCTGGCGGAGCCATGACCGGGGGCGTGTGTTCCGCCCGCCGCGGGAACAGGTCCTCGATGACCCGGGTGAGAAGGCCGGGCTGGAGAGTCTCAGTGAGGGGAGAGCCCCGCGCGCGTAGCCTATTCAGCACCGCGCGATAGGGGCGTCCCCAGGGGTCACATAGCCCGCTGCAGTCAAAGCAGTTCCTGCATGTCGGTCGGGGTAATTTCCTTAGTGCAGATTGTTGTCTTCTACAAAAAAAAGGAACAAAAATAAATTTAGTCGAGATAGTTACACTGTGTGTGCTTGCTTTCTTTGTAAAATATTTACATTTCAAAGTAATGTACATATATGTTGTATGCGCCATCAAAATGTCATCAAAACGTTTTAAGAGCCAAGATTAGCCTGACACTTAACATATTATTAATAGATTACGAAATAATCTCTGAAATCTTCAGATGCAGCACCTGCATACTTTGTATGAAATGACTCATTTCACGCTGAAAATAAAATCTCAATATTACAACAGTTTAAGGTTCAAAATACATAAAAATTATGTGTGGTATTTAAGACGTTTTTGTTATTAAATAGTGTTATTCGGTTGCAAAAATACCACTGAATGCGAACAGTGAATAATCCTTGTTGGTAATCGCAAATTAAAATGATGTCATTAATAATTATACCAAGGCCCCTTCGGGCGTTGTTTCGCAATGAAAGTTATAAAATAATCGCTAATAATAACTCTCATATTAGATTGTATATTAAGTTTTTTCCGTATGGTGACCGAGTAGGAATACAATTCACCACACCCTATCTTGCCCGTGGGTGTCGTAAAAGACGACTAAGGGATAATATGTACATAACGTCTGTGCAAGAGAAGGAAAACTCGAAATGAAACCCTATAACCAACATATCTGACCAGCTGGTGTTGTAGGTCAAATTCCCTTCCATTGTGGAGGTGGCCCGAGCCCAACAGTGGGACGTATGTTGGCTGCGATGATGATGATGATATACATCAATTAAGCTCTTATTTTTTGGGGTTGGCTTCGGCCAGCGTACCTACAGCCTGACTCCGTCCGGGGCGACAGAGGGTGGTGCGCGGCCTCGTAACCCACCCGATAGCACGTCGTCTTCGTCGTTGGGCCGACCACCGGCGTAGAGTTCCTTGTCTTCAGTAGTCGGCCCGACGGCGTACTCTGAGGGGGGATACCCTCTCCCGTCGACGTCCCCTTCCCGGGGCGTTGCTCGCCGTCGCGAGGTCAGCCTCTCCGCGGATGACGGACTAAAATCCTCGGTACGGTCACCCGAAATTAATATATTGAATGACCGCTCTAGCGATTAATTGAAGCTATACTTATTTTGGTGCGTTAGGGAAAATCATGAGAGTAATTTTTTTTGATGCGCGCGCACAGCGTTACGAAAAACCGACACCCTGAAGTTAGCTAGTCAACAATTTTTAAGATGCTCGTACACTGTCACAAATTTCAACTAGATAATATACGTTATAATAAAACTTTCAATGTATTAAATACCTTTTTTTTCTATTATTACTGTCGTTTTCCCTACAAACGTAGGAAAACGCGAAGGTTATCATATTTTTTGAAAGATTTTTATCTTGTTACGCCAAAGAAGTACAACTTCTTACGTGCGGAAATGAGTACACACATACTTTTTTTTTTTTTTTTTTTTTAAATAGAATTTACATCTAAAGTTCGTGGCAAATGCATTAACAATTGCCCTACATATTATTTATGTTACGGTATTTCCACGTATTAATTAGATTGAATAAAATAGTTTGTATGCAACTATAATAGAATTGAGGTTAATTAATTAGATTATAATATTTATTATTAATATAATGATAAATAATACATATTTAATTATTAATGTGTGGTGGCGGTTACCAATACTTGGCCTTAGATTTTTTTTTAAAAGATAATGCTCTGCGCTAAGGCAATAATACTTGTATTATAAGTAAAAATATTTATAGCAAAAAAAAAAACCGACTCCAATGTAGACAAATTTTTAGATTTTTGTTGAATTTTTTAAAAACCACTTGTTCGATTTCGATAAAATTTTAATGAGAAAGGGTATACTGCCCATATGGGCAGTATACCCTTTCCAACAAAAAAGAATCATCAAAATCGGCTCATAAACGACGAAATTATTCACGAACAAAAAAAAAAAGCATTCATACAGTCGAATTGAGAAACCTCCTCCTTTTTTTGAAGTCGGTTAATAAAATTATTTTTACGGATTTTATCGGAAATTCAATATAAATTCTATTTAATAAAAGTATGTGTGTACTCCTTTACGCATGTAAGAAGTTGTACTTCATTGGCGTTGCAAAAATAATCTAAAAAATTTATCCTTCGCGTTTTCCTACGTTTGTAAAAAAGAAACTATTTATTTCTTTGCTACTATTTCTTTTTCCAAAATGTTTATTTATAATTTTATCACACACATTATTTATATTTGTATTATTATGTGATATTTATTAATATCCGTGGTTGTTTATTATTCATAACCAGTAAAGCAACTTAAAAGTACACATGACAACATATATTTATGGTTAACTGATATCCGTGAGTCACAAAACAGGGTTGCCAGCGGCAGATCAGTGTTGGGTGATACCCAGCTAATGCTGAGATGGTGACCCTTTCCGCAGGAAATGTATTAGGCCGCTTTTAGTCTGCTACTGATCCTTCAGACTGTTGTGGTCGTACACTTTTTGTTTCGTTTATCCTAAACTATTACCACTGATGAACTGACCACTATATTTTTTTTATAATTTTTGTTTTGTATACCTTTATTTTTTTTCTCATTTTATATTAAGCATGAATTTACTTCTTGTTATGATAATTACCTTTAGCATGTCCTACGCCGAATAAATGCATTTTTCTTTTTTTCTTCTTTCTTTCAATTACATTAATCCTTATTCTTACTAATATTAAAAACGCAAAAGTTTGTGATTACGTGAAGATGGGAGTCTGGATTTTGATGAAACTTCACAATAATATAGCGTATATATCAGAATAACACATAAGCTATAATTTATCCCGATATTCCCAAGGGAAGAGGAACTGCGGGTGAAACCGCAGGGCGCTGCTAGTAATAGATAAAGTAAAATATAAATTAAAAATATTTTTTAAAAACAAGCTTTTATTGCTGTCATGTAGCACAAGAGTGCTTGTCAAGACTATTAAAACGAGTCCAAACTCGACTATGAATTAATGTTAAGTGACAAACGTCACAAGTTTGTTGCAGAAGACCTGGAAAATATATTATTGTTTACTCTCAAAAGTTTATTATTTCCGTTATAATAAATTATAGTTTATTAAATATTACAGTATACTAATAGCAATCTATACCAATAAATAAAATTGGGGTGTCTGTTTGTAATGTCAAAATAATAGGCTTTTTTCATGCTCACACGATTATTTGCACGACACCTATGCCTAAAATAGCAATTAAAAAATTTTTGTCTGTCTGTCTGTCTGTCTGTCTGTCTGTTTGTTCCGGGTAATCTTCAAAACGGCTGGACCGATTTCAAAAATTCTTTCACCAATGGAAAGCTATAATATCAGGGCGTAAACTAGGCTATATTTTATCCCGGTATTCTCACGGGAACGGGAACTACGCGGGTAAAACGACTATAACCTATAACCGAAGCGAAGCGAGGGCGGGTTGCTAGTAACTAATAAATTAATCTGGAGTGGTAGGACCACACTGTCGACAGTTATCTGTCTACAGCCGCGGGCCGGTCCGTCCGGAGCAGTACCACACTCTCGCAGAAAATCGTCGTCTGAGTAGTAGCGATTTGTTACTGCGCTTCGTTCGGTGAGCGAGAGAGCCGCAAGCCCAATTTTCTGAGGGTGTTTGCGTGTGGAGGGTTTTGGTGGTGCCCTTGGTATCACCGAGCCTCAATGCACGCATTCAAACTCCCTTCAATTTCTTCGCGGTAGGCAGCGGCCTTGTAGAGGTCCATGAGCGGCAGCAACACTTACCATCAGGTGTACTGTTTGCTTGTTTGCCACCGTTTGCAATAAAAAAAATAAATAAATATGAACAATTTTTAATTATGTGTTAATAATAAACGCAAATCCTAATTGTAAATGTTTTTTGATTGTACATATTTTATGCATATTTTGCGCTTTTTCCGTGCATATTTGCATGCATAGTTTGGCATTTTGATAGTGCATATAATCCGATGTCTAATCATAAGTTATCAATTCTTCCAAGGAATGTAGCTAAAATAAGCTCATTATTGGAATCCAGAGATCTTTGGGCGAACGCTTTAACTAAGGAAAAAGGAGATTGCTTTTCTTGACTTTTGTAGACACGTATGAGACACACATTAGGAGCCCCTTTAGCCCTGGGGGCCTCGTATCATTGATATGTCTGACATGGCAGTAGCTAGGTCCCTGGATGCAAGAGGAGTACATATTAAGTCGATCACAAATGATTAGTATAAGAGCAGGGTGATGTTAATGAAGACGGATACATTTATTGCTAAAACTTTTTTTATTGCAAATAGTGGCAAACGGGCAAACAGTACACCTGATGTTAAGTGTTGCTCCCGCTCATGGACCTTTGCAAGGTCGTTACCTACCGTGAAGAAAGTGAAGGGAGTGTGAATGCGTGCAATGAGGATCGGTGATACTAAAGGCATCATTAAAACCCATCACACACAAACACCCTCAGAAAATTGGGCTTGCGACTCTCTCGCTCACCGAACGAAGCACAGTAACAAATTGCTACTACTCGGACGTCGATTTTCTGCGAGAGTGTTGTACTACCCTGAACGGACCAGCCCGTAGCTGTAGACAAACATCTGTCAACAATGTGATCCTACCACGATGGAAACAATTTACATATTGCGTCTACCCTAGGTAATTGTTATAAGAGTAAAATAATGATGAGTTCAGCCTTGCGTTATATTTATAACGAGAGAGGGTATTATACGAAAGTCCTCCATAAGTGGACTCAATCATGAGCAGTTTTCAAATGTATCGATTAAAATACCGATGTTACTTGCGTTTAAAAATAAACTTCTATATATAAATCTTAGCTCAGCACACAATCATTCGTTTTAAAGGTGAAATTATTTCAATGTATGATATAAGACAGATGATATATTAATTGAATGTTAAATATTCATGAATTCCATATATAGTGGGTGTCGTAAAAACCTTTTATTGAATGCATATGTATATGCACTAATGTGCTGTGGGATTAACCTCTCTAAGATTTATGTAAAGAGCTACCCTGCACTTTGAAAATAATGCTTGTATTGCGGGGACCTTACAAACATGGAATTTATGGACATAAATTACACCTAGATTCGTGCTGAATCTTGAACTTAAAAATTGTGGATCGCACAAAATATTGTCTTGCGTGGGAATCGAACGAGTGACACTGAGACGGTAGGTCTATATTATTTTATTGGCGATAGTGACAAACGAGCTAGCAGTATGAACCTTTGCAATACCAGGGGCACAGACAGACCGTTGCGTGCCGTGGAAAAAACACTATTCTTAAACCTCGTTTAAAGAAGAGCATATCATAGCGCTCGGGAAATACAGCAGCGGATAGTTTAATCCAGAGACGGCACGTAGGTACGTGGGAGAAACGATCGCTGTAAATATGCAGTTGAAGAAAATAACGTGTCCAGGTCAAATGGGTGAACCCTGTTACGATGTAGAGTGGTACATTGGTAAAAGGGCGATGGTGGTACCAACTCAAACAGCAGAACACTTCCCATGAAAAAGGCGGTAGAGTAGGCAAGATTGACCCAAAGTATCTTAACCACTACGCTACTTGCGTAGTCTTATTATTATTATCATTCTATTCAGGGGCTCTTCTAGTCTAGAATTAAAAAGATCGAGTTCTTTTTGCATATTTTCAAAGTGTATACCTATAAAAATATGCATCTAAAAGTATTGAAAACAATATCTATAAATATTGGTTCTGAAAGCCAGCTACAGAAAATTAATTATCCGCTACAGAAAATTAGTTATTAAGTTTTGACCTACATTTTTGGTACAAATTTATTGCCAGTACAAGAAGAAAATGATTTTATATGAAAAAATTATGTTGTTTGATTAGTAATTCATCATCTCATCATCATCTCAGCCCACATACGTCCCACTGTTGGGCTCGGGTCTCCTCCATAATGGAAGGGTAATTGACCTATTATACCATACTACTCAGACGTGTTGGTATAGGGTTTTATTTCGAGTTTTCCTTTTCTTGCATAGATGTTATATGCGTTTTATATCCCTTAGTCGTCTCGTACGATTACCCACGGGTAAGATAGGGGGTGGTGAATTGTATTCTTACTCCGTCACCACACGGAAATTAGTAATTATTCAACATTAAATTTGTAGTAATTATTATTACAATTTGTTAATCTAAACCTAACAAATCTAATATACTACCACCGGATCGGCAAGCGGCCACACTGAGAAATTGTTGGGTAGATAATTATAAAAATCTGTAAAAATGTTGACTTGTTTGGACGTCAGACATCTTGGTCCGCTCGTAACCATGAATGCTGTAAAGTGTTCGAAACGTCGGGCAATCATAAATCAAATACAAACGCGATAAAATCCGTAAAAGTAGTTTTATTCACAAGTGCGTTCTCGCGTGAAACATCAGATATCATCAAATAATTAAAATTGAGGTATCCGTTTGTAATGTCAAAGCAGCGTTTCATTAGAACAGACAACCGATCATGAAACTATGTGTTGGTAGAATTTGTTTTCACACTGGGCAGATACAGTGAAGTACTTACATGAGAAATATATCATCATCATCACAGCTCATTTACGTTCCACTACTTCTGCGTAATAGGATGGTAATCGATCAATTCGACCGTCCCTACATATGTACATAAAGACACGTCAAAAATGGCATTTTTTATTGTATTCTTTAGAATTTAGATTTTCAATACATATTGAATGTGCGTAGTTTGCTGTGTGGTAGCGGCTTCGAATACTACCAACCCTTGCTTTGCTCGTGGGTGTCGTAAAAGACGACTAAGAGCCCTAGATTGACCCGGACCAACTCCATCTGGTACCATTTGGGTCAACGATTACATTCCCAAGGAGGGTTGACGTCAGGCAGGCGGCCGGTCATAAAAGTCATTGCCGAAACTTTTTGCAATATGTCAAAACAGATGACATATTGCGTCGACCCCAAGTAATTGGGATAAGAGCAAGATGATGATGATTGAATGTGCGTAGGTATTGTATGTAATGTGCGTATTGAAGATCTAAAGCCTAAAGATTACAATAAAAAGCCCAAATAATACAATAAAAAATGCCATTTTTGACATGTCTTTATGTACGTAGGGACCGTCGAATTATATAACGTTGGTTTGACGGGTTGATATAGTTTTTTATTTCAGGGTTTCCTTGCATAGATATCTGAATATCATATTCCTTATCTTTTTCAATACCGACAGCCAAGAAACGGGGGTTTAGAGTTGTTTTTTTTTTAACTCGATTTTCATACAGAATACTTGTGATTATTTAGAGCAAGAAATAATCATTGAAATCACATTTCAGATATTATTTTTTTTGCATTGTTATGGCAAATATTTTATTAATTTAGCATCATGTCCCGTGAGTTTTCTTGCCGGATCTTTCTCAGTGTGGCCGCGTTCTGATCCGGTGGTAGTATATTAGTTTTGTTAGTTTTAAATCAACAAATTGTAACAATAACTGCTACAAATTTAATAATTAATAATTACTAACCATAAACAATATAATCTTTTCATATAGAATCATTTTCTTCTTACACTGGCAATAAATTTGTACTAAAATGTGGGTCACAATTTAATAAATTTATAACTAATTTTCTGTATCTGTGTAATAATCTGTATATGTATGTAGATAATTATAAATGTCTGTAATAACGATTACTTGTTGGACGTGAGACACCTTAGTCTGCCCATGACCATGAACGCTGCAAAGTGTTCGAAACGTCGGGCAATCATAAATCAAATACAAGCGCGATATAATCCGTAAAAGTAGTTTTATTTACAAATATTTTATGACAAATAAATTGAACATTTACTTATAGCTAATGAAATATTATGGTATATTATCATCTCAACATCTCAGCTTATATACATCCCACAGCTGAGCTTGACCCTCCGCCAAAATAGGAAGGAAATTCACCTTATTGGTCAGACAGGTTGGTATAAGGCTTTGTTTCGAGTTTTTCTTCTCTTGTATAGATGTCATATGCGTAATATATCCCTTAATCGTCTTTTACAAGACCCATGGATAAGAGAGGGGGTGGCGAATTGTATTCTTACTTGGTCATCATACGGAAATATTATCATACATATTATAGCAAATTACTGCGATTATACCCGCATAGTTCCCGTTTTCATGGGAAAAGAGGGACAATTGTATGATCTATGTTACTCCTCACATAGGTGGCTGACAGGTAGTAAAAGCTGAGTTAATATTTTTCCGTGTGGTGACGGAGTAAGAATAAAAATCACCACTCCCTATCGTGGATGTTGTAAAAGACGATTAAGAGATAAAATACGCATATAACATCTATGCAAGAGAAGGCAGAGTCGAAATAAAACCCCCCAAGGTCAATTTCCCTCCTATTGTGGAGGAGGCTTGAGAACAACAGTGGGACGTATATGAGCCGAAATGATGATGATGATTCAAATGAATTGTTAATCCGTGTGATGACGGAGTAAGAATAGGGTTCACCACCCTCTCTCACCCGTGGGTAGAGTAAAATACGACTACCTAAAGAATATGATATGCAAATAATATATGTATATGCAAGAGAAAGAAAACTCTACACAAAATCCTATGCTAACACGTCTGACTTAGGGATGTGACTTGGAGGGAAAATAAACGATTTTTAAATAATAGATTTTTTGTTCTTTAAAATAAATCGAGTATAAAATAATCGATTATTTAAAAATAAAGAATCGATTATAAAATAATCGTTTTTTTCTCCCAACAGGATTATGATGACCTTTTTTTTATAGGAAATGTGAGCTTTATTTTCTAATATAGGATGAAACACGGCACGCAGTATCGTGATGACCTTTATTTTTTTTTAGGAAATCTAGCAGTGAAATAATCGATTAATGTCGATGGAATTTCGAATTCGAATTTTGATAATCGATTGTAAAAACTGAAAAAAATAATCGATTAATAATCGATTATTGTAAAAATCGATTATTTTTTCACATTCCTAGTCTGACTAGCGTGGTATAGTAGGCCAATTTCGGTTCCATTATGGAGGAGATCCGAGCCCAAAGTGGAACTTATATGGGTTAAGATGATGATGTCAAACTTAATTGTTTGATCTTATTAAATATTGAATAAAATTTGTAATTTGAAACCTACATTTATCTGGTTTTGACATATATCGGCACGGATATAGTGACATTGACATACCTACAGATAAAGTGTTAGTATTAATACGTCACGTGACCATGTCGGTGACGACTTACACGATTTTACTTCACATCCAGCAGGCAGGTTGCCTATAAAAGGTTTCATTTCAAAAATATTAAAAATTTCCTAGTTCCCAGGACTGGAGCAAATTTTTTTAAAGGCTAAGGCACTAAGGAATTAAATCCCTCTGAACTAAGGAAATAATCCTTGTGATGCGTGGGACTTTACAAATTTATAATTTAACAGACACAAATTATATCCAGACTCAGGATAATAATTTGTGGATCACACAAGTGTTGTCCCGCGTAGAATTATTTATTTAGTGCAAGACATTGTCATTATATATAAAAAAACACAATAATCACTCGTTTAAATATATTAAATAGATTCTTATAGGGCAATGAACCTTTTACAAAGGCAATAAATTAAAACAAGTGTAACGAATAAACGCATTAAATAAAAAGCTTCTTGGACTATTACCAACTAACAGTCTTAGTATAGGCGAAGAGATTAGGAGATGGATTTTTAAACTAAATCATTTCTAGAACTAGGTCTAAACTAGCGTCAATGATCACTGTCAGAATTAATGGATAAAATAATTTTATTATCACTCATGAAAAAATTTTTATACAGGAGAATAGGAGCTGCTTTATTTGTATTAGGAAATGGTCAGAGTAGGATAGATTTATGTAGCAGGTCTAATTTGTGAGCTGCAATTTTTAATTTTTGAAAAAAAAAAATACGAAACATAACAAATATTGTAGTAAAAAATCAAGATGTATTTATTTCTTGGAGTCATCATCATCATCTCAGCCCATATACCTACGTCCGACTGTTGGATACGGACCTCCTCCACTATGAGAGCGAAATTGAGCTACTATACCACGTATGTTGTAATGTTCTATGCATATCATATCCCTTAGTCGCCTTTTACGACATCCACGGGGAGACGAGAGGGTGGTAAATTGTATTCTTACTCCGTCACCACACGGAACATCAATTCTTGGAGTACCAATCTGAAAAGTCCCAAGAAAATGAATATCAAGGCTTTTACAATATTTCTGCATCAAAATTGAAAACGTCAACAGCAATAGATAAACCTTACTTTTAAAACAAAAGTATTATTTCTCAGAGATATATAAATATAGGGCATTTGTTCGACTCAAAAACTTCATCTGACGTGAATAAATTAGGAAACGGTTTTTCTAATAACTCGAAAGAAAATCAGATGTGATCTGTAATTTTTAAACAAGATGCAAAAGTTACTTATTTTTATTAGAGGGACTTCTTATTTGCCACTAGTCGGAAAAAAAAATCATTATCATCATCTTCATCATCTAAGCTTATATACGTCTCATTGATAGACGGGAATCTACTCCACAATAGGAGGAAGACTTGACTATCACACTTTGTTCAGACGGATTGGTAAAGTTTTATTTCGAGTCTTCCTTCTTTTGCATAGATGCTAAATACGAAACATTTACCTAAGTGGTCTTTTACGATCTGGGACGCCTTCACCGCCTTTTGCGAGGCTGTCATCTCGCGGAAGGAGGCGGCGGAACGTGCTCGTGAGGGACACCTCCATGCGGACACGGTCCGTCCCCGACGTCTGGGGGGGTGATGCCGCCCTAGTAGAGGCTGCGGGTGACTGGACCGGGGATTTATTATGACACCCGATGCAATACCCTGAGGGGGTACCCTCTCAAGGAACTCTGCACCAGTGGTCAGCCCAACGACGAAGACGACGTGCTATCGGGTGGGTTATGGGGCTGCGCGTTGCTCCTATCTCCCAGACGGCCGACCGTAGCCCACACCAGAAAAAAACAAAAAAACAGTCTTTTACGTCATCGACAGGCAAGAACAGGGGTGTTAACTTGTATTCTTACTGCGTCATTACACAGATCATCATTGAAACACTATACTATCTAGTCTGTCTATCAAATCAATTGATTATTTTTTTCATTTGGCTGCGTTGGTGGGCTCCTTAGCCTCATTTATGTATTAGAAAATTTAAACATCACAAGTGTTGTCTATGACGTATTTAATGTTTACGCTTTATCTGTGGCACTGTTTTTAGACAAGTTTTATGGTTCATTTCGAGAATACATTATTAAATATTTAGTAAAAAATGTTGCGTTGTCGGTGATAAAAATTATTGTAATTCTAATAGCTAATTAATTGTCATAATAATTACTACAAATTGATTGTTTAATAATTACTAATCAAACAATTTTTTTTTTCATATAGAATCATTTTCTTCTTGTTCTGGCAATAAATTTGTACCAAAAATGTGGGTCAAAATTTTATAACTAATTTCTGTAGCGGGTAGATAATTACGAATATCTGTAATAACGATGACTTGTTTGGACGTCACACGTCTTAATCCGTCCCTGACCATGAATGCTGTGAAGTGTTCGAAACGTCGGGCAATCATAAATCAAATACAAATGCGATAAAATCCGTAAAGAAGTTTTATTTAAAACTAATTGGTCTCGTTTTCATAATTCTCTTCGTCCATATCCTTGTGATTCAATCAATTAAAAACCCAATTTGTGATCTTTTGCGAATATTACATTTGTTCTGTGTGGTGACGAAATAAGAATATAATTCACTACCCCATATGTTGCCCGCGGATGTCGTAAAAGACGAATAAGGGCTATAATATGCATATAACGTCTATTCAAGAGAAGGAAAACTCGATATAAAACTCTATACCCGTCTAACCAGTTTGGGTATATTAGGTCAAATTTCTTCCGTTGTGGGGGAGGCCAGAACCCAGCAGTGGGACATGTATGAGGTGTGAAGATAAATATCTTTATAAAAACTTGTTAATGAATGACAATTTGAATTTTATGCGCCAGTCCACCATAGTCCAAATGGGCAATTTTTTTTCTTTATTGCAAGCGGTGGCTAACGAGCAAACGGTACACCTGATGGTAAGTGTTGCTGCCGCTCATGAACCTTTACAAGGCCGCTGCCTACCGCAAAGAAAGTGAAGGGAGTGTGAATGCGTGTATTGAGGCTCTGTGATACCAAGGGCCCCACCAAAACCCTCCACACGCAAACACCCTCAGAAAGTTGGGCTTCCGGCTCTCTCGCTCACCGAACGAAGCGCAGTAACAAATCGTTACTACTCAGACGTCGATTTTCTGCGAGAGTGTGGTACTACCCCGGACGGACCGGCCCGCGACTGTAGACAGATAATTGTCGACAGTGTGGTCCTACCACTCTATTATGCAATTAGAATGATATTCCGATAATTGTAAGTTCGAATCCAGCGCGTCGCTTTCATTTCTCACTCGTAACCTTTTTATAAATAACCTAGAATGTTAAATAGTAAATTTCAGTAATATAAATAAATATCGTGTTAATATTAAATTATAATTAAATTAATATGTGGTGACGGATTATAAATACTATTCGCCATCTTTTTCTTGACCGTTGGTGCCGTCAAAGACGACTGAGGGTTATAATATGCATATAACATTCACAACAAGAGAAGATACCAACATGTCTGACCAGCGTGGTTATAATTGGTCAATTGCCGTCAGTGCCGAACAGTGGGACCCATATGAGCAGAAATGAAATCAATGAAATGTAGGTAGCCATTATGCTCTTCGTAAAAGTTAATAATCACAAATTATCTTAGTGGTAGGACCACACTGTCGACAGTTGTCTGTCTAAAGTCGCGGGCCGGTCCGGCCGGGGTAGTATCACTCTGTCACAGAAAATCGTCGTCTGAGTAGTAGAAATTTGTTACTGCGCTTCGTTCGGTGAGCGAGAAAGCCGGCAGCCCAATTTTCCGAGGGTGTTTGGGCGTGGTGAGTTTTGGTGATAACTTTAGTTTCACTGAACCTCTTTGCACGCATTTACACTCCATTTCTTTCTACACGGTAGGCCGCGGTCTAGCAAAGGTCCATAAGCGGCAGCAACACTTACCCTCAGGTGTAATGTTTGCTCGTTTGCCACCGTTTGCAATTAAAAAAAAATTGCTTTTTAATTGATTGAAAAATAAATTAATTTATTTTTTATCTTCCAAGGTTAAGTAGAATTATGGAGAATGTAATAGACAACTAAAGATATTATAATCTGTGGCAATACAAATAAATACTACTAAATAAGGTCAACGAATGTCATATTTAGCAAATTTTAATTGATGGATCATGCAATCAGTTATTATGTTCTTAGAAAATTTGTTTATTCAAAGGTTAAAAGGTATTTAGTATATTATATTAGATTGCATAGTTTTTATATCCATGTCTACATCTGTGCAAACTTATTGACAGAAGTTTCTATTTATCCATGTATCAATGTCTTTTTTTTATGGGTGGGCTATGGTAAGCGCACACGCCGTTCATTCCGTCCGGGGCGACGAAAGAATGGCGCGCGGGGCCACAACCCACGCATACCCACGTCACCTTCGTCATTAGGCCGACCACCAGTGCCGAGTTCCTTGTCCACAGTGGTCGACCCGATGGAATACCCTTTCGGGTACCATCACCTCTCGACGTCCCTGTCCCGAGACGTCGGACGCCGCCGCGCGGTCAGCCTCTCTGCGGATGGCGGACTAAAGTCCCCGGTCCCCCGGCCTCGGCTAGGGCGGCATCAGGCGCAGGTACTCGCGCCAGCGCCGCACGAATCGCCGACGGCGGAACCTGTCACCGAAAAGGAGTTCCTCTCGCGCACGATCTACCGCCTCTTTCCGTGAGATAACGGCCTCACAGCAGAAGGCGGCGACCGCGTCCCAGTTCCTGACGCTGATGTATCAATGTCTACCGTTAAACTTAGGCTTTCGAAGGATCATATTCTGTTTTCTTGTTCAAAGTTGTTGCGTTTTTCCCTTTAGGATTATCTTCCTCCTATTATTCCCCGCTCTACTAACTAATGTCTCTTCAGCATCATCGCAGCCCAAAGACGTCCAGTGGGACGCATTTGGACTGCGATGATGCCAACCACTGTTGGGCTCGGGCCTCCTCTTCAATGGAAGGGAATTTAACCTACTGTATCATGCTGGTCAGACATGTTGGTATAAGGTTTTATCTCAAGTTTTCTTTCTCTTACACAGATGTTATGTGCATATTATATCCCTGAGTCGTCTTTTACTACATCCACGGGTAAGATAGGGGGTGGTGAAATGTATTCTTACTCCATCATCACACGGATATCATGTCTCGTACTATCACTAATTTTCACCCCATTTCATAAAACCTTATCCATACTTATGAAAATCAACAATATTAGATTATAGACTCAAAACCTCGATCCTTACTGCTTTTAGAAATAGAAACAGAGTCAATACATGTAAAATAATACTTTAACACCGATAATACCGATCATCTTCCAATACCGATCAATTTGTATCTCACTTTTCCCTCAATTTTACTCGACATTGGTAAATTTGTGGCAACCGTACGCCGCTGAAACCATAATAAGAAGTAGAAGTACCTAGGCTGTTTACACAGGTTAGGTCGTATCATAATTGCCAAGCAGTTTAAGTGACTGGATCGAGTAATAGTCCGTTATCCGCAGAGGTTTACGGCGTGAAGGCGACGCTCCGAGAGGGACGTCGGGGAGGGACTGTACCTAAAAGGGTATCTCACCGGGCTGGCCACGGTTACAACTCAGTATCAGGTAAAGAGGAGGATATTATATCATACTAGATACGAAAATTAGATATTCAGGGTATTGATTAAGCATGGTGATTGTATAATTCCCTTTTGGAGAGGCTTATTGATATAAAACCTAACGTAATGTATTTCATAGGAACACCGACCCTATACGAAATTGTTTGAAACTTTTATCTCAATTTTGTTTACGATTTTGGATTTATTTACATTTCGGATATCGGATTGTTTCAGTTACAGACAGACCACTGTTAATCCGGGTTACATGAGTTACTATAGTGGGATTAGTACTATTAAAAGAAAAACCGTTTAACAATAGTTGATGTTATAAATTTTCAAAGTGAGATCTACTGTCCATTTTCCTATTGATCCCTCAGCCGGTTTAATAAATCCAACGCGAAATTATCCATACCATCAAAGGTTACCTGAAAGGGTATCCTGCCGTTCTGGCCCCGGACATTAAGGAACATAGTACCATTGGAAGGACCCATGGCCAAAAGTAGGGTATACGATGGGTTACCACCTTTCGCTAAGGTGCGTGCGATCAAAAAATAATCATCAGATAGACAAATAGAAAGTATACTACCAAAATAACAAGAGATACAGCGTTTTTGGGTGGGTTATGGTCAGTACAGACGCCCCAACGCTATTGGGTCGCCCACTAATATTGAATGTTTGACGTCCGACGTCCGTGGCCAGCTTGGGACCAGTCACCCGTGGGCTCGATTAGGACGGCATCAGGCACAAGTACTCGAACTGCGCTGCCGAATATGCCGACGGTGGAACGTGTCGCTGTAGAGGAGTACCTTACGCACGCTCCGCTGCTTTCTTCTGCGAGATGACTGCCTCGTAGTAGGCGACTTTCACGTCCCAGTAACAGAAAGAAATAAGAAAGAAAGAAAAAAAAATCAGTTCTCGTTAAATCTAATAAAACACAAACATAACTAAATAAAAGAACTTCTAACATAAAATTATATGTTTATAACGTGGAACAATAAAGGCTATTTGGCTCAGCTCATGCTACTTTTCTTTAAAGAAATAGCGCTTCTATTCTGTCAACACCTGGTATATATATATTTTAAATATAAATAATTATCAAACTTAACAAGTATGTGAATGTACATGTGTGTGTTAGCAAATGGGTATTTGTGTACTAAGAGATATAGCTAAGAGAATTCGGAAACAATATGTCCTATTACAATTGATTTGTCCTTTAAACGTTTCATTCTATTTGTCTGTAATTGGATTATAGTTGCAATTATCATATAAAAAAGACAAACTCGATACATTGGTTACATCATGTAATTATCAAGAATCATCAATATGGTCTAGTGTTCATTTTTTATCATTTATTTAATTGCTTGCGAATGCTATTACTTTGTTATGTTCGTTCGTCTATACAGCGCATATTTACTTATCTACTTAGTGTAGTCGAATTGCTTGATCGATTGTTTAGATCAATATTTTAAAATTGAGGGAAAGAAGAGAGACCAACTACTTTCCTATGGCGCATAGAAGCGAAACATGTTTCAATTCTATATACGAAGTTTTGTGGATAATTGCAAGTTGAAGTTTTAGAGGCTCATTTCACAGGAGTAAGAAGAATATTTTATATCCTATTTCGCCTTGATTGTATGCTGCATATTTCTTCCTTTCTTGTAGTCTGTGGTATGTTGATTTTTTTTATTGCGAACGATGGCAAAGAGCAAAGAGTTCACCTGATGGTAAGTGATACTGCCACTCATGGACTTTTGCTAGGTCACTGCCTACAGTGAAGAAAGGGAAAGGAGTTTGAATGCATCCTATGAGGTTCAGTTATACTAAAGGCATTACCAAAACCCACCACACACAAACGCCCTCAGAAAGTTGGGCTGCCGGTGCTATCGCTCACCGAACGAAGCGCAGTAACAAATTGCTACTACTCAGGCATTGATTTTCTGCGAGAGTGTGGTAACTGGTACTACCCCGGATGGACCAACCCGTAGGCCCCCTGCGAACCACTCCATCAGGGATAGTATCACACTCTAGCAGATACTTGACGTCTGAGTAGTAGCAATTCATTACTGCACTTCGTTCGGTGAGCGAGAGAGCCGAAAGCCACACTTTCTGAGAGTGTTGTGGGTTTTGGTGATACATTTAGTATCACCAAAAGCACGCATTCACATTCCCTTCACTTTTTTCATGGTAGGCAGCGGCCTAGCAAAGGTCGATGAGCGGCAGTTGCATTTATTATTAGATGCACACCTATTTACCCTGTTCGCTCGTTTGCCAACATCCTAACCACCCTAGTCAAAGATACGGATGGCTGAACCGGGGATTAGTCCGCCATCCGTAGTAACCGACCGCGCGCGGGCGATACCACAACGACATAATTTGCTGCATGGGGTCAAAAAAGGGTATTCGAGTGAGCGAGTGAAAATGCAAAATATCAGAGACGCAAAAAGTAAAGACATATCGCAACTTTAATTCAATACTAAACTAAATTTTCCGAAAAACTGTTTTTCATGCCATCTATTTGCTGAGCACGGAATTTACACATTGCTTCAATTTATATATTTTAATTTCACTTAACTTTTAAATTTTTCCGAAAATGTATACGTCACTAATATTTTAAATTATTTATGAGGTAAATGAAATAGATGAAGATGAGAGCGATGTTAGTAGGGAAGATTTATCGCATGAATCTGATGAAGATTTTTTTTTATGTTAATATACAAATTCAGTACCTGTTTATTAAAAACTAAAGTTATTTAAATTTTAAAAAAGATGTTTCAATATATTTTATGTTAGAAATAGGAAATCAAAAAAATTACAATTCTTGTCGGACTAGTGAAACCTATCTGTTTTTTGTAGGACATTGTTTCATTCGGGTAGAGAACACACTGTAACCTACTATGTAATATCTTTGTCCTACACTTAGTAATGAGACAAATGGTATTGTGGTATTAACAATTATTTCTGAGCGTAGGACCGGGATAACGTACCACGCAATTTGTAGGACAATATGACTGTTAATTTATATAAATACTAGCAACCCGCCCTCTCTTCGCTTCGGTTATAGGTTATAGTCGTTTTACCCGCGTAGTTCCCGTTCCCGTGGGAATATCGAGATAAAATATAGCCTAGTTTACGCCCTGATATTATAGCTTTCCATTGGTGAAAGAATTTTTGAAATCGGTCCAGCCGTTTTGAAGATTACCCGGAACAATGAGACAGACAGACAGACAGACAAAAATTTTTTAATTGCTATTTTAGGCATAGATGTCGTGCAAATAACCGTGTGAGTATGAAAAAAGCTATTATTTTGACATTACAAACAGACACTCCAATTTTATTTATTGGTATAGATTATAAATATTAAATAAGTAAGAAAAGAAAAATCAGCTTGTTAGTAATTACTTTTGATGACCTCGTTATCGATACATGATGGAAGCAGGGGACTCTGTGATGTAACCATAGATTTTGTAGGACAAATATTTTTTTAGATAATTTAGATAATTATCTTGAGATATACCAAAAATCACCCCGATAGTAATAAATTTTTGAGAACCATCAAATGGACATATTCTATCCCTCCTGCCTCCGAAACCTACCACAATTGAGAGTTTTCGTACAGATATTTTTGGGCGTCTCATCATCAAAGCTACTCACGAAAAATTAGCTTGTTACTAACAAGCTAATCAAATAAAAAAATGTACGGTGGATCCCGGCCTATATTCTATTCATGATTATCCATAAAATACTTGTCACCATGGTTTATTTTCCGTAGACGTCATAAAAGATGCACGAAATGAAATCAAAAACATTTAACTTTTTTATAAGACAACTAGCTGACCCAATTGACGCTGTTCAAATCCCTGTATAAATCTAAAAAAAAATGTTTGAAAACGAGCATCGCGTACCCGAGAATAATATCCTGCTAATATTATAAACGCGAAAGTTTGTGAGTATGTGAGGATGTTTGTTGTTCTTTCACGCAAAAACCCTGGAATGGATTTTAATGAAATTTCACAATAATACATCTTACATATCAGAATAACACATAAGCTATAATTTATCTCAATATTCCCACGGGAAGGGGAACTATCCGGGTAAAAGCGCTGGGCGCTGCTAGTAATATATAATAAATACATACTTTATAAATTAAAAGATGGCTACATTAATCTTTCCAATAAAAATAGTTTTTAAGCATTTTTTATGGTGTCCGCTGCGAAATAGCCCATATTTCTTTTAGCAATCACCATCCTTTAACAATTTGTAATGTTTTCATTCAAATTAATCTCTGTTTTGTATTCTGTGTTATTGGAAGCCTTTGAAGTGCCATGACTGTGGTTTTGATCTTATTTTAGTACGTATTGACCTTATTTCGAGACGATTACATGCGTCATACCCACTCATACATCAGGGTTACAGCAACCTGGATAACTTGTGTTAATTGATAGATTTTCTGTAAAAAATATAAGAGGTGTTGATATTAGGAAAGACCGACGTCCTCCCCGAGGGGGGGGGGGACGTCGGTCGATGGGAGGGTATCCCAAGTAGGGGGTATTCCGTCGGGCTGACCACTGATGACAAGTAGCCCTGCTCCGGTGGTCGGTCCAACGACGAAGGCGATGTGGTGTTCGGGTGGGTTGCGGGCGTTGCGTGCTTAAGCCCCTCTGTCGCCCCGGACAGAGTGGTGCAGAGGCGCGCCGACCGCAGCCCACGCCCCCCAAAAAAAAATAGAAGTGTTGATATTTGCGTGATTAAGTGGCGAATCCTTGATTGTTAAATATTTATCTTAGTGAAAAGACTACTACTATTTTTTTTATTAACACGCTTTTATTAGTGTCATCTGTATGCATCTATAATTTTCTATTATAACCTAAAGCCATGGAAGTAATAAGTTGTACTACGTACAACAGGAATGAGCTGTTGTCGCAAAATTGAAGCCGAGCGAGAGCTCAATAACTGTACCTTTTATCCCTCTCTGGCGATGGTGACCATATTGAAATATGATTTAAGGACAATAATTATAAAAAAATGATTTATGATCTGTAGGCCTACTCTTGAAATCAATTCTAATTTCGAATCCGATTCGATTCCAATCTCACCAAACTTATATTTGGTACTCTTGAACAAAATCGAGAATTAATTCTTCGCGTTTGTCGTTGTTATTTTCATTAAATGTGTCGTATTTTTTTCTTTAAATTAGTAACGTTATAGGACTTGATGACCACAAGGACGTTTTTTTGAAATTGTGCAATATTAACGATTTAAACTACCTCAAAATCACGTTGGGAGTAGCAAATATTTGATTTAATCGAGGAGAGTCGAATTCATTTAGTTCAAAAATATTCCACCGAATTTGATTCCAATCGTGCGCTAGTATCGCTTTCAAGAGTACCAAATTTGTTCAAATTCGAGCTGTGATTGGATTTAAGATTGGAATCGAGATTCAAGAGTAGGCACACAGTTATCTTGGAACAGTTTTTTGAAACTGTTATTTGGCTATAACTGAAACAGGTGAAACAGGTTTCACAATTTAGCTGTTGTAGAGCACCCCTACAAAATTAGGGCCCTGAATATCGTGTAGTGTAATAAGCCTTTTACTGAGCTCTCGCTCGGCTTCAATTTTTCAAATTCAAATCATTTATTATGTATAAACCCAGCGGGGGCACTTACATATTGTCATTTTTTACATTTTTCCTTAAAATTACCGCCGGATCGGAACGCGACCGCACTGAGAAGACCCGGCAAGAAAATTAGTGGGATTGTCTATTTTTTATTAATTTTTCTAATTTCACTTAAATAAAATTACATACATCTTACAACATGCTTTTTAATAGTTCCAGTGTGATGCCATTCGAAATATTATATAATACAATGGTATATACAGAGGTGGGCATTAACTCGTTAATCCGTTAATCGTTAATTAACGAATTTTGGTTAGTGGATTAACTTTTAAGTTAACTTCAAAAAATGTTAACGCTCTTGTTAACTTCTGTTAAACTGAACTTTCGTTAACTTTAGTCCGTTACATCAGTCAAGTTCAAGGCGCTGCTCTGTCCACGTGACACACACCACATATTATTGCTTCTTTCGATAGTCTTGCGATATGTTGATTTGCACCTACAGCAAGCATTGCGAACGAATTGAACGATTGCTCCAACTTATAATTTTGAAACTACCGCGATCGTTTGCGCCACCAGAAAAATCTAAGACGATTTTCGTACACACTATCCATAAAACTGACTGCACAGATGGCGTAGTGGTTAAGATAGCGATCTACAGCGCTAGTGTCGGGGGTTCGAATCCCACGCGGGACAACACTTTGTGCGATCCACAAATTGTTGTTCTGAGTCTGGATGTAATTTGTGTCCATTAATTATGTTTGTAAAGTCCCCCGCAATAAAAGGATTATTTCCTTAGTGCTGGGTGATGTATTAAAAAAAAAAAAAAAAGCTGTACAAACTGTCTGCGCAGTCGAATCGCTACGATATATCATTGCCGTGTATACCGACCGATATATCATTGTCCTCCGTCACCACACAGGCACGAATACAGTATAGTCTAAATAATACCTAAGTCTAAGTAAAAAATAGTAAGTCTTAAATGGTTAACTTTTAACGTTAACTTTAACTTGCGTTAAATTTTCGCGAATTTAACGCTTTAACGATTATCGATGTTAAAATTTTAATTAACGATTAACGAAGTTAATTTTTGGATTAACTGTGCCCACCTATGGGTATATAATACATGGGTATAATATTTATCCATATTTCCTTAATATTAAGATCTTTAGGAAATCTGAAATTGAAACAAAGTAATTTTAATATCGAAAGGAATAAAAAATGCATAGGTATTTAAGTTATTTGTACTTGAACTAGGACTAGGATAGCATGGTCACCGTAATTCTTCATTCACAAATTATGTTTAAAAATTTCATGTGGGGTTGTCAGGTCAGGTATCCGTATTTCATACAAATAAAAGAAAACCTATACGCCAATTGCAACATTTTTGCGTTAATAAGGTTTTGCACGTAGCAACAAATAATATTGGTTTATGTCGGTAATAAATTATTATTTATATTTAGAAACATTTTAGAAGTAAATGTTTTTTCTTCATTACATTACATAAATCGCTTATTTTTCTAACAACAACGAAATATTTGAAATCAACTTAACTCTGGCAACTCTAAGTCACTGTTAGAAAGGGACACAGGGTACAGTGGTTGCCTTCTCACTCGGCTTCATTTTTATTTTGCGCGCGACAAGACTCTTACGTCCTTGACATAAGGTTTTATTTTCTTTGTTTTAGCTGCAAGACGCACAGACAGAGCTCATTCCTGTTGTACGTAGTACTTATTACTTCCATGCCTAAAGCTCGAACTAAGGAAAAAAACCTGTGTTCGCAGAGTACTTTACAAATATATAATTAACGAACATAAAAAATATCCAGCCGCAGAACAATCAAAAGATAGACGCTGGAAGCACAGAGTAAAATAATATAATAGAAATTCAGGACTACATATGCCTCGTTGGTGAAAATAGGCACGAATCCTTAAAAATTCGCAAAGCAAAATGTAATAGTGTTAGCCCGCTGCTTATTCCTTCGATGATAAATAAAAGTCTTGCAATGATTACTTATTTGTATTCATCGAATTGGACAAATTGCAAGTCTTTTATGGGACCAAATTTAAAATGCAAACCTATGTTGGATCTGTCTGACCGGATGTGTGCGCACACACGAGAGAAAACATAAATTTTAATTAGTTGCAAGCCATTTTCATATATTATAGACAGACATGGATTATTGTTGAGAGCAGTTATATTCCACTCTTGAGTTCGGGCTTCCCCCACTATGGGAGGGAAATTGACCAACTATACCACGCTGGTCAGACGTGTTGCTATAGGGTTTTGTTCCGAGTTTTCCTTCTGTTGCATATATATTATACGCATATTATATCCCTTAGTCGCCTTTTACGACACCCATGGGCAAGAAAGAGGGTAGTGAATTGCATTCTTACTCCGTCACCACACGGCATTTAGTATTAATATGGATACTAAAGCGTGCTTGGTACTTAAAACAATGTTTTAGCCTAAAAGTAAACAGGTCTTTTGCCAATTATATTCACCATTTTATAAATAAATTTTGTAATGTAAATGCTAAAGCATAGTGAATATAATATATCAGTGCTTTACATCATTTAATATATTCTTTATATTTTCTACCAAATTTATTCTTTCTACCAAGAAGTTTTGAGACAAGTGTCTGTAAGGTGTCCCTTTATTAACAAGAAACAATTTGACTAAAAGATAAATAATGATTTTAAAACTTAGTGCAAAATCAATTTCAGAAATAAATGCTCTCAATTTCATGAAAGGTCATGAAATAATATGGAAATATTGCATCTATTTTAACTTATTATTGAAGCAGAATATACTCGTTTTTAAATGCCTTACTTAAATGGATATCGGTTATCTTGCTGTTTATTTCAATTAAAAATATAATAAATCAACAGTTTTAAATGCCATCCATTTAAGTATAACATGACAGATGTCACAGGCTGATTACACAAATTATAAGAGGCTAAAGAAAAAGTAAAAGGTTTTAAATTGAGAACGTCGACTCACTTGCTCGATTTATTTTTACGAAGGTCCTCAATTTGAGTATTAGGTTTTTGGGACAGCTGAATTTAAAGATGACTGTACATAACGAGGTAATTTATTTTCATTAAATTTTTAAATTTATTGTTTAAGGGAAAAGATAATAAATTAGTCCGTCGTTTGTTTTGCAGTAATTTTATTTGTGTTATAATAAGCATAATTACATCACCCGACAGTGTAACAGAAATGAATAATGATTGTAGAAGAATTATTTTTAAGCTTAGGTTTATATTGCGCTAGTGCCATAAAATGTTAAGTAGGTAATTGACTAGTATTATGGACTTCTTTGATCCACCGTTGATCATAATTCTAGGATTAATAGACTTTATAATTGACCACCATTTTCTCTGTGGTGAACAAGAATACATTTCCGTGTGGTGACGGAGTAAGAATACAATTCACCACTCCCTATCTTGCCCGTGGATGTCGTAAAAGACGACTAAGAGATATAATATGCACATAACATCTGTGCAAGAGAGGGAAAACTCGAAATGAAATCCTATACCGACATATCTGAGCAGCATGGTATAGTAGGTCAAATTCCCTCTCGTAGAGGAGGCCCGAGCCCAACAGTGGGACTATGTGGGCTGCGATGATGATGAACAAGAATGCTATTCACCACCCCCTATCTTTCCCGTGGGTGTCGTAAAAGATGATTAAGGAATATAACACGCATATACTTAATATCTAAGCAAGACAAGGAACATTTGAAATAAAACCCTATATCTTTTTTTTTTGGTGGGGCTATAGTTAGCGTACACCCCGGACTGGTTGCACTCAGTCCGGGGTGACAAAAAAGCGGCGCGCGACCCCATAACCAATCGTATTCCCTCTCCTTCGCCATTGAGCCGATCACCAGTACCAAGTTTCTTGTCATCCGTGGCCAGGCCGGGTGGGATACCCTTTCAGACATTCTTCCATCTTATTTAAGACTATATCATCCTCATTTCAGCTTCTACACGTCCCACTACAGCGCTCGAACCTCCTCTAGAATAGGAGGGAGATTGACCTTACTAAACCATGCTGGTCAGACAGGTTGGTATAGGGTTTTTATTTCGAGTTTTTCTTCTCTAGATCTTATATGCATATTATATCCCTAAGTCATCTTTTACGACTGCTATCTTATCAAGATGAATGTATTCTTACTCCGTCACACGGACAAGACTATATATAAGACTATAGATAATTATTTAAAGAGCTATTACTTTATGAGTTGCTTCATTCGACGGTGCCAAACCTCATTTAAGTAGTCGTAAAAAACCTATAACAGTTTTCATTTAAAGCTAGTGAGAGATTAGTTTTGTTTATTTTATTTTTTACATTTGTTCCAGATAATTTGTCGTTTTTTTATTACAGGCTTTATGTTAGCTCCACTTGTGCCTAATTCAACGAAGGAATAAAATCTTATAAGTCGATTTTAACACACTTATAATAATTTGCCGTGTGGTGACAGAGTAAGAATAATTTACCGCCCCCTCTCTTGCCGTGGGTGTCGTAAAACGCGCCTAGGGGATATCTTGTGCATACAACGACAATACAAGAGAAGGATAACTCGAAATTAAACCCTATTTTTTTTTTGGTGGGTTACGGTCGGCGCCCTACTCGCACCACTCTGTCCGGGGCGATGGAGCGGCGTAAGCACGCACACCCGTAACCCACCCGTGACACGTCGCCTTCGTCGTTGGGCCGACCACCGGAGCAGGGTGACTTGACGTCAGTGGTCGGCCTGACATTAATCCCTATACCAAACTGTCTGACAAGGGTTGGTATAGTAGGTCAATTTCTTTCCCAATATGGAGAAGCCTCGAGCCCAGTAGTGGAACGTATATGAGCTGTGATGATGATGATAATAATAGCATAGATTGTCATCTTTCTCTTATCCCAATTACTGTATATATAAGTTTTATGGCCGGCCGTCTGTCTGATGTCAATCATCCTTGGGCATATAATTGTTAACCAGATGGAATTAGATATAGTTGGACCAGTTATAAAGTTCTTCATCGTCTTATATATCACCCACCGGACAGCAATGTTTTCTTTCACATGAAAAAAATTCACTTAAGATTTTACATATCCCTTAGTTATCTTAATAAATGTAAAAATAAATTGATATTTTAATCTTAATAAATGATATCTTTCAAAGAGACAGATATTTTTTTGATATCTATACCAATAATTCTATACCAATAAATAAAATTGGAGTGTCTGTTTGTAATGTCAAAATAATAGGCTTTTTTCATGCTCACACGGTTATTTGCACGACACCTATGCCTAAAATAGCAATTAAAAAATTTTTGTCTGTCTGTCTGTCTGTTTGTTCCGGGTAATCTTCAAAACGGCTGGACCGATTTCAAAAATTCTTTCACCAATGGAACGCTATAATATCAGGGCGTAAACTAGGCTATATTTTATCCCGGTATTCCCACGGGAACGAGAACTACGCGGGTAAAACGACTATAACCTATAACCGAAGCGAAGCGAGGGCGGGTAGCTAGTACATATACGAGTATATAAATCTTTTGTTCCTGTTTTTGTAATTGATCTCCTTCTAAACGGCTGGACCGACTTTGATGTATTATTTTTGTGGCTGTTCCGATGGACATGAGAATGGTTTACATTAATAATTCGAGACGGTAGGTAGCGCTGCAATCGATTTAAAGGAGAATTCCTTTTACTGTTTTTTTAGATTAGAACAAAACAACGTCTGTTGTGTCAGCTAGTTTCATTTATAAAATTAGAGAATTATTATAGTATACTAACAACCGTATGGAAATAGAATTCCTAATAATTGTTTCATTGAATTAACTTCCAGATTATTTGTTAAATAAAGGTGTCTAAATGTAGCAATATGCGTCATATTTACCGGATATCAAACAAGAGCTGACGTAACGAGTTCCTTATGAATTTACAAATAGTAGAGTTATTGACTTGGTTTCATTCATATTAATTACCGACAGTAATGTATGTAGATTTTACTGAGGAGAAAATAAAAATAATTACTTTTTAACTGAATTAAAAAAAAGGAAGGTTCTCAATTCGTCGGAATCTTTTTTTTTATGTATGTTCACCGATTACTCAAAGACGCCTGAGCCGATTTGCAAATTTCTTATTTGTTTGATAGGGTATACTTTCCAGGTGGTCCCATAGTCATCAGGTCAGGATCTGATGATGGTATCATTGAGATATTGGTGGAATTCTAAAAATTTTACAGGCAATTTTAACGTTTTTAGTTTACTGTTTGAAGTAGTCTTTTTTTTTGTTAAAAATTAGTTAATTATTAGTTTACTGTTTGAATTATTAATATATCCTATTGTCCCTGTACCACCCTATGTGATCAGCATGGTATAAAGGTCAAATTTCCTGGCAATGTGAAGGAGCCTCGAGCCTAGCAGTGGGACGTGTATGAGCCGAGATAATAATAATAAGAGTATCCGCAGGATTCTCAACTCTAGCTTACCTTAAGCGGCTGATCAGAGAAGTATTACAAGAGCTATATGCTCAGAGGTGCAAGTATCATTTTCAAAGGCATAACTACGGGGAAACCACTGCGGGTCTCTGTTTATCAGAGACTTGCGATGTTGAAACCGGCGGCGCCGCACCACTCTAAATTCCATGCCAATTGCCTCCTGTTGCCCGTATATCCTGCATGTCTGTGTGACCTGCGACCGTTTAGGTGGGACCATTCAGTGAGTTGGCGAGTCACCGTCTGCTAATGTTCAAGACGTATAAAGGTGTTGAAGGTAGACAAAAGATTTTAAATGAATAGTTTTTAGTTAAACCAATCCTTGATGGATTGGATCTCCAATTCTATAAACATATATTAGATACCATCATCACACAATAGTTTTACACCTATCGTTGTCAGTCCACGAGTGTTATGTGTAGACGTGGACGTCCCATCCCATTTTTAAATTAAGTTTCTTCAAAGGCTTCTGCGTGTTGGATCCATATCCTCATGGAAGCTCCAGAGGGCCAAGTATCTTCCCTAGGAAGATCGCGTGAAAACGGCGATACAAAATAATATGAATAATATCCTATTGTGTGGTGACAGAGAAGAGATGAAGAAAGAGTAACGTCTGTACCATCTGGGGTGACGGAAGAGTGATGTGCGGCCTTAAAACCTACCTTTCCATTGGCCTCATAAAAAGACTCAAAGTCGCTCAACGTGCTAAGGATAGGGTTATGCTCGGTATTTTTCTATGTGATAGAATCTGGAATACGGAAATTCGTAACAGAATGGGTGTAACTGACATATTATAGATTTAGCACGTGAGATGGCAATGGTTAGGCCATAACCATATCGTCGAACGGATAATCATTGGGGAGGAAGCTTCTCAAATGGCGGCCACAAATCAGACTACGCCGCGTACGACAACCCCCAAGCCAGTAGAGCAATTCGGGCCGACCACTGATGCCAAGTAACCCTGCTCCGGTGGTCGGCATAACGACGAAGGCGACGTGGTGTTCGGGTGGATTGCGGGTGTGCGTGCTTACGCCCCTCTGTCGCCCCGGACGGAGTGGTGCGAGGAGCGCGCCGACGGCAGCCCACCCTAAAAAAAAAATAAAGCCAGTAGCAGCAACCCAGTGGTGGGATGTAAATGAGTAGTGACGATGATGACTCCTCTGTTTTTTTTATTTATACATAACAGACATAGACGCCTATTTGGTTAGCTACACTATTATTTATCATTTCAGCTCATATACGTTCCACTGTTGAGCTCGCTAGCTCTCCTTCACAGTAAGAAGGTAATTGACTTTACCATGCTGGTCAGACAGGTTGGTATAGGATTTTCTTTCGAGTTTTCCTTCTGTTGCATAGACGTTATATGCGTATTATATCCCTTAGTTGTATTTTAAGACATCCACGGTCAAGATAGGGAGTGGTGAATTGTGTTCTTACTCCGTCACCCCACATAAAAATAAGGAATACAATTCTCCACCCCATATCTGGCCCGTGGTTATTATAAAAGACGACTAAGGGTATGTAATATGTATATAATATCTATGTAAGGGAAGGATAACTTAGAATAAAACCCTATGCCAATACGCGTCACCTATATGGTATAGTAGGCCAATTTCCCTCTCATAAAGTAAGAAGACCGAGTCCAGCAATCGGACGTCTATGGGCAGATATAATGAACTGAAAAGCTAAAAAAAAAAGTGAACCGTCGCCCAGGACGCCTGACAGATGTGAAACATCGAAACTATTTTGCACGAGTAGAGACACGGTATCGAATATAAAGTATCGATACTAAACTCATGAATAGTATCGAAAGATAAGTAACGTACTGTTTAAAGTATCGAGTACTTTTATTTACTTTATCTTTAGGTATCGAGTACTTTTCTTTCGATAGCGATACATTTGGATTTCGATATTTTAGTCAATAAGTACTTTTTGGTAGGTATCGTATCGAATAAATTATCCATTTTAAAATTGACTTTACGACTCATATTTATGGTAACGTCATTTAGTACAAACGAAATGAACCTTCTAAAACGTAGCTTGAAATAATTTGCGATTTATAAACCAGAAATAGCGCCATCTATCGAGCAAATGACCAACTCTAAGCTACAATATATTTTATAAAGAACTCTCTAATCCTGATATGACAATAAGACAAGCTGTTTAAAGTGAGTCAAAATCCAATTCTTAAGGAGTTGGTGACATACAAACAAATAAATATACAGCTGAAGCTAATAAAATCCTATAAAAAATGAAATGCTTTCATCCGTTCACAGACATTCTTTCCGCACGAAGAGTGTGATTTAGGAAACAGAAATGGCGGCATTTATCGAGCTAAGGACCAACTCTCAGCTTCAATATATTTAATAAAGAAATTTTTAATCCTGTAATGATAATAAGACAAACTATCTAAATAATTTTAACGTCATGGTCCTCCTTAAATTTTCAACTTTTAAATGAAATTTGACTGTTTAAAGTGAGTCAAAATCCAACTCCTATGAAGTTGGTAATATGCAAAGAAATAAATATATTTACACCAGAAACTAATAAAAGCCTATAAAAAAACGGGTTTCGTAGCTGAAAGTAAACTAAATACCATACCTACTGGTATATTTATATTACTAAGTTAGAGAATTTTACATTAATTTATAAAACAAGTATATATGCATAAAAGAACATTAGATTACGACAGGAACTAATACGATAAAACTAAGGCGTAAAGTATTAATAAAATATCGCGATTTTTTTCCAAAAATGATGATTTTTATTCAATAAACATTTATTTTCATTAATATACATTATAAGTAACAATTTACTTTGAGTTCACTAGATGGCGTTGTACAAAATTTTAAATCGCACCATGGTTTCGTTACAAAAATGTAAGTATATGCATCCAAATATTTATTTATTATATAATTAATAGGGGACCGCGAGGCGTGGCGTTAAACGCCACACGACGATCACGGTCATCCTCGCCTATAGATGTTTCACATCAAAAAAAGTTACATAATAATCCTACGAAAATAGAAATGAACTTAATAGGTATCTAAATAAAAAAAAAACAAGAACACGTCTGTTTGCAAAAAAACGAATCATTTTTCTTACAGCTCTGGAGAAAATGGGACAGACGGCCTGAAAACGGGACTGTTCCATTGGGAACGGGACGTATGGTCACCCTAAGTTAAAAATAGATGGGACGTCATATAACCATATTGTATTCCTTATAAATAATATTATCAGTAATAATAATAGCTTTATGATAAAACTAAGGACCATCAGCGACGAATATCAAGTGCGAAGCTTAGTCTAAGTTCAGAACTTAAATTCGAAGTATAGTACTGTGTGGCTGTGGCCACAAATACTACTACTCTTTACCTCGCACCTGCACCTGATGTCGACCTAGCTGAGGCTGGTGACTTGGATCGGGGAATGGTCCGTCACCTGCAGAAAGGTTGACCGCGTGAGGGCGACGCACCTTGCTTCAGAGAGGGGCAGTACCCGAAAGAGTATCTCGCCGGGCTCGTGACCGTGGAGGAATTCCATACGGGTGGTAGGCCTAATGGCGAATGGTAAGGAATACCGTGGGTTATGGGGTCGCGCACCGCTCTTGCGTCGCCCTGGACAAAAAAATAAATGTTATTTGTGGATATCGTAAATGATTACAAGGAGCTTTAAACTGACCTGGTTCTACTCTGATATCGTTGGATCAAAGGAGATGATGAAAGGAGAGTATGAAAGGAGAGTATGACGTCAGGTACAAAAGTATTTCCAATAACTTTTGGAATATGTACAACGGAAGCGGAGTACATATTGTGCCGACCCTAAGTAATTGGGATAAGAGCAGACTTATGACGATGTAGATTTTAAAAATGATGGGCCACTTAAAAAAAAAAGAACGTGTGTACAGAGTACGCATGTCAGAAGTGAAACTATTCTTTATCCATCATCCTTCATTCTTCATCCGTCATCCTTTATCTCATTCTCTAGCCGGCTGAATCCTATTACTTGTTTGTGTCTCTATGGACTCGCTTTTTCGTTTCATCGAGTTTAAAATCACAACGATTCTAATGAAGTTTCACTTCAAAAATATATAATTTTATTTGTAAATTTTCAACAGCTATTAGGGTGAGTGAAAGCTAGACATACGTCTTGAGCGTGATCTCTGTAACCTTATTGAACTATCATTCCATCATCATTATTTTTGTGTCTACATAAGTCCCAGTGGAAGGGAAATTGACCTAAATAGGGTTTTACATCGAGTTTTCTTAATTATTTTTCATGACATTCATAGGCAAGAAATTTGCCTTTTCACACTGTAATAATTTGTACAATTTGACTACTGTCGGTAATATTAATTAGGGAATACCATTTGAAATAAAATTGCGCCATCTATTGGTTAATCCTGATAAAATCATAAAGTTCATTAACTTTATGATTTTGACAAAAACTGTCGTAGTAATTTTAAAAGCAGTACATAGCTATATAAATAAGAGGAAAAATTATTATAACCGTGTGAGATATTAGTATTATAAATCGATTATTTCTTATTATTTTTGACTTAATTTACTTTTTTTTGTTATAGTGGCTATCCTACCACACAGTTCTATCATTGTATCACCTCTGAATCAGGATCTACAATGATTTCTGTAAATAAATTTGACTCCAGGTACTTTCGGAAAATACTTGGACAAATTTAATAAGAAAATTTAAACAGAAGGAGTTGGAAAATATTGATTCCACTTCCTCTCTTCCTCATACGCAAAACGTGAAGAAAATTTTAGTAAGCTAATAATGAAACGTACAGCTAAGATAAGTACAAAAACATATTCTCCTCCACCACTATGGCAGGAAAATTTACCTACTAACCACGCTGATCAGAGGAGTCGGTATAGGGTTTTATTATACTTTAAATCCTTTTAGTTTTATGCGAATCATCATCATATTTCATCATCATCATCGCAGCCCGCCCCACAGTTGGGCTCGGGCCTCCTCCACGATGGGAGGAAATTTGACCTACTATACTATGCTAGTCAGACATGTTGGTATAGAGTTTTATTTCGAGCCTTCCTTCTCTTGCATAGATGTTATATGCGTATTATATCCCTTAGTCGTCTTTTACGATATCCATGGACAAGATAGAGAGTAGTGATTTGTTTTACTTGGTCACCACACGGCAATTTATGTGAATAATATTGAACTTAAAGCTGTTTAATTAATACTGTCCAGGAGTATTGTGCCTACAATGATTTTACATATAATATCTGGTTGACCGAGCTTCGCTCGGCATATTTTTATCAAATTTATTTAGATATATATTACTAAAAAATAAAAAATAAATAATGAGAAATATATAAAAAATTATAAAAAGAGAATAATAATAACACTGAGATTCGAACCGACGCTGTTTGATTGAAAAAATACCAATATTAAAACCTGTCACTTTCCCATCTGAGCTATCGTAACTCATGACGTTGGCAACGAAATTTGAATTCATATTCTTTTAAAATTTAATGTCATTGTTTATTTTGCTAAAAACACGGACAAAACAACATTTTCTATAAATAAAACGTATCTAGATCGATTTTTTGTATTATATGTATATATATAAAAGAATTGCTCGTTTAAAGATATAAGATGTACATATATTTTTAACACGTCACCACTTTGGTATTTTAATACAATGTATCACTAAATTTAAGACGATCACAGTTCTCTGAAATCAAATGTAATATCAATTAAATTGATTGTACTCAAAAGCCGACCTTTCGATCTGTTGACGTCACATCATAAAGTATTTATAACCATAACTCTGTGGTCAGGAATGCATTTGTTAAACATTTGAGCTGAGCAATACACAGATATAGATTTATTGATTATGATATCATGATATAGGGCAAATTATTAAGGATTTGTAATATGATACAAATAAGGTTAGACGTCAGTCCACTGATTCGTGTAAAACAGCAACCAATGACCCGCTAATCGTATGCAGAATTTGGGGAATATGTACTGAAAATCGGACAGTTTCTGCCATACCTACTATTGTAATCAATCTCATATATAGGTCTAATAGCAACCCGCCCTCGCTTCCCTTCGGTTTCAGTCGCCTTACTCGCGTAGTTCCCGTTCCCGTGGGAATACCGGGATAAAATAAAGGATATTATAGCTTTCCACTGGTGAAAGAATTTTTATAATCAGTTCGGTGGTTTAAGCGTGAAAGCGTAACTAACAAACAAACAAACTTACTTTCGCATTTATAATATTAGTAAGAATTGTCTATTTTCCGTGTGGTGACGGAATGAGAATACATTTCACCACCTCCCCTCTCTTGCCCGTGGGTGTCATAAAAGACGACTCAGGGATATAATATGTACATAATATATACGCAAGAGGAAAATTCGAAATAAAACTCAACACCAACCCGTCTTACCAGGGTGGTGTGGAAGGTTCAATTCCTTCTTATTATGGAGGAGGCTCGAGCTTAATAGTGAAATGTATATGAGCTGAAATGATCACTAGAAATGGACAGCAGCACCCTCCTTAGCAACCTATAACAGCAGCAGCAATTGACAGTCATACTGTCTTCCAAAGCGTGGTGATTATGTTACCACCCTTCTTATAGGCGGGCCTTTTCTTATGTTCTTTGTACTAACAGTGGAAGTAGATAGGCTAGGAAGGATAGATAAATAAAGGTATTTTTTTTTGGAGGGGTGGGTTACGGTCGGCGCACTCCTCGCACCACTCCGTCCGGGGCAACAGAGGGCCGTAAGCACGCACACCCGTAAAGCACGTCGCCGTTGGGTCGACCACCGGCGCAGAGTTCCTTGACTTCAGTGGTCGACCCGACGGCATACCCTTAGGCAGTACCCTCTCCCGTCGACGTCCCCTACTGGGGCGCCGACCGCCGTCGCGAGGTTAACCTCTCCGCGGGTACCCGGACTAAATCCCCAGTCCGGTCAGATAAATAAAGGTATGGAATAAGACCACACTTACGCATTTAAAAACTATCGTATTTTATGTCCAAATGTTTTATTTCTTGAATAACACTGCGGGTACGAAAGGGTATTCATCGGGCTGCCTACGGACAGCAAGAACTCGGTACTAGTCGTCCCAATGGCAAAGTGGAGGGAATATGGTGGGTTATGGAGCCGTGAGCCGCTCTTTCCTTTTCCTCATCCCAGACAGAAAGGATCACGTGAGTCCAGACTATAGCCTGACTAAAAAAAGCACCTTGCATGGAGGAAATAATCCTTGTATTGCTGGGGACTATATAAACTTAAAATTAACGTTTTAAATAAAACTACTTTACGGATTTTATCGCGTTTGTATTTGATTTTTGACTGCCCGACGTTTCGAACATTGTGTAGCATTCATGGTCACGGGTGGAGTAACATGTCTCACGTCTAACAAGTCATCGTTATTACACAAATTTATAATTTTTAGGGTTCCGTATTCAAAGGGTAAAAACGGGACCCTATTACTGAGACTTCGCTGTCCGTCCGTCCGTCTGTCTGTCACCAGGCTGTATCTCAAGAACGGTGATAGTTAGACAGTTGAAATTTTATCAGATGATGTATTTCTATTGCCGATATAACAACAAATACTAAAAATAAATTAAATAAATATTTAAGGGGGCTCCCACACAAAAAACTTGATTTTTTTGCTCAATATCGATAATGGCAATAGGAAGGCACTTGTTTACCTAGTCAATGGTACGGAGCCCTTCGTGCGCGAGTCCGACTCGCACTTGGCCGATTTTGCTATATAAGTTTTATTTAAATTGTGTAATACTCGCGTAAACATCAGAAATTATTAGAATTAACGGGCAGAAATTGCACTCACACTCAGTCCGTGTGGTGACGGAGTAAGAATACAATTCACCACTCCTTATCTTGCCCGTCGATATCATACAAGGCAAGTAAGGGATATAATGCGCATATAACATCTATGTAAGAGAAGGAAAACTTGAAATAAAACCCTATACCAAGCTGCCTGACCAGCATGGTATAGTAAGGTCAATTTCTCTCCTACTGTGGAAGAGGCTCCAGCCCAATAGTGGGACCCTAGCCGAGGCCGCGGGTGACGTGACCGGGGAGTTAGTCCGTCACCCGCAGAGAGGCCGACCGCGTGAGGAAAGGCAAGGAAAAAAAAGGGGGGTATTCCGTCGGGCCGACCACTGATGACAAGTAACCCTGCTCCGGTGGTCAGCCCAACGACGAAGGCGACGTGGTGGTTCGGGTGTGCGTGCTTACGCCCCTCTGTCGCCTCGGACGGAGTGGTGCGAGGAGGGCGCCGACCGCAACCCACCCCAAAAGAAAAAGCCCAATAGTGGGACGTATACGAGCTGAAATATACAGATAACAAATTGTCCAAGTTACAGTTCTGCTCATTAAGTATGTAAAAATACAGACCCTAATAAATTAGCAAGTGCCGTGCAGTAGTTATTTATTGGCAATTTATTTAGGTCACATCTGGTAATGAAACAAGTGACAATTTATAGTCTAAATGAGGTTCTGTTTTGAGAATAAGACACGAAATTACGACTGGCCTGATTTTTTAAGTTAACGCAAATAATATCCCACGCGGGACAACACTTTGTGCGAACCACAAATTGTTGTTCTGAGTCTGGATGTAATTTATGTCCGTTAATTATATGTTTGTAAAGTCCCCCGCAATACAAGGATTATTTCCTTAGTGCAGGGTGTTGTCTTGAATAAATAAAAAAAAAAAAATATTCATCAACTCGGCTCATATGCGTTACACTGCTGGGTTCGAGCCTCCGCCATAATAAGAGGGCCTACGTGGAATAGCTAGCGTCCTATGCATACTGGTCAGAAGGGTTAAAGGGTTCTATTTTCTTCGCTTAGATATGGTTATATGCGTGTTATATCGCTTAGTCACCTTTTACAACATCAGCTGGCAAGGTAAGTGCCGAATTGTATTCTACTCCATCACCATACCAATAAAAAAAAAATATTCATCTTTTCCCAGTTAAGTTCTGAATGGAGGGCTCTAATATAGAAAGTTATTTCACGGGGGTGTATTCACTGTATTGCCATAAACGCTGCGATTGACAAATGCGGTATCCAGTGGTTTAAAAAAAAAGACTAGTACTAAATCAAACAGTTTCTATAGGGAGTAATCCCCATTAAAGAATCGATATAACACACAGAGGGACCCGATGTTTATCTAACACTTATATTTTTTTAAATGAACACACTATGGATGTTTGGAAAAAGGACAGAAATGTGTTACAGGAAACCGGGGAAGGGCGCGGCAATGAGCGCTCGCGGTCGCGGAGAAATAGCTGTGAGTTGATGCCAACCCATTTTCCTTGAGGATGGTACCACGACTTACTTTAAAGAGTAACACAGTCATTTTGAATGGTAATTATATCAATTGTTTCTTGTGAATCCAATATGGAGAGATGAAATAATATTGCATAAGTTATTCGGGGAATTATATGTAATTTAGATGCAAGCATGAACAAGGAGTGACCTTTTGTCAAGTGCTTATAAATTATAAACATCAGTTAAGTCCGAGATTGGTTATAATTGAATTGACTTTGTATTATTTTTAATGTGGATTGAAAATCTAGCCATAATTCACAGACGTGTAGGAGACATGTCCCACTGCTGGACTCGAGCCTTCTTCCACAATGGGAGGGAAATTCACCTACTATACGATGCTGGTCAGGCGGGTTTTATTTCGAGATTTATTTTTCTTGCGTAGATTTTATATACATATTATAGCTCTTAATCGTCTTTTACGACATTCACGGGCAAGAAAGGGAGTGATGAATTGTATTCTTACTCCATCACCACACGGAAACATAAAAAGTTATTTTATTATAAAAATGCATACAAATGTTTCATTACGTTTATTTATGTTATTAATAGTTCAAATTCTTTTAGTTTAACGGAGATCCGGCTTAATAGACGAATTATTTTGGTTAATGAGTAATTATTTTTAACATTTATATTGGTCATCGGTGTTCGTGCCGTGTGCTGGCGTCTACGATTACTACCAATCCTTAAATTACTGGCAGGTATCTTAAAAAGATGGAAAACTCGAAATAAAACCCTATACCATCCTAAAAACCTATATCATTTCATTTCATTCATAATTTCCGCTCATAAACGTCCCACTGTCGGGCTCGAGCCTCCTCCACAATAGAAGGAAAATTAACCTTACTATACCATGCTGGTCAAACAGGTTGGTATAGGGTTTTATTCCGAGTTTTCCTTCTCTTGCGTAAATGTTATATGCGTATTATATCTTTTAGTCATCTTTTACGACATCTACGGGCAAGATCGGTAGTGGTGAATTGTATTCGTACTCCGTCACCACACGGAGATATGGAGTATGGTATAGTAAGGTCAATCTCCCTACTATTATGGACGAGTCTTGACTCCAGCAGTGGGACGTATATGGGCCGAAGTGATGATGATGAATGATGATCTTAAATGATGATTAATAGCTTTGTATAAACCTGGGCCAACTCCATTGAATGCCGTCTGGTCAACAGTTACGTTCCCATGGAGGGTTGATTTCAGGTAAGAGGCCAGTCATCAAATTATTGCCAATAACTGATCCGGTGTCCCGATGGATAGCCCAAATGGTGCTAAGGAGGTAAGGAGGGTTCCTCAGTCGCCTTAATTAGGGTGGGATCTATCTAAAGCATAGGTCTGCCAAAAAAACAAGAGAAAGTTTTTGTAATGTTTAACATAATTCATTGCTTGAGCCCTCCCGTCACCTTGTGAATTTATCAAAATGTCAAAGCTTAAAAGTTATTTTAATTACTTTAACATCTTGATTATTACATGCCCAATGGGCAGAATGTTTTTGGATGAACTGCTTCTTTGGGAGTCCCTATCAATGTGCATACATTTAAAGCAAATAAACAATTTGATTAATTGATTGACCATGAACGCCTCAAAATCGTTCGAAAATCATTATTAGTACCTACCATTAGAAAATTAAAATTTAAATACAAGCGCGATAAAATTCGTGAAACTAGTTTTATTTCAATGGGTTTGTAGTCAATGAATTTTTTTATTTATTTAGACAAGGATTCATTCCTTTTCGTTCAGTATTCTAAAAAGCGATGCAGTTCTAAAATTATATTGAAGTTATTAAAAATGAAAGTAAATGAATGTTTGAATGAAAATTGCCAAAGCAAATATATTATTTCGACCTAGTTGGCCGAAATAATATGTTCTTGTTTCTTCTTCTAATACACTGTTTGTTACTCTTATAGCTCCTATTCTTATTAATGTTACTATATTACTATTATGCTAATTGCTTTAATGCCTGCTATTTATGATTGTTTTTGTTGACCTTTAATATCATATCTATACCAATAAATAAAATTGGAGTGTCTGTTTGTAATGTCAAAATAATAGGCTTTTTTCATGCTCACACGGTTATTTGCACGACACCTATGCCTAAAATAGCGATAAAAAATTTTTGTCTGTCTGTCTGTCTGTTTGTTCCGGGTAATCTTCAAAACGGCTGGACCGATTTCAAAAATTCTTTCACCAATGGAAAGCTAGGCTTAAGCAGTTAGATGACAAATACACAACACAATGTATAATTATGTATAAGGAAACAAATATATTTATATATGACTAGCAACCCGCCCTCGATTCGCTTCGGTTTTAGTCGTTTTACCCGCGTAATTCCCGTTCCCGTGGGAATACCGGGATAAAATATAGCCTAGTTTACTCCCTGATATTATAGCTTTCCATTGGTGAAAGAATTTTTGAAATTGGTCCAGCCGTTTTGAAGATTACCCGGCACAAACAGACAGACAGACAGATAAAATTTTTTTAATCTGTATTTTAGGCATAGGTGTTGTGCAAATAACCGTGTGAGCATGAAAAAAGCCTATTATTTTGACATTACAAACAGACACTCCAATTTTATTTATTGGTATAGAGTATAAATGAAAATGTAGACCTTACAGTTTTATCTCAAGTAGCATTGTTGAATCATTGCAATGAATGACGGAACGGAATGTGTTTATTCAGTTGCCAGCATTAGTATTTCTAAGGAATTATGAATTAATATTATATAGAGTAAAAACAAATTAATAATAGCCATGACAATTAGGTTCGTACCCCCCTTGATTCCGAGGAGATTGTCAGGCGGATCGAAGCGTTGGGGTTAAGGGTAGCCCTGGAAAAGACGGAGGCCCTTTTGTTCCATGGCCTCCGTACCGCCGGGCCACCCGCCGGCGCTTCGATCACCGTGAAGTCGGTTACCATCAGCATCCAGGCCCACATGAAGTACTTGGGCTTGGTGCTCGACGGGCATTTTTGGTTCCGGGAGCATCTCCATCGACTTGTTCCCCGGCTTGTCGGCGCGGCGTCCGCCCTTTCGCGGTTGATGCCGAACGTGGGCGGACCCAGCGCTACGTGCCGACAGCTGTACGTGGGGGTGATCCGGTCAATGGCCCTGTACGGCGCACCGGTGTGGGCGGGGTCCCTGACCGTCCGGCTGAGGGCCCTCTTGAGGCGACCACAGAGGGTCATGGCGATCAGGGCCATACGTGGTTACCGCACGGTGGCGACGGAGGCAGCGTGCCTCCTGGCCGGAACCCCCCGTGGGACCTGGAGGCGGAGATGCTCGCCGACATTTATCGGCGGGTGTCGGAGACGCGCGCCCGCGGCGGCATGGTCTCCATCAAAGAGATCACCGCCTGGCGGGTCGACGCCCGCCGGGAAGTCATTGCCCGTTGGGCAGTCCGGCTGGAGAGTCCTCGGTACGGTGTCAGGACCGTCGAGGCCTTCCGGCCGGTGCTGATGGAGTGGTTGGAGCGGACGCACGGGGTGCTTTCCTTCCGACTGGTGCAGGTGCTTACGGGGCACGGTTGCTTCGCGAAGTACCTGCACAAGATTGTCAGGAGGGAGAGCACACCGTCCTGCCACCACTGCAATTGCGACGAGGACACGACGCAGCACACGCTCGAGGTGTGTGCTGCGTGGGAGGGGGAGCGCCGTGAACTCGTCGCGATTATCGGTACCGACCTGACGCTGCCGACCATCGCCAGGGAGATGCTCGACAGCGTCAGGAACTGGGACGCGGTCGCCGCCTTCTGTGAGGCCATAGTCTCAGGGAAGGAGGCGGCGGATCGTGTGCGAGTAGAGCTCCTATTCGGCGACACGTTCCGCCGCCGGCGACTCGGGTGTCGCAGGCGCGAGTATCTGCGCCTAATACCGCCCTAGCCGAGGCCGCGGGTGATCGGACCGGGGAATTGTCCGTCACCCGCAGAGAGGCTGACCGCGCGACGGCGACCGACGTCCCAGGACGTCGAGAGGTGACGTTACCCGAAAGGGTATTCCGTCGGGCCGGCCACTGACGACAAGTCACATCTGCTCCGGTGGTCGGCCCAACAACGAGGTGACGTGGGTACGGGTGGGTTATGGGCCTGCGCGCCGTCCTTTCATCGCCCCGGACGGATTGGACCGCCCGTGTGCTTACCATAGCCATAAAAAAAAAAAAAAAGAACCCCTTGATTTGTACTGTCTGTGAGTTCATGACGAATCAATTATTTAAATTGCTGGTTTTAACAACGAGTGCATATTGACTTATTAAGATGGAGTCATTTAAGAGGAATTGTTTAATTAATACGCAGAGTAATAATAAATTAATTATTGTGATATAAATGGTTCTATTTATTCATTATGGTATATTTTTAGAGTACCTACGAAGTAATGATTTGTAATGTTTATGCCAGTATTACATTATGAAATAAATTTAGATTTAAATAAGCTATGTTCAAGCAAAGAGAATTAGCAATTCACACCATTGTGTATATATTTTACAGAAACCATTTTGCGCCACTTTTGATCCCTTCATAATTCAAAAATTATTTAATACTAGCAACCCGCCCTCGCTTTGCTTCGGTTTCAGTCACTTTACCCGCGGCGTAGTTCCCGTTCCTGTGGGAATACCGGGATAAAATATAGCCTATGTTACTCCCTGATATTATAACTTTCTATTAGTGAAAGAATTTTTGAAATCGGTTCGGTGGTTTAAGCGTGAAAGCGTTACAAACAAACAAACATCCTTACTTTCGCATTTATAATATTAGTATGGATAAACACGCCAAATTTATTGATACAATCTTAATATATGTATATAAATCTTCTATTCGTGTGTTTGTAATTGAACTCCTTCTAAACGGCTGGGGAACGATTTTGAACATTTCTTTTTGTGGCTATTCCGATGGATATGAGACTGGTTTAGATTAATAATTGGCATCGGCAGGTGGTGCTGCGATCGCTTTCAAGGAGAATTACTTTTACGATTTTTTTAGATTTGAACAGAACGTTTGTTGGGTCAGCTAGTATATATCATTCATCATTTGCCTCCCCTCATCCTCATATTGAGTTGGCACAACATGTACTTACCTTCCAAAATCTCCTATCATCCGTCATATCTGCACTCACTCTTTTCATACACATGTCCATGTCCATCATTCACACAATCCATCCATCTCTTTTTGGGTCTCCCACGCTTCTTACGTCCATCCATGTTCATATTGATAACCCGCCTTGTCAAGTTGTCACATGCCTTTCATCCTTCCTCATCACGTGTCCATACCAAGGTCAGCTAGTATATATATAAAACAATATTTTTGTATTTGAAAAATAAAGAGTTGTGTTTTAAATTTATCTAAGAATATTATACGTTCTTCTAAGAAATAAATTTCAAGTTTGTCTCCAGAATTTGGCACCCTAATAGATCTCAAGTCTTTTATCGGCGATGTCGATAATTATCATACCATATTTGTCTTCTTTATTGTTGTTGGTAATAAACGAGTAAACAGCACACCTGATGTATTACTGCCGGTATAAAACTTTGCTGGATTGCTGCCTATCGTGAAGCAAATAAAGACAATGTGAATTCGTGCAATGAGTTCAGTGATATTAAAGGTATCACCAAAACTCACCACAGGCAAACATCCTTAGAAAGTTCGGCTTCTGGCTTTCCCGCTCGCCGAATAAAGTCAAATACATTGCCTCTACTCAGACATCGACTTTCTGCGATAGTGTGGTAGATACAATGGATGGGCCCGGCCCGCGGCTGTAGACAGAAGACTGTCGACAGTGTGATCACATATAGAGTTTATTAAATGCAGCCTTATAATTTTAATACAAATTTATTGCCAGTACAAAAGGTAAATGATTCTACATGAAAAACATCTATAGCGGATAGATATAAATATTTGTAATAACGATGACTTGTTGGACGTGAGACAGCTTAATCCTCCGGCGACCATGAACACTGAAAAGTGTTTGAAACGTCGAGATACCAAATATCAAATACAAACGCGATAAAATTAGTAAAAAATAGTATTATTTCGAATAATAACTTAAAATAGATAAAATAACAATCAATACATATATTTTTAAACAAATCATCAAATTCTCCAAACGATTACGGATGTATAAACATTCTTGGATTAGATAATATATTAGTTTCAGCCCTTGAAATTTATGAATTCCTTTGATATATAAACAAATATATTTCAAGCAATAATCTATTTTAGTTTCTATTCTAGTTTTCCATGTGGTGACGGAGTAAGAATATAATTTTATTAAACACCTCCTCTCTTGCCCGTGGGTGTCGTAAAAAAACGATTAAGGGTTTATTATGCCTTCTTATTTTTATAGTGAATTATCTATGATTATGCTTATAACGTCTATGTAAGGGAAGAAAAACTCGAAATAAAACCCTGTACTAACACGGCTGACCGCTGTGGTATATTAGGTCAATTTCCCTTTCATTGTGGAGGAGGCTCGAGCCCAACAGTGGGACGTTAAGAGTTGTCGATCATTACGTCTACCTTGGACAAACAGTCCAGTTAGGTAGGTTCCTTTTCGAGAAAGAGGTCAGCCGACGAAACCAACTCGGCTGTTCAGCGTTCGGGAAACTTAAAAGGATCTTCTTATTCAACATACCTCAGTGTCTGAAAATACAGGTCTACGACCAGTGTGAGTTTCTTGTGAGGTTTTACGTCACGAAAACGTGGTCCTTAAATGTGGGTCTCATAACTTAGCTCGCTCAGCTTGCTATGGAGCAGGCTATGCTCGGCATTCCCTTGCGAGGTATAAGCCGATATCCGCAGCAGAATGGGTGTAACCGACATAATGCGAAAAATTAGCACGCTGAAGTGACAATGGGCAGGACATATCGCTCGACGAACCGAAAACCGCTGGGGAAGAAAGGTTCTCGAGTGGCGACCACGTATCGGACAATGGAGTGTAGAACGCCCCTAACGAGGTCGACCGACGATTTAATGAAGGTTGCTGCGTCTTTGGATGCAGGCGCTATAGGATCGCACTTTGAGGCGAAACATGAGGGAGTCCTACGTGCTGCAGTGGACGAATGAATGATGAATAACATTGATGCAAGAGACTGAAAACTTGATATAAAACACGATTCCAGCACGTCAGACCCGCTTGATATAGTTGGCCAATTGTTCTCTTATTGTAGAGGAGATCCGCCCCGGCAGTGGGATTTATATGGGCCGAGATGATGAAAAATATTTCATAAAATACAAAAATACCCACCATCATCATCTCAGATCCTATCCCTCCTCCGCAATAGAAGAAAAATTGATTATTTTAAGTTATTTATCTGTTCTAATAGTTCTTATTTTCATTTTATATCCTTTAATCATCATAACGATTACCACAGACAAGAAAGAGGGTGGTGAATTGAATTCCTACTCTGTCACCACGCGAAAAATTATCACCTAAATTTAATGATCAATTTCTAACGCTTTATCTATTAAACTTGTCATCATAAATTCTGCGTACCCACTATTAGTAATACAGGAAAGGACATAGCAGTAAGAATACTATTACTATAGAAAAAAAAATTAGAAAAAAAAATGATAAAATGTACTTCGTATTAATGCGAGTGACGCCGTCGGTATAGTATGTATTTCCTCTTTACTACGTTAGGAATTCATTATAAAGATTCCACTAAATAAGTTCGATTTCATGATGGGAAAAGTCACCACTCCTAATTGTAGTGATTGTGGCGTATACCACATCTCTTGGTGGAGTGTGTGGGAAACGAGAGGCTTAGAGTATCGCTAGATGTAAATTTATTTATTCTCCTCAAGGGGTATTCTGTCGGGCCGACCGCTGACCTCAAGTCACCCTGCATCGGTGGTCGGCCCAACGACGAAGGCAACGTGTCATGGGTGGGTTACGGGTGTGCGTGCCCCGGACAGAGTGGAGCGTGCCAACTGAAAAAAAAAGAAGTAAAAACGATGTAAATTTATTGGACATGGTGTAATAGCATCTTAGAGTTACCTACGTCCTCGGATGTCAAATTACTATACAAAATTGCAAAAATGGGAAAAAAACACCGTACATACCCTTCAAACTGATTGTTTTATGTAGTATTTAAATTTAGTTAAGTTTAGAATATTGTTGTTTTGTTTTTCTTAGGGGATTACATGTTCAAATATGAACCCCTTAAATAAAGAAAAAAAAGAGTTATGACGTCAAGTTATGTTTGAAAATGTATTAATTTATACAATAATTAGCACGATTCACGTATCTTTTACAGAAATTTTAAATATAGTTTTTTTTAATGACCAATTAATTCGTCCATGTGGTGACGGAGTAAGAATACAATTCACCAGCCCCTATCTTGCCCGTTGGTGTCGTAAAAGAGGACTAAGTGATTAAATATGAGTATAACATCTATACAAGAGAAGGAAAACTTGAAATTAAACCCTTATCTGACCAGCATGGCACAGTAGGTAAATTTTTCTTCTATCATGGAGACTCAAGCGCACGTATATGAGCTGAACGGACCTAAAAAGGTGTAATTAAAATAAAATGTTTTGTAATCGATCACAGAGCGGGTTCTAATCCATTTTAACTAGGTACTCCAAAATCATCTTTGCCATATTACCCTTCTAAGGCAACCAGTTTGGGGTACATTATGAGACAAGGATACATTTTTTGTTTTATATGTCGCCTCAAGTGAAAAAATTTACACTCAGTTCTCAAATATATTATTATAATAATCACACCTACTGGCCTAAAAAAACTTCTGTATTTGTATAAAAAATATGGTCTAGTTTAGCTATGGTATATGGTGCAAATAAGTATTTGTCCGGCTCATATGCATATATGCCTTCCACGAGCAACTAAATAACTTCATCCGGTTTTCAGTCACAGTTAAAATGCGGCGACAAAAATCTCTAGCAATTATATACTATAATAAAGATGTAATATAGCGAGCGCATTTAAAATCAGGTGTTGCTTGGCGCCACGCGCATTTATTGCTAGTCTGTGGTTTGTGGCAGTGTATTCGCGACATTGGTTTCGAACGAACGCCACATAACTTTTTTAAAACAATTCCCGCGTGAATTCAAAATTTAAAAAGTGAATCGAATCCTTTTGAATATATTTTTTTAAATCGTGCATTATTTCTTGAAATGGGTAGTTAATATTTTTTAATTTTAATATTTGTTTGATACTTTTGTGTTTTAAAGGACAAATATTAAGAACATATTATTGCATATTTTGGTCTCTCAGGCTGTGTTAGTGTTAACGTGCCATGTATTATACGTAAGTATTTTGCATAATACCATATAATAAATATAATATATTCCTGCTCCATTTTGCTTTCGAAATACTTGTAACAACCATGTAATTCATGCGAGACACGTTTTGAATCTTAATTACCGCGTAGCGTCGCGGCAATTTAAAAAGTTTTGTATTATTTTTATGACAGAAAAATAATACAATTTCGTTTTGGCAATCAAAATATTAAAAGAGATTTGAAATCTATTAAGTTGTATATAACTAAACATTCTGAACTGATACAATTTGCCATTTGTTTTTTTATTTTAAAGAAATGTCAAACGCTTCAACATGTATTATTGTAGTAAAGAGCGAATATCTCTTTGCTTAAAAATTAATTCTTTTTACTTTATAGTTACCGTCTTCTATAATATATTAATAAAAGTTATATTTAAAAAATTATTAATATAAGTCTACATAAAATAAAAAAATAAAAATCTCTCACAAATTAGAGCAACTAGTATTAAATCTAATCATCTCAACTTATACGTCCCACTGCTGGGCTTGAGCCTTTGCCATAATATGAGGCGAATTTACCTAATATACCAAGTTAATCGATCAGGTTGGAGCAGGTTTTTATTTCGAGTTTTCCTTTCCTTGCACAAATGTTGTTTGCATATGTCGGCTGTTATGACATCCACGGACGTTTTTTCGGACCGCCATGAGAAAGTGATGAGTAAATTGTATTTTTATTCCATCATAATACGAAAATTTAAATTATTTAGCTCCTGTAATAAAGTGACGGAGACATCATCATGCCAGCTCATATACGTCCTTCATTTGGAGGGAAATTAATCTACTTTACCACGCTAATGAAACAAGTTAGTATGGTGTTTTATTTGAAAGAAAGAAAGAAAAGAACAATTGTATTCGACGGAAAGATAAGTAACAAAACAATAAAAAAAAAATTGCATTTGCTGCCGAAATTGTTTTTTTTTTATTATTGCAATCGGTGGCAAACGAGCAAACAGTACACCTGATGGTAAGTGTTGCTGCCGCTCATGGTCCTTTGCTAGACAGCTGCCTACCGCGAAGAAAGTGAAGGGAGTGTGAATGCATGCAATGAGGTTCGGTGAAACTAAAGGCATCACCAAAACACACCACACGCACCACACACACCAGCAGAAAGTTGGGCTGCCGGCTCTCTCGCTTACCGAACGAAGCGCAGTAACAAATTGCTACTACTCTGACGTCCTACCACTTTAAAAAACTGTCCTCAGCATAAACTGGGTCTCACCCAACACTGATCTTCCGCTGGCAATCCTGTTATTTCGAGTTTCCTTCTATGCAAGATAGATGTTTTCTGCATATTATAATCTCTTAGTCGTGTATTGCGACACCCACGGGCAAGAAAGGCGTGGTGAATTGTATTTTTTTTTTTTTACTCCGTCACCACACGAAAGTATGGACTCATATTTCTTTGACTTTTTTGTAATTTTCAATTTATTATGCGCCCTCATACCATAATCAATTTTGTCCTACTAAGAATTAAAACCCGCGACCTAATGATTGCCACTGTGATATAAACCATCATCATCATTTCAGTTTCAAATACGTCTCCACTGGGCTATTGAGCCTCCTCCGTAATAGAAGGGATACTGGCCTACTATACCACGCTACTCAGACATGTTGGTATAGGGTTTTATTTCGAGTATTCCTTCTCTTTCATAGATGTTATATGCATATCATATCCTTTAGTCGTCTTTTACGGCACCCACGGGCAAGATAGGGAGTGCTGAATTGTATTCTTACTCCGTCACCACACGGATAAAAAGCAACTTAGAGAATCTGAATATGTCTACAGGATTACTACATTGGTTTAATAGTTTACTCTTTTATTTTATTGCCAATGATGGCAAACAAGCAAGCAGCACACCTAATGGTAAGTGATATTGCCGCACATGGACCTTTGCAATACTAGAAGCACAACCAAGCCGTTGCCTACCGTGAAGAAAATATTCTTCTTAAACCTTGTTTAAAGAAGGACATGTCATAGCGCTCGGGCGCACAGCAGCAAGTTATTCATTCAAGCTTGCACGTACGTGGGAGAAATTATTTCTGGAAACGTACAATTGAAGACCATAAGGTTTCTAGGTGAAATGGATGAACCTTGCAACGGTGTCGATTGGTACGTTGGTAAAATGGTGACGATGGTACCAAGTCAAACAGATCTATGGGTGCTCCAAAGATTTATATCCCTATGAAAGATCCTATATCTAGATCCCTATGAAAGAGTCTGTAAAGTACTCGTACGAGGAATAGGAGAAATGGAGTCCAAAACAGCTCTTCTTAGGGGTGCATAGAAAGTAGCGATGACTAATTATAAAATTGTTGAAAATATTTTTCACTTAAATACTGTTTGGATAGCGCATACAATAACAAATATTTATCAGTAGATAAAAAACAATCGGATTAGTTTATTGAATCTGTGATTAAGTTTATTTACCGTAGAACAATTTATTAAAAAAACCAACGTCACATGTGGCACGGAATCCAAAAGAAAAATTGGGACAAAATGATTCAGTCGTCGTGTGGTGAGGTGGTGACGGAGTAAGAATACAATTCACGACCCTCTTTCTTGCCCGTGGATATCGTAAAAGACGACTTAGGAATATAGTATGCATATAGCTTTGCAGGAGAAGGAAAACTTGAAATGAAACCCTATACCAACACATCTAATCAGTGTGGTTATAGTAGGTTAATTTCACTCCCATTGTGGAGAAGGCTCGAGCCCAACAGTGGGATTTATGTGGGCTGCGATATAGATGATGAAACCCATAAATGAGTTGCATTACAAAATATGGTCATTGTTAAATTAAGATTACGATATTTAATATTTACGAGCGAGTAATTAGTCATTTTGGCTGAACGTAAAACGCCATCAACTTTGATGATGCTCGATATTTAAAAAATGCGAATTTATATATATTATTTAAAATAATAAAAAATATATTACAAATGGTAATATATTTTTTATTACTATACCAATAAATAAAATTGGAGTGTCTGTTTGTAATGTCAAAATAATAGGCTTTTTTCATGCTCACACGGTTATTTGCACGACACCTATGCCTAAAATACAAATTAAAAAATTTTTGTCTGTCTGTCTGTCGGGTTGTTCCGGGTAATCTTCAAAACGGCTGGACCGATTTCAAAAATTCTTTCACCAATGGAAAGTTATAATATCAGGGCGTAAACTAGGCTATATTTTATCCCGGTATTCCCACGGAAACGGGAACTACGCGGGTAAAACGACTATAACCTATAAACCGAAGCGAAGCGAGGGCGGGTTGCTAGTTTTAAATATATTGAAGGCTTTGGCAGAACCATTAATCAGCATATAATACTTCTTTTAGAAGCTAACGTGGCTTTCAAAACAATCGATTTTTTTTAAGAATGTCATATTATTTACTTATTTTTTAAACATTCGTGGGATAATTGCAATTATATTAAGGACTAGCAACTCGCCCTCGCTTCGCTTCGGTTATAGTCGTTTTACCCGCGTAGTTCCCGTTCCCGTGGGAATACCGGGATAAAATACAGCCTAGTTTACGCCCTGATATTATAGCTTTCCATTGGTGAAAGAATTTTTGAAATCGGTTCAGCCATTTTGAAGATTACCCGGAACAAACAGACAGACAGACAGACAAAAATTTTTTAATCGCTATTTTAGGCATAGGTGTCGTGCAAATAACCGTGTGAGCATGAAAAAAGCCTATTATTTTGACATTACAAACAGACACTCCAATTTTATTTATTGGTATAGATTTAAACAAATGTCTGCTTTACGTAACGTAAAGAATTGAAGTAGCTGGAATTTTAGATCTCCTCAATCTCATCACTATTACAAAGTTTTTAATGGAACCCCCATATTTTATGTTGGCACTAAAATTTGAGTGATGTCTATCATGCTATAGACACATGATTAGAAAGGATATTATTACAACAAGTTGCGGTATATATGTACATAGAAGTTAGTAGAACTTAAAAACATACTATTTCAGCGAGATAGTATTAATATGACACCGTTTAACAGATTGACAAAAGACAGTACTGTAAAGCGGACTATAGACAAAATATCCTAAAGAGTGTCAATGATTCTATATTTGATAAAAAATAACTGGCTGCATGAGCCTTATTCGAAAAGATCGCTTGCTCGATTTAAATAAAAAAATAAACACTTCGTGAGTTTCAATTTGGCACAAATCTGTTTTTAAAATCTACAATAAGTTATTTCCTTGAAATTTGGTACAATTTCACGGAATAATTATATAGATAACAATGACAATAATTACATCTTAATTCACGAAGATTATGATAAGATTAGATAACAATTTTAATGGTGGCATTGTTCTTATCAGAAACAAAATATAGTACAACAAAAATATATTTGACTGCACAGATGGCGTAGTGGTTAAGAGACCATTCTACCGTGCCAGTGTCTTGGGTTCAAACCCACGCAAGATAACACCTTGTGCGATCCACAAATTGTTGTAGAGTCTGGATGTAATTTGTGTCCGTTAATAATATGTTTCTAAAGTACCTTGCACTACATGGATTATTGCCATAGTGCAGGGATCAAGTGGAGATGAGCTAGTGAGGATATTTGCTTGTTATGTAAAAGTTCAAGAGTACACAGCAGTTACTGCTTTTATAAATTAATGTCTTACGGCCCGATTTCTGGACCGCGGCAAACGGCAGCGGGGTCTGTGAGAGTAACGGCCATACCACCTACGTCTATTTCTATCTAGTAGCATTTAGCGACTGCAACCCAGGTGAACGTATTCAGAAATGACGTTATACAAAGGCTCTACTTTGTTAACCAACTTCAAAAAAAGGAAGACGTTCTGAATTCGACTGTATTTTATTTTTATTTTTTTTTATGTTTGCTAGCCCAGCTCTCAATTGGGTGAACCGATTTTTAAGATTCTTTTTTAATTTGAAAGCTTACCGTTTTGTCACATTTCAATTTGGTCCAATTGCAGTCGGTTTTTTTTTCTAAATTGTCATTAATATTTTAAGCTACTTAGAATTATACTTTTCTAGAAAAGTCTATATTATTACTTGCCAGGACCTTTTTATTATATTGTTGTACTTATACTGATCCAAATACGCGTACCTACGGATTAAAATTGCCCATAATGAAAACTCTGTTTTCATATTCCGCAGAATTCCATTACAATAAAATATTTCGAAATTAAACAATATTTGACTTGCCATGTTGATTTTTGAATTGATGTAACGAACACTGTACGTTTCCAGCGATAATTTCTCCCACGTACGTGCAAGCTTTGGAACGAACTACCTGCTGCTGTGTTGCCCGAGCGCTATGACATGTTCTTTAAACGAGGTTTAAGAAGAGCATTTTTTTCACGGTAAGCCTAGCTGTGCCCCTGGTATTACAGGGGTGCAGTAGTATCACTTACCATTAGGTATGCTGCTTGTTCCTTTGCCACCAGCGGCAATAAAAAAAATTCAGCGTTCATTGTCACGGGAGGGCTAAGTTATCTCACGTCCTACAATAGGACCCAGCTGTGTGACATATATAAGTTGATAAATTTGTGAAGACACTCCCTTAATGGTGGTTTACTTCATACCATTCGTAATTTTCTTGCGAAGTCTAAAATCTTACCTTCCGCGAGCGAACATAATCAAATTTTTTATATTAAAAATATAATGATTTCTGATATTTACGCGAGTTTTACACATTTTAAATAAAGCTACTTTACGGATTTTATCGCGATTGTATTTGTTTTTTTTCTTTTTCTGATTGCCCGACGTTTCGAACACTTTGCAGCATTCATGGTCAATATTTGATAACAAAGTTTCCGTATCGAGTAGATAATTATAAATTTTCTGTAATAACGATGACTTGTTTGACGTCAGACATCTTTTTTGGTCAGTCAACAACAACAACAGTTTCGTAGATACAAGGTATAGCCAACCATGATAGTGCGTACAGGATATAATGTGATAGAAAATTTTGCGATGATCTGTTAATGTGTTGGCATTTATAAAAGGTACTTCATCTCAGCCCACATGGTTGGGCTAGGGCCTCCTTCACAATGGAAAGGTAATTTACTGCTGCGCGCTGATCAGACTGTTGACATAGGTTTTTGGCCGAGTTTTCCTTTTCTTGCATAGGTATTAGCTGCATATCATATCCATTAGACGTCTTTTACGAAAACCGCGCAAGAGGGGGCGGTGAATTGTATTCTTACTCCGTCACCACATGGAGATAATACTTATTAGGTTTAATTTGAACGCTGACTTGTGTTACTAACAAAACGATAACTTTAAATTCAAGTACAAAATGAAAATGAAAGAGAAACTGCCAACAATGGTCTTGATTACTAATACAAAAATAAAAAAGAAAAAAGGATAGCAACCCTACATCATTCACAACCGCAAAAAAAGAAAAAGTTTCATACATTTCAAAGTTCAGCCAGTGAAAGTGGTAATCCGGTTCTCGGCACTCAAACATGAGAACCATAAATAACAGTTGCTTTGGCAATATAAATAAAACATTCTCATTCAAAATGAATCATGTGTTTTGTTCGACAATTGTTGTTTATTTGGAAATAACAATCGCTTAGCGTGTTTAGACTTATTAAATGTGGTGAAAAATTAAAAAGTATAAATGCTTCCAGATGTTTTTAAAATTTTTACAAGTACAGTTAAGTGACGAAAATTCAATATGGCCGTTATTAGATTTTATTACGGTCATTTTTCGTATTTTTTTATTGTCATAATCTACAAACAGTTTTAAATTATGTAGATATATAAATGTTTCTTTTTAACTCAAAAACCTTTTACTCTCGGGCTTTTTCGCCAGAAAAGACTCCAGTCTTTTCTCCATTGGAGTATAATTAGTCAACCATACTGTATTGACCATCCTGTGATTCTGTAAATACCTTTCTTGAGGCAATAAAGTTTTTTTAAACATTGTAGTTACCATTTTAAAAATTAATAGCCTTTTATGCAAATCGCACATAATAAAATAGTTTAACACCTTCGATTTATAATATTTCTGCCTGGTATTCAGCTCACGAAGGAAATAAATATTAACCCAGTTCATATTATTATTAAAGATAAAAAAATTATAGCCATATTTCAATCTTAACGGTTGCTTTTTGCGTTCTAATTTTAAATAACCCAATAACATATATCAAGATTTGAAATTTATTTTTTTAATCGGTCAAGTGGCTAAATATTGATCCGTTGAGAAATACATTGGCTTCATTTCTTATATTGTATCGCAAAAATATTACATTAATTTGTTTTTTAGATTAAGCGTAACAGTTATAAATGTTTTGCTTTTTTTCATATCGCATTTATTATGTTTTACATTTTTATTAGCATTGCTGCTTAATTGCAAATAATTTAGCGTGAAGTAACAAAACGCATTAATAATCTTTTGGTTTTTTTGACGTTTAAAAACTATCGAAGTTTCGATATTAGAATTATTTTTTGAATAGTTTATTACTATTTCTGATTCCGTGTGGAATAAGAAAACAATTCATCACTCCCTATCTTGCTCGTGGATGTCGTAAAAGACGACTAAAGGATATAATATGCACATAACATCTATGCTATGAAAATGAAACCCTATACCAACATGTCTGACCATCATGGTGTAGCAGGTCAAATATACTCCCATTGTGGCGGGTGGAGGCCCGAGCCGAACAGTGAGACATATGTGGGCTGCGGTGATGATGATGATGATTTCTGATTTTAAGTGGTGATGCGGTGTCCGCATTATCTATAAAATATAGCATTCATTTAATTGGATGGACGTAGGTTTACATGATATAATAAGAAATAAGTATATTAGGACAAGTCAAAAGGATAAGAATAAGTATAGAGCAAATTAGAAGTGCGAAATTGTCTTGGTCGATGGAAGGTATGTAACAAGAAGAGTTGTTAATATGATTATGGATGGACGTAAGATAAAAGGGAGACCCAAAAAGAGATGGATTGTTGAATGAGTATATGCGTATGTGTGTGTAACAGCAGCTTAGAATAATAATTCATAGAAGCTTAATTCACGTACAAAATTTGAAGCATTTAAATTGGACCCAAACTGGCTCCTTACGCCAAATCGTGATGTAGTGTACAAGGTCACTGCGTACAAGGCAACTCTATTGTATAGTGGTGTGCGTGTGTACGTGTGTAATCGCTTGCACGTATTTTTGGCTTCACGTTTTTGATCGTTTAAGTACAGACACTATCCTTCTATACGTTATTTTTCTAAGGACTGCAGATATGACGACTGATATGAGTAGGTAGGTAAGAAGATATTGTGCTGACCTCGCTTAGCGTGGGATGAGGGCGAGCTAGTCATAATATTATATTTATCTTGTAACACTTCGTGTTTTTCAAGTTAAGCTACTTCTATATTTTAATAAACTTATCTATCTTAGTTTATACAGTACGTAACGGAATCTTTGAATGCGATTTCGCTCCCTTTTAAACATTATTATCATCCCGTTTTTATTTCAATTACTTCGGGTCGTATATGTACTCTTCTTTCATAGAACATATTGCAAAAGCTCATTTCGCGCACTAAATTTGAGGCATTAAAATTGGAGCTAGACATGTCTGCCTATACCTGATCGTGACGTAGTGTACAAGGTCACTATTTATAGGACAACTCTATTGTATAGCGATGTACGTGGGTACATGCATAATCGCTTGCATGCATATTTTTGTCTTCATGTTTTTGATCGCTTAAGTATCGACATTATCCTTTTATATGTTATTATACTAAGATAATATATTACCTTTATGTACAAGATTAGTTATTTTTTATATCCGTGCTTGAGATTTTGTTATGATTCGATAGATGTCGCTATTCGTATTTTCTGCATCGCACTTTTTCTCTCGATTATGTACAACAGCGCGTTTTTTTAGCGTTATCCAAACTACATATTTTATTGTTATAATTTTATGGTAGTTTACCGACATAGTACCGTGAATAATATGATAATCGTATTTATATAAGTTCGTATAATGGGACACCATTGTGATCGTTTTATTCTTTATATGACCATGACCCATGTTATTCTTATTTAAATGGTTCTTTTTGTTATATTTTTCGTTTTAGTTATTCTAAAAGTTGATTGTAGGTAATGATTTAAGTATTTATTATTCGTGGGGATAATAACAACAAAAACTGGGACAATTGTTGGAGGAAAAAGGTTCTTGAGTGGTGATCACGTACTAGACGACCCAGTGTAGATCGCACTCCCACTAGGCGGACCGACGATCTGGTGCAAGTCGCTGGACGTGGTCCGATGCAGGTAGCACAGGATCGCACTTTGTGATGAAACGTGAGGAATATTTATGTCCAGCAGTAGACGGCAATAGACTGAAAAGATGATGATGATTCGTGATAATATAAATTTGCCGTTTGGAGACTAAATAAAAGTTCAATCCACCACCCTCTTCTTGCCCGTGGGTATAATAAAAGACAATTAAAGACGCAGGTAGATGTTCTAAGCAAGAGAAGGGAAACTCGAAATAAAACCTTAAATCAACCCGTTTGTGCAGTATGGTAGGTTAATATCCCTCCTATGGTGGAGGAGGCTCAACCCCAACATTGGGAAGTATATAATCTGGGATAATAAATATAAATTATAGTTTTGTTAATAAGTAAAATTTTATGATCGACTTAAGCTTATTCTAAGCGGTGAGCGTTTCTCCAAGGAAAGGAGATTGTGAAGCGTCCATGATAAAAAATAACTGTTTTTATAGTATTAAATAAAATCATGCATCTGGATAATATTATTTAAAACCGGTACAAAGTGATTCATACTTAATACTTAGCTCATTTATGATAATAATTTATTTGAATGGATTGCTTTTTTTTGTTATTAAAATGGTTCCGTAACTGATAAGAACAATCATTAACAAATTTACTGTTTTTATTTTAAAGTGCAAAAACAAAGTTTAATTGCTTTTATTTTAACGTGGCGTAAAGAAAGGAAAGATAGAGGTAAAATTACCCTTCTTTTCCTTCATTATAAAATAATTCACTTGCTATAAAATAAAAAAAATATATATCGAGATAATGATAGAAAAATCGTAACTATGATTTTTTGGATCTATCTCGGTCTAGAATAGCTTTTTTGATGATATTTCTAGAACCAATTGAAACTGATTTCATAGAAATAAAACCGACTAAAATTGACATAGTGCTTCTATACTGGTTCTGGCTTCATTGCATAACAATGTGTTTGTTGTGCAGGGTTTACCGCAATTTTTTTAGTATTTTTAAAACCCTTGTTTTAAATGTAAACGAGATGCAGGAACAGCGTGTGGTTTTTCTCAGGTAGTAAAGTGGAAACGTACCAAAGTGGAACCTCCTCTGGTGGACTCGGGCATCGTTAGCAAAGGGAGGGAAATTGACCTACTATAGCACGCTGATCAAACGTGTTAGTAGGTATAGGGATTAATTTCGAGTTTTCTCTCTCTTGGTATCGGTGATTGCACATTATAAACTCTTAATCGTCTTTTATGACACCAGCAGTCAAGAAACGGGTTAAAACATTGTATTCTTACTTCATCATCCCACAACAAAAATAATAATTATTATTGAAAATGATAAAAATGACTATCAAATATCCGTGCATATTTGATACCAATCTGTTAAAATTTACTTGTATACAGAATCGTGATGTTGATATTGGTCTTGCATTTATAATATTAGCACCTCCTTACAATGTTTGTTAATAACCTTCTGGAAGGTTCTGCCTTCACGTTCTTTTAACTATTTAGCGCAAACATTACTGTTAAAATAGCAACATTATTGTTAAAATACGTTATTTCAACATCATCATCACAGATCTTATACGTCCTAGTGCTGAGCACGAGCCTTCTTCATAACAGAAGGGAAATTGACCCACTATGCCGTGCTGGTTACTGCAGGGCTCTATATCTATTTCGAACTTTCCTTCTCTTACACGGGTCTTATACCATTTAAAGTGAAACTAATGTTGTATAATTCACTAGCTGAATCGCATATACAATATGGCCTTAGCAGCTATGGTCGTACATATAAATCATATTTACAAGATATCTATAAACTACAGCTCAAAATTCTTAAGAACATAGTCCCTTATAAAATAAAAAGTGTGTTTCATGATAACGAAATGGCTCTTTTTAAATACTGCAGCGTCTTGCCTATTTTTTTACAAGTTAAGTACGTACTACTCAAAGAGCATTTTTTTAATACAAATATACAAGACAAAATTGAACATCCTATATATACACGAGCTGTTGCTAATAGCCGACTGTGTGTGAGACGCGCACGGCTACCTACATGGTCTCGAAAATTATAAACGATTTACTACCCGAAGTTAGAAATATTATTACAACTTCAAACATCAAACATAAATTGAAATCGTATTTCATATCCACGTTATAAACTACTGTCAATGGCATTAATTTTAACAAACCCAAGTGGTTTTAAATGTCATTACTTGTATAAAATTGTAACATTTTGTTCTGATAAATAAATAATAAATAAAATATGCATATTATATACCTTAGACCTTTATGGATGGCTGATCCACGGAGAACATAGGGGGTGGTGACTTTGTGGTGGTGATTCTAGTACGATAGATCGATATCTTAATTACTACGCCATCTGTACAGTCAAAATAAAATTACATTGTTTTATCAATTTTGCGTACCCCTAATATCCTTGCTGTCATATTTACCGCCAAAATTTGACTTAACAGTGACAGTTGAAATGGCGCCGTTGCGGATTAACGCATACAGTATGGCGCTAAAATGTGTGTCGGCCATTATGAATGTTGACAGCATATAATTATTATTCACTTATTAATTGAAAAGTGGATGTATATTTTTTAATGTCGTGAAATATTTTCGAATGTACAAAAAAAAACAGGTAACTGAGCAGGTTATATAAAAATAAACGACACGCTTAAAAATATTTAATGAACTTTACGGCCTGTAACTGCAATACTTTACTTTTTAAAAATTTAAGGTGTATTTTGGAACTAAAATAAGGAGATTGTCTTGCCTCTAGTGAGCCCTAATCAACTATAACAGAGCACAAAAAAAAAGTTTATGAAGATTTTTGGTTGGAACAAATGTCATTTGGTTTGGTAACATAACATTTGGGCCCCAGTTAAAATTTAAAAAGAAGAGACAAATTTAAAGTATTTTATGTAAAGTGCATTCTAAAATGCAGTTTAAATGAAAGTTTCAGTTCTTTTGTCAGTTTTTTAACTAAATTTTAATTTCTCGACACAATATTTACTAATTTATATATTGGTCAAATTAAAAGCTGTGTGCCAAACTATTTAAAAAATAGACCCAACAAAATATATTTATTTAAACTTTATCATAGACCTAGTAGGTGTTTGGCAATCTTCCATCAGGCCTAAGACTGGCGTCAAGAAATTTATTCGTTAATCACCCGTCACTAAATAGGCCAACTTAACTAAATGTAGATAAAGACAACTTTCAAAGTTAGTTTACTCACATAATACTTGTGATGACGGGGAGTTCATATCTACTGAGTCAGCCGGTACTGAAAAGTGCTCGATGTTATTCCTTATCTTGAGATGTATTCAATGACGCTACGTATGTATAAAAGAACCTTTGGTAACTGGAGATTTATAGCCGGATGCCATATCACTTTCGCAGTGCACAAGAAAATAAAACTAGTTAATAAAAGTATCAGCTTATTCATTTTCTAAGCGATATATTAGTTTCGTTACGGGCGTCTTGTCAAATGCTTAATTCCTAAGTAAAAGTAATATAATAGTACATTATAGAATATGAATACATTTGATTGCACAGGTGTAGTCGTTAATATACCGAACCACAGTGCCTGTGTTGTGGGTTTGATTCACATGCAGGACAATACTTTGTGTGATCCCTAATTGTTTGGATGTAATTTGTGTCCATTAAATTATATTTTTGTAAACTTACCCATAATAATACAGGAATTATTTCTTTACTTGTGTTGTCCTTAGGGTTTTGTCTTTCATGCGAGTGACTGGATCGGGGAATTAGTCTGTCATCCGCCAAGAGGCTGACCGCGTGAGGAAAGACCGACGTCCTCCCCGAGGGGGGGACGTCGGTTGATGGGAGGGTACTCCTCAAGGGGGTATTCTGTCGGGCCAACCACTTATGTCAAGTTACCCTGCTCCGGTGATCGGCCAAACGACGAAGGCGACGTGTCGCGGGTGGGTCACGGGTGTGCGTGCTTACGCCCCTCTGTCGCCCCGGACGGAGTGGTGCGAGGAGCGCGGCGACCGTAACCCACACCCAAAAAAAAGGGTTTCGTCTTTCATAAAAAAAAAGAAAAAGATAAAACGAACGCTATCCACTTTTTTAGGGCGGCATGACGTGTAGGTAATCGCGCCTGCATTGCCTCAGTCGCCGGCGGCGCGCGCCGCCTCCTTCTGCAAGATCACTGCCTCGCAGAAGGAACGCTATCCACTTATCCATCAATCCATCGACTACCACTCATTAATATTTATAGGTCTTAACAAGGAGGAACAATCGTCAATCCCCATGCTTGCGCCTGCCAAGCGTGGGGGTTGATGATCGCAGTTCATGGAATAAATTGGCAGGAAGAGTGTCGCTGTTTATTCTTCTGATGGAACTCTCGGTCATGTTTTCCGACTCGACGACGAAGTAAGGTGTATTAAGAATACAAATTCTTAACCCTTAACCACAAGGCTATGGTTAGTCTTCTGGGTGAACCCTTAGCCAATTTTTACGACTCCATCAGTCAATTACCACCAGTTATCAACCCTACTGTTTAAGTAGTAAATTTGCTGTTTTCATATAGATGCCTCAGTCTTCTGTTTTATTCCTAATTTTTACTGTTTTCAATTATCGTTCAGCGACATCGATTACACTATGCAAATATTTTTTGATAACCACTCGTAGGTGAAATAAAATGCAACGACAATAGATTGCAGTATCTAATCTCGTCAAAATTCGAGGGTATTCCCCAACCACAGTTAATGAGATTGACGGTCATATTTTTATGCACGGGATTCCCAGAGTCAGAATGACAGCCTCTGCAGGGTCTCTCAAAAGATTGCGAAATTTTCTGCCTACTGCTACCAAAATTACGCTTGCAAATTCTTTACTCCTCTCAATCCTTGATTACGCCGACGCCAGCTATCTAGATCTCACCGAAAACCAATTAAATAAACTTGAGCGCCTCCAAAATGTATGCATAAGATTCATATTTGGTCTTCGTAAATATGATCATGTCTCTCAGTTTCGGTCTCAGCTCAAGTGGTTACCAATTCGCCTTCGTCGAAATACTCACATTCTTTCATTGCTTTATAATATCTTATTTAATCCTTCAGCACCTTTCTATCTCAAAGATCGTTTCGTGTACCTCCATAAAACGCATGAAAGATGTCTAAGATCATCTGAAAACTTAAAATTAAAAATCCCAGTACATTTCACAACCTTTTTCGCAAACTCCTTCACTGTTTCAGCCGTACGTTTGTGGAATGAACTGCCGTTTGAAATACGTCAAGCCAAAAATTTATCTGCATTTAAGCTATTGTTAAAAACGCATTATCTCAGACTTTAACGTTTTTCCTACAACTTGCTACGTCAACTTTACTACTCTGACTGCTTGTATAAATACTGTAATTTACCTATTTCCTGTCTATGTTATATTGTAGTCTATTTAATTGTTATTTTATATTGATATATTTTTAATTATATGTATTTTCATTGTATGTATACGTTTATGTATATTTGTATGTGTATATGTGTATTAGTATTTATATTAACTACTACACCATAAACTACCACTCTCTCTCTCTGTACAATAATTTCTCCATACAAAGGTTGCCTGGAAGAAATCGCTGTTAGCGATAAGGCCGCCCATTGTACTGACTATTGTTATTATAAGTTTCTACTTTTATATATAATATGGTGTACAATAAAGTATAAATAAATAAATAAATAAATGACAGCTACAGGCTAAAAATCCTACTGTACTGCGTATTATACTCTGTAGCTTTCAAAATTTCAAATAAAATATAGGTGACCCCACTGTTTATATTAAATCACATTATTTACAACGAGACGTGAGACATATCCTCCTAAAAAGAAGAATGATGACAGATGTAACAGAAATGTATAAATACGTAGTTAAAAGGTGATAGGTCCAAGGGTTGGATAAAGAAAAGCATTAATTTTATGAGGAAATGAAATCTGCCTTTTTCACAATATCTACCACTACTACTTTTTTCTGTTTTTCTTTTTATTTACTGATGTTTAGATTTTTGGGGGTTGGCAACACTGATAACTTCTCATTACATAAACCGTAATGACGAAATAGCGTTCCCATTTTTATTTTGAAATACAGAAGAGTTCATTATAATACGGCTTAGGAATATAAATCACACCTCGAAACAAGGGATTACGACATACTATCAAGGCGATAAGGAAAATTTTTACATCTGTGCTCATCGAGTAGCCTCCAGAACTTGACTTTGGAATTTACCATAGAGCCCCGAATATTATTTATTCGACACGTGTGCACTCGGGACCAAACTAGTCTGTATACACTTCGTTTAGAGAAACAGAATGTGTTCCATTTTAGAATAATTAAAAAGGTAGGCTTTTGATATAGATGTAAGCTTACTGAAGTATACTCAGGGCACCAACCATTTTATCATTATCATAGCCCTTTTAAAGAGAAATATTACCTACTATGCCTCGCTGGTCAGACGAATTGGTATAGGATTTTGTATTGAGTTTTCCTTTGTTTTGCAACGATAGTATCTGCATATCAATGGCTCCTACGAATAGTGAGTCATCTGAAAAATTCCAATTTTACAAGGGAGCGTGTCAAAGATAAAAAGTTTACATTTTTTCAAATTCTTGTTCTAGGATTCTTAAGTTTTGTATTGATTACGACATGATTCATTGGACATTTAAATAGTTAACGACATCAAACCATTCTTTATAGAGGTCAAACATCTTAGGAAACGACAAGGATCCCTCCAAGTATTTACGATTTGTATCTTTGCGGGTGTAATGAGCTTCCACAGGTGAAAAAGCTTCAATGATTTTTTTAAATTTTTATGACTGAGATTGATAAATAAGGTTATTTTTTTATTATTTCATCAAAAAAGTTAAAATACCTTAAAATGTTAGTTGACTCACTATACTTAGGAGCCATCGATATTATCTCTTAGTCATCTTTTATCATACCCACGCTAAAAAGGTGGTGGTAAATTGTATTCTTACTCAGTTACCACACTGAATACCAAGTTAATAATTTAATGAATCTTTATCAACCCGGAACCTACCCCCTCTCAGTCGGGAAGCGCAACTAAAGCGCCAAAGATTCCCACCCCGCTGCCACTTATCATCCGTAACAAGGAGAAGTGGCTGCCTATTTCCGCGTGGTGCAACACCAACTGCGTAAACTAATGAAATGACAGTTTTCATTACAATCTGTCCAGCTGTTTATGAGCAGTTCAAGTAAAGTACAAGTATAAAAAAATGTAAGTATTTAATAAAGATATCTTTACTAATAACTTGTTTGTAACGCTTTCAGGCTTAAACCACCGAACCGATTTCAAAAATTCTTTTACCGATGGAAAGCTATAATATCAGGGAGTAACATAGGCTACATTTTATCCGGCTATTCCCATGGGAACGGGTACTATGCGGGTAAGGCGATTGGAACCGAAGTGAAGCGAGGGCGGATTGCTAGCATTCTATAAACCAGATAACACATCAATTTAAAAAATGTATGACAATAGAATAATTTACTTGTCGCGGGCAAAGAGTATCAACGGACAGAGAAACGTTGAGATGTAAACAAAGATTTATGTATTATAGAATTTGTCGCTTAGCGACCTTATCGTCGAGTTAAGGTAATAACATATACTTACTGATAATTTAGCTAACACATTTAACAATAAAAAAGTCCGTGTAGTGATACAGTTAAAATACAATTCACCACCCCCTTTCTTGGCCGTGACACTCCCGCGTAAAAAGTAAGGCGTCTATGCTAGAGAGGGAAAACTCGAAACAAAACCATATACCAACCAGTCTGACTAGCGTGGTAGAGTAGGTTGATTTCCCTCCCATTGTGGAGGAGAATTGAGCTCATCGACGGGAAGCATATGAGCTGTAATGATGATGATGATAAGTAATATTAAAATTTTTGAATAACCCCTGACATAAGCTAAAATAATAAAGTAATATGTTCTCTTCAACAGAAATTATCAATTAATTGTTATTCAACGACTATACTAGCACGCGTGAAGCACTTAATCTAGTAACCATACGCCATTACATGATTTTGAAACTGATACTCTTACCTCTTACCTAAGAATTACCGCAAAGAAACTAGCTTTTAAATGAAAAAATTCGTATCGAAATCGGCCCATCCGTTTTGAGAGCTACCATGCCACGGACAGGGACACACACACTTATACCGCCCCTCTTTTTGCGTCGGGGGTTAATAAAACAAAATAGTAAGTTCAATTGACCTAAACTGCAGTTACAGAAACAGACATCAAATGAAATTAATCCTTCGTCCAAAAAATCTATTATTTTAGTTTCGCAACACATTCCAGTAAAATATGGTCTGCATCTTCTAATATCACGCATTCAACACAATTAAACGATGGAATTTTTCTTACGAGAATTCAAACTTATGAAGACTAAGGGCTATCACATTATCTGTCGTGTAGTAATAGATAATAGTGACAGTATATTTCCATTATCATTCCTGCAAATGTCCGCCATAGTAACAGTAATATATTTAAGATTTGTGTACACAATTGCTCTCAACTAGTTCATGAAGATGGAATGCCAAGGCTGTTCCCAATTAACGAGAGCATCGTTATCAGTTACACGAATCAGTTATAATGTAAACACTTTATATTGTAAATAGTTATTTTGTAATGTTATGATTTTCTTTACTGTAGTAGGTACCCGATACAATTATTTACAAAATCGTTTTTTTTGTTGATAGTGGCAAATGAGCAGATAACACACCTAAGTGAAATTGCCGTTCCTTTGCTAAGCCGCTGAATATCGTGAATAAAGTGAAAAGAGTGTGAATGCATGCAATGATGTTTGGTAATACTAAACTAAAAGCATTACTAAAACAAAGCACACCCAAACACCCTCAGAAATTGGTTTGCCGGCTCTTTTGCTCTCCCAACAAATTACAATAGTAGATAGAATTTCCCTCTTATGGTAGCGGAGGCTCAAGCTTAACCTGAGATGTCTATGAGCTGAGATTATGATAATTCATTATTACGTGAAAACTAGGGTGGTTATCGTGTTGAAAATGTAAAAAAATGAGGATGTTCCTATTGTAGTGAGGGATATTGTCATAATCACCGTAATTTTCATGCAATTAGATGATGAACTTAATAGATGATAAAAGCTGCTCCGGTGAGAGCTGTTAATCGTTCTACCAGGCAAATACTTCTGGTGATCACTCAGCAGGTTTATACGATGCCCACTACTAAGTAAATGGTGATGACGTGATCATACGGGGAATTCTCACTTAACAAAATACGAAAATTAAACTGTCAGTCATCATTCATGATAGGAACTGTTAAGTGGTATTTAAACTTAAAATGTCAATGAATGTAAACATTTAATCAATTAACAGACACTTTGTTTAGTCTACGCAAGAAATAGATCTGATGATATGAATAAGATAAGCTTTGATAAAATCTGCAGGATGACGAATTAAGAATACAATTAATCGCTACCACTTTATCATTCAGCATATCACCGTCCACTGCTGGACGTAGGCCTGCCTCGTTTCGCCGGTTCATCTAGTGAGGAGGCGTCCTACACTGTGTCCGTATACGTGGTCGCCACTCGAGAACCTTTCTTCTCCATCAGTTGTCGATTCGTCGAGCGATAAGGCTTGTCCCTCTTTTTTTGGGGGGTGGGTTACGGTCGGCGCGCTCCTCGCACTACTCCGTCCGGGGCGACAGAGGGGCGTAAGCACGCACACCCGTAACCCACCCGTGACACGTCGCCTTCGTCGTTGGACCATCCACCGGAGCAGGGTGACTTGTCGTCAGTGTTCGGCCGGACGGAATACCCCCTGAGGAGTATCCTCTCCTTTTAATTTTTTTTTTAATTGCAAACGGTGGCAAACGAGCAATCAGTACACCTGATGGTAAGTGTTGCTGACGCTCATGGACCTTTACAAGGCCGCTGCCTACCGCGAAGAAAGTGAAGGGAGTGTAAACGAGTGCATTGAGGCTCGGTGATACCAAGGGCACCACCAAAACCCTCCACACTCAAACACCCTCAGAAAGTTGGGCTTCTCCTCGACCGACGTCCCCCCTCGAGGAGGACGTCGGTCTTTTCTCGCGCGGTGGACTCTCAGCGGGTGACGGACTAATTGCCCGGTTCAGTCACCCGAAGGCCTGCCCCCTGCCACTTCATAGTGCTAGTTACACTCGTTCTTCTACGGATTTTCATATTTCGTATTCTATTACATAGAGAAATACCGAGCCCGCTTCGTAGCACACTGAGCGACTTTTAATATTGTTATCAGGACCACATTTAGGGACCATCGCTTATTTGCAACTTATTTAAAGTTGCAATACATTGTATATTGTATGGTGATCGAGTAAGAACACACCATCCATTTTCTTGCACGTGGATGTCTTAAAAGACGACTAAAAGATTATGATATGCAGATAACATGTTACTACTATATAATACATAGAGTGACAATTAATAAATAAAGATTTGGCAAAAAGGTCTTTGTAACCATCTCATTAACCTGCTTAAAATATATAATTCTGTAAAACGCGTCGTTGTGTATCGTTTTGAGGAGTTGTCTGAAATATTATTTACGTAGCTGTATAATAATGAATGAAATTAATTAATATGTATGTCGGACAGACCTTGTACCAATATGTATTTCCTTAAGTAACATACATTAAAAATAGTAATAGTCTAAATATACAAATGTTACTTTTGAAGTATTCTGTACTGGAGGTATTTAGATGATATAATATTGTAGGCCTTTTTTTTAGTGAAATCGCCCATAAACAGATTGGGATTTACTCCCCGTAAATTCATCTAATTGTAAGATGGTGGTCGCGTGACGTGTTAACAATAACCCTATATCTGTAGTTATGTCAATGTCACCATACCTGTGCCGATAGATGTCAAAACTAGTTTCATGTAAATTATCATAGTTTAATTTAAGAGATTTTCCCTGAGGTGACGGAATATGAGTACAATTCACCACTCTCTATCTTGCCCGTCGTTGTCGTAAAAGATGACTAAGGGATTTAATATGCCTATAATATCTATGCAAGAGAAGGAAAACTCGAAACAAAACTCTACACCAACACGTCTGACCAGCGTAGGTAGGTTAATTTCTCTCCCATAGTGGAGAAGGCCCGAGCCCAACAGTGGGACGTTTATGGGCTGAGATCATGATGAATTTAAGATCAAACAATTAATTTGAATATTCAAAAAATACAATTTCTTGTACAAGTTTTAAGTTTTCACTTTTGTCGTCAGTCTGTCTTCTTTCTGTTATTTTTTTATAGAAGTTGCTTGACTAACTCATAAACACAGTGTCAAAATTACTAAAGTGTGAAAAATAAAAAAGTACAGTAATATTTTTTTATGATGTAGAGACTCATTAAGAAAGGATTTCGGATTTCAATGTTAAAGTGGAAGAAACGCAGGGACAATGATTGTATGAAAAAAAACTTCATCCATTATCTTCAAATTAAGCACAAATAGGTACTAATGAGTAAAAACAAATAAACACGTGTTTCAGCATATGTTAATTTTGATCCTGTAAGGCTGTAAAATGGGAGATTTCAAATTTTGGTGATAGATTTAAATGTTTTATTTTTAAATTCAAAATTAGCATTTATAGATAGCAGGCATATTCAGGCAGATTCATTTGATGGTAGAGACTCACAGGAAAAGAATATTCCGAACATCACTTCCTCGGAGGATGTATTCTTCTTTAAGGGTGTAAAATAAGGGGTGAACTTCACTGTGATATTTTCACTCTATTAACACAAATAACGAAAATCAGCTTTAACGGGGACGTCACTTATGTTTTCTACACAGACAAAGTCGCTGGCAAAAGTCGGTCACAAATAACCCCGAATGTATATCGACTTCGTATCATTCAATCTCTGTTCCTATATTAATTTTAATCATCCAGTCTGTCATCTTGGCCGTACTTCAATGCGAATCGATAACAATACACAATACACTCTCTCAATATATCAATAAAGTTTAATTTAAGTTGATATATAAGATCGAAGCAGATAGCCCTTAATAATGATTAATGGCGGTTTCAAATGCTTTTAGTTGTGATTTATTGATTGTTTGGTTATAATGAGAAGTGTTATTAAGGGTTTTGTAACAAAGATTTATATGAACTTTTGAAATGAATCTTTTTATGGAAGGATTTTAAAATTCTCATCGATAACCTTTTTGTGTGACAAAAAGTTTGCGAGAAAAAGGGATTAAACACAACACAGTTTGTGTAGCGAGAAAAAGGGGTTAAACAAAACTTACTTTTTGTGTGGCAAAAAGTATGCGAGAAGAAGAAGCTTAAACGAAACACACTTTATGTGTTGCGAAAAGTTGTGAGAGTGTGGTGACGGAATATCAATAAAATTCACCATCATCCTCTATCTTGCTCGTGGATGTTGTGATAAGACTAAGAAAGAAAGAAAGAAAATAAGATTTATTGGACACTATAGTTACATGCCTGACATAGAAATTCATGAATCATCATTATTTCATTAATTACATAAACTAGATAATCAATCTTTTGAAATATACTCGTAAATACAGAAATGATATAAAAACGAAGACGAAAAAGTATTGAAGATTAAAATAATTATAGTATATACAAATTAAATACCAAATATGAGTGTCCAAAAGGCAACAGCTCAGCATATGCTATATAAACTTGCAGCGCTGATTTTCAGCTACAGCCTAACTAATCTAAGTTACAGGTCACAGTTACAGGTCAGGTAAGGGATATAATATGCAGATAAAGTCACTGCACGAGGAGGAACACTCGACATAAAACCCTATAATAACACCTTTAGTCAGCATGGTGTTGTAGGTGAATTTCCCTCCCATAGTTAAGAAGGTCCGAGTCCAATCGTGGGACGTATATGGGTTGAAATGAACTACGCTGTTCAGACATATAGCTTAGTCATCTTTTGCGGTGTTCACGGGCATGATAGGGGAGTGGTGAGTTGTATTCTTACTTCGTCACCATGCGGGTACATTTATGATCGCAAGCAGAACCTCACCAGTACCACGTGTACGGGGTCAACGACCAATTCCCTCAGTTGTACACGATACGCGATAACTTATCAGAAGTATGAGACACATTTCGCCAAACTATAGATTATTATTTAATCTACAGTTACTTTATATTGATTGATAAGGTTTGATTTATAATTTATCTGAAGAATTCTGATAAACAAACTTAAATTCCTTTAATATTATATTTTCTTTCATTAAAATCATCTCAGCACATTTACCTCCTACTGTTCGGCTTGAACCTCCTCCACGTTAAGAGAGAAATTGATATGCTATACCACCCTGATCAGATATTTTGGTATAGTTTTATTTTGGGTTTGCCTTCTGTCGTATTGATATTACATACAAAAAAAATATTACAAAATACTACAAATTTACGGATATATAACTATTTTGGTCGTTATATTTATAACCTTATAACATAGGCTATTGCGTTTCTGTTTACAATATTATGTCAACAAATTATCACTATAACGATAAATAGAGTCAGTTTAAAACTGTTACTTCATAGCTGACGTCATGTTAACACCTAAATTTGTACAATAAGATCGACAAAATAACTACATTGTAGGATTTTGTAAGGTCAAACGAGGCAATTTAAACTGGCCTAAGATAGCGAAAACGACTAATACAAAAAATAAAAACCTATCATAGACAATTGCACTCCTAAAACTATGAAACAATGAAATATCTCTGACATTCTTATCTCATTCTTTCCGTGTGGTGACGGAGTAAGAATACAATTCACCACTCTCTATCTCGCCTGTGGATGTCGTAAAGGACGACTAAGGGATATAATATGCACTTAACATCTGTGCAAGAGAACATGTCTGACCAACATGTTATAGTAGGTCAAATTCCCTCCCATTGTGAAGGAGGCCCAAGCCCAACAGTGGGACGTATGTGGACAGCGATGACGATCATGATGATTCTTATCTACAAATTAATATTTTTTTTTTATTTGGTTGGCTATCGTCAGCACATACGCTGTCCATTCTATCCGGGGCGACGATATGGCGGCGCACGGCGTCGTAACCCAACTTATTCTCTTCCCTTCATCATTGGACTGCCTAATGGTACCAAATCCTTGATGTACGTGGCCAGCACGCCGGAAATATATCGCCTAAGAAGTGGAGATGTAAAGCGATATTTAGCGAATAGGTCGTCGGTTAGCGAACTCAACGTATGCCATTTTATCCAAAGGATTACATCATCGTCACCTTACTCTTATCCAAATTACTTGGGGTCGATAGAATATGTACCTATTTCTCACATATCACAAATAATCGGCAGTGGTCTCATGACCGGCCGTCAACCTTATTTGGGAATGTAATTCTTGACGAGACGGCATAAAATAGAATTGGCCAAGGTCGTATTTTACGTCACTCACAAACAAGGGTTGGTAATATTCGTACGCAGCGCATCCAAGAGATTACATATTGTATGTAATAGTTATACAATAAAATAAATTACAGTAAGCGGCAAGACGCTTTGCTTTAGGGACAGTGTATGGTCAGCGAAAGGTCGTGCAACCCTATAATCCATCCGCATACAGATGGACCACCAGCATGGAGAGGATATGTATCAGCGTCGTCGTCTTAGCTCATACATGGCGTACTGTTGGGCTCTAACCTCCTCCCCAGAGGAGGTAAATTGACCTACCTTAATGTTGCTAGTGGCTGATGCTACGTTGTTATATGGTTTTTTTTTCGAGTTTTTTTTTCTCTTGCGCAGATGTTATATGCATATCTCTTACTCTTTTTTTACGTCTCTGTCTTCAATGGCAAGCGACAAGACGCCATTGTTAGAATTTGTCAGATTAATAAGCATTTTGGAAGTTCGATCATATTTCTTAAATATAGTCCAAAATCATGGCCCTCCTTTTGGTTCTTTCTTCTTTCTATTTTTCAGTCCATATTATTCTTGTTCTTGAATATAATAGGAGGTAAATTGGTCTATTATAACACTCTGGTCAGATAACTGGTATAGCGTTTAGCCTATGCTTGGCATTCCTTTTCTTGCATAGACATTATGTACATATTATAGTCGTCTTTTACTATACCTACTTCTTTTACTACGGGAAAGAAAGGAGTGATAAAATGTATCCCTATTCTCTCACCGTAAGGGCGGCTCCGTAAAATAAAGCAGTCTTGGTGGACTATTACGCTGACAAAACAGATTTTATGTTCTTATGTTGTAAAAAAACTAATTCAGTTGAATAAACTTATTATAAACGCATAAAATTTAGTCATCATAATTCCAATGAAGAGATATTCATTCATACTTAAATATAAAAAGGTAACCTCTTTCGATAAATAGGTTATCTAAAGAACCTATTGAATCATACAGGTTTTGAGATTAGTGCTTTCAAACAAGTAATACAGTTTTATCATATTAGAGATAACGAATAAACCTACACATTATAAAACTGTATCCTTCCTTATTCTGTGTGGTAATAGGAGTAAGAATCAATGCCGGCTTTAGGCTGGAGCAACAAAGGAGTGAAGTTCCCCTGGGCCAAAATTACTTCTTAAATAAAATGGTAAATTTTTCAGTCGACTTTCGCAATAAATAATTTTTGTGAAACCAAGTGTAGATTAATTATAAATAAATATAATCGGCAAGAAGAATTATCTGAAATTAAACTTTAATGAACGAAACCTACCGAGCTTTTTGCTACCTGTGATGATTGTGGTAATGTAACGAATGTGTTTACTAGTTTTCTGAATTTGATTTTTTTTGCAAAGTCTATTGTGGAGGACCCTTTTTTGTGGCCTCGGTCGCGGGGCAGAAGTCCTAGTTTGCCCTCCACTAAATCCGCCACTCGCGTGCGTGGGTATCATAAATGACGATAAATTATCGTTCTGCTCTTCTCCTAATTATTTAAAACTGGCACAATATATGTATACTCTTTTTTCATTATACATATTGCAAAAGTTATTAGCAATTGTTGTGAAGATGTTTGTTACTCTTTCATGCAAAAACTACTGAATAGATATTAATGAAAACAATTATATAGCTTACATATCAGAATAACACATAGGTTATAATTTATCCCGATATTCCTACGGGAAGGGGAACTGCGAGTGTAACCACAGAGCGCAGTTTTAAAAAAATATTTTAAGTAAAAAAGAAAACCGCGTTTAAAAACATCGTGGAACTAAACATCAAAAAAATTATTTGAAGTAATACTGCCACTTATGGAGTGCGAATGCATACAGGTTCGCTAATAAAAGGCATCACCAGAACACACCACACTTAAACACCCTCAGAAAGATGGTCTTTTTTTTTTTTTTTTTGTGGGTGGTTCGTGGTCGGCGCGCTTCCGCACCACTCCGTCCGGGGCGACAGAGGGGCTTAAGCACGCAACTCCCGCGACCCACCCAAAAACCACGTCGCCTTCGTCGTTGGGCCGACCACTGGAGCAGCGTTAACTTGTCGTCAGTGGTCGGCCCGACGGAATATCCCTAATTGGGGTACCCTCCCATCGACCGACGTCCCCCCTCGGGGAGGACGTCGGTCTTTCCTCACGCGGTCGGCCTCTCAGTGGGTGACGGACTAATTCCCGGTCACGTCACCCGCGGCCTCGGCTAGGGCGGCATGAGGCGCAGTAGTTGCGCCTACGCCGCCCCAGTTGCCGGCCAGAAAGTTGGTCTGCCAGCTCTCTTGCTTACCGAACGAAGTGCAATAACAAATTGCTACTACTCAGACTTCGGCGGCCCGCGGCTCTAGATAGAAGACCGTCGAGAGTGTGGTCCTACCATTTAAGATAAGAAAAGTCCATGAATAAGATATGTATGACATTATTTCTGCTTCTAAATTTCACTAACCTTTCAACAGAAGACCTTTGTTCCGTTCACATTATGTTAATTTAAACACGAGATAAATAAACACAAACATACATTTGCGGTTCATATGTAACTTCTTCAAAGCATTTGTTTCAAATGAAGCATATATTTGTCGCAATACTAAATTTGTTTTTCTTGTATAAATAAATTCCGTATAGAATTCGGCAGTAAGTGGACAAATGATTTATTTTCGTTCGCTATATAATTCCTTTAGTAATTTGATACAAGGGCGTATTAAACTTAGTAATCTAATTTCGTTATAAATCAATGTTTATTGGTTATGTAAATCAGCCGAAACTGCCGGACATTTCTATAAATATGTTACTGGAATGGTTGGTAATCATGACATACTGTTATGGTCATTGAAAATTTATTTCTTAAGACTGTTTTAATAGCCATGATTGTATTTGAGGATTCTGATATATACCTACAATATAACGATTACAAATATCTATACTTATCTGTTTTTCATATTCCCCGTGTGGTGACGGAATAAGAATACATTTCACCATCTCCCTATTTTGTCTGTGGATATTGTAAAATATCACTAAGGGATATAATATGCGTATAATATTAATAACGAAAGAGAAGGAAAATTTAAAATAAGACCCTATCCCAATACATCTAACTGGCATGGTATAGTAGGTCTATTTCCCTCCATAGTGGAGAAGGCCCGAGCCCAGCAGTGGGACGTATATAAATGAGAAAAAATAAAGGAGTAATACCTATCGAATATATTTAAAAAAGCTAGTATGGTGGACTTAGAGTTACGAACATAACACATGCCCAGAACTTTTGGTATGTTTACCTACCTGTCTCCTATATGTTAATTTGTTCGCGAATTACGCAAGAACTATTGGGCAAAATCAGGATACCGGTGGTTAGCCAGGAAATACGATGGGTTATTGGGCCGCGTTCCGCCCTCGTCACCCCGGACAGAGGAGACGGTATTTGCGCTAATCATCATCATCATCATCTCAGCCCATATGACCCGAGCCCACTGTTGGGCTCGGGTCTCTTCCATAATGGAAGGGTAATTGATCTACTATACCACGCTGGTCAGACATATTGGTATAGGGTTTTATTTCGAGTTTTTCTTCTCTCACGTAGATGTTATTTGCGTTTTATATCCCTTAATCGTCTCGTACGATTACCCACGGAGGGGGTGGTGAATTATATTCTTACTCCGTCACAACACACAATCATAGTCCACCCAAAAAAGGGTTATTTTTCGAGTATTTCTTTTCTTACATATATGTTATCTGCATATCATATCCCTTAGTACTCTATGATATCCATGGGTAGGAAATATAGTGATGAATTGTTATAAATATATAGTAGCTACTTGTTCCTAATTCCCACACCATAAATCAAAAACAATTGTAATTATGAGCTAATAAAATAATATAACCAATGCCAAATTCAAACAAAACATGTGTTATTACATGGTCCAAACATATGACAGTATTGAATTAAAAAAATAATATTGACCTAATTCTCATGGACATATTAAGTTTTGTTTTTCCGACATATCTAAAACACTTGGTTTTGTATTACGCGTAATTTATAAATTAACAGCCTAAGTAAGAATAACGACTGCATTTTTTGGTGGCAAATGAGCAAACAGCACACCTGATGGTAAGCGAAAATCGACGTCTGAGTAGCAGCAATTTGTTACTGCACTTCGTTCGGTGAGCGAGAGTCCAACTTTCTGAGCATGTTTGCGTGTGGTGTGTTATGATGATGCTTTTATAATCACCGAACCTCATTGCACGCATTCACACTCCCTTCATTTTCTTCACGGTAGGGTAGCGGCCTAGCAAAGGTTAATGAGCGGCAGCGTCACTTACCATCAGGTGTACTGTTTGCCCGTTTGCTACCGTTCTCAATAAAAAAAAAAGATAAAAACTTAAGATTTTAACGAAATAAGTAATTGTTAATGCTATTAAAATACGCACCCACGTTCCTTTTGAATTATAGATTACTTTTCATATTATATGAGCAAATTAAATAACCTTATCGGACTTCTTACATTGAAATATTTCTTGTAATTTTAATTCTAACTAGAATGCGAAGGCAAAATTAATGAACTAGGTTATCAACTTCCTGTTAATTCTCATTCAATCGCCAAGCTAAAATAGTTTTTACAGAAACAATGTTAAGTTTTTTATGCGTAACTCTCATCTTTAATAAGAATATATATGGTTATATAGTGATTCTAAGTACGGTATACAAAGTTTATCTTGATTACCGGCTATCATTATTATTATAAAAATAATCTTTTTTATTTGTTTGGTTATGACAGCGATACCCGGTCTGTAGGGTTAGCGCTGAAGGCTCTTAACCCGCTAAAGTACAGACCTCGGCTCAGTGGGTCGCTCGCAAGGCTGGGTTCTCCCATATTTAGGACTTTGACTGGGTGCGACTTCCGTCCTCATCATGCCACCTTATATACGTGCTACTGCTGGGCTCGAGCGTTTCCAATAGCTAATACATTTTTAAAGAACACTCCGCATCAGGGAATAAATATTTATATCATCGAGGAAACTCGAACCCAGTAGTGGGACGTATCTGAGGCGTGAGGTGGGATTGTAATTGACGATAATTTAAAATGCGCGATCTAAATCTTATTTTATTACCCACATAAATTTTCTTTTCAAAACATTACATTAAATTGTACAGCAATTCGTTAATTTTGTTCAGTGAATAAGCCATTAATTTTAGAGAGCGCTGTTACAATTGTGTTAGGTATTATTAGTATTCAATTGAAAGTGACGCATCTACAGAAATACACTCATCAATGATCTTAAAGGACAATGAACTGTTTCATTAGCGATTTATAATTCAACTTGTGATATTATTTTTTTTTTAAGACAACACCCTGCACTAAGGAAATAATCCTTGTATTGCGGGGGACTTTACAAACATATAACTAACGGACACAAATTACATCCAGACTCAGAACAACATTTTGTGGATCACACAAAGTGTTGTCCCGCGTGGGATTCAAACCCTGGACACTGGCGTTGTAAGTCGCTATCTTAACCACTACGCCATCTGTGCAGTTTGGTTTCTTTTTGGCTTAGTGAGATCAGGGTTAGCAAAGAAAGCACCCGAGATTATATTTTTTATCGTAATTACAGCTCTATATGAGCTCTATGTACGTTGTAGTCCTGGGCTCGAGCATTCTCTACAATCAGAGGGAATTTAACCAACTACACCATGTGGTGTGGTGACAGAGTAAGAATACAATTCAACACCCGTGCCCGTGGATGTCGTAAAAGATGACTAAGAGATATAATATGCACATAAGATCTATGCAAGAGGATGAAAACTTGAAATGAAAGCCTATACCAACATATCTGACCAACATGGTATAGTAGATCAAATTCCCTCTCGTTGTGGAGAAGGCCCGAGCCCAACAGTGGGATGTATGGACTGCACAGATGGCGTAGTGGTTAAGATAGCGACCTACAGCGCCAGTGTCGGGGGTTCGAATCCCACGCGGGACAACACTTTGTGCGATCCACAAATTGTTGTTCTGAGTCTGGATGTAATTTGTGTCCGTTAATTATATGTTTGTAAAGTCCCCCGCAATACAAGGATTATTTCCTTAGTGCAGGGTGTTGTCTTAAATAAATAAATAAATGTATGTGGGTTGCGATGATGATGATGATGATGACCATGCTGGTCAAATGTGTTTGTATATAGCTTTACTTCGAGTTATCTAGGAACGATATATGAGTAAGCGCACTCGCCCCTGTTTCAACTGTCAAAATGTGTTAAAACTTTCATAATGAGATTCCATGCGGTATCATTTTAGTTTTATTATTTTGTTCCAGATTGTCAATTTTATTACTGATCTGCGGGTCGGTGGAGTTTGGTCTCAGTTACTCTGGGGCAGACCTACCTCCCGGACCGTATTGTGGTACTTTCAACGATTGCTGCAGAAATAGGCAAGATGGGTGCTCCTACAAAATACTTGGTAAGTCTTAAGGAACGCCTACTCGTTCCTTTTTAATAAAGCATTATCATGATTTTCTGTATGGTGATGAAGTAAGAATACAATTCACCACCCGCTTTCTTGGCCGTGATGGTCCTAAAAGACTACTAAGAGATTAAATAAGCATATTACATGTATGCTATAGAAGGCAAACTCGAAATAAAACTATAGCAGCACGTCTGAACAGCGTGGAATAAGGTCAATTTCCCTCCAATTTTGGAGGAGGTTAGAGCCTGGCAGTGTGACGTATATGAGCTGAAATGAATAAATTGGGATAAGTCAAGTTTTTATTTAAACTAGTTCAAAAAGGCATAGTCCACTCAACTACCCTTTAATGTTAATTGAATTTTATTAGTTTATTAGGGTTCCATACCCAAAGGGTAAAAACGGGACCCTATTACTAAGTCTTCGCTGTCCGTCCGTCCGTTTGTCACCAGGCTGTATCTCAAGAAGGGTGATAGCTAGACAGTTGAAATGTTCACAGATGATGTATTTCTATTGCCGCTATAACAAAAAATACTAAAAATAAAATAAAATAAATATTTAAATATTTAAGAGAGCCTTCCAACAAACTTGATTTTTATAGATAATGGTACGGAACCCTTCGTTCGTGACTCGCACTTATTACTCTTTGTTTAAAAATTTTCATTACATTCATATTTCGGCCAGTGATCATGACGTGATATCTAAAACTAAACAAGTCTGTATCCTAATATGGCGTTTTATTGTTAGATGCTTTTTACGATAGCTTTATCATGAAACTTATTGCATCTCAGCTCACATAAATCCCACTGTTGAGGTATTAAACAATATATAATAAACAGTACAATTTAATATAATCAGTACCATTATGGCAACCTTTAAAATGTATTCATGTTTAAAGACATTTAATTAACCTATTCGTGTCTTTTAGATACAATGTGCTACTGTGATGAGTTCTGTAATAGAACAAACGGCCACGACGACTGCTGTCCAGACTACTTAGAAGTCTGCCTTGGTATCAGTCCCCCACCGAACCTGACTGAGCCGTGCCGACATGGCAACAAGTTATATCTGCCTGGAGATACCAGAGAAGATGGCTGCAATACATGGTAAGTGTAGAATTTAGCTAAAAGTGGTTAATTAATCTGTTCTGTTTACTGTTCAAAGGACCATTGCAGGTAATTTGAACTTTTTAAACAGGTCATTCGAACTTTTTAAACAGGTCATTCGAACTTTTTAAAACAGGTTCTTCGAACTTTTTGAATGAAACGGCCTTAATTTTTTCTAATAATACAAATTAAGATACGCAGTACCTTTTCTTTTATACCATCCACATAATAAACCGTAGATCTTCTATGAAATAATATCAAACGTGTGCTAGTTCAGAATATTATACTTTTTAAACAAGAGGAGGATGAGAAAGAAGATTCGCCGTGTTATTTTATTATATATGTATACATCACATGCTTGAAAAAACCGGCTAAGTGCGAGTCGAAGTCGCGCACGAAGGGTTCCGTACCATTATCTATAAAAAATCACATTTGTTGTATGGGAGCCGCCCGCAAATATTTATTTTATTTTGTTTTTAGTATTTATTGTTATAGTGGCAACAGAAATACATAGGTAATTTGTGAATATTTCAACTGTCTAACTATCACGGTTCTTGAGATACAGCCAGACAGACAGACGGACTGACAGACAGCGAGGTCTTAATAATAGGGTCCCGTTTTTACCCTTTGGGTACGGAACCCTAAAAACGAAGGTATTCTTTTAAAGGCTAGAGTTAAGATGGTATAGAAGGCAAGAAAAATGCTTACGCTGCAGGAGGTGGGCAGTTTTGATCGTGCATTTCGCCTTAGAACTCTTAATATTACTTCAACACTTTTTCCGCCTCTGAACATCACAGCATTATAGTATTTTTTAATTTCCTTAAGCTTCGTAATATTAAAGATTCATTTTATTATTAAATCAATTCAATATATACGCATAAAGTCGAAGTAACTGAACTACAAATCCCATTAGCCTTGATATTAATGTAATGCATAATTGCGGTTTGGCCCTGAACTCTTATATTAGTTTGCATACTAGATTTGACAATTGTTGGCTATCAATTCATTAAATTCTGACGTCTTGTACTATTGTAATGATCAATACGCTCGTTAACAATTGAAAGTGGTTATTCAACAAACCGTATGATCGATGGCGAGTTTTATATTGTTGGTTAGCAAATGTCCACAGTTTCATCCGCGTAGTTCTTGTTCCTGGGAGAATAACGAGATCAAATATAGCCAAGTTTTTGCTTATATAGACAGCTACCTGGTAGTAAAATATTATCAGATAGACAGATGCACATAGATAAAAAAATGTAAACTGGTTTTTAGGTATATGTATCAAGCAAATAACTGTTTGAGCATGGAAAAAACCTACAACTTTGACATTAAAAACGGACACTTGGATTTTGTTTATTTGTATAGATTTATGTCTGAAAACACAGGTTTACGACCAGTGTGTGTTACCAGTGATGACTTACGGCACGGAAACGTAGTCCCTAAATGTAGGCCTCATAATAAGGCTCAAAGTCGCTCAGCGTGCTATGGAGCGGACTATGCTCGGGATTTCTCTACGAGATAGAATCCGGAATACGGCAATCCGCAGAAGAACGGGTGTAACCGATATAGCACGAATTAGGACATTGAAGTGGCAATGGGCAGGCCACATCGCTCGACGAACCGACAACCGCTGGGGAAGAAAGGTTCGCAAGTGGAGATCACGTATCGGACGACGTAGTGTAGGACGCCTCTCCACTAGGTGGACCGACGACCTGGTGAATGATACTGGGCGTCGTTAGGTGCAGGCGGCACAGGACTGCTCGTTGTGGCGTAACATGTGGGAGGCCTACGTCCAGCAGTGGACGGCGATAGACTGAAACGATAAAAAAAATATGATGATGATGTATAGCTATATTAGTGTGTATCATCATTATTTCAACCCATTGAAGTCCCATTGTTGGGCTCAGACCTTTTCCATTGTGGGAGAGAAATTGATTTATAACAGTGGGACGTGTTGGGATAGGGTTTTATATCGACCCTTTCGACACCCTGGTAACAACATGACAGGGTGTCGAAAGGCATGGTATCCGAAAAGATAACTCTTCAGATCGGCCACGAATGTCAAGGAATCGGTACCAGTTGTCGGCCCGATGGCGGACAGGAGGAAATATGAATAAAATATAGGAAGTAATGACTTCTGATGTATATGCGAGTAATGGACATTGTAAATAAAACTAACACAAAAAATGTGGGTCAATTTAATAACTAATTTCTGTAGCGGGTAGATAATTATAAATATCTGTAATAACAATGACTTGATTGGACGTCAGACATCTTAGTCTGCCATGCTGTAAAGTGCTTGAAACGTCAGCCAATCCAAAATCAAATACAAACGCGATAAAATCCGTAGTTTTATTAATCCCCGACGCAAAAAGAGGGGTGTTATAAATTTGACGTCGATGTCTGTCTGTCTGTGTGTGTATCTATTTCTGGCATCGTAGCTCTCAAACGGATGGACCGATTTCGATGCGGGTTTTTTAACTTGAAAGCCAGTCTCCTAGCGACGTTTGGTTAATATCGGTCCAGTAGTGTTAGAGTCGATCAGAGAGTAGATCAGTTCCAAAATGATGTAATGGAGTATGATTTTTCGATTAAGTGCTCACGCGTGCCAGTATAACCGTCAAATGTTAATTAATTGATTAATTCTGTTGAAATGAACGTAATACTTTTTTTTATTATTTTAGCTTAGAATAGCGTATAGAAGGTAAGTTCACGCACAAAAAGTGAGGCATTTCAATTGGAGCCTAATGGAGCTTACGCCGGAACAGTTCCGTAATGTACAAGTCATTGTACTGCACGTACGTACGCAACTCTTAAAAAATAAATTGATAATTATGACGGTTTGTGTATTCAAATGGTGTCATAACACATTTGAAAAACTTAAAAAGGTTTTTAACATTACTTTTAAAAGTATATCGATGATTTATGTTAATAAAAACAAAATTTGATTTCATAATTTGTATAGTGTTTTGCGTGTGTACGTGTGTAATCGTCTGCGCGCCATTAGTATTTTTAGATTCAAATTTTGAAAGTTCGAAGTATTGACGCTATCCTTCTATACGTTATTATTCTAAGTATCTTAGTTTGTTTCGGGAGTTATTCAAAATTTTAAATTTTACTTATAGTATGTAGATGTTCACATATCATAAGGACATTTTTAAACGTCAAAGGCGTACATATTATGGTGTTATATTAAGTAGCTTTGAATACAAAGATCGTACAGAATCATATGAAATATGAACCACCAAAGAAACGTTTTATAGTAGAGCAGCTATCATCTTACTAAAACATGATAGCCTGACACCATACTAAAGTTGCGTAGATATAAAAACAATAAAAATACGTATATTAATATATTTTTATGTAGTAGCACCACGCTGTTAATAATCGCAGGCCAGTTCACCTATAGTACCACACTCTCGCAGAAAATCGACGTCCGAGTAGTAGCAATTGGTTACTGCACTTTGATCGGTGAGCAGGAGCAAGCACAACTTTCTGTGTGTGTTTGCGTGTAGTGTTTTTAGGGTACCGTATCCAAAGGGTAAAAACGGGACCCTATTACTAAGACTTCGCTGTCTGTCCGTCCATCTGTCCGTCCGTCTGTCTGTCACCAGACTGTATCTCAAGAACCGCGACAAACACTTGAAATTTTTACAAATTATGTATTTCTGTTGCCGCTATAACAACAAATACTAATGATATCTGATGTTTACGCGAGCACTACACATTGTAAATAAAACGTCAGCCAATCCAAAATCAAATACAAACGCGATAAAATCCGTAGTTTTATTAATCCCCGACGCAAAAAGAGGGGTGTTATAAACTCCTGCATCTACAAGATGCAGGAGTTTATAAACTTGACTGTGACTGTGGTCTCTCTTATATTGGGCAAACAAAGAGATCCATAAGAACTCGGGTCAAAGAACACATAGCTGATGTGAAGCACCGCCGTCACACTAAGTCTGCAGTCTGTGAACATAGTCAGGACCGCTCCCGCCATAACATTAGGTTTGATAAACCTCAAGTCCTCGCAAAGGAACACCGATACCTGCCTAGAATGGTACGCGAGGCTATTGAAATAAAAAAAAAACACAAAAATTTCAATAGAGAGGATGGCTGGATATTACCATCAAGCTGGGATCCTGTTATAAACATAATTAAAAATAAATCCAAAGAGACCACCACAAGACTGCATGATACTGTGAGCACTTATTGTATAGATTTGACCCACAATAATAATGGTTAAAGATAATTTTATAAATCAAAAATCTTTTAGTAAGCCGCATCTAAAATTAAAAATCAATATTAATTTAGCATCATGTCACCTGAGTTTTCTTGCCGGATCTTTCTCAGTGTGGCCGCGTTCCGATCCGGTGGTAGTATATTAGTTTTGTTAGTTTTAAATCAACAAATTGTAATAATAATTGCTACAAAGTTAATAATTAATAATTACTAACCATAAACAATATAATTTTTTCATATAGATTCATTTTCTTCTTACACTGGCAATAAATTTGTACTAAAATGTGGGTAACAATTTAATAAATTTATAACTATTTTCTGTATCGGGTAGATAATTGTAAATGTCTGTAATAACGATTACTTGTTGGACGTGAGACACCTTAGTCCGCCCGTGACCATGAATGCTGCAAAGTGTTCGAAACGTCGGGCAATCATAAATCAAATACAAACGCGATATAATCCGTAAAAGTAGTTTTATTTACAACAAATACTAATAATAAATATTTAAGGGGGTGCCCATACAACAAACGCGATTTTTACAGATAACGGAACCCTAAGTGCGCGACTCCGACTCGTATTTAGTCGGTTTTTTGGTGTTGCCTTTAGTATTATCAAACCTCATTGCAAGTATTCACACTTCTTCACTTTCTTCACAGCAGGCAGCGGCCTCGCAAAGGTCCAAGAGCGCCAGTATCACTTACCATCACCAACAATAATAAAAAAATAATAATATTAGCACACATAGGTAGTATGATAAGAAACAGATTTTGAACGATTAAATATACGTAATGAATATATATAAATGAACGGAAGGATTACCAAATAGACAATTAATAGTGTTGTTTTAAAAACAGCGTGCGTGTAAATTATGTTTTTGTTTAAATTTCTATTTTCTTTTAAAGACCATGCACTAAGGAAATAGTTCTTGTGTTGGGGGGGATCGTTTCATCATTCATCATCATTTCAGCTCATATACGTCCCACTGTTGGGCTCGTGCCTCTTCCACAATAGAAGTGAACTTGACCTACTATATCACGTAGGTCTGACGGGTTGGTATAGGGTTTTATTTCGAGTTTTCCTTTTCTTGCATACACGTTATATGCATATTTAATCCCTTTGTCGTCTTTTACGACATCCACGAGCAATATAGGGGTGGTAAATTGTATTCTTACTCCGCCACCACACGAATGCATAGTTTATTTACTATTTATTATTATAAGTAAGCAGATATATGTAGTTTCTACAATACGGTGTTATCATATTACTACTTTCGCCAAGCCGTTACGACTTTCTTTACATCCAATGTTATAAATGATTCATTTATGCGATATTCTTGTTTGTTTTACTATTCTATATGTTGGCCCCATCTTTATAAATAGGTGCATTATATATATAATTGTAAAATGTTATATTACAAAATTTGTATAATGGCGAATGTAATGCCAAAGACATTCTTTGTCGGTCAATCAAGGTTTATGTAGACATAATATAAAGTTTGTGCATTATAATACCGGTGTATTTATTAATTCGATTATATCATAATAATATAGAAATTATAAGACCCGTGGTGGTGTTTCATACTATTAAGGATCTATTTTTCGATTCTATTCTCTATGTGGTAACGGATTAAGAATACAATTCACCACTCCTTATCTTGCCCATGGATGTCGTAAAAGGCGACTAAAGAATACGCATCCTTATTAATATTATAAATGCGAAAATATGTTTGTTTCTTACACTTTCACGCTTAAACAACCGAATCGAATTCAAAAATTCTTTCACCAATGGAAAGTTATAATATCAGGGAGTAACATAGGCTATATTTTATCTCCGTAATCCTACAGGAGCAGCCACTACGCGGGTAAGACGACTGAAAGCGAAGCGAGGGCGAGTTGCTAGTATAACATAAAACCCTATACCAAACTGTCTGATTGGCATGGTATAGTAACACCAATTTCCCTTCTATTATGGAGGAGGGTCAAGCCTCAGCAGTGGGACGTGTGTAGGCTGACATAATGCTGAACGCTGAAAGTGTACGAAACGTCTCGACGCATCGAATGATTTAAAATCGAATACAAACGTGATAAAAATCCGAAATCCCAGCAGTGGGACGTGTGTAGGCTGACATAATGCTGAACGCTGAAAGTGTATGAAACATCTCGACGCATCGAAAGATTTAAAATCGAATACAAACGCGATAAAAATCGTAAAAGTAGTCTTATATTAAATGTGTAATACTCAACATCATATTATCAAAACATCCTTACTAATATTATAAATGCGAAAGTAAGATTGTTTGTTTGTTTGTTTGTTACGCTTTCACGCTTAAACTACGGAAACGATTTCAAAAATTCTTTCACCAATGGAAAGCTTTAATACCAGGGAGTAACATAGACTATATTTTATCCCGGTATGCCCACAGGATCGGGCACTACGCGAGTAAGGCGTCTGAAACCGAAGCGAAGCGAGGGCGGGTTTCTAGTATTGTATATTGCGCGAAAAAGTTCAACGACACCGATGTTTTTGTTATTAAAACAAAAACTTGTGAAAAAAATTGTTCCGAATTTCTAGCGTACATTTTATTTTTACGTCTTTGATGTTCTATAATAATATTACTTCAATTTATAACGTTTGAATATTATTGAAAAATGAGATCAGGGTTTTTGGTTTATTTGTAAACATACAACCAAAAGGACTATAGTTAAATTGAGATTCTATTGCGCTAGCTATTGCGAAGTGTTGCGGAATACAAACAATACTGTGGGCTTAGAATAATAACTCATAGAAGGTAACTCCGCACACAAAGAGTGCATTTAAATTGGAGCCTATTGGAGCCTACGCTGGACCGTTCCGTAGTGTACAAGGTCACGGCGTACGCAAGGCAACTCTATTGTATAGTTGTGTGCGTGTGTAGGTACTTATGTAATCGCTTGCACGCATGTAGTATTTTTGGCTTCATGTTTTTGATCGCTTAAGTACCGACACTATCCTTCTATACGTTATTATTCTAAGACTGTGGGCTACCACAACAATCTTTGTCTTCGGTTTGCTCATGTACGTCTCACTGTTGGGCTCGAGCCTTCTTACAATGGAAAAGTAATTGGCTTATCATTATACTAAGTTATCCGTGTGATGACGGAATAAGAATACAATTCGCCACTCCATATCGTGCCCGTGGATGTCGTAAAATACTATTAAGGATTGTAATACGCATATAACATCTATGTAAGAGAAGGAAAACTTGAAAAAAAGCCCTATACCAACCTGTCTGACCAGCATGATCATTTACCCTCCTATTATGGAGGAGACTCGAGCCCAGCACTGGGCATGTTGAGCACGTATAAGAGTCTAAATGAAAATGATTATAATACAGTGATCAAACGTATTGGTATAGGATTTTATTTTATTAAGAGAAGGATCTCTTGCATGGATATCTGCATATCAAACCCTTTAGTCATATTTTACGACACCCACGAGCAAGAGATGGAGTGGTAAATTGTATACTTACTTCAGTACTACACAGAAACAGGGTGTCACTTGTCGATCTAGGTAGATGGCAAAGGATTCCATTTTTAGTTTTTCTTCTCATCAGAATAAGACGTATTTGCGTCTTTAGTCGTCTTTTACAATATACAATGTAAAAGAAAAGTGACACATTCTTACTTTGGTCAGCAATAATAAAAGAAACTGATTTATAATGCAATTGCACATAATTATATTTAGGTATGACCCAGGTGTGAGAACACTGTCATTATTTGGCAAGACGCCATTTTAAGTAGGTTAGGTATGACCAGTATCTAGCATTGTCGATGCTTACCTCGATCTTTGTCACGATAAGGCTGAAATGTACCATTTCACTGTAACGTAAAAAAATGATTGGGTTTTGACCTACGGGATGGAAGGCTTGCGTCAGCACCTATCAAAAACTAAATGGTGCTGGAATAATAATACAATTTAACAGCACTTCATGACTAAAGGATCATCATCATCACAGCTCATATTACGTCCCTCTGCTGGGCTCGAGCCTCCTCCACAATGGGAGGGAAATTGACCTGTTATACCGCACTAGTCAGACGGGTTGGTAAAGGATTTTATTTCAAGCTTTCCTTCTCTCGAATTGATATTATATGCATATCCCCTTAGTCTTCTTGTACTGCACACACTGCAAGATAGGAGATGATGAATTGTATTTTTACATATGTTCCCATACGGAATTTGGCTAGAGTATGGTTCATTATCATTATTATCAGCTCAGCTCATAAAAATCACATTTTTGGGCTCGATCCTCCTCCGCTTTAGAAAGAAAATGACATAGTATACCACGCTGGTCAGAGGGGTTGGTATATGGTTTTATTTCGAGTCTACATTCCCTTGCATAGACGTGGTATGCATATATTCCTTTAATCGTATTTTACGACAACCACGGGCAAGATGATGAATTGTATTCTTACTCCATCACTGCACGAATCGTCTTCCTTAACTCCATCCACCGCCAAGAAAGGGTAGTGAATTGTATTATCACTCCGTCACCACATGAATTTGAGTATAGTATGGTAATTCATATAAACCCTAGTCTTTAGGCAAATATCACGATTTGCTTACAGTTAATTACAATTTAATCGGCTTCAACTGACCTATTCATGATGTAGTAGGTGTATCGGTAGCCTAACGCTTGTTGTTACGACATTTGCTAGAGTTAGCCAGATGTAGTAATCTATATTAATGTTACAAAGTCGTTTGTTTGTTTGAAGTAATCTCAGGAATTTGCAATTAGATTCGAAAATTAATTGCATGGTGTAGTTGTATCCCTAGCCGAGGCCGCGGGTGATCGGACCGGGGAATTGTCCGTCACCCGAAGAAAGGCTGACCGCGCGACGGTGTCCGACGTCCCAGGACGTCGAGAGGTGAGGTTACCCAAAAGGGTATTCCGTCGGGCCGACCACTGACGACAAGTCACATCTGCTCCGGTGGTCGGCCCAACGAGGTGACGTGGGTACGAGTGGGTTATGGGCCCGCGCGCCGTCCTTTCATCGCCCCGGACGGACTGGACTGCGCGTGCGCTTACCATAGCCAACCCATAAAAAAAATGGTGTAGTTGTATCGGGCCGACCACGGAGGACCAGGTACTCGGTATCAGTGGTCGGCTCAACGACGAAGGCGACGCGCTATAGATGGGTTATGGGGCCGCGTGCCGCCCCTATGTCACCTTGGACGGCGACGGGCGGCGGGTGCGTTGACACTGCCATACCAAAAAAAAAAGATGGTGTTATTATATGTTAACAGAACTACCGCGACAATGTCGTGAGTTCGATTTGAAGTCACGTAGTTTGTGTATAGTCGAGCGCAAGTAGGTACATATTTAGTCCTCGTGACGGCGATCGGCGTTCCAGTAGGGGACGTCGACGGGAGACTCCCTTGGGGTATTCCGTCGGGTCGACCACTAAAGTCAAGGAACTCTGCACCGGTGGTCGACTCAACGATGAAGACGACGTGCTATACGGGTGTACGTGCTTACGCCCCTCTGCCGCCCTGGACGGAGTGGTGCGAGGAGTGCGCCGACCATAACCTACAAAAAGGTCCGACCATAACCTCCCCATTAGGACGGAACTTAACTTATATCATTCTGGTCAAATATGTTAGTATAGAGTTTAACTTCGAGTTTGCCATATCCTGCACAAATGTTACATGCATATTATATCCCTTAGTCGTCTTTTACGACACCCATGGCATTAATATGAAGTGGTGAATAGTATTCTTACTCTGTCACCACGCGGACGCGGCATTTATGAAATGCATCGTGCAATAATTACAACTTGATTACACTATAATTGATTAATAAATCAACATCTGTTATGTGATATGACGTCAAACATCTGTTTTACACACTATTTATAACCACAATGCCATTATAATAGAAAGTTATGTTTTAAATTATGTCAATGATATATCAATTGTGTATCTGTTATTGATATAAAAATAATAATATATAGGTCAATACTTCGTGTAGTGACGGAGTAAAAATATAATTCACCGTTGGATGTCGTAAAAGACTAAGAGATATAATACGCATATAACATCTATGCAAGAGAAAGAAAACTCGAAACAAAACCCTATGCCAAGACGTCTGACCGACGTGGCATAGTAGGTTAATTTCCCTCCCATATTGCAGGAGGTTCGAGCCTAACAGTGGGACGTATATGGGCTGAGATGATGATGATAAGTCAATTCTTCGTGTGGTGACGGAGTAAGAATACAATTCACCACTTAACATTGCCAGTGGGTCTCGTAAAAGACGACTAAGGGATATAATACGCATATAACATCTATGCAAGAGAAAGAAAATTTGAAATAAAACGATATACCAACCTATCTGACCAGCATGGTATGGTGAGATCAATTTCTCTCCTATTGTGGAGGTAGCTCGAACCCAACAGTGTGACGTATATGAGCAACTACAGATTGAAATTTTTCATAAGTTTTCGGGGTTGTCAAAATTGTCATTGCACCCTTTATCACACGTAATAGAAAGCTTAGTCCCGCCAACCATGCATAATTGATACAGTGTTTGCTATTAAGAACTTCTTTGCAAAAAAGTCACGTAAGATTTGACCCCGATACCTCTAGATTAGCAGTCGTTTATGATTTCCGACAAGCTATTATCGAAATTAGTATTCTGAACGTGTTTATCTTACTCCATATATTGCACATATTTATCATCAAAACTCCTATATGTCCCATTGCTGGGTTCATGCTTCCTCCAGAATAGAATAGAAATTGACCTACCCCACTGCTCGACTCGAGCCTCCTCCATAATCGAAGGGAAGTTGATCTACTATACCACGATGATCATATAGTTTAGTTCGTGTTTTCCTTCTTTTGCATAGATGTTATTTGCATATTATAATCACTTAGTCCAGTTTTACGACACCCACGGGTGGTGGCCTGTATTCTTACTTCGTCATATTTATTCACTGGCGATCTAAAGGGGGGCACTCCCACCGGGCCATCGGTCTAGGAAGCCCCCAAATAACAAGATGCATATTTCCATTTGGAAAACCAAGTTTTAAAACTTCGCCCATAAGACCCTTTAGTTATTTAACTTCAGATTAATTCCTTAAGTAACCCATAAATACATGACCTGATTGGGGTAGAAGCACGTCTTCAAATACACTACGTTTGAACAAAATTAAGTCATAAATAAAAAAGGATAGAATAAAAAAAAACATGGGTCACTGGTAGGGATCTTAACTTACAACGCTATTAAAACTATATATCATCGTTATTATCATCACAATCCATCTTTTTCCTACAATTTATATCGACAGCTAGATGATGCCGTGGGCCACCATTTGATACTAACCCCAAGGGCAGCCAAAGAGCTTATTCCGCAAATGCATTTATTGTCACCGTGCCAAAACACCTGATTACAAAAGTACATTGCGTCATTTTACAAAAATGCTTTGCCTCCTCTAAAAGTACAGTAGAGTCATACGGCTGTAAATATTTATTTAAATTATGTGAATCATTCACGTGATTATTAAGTGTCATCAGACCTGTTGCTATGTATGAATTTCAATGTTGGGCATTGAAAAAGACGGATGAGAGAAGAGTACATGCTATAGAGATGCGTATGCTAAGATGTATGTGTGGGGTCACAAGGTTAGATAAGATAAGAAATGAGTATATTAGGGGAAGCCTGAAAGTGGCACCAGTAATAGAGAAGATTAGGAGTGCGAGATTGTTCACTATTTAACATAAGCTTTTCTAAAAGAGATAAGGCCCCATTAAAGAATCGGTATTGGTAGTAGACGCAATTGAAGATTGGGAGATTATAGAGTCGCACACTGCCCTTATATCACCCAGGATGGTTCAGTCCAGTCAAATTTAGGAAAAAGGATCCACTAATCTAAGTAAAGATCGCGAACACATTATATCCTGAATTCATCAATACATAATACAGAATTAGAATTGAAAACCAGTATGGACGTAATGTCGACCAAAAATATACGTTTTCTTCAAACACCTCACAGTAAATTATAAATCCTTGTATCGCGAGGTACTTAATAAAGATACAGTTAACGGACACAAATAACATTGAAACTCGAAACAATCATCCGGTCACTCATAACACTTTCCTGCGTAGAGATCGTAAATAATTCTGAACAAAAAAGTAACTTGAATCGTTTTCTCATATATACCACAGTTAAAATTGGATCAAATTGAAATATGACTACACGGGAAGCACCAGCTGTCAAATAAAAAAATAATCATAGAAATCGCATCAATCTATCGAAAGTTCTAAGGTTGTTTACCTTAGAACATAAAATAAAGTCGAATTAAGAACCTACTCCTTTTTGGAAGTCGGTTAAAAAGTTACATACAAAAATATAACCATGGACATCACAATTCTATACGGCTGGACCAAGTCAACACCTACACATCGAATTCCTTATGAAGCATTTCGCAAACGTTCACCTAACACGATCTGAGGTTAAACACTGTTAACTGTCGTGTTTTGACTGCGAATTATGTTTTTTTTTTTTACCGTACCAGTTAATAATGTAATACAAGTCACATAATATATGTGTCATTTAATTTGTTATACCAACAGACTTTAAATGAATTCAATAAAATAAAAAGTAATTTACCTATTTGCTGCTATAAATCTTCGCCTACAAATGCATTTTATATATTCCACTATATCCAAAATAGGAAAACCCGTTGAAAAACAGTTATAATTGACAGAGCACCAAAAATTAGCACGCTACAAGTGACAATCAGGCCACATCGCTCGACGAAATTACAATCGCTGGGAAAGAAAGGTTCTCGAGTGGCGACCACGTATCAGACGCCGCAGTGTAGAATGCTCCCTCACTAGGTGGACTGCCGACCTGATGAAAGTTGCTGAATGTAATTGGATATAGGCGATATAAGATCTCATTCTATGGCAAAGCTTGCGGGAGACCTACGTCCAGCAGTGGATGGTGATAGGTTAGATGATGATGACGGTATCTTCTTCTGGCTAGACCTTGTCCCATTTTTTTGGGGTCGACCTTCCTTGTCCTTATCTTCCATTTAGCACGATCTTGTGCTTCTTCAGTGTTTAGTCTAGAGTCGTTCAGGTCTTTCTGGACCGTTGACTGCCATGTGGCGGGTGGTCTTCCACGCGTACGGTTCGTCGTAGGCAAATCCAGGGCAAGCTTCACCATATAGTCGTCTGGTCGTCTTTTTATGTGGCCGTACCACCGCAAACGCTTTTTTTATTTTATCCATTATGGGGGCAACTTTGATGATGATGATATATTCAATTTCTATTCATGAATAATTAAGACTCTTCTTTAGATACTAGGACTTTATCATCATAATCAATTCAGCTCATATATCTCACTCTGCTGGGCTCAATCCTCCACTATAATAAGAGGAAAAATGACCTACCACACTAGCCAGAAGAGTGTTTCATTTCAAGTTTACTTTTTATTTCTTACTCATCTACGTAAACTACGTCCACGGGCAAGTGAGGTGGGTAGTAAATTGTGTTCTTACGCTGTCACCACACGGAAAGGATTACATTTTTGACCTATGCGGCCACGGATTCGTCAAAATTTAATAATATATTAACTAATAAACTTACTAATTTAACATAATGTATTTTAATTAATATTTTTCGAGAAATTACAGAAATTTTGGATTGGATTTTATAGGTCGATTAGAATAAAGTTAAATGTCGACGAATCCATGGCCGCATACTAATATAATATTTTACGAGATTGTAATAAAAATAATTTATAATCAAAAAAATATGTCCAGACGTCAATCCAATCAAACGTTTCTTAATCACGTACATGTTAGAAATGTAGATAATATTAATTTATGATTTTCGTAATGATATTGTCATTTTTTGTTATATTTTCAAATTATTCAAATTAGTAAATGTCGTCTCGTTAGCAAAAAAGAACTTAATTTATTTAATTTATTCCTATAAGCGAATATGCTTCATTTTGGTTAATTTGAATTTTATTTTTCTAAGATAGTTTTGGATCGCTACTGTTCGAAGCTTTTTTTTCTATGATGTGGAATTTTACGGGTGTAGTTTATAATTATTAGAAGTTTAATTTTTTTATTACTATTAATTATTATTAATTAAAGACCTGCACGACAAGTTTAGAGAATTCCATAATTTGAATATTAATTTTCAATACATTTTTTTAGATTGTATGTATCTATTGATTTTCTGTGTGGTCACGAAATAAGAATACAATTCTTCCAACCCTCATACCCGTGGGTATCATAACAGACCATTAAGGGAGTTATATAGCATCTATAAGAGAAAAAGAAAACATAAAAATCTATACCAACCCGTCTGATCAGCGTGGCACAGTAGGTCCATTTCCATTCTATTGTGGAGGAGGCCCGAGCCTAAAAGTAGGACGTATGTCCGCTGCGATGATAATGATTGATTTTATGTGTGGTGACGAAGTAAGAATACAATTCACCATACCAATTCACCACTCTTACCCGTGGATGTCGTAAAACACGACTAAGGGATATAATAACCGTATAACATCTATGCAAGCGAAGGAAAACTCAAAACAAAACCCTATACCGGCCTATCTGACCAGCGTGGTATAGTAAGGTCGGTTTCCCTCCTTTTGTAGAGGACACTCGAGCCTAGCGGTGGAATATGTGTAAGCCGAGATGAATAGTTTTTAAAAGTAATACTATAACGGGTATGTAATTAGTATGACTTGTAAGACGGTAGATACCTTAGTTCTCCCGTGACTATGAACGTTGAATAGTGACATATTCTTTATCTATGAACATAGGAACAATTAAGATAACGAATAACTAAATACAATATACAATTTAGTTAATTTAATATTACATAAAATTCAGGTCATTGGATTTAACCCACATATGAATGTAAATTGAGTTTGTTTCTAGATAAATTTACAACATACGTTGTGATAAAAATTGAAATAAACTTTTTTTTCAACAATTTTTAATCTCGTTTCCTAAGGATGTGTGGCCTAATATGATAAGCCATATTCAGTAAAAAAAGGGGATCTAAATTGCTAATCTTGTCGAAATTAAATAAAAAAAAACTGAATGCTTGCCAGCAGAAAAAAAAATCATTGCTTTATTTTCAATTATACCTAAGGTATTTGAATTGTTCCTTACATCATTACTTCAGCTTTTGTAAAGCTCATAACGCAGCTCGAGCTGCCTCCAAAATGGGGAGTTTATTTACAACTTGGGGTCGACGTAGTATGTACTCCACTTCCATTGTACATATCGCAAAAGTTATTGGCAATAGTTATATGACTGCTTGCCTGACGTCAACTGTACTCGAATGTTATCGTTGACCAGAGACCATCAGACGAAGTTGGCCCAGGTCCATACAGCTCTTAGTTGTTTTTTACGACACCCACGAGCAATGTACGGATTGGTTTTATTCGTAGCCGCTATCACAGCAATTTTGTTATCATCGAGATACAAGAATGAATGAATGATGAATGAACGGATGACTAAATAAACAGCTACTAATACCAGATAAAGCAGGTATTTATATCTGTTATCAATTATAATCCAAAGTACAAAAATTGCATTTGATTTAAAAATATTTAAAATAAATGACAACACAAGGGGTGAAATTAAAAGGAATACATTGTTGTATGTATCCCAGACTGATTAAGACAGAATATAATTGCGTAGATTATTTAAAATTATTGGTCGTTAGTGAGTTTAGGCAGAAATATGATTTTTTACAGAACATGATAATCTAGATATATTTATGACACTTCTAGCGTCTATTCTAAATTACATTGTATAAAATGCTTAAACAATTATTTAATATAGATTTATTAGAATTATTATTAGAATTATTTAATTTAGCAATAGAATCATCATCATCATTATTAAGCCCATCGCCGTCCACTGCTGGACGTAGGCCTCCCTCATATTTCGCTACAGAGTGGGGTCATGTGTCCCAACGACGCCCAGCAACCTTCACCATGACGTTGGTCCGCCTAGTATGGGAGCGTCTACACTGCGTCGTCATCCGATATGTGTTCGCCACTCGAGAACCTTTATTCCCCAGCATTGTCGGTTCGTTGAGCGATGTGTCCTGCCCATTGCCTTCGGCGCGGCGTGCCGATTATTCGTGCTATGTCGATTACCTACGTTCTTCGAATTTCTGTATTTCGGATTCGATCTCGCAGAGAAATGACGAGTATAACCCGCTTATAGTACGGTGAGCGACTTTCAACCTAGTTATGAGGTTTACATTTAGGAACTACGTCATCGTACCGTAAGCCATCACTGTTCGTAGACCTGTGTTTGCCAGGCAGACACATTGCCTAGAACACAGGCTACAGCCAGACACATTGTCTGTAATTCTGATCACCTTTTATAGCCTTCTTCGGGGGTAACTCCGAATTTATTATAAAGCAAAGATGATTCACATTTTCCTTCATGTATAAAGGCAAGGGAGTCATGATGTATCTATAATTATTTTTTTATAGTTACTCATAAACATACAAAAGATGCTTAAAATGACATAATACAATGACTTATCGAAAATGACATCATAGTTGATACGTGACAAAAAATTAACCGTTTTATACGTAATTCGGAACGCACTTGACGTTTGCTGTCACAAAAGGTTTTTTAAATGGCTTTTTTAATGGCGGTTCAAAGAATTGATATCGAGAAACACGTTTGAAAAAAGAATCTCTTTTGATTGTTACTTTATTGAATCGTTAAAATGTGAACAGTGTTTACATGAATGAGGTAATTTTTTTAAATATTCACAGTTTAGGTGGGCTATGAATATAAATTTAAGTGTTCATTGAGTGGAAATTGCTGAAGGTCCTCGCACGAAGGGCCTCTTAAGCATGATTCGATTATCTTATGAGATACTTTACTTATGCTCAACATATAGTTTAACAGATTAAATCTTGAAGATTAAGAGGCGTAAAAAATTAAGTGTTAAGTGGAAAACGAGGAAAATCGTAACAACTAGCTTTAGTCGACTTGCGTGCTGAATTTCCATAAAATACGAATAACTAAAATGAATTAAATGTGATAAATCTGTAAAAATATTTTTTAATTGGAATATTCTACACAATATTAAATTTTTTTACCAAATCGGTATCCTATAACAATGCCAAAAATACTTATTTTACATTTCACGTCACCTAAATTTATATTTTGTTTCTTACAAGATATCTTTGTTCAACATGATAATTTTTTTAAAAATGCCAACAATGTGATTGTTTTAATTACACTCAATTAACTCATATATAACATAGTATCAGCACTTACATGTTCAAAATTAATAAATTAAAAAAGTGTAAATTTAATATTATTATTTACATAAATAAAATATTCATTAGTTTTCAATTAATTAATATTATCAATATAATCAAATACATTGCACGTAACCATTTTCTAAATCCGTAGTAATAAAATTATCCAATGAATAAGTAATAAATTTAATAAGTTTCGCTTCAATTCAATTGAATTCTTGCTAAATGGCTTCTACAAGCGGTTAACCGCGATTTTGCCATGGTCACACATAAACTTGGGAAGATCATTATACATTAGAGATTACTCGGTAGAAAATAGCTTGAAAAGAATCAGCGATTATGATTAAAAATTTGTAATGATAAAAAACACTGTTAGTCAGCGTACACGACGTCCTTTATTCCGGAATGACGAAAATAGGGCGCGCAGCCCCATAACCCACCGTATTCCCTGATACAGATATCGTGAAAGTAAATAATGTTCAAAATAACCCTGATGCAAAACAGATAAAATAAATAAGTTGCCTGTTTAATATCGAAGAAAGCTTACGTGACTCACTAGTCCAGACTACCATCACAAATTTCATTGCTAACGAGCGAGATACCTAAATTGGTTTTTTCGTTTTTTTTTTGTAACCGATCAATCATTGTTAAAGCAAATTTGTTTGGCGATATAAACTACATAGATTGAGTATATATTATGCCAAATATTGTCTTCCAAATCGACTAAATTACCCTGACCTAAATATTACACATTTTAGTATCGAATCAATCATGAATGACCTATTTATATCACTCGACTATTTATATTAAACTAAATATGTTTTACAATGGTAGCAGTCACATCACTAGTGGCGCGTAATTGGATATCGAAACGGTGTTGCCAGCTAATTATAAGAAGATAATTACTAAAATAGTATATAATGTGTGGTAGCGGCCACAAATACTCCCAACCCTTTACTCGTAGGTTTCGAAAAGATGACTAACAGGTTTGCATAGACCAGGGAAGCTCCATTCGATGCAGTCTGTTTAACAATTATATTCCCGAAAAGGGTTGATGTCAAACAAGCGGCCGGTAAAACTATTGCCAATATCTTTTACAATACGTACCATATATTGAGTCGGGCCCCAAGTGATTGGGACAAGAGCAAGCTGATGATGAATTATTAAATAATATAAATTATCATCATCATCTCAGCCCATACAAGACCTATTGTCGATATTCTATGCTTATTATAGCTCTTAGTCGTCTTTTACAACCAACCCTTACAGTGGTCGCTTAAACAATCCCATCCATGAGGAGGATTGACTTCTAGCAGGCGGCTGATCTTAAAGCAATGCTTTCATGGTTGTTAAATGTAATCCATTGACAAGAAAGGAGGTGATGAATTGTATTTTTTCTTCGTCACCACTTGTAGTGATACATATTAATACTCGAGGCAATATGTAATCTCCTTCCATAGTATATATTGCAAAAGTTATATTAATTGTAAAAATTATTACATATTGGAATAATTTTATGACCAGCCGATTGTCTGACGTCCACTTTTTGGAAGTAGAATTACTGGGCCGACGACATCGGATAGATTTGGACCAGGTCCATATTCTATTTGTCGGCCACAATACAACATAAGACCAGAGAGACCTAACAAACTAAAATACATAATAGATGATACATGTTAGATAGATATATTATATCTATCTTATAGTACAGACTGTATATAAGGACCTTGAAGCAACTCGAGAAAATTGCCGTGCTTTCAGGCGTTTTTGCTATTGCATATTTATATTCATATTTACTATTGCAACCAATCCTAAAGCTCACTAACAGGTCCCTTAAGCTCTGTTAAATCCGTGGTGCTGTACTACCGCGCTTAACGTAGTTATACATCCTCTTATTTACTGCCTTATTAACTTTGCTTCATATCTCCCACTTTACATAGGAGGGAAGTGGAATCTTTGCAACCCCTCCCGTTTTCTTTTCTAACTAAATATGTTGCGGGTCCCACTTCCTGAGGGTCAAACCTCAGTATCTTATACGGAGACCATTGTGGATCCTGGCTTACAGGAGTTACAGTGATGGGAATGTATGGTGAGATTAGAACCCAATAAAAAAATCTATCTCATCTAAGCTATTAATAAGCGTATAGTGATTAATGCAATAACCTTGTAGCGAAAGGAAAACATTGTTATCAAACTGATTTATATGCACCAAAACTACATACTAATATTTTTAATGATAATAGCCCGCGCGAAAGTTTTATCAGCAAGGTCGGTGAAATGAGGCTAATTAAAAATCAGCTGTCGTTATCATAACAGTAATGGATGATATATTATTTTCAAAGTAAAAAAGATATCATAATCATAGTACACATACGTCCCATTGCTGGTCTCTTCCACAATGGGAGGGATTCATAGTTGTAGAACCACACTTGGCAATCGTATGTCTACAGCCGCAGGCCGGTCCGTCCAGGGTAGTACCACACTGAGCAGGAAATCGACGCCCGGGTAGTAGCAAATTCTTACTGCGTTTCGTTCGGTGAGCGAGAGAGCCAAAAGCCCAACTTTCTGGGTATGTTTGTGTGTGGTGGGTTTTAGTGATGTCTTTAGTATCACAACCCTAATTGCGCGCATTCACACTCCCATCACTTTCTTCACGATAGGCTGCGGCAGCAAAACTTACCATCAGGTGTACTGCACGTTTGCCGTTTGCGCAAAAAAAAATTGCTGTATACCACAGACAGATAACTGTCGACAGTGTGGTCCTACCACTCTACATATTTTATACTTTTTAGTTCGTTGTAAATAAAAATAGTGTACACCATTTTACGCTATTTTTTCAATTTACTTTTTTTAATCCATCAAAAAATAAATAGGACTTAATATAGAACCATGTACGTATACCTAATTCTCGCATCTTTTCGCAACATGATTCTAACATTGCTCTAATGCAAAATAATGTATTGTTTTTAGCAGCAACGAAACTATTAAATACAATGTAATTGATATATAAATTACGTCCATTATAAATAAGTGATATTATTAATAATATCTTTTATTATTATCCATAATTGCCATGCGGTAGGTCGATCGAGTAAGAACACAATTTACAACTCCCTGCCTTGTCCATAGTTGTCGTAAAAGATGATTAAAGGATTATTATATTTAATTATAACACCTATGCAAGAGAAGGAAAACTCGATATAGAACTATATACCTACCCGCCTGACCAGGGTTGTATAATAGATAAATTGTCCTCCTATATTAAAGGAAGTCTGAGTGCAACAGTGGGACTTATGTGGGCCGAGATGATGATGATATACAAAAGTGTATGATAAAAAATTAAAATCATCATCATCACAGCTCATATACCTACGTCCCACTGTTGGGCTCAAGTCTCCTCCATAATTGGAAGGAAATTAACTTACTATATCCGTGTGGTGACGGAGTAAGAATACAATTCACCACCCCCTATCTTACCCGTGGGTGATCGTACGAGACGACTAAGGGATATAAAACTCATATAACATCTATGCGTGAGAAGGAAAACTCGAAATAAAACCCTATACCAACACGTCTGACCAGCGTGGTATAGTAGGTCAATTACCCTTCCATTATGGAGGAGGCCCGAACCCAACAGTGGGACGTATATGGGCCGAGATGATGATGATGATATGACGCTGGTCAGACGTGTTGTTATAGGGTTTTATTTCGAAATTTCCTTCTCTTGCATAGTGTATGTTATATGCATATTATATCCCTTAGTTTTACGACATTCACAGGCAAGATAGAGAATGGTGAATTTTAGTCTTATTCCGTCACCACACGTCCGTGTATATGAAATAGGTATTATTTACAAACCACTTTCTTCTCTTGCATAGTTGGTATATGTCAAAAATATCCCTTAGTCGGCTTTTACAACACCCAAGGACAAGAAAGGGAGTGGTGAATTGTATTCTTACTCCGTTACCACACAGAATAATTAGAATGATTCGCTCTAATACAAGAGTTTCACTTAAATATCACACACTGTTTATTTTTTTGTTAAATTTCTTATTGACCATGAGATTCCATTCCTACCTGTCGGTAATTCACAGCCAATGTCTCTAGCATAGTTGGCAGTTTGCCCTTGTTAAACGTAACTAATTCATTCATAACGAAATTTAAGTATTTAAAATCTGTGGTTTTATCATCTGATAATAGCAGACAATTTGGTATAGGGTCATCATCATCATCATTACAACCCACATACGTCCCACTGTTGGGCTCGGGCCTCCTCCACAATGGGAGGGAATTTGACCTACTATACCATGCTGGTCAGACATGTTGGTATAGGGTTTCGTTTCGAGTTTTCCTTCTCTTGCACAGATCTTATGTGCATATTATATCCCTTAGTAGTATTTTACGACATCCACGGGCAAGATAGGGAGTGATGAATTGTATTCTTACTCCGTCACCACACGGAATATAGGGTATCCGTGGTATAAAGTTTTGTTATAATATTTCGCTACCAGGCTGCTGTTTACACAAGAAGTATTATATAGTATTTAGCTTATATTAAAATATATCCCGATATTCTCACAGTAACGGGAACTAGTACCGAGGAATAATCCGTCGCGTGAGGGCGACCCACGTCCCTGGTGACGTGACCGGGGAATTAGTCCATCACCCGCTGAGAGGCCGACTGCGTGAGGAAAGACCGACGTCCTCCCCGAGGGGGGCACGTCAGTCGATGGGAGGGTACCTTATTAAGGGGTATTCCGTCGGGCCGACCACTGATGACAAGTAACCCTGCTCCGGTGGTCGGCCCAACGACGAAAGCAACGTGGTGTTCGGATGGGTTGCGGGTGTGCGTGCTTACGCTCCTCTGTCGCCCCGGACGGAGTGGTGCGAGGAGTGCGCCGACCGCAGCCCACCCCAAAAAAAAGGCACTCGGTACCGCGGGTCGGTCTAATGGCGAAGGGGAGAAAACACGGTGGTTTATGGGGCCGCGCTCCGTTGTTTCATCACCCCGGACGGAGGAGACGGCGTGTGCGCTGACTATAGCTCACCCCAAAAAAAAAAACGTTACGGGAACTAAACGGGTGAAACCGCGGCAATTTGCTAGTATAAAATACCAAAAAAACAAACCTAGATACTATATCTTTAATCTTTACTAATTTTTTACCGATGCATATAAAGGTGTCAGTTCCATGCCATTTCAATATTACCAACTAGTTTGTACGATATTAAGATGAGATATTAATCTGACATTGGTATTAACACCTGTCCACTGAAAAAAAAACTGGTCGAGACTTTATAAATAATTATTTATGTATAACATAAAATTTAAATACGTATCATTTATATATGTCATTCAAACTTAGTATTTTTAGTATATATTTTACATAGTTACTATGTAGATATTACTGTTTGGTGGCGGCTTAGAATATTACCAACCATTATCAGCCGTGTGGTGACGAAGTAAGAATACAATTCACCACCCCCTATCTAACCAGTGGTAAAAGAAGACTAACTAGACTGGTAACATTGATGTTACAAGACACTTAAGATAAACCTAAGGTTAGGGAAGCTAAGGGAACTTAACCGTACTACGTGTTAATTTTTTTATAAATTTTAAAATTTGCCCGGTCTAATGGGTGGACGCTAACGCCCAAGTGCACTCTCTGCGGAATATGAACTTCAGCTCGAGACGCCACTGATCTATACCAATAAATAAAATTAGAGTGTCTGTTTGTAATGTCAAAATAATAGGCTTTTTTCATGCTCACACGGTTATTTGCACGACACCTATGCCTAAAATAGCAATTAAAAATTTTTTGTCTGTCTGTCTGTTTGTTCCGGGTAATCTTCAAAACGGCTAGACCGATTTCAAAACTTCTTTCACCAATGGAAAGCTATAATATCAGGGCGTAAACTAGGCTATATTTTATCCCGGTATTCCCACGGGAACGGGAACTACGCGGGTAAAACGACTATAACCTATAACCGAAGCGAAGCGAGGGCGGGTTGCTAGTAGATTAAGGGTGTAGATTGTTGGCCTGAGAAAAAAGTACTAGTGGTTGCCGAGTGGCCGAAATTCGACCATAATTCATTTAGATTAATTTCTGCTACACAACTTTCTTTCAATTTTATTTATGTATAATTGTATATTGAGCAAGCTGTATTTTTTCTAAAAACTAATAAAGTATAAATATCTATTAGACATTGTCATCATAATTATGATTGTTTGACATTCAATTCGGCCAGAGACTTTAACCGTAAATAAAAAGTGTATAAGCGTTGGAGTGTATGTGTGTAGCGATTTAATTATTAAATGAAATTTCAGTTTTATGCACTACTCTTTATATATTTCAACTGTGCCAAATTTCATACTTGTCCATCCACATAATTTTCGCAAAAAGGGGTACAAAGTTTTTGCTTCACGTATTAATATATATATTACAATTAGTTTGCAACGACTTGGTTCATCATCGTCATCATCATCATTATCATCATCATCACCTTTCTCTTATCTCAATTACTTGGAGTTGACTCAATATGTACTCTTCTTTCATAGTATATATTGTATAACTTTATGGCCACGTGCTTAAGGTCAGCAGGTAGATGGCCTTGGCCCAGGTCTATCTAAATTATTTATTAGTCATCTTTTACGACACCCAAGAGCATTTCTAGGTAGTATTGCTTGGTAGTATTTGTAGCCATTGGTTATCGTATTTATAAATTCATAAACAATGAACTTCCTATTTTGCTTGATGCAAATAGACAATAAAAAAATCTTGGCCAATCCAATTACTATTTCAAAGCGTGACGGTGACTTACGACGACGTATCCCTCTGCCAATTTTTTTGCTGACAGTTACGCGATGAGTGACGTCACAAGTCGTAAATTTAGACATTCGTCACTACTAGTAATAGTTGTTTTGTAATTTATTTCTATTAAACTGATACATCATGAACGAACAAAATAAAACCATTTCTATATTTCTGTGTTACATATCCTGTCGTTTCGTGTAACTAAAATTTTATGCTACACAAAAATTGTTGTTCTGACTCTGGGTCTAATTTGTGCCCATATGTAAAGTGGACCACCATTCTCCATCTTACCTGTACGTGTTGTAAAAGTTTAAGAGAAGGAAAACTCGAAATGAAACCCTATACCTACCCGCCTGACCAGCGTGTTATAGTAGGTCAATTTACCTCCCAATATGGAGGAGGCCCGAGCCCAGAAGTGGGACTTATTTGAGCTGTGATTATGATACTGAAGGGTGTTTTGTTTAACAAAAATAGTCTAGCCATTTTTAGTTTCGTTTTGTTTACCGCCATAGATAATAAAAAAAAAACAAAGTTAACACTATGATTTAATGCAATTTCAATGTTAACAAACAAGAGATGTTTGTAATACATCCTTATTCGTATTGAAACGCGTCTAGACAAAATTATTTGTATTCAATATTACTTAACGACAAAATATTAGTTTTACTAACAAATATGTTAAAATCAACATTGAATTGAGGTTAAACATAAAAAAATATGTTTAAGTTTTTTTAATAATATTTTTTTATTCGTATTCCGGTAACATAGAGGCCGCAATATTGCAATAAAAACAATTAAAGCTTCCGCTGCGCCGCTGTCATATATACATACTAGCTAACCCAACAGACGTTCTTCTGTTCAAATAAAATAAAAGGAAATTCTCTTTGAAAACGGCAGCAGCGCCACCTACCGGGTCCAATTGTGACAACACACACACAAAATTACATCAACATCGGTCCAGCCGTTTAGGAGACGTTCAGTGACATACACGTACACAAGAAATATATATATATAAAGATATAAGTACAATCCTTGTTTGTCGTAAAAGACGACTAAGGGATAGAATACGTACCTATACAAGAGAATAACATCTATACAAGAGAAGGAAAACTTAAATAAAACCCCTATACGTATCTATCTGACCAGCATGGTATAGTAAGGTCAAATTCTCTCCAATTGTGGTGGAGACTCAAGCTCAACAGTGGGACGTATGTCATATGTATAAGACGTATGTACAAATTACATCCAGACAATTTGTGGATCTGAAAAAGATTTTCTCCTGGGTGAGAATCAAACTCACGATACCGACACTGTATGTCTGTATTTTAACCAGTACGTCATCTGTGTAGTAATTGTGGTATTATTCCAATTTATTAAAACAATCCAATAATGGACGCTGGTAGGCTGATGAATGAACTTTATTTCATCATCATCACCATAATCATCTTAGCTTATATAGATCCCACTGCTGGGCTCAAACCTCCACCACAGAGCGAAGAAATAACTTACTTATATCCCGCCAGTCGGGTTGGTAAAACCCTTTGTCTTATTTTGATATCTGCTTTCGTATCTAAATCATCTCTTACAACATCCACGAGTAATATAGAAGATGGTGAACTGTACTCCGTCACCACATGGTTTTGTATATCCACCGTTACGAAGAACAGTTTTAGGCGGTAATTCTCCTTATGCAAGATTTTGTAGGGTAGTGAACAGCTGCAGTGACATAGTTGATTTACATTTTGATTCAGTGTTAACACAAAAAGAACGACTGAATAATTTATTAAAGCCTTAAGTACATAGCTTCGTTGGTCTCGTGTTTGATTGTTACTTGCCTGTAACTCACTGTATTTTTTTATATATTGTTATTTTGTCTTTCACATGTGGTGTTTGCCTTTAAGTAATTGTCATGTTGTTACTAGCATTAAGAATTTTGTTTAGTGTTAAGCTTTAATGTGAATAATTGTTGGTAAACCTTCATAAAATAAATAAATAAATATAATTCATAAAAAGACTAATTATAATACCGATTTCGTAATACATTACTAAATCGCCCATTACAAATGTCAATGACAATTAAATTAATTTATTACGTATAAATATTGACATTGGTATAAATTTAACATTAAAATATGTGTTTATTCAAACTTATTATAGTATAATGTTACTATTTTATTTATACTCCGTTTCTATTTTTTTGTTGGTGCTCAAATACCGGGTGACCAGACAGGGGATTAATCCGGGCACCCGTGGAGAGGTTAGCCTCGCAACGGGCGTTCAGCGTCCCAGTAGGGGACGTCGACGGGAGAGGGTACTCCCCCGGGATATTTCGTCGGGTCGACCACTAAAGTCAAGGAACTATGCACCGGTGGTCGACCCAAGTGCGCCGACCGTAACCCACCCAAAAAAAAGAGATTAAATATGTATATAATATCTATACAAAAGAAAGAATACTCGAAATAAAACCCATAGTAAAATATTTGACCAGCGTTGTATAGTAGGTCAATTTCTCTCTTATTATGGAGGAGGCTCGAGCCCAATCATGGACGTATCATAAGGCAGACGAGACGATTCACGTACTATTTACCATCAGGCGTGCTGCTTCCTCATTTACCATCAACAGCAGTAAAAAAATGAGCTGAATGAATGATTTCTCTAACCTGTTCTTCTGTCGATCCGTGAGATATTTCTTATTTCTTTATCAAGTGTCACGATTTTCCTTCTCATATTAAAGTTTATCCTACACTCTGATGACGAAAAATAGACTCACGAACTAAAAATGGTACCGTTTCTTTTAAATTTATGTTTTAAAATCAGCTAAGAAAAGGTCTTTTGATGCGTACTCTAAAATTAGACATGAGTCGACTATTATTGTACATATCTATACAATCATTTCTCTAAAACAATTTAAAAATATATGTTAATAACTTCACAATAAAATATATTTTTGTAACTAGTCCGTGGCAATTTTACTATTTAAAATAAACATATATTTTATGTTAAATTTGAATATTGTCAACTAATTCCAATTTACAGCCGAAAAAAATATCTTTATGTAAAATTAAGTCTAATTTACTATCAGTGAGAATGTTAAAATCTAATGTCATTTGTAAAAGAAATAACACAAAGAAAAACATGAATAAAACTTGTAGAAGAAAGATATAAATAAACGGGTATTTTCGATCTATCACCTCACTTGATGTCAACGTCCTATTTATTATAATAATAGATAAATTATTTCGAGAATCTAGAATATAAAGTCTAGATTAAAGTATTACTGTAATGGTCTACCTCAAAATAAAATAGGACTGATTTTCCGCTCACATAGAATAGTAGGTTTTACGCCCACTAAGTATAGCGACTGCACAGATGGCGTAGTGGTTAAAATACCGACAGTGCCAGTATCGTGGGTTTGAATCCCACGCAGGACAACACTTTGTGCGATCCACAAATTGTTGTTTTGAGTCTGGACGTATTTTGTGTCCGTTAATTCCCCCGCAATAAAATTAGTGCCGAGTGTAGTCTTAGAAAAGAAAATAGATAAATTTATTTTGAATGTCTAAATTACATATAAAATAAATCTATTAGGATTAAAAAATTAATGCAATTTACGATTAAAATATTGAATATCATTAGTCCAGTATCGCAGAATGCAATTATCTATCGTGGGATTCCAGTTTCGATACCTGGTTCGCCATCTACCTGACATTAGTCTTAATTGGGAATACAAAATAATTTATACGGTAGTTAATTAAAATAATCTAATAGTCCATTGAAATGTTACATTTTTTAGGCCTTACCTTGCGTTTTTTAGAGGACGCAATTTATTTTCTAGATGTGTAGGGGGGGTCAGTGTAAAGCTAAAACCAAGTTTGTGGGGTCGCCACCCTTGTCCCACGGCCGCCATCTTGAAAATATAGGTTGAAATGGTTTTTACGATATATCGCTTAAACTATTAATCTGATAAAAAAAAATTGTAAGTATTTTTTGTTGAAAATTAAATTCTCTACAACTTTGGTCAAGTAACTTTTTGTCGTAGAACTATAAATAAAAAAGTTATAAGCACAAATGTTCATAAATTCGAGAAAAAGATTATATTTTTCAATATAACTCTTTTTTATCATTTTACGAAAAAATATCATTTTTTAAGGAACAACTTTTATAGGTAACATTTTTTCATTAAGTCAATAGCTAAGGTTTTACAGCGCTCCGAAGTGAGTACTATTTTTCAGTACTCTTAACTATACATACTACTTGTGTACTAATAATCATCAGTTATTGTATTTTTTTTGTTATTATAATTTTTTTAATTATTAATTTGCAATATTATTAATAATTATTTATTGACTCTTCCCCACCACCCACGAGGTAGAGTCTGGAGTTCATACTTTCCGAGTCTACCATCAGGTCCAGTCGTGGCTTGGTAATAATAATGATCCTGAAGACTCGGGCTGGAAAAAATGTGGAAAATTATTGATGCCAGTGTAGAGCCCTAAACCTCCAGCTCCCCCTGAGCTTCTAAAATTGATCTTTTGCAAATTCAAAAGAAACTGTAGAGCGATATGTGGATGTCGAAAAGCAGGCCTGAAATGTTCTGAAGTGTTATTCCATTGTTCTAGAGAGACTTGCAGCAACGTAATGGAGCTCTCAGAATTAATAAATGAAAATGACTTTGATGATGAACCGCCGACATTAACACCCCTTCATTCTCCAGTTCTCCCACCGATATTTAATTCAAAGAGCCGATCAGATGCTGAGCCACAGCCTGGTCCATCGAAAAGACTGAGGACGGAGTAGTTCAAATTACAAAATCACCGTGGATTATGCCTCTTGGGGATACCATGTAAAAGAAAACGGGCCTCCAGTACTCACTTCGGAGCGCTGTAACACCTTAGCTATTGACTTAATGAAAAAATGTTGCGTACAAAAGTTGTTCCTTAAAAAACGATCTACAAAAATGGTCTGATATCATTTTTTCGTAAAATGATAAAAAGATATATCGAAAAATATAAATTCATTTCTCGAATTTCTGAACATTTTCGCTTATAACTTTTTTATTTAATGTTCTACGACAAAAAGTTATTGAAGCAAAGTTGTAGATAATTTAATTTGCAACAAATAATGTTAATAATTTTTTTTTATCAGAAAAATAGTTTAAAAGATATATCGTAAAAACCATTTTAACCCTTATTTTTAAGATGGCGGCCATAGGACAAGGGTGGCGATCCCACAAACTTGGTTTTAGCTTTACATTGACCCCCCCTACACATCAAAAAAATAAAATTGCGTCCTCTAAAAAACGCAACCCCAAATGTAACTTTTCAATGGACTATAAGCAAACCTGCAAATATAAATTTTGAAAAATAATTACAAAACAAATAATTGAAAAACAATTATCTTCCTTACTAATATTATAAATGCGAAAGTAAGTTTGTTTGTTTGTTACGCTTTCACGCTTAAACCACAAAACCGATTTCAAAAATTCTCTCACCAATGGATAGCTATAAAATCAGGGAGTAACATAGGCTATATTTTATCCCGGTATTCTCACGGGAACGGAAACTGCGCGGGTGAGATGACTGAAACCGAAGCGAAGCGAGGGCGGGTTGCTAGTCTTATATATAGTTTAATTTACAACTAGCAACCCACCTTCGCGTCGCTTCGGTTTCATTCGTCTTACTCGCGTAGTTCCCGTTCCCGTAGGAATACCGGACTAAAATATAGCCTATATTACTGCCTGATATTATAGCTTTCCATTGGTGAAAGAATTTTTGGAATCGGTTTGGTGGTTTAAGATTGAAAGCGTAATAAACAAACTTACTTTCGAATTTATAATATTAGTAAGGACGTATTACACATTCTCGCGTAAACATCAGATATCATTATCTTCCTATATTTCTTTTTATATATTCGTACGCCACGCACTATCGGTGCCGTTTGAAAATTATAATGATCATATTGTGATCCTGTACTCAAATTTTCTCCGTGTTGTGTAAAACGGTGAATCATCGGATTGAATGATGTTTTCGTGGATCCAATTAAATGTCACCACCTCATCAGGTATGACAACATCTCAAAACGATTCAATGATTCATTCTCCCCTTATTTAAATATTTATTGTTATTATTAAGCAGTTTTCGCATTGTAATTACAGATAAATACATTTGGTGGTCTATTTTTTGAAATCTAGTTAACAAGATAGGTTGATGTATATTTTGAGTTTGCCTGTTATGGTATTAATAGCAGTGCTCGCCTTTAGTAGTCTTTTTTCGAAATCCACTGTTAAAAAAAAATTATATATGAAACCAATTTTAAGTAACGAAATTTGCAAAAATAATAACAACATCCACAATACTTCAATAACAATTTGCTGCAAACTTATTATCTCATCAGTTGTTATGACAACGGTGATTGAGTAGAATGTCTAATCAGTAATCGTCCAAATCGACGTCTGAGTAGTGGCAATCTGTTACTGCACTTCCTTCGGTGAGCGAGAGAGCCGCCCAACAAGCCCAACTTTCTGAGGGTGTTTGTGTGTGGTGGGTCCTTTCACTTTGTTCACGGTAGGTAGCCGCCTAGCAAAGATCCATGAGTGGCAATATCACTTGCCATTAGGTCCACTGTTGGCTCGTTTGCCATCAACAGCAACAAAAAAAAGAACACTGAAGATTAGATAATACATGTAATTTTGTAATAGAGTAAACACAAATAGAGGACGCATCAAGTATGTCCAGACTCTATGTAGTAACTATATTTGGATCAATCAAGAAATCAACGGATTATGATGTCATATCATCATCACTACAATAAATTGTATTTTTTTAAATGACATCATTTTTATTACGCGTCTTTTAAAGTTGACGAAGGACATTTAAAAATTAGGTAACGTTGTTGTTGATATACAAGCTATGAAGGCGGTTCCTCAATCCGAATTTCTCATTGAACATTCTGTAGACACTAAGTAATTTTGATTTTATAAATTCACTATACATCATCATTATAACTATCGTCTTATACCATAATTACATAATACGTAGTTTACCACTTCGTTCTTTCCTGTGGTTATCGTAAAAGATGGCCAAGTGGTGGTAAGATATCTAATAAATAAAACCCTAAGCCCAACTATAGCGTGGTATGGTCGTTTAAATTTCACAAATAGAAAATTCTCAATTCGTTTATATTATTCAAATGAAACACCAATTATTTTTCCTAATCTGGATTTAATTTGTTTCCATTAATTCTAACTTTGAAAAGTTCTCTGAAATACAAGGATTATTGTCTTAGTGCAGTGATATCCTTTTTAAACTATACTTTTGAAAATACCTTAATGTTTCTTTAGTTTACTTATTGCCGAAGGTAAGGAGTATGCATATGGGATTCATTCTCTAGCACAAACAAGTCTCACTATTTCTATTATTCCAAATTTCCAATACGGTAGGCGCCTAGATTTCAATCGATAGTTAGCAGTCGTTAGCCCAATCTTGGACTTTGGGTGCCTATTTCCTACAATGAGAGGCATACGCGAAGAACGTTCGCGCCCACATATGACTATGCTCTTGACCTAGGCAAACCTATTCTGTCTTAAGACCTATAAACAATCATGACTATGAATTTATTATGTTTTTATTATCATTTGTTTAATCAAGGCCATGTTTTGTTGTCTATGTAGATTATATAATAATATTATAACGGTGGTCTCCTGAATTAAGCCTTAGTATGATGCGACTCTGTGTTTTGTGAAGTTACCAGGTCATGCTAGCCTCTTGAGTAAAATGCTGGTAGTATATTTTTTCATTCATTTTATTCATCATATTCTGCTGCTGTCCCAATTACTTGGGATCGACTCAATATGTATTCTTCTTTCATAGTACATATTGCAATAATCTTGGCAATAGTTTTATAACCGGCTGTCTATTGAACGTTCTTGTGAATGTAATAACAAGACGGCATCAGATGTAAGGGCAGTTTTATGTTAAACTTTTAGCTATCTTTTATTATATCAAGCAATCTAAGTGTTGGTAGTATTTGCAGCCGCCTCCACAAATATTCGATTGATTTTATTAATTACTAGCAACCCACCCTCGCTTCGCTTCGGTTTAAGTCGCTTTATCCGCGTAGTTCCCGTTCAAGTGGGCATATCGGGGTAAAATATAGCCTATGTTACTTCCAGATATTATAGCTTTCCATTGGTGAAAGAATTTTTGACATCGGTTCTGTGGTTCAAGCGTGAAAGCGTAACAAACAAATAAACAAACAAACAAACAACCTTACTTTCGCATTTATAATATTAGTAAGGATTACAGGCACCCGTTATTTCTTTATACGACATGATTCTAAAATTGAACTCACCCCTAATCTATACAAGATTATTAAATATTATTAGAAATAGTACGTAAACGTAGTTACGTTTTGCATATTTAATGTATTGCATTATTTACAAATAGAAGTGGCAATACATACCTGACATATGATGTCACTTTTGCATGTACAATAAAATGTAGCAGTTGCTACGAACAAATTTTATTATTTGCTTAGACTTAATATGGACTTCATATAAACTTGTTTTTACAGATAACCCTACACTAAAGATAATAATCCATGTGTTACATAATATGTCTCCATTTACAAAAAAAAAAATAAAATAAAATAAACGAACACAAATCATGGAGCAATTATTTGTGGATCATACAAATCGTCGTACGTGGGAACCAAACTCGTAACTATTGGCACGATAGATCAATATTTTAACCAATAAGTACACTATATATGCACTTTTATTTCTGGTTTACAAAAGTTGAAGAAAGGAATTAAAAACCGTTCGTATTCAACAGAATAAGTAGACTTCACGAGTCCTTATCCCCACAAAACTTACGTACATTGTAAGATTTGTATAAAAAGCTCATTAAATCCTTTGTGCAATAATGTATTGCATTATTTACAAATAGAAGTGGCAATACATACCTGACATATGATGTCACTTTTGCATGTACAATAAAATGTATTACAATAATCAATAGCCATTCTATTTACTTGAATACATCGTTTATCTCTGAATGACTCTGTTAGTGAACGGAAATTAAATATGTCTAGACGAGATTATATTCAATCTTTTGTTAACCCTCAACAGTCTTACATAGTGGTAGGACCATACTGTTGACAGTTGTATTTCTACAGCCGCGGGTCAGTCCGTCTGAGATAGTACCACACTCTCGCAGAAAATCGACGTCCGAGTAGTAGCAATTTCTTATTGCACTTCGTTCGGTGAGTGAGAGTCGAAAGCCCAATTTTCTGAGGTTATTTGCTTGTGGTGGGTTTTAGTGATGCCTTTAGTATCATCGAACCTCAATATACACATTCACACTCCCTTCACTTTCTTCGCGGTAGGCAGCGGCCTTACAAAAGTCCATGAGCGGGAGCAACACTTACCATCAGGTGTACTGTTTGCTCGTTTGCCACGGTTTACAATAAAAAAAAACACAAATAAAATAAATTTGTTTACTATATAATCATCATCATCATCATTTTGTTCTTACCCCAATAACTACTTATGTGGTTTAAAATAGTTTTTAAGTCTTTATATTTGCATCATCATTCAACATTTCGGCTCATATACATCCCACTGCTGGGCTCGAGTGTCCTCCATAATAGGAAGGAAATTGGCCTTACTATACCATGCTGGTCAGACCGGTAGGTATAAGGTTTTGATTCGAGTTTTCCATCTCTAACATGGATATTATATGCATAATATATCCCTTAGTCGTCTTTTACTACACCCGCGGGTATGAGAGGGGGTGGTAAATTGTATTCTTACTCCATCACTACACGGAATAATGGCCAAATAGATGATCTAAATTTAAAATATTCTTAAGACCACTGTGTTTTTTATGGACCACCTACCTGTCATCAAACCTCTTTGCAAGTATAATTCTTGACCAGACGACATCAAATAGAGATGGCCCAAAATTTATGTAAAACTATTCGTTTGCCACGATACCTGGGAACAATATAAGTGCCAGTAGAATTCATAAACGCCAACACATAGTACACAATTTAATAACTTCATTAATTCAATTAAAAGCTTTATATCTTCATATTAGGTCCATATACGTCCTACTTTCGATGTGGTGATGGAGTAAGAATACAATACACCACCCTCTGTCTTGCCGTGAGTGTCATAAAAGACGACTAAGGGAATATAATATGTATATAACAAGAGAAGGAAAACTTAAACTGAAATTCAATACCAACACGTTTGACAAGCGTGGTATAGTAGGAGACTTGAGCCCAGCAGTGGGACTTATATGAACTGAGACGACAATACTTCCCACTATTAGGCTCACGCTCACTAAACAATGTAAGCTATTTTCACTTATTTAACTAGTTTCTTATCATAATTATGTCATCTTTATTTTGGCTATCAATAAATTTTAAATATAAAATCGAAATAATTATTTAAAACAGTATGCGATATAATCGAGGACGTAATTGATAATCTTGTGACTGTAGAATATCCTGTATGACTATCACAGGTTGGTTCCGCTGGGCTGGACACGGTGACAAGAAACTCGTTACCAGTGTGGAAACAGCGGACGACGTGTACGCTGACCATAGCTCACCCAAAACAAAAGACAAAAAAAAAGAAAAAAAGGGGATTCGTAGTCCTTACCATACGGCACATCACATTCATAACAATATTTTGAAATGATGACATCCATACTAATATTATAAATGCGAAAGTAAGGATGTTTGTTTGTTTGTAACGCTTTCACGCTTAAACCACCGAACCGATTTCAAAAATTCTTTCACCAGTGGAAAGCTATAATATCAGGGAGTAACATAGGCTATATTTTATCCCGGTATTCCCACAGGAACGGGAACTACGCCGCGGGTAAAGCGACTGAAACCGAAGCAAAGCGAGGGCGGGTTGCTAGTTGTAAATAAAACTTACGGATTTTATCGCGTTTGTATTTGATTTTTGATTGCCCGACGTTTCGAACAATCTACAGTGTTCATGTCCGTACATTGGTTGCCCGTAACTATAATTATGACGTCGGGCATAAATCAAAAACAAACACGATAAAATCCGTAGCTTTATTTACAATAATTTATGAATCGTAAAGAGAATAATTTTGTCCGGAAATCGAATACACGATACATATATCCGTCTGTGCAGTAATATTTATAGATATTTCTATAGTTTCATTGTTCTCCAGTGTCTTTTATTAGGCGTGTCACGTTGAAAATGTGTTAAAATCTAGATTTTAAATCGTAGGACAACGACCTGAGTTTTTGTCTAAATATTTATAGAATTGCGTTTATTCGCGATTTCTTTTGTCAGTCACGGCAGTTTTAAAATGATCATATATTGTTCTTTTTTTATATATCTTTAGCAGATAAAATATTTTAAACATCAAAATGAATGAATCATTTTCTAGAATTATGTTTAAAATGTACTTTTTTTATTTTTGGTATGCTATGTAGTGTTGCCCAAATGCAAGACCAAGACGAGACTTGGACCGGTCTTGGTCTTGCAACATCACACCTGGTCTCGTCTTGGTCTTGGTCTTGCGCACCCGGGTCTTGGTCTTGGTCTTGCGCACCCGAGTCTTGGTATTGCAGCAAGAGTCTCGCAAAGTTTTGCAGTTAGAATAACGTAACAGTAATTTATCATATGCAATGAAAAATCCAACTAAATTAATCAAATATCCTATCCTATCTATCCATCTGTTAGCCTATAGTTCACTATTGAATACAATACTTACCACTGGAGAAAATTACTCTTCTATTCCCCTGGTGTTCCATTAGACAGCGTTACTACTCTTATGACAGGACTTTCGACCCTATTTTCTTAAGACATCACCACACGAGGCAGTTGATACAATAAATTTTATGTCATTTTATAATCAATGCGATATTTTACAATTAATGCGATTGTTTATATTCCCCTTCAAGTTAAGTGGCATGTATCTATTGTATTTCCAGTTTAGTTACTGATACTCTGGATACTTGAAAAAACCTGTTGCTCTATTGCCTATATAAATACTTTGGCCGCTGGATCCATGTAGCTCTTAATATACTATTTATTCAAGAACATATAAAACTGATTTAAAATTTTATGGTTTTAATACTTGTAAAATGTATGATATTCGTCGTCATCGTCACAGCTCATAAAAGTGCCACTGCTGGGCTTAAGCTTCCTTCCAGTAAGAGGAAAATTGATCTACTATACCACGCTGGTCAGACATGTTGGTACAGGGTTTTCTTTCTAGTTTCACTTCTCTTGCACATATGTTATATACACAGGGTGTATCAGGTTATGGGACAACTGTTCATGTATGTTGTAGTTCAACAGTCATAGATCATAATTAAGCTATTGGTCGCAGATGACCTTGACAGCTTAACACGGTCAATGGGTGAGCGCTGATGGCTCTCAACCCGGTAAGTAAGTTAAGCGAACATCGCCCGAGGGCTCCCCCCTGTGGGGAACGGACCTCGGCTCGGGGCGTCGCTGAGAGTAAAGTGGGCGTGGCCAAGTTTAGGTTAATGACTTTAACGCGGCGCGGTTTTCGACCTCGACGGCGAGGCCGATACCGCGGAGTTTTATCTGTTATCGCTGCGCGAGCTGTGTAAGTCCTTTCTTGGGCGATCATAATAGCGTCATCTTCTTCTTCAAGAAGATGACGAAGACGTCGGACCGCGGATATTTTTGAGGGGACGTAGTTTACCGCCCCAACCACTAGTGGATTGGGGTGAGTCATGGCAGAGGCAAAATAGCGCTGGGAGCAACGCTTCATGTACTGCCTGATGGTGATCGTACTCTGTCCCTACATGGACATTTATATAGATTAATTGTAGGCATATTTCTATGTCCAACAGTGAACGTCGTTGGGCTAATGAATAAACGGATATATAAATATGTATAATGGGCAAGAGCACTCTCGTGATTACGGTATTTTTGTCCTTAAGCCTTTCCGAAGAGTAATTCTGAAAAGCTAACACCAACATTGGGAATCGATTGGCCAATAGATGGATATCTCAAGACTGATTTGACTTGCCGTGTAGTGACGGAGTAAGAATATAATTCATCACCTCCTATTTTACCCGTGACTGCGAACCCACGACTAAGGGCTATAATATATAACATCGGTGCAAGAGAAGGAAAACTTGACATGTATGACCTGTAACAACACGGCCGATCACCGTGGCGATTCCCCTCCGGCCACGGCCGATTCTCCTCCTGTTATGTAGAAGACACGAGCTCAACCGTATATAAGCTGAAATGGTGATTTGAATTAAATGCAAGACCGCGAGACTCTTGCAGGCCCAGTCTTGGTCTTGCTCAAGTCTTGCAGGGCCAGTCTTGGTCTTGGTCTTGCAAAAATTAAGCAGTCTTGGTCTTGGTCTCGGTCTCGCATTTCTCGCAAGACCAAGACCAAGACTTTTTTGGGCAACACTAATGCTATGGTCTGAACACACCTCGCCCAATCTGTTTAGTGCGATGAATGGGTGGTGTGCGGGTTCCATGACCTGTGTTTCCTCTCTATCACTATTGGACTCATTTCTGGTAGCGATTCCTTGACATCCGTGCCCGACCCAGCGGATTACCCTTTCAAGTACCGTCCGTCCAAAAACGAAACAGTATGGCAGGGGCGTCGACGGCGGGTGACGAACTAAACCTCGGGCCGTTCACACACGATTAATCCCCTGTCCGTCCATTCGTGAAGATAAAAGCCAGACAATTATATGTTTTTCACATATTTCACCATTAAATTTAAATGTTAGGTATACTTTATTATCTAATGCAGTATCAAATGAGACAATATTTAACTTAATTTTATAATCATTATAATCTCAGCCCATATCTATCCCAGTGTTGGACTCGGCCTCCTTCTTCTTGAGAGGGAATTTGACCCAACGGACCCAGCGGGTCAGACGTGTCGGGTTTTATTTTGAGTTTTCAATGTTATCTGCATATTGTATTGCTTTAGTCGTCTTTTACGATACCCACGGGCAAGATATGATGATTCTAACTTTGTCACCACTCACAAAAATATAGCAACACAAAATTAATAAAAACCGCACTTTACTGTAACACTGCTAATTTTACGGCGCCAGTGTTTAGATGTTGACCCAGACGGCCAAGGCTTTCATCACAGCTCCGAAAATCACATATACACCATGATCTCATAAGTGATAATAGTTCTTAATGACCTATGAAGATCAATTACATAAGCCAGTATTTTAAAATAATGAAGAAAACAAATGCTTAATTGAAATTTGGGTCAATGTTTCCAGAACAAAATTAATTGAATTTTACTATCGTTTATTTAATATTTATTTCGAAATCAATTTATTAAATGGCCGCGCAATTAACCACAGTAATATACTCGTAGCTGGTTAATTCATTTCATAATTGTAGCTTTTGAGACTTTTGCCGCCCTAAATATAGTGTCGTATGTATTCGCGTTTATGGTCAATTATATTCTTTCACCGTCACTACTTAAGGTATATATTGAGTCGACCCCCAAGTCCTAAAATATAAGTGGCTCTTTGGTTTGATATTTGAAGGGATAACTTAGCTAACTGAAGTCTCAGTATTTCGGTAGTCCACGAAGATTGCATGGCGTATTTTGATGGATTATGGCCAGCTATCGACTCGGTTTGCCGTCTGTTTATATGACGTAGGCGTCCAACAAGAAAGGATTTGCCGAAATTCTACCCCTAAGGGAGTGAAGAGTAGGGTATAGTTTGTATAGGACAATGTGATTCCTTGGTTCAATCTATTTCAAATTTCACATAAACATTAGTCATCTTTATATCATTATTTAACTTTTGATGTGAAACATCTATAGGCGAGGGTGACCGTGATCGTCGCGTGGCGTTTAACGCCACACCTCGTGGTCCCCTAATAATTAAATATTAAATGAATAAATATTTGGATGCATATACCTACATTTTTGTAACGAAGCCATGGTGCGATTTAAAATTTTGTACAACGCCATCTAGTGAACTCAAAGTAAATTGTTACTTATAATGTATGTTAATAAAAATAAATATTTATTGAATAAAAATCATCATTATTTGGAAAAAATCGCAATATTTTATTAATACTTTATGCCTTAGTTTTATCGTATTAGTTCCTGTCGTAATCTAATGTTCTTTTATGCATATATACTTGTTTTATAAATTAATGTAAAATTCTCTAACTTAGTAATATAAATATACCAGTAGGTATTGAGTTTACTTTCAGCTACGAAAACTGGAGAACCGTTTTTTATAGGCTTTTATTAGTTTCAGGGGTATATATATATTTATTTCTTTGTATATTACCGACTTCATAGGAATTGGATTTTGACTCACTTTAAACAGTCAAATTTCATTTAAAGTTGAAAATTTAAGGAGGACCAATGACGTTAAAATTATTTAGATAGCTTGTCTTATTATCATTACAGGATTAAAAATTTCTTTATTAAATATATTGAAGCTGAGAGTTGGTCGTTAGCTCGATAAATGCCGCCATTTCTGTTTCCTAAATCACACTCTTCGTGCGGAAAGAATGTCTGTGAATGGATGAAAGCATTTCATTTTTTATAGGCTTTTATTAGTTTCAGCTGTGTATTTATTTGTTTGTATGTCACCAACTCCTTAAAAATTGGATTTTGACTCACTTTAAACTGCTTGTCTTATTATCATTACAGGATTAGAGAGTTCTTTATAAAATAAATTGTAGCTTAGATAGAGTTGGTGGTTTGCTCGATAGATGTCGCTATTTCTGGTTTATAAATCGCAAATTATTTCAAGCTACGTTTTAGAAGGTTCATTTCGTTTGTACTAAATGACGTTACCATAAATAAGAGTCGTAAAGTCAATTTTAAAATGGATAATTTATTCGATACGATACCTACCAAAAAGTACTTATTGACTAAAATATCGAATACAAAAGCATCGGTATCGAAAGAAAAGTACTCGATACCTAAAGATAAAGTAAGTAAACGTACTCGATACTTTAAACAGTACGTTACTTATCTTTCGATACAATTCATGAGTTCAGTATCGATACTTTATATTCGATACCGTGTCTCTACTCGTACAAAATAGTTTCGATGTTTCACATCTGTCAGGCGTCCTGAGCGACGGCTCACTTTTTTTATATGACGCGGTTCGTATTTTATTGAAATTCGTAATTTTTTTTTCTAATTTTCCTATTAGAACTATTTTTGACTTCTACGCGAACAAATACGCCTGCAAATGCTAGTAACTTAAAATCAGAATGCATTAATATCAAATGCATCTAGGAAGAAATAACATATAATAAACAAAGAATAGCTTAAACACAGAGCATTCCTTATCAATGAATGCACATAAATTGTTCAATAAGGAAATAATTAAACTGTAACAATTTTAATAGTAGTTTAAATTATAAAAATATCTCATCATTTTAACTCATATACGTCACATTTCTGAGATCAAAGTTGCTCCATGATAGGAGAGATATTTCTACTTTCTATACCACGCTGGTCAGACGGGTTGGTATAGGTTTTTATATGTTATATGCATATTATATGCCTTCATCATTTCATCATCATTTCAGCTCATATAAGTCCAACTGTTGGGCTCCAGCCTCCTCTGCAATAGGGAAATTGACCTTACTATACCATGCTAGTCAGACAGGCTGGTAGAGGGTTTTATTTAAAATTTTCCTTCTGTTGCACTGCTTTTACTTGCATTTTTTTTATTTATTATTATTACAAAATCATAGTAAAAAAAGAATTAATAAAATACATTGCCTTATAAAATTAGTAAACTATTCAATTTAATTAAATTTTATTTATTATAATAACCTGAACCTGGGTTAAGACCTAAATTGACATTCAAAATAATAATAATAAATTGCATTTATTATTATGAACATATCGAACTACTGTCTTGACATGACTAAAGACTGTCTTCTTATTTTTCAAGCCTAGCCTATTATATCCCATAGTCGTCTTTTACGACATCCACGGGCAAGATACAATTGGTGAACTGTATTGTTACTCTGTCACCACATGAAAAAATAAATCCTATACTTTGTCTCAATCTCCCTCCCATAGTTGAGTAGGCCCGAGCCCAACAGTGGGACGTATATGGTCTGAGATGATGATGAGAGGATTTAGACATATAATTCAGCTATGCTTATTTATATCTTAAAATAAATAAAACGCTTATGTAATCCAAGTTGATTATTAACTCGAATGTTAAGTTAATCAAATGCGTTGTCACAGTCCTGTCGTATATTCATCACAATAAGCTGTTTATTTATCCTACGTGGCCATGACATAAGGTCTTTACAGCCTGTGTAAACCGAGGCCGGGCACTAGATTAGTAATTGTAGGCGTTTGTTTGTTCATGTTGCGGTATAACTTCAATTTCTGTTAATCTACAAGTATACTAGTTGTCCCAACATAGTTGACCCAACATAAGCCCAACATAAGTTCAAATATAAAGAAATAAAAGGAATTCTTGAAATTGGTCAGATTATTAATCTAAACCACTCTTGAATCCACGGCAATACACACAAAAAAAAAGTCTATTATAAGCGGTTCAGCCATTTGGAAGGAGCGCAATTACATACATCCAGACAGAAGAATTATATACATAAATAGCTGACCCAACAGATTCGGTCCTGTTCAAATCTAAAAAAGTAAAGGGAATTGAATCATTTAAATTGTTCGAATAAAAAGAAATAAAAGGAATTCTCCTTGAAATAGATCGCAGTGCCATCTTTCGGATCCAATTATTACTATAACCATTCTCGAATCCATTGGCACACACAAAAAAAAAAAATAATCAAAATCGGTCGAGCTGTTTAGGAATTCAGTCATATACACATAGACAGAAGAATTATATGTACAAAAATAAAGATATGAAATACAAAATAGAAATTTTGTGTCCGTTATTGATTGAAATTATCTGGCTCATAAACATCCCACTGTTGAGCTCGAGCCTCCTCCGCTATGAGAGGGAAATTGAACTACTATACCCCCCAATTGAACTACTAAGGTATGTACCTTCCCATGACGTGCGGTGTCCCACAGGGGTCGGTTCTGGGTCCGACGCTGTGGAACATCGGCTACGACTGGGCGTTGAGAGGAAGCCTCCCACCCGGGCTGCTACGCCAACGATACACTCGTCACAGCCCGGGGTGGGACGCTAGAGGAGGCGGCACGCCTGGCAACTCTCGGCACCGAGGAGATTGTCAGGTGGATCGAAGCGTTGGGGTTGAGGGTGGCCCTGGAAAAGACGGAGGCCCTTTTGTTCCATGGCCTCCGTACCGCCGGGCCACCCGCCGGCGCTTCGATCACCGTGAAGTCGGTTACCATCAGCATCCAGGCCCACATGAAGTACTTAGGCCTGGTGCTCGACGGGCATTTTTGGTTCCGGGAGCATCTCCATCGACTTGTTCCCCGGCTTGTCGGCGCGGCGTCCGCCCTTTCGCGGCTGATGCCGAACGTGGGCGGACCCAGCGCTACGTGCCGACAGCTGTACGTGGGGGTGATCCGGTCGATGGCCCTGTACGGCGCACCTGTTTGGGCGGGGTCCCTGACCGTCCGGCTTAGGGCCCTCTTGAGGCGACCACAGAGGGTCATGGCGATCAGGGCCATACGTGGTTACGGCATGGTGGTGACGGAGGTAGCGTGCCTCCTGGCCGGAACCCCCCCGTGGGACCTGGAGGCGGAGATGCTCGCCGACATTTATCGGCGGGTGTCGGAGACGCGCGCCCGCGGCGGTATGGTCTCCATCAAAGAGGTCACCGCCTGGCGGGTCGACGCCCGCCGGGAAGTCATTGCCCGTTGGGCAGTCTGGCTGGAGAGTCCTCGGTACGGTGTCAGGACCGTCGAGGCCTTCCGGCCGGTGCTGATGGAGTGGTTGGAGCGGACGCACGGGGTGCTTTCCTTCCGACTGGTGCAGGTGCTTACGGGGCACGGTTGCTTCGCGAAGTACCTGCACAAGATTATCAGGAGGGAGAGCACACCATCCTGCCACCACTGCAATTGCGACGAGGACACGGCGCAGCACATGCTCGAGGTGTGTGCTGCGTGGGAGGGGGAGCGCCGTGAACTCGTCGCGATTATCGGTGCCGACCTGACGCTGCCGACCATCGCCAGGGAGATGCTCGACAGCGTCAGGAACTGGGACACGGTCGCCGCCTTCTGTGAGGCCGTAATTTCACGGAAGGAGGCGGCGGATCGTGTGCGAGTAGAGCTCCTATTCGGCGACACGTTCCGCCGCCGACGACTCGGGCGGCGTAGGGGCGAGTATCTGCGCCTAATGCCGCCCTAGCCGAGGCCGCGGGTGATCGGACCGGGGAATTGTCCGTCACCCGCTGAGAGGCTGACCGTGCGACGGCGACCGACGTCCCAGGACGTCGAGAGGTGACGTTACCCGAAAGTGTATTCCGTCGGGCCGACCACTAACGACAAGTCACATCTGCTCCGGTGGTCGGCCCAACAACGAGGTGACGTGGGTATGGGTGGGTTATGGGCCCGCGCGCCGTCCTTTCATCGCCTCGGATGGATTGGACCGCGCGTGCGCATACCATAGCCCAGCCATAAAAAAAAAAAGGTATGTACCTTATTCGTCTTTTACGACACTCACGGACAAGGAATAGGGTGGTAAATTGTATTCTTACTTCGTCATCACACGGAGATTTTTATATCCTCTTTAATTCAGTATTAGTTGTTCTATACCCCCCCTTTAAATCAGGTTTTTTTTTTAATAACTAAAACAGTTACGTCGAAGTAATAATTCAATTTATCTAGGAATAAGTAAATCTTATTTATAATAAATTCATATCTAAGAATTGGTAATAAAAATATAATTTATGTGCATAATTAAGTAACTAATGCACTGCACCGTTCTATAATAACAGCGTAAAATATATAAAATCGTTTGCGAGGTTTATTTGCACATATAGGAGTGACCTATCTGTGTCCATCCATCTATCAGCTAACGGAAATCCAATTTTGAAATATTAACTTTCTCAAGAGTGGTATTGACATAATTAGGAGCGGATTTTCTACTAGGCTGAGTAGGACCGGGCTGGCCACGAACGACAAGGAACTACAACAACTGAACTGAACAAGGTATCAGTGGCCAGCCCGATGGCGAAGGAGAGACAATACGCTGGGTTATGGGCCGTGCGCTGACCTTTCGTCACCCTGGACGGAGTGGACGGCATATGCGCTAACTATAGCCCATCCAAAAAAAGGCTGAGTAGGGTACAGAGTGACAAATTTAGGAGGGCGGTAATCTAAAAAAGTAAATATAATGCTGAACAACTGTCTACAAATTATAACATTTAAATGCTATTGATAAAGAAAATGCTATTGATAAAGAAAATGTTATTAATATAATCTACTTAACAGTCACGGCGTTCTAATCCGGTGGTAGATAATGATTTATGGTGTAATGTAAATTGACCATATATAAGTGATATTTGATGACGTTTAACGTAGTACATGATTTAAATTTATCCCGCTAGGCTGGCCAAGGGCGACTCGGCACCAGTGGTCGGCGCAATGGCGAAAAGGTTGCAAATATGGTTGGTTTAGGGGCCGCGTGGGCTGACTATATCCCCTCAAAAAAGAGTATAAATCATTGTGCGGTCCAGTTCTATTTGCGTTTACTTACTTGTACAGACAAAATATTTCATTAAATAAACCCAACAAAAATTATATCTCTCGTATATTATCAACGACTATGACGTGATCATAGTTTTGGAACATTTTATAATTTTCATCTTGAATGAGGAAGTAATTTTCAAAGTATACATATACGTACGTACGTATAAATATACATAATAATTCATATTATAATAATGTTATTAATGATCTCTAATTTAAAAATTTTGATACTTTTTATGGGTACATATCTTCCGTGTGGTAATGGCGTAAGAATGCAAATGTCGTAAAAGACGACTAAGGAATAAAATCTGTAGATAACATCAATGATAGAGAAAGAAAATTCGAAATAAAATCCTATGCTAAAACGTCTGATCAGCGTGGTATAGTAGGTAAAATTCCCTCTCATAAAGAAGGAGGACCGAGCCCAGCAGTGGGACATATGCGGGCTAAAAAGGTGACGATGATGATACGTATATTAATATAGTAACAACAATAAACTTTATTACATTCAAGTTTTTGTTTTGCAAAACAAGTATAGTCCATTGAAAAGTTACATTTGAGGTTGCGTTTTTTAGAGGACGCAATTTTATTTTTTTGATGTGTAGGGGGGGGTCAGTGTAAAGCTAAAACCGAGTTTGTGGGATCGCCACCCTTGTACCATGGGCAAATTCAAAGGAAACTGTGGAGCGATATGTGGATGTCGAAAAGCAGGCCTGAAATGTTCTGCAGTGTGCTTCCATTGTTCTAGAGAGACTTGCAGCAACGTAATGGAGCTCTCAGAATTAATAAATGAAAATGACTTTGATGATGAACCGCCGACATTAACACCCCTTCATTCTCCAGTTCTCCCACTGATATTTAATTCAAAAAGCCGATCAGATGCTGAGCCGCAGCCTGGTCCATCGAAAAGACTGAGGACGGAGTAGTTCAAATTTAGAAAATCAGATAAATAGTTTAAGAGATATATCGTAAAAACGATTTCAACCCCTATTTTCAAGATGGCGGCCGTGGGACAAGGGTGGCGATCCCACAAACTTGGTTTTAGCTTTACACTGACCCCCCACCCCCCTACACATCTAAAAAATAAAATTGCGTCCTCTAAAAAACGCAAGGTAAGGCCTAAAAAATGTAACATTGCAATGGACTAGTATGATATGAATAAGTCTGGTTGTGTACACGTAACATTTCTCAATTAAAAAGAACACAAATAAAACTGCCGACAGAAGTGAAAATTTAAAACTATGCTCAAACAGCTGTTATTTTTGGATATTCAATGTAATTGTTTGATCTTGAATTGATTATTCACCATCATCTTGCCCGTGGGTGTCTTAAAATACAAGAAAGTGATATATTGTAGAAAACTCGAAACAAAACCCTATAGCAACCCGCCTAACCAGCGTAGTAGGTAAACTTTCCTCCCATTATGGAAGAGGCTTGAGCCGAGCAGTAGAACGTATATGAGCTATGATGATAATCGATGAACGCCAGCTGCACCCACAAAAAGTATGTTCCCACAAAAAAATATGTATGTTGTCACGTTCCCCCCTGAGCCGAGCGTGCAAGCGAGAGCGCGAAACAAGTGATATTGATACGATCGACCTAATCGTTCGGCTAGTGACGCATCTATCTCTTTTAAAAAAATATTTCAATTAACGAGTGTAAATAAATGTTGATATATCGAAGAAAAAAAAAAATTCAATTAACTACTATTTGTGTTGTACAAAATACAGTAGACCCTCGGTATTCCGACAAACGTTTTGCACGGCAGTGTCGGATTATTGAATTTGTCGGATTATAGAGTACTGCCTAAAACCCCTTATAATCCGGCATTTTTACAAAAGAGTACCTTGTAATCCGACAGGTAATGACGTAATATGCAAAATATGCAATGAATAAACTAAGCTATGAACATACGATCGACCGTACTGCTATTACATGTAGTCAAATTCAATCTAAACAATCAGATTCAAAACATACCTAAGCACAATAATGATGGCGCGTACAAATCGTAACCTGTGTAATCATACATTACTTACATTAAGCCAAGATTGACAAAAAAATTTTCAATCGTAATAGATATGTCGGATTACAAGGAGCGCCGGATTAGACAGGGGCCGGATTACCGCGGGTCCACTGTAATGATAATTCAGTTATCTATATCTATATATAAATACGTGAAGCAAAGACTTTGTACCCCTTTTTACGAAAATTACGTGGATGGACAAGTATGAAATTTGGAACAGTTGATGTATATAATGAGGAGAAGTGCATAAAACTGAAATTTCATATAATAATGGATTAGAAATACATTAAATTCATTAAAAAAGGCATTACGCACACTACAACGCTATCGCTACACATACACACGTTTGTGCGAGGGTGTTGCGTAGCAACGCTTATACACTTTTGTTTACGGTTAAAATCTCTGGTCGATCTGAATGTCAAACAATCATAATTATGCTGACAATGTCTACCAAATATTTGTGCTTATATATTAGTTATTAGTGAAATACAGCTTGCTCAATTTACAATTATACATAAATAAAATTAAAGAAAATTGTGTAGCAGAAAAATTAATTAAAATGAATTATGGCCGAATTTCGACCACACGCCGACCACTAGCAATAATTAAATTCATAAAATTATGCAATTTTTCAATGTTATCACCTAAAATTATCATCCGCAAACAGACTTTACAGCCATTTTTTTAATGAGTTGATATAGGGTAATAATATCAGTCCCTTCACAGTTTAACTCTATCACTGCAACATGTAGATATAAACTTGCCAATATGGTGTTTATCAAATTTATCGTGATTTTTTATTGAAACTCATCGTGATCAGTTATTGATAACATTCTCTTTGTGTACTGGATCTGTTAATGCTGCCGGCGGTGGTGTGCAAGTAATTTCACAATCATCATCTAAGCTCATAAATCCCACTGTTGAGCTCGGGCTTCTTCCATAATCGGAGAGAAATTGACTTATTATATACCGCGCTGTTCAGACGTATTGTGATAGGGTTTTATGGCCAGCTTTCCTTTTCTTGCATAGATATTATCTCTCATATCCCTTAGTCGTCTTTTACGACATGCAAGGGCAAGAGGGGTGGTGGTGAATTCTTAGTCCATCACTATACAGAGATTTCACAATATATAATAACGTAAAATATACCTTTGCATTTTTTCCTTATGATAAGGGTTTAAGAATAGTGGTAATATAAAAAAAAGATAAGTAATAATAATATAGTCCGAAGAATTAGCACGTTGAAATGGTAATGGGTATATATCGCCATATCGCTCGTCGAACTGATAACCATTTAGAAAGAAAGGTTCTCGTGTGGCGATCACGAATCTGATCATGCAGCGTAGGACGACTGCCCTACTAGGTGATGGACTGACGATATCTTGACAGTCGCAGAGAACCGTTGGATGCAAGTAGCACAGGACCGTTCCGAGCGGTATTCTCGTTGGGAGGCCTATCTCCAACAGAGAACGTCTATAGGCTGATGGGTGGATGGATGGATAAAATAATAATAAAAAGGCTTTAATGTTTTAGGATTATTTTATTATTTTTGACAGATATATATTTTATTCAATTATCTAAATTTAATAGTAATAATATTTTCTGTGTAGTGATGGAGTAAGAATACAATTCTACATCCCCTTTATTGCCAGTAGTTGTCATAAGAGATGACTAAGGGATACAACATGCGCATAACAACCATGGAATAGTAGGCAATCTTGAAATAAACCCCTATAGTGACCAGCGTGGTATAATAACCCAATTTCCTTCCCATAGACTTTAGACTGCACAGATGGCGTAGTGGTTAAGATATCGACCTCCCGTGCTAGTGTTGTGGGTTCGAATCCCTTGCGGGATAACGCTTTGTGCGATCCACAAATTGTTGTTCTGAGTCTGGATATAATTTGTGTCCGTTACATGTTTGTAAAGTCTCCCGCAACACAAGGATTTCTTTTTGATGTTGTCGTTTAAAACAAAAAAATAGTGGAGGAGTCCGGAGCTCAACAGTGGGACGTGTATGGGTTGAGATAATGATGATGTCAGTTACCTCTCTATCTTACACAGATTTACAGTTCCAGATTAGTTTGATAGAGAAATTTCTAACACAAACTTCTTAATAGCAATTTTATGACATTCATATTTAACAAACAATTAAGTTATTCAAACAATACAATTAGACAACCGCCCACAAGATCTATTTAAATATTGTTTTATGCAATAAGGCTTGAATACATAAACGTCTGTTTTGACGAGTTCTTTGATCCCAAACAGTTACTATGTATGTATGTATTGTCCTTAACTCCAACTATAGTTGCGCTTAACTGTCTATAAAATTGACATTTTACGATACAAGCTTTTTTTTGTAACCATACATAAAATTTTACAGCGTTTTTGATAGTGTGTGGGAAATTATTGCTAAAATTTTTAATAGCATTGTAGCAGCAAGACTATATGTGAGGCATCTTTCCATAATAAATTAGATAGAATACTATAGCAAACTCGCTTTTGCCTTATCAACATCACAGCTCATATTCTGCCCATTGTTGGGCTCAAGTTTCCTCCACAGTGTGAAATTGTTCTACTATACCACGCTAATCAAACGTGTTGGTATAGAGTTTTATTTCCAGTTTTACTCTCCTTGCAAATATGTTAACTGCGTATTATAATCCCTTAGTCGTCCTTTATGACACCCATGGATAAGAATGTGAGTGGTGAATTTTATTCTTATGCTGACACCATAGAGAAATTCACACATAGTTTCTCCCTTTCCTTGACAGTCATGTCTATCTAATCATTCACCAGACAATCGACGGTCATTGTTGGATATAAAGCTCCCCACAACCCTTCGTGAGGACAATAACATAGCCATTGCACTTAACATGCTATTTGACAATCCCGGTTGATGTTATAAATTATATGTTATAAATATTTACCAGGGCCGGATTATCCATAAGGCGGACTAGGCAACTGCCTAGGGGCCCCGCGCCGACTAGGGGCCTCGGGCATGCACCAAGGGAAAAACATTATATGCAATTTTTTTTTTAGAAAATTTGTATTCTCGCTCAATATTATTTTTTTTTTATTGCTGCTGGTGGCGAAAGAGAAAACAGCACACCTGATGGTAAGTGATTCTGCTGTTCATAAACCTTGGGCTATGGACCCGAGAATTACATTGCCTAGGGGCCCCGATAGGTTAATCCAGCCCTAATCTTTACTCTTTCAAGTACCTATAGTCTATCTTCATATTCAATAACTTTGATTTTTTTCTTTCTAGCGAATGTGTACTGGTGAATGATCGTACTGAATGGAAATGCGGCCAAGATCCCTGCATGATCGACGGTCAGATCATCTATCGTGTGAATGCTGAACCACGGTTCGGATGGCGCGCGTACAACTACACTCAATTCCTCGGGAAGAAACTCAAAGATGGACTGATTTATAAACTTGGTAAGTACAGTTTTCAGTAGAGGAGTAGGAAGACCGTGACCACTAATCAATACTTTATCGTGGTTACTGTATCAATTGAAAGATACTACACAATTGGCGGAGTGGATTAAATATCGACATCTTATGAGGTTCAATTTTCAAGCAGGGCAATTCTTTGTGCAATCTATAAATGATTATTATGTGTGTAATTTACGTCCATTAATTTTAAATTTGTGACGTTTCCCCTATTTTCCGCGTGGTGCTCGAGTAAAAATACAATTCATCACTTATCTTGCCGGTGGATATCGTAAAACATGACTAAGAGACATAGTATGCAAATAAACTCATTTGCAAAAAAAACGGGCGGTTTTGATTTTCATTCATATTTAAAAAGATACAATACCAAAAAGGTTTCAATCGTTTGTACACGTTACTGGCCGGTTTTAAAAATGCTGTGGTATTTAAAAAAGTACGTTCTAAATTCAATTTTTCATTTGATGTTCATTTTTACAGAAAACCCCTTTTTATCCTACATTTTTGGCGCGAAGTTCCAGAAGTTAACATCGACTTTCATAACTTTTATTCAATTTTTATCGATTAATTTCATATCCTTGACTGTCAAAGCTTTATTTAATGCTGTTTGGCTGTATCAAAAATGGTAGATAAAGTGGTAAAAGCTACCAAAATTATCGCGCTGCTTGAAGAGGGTTGCAGCCAATGTTTCGTGGCTAGGAGGCTAAATGTTAGTCGCTCGACAGTCCAAAGGACCTGGCAGCGATATCAGGAGACTGGTTCCGTCGAGAGAAGGCCTGGTTCTGGAAGAAAACCATGTACCCAACCACGGGATGATCGTTTTCTTGTGAGTCGCGCATTGAGAAATCGCAAATCTTCGTATGTGGATCTTAAGAACAACCTCCAAGAAGTAAGAAATGTGCATATTAGTCTATGGACGGTCAGGAGGAGGCTTCTCGCTGCCAATATACGCAGTCACCGCCCGGCCCGCGGCCCCAAATTACTCCGTGAGCACAGAGTTCACAGGCTTAGGTTCGCTAGAAATTGTGAATCATGGACTCAAGACGATTGGAATAGGGTTTTGTTCTCTGATGAAGCCAGGATATCTCTGTTCGGTGAAGATCGACGTCGGCGAGTGCTAAGAAGACAAGGAGAACGCTTTGCAGAGGCATGTTTCGAAGAAATCACACCTTATGGTGGGGGCTCTGTTATGTTTTGGGCAGGAATAAATTCAATGGATCGTACAGAGTTAGTCTTCATTGAAAACGGCTCACTGACTGGGCATCGATACATAACGGAAGTTCTAATTTCTCATGCACAACCCGCATTGGCCGCTCTAGGTGAAGACTCGATTTTTATGGACGACAATGCTCGCGCCCACCGATCCCGCGATGTTAATGCGTATGTGCAAGAGGTCGGCATTCGTCGTTTGGATTGGCCAGCTCGAAGTCCCGACCTCAATCCCATAGAGCATGTCTGGGACGTTCTGAAACGACGTGTGAGATCAGTACACCCGGCTCCGCAGACCATCAGAGAGCTGAAGAATGTGATTACTGCGGAGTGGGAACGTATTCCGCAAGCAAGTATCCGGGATATACTCACTAGCATGCCCAGACGAATTCAAGCTGTGATTTTAGCTAGAGGGGGTCACACTCGATACTAAACATTTATCTGCTTTTACTTTATTAAAGAAAAACAAACAAAAAAACTTTTTTATTTTTACTTCATGAGCATATGCACTACTAGCGAATATACACTACTAGCGAGGTTTAGCATTATTTCCCATAAATTGTATCTAAATTTTATGAAATACTGATGAAAACGATTATTTTCTTATTAATTTAGCAAATTGTGTGGATAAAACTACCTATAATTATCAAACAAAGAAATATTAACATTTGAAATGGTTCATTGCTTAGGTGCCCGTTTTTTTTGCAAATGAGTGTAGTATCTGTACAAGAGACGATAAACTCGAAATAAAACCCTATACCAAGCGCGGTATGGCAGTTCAAATTTTATTTATTGTCGAGGAAGCGCGAGTCCGAGTTACCTGGATTAATGAAGATGATGATGATGAATATTATAAATGCGAAACGATGTTTGTCTGTTTGTTACACCTTTACGCTTAAACCACCTTTACCAACCTTTATTTTAAAAATCGTTCACCAATTGTAAGCTACATTATCTGCGAATAACATAGGATATATTTTGTTTCGGTATTCCTACGGAAATGGGAAGCAGCAGGAATTTGCTCATTGTATATAAAAAATTTAGTTCACTGATATTATGTGCCTTGGGCGTCTTTTACGACATCCACGGGCAAGATAGGGTGAATTATATTTTTACTCCGTCACCACATGGAATATATAATATTAGCATATAGGTATTACTTTTACTAGTTAAAAGTCTACAGTTGTGTTTATGTGTATAGCGAATTATTTAAGTGGAGCAATCCACAGTTTCAATACAAACTAAAGAAAGAGAAAGTGCAGGATTGTAACAATGAAATAGGAACAAACAACATCGCTTCGAGCGTTCTAACAATCGAGATATCGCTATCTGGGTTTAGCATTTAAAGGGTACTAGATAAACAGAATATAAGCTTTCATTTAATAGGGATCTCTCCTTTCCCTCCAAGGTGATTGAGGGCAGTGATGGCTGCTCTAATAGATAACTTGTGATCAATTCATTCATCACTCGTCGCCGTTGTCTTAGTTCATACATGAGCCCACTGTCGGGCTCGAACCTCCTTTCCAATAGGAGAGTAATTGGCCTACTAAACCATACTAGTTGACATATTAGTATAGGATTTAATCTTTTCGGTAAAATCTTTCGCATTACATTTGAATATTATATTATGTCGTGATATCATATTTAAAGTAATATTAAACCTATTTTATACAATATCAATAAAAAAAAAAACAGTAAAAAGATAGTAAAATTTGCTGAGTTTCTTATCTGGATCTTCTCAATGGTGGTCGCTCACGGCTCAATGTTGGTCGCAGTCCGATCTGGTGATAATTTATTGAATTTTATTTTTCTTTGTAATGGACTTCTAGTCCATAGTTCGGCATGGGCCTCCCTATGAGCGAAATTAATTTATTCTATCACACAGGCCAGGTGGCTTCGTATAAGGTTTTATCTGAAGATATCACGTTGATTTTTTAATGTTATCTAAATTCTTTAAATAATTCATATGATACGGGCAAATAACCATTGCATTTCGATTGCATTCATCTCTTGAATATAAAATATTGACATTCAAGTATTTTAGAGTAAAAGCTTATTATACCTTCTAAGAATTTTGATGGTATATACCAAACTAATGTTTTCATATGAAAACATTAGTTAAGCACTTTTATATCATACCCGCTAAACCTAGCAGATCTTCCGCATCACATCACATAAAGTACCATCAAAATTGTTTAATATAACACAATGATTTGCGAGAGTATTACACATTGTAAACAAAACTCTTTTTACGGATTTTATCGCGTTTGTATTTGATTTTTGATTGCCCGACGTTTTGAAGACTTTACAGCATTCATAGACACGAGCAGACATTTATTTAATTAATATAACTCGTTAAAACACCCGCCACAAATCTCATTCGTACAGTTGAAACCCTACGAAAACTATTTGTAAAACATTGAAACCCCAATCAAAACTGTCGTTCAAATATTATACCGTTGTGATTTTAAAATATTAGATAGGCAGTCACGATGACTGCTTTGTATCTAGATAACCTAGGTCAGGTGAAAGTTTTATTCTATTGTCAGTTCCAGTTTAACATGTTATGTGTCATTATTTTAGCTTTCTTTCTGGTATTGTTTAGTGCTAAAATGTTTCTAGCAGTCTTAATAATTCTGAATCGATAAAATATTTGTAACATTTAGTAGTGATAGGACAGTTATCTGTCTACAGTCACGATCCGGTCCGTCCGGGGTAGAACCACACTTTCGCAGAAAATCGACGTCTGAGTAGTAGCAATTTGTTACTGCGTTTCGTTCAAGATTTTCTTCTCTTTCATATATGTTACTAGTAACCCGCCCTCACTTCGCTTCGGTTTCAATCGCCTTACCAGCGTAGTTCCTGTTCCCGTGAGAATACCGGGAAAAAATATAGCCTATGTCACTTCCTGATGTTATAACTCTCCATTGGTGTAAGAATTTTTGAAATCAGTTCGGTGGTTTAAGCGTGAAAGCGTAACAAACAAATAAACAAACAAACTTACTTTCGCATTTATAATATTAGTAAGGATATGCATATTTAATTTGTTCATCGTCTTTTAAGATACCCACGGGCAAAAGAGATGGGAATTGTATTCTTACTCCGTCACCACACGGCAAATTGATGTGGAATGAAAGTATTTAATCAGATATTTTTTATTACAGGTACTTTCCCGTTAAGTGAGATGACAAAACGTATTGGATCGCAGATCTGGGACAAGGACATACGTTATCCATCTCATTTTGATGCCAGGGAACGCTGGCCTAAATTCATCTCGCCAATTGTAGACCAGGGATGGTGTGGCTCCGACTGGGCAGTGTCTTTATCCACAATTGTCTCCGACAGGTAAGAGGCATCTATGAAATGATTTCTGATATTTACGCGAGTACCTATTACACATTGTAAATAAAACTATTTTACAGATGATTTTATCGCGTTGATATTTTATTTCGCGATGTTTCGAACACTTTACAGCGTTAGTAACGCGGCGGACCCGTGACCATCCCTGACCATGGATCCGTAACTATAAATAAAATAGGAATTTGCGAGTTTATCTTCAATATAAATGATCTACATTTATATTAATTTATTGCATTTGTAGAAAACAAATGAAGGAAATTAGTTTTATACGCTGGCTTGTCGTTATACGGGTTTCATTTTGAGTTTTCCTTCTTTTCCAGTGATGTTGTTGGTATACAACGGCTAACTTGTGTGCCCTACGTAGGTCAATGGGTAAATTATTATATGTAAGTATTGTTACACCCAATAGTAAAATATACGTAAAAATGAAAATATTATAAAAAAAACACTAAGCTGTCTTAAGGACTACCGACAAGTTTTAAGTTATGAAAAAACAGCATTGTATGTCAATTACAAACAGTTGTTATTTTTGAAATTTCTAATTAATTGTCTTGATCTTGAATTAAAAATTGTAACAAAATCTTATTAAAATCAGTCCAGCCATATTGAAGATCATCCTGAATAAATAGACAGATAAACAGACAAAAAAATACACTGGTTTTTTGACTTAGGTATAGTATAACTACCTGTGTGAGCATAAACAGAACGTATTATTTTGATGTTACAAAATACACTTATTTGTATAGAGAAATGTGCAAGTTTATATATTTGTTTCTTTATTATTTAAAAATGGGTGAAAAATTTTTAATGAAGCTTACTATAAAGATATTTGATCGTCGCGATAACTAAAAACATTGCTACCATTAGGCAATAAAAGTATTTTTTTACGATGATATCAGCTTAGGATTGAGTGTGTTTAGAATTCCAAAGAGATTCTGAAAATATACAAGTATTTTAAGAAATACTCATAATATTATCAAACAATAGTTCTGTTTCAAACCTGGCAAAGCAGCCATGATAAATGGCTAATAAAAAACACCTTGGAATGTATCCAGCCAGTAACGTAGAATGATACCTGACTCTTATTTGTTGTTTATGCAAACTCGAGACGCAAGGCTAAAAATAAAATGACGAGGGCCCTACGTTCGCTCAAGAGCGGCTCTGTTACTTAACCTAAGCAGTGTTGTTAGGTGGTGGATTTAAAATTTACCCAAAAAATTTACTGATACTCACCATCCATTTGTTAAGTCAGGGTACTTCAAACATGCTAATTAAGGTCACTACAGCAAGCATTACTACGTGGGAATACCAGGATCAAATACATCCTAAATTATTCCTTATAGGCATAGGCATTCCTGCCAAAGACAGCTTATTTGTTAGTAAAATATTATCAATATCGGTCAAGCTATTTGGAGATTACCCGAATCAAACAGACAGATAAAATAATTAAACTGGGATTTAACGCTTTGACTGCTGTCATATATCGCATACAAGTACATTATGATGCGGTATAACACACGCGTGTGCGGCCGATACACGCCTGGCGTGTAATCGCCGCACACGCGTGTGTTATCAAAAACACGCTTGTATGTTTTCCCGCAGCAAGCATAGATATCGTGCAAATAACCGAGTGAGCCACTATTTTGATATTAAAATGACCCACTATTTTGATATTGCAAACAGACATTTCAATTTCAGTTATTTATATAGACTAGTGGTCGGCGTGTGGTCAAAATTTGGCCATAATTCATTTTAATTAATTTTTCTGCTACACAATTCTCTTTAATTTTATTTATGTATAATTGTGAATTGAGCAAGCTGTATTTCACTAATAACTAATATAGGTATAAACACAAATCTTTAGTAGACATTGTCATCATTATGTTATGATTGTTTGATATTCAGTTCGACCAGAGATTTTAACCGTAAACAAAAGTCTATAAGCCTTGCTACGTATCACACTCACACAAACGTGCGTGTGTGTAGCGATTGCGTTGTAGTGTGCGTAATGCCTTTTTTTAATGAATTTAATGTATTTCTAATCCATTATTATATGAAATTTTAGTTTTATGCACTTCTCCTCATTATATACTTCAACTGTATCAAATTTTATACTTGTCCATCCACGTAATTTTCGTAAAAAGGGGTACAAAGTTTTTGCTTCACGTATTTATATATAGGTTCCTCATCACCATCTCAGTTTATATATATTCCAAGGCGGGGCGTGAGACTCCTCTATAATAAGAGAGAAATTGACCTACTTATTGGGCCGGTTTGGAGTAGTACCACACTCTCAAAGAAAATCGACTTCTGAGTAGTAGCAATTTGTTACTGCGCTTCGTAAGCGTGAGTTTCATTCGGTGAGCTAAAAAGCCGGCAATCCAACTTTCTGAGGGTGTTTGCGTGTGGTGGATTTTAATGATGCCTTTAGTATCACCGAACATCATTGTACGCATTCACACTCCCTTCACTTTCTTCGCGATAGGCAGCGGTCTTGCAAAGGTCCATGAGTGGCAGCAACACTTACCATCAGGTAAACTGTTTGCGCGTTTCCCATTTGCAATAAAAAAAATGTTATCTGAAAAAATGCTATCAAGATAGTGTTGTTTGTTACTCCATTACGACATGGAATAAGAATACAATATATTTTACGCATTTACATTGCTTACATTAAAGCACTAATTAATTGCTAAAAATAAGAAAATATTATTGCCATAGACAATTGCTTCACTTCAGCGAAATTATAATAATCTAGCAACACTGTTACCAGGTAGGTTGGTAGAATTATAGGGATGTCGGTCTGTGGTCGTAACTTTAATTCTGTTTTTTCTGATTGTAATATTAGAAGAATTCCGATTTCCGATTAAATCATATCGATGCAACCAGATTCTTGGAATGTCTTTGTAAGAAAGATGCTTAAAAATGTATATATAACTTTAAACAATGCTTTAGTATGCATTGCAAACATGTCCGAACTTTAAGTTCTTAAAAAGCAAAATGTCAAAATAAGGTGATTTACTTTAGTAACTGTCGCAAATATGTCTTGTACAAATAATTATTTATAATAAAAATATAATTTAAAATATCTTGCCCGTGGTTATCTTAAAAGACGACTAAGCAGTGGCGTAACTATAGGATGGCAATTCGTGGCAAAATGCCACGGGCCCCCCGCCGGGAGGGGTCCACGGTCAGAGGAGACTCCCAACTCCCAAATTTACTATTACACATCTAATAAAAAAATAGTTTCTTCTTTAATATACATATTTAAGTTCCCTTCTTAGTTGCATACACAAGTAAAGAACTGTTTTCAAATTTTCAATGCCTTTGTAAAAAGGTTAGGGGTCCAGTCAGTGGCGTAGCGTGTGTCACTGTCGCCCGGGGCGGAGTTATAATTTGCCGCCCTTTTGAGATCGTAAAAATAATAGTTGTTGGTGTTGGTAAGAAAAAACGTAACGAAATTAAAGAATTGAGTAAAAAATATTTATTTCAAAACTATGTAAGTACATGTGTAAGTAACATGACTGTGTTAAAATATTAATAATTTACACTATAAAAATAATGTTTAATAAAGTCTAAACAGTCTAAAATCCTACTTTTCGCGACTTACGCGCACCAAAATCATTTATTCGGTCCTTGGACCCACCCTGTGGAACATCGGCTACGACTGGGCGTTGGAGGGAGGGTTTGCAACTCATCATGCCCTCCCACCCGGGTTGGGCATGATTTGGTACGCCGACGACACGCTCGTCAGCCCGTGGTAGGACGCTAGAGCAGGCGGCAAGCCTGGCGACTCTAGGCACCAAAGAGATCGTCAGGCGGATCGGGGCGTTGGGGTTTGAGGGTAGCCCTGGACAAGATGGAGGCCTTCCTGTTCCATAGGTCCCGCATGGGCCCTCCCATCGACGTCTCGATCACCGTCAATTACCGACACCAACCGATATCAACCAATATCAGCAACCGGGCGCATATGAAGTATTTGGGCCTGGTGCTCGACGGGCATTGCTGGTTCCATAAGCATTTCCGCAGGCTTGCTCCACGGCTCATCGGCGCGGCGTCCGCCCTATCGTGGCATATGCTGAACGTGGGCGAACCGAGCACTACGTGTCGACGGCTGTACGCGAGGGTCATCTGGTCGATGGCCCTGTATGGCGCGCCGGTGTGGGCGGGGACCCTGATCGTCTGACTCAGGGCTCTACTATGGCGACCACAGAGGGCCATGGCGGTCAGGGCCATACGCGGATACCGCACGGTGTCGACGGAGGCAGCGTGCCTGTTGGCCGGGACTGGGACCTGGAGGCGGAAATGCTCGCCGGTTTGTATCGGCGGGTGTCGTGGGTGCGAGCGGAGGGCGGTGTGATCTCTTTGAGGGAGCTCAGCGCCTGGCACGTCGACGCCCGCTGAGCCGTCATTACCCGTTGGGCAGTCCGACTGGAGAGGCCTCGGTTCGGTGTGCGGACCATGGAGGCCTTCCGGCCAGTGCTGATGCAGTGGTTAAAATGGCGGCACGGGGTGCTCTCCTTCCGACTGGTGCAGGTTTTGACGGGGCATGGATGCTTCGCCAAATACCTGTACACGGTCGTTAGGAGGGAGAGTACACCGTCATGCCACCACTGTAATTGCGATGAGGACACGGCGCAGCATACGCTCGAGGTTTGTGAGTTTGTGTTCGGCGCTGGGTGAACTGAGACGCGGTCGCAGCCTTCTGCGAGGCAGTAGTCTCGCGGAAGGGGGCGGTGGAGCGCGTGCGCGAGGCGTCTCCTCGACGAAGCGAACAGCCGCCGGTGACTGAGGCGGCGTAGGCGCGACTACCTGAGGCGGAAATGCTCGCCGACTTATATCGGCGGGTGTCGGGGGTGCGCGGGGGGGCGGTGTTGTTTCCTTGAAGGAGCTCACTGCCTGGCGCGTCGACGCCCGCCGGGACGTCATCGCCCGTTGGGCAGACCGGCTGGAGAGGCCTCGATACGGTGTTTGGACCGTGGAGGCCTTCCGGCCGGTGCTGATGCAGTGGTTAGAAAGGCGGCATGGGGTGCTCTCCTTCCGACTCGTACAGGTCTTGACGGGGCATGGATGCGTCGGCAAGTATCTGTACAGGGTCGCTAGGAGGGAGAGAACTCCGTCCTGCCACCACTGCGATTGCGACGAGGACACGGCGCAGCACACGCTCGAGGTCTGTGCCGCTTGGGCAGAGCCGCGTCGTGAACTCGTCGCAATCATCGGTGCAGACCTGACGCTGCCGACCATCGCTAGGGAGATGCTCGGCAGCATCAGGAATTGGGACGCGGTCGCAGCCTTCTGCGAGGCAGTTATCTCGCAGAAGGATGCGGCGGGTCGTGAGCGCGAGGAGCACAGCCTCGATGATGCGACCCGCCGTCGGCGACTGGGGCGGCGCAGGCGGGAGTACCTGCGTGCAATGCCGCCCTAGTCGAGGCCGCGGGTGACGTGACCGGGGATTAGTCCGTCACCCGCCGAGAGGCCGACTGTGTGAGGAAAGACCGACGTCCTCCCCGAGGGGGGGGACGTCGTCCTCCCCGAGGGGGGGACGTCGTTCGATGGGAGGGTACCCCTAGTAGGGGGTATTGCGTCGGGCCGACCACTGATGACAAGTAACCCTGCTCCAGTGGTCGGCCCAACGACGAAGGCGACGTGGTGTTCGGGTGGGTTGCGGGAGTTGCGTGCTTAAGCCTCTCTGTCGCCCCGGACGAAGTGGTGCGGAGGCGCGCCGACCGCACCCCACCCCCAAAAAAAAAAAAAAAAAGGCGCGACTACCTGCGCCTCATGCCGCCCTAGCCGAGGCCGCGGGTGACTGGACCGGGGATTTAGTCCGTCACGGTCATGGGTTACAGGTGTGCATGCTTATGCCCCTATGGCGCCCTGGACGGTGGTGCGAGGAGTGCGCCGACCGTAACTCACCCCCCCCAAAAAAAAATTGTCCGCACAAAATATTTTCTTCCAATTTTGCCGCCTTTCTAATAGTGGCGCCCGGGGCGGTCCGCCCCTCCACCCCCCCCCTTGCTACGCCACTGGGTCCAGTCCGATGAATTTACCACGGGCCTCGAACGGTTTAGTTACATCACTGCAATTAACGGCAATATGCATATACCTAACATCTATGAAAGAGAAGGAACACTCTAAATAAAACCCTACTAAGGGATGAATGTAGATACCATAACATAGCCTAGCCATAGCCTGCGAATAAAACAAAAGTCAAGAATGCCAGTTGAAGCTCTTAAACTACCAGAGGTCGTCGTTGAGTTGGAGTAGAAGTAGTAGGTCGTTATTGAAGTAGTACGCTCTGTTACCACACGGAATATTAGAAGCTTAGAATAATAACGTATAGAAGAACAGTGTCGGTACTTAAGCAATCAAAAACGTGAAGCCAAAATGATATATATGGTGGAGGAAGAATTAGTGTATATATATACTGATGATGATGATTGTTTTCGTTAACAGATTCGCAATTCAATCCAATGGTGCTGAGAAAGTGATCCTTAGCCCGCAAACACTCTTGTCTTGTAATGTGAGGGGACAGCAAGGTTGCACCGGTGGTAATATTGATACAGCTTGGATCTTCGCTAAAAACCATGGGTAAGAGCATTAATATTTTTTTCAAGTATTAATTTGGCTACAGCATATTAAACAAGTTATATTAATATCTCATAGATGACGTAATGGTTTAGGTATTAATAAAATAAATGTGTTCGATTCCCACACAGGAAATCTTTGTACTATCTATAAATATAGACTATAATACGTATTATTTGTTCCTGTTAAAAGTCCAGGATAGACAAACGTATTTACAAATTAACGGATATAGTTTAAATCCAGGATATAAACAGTCATTTGTGGATTGCATAAAGAATTGTCTCGCGTGGGTATCGAAATCACAAGAGGTCAGCACTTAGTCCACCATTTCGCAATCTTTGTTATTTTATGTGAGAATTAAAAGTCATATCGAAGTCATACCAACAGGGTTATATACGTAGGATTATTCAGTTTTCAGTCAGAAACAAAACAAAAATAAACTACAAATTCTCACTAAGACTTCAAGTATATTTAAAAACGTTTGTAACATCTCATCATCAACGAAATTAAGATGAGACCATTGTTGACCCAACAGCTTTCACATATAAAAAATCATCTATTTTTGGTCAGAAACAAAGACGTTAATATTACCTGTAGTAAAAATATATGTACCTATACATATACTCAATATGAAAACTCCTTTTTTTCGAAATTGGTAAAATCAATTTATTTAGGACCACAGCCGCGGGCCGGTTCGTTCAGGGTAGTACCACACTCGCAAAACGTCGACGTCTGAGTAGTAGCGAGATAGTCTGAGGCCCAACTTTCTGAGGGTGTTTGTTTGGGTGATAGATTTTGGTGATGCCTTTAGTATCATGGAACCTCATTGCAAGCATGCACACTTCTTACACTTTTCCCCTGTAGGCAGCGGCCCAGCAAAGGTTCCTGAGTGGCAGTATCAATTACCATCAGGTGTGCTGTTTTCTCGTTTGCCACCAACAGGAATAAAAAAATTCATTCAAAGGCTTTAAATTTTTTTATCAGGAATTTGACACAACATATATTCAAACTTATATATAACTCCTCTAATCCAGGTTCTACAATGGTTTCCTTCCACGATACCAAGGCTTAACAGCAGTAATTCCTAGGAAACGCTTTTAATTGTCTTGGGACCCGTAACAAATTTAATTAAAAATGATCAACAGTCAAAGTTGGGCAGAGCCGCTTCTTTTTCCTGACTAATCATAAAATTGCAATTTTCTCACAGCTTGGTAGACGAACATTGCTTCCCATATAAAGCCAGCATCACCCGGTGTCCCTTCAAGCCCCACGGAAACCTAATTTCTGATGGATGTAAGCCAGTTGTGCCTCAACGCAGCTCCAGGTACAAGGTTGGACCACCCGGCAGACTGAGCCAAGAGAACGACATTATGTACGACATCATGCAATCTGGACCTATTCAAGGTTGGTATTCTTTCCATTGTGCATGTGGTGACAGAGTATGAATATAATTCCTAATCCCGCAACTTGTCCGTGGGTGTCGTAAAATACGACTAAGGGTTATAATATACATAGCTAAGCAAGAGATGAAAACTCAAAATGAAATCCTATACCAACACGTCTCGCCAGCATATTATAGTAGGTCAATTTCGCTCTTATTGTCAAGGGGACTCGAGCCCAGCCGTGGGACGTATATGAACTGTGATGATGATGATTCCATTTGAATCCTGACTTGAGGAATAAAATACTGCGATCCTTATTAATGGCCGTGTGGCGACGGTTTGAGAATACATGTGTCGCCACCCCTTACTTGCCCGTGGGAGTCGTAAAAATCGGCTGAGGGTTCACCAGGAGAGTGGGCAGCAGCTCTCTCCTGGGAAACGTAAAACATCCATACTGCGATCGCCAACCCGCCTGCCAAGCGTGGCGATTACGGCAATATCCCCTTTTTTAAAAATGGCGTACAACAAAAAAATGGCCCCCAGTCACGGCGGCTCCGGTACCCTACGGGCTCATTTTGGTGGCGGGCCCAGTAGTGGTGGAGCGGGGGGTGCGAGGAATCTCCGGCAGCGATCCGGCTACCAACAAAAACGACCCTTGGCCCTGGTAACACACAACATTCGGACACTCAGGACTGACGAGAGGGTCATCGAGCTGGAAGAGGAATTGAGCAAAATCCGCTGGGACATTGTAGGATTATCAGAAGTGCGAAGAGAGGGCGAGGGCACGATAGTCCTCCAGTCTGGAAACTTGCTCTTCTACCGGGAGGGCGATCACCCGTCCCAAGGTGGTATAGGGTTTATCGTTCGTAAGTCTCTCATAGACAACGTGGAGAGGATCGAGAGTGTGTCGACAAGGGTAGCGTACCTTATACTCAGAATTACCAAGAGGTATTCGCTGAAGGTTATACAGGTATACGCACCGACCTCGACATACTCCGACGACGAAGTGGAGGCATTTTACGAGGACATCTCGAAAGCCATACACGCGTCCAAAACCCACTTCACGGTGGTTATGGGAGACTTTAACGCGAAAATAGGTAAAGGGAGTGATGATGAGTTGAGAGTGGGGAAACATGGATATGGACAGAGAAACCAGAGGGGCCAGAAACTGGCTGATTTTCTGGAGAAGGAAAGCCTCTTTATGATGAATTCTTTCTTCAGGAAGCAGCCACAAAGGAAATGGACCTGGATTAGCCCCGATGGTTCAACAAAAAATGAGATAGACTTCATCTTGTCAGACAAACGACAGATATTCAATGATGTCTCAGTGATCAGCAGAATTAAAACTGGGAGCGATCACCGGATGGTACGAGGCACATTGAATATCCATACAAAAGTCGAGCGGTCACGCTTGATGAAGTCTACACTCCGACCTACATCTGTCCAATACCAGAACCTCGAAAACTTTCAACTCGAACTACATAATCGCTTCCAATGTCTGGACGAGTGTGAATCTCCGAACGATATGAACAACAGGTTCGTGGAAACTGTCCACGCGGTTGGGTCGAAATTTTTCAAGGCTCACCGCGTTAATAGACCTAAAAAACTTTCTGACCAGACTCTCGAGCTCATGGAGCGGAGAAAAGAGATGACGGTGCAGTCTGCAGCCGATTGGTCCAAACATAGGCAGCTAAATAGACAGATCTCCAGGTCTGTGCGTCGCGATATTCGCCGATTTAATACGTTCCGTATTAAAGAAGCGATAGAGCGGAATCGTGGCTCGAAAGTGTTCGCACAAGATCTGTCTATTGGGAAAAGCCAAATGACTAAGCTGAAGACCGATGACGGCACTGTCATTTCATCCCAAAGTGAGATCTTGGGAGAGGTCGAAAGGTTCTATGGACAGTTATACAAATCATCTCGAAATCCTGTTGTCGGCTTGGTCCAAGATCCCAGATCCAAGCTAACTCGGCACTATACCGAAGAAATCCCGGACATCAGCTTGTACGAGATCAGAATGGCTCTCAAACAACTACGTAACGGTAAGGCACCGGGAGATGACGGAATTACGGCAGAGCTTTTGAAGGCGGGCGGCAAGCCGGTATTAATAGCCCTTCAGAAGCTATTTAATTCCGTTATCCTCGGGGGCCACGTTCCAGAGTCGTGGACCAGGAGTGTGGTGGTGCTGTTCTTCAAGAAGGGTGACAAAGCTCTTTTAAAGAACTACAGACCCATCTCACTCCTGAGCCATGTTTATAAGTTGTTTTCGAGGGTCATTACCAATCGACTCACGCGCAAGCTCGATGACTTCCAGCCGCCCGAACAAGCCGGCTTCCGAAAAGGCTATAGCACCATAGACCATATCCTCACGCTTCGGCAGATTATACAAAAGACCGAGGAGTATAATCGGCCCCTGTGCTTAGCGTTTGTGGACTATGAGAAAGCCTTTGATTCAGTCGAAACTTGGGCGGTGCTGCAGTCCCTTCAGCGGTGCCAAATCGACCATCGCTATATCGAAGTGCTGAAGTGTTTGTATAGGAACGCCACAATGTCAGTCCGTATCCGGGATAAGAGTACGAAACCGATCCAGTTGCAGAAAGGCGTGAGACAGGGAGATGTCATCTCTCCGAAACTGTTCACCACTGCACTGGAAGATGTCTTCAAGCTCTTAGACTGGACTGGACTCGGCATCAACATTAACGGCGAATACATCACTCACCTTCGATTCGCAGACGATATCGTCGTTATGGCAGAATCCATGGAGGACCTTGGCACTATGCTCAATGATCTCAGCAGGGTATCCCAACTAGTGGGTCTACGAATGAACATGGACAAGACGAAAGTCATGTCAAATACCCATGTCATTCCTGTACCGGTCCTAGTTGGCAATGCGATTCTCGAAGTTGTCAATCACTATGTTTACCTAGGACAAACAGTCCAGTTAGGTAGATCCAATTTCGAGAAAGAGATCAGCCGACGAATCCAACTCGGTTGGGCAGCGTTCGGGAAACTTAAGAGGATCTTCTCGTCCAACATACCTCAGTGTCTGAAAACACAGGTCTACGACCAGTGTGTGTTACCAGTGATGACTTACGGCACGGAAACGTGGTCCCTAAATGTAGGCCTCATATCAAGGCTCAAAGTCGCTCAGCGTGCTATGGAACGGGCTATGCTCGGGATTTCTCTGCGAGATAGAATCCGGAATACAGAAATCCGCAGAAGAACGGGTGTAACCGACATAGCACGAAGAATTAGCACGCTGAAGTGGCAATGGGCAGGCCACATCGCTCGACGAACCGACAACCGCTGGGGAAGAAAGGTTCTCGAGTGGCGACCACGCATCGGACGACGCAGTGTAGGACGCCCCCCCACTAGGTGGACCGACGACCTAGTGAAAGTTGCTGGGCGTCGTTGGATGCAGGCGGCACAGGACCGCACATTGTGGCGCAATATGAGGGAGGCCTACGTCCAGCAGTGGACGGCAATAGGCTGAAATGATGATGAATGATGATGATCCTTATTAATTACAGTTTATAACCTAGTTTTTGCCGTGTGGTGACGGAGTAAGAATACAATTCACCACTCTATCTTGCCCGTGGAACTCGTAAAAGTCGACTTATAAAAATGGCTACAAAAAGATTTATTTTAAATCTTTATTTGTCAATTTCCATTTTACATAAAGTATTTGTGAGTCCGTATAGCACACTATTAATCATATTTTGAAAATTTTAATATAAATCGATAAGATATGTAAAGCATCGGTATATCAATGTCTCTACACTTTAGCACTTTTTCAGCACTTTATTACCCAAAAAACATCAAAATTATTCAATATATGTTAGAATACAAAAATATTGAATACAAGACCTCAGACACAGACACACATAACACTTTCTAGTTCCCGCCAAAACCCGTACATAACAAGGCTACATAGATAAAAACAAGTGATTGTTGTGATTGCGGCTACACTATTTGTCGGTTGCTTTTATTTGAAATAGATCGTACGATAATATTTGATTATATTATCAATAATTAAAAATCAAGATATCTTTTCAATTAGCTACCAACTTAAGATGTAAACATTTATTAGATTAGATTAGATATTATTTTGTTGTACTGAAGCCAGCCTTTTTTTATTAATTTTATAATTTATTTGTGCAGATTCTGCACAAATAAATTTTAGGTACGATGAATTTAAATAGATCCATATTTAAATTCATTTACGGGTATTGACAAACTATAAGTAGTTTTTTTAAATCAAACTACTTTACGGATTTTATCACGCTTGTATTTGATTTTTGATTGCCCGACGTTTCGAACACTTTGCAGCGTTCATGATCACGGGAGGACTAAAGATGTCTCACGTCCAATAAGTCATCGTTATTGCAGAAAATTTATAATTATCTACCCGATACAGAAAATAGTTATTAAATATTGAGCCCTTAGAATAATAACGTATAGAAGGTAAGTTCGCGCACAAAAAGTGAAGCATTTCAATTGGAGCCTAATGGAGCTTGCGCCGGAACCGTTCCGTAATGTAAAAGTCATTGTACTGCACGTACGTACGCAACTCTTAAAAAATAAATAGGTAATTATGACGGTTTGTGCATTCAAATGGTGTCATAACACATTTGAAAAACTTAAAAAGGTTTTTAAAATTACTTTTAAAAATATTTCGACGATATATGTTAATAAAAACAAAATTTGATTTCATAATTTGTATAGTGGTCTGCATGTGTACGTGTGTAATCGCCTGCGCGCCATTAGTATTTTGAGATTCATGTTTCGAACGTTCGAAGTATTGACACTATCCTTCTATACGTTATTATTCTAAGATTGTCCCAATATTGATTTCATCAATATTGATTGGTCACTATTTAATAACTATTTTCTGTATTGGGTAGATAATTATAAATTTTCTGCAATAACGATGACTTATTGGACGTGAGACATCTTAGTCCTCCCGTAACCATGAACGCTGCAAATTGTTCGAAGCGTCGGGCAATCAAAAATCAAAGACAAACGCGATAAAATCCGTAAAGTAGTTTTATTTAAAATGTGTAATACTCGCGTAAACATCAGAAACCATTATATAAAGTAGATTCATTATAAACAGCTAGGTTAGCTATGAACAATTTGCTAACATATCTTTGACAAGAAAAAAATATAAAGATTATTCAGTTCAAACAAATGTTCCGTACAAAGTTACAGGTGAAATTGTAGGTACTTTACCTAACATGATCCTGGGCAAACATCCCGGGACAGTCACGTTTTGAGGCTGTCTGTCTCGCTGTCCCCAGAATTGTAACAAAAAAGCCCTATTTTTGCAAACAGATGTGCTATTTGGTTTTTTAATAATTTCAGTTCATATACATATGTCTGCAAGTTCTGGCACAAAAAAAAATGGTCACGTTATTGTCCTGTGTTGAGGTAAAAAAGGTCTTATTATACTTTCTTTTGACAGCTATGGTCTCAATATATCCCGTACTAACCGTCTCAGATCGTTGCAAGGACGGTGTGCAGCTTTATAACTTTTACCAAAATCCGTTTTATCAAATCACCAATTGCATAGTCCACCGGTATTGATGCCTTGATTTCGGTGGTCCGCTCGGCGGGTTACTCTTCTGGGTACCAGGCTACCTAAGCCTTTTGCACGTTATCCTGGCCCAAGTGTAATTAAATTTTGTCAGAAAACCAACTTTGGAAGTTATTATCGCTTAAAAATAACTGGCGATTAATTTTTTTGCTAAGAACCATCCAGATGTTCCCTACAAAATCACGTTATTTAGCAGTTACAATCTAGCAATTACATAAAAGGAGTTGAATTACAATCACTACGCTCAATTATGTAAAGATTCTCAGATATGAAAGCCGTTGTTCAGTTTTCCCTCAAAATCATTAACTTTCTTATTACGATTTCTTTGAATATCGTAATGAGAACAGTACAGTGGATCCTCGGTAGTTCGACAAATGTTTTGCACGGCAGTGTCGGACTATCGCATTTGTCGGATTATAGAGTACTGCTTAAGACCCCTTATAGTCCGGCTTTTTTACAGAAGAGTACCTTGTAATCCGACAGGTCAATCAAACACGTCAATCAAAGCGTAATATACAATGAATAAATTAAACTATCAACGTACGCTAGGTCGTACCGCTGTTATATGTACTTAGTCAAATTCAAACTAAACAATCAGATTCAAAACAAAAGCACAATAGTGATGGCGCGTACAAGTTATAACCTGTTCAATCATACATTACTTACATTAACAAAGATTGTCGAAAAATTTTTCAATAATAATATATATGTCGCATTACAAGGGGCGCCGGATTAGACAGGGGCCGGATCACCGCGAGTCCACTGTAGTATCAAACGAAGCCACTCCATGCCAAATTCGCCTAATATAGTCGTCATTGAGATGTATTCATTTTCCGCCGGCGACTGGGTTGGCGCAGATGCGATTACCTGCGCCTTATGCCACCCTAGCCGATGCTGCGCGTGACTGAACCGGGAAGTTAGTCCGTCACCCACCGAGAGGCCGACCGCGTGAGACCGCCGACCCCCCTCGGTGAGGACGTCGATCGAGGAGAGGGTACTCCTCAAGGGGTATTCCGACAGCACGACCACTGACAACAATTCACCCTGCACTGGTGGTCGGCGCAACGACGAAGGCGACGTGTCGGGTGATGAGTGCGCCGACTGTAACCCACCCCAAAAAAAAAAGATGTATTAATTTTGTAGACGAAATAAAATAAGCAGTGTCAAGATTGCTTTGAAATATCAAAATTGGTGCAGCTGTCCCTAAGCGACGATAATTCATGGCGTTAAATATTAGATAAATAATTCAGATTAAAATCATTGAGATTTTATTATTGACAGCGATATCCTATCGTATTAAATTGTTCATATAATTAATGTCCATATCTTAATACTATAATTTATTACTTAATAATTTATTTCCTCCTGAAATATTTTAGATAAATTTACATACTTTTAGATCCTATAAAAATAGGTACCTTTCAATTCTGTCTTTGTTTGTGCATAAAGACCTCCCACAGAAGTTATGTGCGATCTTTTATAATGGCTCTAAGACGACCATTAAGTCATCAGTCCACTTAGAGAGAAGTGGTCATTATGTGTAATAATTAAGGTCACCCCCTCAGAACTTAGTTTCGTTGGGCAATATGGCCTGTCTATGGTGAATAACGTGCTAACTCTTTGGCCCCTTACATAGATCTTTCAGATCAGATATGTTTTATTGATAAGCACAGGCTTCCCCCATGTGAAGAAAAGTAGTCGCAGACCACCTATAGTGCACTGGCCATCACATAATTGGTTTTATTTTGAGTTTCCCTTTATTTGCAGTTAGGTTATTTTGCATCTCTTATTAGATTTTTAAGACACTTATGGAAGGGATAGTGAAGTGACCGTAATATTTCTATATCATTCTACAAATTTTGTTAGACATATTTCGGTTTGTTTTGTCAATGAAGACATATGACACTGAAACGTTGTCTCTAAATTTCGACATTGCTCGAACTCGCTCAATGCTGCTTTGAAGAATGCTACGCTCTTGGAGTTTCTTTACGTGATAAAATCCGAAATAGGGCAATCCGTAGAAGCATGAATGTAATTGACATAGCACGAAGAATGAGCACGTTGAAATGGCAATGCCAGGCAACATATCTCGTCGAACCATTGGGAAAGAAAGGTTCTCGAGTGGCGACCACGAATCGGATGACAAAACGTAGGATGACCCCCTATTAGAATAGTTTTGAGTGGCATTCAGTAGGCCTATGTCCATCAGTGGACGTTTTTTGGGCTGATGGATGGATAATTAATAACATCACCACATCTAATCTGTTTATTTATTCCACAGCCGTAATGACAGTATACCAGGACTTCTTCCACTACCGTGACGGTATTTACAGGCGCTCAAGGTTCGGCAATAATGAACTGAAAGGATTACACAGCGTGAGAGTTGTCGGATGGGGTGAGGAACGCGGAGACAAGTACTGGGTAAGTCCGATTAATTTGTAGGTGCAATGTCAGCACGAAGTGTTCTATATACCGCCGTCGCCGAGTGGTCGAAATTCAACCATATTTCCTTTAAATTTATATTTCTGGTCATTGGAACTGATATCTTAATTTTAAAGACAATTTTGGACATCTGGTTTTTTAGTCCACTGATAACAAGTACATCTCTAAATGAAGAAATGCTGTCAAAGAAATATCATCCATCTTCCCCTTACTCAGAAATTGTGCGAATAATCTAGGCGGTAGTAGCTAGTAGTAGTAATGTTAGGTCATCATCATCATCTCAGGCCATGTGAATCCGACTGCTGGGATCGAGTCTCCTCCGCAATGGAATGAAAACCTACTATACCACGCTACTCAAATGTGCAGGCATAGGGTTGATGTCGTGTTTTCCTTCACTTGCATCGTGGTTATCTGTATTTCTCCCTCTCTAGTCATCTTTTACGATACCCGCGGACAAAAGAAGGGAGTGGTGAATTGTATTCTTACTCCGGCACCACACGGAAGGTGTTATATTTATTTCTTACTAGCAAACCGCCTTTGCTTCGCTGCGGTTTCAGTTACCTACCCGCAGTTCCCGTTCCCGTGGGAATACCCGGACAAAATAGCCTACGTGACTCCTTATATAGACAGCTACGTTGTAGTAAAATATCATCAAAATCGGTCTCACCGTTTTGAAGATTATCTCAAACAATCAGACAGAGAGACCAACATACAAAAAATTTTAAACTGGTTTTTAGGCAAAGGTGTTGTGCAAATAACCGTGTGAGCATGAAAAAAGCCCATTATTTTGACATTACAAACGGACACTTCAATTTTATTTATTTGTATAGATTGTCTTGTATTAGTTATTTTTTTTTTATTTTTACTTATATTCCAAACACGAGCTAATAAATTACTTGCAGCCCTTTGAATGACAGTTCAATGACATTATTCGGACATCTTTTATCTTTAATCTATAGATAATAAATCAAATTGCATGCTCCGAATATTGATATTATTATTTTTTTTTCACAGATTGTTGCCAACAGCTGGGGCACAGAATGGGGAGAGAATGGCTACTTCCGCATCGCTCGTGGCGACAATGAATCCGGCATCGAAATGTTTATGGTGACCGTCCTCAGTGACGTCACTGAAGCTTATTTAAAATAACATAGGACCTTCCTCGTCTCACCTCTATGCGTCACCACAAAGTTGGTGAAAACGAGCAGAGGAGTGCTCTTACTAAACAGTACCAGAGATTTTGGTTAATGTAGACTCGAAATATTTAAACGCTTTCTTCTAATATAATAAACCATAAGAACTTTTTAAACTATTTAATATTTATAGTTGCAGATAAAATAGAATTTATTTTTTATGATCTATAATCTTTTTAATATTTTCGTTAAAAGATTTACAGAAAAATAGTTCATCAAAATTTTTGATTTGATAGAATATTTAATACATGTCAAAATCTTATGCCCTTTGCTTCATTTGTTTTTACGTTAATCAGAATCTTTACCCGGGATAATTATTAAGATTAAATTATTTAGGGTACGATCTCCGACCGATTAGGATATAATTATAAGAAATTATTATATTATATATTTTTTTTTTTATATTAAATTTAAGAATTCGTATAATTACATATCCATATTATAACTGTATGTAGTATAGTTTCTAGTTGAAACAATAGTACTTATAACCTTTATATAATAAATTAAATATTATATAGAAAATATGAAAATTAAAAAAAATGCTTTTCATTTTATCACATACTTATTGTACGGTAACCTTGTATAGTAACCCATTTTTGTGAATCTATACTGCCATGATAAATATGGACGCTTAAAATTAAGATACTTAAAGAATCTAACTAGTCTTAGGATCATTTAAACTTTAAATTTAAGTAAATATCAACTCAAAATGTGCTTAGGGACAATAAAAATAAATAGATAAGCAGTTTTACTATTAAATAGCTGTTATAACTGTTAAAACAGCGTATACGTAATCGTTATAACGATTGATTAATAATAGTAATAAAAACGTTATTTGAAATATGAAAAGTATTACACTTGGTTTTTATCGAGACGAAAATTATATGATTTACTAGAGAATAGCTTTTGCAATTTTCTTCTGTTTTTAACTTCCCAAGTAGGTACTTATTACAGTAGCAGTATGGACGTTAACGATAAGGTGGACGATCTATTATGGTCAAAATGAAAAACTGTCCAGTGGAAAATACTTGGTATATACTACTGCAGATATCTGCAGGGACCACTAGTCACGCAGACAAAAATAATTTAATAATCTAATTAATAATAACTGTGAAATAACGTCAAATATTATTTAACAACGGTGATTGTTTAAAATAATTTGATGTCATTTTATAGTTATTATTTCTTTATAATTTTTAAATGATTTATAAAAAAAATATTTATACCATCGATATGAAACGAAGTGGAAGTTTTCGTTTAATTATTTCATTATTCTATTGGGGCTCTTTCTTTAAAACGCTGCTACTGTAGCATCGCCCTTATTCAACGCATATCTTCCTTAAATAGTAGACAAATGAAACAAAGCGACTATTATTAGTAATTTAATTATATCACTTAAAATTACAACGTAAGTTAAAATATATTTCACAATAAATAAATTTTATAAGAAAACAAAACTGATATTTATAAGTCGTTTAAAAAACTAGATGTAGAACAATAATTGTTCTCAACCTTATAATGTGAATCAACCTTTATTCTGAGAATACGTTTGTCTGGTCGTGCCATCACGAGTTAATGCTGTTCTACATTTAGCAATAGAGAATGCAATGTCAATAACAGATTTAAATAACAGTGATTAGGGATGTCCATACTTATAATATCGATGTTACATTTTACTATTCCCAACTCAAATTTATTCTTGTTTAGAAACAAGAATAACCTAATTATGAAGGGAATAATTATAAGCGTGTTTCGTTATTTGTGGCTTAAAATTACATATAATAGAACAAAATTTCATAGGCAAATTAGTGAGGACTATAATTTAGTACTAAGTTTAATTACAACTTGAACCGTATTGTAGTTTTTACAACGTTTGAGCCTGACAGTTTATAGAATGAATAAGTTTTCTCTTAGAATAATAACGTATGGAACGATAGTGTCGGTACTTAAATGATCAAAAACGCGAAGCCAAACATACTACCGCCATTCTGGCTCCAATTTAAACGTATCAAATTTCGTGCGCGAATTGAGCTTCTATGAGTTATTATTCTAAGAAATTTTCTATTTGATGGATCGTTCTTATAAAACATCGTGTTGAGGAGATAAATGAAACATCACAGTCAATAAGAAATTTTATTTGATAATAATGTGTATATCTTACAAATACTAATAAAATTAAGTATAAACTAATTTTTTATCACATACATATTTCTTTAGTGTTGAGTACCCTATAATATACAAGTCTATCTATAAACCATATTTAAAATCCATAGATAGATATTTTCTAGACTATAGATAGTTTATTTTTTTTAATAGCTAACCTAAGTAAGCGTTAGCACCAGCTGATAAAACTAAATATATAATATTAAAATGGAATGTAATGTAGTCATTTAGACGCATACAAACTAAATTTTCTTTATTTCTATTAATTATTAAGTAAAATAAAATATTTATTTTTAAATAGTATTTACAGTTTTATTGTAATTTAAGGAAATAAAGTTTCACTATAATCTATTGGTTTAATTATAAGACCTTAAATAAATAGTTATACGCGTGGTGAGAGAGTAAGAATACAATTCACCACTTCCTGTTTCTTTTCGTTGATGTCGTAAAAGGTGACTAAGGGATATAATAAATATATTACAGACTAGCAACTCGCTTCGCTTCGGTTATAGGTTATAGTCGTTTTACCCGCGTACTTCCCGTTCCCGTGGGAATACCGGGATAAAATATAGCCTAGTTTACGCCCTGATATTATAGCTTTCCATTGGTGAAAGAATTTTTGAAATCGGACCAGCCGTTTTGAAGATTACCCGGAACAAACAGACAGACAGACAGACAAAAATTTTTTAAGAGCGTTATCGGTAATCGGCGCTTCTCGCATTTTAGGTATTTTGCTACGGTCCGATATCGACGCACACTAATGCACTACACACACGCGAGTTCATAGAATGACCAGTCTTGAGCCTTGGCGCTTATAATCAATCTCTAATATATTCTTCGGAGAAGGAGATTTTCAAAAATCAACATGATGTAAATTTTAAAATTTTTAATTAAAAACCAAATCTCATAACAGTAAAACGGTTAAAATTGTATTTTTAATATGCAAAGTACAGGAAATAGTAAAATATAGGCACAGAGTATAACTTACAAGGAGACCCTCAGACGTGTGGATCGGGGATTTCCATGATTTTTGGTGGGGTGGTAGAGGGGGCACGAGGGTATCACAACTACCAAATATTAGGGTCAACTGGGCCCTCGTTAAAAAGATTTTAAGGGTCAAAGTTGGATGGGTAATTTATGTACTAGAAAAATTCAAAGTCGAATCGCCAACAAGCGGTAATCTCGTGGTAACGTGCTCGCCGGCGGGAACTCTGGTCTCGGGTTCGAGACTCGACAACTTATTTTTTTTAAATTATCACATTATTGTGTAATAATTTTAAAAAATAAAAAAAACCCCAATCGACGTCCCTATCCCGGGACGTCGGTCACCGTCACACGGTCAGGCTCTCTGCGGGTGACACACTAAAGTCCCCGGTCCGGTCATCCGCGGACTCGCCTAGGGCGGCGTGAGGCGCGGATACTCGTATCTGCGCCGCCCGAGTCGCCGGTGGCGGAACGTGTGACTAAAGATTGATCACACACGAGCCGGCGTCTCCTTTCGTGAGATGACAGCCTCACAGAAGGCGGTGACCGCGTTCCAGTTCCTGACGCTGCTGAGCATCTCCCTAGTGATGGTCGGCAGGGTCCGGTCGGCACCGGTGATTGCAACGAGTTCACGGCGCTGCTCTGCCCACGAGGCACACACCTCGAGCCTGTGCTGCGCCGTGCTCACGTCGCAATCGCAGTGGTAGCAGGATGGTGGTGTGCTCTCCCTCCTAACGAGCTTGCGCAGGTACTTGGCTATCGTGACCCATCAATACCTGCACCAGTCGGAAGGAATGTACCCCGTACTGCCGACCCAACCACCCCATCAGCACCAGCTGAAAGGACTCGACGGTCCTGATACCGTATTGAGGCTTCTCCAGTCCGATTGCCCAACGAGCAATGGCGTCTCGGCGGGCGTCGACCCGCCAGGCAGCAATCACCTTGATTGAGGCTATATGTGGCTCGCGTCTCTGATACTCGCAGGTAAAGCTCGGCGAGTACCTCCGCCTGCAGGTCACACCGGAGAGTTCCGGCCAAGAGGCACGCTGCCTCCGTGGCTGCCGTGCAGTAGTCGAGTATGGCCCTAGTCGCCATGGCCATGGATGTCTAACAAGTCCAGTCAGAGATTTAAATCTACCCACTACAGAAATTAGTTATTAAATTTTGATCCACATTTTGCTACATATTTATTGCTAGTACAAGAAGAAAATGATTCTCTATGAAAAAATTATATTGTGTATGGTTAGTAATTATTAAACATTAAATTTGAGTTAGCTGATAATCTTAAGAAGATGAGGCTGCATAAATGTTCCGTTCGGATTTTTGATGTGAAATATCTATAGGCGGGGTGAACCTGATCGTCGCGTGGCATTAAAAGCGGCGTTAACGCCACGCTTTGCGGTAACGACTTCAAAATAATTGTGATGTTTCACATCTGACAGGCGTCCTGAGTGACGGCTCACTTCTCTTTTCGTTTACTCTTTTGAAACTATAAGTACCTTACAGTTTTGTAGTGTGTTCTCTTTTTCCTTGCCTTGTAACCGATTTTGTTCCCAAGATACAATCTGCTTTTTCGACCCATCACCTAAAACGTAAAAAGATTCTATATTATTCTTTATAGAGATCGCATGAAAGTAATTAAAAGAATTAGGTAGTAATAAATACTTACGAATCAAAACCGATCAGTCGCAGTATACGCTTAAGTTCGTATTGTCGTCTTTTACGCTGTGAGCGGAGAGCTCGAGCGACGTGACCCTGCTCCCTTGAGCGCCAAGGCGCGACTGGCTTATGAACTTTTTTTTTTTTTTTTTTTTGTTCGTGTACAGCTGTTGGCCGCAGATGGCCTTGACAGCTTGACGCGGACTATGGGTGAGCGCTGAGGGCTCTCAACCCGGAGAAAAGTATGCTAAGCGACATCGCCCAAGGGCTCCCCCTGTGGGGAACGGACCTCGGCTTGGGGCGTCGCTGGAGGCAAAGTGGGCGTGCCCACGTTTTTGGTAGTGACTTTTGCGCGGCGCGGTTTCGCACCTCGACGGCGAGGGCGGAACCGCGGATATTTATTTGTTAAGGCCTCGCGGGCCGTGTAGGCTCTTTGTTGGGCGAGTGTGATAATGTCGTCCTCTTCGTCGAGGACGTGACGAGGACGTCGGATAGAGGAGATTTTGGAGGGTCTATAGGAAGCCGCCCCAACCACTAGTTGGTTGGGGTGTGTCATGGCAGAGTCAAAGTAGCTCTGAGAGCACCGTTTCATAAACTGCTTGATGGTCGGCAGTTCGAGGTCGATGTGGAGATCGACGTTTCGTATGAACCACGGTGCTCCCGTAGCTCGGCGCATGAAACGATTTTGTAGTGTCTGTAGCCTGTGGATCCTGTGTGGCTTAACATGCGCGAACACCACGCTGGCATAGGTCATGATAGGCCGTATGCAGGTGGTGTAAAGTCGGACTTTGCTACTCAGGGGCATACGCGACCTAGAGTTGAGTAGACAGTGGAGACGGCCCATCACAAAAGCTGCCCGTGCGCGGACTTGCTTTATGTGAGGGGCGAAGCTGAGTCGATCGTCAAGTGTCACACCCAAGTATTTGGCCTGCCTGGTCCAAGTGACCGGCTTGTCGAAAATTTTAAGGGGGGGAATGCTATCGATAGAGTAGGAACGGGCAGTTCGTCTAGTGAACATGACCGCCTGACTCTTCTCGGGGTTGATTTCTAATCTCCATTTCCTAAACCAATTGGCTAGGGCGGTAACCGCTGTTTGGAGAGTCTTGGCTACTGTTGTCGGGGATCTACCAGCACAAAAGAGTGCGGTGTCATCAGCGTAAAGCGCTTTATGTACCCGGTTGAATTTGGGCATATCGCTAGTGTATAGCGTGAAGAGAAATGGGGAGAGGACCGACCCCTGAGGGACGCCGGCCTTGATAGGGTGGGAGGTCGACAACGTCCCTTCCACCCTGTAGCGAAAGCTGCGATGACTTAAGTAGTCATGTATGATGTGAATTAAGTAGTGAGGGATCTTGAGGAGATAGAGTTTGTAGATTAGGCCTTCATGCCAAACCTTGTCGAATGCTTTCGCTACGTCTAGGAATAATAAACCCGTATATCTGTTCATGATGAACTGACTACTTGTGTATTCTACCAAACGGTGAACTTGTTGTACGCAGCTGTGTTTAGCTCGGAAGCCAAACTGTGCGTCGGGAACGAGGTTGTTAGCCTCGGCGAATGTACGTAGTCTACTGAGAACTATACGTTCGTAGATCTTACCTAGACCTCTTAGTAGACTAATCGGGCGGTAACTACTAGGTTCGGTACGGCGCTTGCCGGGTTTGTGGATTCCTATTACCACGGCCTCTTTCCATTGCGCGGGAAAGATGTTATTATTTAGTGCTGCATTGAAGATGCAGCACAACAGGATTATCAAGTGGGCGGGGAATAATTTAATGACTTTATTTGAGATTCCGTCCGAACCTGGGGCTTTCCTGGTTTTGAGACCCCTGACTAACGATTCGACCTTATCGGTGGTCACTGCTGGGATTGGCTGATCGGGGCTGTCGTTTCCTAACGAGCGCGAGAGAGTGTTACGACGTTCCACTTCGTTGGCGATGAAGCGGTGATTCGCGGCGTCGGGGTGTAGTGTACTCGGCGTACACTGAAGCTCCAAGCAGTCGGCCAGGCATTCTGACTTTTCATCGTCCATGAATGCCGGAGGCTGGTTGGGTCTGGTGAGAGGAGGGAGAGTGGACACGATGTCTTTTTTGAGTGAGCGGGAAAGCTGCCAAAAGGCTGTGTGAGAGGGTTCTAGCTCCTCGATCATGGCGTCCCATTTGCTCTGTCTCAATTTTTTAATTGCTTGTTTAACCTCCCTCTGGAGTGACCGTAGGCGGGTACGGTTGTCCTCCGTAGGGTAGCGGTCATAAGCGCGTGTCGCGGCGTTTTTCCGTCTCAACAAGTCACGGACGTCGTCTGGCAGGCGCCATTTACGATCGCTCGTATCTGGTACCGGCCGCGAGCAGTCGTCCATTATCGACTGCACGTGACTTGTGAGCGAGTCGATCGCCTGAGAGGTATCTTCCTTAGACGTAATGTCTTTGGGAATTTGATCAAGGTGGACCGACGAGGTTGACTTGAGATTTTTCTCTAGCCGTGCCCAGTCAGTCGCTATCTTGGTCCTTTCGTTGTTGTGGCCTGAGGGGCCGGGGGTGCGGGAGGCTAATTCCAGAGTCACCGGGCGGTGATCTGAGTCTAACTCGTGTTGAACTTCTATTGAACATAAACGAAGGTTTATGTTTTTGAGAAGAAAGATATCGAGTATGTCCGGCCTGTGCGAAACGTTAAAGGGGAAGTGTGTCGGCTCTATGGGCGCTATGACATCAAATCCCAGTCTGTCAGCGAATAGCTCTAAAGTCTTGCCCCTCGTATTGGAACTTTGACAGCTCCAAGAGGTGTTCTTGGCGTTAAGGTCACCGCCAATGATGACGGCGCCTCCCAATTCTAGCAAGGCTTTTAGATCTTTTTCAACCAACTGTTTCGAATGTTCTCTATTGGGAGAGAGATATGCGGATACAAGGGTGATAGGCTGATGGCCTGAGAGGGCTAGCCTGCAAATTGAAGCTTCAATGTACATCAGAGGGGGCGGATCCACAGGTGTGCAATGCAGCGACCTTTTGTAGTAGATAAGCGTTCCGCCCATTGGTGAGGTTGTCCTATCGTTGCGAACTATATTATAGTTGGCGACTCTAGGGTCCTTGTTAAATGGTTTAAGGAACGTCTCTTGTACTAGCAAGATGTCGAGCTGGTGTTCCCGAAGGAATGTGCCTACTTCATCCCTCTGTTGGGTTAGGCTATTGGCATTGAATGTCCCTATTTTGAGGTGTCTGGGTTTAACTCTGCCTGGAGTGTACCTATCCATTTTATTTGAATTTAAGCGAGCCTAGACGCTCTAACGTGGGGGAAAATTTAATTGCGGTATTGAGGAGGGCGAGGTTGTTTCCCTCGTTCCTTCTTAATTCGGCTGCAATTTCGCGGATTTCCGTGAAATTGATTTGAGCTGCGAAGTTGGCCACCAGGGCTAGATCTGGATCTAGTCCTTGGGGGGCTTTTGGAGGCGCGCTTTTAGCGACGACGATAGGAAGAGGGGCGCCCTGAGGGGGCTTGGGATTACCACCAGTGGGCTGGTTTGGCCCGGTTGTTGGTGGTTTGGGTTGAGATGTTGCGGGTGGGGCAGCGGGCTGCCTGTTGGGCAGGGTTGGGAAAGCCTCCTTGCTGTTTAGCAGGGGGCGAGCCCACGCATTGTGGGTTGGTAAGGGGGCTGGGACGAAGGTCTTGTTATAGTACAAGGCCTTGCCGTTTGTGTTGGGCTGGCGGACTAACCTCCTCGGCGCTCTTGGGCAGCCGCGGTAGTTAGCCGGGTGTCCGTATTCTCCACAGAGAACACACGCTGGTGGCTCTTTGCAGAGTGAGATGTCCTTTGGCCGTTCACACTGAGAGGTGTGATGGTCACCTAGGCACTTAACGCACCTAGGACGGGCAAAGCAGTTTTTGGACGAGTGTCCATACAGTTGGCACTTGTGGCATTGTGCCAGGTTGCCATTTTTGTGTGGGGGCTCAACCGAGACCCCAGATAGACCGCAGATGGTCTTAATTTTAAAAATACCTTTACCCTCTGCGTTATTTGTAAGGCAGACGAGTATCATGTTGAGGGGATAACGACCCCTACCCCGGATCATCCGGTGTACTTCTACAACCGGTAGATCCTGGGTTTTAAGAGATTCTAGAATCTCTTTGGTCTCAATTTCCCTCGGTACGTTGCGTATTACAGCACGCAGAAGTTTGGCTTTGGAAGTTTGACCAATGAATGAACCCTCATTGGGCGAATCTTCCGACTCGGAGGAGGAGGAAGACGAGTTTGAGGAGGAAAAAGCAGACTCTGTTTCCATCGCCGTACCGACGGCCGGTAGTTCCGGTTCGAGCGGCTGGGCGGTGGATCGAGCGGGTTTCGGTTGCGGAGGGAGGATTGTTATCGCTCCGAAATGTTGAGCGATATATGCTTTGATTTCTGGAATTGCCAGAAGGGCGTCAATCGTAATGGTTTTTTCCGCCATCGTGGGCTAACGGAAAAACAAAAAACGATAATTAGGAGGGAGTGTAAAAACCTAGCGTCCTGGGTGGGGTACCCTGGGTTGTGTGTGGTGCGTGTCCCTCCCAACCGGGTGCAGGTCGGGAGGATGAGTACTTAATTAGTGTGCCCTAAGCTTGTAATCCTTCGCCAATCTTAATGTGCGATAGGTTCCTAGCTGCTCGGGCCGTTAGGCCTTCGCAGAAAAATGTTGAAAAGCCGTAGATTAGGTCCGACTAGGAGATCCCCCAAGGCCGGATGCTCTAACCCCTTCCGATTGTTAGCTCTGCCCTGAAGGGGCTCGGCAGGCAAATCGGGGCCTTGCCTCACCCGGCTTCGTTGACACCGTGAGGTTTCCGCCGGGGACCAAACAATATGGTTTTCTGCCCTGAGGGGGCCAAAATGGGTTGACTTTTTATCTACCAACGGTAGAAATCTGCACTCGACGTCTTGAGAAAGTCGACTCGTGCAGTTGGGATCCGACAACACCTGCGTCCAAACAGCGAAACTGCCACAGACAACCGTATACACGGCCACCCGGAGCGGGCCACTGAACGGCCACAGACGTTGAACAAGATGGCGGCTTGACGCGACGCGTGGTTCGCTGCGAGAGCGAGCGAGACGGAGCGAGAACGCACGACCGCAGGGGGCGGGTGCGGGGTGAGCGCGGCGAAATGGAGAGCAGCGAGGCGCACGTCCGTGCGCTACGAGTCTCCGACGCGGAATTGGCTTATGAACAATTATGCCGTTCAATTTATAGTAATATTTAAAATTTAATTACGAGGGTGACTATTCGTATTTCAATTTGGTTTTTTTTTTACTGCTTCTACAATAGTCGAATAAATAGTGGATATTTTTTTAAATATTCCAAGGTTAGTATTATTCACAAAATTAAATGTTTTACAGGAGCCATTTTCGTCAAATTAATCAGGAAATATTTTTTTTTTTAGTTTTAAAAGGAAGAAATCTTGAATTTCATTTTATACATACTCAAGAACAGTAATTTTCCTAACATCTACAATTTTTTTCGAGCTGCCACGACTTATCGTTTATTCGTACCTGAACTTCAAAACTCAGCGTTTTCGTAAAATCTCATTAACTTAAGTTCAAAATACCCTTGCCTTTTAATAAAATAGTTACAATATTGAGTTATAATTCTGTACAAGCACAATATAAAGATGTGTTTAATGTAGTGGTTATATAAATTTTTAGTAAGCTATTAGATGAACGAGTAACCAGTCCTCAAAAAACCACATTTTTGGGTTTACGGCCGCTTATTACCGATAACGCTCTTAATTGCTATTTTAGGCATAGGTGTCGTGCAAATAACCGTGTGAGCATAAAAAAAGCCTATTATTTTGACATTACAAATAGACACTCCAATTTTATTGGAACGAAGTTCCTTATCGCGCGTTGTGAAAGGGGGCTAGACGGAAAAAATTCTTACGAAAAGTTGTCACGACACTTTTTGCTATAGTAAGCTATTGTAAGCTGTGCGGCGTCGCATGTTTCTCTGTCTGTCTCTCTCTCTCTCTCTTATAGAAAGCAAGCCAGATATTTTCATTTCTATTTCGCATTGAACAGTGTGGTGTCGCGACGATTATTTTTGTTGAGTGTATACAACAATAAAATATAATACTACCATTGATGCAGTTTTTTCAAGACATTTAAATAAAATAGAATCCCAAACATATGTTTCTTACTTCAGTTACCACAAGCCAATTATTACGAAAATTGAGCCTACTGATTAAGTTTATATAACATTATATTTGTTAATAATAAAAAAAATATTATTATAACTTAAAAAAAATAAAATTTTATTACAATTCCTTCACTAATTAATCGAAAGGAACTTCGTTCCATCCGGGTGTCCCTTGACACCTCTCATTTTTTTTTTATTGGTATAGATGTAGTATAGATATGCAACGAAAAAAACTCAAAACAGAACCCTATACTACCCTATACTACGAAACCAGTCTAAGTAGCCTAATTTCACTTTCTTTTACCAAGTCCTTAACTTAAAAAAAAAAGAGTACGTGTACAAAGTGCACATGTCGGAAGTGAAACTCCTTTATACTTTATCTCATTCCCTCGCCGACTGAATCCTATACATTTACGTGTTTGTGTCTCTATGGACTCGCTTTTTCGTTTCATCGAGTTTAAAATCACAACGATTCTAAAGAAGTTTCACTACAAAAAGGTTTTTTTTATTTTATCTATGGAATCTAAAAAGGATGATTCGTCGTGTAAAATATAAATTAGATATTTAAATACTATCAAATTATTACATCTAGCTTTTGCCCGCGGCTTCGCCGGCGTAAAAGTTGGCTTGCATATTTCTTTTTATTGTGTTATTGTGGTGACGGAGTAAGAATACAATTCACCACTTCCTATCTTGCCCGTGGATGTCGTATAAGACGACTATGGAATATATACACATAACATCTATGCAAGAGAAGGAAAACTAGAAAAATGGAACCCTATACCAACATATCTGACCAGCATGGTATAGTAGGTCAAATTCCCTCCCATTATGGAGGAGGCCCGAGTCCAAGAGTGGGAAGTATGTGGGCTGCGATGATGATGATAATGATATTTCTTAATTTAAGAAATACTTTATCTGTGTGTCAATTTTCATCCAAATCTGGTCCAAAGTTTACGCGTGATCGAGTAAGAAAGGTCTAAATAACTTCAAACATTTTTATATTTGAATATTACTTCCACCCTTGTAGTTCAAATTCACGTGGAAAGACGATGGTAAATATGGCCATCCTTAGTCGCTGATAATACATTATCCATGATAGGTTTCCATTGGTGAAAAAGAATAATATTGATCAAAATCTCGTAGTTTCACCCAGGTAGACCCCATTCCCATGCGAATGCCGAGATAAAAATTGCTTATGTTACTCGCTGATATTATAAGTCTACATAGGTGAAAAAAAATTGTACTAACAAATCCCATACAAATATCCAAGATAAAAATTGCCTATGTTACTCGCTGATAACGTAGCTTCCTATTGTTGAAAGAATTTTAAAAATTGGTCAACATCCACCGGTTTCTCTCGCAGAGTTCTCGTTCCGGGCAAACACCAGGATGATAATAGCCTTTATTTGTTATTCGCTGATAACATAGATTTTCATTCAATGTTAATAGCAATGTTGAATTAATAGCAATGTTGAATAGAGAAACTGTTATAATCGCCATCTATAAACCTCCCGCAATTAGAATGATCACCCCGTTTTTGAACTCTCTCAATCAATTACTTCTAGTAATTGATTGAGATCCTATTCATCGTATAAAAATATAATACTAACAGGAGATATAAATATTAATATTTTAAATAATATAGATGACACACGCTCATCAGATTATCTTACTATGCTTGCCTATCATGGTATGCTACCAGCACACACAATGCCTACACGTAACGGCCGCACTTGCATTGATCATCTAATTCTAAAAACGAAATGTTCAGCGCACTGCTATATTGCACATACCTCCGTGACTGATCACGATACTCTACTTTTTTTCCTAAGTACCACCAAACCTACAAGTTCTACCAAAAAAAACAGTAAGGTTCATTGATTATATCCAAATTGAAACACACCTTCTAGGAATGGATTTTACACCACTTTTCTCTATCAATGATGTAAATGAAGCAACTAACTACTTCATTACCACTATAAACGCTCTCTTATTATCTCACACTACTCTGAAATCTATTCCAAATCGCAGAAGAATAATAAAGCCTTGGATGACAACGAGTCTCTTAAAATGCCTACGTAATAGAGATAATTTGTATCTTAAAATGAAAACCAGTCCTAATAACAACATACATCAAATCACATACAAAAGGTATAGAAATTATTGTAAAATGCTTTTAATAAATGCCAAAAAAAAATTGCGATGCCGCCCAATTGAACAAATCGAAAAACCACAACAAAAAATTGTGGCAGGCTATAAAAACCATCACGAATACAACCAAAATAAAATCACAGGCAGATGATCTTATTACAGGCTCTGATCCCATTACTTCAGTAAACAAAATAAACTCCTTTTTTATCAATGTTGGAAAGTCACTGGTAGCAAAAATACAGCGTAATCTTACCACACCAAATGTCGCCGAATGTCACCCTCAACCTTACTCTTTTGTAATGCAGGAGACTAATAATGCCGAGGTTGAACAGTTAATGATGAGTCTTAGAAGTGACTGTGCCGTGGGATCCGATAATATCACTGGTGCATTCCTTAAGAAATTCAAAGACATTTTGGTCCCACCGATTACATATTTGTGCAACCTTGCTTTAAATACGGGTACATTTCCTGTTGCCTACAAACTAGCCATAGTACACCCTATACATAAGGGAGGAGATAGAGACCGTGTCAATAACTATAGACCAATTGCCATTTTGCCCACACTTTCAAAACTTCTTGAGAAACTTATGAATAAAAGGCTCGTTAAATACCTAGAAAAAAACCAGCTTTTTAAACTACTAAAAAAATAAATTACAAAAACAATCAATTTGCCCAAACAAATTGTTCTTACCTGTCAAACATTTGATGTTCGTCCCGTCAGTTCGTTATTTTTGGCATAATTATGCATGTAATTACATGTAGATCTAGATTAAAAAAAAAGGTTTTGGAATCGATAAGAAAAGGCGGTATATTAAATAGGTAGAATACAATTCAACAAACGGGGGTGTCGTAAAAGACGACTAAGGGATATAATATGCATATAATATCTATGCAAGAGAGAGAGAGAGAGAGAAATGCTGTGTGGTAGCGGCTTCGAATACTACCAACCCTTGCTTTGCTCGTGGGTGTCGTAACAGACGACTAAGAGCCCTAGATTGACCCGGACCAACTCCATCTGGTACCATTTGGGTCAACGATTACATTCCCAAGGAGGGTTAACGTCAGGCAGGCGGCCGGTCATAAAAGTCATTGCCGAAACTTTTTGCAATATGTCAAAACAGATGACATATTACGTCGACTCCAAGTAATTGGGATAAGAGCAAGATGATGATGAATATCTATGCAAGAGAAGAAAAACTCTAAAAATACTCTATATTAACACGTCTGACCAGCGTGGTAGTAGGTCGATTTCCCTCCCATAGTGTAGGAGGTGCGAGCCCAACAGTTGGACGTGTATGGGCTGAGAAGATGATGATGATTTATCAGCCTCCCACAAATAGTGTAAAGTTGCGGACTAAGCAAATATGACACTTTCGGTAAATTTAATTCAGTTGGATTATCAATAATTGGATTATATTGATACTTTTCAGGCCGAGTCCGGAGACCGCCTCAGCTGCGGCAGGAGCACCAGTCCCCCCTTCATTCAACATCCGGAGAACTGGCCAAACGCTATTCAAGCGTTGTACAGTCAAGGTACCAGGTGCTCAAAGACCAGCGCCAGCACCCATCAAAAGATGCTGGAGTGTCGAACGCGACCCCTGGGGTCGTCCTTATTGTGCGGCACTAAGTAGAGATTTCACTTCTTCTTCAAATCAATCAGTAGGAAATTCTGGACAGTCTTGAATGTGACTCCTGGGGTCGCCTCTATAGCGCAGCGTTGTGTAAGCTACGCCCTGCATCCCTCACAGAAATTTTCCACACTGACCTTTTCCCTCCGTGGAAAGCAAATCATTGCTTTGCTGGACAGTAACCGGAAACCGCCCAGCCACGAACACGGAGATGGGGCGGCAGTGGCGCATATACGCGTTAAATCTAGCACTCTCCGGCCAGACGGTTAACCCTAATGGGTGCTGGCACTGGTCCTTGAGCACCTGGTACCACATCTCACAGGTCTTTACAACGCTTGAATAGCGTTTAGCCAGTTCCCTGAATGTTGGAAGGAGGAGAGGCTGGTGCTCCTGCCGAAAGTAGGACGCTGTCCGGCCTCGGCCACAAACATGTCGATATAATGGTATTATTGATAATCTAACTGGATGGAATTTACGGAAAGTGTTATATTGCCTTAATCCGCAACTTTACGCCATTTGTAGGAGGCTAATAATTCATCATCATAGTCTCAACCCATACACGTCCAATTGTTGGGCTCGCACCTGCTCCACTATGGAAGGGAAATCGACCTACTATACCACGCTGGTCGGACGTGTCAATATAGGGTTTTGTTTCAAGTTTTCTTTCTCTTGCATAGATATTATATGCATATTATATCCCTTAGTCGTCTTTTACGACACTCTCGGGTGGTGAATTATTTTCTAGCTATTTAATATAACCGCCTTTTCTTATCGATTCCAAAACCTTTTTCAATCTAGATCTACATGTAATTATGCCAAAAATGCCGAACCGACGGGACGAACATCACGTCCCACTGTTGGGCTCGCGCTTCCTCCACTATGGGAGGGAAACCGACCTACTATACCACGCTGGTCAGACGTGTTGGTATAGGGCTTTGTTCCGAGTTTTCCTTCTCTTGCATAGATATTATATGCATACTATATCACTTAGTCGTCTTTTACGACACACACGGGTGGTGAATGGTATTCTTACTTCGTCTCTGCACGGACAATACTAAAACGAAACTGATAAATACTAAAACAAAATAATTACGAAGAAAAGGCGGTACGAAGTTCGCCGGGTCAGCTAGTACTTAATAATTATATGGCTACTACAGTAATACTTACATTTTTAACATCGCGATATCTTTTGAATGAAATGTCCGAATTTAATCATTCAAAAAGTTCTAGAAAGGTATTGAATCCGTCTTGAATATGAAGTAATTTACTTTGATAAGGATTAATACCAAGATACAAAATAAAGAGTTTTTAAAGCGAAGGATTTTAATTATTTAAAAAAATAAAGAAAAACACTTACTGTGAGATAACTGCAATAGTTAGACATATGGTGTCGCGATATTTTTTGTAGACAATTATATGTTCTACAAAGTTGTAGTACATTGTTTTGTTCTATAATCAATAGTTTTTGCAGCACACGCGATGTAAGGATTTTTTCGGTTCATTTTTTTACACCTTGGGTTACATTATTGGACTTTTAGTACGGATCCCTAATTTTTTTTTAAATATAATATAGCTTATAGCCTTCCTCGATAAATGGGCTATCCAATGCTGAAAGAATTTTTCAAATCGGACCAGCGGTTTTATATACATTAAATGTCCGCGATTTCACCCGCATTGTGCCCGGGCCCGTAGGAATATTGGGATAAAAAATAGCCTAAATATGTTCATCATCATTTCGTCTCATATACGTCCCACTGCTGGGCTCGTGCCTCCTCCATAGTAGGAGGGAAATTAACCTTACTATAAAATGCTGGTCAGGCAGGTTGGTATAGGGTTTTGTTTTGAGTTTTCCATCTCTTGCATAGATGTCATATGCGTAATATATCCCTGAGTCGTCTCTTACGACACCCACAGGTAAGAGAGGGGGTGGTGAATTGTATTCTTACTCCGTCACCACACGGAATAAAACCTAAATAATTAGCTTTCCGTTAGTGAAATAATTTTAAAATCGATTAAATTCTCACAGTTCTCCAGCCACACCGGGATAAAATATAGCCTTGGATAAAATATAGCCTAAGTTATTCCTTATGTAAGGCTTGGTAGACCTGGTGGTAAAGTATTATCAGTATCGGTCCAGCCGTTTTGAAGATTACCCGTATCGAATAGACAGACAAAAAAAAATTGAGCCGTTTTTAGGGTTTCGTACCCAAAGGGTAAAAACGGGACCCTATTACTAAAACTTCGCTGTCTGTCTGTCACCAAGCTGTATCTCAAGGACAGTTGAATTTTTTACAAATTATGCATTTCTGTTGCTGCTATAACAATAAATATTAAAAACAAAATAAAATAAATATTTAAGGGGGGCTCCTATACAACAAACGCAATTTTCCCGTTTTTATAGATAATGGTACGGAACCCTTCGTGCGTGACCCCGACTCGCACTTGGCCGGTTTTTTAGACATAGGTATCGTGCAAATAATTGTGTGAGCATAAATAAAACCTATTATTTTGACAACAAATAGACGCTTCAAATTTGTTTATTTCTAGAGAATAGAAAATTGGATTAATATCTTGATTTTAACTTACTGTCTGGTAGCGGCTAGGAATATTATAACACTTTCATTGTTTGTGGGTGTCGCAAAATACTACTAAAACAAAGATTTATATTGACCTGGACCAATTGGTGATGCCATCTAGCCAGCTATGTCGTCTGGCAGGCAGCTGGTCATAAAATGTTGCTAAAAGAACCTTTGCAATATATCTACGATGGCAGAGGACCGAATACATATTGCGTCGATTCAAAGTAATCTTGATAAGCGAGCATTAAGAAAAAATAATGGGGTAACCCAAAAAGCCGATCGTGTACTAAAATGATCGTTCCTAGGCTCACTGATATCGGTTTTACGCTTTCACCTCCTTAGGGGTAAAATTGCAAAAATTCTTTTTTAGTGAGCACTTTCCCCAAGAAAGAGAACTTTGTACAAAATTTCACGTTTCTAGTAGGGATGTGACTTGGAGGGAAAATAATCGATTTTTAAATAATCGATTTTTTGTTCTTCAAAATAAATCGATTATAAAATTATCAATTAATTAAAAATAAATAATCGATTATAAAATAATCGATTTTTCCCAACAGGAATATGATGACTTTTTTTTAGGAAATGTGAGCTTCATCTTCTAATATAGTATAAAATACTGCATGCAGAATTGTGATGACCTTCTTTTTTTAGGATCGATTACAAAAAAAATCGATTAATAATCGATTATTATAAAAATCGATAATTTTTTCACATCCCTAGTTTCTAGGCCTAATGATTTCGGATATACATTTTTCAACCCCTTAGAGATTGAATTTCAAAAACTAATTTCTTAGAGCTCATTTACAACAAAAGAAAGAGAATTGCACAATACATAGAAATAGATAGTTTTACGTTCCTAGCCCCAATAGTTTCGGCTATACGATTTTCACCCCCTTAAGGGGTGATTTTCCAAAAATCCTTCGCTAGAGCTCGTGTACCCCAAGAAATACAATGGTGTAAAAAAAAAATACGTTTCTAGGCCCAGTGGTTTCGGCTTTATGCTTTTTTGTCTTTTAGGGGTTAAATTTCATCCCCATATAAATGAATTTCCAAAATGCTAGAATAAATATTTATTTATATATATCGGCGCACGATTGATTATTTTATAAACTTGAATTATAATTACAGTTAAATCAATTAGATTTAGTTCAAAATAATTAGGTCCCATACTTAAGATAGATGTACAACACATGTTATCATAAAACAGTTTTTATAGATTGTCATCGGGAGTTCCCCGCTCTCGGCCTTACTATAAATACGACATTTGCTGGTACGACATTCATAATCGTTTCATGCGCCGAGCTACCGTGCGGGAGCACCGTGGTTCATACGAAACGTCGATCTCCACATCGACCTCGGACTGCCGACCATCAAGCAGTTTATGAAACGGTGCTCTCAGAGCTACTTTGACTCTGCCATGACACACCCCAACCAACTAGTGGTTGGGGCGGCTTCCTATAGACCCTCCAAAATCTCCTCCATCCGACGTCCTCGTCACGTCCTCGACGAAGAGGACGACAACATCACACTCGCTCAACAAAGAGCCTACACGGCCCGCGAGGCCTTAACAAATAAATATCCGCGGTTCCGCCCTCGCCGTCGACGTGCGAAACCGCGCCGCGCAAAAGTCACTACTAAAAACGTGGGCACGCCCACTTTGCCTCCAGCGACGCCCCAAGCCGAGGTCCGTTCCCCACAGGGGGAGCCCTTGGGCGATGTCGCTTAGCATACTTTTCTCCGGGTTGAGAGCCCTCAGCGCTCACCCATAGTCCGCGTCAAGCTGTCAAGGCCATCTGCGGCCAACAGCTGTACACACACAAAAAAAAAAAAGAAAAAAAAAAAAAAAAAAAAAAAAATACGACATTCATACATTCCGCGTCGGAGACCCGTAGCGCACGGACGTGCGCCTCGTTGCTCTCCACTGCCGCGCTCTCCCCGCACCCGCCCCCTGCGGTCGTGCGTTCTCGCTCCGTCTCGCTCGCTCGCTCTCGCAGCGTACCTCGCGTCGCGTCGCGCCGCCATTTTGTTGACGTCTGTGGCCGTTCAGTGGCCCGCTCCGGGTGGCCGTGTATACGGTTGTCTGTGGCAGTTTCGCTGTTTGGACGCAGGTGTTGCCGGATCCCAACTGCACGAGTCGACTTTTTCAAGACGTCGAGTGCAGATTTCTACCGTTGGTAGATAAAAAGTCAACCCATTTTGGCCCCCTCAGGGCAGAAAACCATATTGTTTGGTCCCCGGCGGAAACCTCACGGTGTTAACGAAGCCGGGTGAGGCAAGGCCCCGATTTGCCTGCCGAGCCCCTTCAGGGCAGAGCTAACAATCGGAAGGGGTTAGAGCATCCGGCCTTGGGGGATCTCCTAGTCGGACCTAATCTACGGCTTTCATCATTTTTCTGCGAAGGCCTAACGGCCCGAGCAGCTAGGAACCTATCGCACATTAAGATTGGCGAAGGATTACAAGCTTAGGGCACACTAATTAAGTACTCATCCTCTCGACCTGCACCCGGTTGGGAGGGACACGCACCACACACAACCCAGGGTTCACCTCACCCAGGGCGCTAGGTTTAACACTTTTCCCGCGAACGTTTTTTCCACCAGCCCACGATGGCGGAAAAAACTATTACAATCGACGCCCTTCTGGCAATCCCAGAGATTCAAGCTTATATTGCCCAACATTTTGGAGCAATAACAATCTTACCACCCCAGCCTCAACGCGCTCCTACTACCGCCCTGCCGCTTGAGCCGGAATTACCGACCATCAGCACGGCGATGGAAACGGAATCACCCCCGTCCTCCTCAGCCTCATCGTCCTCCTCCTCCGAGTCGGAAGATTCGCCCAATGAGGGCTCATTTACTGTAGTTCGCTCCCGCAAGCGGAGCAAAAAGGTAAAGGTCAACAAAGAGGCTCCCTCTAAGGCCCCAAAAATTAAGCCGACTGACTCGGCAAAAACACCCGCTGCAGCCCCGTCTGCAACGACTGCCATGGCCGCCTCGGTCCCCCCAGTCGTCTCGCAGGCCACCCCTACCTCTGTCCCATCTTCCACGGACAGCAACACCGTCGCTCCGCAGACGGTCAAAAAACCACTGGCTCCGCCGCCCCTATATATCAGGGACAAGGAGAAGTGGCTAACCATCTCCGCTTGGCTAAACACCAATCGCATAAATTACAAATCGGCTAAATCCACGCCCCAAGGCATACGAGTGGACCTTCACTCGTCAGCCGACCACCGCACCGTGTCAAGCATGCTAGGGAATCAACAGATTCCCTACCATACATACACCCTCCCCGAAGCCAAACTTCTGCGTGCAGTTATACGCAATGTCCCGAGAGAAATCGACACTAAAGAGATCTTAGATTCTCTCAAAACCCAGGATCTGCCGGTTGTAGAAGTACACCGGATGATCCGGGGAAAGGGTCGTTACCCTCTTAACATGATACTCGTCTACCTTACGAATAACGCAGAGGGTAAAGGAATCTACAAAATTAAGACCATCTGTGGCCTCTCTGGGGTCTCGGTAGAGCCCCCACACAAAAATGGTAATCTGGCACAGTGTCACAAGTGCCAAATGTATGGACACTCGTCCAAGAACTGTTTCGCCCGTCCTAGGTGCGTCAAGTGCCTAGGTGACCATCATACCGCCCAGTGTGAAAGGCCAAAGGACATCTCCCTCTGCAAAGAGCCACCTGCGTGTGTTCTCTGTGGAGAATACGGACACCCGGCCAACTACCGCGGCTGCCCAAGAGCGCCGAGGAGGCTAGTCCGCCAACCCAACACAAACGGCAAGGCCTTGTACTATAACAAGACCTTCGTCCCAGCCCCCTTACCAACCCACAATGCGTGGGCTCGCCCCCTGCTAACCAGCAAGGAGGCTTTCCCAACCTTGCCCAACAGGCAGCCCGCTGCCCCACCCGCACCATCTCAGCCCAAACCACCAATAATCGGGCCAAACCAGCCCACCGGTGGTAATCCCAAGCCCCCTCAGGGCGCCCCCATTCTCATCGTCGTCGCTAAAAGCGCGCCCCCAAAAGCCCCCCAAGGACTAGATCCAGATCTAGCCCTGGTGGCCAACTTCGCGGCTCAAATCAATTTCGCGGAAATCCGCGAAATTGCAGCCGATCTTAGAAAGAACGAGGGAAACAACCTCGCCCTCCTTAATATAGCGATCAAATTCGCCCCCACGTTAGAGCGTCTAGGCTCACTCAAATTCAACTAAAATGGATAGGTACACTCCCGGCAGAGTTAAACCCAGACACCTCAAAGTAGGGACATTCAACGCAAATAGCCTTACCCAACAGAGGGATGAAGTAGGCACATTCCTTCGGGAACACCAGCTCGAGATCTTGTTAGTACAAGAAACGTTCTTAAAACCATTCAACAGGGACCCTAGAATCGCGAACTATAATATAGTTCGCAATGATAGGACAACCTCACCAATGGGTGGAACGCTCATTTACTACAAAAGGTCGCTGCATTGCACACCTGTGGATCCGCCCCCTCTGATGTACATTGAAGCTTCAATTTGCAGGCTAGCCCTCTCAGGCCATCAGCCTATCACCCTTGTATCCGCATATCTCTCTCCCAACAGAGAACATTCGAAACAGTTGGTTGAAAAAGATCTAAAAGCCTTGCTAGAATTGGGAGGCGCCGTCATCATTGGCGGTGACCTTAACGCCAAGAACACCTCTTGGAGCTGTCAAAGTTCCAATACGAGGGGCAAGACTTTAGAGCTATTCGCTGACAGACTGGGATTTGATGTCATAGCGCTCATAGAGCCGACACACTTCCCCTTTAACGTTTCGCACAGGCCGGACATACTCGATATCTTTCTTCTCAAAAACATAAACCTTCGTTTATGTTCAATAGAAGTTCAACACGAGTTAGACTCAGATCACCGCCCGGTGACTCTGGAATTAGCCTCCCGCACCCCTGGCCCCTCAGGCCATAACAACGAAAGGACTAAGATAGCGACTGACTGGGCACGGCTAGAGAAAAATCTCAAGTCAACCTCGTCGGTCCACCTTGATCAAATTCCCAATGACATTACGTCTAAGGAACATACCTCTCAGGCGATCGAGTCGCTTACAAGTCACGTGCAGTCGATAATGGACGACTGCTCGCGGCCGGTACCAGATACGAGCGATCGTAAATGGCGCCTGCCAGACGACGTCCGTGACTTGTTAAGACGTAAAAACGCCGCGACACGCGCTTATGACCGCTACCCCACGGAGGACAACCGTACCCGCCTACGGTCACTCCAGAGGGAGGTTAAACAAGCTATTAATGAATTGAGACAGAGCAAATGGGACGCCATGCTCGAGGAGCTAGAGCCCTCTCACACAGCCTTTTGGCAGCTTTCCCGCTCACTCAAAAAAGACATCGTGTCCACTCTCCCTCCTCTCACCAGACCCAACCAGCCACCGGCGTTTATGGACGATGAAAAGTCAGAATGCCTGGCCGACTGCTTGGAGCTTCAGTGTACGCCGAGTACACTACACCCCGACGCCGCGAATCACCGCTTCATCGCCGACGAAGTGGAACGTCGTACGACTCTCTCGCGCTCGTTACGAAACGACAACCCCGATCAACCTATCCCAGTAGTAACCACCGATGAGGTCGAATCGTTAGTCAGGGGTCTTAAAACCAGAAAAGCCCCAGGTTCGGACGGAATCTCAAATAAAGTCATTAAATTATTCCCCGCCCACTTAATAGTCCTGTTGTGCTGCATCTTCAATGCAGCACTAAATAATAACATCTTTCCCGCGCAATGGAAAGAGGCCGTGGTAATAGGAATCCACAAACCCGGCAAGCGCCGTACCGAACCCAGTAGTTACCGCCCGATTAGTCTACTAAAAGGTCTAGGTAAGATCTACGAACGAATAGTTCTCAGTAGACTACGCACATTCGCCGAGGCTAACAACCTCGTTCCCGACGCACAGTTTGGTTTCCGAGCCAAACACAGCTGCGTACAACAAGTTCACCGCTTGGTAGAATACACAAGTAGTCAGTTCATCATGAACAGATATACGGGTGTATTATTCCTAGACGTAGCGAAAGCATTCGACAAGGTTTGGCATGAAGGCCTAATCTACAAACTCTATCTCCTCAAGATCCCTCACTACTTAATTCTTATTATACATGACTACTTAAGTCATCGCAGCTTTCGCTACAGGGTGGAAGGGACGTTGTCGACCTCCCACCCTATCAAGGCCGGCGTCCCTCAGGGGTCGGTCCTCTCCCCATTTCTCTTCACGCTATACACTAGCGATATGCCCAAATTCAACCGGGTACATAAAGCGCTTTACGCTGATGACACCGCACTCTTTTGTGCTGGTAGATCCCCGACAACAGTAGCCAAGACTCTCCAAACAGCGGTTACCGCCCTAGCCAATTGGTTTAGGAAATGGAGATTAGAAATCAAAACTACTAAAAACGTGGGCACGCCCACTTTGCCCCCAGCGACGCCCCAAGCCGAGGTCCGTGCCCCACAGGGGGAGCCCTTGGGCGATGTCGCTTAGCATACTCTTCTCCGGGTTGAGAACCCTCAGCGCTCACCCATAGTCCGCGTCAAGCTGTCAAGGCCATCTGCGGCCAACAGCTGTACACACAAAAAAAAAAAAAAAAAAAAAATACGACATTCATATTCCATCGCTAGCAGCCGAACAGTGCGGAGCTCTAGACTCCACTTAGTTTTAAACAATAACACGAGTACTGTTTCAACTTTATATTGTTTCAACTTTATTTGGTTTCAACTTTATTTGGTTTCAACTTCAACTTTATTTGGTTTCAACTTCAACTTTATTTGGTTTCAACTTCAACTTTATTTGGTTTCAACTTCAACTTTATTTGGTTTCAACTTCAACTTTATTTGGTTTCAACTTTAACTTTATTTGGTTTCAACTTCAACTTTATTTGGTTTCAACTTCAACTTTATTTGGTTTCAACTTCAACTTTATTTGGTTTCAACTTCAAATTTATTTGGTTTCAACTTCAACTTTATTTGGTTTCAACTTCAACTTTATTTGGTTTCAACTTCAACTTTATTTGGTTTCAACTTCAACTTTATTTGGTTTCAACTTCAACTTTATTTGGTTTCAACTTCAACTTTATTTGGTTTCAACTTCAACTTTATTTGGTTTCAACTTCAACTTTATTTGGTTTCAACTTCAACTTTATTTGGTTTCAACTTTATTTGGTTTCAACTTCAACTTTATTTGGTTTCAACTTCAACTTTATTTTGGTTTCAACTACGTTTATCATGGAACACTATCAACATTGTAGTGAGGTACATGACGTTAACCATGCTGACGTCATTGCTTTTAAAAAACAACACGGCGCTACCTGCTACGTCATATGTTATCAAGTGCCTTAATACAAAGATTCATGGTTATATCATCAAAAATGATAAATTTGCATACTGTCATCCCCTATTTCAACCCCTTATACCCATTTTTTCGCGATTTCTTTGCTAGAGCTCGTGTACCCTAAGAAATTCTACGGTGTAAAAAGAAAATTACGTTTCTAGGCCCAGTGGTTTTGGCTTTATGCTTTTCTTGTGTTTTAGGGGTTGAATTTCGTCCCCATATAAATGAAATTTCCAAAACGCTCGAACATATATTTATGTATATATTATCAAGTACCTTAATACAAAGATTCATGATTCTATCATCGAAAATGTCCTTTCTCAAGCTTTAGTCCATCTCTGTACCAAATTTCATCAAAATCGGGTCAGTGGTTTAGACGTGAAAGCATAACAGACAGACAGACAGAGTTACTTTCGCATTTATAATATTAGTAAGGATTACTTAATTTTTTAGAACAATTTATTTAAAACAATTTATTTTACTTTATTTATTGAACTTTATTTAAAAGTATAATTATACAAAAACGTTTTAATCTTTTAAGTTATTAGAGGTAGCATACACTATTATCACTTCATCGCAAAACAATGCTTGTTTAGAACGAGTATGAAGATTGTAAATATGACGTCATCTTATGCGTATTGCCCTCTTTGTCTAATTATAACAGTTAAAATGCTTGCAAGTTGTAACTAGCTGAAACTGATATTATGTGTCTCCAAAAACACAGCATTGGGGGTGAGAGTCCTGTGATTTCGATGAAAACACCTAGTAAATAAGACTAAACTTACCGAAGCTTCCGTAGTTAGTACCTTTGTTCACCGGCAGAGGCGCTGTTAATTTCTGTTCGCACGCCTTTAGCTGTCAAATGTCATAGCGTTTTGTGAATTTTCCGAAGGAACATCGTTAGTTTTAAAAGTGTAAAAATATACCTTATTTTATGTGTTGAAGTGAAATTATTGCAGTATTAAGAAATAACTGCAACACAGCATTGTAATTTACGTCGGTAAGCAGCTGTATGTACATTTTTAAATTTTAATGGAATCTAGTAGCAGAAATACCGAAGTTAGTCCAGAGTGTTGCTTCAGCTGGAGAACATATCTCGACTGAAAGTTTTAGGTACACTTTGTGTAGCGAATCTCCCTTAACTTCGGAAGTCGAGGAAGATTTGACTTCATCCCTGTCTAACAAGGAACCTAAAACAAAGTATATAGACAGGTTCAAACATGTACAAATTCTAAGGGAGACAATTGATGTCTCAAAGGTCATATGTGTCTATCTATTTGGCATAATTACCAGTTTGCATGAATAATGAGTATGTATCTACACAAAATAAAGAAAATTTTTCTGCTACTAGTACTACTTCTGGTATTCCTTGCTTAAGGGACCAATGCAAATAGAAATAGAATAGAAATAAATTTATTAAAGAAAAAAATGTACATATTTACAAGTTATTGCTTACTTCTGCTAAACTGTATTACAGTTTGTTGGCAGATGCTCTCTGGGCTTTAGCAAAATTTTTTCACAATATTATGAAATTACTATGATATTAATATTACTAAAATGAAATTGAAATCTCTCTTATTAAATTAAAATTAGAGTCAAATTTTAATTCTTTGACATTTGATGATTTAGGTACTGAATTAAAAGATCATAAAGTCTGGTGATCTAAAGTGATTGACATAATTGACCAATTTGCAGTAGTTTCACTCATTTCATGGCATTCATTCAAGCCTGATAATCTACTAAATAAAAAGAAAGATCCTTTCAGCATAGCTTGGTTGCACCTACCTGACTTTGATGGTGTGAAAGTCAAATGAGGAATTGTGTCATTTGGCTTTGACTGAACTTTTGTTAATTGGCTTATCTAATAAGGTTTTAGAACAATGGCAAGTGGGCTACAGCTAATCCTAAAGACCTAGATCCTAACTCGTTGTTTAATTAGATTTCTAAAATTTTTCCAAGTCATAAAAACTCCGAAACCACTATGTAGATTACTTGTGGTCTATAGTCTGAGTGTATGGGGATCAGGTATGATCATAGATCTAAACTAATTGTTAATCAAACCTCAAGGTTACCTTACAATGTGTTTACCAAGTGCTGAATATTCGTTCAGTAGGGAAGCATTATAACCAATTATTAATAATGATTTCTGAATGTTTACATGAGTAAATGAGAAATAACATCTTAGTCCACCCGTGAACATGAGTGCTGAAGTGTTCAAAACATTGGACAATCAAATACAAATGCGATAAAATCCGTAAAGTAGACCAATTATTCAATCATTAGCAGGATCACAGGCAACCATTTTATAAATAGCCAGTTGCCACTTACCTTTCAATGTCAAACCAACTCTGAAATTCTCATCAAAGAAAATTTTAGAGATATTATAGAGTTCTTTTGAAAAATATCCTTAGTAAAGAAAGCAGATGGGCTAAGACCAATATTGGACTTCAGGCCCTTAAACAATCATTTTCATGATGACTGCACAGATGCCGTAGTGGTTGGGATACCAACCTACCATACCAATGTCGTGGGTTAGGATCCCACGCAGGACAACACTACAATCCACAAATTGTCATTCGGTATCTGGATGTAAGTTGTGTCCATTAGTTACATGTTTGTAAAGTCCTCCACAACACAAGGCTTATTTTCTTAGTGCAGGGTGTCTTAATTACATATTATTTGACATCCCAGACAGATGCACCTAATCATCTTCCAAAGTGGTTGGGCAAAATCAATATTCATCAGGCTTATTTTCATTTATGTATCCAAGATACACACAGATGGTTTGTAAGGATCATTTGCAATTGCCAAATCCTACAATTGACAGTCCTACCCTTTAGCCTGTATATAGCCTCCCGCACTTTATATATGTATATATATATATATATATATGTATGTATATATATGTATGTATATATGTATGTATATATATGTATATGTGTATATGTATATATATATGATATACCCTAAATCTTAAAATACATGATTACACGACACTGTAAATTATTGCTAAATTTTATTTCTCATCGTGATCATTTTATAAACGTCTTACTGCCGCGCTCGAACCTCCTCCACAATAACAGGGAAATTAGCCTACTATACCAAACTGGCCACAGACCAGATGGTATAAGGTTCTATTTCAAGTTTTCCAACTGTTGCATAGATGTTGTATTATAACCCTTAGTCGTCTTTTAAGACGCCTACGGGCCAGTTAGGTTGTAGTGAATCTATTCTTATTTTGTCATCACACAAATATAAATGATAATCCCTGACATGCAAACCGAGGAAATAAAATAATAATAATAATATAAAAGCAACCAATTGAAAGTTTATTTTTTTAGAAACTTGTGATGTAAAAACGCGACGATTAATTTTCACGTCAGTGCGGGATGCTTGCATAAATATGTAGATAAAATATAGCCATATTTTATCTATTATGTCCATATTTTATCTATTTATGCAAGCGTTTCACAACAAAATCTCATTATCTTGCATAATTTGATTTTTGTGGGACGCTGTCCTGTTTATACGAAAAAATACGGTCAAGTTATGCGTCTCATAAGATTTGTTGATATTGGTCTTGGTAATACAAATTGAGACAGACAGCTTGAAAATGGGACTATCCCGTCAAGACAGAGACGTATGGTCACTTTGGATACAAGTTATAGATATAATTTTCAATTATGTACAGCTTAAAGTTAAATATTCATAATATAATTTTAACTTTAACGTGTACGACACAAAGTTCAATTTTGAATTTCAATAGTAATAGTACATTTGAAAGCAGTTTTGTAAATTTATTCAATGATTATTATTATTTTGTATATCAGTAAGATGCAACAAACGTATTTAAAGAATGGTATTTAATACTATTCAACAATAACAATAAAATTAATAAACAAATAATAAAAATAATGAGTCTGTCCAACCGTCTGCCACTGTCGAATCGGCAAGGGATTGAAGGTTGACAACAGATTAAAAATCAATAGTTTTAAGTTAAACCAGTCCATCGAACCTATAACCCCATAATCAGATATTAGATACCATCATCGCGCTATGGTTTTACACCTACCGTTGGCAGTCCACGAGTGTTATGTGCAGAGGTGGAGTGTCATCGGTAGGTGACCCCATTTTTATATTAAATTCCGCCAAAGGCCTCAGCGTTATTCAAAGGACCGCCTATAATCCCAGTGGCAGATTTCATAAACAAAAAGGAGAAAAATAAGAGATTGTCCATATGTGGAACGATGACACGGCAATCATTGTACCGATAGTCATTTCGATCAAGTGTCTAATAGTCAAAAGCCTTGAACAACACCTAAAGAAGCTCGTTAAAATTGGACCCGATAGGTGGCACAATAGTGGGGACATCTGTTGGGACAATAGTGTAATATATATCTTTAAGTCAATAACGTGAGTTGCCAACTGAAAATCGGAGATGACATTTAGTTGACGCTGAACTGACTACCTTTACCGGCACGATACATTATTTATAACACGATCAAGAATTATTTTAGATGTTTTTAAGTTTAGTAATATAATAATATAATACTTATTATAAGCAACTGTAAATTCAATTCAATATACTTATTATAAGTAATTGCAAATTCAAGATGGCCGCCGCTACAAAATGGCGGCAAACCTATTTTTTTTTTCAATCCCATCAATATGGGTATCAAATGAAAGGGCTTGACAAGTAGAATACAGTGCACTATTCAAATTCAAAATCTAAAATGGCCACCGCTCCAAAGTGGCGGATAACCTATTTGTTTTACAATCTCATTAATATGGGTATTTATTGGAATTTGAGAACGCAACCCTTTAACTTTAAGTTAGCTGTATAAGTTTTTATTGCGTCTTTTTGTGTTGGCAACTTTGTTTCTTCACTTCTTTTTTTGCAAGCTAATGTACGAGTACAATATTAATATACGTTTATGTGCATTTTAAAGTTCTTTATAATTGTTCCTTCACCTATTGACCTGAAATATCAATATGGTAGCAGAGCGTGGTTGTATATAGTCAATCAAAGTGAGAATCAGAAAGAACTACCGAAAACCGGCCGGCGTATCTGTTCGTACGTACATTTTTAGGTTACCGTATTGAATGGCGTGGACATATTTATATCACCGTAAAATTGATATTACATGAAGATATCCAACAATATTAATCACAATCCATTTCACATAGACAGGCTCATTGGAAGAGATAACTACGCGAGTTGGAAATTCGCAGTTGAAGGTTATTTAAAGCTTGAAGAGCTGTGGAGCTGTGTTGAAGGAACAAACAAGGACGACAAAAAAGAAATAAAGACAAAATCTAAACTTATTCTGCTGCTAGACCCCATTAATTATGTACACATACAGAGTGCAACTAAGTGTAAAGAAGTCTGGCAGAACTTGCAACAGGCTTTTGATGACAGCGGGTTATACAGAAGAGTAGCCTTGTTAAGAGACCTTATTACCACTACATTGGACAGTTCACGAAACGTAGATGACTAGTGAACAAGATTATGTTGACTGCCCACAAACTTAGGAACATTCATTTTGACATTGATGATAAATGGCTCGGCACATTGATGTTGTCTGGTTTACCAGATACTTACAAGCCAATGATCATGGGTTTGGAGAGCTCAGGGATCAAGATTAGTACAGATTCAATTAAAACAAGACTCCTGCAGGAAGTTCAATGTTCAGAAAGTATAGCATTCTTCACTAGGAAAGCAGCCGTTCATGTGAAACAAAGTACAGCTAAAATTCAAAATTACAATGGTCCTCGGTGTTTCAACTGTAATAAACATGGACATTTCGCTAAGAAGTGCCAAGCTTCGAAGAAGAAAATACAGAAAAATTGGATACAAATAAAGGTCTTGTTGCAGCATTTTCAGCGGCTTCACAGACAATTAATCCGGACCTTTGGTTTGTAGACTCAGGTGCCTCAATGCATATGACTAACGGGTCTGATTGGATGTATGATGATGAAAATGTAGAAAAATTTGACAATGCTGTGTTCTTTGTCCAACAGTGGTTCTGAATTACACTTGAAAGAAGAACCTAACGAATACCCAGTGAATTATTTAAGTGATGAATTTCAATCAGGTGATAACAATGACTCATCATGTATACCCGATAAACCCATAGAATTTTCTACTCCAGTACGTCTACTCCAGCCCACGTAAAGGTGCGCAGCATGCACTGATAGATGACCAGGACATAAGTTATTTTTGTCCAATACTAGATGTAAATGATCCTCAAACTCTTGAGGAAGTTATTTCATCTCCACATGCTGACCAGTGCAAAAAAGCCATGCAGGAAGAATATGACTCTTTAAGAAACAATAAAACTTGGTCATTGGTAGATTTGCCAGCAGGTAAAAGAGCCTTGCCGTGCAAATGGATTTTTAAAAATAAGACCAATGAGAACGGGCAAGTTGTTCGTTTTAAAGCAAGACTGGTAATAAAGGGGTGTGCTCAAAAAAAGGCAATGATTATGATGAAATTTATGCTCCTGTGGTAAGATACACCTCAGTTCGCTTTTTATTTGCTCTAGCTGCTAAATATTACCTTGAAATGATTCAGATGGATGCTATTAGTGCATTTCTTCAAGGTGACATAGATACAGAGATTTACATGACACTACCAGGGTCCTATGAAGAAAATGCTCAAGTATATCGTTTACATAAATCAATTTATGGGCTCAAAGCAAGCTAGCCTCCAGTGGAACTTAAAATTGAATAATTTTCTATTAAAAATTGGACTAGAAAGGTCTAAGATTGACCCATGTATCTATTACTCAGTAGATGGAACAAAAATGACATTCATAGCAGGGTGGAGCACTTCCTAATTTTCACTAATGATAAAAACAAAGCAATAGACATTAAGACAAAATTAATGGTCGAGTTTTGTATGAAGGATCTAGGTGCGATACAGCATTGTATTGGCATTAATATTAAAAGGAATCGTGAGACAGGTTTTATCATTATTAGTCAAGAGAAATATATTAAATTGATATTAGAACGTTTTGGCATGTCTGATTGCAAACCAGTACAGACTCCAATGGAGGTAAACACAAAATTTGATAAGAGACCTGAGAATGAAGATAGTAATTTGCCATATACGGAAGCTGTGGGCTGCCTCGTATATCTGGCACAAGTCACGCGTCCTGATAGCACTCATGCAGTTAACAAATTAAGTCAGCATTGTAACAATCCTGGAATACAACACTGGATTGGAGTAAAGAGGGTAATGAGATAGATACCTTCAAGCGACTAAGAGCCTTAAACTATCTTATGTCAAGGAGAACTCCAAGGAAATAACTGGATATTGTGATGCAGATTGGGCTGCTGACCTATCGGAACGCAGATCTTGCACAGGTTATACCTACTTACATTTTTCAAAATGCTTGCAAAAGTTGGAATTCCTGCAAACAGCAAACAGTGGCTCTTTCAGAGAGCTGAGCCTGAATATATGGCTTCTGCAACCCGGGAGGCTTTGTGGCTTCGGCAACTACAAGACGAACTTGGCTAGGGCTTAAAGAGTGCTTTAGTGATCTATTGTGATAACCAAAATGCAATTTATTGCCAGTGTAAGAAGAAAATGATTCTATATGAAAAAATTTTCTTCTTACACTGGCAATAAATTTGATATCAAACTGTGGGTCAATATTTAATAACTAATTTCTGTATTGGGTAGATAATTATAAATTTTCTGCAGTAACGATGACTTGTTGGACGTGAGACATCTTAGTCCACCCGTGAGCATGAACGCTGCAAAGTGTTCGAAACGTCGGGTAATCAAAAATCAAATACAAACGCGATAAAATCCGTAAAGTAGTTTTATTTAAAATGTATAATACTCGCGTAAACATTAGAAATCATTATTTAAATGCGATTTCCCACAAAATTTAAATTTTGTGTTATTCAGTTTATGAATAAAGTTGCGCCATCTGTTCTTTTCTATTATTTTTCAGTCAAACTTTAATACATAAAATAACTAACGATACATTATACTACTTAGCTTAATTATATTTCCTATTTTTGTAAAACAACAACACACAAGCATGCGATATAATCCTGCATATCAATGACATGCTCTCTATCGAGAGCATGTCATTGATATGCAGGATAAACAACGTCGGGGAAAGCACCGAGCCTTGTGGTACACCAGCATTAATGGTCATGGTATCGGAGCAGGAGCCATCTACGACGACTTTTATACTCCGACCATCCAAAAAGCTGGCGATCCAATTACAGAGTCCCTCGGGGATTCCGTATGATTGTAGCTTCGATAGAAGTGCCTTGTGCCAGACCCTATCGAACGCCTTTGTGATATCTAGGCTGAACGCCAGCGCCTCACCCTTGCCCTCCAAGGCCTCTGCCCAACGGTGTGTGAGGTACACAAGAAGAACACCAGCCGACCATGACGAAAGCCGTATTGGCGATCACTGATAAGCTGGGGATCCTCAAGGTACTTTTTTTTTTTTTTTTTTTTATTACAAACGGTGGCAAACGAGCAAACAGTACACCTGATGGTAAGTGTTGCTGCCGCTCATGGACCTTTACAAAGCCGCTGCCTACCGCGAAGAAAGTGAAGGGAGTGTGAATGCGTGCTTTGAGGCTTGGTGATACCAAGGGCACCACCAAAACCCTCCACACTCAAACACCCTCAGAAAGTTGGGCTTCCGGATCTCTCGCTCACCGAACAAAGCGCAGTAACAAATCGCTACTACTCAGACGTCGATTTTCTGCGAGAGTGTGGTACTGCCCCGGACGGACCGGCCCGCGGCTGTAGACAGATAACTGCTGATAACAGATACTGCAGAAGCTGGCGGTTTATAACCTTCTCCATTATCTTGGAGATCAAGGATGTTATCGCAATTGGCCTGTAATTCGATGGGTCCGACCGGTCTCCCTTTTTAGGGATCGGGTGGACATGGGCTACCTTCCACGAAGACGGAACTCTATTAGTAGCGTAGGAAAGTCGGTATAGGCGCGTGAGGATGGGAGTCAATTCAGGGGCGCACGTCTTTAGTACCACTGCAGGGATGCCATCCGGTCCACTCGACTTATGGACGTCTAAAAGCCGCAGCTCCCGCCTAATCGCTCGTTGCGTGATGCGGATTTCGGGCAGTGAGCTTTCACACCGTGGGATAGTAGGTGGTGTGGCAGCTCCGGCATCCAAAGTCGAGTTAAAGGCAAAGAATTGACCTAGAAGATCGGCCTTCTCCTTTGCGCTGTGGGCCAGACTACCATTGTGTTTCTGCAGTGGTGGGAGATTAGACTGGCAGAAGTTGCCTTGGGCAGCCTTGGCGAGCGACCAGAACGCACGACTCCCAGCGGGATAGCTTTGCAAACGCTCGCCAATTCTGGCAACATGTTCCGCCTTGGCTCTGGCAATAGCCTTCTTACTAGATCTAGAAGCGGCGTTAAATTTCCGCTTCACCTCTTTGGCGTTCGGGTCCTGGCATTTTTTGGCCCTATTCCAGGCCCGATATGCGTACTGTTTCTGGCATGCAGCCGTCCTACAGGTTTTGTTAAACCAGGGTTGGCTGCGGCCACCGACAGGTATTTTGGTGTTGGGGATGAATAATTCCATCCCCGTAATAACCGTTTCGGTAACGCAGTCCGCACAGATGCCAGGGTCCCCAGAGGCGAAGCAAAGCCGCTTCCATGAGTAGGATGCGTAAAACTCGCGGAGTCCATCCCAATCTGCTGACTTATATTGCCAGACTTTGCGAGTCCCAGTTGCCTTAGAACGACTAGGCCTTACAACAGGGGCACAGCTACGAACCAAGCAGTGGTCAGAAGATCCAAGAGGGGCTTCAACCACTACCTGATATCCGTGCTGGTGTGTAGTCAGCAGAAGATCCAGTAAAGAAGACTCATGGCTCTCAATATCTGGGATACGGGTGGGCTGTGTCACCAGTTGTGAGAGACCATAGGCCGAGACCATATTGAAGAGATGTCGACCCTGGAGGTCAGTGGTTCGGAACTCCAGCTACTCTTTATGATAAGCGTTGAAGTCTCCAAGAACCACCACCTCCGCTGATGGACACTGCTCCAATATTTCGTCAATCCCCCATTGGACGTTCTCAAATAATTGAATTGACCCCGGATCACTGCCATGGGACCTGTAGAGGCGTGCGTAGATGCGGGTAAGGCCTCCATAGTCTACGCGTAGCCACAGGATTGACAAGTCACCATGTTCGAGGGCCCGAAGGCGGCGACAGCAGATATCACCTCGGATGAATACGCACACCCCGGCTTTACGACGGAAGGTATGCTCCAACTCGTAGCCGGGGTGTTTTAGGTACGAAATGTCATCAGGCGCACCTATCTGCGTCTCCGTTAAAAAGAGTAAGGCAGGCCGCGCCGTCTCGAGGTGATGGTGGACGGCGTCGAGATTGCTATGTAGACCCCTGATATTGCAAAAATCCACATACATTTTGTTAAATGTTCAAATAATGGAGGTTAGAGGGGTGAAGTGGTGCCCGGCGCCCTGCCGCGCCGCCCGCGAACTCTATTCGCGCGCGTCTCGTTCATCTCTTCACTTAAAATACATATAGACAATCGAAAAAAAAAGAAATTTCTTTTATTCTTTAGGCGCTCCCTAGGATTTGGCCCCTGGAGCGACTGCTCTGTTCGTCGTATGGGCTGGCCGGCCCTGAGTACCATTACTACATGGAAATAATGTTGTACCAAGTTAATAAACTACGATTTTGTATATTTGGCAAATACTCAGTGGCGTAACTATAGGGTGGCAGAGGTGGCCAAATGCCACGGGCCCCCGACCCAAGAGGGCCCCGGCCCGGCCACGAACTCGAAAAGATTTTTTTAACGTTGTGCTTGAGTATTTTATTTTACTTGAAAAGTATATTTTTTATTTTGTAAGTTTTGCTTAAAATCCATTAAAGTGAGACAATCAAAGACCATAATTAAATTTAGGTGATATTTTGCCGCGTGGTGACAGAGTAGGAATTCACCACCTTCTTTTTTGTCTGTGGTAATCGTTAGGATGATTAAAGGATATAAAATGAAAATAAGAACTATTAAAACAGATAAATAACGTGAAATAGGCAATTTTTCTCCTATTGCGGAGGAGGGATAGGATCTGAGATGATGAATGTGGGTATTTTTGTATTTTATGAAATATTTTTCATCATCTCGGCCCATATAAATCCCACTGCCGGGGCGGATCTCCTCTACAATAAGAGAACAATTGGCCAACTATATCAAGCGGGTCTGACGTGCTGGAATCGTGTTTTATATCAAGTTTTCAGTCTCTTGCATCAATGTTATTCATCATTCATTCGTTCACTGCAGCACGTAGGTCTCCCTCATGTTTCGCCTCAAAGTGCGATCCTATAGCGCCTGCATCCAAAGACGCAGCAACCTTCATTAAATCGTCGGTCGACCTCGTTAGGGGCGTTCTACACTCCATTGTCCGATACGTGGTCGCCACTCGAGAACCTTTCTTCCCCAGCGCGATATGTCCTGCCCATTGTCACTTCAGCATGCTAATTTTTCGCATTATGTCGGTTACACCCATTCTGCTGCGGATATCGGCTTATACCTCGCAAGGGAATGCCGAGCATAGCCTACTCCATAGCAAGCTGAGCGAGCCGAGTTATGAGACCCACATTTAAGGACCACGTTTTCGTGACGTAAAACCTCACAAGAAACTCACACTGGTCGTAGACCTGTATTTTCAGACACTGAGGTATGTTGAATAAGAAGATCCTTTTAAGTTTCCCGAACGCTGAACAGCCGAGTTGGTTTCGTCGGCTGACCTCTTTCTTGAAAAGGAACCTACCTAACTGGACTGTTTGTCCAAGGTAGACGTAATGATCGACAACTCTTAACGTCCCTCTGTTGGGCTCGAGCCTCCTCCACAATGAAAGGGAAATTGACCTAATATACCACAGCGGTCAGCCGTGTTAGTACAGGGTTTTATTTCGAATTTTTCTTCCCTTACATAGACGTTATAAGCATATTCATAGATAATTCACTATAAAAATAAGAAGGCATAATAAACCCTTAATCGTTTTTTTATGACACCCACGGGCAAGAGAGGAGGCGTTTAATAAAATTATATTCTTACTCGGTCACCACATGGAAAACTAGAATAGAAACTAAAATAGATTATTGCTTGAAATATATTTGTTTATATATCAAAGGAATTCATAAATTTCAAGGGTTGAAACTAATATGTTATCTAATCCAAGAATGTTTATACATCCGTAATCGTTTGGAGAATTTAATGATTTATTTAAAAATATATGTATTGATTGTTATTCTATCTATTTTAAGTTATTATTTGAAATAATACTATTTTTTAGACATTTTATCGCGTTTATATTTGATACTAGCAACCCGCCCTTGCTTTGCTTCGGTTTTAGTCTTTCCTGCGTAGTTCCCGTGGGAATACCGGGATAAAATATAGCCTAGGTTACTCCCTGGTATTATAGCTTTCCATTGGTGAAAGAATTTTTGAAATCAGTCCAGCCGTTTTGAAGATTACCCGGAACAAACAGACAGACAAAAAAATATAAAGTGTATTTTAGGGATATGTATAGTGCAAATAACCGTGTGAGCATGAAAAAAGTCTATCATTTGGACATTACAAACAGACACTCCAATTTCATTTATTGGTATAGATTTGGTATCTCGACGTTTCAAACACTTTTCGATGTTCATGGTCGCCGGAGGATTAAGCTGTCTCACGTCCAACAAGTCATCGTTATTACAGATATTTATATCTATCCGCTATAGATTTTTTTCATGTAGAATCATTTACCTTTTGTACTGGCAATAAATTTGTATTAAAATTATAAGGCTGCATTTAATAAACTCTATATGTGATCACACTGTCGACAGTCTTCTGTCTACAGCCGCGGGCCGGCCCATCCATTGTATCTACCACACTATCGCAGAAAGTCGATGTCTGAGTAGAGGCAATGTATTTGACTTTGTTCGGCGAGCGAGAAAGCCAGAAGCCGATCTTTCTAAGAATGTTTGCCTGTGGTGAGTTTTGGTGATGCCTTTAATATCACTGAAACTCATTGCACGAATTCATACTTCCTTTACTTGCTTCACGATAGGCAGCAATCCAGCAAAGGTTTATACCGGCAGTAACACATCAGAAGTGCTGTTTACTCGTTTATTACCACAAACAATAAAAAAAGACAAATATGGTATGATAATTATCGACTTCAGCGATAAAAAACTGAAGATCTAATAGGGTGCCAAATTCTAGAGACAGTCCTGAAATTTTTTATTAGAAGAACGTATATTATACTGATTGACAAATTCTTATTTACTGGCTTATTAGCCAATTTTACTTCATGTCTCCCGCTTTGCATAGGAGGGAAGTGGCATCTTTCCAACTCTTCCTGTTTTTCTTTTCTAATTAAATTTGTTGCGGGTCCCAAGACAATTAAAAGCGTTACCCGGGACTTTCTGATGGTCAAACCTCGGTGTCTTATACGGAGACCATTGTGGATCCTGACTTACAGGAGTTACAGTGGTGGGAATGTGTGGTGAGAATAGTCCCAATAAAAAAAAATATAAATTTTCCGTTCGTGTGTTTGTAATTTAACTCCTTCTGGACCGATTTTGATCATTTCTTTTTGTGGTTATTCCGATGGATATGAGAATGATTTAGATTAATATTTGGAACTGGTAGATGGCGATCGAAGTCAAGGAGAATTCCTATTACCATTTTTTAGATTTTAACAGAACAACATCTATTGGGCCAACTAGTATATATATAATATAAAATAATATTTTTGGAGAAAAATAAAGAAAGAATCGTATTTTAAATTTACCTAAGACTTACGTATAATATACGTTCTTCTAATAAATAAATTTCAGGACTGTCTCTAGAATTTGGCACCCTATTAGATCTTCAGTTTTTTATCGCTGAAGTCGATAATTATCATACCATATTTGTCTTTTTTTATTGTTTGTGGTAATAAACGAGTAAACAGCACTTCTGATGTGTTACTGCCGGTATAAACCTTTGCTGGATTGCTGCCTATCGTGAAGCAAGTAAAGGAAGTATGAATTCGTGCAATGAGTTTCAGTGATATTAAAGGCATCACCAAAACTCACCACAGGCAAACATTCTTAGAAAGATCGGCTTCTGGCTTTCTCGCTCGCCGAACAAAGTCAAATACATTGCCTCTACTCAGACATCGACTTTCTGCGATAGTGTGGTAGATACAATGGATGGGCCGGCCCGCGGCTGTAGACAGAAGACTGTCGACAGTGTGATCACATATAGAGTTTATTAAATGCAGCCTTATAATTTTAATACAAATTTATTGCCAGTACAAAAGGTAAATGAAACAAATGAAACATGAAAAAAATTTATAGCGGATAGATATAAATATCTGTAATAACGATGACTTGTTGGACGTGAGACAGCTTAATCCTCCGGCGACCATGAACATCGAAAAGTGTTTGAAACGTCGAGATACCAAATCTATACCAATAAATGAAATTGGAGTGTCTGTTTGTAATGTCCAAATGATAGACTTTTTTCATGCTCACACGGTTATTTGCACTATACATATCCCTAAAATACACTTTATATTTTTTTGTCTGTCTGTTTGTTCCGGGTAATCTTCAAAACGGCTGGACCGATTTCAAAAATTCTTTCACCAATGGAAAGCTATAATACCAGGGAGTAACCTAGGCTATATTTTATCCCGGTATTCCCACGGGAACTACGCAGAAAAGACTAAAACCGAAGCGAAGCGAGGGCGGGTTGCTAGTATCAAATATAAACGCGATAAAATGTCTAAAAAATAGTATTATTTCAAATAATAACTTAAAATAGATAGAATAACAATCAATACATATATTTTTAAATAAATCATTAAATTCTCCAAACGATTACGGATGTATAAACATTCTTGGATTAGATAATATATTAGTTTCAGCCCTTGAAATTTATGAATTCCTTTGATATATAAACAAATATATTTCAAGCAATAATCTATTTTAGTTTCTATTCTAGTTTTCCATGTGGTGACCGAGTAAGAATATAATTTTATTAAACACCTCCTCTCTTGCCCGTGGGTGTCGTAAAAAAACGATTAAGGGTTTATTATGCCTTCTTATTTTTATAGTGACTTATCTATGATTATGCTTATAACGTCTATGTAAGGGAAGAAAAATTCGAAATAAAACCCTGTACTAACACGGCTGACCGCTGTGGTATATTAGGTCAATTTCCCTTTCATTGTGGAGGAGGCTCGAGCCCAACAGTGGGACGTTAAGAGTTGTCAATCATTACGTCTACCTTGGACAAACAGTCCAGTTAGGTAGGTTCCTTTTCGAGAAAGAGGTCAGCCGACGAAACCAACTCGGCTGTTCAGCGTTCGGGAAACTTAAAAGGATCTTCTTATTCAACATACCTCAGTGTCTGAAAATACAGGTCTACGACCAGTGTGAGTTTCTTGTGAGGTTTTACGTCACGAAAACGTGGTCCTTAAATGTGGGTCTCATAACTCGGCTCGCTCAGCTTGCTATGGAGTAGGCTATGCTCGGCATTCCCTTGCGAGGTATAAGCCAATATCCGCAGCAGAATGGGTGTAACCGACATAATGCGAAAAATTAGCACGCTGAAGTGACAATGGGCAGGACATATCGCTCGACGAACCGAAATCCGCTGGGGAAGAAAGGTTCTCGAGTGGCGACCACGTATCGGACAATGGAGTGTAGAACGCCCCTAACGAGGTCGACCGACGATTTAATGAAGGTTGCTGCGTCTTTGGATGCAGGCGCTATAGGATCGCACTTTGAGGCGAAACATGAGGGAGTCCTACGTGCTGCAGTGGACGAATGAATGATGAATAACATTGATGCAAGAGACTGAAAACTTGATATAAAACACGATTCCAGCACGTCAGACCCGCTTGATATAGTTGGCCAATTGTTCTCTTATTGTAGAGGAGATCCGCCCCCGCAGTGGGATTTATATGGGCCGAGATGATGAAAAATATTTCATAAAATACAAAAATACCCACCATCATCATCTCAGATCCTATCCCTCCTCCGCAATAGGAGAAAAATTGCCTATTTCACGTTATTTATCTGTTTTAATAGTTCTTATTTTCATTTTATATCCTTTAATCATCCTAACGATTACCACAGACAAGAAAGAAGGTGGTGAATTCCTACTCTGTCACCACGCGGCAAAATATCACCTAAATTTAATCATCAATTTCTAACACTTTATCTATTAAACTTGTCATCATAAATTCTGCGTACCCACTATTAGTAATACAGGAAAGGACATAACATAAGAATACTATTCCTATAGAAAAAAAATTAGAAAAAAAATTATAAAATGTACTTCGTATAAATGCGAGTGACGCCGTCGGTATAGTATGTATTTCCTTTTTACTACGTTAGGAATTCATTATAAAGATTCCACTAAATAAGTTCGATTTCATGATGGGCAAAGTCACCACTCCTAATTGTCGTGATTGTGGCGTATACCACATCTCTTGGTGGAGTGTGTGGGGAACGAGAGGCTTAGAGTATCGCTGGATGTAAATTTATTTATTCTCCTCAAGGGGTATCCCGTCGGGCCGACCACTGACCTCAAGTCACCCTGCACCGGTGGTCGGCCCAACGACGAAGGCAACGTGTCATGGGTGGGTTACGGGTGTGCGTGCCCCGGACAGAGTGGAGCGCGCCAACTGAAAAAAAAAGAAGTAAAAACGATGTAAATTTATTGGACACGGTGTAATAGCATCTTAGAGTTACCTACGTCCTCGGATGTCAAATTATTATACAAAATTGCAAAAATGGAAATAAAAAACCGTACATACCCTTCAAACTGATTGTTTTATGTAGTATTTAAATTTAGTTAAATTTAGAATATTGTTGTTTTGTTTTTCTTAGGGCAGCTATACTCTAAGTGTGTTCCGCGGAACCCTAGGGTTCCGTGATACCTCTGTCGGGGTTCCGCAAGAATTTAGAAATAAAAAAATCAAAACACCTCTCTCTGGTCGCTCCGCGGCTGTGCGGACTCCGCGGCCGCGCGGAGACAAAACGCTATGAATGTTATTTATTTATTTATTTGTATTTGTATAAGCTTGTGTTACATTAGCTGGTACAATATCTCATAAGTTTGGTCTCAACAATTTTATACTTGTACAACGCGTTCGCTCTAAGTTTGCCGGTCTGTGGAATGCGCGTACCCTCCCCCACGTGACAACAAAACTTATAATGTGTCATAGTTTTACCCAAATATCTAACGTACACAATTTTTATTGTTACAATTAAATAAAAAATTTCGAACGTCATACACTCATACCTATCGCCAGCGACAAACTTAAAACGAGCGGGTAGTATACTTGTAAGCGCTCAGTCTCTTTGATAAAAGCCGCCTCTGAATTAGACGCTATAGTTGTCAACTAGCGACTTTCGTCTCTAACTTCAAAGGATAAAGTCGATATTGTTTACAACGCTATTTTTAAATTTCTGTTTTTATTTTTGCTTTTTGTTTATCAAAGGTGCCGACTCGAGTATTTTCGAGAATATTTGAGATCGAGTCTAGGACTAAGTATAAAAGCGGCGATCGCGCGTTGGCGTCGTCAGTTGATGATTAGCGTTCGGAGCGATAAGTTACTACCTACTTACAAGCTCGCTAGCGAGAAACTAGTGTTCATTGTTTTACTGCCTGCTGTATTCTGTTGTCTCAGTTTTATACATTTCTTCCCTGTAGGTTCTAAATTTAGTCTCTTATACGCAGTAACGATTGTGCATTATTTAAACCCCACTATCCTGACTTGTAACATTATAAATAAAGAAGAATGGAACGTTGGCTTAAAGGTGTTAAACGTGTTCCAACAACATCTTCTAATGACGCTGAATGTTCAAAAGCAATGCGCGCGGAGAATTTAGCAATCACCGATCCAGAAGATGATGCCACGAGTGCCACGACGTCAAGCTCGACGGTTTCAAAGACGAAAAAAAGGAAGTATGATGAATCTTATATCAGTTTCGGATTTGTTGATTCCAACGGCTCACCTCTCTGCATGCTCTGTAGTAAACTGCTTCCTAATAGTTCCATGGCACCTGCCAAATTGCGTCGACATTTAGAAACCGTACACCCCGAGACTAAAGACAAGAATAAAGAATTTTTTGTTCGCAAAAAAGATCAGTTATTAGAAAGTCAAAAAAATATGATGCATATAACACAAACTACCAACGAAAAGGCCACGGAGGCATCATACTTAGTTAGCTATCGCATTGCACAAGCAGGTGAAGCGCACACTATCGCTGAGAAATTAATAAAACCATGTGTATTAGACATAACAAAATGTATGCTTGATGAAAAATCTGCAAAGCATCTTTCTACTGTTCCGCTATCAAACGATACTGTTTCACGACGAATCCATGATCTGGCAAGCTACGTCAAACAAGAACTAGTTACACGTCTACAAAATACACGATTCGCTTTGCAAATGGACGAGTCGACTGATGTCGCTGGTTTGGCTATCCTGCTGGTTATTGTGAGATATCCATATAAAAGTTCTTTTGAAGAAGACATGCTTATGTGTTCATCGCTGCTTACAAACACTACCGGGGAAGAAATTTTTAATAAAATAAATATATTTTTTGAAGAACATAATCTCAGTTGGAACAATTGCATTGACATTTGTACAGATGGGGCCAAGGCGATGACAGGTAAAACAGCAGGAGCAGTGTCACGAATGAAAAATAAAGCGCCTAATTGTAGTTCCAGTCATTGTATTCTGCATAGACAAGCACTTGCGATGAAGCAAATGCCGTCTAATCTAAAATTAGTTATGGATGAAGCGGTAAAAATAATTAATTTTATCAAATCACGACCACTACAATCCCGATTGTTCTCATTATTGTGTGAAGATTATGGCAGCAAACATAAAACACTGCTGCTCCATACAGAAGTGCGATGGCTGTCTCGGGGAAAAACTTTAACAAGGCTATTTGAACTTAGAGCCAAGTTACAAATGTTTCTTTCAGCAGATACTTCTTTTAATTTGAAGGACCGTTTGTATGATAAAACTTGGTTGTTCCGATTGTCTTTTATGGCGGATATCTTTCAAAAACTTAACGAATTAAATTTATCGTTGCAAGGTAAACAGACAACAGTGTTTCAGGCCTATAATAAAATAACTGCTTTTAAAAGAAAATTAGATTTTTGGATCATTTGCATTGGTAAGAAAGAAATAGAAAGTTTTACGTTACTCAGTGAGTTTGTTAGCGAAAACGACTCAGAAATGTTTGAAGATAATGTGTTTGAAGAATTGGTCCAATATCTCAGTTCGATGCGCGCATCTTTTGAAAAGTATTTTCCCGAAGAACACAATACAAAAATTAAAGTGAACTCCTGGATTCATAATCCTTTTTTACCCAACTTGGAAAAGCCTGAAAACATGTCAAATGAGATATATGAATCTCTTTTAGAAATGTCATCAGACACAAGTATGGAGTCATTGTTCAAAACGACGCCTCTTAATGATTTTTGGTGCAGAATCCAAGATGAATATGCAATGCTTGGCCAAATGGCTCTGGATATTCTTCTCCCGTTCCCAACTACATATTTGTGCGAAACAGGATTCTCTACCTACGCAGCCACGAAAACAAAATATCGCAATAGACTGGACGCCGAAACTGATATGAGACTCCAACTTTCTTCCATCAAACCTGATATCAAGCAATTGATGAAAAATAAAAAACAGTTTCATACCTCCCACTAGTTAGATTTTTTCTTTTTTAATGTTTTCTATTATTGTCCTTACCAAGTGGTGAAGTAAATAATAATTAGTAACTGATACATTGTACTTTTATTATGCTGATTAATATAGAATACACTTATAAAAATAATTGTTTTATTGTAGGGTTCCATCAAGTATTTTGCTTCCCAAAAGGGTTCCGTCATTTAAAAAGTTTGAGAACCACTGCTCTAAAGTATCGAGTACTATGTACTTTGCTGGAATCTGTCGTTAATGAGCTCTTTTTTTTGAGCATCTGACGGATTTTATTACCTATTATCCCGAAGTTTCTGCGGGGAACATGTTATTTTTTTTTTTAGAAACCCGCTGGAGCTGTGCCTTATACTATAGGGTTACGAGGTAGTAAATACTCACAATATGTATGTATGTAAGTTATAGTGAAACGTAGCTAGGGTTAACTTTTATAATATATATATATATATATATATTATAAAAGTTATATAATATATATAAAAGTTATATATATATATATATATATAATCTGAATCTCGGCAACGGCTCCAACGATTTTCATGAAATTTAGCCTACTAGAGGTTTCGGGGCCAAAAAATCGATCTAGCTAGGTCTTATTTATAGAATGTATTGTTTTGTCGGTGTGTTTAGCTAATCCATAAAATGACATAAAATGTTATTAGAATAGGATTGTAAATTTAGCCATCACCAATCGTTATTAAGTTGCATTCAAACAGCCTGAGATCGAATCTTAGTGTTATTATCCTGTTCTTTAATTTTTGATATTTTTTTCATTCTTTCATCATTTTTATTTATTTGTTAACAAATATCTAAATATGTTCGCTAAAATACCATTTACAAAAAAATATAAAAATGATATCGAGTAAAATAAATACAAATAATACATCGTTTTCGTATGATAATAATTTAATAATTGAATAATATGACATGTATGTAAGATGACTTAATAATAAAATGTCTATGAAATTAGTATGGAGTTTGTAATTATAACATTCCTCCCCATTCACATTTCGTCGATTAACCGACGCGGTGGACGTACTGTGCGCTGGCTGCGACGAAGTGTAGGTGCTACAACAGTAGCCGTAGGCGTGACGAAAGGTGGCGAAGCAGCTGTAGATGGTGTAGTCGCAACCGTCATCGCAGGTGTGATTTCATTAGGGCTGGACTTAGTTGATGCGGATGCTAATGGTGATGTCGGTGATGGAATTGAAGATGATACATGTATAGGCGTGGATGACGTGCATGGAATAGGCGCTGAAGTTGTACCCATGAATGTGGGTGGCGTGGCAATGGATGTTAGTGTTGGTGGTGCGGTATTAGAAATGGTAACTCGTGGTCTGATATGATCAGCATGCCTCCGTTTTACTCCCCCATCAGATGTTGTGACGATATAGGAATATTTATGATTACGAGTTGTAACTGTTGCGGGTTGCCATTTCTTTTCATTTTTTGTCTTAATGTAAACTTCTTCACCTGGATGATAATTAGGAGTTGAAGCCATGATATTGGCTTTCACTTGTTTATATTGCAATGATCTTCTCTTATCAGGCCGAACGTTACTTAGTAGACAGTTCAACTGTCGGCCAAACATCATTTGAGCTGGTGATTTGCCTGTTGTAGTATGAGGTGTATTTCGATAAGTAAATAGAAATTCCCGCAAGCGACGGTTCATTTGATTGCCATCGTTTGTTGCCATTCTTGACTTAAAAGTTCTCACAAGTCGTTCAGCCAGTCCGTTCGTACGAGGGTGATACGGTGAAGATGTGATGTGTATAATACCTTGACTTTTGCAATAATATTTAAAATCATTCGATGTCAGTTGTGGGCCATTGTCCGAAACATCATGCGTGGAAGGCCAAATGTACAAAATATGTCATCCAGAATTGCACATAATTTTCTTGTAGAAATGTTATTCATAGGCCGTACTTCGATCCATTTTGACAAGGCATCACATAAAATTAACCAGTAGGTACCTTCAAACGGTTCAGCAAAATCAATGTGAATTCGTTCCCAAATTTGATCTGGTATAGACCAAGAAAAGATTGGAAGCTCTGTATTGTTAGGTCGATTTTGTTGACATCTCATGCACGTTTTTACAAAGGTGTCTATGTCTTCATCGATTGAAGGCCACCAAACGTAGAAGCGTGAAAGAGCTTTCATAGCAGATATACCAGGATGACCTCGGTGTAGGTATATCAGGATTGTTCTTCGAAGTGTTTCAGGTATTACCATCCTGCCCTGCCACATTAAGATGTTGTTTTCAATGGAGAGCTCAAAACGTTTTCTATAATAATGTTTCATGTCTGGTTTAAATTCCAATTCTCGCCAACCTGTCTTCAAAAATTGGCAAACTTGTGAAAGAATTGGATCTTTGTGTGTTTTTTCACTTATGTTTTTCTCTGATAGTTGGAGATCAGCCATTCTATTTCCTAGTAATTGTAAGCTTATTTTGTAAACAGCCCTCTCAGATTGTGATGGTTTCGTTTCTGGATTGGGCAATCTGGACAGGCAATCAGCTAAAATGTTATTTTCTCCTTTTTGATAGCAAATGTCGTAATTGTAGCTTCCAATTAATAGTGCCCACCTTACTAATCTATTGTTAACTAGCTTTGGTAGATTACGCCGAGCACCTAAAATATGTATAAGTGGCTTGTGATCTGTTACTAGGGTAAACTTGCTGCTACGTAAGTACTGATCAAATTTTTTAATTGCAAATACAATAGCCAGCGCTTCGCGATCTATAACTGAGTATTTGCTTTCTGCTGGGCGGAGTTTCCTGGATGCAAAAGCAATAGGTTGTTCAATATTTTTATCTTTGTGATATAAGACTGCTCCAACTCCCTTTTCAGATGCATCACAAGCTAAGAAGAGAGTCCGTTTGTCGTCAAATGCTATTAAAGACTTTGAGGTAGCAATGCATGCTTTGGTTGCTTCAAAGATTTGTTTTCCGTGCTCTGTCCAGTGCCATTTTTGTCTGCCGCTAGTTAATTCATGCAAATCTGCACATATACCATGAAGATGTGCAATAAAGCGTTCATAAAAATTAACTAAACCTAGAAAAGATCTTAATTCTTTGGAATTGCTTGGATGTGAAGCTTTCGTAATTGCTTCTATTTTTGTTTTTGTTGGGCGTATTCCATTTTTATCTATTGTATGTCCTAGGTATTCAATCTCTTTTTGTAGGAAAGTGCATTTCCGTAAATTTACTTTCAACCCTGTTTCATGTAACCGTTCTAGTACAATAGCAAGCGTATCTAGGTGGTCGTTTAAATTTTTGCCTGTAATTGCGATATCATCAAAGTACACAGCCACATTAGGGATGTCTCCCAATAGCTTATCAAGAAAATGTTGAAATATTGAAGGTGCTGTTGAAATTCCAAATGGCATTCGGTTATATTGAAAATATCCCTTGTGTGTAGATAATGTTAAATATTTTTTTGACTCATGTGCTATTTCAAATTGTGAATATGCATCCTTCAGATCTATTTTTGAGAATATCGCACCATTTGCTAAATTTTGTCGTAATTGATCAAAAATTGGTATTGGGTGTAGGTGTTTAATCAGAACTGGGTTTATTGTAGTACTGTAATCACCACAAATTCTGATTTCCCCAGTATTTGCCAAGATATTTACTGTAGGAGTAGCCCACTCTATTGGAGCTGTGTTTGGATCAATTCATTGTATGATGCCTTGGTCAACAAGTCGACCTAATTCCCTTTCCACGTTCTTCTTTATGCTGAATTTAATTGGTCGTGCTGGCAAATGTACTGGTTCTGCTCCGGGTTTGATGTAGATGTTAACTTGATAATTTACGACCTTGCCTAGTTTACCATCAAAAAGCTGCACGTGTTTGTCTAGGACTTGTTTGAGTGTTGTCGGTGTCTTAGTTTTTATTGAATAGACTGGTCTTGGAAATTCCATTTCGAACATTTCACTCCAACGTAGACCAAAGAGCATTGGGTTAGCATCTTTCATAACAACAACTGGTAACATTTTATGTTGTCCTTCAACTTCGACAATAACTTCAGCAAGACCTTTAGAATTTAATTTATTGTTACCATAAGCCTTGAGCTTCGGTACCTTGGTTAATGCTGGTGCTCCAATTTGTCTCCAGAAATCAGTGTTGATAATTGAGTATGTTGAACCAGGATCCCAATCCATTGTACAACTGATACCGTTTATTATTACATCAATTTGCTTACAGCCTTTGTTGTGACTATGTCCAATCTTGCAGACAAAATCTTCCTCATCACTGCTGTCCACGGAGTCTTGAGATGTACTAGGTATGTCACTAATTCTCTGCAATTTGTTCTTAGTGTTGATCCTCTGATGGTTTGATTGAGTGATGTATGCGCGTCCGGATTTAATGCAGCAATTTTCAAAGTGTCCTTTAGTCGTACATTCAGCACAAATGTGGGTTTTGGCTAAACACCTAGTTAATGCATGTTTTTCACTATTGCCACAACGTAGACATTGATGAGTGTATAACTTACGTGCTAGCTTGTGTTCGTTAGGTTTAGGTTTCTTAATGTTGGGTTGTTTAATTTTGTTCACATTCAAAGTTGTGTTTGGTGTATCGTATTCTGCTTGTTCTCGTGATTGTGCTATGGCAAATATTTCGGCAAATGTTACTTCTCTGGTTACTCCTTTTTCCGTTTCTCGAAGTAAATCAGGCCATTTCTGTTTTAAATATGTTTCCAGTTCTATATGACTTAGACCTGTAGCAAAGCGATCACGTAGTTGACGTTCTAGATGTTCACCTTTATATCAGCAATCTGTGCTCAAGCCTTTTAACCCGTTTGCGTATTGTTCCATTGTCTCAGATGATTCACGTATACAGTTCCAGAATTCTACTAATGCACGATATCTAGTACGTTTTATTCGATATAAATCTGATAGTTTACCACTTATCTCATTAAAAGTACTTCTGTCAAAATTTGGCGTCATCGCTACTTTTACTTCATGAAAAATTTCTGGTGTGTGAGAACTTAAGAGTAAATCTTTTTGTAAATTTTCGTCCGTTATGTCGAGTAATTTGCATTTTGTTTCAAAAAAATCCATATAGTCCTCAATTCTGCATGAATCTGGGTTAAATTTGTCCATGTTAAAATTTTTTAAAATGTGCATTTTATCTAAAGACTTTTTTGAAGAAGATGCGCTGGTCACGCATTTGGATGTAGATCCAGGTTCATCTTCAGAACGAAGTCTTGGTACTAACAATTTTAATATTTGTGTAATTTGTTCTTGTTGTGCCTGTTGGGCGTATAAAAATTGTGCAAATTGTTCACTGTCCATTATTAACTTAATCCTCGTCGCCAATAAAATAAATACAAATAATACATCGTTTTCGTATGATAATAATTTAATAATATGACATGTATGTAAGATGACTTAATAATAAAATGTCTATGAAATTAGTATGGAGTTTGTAATTATAACATCGAGTAATGCTCGATGATCGATCAACCAGATATTACATATCTACTTAAGGAAGCAACGCTTGACAACAAAATAATATAAGACAATAAAATAATCATGGCAACATTAGTCCTGCAGTGTTTCCGAACACAAAATATGTAAACAGATAACTCATAATACGAGAAGAAATATTTGTCACTTTTTAAGGATGATATGTGCTAGAAAGAGTACAATTTCTATTTTTCCGGTTATTACACTTAATGCTTCTCGTTTTAGCAACAGTTTATCAAGTAGGTGTGAGCGAGATAGATTAAGCAATCAAATAACAGATAATACGATCTAATTAAAAAGTCACAATGGGGATGTTGACAAATTTTTGAAATTAATTTTATTAGATAGACCCTATATAAACATGAAAATATTGACTTGAGTAAATGGTTAACACTCGCAAGAAGACATCCAACATCAATGACCAACAAACACCAGTCTTTTTTATGACGATCATTTTGATGTAAGTCCTAATAAACTACAAATTATTTTAGGTCACGTAATAAAAATTAAGTGCTTATTGTCGTTTGTTTATTGGCTACTTTTAAGCAACTAATTGGTAATAAATCAAATTTCAGCTTTAAAATGACATGGAAAATGATGTAGAATATACTACAATGGGTGTAGTATCTCGAATAAGGATAAGATTTGGTTGTTTGCTTACTAAATTCGCTTACCAACCAAGGAGAGCTAGTAGCTACTTCTACTGATATCTGTCACCAGCCGTTGCAAAAAGGCAAAGACTCGTATTGATAAAAGAATGTGAAGAAGAGATAAGAACTGCTGCACTTCAATATAAATAGAATTTCAACATTGAAATATCCAAGGCAAGGTGAGGGTTGGTACTCATTGACATCGTAAAATAGTATAAATTTACAAGTACCACTTGTCCGTCACTGTATCATTGTTACCCTATGAACCAAGTTTTATCATATACGGTACCTATGTATGTACCTGGTATAGCACCTGGAGAGGGATGTAGGCAATTTTGTTTAATATACCACATAAGTCAGACAACGGGTCTAATTTAATATCTGAATGTTCTAGTTAATAACCCTGTTCTCTCATATATTGTCTGTTGTATCTGATTCATGCATACTAAACAGGCTTAGATTATGTATAACTTCTTTAAAAAGAATTAAATAAAAAGTATACTTAAAGACTTAATTATCTCTTTTTTAGAGCTATTCCAAGAACAAGAAATTAAAATATCAAAGTTGATAAAGCAGCACAAATATACATCATAGCTAAAATGGAAGTAAAACTACTCAGACTGAAATCAAATCACATATGAAGTAAGCCTTTCCTATAAAGATTTCTACAGCATCTGTATCAATTTCTCTATTAAAAATTCTTAATATTAAAAATTTCAGATTCGATTCCATTTATAAAACCACAACCATTTTGCTCAAGTGTAACATGAATTAATTTGGTAGAACATATAGCATGAATGAGATAGAAAAAGATCAGTTCTATATTGCTGTACTAAAAAAAAATGTTTTAATTAAAATTATAAATGAGCATAGTATAGTAGTAGGTATTCCTAACATGCAGTGTTTGAAGAAAATTCAAGATGTATCTTAATTCTTGTGTGGTGACAGAGTAAGAATACAATTCACCATTCCCTCTTGCCCATAGGTATCATAAAAGCTGACTAAGGATGCTTAATGCAGACACACATACTATGCAAGAAAAGAAAAATTCAAAAACCCTATATCAACCCACCTAATCAGAGTGGTATAGTAGATCAATATCCCTAGGGGGGGTGGGATGCATATGGGCTATGATGATGATGCATTACCTAGACAATTTTTGAAAATTTGGCTGTATGTAAGTGCCACCTAAGGGGGTTTATACAAAATAAATGTTATTTGAAAATAAAAGAAATATAAATAATCAGTGATTTTATTTATTATATTTTACTCACTATATTTCTGTTGTTTTAATAAAGGTTACATATTCTATATAAATGATTTACATATTCTTCCTCAAAGTCCACTAATATAATAGTAACTTATGTATCTTGGATTTCTCACGGTTATCTTCTAAGGGAAGATACCCGGTCCTTTGATAGGCTTACATGGGGATATGTATGCAACATGCAAAGGCCTTTGGAGAAATTTAATGTTAAAATGGGATGGGACATTTACCGATGACACTCCACGTTAGCACATAACATTTATGGAGTGCCAATGGTAGGTGTAAAACTATTGTATAATGATGGTATCTAAAACCTGGTTATGGCGTTGTGAGGTTTGATGGACTATTTTATTTAAAACTTGATTTTAAACGTTGTCTGCTCTCAATCCCTTGCATAGTATTGAACGGTGGCAGACAGTGACTTGCCAAAATAGTCCAGTTATGTGCTTGATGAACTTTTCACTACATTGTTTGCTATAGTTCTACTTTAACTGGTACATAGAGGCCTTTTAGCTCATTAGAAATGTTTTGCACATGCCTTTATAATCCAGTTTCTGACGTGTTTTGTAGCTTGTACAATAAATTTGTCAAAAACCTGAGAACGTAGAAGCATGACCTCTTCCTAAATCTGTAGTGGTACTGAAGTTTAGTGTTGTTCCCACCTTGGACAGTTCAGACTTTTCCAGTAGCATTGTACCTGCATACAAGACAGCTGTTCACTTGCTTGATGCCGCCACATTAAAAAGCCACTGAATGTCTGCACACACCCGCGTACGCAGCATAAACGTGGCATTGAGCACTAATAACAACATTATTTTTTTTGGCCACATTGACAGTAACTATAATATGGTTTAGCACGAACGTTATATTCAGGGCAAACACGACACTTCACCATACAAATATTTGATTCTCCTCTCAACTGTACGTACACTATGGCATCATCTCCATAAGATTTTCTTGAAGATCTGCAAAAAGACAAAATAGGAGCGTAAATATGCTACTAAACTTTGTACATAACCTATCTTCTTATTTGTTTGGTAAATATGTATGAAAGGTGTTCCTTACATGATAAATAGTATGCGAAATAAGTAGTGTCTCTATCACTTATATATAATTAAGTGTATCAATGTAAAATTATAAATACTTACAAAGATATTTTCACATTTTTAAGTTCCGCTACACAAGTCCTTGTTTCTAACAAAATAACTTTCCACCATCAAAGAGTCAATCTTTGGTAAGTTACAACTACTTCGTTTTATTAATCCAGACTCCATTGTGATAAAAATTGTAAAATATTGTTGTTGTTGTAACAAATTATCGTAATAAATTGTTCACGAAGTTATTTTTACTATTGTTAATGACAGTAAAGGCAGCTTGCACCCGGAGTATGACGTCATCCTCTATGATTGGTGTTCACAGTCACGTGACATCGGGTAATATTTATTTATTATAAATTTTAAATAATTTAATCTTATTTGAATCATTGAGGTCTTAGAATAATGTTTTAGGTTTTTAAAAACCCTCTTTAATCTAAAATGCATAACTTTACTAAATTTGTAACTTTTGTCAACATCCCTATTCAACAATGATATGTTCTTGTTAGATTGTAATTTCTATTTTTCGGGTTATAAAAACACTAGATGCTTCTCATTTTAGCAACAGTCTATCAAATAGGTGTGAGCGAGATAGATTAATCAACCAAATAACAGATAACACGATCTAATTAAAGAGTCAGGATTCAACAATGATACCTTCTTGCTAGATTACATTTTCTATTTTTCGGGTTATAGTACTAGATGTTTCTCGTTTTAGAAACAGTCTATCATATAGGTGTAAGCGAGATAGATTAATCAACCAAACAACAGATAACACAATCTAATTAAAGAGTCACGATCCAACAATGATATCTTCTTGTTTTAGATTACATTTTCTATTTTTCTGGTTATAACACTAGATGTTTCTCGTTTTAGCAAACAGTCTATCAAGTAGGTGTAAGCGAGATAGATTAATCAACCAAATAACAGATAACATGATCTAATTAAAGAGTCACGATTTAACAATGATATCTTCTTATTAGATTGCAATTTCTATTTTTCGGGTTATAGCACTAGATGCTTCTCGTTATAGCAAATAATCTTTCAAGTAGGCGTGAGCGAGATAGACTAACAATGAAATAACAGATAACACGATCTAAATAAGAATTCGCTTTTCAAAGAGGATTTCTTCTTATGAAACGACATACTATAATTTTGGTTTAATTCAAATAAATACTACGTGTCTCGTTTTAGCTTATGACAATATTACACAAAAGACAAAGACAAGAATAGTTGTTTTGTCTTTTATTGACTGTTCTGACAGAACAGAACAGTTCTGTTATTTCAAGCTATGTAGGTACTAACATAACAGCCGGACTAGACCGGCTGTTATCGATGTATTATAAATGTTATTTTTTAACAGATATAATGACCTTTTTTTTTTTTTGTGCGTGGGCTGCGGTAGGCGCGCCTACGCAACACTCCGTCCGGGGCGACAGAGGGGCTTAAGCACGCAACTCCCGCGACCCACCCAAAAATCACGTCGCTTTCGTCGTTGGGCCGACCACTGGAGCAGCGTTAACTTGTCGTCAGTGGTCGGCCCGACGGAATACCCCCTATTGGGGTACCCTCCCATCGACCGACGTCCCCCCCTCGGGGAGGACGTCGGTCTTTCCTCTCGCGGTCGGCCTCTCGGCGGGTGACGGACTAATCCCCGGTCACGTCACCCGCGGCCTCGACTAGGGCGGCATGAGGCGCAGATAGTTGCGCCTACGCCGCCCCAGTCGCCGGCGGCGGATCTCCTCATCGAGGCTGCGCTCCTCGCGCAGGCGATCCGCCGCCTCCTCCCGCGAGATCATTGTCTCGCAGAAGGTTGCGACCGCGTCCCAATTCCCGACGCTGTCGACCATTGCCCTAGCGATAGCCGGCAGCGTCAGGTCCGTACCGATGATTGCGACGAGTTCACAGCGCTGCACTGCCCAAGCCCCGCAGGCCTCGAGCGTATGGCGCGCCGTGTCCTCGTCGCAATCGTAGTGGTGGCAGGACGGTGTACTCTCCCTCCTTACGACCTTCTGCAGGTATTTGGCGAAGCACCCATGCCCCGTCAAAACCTGCACCAGTCGGAAGGAGAGCACCCCGTGCCGCCTTGCCAACCACTGCATCAGCACCGGCCGGAAGGCCTCCACGGTTCGCACCCCGAACCGAGGCCTCTCCAGCCGGACTGCCCAACGGGCAATGACGTCTCGGCGGGCGTCGACGCGCCAGGCGGTGAGATCCCTTAACGAGACCACACCGCCCTCCGCTCGCACCTCCGTCACCCGCCGATATAGTCCGGCGAGCATCTCCGCCTCATAATGATATAATGACCTTGCAAGAACAACTGTTATCTGTTATCTTCAAATACTTGTGATTTATATATGTTATGATAAATACGCCTCACTCCTAGTTTGTGGCAGTGTATTCGCGACATTGGTTTCGAACGAACGCCACATAACTTTTGTGAATTCAAAATTTAAAAAGTGAATCGAATCCTTTTGAATATATTTTTTTAAATCGTGTATTATTTCTTGAAATGGGTAGTTAATATTTTTTAATTTTAAGATTTGTTTTGTTTACTTTTGTGTTTTAAAGGACAAATATTAAGAACATATTATTGCATATTTTGGTCTCTCAGGCTGTGTTAGTGTTAACGTGCCATGTATTATACGTAAGTATTTTGCATAATACCATATAATAAATATAATATATTCCTGCTCCATGTTGCTTTCGAAATACTTGTAACAACGCGAGGCGTGGCGTCAATCGCCACGCGACGATCGCGGTCACCCTCGCCTATAGATGTTTCACATCAAAAAGTCCGTGTAGTGATACAAGTGATAAAAAAAAATGTACACGTTACCTCGTTGTTGGGCCGACCACCGGAGCAGATGTGACTCGACGTCGGTCGCCGTCTCGCGGTCAGCCTCTCTGCGGGTGACGGACAATTCCCCGATTCGATCACCCGCGGCCTCGGCTAGGGCGGCATTAGGCGCAACTGATACAAGTGATACAGTTAGAATACAATTCACCACCCCCTTTCTTGGCCGTAACACTCACGCGTAAAAGTAAGGCGTCTATACTAGAAAGGAAAAACTCGAAATAAAACCATATACCAACCAGTCTGACTAGCGTGGTAGAGTAGGTTGATTTCCCTCCCATTGTGGAGGAGAATCGAGCTCATCGACGGGAAGCATATGAGTTGTAATAATGATATGATAAGTAATATTAAAAATTTTGAATAACTCCCGACATAAGCTAAAATAATAAAAATAAAGTATTATCTTCTCTTTAACAGAAATTATCAATTAATTGTCATTCAACGACTATACTAGCACTCGTGAAGCACTTAATTGAGTAACCATACGCCATTACATGATTTTGAAACTGATACTCTTACACTGCTAAACCGATACTAACCAAACATAGCTAAGAATTACCGCAAGGAAACTAGCTTTTAAATGAAAAAAATCTCATCGAAATCGGCCCATCCGTTTTGAGAGCTACGATGCCACGGACAGAGACTCACACACAGTTATAACACCCCTCTTTTCGCGACGGGGGTTAATAAAACAAAATAGTAAGTTCAATTGACCTAAGCTGCAGTTACAGAAACCAACATCAAATGTAATTAATTCTTCGTCCAAAAAATCTATTATTTTAGTTTCGCAACACATTCCAGTAAAATATGGTCTGCATCTTCTAATATCACGCATTCAACACAATTAAACGATGGAATTTTTCTTATGAGAATTCAAACTTATGAAGACTAAGGGTTATCACATTATCTGTCGTGTAGTAATAGATAATAGTGACAGTATATTTCCATTATCATTCCTGCAAATGTCCGCCATAGTAACAGTAATACATTTAAGATTTGTGTACACAATTGCTCTCAACTAGTTCATGAAGATGGAATGCCAAGGCTGTTCCCAATTAACGAGAGCATCGTTATCAGTTACACGAATCAGTTATAATGTAAACACTTTATGTTGTAAATAGTTATTTTGTAATGTTATGATTTTCTTTACCGCAGTACCCGATACAATTATTTACATTATCGTTTTTTTTTTGTTGTTAGTGACAAATGAACAGATAACACACCTAAGTGAAATTGCCGTTCCTTTGCTAAGCCGCTGAATATCGTGAATAAAGTGAAGGGAGTGTGAATGCGTACAATGTTGTTTGGTAATACTAAAAACATTACCATAATAAAGCACACCCAAACACCCTCAGAAATTGGTTTGCCGGCTCTTTTGCTCTCCCAACAAATTACAATAGTAGATAGAATTTCCCTCTTATGGTAGCGGAGGCTCAAGCTTAACCTGGGATGTATATGAGCTGAGATTATGATGATTCATTATTACGTGAAAACTAGGGTGGTTATCGTGTTGAAAAATGTAAAAAAATGAGGATGTTCCTATTGTAGTGAGGGATATTGTTATAATCACCGTAATTTTCATGCAATTAGATGATGAACTTAATAGATGATAAAAGCTGCTACGGTGAGAGCTGTTAACCGTTCTACCAGGCAAATACTTCTGGTGATCACTCAGCAGGTTTATACGATGCCCACTACTAAGTAAATGGTGATGACGTGATCATACGGGGAATTCTCACTTAACAAAATACGAAAATTAAACTGTCAGTCATCATTTATGATAGGAACTGTTAAGTGGTATTTAAACTTAAAATGTCAATTAATGTAAACATTTAATCAATTAACAGACACTTTGTTTAGTCTACACAAGAAATAGATCTGATGATATGAATAAGATAAGCTTTGATAAAATCTGCAGGATGACGAATTAAGAATACAATTAATCGCCACCACTTTATCATTCAGCATATCACCGTCCACTGCTGGACGTAGGCCTCCCTCGTTTCGCCAGTTCATCTAGTGAGGAGGCGTCCTACACTGTGTCCGCATACGTGGTCGCCACTCGGGAACCTTTCTTCTCCATCAGTTGTCTATTCGTCGAGCGATAAGGCCTGTCCCTCTTTTTTTGGGGGGTGGGTTACGGTCGGCGCGCTACTCGCATCACTCCGTCTGGGGTGACAGAGGGGCGTAAGCACGCACACCCGTAACCCACCCGTGACACGTCGCCTTCGTCGTTGGACCGTCCACCAGAGCAGGGTGACTTGTCGTCAGTGTTCGGCCGGACGAAATACCCCCTGAGGAATATTCTCTTCTCGACCGACGTCCCCCCCGTCGGGAAGGACGTCGGTCTTTCCTCGCCCGGTCGGACTCTCGGCGGGTGACGGACTAATTTCCCGGCAAGGCCTGCCCCCTGCCACTTCATAGTGCTAGTTACACTCGTTCTTCTACGGATTTTCATATTTCGTATTCTATTTATTACATAGAGAAATACCGAGCCCGCTCCGTAGCACACTGAGCGACTTTTAATTTGGTTATCAGCACCACATTTAGGGACCATCGCTTATTTGCAACTTATTTAAAGTTGCAATACATTGTATACTGTATGGTGATCGAGTAAGACCAGACCATCCATTTTCTTGCACGTGGATGTCTTAAAAGACGACTAAAAGATTATGATATGCAGATAACATGTTACTACTATATAATACATAGGCTGACAATTAATAAATAAAGATTTGGCATAAAGGTCTTTGTAACCATGCCATAAACTTGCTTAAAAATATATAATGCTGTAAAAGGCGTCGTTGTGTATCGTTTTGAGGAGTTGTCTGAAATATTATTTACGTAGCTGTATAATAATGAATGAAATTAATTAATATGTATGTCGGACAGACCTTGTACCAATATGTATTTCCTTAAGTAACATACATTAAAAACAGTCTAGTCTAAATAAACAAATGTTACTTTACTGGAGGTATTTAGATGATCTTTGTAGGTCTTTTTTAAGTGAAATCGCCTATAAACAAATTGGGATGGGGAGTAAATTCATCTAATTCTAAGATGGAGGTCGCGTGACGTGTTAACACTAACCCTATATTTGCAGTTATGTCAATATCACCATACCTGTGCCGATAGATGTCAAAACTAGATTCATATAAAAGGTTTAAATTTACATAGTTTAAGAGATTTGCCGCGTGGTGACGGAGTAAGAGTACAATTCACCACTCCTTATCTTGTCCGTCATTGTCTTAAAAGACGACTAAGGGATTTAATATGCCTATAATATCTATGCAAGAGAAGGTAAATTCGAAACAAAACCCTACACCAACACGTCTGACCAGCGTAGGTAGGTCAATTTCTCTCCCATAGTGGAGGAGGCCTGAGCCCAACAGTGGGATGTTTATGGGCTGAGATGATGATGAATTTAAGATCAAACAATTAATTTGAATATTCAAAAAATTCAATTTCTTGTACAAGTTTTAAGTCTTCACTTCTGTCATCAGTCTGTCTTCTTTCTGTTATTTTTTATAGAAGTTGCTTGACTAACTCATAAACACAGCGTCAAAATTACTAAAGTGTGAAAAATAAAAAAGTACAGTAATATTTTTTATGATGTAGAGACTCATTAAGAAAGGATTTCGAATTTCAATGTTAAAGTGGAAGAAACGCAGGGACAATGATTGTATGAAAAAAAAACTTCATCCATTATCTTCAAATTAAGCACAAATAGGTAATAATGAGTAAAAACAAATAAAAATGTGTTTCAGCATATGTAAATTTTGATCTTGTAAGGGTGTAAAATGGGAGATTCCATATTTTAGTGATAGATTTAAATGTTTTATTTTTAAATTCAAGATTAGCATTTATAGATAGTAGGCATATTTCATTTGTAATGTAGAACTTACTGAAAAAGAATATTCCGAACATCAGTTCCTCGGAGGATATATTCTTTTTTAAGAGTGTAAAATAGCGGATGAATTTCACTACGTTATTTTCACTCTATTAACACAAATAACGAAAATCATATTTAACTGAGACGTCACTCATGTTTTCTACGCAGACAAAGTCGCTGGCAAAAGTCGGTCACAAATAACCCCGAATGCATATCGGCTTCGTATCATTCAATCTCTGTTCCTATATTAATTTTAATCATCCAGTCTGTCATCTTGGCCGTACTTCAATGCGAATCGATAACAATACACAATACACTCTCTCAATATATCAATAAAGTTTAATTTAAGTTGATATATAAGATCGAAGCAGATAGCCCTTAATAATGATTAATGGCGGTTTCAAATGCTTTTAGTTGTGATTTATTGATTGTTTGATTATAATGAGAAGTGTTATTAAGGGTTTTGTAACAAAGATTCATATGAACTTTTGAAATGAGTCTTTTTATGGAAGGATTTTGAAATTCTTATCCATAATCTTTGTGTGTGACAAAAAGTTTGCGAGAGAAGTGGGATAAACGAAACACACTTTTTGAGTGGAGAAACGTTTACGTCAAAAAAGAGGTTAAAAGAAACACACTTTTTGAGTGGTTATAAGTTTGCGAGTAGGGGCTTAAACGAAACACACTTTATGTGTTGCGAAGAGTTTGCGAGAAAAAGGGATTAAACGAAACACTCTTTTTGTGTGGTCTAAAGTTTGCTTGAAAAAGGGTTAAACGAAATACACTTTTTGTGTGGCCTAAAGTTTGCTAGAAAAAGGGTTAACGAAATACACTTTTTGTGTGGAGAAAAGTATGCGAGAAAAAGGGGTTATACCCACACACTTTTTAGTAGTCATAGAGTTTAATAGGGATGTTATGTAGGGATATATAGTTGGGATATGAGGTTTGGCTAAGTTTTCGGGTTATGATAAGGATTCAGAAATTAAGTAATTTCGGATTATCTGACAGTTTCGGATAGTTTCGGCTCCGGAGATTATTCGGAAATTGTAAAAGAAAAATGCTAATTATGTTGATCGTATTATTTCCTTTCGGAGAGGCATTTTCGTTTAGACTGTCAGTTTGGCTGGTTGACAGAAAACCTGTCATATTATGTCTTATACAGAGATTGACCCTATCCAAATATATCCGAAATTTTCATATCGGTTTCAGTAGCGGTCTTGAAAGAAGTGCAACAGCAAATTGTTGTTACGCAGCTGTCGATTTTTTGCAAGAGATCGAATCGACCCGGGTTCAGAATCATCACTCAGCTAATATACGTCTCTCTGATGGATTCAAGCCCCCTCCACAGTAGGAGAGAAATTGACCTACGCCGTGTGGTGACAAAATAACAATAAAATTCACCACCACTCCCTATCTTGCTCGCGGGTGTCGTACAAGACTAAGGGATATAATATGCAGATAAAGTCACTGTAAGAGAAGGAAAACTCGACATAAAACCCTATACCAACACCTTTAGTCAGCGAGGTATAGTAGATCAATTTCCCTCCCATAGTTAAGGAAGTCCGAGCCCAATAATGAGACGTATGAGACGTATATGGGCTGAAATGATTCTACACGGTTTAGACATTTCCCTTAGTCATCTTTTGCGATGTTAACAGACAAGATAGGGGAGTGGTGAATTGTATTCTTACTTCGTCACCATGCGGGTACATTTATGAACGCAAGCAGAACATCACCAGTACCACGTGTACGGGGTCAACGACCAATTCCTTCAGTTGTACACGATAACTTATCAGAAGTATGAGACACATTTCGCCAAACTATAGATTATTATTTAATCTACAGTTACTTTATATTGATTGATAAGGTTTGATTTAAGTTTATCTGAAGAATTCTGATAAATAGACTTAAATTCCTATAATATTATATTTTCTTTCATTAAAATCATCTCAGCATATTTACCTCCTACTGTTGGGCTTGTACCTCCTCCACGTTAAGAGAGAAATTGATCTGCTATACCACGCTGGTCAGATATTTTGGTACAGAGTTTTATTTTTGGTTTGCCTTCTGTCGTATTGATATTACATACCAAAAAAAATATTGCAAAATACTTCATATTTACGGATATATAAATATTTTGGTCGTTATATTTATAACCTTATAATTAGGCTATTGCGTTTCTGGTTACAATATTATGTCAACAAATTATCACTCTAACGATAAATAGAGTCCGTTTAAAACTGTTACTTCATAGCTGACGTCATGTTAACACCTAAATTTGTACAATAAGATCGACAAAATAACTACATTGTAGGTTTTATAAGGGCAACAAGGCAACTTTAACGGACCTAAGATAACGAAATGGACTAATATAAAAAATAAAAACCTATCACGGAAAAATGTACTCATAAAATTATGAAACAATGAAATATTTATCTCTGACATTCTTATCTCATTCTTTCCGTGTGGTGACGGAGTAAGAATACAATTCACCACTCCCTATCTCGCCTGTAGATGTCGTAAAGGACGACTAAGGGATTTTTTTTTATATTGGGACTAATCCCACCACACATTTCCACCATTGTAACTCCTGTAAGCCAGGATCCACAATGGTCTCCATAAATGACACCGAGGTTTGACCCTCAGGCAGTCCCGGGATATGATTTTAATTGTCTTGGGACCCGCAACAAATTTAATTAGAAAAGATTAAAGAGGAGGAGTTGGAAAGAGAGATTCCACTTCCCTCCTAGGCAAAGCGGGAGACAGGAAAACAAAATGACTTGTCAGCCAATAAGTAAACAGGAGTACAGCTACGATAGCGCAGCAGTACGGCACCACGGATACGGAAGAGCTTAACGGGGCCTATATGTGAGCGTTAAGATTGATTGCTACAGTAGGTATGGCAGAAACGCATGAACGCACGGAAATTTTCTCGAGTTGCTACAAGGTCCGTATAGTATACTACCCCACAGGTGACTTGCAAACTGTTTAACATAAGGTTACGCTCGTTTCGCCAGAGATCGCACTCCCAGAGAATGTGATGTGCTGATTGTTCATACTCGTGGTCAGATGTGGAACATTGACATAATGGTGATGGTACGAGTTTAAAAGAAAATAATTTACTTTTAAAGTTGCCATGGCCAGTTAAAAATTGGGCCACGAAGTGGTCAACCTCCAGCCACACCTTCTCCAGGCGCTCCCGGATGCATGGAAAAAATAGATAAAGATGACGACCTTTCGATGATGAATCCCATCTTTCTTGCCATTCAGTTAAAAGTTCCTCATAAACAATGGAATGTGGTGCAAACAATCTAGCAATTTTACTTCGGTCGCGCGGTAGAAGGAAATCTGTATTCATAGTTTCCTTTGTGGTGTAATACATTGACGCTCGTCTCTGAATCTCCAAATCAACCGGAAGTACACCCGCGAGTACTGGTAAGGCCTCGGTACTAACCGTTCTATAGGCTTTACATAAGAATATTAGGGCCAATCGTTGGCTCTGTAGTAATTTAAGGCGAGCCGCCCCTATGGTGGCCCTATCGGCCCATACAGGTGCAGCGTAACAAATACATCCCAAATATGTGGCCATGTATATGGTTTTAAGTGTATTAAAACGAAGGCCCCAAGTAGATGTGGATATTCTAGTAAGCGCCTAGAAATTCCGTTTCGCTTTTTCGCCTACAGTTTTAATATGTTCAATAAATGAAAAATTTTTTTCTAAGACTAGGCCGAGATAGCAAACTGATTCTTTCTTTTTGACAGTCATATTATTGAATTTTATACGCGGCGCTGATTGTAAATGTCCTTTTAATAAAAGATGATATGTTTTTTGTGGTGCGAAGGCAAGCCGGTTTCGTGTACCCCAATCGAATATATCATTGAGGCATGTTTCCGCTAATTTCTCTAAACCATCCCTTGTGTTCGATTGTATAAGTAAAAGTCCGTCGTCTGCATAGCCGATCAGTAGACAATTTTTCGGTAGAGGTAACTCGAGAAAATCGTCAAAACCTAAATTCCATAGATATGGACTTAATACCGAACCTTGAGGGCAGCCCATCGTCAGTGGTTTCGACACAGCATGGTGACCAAGTTTCAATTTAGTCGAGCCATTTAAAAAGTACGACTGTATGATTTGGTAGATATTTCTATAGCAACCACGAGCCTTTAATTTAAGAAGTAGCATTGGCCACCAGGCGTTATCGAAAGCACCTGAGATGTCCAGGAAGACACCTAGTACGTATTTAAAAACGGATGCGCTAATGACACGTCTTACCGCAACGGCCGCGTCGATAGTTGATTTGCCGTGAGTGAAGCCGAATTGTTTATGATTGAACGTTGGTCCACCCGGCAATAAACGAGGAACAATGAGACGTTCTAAGAGCTTGCCTCATGAAGGCAGTAAGGTGATTGGTCGATATGACTTCGGGTCGTCTGGTGGCTTATCACCGCCTTTAGGAATTATACGACTAAGGGATATAATATGCACATAACATCTGTGCAAGAGAACATGTCTGACCAACATGTTATAGTAGGTCAAATTCCCTCCCATTGTGAAGGAGGCCCAAGCCCAACAGTGGGACGTATGTGGACAGCGATGACGATCATGATGATTCTTATCTACAAATTAATAATTTTTTTATTTGGTTGGCTATCGTCAGCACATACGCTGTCCATTTCATCCGGGGCGACGAAATGGCGGCGCACGGCGTCGTAACCCAACTTATTCTCTTCCCTTCATCATTGGACTGCCTAATGGTACCGAATCCTTGATGTAGGTACGTGGCCAGCACGCCGGAAATATATCTCCTAAGAAGTAGAGATGTAAAGCGATATTTAGCGAATAGGTCGTCGGTTAGCGAACTCATCGTATGCCATTTTATCCAAAGGATTACATCATCGTCACCTTACTCTTATCCAAATTACTTGGGGTCGATAGAATATGTGCCTATTTCTCACATATCACAAATAATCGGCAGTGGTCTCATGACCGGCCGTGAACCTTATTTGGGAATGTAATTCTTGACGAGACGGTATAAAATAGAATTGACCAAGGTCGTATTTTACGTCACTCACGAACAAGGGTTGGTAATATTCGTACGCAGCGCATCCAAGGGATTACATATTGTATGTAACAGTTATACAATAAAATAAATTACAGTAAGCGGCAAGACGCTTTGCTTTGGGGACAGTGTATAGTCAGCGAAAGGTCGTGCAACCCTATAATCCGTCCGCATACAAATGGACCACCAGTATGGAGAGGGTATGTGTTAGCGTTGTCGTCTCAGCTCATACATGGCCTACTGTTGGGCTCTAACCTCCTCCCCAGAGGAGGTAAATTGACCTACCTTGATGCTGCTAGCGACTGATGCTAGTGAGACATGTTGGTATATGGTTTTATTTCAAGTTTTCTTTCTCTTGCGCAGATGTTATATGCGTATTATATCTCTTACTCTTCTTTTACGTCTCTGTCTTCAATGGCAAGCGACAAGACACCATTGCTAGAATTTGTCATAAGCATAAGAATAAGCATTTTGGAACTTCGATCATCATCATCTTGCTCTTATCCCAATTACTTGGGGTCGACGCAATATGTCATCTGTTTTGAAATATTGCAAAAAGTTTCGGCAATGACTTTTATGACTGGCCGCCTGTCTGACGTCAACCCTCCTTGGGAATGTAATCGTTGACCCAAATGGTACCAGATGGAGTTGGTCCGGGTCAATCTACTTTGGAATCTATCTATCTATCTATCAATCTATTGGAACTTCGATCATATTTCTTATATATAGTCCAAAATCATGGCCCTCCTTTTGGTTCTTTCTTCTTTCTATTTTTTCAGTCCATATTATTCTTGTTCTTGAGTATAATAAGAGGTAAATTGGTCTATTATAACATTCTCGTCAGATAGTTGATATAGCGTTTTGCCTATGCCTGGCTTTCCTTTTCTTGCATAGATATTTTGTACATATTATAGTCGTCTTTTACTATACCTACTTCTTTTACAATACCTACGGGAAAGAAAGGAGTGATAAAATGTATCTCTATTCTCTCACCGTAAGGGCGGCTCCGTAAAATAAAGGAGTCTTGGTGGACTATTACGCTGACAAAACAGATTTTATGTTCTTATGTTGTAAAAAAAAATAATTCAGTTGAATAAACTTATTGTATACGCATAAAATTTAGTCATCATAATTCTAATGAAGAGATATTCATTCATACTTAAATATAAAAAGGTAACCTCTTTCAATAAGTAGGTTATCTAAAGAACCTATTGAATCATACAGGTTTTGAGATTAGTGCTTTCAAACAAGTAATACAGTTTTAGCATATTAGAGATAACGAATAAACCTACACATTATAAAACTGTATCCTTCCTTATTCTGTGTGGTAATAGGAGTAAAAATCAATGCCGGCTTTAGGCTGGAGCAACAAAGGAGTGAAGTTCCCCTGGGCCAAAATTACTTCTTAAATAAAATGGTAAATTTTTTAGTCGACTTTCGCAATAAATAATTTTTGTGAAACCAAGTGTAGATTATTTATAAATAAATATAATCGGTAAGAAGAATTATCTGAAATTAAACTTCAATGAACGAAACCTACCGAGCTTTTTGCTACCTGTGATGATTGTGGTTATGTAACGAATGTGTTTACTAGTTTTCTGAATTTGATTTTTTTTGCAAAGTCTATTGTGGAGGACCCTTTTTTGTGGCCTCGGTCGCGGGGCAGAAGTCCCAGTTTGCCCTCCACTAAATCCGGCATTCGCAAGACCTCCTCTTATGCGTGGGTATCTTAAATGACGATAAATTATCGTTCTGCTCTTCTCCTAATTATTTAAAACTGGCACAATATATGTATACTCTTTTTTCATTATACATATTGCAAAAGTTATTAGCAATTGTTGTGAAGATGTTTGTTGCTCTTGCATCCAAAACTACTGAATAGATTTTAATGAAACTCACAATTATATGGCTTACATATCAGAATAACACATAGGCTATAATTTATCCCGATATTCCTACAGGAAGGGGAACTGCGGGTGTAACCGCAGAGCGCTGGTAGTAAAAAATATTTTTAAGTAAAAAAGAACCGCGTTTAAAAACATCGTGGAACTAAACATCAAAAAAATAATTTGAAGTAATACTGCCACTTATGGAGTGCGAATGCATACAGGTTCGCTAATATAAAGGCATCCCCAGAACACACCACACGTAAACACCCTCAACACCCTCAGAAAGTTGGTCTTCCAGCTCTCTCGCTTACCGAACGAAGTGCAGTAACAAATCGCTTCTACTCAGACTTCGGCGGCCCGCGGCTCTAGATAGAAGACCGTCGACAGTGTGGCCTACCCTTTAAGATAAAAAAGTCCATGAATAAGATATGTATGACATTATTTCTGCTTCTAAATTCCACTAACCTTTCAACAGAAGACCTCTGTTCCGTTCACATTATGTTAATTTAAACACGAGATAAATAAACACAAACATACATTTGCGGTTCATATGTAACTTCTTCAAAGCATTTGTTTCAAATTAAACATATATTTGTCGTAATACTAAATTTGTTTTTCTTGTATAAATAAATTCCGTATAGAATTCGGCAGTAAGTGGACAAATGATTTATTTTCGTTCGCTATATAATTCCTTTAGTAATTTTATACAAGGGCGTATTAAACTTAGTAATCTAATTTCATTATAAATCAATGTTTATTGGTTATGTAAATCAGCCGAAACTGCCGGACATTTCTATAAATATGTTACTGGAATGGTAATCATGACATATTGTTATGGTCATTGAAAATTTATTTTTTAAGATTGTTTTAATAGCCATGATTGTATTTGAGGATTCTGATTCTCTGATTCAATGTAACGATTACAAATATTTATACAATCAGATTTTTCTATTCCCCGTATGGTGACGGAATAAGAATACAATTCACCATCTCCCTATTTTGTCTGTGGATATTGTAAAAGATCACTAAGGGATATAATATGCGTATAATATTAATAACGAAAGAGAAGGAAAATTTGAAATAAAACCCTATCCCAATACATCTAACTAGCATGGTATAGTAGGTCTATTTCCCTCCATAGTGGAGAAGGCCCGAGCCCAGCAGTGGGACGTATATAAATGAGAAAAAATAAAGGAGTAATATCTATCGAATATATTTAAAAAAGCTAGTATGGTGGACTTAGAGTTACGAACATAACACATGCCCAGAACTTTTGGTATGTTTACCTACCTGTCTCCTATATGTTAATTTGTTCGCGAATTACGCAAGAACTATTGGGCAAAATCAGGATACCGGTGGTTGGCCAGGAAATACGATAGGTTATTGGGCCGCGCTCCGCCCTTTCGTCACCCCAGACAGAGGAGACGGTGTTTGCGCTAATCATCATCATCATCATCTCAGCCCATATACGTCCTACTGCTGGGCTCGGGTCTCTTCCATAATGGAAGGGTAATTGATCTACTATACCACGCTGGTCAGACGTGTTGGTATAGGGTTTTATTTCGAGTTTTTCTTCTCTCATATAGATGTTATATGCGTTTTATATCCCTTAGTCGTCTCGTACGATCACCCACGGGGGAGGGGGTGGTGAATTATATTCTTACTCCGTCACCACACGGAATTATAGTACACCCAAAAAGGGTTATTTTTCGAGTATTTCTTTTCTTACATATATGTTATCTGCATATCATATCTACTCTACTCTATGATATCCATGGGTAGGAAATATAGTGATGAATTATTATAAATATATAGTAGCTACTTGTTCCTAATTCCCACACCATAAATCAAAAAAACAATTGTAATTATGAGCTAATAAAATAATATAACCAATGCCAAATTCAAACAAAACATGTGTTATTACATGGTCCAAACATATGACAGTATTGAATTAAAAAAATAATATTGACCTAATTCTCATGGACATATTAAGTTTTGTTTTTCCGACATATCTAAAACACTTGGTTTTGTATTACGCGTAATTTATAAATTAACAGCCTAATAACGACTGCATTTTTTGGTGGCAAACGAGCAAACAGCACACCTGATGGTAAGCGAAAATCGACGTCTGAGTAGCAGCAATTTGTTACTGCGCTTCGTTCGGTGAGCGAGAGTCCAACTTTCTGAGTATGTTTGCGTGTGGTGTGTTTTGGTGATGCTTTTATAATCACCGAACCTCATTGCACGCATTCACACTCCCTTCATTTTCTTCACGGTAGGGTAGCGGCCTAGCAAAGGTTAATGAGCGGCAGCGTCACTGACCATCAGGTTGTACTGTTTGCCCGTTTGCTACCGTTCTCAATAAAAAAAAAAAAGATAAAAACTTAAGATTTTAACGAAATAAGTAATTGTTAATGCTATTAAAATACGCACCCACGTTCCTTTTGAATTATAGATTACTTTTCATATTATATGAGCAAATTAAATAACGTTATCGGACTTCTTACATTGAAATATTTCTTGTAATTAACACGCTTTTATTAGTTTCACCTGTATGTATGTATGTATGTTTGTAACCGACCCCTTTGAGCTCGATTTTGTCCTACTTTGAACGATCAGATTTAATTCAAACTTTGCACACCTGTCAAAGACTGATGACAATGCAATAATTCGATTAAAATATCCGATTATCCTTATTAAATTCGCCAGGATTCATCAATTTCTTTCCGCATCCTTTGCATGAGAGTAAGAGAGATAGTACTAGTGCGCGAGCTACGCATGTGTTAGCTTGATAATCCGCATCCTTTGCATGAGAGTAAGAGAGACAGGACTAGTGCGCGAACTACGCATGTGTTAGCTTGATAAGAAAATAATGTTTAAATGTATAATTAGTATTTCACACTTAATAAAAATTCATCATTAATTGTAATAAACTTCCGCTACGCTCGAATATTTTATCTAAATTGAAGTATTGTTCGTTGTTTAAGTTATTATAAAACATGTAAATTTTGATACCTAATTCTAGAATATTGGTTTATATTTTTAGATAACTATTATATTAATAACTATTATACTATATATTGTAAGTAAGTGGCTCAATAATGACTTCCGGCAATATTTAAAAAAGATGTCGCTCTTTTGTATACATTTCCGCCAGGCGGTACTTCCTTTGTGTGGTTTTAAGAAATAAGAGATGGTTCATGATGGTTGCCATTCTACGTTACTGTATTTTCAAAATTGTGTTCTATATTGATTAATAGCGAATTTTCAACAACCAAATTGTAAATAATCAATAGAGAATTGTATCCTGCATTATACAGAGAATAAATAAAAGTTTATCAAGCACGTTTATATTTCAATTGGCAAATTGTAACAATTCCGAAGCTGGGATAACACCAAGGAATTCAGATGTATCATACCACCTTGGTGTGAACGTATGCCCACAGTGAGGTATGTAATAATCTTATAATCAACTTTATTCTACGTATGTTATGGTATAGTGTTGTATAAATGTTATCAAGTAACACTTACGACCTTACATATACGGCTAGTTCGGATACATACATTTTAATTTGTGAACCGACTTTATTATTGTTTTGTAATTTAATTGATAATTTCATAAGCGAGTAAATGGTTGACTCATATTTGTGTAAGTGGATATAACTTTCACACAATGGACGCCCTTGCGTGTCAGCTTCCTACGTAATAAATATTTAGTGTGACATATCCTGTAAAATATTTGCACGTAAATAATTATTAGAACGATTAAAGTATTTTATTTTTAATATTATCATAATAATACATATCATCTCTGGTTATCGTAACAATTTTAAAATATTGTTCATCTTTCGCTAACAAATTCGTTACAATAGGTATTGTAAAAAGAAAAGGTGTTAAATAAAACTATTAACTCGGGCACATTTCTTTTCTCATATTACTGATTTTATTTTAAATAATGAAAAGCTTAGGTGTTGCATAACCACGGTGGTTATGTAGTTTCTCGATAATGAAATTTCGTTTGTATTAAAACACTGATTGCTATGTTTTGGCGGAAAAAGATACTCGTTGTTTGAATTTCAATTCCAGTACATTGGACAATAGATTGAAAAATATATTGAGTGAGGATGCCGAGTAACCGGTCCACAAGTAGGCGAAGGCCTATTGGACGGCATTTGAGCCCTGATTTTGGAGAAGCCTCGAGACGCAGCCGACCCCGAACGCGAGACGATGTTTCGAGGCACGGAAATAGTACGCCAGTAACACGTTACGCCGAAGATCATGATGCTAAACAACAAGGATCGAGAATATCACCCGAACGGATCGAGTCCTATGAAAAGCGTAGATATAAGTCAGTTATAACACCGCCTTTGCAGGGTCAGGTATCGTTTATGTCATCAAAGGATAAAATAGATTGTTACAGTAGAGAGTATAGACTCTACACTGTAGAGGTACTAGGCAGAGGCGTGACAGAGTTCAGACTACCCGTGATGCGAGCGTTGTAAGGTCACGTAGCCCAGTCCAAACGCAGATCGACAGGGAGTCTTCACCTGTGACTCCGCAGCCTTCATCTGTTGATACAGTGAATTCTGAATTACTGAAATGTCTTAAGGAGTCTGCAACTTATCACAGCTGTAAATCCACAGAGTAGAGAAAGGTTCACTGACAGTAACGTAGTGCCAGAATTTGATCCTAAATCAAAAAACCAAACGATTGTTACATGGTTAAATAAAGTTAAGAATGCTTTGAAATTTACGGTTGGGATAGTAAGCAAACTGTGCACTATGCCCTCCCAAAGTTAGTTGGCACTGCAAGAAGATGGTACGAGGGACAGCCTTCTATATTACTTACATGGGAAGAATGGACAGATAAACTTAAATGTGCATTTCCAACGTACGAGAATTATGGTCACTTGCTCACAGAAATGTTAGGGAAAAGGGCAAAGTTTGGTGATGATTTGGAAGAGTATTATTATGATAAATTGATAGCCTTGCATAGATGTGGTATAGTAGGTAGGAACGCAATTGATTGTATTGTGTATGGAATAGAGGACAGGTCAGTTCGGTACGGAGCGGAGGCAGTAGGTTTTGAAAATGTTGATAAGTTATTAGGTTACTTAAGGAGTGTGAAACATGAACAATTCAATAAATCTAATAAGAGGTTACTGCTTCCTGTAAATGAAGGTTCCCGTAAGCCTGTAAGAAATGATTTTAATAAAATTTTGAAATGTTATAATTGCCACGAAATAGGTCATTTAGTATCTAGCTGTAAAAAGCCTATTATTAAATGTCAAAAGTGTAAACGTTTTGGTCATGATAACCCTGAATGCAATATAAGCGCATGGAGTGCAAATGCCGAAATTAAGACATTATGAGTAGATGATAGCATGTTAAGAGTAGACAATAAGTTCATAAAAGGTGTGAGTATTAATAATGTTCGATTAACAGGATACAAAGATTTTGGTAGCCATTGTACTCTAATAAAAGAATCTGTTATAAAAGAGATCGTGCCACGAGAAAAATGGCAAATTAATAAATTGCCCTCTTTAAGAGGATTCGGTAATACATATGTATATGCATTAGGCAAAACAGAAGTTTCATTATTAATTGACAATGTTACAATTCTTGTTGAGACGATAATCGTCCCTGATAATTATTTGAGTTACGATTTGCTCATTGGCCAAACTGCAACAGAACAATCCCACATATGGGTGATCAAATCCAATAAAATTTGATGATTACCGTTAAACGAATAATAGATAATACACGGCTTGTCCTAAGATCACTTATGGCCGTCACGGCTGACGGTTGTATAACTTTGAAAGTATTCACAGATACAAATTTTAGTGGCTTAATTTTTGTTGAAAATGGTTATCGTCCTAACTACAACATAGAGATTGGTATTCACAAGATTAAAAATGGTAATTGCTATTTAACTATTCTAAATTATGATAACAAAGTGATTCAATTTAAAATAATAAACTAAAAAACACGCTTTTATAGAAAATTCAACTAAAAAATGGAAAATAAATAATAGTTTAAAAAACTAAAAAATCACGCTTTTATAGAAAATCTAACTAAAAAATAAAAAATAAAATTTGATAAATTTAGATTAAGAATAGTGTAAATGAAAAATAAATGTTTATTATTGTAAAAAAGCGTGGGGTGCGTAGTGTCAATAGTTATAAACATTTAATGGCAGATATGAGAAGGATCATCACTGAAAATATCCTAAAAAGCAGTTTAAACGAAATCTAACCGTTTGAAGTGGATCAAAATCAAATCCACTGGAGTCAGTTACATACAATCAAACGTACAAGTGAAGACACTGCACCCCACGCTTTTTTACAATAATAAACATTTATTTTTCATTTACACTATTCTTAATCTAAATTTATCAAATTTTATTTTTTATTTTTTAGTTAGATTTTCTATAAAAGCGTGATTTTTTAGTTTTTTAAACTATTATTTATTTTAATTCTTAACTAGAATGCGAAGGCAAAATTAATGAACTAGGTTATCAACTTCCTGTTAATTCTCATTCAATCGCCAAGCTAAAATAGTTTTTACAGAAACAATGTTAAGTTTTTTATGCGTAACTCTTATCTTTAATAAGAATATATATGGTTATATAATGATTCTAAGTACGGTATACAAAGTTTATCTTGATTACCGGCTATCAGTATTACTATAAAAATAGTGTTTTATATTTTTTTGGTTATGACAACGATACCCGGTCTGTAGGGTTAGCGCTGAGGGCTCTTAACTCACTAAAGTACAGACCTGGGCTCAGCGGGTCGCTCGCAAGACTGGGTTCTCCCATATTTAGGACTTTGACTGGGCGTGACTTCCGTCCTCATCATGCCACCTTATACACGTGCTACTGCTGGGCTCGAGCGTTTCCAATGGCCCTTATATTCGAAATGCCTTGCCATACTACGCTTTCAGACATCCGCATCGAGGAATAAATTTTTATATCGTCGAGGAAGCTCGAACCCAGTAGTGGGACGTATCTGAGCCGTGAGGTGGAATTGTAATTGACGATAATTTAAAATGCGCGATCTAGATATTTAAATCTCATTTTATTACCCACATAAATTTTCTTTTCAAAACATTACATTAAACTGTACAGCAATTCTTTAATTTTGTTCAGTGAATAAGCCATTAATTTTAGAGAGCGTTGTTACAATTGTGTTAGGTATTAATAGTATTCAATTGAAAGTGACGCATCTACAGAAATACACTCATCAATGATCTTAAAGGACAATGAACTGTTTCATTAGCGATTTATAATTCAACTTGTGACACTATTTATTTTTTTAAAGACAACACCCTGCTCTAAGAAAATAATCCTTGTATTGTGGAGGACTTTACAAACATATAACTAACGGACACAAATTACATCCAGACTCAGAACAACATTTTGTGGATCACACAAAGTGTTGTCCCGCGTGGGATTCAAACCCCCGACACTGGCGTTGTAAGTCGCTATCTTAACCACTACGCCATCTGTGCAGTTTGGTTTCTTTTTGGCTTAGTGAGATCAGGGTTAGCAAAGAAAGCACCCGAGATTATATTTTTTATCGTAATTACAGCTCTATATGAGCTCTATGTACGTTGTAGTCCTGGGCTCGAGCATTCTCTACAATCAGAGGGAATTTAACCAACTACACCATGTGGTGTGGTGACAGAGTAAGAATACAATTCAACACCCGTGCCCGTGGATGTCGTAAAAGATGACTAAGAGATATAATATGCACATAAGATCTATGCAAGAGGATGAAAACTTGAAATGAAAGCCTATACCAACATGTCTGACCAACATGGTATAGTAGATCAAATTCCCTCTCGTTATGGAGAAGGCCCGAGCCCAACAGTGGGATGTATGTGGGTTGCGATGATGATGATGACCATGCTGGTCAAATGTGTTTATATATAGCTTTACTTCGAGTTATCTAGGAACGATATATGAGTAAGCGCACTCGCCCCTGTTTCAACTGTCAAAATGTGTTAAAACTTTCATAATGAGATTCCATGCGGTATCATTTTAGTTTTATTATTTTGTTTCAGATTGTCAATTTTATTACTGATCTGCGGGTCGGTGGAGTTTGGTCTCAGTTACTCTGGGGCAGACCTACCTCCCGGACCGTATTGTGGTACTTTCGACGATTGCTGCAGAAATAGGCAAGATGGGTGCTCCTACAAAATACTTGGTAAGTCTTAAGGAACGCCTACTCGTTCCTTTTTAATAAAGCATTATCATGATTTTCTGTATGGTGATTGAATGCGCAGGTCTTCTCGCGAGGACTTAGGAATGATACTCCGAACTATTTGTATATTTGGTTTATTCCTTGTTTAACAGTAATTTGTGACAATACAATGTTGACTAGTCGGTAGCTCATTACGCACTGAATATAGGAAGAAATCGAAGTAATAACTACACACACGCAGACGACACATCGCTCTTTTTACATGAGAAGGCGCTGATATTAAACATCTTCCCCCCCCCTCGAAGTCCTTGGGCTTTCGAGAGGTAACTGTCGAGTCTTCTAGTGAACAGACGTTGTGCACAGCTCTACGAATGACGCCCTTAGCAGTGAAGACGTCAGCCACTCTGGCGATTCCATCAGGTCCAGGATAAAGTTTTTCAATGCGGGCCATCCGCCATCTCAAGGGTGGCGTGTTTGCTTCCTTGATGACGACCAAATCGCCTATTTGGAATTAACCCTGCTGTATTCTCCATTTTGATCGCTGTTGCAGCTCGCATAGGTATTCATGCCGCCATCGTTCCCAGAAGTGCTGTCGCATCTTCTCAAGAAGTCTGTATCGGTCGACACGATGAGGGTTTTCATCCATCAAGTTTTCTGAGAGTGAAGTTAGCGATCTACCGATCAGGAAGTGCGCAGGAGTTAAGGGATCTAGGTCACTAGGATCAGATGACAAAGACGTTAGCGGTTAGAGGTCTGGAATTCAGGATAGCTTCAACTTGTGAAAATAAACTTGACAACTCCTCAAAAAGCAAAATGTCTATCGCCTAATACGAGTTATGTGGTATTTTGCGGATTTAATACCTGCCTCCCATATGCCTCCAAAGTGAGGAGAATAGGCTGGAGAAAAATGGAATTTTATGCCCTCTTCAGCGGCAAAATCCGTTATGTTATCACTGTTTCGTAAAATGTTGTTGATTTCATTATTTGCACCGACAAAATTAGTACCGTTATCACAATACAGTGCCAAAGGTTTACCTCTACGAGATATAAAGCGTCGCAAACACAAAATAAAACAATCTGTGGTCAAATCACTAACTACCTCTAGATGTACAGCCTTTGTAGTAAAACAAACAAATACATGTAGCATTTTGTGATTCGGCATCCGCGACCCTTGCGATCTGTGATGTAAAATGGACCGCCAAAGTCAATTGTTTAAGTGTAGTGCTATCCACTGGGTCATCTCAATCCATCTTTGATAGCCATAGCCGCTGCAAGATAATTTTGGGAATAATGGTACATGGCCTAAGCAGACCTAGTGGATCAAAAAGCTTTGCTGAGTTGGACAAAATAGTCCTTTAAGTTGCTATTTGACTTAATTCTATACTAGCTGAAAATTGTAATACATCCTTAGTCGGATCCCAATGGAGACCTAGAATGGTTGAATGAGACATGTGGTCTAAGGTCTTTGGTTGTAAAATACAATTTTCATCTTGGAAGAGTGATGGCAAGTTAATGCGCCACTTTCGCAACGGAAGACAAGCAGAGTTAAGGACCGAAGTGACTGAGTCATTTAGGCTTCTTAAATCGTCCTCAGATTCCGCTCCTGATAGAAAATCATCGACATAAAAATCTTCTTTGATGATCTCCGCCAATCCTTTATCATGACAACTAAACATCTAGTGCTAAGATATGGCGCCGATGCTGTCCCATAGGTGACAGTGTTTAATTGATATACCTTGATTGGATCTAAAGGTTCATCGCGCCATAAAATTAGTTGCAAATGTTGCTTTGGATCTATTAATATTTGACGGTACATTTTCTCCACGTCAGCTGACACTACCAAGCGATGTTGCCTATACCGCAAAAGAATAGAAAATAAATCGTCTTAACTACGGGTCCAATATATTGAATGTCATTGAATGAGATCCCCGTAGAAGTCTTTGAAGATGCGTCAAACACCACGCGAATTTTGGTGGTCTGACTAGATTCTCGTATGATGGCGTGATGTGGCAAGTAACACCCAAACAGAGGCCGAGGAATTTCAGTCATATGACCTAGACTCTTATATTCATGAATAAATTGGGTGTAACCTTCTTTGAGAGCTGAATTGTTTTTAAATTTTCTTTCTAATTGGTAGAATCTTTTTTCGGCTGTATTATATGAATCTCCTAAGTTCTGAGGAGGGTCCTTCAGAGGAATTTAAACGCAAAATCTACCATTGCTACCTCGACGAGTAGTATTAGTAAATAAATTTTCGCAATAATCATTAGTAGTAGATACAGCAGTAGGGGGTACTTCTTCGAGCTCCCAAAACCTGCAAAGCTGCTGATCTATATCGAGAGACAAATGACATTGTAATTTTGAATGGTTTTCATTGTTATGATAGTAAGAAGTGGGGCCAGCCACAATCCATCCAAGTATAATTTCCTGTAGGATAGGCCTTTGAGGTCCCAAATTGATCCTGCCTGGTCCGACAAGGTCCCAGAAAATGTCTGCACCCAATAAAAGATAGATGTGGGAAGGTTCATAAAAATTAGAATCAGCTAGTTGGACGTGTGGTGGAATGTCTTGAGTCCTGTATACGCACGGTAACATGGGGTAGCCGGTCAGTGATACGAGGAAGGATAAAACATTTAATACGAAAACTAAATGAATTATTTTGTGAATTAATGTTTAAGTTACAATGCTCTGTAACATTCAATACAGTACTACCTATACCAGACACGCAGTGATAGTCACAAGTATGTTTTTGACAACCAATTACTTGTTGAGCCCGTTCTGTGATGAAGGAGGATTGGCTACCACAATCTAGTAACGCTCTGAGGGTATAAGTTTTTCCATTATTCACCACTTTGACTAAAGCAGTAGAAAGAAGTGCCTTATTATTGCAAGTTGCAGGCATGGGAATTGAAGGAGAACTACTTGGCACCTCGACGATGGAAATAGGGTTACGTGATTGCTGATCATCCTTGCTGACCGCTGATTCGAGACTATTGGATACGTGTTGGAAAGAACTTTGTTTATGTATCAATGTATTATGTTTTCTTCGGCAAATTCTACAACCGCCCATTTTACATTGGTACGACTGATGGCCCTTGCGAAGACAGTTATGACATAATTTTAATTGTGTAAGTTTAGATATCCTATCAGAAACTGGTAATGATTTGAAAGTAGTACACTCATGTAACCTATGGTTCTCCCTACAGACAGGACACTGAGAGGACGGTGAAGTCGGTTCAATAGACGAACTAAGGAATGATTTCGTATTGGGCAGACTGTGACGTTTCTCACTTTTATTTATTCTACTAACGTTCATGGTCTCCAAGACAACCGCTCGTTCGCGAAGAAATGAGTAGAACTCCTCTAGTGTAGGCGAATCTTTACCACTCCTATGCTCCTCCCATTTCCTGAAAGTGGTACTGTCCAACTTGGCCAGAGATCATGTAAATAATAATAGTATCCCATTTATCAGTAGGTTCACCCAAGGATCGCAAGGCACTTAAATTCTTTGATAATGTATCTATTAGGGTGCGAATACAAACATGAGATTCTTTAGGTAACGAATCAATGGCAAATAAGCACTTCATGTGTTCATTAATTAAGAGACGCTTGTTGTCATACCGTTCGCAAAGTAGGTTCCATGCTATTATATAGTTGTCTGATGATACGGTAACAGAATTAATGACAGCACTAGCTGAACCCTCCAAATATGTCTTAAGGTAATGAAATTTGTTTATGTTATCGATTGTTTCATTTTCATGAATTAACGATAAATATGTATCCCTAAATGACAGCCATTTATTCGCCTCACCGTTAAAGGAAGAGATCTTTATTGGAGGTAATTTTAAATGAATACCCTTATGAGTTGCGTTGGATGAAGATTCTAATTTATTTGTATTTTCGAGAAATTCAATTAAAGATTGAGCCTCAGCCATTAAATGAAAAAACAAATTTTCAGTAGTCTCACGTTCCTGCATTTGTTTACATATATGTTCATCCAACATTTCAATCTGTGATTGAATGTCATCAAACGTGCACGAAAGATCGCGTATTTTAGATAAGCGTAAGCGCAACTCGTTCAATTTTACCACACTGGTCTCTTTACATTCTAATAAAGACGCTAAATATTTTTCAAACATTGTTAATCGAGCTTTAATGTGTCCCCTCTGTTTAATTAAATCCCTCAGTTCACTCATTTTGTCGGTGCAAATATAACACAGCGCAAAATGTAAGAATTGGCTAATGAAAAGAATAAATAATAGTAAATACAATACTTGAGTCGTCGACGAGCGAAGTGATAACAAACCGGTTTTGCAGCAGGCCGGCTCGTTAGCGATGCACTGACCTTTGCCCCCACGAACGATCACTGTATCTGCTAGTTAAAAAGTGCGGTATGAGGCCTGATTTGATTTAAACTATACTACCTGAAGAGGGTCGCAAAAAACTTACTCTAATTATGTAATTAATTTTAAACGGGACGTTAGCAATGTTAAAATGAAAAATAAGTATAAATGGAGCCTAAATATTAAATTTTAGCAATGTATATTTTGTATATTTGAATTATAAAACGTAAAGTTTTTAAAAGTACAACTATAGAACATCATTTACTTTAAATCATAACATAAGGTTTAACGGTGAGATAAAACTAACGGTCATAAAAGTTAATGTATGTATTTATTGGGCTTAATTAACCGACAAATAATAGTTGTGTAATATATAAATGAATGCAAAACACCACACAATGCGTATTAGCTGTATAAATAATCTTTTATTACGAATTTTAATTAGAATTTAAGAAAAATGTATTTAATCGATGATGAAATGGTAGGTAGATATATGTAGAAAATGATTTAACTTACGCAAATTGAAGTAGAAAGGATGGTTAAATAGAAAAATGGATGCACTTCCCTCGGAAATGTTGCTGCAGCTGTTCGCTGGCGAGTTCCTGAAGGATAGGCTCGTTCCGTTTATGATTTGCTTCGTGACAACCGTTCGGCAATTCTGCGTCAAGTCGAAGTTGATCACGTCGGGGTCACCAAATGAATGCGCAGGTCTTCTCGCGAGGACTTAGGAATGATACTCTGAACTATTTGTATATCTGGTTTATTCCTTGTTTAACAGTAATTTGTGACAATACAATGTTGACTAGTCGGTAGCTCATTACGCACTGAATATAGGAAGAAATCGAAGTAATAACTACACACACGCAGACGACACATCGCTCTTTTTACATGAGAAGGCGCTGATATTAAACAGTGATGAAGTAAGAATACAATTCACCACCCGCTCTTTTGGCCGTGATTGTCCTAAAAGACGACTAAGAGATTAAATAAGCATATTACATCTATGCTATAGAAGGAAAACTCGAAATAAAACCTTATAGCAGCACGTCTGAACAACGTGGTATAATAAGGTCAATTTCCCTCCAATAGTGGTGGAGGTTAGACGTATATGAGCTGAAATGAATAAATTGTGATAAGTCAAGTTTTTATTTAAACTAGTTCAAAAGGGCATAGTTCACTCAACTACCCTTTAATGTTAATTGAATTTTATTAGTTTATTAGGGTTCCATACCCAAAGGGTAAAAACGGGACCCTATTACTAAGTCTTCGCTGTCCGTCCATCCGTTTGTCACCAGGCTGTATCTCAAGAAGGGTGATAGCTAGACAGTTGAAATGTTCACAGATGATGTATTTCTCACGCCCCCGGTCATGGCGCCGCCAGACAATGACCGGGAGGGCGATGGTGGCAGTGTTCCGCTCATCACGGAACCGGAGATGGGGGCGGCGGTGGCGCGCATGCGCGGTAAATCCACCGCACCCGGGCCTGACGGTATTCCAAACCGTGTGTTGGCCCTGGTCCTCGACCATCTGGGTCCCCGCCTCAGGGAGCTGTTCGACGCGTGTTTAGCGTCCGGGCTGTTCCCTGGGTGCTGGAAGGAGGGGAGACTGGTTCTCCTGCTGAAGCCGGGACGGCCTCTGGAGTCGCCATCGGCCTACAGGCCTATCGTGCTGCTCGATGATATGGGCAAGCTACTGGAGAGGATAGTAGCTGCCCGCATCGAGCGGCACCTCGTCGGCACGGGGCCCGATCTGTCGGACGCCCAGTTTGGGTTTAGGAGAGGTCGTTCGACGATCGAGGCCCTGTTGCGCCTGAGGGCCGTGGCGACTGAGGCCGTCACCGGCGGGGGAGTGCTGTTGGTGGTGTCCCTAGACATCGCTAACGCATTCAATAGTCTGCCATTCAGCTGCGTCAGGGAGGCGCTCCGTTACCACGGAGTGCCAGCTTACCTGAGGCGGCTGGTGGCAGACTATTTAGAGGGGCGCAGCGTCCTCTACGCCAACCGAGTAGGGGACGTTGTGCGAACGCCCATGACGTGCGGTGTTCCACAGGGGTCGGTCCTCGGACCCACCCTGTGGAACATCGGCTACGACTGGGCGTTGCGGGGGAGCCTCCCACCCGGGCTGGGCGTGATTTGTTACGCCGACGACACGCTCGTCACAGCCCACGGTGGGACGCTACAAGAGGCGGTAAGCCTGGCGACCTCAGGCACCGAAGAGGTCGTCAGGCGGATCGAGGCGCTGGGTTTGAGGGTGGCCCTGGACAAGACGGAGGCCCTCTTGTTCCATGGGCCCCGTATGGACCCTCCCATCGGCGTCTCGATCATCGTCAATTCGGTTGGGATCAGCATCCAGGCCCTTATGAAGTACTTGGGCCTGGTGCTCGACGGGCGTTGGTGGTTTCGGGAGCATTTCCGCAGGCTCGTCCCGCGGCTCGTCGGCGTGGCGTCCGCCCTACAATGGCTGATGCCGAATGTGGGCGGACCGAGCGCGGCATGTCGGCAGCTGTACGCGGGGGTCATCCGGTCGATGGCCCTGTACGGCGCACCGTTGTGGGCGGGATCCATGACCGCCCGACTTAGGGCCCTTCTGTGGCGTCCACAGAAGGTCATGGCGGTTAGGATCATCCGCGGGTACCGCACGGTGGCGACGGAGGCGGCGTGCCTATTGGCCGGGACTCCCCCGTGGGACCTGGAGGCGGAAATGCTTGCCGACTTGTATCGGCGGATGTCGGGGTGCGCGGGGGGGGGGGGGCGGTGTTGTTTCCTTGAAGGAGCTCACCGCCTGGCGCGTCGACGCCCGCCGGGACGTCATCGCTCGTTGGGCAGACCGGCTGGAGAGGCCTCGATACGGTGTTTGGACCGTGGAGGCCTTCCGGCCGGTGCTGATGCAGTGGTTAGAAAGGCGGCACGGGGTGCTCTCCTTCCGACTCGTACAGGTCTTGACGGGGCATGGATGCTTCGGCAAGTACCTGTACAGGGTCGCTAGGAGGGAGAGAACTCCGTCCTGCCACCACTGCGATTGCGACGAGGACACGGCGCAGCACACGCTCGAGGTCTGTGCCGCTTGGGCAGAGCCGCGTCGTGAACTCGTCGCAATCATCGGTGCAGACCTGACGCTGCCGACCATCGCTAGGGAGATGCTCGGCAGCATCAGGAATTGGGACGCGGTCGCAGCCTTCTGCGAGGCAGTTATCTCGCAGAAGGAGGCGGCGGGTCGCGAGCGCGAGGAGCACAGCCTCGATGATGCGACCCGCCGCCGGCGACTGGGGCGGCGCAGGCGGGAGTACCTGCGTGCAATGCCGCCCTAGCCGAGGCCGCGGGTGACGTGACCGGGGATTAGTTCGTCACCCGCCGAGAGGCCGACCGCGTGAGGAAAGACCGACGTCCTCCCCGAGGGGGGGACGTCGGTCGATGGGAGGGTACCCCGGGTAGGGGGTATTCCGTCGGGCCGACCACTGATGACAAGTAACCCTGCTCCAGTGGTCGGCCCAACGACGAAGGCGACGTGGTGTTCGGGTGGGTTGCGGGAGTTGCGTGCTTAAGCCCCTCTGTCGCCCCGGACGGAGTGGTGCGGAGGCGCGCCGACCGCAGCCCACCCAAAAAAAAAAAAAAAAAAGATGATGTATTTCTATTGCCGCTATAACAACAAATACTAAAAATAAAATAAATATTTAAATATTTAAGAGAGCCTTCCAACAAGCTTGATGTTTATAGATAATGGTACGGAACCCTTCGTTCGTGACTCTGACTCGCACTTATTACTCTTTGTTTAAAGATTTTCATTACATTCATATTTCGGCCAGTGATCATGACGTGATATCGAAAACTAAACAAGTCTGTATCCTAATATGGCGTTTTATTGTTAGATGCTTTTTACGATAGCTTTATCATGAAACTTATTGTATCTCAGCTCACATAAATCCCACTGTTGAGGTATTAAACAATATATAATAAACAGTACAATTTAATATAATCAGTACCAAAAACAGATTCCGCGTCGGAGACCCGTAGCGTACGGACGTACGCCTCGTTGCTCTCCACTGCCGCGCTCTCCCCGCACCCGCCCCCTGCGGTCGTGCGATCTCGCTCCGTCTCGCTCGCTCTCGCAGCGTACCTCGCGTCGCGTCGCGCCGCCATTTTGTTGACGTCTGTGGCCGTTCAGTGGCCCGCTCCGGGTGGCCGTGTATACGGTTGTCTGTGGCAGTTTCGCTGTTTGGACGCAGGTGTTGCCGGATCCCAACTGCACGAGTCGACTTTTTCAAGACGTCGAGTGCAGATTTCTGCCGTTGGTAGATAAAAAGTCAAACCATTTTGGCCCCCTCAGGGCAGAAAACCATATTGTTTGGTCCCCGGCGGAAACCTCACGGTGTTAACGAAGCCGGGTGAGGCAAGGCCCCGATTTGCCTGCCGAGCCCCTTCAGGGCAGAGCTAACAATCGGAAGGGGTTAGAGCATCCGGCCTTGGGGGATCTCCTAGTCGGACCTAATCTACGGCTTTTCATCATTTTTCTGCGAAGGCCTAACGGCCCGAGCAGCTAGGAACCTATCGCACATTAAGATTGGCGAAGGATTACAAGCTTAGGGCACACTAGTTAAGCACACATCCTCCCGACCTGCACCCGGTTGGGAGGGACACGCACCACACACAACCCAGGGTTCACCTCACCCAGGGCGCTAGGTTTAACACTTTTCCCGCGAACGTTTTTTCCACCAGCCCACGATGGCGGAAAAAACTATTACAATCGACGCCCTTCTGGCAATCCCAGAGATTCAAGCTTATATTGCCCAACATTTTGGAGCAATAACAATCTTACCACCCCAGCCTCAACGCGCTCCTACTACCGCCCTGCCGCTTGAGCCGGAATTACCGACCATCAGCACGGCGATGGAAACGGAATCACCCCCGTCCTCCTCAGCCTCATCGTCCTCCTCCTCCGAGTCGGAAGATTCGCCCAATGAGGGCTCATTTACTGTAGTCCGCTCCCGCAAGCGGAACAAAAAGGTAAAGGTCAACAAAGAGGCTCCCTCTAAGGCCCCAAAAATTAAGCCGACTGACTCGGCAAAAACACCCGCTGCAGCCCCGTCTGCAACGACTGCCATGGCCGCCTCGGTCCCCCCAGTCGTCTCGCAGACCACCCCTACCTCTGTCCCATCTTCCACGGACAGCAACACCGTCGCTCCGCAGACGGTCAAAAAACCACTGGCTCCGCCGCCCCTATATATCAGGGACAAGGAGAAGTGGCTAACCATCTCCGCTTGGCTAAACATAAATCGCATAAATTACAAATCGGCTAAATCCACGCCCCAAGGCATACGAGTGGACCTTCACTCGTCAGCCGACCACCGCACCGTGTCAAGCATGCTAGGGAATCAACAGATTCCCTACCATACATACACCCTCCCCGAAGCCAAACTTCTGCGTGCAGTTATACGCAATGTCCCGAGAGAAATCGACACTAAAGAGATCTTAGATTCTCTCAAAACCCAGGATCTGCCGGTTGTAGAAGTACACCGGATGATCCGGGGAAAGGGTCGTTACCCCCTTAACATGATACTCGTCTGCCTTACGAATAACGCAGAGGGTAAAGGTATCTACAAAATTAAGACCATCTGTGGCCTCTCTGGGGTCTCGGTAGAGCCCCCACACAAAAATGGTAATCTGGCACAGTGTCACAAGTGCCAAATGTATGGACACTCGTCCAAGAACTGTTTCGCCCGTCCTAGGTGCGTCAAGTGCCTAGGTGACCATCACACCGCCCAGTGTGAAAGGCCAAATGACATCTCCCTCTGCAAAGAGCCACCTGCGTGTGTTCTCTGTGGAGAATACGGACACCCGGCCAACTACCGCGGCTGCCCAAGAGCGCCGAGGAGGCTAGTCCGCCAACCCAACACAAACGGCAAGGCCTTGTACTATAACAAGACCTTCGTCCCAGCCCCCTTACCAACCCACAATGCGTGGGCTCGCCCCCTGCTAACCAGCAAGGAGGCTTTCCCAACCTTGCCCAACAGGCAGCCCGCTGCCCCACCCGCACCATCTCAGCCCAAACCACCAATAATCGGGCCAAACCAGCCCACCGGTGGTAATCCCAAGCCCCCTCAGGGCGCCCCCATTCCCATCGTCGTCGCTAAAAGCGCGCCCCCAAAAGCCCCCCAAGGACTAGATCCAGATCTAGCCCTGGTGGCCAACTTCGCGGCTCAAATCAATTTCGCGGAAATCCGCGAAATTGCAGCCGATCTTAGAAAGAACGAGGGAAACAACCTCGCCCTCCTTAATATAGCGATCAAATTCGCCCCCACGTTAGAGCGTCTAGGCTCACTCAAATTCAACTAAAATGGATAGGTACACTCCCGGCAGAGTTAAACCCAGACACCTCAAAGTAGGGACATTCAACGCAAATAGCCTTACCCAACAGAGGGATGAAGTAGGCACATTCCTTCGGGAACACCAGCTCGACATCTTGTTAGTACAAGAAACGTTCTTAAAACCATTCAACAGGGACCCTAGAATCGCGAACTATAATATAGTTCGCAATGATAGGACAACCTCACCAATGGGTGGAACGCTCATTTACTACAAAAGGTCGCTGCATTGCACACCTGTGGATCCGCCCCCTCTGATGTACATTGAAGCTTCAATTTGCAGGCTAGCCCTCTCAGGCCATCAGCCTATCACCCTTGTATCCGCATATCTCTCTCCCAACAGAGAACATTCGAAACAGTTGGTTGAAAAAGATCTAAAAGCCTTGCTAGAATTGGGAGGCGCCGTCATCATTGGCGGTGACCTTAACGCCAAGAACACCTCTTGGAGCTGTCAAAGTTCCAATACGAGGGGCAAGACTTTAGAGCTATTCGCTGACAGACTGGGATTTGATGTCATAGCGCCCATAGAGCCGACACACTTCCCCTTTAACGTTTCGCACAGGCCGGACATACTCGATATCTTTCTTCTCAAAAACATAACCTTCGTTTATGTTCAATAGAAGTTCAACACGAGTTAGACTCAGATCACCGCCCGGTGACTCTGGAATTAGCCTCCCGCACCCCTGGCCCCTCAGGCCATAACAACGAAAGGACCAAGATAGCGACTGACTGGGCACGGCTAGAGAAAAATCTCAAGTCAACCTCGTCGGTCCACCTTGATCAAATTCCCAATGACATTACGTCTAAGGAACATACCTCTCAGGCGATCGAGTCGCTTACAAGTCACGTGCAGTCGATAATGGACGACTGCTCGCGGCCGGTACCAGATACGAGCGATCGTAAATGGCGCCTGCCAGACGTCGTCCGTGACTTGTTAAGACGTAAAAACGCCGCGACACGCGCTTATGACCGCTACCCCACGGAGGACAACCGTACCCGCCTACGGTCACTCCAGAGGGAGGTTAAACAAGCTATTAATGAATTGAGACAGAGCAAATGGGACGCCATGCTCGAGGAGCTAGAGCCCTCTCACACAGCCTTTTGGCAGCTTTCCCGCTCACTCAAAAAAGACATCGTGTCCACTCTCCCTCCTCTCACCAGACCCAACCAGCCACCGGCGTTTATGGACGATGAAAAGTCAGAATGCCTGGCCGACTGCTTGGAGCTTCAGTGTACGCCGAGTACACTACACCCCGACGCCGCGAATCACCGCTTCATCGCCGACGAAGTGGAACGTCGTACCACTCTCTCGCGCTCGTTACGAAACGACAACCCCGATCAGCCTATCCCAGTAGTAACCACCGATGAGGTCGAATCGTTAGTCAGGGGTCTTAAAACCAGAAAAGCCCCAGGTTCGGACGGAATCTCAAATAAAGTCATTAAATTATTCCCCGCCCACTTAATAGTCCTGTTGTGCTGCATCTTCAATGCAGCACTAAATAATAACATCTTTCCCGCGCAATGGAAAGAGGCCGTGGTAATAGGAATCCACAAACCCGGCAAGCGCCGTACCGAACCCAGTAGTTACCGCCCGATTAGTCTACTAAAAGGTCTAGGTAAGATCTACGAACGAATAGTTCTCAGTAGACTACGCAAATTCGCCGAGGCTAACAACCTCGTTCCCGACGCACAGTTTGGTTTCCGAGCCAAACACAGCTGCGTACAACAAGTTCACCGCTTGGTAGAATACACAAGTAGTCAGTTCATCATGAACAGATATACGGGTGTATTATTCCTAGACGTAGCGAAAGCATTCGACAAGGTTTGGCATGAAGGCCTAATCTACAAACTCTATCTCCTCAAGATCCCTCACTACTTAATTCTTATTATACATGACTACTTAAGTCATCGCAGCTTTCGCTACAGGGTGGAAGGGACGTTGTCGACCTCCCACCCTATCAAGGCCGGCGTCCCTCAGGGGTCGGTCCTCTCCCCATTTCTCTTCACGCTATACACTAGCGATATGCCCAAATTCAACCGGGTACATAAAGCGCTTTACGCTGATGACACCGCACTCTTTTGTGCTGGTAGATCCCCGACAACAGTAGCCAAGACTCTCCAAACAGCGGTTACCGCCCTAGCTAATTGGTTTAGGAAATGGAGATTAGAAATCAACCCCGAGAAGAGTCAGGCGGTCATGTTCACTAGACGAACTGCCCGTTCCTACTCTATCGATAGCATTCCTCCCCTTAAAATTTTCAACAAGCCGGTCACTTGGACCAGGCAGGCCAAATACCTGGGTGTGACCCTTGACGATCGACTCAGCTTCGCCCCTCACATAAAGCAAGTCCGCGCACGGGCAGCCTTTGTGATGGGCCGTCTCCACTGTCTACTCAACTCTAGGTCGCGTATGCCCCTGAGTAGCAAAATCCGACTATACACCACCTGCATACGGCCTATCATGACCTATGCCAGCGTGGTGTTCGCGCATGTTATGCCACACAGGATCCACAGGCTACAGACACTACAAAATCGTTTCATGCGCCGAGCTACGGGAGCACCGTGGTTCATACGAAACGTCGATCTCCACATCGACCTCGAACTGCCGACCATCAAGCAGTTTATGAAACGGTGCTCTCAGAGCTACTTTGACTCTGCCATGACACACCCCAACCAACTAGTGGTTGGGGCGGCTTCCTATAGACCCTCCAAAATCTCCTCCATCCGACGTCCTCGTCACGTCCTCGACGAAGAGGACGACAATATCACACTCGCTCAACAAAGAGCCTACACGGCCCGCGAGGCCTTAACAAATAAATATCCGCGGTTCCGCCCTCGCCGTCGAGGTGCGAAACCGCGCCGCGCAAAAGTCACTACTAAAAACGTGGGCACGCCCACTTTGCCTCCAGCGACGCCCCAAGCCGAGGTCCGTTCCCCACAGGGGGAGCCCTTGGGCGATGTCGCTTAGCATACTCTTCTCCGGGTTGAGAGCCCTCAGCGCTCACCCATAGTCCGCGTCAAGCTGTCAAGGCCATCTGCGGCCAACAGCTGTACACACACAACAAAAAAAAAAAAAAAAAAAAAAATCAGTACCATTATGGCAACCTTTAAAATGTATTCATGTTTAAAGACATTTAATTAACCTATTCGTGTCTTTTAGATACAATGTGCTACTGTGATGAGTTCTGTAATAGAACAAACGGCCACGACGACTGCTGTCCAGACTACTTAGAAGTCTGCCTTGGTATCAGTCCCTCACCGAACCTGACTGAGCCATGCCGACATGGCAACAAGTTATATCTGCCTGGAGATACCAGAGAAGATGGCTGCAATACATGGTAAGTGTAGAATTTAGCTAAAAGTGGTTAATTAATCTGTTCTGTTTACTGTTCAAAGGACCATTGCAGGTAATTTGAACTTTTTAAACAGGCCATTCGAACTTTTTAAAACAGGTCCTTCAAACTTTTTGAATGAAGCGGCCTTAATTTTTTCTAATAATACAAATTAAGATGCTTACGTCGTATCTATTGGCAGTACCTTTTCTTTTATACCATCCACATATTAAACCGTAGATCTTCTACGGAATAATATCAAACGTGTGCTAGTTCAGAATATTATACCTTTTTAAACAAGAGGAGGATGAGAAGGCAGATTCGCCGTGTTATTTTATTTTTATTTTATTTTGTTTTATTAGGAAGACCAACAGCTAATAAGAACATTGTAAATTGAACAAATAAAAACTAAAAGCTAATAATAGGTCTCCACGCTTATGCAGCAATACAAAAACAAGTGACCTGATTATAAAGATAATAGGCAAACAAAAGTTAACAAATAATAAACAAAAATGGGAAAGTAACATTAAACATATTTTAAAAAAAATTCCAAACTAAGCATCCGTCTTATCGGTTCCACCTTAGTTACAAATAGGTCAAAGTTTAATATTTTAGCTTGATGATTCAAATAGTTGCCCGCTCGCCACAGAAATGCATTTTGACGATAATTGATGGGCGCTGGTGGAAGATGGATTGGTGTATAGTGTCTAACAGATTTTGTTGGTATATTAAATTCAATTTTAGAAAGAAGATTGGGACTGGCAATCTTACCTGAAATTACGTTTAACAAATATACAGTATCAGCTATCTGACGACGTATGACCAATGGCAATAAATGAAATTTAGCACATGTCTCTAAATATTTCTCAGAATTATAACTAAGTTTGGCTTTGTAACATAAAAATTTTATGAATTTACGCTGAATATTTTCAATACGAGAAATATAAGTATTGTATCTCGGGCTCCAGACTTAACTATTGTATTCAAGTACAGATCGCACGAACGTACAGTAGAGTATTTTTAAAGTTTTTATATCGTTCATGTGCGAGACGGGCCTCCAGACAAATGTGTTGTAGTCGGCTGACGTCCCGGTTGGTCGCTGGTTCGGTGGTTTATGTGGACTGTATGTGTGGACTGTATCTTCGGGTTCGGTTCCCTACTGGCGGGTTTCAGTGAAGAAATAAAACGATCGATTTTGAAGTAACTTGCACATCGGACGAATATTACACCGTTGCTGCCTAGCCCCTGAATGTTAATGCTTGAAGTTCGCTATTTTTTCATACTATTTCTTCATACTGTGGTTTCAAGCTTCCATCGCGCGCCGCTAGGTGTCTTCGGTAGTCTATAGTACTGTAGCAAACCGTATGTATTCGGTACTGAGTAACGGGTGCGCCACTTAGTACGAAGTAACGAAACGTTACTCACGAACCCATTTCGTTACTCGCATGTTTCGTATCATGGGTACCTATACTGTTTTAGTTCACACAAGTAACGTTGATGCCTGTAATAAAACGTTTGGTGATCGTATATATATATTTATAAATATTGTTATGCATTCGTGCGCTTATTCTATTAATTTAAAGACGTACGGTACAAAGAACGATGTTTGTTTGATAAGTAAAATATAATTTGGAAATTCGTCGTTAATTTTTTTCCTGCTTGGTGAATGTATTGTGTTTGTAGACAAAGTTTAAGATTAGAAATAATATAAGCTCATGGTCACTATTTTTACAAGTTATCAACGGTTTTACAAGTTATCTATTAAATGAAACTAAATTTAGGATAACTTTAAAACAAGTCTGGTGCAATATACGGTAAAGTGAAAAATGTACCTTACGCGGCTTGGTCTACAAATGTATTCTACAAATTGCGTATGTTGCTACTTCGTGACGTTATACTGTAAGCGTACGGAATACGACTCGATTCGGTGTCCTAAGATACGGGTATCAAAAGTAACGAGTAACGTAACGATACGAAAGTAACGAGTACTCATTCTTCCAGTAACGAATACATACGGGTACGCTTTCTTTCGTTACTTTTACACCATTAGTAGTCTATGCTACGATGTGTTCATTAAAACGAGGGGCTTAGGCACCTCGAGGTGTTACCGTAACGACAGCCGCGAGGCTGTTAGTGTAATCGGTTGTCGCATTCGTCCGATTTGTGCTATGATTTTATTGAATAATTAACTATAACGCTAAAACTATTACAGATATGCTTACATTCTATATACTATTCTATTTATCTAAGACACATCTATCTGTTTCAGTAGTGGCCGCGACTCTAGGTAGTAAAATAGGCTTTATACAAGCACTAAAAACTATTATTTTATACTATCAGCATTGTTTTTCTATCTTTATTACGTTATATCTCGCAAGTTATAATACCTAGGGTGTTGGTTCTTACTGCATTCGATAGGTCCTAGCGTATATTTCAATAAAACACCAAGAATATTTATGTTTATTGCAAATTTGACACTATAAACAACAAAAATTACAACGTAACTAAGTACAATTATGCTTTTACATAAATTAAGAAAAACAAACAGTTATAGGCTATTTTAATACTATTTTTACTACAATATAACGTATAATTAATCTACTTTAATGTTCATTACTCACATTGTTTATTTAGCACTGTACACATTAATTCGTAATGTTTACATCTTACGAATTTCGCTATGTATTTGGAGCGCCCTGATTGGTCGATATTCGTTACGCACTCCTATCGGGCGATAGATACACTTTGAGTTAGTTAATTTTCACGGTATTCTTATCACTATACTTTTTCTCAAAAATTCACTATTATATTACAGTTCGTTTTTTAAGCACTATCACGGTATTTTACACTTGTCGCGAACATTTCTCCCGCCGTGTCGCGTCGCGCTCGCACGTCGCGGCGACGCGACATGAAGACCGGTGAGCACGACGAGTTATCTGGGCAGTGGTATTAGCTTCTTGGCGGGACGTTTGAGTATGCCCGCCGATGTCTTGACTTCTGCAGTTCTTACTTGTCTGTCGGCACCCGGGTATACTGCGGTGATGCGCCCTCGCGGCCATGTGTTGCGAGGCAGGTTGCCGTCGGCGATGAGCACGAGGTCCCCGACTTCGAACTTCTGCGCGGTACCGTGAGGCTCCCGCCGGTATTGCAGCTCGGGAAGGTATTCTCTGACCCAGCGATGCCAGAAGAGGTCAGCCAGGATCTGCGTGCGTCGCCAGTGCTTCTTACTATTTATATCGCCTTCGCTGAAACTGCCGAGCTCTGGGAGTCTCGCTGAGCCACCGAAAATTATGTGATTCGGTGTGATGGCTTCTTCGTCCTCGATGTCCACGGAGACGTGTGTGAGGGGTGGACTGTTGACTGTATACTCGGCCTCACACAGTAGCGTTGCTAATACTTCTTCTTGTGGGTGGCGTTCGTGCAGGACCGTATTGAGTGTGGTGTGTAAAGACACACCTGACCAGACGTTCCCACGCGCCCCCCATAAAGGGTGCCGCGGGGGTGATGAATCGCCATACGATGCCACGTCGACTTGCTTCTTCTCTGACGGCCTCTCTCATTTCTCTGTCGGCGCCATGCATGTTGGTACCGTTATCGGAGTAGATCTCAGCTGGGCAGCCACGTCGCGCCGCGAACCGTCGTAGCGCCATAATCGCCGAGTCGGCGCTGAGGTTGGCTGCTATCTCGAGATGTATTGCTCGTGACGTCAGACACGTGAATAGCGCCACGTATCTCTTCTGATGCTGTCTTCCCACGGTGACGGACATGGGGCCGAAGTAATCAAGGCCGGTGTAGGTGAAGGCCCTTTGGTGATTTGCTAGACGTGCTTTCGGGAGGTCACCTGTCGCCGGCTCTGGAGGTCGCGTCTTTTTGATGCGGCATTGTACGCATTGACGTATTATTTTCTTAGCGCTCGGTCGTAGACGAAGAATCCAATATCGTTGGCGTACTTCATTTATCACTGTTTCTGTTCCGCTGTGGTGTAGTTTTCTATGTGTCCAATCTATGTATAGCTGTGTTATTCTGTGGTCACCATCTAGTATTGGCGGCCTCTTTGTTTTCATTATTTCCGCATCTATGACTGTTGTACGGCTGCGCAGAGTAGTGTTGCCCAAATGCAAGACCAAGACGAGACTTGGACCGGTCTTGGTCTTGGTCTTGCAACATCACACCTGGTCTCGTCTTGGTCTTGCGCACCCGAGTCTTGGTCTTGCGCACCCGAGTCTTGGTATTGCAGCAAGAGTCTCGCAAAGTTTTGCAGTTAGAATAACGTAACAGTAATTTATCATGGCAATGAAAAATCCAACTAAATTAATCAAATATCCTATCCTTGCTATCCATCTGCTAGCTTATAGTTCACTATTGAATACAATACTTACCACTGGAGAAAATTAATCTTCTATTCCCCTGGTGTTCCATTAGACAGCGTTACTACTCTTATGACAGGACTTTCGACCCTATTTTCTTAAGACGTCACCACACGAGGCAGTTGTACAATAAATTTTATGTCATTTTATAATCAATGCGATATTTTACAATTAATGCGATTGTTTATATTCCCCTTCAAGTTAAGTGGTATGTATCTATTGTATTTCCAGTTTAGTTACTGATACTCTGGAAACTTGAAAAAAAACCTGTTGCTCTATTGCCTATATATATTATTCTATACCCCCCCCCCCTTTAAATCAGGTTTTTTTTTAATAACTAAAACAGTTACGTCGAAGTAATAATTCAATTTATCTAGGAATAAGTAAATCTTATTTATAATAAATTCATATCTAAGAATTGGTAATAAAAATATGATTTATGTGCATAATTAAGTAACTAATGCACTGCACCGTTCTATAATAACAGCGTAAAATATATAAAATCGTTTGCGAGGTTTATTTGCACATATAGGAGTGACCTATCTGTATTCATCCATCTATCAGCTAACGGAAATCCAATTTTGAAATATTAGCCTCCCCAAGAGTGATAATGACATAATTAGGAGCGGATTTCCTACTAGGCTGAGTAGGACCGGGCTGGCCAAGAACAACAAGGAACTACAACAACTGAACCGAACAAGGTATCAGTGGCCAGCCCGATGGCGAAGGAGAGACAATACGCTGGGTTATGGGGCCGCGCGCTGACCTTTCGTCACCCCGGACGGAGTGGATGGCATATGCGTTAACTATAGCCCATCCAAAAAAAAAGGCTGAGTAGGGTACAGAGTGACAAATTTAGGAGGGCGGTTATCTAAAAAAATAGATGTAATGCTGAACAACTGTCTACAAATTATAACATTTAAATGCTATTGATAAAGAAAATGTTATTAATATAATCTACTTAACAGTGACGGCGTTCTAATCCGGTGGTAGATAATAAATTGATTTATGGTGTAATGTAAATTGACAATATACAAGTGACATTTGATGACATAACGTAGTATATGATTTAAATTTATCGCGCTGGGCTGACCAAGGACGACAAGGAACTTGGCAGCAGTGGTCGGCGCAGTGGCGAAGAGGCTTGCAAATATGGATGGTTAAGGGGCCGGGTGTGCTAACTATATCCCCTCAAAAAAAGAGTATAAATCATTGTGCGGTCCAGTTCTATTTGCGTTTACTTTGTACAGACAAAATATTTCATTAAATAAACCCAACAAAAATTATATCTCTCGTATATTATCAACGAATATGACGCGTTGATCATAGTTTTGGAACATTTTATAATTTTCATCTTGAATGAGGAAGTAATTTTCAAAGCATAATTCATATTATAATAATGTTATTAATGATCTCTAATTTAAAAAAATTTACACTTTTTATGGGTACATATCTTCCGTGTGGTGATGGAGTAAGAATGCAATTCACCCCCGTGGGGTGGGTGTCGTAAAAGACGACTAAGGAATAAAATCTGTAGATAACATCAATGATAGAGAAAGAAAATTCGAAATAAAATCCTATGCCAAAGCGTCTGATCAGCGTGGTATAGTAGGTCAAATTCCCTCTCATAAAGAAGGAGGACCGAGCCCAGCAGTGGGACATATGTGGGCTAGAAAGGTGACGAACAACAATAAACTTTATTACATTCAAGTTTTTGTTTTGCGAAACAAGTACGATATGAATAAGTCTGGTTGTGTACACGTAACATTTCTCAATTAAAAAGAACATAAATAAAACTGACGACAGAAGTGAAAATTTAAAACTATGCTCAAACAGCTGTTATTTTTGGATATTCAATGTAATTGTTTGATCTTGAATTGATTATTCACCACCATCTTGCCCGCGGGTGTCTTAAAAGACAAGGATAGGGAGGGAAGGGATATATCGTAGAAAACTGGAAATAAAAGCCTATAGCAACCCGCCTAACCAGCGTAGTAGATCAACTTTCCTCCCATTATGGAAGAGGCTTGAGCCGAGCAGTAGAACGTATATGAGCTATGATGATAATCGATGAACGCCAGCTGCACCCACAAAAAGTATGTTCCCACAAAAAAATATGTATGTTGTCACGTTCCCCCCTGAGCCGAGCGTGCAAGCGAGAGCGCGAAACAAGTGATATTGATACGATCGACCTAATCGTTCGGCTAGTGACGCATCTATCTCTCTTAAAAAAATATTTCAATTAACGAGTGTAAATAAATGTTGATATATCGAAGAAAAATAAAATTTCAATTAACTACTATTTGTGTTGTACAAAATACAGTAGACCCTCGGTATTCCGACAAACGTTTTGCACGGCAGTGTCGGATTATTGAATTTGTCGGATTATAGAGTACTGCCTAAGACCCCTTATAATCCGGCATTTTTACAAAAGAGTACCTTGTAATCCGACAGGTAATGACGTAATATGCAAAATATGCAATGAATAAACTAAGCTATGAACATACGATCGACCGTACTGCTATTACATGTAGTCAAATTCAATCTAAACAATCAGATTCAAAACATAAGCACAATAATGATGGCGCGTACAAATCGTAACCTGTGTAATCATACATTACTTACGTTAAGCCAAGATTGACAAAAAAATTTTCAATCGTAATAGATATGTCGGATTACAAAGGGCGCCGGATTAGACAGGGGCCGGATTACCGCGGGTCCACTGTAATGATAATTCAGTTATCTATATCTATATATAAATACGTGAAGCAAAGACTTTGTACCCCTTTTTACGAAAATTACGTGGATGGACAAGTATGAAATTTGGAACAGTTGATGTATATAATGAGGAGAAGTGCATAAAACTGAAATTTCATATAATAATGGATTAGAAATACATTAAATTCATTAAAAAAGGCATTACGCACACTACAACGCTATCGCTACACATACACACGTTTGTGCGAGGGTGTTGCGTAGCAACGCTTATACACTTTTGTTTACGGTTAAAATCTCTGGTCGATCTGAATGTCAAACAATCATAATTAGGTATGCTGACAATGTCTACCAAATATTTGTGCTTATATATTAGTTATTAGTGAAATACAGCTTGCTCAATTTACAATTATACATAAATAAAATTAAAGAAAATTGTGTAGCAGAAAAATTAATTAAAATGAATTATGGCCGAATTTCGACCACACGCCGACCACTAGCAATAATTAAATTCATAAAATTATGCAATTTTTCAATGTTATCACCTAAAATTATCATCCGCAAACAGACTTTACAGCCATTTTTTTAATAAGTTGATATAGGGTAATAATATCAGTCCCTTCACAGTTTAACTCTATCACTGCAACATGTAGATATAAACTTGCCAATATGGTGTTTATCAAATTTATCGTGATTTTTTATTGAAACTCATCGTGATCAGTTATTGATAACATTCTCTTTGTGTACTGGATCTGTTAATGCTGCCGGCGGTGGTGTGCAAGTAATTTCACAATCATCATCTAAGCCCATAAATCCCACTGTTGAGCTCGGGCTTCTTCCATAATCGGAGAGAAATTGACTTATTATATACCGCGCTGTTCAGACGTATTGTGATAGGGTTTTATGGCCAGCTTTCCTTTTCTTGCATAGATATTATCTCTCATATCCCTTAGTCGTCTTTTACGACATGCAAGGGCAAGAGGGGTGGTGGTAAATTCTTAGTCCATCACTATACAGAGATTTCACAATATATAATAACGTAAAATATACCTTTGCATTTTTTCCTTATGATAAGGGTTTAAGAATAGTGGTAATATAAAAAAAAGATAAGTAATAATAATATAGTCCGAAGAATTAGCACGTTGAAATGGTAATGGGTATATATCGCCATATCGCTCGTCGAACTGATAACCATTTAGAAAGAAAGGTTCTCGTGTGGCGATCACGAATCTGATCATGCAGCGTAGGACGACTCCCCTACTAGGTGATGGACTGACGATATCTTGACAGTCGCAGAGAACCGTTGGATGCAAGTAGCACAGGACCGTTCCGAGCGGTATTCTCGTTGGGAGGCCTATCTCCAACAGAGAACGTCTATAGGCTGATGGGTGGATGGATGGATAAAATAATAATAAAAAGGCTTTAATGTTTTAGGATTATTTTATTATTTTTGACAGATATATATTTTATTCAATTATCTAAATTTAATAGTAATAATATTTTCTGTGTAGTGATGGAGTAAGAATACAATTCTACATCCCCTTTATTGCCAGTAGTTGTCATAAGAGATGACTAAGGGATACAACATGCGCATAACAACCATGGAATAGTAGGCAATCTTGAAATAAACCCCTATAGTGACCAGCGTGGTATAATAAACCAATTTCCTTCCCATAGACTTTAGACTGCACAGATGGCGTAGTGGTTAAGATATCGACCTCCCGTGCTAGTGTTGTGGGTTCGAATCCCTTGCGGGATAACGCTTTGTGCGATCCACAAATTGTTGTTCTGAGTCTGGATGTAATTTGTGTCCGTTACATGTTTGTAAAGTCTCCCGCAACACAAGGATTTCTTTTTGATGTTGTCGTTTAAAACAAAAAAAATAGTGGAGGAGTCCGGAGCTCAACAGTGGGACGTGTATGGGTTGAGATAATGATGATGTCAGTTACCCCTCTATCTTACACAGATTTACAGTTCCAGATTAGTTTGATAGAGAAATTTCTAACACAAACTTCTTAATAGCAATTTTATGACATTTATAAACTCATTTGCAAAAAAAACGGGCGGTTTTGATTTTCATTCATATTTAAAAAGATACAATACCAAAAAGGTTTCAATCGTTTGTACACGTTACTGGCCGGTTTTAAAAATGCTGTGGTATTTATTTATTTTTTTTTTTTTTTTTTTTTTTATATTATGGCGTTTACAGAATTTCGCCAATTACTCAATTTAGATTGACAGTTATAGGAATTAGGACCTGTGGTATTTAAAAAAGTACGTTCTAAATTAAATTTTTCATTTGATGTTCATTTTTACAGAAAACCCCTTTTTATCCTACATTTTTGGCGCGAAGTTCCAGAAGTTAACATCGACTTTCATAACTTTTATTCAATTTTTATCGATTAATTTCATATCCTTGACTGTCAAAGCTTTATTTAATGCTGTTTGGCTGTATCAAAAATGGTAGATAAAGTGGTAAAAGCTACCAAAATTATCGCGCTGCTTGAAGAGGGTTGCAGCCAATGTTTCGTGGCTAGGAGGCTAAATGTTAGTCGCTCGACAGTCCAAAGGACCTGGCAGCGATATCAGGAGACTGGTTCCGTCGAGAGAAGGCCTGGTTCTGGAAGAAAACCATGTACCCAACCACGGGATGATCGTTTTCTTGTGAGTCGCGCATTGAGAAATCGCAAATCTTCGTATGTGGATCTTAAGAACAACCTCCAAGAAGTAAGAAATGTGCATATTAGTCTATGGACGGTCAGGAGGAGGCTTCTCGCTGCCAATATACGCAGTCACCGCCCGGCCCGCGGCCCCAAATTACTCCGTGAGCACAGAGTTCACAGGCTTAGGTTCGCTAGAAATTGTGAATCATGGACTCAAGACGATTGGAATAGGGTTTTGTTCTCTGATGAAGCCAGGATATCTCTGTTCGGTGAAGATCGACGTCGGCGAGTGCTAAGAAGACAAGGAGAACGCTTTGCAGAGGCATGTTTCGAAGAAATCACACCTTATGGTGGGGGCTCTGTTATGTTTTGGGCAGGAATAAATTCAATGGATCGTACAGAGTTAGTCTTCATTGAAAACGGCTCACTGACTGGGCATCGATACATAACGGAAGTTCTAATTTCTCATGCACAACCCGCATTGGCCGCTCTAGGTGAAGACTCGATTTTTATGGACGACAATGCTCGCGCCCACCGATCCCGCGATGTTAATGCGTATGTGCAAGAGGTCGGCATTCGTCGTTTGGATTGGCCAGCTCGAAGTCCCGACCTCAATCCCATAGAGCATGTCTGGGACGTTCTGAAACGGCGTGTGAGATCAGTACACCCGGCTCCGCAGACCATCAGAGAGCTGAAGAATGTGATTACTGCGGAGTGGGAACGTATTCCGCAAGCAAGTATCCGGGATATACTCGCTAGCATGCCCAGACGAATTCAAGCTGTGATTTTAGCTAGAGGGGGTCACACTCGATACTAAACATTTATCTGCTTTTACTTTATTAAAGAAAAACAAACAAAAAAACTTTTTATTTTTACTTCATGAGCATATGCACTACTAGCGAATATACACTACTAGCGAGGTTTAGCATTATTTCCCATAAATTGTATCTAAATTTTATGAAATACTGATGAAAACGATTATTTTCTTATTAATTTAGCAAATTGTGTGGATAAAACTACCTATAATTATCAAACAAAGAAATATTAACATTTGAAATGGTTCATTGCTTAGGTGCCCGTTTTTTTGCAAATGAGTTTATTTAACAAACAATTAAGTTATTCAAACAATACAATTAGACAACCGCCCACAAGATCTATTTAAATATTGTTTTATGCAATAAGACTTGAATACATAAACGTCTGTTTTGACGAGTTCTTTGATCCCAAACAGTCACTATGTATGTATGTATTGTCCTTAACTACAACTATAGTTGCGCTTAACTGTCTATAAAATTGACATTTTACGATACAAGCTTTTTTTTGTAACCATACATAAAATTTTACAGCGTTTTTGATAGTGTGTGGGAAATTATTGCTAAAATTTTTAATAACATTGTAGCAGCAAGACTATATGTGAGGCATCTTTCCATAATAAATTAGATAGAATACTATAGCAAACTCGCTTTTGCCTTATCAACATCACAGCTCATATTCTGCCCATTGTTGGGCTCAAGTTTCCTCCACAGTGTGAAATTGTTCTACTATACCACGCTAATCAAACGTGTTGGTATAGAGTTTTATTTCCAGTTTTACTCTCCTTGCAAATATGTTAACTGCGTATTATAATCCCTTAGTCGTCCTTTATGACACCCATGGATAAGAATGTGAGTGGTGAATTTTATTTTCATACTGACACCATAGAGAAATTCACACATAGTTTCTCCCTTTCCTTGACAGTCATGTCTATCTAATCATTCACCAGACAATCGACGGTCATTGTTGGATATAAAGCTCCCCACAACACTTCGTGAGGACAATTAACATAGCCATTGCACTTAACAGGCTATTTGACAATCCCGGTTGATGTTATAAGTTGCCCAGGAGATCTATTAGTAATACCACTGGCGCCCTGTAACTGGCTTTTAATGATACGATAATTAATGGTCTTGTATCTAAACTCACAAATAATATCTTCTTTTATAGTGCTAATAGTTTTAATGCTGTGGTAGCAGCTACGAATACTATAGTCACCCTTCTCGTGGGTGTCATAAAGTCCTCCATATGATGTCATCTGGTTCTCAAGAAAGGTTGACGTCAGAATGTAATTGTAAAAGAGACGACATTAGATAAAGTTAGTCCAGGTCGAGATATGTTCTCTTAGTCATCTTTCATGAAACCCACGAGCAATAGTAGGAGATATATGGACTGAAAAAGGGTCTCTTGGCCTTTGGAGTTTACCATTTTATCCAGGATATTGAACTTTATAATTCCAATCTTTACCAGGGCCGGATTATCCATAACGCGGACTAGGCAACTGCCTAGGGGCCCCGCGCCGACTAGGGGCCTCGGGCATGCACTAAGGGAAAAACATTATATGCAATTTTTTTTTTTAGATTTGTATTCTCGCTCAATATTATTTTTTTTATTGCTGCTGGTGGCGAAAGAGAAAACAGCACACATGATGGTAAGTGATTCTGCTGTTCATGGACCTTGGGCTATGGACCCGAGAATTACATTGCCTAGGGGCCCCGATAGGTTAATCCAGCCCTAATCTTTACTCTTTCAAGTACCTATAGTTTATCTTCATATTCAATAACTTTGATTTTTTTCTTTCTAGCGAATGTGTACTGGTGAATGATCGTACTGAATGGAAATGTGGCCAAGATCCCTGCATGATCGACGGTCAGATCATCTATCGTGTGAATGCTGAACCACGGTTCGGATGGCGCGCGTACAACTACACTCAATTCCTCGGGAAGAAACTCAAAGATGGACTGACTTATAAACTTGGTAAGTACAGTTTTCAGTAGAGAAGTACGAAGACCGTGACCACCAATCAATACTTTATCGTGGTTACTGTATCAATCGAAAGATACTACACAATTGGTGGAGTGGATTAACTATCGACCTCTTATGAGGTTCAATTTTCAAGCAGGGCAATTCTTTGTGCGCTCTATAAATGATTATTATGAGTGTAATTTACGTCCATTAATTTTATATTTGTGAAGTTTCCCCTATTTTCCGTGTGGTGCTCGAGTAAAAATACAATTCATCACTTATCTTGCCGGTGGATATCGTAAAACATTAGTCATGTTTAGAGACATAGTATGCAAATAGTATCTGTACAAGAGACGATAAACTCGAAATAAAACCCTATACCAAGCGCGGTATGGCAGTTCAAATTTTATTTATTGTCGAGGAAGCGCGAGTCCGAGTTACCTGGATTAATGAAGATGATGATGATGAATATTATAAATGCGAAACGATGTTTGTCTGTTTGTTACACCTTCAAGCTTAAGCCAGTATATTTATTTTAAAAATCGTTCACCAATTGTAAGCTACATTATCTGCGAATAACATAGGATATATTTTGTTTCGGTATTCCTACGGAAATGGGAAGCAGCAGGAATTTGCTCATTGTATATAAAAAATTTAGTTCACTGATATTATGTGCCTTAGGCGTCTTTTACGACATCCACGGGCAAGATTTCACCCTGAATTATATTCTTACTCCGTCACCACATGGAATTTATAATATTAGCATATAGGTATTACTTTTACTAGTTAAAAGTCTACAGTTGTGTTTATGTGTATAGCGAATTATTTAAGTTGAGCAATCCACAGTTTCTATACAAACTAAAGAAAGAGAAAGTGCAGGATTGTAACAATGAAATAGGAACAAACAACATCGCTTCGAGCGTTCTAACAATCGAGCTATCGCTATCTGGGTTTAGCATTTAAAGGTTACTAGATAAACAGAATATAAGCTTTCATTTAATAGGGATCTCTCCTTTCCCTCCAAGGTGATTGAGGGCAGTGATGGCTGCTCTAATAGATAACTTGTGATCAATTCATTCATCACTCGTCGCCGTTGTCTTAGTTCATACATGGGCCCACTGTCGGGCTCGAACCTCCTTTCCAATAGGAGAGTAATTGGCCTACTAAACCATACTAGTTGACATATTAGTATAAGATTTAATCTTTTCGGTAAAATCTTTCGCATTACATTTGAATATTATATTATGTCGTGATATCATATTTAAAGTAATATTAAACCTATTTTATACAATATCAATAAAAAAAAAAACAGTAAAAAGATAGTAAAATTTGCTGAGTTTCTTATCCGGATCTTCTCAATGGTGGTCGCTCACGGCTCAATGTTGGTCGCGGTCCGATCTGGTGATAATTTATTGAATTTTATTTTTCTTTGTAATGGACTTCTAGTTCATAGTTCGGCATGGGCCTCCCTATGAGCGAAATTAATTTATTCTATTACACAGGCCAGGTGGCTTCGTATAAGGTTTTATCTGAAGATATCACATTGATTTTTTAATGTTATCTAAATCCTTTAAATAATTCATATGATACGGGCAAATAACCATTGCATTTCATTGCATTCATCTCTTGAATATAAAATATTAACATTCAAGTATTTTAGAGTAAAAGCTTATTATACCTTCTAAGAATTTTGATGGTATATACCAAACTAATGTTTTCATATGAAAACATTAGTTAAGCACTTTTATATCATACCCGCTAAACTTAGCAGATCTTCCGCATCACATCACATAAAGTACCATCAAAATTGTTTAATATAACAATGATTTGCGAGAGTATTACACATTGTAAACAAAACTCTTTTTACGGATTTTATCGCGTTTGTATTTGATTTTTGATTGCCCGACGTTTTGAAGACTTTACAGCATTCATAGACACGAGCAGACATTTATTTAATTAATATAACTCGTTAAAACACCCGCCACAAATCTCATTCGTACAGTTGAAACCCTACGAAAACTATTTGTAAAACATTGAAACCCCAATCAAAATTGTCGTTCAAATATTATACCGTTGTGATTTTAAAATATTAGACAGGCAGTCACGATGTCTGCTTTGTATCTAGATAACCTAGGTCAGGTGAAAGTTTTATTCTATTGTCAGTTCCAGTTTAACATGTTATGTGTCATTATTTTAGCTTTCTTTCTGGTATTGTTTAGTGCTAAAATGTTTTTAGCGGTTTTAATAATTCTGAATCGATAAAATATTTGTAACATTTAGTAGTGATAGGACAGTTATCTGTCTACAGTCGCGATCCGGTCCCTCTGGCGTAGTATCACACTTTCGCAGAAAATCGACGTCTGAGTAGTAGCAATTTGTTACTGCGTTTCGTTCAAGATTTTCTTCTCTTTCATATATGTTACTAGTAACCCGCCCTCGCTTCGCTTCGGTTTCAATCGCCTTACCAGCGTAGTTCCTGTTCCCGTGAGAATACCGGGATAAAATATAGCCTATGTCACTTCCTGATGTTATAACTCTCCATTGGTGTAAGAATTTTTGAAATCAGTTCGGTGATTTAAGCGTGAAAGCGTAACAAACAAATAAACAAACAAACTTACTTTCGCATTTATAATATTAGTAAGGATATGCATATTTAATTTGTTCATCGTCTTTTAAGATACCCACGGGCAAAAGAGATGGGAATTGTATTCTTACTCCGTCACCACACGGCAAATTGATGTGGAATGAAAGTATTTAATCAGATATTTTTTATTACAGGTACTTTCCCGTTAAGTGAGATGACAAAACGTATTGGATTGCAGATCTTGGACAAGGACATACGTTATCCATCTCATTTTGATGCCAGGGAACGCTGGCCTAAATTCATCTCGCCAATTGTAGACCAGGGATGGTGTGGCTCCGACTGGGCAGTGTCTTTATCCACAATTGTCTCCGACAGGTAAGAGGCATCTATGAAATGATTTCTGATATTTACGCGAGTATTACACATTGCAAATAAAACTATTTTACAGATGATTTTATCGCGTTGATATTTGATTGCCCGATGTTTCGAACACTTTACAGCGTTAGTTACGCGGCGGACCCGTGACCATCCCTGACCATGGATCCGTAACTATAAATAAAATAGAAATTTGCGAGTTTATCTTCTTAGATCATTTATATTACTTTATTGCATTTGTAGAAAACAAATGAAGGAAATTAGTTTTATACGCTGGCTTGTCGTTATACGGGTTTCATTTTGAGTTTTCCTTCTTTTCCAGTGATGTTGTTGGTATACAACGGCTAACTTGTGTGACATACGTAGGTCAATGGGTAAATTATTATATGTAAGTATTGTTACACCCAATAGTAAAGTATACGTAAAAATGAAAATATTATAAAAAAACACTCATCTGTCTTAAGGACTACCGACAAGTTTTAAGTTATGAAAAAACAGCATTGTATATCAATTACAAACAGTTGTTATTTTTGAAATTTCTAATTAATTGTCTTGATCTTGAATTAAAAATTGTAACAAAATCTTATTAAAATCAGTCCAGCCATATTGAAGATCATCCTGAATAAATAGACAGATAAACAGACAAAAAAATACACTGGTTTTTTGACTTAGGTATAGTATAAATACCTGTGTGAGCATAAACAGAACGTATTATTTTGATGTTACAAAATACACTTATTTGTATAGAGAAATGTGCAAGTTTATATAGGGTAAACTTCTAGTCATTGGACACTACCAGTCATTGGACAGAACGCAATAAAACCATATTGGATAAGGTTACTTTGAAAACAGGAACACTGCAACTGATCTCTTTCTAAACTCTACCTTTTAACAATACATAATAGTTCAACACATTTGTAACAATAGACAGCAGTAGTAGCTTAAAAATATTTACTTTTCTCAGCGTCCTCACAGTCGGCGCGGTTTCTAGTGAAAAATAAAGAAATTGGTAAGTATATCAACAAAGTTTTTAACAATTAATTTTCTTAATGTTAATCTAATAGGCTTAGTTGTTTGTACAGTAAAGTATTATCGTATTTTGTAAAGAATTTAATAGGAATTAGTAGTAGTAGCCTGCAAACATAATTTTTCGGTTATAATGTGCTGTCCAATGATTCAATGTTTTTTTAATTAAAATCTAATTATTGGACGGGTGTCCAATAACTATATTTTTAAAATTTCAATAAATTTAAGCTATTATAGACTCCCTTGCGTTTTACTTTAAGCTAAAGCTACTACATTTTGTATTTTTGTTTAAAGACATTTTCTACTAGTCTTTGGACAGGGTGTCCAACGACTCATTAATGTGTCCAATAACTTGTTGGCTGCAGATAATCTTAGACATCGGTTTATAGAAGGAAAATAAAGATGCTTAAGGGACAAAAGAAATACTATGATCCTAATACTTTACATCTAGCATTTAATGAATTAAATGAAATGGTTAAAAGCCGAGAAATAGCGCGAAAATATAATATCCCCAAGTCAACTTTACATTTTAAATTCAAAAACCCAACACATAGAACATCTTTTGGCACACCTCCTGTTCTGACTGAAGAAGAGGAGCGTTTTTTAGAGATTTGAATAAAGGAAGTCATGAGAAAAGATTTCCTTTAAAAACTAACTATTTAAAACAAAGTGTTTTCAAGTTTTTGAGCGAAAATCCACGACCCTGGAAATGGATGCGTGAGAGGATTTTTCATAATAATTATTATTCATTTATTACCATAATAACATTACACAGATATGTGGGAATCTCTGGCTCCTACGCTAGTTGTATATTGTGTTGCAGGAGCCAGTGTCCTCCCCATTACAAGACACATTTTATAATAAATACAGCCTTTTTTTTGGGGTGGGTTGCGGTCTGCGCGCTCCTCGCACCACTCCGTCCGGGGTGACAGAGGGGCGTAAGCACGCACACCCGCAACCCACCCACGATGCACGTCGCCTTCGTCGTTGGGCCGACCACCGGAGCAGGGTTACTTGTCATCAGTGGTCGGCCCGACGGAATACCCCCTATTTAGGGTACACGCCCGCTCCCTCAACGAGATCACACCGGCCCCGCTCGCACCCCCGTCACCCGCCAATATAATCCGGCGAGCATTTCCGCCTCCAGGTCCCACGGCGGAGTCCCGGCTAACAGGCACGCTGCCTCCGTCGCCACCGTGCGATATCCGCGTATGGCCCTGACTGCCATGGCCCTCTGTGGTTGCCACAGAAGAGCCCTGAGTCGGACGGTCATGGACCCCGCCCACACCTGTGCGCCGTACAGGGCCATCGACCGGATGACCCCCGCGTACAGCCGTCGGCACGTCGCGCTCGGTCCGCCCACATTCGGCATATGCCACGATAGGGCGGACGCCGCGCCGACGACCCTTGGAGCGAGCCTGCGGAAATGCTCCCGGAACCACCATTGCTCGTCGAGCACCAGGCCCAAATACCTCATATGGGCTCGGATGCTGATCTCAACCGAGTGGACGGTGATCGATGCTCATACGGCACCCATGGAACAAGAGGGCCTCCGTCTTGTCCAGGGCGACCCTCAACCCAAGCGCCTCGATCCGCCTGACGATCTCTTCGGTGCCTGGAGTCACCAGGAAATATATGTTCTAATTAATAATTTCCCAATAAATATAATTTCAAACAATTTTTAGTTCTCTCACTTCCTTTAAAAACAGATATCATTTACTATTATGTGTTTTAAGAGATCACTAAAGTGCTGTCCATTAACTAGTTGATGCTGTCCAACAATAAAAATTCTGTCCAATGACTATATACCTTGGCTCTTTTTTTTAACAGGATTTTTTCGCGTTTTTATTGTTAAATGTTATTTTTAAGAATGTATTATACAAAGACGCATATTAAAATAATAAAATAACAATAATTTTAACAGGAATCTTTTTAAACGTGTTCATAAACTATTCAAAACCTTCAAATGCTCGTTAAGTGTCCAATGACTGGAAGATTACCCTATTTGTTTCTTTATTATTTAAAAATGGGTGAACAATTTTTAATGAAGCTTACTATAAAGATATTTGATCGTCGCGATAACTAAAAACATTGCTACCATTAGGCAATAAAAGTATTTTTTTACGATGATATCAGCTTAGGATTGAGTGTGTTTAGAATTCTAAAGATACTCTGAAAATATACAAGTATTTTAAGAAATACTCATAATATTATCAAACAATAGTTCTGTTTCAAACCTGGCAAAGCAGCCATGATAAATGGCTAATAAAAAACACCTTGGAATGTATCCAGCCAGTAACGTAGAATGATACCTGACTCTTATTTGTTGTTTATGCAAACTCGAGACACGAGGCTAAAAATAAAATGACGAGGGCCCTACGTTCGCTCAAGAGCGGCTCTGTTACTTACTTAACCTAAGCAGTGTTGTTAGGTGGTGGTTTTAAAATTTACCCAAAAAATTTACTGATACTCACCATCCATTTGTTAAGTCAGGGTACTTCAAACATGCTAATTAAGGTCACTACAGCAAGCATTACTACGTGGGAATACCAGGATCAAATACATCCTAAATTATTCCTTATAGGCATAGGCATTCCTGCCAAAGACAGCTTATTTGTTAGTAAAATATTATCAATATCGGTCCAGCTATTTGGAGATTACCCGAATCAAACAGACAGACAAAATAATTTAAACTGGGTTTTAACGCTTTGACTGCTGTCATATATCGCATACAAGTACATTATGATGCGGCATAACACACGCGTGTGCGGCCGATACACGCCTGGCGTGTAATCGCCGCACACGCGTGTGTTATCAAAAACACGCTTGTATGTTTTCCCGCAGCAAGCATAGATATCGTGCAAATAACCGAGTGAGCCACTATTTTGATATTAAAATGACCCACTATTTTGATATTGCAAACAGACATTTCAATTTCAGTTATTTATATAGACTAGTGGTCGGCGTGTGGTCGAAATTTGGCCATAATTCATTTTAATTAATTTTTCTGCTACACAATTCTCTTTAATTTTATTTATGTATAATTGTGAATTGAGCAAGCTGTATTTCACTAACAACTAATATAGGTATAAGCACAAATCTTTAGTAGACATTGTCATCATTATTTTATGATTGTTTGATATTCAGTTCGACCAGAGATTTTAACCGTAAACAAAAGTCTATAAGCCTTGCTACGTAACACACTCACACAAACGTGTGTGTGTAGCGATTGCGTTGTAGTGTGCGTAATGCCTTTTTTAATGAATTTAATGTATTTCTAATCCATTATTATATGAAATTTTAGTTTTATGCATTTCTCCTCATTATTTACTTCAACTGTATCAAATTTTATACTTGTCCATCCACGTAATTTTCGTAAAAAGGGGTACAAAGTTTTTGCTTCACGTATTTATATATAGGTTCCTCATCACCATCTCAGTTTATATATATTCCAAGGCGGGGCGTGAGACTCCTCTATAATAAGAGAGAAATTGACCTACTTATTGGGCCGGTTTGGAGTAGTACCACACTCTCACAGAAAATCGACTTCTGAGTAGTAGCAATTTGTTACTGCGCTTCGTAAGCGTGAGTTTCATTCGGTGAGCTAAAAAGCCGGCAATCCAACTTTCTGAGGGTGTTTGCGTGTGGTGGATTTTAATGATGCCTTTAGTATCACCGAACATCATTGTACGCATTCACACTCCCTTCACTTTCTTCGCGATAGGCAGCGGTCTTGCAAAGGTCCATGAGTGGCAGCAACACTTACCATCAGGTAAACTGTTTGCGCGTTCCCATTTGCAATAAAAAAATGTTATCTGTTTATTATATCCCTTCGTCGTCTTAGCAAGATAGTGTTGTTTGTTATTCCATTACGACATGGAATAAGAATACAATCTATTTTACGCATTTACATTGCTTACATTAAAGCACTAATTAATTGCTAAAAATAAGAAAATATTATTTCCATAGACAATTGCTTCACTTCAGCGAAATCATAATAATCTAGCAACACAGTTACCAGGTAGGTTGGTAGAATTATAGGGATGTCGGTCTGTGGTCGTAACTTTAATTCTGTTTTTTCTGATTGTAATATTAGAAGAATTCCGATTTCCGATTAAATGATATGATGTAACCAGATTCTTGGAATGTCTTTGTACGATGCTTAAAAATTTATATATAACTTTAAACAATGCTTTAGTATGCATTGCAAACATATCCGAACTTTAAGTTCTTAAAAAGCAAAATGTCAAAATAAGGTGATTTACTTTAGTAACTGTCGCAAATATGTCTTTTACAAATAATTATTTATAATAAAAATATAATTTAAAATATCTTGCCCGTGGTTATCTTAAAAGACGACTAAGCAGTGGTGTAACTATAGGATGGCAATTCGTGGCAAAATGCCACGGGCCCCCTGCCGGGAGGGGTCCCCGGTCAGAGGAGACTCCCAACTCCCAAATTTACTATTACACATCTAATAAAAAAATAGTTTCTTCTTTAATATACATATTTAAGTTCCCTTCTTAGTTGCATACACAAGTAAAAAACTGTTTTCAAATTTTCAATGCCTTTGTAAAAAGGTTAGGGGTCCAGTCCGATGAATTTACCACGGGCCTGGAACGGTTTAGTTACATCACTGCAATTAAGGGGAGTATGCATATACCTAACATCTATGAAAGAGAAGGAACACTCTAAATAAAACCCTACTAAGGGATGAATGTAGATACCATAACATAGCCTAGCCATAGCCTGCGAATAAAACAAAAGTCAAGAATGCCAGTTGAAGCTCTTAAACTACCAGAGGTCGTCGTTGAGTTGGAGTAGAAGTAGTAGGTCGTTATTGAAGTAGTACGCTCTGTTACCACACGGAATATTAGAAGCTTAGAATAATAACGTATAGAAGAACAGTGTCGGTACTTAAGCAATCAAAAAAGTGAAGCCAAAATGATATATATGGTGGAGGAAGAATAAGTGTATATTATACTGATGATGATGATGATTGTTTTCGTTAACAGATTCGCAATTCAATCCAATGGTGCTGAGAAAGTGATCCTTAGTCCGCAAACACTCTTGTCTTGTAATGTGAGGGGACAGCAAGGTTGCACCGGTGGTAATATTGATACAGCTTGGATCTTCGCTAAAAACCATGGGTAAGAGCATTAATATTTTTTTTCAAGTATTAATTTGGCTACAGTATACACAAACAAACAAGTTATAATAATATCTCATAGATGACGTAATGGTTTAGGTATTAATAAAATAAGTGTGTTCGATTTCCACACAGGAAATCTTTGTACTATCTATAAATATAGACTATAATACGTATTATTTGTTGCTGTTAAAAGTCCAGGATAGACAAACGTATTTACAAATTAACGGGTATATTTTAAATCCAGGATATGAACAGTCATTTGTGGATTGCACAAAGAGTTGTCCCGCGTGGGTATCGAAATCACAAGACTCGTCACAAGAGGTCAGCACATAGTCCATTTCGCAATCTTTGTTATTTTATGTGAGAATTAAAAGTCATATCGAAGTCATACCAACAGGGTTATATACGTAGGATTATTCAGTTTTCAGTCAGCAACAATTTAAAAAAAAAATCAACTACAAATTCTCACTAAGACTTCAAGTATATTTAAAAACGTTTGTAACATCTCATCATCAACGAAATTAAGATGAGACCATTGTTGACCCAACAGCTTTCACATAAAAAAAATCATCTATTTTTGGTCAGAAACAAAGACGTTAATATTACCTGTAGTAAAAATACGAGTATATCGACGCCCCCAAGCAATAACCTAGTAATAGCATTTTACTGGATTTTTTTTTATTTCAAATTTGACATTTGTAGGCGAGAACTCATATACGATTTTTTTTTTGGATGTTTTCTATGATTAATTACAAAAATATGAAAGTTTTATTGCACAACAGTTCTATTAGATTTTTATACGACAAAAATGAAATATTACATTATTACTTTTTAAATTTCATGACTGACAATTGGTATTATAATAATACCGTAATATAATTTATGTTAAATTTTGGTTACTGCGATTACAAGTTTATTGCAGTGAAATATGAGGCATATTTTTTTCGGTAACGGTTAGTAACAATATTTATACGAATTAAAATACACGATGAAACGTGTGTACTGGCGTAGATTACACGGCAATAAGACAGTTATATAACTTTACAGTTAGTCCCTTCATTGTTTCTTGGTTAGATACCAAATAAATAATCATTGTTGTTCTATTACTTTTAAAAATTAACCGCAATAATCTCGTAAGTTGATATTACTGAATTCATCTTTATAATTCAATATGGTAATATACAAATACTGTTAAAACGTTACAAAACATTTTACGTAATATATATTTTTATGTATTACATGAATCTTTGAATATATAATGTAATTCTGATACTATAAGGTTATTCTACAAAAAAATAACTTTCATTTGATACATTTAACATGGCGAAATAATGATTCACTGAAAAGATATAGCTAAAAAATATAAAACATTAACTCCTGAAAAATTTGAGTTTGGCGATTACTGGGTTATTGCTTGGGGGCCATCGATATGTACCTATATAATCAATATGAAAACTCCTTCTTTTCGAAATTGGTAAAATCTATTTATTTAGGACCACAGCCGCGGTTTGCCACCAACAGGAATAAAAAAATACATTCAAACGCTTTGAATTTTTTTATCAGGAATTTGACACAACATATATTCAAACTTATATATAACTCCTCTAATCCAGGTTCTACAATGGTTTCTTTCCACGACACCAAGGCTTAACAGCAGTAATTCCTAGGAAACGCTTTTAATTGTCTTGGGACCCGTAACAAATTTAATTAAAAATGATCAACAGTAAAAGTTGGACAGAGCCGCTTCTTTTTCCTGACTAATCATAAAATTGCAATTTTCTCACAGCTTGGTAGACGAACATTGCTTCCCATATAAAGCCAGGATCACCCGGTGTCCCTTCAAGCCCCACGGAAACCTAATTTCTGATGGATGTGAGCCAGTTGTGCCTCAACGCAGCTCCAGGTACAAGGTTGGACCACCCGGCAGACTGAGCCAAGAGAACGATATTATGTACGACATCATGCAATCTGGACCTATTCAAGGTTGGTATTCTTTCCATTGTGCATGTGGTGACAGAGTATGAATATAATTCCTCATCCCGCAACTTGTCCGTAGGTGTCGTAAAATACGACTAAGTCTTATAATATACATAGCTAAGCAAGAGATGAAAACTCAAAATGAAATCCTATACCAACACGTCTCGCCAGCATAGTATAGTAGGTCAATTTCGCTCTTATTGTCAAGGGGACTCGAGCCCAGCCGTGGGACGTATATGAACTGTGATGATGATGATTCCATTTGAATCCTGACTTGAGGAATAAAATACTACGATCCTTATTAATTACAGTTTATAACCTAGTTTTTGCCGTGTGGTGACGGAGTAAGAATACAATTCATCACTCTATCTTGCCCGTGGAAGTCGTAAAAGTCGACTTATAAAAATGGCTACAAAAAGATTTATTTTAAGTCTTTATTTGTCAATTTCCATTTTACATAAAGTATTTGTGAGTCCATTAATCATATTTTGAAAAATTTAAATAAATCGATAAGATATGTAAAGCATCGGTATATCAATGTCTCTACACTTTAGCACTTTTTCAGCACTTTATTACCCAAAAAACATCAAAATTATTCAATATATGTTAGAATACAAAAATATTGATTACAAGACCTCAGACACAGAGACACATAACACTTTCTGGTTCCCGCCAAAACCCGTACATAACAAGGCTACATAGATAAAAACAAGTGATTATTGTGATTGCGGCTACACTATTTGTCGGTTGCTTTTATTTAAAATAGATCGTACGATAATATTTGATTATATTATCAATAATTAAAAATCAAGATATCTTTTCAATTAGCTACCAACTTAAGATGTAAATTTCATCATTTATTATTATTTTGTTGTACTGAAGCCAGCCTTTTTTTATTAATTTTATAATTTATTTGTGCAGAATCTCCACAAATAAATTTTAGGTACGATGAATTTAAATAGATCCATATTTAAATTCATTTACGGGTATTGACAAACTATTAGTAAAGTAGTTTTTTTTAAATCAAACTACTTTACGGATTTTATCGCGCTTGTATTTGATTTTTGATTGCCCGACGTTTCGAACACTTTGCAGCGTTCATGGTCACGGGAGGACTAAGATGTCTCACGTCCAATAAGTCATCGTTATTGCAGAAAATTTATAATTATCTACCCGATACAAAAAATAATTATTAAATATTGAGCCCTTAGAATAATAACGTATAGAAGGTAAGTTCGCACACAAAAAGTGAAGCATTTCAATTGGAGCCTAATGAAGCTTACGCCGGAACTGTTCCGTAATGTAAAAGTCATTGTACTGCACGTACGTACGCAACTCTTAAAAAATAAATAGGTAATTATGACGGTTTGTGCATTGAAACGGTGTCATAACACATTTGAAAAACTTAAAAAGGTTTTTAACATTACTTTTAAAAATATTTCGACGATTTATGTTAATAAAAACAAAATTTGATTTCATTATTTGTATAGTGGTGTGCATGTGTACGTGTGTAATCGTCTGCGCGCCATTAGTATTTTGAGATTCATGTTTCGAACGTTCGAAGTATTGACACTATCCTTCTATACGTTATTATTCTAAGATTGTCCCAATATTGATTTCATCAATATTGATTGGTCACTATTTAATAACTATTTTCTGTATCGGGTAGATAATTATAAATTTTCTGCAATAACGATGACTTATTGGACGTGAGACATCTTAGTCCTCCCGTGACCATGAACGCTGCAAATTGTTCGAAGCGTCGGGCAATCAAAAATCAAAGACAAACGCGATAAAATCCGTAAGGTAGTTTTATTTAAAATGTGTAATACTCGCGTAAACATCAGAAACCATTATATAAAGTAGATTCATTATAAGCACCTAGGTTAGCTATGAACAATTTGCTAACATATCTTTGACAAGAAAAAAATATAAAGATTATTCAGTTCAAACAGATGTTTCGTACAAAGTTACAGGTGAAATTGTAGGTACTTTACCTAACATGATCCTGGGCAAACATCGCGGGACAGTCACGTTTTGAGGCTGTCTGTCTCGCTGTCCCCAGAATTGTAACAAAAAAGCCCTATTTTTGCAAACAGATGTGCTTTTTGGTTTTTTAATAATTTCAGTTCATATACATATGTCTGCAAGTTCTGGCACAAAAAAAAATAATGGTCACGTTATTGTCCTGTGTTGAGGTAAAAAAAGGCTTATTATACTTTCTTTTGACAGCTATGGTCTCAATATATCCCGTTAGTCTAGTCGACAAGTTGAAAATGGTACAAAATAGAGATACTGCTCTTAAAATTACGTGCGATAGCTCATTGGATCCGGAATGACGTCTAGAAAAATGTGCTAAAAGCGTGTATTAGCACATAAAAAATTGCAAAAGTTATAAACAATTAAAGATGAAAAAAAAATGGCATTTTGTTTTTTGCCAATATTTCATAAACTATTAATATTTAAGGAATTTAAAAAAAAGATTCTGAAAGAGGAGGAAATTTCCAATAAAAAACGCCTAACTCTCGAAATTCTATCTCCATTATTTATAATTTTAATTTAACGCTGAAGATAGGTCTGCGCGTGACATTTTTAGGATGCGCGCGTGGCGTCAAAAGCGAGTACGGCGCATTAATTAATTTATTTAAAGTATTAAATATTTTTTTTTTAATTTGAAAAAATTATGGTGTGTTTTGAACACTATAAATAATTTATTCCCGTTGGAAATTTTACTTAAAGTTAATTTTTCAACGAGTTAAACAATTGTTAACTAACGAAATTTTCTCGAACTATCGTCTTAATTATAAGTGAAAAAAAATGTTTAAATAATAGTCGTAAAAAATTTTCGCTTCGTAGAGCCTTTCTTACATATATACTTAACAAGATCGTGCCATAAAAGTTAAAAAAATATTGATACTTTGTTTATAACAATTTTTTTACTTGAACAAAAACTTAAAAATCCAAGTAATGTTGTTCAAGTAAAAAAATTGTTATAAACAAAGTATCAATATTTTTTTAACTTTTATGGCACGATCTTGTTAAGTATGTATGTAAGAAAGGCTCTACGAAGCGAAAATTTTTTACGACTATTTAAACATTTTTTTTCACTTATAATTAAGACGATAGTTCGAGAAAATTTCGTTAGTTAACAATTGTTTAACTCGTTGAAAAATTAATTTTAAGTAAAATTTCCAACGGGAATAAATTATTTATAGTGTTCAGAACACATCATAATTTTTTCAAATTAAAAAAAAAAATATTTAATACTTTAAATAAATTAATTAATGCGCCGTACTCGCTTTTGACGCCACGCGCGCATCCTAAAAATGTCACGCGCAGACCTATCTTCAGCGTTAAATTAAAATTATAAATAATGGAGATAGAGTTTCGAGAGTTAGGAGTTTTTATTGGAAATTTCCTCCTCTTTCAGAATCTTTTTTTTAAATTCCTTAAATATTAATAGTTTATGAAATATTGGCAAAAAACAAAATGCCATTTATTTTTCATCTTTATTTGTTTATAACTTTTGCAATTTTTTATGTGCTAATACACGCTTTTAGCACATTTTTCTAGACGTCATTCCGGATCCAATGAGCTATCGCACGTAATTTTAAGAGCAGTATCTCTATTTTGTACCATTTTCAACTTGTCGACTAGACTAGTACTAACCGTCTCGGATCGTTGCAAGGACGGTGTGCAGCTTTATAACTTTTACCAAAATCGTTTTATCAAATCACCAATTGCATAGTCCACCGGTATTGATGCCTTGATTTCGGTGGTCCGCTCGGCGGGTTACCCTTCCGGGTACCAGGCTACCTAAGCCTTTTGCACGTTATCCTGGCCCAAGTGTAATTAAATTTTGTCAGAAAACCAACTTTGGAAGTTATTATCGCTTAAAAATAACTGGCGATTAATTTTTTTGCTAAGAACCATCCAGATGTTCCCTACAAAATTACGTTATTTAGCAGTTACAATCTAGCAATTACATAAAAGGAGTTGAATTACAATCACTACGCTCAATTATGTAAAGATTCTCAGATATGAAAGCCGTTGTTCAGTTTTCCCTCAAAATCATTAACTTTCTTCTTATTACGATTTCTTTGAATATCGTAATGAGAACAGTACAGTGGATCCTCGGTAGTTCGACAAATGTTTTGCACGGCAGTGTCGGACTATCGCATTTGTCGGATTATAGAGTACTGCTTAAGACCCCTTATAGTCCGGCTTTTTTACAGAAGAGTACCTTGTAATCCGACAGGTCAATCAAACACGTCAATCAAAGCGTAATATACAATGAATAAACTAAACTATCAACGTACGCTAGGTCGTACCGCTGTTATATGAACTTAGTCAAATTCAAACTAAACAATCAGATTTAAAACAAAAGCACAATAGTGAAGGCGCGTACAAGTTGTAACCTGTTCAATCATACATTACTTACATTAACAAAGATTGTCGAAAAATTTTTCAATAATAATAGATATGTCGCATTACAAGGGGCGCCGGATTAGACAGGGGCCGGATCACCGCGAGTCCACTGTAGTATCAAATGAAGCCACTCCAAGCCAAATTCGCCTAATATAGCCGTCATTGAGATGTATTCATTTTCCGACGGCGACTGGGTTGGCGCAGATGCGATTACCTGCGCCTTATGCCACCCTAGCCGAGGCTGCGGGTGACTGAACCGGGAAGTTAGTCCGTCACCTACCGAGAGGCCGACCGCGCGAGGAAAGATCGACGTCCTCTCCGAGGGGGGACGTCGATCGAGAAGAGGGTACTCCTCAAGGGGTATTCCGACAGCACGACCACTGACGACAAGTCACCCTGCACTGGTGGTCGGCGCAACGACGAAGGCAACGTGTCGGGTGATGAGTGCGCCGACTGTAACCCACCCAAAAAAAAAAGATGTATTCATTTTGTAGACGAAATAAAATAAGCAGTGTCAAGATTACTTTGAAATATCAAAATTGGTGCAGCTGTCCCTAAGCGACGATAATTCATGGCGTTAAATATTAGATAAATAATTCAGATTAAAATAATTGAGATTTTATTATTGACAGCGATATCCTATCGTATTAAATTGTTCATATAATTAATATCCATATCTTAATACATATCATTTATTTCCTCCTGAAATATTTTAGATAAATTTACATACTTTTAGATCCTATCAAACTAGGTACCTTTCAATTCTGTCTTTGTTCGTGCATATAGACCTCCCACAGAAGTTATGTGCGATCTTTTATAATGGCTCTAAGACGACCATTAAGTCATGAGTCCACTTAGAGAGAAGTGGTCATAATGTGTAATAATTAAGGTCACCCCTCAGAACTTAGTTTCGTTGGGCAATATGGCCTGTCTATAGTGACTAGCGTACTAACTCTTTGGCCCCTTACATAGATTTTTCAGATCAGATATGTTTTATTGATAAGCACAGGCTTCCCCCATGTGAAGAAAAGTAGTCGCAGACCACCTATAGTGCACTGGCCATCACATAATTGGTTTTATTTTGAGTTTCCCTTTATTTGCAGTTAGGTTATTTTGCATCCCTTATTAGATTTTTAAGACACCTATGGAAGGGATAGTGAAGTGACCGTAATATTTCTATATCATTCTACAAATTTTGTTAGACATATTTCGGTTTGTTTTGTCAATGAAGACATATGACACTGAAACGTTGTCTCTAAATTTCGACATCATGGCTCGAACTCGCTCAATGCTGCTTTGAAGAATGCTACGCTCTTGGAGTTTCTTTACGTGATAAAATCCGAAATAGGGCAATCCCTAGAAGTATGAATGTAATCGACATAGCACGAAGAATGAGCACGTTGAAATGGCAATGCCAGGCAACATATCTCGTCGAACCATTGGGAAAGAAAGGTTCTCGAGTGGCGACCACGAATCGGATGACAAAACGTAGGATGACCCCCTATTAGAATAGTTTTAAGTGGCATTCAGTAGGCCTATGTCCATCAGTGGACGTTTTTTGGGCTGATGGATGGATAATTAATAACATCACCATATCTAATCTGTTTATTTATTCCACAGCCGTAATGACAGTATACCAGGACTTCTTCCACTACCGTGACGGTATTTACAGGCGCTCAAGGTTCGGCAATAATGAACTGAAAGGATTACACAGCGTGAGAGTTGTCGGATGGGGTGAGGAACGCGGAGACAAGTACTGGGTAAGTCCGATTAATTTGTAGGTGCAATGTCAGCACGAAGTGTTCTGTATACTAGTGGTCGCCGAGTGGTCGAAATTCAACCATATTTTCTTTAAATTTATATTTCTGGTCATTGGAACAGATATCTTAATTTTAAAGACAATTTTGGACATCTGGTTTTTTAGTCCACTGGTAACAAGTACATCTCTAAATGAAGAAATGCTGTCAAAGAAATATCATCCATCTTCTCCTTACTCAGAAATTGTGCGAATAATCTAGGCGGTAGTAGCTAGTAGTAGTAATGTTAGGTCATCATCATCATCTCAGGCCATGTGAATCCGACTGCTGGGATCGAGTCTTCTCCGCAATGGAATGAAAACCTACTATACCACGCTACTCAAATGTGCAGGCATAGGGTTGATGTCGTGTTTTCCTTCACTTGCATCGTGGTTATCTGTATTTCTCCCTCTCTAGTCATCTTTTACGATACCCACGGACAAAAGAAGGGAGTGGTGAATTGTAGTCTTACTCCGGCACCACACGGAAGGTGTTATATTTATTTCTTACTAGCAAACCGCCTTTGCTTCGCTGCGGTTTCAGTTACCTACCCGCAGTTCCCGTTCCCGTGGGAATACCCGGACAAAATAGCCTACGTGACTCCTTATATAGACAGCTACGTTGTAGTAAAATATCATCAAAATCGGTCTAACCGTTTTGAAGATTATCTGAAACAAACAGACAGACAGACCAACATACAAAAAATTTTAAACTGGTTTTTAGGCAAAGGTGTTGTGCAAATAACCGTGTGAGCATGAAAAAAGCCCATTATTTTGACATTACAAACGGACACTTCAATTTTATTTATTTGTATAGATTGTCTTGTATTAGTTAATTTTTTTTTATTTTTACTTATATTCCAAACACGAGCTAATAAATTACTTAGCAGCCTTTTAAATGACAGTTCAATGACATTATTCGGACATCTTTTATCTTCAATCTATAGATAATAAATCAAATTGCATGCTCCGAATATTGATATTATTATTTTTTTTTCACAGATTGTTGCCAACAGCTGGGGCACAGAATGGGGAGAGAATGGCTACTTCCGCATCGCTCGTGGCGACAATGAATCAGGCATCGAAATGTTTATGCTGACTGTCCTCAGTGACGTCACTGAAGCTTATTTAAAATAACATAGGACCTTCCTCGTCTCACCTCTATGCGTCACCACAAAGTTGGTGAAAACGAGCAGAGGAGTGCTCTTACTAAACAGTACCAGAGATTTTGGTTAATGTAGACTCGAAATATTTAAACGCTTTCTTCTAATATAATAAACCATAAGAACTTTTTAAACTATTTAATATTTATAGTTGCAGATAAAATAGAATTATATATAATATAATATCGATGTTACATTTTACTATTCCCAACTCAAATTTATTCTTGTTTAGAAACAAGAATAACCTAATTATGAAGGGAATAATTATAAGCGTGTTTCGTTATTTGTGGCTTAAAATTACATATAATAGAACAAAAATTCATAGGCAAATTAGTGAGGACTATAATTTAGTACTAAGTTTAATTAAAACTTGAACCGTATTGTAGTTTTTACAACGTTTAAGCCTGACAGTTTATAGAATGAATAAGTTTTCTCTTAGAATAATAACGTATGGAACGATAGTGTCGGTACTTAAATGATCAAAAACGCGAAGACAAACATACTACCGCCATTCTGGCTCCAATTTAAATGTATCAAATTTCGTGCGCGAATTGAGCTTCTATGAGTTATTATTCTAAGAAATTTTCTATTTGATGGATCGTTCTTATAAAACATCGTGTTGAGGAGATAAATGAAACATCACAGTCAATAAGAAATTTTATTTGATAATAATGTGTATATCTTACAAATACTAATAAAATTAAGTATAAACTAATTTTTTATCACATACATATTTCTTTAGTGTTGAGTACCCTATAATATACAAGTCTATCTATAAACCATATTTAAAATCCATAGATAGATATTTTCTAGACTATAGATAGTTTATTTTTTTTTTTTTAATAGCTAACCTAAGTAAGCGTTAGCACCAGCTGATAAAACTAAATATATAATATTAAAATGGAATGTAATGTAGTCATTTAGACGCATACAAACCTAATTTTCTTTATTTCTATTAATTATTAAGTAAAATAAAATATTTATTTTTAAATAGTATTTACAGTTTTATTGTAATTTAAGGAAATAAAGTTTCACTATAATCTATTGGTTTAATTATAAAACCTTAAATAAATAGTTATACACGTGATGAGAGAGTAAGAATACAATTCACCACTTCCTGTTTCTTTTCGTGGATGTCGTAAAAGGTGACTAAGGGATATCTATACCAATAAATAAAATTGGAGTGTCTGTTTGTAATGTCAAAATAATAGGCTTTTTTCATGCTCACACGGTTATTTGCACGACACCTATGCCTAAAATAGCAATTAAAAATTTTTTGTCTGTCTGTTTGTTCCGGGTAATCTTCAAAACGGCTGGACCGATTTCAAAAATTCTTTCACCAATGGAAAGCTATAATATCAGGGCGTAAACTAGGCTATATTTTATCCCGGTATTCCAGCGGGAACGGGAACTACGCGGGTAAAACGACTATAACCTATAACCGAAGCGAAGCGAGGGCGGGTTGCTAGTAATAAATATATTACAGACTAGCAATCCGCGAAGATTACCCGGAACAATCAGACAGACAGACAGACAGACAAAAATTATTTAATTGCTATTTTAGGCATAGGTGTCGTGCAAATAATCGTGTGAGCATGAAAAAAGCCTATTATTTTGACATTACAAACAGACACTCCAATTTTATTTATTGGTATAGATGTAGTATAAATATGCAAACGAAAAAAACTCAAAACAGAACCCTATACTAACCAGTCTAAGTAGCCTAATTTCACTTTCTTTTCCTCAAGTCCTTAACTTAAAAAAAAAAAAGAGTACGTGTACAAAGTGCACGTCGGAAGTGAAACTCCTTTATACTTTATCTCATTCCCTCGCCGGCTGAATCTTATACATTTACGCGTTTGTGTCTCTATGGACTCGCTTTTTCGTTTCATCGATTTTGAAATCACAACGATTCTAAAGAATTTTCACTACAAAAAGGTTTTTTTTTTAATTTTATCTATGAAATCTAAAAAAGATGATTCGTCGTGTAAAATGTAAATTGGATATTTAAATACTATCAAAATATTAGATTATTACTTCATTTTTTAAAACAATGCGTAACTTTATTTAAAAATATAATTATACAAAAACGTTACAATCTTTTAAAGTTATTAGAGGTAGCATACACTATTATCCCTTCATCCCAAAACAATGCTTGTTTAGAATGAGTATGAGGATTGTAAATATGACGTCATCTTATGCGTATTGCTCTCTTTGTCTAATTATAACAGTTAAAATGCTTGTAGTTAAAAAGTTGTAACTACCTCAAAGTGATATTAAATGTTCTGTTGTTTTTACAAATCGAAATCGTTTTTAATCTATTCAATATATATATAAAGATATACCATAAATCGTAAAATACATGTTTACACGACACTGTAAATTATTGCTAAATTTTATTTCTTATCATGATCATTTTATAAACGTCTCACCGCCGCGCTCGAACCTCCTCCACAATAGCAGGGAAATTAACCTACTATACCCAACTAGCCACAGACACGGGGTATGGACACACAGGTATAAGGTTCTATTTCAAGTTTTCGAACTGTTGCATAGATGTTGTATGCATATTATATCCCTTAGTCGTCTTTTACGGCACCTATGGGCCGTAATGAATTCTATTCTTATTTCGTCACCACACAAATATAAATGATAATCCCTGACATGCAAACCGAGGAAATAAAATAATAATAATATAAAGGCAACCAATTGAAAGTTTGTTTTTTTAGAAACTTGTGATGTAAAAACGCGACGATTAATTTTCACAATGATATCTGATGTTTACGCGAGCACTAGACATTGTAAATAAAACTACTTTTATGGATTATATCGCGTTTGTATTTGATTTATGATTGCCCGACGTTTCGAACACTTTGCAGCATTCATGGTCACGGGCGGACTAATTTTCACGTCAGTGCGGGATGCTTGCATAAATATGTAGATAAAATATAGCCATGTTTTATTCATATTTTATCTATTATGTCCATATTTTATCTATTTATGCAAGCGTTTCACAACAAAATCCCATTATCTTGCATAATTTGATTTTTTGTGGGACGCTGTCCTGTTTATACGATAAAATACGGTCAAGTTATGCGTCTCATAAGATTTGTTGATATTGGTCTTGGTAATACAAATTGAGACAGACAGCTTGAAAATGGGACTATCCCGTCAAGACCGAGACGTATGGTCACTTTGGATACAAGTTATAGATATAATTTTCAATTTTGTACAGCTTAAAGTTAAATATTCATAATATAATTTTAACTTTAACGTGTACGACACAAAGTTCAATTTTGAATTTCAATAGAAGTGTACATTTGAAAGCAGTTTTGCAAATTTATTCAATGATTTTGTATATCAGTAAGATGCAACAAACGTATTTAAAGAATGGTATTTAATACTATTCAACAATAACAATAAAATTAATAAACAAATAATAAAAATAATGAGTCTATCCAACCGTCTGCCACTGTCGAATACCTGTATGTATACAACCTGTGTTTTACAATCTCATTAATATGGGTATTTATTGGAATTTGGGAACGCAACCCTTTAACCTTAAGTTAGCTGTATAAGTTTTTTTTGTGTCATTTTGTGTTAGCAACTTTGTTTCCTCCCTTCCTTTTTTTTGCAAGCTAATGTACGAGTACAATATTAATATACGTTTATGTGCATTTTAAAGTTCTTTATAATTGTTTCTTCATCTATTGACCTGAAATATCAAGATGATAGCAGAGCGTGGTTTTATATAGTCAATCAAAGTGAAAGTCAAAAAGAACTACCGAAAACCGGCCGGCGTATCTGTTCGTACGTACATTTTAAGGTTACCGTATTGAATGACGTGGACATATTTATATCACCGTAAAATTGATATTACATGAAGATATCCAACAATATTAATCACAATCCATTTCACATAGACAGGCTCATTGGAAGAGATAGCTACGCGAGTTGGAAATTCGCAGTTGAAGGTTATTAAAAGCTTGAAGAGCTTTAAATAACCTTCAACACAGCTCCATGCTGTGTTGAAGGAACAAACATGGACGACAAAAAGGAAATAAAGACAAAATCTAAACTTATTCTGCTGCTAGACCCCATTAATTATGTATACGTACAGAGTGCAACTAAGTGTAAAGAAGTCTGGCAGAGCTTGCAACAGGCTTTTGATGACAGCGGGTTATACAGGAGAGTAGCCATGTTAAGAGACCTTATTACAACTACATTGGACAGTTCACGAAACGTAGATGACTATGTGAACAAGATTATGTTGACTGCCCACAAACTTAGGAACATTAACTTTGACATTGATGATTAATGGCTCGGCACATTGATGTTATCTGGATTACCATATACTTATAAGCCAATGATCATGGGTTTTGAGAGCTCAGGGATCAAGGTTAGTACAGATTCAATTAAAACAAGACTCCTGCAGGAAGTTCAATGTTCAGAAAGTACAGCATTCTTCACTAGGAAAGCAGCCATTCATGTGAAACAAAGTACAGCTAAAATTCAAAATTACAATGGTCCTCGGTGTTTCAACTGTAATAAGCATGGACATTTCGCTAAGAATTGCCAAGCTTCGAAGAAGAAAAATTAGATACAAATAAAGGTTTTGTTGCAGCATTTTCAGCAGCTTCACAGACAATTAATCCGGCCCTTTGGTTTGTAGACTCAGGTGCCTCAATGCATATGACTAACAGGTCTAATTGGATGTATGATGAAAATGTAGAAAAATTTGACAATACTGTGTATTTACCTTCTTTGTCCTACAGTGTTTCTGAATTACACTTGAAAGAAGAACCTAACGAATACTCAGTGAATTATTTAAGTAATGAATTTTAATCAGGTGATAACAATGACTCATCATGTATACCGGATAAACCCATACCATTTTCTACTCCGGTACGCCTACTCCAGTATACAGTAATGTAAATTTACGCCCACGTAAAGGTGCGCAGCATGCACTGATAGATGACCAGGACATAAGTTATTTTTGCCCAATACTAGATGTAAATGATCCTCAAACTCTTGAGGAAGTTATTTCATCTCCACATGCTGACCAGTGCAAAAAGGCCATGCAGGAAGAATATGACTCTTTAAGAAACAATAAAACTTGGTCATTGGTAGATTTGCCACCAGGTAAAAGAGCCTTGCCATGCAAATGGATTTTTCAAAATAAGACCAATGAGAACAGGCAAGTTGTTCGTTTTAAAGCAAGACTGGTAATAAAGGGGTGTCCTCAAAAAAGGCAATGATTATGATGAAATTTATGCTCCTGTGGTAAGATACACCTCAGTTCGCTTTTTATTTGCTCTAGCTGCTAAATATGACCTTGAAATGATTACGATGGATGCTATTAGTGCATTTCTTCAAGGTGACATAGATACAGAGATTTACATGACACAACCAGAGTCCTATGAAGAAAATGCTCAAGTATATCGTTTACATAAATGAATTTATGGGCTCAAGCAAGCTAGCCGCCAGTGGAACTTAAAATTGAATAATTTTCTATTAAAAATTGGACTAGAAAGGTCTAAGATTGACCCATGTATCTATTACTCAGTAGATGGAACAAAAATGACATTCATAGCAGTGTGGGTGGATGACTTCCTAATTTTCACTACTGACAAAAACAAAGCAACAGACATTAAGACAAAATTAATGGTCGAGTTTTGTATGAAGGATCTAGGTGTGATACAGCATTGTATTGGCATTAATATTAAAAGGAATCGTGAGACAGGTTTTATCATTATTAGTCAAGAGAAATATATTAAATTGATATTAGAACGTTTTGGCATGTCTGATTGCAAACCAGTACAGACTCCAATGGAGGTAAACACAAAATTTGATAAGAGACCTGAGAATGAAGATAGTAATTTCCCATATACGGAAGCTGTGGGCTGCCTCGTATATCTGGTACAAGTCACGCGTCCAGATATCACTCATGCAGTTAACAAATTAAGTCAGCATTGTAATAATCCTGGGATACAACACTGGATTGGAGTAAAGAGGGTAATGAGATACCTTCAAGCTACTAGGAGCCTTAAACTATGTTATGTCAAGGAGAATTCCAAGGAAATAACTGGATATTGTGATGCAGATTGGGCTGCTGACCTATCGGATCGCAGATCTTGCACAGGTTATACCTAGAGTTTCAAGAGCTAAGCCTGAATATATGGCGATGACTTCTGCAACACAGGAGGCCTTGTGGCTTCGGCAACTACAAGAAGAACTTGGCTAGGGCTTAAACAGTGCTTTAGTGATCTATTGTGATAACCAAAATGCTGGTTAGACTAGCAACTACGGACTGTTATAAATCTAAGACTAAACATATAGATATTAGACTTCATTTTCTTAGAGAAAATATTGTTAAATTTAAAGTTAATTTTTTATTCTTAAATGGCTGTAAAATGGTAGCTGACAACCTAACTAAGGGTGTAACTTATAAAAAACATTTGTATTGTATTTCAAAAATGAGCTTGCGTTCAAAAGGGAGTATTTGGAATTTGAGAACGCAACCCTTTAACCTTAAGTTAGCTGTATAAGTTTTTTTTGTGTCTTTTGTGTTGGCAACTTTGTTTTCTTCCTTCCTTTTTTTTGCAAGCTAATGTACGAGTACAATATTAATATACGTTTATGTACATTTTAAAGTTCTTTATAATTATTTCTTCATCTATTAACCCGAAATATCAACAGTATTAAATGAAAGGGCTTGACAAATAGAGTACAGTGCTCTATAAAAAATCAATATAAAAACTAAAAACTTGAAAATAAAAAAGGAAAAATAATTTTTAAGTTAAACGGTTTTATTGTAAACAAACAGTAGAAATAAAATCGTGGGGCACATCAAATATCTACAATCGTCGATTAAAATGTTCGTTTTGTAGTGTCCCACGATTTTATTTCTACTGTTCGTTTGCAATAAACCGTTTAACTTAAAAAAAAAAATCCTTTTTTTATGCTGGTATAACTTTGTTTCTTTTTTCAATTGTCTCGACACGTCATTGAATAAAAATGATAGCTCTAAAAAGAAATTTAGATGCGCCCGTAGTATAGAGTTTTATTTCGAGCTTTCCTTACCAATTAAAACAATATAGTGCCTCAATTTTTCTTTGGAAAGTCATAATACTTTTACTTCTGCAGATAAATAGGTTTTGTTGATATGTTTAAAAATATCATTGAAAATACACTCACTTTTAACCCAATGACAGAAATTGGTCTAATTATGATTGTAATATAAGTTAGTTATCTGTCAAGTTATCATATTTTAATAGAGAAATGGCGACTCTATCAAAACTTGTTGGTAAGCATTTCTTACCCATAACATAATGAATAATATAATATTATTTATAATTTTCATTCGGAAACTTACGTTGAATAACATCCCATCGCTTGATGATATTATTGAACGAGAGTATTGGCGGGAAAATTAATATGTCACGTGGCACTCTAAAATTATATTCAATTCTTTAGCATTTTTACCGATATTTTATCTAACGTATTGCAGGGAAAATACTAAAGTGCCTTTAATATGATATAGAAGTGGTAAGTCTATTTTCATGTTGATCTTCACAACTGTAGTATATTTGCTAAGCTTGAATAAAATTAGGTATTAATATTACAGACGGTCACGAAGACTTCGATGGTTGAATATTGAAAGAGATCCAACTAGGGACACGAAAAGAGTATCAATACTTTTAGGTATCGAGTACTTTGCTTTCGATACTTTTACTTAATGAGTACTTTTTGGCAGGTATCGTGTTGAATAAATAGTAGGGAGTATCCATGTTACACTTGACCTCACAGCTTAAAATGTGGCTCGCAATATTTTAATCCGTTCACAGATGATCAAATTTCCTAAAAAAAAGCTCATCACGACAGATTCGATACTTTATTGAGTACGATATTTTTTCTTCTATACTACTCATTAGTACAGTATCCATACTTTCTGTTCGATATCGTGTCCCTAGATCCAACATAGTATTGGTATGATCCCTATTAATTTTGAATATATTGAAGGACTACAAGAAACTTCAACTAAACATTGTATACAGAAATCTTCTTAACTTACAGCATATGCCACTTCTTACTCAACGTAGCTCTATGATTTCTGAGGTTTACGCGAGTAATACATAATTTAAAAAGTTACAGGTTTTACCGCGTTTTTGATTACCCGACGTTTCGATTACTTTTTAGCTTTCATTAAAAATTATTCTATATGAATCATCATCATCATCATTATCATTTCAGCCTATCGCCGTCCACTGCTGGACGTAGGCCTCCCTCATGTTGCGCCACAATGAGCGGTCCTGTGCCGCCTGCATCCAACGACGCCCAGCCACCTTCACTAGGTCACCGGTCCACCTAGTGGGGGGGCGTCCTACACTGCGTCGTCCGATACGTGGTCGCCACTCGAGAACCTTTCTTCCCCAGCGGTTGTCGGTTCGTCGAGCAATGTGGCCTGCCCATTGCCACTTCAGCGTGCTAATTCTTCGTGCTATGTCGGTTACACCCGTTCTTCTGCGGATTTCCGTATTCCGGATTCTATCTCGCAGAGAAATCCCGAGCATAGCCAGCTCCATAGCACGCTGAGCGACTTTGAGCCTTGATATGAGGCCTACATTTAGGGACCACGTTTCCGTGCCGTAAGTCATCACTGGTAACACACACTGGTCAAAGACCTGTGTTTTCAGACACTGAGGTATGTTGGACGAGAAGATCCTCTTAAGTTGCCCGAACGCTGCCCAACCGAGTTGGATTCGTCGGCTGATCTCTTTCTCGAAATTGGATGTACCTAACTGGACTGTTTGTCCTAGGTAAACATAGTGATCGACAACTTCAAGAATCGCATTGCCAACTAGGACCGGTACAGGAATGACATGGGCATTTGACATGACTTTCGTCTTGTCCATGTTCATTCGTAAACCCACTAGTTGGGATACCCTGCTGAGATCATTGAGCATTGTGCCAAGGTCCTCCATGGATTCTGCCATAACGACTACATCGCCCGCAAATCGAAGGCGAGTGATGTATTCGCCGTTAATGTTGATGCCGAGTCCAGTCCAGTCTAAAAGCTTGAAGACATCTTCCAGTGCAGTGGTGAACAGTTTCAGAGAGATAACATCTCCCTGTATCACGCCTTTCTGCAACTGGATCGGTTTCGTACTCTTATCCCGGATACGGACTGACATTGTGGCGTTCCTATACAAACACTTCAGCACTTCGATATAGCGATAGTCGATTTGGCACCGCTGAAGGGACTGCAGCACCGCCCAAGTTTCGACTGAATCAAAGGCTTTGTCATAGTCCACAAACGCTAAGCACAGGGGCCGATTATACTCCTCGGTCTTTTGTATAATCTGCCGAAGCGTGAGGATATGGTCTATGGTGCTATAGCCTTTTCGGAAGCCGGCTTGTTCGGGCGGCTGGAAGTCATCGAGCTTGCGCGAGAGTCGATTGGTAATGACCCTCGAAAACAACTTATAAACGTGGCTCAGGAGTGAGATGGGTATGTAGTTCTTTAGAAGAGCTTTGTCACCCTTCTTGAAGAACCGCACCACCACACTCCTGGTCCACGACTCTGGAACGTCGCCCCCGAGGATAACGGAATTAAATAGCTTTTGAAGGGCTATTAAGTATGGCTTGCCGCCCGCCTTCAGAAGCTCTGCCGTAATTCCGTCATCTCCCGGTGCCTTACCGTTACGTAGTTGTTTGAGAGCCATTTTGATCTCGTACAAGCTGATGTCAGATGTCTCGTGCAAGATGGCCGGGATTTCTTCGGAAGTGCCGAGTTAGCTTGGATCTGGGATCTTGGACCAAGCCGACAACGGGATTTCGGGATGATAAAATGTCTATATGAATAAAATGTCATTAATATAATTTTTTGTTATAGAATCATTTTCAAATTGAAGAAAAAAATTGTATCTAAAATATCAATATTTAATAGTTAATTTAGTAGCGGGTAGATATAAATATCTGTCATAACGATGACTTGTTGAACGTGAGACAGCTTAGTCCGCCCGTGATAATTAACGCTATAAGTATTCGAAACGGCATTCAAAAACCAAATACAAATGTGATAAATTCGGTAAAAACAGTTTCTTTTTATTGCATACGGTGGCAAACGAGCAAACAGTACACCTAATGGTAAGTGTTGCTGCCACGCATGGACCTTTGCTAAGCCGTTGCCTACCGCAAAGAAAGTGAAGGGAGTGTGAATGCGTGCATTGAGGTTCGGTGAAACTAAAGGCTTCACCAAAACACACCACACGCAAACACCCTCAAAAAGTTGGGCTTCCGGCTCTCTCGCTCACCGAATGAAGCGCAGTAACAAATTCCTACTACTTAGACGTCGATTTTCTGCGAGAGTGCTGTACTACCCCGGCCGGATCGGCTGGCGGTCAATTTAGCTAACATTGTTCATCAGTAAGTGATACAGATTCATGGTCAGGAATAAATATTATAAAATAAGGAATTGCCATACAATATTTATATAATCCCGCGAAGGCTTCCAGCGTGTGGAATGTTAAAGAAAAATTGAAATGTTAACTGCTTGATGGACCACTTTTACTACTTGCTTTTGCCTTGGCAGCCTTTTCAACTTGGGCTGCTCTCGTCTAGAACAGAACAGAAAACATTAAAATTATCAACTAATTTTAAATTAATATTGGTACAGTACTTCTTTTGAAAGTACCGTATAGTGCGAAGTGTGACAAGGAGGGTTATCAATATGATTGTGGATGGACGTAAGAAGCGTGGGAGACCCAAAAAGAGATGAGTATATGCGTATGAAAGCAGTGAGTATATCATACTCATATCTGTATATGACGGCTGAGGAAGCTATGGAAGGTGTGGTTATGCCGACCCCACTTAGCTTGGGATGAGGGAAGGATGACTTCTTTTGAAATGGCCATGTGGGACGCATTTTATTGCAAAAAAGCAAACAGTACATCTGATGGTAAAGCTGATATCAGACGGTTCACTCGAGTGACTGTTCATTTTTCTTTCATTCTATGTTCACACGGCTAAGAGGGAATGATTTAAATAAACACGTGACCTTCTTTGACTACAGAACTCGAAACATAATGACCGAACTCGAATGAAGGTTCTCTCAGTGTTCAGACCGTTCATTTCTCGTTCATTCGGAGTGCGAGTGAAAGATGCCGGATGCCAATATTCAACATTGTTGAATCGGTTCACTAATGAATTCATTCGGCACTAATGTTTCATTTTGTGTTTAGATCCGTCACTTCGAGTGAAAGACGCAAAATGAACAAAAAATGACTCGTCTGATATCAGCTTAAGTGATGCTGCCGCTCATTGCCCTTTGCTAGGCCGCAGTCTACCGTAAGAAGGGAGTGCGAATGGGTGAATGCGTGAAATGAGGTTCGATGATACAAAAGGCATCATAAAACGCAAAGACCCTCAAAAGACCCACCGCACGCAAAGACCCTCAGTAAGTTGGGATACCGGTTCTCTCAAATCCTATATGGTGATAACTTGTCCATTCATTCATCCATCTCAGTTCATACATGTCCCACTACTGGGCTCGAACCTCTTCCACGTTAGGAGGATAGTTTACTTGATACCAACATATCTACGAAGCTAGAAAGCTAGAAGAAGTTAGAATTGTTGGCATACGGTTTTATTTTCAGTTATTCTTCTCTTGGAGTTGTTATATGCCTATCTTAATCGCCTTAGTCGTCTTTTGCGGCATCCACGGTCAAGACAAAGGGTGGTGAATTACACCACATGAGATTCCTAAGTGTTCGAAACGTCGGGAATATAAACGCGATAAAAGCCGTAAAAACGGGATCTTTACCGTTCGTACCGATCGGGGTGACGAAAATGCGGCGCCTAGCTCATAATAAGGCTCGAGTATAATTCTGTAATTTGGAGTCCAAAAGAAAAGTCATATAGGCTAATGATCGAGAGAATTCAGCGAAAGTTTGCCCGATATCTCTATAAGCGAATGTATGGGTCTTATCCATTGCTTTATCCTTCCATGTTTATTTCCGGGATGGTTGGACTAGATACTCTTGAGATCAGAAGAAAATTTGCCCACTTAATGCACTATTATTTGTTGCTTAACAACAAGGTGGATAATCCATTGGTACAGGAATGCATTTACTTTTATGTACCAGATCAATATATGCGTGCGGCTGGGCGACGACAGCATCGACTTTTTAGTTGTCCACCATCATGGCGCCAGCCGCAAGCCGCTAGTACTCCTACAGGAAGAGCCTTGGAACTCATCAATGATTTCCTCCAGACAAATAGGGATGCAGACATATTCTTTGATGGGGTAGATCAAATGACGCAAAATCTATCACTGTATCTAAATAATTCATTTTAAATTAATCAGTCACCTTAAATTATATAATGCTGTGTATTTTAAGAATTAATATTTATTATAAATTGTTATAATTGTTTGTTTCATAAATTGTGTATTAGTATAGCATGTAAGCGATTTGGTGTTTACTGTAGGCTTATTATGTTCTATCATTTAATAAGTAAATAATTAACCGCATTCTCTCCCCTTCGCTATTGGGCCGACCACTGGTAACTAATATTCGTCCTTGTTTGTTAACGTCCATGACCAGCCCGGCGTTCTAGTAACCATAAAAGACGACTAAGGGATATGATATGCAGATAAAAATTATGTAAGGTAAACTGGAAATAAAAGCAACACGTCTGACCAGTGTGGTATCATCATCATCTAAACCAGGGTTTCCCAACCTTTGTTTTGTTGAGGCTCCCTAGACTATTAATTTTTTCATGACCCACCACCCTCCATTTACTTTTCAATAAATACAAAAGCAAAAAACGCACATTTCATTAACTTTATGCGTGTAAATCAAACATTACATTGAAATGTTATTTGTTTTTTCTTGCCTGTTTGCCACCTGTGGTACAAAAAAAGGAATTACGAACGCTTGCCGCCCCCCTTGACATCTCTCTACGCCCCCCTTGGGAGGCATGCCCCCTGGTTGGGAACTCCTGATCTAAACCCATACACGCCCCACTATTCGGGAGGGAAATTGACTTACTATACCACGCTCGTCAGACGTGTTGATATAGTGGTTTGTTTCAAGTTTTCCTTCTCTTGCATAGATATTGTATGCATATATCCCTTAGTCGTGTTTTACGACACCCACGGGCGAGAGAAGGGGTTGTGGATTGTATTCTTACTCCATCGTTTAGGACATCCACGGGTAAAATAGGGAGTGGTGAATTGTATTCTTATTCTATTATTGCACAAATAATATGGTTTTATTTACCTGTAAAGATTGAACTCTTTTGTGCAAAGACATCATGGAATTGGAGATAGATACAAGCTTTTCCTTACTAGTCGCTATATCTGCCAACTGAAAAATTTACAAATTTTACAAATATAAAATTCCATAATATAATATAATCTTAATGTGGTAGGAGCAGTGTGTTTAGTCACGGGCCGATCCATCCAGGGTAGCACCATACTTTTGCAGAAAATCGACATTTGAGTAGTAGTAATTTGTTAGCGCATTTCATTCGGTGAGCAAAAAAGCCGGCAGTCCAACTTTCGGAGAGTGTTTGAGTGTGGTTGCTTTTGGTGGTGCCTTTAATATCACCAAACCTCATAGCACTGCCTTCACTTTCTTTCACGGTAAGATGTGGCCTAGAAAACGTCCATGAGCGGCAGTATCACTTATCACCAGGTGTGCTGTTTGCCACCAATAGTAATAAGAAATAAAATTACATAGTAAGGGAGTAAGAATGCAATTCACATGTGGGTGTCGTAAAAGGCTCCTAAGGGATATCTTGTGCATTTAACAACTATGCAAAAGAAGGAAAACAATAAAATCCTATACCAACCCGTCTGACCAGCGCAGTATAGAAGGTCATTTTCCCTCCCATTGACGAGGAGGCTTGAGACCAATAGTGGGACATATATGACCAATGATGAATATCACATATACTTTTTTCATGTGGTGACGGAGTAAGAAACAGATCACTATCGTGGCTCTTACCCACGGGTATCATAAAAACAATGAAGAGATATAATATGTATATAACAATTATACAAGAGAAAGAAAACTCGAAACGAAACCTTAATGACGAACTAACGAAAACCAATATGTTTGACCAGCGTGGTACAATAGGTCAATAGCTCGAGCCTCCTACACAATTCGAGGGAAATTGACCTACTATATCAAGCTGGTCAGATGTGTTAGCATAGGGTTTAGGTTTGAGTATTCCATTTTTCGCATAGAACATCTATGCATATTGTATATTATTCCTTAGTCATCTTTTACAACATTCACAGGCAAGGGAAGGGGTGGTTGAATTGTATTCTTACCTCATCATCACAGATAAGACTAATATCACATGTGTACATAAAAATTATCAATAAAACATCCCCTAAACACCCAAAAACAGTCATTTATAAAGTGCACAGGCAACATTCGTTTTTTTTTTTCATTTCACACTGGCTGTTTGGTACTTGATTATTTGATGCTGAGATTAATTTCATTTCATTTCAATTTCATTTCACATAAATACCCTCACACATCCAGAGGGGTAGGCAGAGACTACTGATTGCTATAAGCCACAATTCTGGTATACATTGCTTCATTCATAATCTTCACAGTCTTCATAGCATTGTCTACGGTTTCGGGTACTCATAATCTGACCTTTTGCTTGTACCTTTTTATAATATGGTCCAGAAACATATGACGTAGTATTTCCCTTGTCTCAATCACACTTGATTCATCAAACTCTCTTCAAACATTCTTCAAACTGCAAGATTGTTGAGATGCAACAACCTTTTTTGTTCTTTGACACTACTTCTTTATTCATACCAAAACACACTCATATTACACTATTCTTAATTTTATCTTTCAGCCATACACCACACCAGCTACGAAGAGCTTAGCATTTATTCTACTTTCATGTCTTCCCTGCCAAATCCCGCTATCATTAACATTTTTTTTAATATTTATAAATCAGAGGTTTTTCTAATTTGTACAAAAACAGCATTTATTGAGTTGGCTAGTAATTTATAATAGACATTATCTGCTTACCAATGCATCAAGTACTGCATCGTTTTGCAAGTCTTCCAACTTCCTTCGCTCTGATGTTAACATACTATGAACTGCATCTTGTTTCTCACTGAAACATAATATTGTATAATCGTCATTGCTCATAATGTCACACTGCTGGGTTTGAGCTTCTACTACCATGGGATAGAAATTGACTTGCAATACCGTGATAGACAAGTGAGTTCGTATAAGGTAGGGTTACCATCCCCAAATTCAAAAAAATTGGATTGGAAGTTAGAAAAACCAGGACAATTCAATTTAAAAACAGGATGCAACAATAGAGTTGCAATAGTTAAATTAATATGTAGTGAAAATAGGTGAAATGAAACTTAGGTAATTAAAATAATCAAATTTTTTTATAAAAGTATTTGAATATAAATTATAAATTGAAACAAAACAGTATAATTCAAGAAAGGGATGAAATAATAAGCCCTGCGCGACAATAGTAGAGAGAAAGAGATATCATGGAGTGGCACATTACCCCTCTGTTTTAAAACAGCATGGCACGGCAGCGCGATTACTTGCGAGCCATGAAGCCGCTCGTAATTCAATAAAATTTTAAAAGAAGCGCGCAAATTTTAAAATTTAAAAACCCAGGACGCTGCTTCAAAACTATTCAGGTCATCCCAGGACACTACAAAAACTAGGGCATGTCCTGGGAAAACAGGGCGGTTGGCAACTCTAGTACAGGGATTTATTTCGAGTTTTATTTCTCTTGCATAGATGTTAAATATATAATCCTTTAGTCATCTTTAACAGGAAGAAAAGGGATGGTAAATTGTATTCTAATGTATTTGTATTTATTGTATTCTAATGGAGGGTACTCCATGTAGTAATGGTAATGGCATGTAGTAACGGTAATTACTACTAATACATGGAAATAATGTTGTACTATACTATTTGCGCTGTAGCATGGTGCGGGTGACACATGTCAATACCAGGTGACTAGGGATGTGACGATTCGCAATTAAATTTTTATCACTAATTATACTCGTAGCATAAATAAATGTTGTTCTGTTTATTATTGTCACGAAAATTATATATAGGAAAAAATATATTCATACAAATTATTCAATTAATTTAATGGTTCAAAAATTTTAAAAAGTTTCGTAAACGCATTCAAAACAACTGGTATTTCATATTTTTTCGTGGCATATTTTTATTGATTGGGATCGTGACGTCCGTATTGATAACATAATTGAGACATCTTTAATAATATCCGTCACAGATACGGATGATGAAAGTGACAATTCCGATGTTCCTGACTCTGATATGAGTTTAGAAGAGGATTAAAATTGAATGAAAAATTGAAGTAAATATGTAATAATTGTATACTTTTTAACAATAAAAAATTGAGCGCACAAATTGTTTTTTATTTATTTTTTAATCGACAATTCTTCGTAGTAGTACATCCCATCACTAAATACCTCTTTGGTGTTACGTTATACGCATACCACTTTGATTATTTTTTCTTTCAATTTCATTTGATTTGTAGGCTAGAACATTCTAGTTGGGTTTAATTTGGAAGGTATACCTTTATTACTACAGTTATTAGTGATTTAATATATTACCGATGTGGTACAGCTGAATTAATAGATCATAATTATAAATCGCGGCAACTTTCAAGAGTGAAACGAAACTCGCCATAACTGTCACCCGCACCATGCTACAGCGCAAATACTTTAAGTTAATAAACTACGATTTTGTATATTTCGCAAATACTCACGTTAATTCTTTAAGATGTGTATTTATCGTTGTTAAAGGAGGTTCATACATCTCCATGATACCTTTAGCTAGAAGCTGAACAGTTTTTGCCTCTTCAGCAGTTGAGCTGAAATACATTATCATCAATCAAATACAACGGGTTTCTTAATACTTATATTGCCTATTTGTGCAAGAACTTTTGGTTTATTACCTTTCCATTTCATATAACAAGTGAACGTTCGTAATTAAGTAGAAAGAATCGGGTAAATTATTATAATCTTAAGTGATTAAATACCCCTTGTAATAGAACTTTATTTTAAAAAATAAATAATTACAAAAAAGTTCCAATCACAGAACATGACATATATGACAGCGTCAACTTCACAAATAAATGGCTTTTTTAATATTACTTATTCGTAAACTTAGGTACAAAGTCCTTCAGGCGAATACATTGCCAGATTAATAACCTGTGCAATTAGCATGAATATTTGCGTCTAAGTATTCGTAACTTAGCGAGGCCAATTTGTGTGGATTTGAAGTAGTTCTCCTATCATCCGATATCATTATATATCGTCAGCTATTAAATAAAAAAATCCCATTACATTCTGTCCATTCCGGAGTTCCAGTGGTATAATGATAAACAGACAGTTATATAGACACGTCAAACTATGTTATTATAGGGGTTAAAAAAGAAATTTAGAGTTTAATTTAATTGCAGACAGTCCTAAATCTCAGTGTATGACTGAAATTAATGGTTTGAATATTATGTTTATTAGATAGATTAAAACATCAAAATAATAATAGAGACATCATGGTCTCAGTATTGCCAAGTTTAAATAAAACTCCATTGCACGCATATTTCACAATTGTTTTTCTAATTATAGTATCTTTTAAAATTTAATTAATTACACAATTTAATTATTATACTACTATAAATTACTTAAACTTATAATATGATATTGTTAGCTTTATAATAAACTACAGCTTTGTTTTCCTATTATCTAATTTAACCATAGTATGGTAACCACTATAAATAGAACGAAACGCACTTTTTATGGCCGCTAGATTCCCCTTGTTTTGACATTCTTTCGTTTCATTTTTCGTAATACGAGAAGGGGATATCTTATTAGCGTCTAACTCATAAGAGCACTTACGCTGTATTTTATTTATTAGGAATATAAAAAAGCCATCAAACTGGAAGTACTCCAAGTTACTAGGGAGGACGCCGATATGACGTCCGTGGCTAGGAGAAGAGAACACGATGATTCTGAAGAATATTCGGACGCATCACAAGATATTGAGCACAATAACTCTGCGCATGTAAGTACCGAGTCCAAATCATAATAGCGTTAACTTTCATTTTGGTGTTTAAAAAGTATTACAGTTCACTTTCTCTCTGCCGTTCGCGTGACGGTATGTCCATTTCTTTGAGTTGTATTGAGGTCACAAATTCGGCACCACTCACTGAAACGTCGCCGATGTGTATAGACTTCAATTTCAAAGCGTAGGCGCCACGTAGATTGTAAACAAAAGAGTTTGGTTGTGTGATAATGCAGTTACTCAAGGTGGAAGGATGTTTGCAGGACGGTGCTCAGCACGAGTCTGATTATGATTCGCAAGGAAGTGATTCAGAGCGCTCTGACCAGGATCCGGATAATAAGGTATAGTGACTTTCAAATTTAGCTCTAAAACTTTCATTGTTTTGCATGTATGTTTTATTATGGTTCTAGATCTTTACTCGATTCCATTTTGAAATCTACCTTCTACTACTTGTATATTCAATGTTAAATTTACAATGATTTATAGTGAATATATTCATTCTTGAAAAACTATAGTTTATTGATAAATAACGACTTTTTTGGAGTTCAAATTTGCATATACCCATAAAAGATTTATTATGTATACAGATTATCTGAAAGTCCAATAAATATTAGTTACAAAGTCTGTTTTAGGAAGTTCTATGGATATTTAAACTCTTAATTAGATGATATTTATTTACTAATAAACAATTATTATATATGAAAATATTTATATAACACTAGTTTCAAATTATTATTATAAACTATATTAATTAATAAATATATTAAATTTAATAATTAAATTATAATATATAAACCATGATTAGATGTTGACATTTTTATTTTAGGGTGTTGACATGCTAAAGTTCTGTTATGGTTTTGGGGTATATTTTTTGAGTTTTTAGAACATGGGACCCATGGTTATTTATATCATATTTATCATCATCACAGCCCATATGTCTCACTGTTGCGCTCGGGCTTCCTCCACAGTAGAAAGGTTGTTGACTTACTATGCCTAACTGGTCAAATGTAATATGTATGTATAGAGTTTTATCTCAAGTTTTCCTTCTTTTGCATAGATAATATTTAAATATATATCCTTTAGTCTTCTTGTATGACACCCACGGGTAAGATAGAGGGTGGTGAACTTACTCTTACTCCGTCACCACACTCAAAATACCTTTAAATTATTACTAAATCTATGTCTTAGTGTAATCAATTGCAAATATCTCTTGGCTGTCTGATGCTCCATTGTGTGAAGCAAGAAACAGAAATATGTATTACCAGTCGTTTTTATTTTAGCTCTTATTATTTTATTAAACTGTATAATTAAATTAGTTAAATTCAAAAAGAAAACGAAGAGTAAACATTCTTGCATAGTAATCATACGTTTTTTTTGAGACATTGGGTAATTGTGTCGGAATGTTTTTATCAACCTTGGAATGCATAAAATTGTATTATTTTCTAATGAGTGAAAAAGGCTGGGTATGTTTAAGCTTTAAATATAAAACAATATTCATATATTGTATATGAATGCCCAACTCCAAATGGTTAAAAACAGGAGGAAACAGTAGGAATTTTTACCACCGATTCTTACCACCTGTCAAGTGCCAGATACCTCTATAAGATGCAGGAGTATATTAGCTTGACTGTGACTGTGGTCTCTCTTATATTGGGCAAACAAAGAGCTCCATAAGAACTTGGATCAAAGAACACATAGCCAAAGTGAAGCACCGCCATCACATTAGGTCTGCAGTCTGTGAACATAGTCAGGACCGCGCCCGCCATAACATCAGGTTTGATAAACCACAAATCCTCATAAAAGAACACCGATACCTGCCTAGAATGATACGTGAGGCTATTGAGATTAAAAAACACAAAAATTTCAATAGAGAGGATGGCTGGGTGTTACCATCAAGCTGGGATCCTGTTATTAACATTATTAAAAATAAATCCAAAAAGACCACCACAAGACTGCAAGACACTGTGAGCACTTATTGTATAGATTTGACCCACGATAATAATAGCTAAAGATAATTTTACAAATTAAAACCTCTTAATAACATAAAGTAAGCCGCTTTCAAAATTAATATTAATTTAGCATCAGATGGCACAGATGCACAGATGGCGTAGTGGTTAAGATAGCGACTTACAGCGCCAGTGTCAGGGGTTCGAATCCCACGCGGGACAACACTTTGTGCGAACCACAAATTGTTGTTCTGAGTCTGGATGTAATTTGTGTCCGTTAATTATATGTTTGTAAAGTCCCCCGCAATACAAGGATTATTTCCTTAGTGCAGGGTGTTGTCTTAAATAAATAAATAAATCATGTCACCGGAGTTTTCTTGCCGGATCTTTCTCAGTGTGGCTGTGTTCCGATCCGGTGGTAGTATACTAGATTGTTAGTTTTTTAAATATAATTACTATTAATTTTAATGTTAAGTAATTACTAACCATAAACAATATAATTTTTTCATATAGAATCATTCTCTTACACTGGCAATAAATTTGTATCAAAATGTGGGTCAATATTTAATAACTAATTTCTGTATCCGGTAGATAATTATAAATTGCCTGCAAAAACGATGACTTGTAGGACGTGTGACATCTTAGTCCACCCGTGACCATAAACGCTGCAAAGAGTTCGAAACGTCGGGCAATCAAAAATCAAATACAAACGCGATAAAATCTGTAAAATAGTTTTATTTAAAATGTGTAATACTCGCGTAAACATCAGAAATCATTAAACAGTCGTAATTTCATATCTCTCTCAGCACAGATACATCTCACTGGGATGTATTTGAGCTGAGAGAGATGAAAAATTGTTGAAGCAAAATTCACTCCCTATTTTAAACCCTTAGGAATCTATACTAATATATAAAGCTGAATAGTTTGTTTGAACGCACTAATCTCAGGAATTACTGGTCTGATTTGAGAAATTCTTTCAGTGTTAGCTAGCCTATTTATCGAGGAAGGCTATATGCTATATATCATCACGCTAAGACCAACAGGAGCGGAGCACCAATGAAGAATGTTTCATAACCGAGGGTTTTTCCTTTTGAAAGTTTCTACTGCGTAAACGCCTAAATTTTCCCAGAAATCATGTGTGACAAAGTCATATTATTAAAAAAATTGTCACCTTCTACGTAAACAAAGTCTTAAGGCAAAGTTAACGTTAGCCCAAAGTATCTATACCATGCGGACGAAGTCGCGAGCAGAAGCTAGGTATTGTATATGAGGGACTTTCATATTCTTTTATAGTGAGTCTCTACATTATGAAAGTAAGACTGTCTATTGCTTATTTGTGTGTTTAATTCAATGAAAAGTCAAGTAAATTTGATCCCTGTTTTAAACCCTTAGAGGGTGAAATTCCACAAAGCATGTGTTTAATTTCTATACTTACACTGAAAAGTATTTCTGCTTAATTTGAAGATAATGGACAGTTTTTTTCTCATAAAAACTGCTATTATTCCACCCCCTCTTGGGGTGGAATTTTCTAAAATCTTAGTAACTATCTCATCATCATCATCATCGCAGCTCATATACCTCCCATTACTGGGCTTGAGCCTCCTCTATATTGGGAGGGAAATTGACCTACTATACCACGCTGGTCAGGCAGCTTGGTATAGCATTTTAATTTGAGTTTTCCTTCTCTAGCATGGTTGTTATATGTACAAGATATCCCTTAGTCGTCTTTTACGACATCTACGGGCAAGAGAGGGGTTGGTGAATTGTGTGCTTATTCCGTCACCACATGGAAAACTATCTATGTTACCAAAATTAAATAATTTTAAAATATAATGTTTCTAGCTTCAAGTTTTGATTCAGCACTGATGAGTCATTAAACCAGCTTTTATATGTATAGATTAGTTATCACCTATATCATCATCATATCAGCGTATATAAATGTCCCACGACTGGGCTAGGGACACGAAAAAAGTATCGATACTTTTAGGTAGTGAGTATCCATATTAAAGTTGAGCTTACAGGCAATATTCATGGTAACGCCATCTAGTTCAAACGTAATGTACCTTCTAAAATGTGGCTCGCCAATATTTTAATCCGTTCAGAGGCCAAAATTCCTAAAAAAAAAGCTCACCACGACAGATTCCAGGAAAAGTACTCAGTACTCGATACTTTTGTTACGATACTTTATTGAGTACGATACTTTTTCTCCTATACTACTCATGAGTACAGTATCGATACTTTCTATTCGATATCGTGTCCCTAGACTGGGCTCAAGCCTTTTCTACAACAGGAAATAAATTGACCTACTATAATAGTATAGTCAATTTATTAACTTAGTAACGGATTTTAAGTTTTCCATCTCTTGCATAGATGTAATATGCTTATACAATAGACCCGCGGTAATCTGGCCCCTGTCTAATCCGGCGCCCCTTGTAAACCGACATGTCTATGAATTATTATTGAATATATTTTTCTTCTATCTTTGCTGATGTATACAGGTTGTATCAGGTTATGGGGCAACTGCTCGAGTGTGTTGTAGTTTAACGGTCATAGATCGTAATTAGAATGTACATTACACAAAAAACAATATAACATAAAAGTTATAGTGATTTAAAAAAAAATGTGTCTATGCCTTAAATGTTATGTATTATGTAGGCATGTACAGACAGAATACATGTAGGCATGTAAAGCTTCTTTAGTATAATTTCATTCGTTCATACCTAGAATTGCGCAAACGTTTCAATGACACCGTAGGTACAACGGCGAGCGGTCAACGGTCATAGGCCGATCAGCTGTTTTAAAGAGAAGTTTGTCTTGCTTATGTGAATGTAATCATTGATTTATTCAATTTCTAATGAACATTTAACAAAGTATGAGTATCTTGCGTATTAAGTATCATTCATTGGCTTTATACATTTCAATCAGTTTTACACGAAAAAGCGATGACAAAATTGAAAACTTTACATATCTCTAATTCCTTAACGAATCGATATTTTTCGTTCAAATTTTTTTCATGGGTTCCACCATTGCCTAGCTCCCTTTTGACCAGTTGCCCCATAACTTGATACACCCTGTATAATGCGTGTTTGAACAGGTTACAACCTGTCACCACCATTATTGTGCTGTGTTTTGATTCTAATTGCTTAGTTTGAACTTATCTGCACGTACTACCGGCATGGCCAAGCGTGCCTTCATAGTTTAGTTTATTCATTGTATATTATGTATACGTACGTACCTGTTGGATTACAAGGTACGCTTTTGTAAAAAAATCCGGACTATAAGGGTGTACTCTGGACTATAAGTCTTAGGCAGTACTCCATAGCCTGACGAATTCGATAGTCCGACCCTGCCGTACAAAACGTTTATCGGTGTACCTCGGTCCACTGTATGTTCTTTTGGTCCTCTTTTATGACATCGACGGAAAGATGGGTGTGGTGAATTGTATTCTTACTCCATTACCTCAAGGATGACCATCCACCTATTTATAATAATCAATTGAAATACATATCTTTACCATTTCAGATAAAAGATTAAGACTGATCAGTCATGTTTAGATTTGATATTATATACTACAACTAGCAACCCGCCCTCGCTTCGCTTTCAGTCGTTTTACCCGCGTAGTTGCCGTTCCCGTGGGAATACGGGAATAAAATATAGCCTAGGTTACTCCCTGATATTACAGTTTTCCATTGGTGAAAGAATTTTTGAAATCGGTCCAGCCGTTTTGAAGATTACCCGGAACAAACAGACAGACAAAAAAAATATAAAATGTATTTTAGGCATATGTATAGTGCAAATAACTATGTGAGCATGAAAAAAGCCTATTATTTTGACATTACAAACTGACACTCCAATTTTATTTATTGGTATTTTTTTTTTTTTTTTTTTTGTGGGTGGGCCGCGGTCGGCGCGCCTCCGCACCACTCCGTCCGGGGCGACAGAGGGGCTTAAGCACGCAACTCCCGCGACCCACCCGAAAACCACGTCGCCTTCGTCGTTGGGCCGACCACTGGAGCAGCGTTAACTTGTCGTCAGTGGTCGGCCCGACGGAATACCCCCTATTGGGGTACCCTCCCATCGACCGACGTCCCCCCCTCGGGGAGGACGTCGGTTTATTTATTGGTATAGATATGATTCATAGTTTGTTTACAAACAATATTACATGTTTTAGCACACATTGAACAATGTCCATGTGTTAAAACTGGACCATTGCTATAGGCTTATACTTGTATGTCATCACAAAGGATTTATATGTAGGGTTGTCACTACCATGTAAATTTTTTTTTTGTCTCGGCATAAATCTCTGTATGGTGACGGAATAAGAATACAATTTAACACCTTGTCCATGGGTGTCGCAAAAGACGACTAAGGAATATAACCTGCATGTAACATAGGCAAGAGAAGGAAACCTCGAAATAAAATCCTATGTCAACAGGTTCGACCTGTGTAATGGGTCAATTTCACTCCCATAGTGGATAAGGCCCGAGCCCAACAGTGGGAGGGACATCTATGGATTGATATGATGTTGATGTTTCATAAAGTACTGCTAAAGAATATATGTTTTTTATAGAACCTTTTTGATCCATTAAGGATCAGACAGTCACTAACATAGACATATATTTTTTTTATTTAAAAATAAAAGTTGCATGTCTGGATGAAGTAAGAATATTTATCACCGCAGTGTTTCTTCCCCCATAAGCGTCGTAAAAGACTACTAAGGGATTGTAATACGCCGTTAACATATACAAGATAAGGAAAACTTGAAACAAAACCCTATACCAATCCGTCTGAAGAGCGTTAGAGTCCAGCATTGGGATGTATGTGGGCTGAGATGAAGAAGATCGTCATTCATTGGTGCAGATTCGCGATCGTAATAAGGTGTTATGCGTTTCCCAGTAAACTACTGCTCTTGTGGAAGATTACCATATGACGCTTTTAGCTGCCGCTAAAAGCCCCTTCAATTCATGTTACAATTTTCACGAGCGAGTGCTGTGGTAGCGGTTACGAATACGACCAACCCTTACATTGCTCGTGGATGTCATAAAAACGACTAAAAATTGCTCCTCAGTAATTGGGATAAAAGCAGGACGATGATCATGATGATCACTGGCAAGTAATTAAAAGAAAGGTAGCGACGATTTTATTTTGGATGAAACATCTATAGGCGAGGGTGAACCTGAACATTGGCGTGGCGTAAACAGCTCATGGCGTTACGACGTCACGCTATATGACGATATATGCGAGGGTAAACCTGATCGTTGTAGCGTGGCGTTAACGCCACGCTGTGTATGTGTACATAGTCTATACGTAGTAGTGTTTGAGTAAGACAGAGCGACGGGATGTTGTGCGTAAGCGCCTGTGCGCTATCTCTCTCGCCGCATTGAGCTCACATACCTATAGTGTATACTAATGAAAATATATTTTTTTTTTTACTGTATTCTAATGAAAATAAATGATTGATGAATTATTGATTAAAAATCATGATTTTCTAAAAATAAAATAGTAATCTTATATCTTTAAACGAGCAATTCTTGTATATATGTATATATATTTTCAGGTTCTCGACAACGGCTCCAACGATTTTGATGAAACTTGGCATACTAGAGGTTTCGGGTCCAAAAAATCGATCTAGCTAGGTTTTATTTATAGAAAATGTTGTTTTGTCGGTGTTTTTAGCAATACAATACAATGACATTAAATTTGAAAAGAATATGAATTCAAATTTCGGTGTCAATGTCATGAGTTACGATAGCTCAGGTGGGAAGTTGACCGGTTCTAATTTTGGTTTTTCTGGCATTCAAACAGCGTCGGTTCGAATCTCGGTGTTATTATTATTCTCTTTTTGTAATTTTTTTATATATTTTTCATTATTTATTTTTTAATAATATATATCTAAATAAATCCGACAAAAATATTCGGAGCGAACCTCGGTCAACCAGATATTATTTTATTAATAGTTTATGCCGTATTAGTTCCTGTCGTAATCTGTTCTTTTATGTGTATATACTTGTACAAAATAATTTCGATGTTTCACATCTGCCAGGCGTACTGAGCGACGACTCCCTTTTTTATCACCTTTGTGGAAAGTGGCAAACTTTGGCATTGCAATTATTTTACGCTCGTAACCATATCATCTTTCGTAGTAAGAGTAGTTTAATTATAAATGAAACCGCTAATTAAAGTATTTACAAGTAATTAAGAACTTATGTAATCAATTAATTATACGTTTTAGTAAAATTATTAGAAATTCACTTGTCAGTCTACATCTAATAAGATATTATTCAATCTTATATATATTAAAGAAAGTTGTGTTAGTTACACTATTTATAACTCAAGAACGGCTGTACAGATTGGGCTGAAAATTGGTGGGGAGGTACCTTAGAACCAGGAGACGGACATAGGATACTTTTTATCCCGTTCTTCTTCTTCTTAATGGCAATGAGCTACTTTTTATCCCGTTCGATCACGTTCCCGTGTGACGTGACATAAAATGTCAAAAAGACTTTTTTTTGTTTCTGTTTGTCCATTCGGACAGGCAAAGCGATCAAAGCCCATATATCCAAGTCTGATACAATTTTCTTCATATTATTTAACATATGGATTAATGTATTACTTTTTGCTATTAAGAATAAAGGAAATGTATTGTATACAATCTATTTACGTACATCAAAATACCTGAAGTTAAATGGTATAAAATTTACGGTTTGTTTAATAATTATGAATAACTAATAATTTCGTCCTTCACATTTACTTTGTTCAAATAATACTTTGTAATTAGAATCCGTTCCATATTAAGGTGATCAAATTATAAACAATATTGCTCTTGAAAATAATCTATACCAATAAATAAAACTGGAGTGTCTGTTTGTAATGTCAAAATAATAAGCTTTTTTCATGCTCACACGGTTATTTGCACGACACCTATGCCTAAAAGAGCAATTAAAAAATTTTTGTCTGTCTGTTTGTTCCGGGTAATCTTCAAAACGGCTGGACCGATTTCAAAAATTCTTTCACCAATGGAAAGCTATAATATCAGGGCGTAAACTGGGCTATATTTTAGCCCGGTATTCCCACGGGAACGGGAACTACGCGGGTAAAACGACTATAACCTATAACCGAAGCGAAGCGAGGGCGGATTGCTAGTAGCATATAACATTTAGATTAGTATATATTTTTAGGAAGAGTTATATTACTTCCAGGGTCATTTTCAATCGTCTATCCGTGATTATTAATAGATCGTGATCTTTTATCAGTCAGGAGTAGTATGAAATAAACTTTCTTTTACTTCTTCATTTTGGATATTTTTGAGCGTTCACTGGAGTAAATGCACAGAAAATATGGAAGAACTATCCATGAAATTTTTTGCAATACAATAATTGCTGAAAACACCAACAATCAAGGAGATGTTTCTATAGATTGCATTTCACAAACATAGTTTATGCTCTATGTATTTACCAGGCAGGGATTAATAAAAGGAGTATAAAGATAATTATGTAGTTAGATTGAACAATGAATCCTTTTCTCAGCATCGTGTTTCTCCTTTATCACGTTTTAGCATATAACACGGCCGGGAAATTGAATACTTTACTAGATTATGACGCGATGATTTGAAATAAAACTATTTTACGGATTCTATCACTTTTTAATTATCGATGTTTAAAACTTTTTTAGCGTTCATGGTCACGGGAGGGTTTATATTTCACGTCTATTATGTTTTCATCATCATCTCGGCTCATATACGTCCCACTGCTGGGCACGAGCCTCCTCCACAATAGGAGGGCAATTGACCTTACTATACTATGCTGGTCACACAGATTGATATAGGGTTTTATTTCGAGGTTTCATTCTCTTCACGTCCATTAAGCTATTATTATTATTACACTAGCAACCCGCCCTCGCTTCGCTTCGGTTTCAGTCGCCTTACCCGCGTAGTTCCCAATCCCGTGGGAATACCGAGATAAAATATAGCCTATGTTACTCCCTGATATTATAGCTTTCCATTGGTGAGAGAAATTTTAAAATCGGTTTAGTAGTTTCTGAGCTTATTCAATATAAACAAACAAAAAAATCTTTCCTCTTTATAATATTAGTATAGATAAGTGGTTTAAAACATTATTGGAAAGAAAATTTATTTATAAACGCGATAAAAACCGTATAGATAATTTTATTTCATATGTGTAATACTCGCGTAATCATCAGAAATTGTCGTACCGTTTTTTTATTGCACGCCTCAACGTTGAGGCGTGCAGAGTAGTACTCTACTCTAACCCGGAATCGAGCAATGGCTTGAGCTAAAATGTTTCTATTCTAATACTTGATTTTCCTAGTAATGTCATACTGCATTGAAAATAAATTGGAATGTCAATATAAAGGCGATACAATGTTGTACTAGTTTTAGTTCTTAATATATTTCATCAAGTTAGTAACATGCCTCTGTTTCTGATCATAACAAAAGAATTCTAATATGTACGTATTTTTTTTATTAAGATAAATATTACTGTGAGGTGATTTTAGGAATAACAATGCACGCCATCGTTTTCCAATGGGAGTTCAAAAAAATCGCCCGAAGGATTGGTTAATGGATAGGAGCGTCTCTTGAGAACCATCGATAGGGACTGAATTGGTTGATGTAAGTATGCAAGGCATACATAGTTGTTAAAATATGACCTTTCTATTAAGAATTATCTACGGAAGAACCTATTGAAATTCTACTTTGGGCAGCAGTTCTCGTCATACGAATAGATCAAGAAATCTAGATAAAATTCTAATTCATACTTTTCGCAAGTGGAATGATCCGTTCTCGAAAACTCATTCAGGTTCCCAAGAGACAGTTTCGATGATTCATCGAGAACAGATCATTTTAGCTTATAAAAAGTTCTAATTAGAATTTTATCTAGATTTTGTGATCTATTCCTATGTCAAGAACCGACTCTAAGAGGATCCAACAATATATTAAAGCTGTATAAATAATTAATTTGAATCGTACTTTTTTAACATTTTGCTCACTTACTTTTAGTACATAATATATTTAAGGAATTTTTAAATTATTTTGTAATGAGGCTTGTTGCATGGTTCAGTGAATAGTGTCATTGTCTTTGCCTCGTGTATTTTATCCCTTTCTAATTACAGTTTTATTAAAGTATTCTGGATAGATAAGTTTTTTTTAAACTAAAGTCAATAAACTGCATTAAGTATTTCTTTTTGCTTTAAGCAGATTGAGAAAACAGGAATTTGTGTGAACACATGAATTTATATTAATTATTTCTGGACCGCTGGCTTGAAGAAATGTCCTTGGGAATCGAATCAATGACTGACATAAATAACCCAAGACGTTGAATGGTTGATTGAAAAAAATAAATCTACAGTGCTCGCATTTCATGTCTATTATTTTGGTTATATGTACATGCATGATAACTTTGACTAATGTCGGTTATGGTATTTACAAATATGCAAATAGACGACCACTTGTGGATTACATTAGACAAGACAAGAGTCGTGGATATACGTGGCAGGCAAGAGAAGAGACGTGGGAATTAAAGTCACTTTGTACGGGAGATCATTGCTTAAAGCATTATGCCATTTTTGCTTTAAATGGTTCTTTTATTTATGAGGAGGGATGAAAGGCATATGACAAGGAGGGTTATCAATATGATTGTTAATGGACGTAAGAAGCGTGGGAGACCCAAAAAGAGATGGATGGATTGTGTGAATGAGGATACGCGTGTGAAGGCAGTAAGTGCTGATATGACGGTTTAGGGGAAGTTATGGAAGGTGATAACATGTTGTGTCGACCCCACTTAGCGTGGGACGAGGGCAGGCAAATGATGATGATGATGATGGTTCTTTTATATAGCACTTTTTACATCCTAAAGATTATTAAGTGGTTTGCCAATCAATTTTCCGTTCACTCTTTCGTTTTTATGAGAGATGTTTTACAACACCATCCTTTATTCATTCATTTCAGCTCATATATGAGCCACTGTCTGGCTCCAACCTCTTCCAAAATAGGAGTAAAAATTGACCTACTGTACTATGTTGGTCAGACGTGTTGATATAGGGCTTTATTTCGATTTTTCATCTTTTGAATAGATGTTATGTTATGCACGTATCTTATCTCTTAGTCGTCTTTTATAAAAATACAGTTGCCGCCATCCCATACTTGCCCTTGGAAGTCGTATGAATCGGCTGTGGAATCACTGGGAGAACGGGAAGTAGCTCTCTGCTGAGAAACATATAACATCTTATAGACATCGTCAATCCGTTTGCTAGCAGCGGCGATTTTAGCAATAACATCGGTAATTCAGATTGCTAGGTGTAAATGTGGACCAAATCTTACGAAAGGTATTTCGTAAGATGTAAATTACCACTTATTTTTCAATATTAGTTTAATTACAAATTGCATTTACAAAAAAAAAAAAAGATTTCCATTTCATTGATACTTCCGTTTCGGTGACCATACGTGTCGGTTATGCCATAATCCTCTTTTCGTTGGTATCTTGGACCATCATCTATTTCACAATATTTGTACCAAATGTCTTCATTCATAATCTTGAATGTGGTAATAGTGAAATTGATTATTTAACTTCTTAATTAATGTTGTACGTATTACATTTTATAAATATTAGCTAATTAGTTTGTTCTCTATGTTCAACATTGCATATTAGGTTTTGTCTGGTATATACAAGTAGGGTTGACAGTTTCTTCTTTAGTCTCTCGTCTGGGCTGACTCTGTTGATTATCGCTAAAACGATGCTCGATAGCCTCAGAAACTAGGACCTGGTCGCTACCTTCTGCGAGGCAGTCGTCTTGCAGAAGGGTGGCAGCGAAGCGGGACCAGAAGGAATTCATCTACCGCGAAACGCTCCACCACCGGCGCGTTGGGCGGCGCAGGCGCGAGTACCTGTTCCTGATGCCGCCATAGGCCGAGATCACGGATGGACGAATCGGGGATTAGTCTGCCGGGGCGTCGCAGGGAAAGGGTAATTCGCGGGTCGGCCGCGTATGTCAAGGAATCGGTACCAGTGATCGGCCCAGTGGTGATGCGGAGAGGATACGATAATTTATGGGCCGCACGCCGCTCTTCCGTCGCTCCGGGCGGATTGGGTGGGGTGTGTCCAAACCACACTCTTGTATCGAGCGAGATTACGAAATATAGATCAATGAGTTTTAAACTTTTCATATATACAGGGTGTATCAGTTTATGAGGCAACTGTTAGAGTACGTTGTAGTTTAACAGTCATAGATCATAATTAGAATGTGCCTATATTACACGAAAACAATATAACATAAAAGTTATAGTGATTTCAAAAAAATGTGTCTAAGAGTCTACGCCTTAAATGTTACGTATTATGTAGGCATGTACAGACAGAATACATGTAGGCATGTAAAGCTTCGACAGTATAATTTCATTCATTTATACCTAGAATTGCGCAAACGTTTCAATGGCATCGTAGGTACAACGGCGAGCTGTCAACGGTCATAGGCCGATCAGCTGTTTTAAAGCGAAGTTTGTATTGCTTACGTGAATGTAATCATTGATTTATTCAATTTCTAATGAACATTTAACAAAGTATGAGTATGTTGCGTATTAAGTATCATTGACTTTATACATTTCAATCAGATTTACACGAAAAAGCGATGACAAAATTGAAAACTTTACATGTCTCTAATTCCTTAACGAATCGATATTTTTTGTTTAAATTTTTTTCACGGGTTCCTACCACCATTGCCTAGCTCCCTTTCGACCAGTTGCCCCATAACCTGATACACCCTGTATACTGCAAACGAAATATAATTATTTCGAGAGTATTAAACTCTCACGTTTCAGTTAGAATTGTATTCAGCGATGATACGGCACAAATAGCCTTGTTGTGTTACCAAATTGTATTGTTATCAAATTTTACTTTGATTTGCTAAGGTTCATAGACAATGATCAGTTTCAATTTGTCGCAGAGTTATGTATTATAAATGTAAAACTTAAATCATTCTCGATACATAGGCTATCTTAATCCTATTTTTCATATATATGGGCGCATTTCATTACGGATATCATCGCGTTCGTATTTTGTGATTTCCCGACGTTTCAAACACATCAGCGTTCATGGTCATGGCAAAATTAGGGATTCCTACGTCCAACAGGTCATCGTTATTACAGAAATTTGTATCTACCCGCTGCAGAATTAGTTATTGAATGTTGACCCACATTTTTTATACAAATTTATTTCCAGTACAAAAAGAAAATTATTGTGATAAGGCAAAATATTGTTTTCGGTTAGTAATTATTAAACATTAAATTTATGGTTCTTAGTGTCACGGGTATCTTCCAGAGGAAGATACCCGGTCCTTTGGTAGGCTTACATGGGGATATGGATCCAATACGCAGAGGCCTTTGGAGAAATTTAATGTTAAAATGGAATGGGACATCTACCGATGACACTCCACGTTTGCACATAACACTCGTGGACTGCCAACGGTAGGTGTAAAACTATTGTACAATGATGACATCTAAAACCTGGTTATGTGGTTTGGTGGACTATTTTCCTTAAAACTATTGATTTTAACCTGTCGTCTGCCTTCAATCCCTTGTATAGTATTGAACAGTGGCAGACAGTGACTCGCCAACTCACTGAATGGGCCCCTCTAAACAGTCGTCACAGACACGCAGGCCATACGGGCAACAGGGGGGCAACATTGGTGCAAGAGGCTTGGGGTGTCGAACGGTGGGGCGCCGGTTTCACCATTGCAAGTCCCCGACAAACGGAGACCCGCAGTGGTTTCCCTGTAGTTATGCCCTTAAAAATGACACTTCCACCCCCGAGCATATAGCTCTGGCGACCCCTCTCTGACCGGCTGTTTAAGGCAAGCCAGAGTTGAGAATCCTGCGGGCATGCTTCGGTTTCCGCTCCAGCCAACCAGTAAAGGCGAGCTGGATACGAGGCCCTGGACGACTCTGGGGCATTCAGGACCGCAGTATCGCCACTCACATTCAGCACGCCACTAGCTGCCCTGCGGTTTGTTGGCTTTCCTATAGATCTTGTGATACATTTTTTCTTTTATATCAAAAGAACTTAGAGAGTCATATTATGTTCCTCCGAGGTTTGCGTTAGTCTCATGGTGAGATAACCACTGGCCCAGAGGATTAAAAAAAATGAAAATGAAAATTAAAAAAATAAAATTTATGGTTATTATTATGAGAATTTATTAATTTAAACCTAACAAATCTAATATACTACCACCGGATTGGAATGCGGTCATACTCAGAAAGATCCGGCAAGGAAACTCAGAGCACATGATACTGAATTATTATTGATTTATAAAAGGGACATGAGGCTAAACATTTTATTTATTTTTTTAAATATTTACCAATTATACATACCAAAGCAGCTTAGTAGTCTACATTTGGTGACCAATTCTTCATTCAATTCTCTTTTAAACGGGAGATGCTGCATCCCCGATTACAGTTAGACTACCTATGCTGGTAATTTCTTTTGCAAGGGTAACTACTTAATGTTATTATTTTATTTGAATCATTACATAGTCTGTCTGTGGCACTTATAATGATTAATTGTTATCCTAAAAGTCGCTATGACAACGGCGGTCGGGTAAAACCTTTGATAAGCGATGTCCCATGGTTACCAACTTTCAGCCAATTTGATGAAATTTATGGACACTGCTCCGTTCCTATTTGTCAAGTGTTACTTATTAGGATAACCTTTATAACTTTTCCGTGTGGTGAAGAAGTAAAAATACAATTAACCATCACTCCTTTCCTGCCCGTGGGTGTCGTAAAAGTTGACTAAGGGATATGATATGCAGTTGTCCGTTTTTCCGGGAAATTGTTAGCACCTATAAATGATCATAGGATCATTTATAGGTTTGCGGTTGGCGCTCTCCTCGCACCACTCCGTCCGGGGCGACAGAGGGGCGTAAGCACGCACACCCGCAACCCAGCCCCACGTGCACGTCGTCTTCGTCGTTGGGCTGACCACCGGAGCAGGGTTACTTGTCATCAGTGGTCGGCCCGACGGAATACTCCCTATTTGGGGTAACCTCCCATCGACCGACGTCCCCCTCTCGGGGAGGACGTCGGTATCATTTATAGGTGCTGTGGTATATGGTACATTTTAGTCATAGGACTAGAAATACTGGTATAGAAAGTGGTGAAATTCTAATATTACGGTGATGGTTTTGTGATTACAGGAGACTGAAAGAAGAGTAGATGATGATGAAGACAGGAGTAATCCGCAGTATATCCCCAAGAGAGGGACATTCTACGAGCACGATGATCGAACTGCCGCCAGGTAAATTCTTTTTTATAGTTAGTTTTTAGATTACCCGACAGACGTCCTACCTGGAAAAGCAGCGGTTTACATTATGATATTTTAAATTTAATTAAAACAATTTTTCCACTAAAAAGAAACTTTGAAAAGGGAAACCAAGAATCGAACTGAATCGACTGCTTGATTTTCTGACTGAGCTATTCTTATTCTCGATGGCAGTGGCTTAAGATATCTTTATATTCTATATTTTGTCATGTCTGGAAATATTGATGAGATTTTCGATAGGTAAATGAAAGCTAGATCAATTAATTGCCCCCTCTCTCCTCTATGTTAAACGTCAAGGACATCGTTGGAACTGTCTCCGAGTTTCTGAATGTATATATAAATACACAATAATTGCTCATTTAAATACATTAGAACCCATTTAATATGATCACGTTTAATACGATTGCCCGTATAATACGCCATTTTGCGTCAGTCCCAGCAACTTGAGACATGTTTTCATACATTTCTTAACGCTTAATACGATCGTCATCCCGTTTAACACGTGCCACTCAAATATACATAATACCCCGTGCGGCAGCGGCCAGCGACTGACGGAAGTGACGACTGTCGAGCGCCCCTAAGTGATAATGACCAAGAAGATGAGTCAACTCCGATTTTGCCACACGCCCAGGCATTATCAGCAGTTAATGATTTAAGACGCTATGTACCTTCTTTGAATCAAAGTGAAGACGCACTGCGAAAATTAAATTAAAAATCTTGTAATTGCTAATGCCTCAAAATCTTTTTTCAAACTAAAATAAGTGATTACTTTAAGTAACGTAATAATAATAAACAACATTTTTTTTAGATAATTTTTAAATGTTAAATTCAATACGTAGGTATTCAAAATAATAATAGAGTATAATAAATAATAATGGCACGTTTTTTCCCTTACCCGCATAATACACTTTCCCGCCTAAGACGCGTTTTTGGTCAGGGTCCCTGCGAAATCGTCTTAAACGGGTTTTACTGTATATTAAAAATTCGTAATCTATACCAATAAATAAAACTGGAGTGTCTGTCTGTCTGTGTTGTAATGTCAAAATAATAGACTTTTTTTATGTTCACACGGTTATTTACACGACGACACCAATGCCTAAAATACAGATTAAAAATTTTTTGTCTGTCTGTTTGTTCCGCGTAATCTTCAAAACGGCTGGACCGATTTCAAAAATTCTTTCACCAACGGAAAGCTATAATATCAGGGAGTAAACTAGGATATATTTTATCCCGGTATTCCCATGGGAACGAGAATTACGCGGGTAAAACGATTAAAACCGAAGCGAAGCGAGGGCGGGTTGCTAGTTTATAAATATTTATACTTCACATAAATTACATGTTCATTCATTCATGTCACCATGATTTATATAAGTAAGTCTCACAGTTGGGCTCAGATCTCCTCCACAATGGGAGGGAAATTGACCTACTCTTCCACGCTAGTCAGACGTGTTGAAATAGTGTTTTAAATCGAGTTTTTTTCATTGCATTAGTCGTGTTTTACGACACAGACGGATACGAAAGGAGTTCAGTTAATTGTCTTACTTCGTTACCTCACGGATACACTAACGGTGATAACAGAAGGAAATATTTACACGGGTATCCATCCATTCATCAGCCCATAGATGTCCACTGTAGGACATAGGCTTCCCCACGAGAATGCCACCCGGAACGGTCTTGTGCCACTTGCATTCAGCGCTTGCCTGCTACTTTCAAGATGTCGTCAGTCCAACTAGTCCCTACTAGATCGTCCTATACGGGTATACGTATTGTAAAATATTTATAATAAATAATTTTAATTCATATCTTTCTTTAACGGTCCTTATGCGTTGCACTGTGATGGAAATCCTGTTTCTATTTTATTTTTCAATTCATATATAGTTACTAGCTGACCCAACAGACGTTGTTCTGTTCAAATAAAATAAAAGGAATTCTCCTTGAAATCGACAACAGCGCCACCTACCGGGTCCAATTGTAAAACTAAACTATTCTCGAATCCCCTTGGATACACAAAAAATTTCAACAACATCGGCCCAGGCGTTTAGGAGGAGTTCAGTAACATACACGTACACAAGAAATTTATATATAAAGATAAAGATTAAAAAAATAAAAAATAAAACATCGCTATTGTTATTTATCAACATGACATAAAATGTAACAGCGTTCCTTAGTACCTTTATTTAACGGTCCACATGATAATCCTTTATTATACTGACATGGTAATCCTTTTTCACCGGTTTGAGAGCCCTCAGCGCTCACCCATAGTCTGCGTCAAGTTGTAAAAGCCATCTGCGGCTAACAGCTGTACACACGCAAAAAAAGTAATCCTTTTTCTATTTTGTTTTTCAATTTATATATTCTTAGTTAAAAAAAATTAAAAATAAACATCGCCAAATTTATTTTCTAACCGGACGTAAAACGTAACAGCGTTCCTTATTGCGTATTACATTTTTTAAATATTTTATTTTATAAATTAAATTATTAAATGTAAGAAAATATTAAATTTCGAATTATTTAAATAGATATATAATTTACAGACTTGAATGTACATTTCCAAATTAAATGAATGAACGGACCAAGAATATGTTTTCTCAGTCCGAAAAACAGACATTTTGTGGTTGATCCTTTCGTCTAGAGTGACGAAAAGGCGGCGAGATCATAACCCACCATATTCCGTCTCCCCATTGGGTCGATCACCGGTACCAAGTTCCTTGTCGTCCGTGGCCAGCACGGTGGGATAGCCTTTTTGGTACTGTCCCTTCCTAACGCCCCTCCCGGGACGTCGACCACCCTCACGCCGGGCATTATCATTTTCTGTCTATCTATCTATCTTCTCAAAGGAATAACACTACAATGGCTATGCTGTTCGTACTGGGTGGATGGATGGTTGTAATAATCATCATTATCACAGCTCATATATGTCCCACCGTTGGGCTCGAGCCTTCTCCACAATAAGAAGGAAATTGGTTAGACAAATTCTATTTCGAATTGTCTTTCTCATGGATAGGTATTATCTGCTTATTATAATCTCTTAGTCGTCTTTTACGACACCCACGAGCAAGATGGGGGATGGGGTATTGTATTTATTCTCCGTCACCACACGGAAAGCTGTCAAAATTCCTTCATCCAAATTGTTAGAAGAAAATGTGAACAAACTGCTTTTGTGAAAAAACTTGCCGCATCCTGTGTAAATACGAATACATACGTAAAATAAATAAATCGGTAGATTTTATTTACATCATTATAATCATTTCAGCTCACTGTTGGGCTCGAGCCTCCTCCACAATAGGAATTTGACCTTACTATACCATGCTGAGCAGACAGGTTGGTATAGGGTTTTATTTCGAGTTTACCTTCCCTTGCATAAATGCTATATGCATATTATATCCTTTAGTCTTCTTTTACGACATCCGCAGGCAAGATTGGGAGTGGTGAATTGTATTCTTACTCCGTCACCACACGGAAAAAATTATGTACATACTTAACTACTATTCAGTTAAACTGTAGGTCATAATAATCAACGAAATCCCTTACCATCTATGTCTTTATCCTTGACAGCCCCGATGATGCCAAAGCGATCCTTAGGGTGATCTTGACCTAGTTTCGAATGAATAGCAGTGAACGGTCTAACGATTTTTTGCTCAACATGAATACGTCAATTTGCATTAAATTTCACAATACGTAAGTGCCCTTAAGGTGCTTATATAGAAATAAATTATATGATTTGCAAACTGATTTCTAGTACCGGTTACTTTTATTCTTAAGTTCAACCTGTGATAACGGACATTGCGTATACAAATATCAACAGCACTTCTTTGACTATATGTATTGCAAAAAAAAAAAAAATCCGTGTGGTGACGGAGTAAGATTACAATTCACCACTCCTTAGGCAAGCCTGTGGATGGCGTAAAAGCCGACTAAGGGATTATAATATGCACATAACCCCCGTGTAACAGAAGGAAATCTCGAATGGAAACCCTATACGAATAAATATATGTAGTTTAAAAAAACTAAAAAATAGCGTATTTTTTAGTTTTTTTAATCTATATTTATTTTCAACTTTTTTGTGAGTAGCTACCGGAATGTAATTAGTATGCATATTAGATTTGTCGGTGCATCGATGTTTACGGCTCAAGACGCAATTATTACCATAGGAAAGTCTCTACACGTTTCAGTTATGTTGAGTGCCCGACTAGCTCTATCTCTCTTACTCTCATGCAAAGGATGCGGAAAGAAGTTGATGACTCCTGGCGAATCTAATTAGGACAATCGATTTTTTTTTAAGCGGATTATTGCATCCGACCACTGACGTCAAGTCACCTGCGGGTGGGTTACGGACGTGCGCGCTTACGTCCCTCTGTCGCCCCAGACGGAGCGGGCGAGGAGTGCGCCGACTGTAACCCACCTCCAAAAAACCAACCCCAAAAAAAAAAAAGAATCATTGCATTGTCATCGGTCTTTGATAGGTGCGCAAAGTTTAACGAAAATCTGATCGCACAAAGTAGGGCAATATCGAGCTCAAAGGTGGACGTTACAAACAAACATACAGGTGAAGCTAATAAGAGCGTGTTAAAAATTGATTAAATTATCAAAAATAAATAAAACACATCCATCCAAAATATAAACCTATGAGATAAATAAAATGTTTAAAATCACTATCATTTTCGACCGATTTAAACGCGGCCAATTTGGGGAGCTTATTCTGTGACGTCAGACATATCTGACGTCACAGAGTAAGCTCCCCAAAACTACGACGTAACTTAGTATTCGTGTTAAATATTTCGTTGTCTCAGCCCATATCCTTCCTACTTCCAAGGTAAATTGATCTACTGCACCACGCTGGTCAGACATGTTTGTATAAGGATTTATTACGAGTTCTCATTCTCTTACATCGATATTATATTCCGTGTGGTGACGGAGTAAGAATACAATTCATCACTCCCTATCCTAGCCGTAGGTGTCATAAAACAGGACTAAGGACTGGACTAATATAATATGCATAAAACATTTATTTATTTACAATCACAATACCTTTACAGGACATTTAACCTAATGCGATATTATAAGAGAAAAATATAAAATTAATAACAGTTATATATAATAAGACAATAATATTACACAAATAACAATAACATCTGTGCAAGAGAAGGAAAACTCGAATAAGACTAGACCTACGTAAGTCAATTTCCCTCCTATTGGAGCCTCGAGCCCAGTGGTGGAAAGTGTATGAGTTGAAACGAGGTTTCCTTACAAGTTATATGTAAAACGTCCAATGACGTAAGTTAATTTCCGGTTTGAAATTCAACGATATCAATAACACTAAAGTATTATGATTTTCTCATATAGAACCCTTTTATTAGTAACAATAAGGTGCAAAGTTGTTAAACACTAACTTTTTAAAAAGATAAACTTATAATCTAGCATAAAAATGGTATATAAAAAATAAATAAATAAAACGAATTCCGTAATAAAACAAAAGAATTCGTGAAGCGCTGTATCGTGTTTCAAACCTTGGTTAGATTTCATATGTATCATTGTTTCAGTTATTATACTTTCTAAATACGGCTCAATGCGCAGTTCGGTCATTACCGCTTCAGCGAGACTTGCACGCGATATCGCGTTATGTAATTTGTATCAATACGTGGTTATGATTGTTAGAATTCTTGGCTTCAGATTATCGACGTCTTCTATTGGGCGTAGACCAATTCACATATGGTGAAAATGCCTTAATCACGAAACAGCTCCAAAAATTTGCACGAAATTAGTATGCAAGAAGTTTTGGGGGTGATAAATCGATCTTATATAGGTTTCATTTATAGAAAAAAATTATAAGTGTTTTCAGGCAATGGAACAAATATAATTCAAATAAGAATTAAATGGAGTCCTTGTCATCGAGAATGGTAATAATCTCTTAGTCCCAGTTAGATTTTTGGTTTTCCCTTTTTTCAAATTTCTTTTTTTTTTCCGAGAAAATCTATTTTTAGTACATTGTCCGTGTTTTGAAAATAAAATTTACCTACCCCTATTCTGCGCGTGGGTATCGTATACAACTTAAATATACATATAACACGTGTAAGAGATAGAAAACTCGAAATGAAATCCTATGCCAACATGTCTGACCAGCGTGGTATAGTAGGTTAAATTGGCTTCTATTGTGGAGTAGGATCGAGTGCAGCAGTGGGATGTAATATGTAAAGGAGTTGTGATGATGATGACGTTACTTTCCAAAGTAAAACATAATTTTTTTTACAAAAGAAAAAAAAAAAAAACTGAACCCGGCCATATTGAGTCGTGATTTGTAATCAGACAAAGTCGCGGCAAATTCTAGTAAAAATATTTTGACTCATATAAGAATTTTATTAATGTAATTTACATTCATTAAATATTTGTAATGTAAAGTAATCCTTTCTAATTTTAGCGTTTCTACGCTTTCATTAAACGCAGTGAAAGCTTATTACGGACGCTGCATTTTTTTAATATTTTTAACATTACTAATATCCAAATAATATTCCATTCAATGGTACGTCGTAATAATAATTTTATTATCACAATGTCAACTCACAGAAGACCTACTATTAGATTTAGGCTTCCACAATAGGAGGCAAATTGACCTGCTATACTGTGCTAATCAGATGTGTTGGCATAGGATTTTATTCAGAGTTCTCCTTCTCTTGCGTATATGTTATCTGCATATCATATCCCATCATCATCATTTTAGCTCATACGTAACACTGTTGGACTCGAGCCTGCTCCACAATAGGAGGGAATTTGATCTTCTCTTGCATAGATGCTAAATGCGTATTGTATCCCTTAGTGGTTTTTTACGATATCCACGGCCAAAATAGAGAGTGGTGAATTGTATTCTTACTCTGTCATCACGCGGATAATAATATTATAGGTTTTTTTTTCAGTTAATAAATGTACATCTACATTCAGAAGAATAGAAATTAGTACAGGGTCGTGCCAATAATATCACCGATGTTAAGGATTATGTAGTCGGGAGTGCTGATTGCCAGGGCAGCCCCAAAGGCGATGGGTAGGTAATATGGCAGATTATGGGGCCACACTTCGCCCTTTGGGCAATTCGGTCAGTATAGGCGGGGTACGTCTGTCTAAAAAAAAGTGATGATAAAGTCGTCAGGAATGAAATTTCACATTAAAACCAATTAAATAACTAAAGTTTAATACACGCTTTTGTCTACAGTGGAGAGGAATCGAGTAACGCAACCTCAGAAACAGCCTCGGAGAAGAAGGAGGGTGGTGAACCAGTAGCTGAGAGACGTCGCCCGCCGCGCAAATCCGACATTGTCAATAAATGGTCGCATGACAAATACAATGAGAACGAACAGGTACAGTACCTATATACGGCACCTATGTATGTATCAATAGACCTATATAGATAACACTAGGGTATTATGTTTTTCTTTTGCCGGGCTATGTTTTCCGCGGAGCAAGAATACAAATCACTATTCCCTATCTTGCCCTTGGATGTCGTATAAGACGACTAAGGGATATAATATGCATATAACATTTAAGCAAGAGAAGGTAAACTTGAAATAAAATCCTATACCAATCTGTCTGACAGAGTGGTGTAGTTGGTCCATTTTGCTCCTATTGTGGAGGAGGCTAGAGTCCAACAGTTGGATATACATATATTGCATTCGTGTGTCGAGAGGATAAGAATGCCATTGTCGCCACCCTTTATTCGCCGTGGCGATTACGGTATTATCCCCTCATCTGTGGGGAGGCGTTCGTCTAGCAGAGGATGGCAAAAGGCTGGATGATGGATGACGACTAGAGTTGTAGTTTTTTGAGATAATTCTAGATGCTACTAAGAGTAAATGAGCCTCGCGTGAAGACATTCCACAACCCCATTCCTTTCTCGAATGTTATATAAAAGACGACTAGGGTTGCCATTCCGTCTGGCCAGTGCGGTGTATAGTAGGTAATTGTCATCCCATTAGGCTCATGTCCAATTGTGTAAATAACTGTTCAGTAAGAATAAAAGAAATGAATGGCATGGAGGCTCTATTGATATTTGGCATAAATATATACCTATTATCAGGGCGATTAGTTTCCCTTTTTTTTTTTTTCATAATTTTTATGGTAGGTAGGTGACGTTTTTTTGTAACGCCCTCATAAAATTTACGATGCAACAGTACGCTAACATCAAATAGCAAAAATGTAAGTATGTGCTTGAAGCACACAGGTTGAAGGATTTTTTTTTGTACAGAAAAAAAAACGCAACACAAACTTAACAAGTACACAACAACCCTAACAACAACCCTCTTCTTTGTTTCATTTTCGGAGCAAATAGTCCGTGTTGCACCATGTAGTTTTTTTTTTTTGTACCACTATTTTTTGTTAAGCCGTGGACAGAGGTGCTGGTTATATATACGTTATTTTAATTATATCAGTATAATAAGTTTATTACTGTAATATATAACTGTTTTTTGTCCCTAATAAATAAATAAATAAATAAACCCTACATATAAATAAAATTTTATTCTTATCGTTAGAGTTGTTTACAAGATAAATATGCTCATGAATTGCAATTAAATAAATAAAATAATTATTAATTTGTTTTTTGTCGGCAACGTGGGGTGACTCATTAGATACTTTACCTTTATTGCTTGCTTAGGGAACCGTGAAAAGTGCCTGAGGATTTTTCAGAGGAATGAGGAACAGTACTCTCCCGGGAAACTTAAAGCAACTCGGCTGGTCAACTCACCTGCCAAGCGTAGTGACTATGTTAACATCCCTCTCTATCAGGAGGCAAATAGAGGACATTTATAGGTTGGTGATGATGATGATGATTTTTTTTTGTTGTAGGCACCTAAATCACGCGAGGAGTTGGTGGCCATCTATGGATATGATATAAGAAATGAAGATGCACCTCCTCATGCCAGGCGGAATAGACGATATGGGTAAATACATTCTTCATCATATAAAACAGTTATAAGTAGTGATAAAACTTGTAGAATTGATGTACCGAAGTTTCAAGTTTAAGCTCTCTTCGATATCTGAGTTTCTCCATAACAAGATTGAGGGATTTTTGAGATTTGCAGAAATCTTATTCTACCTAATCTACATTGTGTTGATATGTTCAATTGTATCCCCATTTTTATCCCTTGGATCTGGCTATGGTTACAACCCGCCCAATTCTTCTGGGACGGTAGAAGGGACTGCGTGCTACCCCATAACCGTCCCTGTATTGCACCTCTCCGCCGCCCTTTGAGCTGTCGACTGGTACCAAGTCTGAGACTGTTTTTATTTTTTATCTATTATCATTCAATCATACATCCCCTTATCTATTGGCTTTTTAGCCAATTTTACTTCACGACGCCTGCTTTGGATAGGAGGCAAGTGGAATATTTCCAGTTCCTTCTACATAGTGTTCCTGCTTTTCTCTAGGTCCTGAAACGATTAAAAAGGTTTGCCGGGACTTATTGCGGGTCAAATTTCGGTGTCTTTTATGATGACCATTGCGGATCCCGGATTACATGAGTAACAGTAGTAGAATTAGTCCTCAAAAAAAGGACGGTTATTCTCGAGTGAGTTGTAAGTTCAAGTACTAAGAACTTCCTTAGACCATAGGGCCAGAGTAATTGACTTTGCCACCGCCCGTGGGTTTCGTAAAAGACGTGGGTACGAAGTAGTAGACTTCGTTCGATGAGAGAGAGATACGGAAGCTCAACTTTCTAAGGATGTTTGCCTGTCTTGGATTTTAGTGATGCCTTTTATTATCACTGGGCCCTCAATTTCTTCACGGTAGTGGTCTAGCAATAGCCCGTAAGCAACAATATACAGTTACCATTAGGTAGTTTGCTCGTTTCAACACTCGCTACAACCGACTTCTTTAAAAATGGCAGACAAACCCACTGAGTTTCTTGCTGAATCTTCTTAATAGCGGTCACGTTTCGATCCGGTGATAGTTTATTGATATTTATATTTATATTGAGAATTATGCAAGTGCCCTCGCGGGGTTTATTACGCATAAATATATAAGTGACTTTTATTATGTTTAATCGATAGATTAAAAAATGTATTGATATTTATCTAACAAACATTTTCACCATGCATTCACAATGGAAGGTTCAGAAATTGGCGGTTAGTTTCAAAAAATGTTTCAGCATGTTTTGTACCTTTGTTTTATATGATGCTTAAAATATATTAGCGACTTCAGAATACAGGTATTTCAGCAGACTGTAGGCAAAAACCTAGAGTCGTAAATGCATGCAATCCAGTGGGCTTAGTACAAATATTTGAGTCAAAAGTATTCCTATCGTTATCGAGACCAATATCTATTGTATTTGAGGGAACGCCTCGCCTATCGGAGGATACTCTGTGTCGTGACAGAGTAATAATAGAGTTAACCACTCCATTTCTTAACAGTGCTTGTCGTAAATGACGACTAAGGGATGTAATATGCATATAACATCTGTGAAGAATGAGAACTTGACATGAAACCCTATACCAACCTGTCTGACTAGCGTGGTATAGTAGATCAATTTCCCTCACATTATGGAGACCATCCGACGTCCTCGACGAAGAGGACGACAATATCACACTCGCTCAACATAGAGCCTACACGGGCCGCGAGGCCTTAACACATAAATATCCGCAGTTCCGCCCTTGCCGCCAAGGTGCGAAACCGCGCCGCGCAAAAGTCACGGACCAAAACGTGGGCACGCCCACTTTACCTCCGGCGACGCCCCAAGCCGAGGTCCGTTCCCCACAGGAGGAGTCCTTGGGCGATGTCGCTTAGCATATTTTTCTCCGGATTGAGAGCCCTCAGCGCTCACCCATAGTCCGCGTCAAGCTGTCAAGGATATCTGCGGCCAACAGCTGTACACACACAAAAAAAAAAACGAAGACATTATGGAGGCTCGAGCCCATTAATGGGACGCGTATGAACCATGATGATGAAATATTCGTTCTAAACCCACAGATCACGGTTATTATTATTTTGTTTATAATTTTGCAATTAAGTTGTAAATGTTATTTTGGTGAAGGGGTAAGTTTGATAGTTACACGTTAGCTGCCATGTCGAGTTATATGTCCGACAAATAAATGTATCATTCAGGCCTTGTCGGACTACATGACCGACAAAATATACCTAATTCAATTTTTCCGTCGAGTCTGTCCGGCGTTCTTTCCACGATTTCATCTGAACAGTGGGACTCACGCAGGCTCCAAAAGGATAAAAATCACAGGTGCAGAAAAAAAACTTATTACATTCAGGTTATGTCCGATCATATGTCCGATATAAAGTACCGTCAAACGGGGTGAATGGGCACAGAATTGAACTTCAAATAAATTTATGAATAGTTATACCAGAAATTATTATATCGATTTTGGTATCAAAACTTGAGTCGCAGCATGAAGATTCTTAAGAACTTTACACTAAGTTATTAAAAGCACCCAGTTTTAATTATTTCTTAAAATTATGGGTAATCCCTATTTAAACGCAAAATGGGACAATAGGGACGGGCAATGGCATTATAGGGAAAAACCATTAGGGTTGTCACAATTATATTAGGTAAGTGGGTATAAAATTCTTTAACTCATCTTTGCCCTCGGTGTCATTCGGGTCTCTAAAATCAGTCACCGTGTCATTGTCATATAAATTAAAACATATTTTCAAGCACATGCACTCATAGGGCCGTGCACTAAGATGAATTCAGGGTCTATAGGTATTTAGTGTTAAGAATGATTTAAGGTAGGTAAATAAACATGTAGTCTAGGCAACTAGGTATACTTTGAATAAAACTAGTATTTTATGAACATATAATACTAGCAACCCGCCCTCGCTTCGCTTCGGTTTCAGTCACTTAAACCCTCGTAGTTCCTGTTCCCGTGGGAATACCGGGATAAAATGTAGCCTATGTTACTCCCTGATATTATAGCTTCCCATTGGTGAAAGAATTTTTGAAATCGGTTCGGTGGTTTAAGCGTGAAAGCGCTACAAACAAACAAACAAACATCCTTACTTTCGCATTTATAATATTAGTATGGATATTTTAAAATATTAAAATGAATAATGTTAATAGAATGAATATAATAGTGAAAATCGCAACGTTTGTCTTGATTCCGGTTGGTACTATCTTATATTAAAATCAGAATATTAGTCAAACTACCAACAGCCTCTTATAATAATAATAATAAAATAATAATAAAAAACCTTAAAATCAACAAAAATAAAAATATATCTTAAAAATGTCAAACTTTAATCAGCACAAACATAAACATAAATAGAAATGAATTTCAAACTATTGTTTCTTTTTGCGTCATGGAATATAAATTAAAAATGTTACTGATTACATCGAAAGTAGGTATTTTAAATTACTTCATGAATCAAGTGGCAACCCTGTTCCTATAGTCCCTTCACTGTCTCTTGATAGACTGCATCGTACCTATTTATTAGATTTCCCGTTCCTATTGACCCCCTAGTCTTACCTAAAAACCCCAGACGCGTACCGTAAAACCTCTTATAGTGGAAATAAATTCTTTGTAATCATTAAATATTATTTTACGATTCAAAAAGTGTTTCAATTGTTACTTACATTACGACATATAGATTTGCAAAAGACACACCAAACTCACAGATAGTCATACGATACTAATTTAACCACTAAAACAAAGAAATTTGCTAAAAACACTAACACTCCGATAGCGGTTAGTTCAAAGCGAATCTTCAGAATGGCGTTTTGACCATTTATTCCTAATTTCACGTCAAATAAGTGGTGCTAGTTCAAAAAGTAACTATTCTATTATAAATCCTTACCATCTTATGGCTATAGTTAGTCGATTGTCAGAGTTATCGTCGTGATTATTTCAATCCCGATTTTTTCCCTATTCACCCCTTAATTCCTATTCACCCCGTTTGACGGTATATATGTAAAATTTAGCAAATATAAGCTATGTAAAAATGTGGGGAGGTGTTTTCAGGCTTATAGACTATATTGAGTAAAAAGTCGCAAAATATTTTTTTACGATTTCTCACAATAGACTATGGCAGTTAACGTGTTAAATTCTGCCTGTGTTTATGCAACGCGCAAGTTTGGCAGGTTTTTTTTTTTAAATCCGTACCCGTTTTCGCAATTTTAATAACGCAAATTTGAACGGACCTTTTCGACGCTTGAAAGGCAAATGAAATACAAACTGCTTTATTATCGATGACGATTATAAGTTTTAGAATTCACCATGCATTTTTGTTACGTGTAAACGTGTTTCATGTGGTGACGGTGTAAGAATACAATTCCCCACTCCCTATCTTGCCTGTGGATGTCGTATAAGATAACTAAGGGATATAATCTTATCTTAATATATATAAATTACGTGTCACGTTGTTTGTCCGCGATGGACTCCTAAACTACTTAACCGATTTTAATCAAATTTGCACACCGTGTACAGTTTGATCCAACATGAAAGATAAGATAGCTTACATCTTAATTTATTGTCGCAATATTATTTTATTGCAAATTATTTGTCTATTATTTGACATTCACAATTATCTGTTAACTCCAAACGATTTTAACAGATGGCTATATCTGTTAACTGGATTGAGTAATTAATTAATAGATGGCGCTGCTATGTCACACCTACAAACGTGTCATATACGATTTTAACTTGCTTTTTTACATAGATTATTCATCATCATTTAGATATATATATATATATATATATATATATATATATATATATATATATATATATATATATATAGCATATAGATAGTTTAATAAAATGTAATATAACAAAAACATTAGTCACAGCAACGTGTGGCCGGGTCTGCTAGTAAGCATATAACATCTGTGTAAGAGAAGGCAAATTCGAAATAAAACCCTATTCCAACACATCTGACCAGCGTGTTATAGTAGATCAATTTCCCTCCCAATATGGAGGAGGCTCGAGCCCAGTAGTGGGATGTATGATGATGTAGATGTAAATCGACGTCTGAGTAGTAGCAATTTGTTACTGCGCTTCGTTCGGTGAGCGAGAGAGCCGGAAGCTCAACTTTCTGAGGGTGATTGCGTGTGGAGGGTTTTGGTGGTGCCCTTGGTATCACCGGGCCTCAATGCACGCATTCACACTCCCTTCACTTTCTTCGCGGTAGGCAACGGCCTTGTAAAGGTCCATGAGCGGCAGCAACACTTACCATCAGGTGTACTGTTTGCTCGTTTGCCACCGTTTGCAATAATAAAAAAAAAAAAGTATAACAGCTGTGATGATGATGATAATTTATCTAAATCGTTTATTGTAAATTTAATTAAAAATAGCGTTCAGAAATAATGAAACGTTTTTTTTTTTTGTATTGACATACAGCTTCCGTATTTGTTTCTGTTTAAAGAATACTTTATACTTTGGTTGCCGCTTCCTTTTTGTAATGATACTTTCTTTGCATCGTTAGTAAATACCCTAGAGTAGTAAATTTAGGTGCATGTAACTTAGAATACGTTTCGTATGTTTTTTTGTTTATACTATAAGGAAAAAAGTCTTCAATGTGGTGACGGAATAAGAATACAATTCACCACACCCTCTGTGTTTGCCTGTGACTAAGGGATATAATATCTATGCAGAAGAAGGAAAACTCGAAACAAAACCCTATACCAACACGTTTTACCAGCGTGGTGTAGTAGGTCAATTGCCCTCCCATATTGGAGGAGGCCCGAGCCCAAGAGTGGCGGAATGACGTGTATGGGCTGAGTTGATGACGAGATGATCTTGCCCGTGTGAAGAGAACCTCCCTCTCATTGTGAACGAGGCTCAAGCCCAGCGGTGGGACGTGTATGACCTGTAATGATGATAATGATGATTAGGATCGAAAAGTGATTTGATTTTTACTTCGTCACCACAAAAAATAAATTCTAATTTTATGCTAATAAGTGTAATTTCATTATAGCCGCGGACCCAATAAATATACTAGAACTTGGGAAGATGAGGAGGCTTACCGTCGCCAATCGGCCGCTCAACTCACACCTCGCAAGCCACCGAATCCCGAAGATTTCCCCGAATTGGATGCCACTAAGAAACAAGGGTATGTTGAAGTAAATTATTAATTATGCTTGTAGCGAGGTTATATTCAATGCTAACTTTCAGTTCTTAGATACCGGAATACTTACATTAATATTCAACGTTTCGTTCAAGTCAAATATTCAGTTTTTTTTGGGTTATACTGTTTTAACCTACAAGCACGCCCGTGTGGTCATTTGTACTAGCGGCGGTCGCGCGCTAAAAGACCTATGAAATATATCACGTAGAATTAAAGAATCATTAGTCTTTTCGTCCTCAATGGGGTCGGCAGAACATAATTTCTGATGTTTACGCGAGTATTACATATTGTAAATATAATTACTTTAGATTTTATCGCATTTGTATTTGATTTTTGATTGCTCGAGGACTGAGTCCACCCGGGACCATGAACGCGGACTGAGTCCACACGTGACTATGTACACGGACTAAGTCCGCCCGTGACCATGGACGCTGTAAAGTGCTCGAAACGTCGGGCAATCAAAAATCAAATACAAATGCGATAAAATCCGTAAAGTAGTTTTATTTACAATCGGCATAAACTGTTCATACCTTCCATAGATTTGTATCATTTGCACTTACTGCTTTCATACGCCTACCCTCATTCACATAACTCATCTCTCTTTGGATCGCCTATGATACTTACGTCCATCCACAATCATATTGATAACACTCTTTGTCACATGTCTTTCATCCCTCCTCCGCACATGTCCATACCGAGACGATTCGCGCTTATAATTTTCTCTATCATTGGTGCCACTTTCAGGCTTCCCCTAATATCTCATATCTTATCTTCTCCAACCTTGTAACCCCACACATCGATCTTAAAACAATATATACGAAGAAAAAGTATATACAGTAATACTCCGCTTTACGCGACTCCGTTATGCGCGGTTTCGCTTTTACGCGAATTTCAAATTTCGCGTTAAAATGACTCGAATTACCCGAATGGACTATGACTGCGTTATGTACATATATATTCATAGGTAAGCATGAATATGTACATAACGTACATCGTCATGTTTTGGCAGTGTGTCAAACAATTAAAGCAGCGTAGGGTTTTATGAACGTATTTTACAAGTACGTAAAAGAAACGCTACCCAAAAGACAATACATAGATGTATTTTGGCGTAAAACATGTAATACTGCATAGAATTACATTGATTGATACAAATAATTTGTTTTTTTTTTTGTATTAAATCATAAACTCCGATATAATCGAATTTCACTTAACGTGATTTTTTACGGACCATTTGCCTCGTGTTAAGTGGGATATTATTGTATGGGGTATTACCGATGGTAATTAATGACTGCATAATCTAATATTAATTTGTCTTCCACAGTAAACCACGTTCGCCACGTCCTCGCTCCAAATCGCAGCCGTCCGTCGGTGAACCGGTAGAGAACGGCTCTCTACGTCGGAATGCATCAATAAAAACCACCAAGAAACCAGTACCGAAAGCTGGAACTGGACGCGTGGCTATCAAGGCCTCACCCAAGAGTAAGGAGAAGATGCCGGCGCTGGAGAACTTGACTATCACCACAAATACTAATAACAAGTGAGGTTTTTGTGTTCATACCCAACCAGGTGCTTTTTAGAAGAGTCTTAGATAGCTTGCGGTAGCTGCGTGGAGCGAGTCTCTCTCCCTTCCCTCCAAGGTTGAGGGGATTGATGGCTGCTGTAGTAGTGATCGGGGGCCGCTCTTGAGAATTTATCTAACCAAAATCTTTTGAATTATATTAGGTATATAATTTGAAAGGCATCACACTGGGGCTAACACTATACATGTTGCAAATATTTTTATATTAAAGAAGGTAGTTAGAAAAAACAGAATAATTATAAAAATAATGGACAGACCCAAGGATTTGTCTATTATTTGTTTTGTTATTGTTTCTTGCCAGATCCTCACAGCGGCAACATTCCAATCCGATTTGGATTAATTAAAGTTTAAATTGATAATATGTTAATGTCCTTCTGGGGTTTATACATTATAAAGGATTTTGAATTTGAACTGAAGTTAGTTTTTGTCGTTTCGGTGTTCTGCAATTTGTAATTGCACAGGTCCCTTTGTGTATTTTTGCGAACTATCAACACATTGCTACTTTCATCTGAGGCAACGGCGACCTGGATTGTCTGGTAAGATATACCATTGATTGTCAGAAGTATAACTTAGCATCCAGTCATACAAATTATGAGATACAATTTGATAAACACGTGTGATGACGGAGTAAGAATACTATTCACCACCCTCTTTCTCTTGCCTGACGGTGTCGTAAAAGTCGACTAAAAGATTAAATATGCATGTAACATCTATGCAAGAGAAGGAAAACTTGAAATGAAACCCCATACAAACACGTGTGACCAGCGTAGTATAGTAGGTCAATTTCCCTCCTATTGTGGAGGAAGCTTGAGCCCAACAGTGGGACATGTATCAGTTTAGATGATGAAACAATTTTTGATACACATTTTTTTGTTCGAGTGGGAAATCTATACCATCTAGAAAGATGGTATAGATTTACTAGATGGTATAGATACTATTTAATTGGAGTGGTGTACGTGGCGCTGGGTTTGACTGTTTATATTATTTTAGCTCCTCATCAAAAAAAAAACTTTCTCTCTTTCGTGTGGTGACGTATTAAGTATCACCATCTCCCTCTCTAGCCCGTGGGTATCGTAAAAAACGACTAAGAGATATAATATGCATATAACATCTATGCAAGAGACAGAAAACTCGAAACTAAACTCTATGCCAATACGTCTGACCAGCGTGGTATAGTAGGTCAATTTCCTTCTGGTAATGGAGGAGGCTCTTGTCCAACAGTGGGACTGGGATGATAATGATGATGAATATCTCATACTAAACTTAGTATGAACTAGCAAATCGCCCTCGATTGGCTTCAGTCGTTTTACCCGCGTAGTTCCCGTGGGAATACCGGGATAAAATATAGCCTAGGTTACTCCCTGATATTATAGCTTTCCATTGGTGAAAGAATTTTTGAAATCGGTCCAGCCGTTTTGAAGATTACCCGGAACAAACAGACAGACAGACAAAATAGTTATAAAGTGTATTTTAGACATATTTATAGTGCAAATAATCATGTGAGCAGGAAAAAAGCCTATTATTTTGACATTACAAATAGACACTCCAATTTTATTTATTGGTATAGATAGTATTATTAATATAATAAAACCAAATGTTTTAATATGCGTGGAATTAGTATCATTTGAAAGTTAACTATTACAGATATAAAGTGACATTTAAATTTCCAGTCAAGGTCAGCCCCAACGGAAGGTGAACGCGACAGTAGCACAGCAAAGACCTGTACCAACTGATCAGGGGAAGAAGAAACCTCAGAACAATGCTCAGGTGCTTAATTTGATGCCAATTATTTTTTTTATCATATTAAGACAATTTGCCCCCCTATTTGTGGGAAAGACATAAAAAACAGCTATTGCTCCTCTTTACCACATTAGAGAGCAGGGAGTGACCCGCTCCACATTCCAAAGACTGACTGTACCGGTGGTTTGTCTAAATGGTGATTGGAAGGTACAATTCGGTAGATGGTATTGCACGCTGTCGGCGGCCGCTCTAGGCGGTTCGAGTGTTTCGTATGGTTCCAAAAAAAGGGTTATAATCCTGCCCTACGTGGGTGCGTTCGTTCGTGCGTGCGTTCTATCAGCGTGGTATAGTATTTTCCTTGTGGTGACGGAGTAAAAATACAATTCACCACTCCCTGTCTTGCCCGTGGATGTCATAAAAGACGACTAAGGGATATAATATGCACATAACAGTTGTGCAAGAGAAGGAAAACTCGAAATGAAACCCTATATCAACATGTCTGACCAGCATGTTATAGTAGGTCAAATTCCCTCCCATTGTGGAGGAGGCCCGAGCCCAACAGTGGGACGTATGTGGACTGTGATGATGATAGTAGCTCAATTTCCTTCCTGTGGCGCCGGCTCGAACCCAATACTGGGACGTATATGAGGTGTGATGGTGATTTTGTATGTTATATTCCACAGCCTCAAATACAATCAACTCAAGCATCGACCAAACCTCTGCCGCAACAATCACCAGCCCCGCAACAGCAGCAACAGAAACAGCAGCAACAACAATCTCAGCAACAACAACCAGCCTCAGGTGAGTGAAATAATGGCAGACAATTTAAATAGGTCACCTGTGAATCATCTATTGGGTCAAGTTGATTCTTAACTAATTAATCTCGGACCGCACAGATCGTGTCGTTGATTCTGTTTCTGTGAGTGAAATTTAACAAGTTGTCAAGACCTTAATGTTACGCTACCCCCTTAATTGCTTTGCCTTGTCATAAACGATGACCAATCATGCAAATAACCTATATGTAAGACAAGAAAATCTAGAAATAAAACCCTGTACCAACACGTCTTTTTTTTTGGGTGGGCTACGGTCAGCGTACCCGCCGCTCTGCTCCGTCCGGGGCAATAGAGGGGCGAGCAGCCCCTTAACACACCCGTAGCACTTCGCCTTTGTCGTTGGATTGGCCACCGGTGCCGGGTTTCTCATCGTCAGTGGTCGGCCTGACGGAATACCTTGGGGGGTACTCTCTCTTGACGTCCCTGTCCCGGGACGTCGGTCGCCATTGCGCGGTCAGCCTCTCTGCGGGTGACGGATTAAAAGCCACTCGATACCAACACGTCTGACCATTGTGGGATAATAGGTCAATTTCCCTCCCATGTGGAGGAGGTTTGAGCCAATTATTTGGACATATATGAGCTGCGGTGATAAAAATAATAATTTTAATATTTTTGTTTTACCTAGGTGGAGGTAGTAAACGTTATAGTAGTTTACGTCAGAGGCCTCTAGCTGAACCTTATACACCGCAGCAGCAGCAACAAGCTCAACAACAGCAGCAACAATCACAGCAACAGCAACCACAGCAACAACAACAACAAACACAGCAACAGAAACCACAACAGCAACAACAGCAACATAGATATCATGCTGGTTAGTCCATTTAATTATGCGTTGGGTTGAACAATGGTACTTAATCAATTTTTAGAGTTCCGTATCCAGAAGGTAAAAACGGGACCCTTAATAGGGTCTAATAGTAATCTAAGACTTCGCTGTCTGTCTGTCACCAAGCTGTATCTCAAGAACCACGATAGCTAGGCAGTTTAAATTTTTACAAATTATGTATTTCTCTTGCCTCTATAACAACAAATATTAAAAACATAATAATTTTTTAAGGGAGGCTTCCATACAACAAACGCCCTTTTTTGCTTGATATTGATAATGGCAACAGGTAAGCACTTGAAATATTCACATAAAACCCAGTTTTCAATTTAATGAGAAATAATACAATTAAAATAAATATTTAAGGGGGGCTAGCGTACAAAAGACGCCCTTTTTTGCCTATTTTTTATTCGAAAAGTGTTTGAAACGTCAGGCAATCAAAAATCAAATACAAACGCTATAAAATCCGTAAAATAATTTTATTTAAAATGTGTAATATTCGCGTAGACATCAAGTATCATTAACTTTACGGGAAGTGAAAACATATTATTTATGAAATTTAAAAAATGGCGAAACCTTCGTCGGAGCCCCCATACAACATTCGTCCCACCGCTGGGCTCGAGCTTCCTTCACAATATGAAAAAAATGGCCATACTATACTACACCACTCAAATAGGTTGGTATAGGTTTTTATTTCGAGTTCTCCTTCTTTTAAATTTTATATATTTATTATATGTCTTTCCGTGTGGTGACGGAGTAAGAATACAATTCACCACCCCCTATCTTACCCGTGGGTGATCGTACGAGACGACTAAGGGATATAAAACACATATAACATCTATGCGAGAGAAGGAAAATTTGAAATAAAACCCTATATCAACACTTCTGACCAGCGTGGTATAGTAGGTCAATTCCATTATGGAGGAGGCCCGAGCCCAACAGTGGGACGTATATGGGCTGAGATGATGATTATATGTCTTAGTCATCTTGCACAATACTCTTGTATGAGAACCTCTATCATGTCATGTTGAATTGTATTCTTACTTCATTACCTTTTTTCCTATCAATTTGCTTTCTTGTTTTAGCTGCAGCTCCAGGGGAATATGTAGGCGGGGCTGGTCATCCCCCACCAGCAGCAGGACAGCACACGCATCCCCAGCATATAATTCACCAGGTACTCAATTCGTTATCATGGTGACATACTTAGGAAATAAAAATGATTGGTTAATAATAATCTTATATGTGGTGATGGATTAAGAATAAATTTCACCCCCCTCACCACATAAAAATATTATTTATACAAATTTTGAAAATTTGTGTACCAATTTTGTTTGTTTTATAAAAAATAAAATAGAAGCCATTTATTATTTAAAACAATATTTACTATCGTCTGTTCGCTTTATATGGACGTAACAAGAATACAGTTGTCAGATTAAGGTAATAAACCAAATGAAATACCGCGCCATCTGGCTTTCTTTGAAGGAAGCTTACGTCCAGCAACGAATAGTAAAAGCCTTAATGATAATGATGACTCATCATCATCATTATCTCAACCCATATAAGGCCTACTGTTCAGCTCGGGTGTCCTCCACAATGGAATGGAAGTTGACCTACTATACCGCGCTGATCAGACGTATTGGTATAGGATTTTAGGCAGTTTTATTTCTCTTGCATAGATGATATCTGCCTATCATACCCACGGGTAAGATGGGGTGGTGAATAGTATACTTACTCCATCACCACACGGAGTGTTGACTATATGTTATAAATTTGTTTTTCTTTTTCATGTATATTCAGCAAGTGCGAAATAATGCTCATGCTGCCTCCCCCCCACAGCACCCGCATCCCCCACATCAGCCGCAAGCACAGCACACACCACAGGTGCGTATAAAACTCTCAGTCCAAAAACATCCCTTTACCAAAACAAGATTTTTCTCCAAAACAGAAGTATGGTGAGATTCTATTGGGATCCGGCAACACCGCCAGGGCATCGAAGGGGACGGTACCCGACGAACCCGACGGGCCGTCCACGGATATCAAGGGGTCGGCCCCCGATGGGGAGGAAATTCGATAGGTTATGGAGCCGCACGCTGCTCACTAGACTGGGCCAAAAAAAACGAACAATTTTTTTATTAACGGTACTGTGAAAATATTGTTCTTGATGACAAAAGAAAATTATTCTGAAAACTTGAGCCCTTAATATTAATATTAAGAGGTGCATCATTATGATTATCGATTTTTGAACAGCTACTGAATTTTTCACACAAAATTCGGACATCATGAATTTTAAAAATTTTTCCATTTCATATCTTTGAAGGAAATTAAATTCCCTACAAAAAAGCTCTCTTAATAAATTAACGTAGGACGAGCCGTTCCGTTTTAAAATTAAAACAGTTTATTTTAAAATCGAATAATTTTGAAAGGAGTGAATTTGATAAAAAATGTTAAGAGACCTTTTTTGTAGAGCATGAAATTTTACTTAAGAATAATTATTTGCTATATAAAAATATTGATATTTATAGTGGTTAAAAAAATCCAGAATCCAAATTAAAAAATTAAAAATATATCTATGTTTAAGGCTTGATTACAAGGGAACGGCTCGTCCTACGTTAATTTATTAAGAGAGCTTTTTTGTAGGGAATTTAATTTCCTTCAAAGATATGAAATGGAAAATTTTTAAAATTCATGATGTCCGAATTTTGTGTGAAAAATTCAGTAGCTGTTCAAAAATCGATAATCATAATGATGCACCTCTTAATATTAATATTAAGGGCTCAAGTTTTCAGAATAATTTTCTTTTGTCATCATGAACAATATTTTCACAGTACCGTTAATAAAAAAAATTGTTCGTTTTTTTTGGCCCAGTCTACTGCTCACCCAGCGCCTCCTGCAGATTGAGCAGGATGTGTTTAGCTTTAGACCATAGCCTACAAAAAAAAGGATTGTCTTGTGAATATGAAGGCGCGGATATCTACGCCTGATGCAGACCTAGCCCAGGGTGCGTGTGGAAGTACTACGTTTGTTTCGCCATCCTCAAATAGTCGACTATGTGTGGGTCGATGTTACTCGAAAAGGTCTTAGGCCGTTGCCTACCGTGATGAAAGTGAAGGGAGTGTGAATGCATGCATAGAGTTCGGTACTAAAGGCATCACCAGAACCCACCACACGCAAGCATCATCAGAGATTTCTCGCGCTTAATGAAGTGCAGTAAAAGATTGCTACTACTCAGTCATCAATTTTCTGCCAGAGTATAGTACTACCACAGACGGATCGGCCCAGGGCTGTAGGCAGAGGACTATCGACAGTGTAGTGTTTGTCACCCTAGTTGCCGTGACATATGGCGTTACTTTGATGTTACTAGAGCTCTTAAAATTTTGGAACTCCGAACAGTTGCCACCCTTAACATTACAGAATCCTTATCTTCACGGGCCTAGATCATTAATGTATAGATCTAGGCCTACGACTGCAAAATTTCGCTAGATGTTGAACAATTTTTATTGGTAACTAAAAAAAAACAGTCAAAGGACTGCCGACAGAAGTGAAAACTTAAAACTGCAAACAATCAGTTATTGTCGGATATTCAAATTGTTTGATTTTAAATTATTTCTTTTACATATATCTTGTTTTGATCGTCACAGATATAGTAACATATATCTACAGATATAGCGTTAGCACGTCATATGACTATATTGATGGCGACTTACATGAATTTACTACCCGTCCATACTTGCTTTAAGAAGTTTTCACCTCAAAAATATGTATATTTTATTGTGTTTGCTTACAGGTGAGATTAGGTATTTTGGAGCAACAACAGTTGGCAGCCGTTCCCCATCCTCACCATACGATTCACAATATACCACAACCACATAATATAGGTAATATTTTTTTCTATAGAATTCCACAGATATATTTTTATATTTCAAAAATTCTTTCACTAATGGAAAGCTATAATATTAGGGAGTAACTTAAGCTATATTTTAGCCCGGTATTCCCACGAGAACGGCAACTACGCGGGTAAGGCGACGGAAGCCGAAGCGCAGCGAGGGCGGGTTACTAGCATTTTAAATGTATATTAAAATGTTTTTTTTTAAATTTTAATATGAAATCCGGATGTTTGGTTATCCGAACTATCTGTGTTTTAATGGACTCTGGATAATCGGGAGTCTATAGTTTTAGTACTTATATACAACTTACAAATAACGTTAACTCATACGATGCGACCCACAGGTGAATGGATGGATTTAAAGATTTTTTATTTTCAGGACAGTTGCAACCATCACAAGCTTATGCACCACCAGCTATGATGCCAGCTCAGTATATGCAGGTAACATTTCATCCTCCTTTTTAGCAGGCTATGCTTTCGAAAGTCGATAGACTGGGGATTAGTCCGCCACCCGCAGAGAGGCCGACCGCGTAAGGGTGACACAACGCCAGCACTGTCTGTGTGGCTTGTGTGTTGGGATAGTATTCGACAAGATCATTCGTACGTTCGTATTATCCTGTCGGATACTATCCCATCACCGGCCGACAATGATTGTTAATAAATCGATCGATCGATGGTCGGCGCACTGGCAATGGGGAAGAAATAAGGTAGGTTATGGGATCGCATGCCGTTCATCCGTCGCCCTCAACAGACGGAGCTGGGTGTATCCAGACATACCTACCATAAAGAAAGGCTATTTTTTTACTTTTTTTTTTTATTGCGAATGGTGGCAAACGAGCAAACAGTACACCTGATGGTAAGTATTGCTGCCGCTTATGGACCTCTACAAGGCCGCTGCCTACCGCAAAAAAATTGAAGGGAGTGTGAATGCGTGCATTGAGGCTCGGTGGATACCAAGGGCACCACCAAAACCCTCCACACGCAAACACCCTCAGAAAATTGGGCTTCCGGCTCTCTCGCTCACCGAACGAAGCGCAGTAACAAATCGCTACTACTCAGACGTCGATTTTCTGCGAGAGTGTGGTACTGCCCCGGACGGACCGGCCCGCGGCTGTAGACAGATAACTGTCGAAAGAGTGGTCCTACCACTCCAGAACCTTACTTACACTACAGAACTTACTACCCGCTGTAAATAGTTTAAGGTGCTGGATAGACGATGTGGGGCTCCATAATATGTAGTGTTGTCCTCCTCGGACGATACATTGGCTTCAGTTAACAGCTCAGACATAGTTTAGAAGTAGTAGAAATATCAGATAAGATGACTTCTGATATTTACCGTAAGCATTACATATACGGAATAGAAAGACAGAAAGAAAATTTATTTTGACAAGCTTGCAACGTAATAAAATAATGAATAAGTCTTAGAATAATAACGTATAGAAGGATAGTGTCAATACTTCGAAAGTTCCAAACATGAATCTAAAAATACTAATGGCGTGCAGACGATTACACACGTACACACGCACACCACTATACAAATTATGAAATCAAATTTTGTTTTTATTAACATAAATCGTCGAAATACTTTTAAAAGTAATGTTAAAAACCTTTTTAAGTTTTACAAATGTGTTATGACACCATTTGAATGCACAAACCGTCATAATTACCTATTTATTTTTTAAGAGTTGCGTACGTACGTGCAGTACAATGACTTGTACATTACGGAACGGTTCCGGCGTAAGCTCCATTAGGCTTCAATTGAAATGCTTCACTTTTTGTGCGCGAACTTACCTTCTATACGTTATTATTCTAAGGAATAAGTATTTCAGTCTTTGTGTTGTGACAGAGTAAGAATACAATTAAATAATAAATTGGAATATTTCATCTCAACTCATTTACGCGTAGGGTTGCCACTCGTTCTGTATTATAAAGTATTGTACGTTATTTTGGGTAATTGTACTCTATACTTTATGTGAATAATAAAGTACGCGAAAATACTTCATTCGCCATAATTCTTTTGTCTAGGAAAACAAGATAAACAGTCTTTGAATCTGTTAAAAAATATATTTATTTACTATAAAATAAATATAACATACAAACATGCTGTTTAAATTGATTATTATTTATAAACATTTGCTAAAAATAATTGTAAATATGTTTTAAAGCAAAATAATGTAAACTGTACTTGAAGAGTAAGAAAACCCTATGCCAACCCGTCTGACGAGCTTGGTGTAGTAGGTCGCGTTCTCTGACGTTTTGAAGGAGACTCGAGCCCAACAGTGGGACGTATATGAGATGATATCTGAAGTTCTAGATATAATTGCTTATAGTCCATAAAATATAGCTTGATCTCTGTGACAGATGTCAACGAAACCGACGAAGTAAGTTTGAACGAGCGACATGCTCACAATTTTATTTTGTATCACATATATTTTCATTCTTTTCGTGCCAGTTTTATTGCAACTGAAGTGAAATATATTATAAATATATAAATATTAATATTCATGCCTAAAATGTACCTCGTAAGTACTGCAATACCTAGTAAACATTTTATAGAAAAATGACGCTTACGCACGTACAACGTTATACTAGACTGAAAATAAAAAAGAGATGGGACAGTCGATAGACGTAATTCGATAACCGATCTTTATTCAATTTTTCATAAAAGAAATAAACCCAAAATAGTACCTAAATAAATCTTTCAACATTTTTTACTATTACAACAGACAGTTACATTATAAAATACATACATTTAATTAATTAAACATTAAAAACAACTTTTTGTGTCAGAGTAAACGATAATACTATGTACGCATTGTTGTCAATAAACTAAACATGTTCATTCATAAAACAGTCGCAATTGATCAATTGATCTAACGACTGTCCCTATTATGGCAAAAAATGATAAATGTTCTGCAGGAACGCCCCAGTGATGATAACAATAGTGACGTTGACCTTGATTGTACTTTTTTCGAATAATTAAAAAAGTCAAAAACAGTTTTTGTTTCATTTAAATTCAAAAAGATTTTCATTGATTGTATTTCAATATTAATAGAATATCACAATTATAAAAATAGAGAGTTTTATCGATAAAAAACTACAGACTTCATCGGAAGCGTGACAGCACTAGTGACAACTGTCACAGAGATCAACCTATATTTTATGGACTATAGTAATAAATAAAACAAATTCAAATGCTCTGTAGTGTCTTGTTAAGGTAATCCTCATTATTATCCCGAACTCGTTAATATTGGTTGAGATGATATTCTTACAAGCATAGACAGCAGTAATCTTGTGGATAAATTATAACACCTACCAAATCCACCTGCCAATGCGGCGATTGTAACGCAAACCACCAATTTTGGGGAGGTCTTTGATAACAATGGGCGTCGATAGACTGAAAGATGAATGGAATTCAAATGCAAAATGTATTAATAAATTTTTTTCTTAGGTATCCCAGCAAAGTGGTAGTGGTGCGGTATTCGGTGGCGCCATATTCCCTCCGGCCGCGCCCATCGCTCCGCACGCGCCCATCGCCCCGCACGCGCCCATCGCCCCGCACACCCCACACCCGCAGCATCCCCCGCACGCGCAACACGCCCCCTATCAACACCAAATGTACCCGCATCATAATTACGTAAGTATATTTAAAACAAAAAAAAAACTAACCGATTTTCATTAGATTCTGAGATAGGGACTGAGACCGCTCCCCTAAGGCGACGGAGTAAGAATATAATTCCTTCTTTCTACTTCCTACATCCTACCTTTTTTTCCCAATAGGTTTCGTAAAAGGGAACCGTTGGATGCAAATGGCATGGGACCGTTCCGAGTCCATCCCATGTTCATGGGGAGGCCTATGCCCAACAGTGGCCATCTATAGGCTGATGGATGGATCGTAAGAGACGATTGAAGTAAAACTCAATCTTAAACCTTGCCAATCTGCTCATCCTGATATAGGTCTTTTTGTTTCTGTATGTGTTTATATATCTGTATGGTGACATAGTAAAAAAGTCACCACTCCCTATTTTGTCCGTGGGTGACGTAAAATATGACTAAGGGATATAATATGCATATAACATCTATTCAAGAGGACGAAAACGCGAAATAAACCATATAACAGCCTGCCTGACCTGTATGGTGTAGTAGGTCCTTCCTATTGTGGAGCAGACTCGAGCCACAATAACTAACAGATTCTCATCCGATTCGCGTGACGAAATAATAATACAATTCACTATCTACAACTTCCTACTACCCTACAATTCACTATCCATTAGGAAAGGAAGGGTCCGTTTTTAACGGATATCGTAAAAGAGGATTGACGGCAAACTTGATATAAAACCTTATGCCAACCCGTCTGACCATCTTGAAATAGTAGGTCTTTCTTTTTAAGTGCAGGCTATAGTCTAAACACACTGCGTTCGTTTTGCCCGCGGCAATGAAGAGGTGGCCCCATAACCTACCATACTCCCGTCCCTCTGCGATTGGGCTGACCACCGATCCCGGATCATTTTAGCGTACATAAGTTCCACTATTGGGATCGGTGTCCACCATAATAGGAGGGAAATTGACTTAACATACAGCGCTGGTCAGGCGTGTTGGTATATATATTTGGTTGGATATATCCATTTTTTCTTCTCTTGCATTGGTACTATTTGCATATCATGGTCCCTTGGTCTTTTGTTACGACGGCCACGGGCAAAAGAGGGGGTGGTCATTTGTGTTCTTACTCTATTACTACATGGATATAGAGGGCCTAAAGTTCAAGTAATTTCTAATTGTAGAGGAGACTCTACAATTAGAAATTACTTGAACTTTGTCTATTAGTAGGACTTATATGATTTAGAAAGAAGAGAGATTGACCTACTATACCACGCTTGGTATAGGGTTTTATTTCAAGTATTCCTTCTCTTGCATAGACGTCATATGTATTATAGATATCATTAGTCGTCCTTATGAAACCCACGGGCAAAAGAGGTCAATTGTATTAAAAAATTCGAATCATAACCTGTCGACAAAAAGGGGGGCTTAATACGTTCTTATTTTATTTTCAGGCGACGCAAGCAGGGGGCGTGACATATTACAATTGCGCGGAACAAGAGCCTCCGCCACCACAGCCGCGGCCGCAGCGACGCCCCACAGCCGCTATACCCATCGTCAGTCCACATCACACAGAGAGGTATTGAAATAACTCATGCTTATGATTCCATTATCTTAATTTTTATGCGTATGTCTTGTATTGTATGGAGTACAATGTTTCATTACATCTTATGTGTCACACACTGACGAGGGAATTTGACCTATGTGTATTGACTCTTTTGACCTGTGACCATACTGCGGGTGACTGGATCAGGGAATAGTCTGTCACCCGCAGAGGCTGACCGCGTGAGGGCGTCTCCCCGGGAGGGGCGTCGGGACGCGACAGTACCCGAATGCCTATCCCGCCGGGATGGCCACACGACAAAGAACATGATACCGGTGGTCGGCCCAATATCAAAGGGGTGGGAATATAGCGGGCAATTGCGCTGCGTTTTTTTATTTTTTATTTATTTAAGACAACACCCTGCACTAAGGAAATAATCCTTGTATTGCGTGGGATTTTACAAACATATAATTAACGGACACAAATTACATGCAGACTCAGAACAACAATTTGTGGATCGCACAAAGTGTCTCGGCAAATATCACGCAATTTTTTTTCTGATTGTAACAAAAAAAAATTATGCTATTGGTCCATTTAATCCAGATTGTGCATGATTAAGATTTAATCTTAAGCGTAATAAGATTTAATCTTAAGCGTAAACAGGCGAGCAGCCCACATTGCACCAGCTAAGCAAGCGCGTATGTTCCGCAAAGTGCGACCCTCATGGATTGTCACAAGACGAGCTAATGAGTTACTGTGCGCAAGCGCCAACGGCTTAGAGTGGCTAGATCAGAATGAAGTTGAAGGGGCAGATGATTTTACTGAAAATCATATGGACATGTTGGTTCCAATAGTCTCTCTTGAAACCGCGCATGATGCTCCATGGACTGAATTAGAATAGATAATTATTAATTTTTTAATCACATTAGTTATGATTTAAGTATTCTATTGTTAAATTTTTATTACACTTATAATTAAACTCTCAGCAATATTGATTACTAGTCTTAACTAGTCGTAAATAAAAGCACGAATCAAATTTTGTTTTTTCTTTTTACAATAACAATCCAACGCGTTTACGTAAGAAACCAACATTTTGAAAAATCTCACGTGAGATTGGGGTACGGCGGAGTGGGTTGAATAAAATCTCACCAGGGAGGGAGGCACAGAAAATTTCAAAAAACAACTCACGTAATTTATGGACGCCCCCTTAGTCAGACAGGTTAATATAAGGTTGAATTTCCAGTATTCCTTTTCTTGAATTGATATTGTATATACTTATATCATATCCATTCTCTACTGTTATTTTATATTCTTTACACACCACATATGTTTCACTGTTAAGCATCTACCACCTTCCCAACAGAAGGGCGACTAGACGGCTTGATAGTTACCTTTTCAAGACTCATATGTCCCGCTGCTGGGCTCGAGCTTCCTTCACATTAATAGGGAAATTGACCTACTATACCACGATGGTCAGGATCTGATAGTTATAATTTCTTATTATTCACAGGGCAGCAAACTCTACTGAGAAAGACAATATAGACAGGATTGTTGAGAATATGTTTGTACGGAAACCTTGGCCAGCACATGGATCCGGTAAGATATTATCATTCTCATCATCTTTATCATTTATTTTACTCCCATATTATTATTTTTTTTAAATACCTCTAAATCCTAATGGTGCACGGAATTTCATAAATATGCAATTAACGGAAACGAATCTTCAGACTCGGAACAATAATTAATTACATAAAAATGAGGCAGATAGAAATATCCCGGGCATTAGTTTACACGAGATTAGAATGGCTCTCAAACAACTAAAAAAAACGGTAAGGTACCGGGAGATAACGGTATTACAGCAGAGCTCCTGAAGGTAGGCGGCCTTCCGATCTTAAAAGCCCTTCTATATAATGCCGTTGTTCTCGGGATCGAAGTTTCTAGACCAGTGTGCCTACTCTTGAATCTCGATTCCAATCCTATATCCAATCGCAGCTTGAATTTGAGCAATTTGGTACTCTTGAAAGCGACATTAGCGCACGATTGGAATCAAATTCGGTGGATTTTTTTTAAACTAAATGAATTCGACTCGTCGATTAAGTCAAATATTTGCAACTCCCGACGTGATTTTGACGTAGTTTAAAATCGTTAATGTTGCACAATTTCAGGAAAGTGTCTTTGTGGTGATCGAGTTTGGTAACGTTATTAATTTAAAGTAATAAAATAGGCCACATTTGGTGAAAATAACAACGGCAAACGTGAAGAATTCATTTTCGATTTTGTTTAAGAGTACTAAATGTAAGTTTGGTGAGATTGGAATTGAATCGGATTCGAAATTAGAATTGATTTCAAGGGTAAGCCCACTGACATTCCTTGAAAATCATGCAACTTGATAAGATTATAACAATTATATTTAAAAGAAAACTGCTGTTCTAGTATAAAACAACTAGACAAAGTATGTTATAAATATTTCACGATAGAAATAAAACTTATAGGTATTAAGGCAACAAATTAGATTGTGTTTAGCATTTATATTAATTATATTATTTTATTTTTGTAAAAAATACATGATTACCAAAATCATGTATTTTTTTTGGAAAACATTTAAATTTTAATAGGTTTTCTCACAAAGAAAAGGATCTTTTTCTTACAAAAATGTAACTTGGAAAAATAGGGAAAACATGTATTGAATTGGGCAGTCTAAATTTAGGTCGATTTCCCAACAGTTATTTTTGTTATCGATGGCGATGACTAAACTACTTTCATATTCTGGTTTATATTTCTTAAATTGCCCGAAAATAATGTTAAAACGAAATTTTCTATAAATGAAACCTAGCTAGTTCGATTTATCGCCCTAGAGATCTGCATACTAAATTGCATAAAAATCATTTAAGCTGTTGCCGAGATTCTAAATACATATAGTAAACAATAATTTACGTTTAAAGATATTTGTTACTGGAATATTCTAATAACTTTTGCACAACTCAAAGATTTGTTCTGGGCGAAGTGGTCACTGCGAGCGTGGCTGAAGTCCAAAATGCTATCGAAGTCACAAGAATTCTAAAGAAGATGACGGCATCTAGGAATCGGGATATAGGATTCCCATTTTGAGTTTCATTAATTTTTATTTAAATGTTAGTAAAATGTTGTTATATTGTAGATTCGTTGTACATAGATTTGTCATTATTGGATTACATTTCAGCTTCTATAGGTCCAACTGCTGGACTTTAGCTTCCTCTACAATGGGACGAGTTGGTATATACGTTGGTTGGACGAGTCGATATGGATGGGTTCTATTTCTAGCTTTGATTCTCTTGCATAGATGTTATAGGCAAACCCTTAGTATATATCCTTTAGTCGTTTTTTATGATACCCACGGGTAAGATATGGGGTGGTGAATTGTATTCCTCTTCCGTCACCACACGGAAAATTTAATTGGATATATAGTAAATGAAAAATTAAAAAGTAAAGTTATTAAGGTGCGCGTATGGGATTGCGTTTGGATACTGTTTATGTTATGACTCGTTACGCGGACAACTCGGGCTGAATCTCTGGTGTCTGTTTGTCCATGTGCATAGTGGTACGCTCAAAAGGTTATGAGAAGCATGGTGGATTAGAGTTCTGGCATCTCGGCCAGCTCATTTGTCGCTAGTAAGAAATGGGTATATTAAATGCAGTCATGGAGCTGTTACAATTATCACAGCTGAAGTTCAAGCCACTCCAACTACTAATGTGCTGAAATCTTATCTTAACGCCCACGTGACGTCACACGCTAGTAAAAATACAGCTAACAGAAAAAAATAATGGTGTCTAAATTTATTATTTAATTAATATTATCGATAACAAGTATATTATTAATTATATAAAAGTTTTCCATTATTTTTGAACAATTTTAATACACATCAGTACATTTTTGACATTCTAACCTAAAACTTGTAACTCCGCTCACATAATCTAAGTCTAATTAAGAATATGTAATCGTCCACTTATCGTATTTTCTTACTCATTTTAGTAGAAAGATTACAATAATAGCAATAAAACTTAACAATAATATCAACAAAGATAACAACAAAAAATAACGCGAAGTCACAACTCGATATACGTACTCAATCATTAGTGTTGTGCTGACGGTACCGATTGTTAAACGTCAAAAATACGTCACTAAAATGGCGGCCAGGCGCATTAGCATTTCACGTGGATTATGATAAACTATTAATGCTTCTTTTCCCCTACAAGTGATGCTTTCAGGCATTTCATACGTACTATTGCAATCCTGGGGGTCAATTCTCGGTATGATTTATGGAGAACATTTTGGATACTGGGTGGAATTGGTCCAAAAAAAAAGATAATGATACAAATGTTTCTCAACAATAAAATTGTTGTTATTCTTTTTTTATTGCGAACGGTGACAGGCGAATGACCGGTCTACCTTATGGTAAGTGATATTCGCCCTCGGCAATAGTTAGGGCCGCCGACTACCAAATAAGTTCTCTGTCTTTAGGACAAGAGTGTGGGTCTTCTACCTACCCTATTCACGGTCAGGTTGACTGTTTAGCCTACTAATAAGATTTTGATAAACTAAAAATAAGACCATGGTAATTTTCTTCAGCAAGTACCATAACGCGCCATTCAATCTCTTCGCCTTTGAGCGTACTGCACAATAGGTTACCCTTTCACAAATATTTGGGCGTACTTTGAGATTGCCGAAAGGCCTTATTGTCAATGGCGGGCTATTTAAAGTCATCCGCGTCCTCGACAAGAAAAACAATTTTTATGTCTATTTGGTATGGTAACTAACTGTACCAAAATAAATTGTATTAATATTTTATTTAGATTAGTTTTTTTTTTGTTTATAGTAATCGTAATATAGACGTCATTTTATTTTATATACTCATATTTTATATATCGTTTAATAATATTATACAGATTCAAAAGAAAAACAATCAGAAAACCGCAGTTCACAAGAACCGCCAAGCAAAGAATCTTCCCAACCGAACAGTTTAACATCCAGTTCTATATCAACCGACTCGAAACCGTCAGAGAGCAAAGAAGAGAAGTCAGAGGAAGTGAAAGAAGTGAAGAAGGATGAGCCACAGTCAGAAGAAAAGATTGTTCAGGACAGTATAGTGACGGATGCCTGACTGGTAAGAATCAGGTTGTACGAATGCTATCAAGCAAAGTACTATAGTAAGAGATAATTGTTTTAGTTCTCAATCAGACGGTCACTTTTTGAAGACTAGTATAAGACTACGAAATCGTTAAAACGCTTCATTCATGGCACCAAGTTCTTCATAAGGCCAAGATATTAAAAATAAGGCCAGCTATTTCGAAAATAAACGTCTAAAATTCGAAAATAAAATCGCGTATTCGAGAATAATAGCGTTAATTCGAAATTAAGGGGAATTTGAGAACGAGGGCGAAAATTGTAGGCAATTGCTTGAATAAATTCGAGTAGATGGCTAAATTTCAGAATAAGGCCCGTGGCTATTTGAGTAAGATTCGAATTTTAAGGTATAAATCTATAAATTTTAAATGAAAAGCTATTTTTGTAGAATTCATCACTTTTTAATATAAGCCTATCTTATATAATGGTCTAGGTTTATGGTAAATTAAAAAAAATCTTGGCCTCCACACACTTTGTCTATGTATGTAAATATTGCTTTTAGAACTTAATGTCTAAATACTTAAATGACAATATTTTTTGATTATAAGTCGAAAATAATAAAATTATGTATCAAATGTCCAAGTTGTAGAAATAGAGAAAATATATTTTTAGTGACCATCAGAAAAGCCGACCGCGTGAGGGCGACGCCTTCTGTTTTGTTGTCGAGGCGTCGAAAGGAACGGTACCCGAAGTGGTAATTCGCCAGATCAGCCACGCATGTCTCGGAATCGGTCCTAGTGGTCGGCCCCGTGGCGATGGCGAGGAAACACTGTAAGCTATCCATAGCTTGGAGCCGCACATCGCCCAGCCGTCACCCTGGACAGATTGGGCGTGGTGTATTCAAACCATAGCCTACCATAAAAAAGGCATAGTGTCCATGTTTTAAAAAAGAATGAATGAACACGATCTCTTTTTTGGCGCAATTTATTTTTGTCATCCTATAGGGGAGAATATCTACTTGTAGCTAGCTCATTTTAGGTAAATTAATTTGTTAAAATTAAATATTTTAATTTTGTAAAAGTAATTCATATTATTAAGTGACGTGTTTAAAATTAAAAGGAAAACTATGATATAAATTCTATGATAAATGAATAGATGTATAGACGTATAAATGAATAGACGTATGTATATATCAGAATGAAAATCAAATGATTAGGTTATAATCAAGTTTAGTGCCTACTTTCTTTTTGGCATACTAGCTAGTGAGCTGACAAATATGTCTATAATCCACTATTACCTTGAATATGGGTAGAATTTGTGTACGTCAATTATGTTATTAATAAAAGGGGGTAATTAACACCCTTGGCGGACGAACGCCTCGCTATAATATAGGGTTGCTTTCTTGTATGAAGTGCAATTTCTCATTTTAGCTGGTTCTCAACGTCACTAAGTAGAAACGGTGATATTTGTTTTTCCGAGTTAAATATTTTGCTTGCCTGTAATTTAATCTTATATAAAGTCGTTTAAACGTGACCGTCTGATGTTTCTAAATTATAGAATTTCACTACCTTGGCTGTGTTAGAATTCTGTGTGGTTGTAAAAGTAATATTGAAAAAAAAAAAGTATATATGAAACCTAAATTTTGATATAATTAACTGTCGATCTATAGCGCAAATTGTTAAAATTATTGATAATAAAAAATATATTATAATGCTCATAATTAAGGGTGAAATTTTATTACTAATAGTGCGTTATGGTTTGAAAGTGTAAAATTCTCAAGTGATTCGTCGTGTAGTTTAAATCATGTGAAATGCTATTGGACTTGTATCATGTTAAAAATAATTAAAACTCTTCATATACAAGTTCGATTCGAAATCTTGTGTCTTTTAGTAATATTAACCTCTCTGTCCTCAGTGGAGTATGTCAATTACATTTTCTATATTTGTCTTTTTATACACGTTTGTGTCGTGTAGGATTGGATTAAAGTACAATTTTTTTGAAGTGATCTTATTTATTAAAATTTTCTTAGACCGAAATAATAACTGGCCTAAATCATACATATAAATTATATTAATTGAAGTAGGCAATATTTATGTCGAAACTCTTATGAATATAAAATTTATTAATACATATTAAGCGTAATAGCTGTGTATATAACTATAGGTAATTTAGATATTAAAATTTTATCTTTAAATATATAAAGTTAAGTCATTCGTTCATTGACTCCATGATGTACCAATTCGCGTGTACTGCTTCGTTGTGAAAACGCGAAAGAAAGTCTAACTTTGAATGTATAGGTCCATTATAGATTTGGAAACGGTTTTTGCGAATTTCAAGGCATTTCATGAATTAATTTTTGAAAGTTTTTTTATTTTTAGTTTTATTAAATTTCAATTAACATTGGATTTTATTAATACAGCTGAAATTATTAATTTTGATTTTAATTAATTGTACCGTTTCGATATTGTAGAAGCCAGCGTTCATCTCTAAATCTTTGTATTGTATAATTGACTTGGCTTCTATTTGGGATCTTAGGTCAGGCAGACTATAAAATTTATGGAATCTCATACTGCAATAAAATAACAGCGTTGTTATCAGTTTTCTACTTTAATTTTTTCATCCGAGTCTCTGAATATACCAGCTTGAAATAAGTTGTTTTGTGAGTGCAAAAAAAAAATTACAATGAGTCATACTTTTTCGTGCGTGCAACCGGCGTATATGCAGATTTTTGAAATTTAGCATTTTAATGTGATTTAAATGTAAATAATTATTGTCCATTTAAAATTATATGTTGTTTCATATAATTCATATTATTTTTTACAACCTAGCAGAATGCTTAACAATAATTATGAAATCTTACTCTAAAATGAACTATCATATCTTCGCGTTAATTGTTTAATGTTTAAGGGTTTAAAAGCAGATATTTATTTTGTATTTAAATTTATGGGTCGATTTTTGTATTAGACGATATATGGTCATCGTTTTTGGTTGTTTTCAATTAATATATGATTATAATAATTAATTGCGCCATCTGGGCATGTGGTTAAGATACCGACCTACCGTGGGAGTGTCATGGGTTCGATTCTCAAGTAGGACAATACTTTGTGCGATCCACAAATGGCTGTGCCGAGTATGGGTGTAAATTGTATCTCTTGAACTATATAATTGTAAAGTCCCTCACAATACAAGGATTATTTCCTTAGTGTCGGGTGTTGTCTATTAATAAAAAAGATATTAATGGTTAACTGTTATATGTACTTAAAAGACAAGATTTTTGTTTTTTTTTTTCACCATTTAAGTCTTATTTACATTAATCTTCAACCAAAAGTACAGACAGCAAGTGACTCTTGTCTATGTTTAGTACCTAAAGTGACTTATAAATTATTGAACCATAATTAAATGACAAGATTATCTCAAAGGCTCGTATTCCTAAACCTAGTGCAAATCTCTTTCAGTTGGTATTTTAAAAATTCCATATTAAAGAGCCATTTATGGTCTTTGGTTCTTCTACATCATCTCGGCCCATGTAGGTTCCACTCTTAGACTCTAGCCTCTATCATAATAATTAACTTATTTAGTCAGTCATATTGACATAGGGTTTTATGTCGAGCATTCCTTCTCTTGCATATATGTTATTTTATATAAATAATAACGGTGACATTTATGTTGTCTTACAAAAGCAGGTCAATTAAAGTATCCAGTATCTATTATTTATTCATACAATTAAAAGGTTAAAAACAATATTTAATAGAATATTTTTTAATAAAAGTTATTATAAATAATTACTAATTAAAACAGTAAGGAAACAGCTTGTAGCGAGCGCATAGGTACTCAACACAGCTGATGTAGTATGTAGATACTACGACCACTTGACCGCGGTGCCAATCGGGCATCGCAAAGGATACCTGTTAGATATCTAGCGTAGGGAATTACGCTTTGTAAAAGCCGTCCACGTGGACTTCATACCTATGATTGGCTAACGAAATTCCGCATGATTGTTTTTGTTTAAAATACTGCTTTACAAAATATTAACTTTAATTTGTTTTATTTTAATATTTTTTTTATAACTGCCACTATTGAACATTTAAATATGTTAGATATGTTTCTTTGATCGGATACTTTTATGGTTTTTTTTTGTAAGACGATAAAAATGTCACCATGTATCCCTTAGTTGTTTTTTACGATATCCACGTGTAAGACTACTCCCTAAGTAGTAAATTGTATTTAAACTATCACAGTACTGTACACGAAATGGTTTTTGGTAATTTTTGTATATAAAAAAATCAATGTCTTTGATCATAACTGTTTTTTTGTACTTATTGTTTGGATAATCCCAAGTGTTGAGTTGGAGCCGCTAGATGGCGTTATTATTAAGATTCTGATATTTTACCTTTATGCCGACTGTTTGATTTTAACATAATTTTTATCTATAAGTTTTAATTTTGATGTAAACTAAAAAAAAAATGTTGACAATTTATCGTCTAATATAAAATTGTAAATCGTGTATATTTGTGTGGGAACATTCTTGGCACAGTTCTTATTACTGAGTAAGTGACTGATTCTCAGTGATGAAAAAAGAAATAATAGTATTTTTTATTTCTATAACGTAATCTTTGCAGCTCTTGTTTCTTATATACTATGACGCATGGGGCACCTCCGGTATGAAAGAAGGGTAGATTAATAGTAGACTAGTTGATTAGTTATGCTTCTCAAAGAGTAGCGTATAAGTGTCCAGCTGTCCCAAGGCACCTTCTAATAATTACCACGTCAAGATATCCGCGTGGAACTTTTGGAAACTAATATTCTCTATTAAAAAAATGACAAATTTTTCATTCATTCATCACAGCTCATAATTATATGTCTCAATACTGGGCTCGAACCTCCTCCCCAAGGGTGAGAAATTGACCACGCTAATCAAACCACTTGGTAGCGGGTTTTATTTCGAGTTTGTTCACTCTTGCATAGATGTTATATAGACTGTAATCCTTTAGTTGTCTTTTACGACACCCATGAGCACGAAAGGGGGTGATGAATTGTATTCTGATGAATGAATAAAATTTTGTTTTGTTTTGCAATTACAAACATATAAAAGCATTACGCGTTTTAGACATGGTATTGCCGGATGCAAATAGAAATGGAACCCTCGATAATTTTTTAAATGCATCTAGATCATGAATTATTCATTATAATACATATCAATTGACTTTCTAACGACCGCACAAAAAATATGGAGTTTCTTGGAGAACGCCAAATATTGAGCAAATAGTTGCAATCCCCTATTAGGTCGACTGACGATATCTTGAAAGTAGCAGGGAATCGTTGGATGCAAATGGCACAAGACCGTACCGAGTGGCATTCTCGTGAGGAGGCCTTTGCCCAACAGTGGAGATCTATGGACTGATTTATGGTTGGATGGATGCTGCAATTTTTATTGCCAACTTTAAACTTTTATATCCATAAGCGAGTATTTTTACTTGGTATCACGTCCTTACTACATTTCTTCCATTTCTCATAATTGTTTAATAATAAAAGCTCAGCCATGGGATGTAAGTTATTTATGAGAGGTCTACCTTTTATTAATATGGGAGCCATGATTGACAATTTAAATAAAAAAAAATATATAATGTAGAGCTGCAAGTGAATTGTATTTTCTGTATTTATATTATTCTGAGATTGACTGCCATTATTCGGCTGCCGCATTGTTACATATGGGTTAAATATATAATACACAACTTCACATATAAAGATATTTTTACGTTAGGACGTATTTTACTACATTCAAAATGTTCATCGAGCTTTAATAGAAAATATGATTGTTCTTGGTCTAATATTGATTGTGTGTATTCAAATATCGATGTTCGTATTTAAATGTTGATTGTGCGTATTCAAATATCGAATTCCGTATTTAAAATATTTATTGTGCGTATTCAAATATCGATTTTCGTATTTAAATGTTGATTGTACATATTTGAATAACGATGTACGTTTTTCAACATTGATTGTGTGTATTCAAATAATGTTTGTATATGTTCAAATATTGATGGTGCGTATTCAAATATGATTGTACGTGTTCAAATATTGTGTGTGTTTAAATATTGTTTTTGCTCATGTTTCGGTATTGATTGTACGTGTTCTGACATTTATATGGTATATGTTCAAATGCATATTTTTATTACACGCTCTAATATATCATTACATTTAGTCTACTAAAGCTAAATAGTTGCTCCTTTTTTCTAGAGGAAACTGTGTTTGTACCTTCGAACAAAGATACCTGATTACTTTTCATGTGTCAAGAATTTAAACTGCCATTCTCAGGCTCTACCAATCATGTTGTTGGTTTTACAAGTTTAAGTGTACTTCCATGTTAATGGTTTAGTTTCTAATGTGGAAAAAGTTACGTCCTAACGTGCGATATCACATCACATTTTATATATAAAATATAGTTAGTTAAACGATGTTGTACGTAACTAGTCTTTTTTTATAAGTAAAATAAATTGCACTAAAGTTACAAGCGAGAAATCTGAACGAGATCATTTAGGAATACTTGAAAAGTTTTTATTTTGTTAAAAATATCAGTAGTGCTTCTGACATCCGGCTCGAAGGACTAATGTTTAGGTTCTACCAGGACTTTAATGTTAGATCAATTGGCTAAATAAAATAATTTTTTATAATATCTATACTGCTACATAGAAATCCTCGAAGTCTTCGGCGAGGATTCACGAATCGATGCGAATGCGCCGTTGTCAGCACCGACTAATCTTCGTCATTATCAACAAAAGATCTCTTCCAGGCGGTGTTAGGTGCGCTGTTTATAATGATAATATTAATGTTCGTCGTTCCAGATTTATCGCAGTAACTGTAAAGTGCAATTATAATTTTTATATAATATAAAAAAATACATAAAAAAATGTAAAATGTCGCTGTAAAACTCGAGTTCTGAGAGATATTTAAAAAAAATGAGAACAAAATTGTAAAAAAAATAATGCTTTTGTATACTAAGCTGGTTATTTATTATTATAAGTAAATCTTCTAAACTGATGGCTTGTTTTATTTATACCGGTGGAGCATGGGAGATGAATTTACGAAAACATTCAACCCACCGTACGTCCTAAGCAATATATATTTATTCCGTGTGCTAACGGAGTAGGAATACAATTCAGCAACCCTTTCTTGCCTGTGGGTGTCGTAAAAGACGATTAAGGGATTCCTGCAGATGACATTTATGTAAGAGAACCAAATCTCGAAATAATACGCTATGCCAACATGTCTGACCAGCGTGGTATAATAGATCAATTTCTCTTTCCTTGTGGAGGAGCCTTGAGGCCAGCAGTGGGACATATGTGAGTCGTGAGGAAGAATTAACGAAAACATTTACCACTCCGTACGTCTCAAGCCACCGTTATAGACAAGTTGATACTTGCACTACTTAAGCGCTACGCTTTTTTTTTAGTCTAGCCATACTGACTACACTGGCAAATCAGGATTTACGTAGTAGCGGTGAAGACTGACAACATTGAACTAATGATACGATTAAGGATTTTTGGCAAGAACGTCAAAGAGACGTGGCGCTTTTAAATTCTATTCAATATTTTTCTGTTTTACAGTGTTATATTGAATAATTTTGCTGGTGTTTTGTGTAATATAATACAGAGAAGATCCTGCATGTGATATAATAGTGATTTAGGTGCATTTTCATGTTCCTACATGTGCATTTGTTTGTCAGCGCCCAATTAATGCTATCGACTTGAGTTATTGTGAATTAGCCCGTCAATATGAAGATGTATAATATTATGTTATAGGTTATGAAGGAAATTGTATATGACTTAGTTATATTCGGATTGTTACGCTCACGAGTAGATTACTCGACTTTATATCAAAGGTCATAAATTATCATCATTATCTTGGGCTTATTTTAATTCCTTGAGTTCGATGCAATGTATTCTGTTTCTATCATAGATCTTGCAAAAGATGTTGGCAATAGGTTTATGAAAGCCCATTTGATTGACATACCTTTCTTGGGAATGTAATTAATCAGATAGCATCATGGAATTAGCTCTGGTTGAATTAAAGCTTAGTATTTTTTTACGACACTCACGAGCAATGTAAGTGTTGGTAGCGCTCGTAGCAGTTATCATAAAGCATCCGAGGTCATGGACACACAAAAAATACATCTATCAACATAAGCTATTCAGATCATGAATCAGTAATTTAAAACCGTCCTTCAGCGTTTAAATGTCCACTCTTGTACGTAGGCCTTAAATGAAATGTCGCTAAGAACAGTTTTGTATCACCAACATCCCACAGTTCCCTGTGACTTCTATGATATTGTCAGCCTATCTGGTTAAGGGTTCTCCAACATGGCATTATTCAATTCATGGTCGATACTCGAGAACTTTTCTTCTGCAATAGCAAACTTATTGAATTTTAACAAATGTGCTGTGTAGTAAGTAGATTTTATAGCATATTTGACATAAATATTTAAAAATGGTATAAAGAAATAATTAAAACAAGCTTTTATTAATATTTTTATTATCGCATACCCTCAGTGTCATTTAATAGATACCCTAAAGGCTTATTTACCCAGGAGTCATTACCCGGCAATCTTAAGGGTACCGTGGATCCAAAGAGATAGATACCTCTAACTTTCCAATTGCCGTAACTACCACTGGGCATATGGGTTGGCATAGAGATTTATCTTTATTTCCTCAACTCACAACACTAATATACCAGTGAAATTACTATAAATTAATAAATTTACATACATTTAAATCTAAAATTAGTAGTTATAACAGCGAGCAAAAAAAAATCAACGTTCACGATATTTTTAATTTTAAATCAGTGTATTATCCTGTACCCTCTTATCATTTTACAAATGTAAAAAGAAGCGTCGCTATATCTTGCAAAACCCACGTCATTGATACAACGAGTAGTACATTTCTTGTTAAAGCAGAGGTACTGCGAAATGCCATTAAGTATTTTTAGATATAATACACCTACCTACAAACGAAATTCATACAACATGACGTATACCTTATTAGGTACTAGCAACCCGCCCTCGCTTCGGTTTCAGTCACTTAAACCCGCGTAGTTCCTGTTCCCGTGGGAATACCGGGAAAAAATGTAGCCTATGTTACTCCCTGATATTATAGCTTTCCATTGGTGAAAGAATTTTTGAAATCGGTTCGGTGGTTTAAGCGAAAGCGTTACAAACAAACAAACATCCTTACTTTCGCATTTATAATATTAGTATGGATATTTAGACAATTATTAAAAAAAATCAGAAATTGCTACTATTCATGGCAATTGGGCTTACATACGAGTATATTTGCGTCTATGACTAGATATATAAAACAAGACCAGCCATTTTATTTTTGTAATATTGCAATTTGGAATGACAAATAATAAATTATGTAGTATTTAACTATTTTCAAGATTGTCAAGACTTCAAGATTTCTAAATAAATAAATATGCTCTAGTTTTCACAATTTGAAGATACATTAAAATCTCTTTATTTGTACATAAATAAAAAAGTTAAATACAATTTTAGAACTGTAATACATAATTGAAATTAGTGTTGCCCAAAAAAGTCTTGGTCTTGCGGTCTTGGTCTTGCGAGAAATGCGAGACTAAGACCAAGACCGCTTAATTTTTGCAAGACCAAGACCAAGACTGGCCCTGCAAGACTTCAGCAAGACTAAGACTGAGCCTGCAAGAGTCTCGCGGATTTAATTCAAATCACCATTCCAGCTTATATACGGTGGAGCTCGTGTCTTCTACATAATAGGAGGGAAATCGACCGTGGCCGGAGAGGAATCGCCACGGTGATCGGCCGTGTTGTTACAGGGTTTCATGTCAAGTTTACCTTCTCTTGCACCGATGTTATATATTATAGCCCTTAGTCGTGGGTTCGCACTCGCGGGTAAAATAGGGGGTTGGGGTGATGAATTGTATTCTTACTCCGTCACTACACGGTAAGTCAAATCAGTCTTAAGATATCCATCTATTGGCCAATCGATTCCCAATGTTGGTGTTGGCTTTTCAGAATTACTCTTCGGAAAGACTTAAGGACAAAAATATCTTTTCTGATGTTTACGCGAGTATTATACATTTTAAATAAAACTACTTTACGGGTTTTATCGCGTTTGTATTTGATTTTTGATTACCCGACGTTTCGAACACTTTACAGCGTTCATGATCCGATAAATCCGAGTGATCATGAACGCGATAAAATCCGTAGTTTTATTTAAAATGACAAAAATATCGTAATTACGAGAGTGCTCTTGCCCATTATACATATTTATATATCCGTTTATTCATTAGCTGTTGGACATAGAAATATGCCTACAATTAATTTACATAAATGTCCGTGTAGGGACAGAGTACGAATACAATTCACCACTCTCTTACCCGTGGATGTCGTATCAAATCGGACCGAGGCTATGGTGTTAGGAAGCCATTATTATTTTTTTATGGGTGGGCTATGGTAAGCACACGCGCGGTCCATTCCGTCCGGGGCGATGAAAGGACGGCGCGCGGGCCCATAACCCACCCGTACCCACGTCGCCTCGTTGTTGGGCCGACCACCAGAGCAGAGTGACTTGTCGTCAGTGGTCAAATAACTCCGTCGCTTGCCAATCAAATTGAAAAAAATATATTTTATGGAAAGGGGGAATGTTAAATGACATAAAATTTATTGTATCAACTGCCCCGTGTGGTGACGTCTTAAGAGAACAGGGTCGAAATTCCTTCCTTTGTCATAGGAGTAGTAACTCTGTCTAATGTAACACCAGGGGAATAGGAGAGTAATTTTCTCCTGTGGTAAGGCTTATATTCAATAGTGGACTATAGGCTAGCAGATGGATAGATAGGATAGGGTGATATTTGATTAATTAAGTTGGATTTTTCATTGCCATGATAAATGACTGTTACGTTATTCCAACTGCAAGACTTGCAAGACTTTGCGAGGCTCTTGCTGCAATACCAAGACCAAGAGTCGAGTGTGCAATACCAAGACCAAGACGAGACCAGGTGTGCTGTTGCAAGACCAAGACTGGTCCAAGTCTCGTCTTGGTCTTGCATTTGGGCAACACTAATTGAAATGGCAACACATGCCAGTAATTATGAAAAAAAAAATAATATGAAGGTAGTTCGTTAACTACTCATATTTATGGTATGCAATACAAAAACTTAGGTTTTCTTTTGTCTATGCTAACTTGTATATTGTAAACCAATGCATGGTGAATGCATTCAGAATAAGTATATAATTTTACGTAATACAATAATTATCTAGCAAATAATTCATCATAATATTCACATCTTATTCTACTATATTTCTTAAATAATTTTAAAAATAATATGGCTTGGCATTAATAATCTTGCAATTTTTTAAACATTTGGATACTTTTCCACTATTAGGCAATAAAGTATATCCTAGTAATTTAAACTTATAGCCTTAGAATAATAACTTGTAGAAGGATAGTGTCAGTACTTCAAGCGATCAAAAACATGAAGCCAAAAATACTACATGCGCGCAGGTGATTACACACGTAGGTACACACGCACACCACTATACAAATTATGAAATCAAATTTTGTTTTTATTAACATAAATCATCGAAACACTTAAAAGCAATGTTAAAAACCTTTTTATGTTTTTGTAATGTCGCCGTCCCCGACGAACACTATGGTAATCGCTATTACGATAGAATCGGGTTTATTAAAGATTCGTTATCTACACACCCTATTACAATCAGTGTTTTTTTTATGATCGGGCGATAAATACTTTTGGATTTATCCATTCAATAATGATCTTTATGTTTTTGTTCAACGGATAACATAAGTGAAAAATTTACACGATCAATAACTCAAAAACCTATTACCAAATCTCAAAAGTCAACATTTTAGAGTAAGCGGCTATTACCATATTGTTCGAGGGAAAAATGACAGAGCCGTGCCCGGTAAGTGGCAACACAATACCATTAGGGTGATTTTGCTGCTTACCTTTCATAGCACCTAAAAATTATCATCGAATATGCATGTAATTTATGTTTACCGTAATATTAAAGTCAGTTACATCATCGAATACGATTGCAATGTCATTTTACGAATAGAAAGTATATTAATATTTACCAGGGACCAATATCACAATGAACGATTACTATAGCAACACCAATTTGTGATTACAGTCGAACACTATCGCAAAGTTAGTTTGCGTTAATTTTTTCCATAGCTTATTTCAGTAATGGACATTTTCACAATTTTCTTACTGATAAAGAAAATTTATAATAAAAATTTATGAAAAATCTAGTGCAAAAAAATATTCCCTATTTTTGATAAAAGAATCTTCTTTTTAGTCTTGATAGTTTTAAAGATATTCAGTTTTTATTTGCTCCTGTAAAATTGTCATTTTCCTATTACAATTTTGTTCGTCGGGGACGGCGACGTGTTGTTGTCCATTTGAATGCACAAACCGTCATACTCAATTACCAATTTATTTTTTAAGAGTTGCATACGTACGTGCAGTAGGTACAGTGACCTTGTACACTATGTTACGGTCCGGCATAAGCTCCATTAGGCTCCAATTTAAATGCTTCATTTTTTGTGCGCGGACTTACCGTCTATACGTTATTATTCTAAGCTTATAGCATCCATAATATATATCCAAACTTTAAAAATACTAGTATATTCTATGAGGCAAAAATTTTAATCCTAAAAGAGACAATAACTTAAACATGATTAGTTTCAACAATTTGCTGTTCTTTCGTCTTTCTTTTCTTTCCGTCTAACTCTGCGTAAATATTTTCTAGATCTCTCATTTTTGTTTCTGGCACGCAGAAGATAAGATAAAATACGTTGGCAAGGCAGATAATACTGAATATCCAAAATGTAGAGTGATATCCTATCCAAGCATTTAAAGGTGCAAATAGTTTGAGCAGCGCGAAGTCAGTACCCAGGGTGGTAGCTGTGATAATTGTTACAACTGTTCCTCGGAGCTGTAAACAAGATAAATATTCATCATCATTAAGTATCTCAGCCAGATGGTTCAGACCTCCGCAATGGGAACGGAAATAATCTTCTATTTTACGCTACTTGCTGGAATAGGGATTTTTATCCAGTTTTTCTTCTCTTGCTTGGATGTCACCTGAATATATTCTTTTTTCTTTTACGACACCCACGGGCAAGTGAAAGGGTGGTGAATTGTACCTATACTATGTAACCACAGAGGTAAATAAATAATTAAATAATACGTCGTTTTAAATAATCAACTCATAAGCAGTACACTCGCGGCTATTAAAATTACAAATAAAATAGCGTGAGTATATGCATGTTAGAAGTGAAACTTCTTTGGTTCCATGTGTTTTTTATCAGTATTAAAAAAAAATCTCTCGATCCTTCTCACTCGCTTGCTCCCTACTCTCGCGCTACAAAGCACAGCCATGGGGGTTGTGCTTCGTGCTATGTTCGCCCTTTCTCACTCTCTCTCAATCGGTCTCAATCGCTCTCTCCCTCTTCTTCGACAAAAACTCTGCACATCTTCGTGACGCTAAATTGCGGTTCATCCGTAAAAAAAATACCCTCATGCGCGCAAAGAAGTTTCACTTCAATAAGGGACAACAACATCCGTACTTGGGAATTAATCTTTGCGTGTGTGATCAATAATTAATATAGTGCTGTGTGGTAGCGGCTTCGAATACTACCAACCCTTGCTTTGCTCGTGGGTGTCGTAAAAGACGACTAAGAGCCCTAGATTGACCCGGACCAACTCCATCTGGTACCATTTGGGTCAACGATTACATTCCCAAGGAGGGTTGACGTCAGGCAGGCGGCCGGTCATAAAAGTCTTTGCCGAAACTTTTTGCAATATGTCAAAACAGATTACATATTGCGTCGACCCCAAGTAATTGGGATAAGAGCAAGATGATGATGATGGTACAATAACCAGACACAATTTATAACCACGATGAGAATAGCTACTTATGCATTACAGAAAGGATTGTCGTGCGTCATACCTATAAAGAAGACGCTTGCCACGACAGTTTGCTACTTAAACGTGGTCCCATTTCAATTGTAAAGAAAAAAATCCTCAAAACATTTTATAGATTTTTTATTCTTGTGGCGAGGCGAGTAAGAATACAACCCACCATCCCCTATTTTGCGCGTGTCGTAAAAGACGACTAAGGGATGATATGCGAGTAATATCTATGCGAGAGAAAAAACTCGGCATGATAATGATTTAATATCATCAACACGTCTAACCACCGTGATATAGTACGTCAATTTCCTTTCCATTTTAGAGGAGGCTCGATCCCAGCGGGAGGAAAGTATATGAGCTGAGATGATCTTTAGAAGTACGGGTCCCTTGAAGAGAAGATAGCAGCAGTACCTACTACTGACCCTTATTCAGGCGAAGAAAAGCCGGTCGCCCTGACCCATTCATTACAGGAGATAGTGCTGGTTCCATTAAAAACTTGAGGTGGTGCGAGAACTAAAAGTGGCGCCCTCTAAAAAGTGCTGTACGAAATTTCACACCGGGGCCCGTTGCAATTTTTACGTAAAATGTAGTGCTTTATTGTGTTTGGTTATCCTATGATGCCACCCAGTGTGATCGCACTGCTCAGACCGTCCTAGAATCGACCTTGTTTAGAGAGAGAAAACTCAATAGCGCGGCGCTAAGTCTAGAAGTATTATGCCATTTTTTCGTAAATAAAAAATACTAACCTGGAAATTAAACATCTCAGTCATGATGACAAAAGGCAGTGGCTGCAGGCCGGAGGCATCAGCGAAAATGCAGGCACATAATGAGGCGATTGGTACCCAGCCCGCCATATACACTTGTATACTTTGAAGGTAGAACCACACACCTAACAGGCACATACTGAAGCCGGCTACTACGCTGGTCACCAACAGAATAGGCTGTAAACAGTTCATAAACATATAAGTAGAGTGTGGTATTCCCGAGGAATACATCTATAATTATTACGTATTTCTTATTACAAATACTCAATAATTATAGTATTTTTATTAAAAAGAAATTGAATCTCTCTCATCTGTGATTGAATTTATGGTGAAGAAGGCCATCATAAGGAAATCTGCATATTTATATCTACCCGCTACAGTATTAGTTATTAAATTTCGATCCACATTTTGATACAAAAGTTATTTTTGTGTCATATTTTGACACAGGGGTTACAGTCTGCATATATAAGATCAAAGAATACATATTAGACATATTTATTCGTTTATTTATGCGATGGTATAAGTATTTTCTTGCTTACAAATCATGTGTATATTTGCTAAATCGGTAAATAGAAAAAACTTAGCTTAGGTTGGCGATTGAAATTCTTTTATAGAGAGCGCTGCTGTAGGTACTCTTTCTTCCCTAAGTCGGTTTTTACGACTGCCACGAGGATTAAAAAACGGAAATATGTAGTATTATCAATCTGTCACCCTACTTTTATAACAATAGACCGAAAGTTCTTTTTACCTTTCTTCCCGCTCGGTCCACAAGCTGACAAGCCGCAAACGATCCAGCTATCTGGACAACAGCCAGGAGAATGGACTGTTTGTTTGGTGACAGCGCGATGCTGGTACTAGAGTCTTTGCTTGCTTCTGTGAAGATATGGCTCGCATAGACAAGAACAGCAATGCAGCCACAGAATTCCCTGACCAAGTTGACATTGAGGGCTACCCAGAAAGCTTTTCTTGTGATTTTCGTAGAGACTATAAAAAAAAGAAATAGTTATATTAAGTTTGAGAGCTCTTTGTAAGTTTTATATCATTCATGTTTACTTTTGAATACACAAGTGACATGACTGAAATTTTCAATGATGTTTCGGTTTGTGCCTATCATACTATTAATTATTTCATGATTTTATCTCCATCCTTTTGTTATTGAATGTGTGCTTACTGACCAAACAGTTTTGTTAAAACCTGTACAACAGTTAGGTATATGTATAAAAGTTCTCAAGCGACGTGCCCATCTAGGCTAGATCAGTTGGCTCATTATAGGGTAGCCTAATATCGAGCGAAGTGCATCAATAGTACTGTCATTTAAGCTGTCGTAAGTTATTCAAGGTCACAAAAATCAGTATCAAAACTCAGCGCCGAAATTTATTTAAGTATCTTTATATTAAATATCATCATCATCGCAGCCCACATACGTCCCACTGTTGACCTCGGGACTCCTCCACAATGGGAGGGAATTTGACCTACTATACCATATGGTATAGTAGATCAGACATGTTGGTATAGCGTTTCATTTCGAGTTTGCCTTCTCTTGCACAGATGGTATGTGCATTTTATATCCCATAGTCGTCTTTTACGACATCCATGGGCAAATAGGGAGTGGTGAATTGTATTCTAAATGCGTTCCCACACGGAATTTTTAAATGTAATGTATGAAATGTAATGTAATTGAATGAAATGAAATTTTATTAAATATAATGTATTGACTGATAAATAATAAAGTAAGTACAAATTATTTATTGATAATTATTGTTAATGATACGAAGATAATATTCACTGAGATTCATGGTTGACTTTGGGCTTACAATGGATATAGCTGAGCACTGCGCTCTTTCTGTCCCGTACCTTAAATCAGTTGGAAATAGGATAAATTTATGTAAACAAAATTCTTCGCAAATGCAATTTTATAATAAACTAGTTAACCTAACAGACGTTGTTCTGTTTAAATAAAATAAAAGAAATTCCCCTTAAAATCAATAGCAGCGCCACCTACCGAGTCCAATTGTGAATTTAAACCATTCTCGAATCTCCTTCAACACACACGAAAAATTTCATCAACATCGGTCCAGTCGTTTCGGAGGGGTTCAGTAACATACGTACACATGAAATTTATATAAGTATTAAAATATTAACATCATTGGAGCTATAGAAACCGAGATAATCGTGAAAACTGATTTTTGTGACTTCTGACCTTGAATAACTTACGGTGCAAACATTTGAGTTTATACGAATTTTGAGACAGCTTTTAGAATACTAAAAAGGACATATATTACGTACTAGCAACCCGCCCTCGCTTTGCTTCGGTTTTAGTCGTTTTACCCGCGTAGTTCCTGTTCCCGTGGGAATACCGGGATAAAATATAGCCTATGTTACTCCCTGATAGCTTTCCATTGGTGTAAGAATTTTTGAAATCGGTCCAGCCGTTTTGAAGATTACCCGGAACAAACAGACAGACAGACAAAAAAATATAAAGTGATTTTTAGGCATATGTACTATACATAAGTATAATAACTGGGTGAGCATGAAAAAAACCTATTATTTTGACATTACAAACAGACACTCCAATTTTATTTATTGGTATAGATTATTATGTTTTTTGCCGAGGTGAAGCCTAATATGACTATTCTACCACGTCTGTTATCATCGACAACCCCTAAATTGTAAATAACGTATAAGGCAATATAATCGACACTTAAAATAAATTTTACGTTCCCTAAAATTTAAATTTTTTTTAACTTCAATCAACATCAAAATATGTAGTTTTATTATCTACTTTTTGGGATCTTTGATTTTAAAATTATGACAGCCTCAAACCAACGTCAAGGTTAAGCGTCATTTATGATTCCTTAGGGATCCTCTAAATTCCGGTCGGTGGGAGGGTACCCCTCAAGGGGGTATTCCGTCGGGCCGACCACTGACGTCAAGTTACCCTGTTCCGGTGGTTAGCCCAACGACGAAGGCGACGTGTAGCGAGAGGGTTACGGGTGTGCGTGCTTACGCCCCTCTGTTGCCCTGGACGGAGTGGTGCGAGGAGTGCGCCGACCGTAAAAAAAGGGGTCATCTAAATTTTAGGAGTCGTCGATGAAATGGATATAAGAAACGCACTAACGTAAAGAAAAAAATCGTGTTACGCGGGCAACATACAAATTGGACACAAAAAACACAGACTCAGAAAATCATTAGTTAATTTCACAAAGCACTGTCTTGCATGGGGACCGAAATCACGACTCTCGACATTGAGATCATCAGCTGTGTTCAAAAACAGTTCAGATAATTTAAGGTTACATTACTTAAAACTGTCAAGAAAACGTGTTATTAGACGAAAATGAAAAAAAAAAACAAATTCGGAGGAAAATGGTCTCGAAAATGGTCGTATATTTAATTTTCTGACGATGAATTATATTACGGCGATTGAATGTAATTTTATTATGGCTACTAAAATAATCACAAAACAATAAATGTACCAGGAAAAAATAAGCGGGCAAGAGTTTGACACGAAATCGTTAACTCCGTAGCGTCTCCAATTGACTCTCTTAACTTTTGACATATGCAAACTGTCGCTAGTTAATTAGGCGAATGGCTGAATTGAAAATGATGAATATTGGTCAAGTATCAAGGACTTTGTCGACCGTCATCAATTGATCTTATTGTTTTGTTTGTTTTTGTTAGAAATGTATTGGGGATTGCCATTTATTATTTTGGAAACAAATTAGTTACTCGTCTCGGCATCACTGTAACAAATTTAATTGGTCTGGGCATATCTTTGTGTAATGATGAATTTACCTACTGAACCAGGCTAGTCAGATAGGTACAGAGGTTCTGCTTGACCGTGACCACATGACCACTGTATTCGTACCTACTCCGTTACGAAAAATGACCCATGGATGACCATTATTGGACGTAGATTCCTCCACGAAGCGGAATGCCTAAATCCACATTCTTAAAAGGCTGGTGTATCCGTTATACATTACGTTGTCCGATTCCTGGTTGCCACTCGAGAACACGAGCAATGGTTGTGAATCCAATTGCTACTTTTTCATTACGGTTTTTATGACTTAGAGAAATATCGAGCATAGCCCAGTCATTAATAAAAGTCCACTCACATACTAATTTAGGAGAGAACTTGGGTTCATTGGTAGTCTGCTCAATGATGAGTTTATCCACTTCTTCCGAGATTGACCTGTCATCGACTGGCAAAGAACGTAACCAGGCTAACACCTTAGCGGTTTCCTAAAAACAAAAGCATTTGTAGGTTTATCATCTGACAAAAACCAAAAGTACTTACGTTTACTGTTCCAATTGGCCACTGAAGTTTGTTTTTTATTCGTTTTCGTCTTCAAATCAAATAGCATAATTATTAAATCCTTTGCTGGGTTTCAATTTTAGCCAAAATAGGAAAGGCAATCTCATTCCTATTATAGTGGTATAGTTTGAGTGATTATCTGGGTATGGTGACGGCTTAAGAATACAATTCACCACCCCCTTTCATGACCGTGGGTGCCGTAAAAGACGATTAAGGGATATAATATGCTTACAACATCTATGTAAGAGAAGAATCATTCAAAATGAAAGCCTATACCAACACGTCTGACCAGCGTGGTATAGTAGGTCAATTTTCCTTCCACAATGGAGAAAACTCGAGTCCAATAGTGGGATATTTTTGAGTTGAGATAAGATGACATGAATGCGAGTGAAACGGATTGGTATATAGGATTACATTTACAAGTTCTTCAAGGATTGATGTTATTTGTATCCTTTGGTCATCTTTTACCGTCACTCAAAGGTAAATAAAGAAAGGGTGACATTTTGTATTCATCAGTTTAACTATCACCACAAGAAAGGATTCACTAACATATACTATTCAACAGCAATCATTCATATATGTCCCATTGTAGGGCCTAAGTCTCCTTCACCATAGGAAGAAAATTCACCTTTCCATCTCTTACATAGATGCTATAAATATATTAAATCCTTTAGTCGTCTATACGACGCCCAAAGGCAAGACTGGGGGTAGTTAATTGTAGTCTTACTACGTCACCACACGGAAGAAAGTTTGGTTACCACATTATATTTTTAGAACAGGATGATTTAAAATACAATGTGGTAACAAAACTTTAAAACCACATGAATAAAAATATTTATTTATTCATAATTAACTATCTTAAACCATACAATTAAGAGTTTATCTAAGTTCTAAAAAAACTTACCTCATTTTTTCCACGTTTGATCAAGAACGAAGGTGTCTCCGGCAAACGTAGTAGAATACAAAAATGGATCAGAGGGATAGCCAGCAATATCCATAATACTGTTTTGAATTCTAATAAATCTCCAAGGATAAATACGACGAGATTACCGACAGTCTGGAAAAGACAAAGCAATAATTTCATTCTTAAATCGTATTTGGTATACAGAAATCATAAAGTCATTTTACAAAAGTAATTTGCAAATTGAAAACTGGATTACCACAGGGGTGCTTGTAGGCCAACGAAGTCAAAGAATCAGTACCAAAATTCAGGTTAATGGCGATAGGAAAGATATACGGCAGTGTGTAGCCATGCCCTTCTGTCGCCACGGACAGATTGGTCAGGTTGTGTCTAATATATCGACTTGATTTCAACAAAAAAGGGGTGCTTGTACATATTAGGAATCTATTGCTATTGTAACCAATTGAGTACAAATAAATTTTACTTTTATATTGCTAACAGATTTTAAATAGGGATTTTAGTCCTGAAATCAAAGTTCTATGCCTCAGTTCCACATAGTCCTAATTGTAAATGAACCAAATTTGTCAATAATTTAGTAAGGCCATTCTTTTTATTAATTTAGTAAGGGTATTTTAGATTATTGTTGCGATAATATCTTAATAAAATATCGTATCAATTTTATCGCGTTTGCTTTTGATTGCCCGATGTTTCGAATACTTTTCAGCTTTCATGGCCTGTAGCGGGTAGATATAAATCTTTGTAATAACGGTGACTTGTTAGACGTGAGACATCTTAGTCCGAAACGTCGGGCAATCAAAAATCAAATACGAACGCGATAAAAACCGTAGTTTTTTTTACAATGTGTAATACTCGCGTAAACGTCAGAAAGTTTTATTCGTACTTATTACCTTACCTTACTAATATTACAAATGCAAAAGTAAGTTTGTTTGTTACATTTTCACGCTTAAACCACCGAACCGATTTCAAAAATTCTTTCACCAATGGAAAGCTATAAAATCAGGATATATATATTGTCCTGGTATTGCCACGGGAACGGGAACCACGTAAGTAAGGCGACTGAAACCGAAGCGAAGCGAGGGCGGGTTGCTAGTTTTGAATATTTTGTGCCCAAATTAGAGGTAGAGAATGTCGGCACGGCACGTTGTGGAACAGTCGACTTGCTGAAGTTATACAAAATTATGAGAGTAAATTTTTACCATGCGCTCTTGCGAATATGTTAAATACCTTTTTTCTACAAACGTGGTTACGTCAAAGAGGTATAACTTTTTAAGTGCGTACATGTGTATTTAACACACACTTTTTACATTGGACAACAAGATAAAAAGCCAAGTAGGTACTTGTAGAAAATTATACTAACCTGTGAAAATATTATGAAGGTGCCCGTCATGCCTCTGATACTATCTTCACTGATTTCTTTCACGTAGAGAGGGCATACGACGTATGCTCCTCCTGAACCGAAGCCGATCAGCGCCCGAGCACCGATCAGTGCAATTGGATGTGCGCATATTAACTTCACTGCCCAGCCGAGCTGTAAAAAAAATATTTATGAGGCCCAAAACTTCTAACTTTAATAACATCATAAATTATGCCTTTAAGATGATCTCTATCTTGCCTGCAGAATTCGTAAACGACGACTGAGGGATATAACACCTATATAATATCTATGCAAGAGTCGAAAAACTCGAAATAAAACCCTAAACCAACACGTCTAAGCAGCAGTAAGTCAATTTAGGAGGCTCGAGCCCAACAATAGAACGTATATGAGCTCAAATTAATTATTGAATTGTAAGAAAAGCGTGGAAACCATAAAAAACGACTAGAATATATTAGCTGATAACATCACCGTGAAGGAAGAAGCGATATAAATAAAACCTTTTATCAATTCGTCTGAATAGTGTTGCATATGTAATTATATCCTATTATGCAATATCGAAGGGCATGTGATCTAATATATAGGTCGACAATTTTACTCCGCCATTTTTTTTCAATATTCAAAGTATTATTGGTAATCTACACTAGTAATATATATAATAAATAAAGAGGAAAATTTGTATTTTTGTGTATGTTTGTAATGAATAAACTCAAAAACTACTGTGCCGATTTCAAACATTCTTTTACCATTGGAAAGCTACATTCACCCTGAGTAATATATTTTATCCCGGTATTCCCACGGGAACGGACAGGGTTAAGGCAACTGAAACCGAAGCGAAGCGAGGGCGGGTTGCTAAATTTAAATATAGGTACATATATGTTTTAAAGTAATGCGGATATTGCGATTCCCATGATTTTTAACGCTTAGGGATATCGTAAAAAATTCATTTCTATCACCAGTCATTACGACTAGAAAGTCCAATCCATTTTGTCTTAAAAAAATCGGCGCTCTTGAAGCTTTGAAAGTACTCATGATACTTTCATTCTTAGCAGCTTTCAAAATTGAGCCTTTTTAAATGGTTTTATTTACTCCGTTTGTTTGTTTATTTTTTTCTTTGTTGGGTCAAATTTAGTAATTGAAATTTCACCCTCTTTCTGTCAACCGATTGATCTGAAATTTGGTATACACCTTTGGTTTTGGTGATAATACAATTGTGTACAGTCAATATTTTTGTAAATTCAAGATGGCCGCCGTTACAAAATGTCGGATAACCTATTTTTTTTTCAATCCCATCAATATGGGTATCAAATGCAAGGGCTTGACAAGTAGAATACAATGCACTATACAAATTCAAAATCTAAGATGGCCGCCGCTACACTATGGTGGACAACCTATTTGTTTTTCAATCCCATTAATATGGGTATTAAATGAAAGGGTTTGACAAGTAGAATGCAGTGCTCTATACAAAATCAATATAAAAATTTGAAAATAAAAAAGGAAAAAAATAATTTTAAATTAAATAGTTTTATTGTAAAGAAACAGTCAAAATAAAATCGTGGGGCACTTCAAATATCTACAATCGTCGATTAAAATGTTTGTTTTGTAGTGTCCAACGTTTTTTTCCTTTTTTTATTAACAAATAATATGTTTTTGTTTGTAAAAATAATGAAATATGTGTATGGATGCCACCGACGACGAGTATCGGGTACCGGTGGCCTGTCCTCATAGCGATAAAGAGATACATGTACGGCAGATAATAGTAGTACACCGTCCATTTCGTTACCTCAGACGCATCGGGCGAGGTGTGAGGACCATAGCCTCTCAATTTTTTTTGTGTGTGTACAGCTGTTACCCGCAGATGGCTTTTACAGCTTGACGCGGACTATGGGTGAGCGCTGAGGGCTCTCAAACCAGTGCCTGTCTCCAATAAAAGAACGTATATATATAGACCGGAAGGTACATCACGTGTTCTTCTTTTTAGGAACTTTTTTTTATTGCCAACGGTGGCAAACGAGCAAGCAGCACACCTGATGGTAAGTGATACTGCCGCACATAGACCTTTGCAATACCAGGGGTACAGCCACGCAGTTGCCTACCGTGATGAAAATACTCTTCTTAAACCTCGTTTAAAGAAGGAAATTTCATAGCGCTCGGGAAACACAGCAGCAGGTAGTTCATTTCAGAGCTTGCACGTACGTGGGAGAAATGATCGCTGGAAATGTAGAGTTGAAGACCATAACGTTTCCAGGTGAAATGGATGAACCCTCTATGATGTCGAGTGGTACGTTGGTAGAATGATGACGGTGGTACCAAGTCAAACAGTTCCTCTTGCCTCCCTTCCTGCTTTAGTAAGTATAAAACAGGAGCAAAATAATTTACAAGAACTTTGCGCTAACGTCACGACCGATGACATGTTATCGCGGGTAATATTTATGATAAAGAGACACATACAATGAAAACATTCAAAAACCTCCAACACGTTTGTGTGTAATGATAGAAAAAAAGTATTACGTTTTTTTCAAAAGGAATCATCAATTAATTGTCATTTAACGATTATACTGGCTCACGTGAAGCACTTAATCCAGTAATCATACACAATTACATTATTTTGGAAAAGAGCTGATACTCTTACACTGCTAGACTGACATTAACTAAACATAACTAAAAACCACCGTAAGGCAACTGGCTGTGAAAAAAAAACCGTATCGAAATCGGTCCGTCCGTTTGAGAGCTACGATATTACAGACAGACACACATAGCCCGACATCGACACACTCAGACAGACATGAACGTCATACTAATAAAAACCTTCTGTTTGGATCGGGGTTAAAAAATAATGACTTTTTATTAAAGACGATATCCGAGTGGATCGCATCGCGGGATAAATTTATAAACGCGTAAATTTAGTGAATTACAATGATATTTGCAATGATCCATGCAATCCATACTAATATTATAAATGCGAAAGTAAGGATGTTTGTTTGTTTGTAACGCTTTCACGCTTAAACCACTCAACCGATTTCAAAAATTCTTTCACCAATGGAAAGCTATAATATCAGGGAGTAGCATAGGCTATATTTTATCCCGGAACTCCCACAGGAACGGGAACTACGCGGGTTTAAGCGACTGAAACCGAAGTGAAGCGAGGGCGGGTTGCTAGTTATTTTATAAAACTGATGGCGTTACTACGTCAATCGGTATTTATTTACTACTAGCAACTCGCCCTCGCTTCGCTTCGGTTTTAGTCGTTTTATCTGCGTAGTTCCCGTTCCTGTGGGAATACCAGGATAAAATATAGTTTAGTTTACGCCCTGATATTATAGCTTTCCATTGGTGAAAGAATTTTTGAAATCGGTCAGCCGTTTTGAAGATTACCCGGAACAAACAGACACAGACAAAAATTTTTTAATCTGTATTTTAGGCATAGGTGTCGTGCAAATAACCGTGTGAGCATGAAAAAAGCCTATTATTTTGACATTACAAACAGACACTCCAATTTTATTTATTGGTATAGATAATACGGTCAGCTTGAGTTTATATCATTTGAACGCTCTGTTTTATATTATTTTGTTGTCTCTTTCGATCTCTTTATGTACTAGGTGTTAATCAATCTTTTATATCTTCGCTTTCGTTTTTAACTATGTATTTAAGTATAATTTTTAAGAGTAGGTTTTCTTCTTTAAGTTATATGTTAGTATAATCTTTAGAATTTTATATAGATTCTGTACCGTTTCATTACTATGAGATCGAAATAAATAAGTTTTCTTTCTTTCTTTCTTTCAATTGATCATGGAAAAATGATGAATATCGAAAACTAAACGTTATTTAATATAATTAGGAATATTTATGGCTTGGAACATTTTTTGTTTGATTTTATATGTGGTGACAGAGTAAGAATACAATTCACCAACTCATATCTTCCTCGTAGGTGTCCTTAAAGACGATAAAGGGATATAAATATGCATATAACATCTATGCAAGAAGACAAAATCTTGAAGTAGAACCCTATAGCAATTGGCTTTTTTTTTTGGGTGGGTTGCGGTCGGCGCGCTCCTCGCACCACTCCGTCCGGGGCGACAGAGGGGCATAAGCGACGTCCCCTCCTCGGGGAGGACGTCGGTCTTTCCTCACGCGATCGGCCTCTCGGCAGGTGACGGATTAACTCCCCGGTCACGTCACCCGCGGCCTCGGCTAGGGCGGCATGACGCGCAGGTAGTCGCGCCTGCGCTGCTCCAGTCGCCGGCGGCGAGTCGTTTCGTCGAGGCTGAGCTCCTCGCGCGCGCGACCCGCGGCCTCCTTCTGCGAGATTACTGCCTCGCAGAAGGCTGCAACCGCGTCCTGACGCTATCGAGCATTGCCTTAGCAATGGTCGGCAGCGTTAGGTCGGCACCGATGATTGCGACGAGTTCACGACGCTGCACTGCCCAGGCGGCACAAACCTCGAGCGTATGCTGTGCCGTGTCCTCGTCGCAATCGCAAATATACCAATACGCTAGCGGGTGACCGGACCGGGGAATTTAGTCCGTCACCTGCAGAGAGGCTGACCGCGCGACGGCGACCTACGTCCCGGGACAGGGACGTCGAGAAGTGAGGGTACCCGAAAGCGTATTCCGTCGGGTCGACCACTGACGACAAGTCACCCCGCTCCGGTGGTCGGCCCAACGACGAAAGCAACGTGAGTACGGGTGGGTTATGGCCCCGCGCACCGTCCTTCTGTCGCCCCGGACGGAGTGGACCGCGTGTGCGCTTATCATAGCTCATCCAAAAAAAAAAAATACTAATACGCTGGACTAGCGTGGTATATTAGGTCAATTTCCTTCATATTGTTGATGAGGCTCGAGCCCAGCAGTGATATGTATGTGATAATGAGGATGAAGGCTTGCAAGACAAATTTTTACTTACCGCAATAGGTACTGAGGTACATAATAATGCTTTCTTTCGTCCAAATTTGTCAGCCGCAACACCATACGCGAATACTGCGATTGGAGCGAAGATAAACATGATGGAAGCCATCCAGGACACGTCTTCCTCTGTTAGTGGAGCACCAGAAGGTGATGATTCTCCCATTAAGAGCGCTTTGTTTGGTGATATCCACCCCATCGCTGACCCGTAGCAAAATACTGGCATACATACTTGAAATAAAAAGGATTATTTTAATTTTTGAAGTGAATAGTTCTTTAGGCTCACTTTGCATTTTGTGGGTTGAATGAAACTAAACTGGGTTTTGAATTTCTGTGTGGTATCGGTGCCTGCGCGTGGGCGTCATAAAAGACGGCTAAGGGATACAACATGCACAAATGTTCATGCAAGATGTAGCAAACTCGAAATAAAATCTCAGCCAGCACTTTTTAACCAATTTTTAGTCTCAATCAGTCTCAATCTGCAAAGAAGTATGTAAGCTATGATAAATAATAGAAATAGAATAGAATAATAGTTTCGGTCGTGAAGGCAGTTGACCTACTATACCGCGCTGGTCACATGTCTTGACATAGGGTTTTATTTCGAGCTTTCTTTCACTTGCATAGATGTAATATCCTTAGTCTACCCTTAGGTGTCTTTTACGACATCCACAGACAATAGAGGGAGTGGTGAACTGTATTCTTACTCGGTCGGCAATATCAACATATATAGTTTACCTATTTTCATTTAATCAACCCGAGATTGTAACACAAAATTTCAGTATTAATTCAAATTCAAATTTTCAAATTCAAATTATTTTATTATGCATAAACCCTGAGAGGGCACTTACATATTGTCAGGTTTACAATTTCCAAAAAAAATATACTACCACCGGATCGGAACGCGACCGCTACTGAGAAGATCCGGCAAGAAACTCAGCGGGCTTGTCATTATTTTTATTTTTTTTTTCTTCTTACTAGTTATACAATTGTGTACATGTTTTGTAAGAACAAGCTCCAGTGTGATGCCCTTCGAACCGCAAGACACTTAATATAATTTAAACGATTATGGCTGGACCAGATCCCACAAGCGGCACCCGATCACGAGTTAACTACTAGAGCAGCCATCGCTCCCCTCAACCACTATGGAGGGAAGGGAGAGACCCGCTCCACGCAGCTACCGCAAGTAGATCCTTATGTGAGCATGACCAACACCACAATATGTTACAAACGCTGAAAATACAAAAATTCGTTAGGCAAAACACGCTACACTTTACAATAAAAGTTAAAAGTACATTTACAAACAGTATATTTAAAATAACAAGGAAATTGCTGAATGAGGAGCTGCTCATAACCAATCTGTATTATCATCTACATAATCCGAGATTTTATAATAAGCTTTTTTACAAAGTCTATTCTTGATGGCTTTTTTAAACTTTTTCATAGGCTGGTCTCGGATATCTTTAGGTAATCTATTGTAAAAGCGTATACATTGCCCCATGAATGATTTGTTAACTTTTTGGAGACGAGTAGTGTGTACAACTAATCTGTCCTTATTACGAGTATTCATTTCATGAATGTCACAATATCTCTTAAAGTTAGCGATATTTTTTTTGACATATAATATATTTTCGTATATATATTGTGATACAGCAGTTAGAATATTTATTTCTTTGAATTTCTCCCGAAGTGAGATTCTTGGGCCTAGATTATAAATTGCACGGACAGCCCTTTTTTGGAGAACAAAGATTCTATTAAAGTCCGCGGAGCATCCCCACAGTAATATACCGTAAGACATAAGACTATGGAAATAAGCGAAATAAACCATTCTAGCTGTTTCAGTATCTGTTAACATTCTTATTTTTTTTACTGCATAAGCCGCTGAGCTAAGCCTACTCGACAACTTTTCAATATGAGGTCCCCACTGAAGTTTAGCATCTATGGTGATACCTAAAAAGACTGTTGACTCCACAAGGTCTAGAGCCACACCATTCATTTGGACATTGGTTTCCACTTGCCTCACATTAGGAGTAGTAAATTTGATACATTTAGTTTTTTTCTCATTGAGAACCAAATTATTAGTGTTAAACCAATGAACAACGTTAGACAGTGCATTGTTCACATCGTCATAATTCAACATTTGTCTTTTAATTTTAAATAACAAAGAAGTGTCATCTGCGAACAACACAATGTCCAGATTGTCCCCTATATGGTAGGGTAGGTCATTAATATATACAAGAAACAGAAATGGCCCTAGAATGGACCCTTGTGGAACGCCCATTTTTATAATAGAACCAGATGATCGTGCACCATTAACATCAACCCTCTGGATTCTGTCGCTTAAATAAGAAGTTACAAGTTCAAGAGCGTTATTCCTGATCCCATAGTGGTATAGTTTTCTGATAAGTGTTTCATGTTGTACACAATCAAATGCCTTGGATAAATCACAGAAAACACATAAGGCCTCGTGTGATTCCTCCCAGGCTGCAAAAATATTTTTCAATAACTCTACGCCCGCATCAGTAGTAGAGCAATTCTTAGTAAAGCCAAATTGCAGTCATGCAGTGGTCATCAATGCAGTGATTCGATTTTTGCAATACATTAATGTTTAAAAACGTTTTATTTCAGCTTTGAAATAATATTACATAGTTTCATACCATAAACTTTCGAAATTATGATTAAAGTAAGCATAATAATATTGATAACTTAACAATAGTTGGTGTAAATACCCCCGTAAATATATTTTCCCTGTGGTGAATGAGTAAAAATACAATTCACCGCCTCCTTTCTCACCCGATTGTCGTACAAGACGACTAAGAGATTACAATATGCATATAATATCTATGCAAGAGAAGGAAAGCTCGAAATAAAACTCTGTACCAACACGTCTGACCAGCGCGGTATAGTAGGTCAATTTCCCTTCTATTGTGGAGGAGGCTCGAGCCCAACAGTGGGACGTACGAGCTGAGACGACAATTACACTTAACAATAAAACCATTTTTACTGATATTATCCTGTTCCCTTTTTTTATAGTCAGTTTTATATAGTGGCTATAATGGCTCCCATTTATATAGACTAGTGGCCGCCGTGTGGTCGAAATTCGGCCATAATTCATTTTAATTAATTTTTCTGTTACACAATTTTATTTATGTATAATTGTAAATTGAGCAAACTGTATTTCACTAATAACCGCTAATAACAAATATTGTTTGCGCAAGCGCAACGTATCGTGCGGTGTCGGTTAACTCCGCCTAGATTCGGTAAATCGTCGCTAGATTCGTGCGACGCTCATTTTGTGGGAACCAGTCCCACTAGTGGGATTGGCTCCCACTGGTCCTTCGCCGTTCTGCCCACGTCGTTATGTTGCTGGCATAAATCTCCCCATACAGTCCACTAATCCACAACATAACAAATATATAAGCACAAATCTCTATTAGACATTGTCATCATAATTATTATGATTATTTTTTTTTTTTTGTGGGTGGGTCGCGGTCGACGCGCCTCCGCACCTCTCCGTCCGGGGCGACAGAGGGGCTTAAGCACGCAACTCCCGCGACCCACCCAAAAACCACGTCGCCTTCGTCGTTGGGCCGACCACTGGAGCAGCGTTAACTTGTCGTCAGTGGTCGGCCCGACGGAATACCCCCTATTGGGGTACCCTCCCATCGACCGACGTCCCCCCCTCGGGGAGGATGTCGGTCTTTCCTCACGCGGTCGACCTCTCGGCGGGTGACGGACTAATCCCCGGTCACGTCACCCGCGGCCTCGGCTAGGGCGGCATGAGGCGCAGATAGTTGCGCCTGCGCCGCCCCAGTCGCCGGCGGTGGATCTCCTCATCGAGGCTGCGCTCCTCACGCAGGCGATCCGCCGCCTCCTCCCGCGAGATCACTGTCTCGCAGAAGGCTGCGACCGCGTCCCAATTCCCGACGCTGTCGACCATCGCCCTAGCGATAGCCGGCTGCGTCAGGTCCGTACAAGTGATTGCGACGAGTTCACAGCGCTGCACTGCCCAAGCCCCGCAGGCCTCGAGCGTATGGCGCGCCGTGTCCTCGTCGCAATCGCAGTGGTGGCAGGACGGTGTACTCTCCCTCCTAACGACCTTGTGCAGGTATTTGGCGAAGCACCCATGCCCCGTCAAAACCTGCACATTATGATTGTTTGGCATTCAGTTCGACCAGATTTTAACCGTAAACATAAGTGTGTAAGCGTTGCTACGCAACACACTCACGTGTGTGTGTGTGTGTAACGATAGCTTTGTAGTGCGCGTAATGCCTTTTTTAATGAATTTAATGCATTTCTAATCCATTATTATATGAAATTTCAGTTTTATGCACTTCTCCTCATTATATACATCAACTGTGCCAAATTCCATACTTGTCCATCCACGTAATTTTCGTAAAAAGGGGTACAAAGTTTTCGCTTCACGCATTTATATATAGACTAGCAACCGCCCTCCCTTCCCCCGGGTTGAGAGCCTTCCGCTCGCCCATTGACCGCGTTAAGCTGTCAAGGTCATCTGCGACCAACAGCTACACACACAACAAAAAAATAAAAAAAAGCCTTCGCTTCGCTTCGGTTTTAGTCGTTTTACCTGCGTAGTTCCCGTTCCCGAGGGAATACCGGGATAAAATATAGCCTAGTTTACGCCCTGATATTATATCTTTCCATTGGTGAAAGAATGTTTGAAATCGGTCCAGCCGTTTTGAAGATTACCTGGAACAAACAGACAGACAGACAAAAATTTTTCATCGCTATTTTATGCATAGGTGTCGTGCAATTAACCGCGTGAGCATGAAAAAAGCCTATTATTTTGACATTACAAACAGACACTCCAATTTTATTTATTGGTATAGATAACCGAAAAATACCCACCAATTCACTACATATGAGCCAATTTTGCGGCCCCGACTAACAAGATTGACCATAAACCTGTATTATATTACCAAACAGCCCCCTATTAGTACGGTATCTTCTAGATCACGCTTGCTAAGAAATATAACTCCACAGGTATACAGCACAAAATTTATTTATTTTTATTCAAGTCGAACTCTTGAATTTATTGAATCGGTGTGTTAATTAATCCTCGTTGCAAGACGTATTATATTTATTGTTTTATTCTTGTCGCCAGTTGATATGTACTATCTATATTAATACTAGCAATCCGCTCTCGCTTCGCTTCGGTTTCAGTCGCCTTAGCCGCGTTGTTCCCGTTCCCGTGCGAATACCGGGATAAAATATAGGCTATGTGACTCTCTGATATTATAGCTTTTCATTGGTGAAAGAATTTTGAAATTCGGTTCAGTGGTTTAAGCGTGAAAGCCTAACAAACAAACAAACAAATAAACAAACAAACAAATAAACAAACAAACAAACTTACTTTCGCATTTATAATATTAGTAAGGGTAAGTAAGGATATAAAGCGGAAGAGTTTGTTTCTTTGAACGTGCTAATCTCATGAACTACTGATCCGATTTGAAAAATTATTTCAGTGTTAGATAGCCCATTTATCGAGGAAGGCTATAAGGCTATATGTTATCACGCTAAGACCAATAGGAGCGGAACAACAATGAAAAATGTTTCAGTATTTGTATTATTTAAAAATATTTGCAAAAACAAAGTCGCAGGTTAAAGTTAGCATTAGCCCAAGGTAACTGTTCCACGCGGACGAAGTCGCGGGCATAAGTTAGTCATTAAATAAGAGAACAATGAGTATTCTAGTGTATTCGTCGAATAGATACATCCTTGTAGAACCAAATAACCTTAGAATAATAACGTATAGAAGGTAAATCCGCGCACAAAAAATGAAGCATTTCAATTAGAGCCTAATGGAGCTTACACCGGAACCGTTCCGTAATGTACAAGGTCACTGTAATGCACGTACGTACGCAACTCCTTAAAAATTAATAGGTAATTATGACGATTTGTGCATTCAAATGGTATCACAACACATTTGAAAAACATAAAAAGGTTTTTAACATTAGTTTTAAAAGTATTTCGACGATTTATGTTAATAAAAACAAAATTTGATTTCACAATTTGTATAGTGGTGGTGTGTAATCGCCTACGCGCATGTAGTATTTTCAGATTCATGTTTCGAACGTTCGAAGTAGCGATACTTTCCTTCTATACGTTATTATTCTAAGCAAATAACATTATTCTGTAGGATCCTACTTAACATTTCTTGAATACAGGTTATTTTAGATGTAGATTAAATTATAATACCCCCTACGTGGGGGGAATACCCCCTACGTGGGGTACGTAGGGGGTATTCCGTCGGGCCGACCACTGACGACAAGTAAACCTGCTCCGGTGGTCGGCCCAATGACGAAGGCGAGGTGGTTTTCGGGTGGGTTGCGGGAGTTGCGTGCTTAAGCCCCTCTGTTGCCCCGGACGGAGTGGTGCAGAGGCGCGCCGACCGCAGTCCACCCACAAAAAAAAAAGATGTAGATTAAATCTATTTAGTCCAATTACGAACCATAAAACGCAGCTTTATGTTTTTTTTTTATAGCCAACGGTGGCAAACGAGCAAACAGTACACCTGATGGTAAGTGTTGCTGCCGCTCATGGACCCTTACAAGGCCGCTGCCCACCGCGAAGAAAGTGAAGGGAGTGCGAATGCGTGCATTGAGGCTCGGTGATACCAAGGGCACCACCAAAACCCTTCACACGCAAACACCCTCAGAAAGTTGGGCTTCCGGCTCTCTCGCTCACCGAACGAAGCGCAGTAACAAATCGCTACTACTCGGACGTCGATTTTCTGCGAGAGCGTGGTACTGCCCCGGACGGACCGGCCCGCGGCTGTAGACAGATAACTGTCGACAGTGTGGTTCTACCACTCAATGTACTTCTGTACTCAATGTAATTCTGTACTTTAATAAAACATTTTCTTTTTGTCAATCTTTTTTTCTATTGTGGCCTTTTATGACAGTCAGAGAGCGATCTCATTTTAATTTTTTTTTAATTCGTAAAACATTAATTGCCTTTGAACATTTGTTCGGTTAAATGAAGGGAGGCTTTAATTGTGTATTTTCCACTGATAACGACCGTGGCAAATGTTTTCACTAATCATTAAACAAATTTAAATTAATAAGAAATTGTCAAAAGTATAATAAATTAACATTACATACCTAAGTATCAATATGTTAATATGTTACATAACTTCGCGGGGCTACTAAACTATATATATATTATTATGTAATCTATACTTAAACACTTCTGGTGTTTACGCGAGTAACAATATTAGAAACTAGCAACCCGTCCGCGCTTCGCTTCGGTTATAGGTTATAATCGTTTTACCCACGTAGTTCCCGTTCCCGTGGGAATACCGGGATAAAATATAGCCTAGTTTACGCCCTGATATTATAGCTTTCCATTGGTGAAAGAATTTTTGAAATCGATCCATCCGTTTTGAAGATTACCCGGAACAAACAGACAGACAGACAAAAATTTTTTAATTGCTATTTTAGGCATAGGTGTCGTGCAAATAACCGTGTGAGCATGAAAAAAGCCTATTATTTTGACATTACAAACAGACATTCTAATTTTATTTATTGGTATAGATAATAATAATTTACGAATGTTCCGTGTGGTGACGGAGTAAGAATACAATTCACCACTCCCTATCTTGCCCGTGGATGTTAATTTGAGATCCTAGAAACATAAATATGTTAAAACAATATTGTATAGAATTATATTATAGGTACTAGCTGACTCAACAGACGTTGTTTACTTCAAATAAAATAAAAGGAATTCTCCTTGAAATTGACCGCACCGCCACCTACCGGGTCCAGTTGTGAATCTAAACGATTCTCGAATCTCCTTGAACAAAAAATTTCATCAACATTGGTCCAAGGAGGAGTTCCGTGACATACACAAGAAATATGTTTATAAAGACTAGCTGACCCGACACACGTTGTTCTATTCAAATAAGCACCACCTACCGGCACCAATTGTGAATCTAAACCATTCTCGAATCCCCTTGAACACACACAAAAAATTTCATCAACATCTGTCGAGCCTTTTAGGAGGAGTTCGGTGACATACACACGTACACAAGAAATTTATATATAAATATATACTAGCTGACTCAACACACGTTGATCTGTTCAAATAACATAAAAGGAATTCTATTTGAAATCGACAGCAGCGCCACCTACCGGTTCCAATTGTGAATCTAAACCATTCTCGAATCCCCTTGAACACACACAAAAATTTCATCAACGTCTGTCTAGCCGTTTAGGAGTTCAGTGACATACACAAGTACACAAGAATTATGTATATAAAGATATATTTACTTGACGTATACGTACTTGATATCTATGACAAAGTACTTACGTACTTGATATCTATAAAAAAATACCCACAAGGTATATACATACCTAGTGGGTATTTTTGGTCATTGAAAACCCTTTTCATCATCATCGGACGTATATGAGCTGAAATGATGATCATTTTAGCTCATATACGTCCCACTGCTGGGCACGAGTCTCCTCCATATTTGGAGAGATATATGATGGTTAGACATTAGTAGAGTTTTTTTCTCTTGCATCGATTTTATATGACATATGATATCCCTTAGACGTCTTTTACGGCATCCACAGGCAAGATAGAGTGCTAGCATATTCTTATTCCGTCACCACACACGGAGACAATGATTAATAGAGAATTAATTTTGAGCGCAGTGAAACACGTTTTTTATTAAACTGTAATAAAAAAATATTGTAACTAGTTTAAAGTCATCATTTATACGCGTGATAAGAATGATATTCATACGTTATATCCTTTTAGCATAATTTATTACAGCTTTATCTCTCTATATATATTATTGATAATACAGAATAGTAAGTTAAGTTTGTATATTAGAAGTCAATAAAGTAATTTGTAAACCCTTTTTTTTTGGGGTGGGCTACGGTCAGCGCTCCCGTCGCCGACTCCGTTCGGGGTGACGGAGGGGCGCGCGCACGTTGGGCCGACCACCGGTGCAAGGTGACTTGTTATCAGTGGTCGGCCCGCCGGACTACCCATTGAGGAGTACCCTCTCCTCGACCGACGTCTCCCTCTCGGGGAGGACGTCAGTAAGTAATTTGTACTCCTGCAGTAGTTTCCACAGTTGGCAGACGCGTATTCAATCGGAGTGAAGTTTTACATACGCTTATATTTCCCAAAAGAGAGTTGCTGCCATTTCCTCCGGTAATGCCCTTTACGACAACCTGTACGACTCCCAATTACAAGTTAGAGGTGGTAACAATTGTATTCTATTATATCGCCACGTGGGAGAAAAACTTAAAACCTTAAATTCAGTCAGGAAAATAAGGAAAAATAGTGTCTTAGTAATCCTATTTTTATAAATTTCTGTGCGAAAAATTTAGCACTATAGGGTTTTATGTCGAGTTTTCCTTCTCTTGAATGGATGTTATATGCATATTTAATCCCTTAGTCGCCTTAGTTGTCTTTTACGACACCTACGGCCAAGAGAGGGGATGGTGAATTGTATTCTTACTCCGTCACCGCACAGAGGTTTTAAATTATAGTTCAAGGAATTATAACTGTCATGAAAAATAAGGCAATTTTCTATTCCACCAGGAGGTACAATGAACGTTCTGTAATCAGAGCGGCCACGAATACCACGATGTACATTACTATTGGCTGTCGTAAAAGACTACTAAGTGGATTATATAAAACAGGACCAGCTTAGGGATGATCGATGTTAGAAAAACATCGATGTTAACATCGATGCCTACACCGAAAGCCCAACATCGATGTTCGATGTTTATCGAACACCAAACATCGATGTTAGGAAATCATCGATGTTACAGAATAATCGATATCGTCGACATCGATGTTACAGAAATATCGATATATACGACATAAAATTCTCGTGGCAAAGTTTGATGACGTTTTTTTTTTAGGAAATCCGAATGTTTTTGACATCGATGTGACAACGATGAAATAAAATCTTCCAGGCAAATTTTGAATTTATTTAGATATATATTATTAAAAATAAAAATTATATAAAAAATTACAAAAAGAGAAAAATAATAACCCCGAGATTCGAACTGACGCTGTTTGAATGCTACAAAACTCAAAATTAAAACCGGCCGTCCCCCCGACTGAGCTACCGTAACTCTTGACATTTACAACGAAATTTGAATTCATATTCTTTTAATATTTAATGTCATTATTGTTATGCTAAAAACACCGACAAAAGAACATTTTTAAAACCTAGCTAGATCGATTTTTTGGACCCGAAACCTCTAGTATGCCAAGTTTCAACAAAATCGTTGGAGCCGTTTCCCAGATCCTGAATATATATATATATATATGTACCTATATATATATATATACACCTATATATATATATATATATATATATATATATATATATATATATATATATATATATATATATATATAGGTACATATATATATATATATATATAGGTATATATATATATATATATATATATATATATATACACGAATTGCTCGTTTAAAGATATAAGATTTGCTACTCCCGACGTGATTTTGACATAGTATAAAATCGTTAATGTTGCACAATTTCAAGAAAGCTTCTTTGTGGTGATCGAGTTCGGTAACGTTATTAATTTAAAGTAATAAAATACGGCGCATTTGGTGAAATTAACAACGTCAAATGCGAAGGATTCATTCTCGATTTTGTTTAAGAGTACCAAATATAAGTTTGGTGAGATCGGAAATGAATCGGATTCGAAATTAGAATTTATTTCAAGAGTAGGCCCACTGATGTTTACGCATTACTCGATGTTTCGAATACTTTTCAGAGTTCATGTTCACGGGCGGACCGAGTCCGGCAATCAAAAATCAAATACAAACGCGATAAAATCCTTAAAAAATAGTTTTATTCATAATGTGACATAGTTGTTCGCTGCAGACGATTATGACAACTTTACCTCGACTTTTTAATGAGCGCTGTAGGGTCTCAACCTAATATAGTTAAGCGCTTTGTCCTGAGGGCATCCTCTGTGTTATACGGTTTTTGGCTCATTATTGGTGGCAATGTGGGTTTTTTCAGGATTTTAATGCGACGCGATTTTCGTCCTCGACGGCGACAATGAAACTGTGGATACATGCCAGGTCTCTGTGGACTGTAGTTGCCCGGATGTTGGCTAGCTATACGTTAGTTATTAATTTATAAATGTATGTAAATTAAAACTGTAATTTCCGTGTGATGATGTGGAATAAGAATTGTAATCATAATCTCCTTCCTTGTTCCTAGGTATAGTAAGACGACTAAGGGATATAATATGCATATAAAATTTATGCAAGAGAAGAAAAACTCGAAATAAATCCCAATACCAAACTGTCTGACTAGCATGGTAAGGTCAATTTTCCATTGGGAGGGTACCCCAAGTAGGGGGTATTCCGTCGGGCCGACCACTGATGTCAAGTAACCCTGCTCCGGTGGTCGGCCCAACGACGAAGGCGACGTGTAGCGTGGGTGGGTTGCGGGTGTTGCGTGCGTACGCCCCTCTGTCGCCCCGGACGGAGTGGTGCGAGGAGCGCGCCGAGCGCAACCCACCCCCAAAAAAAAAAGGGTAAATTTTCCTTCTATTGTGGAGGTGGCGTGATTACAATAGTAAGACGTATATAAGTTGTGGTGAATGGAATTACTGTTCTAACCATTACCTAAAATAAGACTTCTACTACTACATAATTAATCATTCATTCAAATCAGCTCCTACACGTGCCACTGTCCCTAAATGTAGGCCTCATAACAAGGCTCAAAGTCACTCGGCGTGCTATGGAGCGGGCTATGCTCGGGATTTCGCTGCGACTTAGAATCCGTAATATGGAAATCTGCAGAAGAATGGGTGTAACCGACATAGCATGAAGAATTACCACGCTGAAGTGGCAATGGACAGGCCACATCGCTCGATAAACCGACAACCGCTGGGGAAGAAAGGTTCTCGAATGGCAACTATGTATGGCGCAGTGTAGGACGCCCCCCACCGACCGACGACCTGGTGAAAGTTGCTGGACGTTGTTGGATACAGGCGGAACAGGTCCGCACTTTGTGGCGTAATATGAGGGAGGCCTACGTCCAGCAGTGGACGGCTTTAGGCTGACATGATGATGATGATGATGACGTTCCACTGTTGAGCTCGAACCTTCTCTAAAAGAGGAGAAAAATTGACCTACCAGGCTTGTCAGACATGTTGGTATAGAATTCATTAAAAATTTTGCCTTTTCTTGCATAGATGTATAGATACCTATTTAATTCCTTAGTCGTCTTTTATGACACGAAAGGGTCCGTGTGGTGACGGAGTACGAATACAATTCACCACCCCTTCTTGTCTGTGGGTGTCGTAAAAGACGACTAAGGGATATAATATGCATATAACATCTATGCAAGAGAAGGAAAACTCGAAATAATACCCTATGCCAATACGTCTAACCAGCGTGGTATAGTAGGTCGATTACCCTCCCATTGTGAAGGAGGCTCGAGCCCAACAGTGGGACGTCTATGAGCTCTGACGATAATAATGATGACGGGCAAGAGGGTTGGTGAATTGTATTCTTACTTCGTCACCACACAAAAATGGATAAGATACAGTCCATTTATCAACCCACTAGGAAGAGCAGTGATTTTTATGGTGATTTTACTATACGGATTGAAGTTTTGGTAACTGTGGTTTCAGGTGCAACTGCAATCAGAAAAAAGATAATTCCGTTTATCATCATCATACATCCCACTGCTGGGCTCGGGCCTCCTCCACAATGAGAGGGAATTTGACCTACCATACCATGCTGATCAGACATGTTGGTATAGGATTTCATTTTTCTTTCTCTTGCACAAATCTTATGTGCATATTATATCCCTTAGTCATCTTTTACGACATCTACGGGCAAGATAAGGAGTGATGAATTGTATTTTTACTCCGTCACCACACGGAATTATTCTTACGCCACACGGAATATTTCCAACCTTTTACTTATTGCCTGATTAGTCAATTTTAATTCCTGTCAATGCGGGAATTTGGGAAATGGAAGGAAAATGAAATTAGTCTTTATCAACTTTTCCACTTTGAGTTCTGAGTTTCTTCTCGAATCTTCTTTGTGATTGCTTGCGTCTCGATCCGGAGGTAAATTAAGGTAAATTGTAAATTAGGAGTGGTAGGACCACACTGTCGACAGTTATCTGTCTACAGCCGCGGGCCGGTCCGTCCGGGGCAGTACCATGCTCTCGCAGAAAATCGACGTCTGAGTAGTAGCAATTTGTTACTGCGCTTCGTTCGGTGAGCGAGAGAGCCGGAAGCCCAACTTTCTGAGGATGATTGCGTGTGGAGGGTTTTGGTGGTGCCCTTGGTATCACCGAGCCTTAATGCACGCATTCATACTCCCTTCGCTTTCTTCGCGGTAGGCAACGGCCTTGTAAAGGTCCAGGAGCGGCAGCAACACTTACCACCAGGTGTACTGTTTGCTCGTTTGCCACCGTTTGCAATAAAAAAAAAAAAAAGAAAAAAAAAAAAAAAAAATATAATATTTATATAAGTGCCCCCGCGAAGTTTATGTGTAACAAATAATTTGAAATAACTTTTTAATAACGATTTTTGATGTTTACGCGAACATTGTAAATAAAACTAGTTTACGGATTCAATCGCGTTTGTATATGATTTTCGATTGATGTTTGGAACACTTTACAGCATTCATGGTCACGGGCGGACCAGCGGCGTAGAATCCGTTATTAACTGTTTAAATTAAATTTGTTGCTGGTCTTAAAGGAATTAAAAGCATTTCCAGGAATGTCCGAATGTCAAACCTTGGTGACATTTACGAAGCATTACGATTCTTGGCTTATAAGGGTTACAATGGTGAAAATGTGTGGCGGGATTATTGCCAACAAAAAATAATTAACTCCACTTATTATTACAATAGGAAGTGCAATGCAGTCAGTCATTTGACAGATATTAATAGACACGTTAATTATAAATATCTAATACGTACACGTGTCTTGAAATAATTTGGCACGACATTACTCGTATAGCGATAATCAAACAAAGTGTAATAAAGCCGATTATTATATCTGCCGCTTCGCAATTCTCACTCCTAGAGATCGATCAAGCAGGCAGTAGAAGTGGCTACGAATATTATTAAGCAAATTCCTTGTAGATGTCGTAAAAATGATTAAGACCTTTATATAGACTAGGGCCAGTTGCTGTCTAGATGCTCGGCAGTTACAGGTGCTGGTTGTCAATGGCCTCATTTTGCGAGGCCACCGCCCTGAATACTAATGACAGGATAATGCGTTGAGGTGTCGGGGATTGAATGTCGTCAGACGATCTCTCTGGCACCCCGTAAAAGCGCAGAAGGGGCCGCTGTGATGTTAGTGGGTATTCCGACCCCGAATGTCGTCGGCGAGTCCCATACGCCCCCCTCCCCCCGTTACTGGCGGGGGACAGTGCGTAAATGCATTTCAACAGCGTGAACAAAAAAAAAAGAGGGCCAGTTGCCGTCTGGTCAACAACTACATTCCCAAGGAGGATGGACGTCAGGCTGGCGGCTCGGTCATAACTTTTCCAATATGTCGGTGCTAATATATGAAGCCTAATTCTTGTTCTCTTTTGTCTTTTTAAAACGACAACCCCCATTTTTTTCCTGGGGCCGGCTACGGTCAGCGCACCCTCTGCCCGGCTCCGTCCGGAGCGATAGGGGGGTCGCGCAGCGCCGTAATCCACCCGGGACACGTCGCCTTCGTCCTTGGGCCGACACCGCTGCAGGGTAACTTGTCGTGAGAGGTCGGCGGACGTAAGGGGACGTGTATCTTCGTCGCGCGGTCGGCCTCTCGGCGGGTGACGGACTAACTCCCCAGTACAGTCACCCACGGCCTCGGCTAAGGCGGCATCAGGCGCAGGTAATCGCGCCTGTGCCGCCCCAAAAAAAAGATAACACCCTGCACTAAGGAAATAATCATTTTATTGTTGCTATACAAAGGGTAGGAAAGGAGTGTAAATGTGATAATGAGGTTCGGTGATAACAAAGGCATCACCGAAAACCTACCACACGCAAACACCCTTAGAAAGTTGGGCTTCCAACTCTCTCACCGAACGAAGTGCAGTAACAATTTGCATTACAAACGTCGATTTTCTGCGAGTGTGGTACTACCCCGGACGAACCGGCACACAGCTGTAGACAGAAGACTGTCAACAGTTTGTTTCTACTACATATTAGTACAGAAAAATCACCACACGCAAACACCCTCATAAAATTGGGCTTCAGACTCTCACCGAACGAAATGGAGTAACAAATTGCTACTATTCAAATGTCGATTTTCTGGTACTACCCCGGTCACACCAGCCCGCGCTGTTGACAGAAGATTGTCGACAGTTTGATCTTATCATATATTATTAGTAGAGAGAGCAGAATTTAAAGATATAAACTTCTAATCCAAGTGAATAACCTGATATCACTCATTGTGAGCTATTATAACAAAACTTAGCGAAGCAAAAGTGATATAGGCGACATCATTTAGAAAAATTACGTACGCGTATATTCATCACAAGAGCCCATACATCAAGATATTTATGTGCTCATACTTAAAAATTATTCATCTGTATTCTGCGGGCTTTGAACTCGAGCTTCACATTCTTGCCGAGGCTTGACAACATCTCTCGTCGAGCAATTTTTTATCGAGTTAATCCTATGAGATCTGACGCGAGAATTCCGTAGAATGTCTTGAAGTTACTGGCTATTGTTGTTATATTTTTCGTAAACAATATTTTTTCGCAGATTAAAGTTGGTTATTCCGTGTGGTGATGAAATAAGAATACAATTCAACTTTACCCGTGGGTGTCGTAAAAGAGAGGCTAAGAGATATGATATGCAGATAATATCTGTAGAAGAGAAGAAAAATTCGATATAAAACCTTTGTCAACACGTCTGACCAGTGCGGTATAGAAGGTTCATTTGCTTCTCATTGTTGAGGAGGCTCGAGCTCAACTGTTGGACTTATGTGGGCTAAGATGATTATGTTGAAAGTTACTATATAGTCTTTTCAGTATCCCTCGTGTATACTAAATTTCAAGACAATCAGTTGAGGAATTAGGGCATGAAAACGCAAGGACATATTGGCCTGATAGAGCTTTGATGACTCCTCAACCTGGACCTTGAAACTAGACCGATTGAAGCAACAGTTATCACCTTTTGGTTTTTCCAGGGAACAAACAAATTGACCTACTATACCGCGCTGGTCAGACGTATAGGGTTTTACTTCGAGTATACCTGATCTTATATAGATGTTACATGCATATTATATTTCTTAGTCGTCTTTTACAACACGGGCAAAAGGAGGCATTACGTTCTCTTCAACAGGAATTATCAATCAATTGTCATTTAATGATTATACTGGCATAGAGCACTTAATCGAGTAATTATTATGACATTACTAGCAATTTTCCGAGTAGTGACGGAGTAAGAATACAATTCACCACCCCCTCTCATACTCGTGGGTATTGTAAAAGACAACTAAGTATATGAAATCTATGCAAGAGATGGTAAACTCGAAACAAAATCCTATACCGACCTGTCTGACCAGCATGGTATAGTAAGGTGAATTTCTATCCTATTATGGAGGAGGCTCGAGCCCAGCGGTGGGACGTATATCAGCCGAAATGAATGAATCATTACTAGGAATGCGCCCTCGCTGCGTTTTCAAATATCCAGTATCTTCTAAACTATTACGATACGACTGTAGGCCATGAGGCCTCGGATTCGATTCCCGGAACAGGTTTATTAAAAGGATATTAATAGCCTAAGTTACTCTTTATATAAACGGATTTCAGTGGCCTTAACCATATAGTGCCCGTTCCCTTGGGAATATCAGGATAAAATGTTGTATAGACAGCTACTTGGTAGTAAAATATTATTAAAATCGGTCCAGCCGTTGGGAAGATTACCCGAAACAAACAGACAGACAAACAAAGCAATTTTAGTGATATTTAGACACCTATGGCGTAAATAACCATGTGAGCATTAAAAAATGAATTATTTTGACATTACAAACAGACACTTCAATTTTATTTATTTGTATAGACTAGCAACATGCCCTCGCTTCGTTTCGGTTTCAGTCGCCTTATCTGCATAGTTCCCGTTTCCGTAGGAATACCGGGATAAAATATAGCCTCAGTTACTCCTTATATAGACAGCTGATAATAAAATACTATTAACATCGGCCCAGCTGATTTGAAGATTATTTCATACCAACAGACAGACAGGCAATTTTTTTTTAAATTGTTTTTAAGCATAGGTGTCGTACAAATAACCGTGCGAGCATGATAAAAACCCAGTATTTTGACCTTACAAACAGATATTTCAATTTTATTTATTTGTATAGATTTTTTATTTTTTTGAGGGATGGATTACGGTCGGCGCACTTCTCGCACCACTCCGTCCGGGGCGACAGAGGGGCATAAGCACGCACACCCGCAACCCACCCATATAGCACGTCGCCTTCGTCGTTGGGTCGACCACCGGCGCAGAGTTCCTTGATTTCAGTGAACGACCCGACGGAATACCCCGAGGGAGAACCCTCTCCAGCTATTTGTATAGATCTTAGTTATTTTAATAAATTATACTCAAGATCGTATTTCCTGCGGCAACCCTAGAATATGTTGCGAAAGATTTTTTATTTCATAAAATATCGTTTTCAACCGGTAAACTGAGAGTCGATATTCTGGGAATCCCGTACTATAATATTTTTCCATTAGAACTCTGTAAGTTGATTTGATTTGAACTAAAGACAGTATTTCTGTAATAATATTTTTTATTTCGAATCCGGTTCAAATCGGAACTGGAATGATGATGATGACTGTAATATAAATTAATTAAGGTGTACAATATTAAGGGCCCAGACAGACGACGCGACAATTTTCTTGCGGCCGCCGCACATTGGCCGCGTACTTGTTTCTTTTTATAACAACGTACAAATTCTTAGTAGTGATCAAAGCGCGCGGAGCCACGTCAATCTTGCTCAAATTTTCTCCACCAGGACCCCTCCGGCTGCCGTGCTGCGGTCACGTTGTGTGGGCGTGAAATATTTCGTGTCATATAAACACGCCCTAATTCGAATATCTACTATTTAATGTTGGCAACTTTATTCAAACTTTAGGCTTTATTTATAGGCTGTATTAATATATTCACGGCGTAGTAACCGGTATAACGATAACGACTTGATTGCAAATAGATATGGTTTTTTATGTATTAGTTTAAATAGATTTAACAAAATAATAGAAAATTATAATTTAAAAACTAAAAAAAAAACACGCTTACAAATTACAATTCAAATAGTTACTTTCATCTTAAAATCTTTGAACGCATCTACCTTGAGATAGTCTTTGCTGCATTGTGCAAAGCTGACAGCCCGAATTATAGAAGTTCGAATTTTGCGCATGCGTAGTTCTCATACTAGCTCTATCTCTTTTGCTCTTATGCAAAGGATACGATTAGAAATTTCTAAATCCTGGCCAATCTTATTATATTTGGCTATTTTGATCGAATTATTGCATTGTCATGAGCTTTTGACGAGTGTGCAAAGTTTAAATAAAATTTATTCATTCAAAGTGGTACAAAATCACGTTCAAAGATTCCGTTACATATGTACATAGATACATACATACAAACGTATTAAAAATCTTCGAAATATGGACGAACTTTTACATTTTAAATACCTAAGAAATATTCTATGGTGCTTGACATGATATGGTTGTGATGAGGGTTGAAATTTATGTTGCGAGGAATGTTTTAATTATGAATGTTGAAGGCTTTAGTGGTAAGGGAAGACTAGAATAAGATGCATGACTGCGTGAAGCATAATATAGTTAGATATAAAGTTATCACAGATATGAAGTTTGGTAGAGTTTTGTGGACGAAAATTATATATTGCTTCGACCCCAAGTAATAAGCATATGATAATGATAACTCATCATCATCCTAGCTCATAAACGTCCCACACTTAGAATAATAACGTATAGAAGGATAGTGTCAGTTCTTCGAACGTTCGAAACATGAATCTAAAAATACCAAGACGCAGACGATTACACACATACACACGCACACCACTATACAAATTATGAAATCAAATTTTGTTTTTATTAACATAAATCGTCGAAATACTTTTAAAAGTAATGTTAAAAACCTTTTTAAGTTTTTTAAATGTGTTATGACACCATTTGAATGCACTAACCGTCATAATTACGTATTTATTTTTTAAGAGTTGCGTACGTACGTACAGTACAATGACTTGTACATTACGGAACGGTTCCGCCGTAAGCTCCATTAGGCTCCAATTGAAATGCTTCACTTTTTGTACGCGAACTTACCTCCTATACGTTATTATTCTAAGCGTCCCACAACTGAGCTTGAGCTTCTTCTCCCATAGTTCACCTCACCGTTTTACCAACGTACCACTTGATACCGCAGCAAGGTTCATCCATTTCACTTGGAAACGTTATGGTCTTCAACTGTATGTTTCCAGCGATCATTTCTCCCACGTGTAAGCTCTGGATTGAACTACCTGCTGCTGTGTTGCCCGAGCGCTATGACATATCCTTTTTGAACCGAGGTTTAAGAGGAGCTTTTTCTTCACAGTAGGTAACGGCCTGGCTGTGCCCCTGATATTGCAAAGGTCCAAATGCGGCAGTATTACTTACCATCAGGTGTGCTGCCTGCTCTTTTGTCACCATTGTAATAAAAAAAGGTGGAAAATTGACCTACCACACTGGTCAGACGTGTTGATATAGGCCTTTATTTTGAGTTTTCCCTTTCTTGTATAGATGTTATATACATATTATGTGGCGGATCGCCTGCGCGAGGAGCGCAGCCTCGATGAGGCGATCCGCCGCCGGCGACTGGGGCGGCGTAGGCGCGACTACCTGCGCCTCATGCCGCCCTAGCCGAGGCCGCGGGTGACGTGACCGGGGATTAGTCCGTCACCCGCCGAAAGGCCGACCGCGTGAGGAAATACTGACATCCTCCCCGAGGGGGGGACGTCGGTTGATGGGAGGGTACCCCACGTAGGGGGTATTCCGTCGGGCCGACCACTGATGACAAGTAACTCTGCTCCGGTGGTCGGCCCAACGACGAAGGCGACGTGGTTTTCGGGTGGGTTGCGGGTGTTGCGTGCTTACGCCTCTCTGTCGCCCCGGACGGAGTGGTGCGAGGAGCGCGCCGACCGCGGCCCACCTCAAAAAAATAAAATATACATATTATAATCCCGTCATCGTCTTTTATGACACCCACAGGCAGGAAATAGGGTGGTGAATTGTATTCCTACTCCAATTATGATACCAGAAATTATCTGTATGATATTTTTAACGTTTTTAATTGTTAAGTTAATTGGACTTGTAATAATTAGATGATGGCTTACTGTATTGCATGAGTCAGCATATTGTCTACAAACGCGATAAATGAATGATAATTTGCATGTAGTTATCAGATGTCAGTTTAATATTAGTAAGGATTAGTGGATATAAGTAATTTAAAATACCAACAAAAACAAAACTTGTAAAAAAAAGGCAAGCCTCGCAACTGAGTTCTTCTACCATAAAAAGTTATGAGATCCATGTTATACCAAGTCGGTTAACTCATTCAGTCCCTGCTTAAGGGACCTTTCTTCTTAAGTTATTACGTAAATAGCTAACCTAATAACTTCTTATAGTGACTATATCAATATTAAAGATCTTTTATGTCTTAAATAAATAGAATGACTTGGCAATCGCATGGAAACACATTGTACCTCATAAGTAATACATATTATATTCATCATCATCATCATCGCAGCCCACATACGTCCCACTGTTGGGCTCGGGCCTCCTCCATAATGGGAGGGAATTTGACCTACTATACCATGCTGGTCAGACATGTTGGTATAGGGTTTCATTTCGAGTTTTCCTTCTCTTGCACAGATGTTATGTGCACATTATATCCCATAGTCGTCTTATACGACATCTACGGGCAAGATAGGGAGTGGTGAATTGTATTCTTACTCCGTCACCACACGGACACATATTATATTATATTGTACTAAATATAGTGATCGGAAACTTGATGTTTCATATTGTTTCCTTCATTTATACACTAAACAGTAATTGTATTCTAAATTTGAAGCTTCTATGTCTGCTAGAAGTGCCTCTTTAATATTGATAATCGGTCAGTCAGTCAGTGAGGGACAAAATTACGAAATTTTGACTAGCTATAATTCTTAAACTATTGGTTCAAATTGAATGAAATTTGAAACATATAATGTGTATACAATGCCTGCTGGGTTACTAAAAATTTAGGTTTCTGGTTTTATTCAAAACGAAGTTATAGGGGGTCTAAAATCGCCTGAATTGCTTCGAGAAAAGTATGTTACGGCAGTGTTGCGTTTTGCCCAACTTTTTTTTGCTCAGCTTGGCGGGGACACTGCCGTACCCCCAGATATTAGTGACGTACACATTTTAGAAAAAGATTGAAAAAGTTAAGTAGAATTAAAATATATTAAAATATATAAATTCAGTGCTCAGCAAATAGATGGCATTAAAAGTATAGTTTTTTGAAAAATTTCGTTTAGTGACGGTATTGGATTAAACGTGCGATATGTAAAGAAAATTATTTTATAGATATACGAATGCTTTGATATAGTTTGTATTTAAAATATAATCGGCGAAGGTCACGATTGACATCCTTACTTCCTTACTAATATTATAAATGCGAAAGTTTGTTTGTTTGTTACGCCTTCACGCTTAAACCACCGAACCGATTTCAAAAATTCTTTCACTAATAGAAAGCTATAATATCAGGGAGTAACATAGGCTATATTTTATCCCGGTATTCCCACGGGAACGGGAACTACGCGGGTAAAGATACTGAAACCGAAGCGAAGCGAGGGCGGGTTGCTAGTAATATTATAAATGCGAAAGTAAGTTTGTTTGTTACGCTTTCATGCTTAAACCACCGAACCGATTTCAAAAATTCTTTCACCAATGGATAGCTATAATATCAGGGAGTAGCATAGGTTATATTTTATCCCAGTATTCCCACGGGAACGAGAACTACGCGGGTAAAGAGACTGAAACCGAAGCGAAGCGAGGGCGGGTTGCTAGTTTAGAACGTTAAACAAAATGCGATAGATAATTTAAATGTGTTTTTTTTAAATGTTGTGTCTTTAATATTTCAGGTGGGCGAATCTTTTTTATTTATAATGTAAATAATTAAATATATTAGTAATGTACGTTTTGTAAATAAAGCTTTGATATTTCTGAGAAACGCAATTACTTTAATTATGCCCAATAATTAGAGAGGACGTTATAAAATAACATTTTCTTCAAATATTACATGAAACATGGACAAATTGAAATTTGATTTTATTGTGAAATTGACTATTAAAGGTAAGAATCATATGCATAACTTCGATAGCTACACCAAACGGACAGATTTTTGAGATCCCAGTGGAGTACCAAGTTCACATCCAGTAATTACAAATACCTCCAATTTTGCAAAGGTAAAAAAATCTATACTAATATATAAAGCTGAAGAGTTTGTTTGAACGCTCTAATCTCAATAACTATTGGTCCAATTTGAAACATTCTTTCAGTGTTAGATAGGCCATTTATCGAGGAAGGCTATAGAATATATATCATCACGCTAACTCCTACAGGAGCGGAGCACCAATGAAGAATATTTCAAAATAGTTTTTTTTTTGAGAGCTTCTGCTGCGTAAACGACTAAGTTTTCGCAATAATCATGTGTGGCAGAGTGGTATTATTAAAAAATATTTTCACCTTCTACGTAAACAAAGTCTTAGGTTAAAGCTAACGTTAGCCCAAAGTATCTACCGACGTCCCAGGACGTCGAGAGGTGAGGTTACCCGAAAGGGTATTCCGTTGGACCGACCACTGACGACAAGTCACATCTGCTCCGGTTGTCGGCCCAACAACGAGGTGACGTTGGGTACGGGTGGGTTATGGGCCCGCGCGCCGTCCTTTTATCGCCCCGGACGGACTGGACCGCGCGTGCGCTTACCGTAGCCCACCCATAAAAAAAAAAAAAAAAAAAAGCCCAAAGTATCTACACCATGAGGACGAAGTCGCGAGCAGAAGGTAGTTAGTAAATAAAAGACATCATATAAGGAAAGTTTGAATAACCTTGATAGATGATATATCAAAAAATATTTAGATAAACATTAGAACTTATAATTTCATCACATATATCTAGAAGAAATATCTGAAAAAATACATGATGCTGAATCTCTACCAGGTTTCTAAAATTTTACCCTGGAAAAACAATTACATAAAATACGCGAAGTCAAACAACATCCGAGACTCAAAATTTAGGCAAAATTGCAAAATATTTCATGATTTTTTTTTTTGTGGTTGGGCTGCGGTCGGCGCGCCTCCGCACCACTCCGTCCGGGGCGACAGAGGGGCTTAAGCACGCAACTCCCGCAACCCACCCGAAAACCACCTCGCCTTCGTCATTGGGCTGACCACCGGAGCAGGTTTACTTGTCGTCAGTGGTCGGCCCGACGGAATACCCCCTACGCGGGGTATCCTCCCATAAAATATTTCATGATTGAGAAATTCAGTGGCAGAATCTTAAACGCTTACCAGTCGATTATGGATTTTAATAGAGAATGTAAACGATTTCAAACCAACGAAGACAGAAAAAAAAATTGAAATCCTTAAAAATTTTACATACAGTTTTATACATACAAATCTACTCTCTACTTTTATACTTATAACCGCATTCAAACAATCCGGCTATCTTTTTTAGGCCTCTCTTTCCTACGTTCATTCATATCTCTTTCTTTAAAGAGAAGTAGTATGAACTAAGCCTTTTCTGTTCTTCATTAAAATTATTTTTTGTATATAAGATCTTTTTTTTTTATAATGATTTCTGATGTTTACGCGAGTATTGCACATTGTAAATAAAACTATTTTTTTAGGGATTTTATAGTGTTTGCATTTAATTTTATAGTGTTTGCATTAAATTTTTTTGATTCGAACACTTTACAGTGTTTATGGCCACGGGCGGACTTGTTTTCTTTAGTTATGTTTGTGTATTTTTTTATTAGATTTAACGACAACAGAATAAATGTTTTTCTTTATTTCTTTCGTTCTAAATTGATAATTGTCATCATATGTCTATAATTTTTTATCCCTGGCGCCATTTTCATATTTTTCATAACGTATTCAATCATGATTCTACTCTTATCCCAGTTAATTAGCTTTGACGCAATATGTACTCTTCTCTCATGGTACATATAGCAAAAATTTTGACAATAGGGGCATTTCACGTCAAGCGGACAACCAAAAAAAAAGGTGAGCTCGTGAAGTTTGTTTATACTCTGGTCAGTTATACTTCTAGTAGACCTGGATGTGTACACACTTTTTTTTTCGTATATTGCTTTACCGAATTTTCGTATGTTGCTTGAACGACCTTCTGCCTGACGTCAAACTTCCTTGGTAATATAATTGTTCAGAAGACGGCATCTGATGAAGTGATCCAGGTCAGCGTAAAGCTGTTAATCGCCTTTTACGATACTCATCAATAATGTAAGGGTTGGTAGTGTAGTATTTATGGTACTACCATAAAGCATGTAATTTAATAATTTCATTTTTATAAAAATGAAGAATTCCGTGTGGTGACGGAGTAAGAATACAATTCACCACCCCCCTATCTTACCCGTGGGTGATCGTACGAGACGACTAAGGGATATAAAACGCATATAACATCTATGCGAGAGAAGGAAAACTCGAAATAAAACCCTATACCAACACGTCTGACCAGCGTGGTATAGTAGGTCAATTACCCTTCCATTGTGGAGGAGGCCCGAACCCAACAGTGGGTCGTATATGGGCTGAGACGATGATGAAAAATGAAGAAGTGTATGTGTATGCAAATACATATTTCCGTGATGGTGATGGAGTAAGAAATTCACCACTCCCTATCTTGCCCGTGGATGTCGTAAAAGACGACTAAGGAATATAATATGCACATAAGATCTGTGCTGGAGAAGGAAAACTAGAAATAAAACCCTATGCCAACATGTCTTACCAGCACGGTATAGTAGGTTAAATTTCCTCCCATTGTGGAGGAGGCCCGAGCCCAACAGTGGGACGTATGTGGGCTGCGATGATGATGATGATGATGATGTATGTGTATGTTTGTATGGGTATTGCCTGAAAACCAGCGCTGTAGCACCTTTGTACTGCAGCTTATGTTGATATAGAATCTTGGTCTACTACACCATTTTAAATGTTTATGTTTATCATTCTTAGTAGGAGTTTGTTTTTGTCATAGTATATGTTTCATAATGTTTCCTTCATTTATACACTAAACACTAATTGCAGTCTAAATTTAAAGCTTCTATGTCTACTAGAAATGCCACTTTAATATTGATGATCGGTCAGTCAGTCAGTGAGTGACAAAATTACGAAATTTTGACTAGTTATAATTCTTAAACTATTGGTTCAAATTGAATGAAATTTGAAATACACAATGTGTATACAATGCCTGCTAGGTTACTAAAAATTCAGATTTCTAGTTTTATTAACAACGAAGTTATAGGGGGTTGAAAATGGCCTGAATGGCTTCGAGAAAAGTATGTTACGGCAGTCTTGCGTTTTGCCCGATTTTTTTTTGCTCGACTTGGCGGGGGCACTGCCGTGCCCCCAGACAAGTAGTTATAGGTTATTATTTTTTTAAATATGATGTAGAGGCTGAAATAAATATTTTTCTTTCTTCTTTCTTTACATATAAGAAGTTACATTTCTTTGGCGTAACAAGATAAAAATCTTTCCAAATATTTTATCCGTCTCGTTATACTTCGTTTGCAGAAAAATTACTCTAATAATAAAAAAGTATGTATTAAACATTGAAATCTTTTTGCAATATGTCAAAACAATGACATATTGCGTCGACCCCAAGTAATTGGGATAAGAGCAAAATGATGATGATGATGATTAAACATTGAAAGATTTATTATAACGCATTATCTAGTTAACATTTGTGACGGCGTACACGCGCAAATTTTTCTCATAATTTTTCTTTAACGCGTCAATAGAAGTATAATTAAAAAAAAAAAGAAATTATAATGATTTATTAATCAATTCTAATCCTTACTAATATTATAAATGCGAAAGTAAGTTTATTTGTTACGCTTTCACGCTTAAACCACCGAACCGATTTCAAATATTCTTTCGCTAATGGAAAGCTATAATATCAGAGAGTAACATAGGCAGTATTTTATCCCAATATTCCCACGGGAATGGAACTACGAGGGTAAGGCGACTAAAATAGAAACGAAGCGAAGGCGGGTTGCCAGTACATAGTTAATAAAATTTAAATAACTTTACTTACCAATAATTGACATTATAATTTGATTGTGTTTACTTCCCCTCTGGCATTCTTTGGTAGAATTGTTAATTTTATACACTTTATTCACCATTTTGAATGTAGTATGTTTTGCATAACACTGTATAAATATTTAAATATTTTTTTTTATAATTTAACACACTATTAATAAATTACTTCAATAAACGATGTGATATAAAATTTTATTTAATTATAAATTATTGAATTATTATTTTCAATTCAATTATAAGTACAAAATTTCAATTATAAATTAATTATATTTCATTTTGTAATTTAAATTTCGAACGAATGTTTTATAACTATTGTTTGCCGTCGTCGGCGTGTGCGCTCTACGCGAGTGCTATCTTTAGTTAATAGATTCTTTTATACGACCATTAATAAGGGAACACTCAACGTACGACATTTCTTATGCCATCATTATCGCTTTACCCTACCTCAAACACAGGTTTATTTGCGTATCAGGTTTTTCTAATCACAACACACAAGTGTGTTCTTAATACATACATAAATACATATGTATAAAAATTTGAAATATGAGAAGAAATTTTATGCCTAAAAATACAAAAAAATCATCAAGACGAGGTAAGTAAAACAACCTATGTACATTATCATCATTTAAGCTCATATACGCCCTGTTGGGCTCGAGCCTGGAAATTGACCTACTATACCAGAAGGTCAGACGTGTTGGTATAGGATTTTGTTTCGAGTTTTCCTTCTCTTTCATACAGATCATATGCATATATACTCTCTTAGTCGTCTTTTACGACACCCACGAGCAAGAGAGGGGACACTGTAGCTATGTACATCCTTACTAATATTATAAAAGCGAAAGTAAGGATGTTTATTTGTTTGTTTGTTACGCTTTCACGCTTAAATCATCGAACCGATTTCAAAAATTCTTTCACCAATAGAAAGCTATATATATCAGGGAGTAACATAGGCTATATTTTATCCCGATATTCCCACAGGAACTAGGCGAGTAAGGCGACTGAAGCCGAAGCGAAGCGAGGGCGGGTGCTAGTAACAAATAAAAATATTTTTACAGATAAAGCATTTGTTTATTTATATCTTTTAAAAGCTGCTGCTACTGCTGTAGCCATCACGCTACGAGTGCTACCAACACTTAGGTACATTGGTCGTGGGTGTCATAAAAGAAGATCAAAGGTTTCCATCAACCTGGACCAACTCTGCTATTGCGCAATCCTTACCTGTCCATAAGGGAGAAACAGCTAAACGGCTTTTTTTTTTTTTTTTTTTTTATCGGTGGGCTATGGTAATTGCAGGCGCGGTCCAGTCCGTCCAGGGCGATGAAAGGACGGCGCGCGGGCCCATAACACACCCGTACCCACGTCACCTCCCCGACGGTATTCCGAACCGTGCGCTGGCCCTGGTCCTCGAGCACCTGGGACAACGCCTTAGGGGACTGTTCGACGCCTGTTTGACGTCCGGGCAGTTCCCTGGATGCTGGAAAGAGGGGAGGCTGGTTCTCCTGTCGAAGCCGGGACGGTCTCCCGAGTCGGCCTCGGCCTACAGGCCCATCGTGCTGCTCGATGATGCGGGCAAGCTGCTGGAGAGGGTGTTGGCTGCCCGCATCGAGCGGCACCTCGTCGGGGTCGGGCCCGATTTGTCGGACGCCCAGTTTGGTTTTCGGAGAGGGCGTTCCACGATTGCGGCCCTTCTGCGCCTGAAGGCCGTGGTAGCGGAGGCCGTCACCGGCGGAGGAGTCCTATTGGCAGTGTCCCTGGACATCGCCAACGCCTTCAACAGTCTGCCATTCAGCTGCATCAGGGAGGGGCTGAGATATCACGGGGTGCCTGTGTACCTCAGGTGGCTGGTGGCAAACTACTTGGAGGAGCGCAGCTTCCTCTACGTTGACCGAGTAGGGGACGTTGTGCGAACGCCCATGACATGCGGTGTCCCACAGGGGTCGGTTCTGGGTCCGACCCTGTGGAACATCGGCTACGACTGGGCGTTGAGAGGAAGCCTCCCACCCGGGCTGGGCGTAATTTGCTACGCCGACGATACACTCGTCACAGCCCGGGGTGGGACGCTAGAGGAGGCGGCACGCCTGGCAACTCTCGGCACCGAGGAGATTGTCAAGCGGATCGAAGCGCTGGGGTTGAGGGTAGCCCTGGAAAAGACGGAGGCTCTTTTGTCCCATGGCCTCCGTACCGCCGGGCCTCCCGCCGGCGCTTCGATCACCGTAAAGTCGGTCACCATCAGCATCCAGGCCCACATGAAGTACTTGGGCCTGGTGCTCGACGGGCATTTTTGGTTCCGGGAGCATCTCCATCGACTTGTTCCCCGGCTTGTCGGCGCGGCGTCCGCCCTTTCGCGGCTGATGCCGAATGTGGGCGGACCCAGCGCTACGTGCCGACAGCTGTACGTGGGGGTGATCCGGTCGATGGCCCTGTACGGCGCACCGGTGTGGGCGGGGTCCCTGACCGTCCGTCTTAGGGCCCTCCTGTGGCGACCACAGAGGGTCATGGCGATCAGGGCCGTACGGGGTCACCGCACGGTGGCAACGGAGGCAGCGTGCCTCCTGGCCGGAACTCCCCCGTGGGATCTGGAGGCGGAGATGCTCGCCGAAATTTATCGGCGGGTGTCGGAGACGCGCGCCCTCGGCGGCATGGTCTCCATCAAAGAGATCACCGCCTGGCGGGTCGACGCCCGCCGTGGAGTCATTGCCCGTTGGGCAGTCCGGCTGGAGAGTCCTCGGTACGGTGTCAGGACCGTCGAGGCCCTCCAGCCGGTGCTGATGGAGTGGTTGGAGCGGACGCACGGGATGCTTTCCTTCCGACTGGTGCAGGTGCTGACGGGGCACGGTTGCTTCGGGAAGTACCTGCACAAGATTGTCAGGAGGGAGAGCACTCCGTCCTGCCACCACTGCAGTTGCGACGAGGACACGGCACAGCACACTCTCGAGGAGTGTGCTGCATGGGAGGGGGATCGCCGTGAACTCGTCGCAATTATCGGTGCCGACCTGGCGCTGTCGACCATCGCCAGGGAGATGCTCGTCAGCATCAGGATCTGGGACGCGGTCGCCGCCTTCTGTGAGGCCGTAATCTCACGGAAGGAGGCGGCGGATCGTGTGTGAGTAGAGCTCCTATTCGGCGACACGTTCCGCCGCCGTTGGCGACTCGGGCGGCGCAGGCGCGAGTATCTGCGCCTAATGCCGCCCTAGCCGAGGCCGCGGGTGATCGGACCGGGGAATTGTCCGTCACCCGCGGAGAGGCTGACCGCGCGACGGCGACCGACGTTCCAGGACGTCGAGAGGTGAGGTTACTCAAAAGGGTATTCCGTCAGGCCGACCACTGACGACAAGTCACATCTGCTCCGGTGGTCGGCCCAACAACGAGGTGACGTGGGTACGGGTGGGTTATGGGCCCGCGCGCTGTCTTTTCATCGCCCCGGAGGGACTAGACCGCGCGTGCGCTTACCATAACCCACCCAAAAAAAAAAAAAAAACCCACGTCACCTCGTTGTTGGGCCGACCACCGGAGCAGATGTGACTTGTCGTCAGTGGTCGGCCCGACGGAATATCCTTTCGGGTAACCTCACCTCTCGACGTACTGGGACGTCGGTCACCGTCGCGCAAACAGCTAAATGGCTAGCAGTGTTCTTCTGTGAAATTTATAATATCAACTGTTATCGTTAACCCACCTGCCAAGCGCTGCAATTAGACCATTATCCCTCGTCTATGCTGAAGCTTATGTCCAACTTAAGAAGTCGATGGTCAAATGGATAAACTGATAGATAAATTTCAAACGGGTTAAAATGTGCATGAAATAAATGGTTTTTTAAGAAAAAATTCTGTGTGAGGACAGAGTAAGAATACAATTCACCACTCCCTATCTTGCTCGTGGATGTCGTAAAAGACGACTATGGGACATATATTATACCCCATAGCCAGCCCACATACGTCCCACTGTTGGGCTCAGGCCTCCTCCACAATGGGAGATTTTGGCCTACTGTCTCATGCTGGTCAGATGTTGATACAGACTTTCATTTCAAGATTTACTTCTCTTGCACAGATGTTATGTGCTTACTATATCCCTTAGTCGTTTATTACGACATCCACGGGTAAGATAGGGAATGGTGAATTGTATTCTTATTCAGTCCACACGCGGAGAAACACATCATGACTATATCCTTACTAATATTATAAATGTGAAAGTAAGTTTGTTTTTTTATTTGTTACGCTTGCACGCTTAAACTACCCAGCCGATTTCAAAAATTCATCAATGGAAAGCTATAAAACCAGGGAGTAACATAGGCTATATTTTATGCCTTGAGAGTCGCCCTGGACAAGACGGAGGCCCTCTTGTTCTATGGGCGCCGTATGAGCCCTCCCATCGGCGTCTCGATAACCGTTAACTCGGTTGACATCAGCATCCGGGCCCATATGAGGTACTTGGGTCTGGTGCTCGACGGGCAATGGTGGTTCCGGGAGCATTTCCGCAGGCTCGCTCCACGGCTCGTCGGCGCGGCGTCCGCCCTATCGTGGCTTATGCCGAACGTGGGCGGACCGAGCGCTACGTGCCGACGGCTGTACACGGGGGTCATCCGGTCGATATCCCTGTACGGCGCACTGGTGTGGGCGGGGTCCTTGATCGTCCGACTTAGGGCCCTTCTGTGGCGACCACAGAGTGTCATGGCGGTCAGGGCCATCCGCGGATACCGCACGGTGGCGACGGAGGCAGCGTGCCTATTGGCCGGGACTCCCCCGTGGGACCTGGAGGCGGAAATGCTCGCCGGATTGTATCGGCGGGTGACGAGGGTGCGAGCGGAGGGCGGTGAGATCTCGTTAAGGGAGCTCACCACCTGGCGCGTCGACGCCCGCCGAGACGTCATTGCCCGATGGACAGTCCGGCTGGAGAGGCCTCAGTTCGGGGTGTGAACCGTGGAGGCCTTCCGACCGGTGCTGATGCAGTGGTTGGAAAGGCGGCACGGGGTGCTCTCCTTCCGACTAGTGCAGGTGTTGACGGAGCATGGGAGCTTCGCCAAATACCTGCACAGGGTCGTAAGTAGGGAGAGTACACCGTCCTGCCACCACTGCGATTGCGACGAGGACACGGCGCGCCACACGCTCGAGGCCTGCGCGGCTTGGGCAGTGCAGCGCCGTGAACTCGTCGCAATCATCGGTGCCGACCTGACGCTGCCGGCCATCGTTAGGGCGATGGTCGACAGCGTCGGGAATTGGGACGCGGTCGCAGCCTTCTGCGAGACAGTGATCTCGCAGAAGGAGGCGGCGGATCGTCTGCGCGAGGAGCGCAGCCTCGATGAGGAGATCCGCCGCTGGCGACTGGGGCGGCGTAGGCGCAACTATCTGCGCCTCATGCCGCCCTAGCCGAGGCTGCGGGTGACGTGACCGGGGATTAATCCGTCACCCGCCGAGAGGCCGACCGCGTGAGGAAAGACCGACGTCCTCCCCGGGGGGGGGGGGGACGCCGGTCGATGGGAGGATACCCCACGTAGGGGGTATTCCGTCGGGCCGACCACTGACGACAAGTAAACCTGCTCCGGTGGTCGGTCCAATGACGAAGGCGAGGTGGTTTTCGGGTGGGTTGCGTTAGTAAAACAAATTCCCTCTGTCTGTCTGTGCATATGTATGCTTAGATCTTTAAAACTACGCAACGGATTTTAATGTGTTTTTTTTAATAGATAGAGTGATTCAAACGGAATATCCCATATATTATATGTATGTATGTATAATGCATGCATAATATGTCGCTCTTTTAAGAGAAACTTTTAAAGAAAATCTGTTGGTGTTGTCTATTGACAAAAAAGCTGTGAACGTTGAATATAAAGAGATTCTGTAATATATTTAGTATCAGCGTTGGACCCGTGAGAAGCCGGGGCGGGTCGCGAGTATTTATATATAAATATTCAAAATACATTGGTTTTAAAAACCGATGTATTTTGAATATTTGTTGAATAAGAAAAGGCATTTTATTCTTGACGTCATCATGATTGATCTCATCTTTCATTCAATTCATAAAAATCTTTTCAAACAAATTCCCATTTATCATTGAATTTTGCCATCAAACTTACGGTCGTTCGTTTTATATATGGTATTCATCAGAAATCGAAGTGCAAAGTTTCAATGGAATCACACTGATTTTATCTTCGAGATGTTTTTGTCTCTTTTTTCATACCCGAGATATGAGATAGGTTTTCCTCTTTTACACTTAAGGTATTTTTATGAAATGATTTATTGTTCACATAAAATAGAGTAGATGAGTTGTTCATTATATCTAGCAGTTAGTTCTTCTATTTAACCAGGAAAGGCATGTGAAACTTAAGATTATGATGGGTACAAACAGTGTCATGGCAGGATACCAAGTCTTAATTTACAATTTAAAATAGTCAATGTCCTATTATACACACATACACATTATCATATCAATTATTTGTTTTATGAAATTATTATTATTGAAATAATATAAGATTTATACAAATAAAAATCGCTTTCAAAATAATGTCGAAGGTTCATGAAAATAAGCAATCGCAAGTACCTACCAAGGTACTTGACGGGGTGGTTCGATCCATGGCCATGTTGCCATACAGATATGCATACACCATACACCCTATGAGTGGAGACCCTGACTGTCCGATTCAGGGTTCCCTTGTGGCGACTAAAGAAGGTCATGGCGGTCAAGACCATATGTGGATACCGTACGTGTTGGAGAAGCTGGCAGAGGTCCGCTATATCTCAGCCTAAACAAAAAAAAACTGGCACTGATGGAGTTATTGAGTCGATGACACGGGGTTTTTTCTTTCCGACTAGTGCAGGTCTTGCTGGGCTATAGTTGCTTCGACAAGTACCTGCACAAGGTAACCGTCCACTGCGATTGCGACGAGTACACGTTTCAGGACACGCTCGAGGTCTGAATGTTTGGGTAGAGTAGTGTCATGTACTCGTCAATCATCGGTTCTGACCTGACGCTGCCGACCATTACTAGGATGATGTTCGACAGCGTCAATAACTGGGACGTGGTCGCTGCCTTCTGCGAGGCAGAAGTCTCGCAGAAGGAGGCAGCGGAGCGGCTCAGCAGTGGGTCGCAATCAAGTTGAGATTATGACACGTAATGGTCCAAGATACCAGAGCGATAAGACACAACTTATTTTCTAAAGCATAGAACATTCGGTTCTAAGTAGTCTTTCGTATACTTTCAAAACCTGCATAACTAAGATAATGAAAGATATTGATTTCTCATACAAACGAATATTGCGAGCGGGTTCCTTGTAACTGGATTGCAACATCAGCGAAGATACAGTGGAATATTTTTATTATAGCATCATCTATGTAGTTAAAACGATGACATTTTTTTTATTTTTGAAGTGAAACTTCTTTGCGCGTATGAGGGTAAATTTTTTACGGATGAAACGCAATTTAGCGTCACGAAGATGTGCAGCGTTTTTGTCGAAGAAGAGGGAGAGAGCGATTGAGACCGATTGAGAGAGAGTGAGAAAGGGCAAACATAGCACTAAGCACAGCCATGGGGCAGGAGTAGGGAGCAAGTGAGTGAGAAAGATAGAGAGATTTTTTTTTAATAGTGTTAAAAACATATGGAACCAAAGAAGTTTCACTTCTGACATTTTTAGGGTTCGGTTCCGTCCGCGGCGACAGAAGGGTGGCGCGCAACCCCGCAATCCACCCATAAAGCATGTCGCCTTCGTCGTTGGGCCGACCACCGGTGCCGAGTTCCTTGACTTCAGTGGTCGGCTCAACGGAATACCCCGAGGGAGAGAATAAAAAGACTAAGCGATAAAATATGCATATAAACATCTATGCAAGAGAAGGAAAACTCGAAATTAAACCCTATACCAACACGTCTGACCAGCGTGGTTATAGTAGGTCAATTCCCCTCCTATTGTGGAGGAGGCTCGAGCCCAACGGTGGGTAGTCTGTAGGCTGCGATGATGATGATGACAATTGAAAAAAAAATCATGTTGTGACCCCACCATCCTCTTTCTTGTCCGTGGGTGTTGGAAGAGATGATTAAGGGATACAATATGCAGATAGAATCTATGCAAGAGAAGGAAAGATTTCAATAATAAAATCCTATACCGACTCGCCTGACCAGCATGGTGTAGTAGGTTAACTACACTCACGTTGTGGAGGAGGCTCGAGCCCAGCAGTGGAACAAATATGGGCTGAAATATTGATGATAAGTTCAGAAATGAAGAACAACCCCTTGAATTATTTTTAGGTAAGTTTTGATTATGTACTTGTACATAGTCCTTCCTAAGGGAGAAAAATTATATAATTGGCACACAATGCAGCAAATCGATCATTGCCATTGGTCTAATAGTTTTCCTCAGAGAGAGATGCTGTTCATTTTCCTGGGAATTTTTAGTCGATTTTTACTACTAACCATAGGAACGTAATGGATGGCATATGGAATTATCTCGGACGGTTGGATGACATACGAATGAATTGTATTTTTTTGTGTTTAATGGCGTTTACAAGATCTCGCCAGATTAACAGTTATAGGAGTTAGGAACCTAATTTCTAATATAAGAAATTTAACGAGTTAAATTTTGTTGTTGTCTTTGGAATTCTTGCTCAAATTGATTAGTTGGATTATTCTTAAAAGCTACTATATGGGATGATTTATTTTTTAAAATTACTTTAACATTTGGCTACAGTCACGTGGATAACAATTTATCGCACCTGTGTAAAAAAGAAAAAAATAATAAAACAAAACTGCTTACTAATATAACTATAGTTTAATGTTATTTGCGTTAATGTAATATGCTAAAATGTACACAAATAAAAAGTTAACATAAGTGAGAAAACAATTAAAGTTGGTAGGACGAGGAATGGAATCGACAGAAATTATATAGAGAGAATGATCTTTTGGGACATTCAATCAAAATAGGGTTGTTTGAGTTTTCATTCAGACCACACTCACAAAAGGAGCTGTCCTTAATATGAAGCTTGGTTAAGTGAAAATTGGAGTAAGTATGGCCAAATCTGAGAAGGCAACTAATAGATGTGGCTTTTTTGTTCATATTTTTGAACTTGGAAAACTAAGGTTTGTATGGGATATTACCTTGTACTGATGCGTAATATTTCACCTTAAAGGAGCTGGTTTTATCTCAATGTCTCCATTTACAGAATAATCTGTTTTTAGTAAAAGGCAAAAAATCGTGAGAGAATGTTTTATATTGATCAAGGCAACCATTTCCAATAGCTTGTTTGGCAAAAGTATCAGCAGTTTCCAGTGAATTCTATTACGTCGCAAATAATTGGCGCCAGAATTCTTTAAAAAAAAAATGCGAAAATTATTACCTTTGCCTGTATGCCATTTTTCAAATTTATAAAAAAAGAATCTAAAATATCAACAAGGTGAAAACCGGATTAAAGTTGTCCGCAATTAATATAATCGTAAACGCCTTATCTAATATACCTTTAAATAGAAATTATAATATCCATTGACCGGTCAAGGTAGGTTCTGGAATGCCGCTATTTGCATAAACTGTTTCATACTAAATAAAACTATTTTTACGGATTTTATCGCGTTTATATCTGATTTATCGAATGCTCAAAGTTGTGAATACTATACAGCGTTCATGATAACGGACGGACTGTCAAGGTCATAGTCCGTATGTTTGAAAGTGTTCGAAACGTTCGGACAATCAAAAATTAAATACAAACGCGATAAATTCCGTAAAAATAGTTTTGTAGTATTTACGTAAAAATAGTTTTAAAGTATAGTGTAATACTGACGTAAACATCAGATTTTTTTTGTGTGTGTGTAATAACCGCAGATGGCTTTCACAGCTTAGCCCGGACTATGACTGAATGGCTGAGTGCTGAGGGCTTTAAACCTGGTGAAAGCATAGTAAGCTATATAGCCCAAGGGCTCCTCCTGTGCGGGTGATGTGACCGGGGATTAGTCCGTCACCCGCCGAGAGGCCGACCGCGTGAGGAAAGACCGACGTCCTCCCCGAGGGGGGGACGTCGGTCGATGGGAGGGTACCCCAGGTAGGGGGTATTCCGTCGGGCCGACCACTGATGACAAGTAACCCTGCTCCGGTGGTCGGCCCAACGACGAAGGTGACGTGGTGTTCGGGTGGGTTGCGGGAGTTGCGTGCTTAAGCCCCTCTGTCGCCCCGGACGGAGTGGTGCGGAGGCGCGCCGACCGCAGCCCACCCCAAAAAAAAAAAAAAAAAAGGGCTCCTCCTGTGGGGAATGGACCTCGGCTTGGGGCATCACTGGAGGCAAAGTGAGCGTGCCCACGTTTTGGTTTTTGACTTTTGAGCGACGAGGCGGCTCTCAACCCGGATAAACATCAGAAATCATTAGAGCCCCTATGTTGATTCATTAAAGCTCATAAACGAAGCACTTCTGGGCTCGAGCCTATTCTACAATACGAGGGAAATTGTCCTACTATAGCATGCTAGTCAGGCGAATTGGCATTTAGTTTTATTACCAGTTTTCTTTCTCTTACAGAGAAGTTATATGCATATTGTAATCCCTTAGTCGTATTTTACGACATCGAAGGACAAGTTAGAGCGTGATGAATTGTATTCTTACTCTGTCACCACACAGAAGATTTCACGGACCCATAATCCACCGTACCTCCTTCCTTTCGCCATTGGGCTGACCACCGGTACTGAGTTCCTTATCGTCCGTGGCCAGCCCGGCGGGATAACCTTCGAGTACTCTCCCTGGTCCAGTCACCCACCGTCTCAGCACTTTACACCGACATAGGCTAACTCCATCTTATGCTGTCTACTCAAGTCAAAACTAATACCAATAATGATTTCTGATGTTTACGCGAGTATTACACATCTATACCAATAAATAAAATTGGAGTGTCTGTTTGTAATGTCAAAATAATAGGCTTTTTTCATGCTCACACGGTTATTTGCACTATACATATGCCTAAAATACACTTTATATTTTTTTTGTCTGTCTGTCTGTTTATTCCGGGTAATCTTCAAAACGGCTGGACCGATTTCAAAAATTCTTTCACCAATGGAAAGCTATAATATCAGAGAGTAACCTAGGCTATATTTTATCCCGGTATTCCCACGGGGACAGACACTACGCAGGAAAGACGACGGAATCTGAAGCGAAGCGAGGGCGGGTTGCTAGTTTTAAAGAAAACTACGTATTTTATCGCGCCTGTATTTGATTTTTGATTGCCCGACGTTTCGAACACTTTGCAGCGTTCATGGTCACGGTCGGACCGGTACTATGGGTCCGGGCAGACTGACCATGGGTCCGCCAACTTTGCAATTTGTACATAACTACTAAAATATTCCACTAATATTATAAATATGAAAGTTTGTTTGTTTGTTACGTTTTCAAGCTTAAACCACCGAACCGATTTCGAAAAATACTTTCACCTATGGAAAGCTATAATATCAGGGAGTAACATAGGGTATATTTTATCCCGGTATTCCTACGGGAACGGGAATTACGCGGGTAAGGCAACTGAAACTGAAGCGAGGCGATGGCAGTTGCTAGTAATATAATAAAAGACGAGGACATATTGCGTGGACTCGAAGGCATTGCTAAGAGTAGGGCGATGATAATGTTTAATTTTTTTTAAATGGCTTCCTGCCCTAAGGAAATGACTCTTGTACTGCAGGGGACTTTACAAACATATAATTAATGGACATAAATAACATCCAGACTCAGAACAACAATTTTTGGATCGCATAAACTATTGTCCTGCGTGGGATTCGAACCCACGACACTGGCGCGGTACGTCAGTATCTTAACCACTACGCGATCTGGACATCATTCATTCATCTCAGCCTATATAAGTCTTACTGTTGAGCAGTGGCGGCTGGTGGGTCAACAAAGTGGTGGTGCACTTTACTTGCTCCCTAAGTATTAAGATCAGAAATTGCAATGGAACAACAATTTATAAAAAAAATAACATTTTTTATTATTTTCGAAACTCATTACATTTTGTAGGTATACATGTGAAGAAACTTGTGGTTTTATTTGCTTTTCACACTTCAAAAGATATTTATAAAAAGTACAAATCAAAACTATTTAAATTTGAACTCTTTTATTAAATTTAACGAGCGCCTTGGCGGTCCCGGCAATTTTATATCAACTTTATTTTGAAAAGTTTTATCATGTTAGGCTCATTTACACTCACACCACACACGGTACACGAAGTATAGAATAGAACTAAGACCAAAATAAAAAAATAATTACTTAATGTAAACAAACAATATTTAACGCGTCACAGGTAGTGGCGGCTGTACCTTAAGTTCGTTCGTGCGCTGAACAACCAAATCAAAAGATTTGAAAATTACAAAATGTTACTTGATCTTTATTTTTAAATGACCATATTAATATTTATTTTTTGAACATTCAAAAACATATAACAAATAACATTTTAAATTATGACGAAACAATTTAAGCGTCTTACTAAACTATAAAAACTTATTTTCCCTGTAAAAAAACTCGTGCGCTTAGGCGAGCGCACGGGGACTGCCCATACAGCTTGTATTAGTTATGAGTCTCACGCGCCAGGCGTTTTAACGCCTGGCGCGTGAGACAGAAGATAGTTCATGGAAATATACTGAAAAATGAGTCTCTTCCCGTACGGCGTACGGCCGAACCGAATTTTGCCGAGAGAAAAAGTCGAGTGCTCTCGGTAATGTTCGGTTCGCCCGTGCGCCGCTCGAGCAGACTCATTTTTCGGTATATTCCTAAGAACTATCTTCTGTCTCACGCGCCAGGCGTTTTAACTCATAACTAATACAAGTTGTATTAGCAATGCCCGTGCGCTTGCCTAAGCGCACGAGATTTTTTTTACAGGGAAAATAAGTTTTAATACTTTAGAATAGTTTAGTAAAGGGTTTAAATTGTTTCGTCATAATTTGAAATTATATTTGTTATGTTTAAATAATAAATATTAATATAGTAATTTAAAATATAAAGATGAACCAACATTGTAATTATTCAATCATTTGAATCGGTGGTTCAGCGCACGAGCGCACTTAAGGTACAGCCACCACTGCTGTTGAGCCTTCTTCACAAAATGAGGAATTGATCTATTATTCTACACTGGTCAAAAGTGTTGGATTAAAGTTTTGTATTGAGTTTTCTATTTCTTACATAGATATTACCTGCATATATCCGTTAAGTGTCTTTTACGATATCCACGAGCAAGATGAAGATGGTTAAATTATATGTATTGTGTTATCAAGTAACATTCCGGCCTCACATTTCGGGTTCATCATAATTATAGTGTATCAACCGACTTGATTATCATTTTATAATTTAGTTTTTTAACTTGTAATCGAGTAAATAATTGATTTAAAAAGAAAGAAAGAAGTGAAGAAAGTCCTCACTTGTACCTGAGAAATTCCATTTACTCACGTACTTCACCTGTACCGTTAAAAAATGACGGCATAGCGCTCAGAGTTCTTTTATGATATAGTAACAGCCTTCTAAGCGTTACTCACGTTGGTTCATTTCACAGGTTAATTTTTTTCATGGGCTTGTAGTCTATTAATAATAATGTTAGTTTGTTTTCATGTTGTGACATAGTAAGAATAGTACCACACTCTGGCAGAAAATCGACGTCTGAGTAGTAGTAATTTGTTACTGCACTTCGTTTAGTGGGCGAGAAGCCCAACTTTGCGAGGGTGTATGCATGTAGTGGGTTTAGGAGATGCCTTTAGTATCGCCAAACCTCATGCACGCTTTAACACTCTCTTCACCTTCTACATAGTAGGCAGTGAATTGATGAAGGCCCATGAGCGACAGTATCAACCGGATGTAAGACATCTTAGTTCGCCCGTGATCATGAACGAAGTGTTCGAAATGTCTGGCAATCAAAAATCAAATATAAACGCGATAATACTATGGGAATAGTTTCATTATTAATTACTGACATAACCTTACTAAGCCGACTATTATACTACTTTTTTTGGGGGTGGGCTACGGTCAACGCAACCGCCGCACTGTGGGACCGATCAGTATATTTCATCTCAAAAATCGATAATTTTGTTGTTTTGTGATGTTTCCCCTTGAATTTTTTTTTATGTATTAATGAATATATAGGCAATAAAATAAATTAAACATCATTATTTTAAAAGTTATATAATTTTCATAAAAAAATGACAAAGATAACGATATACGAAATTACATACAAAAAATTATACAGTTATAATAAAATGACAATAAAAGTAACACTTTTACTTAAAATAAGTTTAAGACTTAATTATTATTATTATTATCAAACAAACATGCTAAAAAATGACACCATAAAAAAATTGCGATCCTATTCATAACCTTCTATTTCCAATAATTCTTTAGCTTCGTCAAACAATTCTTTGGATATTACAAAACTGGGTTTATTTAAACTAGATATATAAGGATCAGATGTATATAACAAAATATGCAGAACGTCCTCGTTTGTTGCTGATCTGGAACACTTCCTAGCGTGATGTAACCTATATTTTTTGTAATCTTTATTCCTGGCTTCCTGAGCATCTTCGGATAATTGTCCTATAGGCAGAACTGCATAATGCTCTATTATTTTAGCACCATGTATAAGTACTTTATGGACCGAAGATGGCATGTAATACCAGTTATATTTGCTTACGTATAATTGCGCGGTTATCAATGTATACTGACCAAATTTTTCTGCGTTTATAGGGAATCCCGATGACATGGTTTGAAGAATTACATAAAATCTCTTAATTAATTCTCCATCAATTCCAGTTATCCCTGCAGAGCATTCGTAATTTTGGAAAAATCGCCTTGCTGTATTTCCGTCATTGCTATTACCACAACCTTGACGTGGTTTATCAATGTGCAAACCAAGCACTTCTCGGAAACGTTTTTGGACATATTTTTTCTTGTCTTCTTTAAGTTGCTTGTTTTCTGGAGTTGTTGCTGACCACTTCTCAAAACCCAAATTATAAGAAATATGGAGGATCGTCTCCATAAATCTTATCCATGTATGTAGTGTCGACAATCCGTATTTAAATGCATCTTCATTTTCAACTCTTGATGTAACTTTTAAAAGATCGTTCATTTGTCTGGGAGTTGCTCCACAAACAGTGCAGGTAGCACTGGATGATGTGTTCGTTAACACTTGAGCAACTTTCCCATCAATCATTGTCATAAACAGTTCATGTTTAACCTCGATGACTTTGTCGTCTATAGACACAAGAGTTGAAATCAATTGATTAATTTTGGCTTCAATTTCACTGACAACCGCTGTAGTTTTTTCGGGTGTTCTTTTGCAAATTCTAATGAAATTGGTCTGCAATATCTAACAGATGAGCAAGTAGGATTCTGCCATATAACTGTAGACGTTTCTTCGTCTACTAGTCGCAGTGGTACAAGGGACACTATAAACAAATTAGCATCCGATATTTGTTCGTTTTCTTCCGGTAGAATTTGTTTATACTCACTTTGCCCGGAAGATCCATCACACCCCCATTTAGTGAACAGCTTGAGACGATTGTAGTTTGTCGAACCTGACTTTATCTTTATAATACGGCAGACTGTATGGATCTTGCAGATTAATTTTTGCGCTTATATTTGTCACCGTTATGCTAGATGCAGGCGGATAGCAAGCCTTTTTTGCTACACTTAGTATTTGATACGAAGGTAAAACAGAACTTAAATTTTTATCAACGAGCCTTTTTCTTAGGTACCCATATTGGGCTTTCGTTAGATCCGTTTCAATACACATGCTCAATGCCTCTTCTTTTGTAAAAGTAAGTGCACTATCTGGACTGATTATGGTTTGTAGAATTGCTTTCTTCTCGTCTTTTTCCTTGTTTCTGATAATAGACACAATTGACGCTTCGTCATTTTCACCCATAGATCGTAAACCTTGCACATAAGCGTTACGAACATGTCCCATTCCATACTCCTGGAGCAGTTCCATATTTTTTCGTTTTTTTATGTTTTCCGAACACTCGTCGTATGGTTTTGTTGGTCTACCACGATCACCAGAAGTATTCAAGCCAGATATTTCAGAGGTTGAGGTACTGCAAGAATTCAATGGTACTTTAAATTCACCGTTTAACCAATTTGAGTATAGACTCTCGAACCTGTCTGGCTTTCTTTGAGCTTTCGTCCATTTCTGGTTGCAACTTGATGTTAAATTTTTTTGAATACTTTCTATTACAGTGATAACGTCAGTTTCCGACAGTTGAAAGTTGTTCAACAAATATTGTCTAAGGTCTGAAGTACTCTTCCCTCTTATTATTTGATTACAAAGATCGCGTCGAACACAAACGAATTCACTCATGTTTTTTTTCTGTTAATTGTTATCGAAAAGAAGTATCTGAATACTTTGATGAATAGTATGCTGAAAACATGCGTATATAAAGGACCAATATTTTGGTGCCTTGTGCAAAAACCGCAGGGTAATTGATTGTGATAGTTGTCATCGAAATAATGTAATCAGTAGATACTGGTTGTAATAAATTACCGCAACAGATAAATAGAACTTCCGCAACAATATAGTTTATCATACTTGTGGTTTATTACCGCTATCGAAAGTACCAAGTGAATATTCTTGTAGTCTATTTATTTGTTAATGTATGCTTCTATCATAGAAATGAAAAAAAAAGACAAGTTAGACATCAAATATAATATATCACAGTAAAAAAGAAGAACCGAACATAAGTTTCGAGATTTTTTTTTGCCCCCGATTGACATATTACCTTGAAATCACCATTCGCGCAAAAAACGCTTTTTTTTTTGATCCTCGTATTACTGAATAGGTAAGGTCTCAAATAGAGTGATTAATTTGACACCGGCAGCTTTCGGCAACATAGAAAAGTCCAATTGAAATAACTGAATGCCTTCTACTCGTTCGACACTTAGCGTGACGATCCGCGGCTACGAATATTGCTAGAGTACATTCTGAGGTACCAACTTTAGATAGGTGATAATATGAATTGAATTACAAATGTTTGTGCTATTGTAAAAAGATGAAGGGAGAAGACAAAGACGTACGACTTACTTGAACTTTTACTAAAGTTTTCACAAAGTTATCGATTTCAATAAAATAACAAAATCAAGAGATAAATTTGGTCTACTTACACAATGGTCCAAGTTCGTAGCCTACATAACTTCCCACTCAGTTAATACAAACAAATAAAAAGTTTTCTAATTCGTTGTAAATTGATTAAGTAACTTCCAAATATGTTTTTTTAAAGTTTTGATATCTTGTCAAATAAGTTAACTGAACAAATTATCTACATAAACTTTGGTATGAATAATCGGATAACTATAAAAGGTTTTTTACAGTCCCAATGGATGTTTTAATTTATGTATTTTACAGTTACTAGTGGTCGCTGAGTGATCGAAATTCGGCCATAATTCATTTAAATTAATTTTTCTGCTACACATTTTTTTTTAAATTTTATTTATGTATAATTACAACTAATATATAAGTACAAATGTCTATTAGAGATTGTCATCATAATTATAATTGTTTGACATTCAGTTCAACCAGAGATTTTAACCGTAAACAAAAGAGTATAAGCGTGGTGTGTGTGTGTAGCGATTGTATGGTAGTGTGCGTAATGCCTTTCTTAGTGAAATTAATGCATTTCTAATCCATTATTATATGAAATTTAATTTTTATGCACTTCTCCTCATTATATACTTTAATTGTGCCAAATTTCATACTTGTCCATCCACGCAATTTTCGTAAAAAGGGGTACAAAGCTTTTGCTTTACGTATTTATATATAGACTAGTGGTCGCTGTGTGGTCGAAATTTAGCCATAATTCATTTACATAAATTTTTTTGCGACACAATTTTCTTTAATTTTATTTATGTATAATTGTAAATTGAGCAAGCTGTATTTCACTATTAATTGATATATAAGCACAAATCTTTAGTAGGAATTGTCATCATAATTATGATTGTTTGACATTCAGTTCGACCAGAGATTTTAACCGTAAACAAAAGTGTATAAGCGTTGCTACGCAACACACTCACACAAACGTGTGTGTGTAGCGATTGCGTTGTAGTGTGCGTAATGCCTTTTTTAATGAATTTAATGCATTTCTAATCCATTATTATATGAAATTTCAGTTTTATACACTTCTCCTCATTATATACTTTAACTGTGCCAAATTTCATACTTGTTCATCCACGAAATTTTCGTAAAAAGGGGTACAAAGTTTTTGATTCACGTATTAATATATACTCGTAGATCCTAAAGTATCCGGGCTGACCACGGATGTCAATGATTTGGTATCAATGGTCGGTCCAATGGCTAAGGGGAGAGTATGCCGCGGGCTATGGGGTCGCGCGACGTCTTCTCATCATTCCGGATGGGATGGACGGATTGCACCATAGCCTGCCAAAAAAGAAATAATTCTGTAGTGAATAGATATAAATCTCGAAGATACCAGTACGAAGATGTAAGTAAACGATGACTTGTCAGACGTAAAACATTGACAAACCCCTTGACGATGAACGCTGAAAAGTGTTTGAAACGTCGGGCAATTAAAAATCAAATACAAACGTGATGAAATCCGTAAAAATAGTTTTATTTATAACTAGCTGACCCGGCGAACTTCGTACCGCCTAACAGTCAATTCTATATTTTTTCTAGTTTTTTAATATTTATTCTGCTATTCGGGATGCTGGGTGAGCTAGTAAGATAGAAAAACAAAAAGAAAGTTAATAAGTCAACAAGTACATTATGGCAAAAATAAAAATAATAAAATATCTAAAATTTTGTATTTGACATACATATATACAATAGATACTGATGTCACTCAATTGTTTTGCCTTCCCGGTACCTCTCCACTAACACTTGTACTTTATGGTATGGTATTAAAGTTCAAATTAACTTTTAAGTATTATTACGAATCGTTTGTATGGAAGTATAGAAAACTGTTGTTTTTAGACCTTTTTAAGCAATTTTTGAATTTTCGTCTTTGCGTAAGAACCATCCTCGTATTTCAAGGAAAATTCTAAAAAAAGAATTAGCGACATCGGTTCAGCTGTTCTCGAAATTTGCCTTTAGCAACACATTCACCGATTCATTTTTATATTATAGATGTGTAATATTTACGTAAACATTAGCAATCCAAAAATACTTTCTTTTTTTGGGTGGGCTGCGGTCGGTGCACTCCTCGCAACACTCCATCCGGGGCGACAGAGGGGCGTAAGCACGCACAACCGCAACCCACCCGAACACCACGTCGCCTCGTCGTTGGGCTGACCACCTGAGCAGGGTTACTTGTCATCAGTGGTCGGCCCAACGGTATAATATTTGGGGTACCCTCCCATCGACCGACGTATCCAAAAATGCTAAAATAAATTCAACAAAAGTTGGTACAGATGATTGAATAATGCTTAGTTTTTTTTTCATGAAATAGGCAAACAACCATACAGACTTATTTGAATATGTGTAGTACCCTAAAATATTTGCAACCCTAAAGTATTAAGATTACACTTTGCTAATCTCCTCGAGATTACGATTACGATTTACGATTACGTTTTACCCGCGTAGTTCTCGTTCCCGCGGGAATACCGGGATAAAATATAGCCTAGTTTACGCCCTGATATTATAGCTTTCCATTGGTGAAAGAATTTTTGAAATCGGTCCAGCCGTTTTGAAGATTACCCGGAACAAACAGACAGACAGACCGACAAAAATTTTTTAAATTCAAATTCAAATACTTTATTATGCATAAACCCCGCGGGGGGCACTTACAAATGGTCACTTTTTTACATTTTTACCTTACACTACTACCGGATCGGAACGCGACCGCACTGAGAAGATCCGGCAAGAAACTCAGTGGGCTTGTCTTCTTTTTTATTCATTTACTATTTTTTTTAATAAGATAATATACAACAACATGTCTATTAATAGCTCCAGTGTGATGCCTTTCGAATCATCATACAATACAGTTATTAAATATAACGAAAAAGTACCATGGCTGGACCAGATCCAGCAAGCGGCACCCGATCACGAGTTAACCACTAGAGCAGCCATCACTCCCCTCAACCACAATGGAGGGAAGGGAGTGACCCGCTCCTCGTAGCTACCGCAAGCAGACCCTTCAGTGAGCATGACCAAATACCATGGGCCACAAACATAAAACACAGATTAAATAACAAATTCGTTTGGCAAAACACGCTACGCTTTACAATTATATTAACAGCAACAGAATAAACATGTATGTAACACCTTTTGAAATAATGAGAAAATGCCTGAATGAGGAGCTGCTCATAACCAGTCTGTATTATCATCAAGATAATCCGAGATTTTATAATAACCTTTTCTACAAAATCTACTCTTGATTGCTTTTTTAAACTTTTTAACTGGCATATCTCGAATATTAATAGGTAATTTGTTGTAGAAGCGTATACATTGCCCCATGAAGGATCTGTTAACTCGTTGAAGACGAGTACTGTGTACAACTAATTTATCCTTATTCCGAGTATTTACATGATGAATGTCACTATATTTTTCAAAGTTACCCATATTTTTCTTTACATAAAATACATTTTCGTATATATATTGAGATATAACAGTCAGAATATTTATCTCTTTAAATTTCTCTCTTAGTGACACTCTTGGGCCTAAATTATATATCGCGCGGACCGCCCTTTTTTGTAGAATAAAAATTCTATTCAATTCCGTGGAGCAGCCCCAAAGTAATATGCCGTATGACATGAGACTATGAAAGTATGCGAAATAAACTATTCTGGCTGTTTCAACATCGGTTAATGCGCGAATTTTTTTTACCGCATAAGCCGCTGAGCTGAGCCTATTTGACAGTTTCTCAATATGAGGCCCCCATTGGAGTCTATTATCTATAGTGATGCCTAAAAAGGTGGTTGATTCCACAAGGTCCAGAGCCACCCCATTGCCACCCCATTCATTTGAACATTGGTTTCCACTTGTCTCACATTGGGAGTAGTAAATTTAATACATTTAGTTTTTGTCTCATTTAGAACTAAATTATTAGAATGAAACCAATGAACAACGTTAGACAGTGCATTGTTCACATCGTCATAGTTGAGCATTTGTCGCTTAATCTTAAACAGTAAAGAGGTATCATCTGCGAACAACACAATGTTTTGATTGTCCCCTACATAATAGGGTAAGTCATTGATATATACAAGGAACAGAAATGGCCCCAGTATTGACCCTTGCGGAACGCTCATTTTGATAACAGAACCAGATGATCGTGCACCGTTAACATCGACTCTCTGAATTCTGTTGCTTAGGTAGGAGGAGGAGGATTATAAGTTCCAGAGCGTTTTTCCTGATCCCATAGTGGTGTAATTTCTTGATGAGAGTTTTGTGGTTTACGCAATCAAATGCCTTAGATAAATCGCAAAAGATGCCCAAAGCCTCGTGCGATTCCTCCCAGGCTGAGAAAATGTTTTTTAATAATTCTACACCCGCATCAATAGTAGAGCAATTCTTAGTAAAACCAAATTGATTTTTATGAAAAATACCATGGTTGTTAAAATAACTCAACATCTGAATAAGTATAATTTTCTCAAATACTTTACTAAGTGTAGGTAGTATGGATATCGGTCGAAAATTATTAACATCTGACATACTACCCGATTTAAACAACGGAATTACTCTACTCATTTTCATGAGCTGAGGAAACACATCTCGAGCAACACAACCATTAAACACAGAAGTCAAGTGGGGGGCAATAATATTAATTATATAATTAACTGTCTTTACTGATAAACCCCACAGATCAACTGTTTTTTTAATATTAAGGGATTTAAAAGAGCGTAAAATATCTTTCACAGTGACATCTGAAAATTCAAAGGTTATGTCGCATTTTACAATACATTGCTTAAGGAGCGATTCAGCTATAATAGGAGATGACACTAATGATTTTGTAATCAGTACAGGCACATTTGTGAAATGGGTTTCAAATTCAGCCGCCACTTCTTTATCTACTTTCACATTCCTATCACCTATCTTTAAACTAAAGTCTTTCTTGCGTGCAGTATTCCTACCAGTTTCACTATTTATCACATTCCAAGTCATTTTAATTATATCACCTGATTTTTTTATTTTATTTCTCAGATAAATAGATTTTGCACAGGAACAGGCACGTTTAAATATTTTGGAATAGTTCTTTACATATTCCAAAAATACTGGATAATGGTTATAAGATTTTTCATGATAAAGATCATATAACCTTTTTCTGCTTTTGTAAATACCAGGAGTAGCCCATTCACTAAAACCAGCAGGAACCCCAAAAGTCAATATTTTGGGTTTGAATATTTTATTAAATTCAGTATTGATTATGTGAGATAGAGATGTATATAACTCATCTGGGTTGTCATGAATAGGCAACAGCGGCACTCTCATACTCAGATTATCTCTAAAGTTTTCTAAACGGCTGACATTCATAGGAATAAAGGTAACACTTTCTCGTTGAATCCTATTAGTTCGAGGCAGTACAACAAGTTGTCCACAGTGATCCGAATCCAGTGTGTTTAAGATGTATTTACTAATTGGCTTAGCATTTATAAAGACATTATCTATACAAGTTGCACTCCCAGCAGTTATCCTAGTAGGTTCCAAGAAAGCATTATACAAATTATAAGATTTCATCAAAGTTATAAATTTTTGTGTAATATTATTTTTTTCCAATAAGTTTATATTAAAATCACCACAGATCACAAGAGTTTTATTACTAGCAGAGATTTTGAACACAATATCCTCCAACTGTCTCTCAAAATCATCATATGGTGAACATGGAGGTTTGTATACGCACACAACTATGAACTGCTCAGACTCAATACAGGCAATTTCAATAACACGTTCAATAGAGAGCCTCACAATATCATTTCTTTCCTTAAATTTCATCATTTTGTTTAAAATTATTAACGAGCCACCTCGTATCATACTGACTCTATTGAACGAGCTAACAACTTGGTGATTAGGAAAATTGAACAATAATTGATTATCTTTGAGCCAGTGTTCAGTAACGCAGAGGATATCTACCTGGTAATCATTCAAAAACAATTCAATTTCCAAATCTTTGCCTAACATTCCCTGAATATTCTGATGTACCAGGTTGATTGATTTATAATTATTCTTAACACTTAAAATACTTAGGCAAGAGGAATTCTCTGTTGTCTTAATATCTAATTTAAATTAGTTTGTGAATTAATGTCACTATTTACATTAGTGTAAATGTCATTATTTAAATGAATAATGTCAATACATTGCCCAAAAGAGGCAACTTTGTTAGCCAAGTTCATGGCTGATGTAAAAAAAAAAATAAGATAGCGAATCAGCTAATAGTTTTTTATAATATCTAGCAAGATTAGAACTATCTTTTGTCAAAAAAGTTTTTTTCTTAACATAATTGTTAATGTCAATTACATGCATCATGTTACTAGTAGTATAATTGGATGCAGTTTTGACATTATGCAACGTTAAATTTAAATTATAAATGGATTCATTTTCCATTTGTGTTAAACAAGTTCTGTACGGAAATGTGAACATTACAATTTTGTCTACATTTAATCTACATAGTTTTTCATTATATTCTAGCAATTGCCTTTTGGTCACATTTCGTGCATTACCAATGAAAATTATTAACATACTACTAGAACAATAATTATAATCTAATATTTTTTGCATTATATTGTGGTATGACAAACCCGGCAAACAGTAATTAACAACTGCATGTCCTTTATCTGACAGCAGGACCCCCATATTTTTGCCAATTTCATCACTAAACATAACAATCTTATTTTTAGTTTTTATATTTAAAGGTTTAGGAGTAGGTAAAGGTGTAACTAAATCAATTAAATTAATTGCTATTTTAGGCATAGGTGTCGTGCAAATAACCGTGTGAGCATGAAAAAAGCCTCATTTCAGCCTATCGCCGTCCACTGCTGGACGTAGGCCTCCCTCATGTTGCGCCACAATGAGCGGTCCTGTGCCGCCTGCATCCAAAGACGCCCAGCTACTTTCACTAGGTCATCGGTCCACCTAGTGGGGGGGCGTCCTACACTGCGTCGTCCGATACGTGGTCGCCACTCGAGAACCTTTCTTCCCCAGCGGTTGTCGGTTCGTCGAGTGATGTGGCCTGCCCATTGCCACTTCAGCGTGCTAATTCTTCGTGCTATGTCGGTTACACCCGTTCTTCTGCGGATTTCCGTATTCGGGATTCTATCTCGCAGAGAAATCCTGAGCATAGCCCGCTCCATAGCACGCTGAGCGACTTTGAGCCTTGATATGAGGCCTACATTTAGGGACCACGTTTCCGTGTCGTAAGTCATCACTGGTAACACACACTGGTCAAAGACCTGTGTTTTCAGACACTGAGGTATGTTGGACGAGAAGATCCTCTCAAGTTTCTCGAACTGAAAAAAGCCTATTATTTTGACATTACAAACAGACACTCCAATTTTATTTATTGGTATAGATATAGATTACGTCATATTAGTTCCTGTCGTAATCTGTTCTTTTATGCATACTTGTACAAAATAATTTCACTATTTCACATCTGCGTACTGAGCGACGGCTTACTTTTTTTATTATTTTAGTTTGTGTCGAGGGTTATTCAAAATATTCAATTTTAGTTATTGAATCATCATCATTATCACAGTTCATATATGTCTCACTACCAGGTTCGAGCCTCCTCCATAATGGGAGTGATTTTGATCTCCTATAAGTACGCTGGTCAGACGGATTGTTTTAGGATTTTATTTCGAGTTTTCCTTTTTCTTGCATAGATATTATCTGCATAGTATAACCCCTTAATCGTCTTTTACGACACCACGATCAAGAAATGGGGTGGTGAATTATATTCTTACTCCGTCAATACACAGTAAACCACTTTTTAATATAGATTTTATTGTTAACTTTGCCTTTGTAGATAAATGACATACATGTTTTCATGTCTCTTTCCCATAGCGGTAGGCAGAGACCACTTCCCTCCACCTGCTACGATTTTGACATAACACTTTCGCCTCCTCTACATTCATTAATCTCTTCATGCATGTTCTTCGGTTTAGGGTACTTCTAACCTGGCCTTTCTTAAGAACGTCCCCGATTTGATTGTGGAACCTCGCCTTGGTCGTCCCCTTCCAATACTTTCATTCACATTCGCCCTATAAATCCTTTTTGTCAATCTCTTTTCATTTATTCTCCCTACATCACCGAACCAACTAAACATACCTTTTTCAATCCTTGTCACTACATCTATGTTCATACCATAACTTGCCCTGATTGCACTGTTCTTAATTCTATCACTCAATTTCACACAAATCATGCTCCAAATTACACTAATAAATTACACTAATAATTTTTTTCAGTACAGCACCGTAACAGAAGTTTTCACTTCAAAAAGAAAACTAATCAATTTTACATTCCTTTCGTCATCACCTCAGCCCACATAAGTCTCATTTATTCCTTTTAAATAAAGTTTAAATTAAAATAAAACCGGCTAAGTACGAGTCAGAATCGCACACGAAGGGTTTCGTACCATTATCGATAAAATCCCGTTTGTTGTATAGAGGCCCCCTTTATTTTGTTTTTAGTATTTGTTGTTTTAGCGGCAACAGAAATACATAATTTGTAAAAATTTCAATTGTCTAGCTGTCGCGGTTCTTGAGGTACAGTTTGGTGACAGACAGACAGCGAAGTCTTAGTAATAGGGTCCCGTTTCTACCCTTTGAGTACGGAGCCCTAGAAGTATATATATTTTTCTTATTGCGGAAGAGGTCCATTGAGGAGGAAAATTGACTTTCTATGCTGCGCTGGTCAGATGTATTGGCAAAGAGTTTCACGTCTAGTTTTTCTGTTCTTGCATAGATGTTATCTGCTTATTATCATATATAAAACCTCCATTAGTCGTCTTTTATGACACCTGTGCATAAGAAAGGGGTGTAGTGAATTGTTCTTCCTCTTATTCAACTGATAGAAGAGTTCTAAATTGACTTAAGTCAAGCTCAAAGTTGATTTAAGTCAATTTCATCTAGAGGGTATGATTACAGTATCAAACAGGTATCTTAATTTTACGGTTGGTTGTAATACTTCGTTAAAATCCTATTGAGTATGTTCTTATTTAAATGATTAAGTGTAGTGGTAGGTGTTAGTGGTAGGACATACTGTCATCAGTTTTCTGTCTACAGCCACGGGCCGGTCCTCTTTTTTATGGGTGGGCTGCGGTCGGCGCGCTCCTCGCACATCTCCGTCCGGGGCGACAGAGGGGCGTAAGCAAGCAACACCCGCGGCCTCGGCTAGGGCGGGATGACACGTAGGTAATCGCGACTGCGCCGTCCCAGTCGCCGGCGGCAGGTCGCTTCGTCGAGGCTGAGTTCCTCGCGCGCGTGACCCGCAGCCTCCTTCTGCAAGATCACTGCCTCGCAGAAGGCTGCGACTGCGTCCCAGTTCCTGATGCTGTCGAGCATCGCCCTAGCGATGGTCAGCAGCGTCAGGTCGACGGGCCGGTCCTCTCGCAGAAAATCGACATCTGAATAGCATTTATTACTGCACTTCTTTGGATGCTAAAGAGCCAGAAGCTTAACTTACTGAGGGTTTTTGCGTATGGTGGGTTGATGTTTTTTTATTGGAAACAGTGGCAGATGAGCAAACAATACACCTGATGGAGTGTGAATGCTTGCAATGAGGTTCAATGATACTAAATTTATTTATTTATTTATTAAATGAAAGAACATAATAAGCTTACAGTATACACCAAATCGCTTACATGCTATACTATTAATTACACAATTATGAAACAAACAATTATATCAATTTATAATAAATATTAATTCTTAAAATAAACTAAATATACACAACATTATATATACGATTTAAGATGACTGATAATTTAAAAAGTAATTATTTAAGTACAGTGATAGATTTTGCATCATTTGATCTACCCCATCAAAGAACATGTCTGCATCTCTATTTGTTTGGAGGAAATCATTGATGAGGTCTAAGGCTCTTCCTGTAGGAGTATTAGCGGCTTGCGGCTGGCGCCATGATGGTGGACAACTAAAAAGTCGATGCTGCCATCGCCCAGCCGCACGCATATATTGATCTGGTACATAAAAGTAGATGCATTCCTGTACCAATGGATTATCTACCTTGTTGTTAAGAAAGACATCACTAAAACCCATCACACTTAAACACCGTCAGAAAGATGGGCTGCCTGCTCTCTCACTCACCGAACGAAGCGCAGTAACAAATTGCTACTATTCAGACGTTGATTTTCAGCGAGGGTGGCACTACCACAGACGGACCGGCCCGCGGCTGTCGACATCTATCAACTGTGTGATCCTACCACTATCTATGTCCTAGCCTACCAAAATCTTTGGCAATAGCGTTATTTGTTCTATTTTTTCTTCTACCTGTGATACGGCTAAAAAACAAAGGTGATATAAATTGGGATAAAGGCATACTTAACGCCTTATTTAATCATTATAGCAATACTCGTAAGTAACAAAACTAAACGATATAGAGTTAATTTGTTAAGGATCAAGTCGCCACGGGTGCCGACGTTTAGACGCCGTGACGTGGAAGGGGTATAAACAGTGGCGGCTTTACACATTTATTGCTAATACGCTATTTAATTTTGCCGTCCCCACTAACCCCTGTAATTTAATACTATAGTTTACAATTATGCTGATAATATTTTAGACTAGTAATCCGCCCTCGCTTCGCTCGGTTTGGTTCGGTTCCAGTCGCCTTACTCGCATAGTTTCCGTTCCCGTGGGAATACCGTGATAAAATTATATCCTAAGTTACTCCTTACTTATACGGCTACCTGGTAGTAAAATATTATCAAAATCTGTCCAGCCGTTTTAAAGATTACCTCAAAGAAACAGACAGACAGAAAAACTTTGAACTGTATTTTAGGTAAAGGTATCGTTCAAATAACCGTGTGAGCATGAAAAAAAGTCAGTATTTTAACATACACACGCACACTTCAATATTATTTATTTGTATTGATATCATTAAAATATAGACTTCAGCATTACACCAATTAGCAATACTTTTTGATATAAATATGCCGCCCTTCAAAATTTGGCCCTAGGCTACAGACTAAAAAAAATCTTGTTTCAAAATATAATGCAAAAAGTTTATAGCTGGACCAGATTCCACAAGCGGCATCGGATCACGAATTAACTATCAGAGTAGCCATCACTCACAACTATAGGAAAAAGCTCTAATAAGTAATGCAAACTGAGACCCATTCAGTGAGAATGATGAATGAGAAGGCAACAAAAATTACTACACAATATATGTTTAGTACTGCGCAGTTACAAGACTCATCCGATAACACATTATTCGCCTAAACTCCATAATGTTTGTTTACACCCCATCCTGAGAAATGATTGATTACATCAATTCAAACCGTGTCATCATACGCTGACGTAGTGAATATATTTACATGTTATACCTTCAATTATAGTTCACAACACGTTGAGTTGACAAAATCAAAACCGACAAATCTTTGTCTTTTAAAGACGAAATAAATAACTAAGGGATAAACATTTATTCTGTCATCATTAAATCTAAATATCTGGTTGACCGAGCGTCACTCGGTACATTTTTGTTGTAATTTATTTAGATATATATTAATAAAAAATAAAAATGAAATAATGAAAAAAATATCAAAAATTACAAAAACAGAATAATAATAACACCGATCCCACGCTGTTTGGATGCCAAGCAAAGCAAAAAGAAAATTGGACAACTTCCCAACTGAGCTATTGTCACTCTTGACGTCGACGACGAAATTGGAATGCCTATTCAAAAAATGTCAATAACATTTTATGTCATTGTATTGATTAGCTAAAAATACCGACAAAACAACATTGTCTATAAATAAAACATAGCTAGATCGATTTTTTGGCCCCGAAACCTTTAGTATACCAAATTAGATCAAAATCGTTGGAGCCGTTTCAATTAATATTATTATAATTATCTTAATAAGATAAAAAACAAACATAAATAAAGAAAAGAAGTTACATCATTATTCATCATTTAAGCTCATATACATCCCACTGCCGGGATCAAGCCTCCTCCGTAATAGGAGGAATATTGACCTACTATACCACGCTGGTCAGACGGGTTTTATTTCGAGTTTACCTCCTCTTGCATAGAAATCATATGCATATTCATTTTTCATTTCATTTTCGGCTCATATACACATCCCACTGCTGGGCTCGGCCCTCTTCCATAATAAGAGGGAAATTGATCTTACTATACCATGCTGGTCAGACAGGTTGGTATAGAGTTTTGTATCGAGTTTTCCATCTCTTGCGTAGATGTACCCCTTAATCGTCTTTTACGACATCCATGGGTAAAAAAGAGAGTGATGAATTGTAGTCTTACTCCGTCACCTTCTTACATAAAACAATGTAATTTTTACGAAAAGAAATCGGTTGTCTGTAAAATCGGTTTACTGACGATAGTTGAACGTGACAACATCATAAGAAAATACTGATGAAATGGTTTCATTTATCAAAAGAAAATTTTAATTTTATTTGTTTGATAGATATTTTGTATGGATCAAGCCTTAAATGGAACGCCTCAGAGCGAGGTAACGCCGCATACGTCATGTTTTTTCGTGTGTGCAGCCGGCTCCATCGAATTATAAGACGTTGTCACGTCAAAAATAATAAAGGCTATTAGCTCAGCTCGTACTACTTCTCTTTAAATAAATAGTGCAGGTTTTCTACCAACACAATACCACGTCTATATCTATACCAATAAATAAAATTGGAGTGTCTGTTTGTAATGTCAAAATAATAGGCTTTTTTCATGCTCACACGGTTATTTGCACGACACCTATGCCTAAAATAGCAATTAAAAAATTTTTGTCTGTCTGTCTGTCTGTTTGTTCCGGGTAATCTTCAAAACGGTTGGACCGATTTCAAAAATTCTTTCACCAATGGAAAGCTATAATATCAGGGCGTAAACTAGGCTATATTTTATCCCAGTATTCCCACGGGAACGGAAACTACGTGGGTAAAACGACTATAACCTATAACCGAAGCGAAGCGAGGGCGGGTTGCTAGTCGTATATATATATCTTTATATAGTGTCATTTATATTAGTAGGACCACAATGTAGATAGTTTTCTGTCTACAGTCGCGGGCTGGTCCTTCGATTTTAGTAGTAGTAGATATTACACATTCGCAGAAAATTGACATGGAGTAGTAGCATTCTGTTACTGTACTTCGTTCAGTGAGTGAGAGAGCCGGCCACCCAACTTTCTCAGGGTGTTTGCGTGTTGTTTCGGTGATGGCTTTAGTATTGCCGAACCTTCCTGCATGCCTTCACACTCCCTTCACTTTCTTCACATTAGACAGCAGTCTATAAAACGTCCATGAACGACAGTATCATACTTATATGTATAAGGTTACGAAAGTTCAATGCTTTTTCTCCATTCCAAAAGTACCTAATATGCCTAAAGTCGTTTTATCTTACTATACAGGCTGCACGTTTATGGAACATTTTTTTAATCTTCATTTATTTATTTATTAAATGAAAGAACATAATAAGCTTACAGTATACACCAAATCGCTTACATGCTATACTATTAATTACACAATTATGAAACAAACAATTATATCAATTTATAATAAATATTAATTCTTAAAATAAACTAAATATACACAACATTATATATACAACTAGCAACCCGCCCTCGCTTCGCTTCGGTTATAGGTTATAGTCGTTTTACCCGCGTAGTTCCCGTTCCCGTGGGAATACCGGGATAAAATATAGCCTAGTTTACGCCCTGATATTATAGTTTTCCATTGGTGAAAGAATTTTTGAAATCGGTCCAGCCGTTTTGAAGATTACCCGGAACAAACAGACAGACAGACAAAAAATTTTTAATTGCTATTTTAGGCATAGGTGTCGTGCAAATAACCGTGTGAGCATGAAAAAAGCCTATTATTTTGACATTACAAACAGACACTCCAATTTTATTTATTGGTATAGATTTAAGATGACTGATAATTTAAAAAGTAATTATTTAAGTACAGTGATAGATTTTGGATCATTAAAATTTGATCTACTCCATCAAAGAATGAGAGTAATGAGAGTAAGACGCGCCGAGTTATTGCCTATCCTTACTAATATTATAAATGTGAAAGTAAGTTTGTTTGTTTGCTTGTTTTTTACGTTTTCACGCTTAAACTACCGAATCGATTTCAAAAATTCTTTCACCGATGGAAAGCTATAATGTCAGGGAGTAACATAGGCTACATTTTATCCCGGTATTCCGACAGGAACAGGAACTACGCGAGTAAAGCGACTGAAACCGAAGCGAGGGCGAGTTGCTAGTATTTAATAAGATCGTTTCCTATCGCTACTTGTGAGTACAAATTACAAGTATACAACTTGTAATTTCTGGTCTTGGTGATCTACCTTGAATTCATTGAGTCATTTTATCAAGTATATTAAAAAGGGTCAGCCGAATAATGTTGGCGGCTGTACGCGATGATGGTTCGCTAGATGGCGTTATAAGTGTGGCTCCCTGTGGTAACCATAGAGAGCCATGGCGCTCAGGTCCATTTGGAGTTAACGCACGCTGGCAGCTGAAAGAGCGTATGTGTTGGCCGTAACTTCCCCGTGGGAATTGGAGGCGGAGATGCTTGCGAAAATTTACCAGCGGGTGTCGTGAACACGCGAGGAGGTCAACAGTTTGCCGCTAAGGGAAGTGGCCGCTTAGCGTAAAGACGACCGCATAGGTATTATCGCGAGTTACTTCGGAAAATACCTGTACAAAGTCGTAAGGAAGGACGTCCTGCCATCAGTGCGGTTGCAACAAGGACACGACGCAGTATACGGTCGAGGTCGAAGTAGCCTGGGCAGAGCAGGGTCGGGAACTCGTTGTAATCGTCGATGTTGATCTGATACTGCTAGCCACTGATGAGATTGTCAACAGAATCACGAATTGGGACTCGGTCGCCGCCTTCCGCGAGAAAACTGCCGCATGACGCGGCGCTTCCGAGAGCATATCCTTTACGAGGACAAGCTCCACCGCCGGCATGTTGGGCATATACCACACTAGTCGAGACAATGGGTGATCAGAGCGGGGATGAAGCCGGCTACCGAAGGAGGTCATCCGACGATGAGTCTTCCTAATTTTTTCCGTTTGCGGCACAGCTGCATACTGTGCAAAAAAGTGTGAATGCGTACGAAAGGCATAGCCAAAACCCACCATACGTAAACATCTTCAAAAAGTTGGGCTTACGACTTGCCGTACGAAGGGCAGTGACAAATTACTACGTCTGATCTGAGATGTTGTGAAAATTTGAATTGATTTTCTGCGAATGTAGTACTATTCCAGTTGAACCGTACCGCGGCTGTAGACTGTTCACAGTGTGGTTATACCGCATAAAAATCCGTATAGAAGTCTTGCTTTAAAAATGATGTAAATTGTCTGTGACGTTATAAAGTTTAGTATTACGACACAAACGGTGACCCAATGAACTCCTATTATTTTGATACTAGATCCGTGACCTAAATTAGGATGCTACTTAGATGTTGATGAAGCGAGAGGCTTATGTAACGAGGTCGAGTATTAACAGGATTTATTCGTTGAAATGAAAACTTCTATAGGCAGGTTTGGATTGGAAGTAAATTCATGTAAGCTATCATCGATACGTTCTACTTCTTCTTCTTCTTGTTTAATGGCAATGAGCTACAATAATATGAGCTATTGGTGCCAGTGTCGAGTAATTATATTGATTATTCACGTCTTTAGTCTTCGTCTTTTATTCAGTCGTTAGCAATGATTTGGAGCTGATAACCAAATCATGCTTCCTCTGGAAATTTTGGCAGAATGTCGAAATGCATGCAATTCACTATTATATAATATTCACTACATTTCAAAATCTTATCTGCATTATATTACATAATATATCAGCAAAATTATTCAACATAACAACACATATACAACATAACTTTAGTCTTCGTCTTTTAGACAGTCGTTAGCAATGATTTGGAGCTGATAACTAAATCATGCTTCCTCTAAGAATTTTGACAGAATGTGAAAATGCACGCAATTTGCTAATATATCTTATTCACTACATTTCAGCATTTTATCGCCATTATAAAATATCAGCAAAATTATTCAATATAACACTGTAAAATACTAAAATAGTGAACGAAATATAAAAGCGCTACATGACATTTTGACATTTGCGTCGAAAAAAAAAAAAGAAAAAAAAACATTGATACGTTTATGTGACGTGTTAACGCTAACTAGGACAATGGCAAATGTTAATGCGATGCAAAAAAAAGGAAAGAAAAAACAAACGCTAACAATATCTGTAGCTATGTCAATGTCACTATATATGTGAGGATAAAGGTCAAAACCAGATAAATGTAAAAAGTTTTAATTTACAAATTTTAAGATCAAACAATTTTTGAATGTCCAAGAATAACTAATAAATATTTGTTTGTTCATTGTTTTAAGTTGTTACTTTTTTCGGCAGTGGGCACTTGTACGATTTAGGTGTTGTTTTTTAATTCTTAAATATTTAATAAGTTTTGGATTATAGAGACGTAGATATTGATGAGGGGTCCGTGGAAGGAAGAGAAACTGTATAGTATTATTTAAACTAATTAATTAATGTAAAACACAAACATTGTTTCTAAGCCTAAACGCCATCTTTTTTATATATTATTGCATCATCCTATTTTACCAGAGCCACAGTCTAAATATGTCACAGACTAATTTTTCATTTACAGTATAACAACATATTAAGTTAACAGATATAACCCCTCCCCCTTTAACCATTGGGCTGATCACTGGTACCGTTTTCTTGACATCAGTGGCTGGCCTGAACACAAATAACACCTGGACTAAATATTATTATTTGTGAATCGCTCAACAATCTGCGTGAAGATCGAATCCATAACCTTCGATATAGGTGCTACTTAGACCAACGCGCCCTCAACGCATTCATTTCGTATTGAATGCATCTGTTTATGTGAAATCTCGGTATATACAGAATTATATAATTTGGTGCGAGGAACGTACTCGTTGTTTTCCGTTCAATATGTCCCAATATTGGGCTTGAGCTAAAGGAAATCTCGAATTAAAACCCTATAGCAGCGTCTGACCAGCGTGGTATAGTAGGTTAATTTCTCTCCCATATTGGATAGTCCACCCGTGACCATGAACGCTGCAATGTGTTAGAAACTTCGAGGAATCAGAAATCAATTACAAACGCGATAAAATCCGTAAAGTAGTTTTATTTACAACTGGCAACCCGCCCTCGCTTCGCTTTGGTTATAGGTTATAGTCGTTTTACCCGCGTAGTTCCCGTTCCCGTGGGAATACCGGGATAAAATATAGCCTAGTTTACGCCCTGATATTATAGCTTTCCATTGGTGAAAGAATTTTTGAAATCGGTCCAGCCGTTTTGAAGATTACGCGGAACAAACAGACAGACAAAAATTTTTAATTGCTATTTTAGGCATAGGTGTCGTGCAAATAACCGTGTGAGCATGAAAAAAGCCTATTATTTTGACATTACAAACAGACACTCCAATTTTATTTATTGGTATAGAATAGATGTGTTATACTCGCGTAAAGATCAGAAATCATTATGAAAAGTGAGTTATTCCTAAGTCGCGGCTAAAGAAGTTTTCCTTCAGAATAAAACTTATCGCCACCTGTATGTAGGCAAGTTAAAAGGTCGAGTATAAGTTTATGTCAATCTTTTACAGCGAATCTACAGTAACCATTAGCATTTTTATGAGATTTTTTTATGATTTGGTTCTTATTTGCTATTTTTTTTCATTAATGTACCATCTATAATAATTATTACAATTAATAGTTTTCACTTAAACCAGTCTCCTCCAGAACCTCCAACCCCATTATCAGATATTAGATACCATCATCACGCTATAGTTTTACACCTACCGTTGGCAGTCCACATGTGTTTTGTGTGGAGTGTCATCGACAGACGTTCCATTAAGCCTCTGCGTGTTGGATCCATATCCCCATTTAAGCTTACCAAAGGACCGGATATATTCCCTTGAAGATTAATAGATACATTTAATTTAATGATATCATTAATTTATTAATTTGGATAAGTTACACCATTTATGAATGCATTACGATTAATCGACACACTTACACTTGACTATTTTATAAATCAAATCTGTCATGATTAGGCCGAACACTGTTTCCTAAAATACAAGCCTCTTGGCCTAGTTTGGAAAACAGGGTTTTAAAACTCAAAATTGTAACTCGTCAAACAAACATCTGTAAGATAATTCTACTGATTTTTTTGTGTATCACTAAAAATTTTATTTATTGTAAATTAACGTTGAGTGTTTTTGTAATGTTTATTTTGTGTGTGTAATAAATAAATTATTATTAAATTATTATTATCCGTGAAACTCGGGGATTACAATTATATATTTTAGTTGTAATTATTTTGCACTTCACAACGAATTATTTTTATGAACATTTAAAAAAGTATCAGAGATTTAAAAAACCTTTTTTATAACTTTAGCCTAAATAATTTTCACAACTTAACTGACGAAATGTGAGCGTTAAGGACTCTTAACCCTGATAAATTTTAAGCTTTATAGCTATGCGGCGGGGTGTCAATACAAGTATATACTATGTTACGAGCTGTGGGTCGCCCTTGAACAAGATTAATGCTAAAAAGAGGATATCCTTACTAATATTATAAATGTGAAAATAAGTTTGTTTGTTTATTTGTTTGTTTGTTTGTTACGCTTTCACGCTTAAACCGCCGAACCGATTTCAAAAATTCTTTCACCTATGGATAGCTATAATATCAGGAAGTAACATAGGCTATATTTTATCCCGGTATTACCCGGTATTATGACTGAAACCGAAGCGAAGCGAGGGCGGGTTGCTAGTAAAACTATAAGTTAAAGGTAAAAAAATTAAAAACAAAAGGAAATACTGTTTATTTTAATTATACGACTTCAATATATATCATTTCTTGTATGAAAAGCTGGCAATCTTATAGCAGTATATGATTTACTAGCTTAAGCCTGAAATCGTAACAATCAAACAAATAAACAAACTTACTTTCGCATTTATAGTATTAGTAAGGATAGTATAACTAAATTGAGAATCATTCGGATTACTAAACAGAGTCTATACTAGAGGTTTTCGGGGGCAAAAAATCGATCTAGCTAGGTTTTATTTATAGAAAATGTCGTTTTGTCGATGTTTTCAGCTAATCAATAAAAAGTCATTAGAACAGGAATGTAAATTTAGCTAGCGGCGTTAAGAGTGACAATAGCTCGGTTGGAAAATTATCCAGTGTGTTCAAATAGCCTGAGATCAGATCTCAGTGTTATTATGGCTGCACAGGTGGCGTAGTGGTTAAGATAGCGACTTACAGCGCCAGTGTCGGGGGTTCGAATCCCACGCGGGACAACACTTTGTGCGATCCACAAATTGTTGTTCTGAGTCTGGATGTAATTTGTGTCCGTAAATTATATTATGTTTGTAAAGTCCCCCGCAATACAAGGATTATTTCCTTAGTGCAGGGTATTGTCTTCTTCTGTTTTTTATCTATTGATATTTTTTTCATTATTTCATCATTTTTATTTTTTTATTAATATATATCTAAATATGTTCGTCAAAAATACAATTTACATAAAAAAAAATATACCATAGCAAAGCTCGGTCAACTAGATATTTTTAATTTAAATGAAAAAGTTTTCAAATTAATAATCTCACTAACACTTAACGAATCAAATGATACTAGTTCTTCAATATAATAATACAAGGTTGGAGGACTTTTAATTAATATTACTAAAATCGCCGCCTAAAAAAGATAAAACAATATTTGGTTGACAATTTTTTTTGTTCTCGCTTTGGAAATGCATTTACGCACGGCCAGTGACTGAATTATCGTCATTCAGGGCGGTGGGAGTAGGTGTCTAATGTCACCTCCTTCTCTCTGGTCGCTCGTGACGTAGCGAGTCAGCAAGCGCAAGCGCCTCGCAATACCGCCCCGCCGCTTCCTTCTTTGATATGATGGCCTCACAAAATGAGGCCATCGACAACCAGCACCTGTCACTGCCGAGCATCTTCGCGATAACGATCGGCAGCCACAGATCCGTTCCAAGTACCGCCGATAGGATCGGCGCTAAGGCCCCCAAGCGGGACATACCTCCAATGTGTGGGGCGCATCATCAGTTGGCGCGCCACACACATGGCATCCGGGAGCCTCTTCTCTACTAATCATATGCAGGTACCGAAGACCCCGTGTCTGGTAAGGACCTCTACCATCCTAAATGTTAGGTTGTCGTGCTTCCTTATGAGCCAGAGGTGGAGATGCGACTCAACCGACAACGTTGACGTGGTTTTATTTTTCCCCATGCGACGTTATCTGCATATAATATCTTTTATTCGTCTTTTACGATGGTAAGGAAGATGACAACCCTTCTGAATTGTATTTTCACTATCTCCACACGGAAATACCTACACACATTTTTCGTGAGTATCATAGGAGAAAACTAATAACCAATTAGCATATGTATATTGTAAGCTAACATAGGTACAAGCTAAGCAAAACTCAAAAAGCCCTACCTTGGTATCTATTAGCCTGGTCTACGATTACAGATTACAGAACTTATATTAGAAAAAATATTTATGAAAAGATGATATTTATGTTATTAGACATCGTTTAGACAAACAGCGACGTAATATTGCTTCTAAATAAAATACCTTGAATCGGATTAAAATTAAATTATTATATTTCTATCAATTATAATTTCATACGGTTAACGTTTTATGCTAATTAGTTTTATCATATTGAAATGTTTTTGAATAGATGTTTATTAAAGTATTAAAATTATTTGATAATAAATATATAGGTTGTGATTCTCTTAAAATTATACCTTGAAACTAATTTATGTTTACACCAATTATAATGTAGTTTTCCTTATGATGACGGAGTAAGAATTTATCATCCCTTCTCTCGCCCGTAACATCTATACAAGAGAAAGAAAACTTGAAACAAAATCCTATAAAAACAGGTCTGATCAACGTGGTATAGTAAATTTACCTCCTATTGTGGAGCAGGCTCGAGTCTGTGGAGCGTATAAGTATATGAGCTGTGATGATGATGATGAAGTTGTTTGAGTAGTTGTAGCAATTTCCTTGAGCGAAATAGCCGGAGGACATTGTAGTGATTCATTTGCGGCAGTTACTTAGGTACTATCAGATGGCTTGCTTGCTCATCTGCTACCAAAAGTCAAACAATTTAACAAACGAAATTACAAATTTATTGATCTGATGTTTACGTGGGTGGTATACTTTTGAAATAAAGTTATTTTTACGGCATTTATCGCGTTTTTATTTGATTTTTAATTATCTGACATTATGAAAACTTTTCAGCATTCATAGTTACGGTAGTTTATGGTAATGAGAGTTCTCCCGTCCCGCCCAAATGCTGAAAGTGTTTGAAATCTCGAGCATCTTTACAATTATTATAAATGCGAAAGTCAATTTGTTTGTTTATTTGTTACGCTTTCACGCTTAAACCACCGAATCGATTTAAAAAATACTTTCAGCAATGGAAAGCTCTAATATAAGGGAATAACACAGGCTATATTTATTCCCGTTATTCCCGGGGTTATTCACGGAAACGGGAACTACGCGGGTAAGGTGACTGTAACCGAAGCGATGCGAGGGTAGGGTCCTAGTTTAAAAATAAAATACAAACACGATAAAATCCGTAAAATTAGTATCATTTCAACTGCAGCATTTATTATTGCCTGTAAAACTACGAACACGAATATCTAGACGAAGTTGCTGTTAGCAGACAAATTAATAAACCAAAAGCAATCTACAGCATAATGTGAAAAAAAAAATAATGAAATTTTATATCTGAAATTTTTAATATCTGTTAAATTAAATGGTGTCCATTTCATAAAATTTTATTTTGAAAACATTTTTTTATTTCTCCACGCAATATCCAGTTGATAAAGTTTATTAATTTTGAATAATATAAACAGGCAGAAGTTTGGCCTTGAGATTACGACAGTCTTATTATTGAAGTTACACTTATTTGGCGCGTTGGAGAAAAAAATTGAGAGGAAATTTATTTTTTTTACGATGCGCGCGCACACTAGTAAAAAAAGCGACACCATTTTTTTTTTTTGTGGTGGGCCACGGGTAGCCCACCCGTCGCCCTGCTCCGTCTGGAGCGACAAAGGGGCGTAAGCACGCACATCCGTAACCCACCCGTGAGACGTCGCCTTCGTCGTTGGCCCGACCACCGGTGCAGGGTGACTTGTCGTCTGTGGTCGATGGAATACCCCTTGAGGAATACCCTCTCCTCGACCGACGTCGGTCTTTCCACGCGCGGTCGACCCCACGGCGGGTGGCGGACTAACTACCCGGTCCAGTAACTTGAAAACCGACACCCTGAAGTTATCTAGTCAACATATTTTAAGATGCGCGCGCACAGTCACAAATATCAACTAGATAATGCGTTATAATAAAACTTTCAATATATTAAATACTTTTTTTCAGTCGTATCTTTGTCTACAAACGTAGGATAACGCCAAGGTTAAAATTTTTAGAAATATTTTCATCTTGTTGAGCCAAATAAGTATAACTTATTATGTGCATACATAGGTACACAAACACTTTCTTTTTGACGTGACAACGTCTTATAATTCGTTGGAGCCGGCGGCACACACGAAAAAACATGACCTATGCGGCGTTACCTCGCTTTGAGGCGTTCCATTTAAGGCTTGATCCATACAAAATATCTATCAAACAAATAAAATTAAAATTTTCTTTTGACAAAGAAAATACTGATGGAATATTAGTATTTTCTTATGACGTTGTCACGTTCAACTATCGTCAGTAAACCGCCTTTACAGACAACCGATTTTTAATTTACTTTTAATCATTATTTGATGTTTTGTGATTTCTTTATTGGAGTAAGCTTTACCAGGCTACTGCAGCCTGACCAGTGTCATCACAACATGCAGAAACCATCTTTCTAGAAGGCAGCGCAACCCTATGACATAAGTCTGACTAGTGTGTGATATATAGCAGGTGTACCAGGGATTTTCAAACTATTTTTGGCAAGAGACCCCTTTTCAAAAATGATCTGATGCCCGAGACACCTAGAACCAAATTAATTTGAAAATCTTATCTCTATTTTAAATAAAACTATTTTACGGATTTTATCGCGTTTGTATTTGATTTTTGATTACCCGACGTTTCGAACACTTTACAGCGTTCATGATCACGGGTGGACTAAGATGTCTCACGTCCAACAAGTCATCGTTACTGCAGAAAATTACAGTTTACTAACCATAAACAATATAATTTTTTCATATAGAATCATTTTCTTTTTACACTGGCAATAAATTTTGTATCAAAATGTGGGTCAATATTTAATAACTAATTTCTATATCAGGTAGATAATTATAAATTTTCTACAGTAACGATGACTTGTTGGACGTGAGACATCTTAGTCCACCCGTGATCATGAACGCTGTAAAGTGTTCGAAACGTCGGGTAATCAAAAATCAAATACAAACGCGATAAAATCCGTAAAGTAGTTTTATTTAAAATGTATAATACTCGCGTAAACATCAGAAATCATTATCTTATCTCTAGTTAGATAAAAAATTACTAATTTAAAACTTTGCAATAGGTTAAGTGAGTAAACTTGACATGATTTTTCCCGTCAAACTTGAGCAAGATAACGTGACATAAAATTCAGTAAATATCAAGTGTAATTCATTATCATCATCTTACACTGGACGTAGGCCTGCCTCGTGTCGTTATGAAGTACAGTCATGTGCCGCTTGCAACCAACGACAGCCAGCAACTTTCATTAAATCCTCCTTAGTGTAGAACACAATGCGTCATTCGATATGTGGTCACCTCTCGAGAACTTTTCTTCTCCAGCGACTGTCGGTTCGTCGAGCGATATGGCTTGGCCATTGCTACTTTACAGTTCTAATTCTTTGTTATGTTGTCTCGTTTTTTACGGAGTTCCGTATTTCAGTTTTTATCTCAGCAAAGAAATCCTGAGCATAGTCCACTCCATAGTACGCTGAGCGATTTTGAGATCTGTTATGAGGCTTTATATTTAGGGACTACGTTGCCGTGCCGTAAGTGATCACTGGCTACATGCACTGTTCGTAGACCGGTGTGATATAATTAATCATTATTAATACAAATTACATAAAAATAATTTAGTACATAGTTATGTTTTGGAAAAAAGAACTAATATTAAATCGTACAGTAATAAAGATGTTATCGCAGGGAGGAAATAGTAAAGTGTAACAAAAACATTAGAAAAGTATGGGCTAAAATTACTAAAATTAACGATTGGACCGGTAAGGAATCGAAAGATGTAGATAAAATTATTATAAATAGAGAGGGTAGAACAGAGAGTACAATAAATATATGTAACAATTTTTCCAAATGTTTTACCCAAGAAATATCAAATATTAAACATGTATGCGATCATAAGTTTCTTAACAGAGCTGACTATGAGGTAGGCAGCAATGTTTGTTTAAGATTTCAATAAGGCCTTCCATCCAACATAGAAAAAATTATAAGCAACTTAAGCGGTGATAAATCACCGGGGGCGGATACAATTAGAATAAAGGATATCAAATTAATTAATAATAGGATTAGTACCACAATTGCTTACTTTATTAATTTGTGTATGGAAAAGGGGTTATACCCAGAAAAACTCAAAACAGCACTTATAAGGCCTATTTTTAAGCAAGGGTCACATGATGATTATTCTAATTATAGGCCAATAGCTATTTTATCAGTAATAAATAAAATAGTAGAAAAATATATTGTGAATCAAATAAGTGTTTTCTTAGAAAAACACAGCATTTTAACCGATGTCCAACATGGCTTCCGGAGGGGGTCGAAGTACGGCGACGGTGCTGGGGCGTTTCACTGATGATATCAATGAGGGTCTAGATCAGCGGAAGCAGGTGGTGGTAGTGTACATTGACTTCCGAAAGGCATTTGACACATTGGAAAATGACTAGTTGCTTCAGGCCATGGAAGAGTGCGGAATCGCGGGGCCACTTAACAGGTGGCTCCGGGCATATCTCACAAATAGAACGCTGCAGACCGTCATTGATGGAGTTAGTGGAGAGCCCGCGCGCGTAAGTTGTGGCGTACCGACCGGCTCAGTGTTCGGCCCTGTTGGTTACATAATGCATGTAAACAGCATGTGTAACGTTGTTAGGAACTGTCGCATTTATATGTATGCCGACGACACTTGTCTAGTTTATGCAGATAGGAACCTCGATGTAATAGAAAGTAAAATACATGCACATATCTGTAATATAATAAAATGGGCACATGACAATAGAATCTTTATAAATTTAAGTAAAACAAAATGTATGCATATATGTTCTCCCTATCTGCAAAATGTAGATCGTCAGCCGAAAATAGTCGGGCATAGCTACGAGTGTATGCATGATTCCTGTGAAAAATGTGTGTGTTCAAGCATGAGGTGGTGGACTACTATAGATACCTGGGCCTATGTATAGACTCCAAATTTTCATGGAAGATACATATTATGACAATAGGTGATAAATTAAGAGCTGTACTTGTAAAATTCCACCACCTTAGATTTATTCTGGAGGGGGCCACGCTGTATACCGTATATTATGCGCTTGTAGATTCAATACTTTCTTATGGACTGACTAGCTATGGTCGTACATTTAAAACTTAGATAAAGTAAAATCACTACAAATAAGGTTTCTTAAGTTATTAGTAGACAAAAACACAAAAAGTCGATGTAAAAATAAAAATAATGAACAACTTTTTATGGCATGTAAAATACTACCAGTCCATGAGAAGGTATTGTTATTGATAGCAATTGAGCAGTACGCGAGCGATGAGTTTAAAGTGTTTTAAAAACGTCCGCAGAGAAAAGGTAACAACATGTTAGAACTACCCCCCTGTAATAATTATTATGGTGAAAGAAATAGACAATATTTAGTACCAAAAATATTTAATAACTTACCTCCATCGTTGTCAAATAGTTCCAATACTAAAAGAGTAGTTAAAAACAAGATAAATACATTTTTATTGCAAAAATTTAGTGGTAATATTAAAATGTAATTGCAAGTGGTGGTCAGCCATAAGTTTGTGATGGAATTTATAGTGTTTTATAATACAATTTATAGAGTTTGTTGTGTTGCATTAAATTTCAATTTGTGAAGGTTATATATAGCCTCTGATTCCCAAATCAAGGAATAAAATGTCTGTAAGACTTTGTGCTTATCTGGATCACAGTGCAAATAAATTATGGTATGTACCTTATGTATCTTTGTATATGATTAATAGTAATGTTATTCACAGTGTTAAGTAATCACACACAATGTTAAGTAATCGGATGAATTGTCAGTGTATCTTAGTATAATTATCTCACGGAAGGAGGCGGCGGATCGTGTGCGAGTAGAGATCCTATTCGGCGACACGTTCCGCCGCCGGCGACTCGGGCGGCGCAGGCGCGAGTATCTGCGCCTAATGCCGCCCTAGCCGAGGCCGCGGGTAATCGGACCGGGGAGTTGTCCGTCACCCGCAGTGTGGCTAACCGCGCGACAGCGACCGACGTCCCAGGATGTCGAGAGGTGAGGGTACCCGAAAGGGTATTCCGTCGGGCCGACCACTGACGACAAGTCACATCTGCTCCGGTGGTCGGCCCAACAACGAGGTGACGTGGGTACGGGTGAGTTATGGGCCCGTGCGTCGTCCTTTCATCGCCCCGGACGGACTGGACCGCGCGTGCGCTTACCATAGCCCACACACGAAAAAAAAAAAAATCTTAGTATAATTATAGTTTATTTAATTTTAATTTAATTTAGTAATAATAATATAATATAGTTATCTCATAATATTGTAAAAAATTGTGCTAAACCCAGGGAGCTTCATCTGCCAACAAACTGTAATACAGTTTGGCAGAAGTAACGAATTAATTGTAAAAATGTGCATTTTTCTATTAATAAATTTATTCTATATTCTATAACTAAAACTTCTGATGGCTTTGATTGAATTTCTGCTTAAGCTTTTCGTATATGTTCATGTTAATTCTTCTTGCATTCTGACATTGTCTTCTCCATCAGTGGCATATGATAAAATAACATTGTCTTGAAACATTTCTGGTAATTTTGACAAAATTTGAAAACTGTGAACGTTCTTTTCTGCAAGTTTTTTCAACTTTTGGGGTTGATAACGACCATTTTGGGATTCCCTGATCTACTCATACACTTTAGAGGACAAAAGCAAGTAGTTAATACTTTTTGAAGAGTACTTTTCCGTTCGTGAACTGACCTATTCATTTGAACCTCAATTAGCACTTAGCTGTCAAGATGCCCGCACAAAAACGTTGTCAGACATGCATATCCGTTTACAAGACGCTATGGATAAATAATAATGTGTTAAAAGATTTAAAAATTAAATATCCTTGTGTTTTTTTTAATATGTTAGTTAACTGATCCCCAGTATCGCTTGCATAGATTCTCCATTTTCTCGTGTGGTGACGAAGTAAGAATACAGTTCCCCATACCTTTTCGTCATAAAAGTTGACTAAGGGATATAATATACCAACACGTCTGACCAGCGTGGTATAGTAGATCAATTTCCCTCCCATGGTGGAGGCCCGAGTCCAACAGTGGGACGTATATGGGCTGAGATGATAAAGGGATTTAATATTCAGATAACAGCTATGCAGCAGATAGAAAACTCGAACGAAAGATATCAAATAAAAGATGGATTATTAGAAACAGGACATATACACAGTAGGATTTAATTGCATGTTTTCCTGAAACGTATGTACTCAGTTAATCATTCTTAATATCCCCACATTAATAAAAACATAATACATTTAGAAAAAAGTCTGATAGACATTTGTGTCTGACATGCAACGGTATTGTTCCCAACACGCCTACGACATAGCATTCGTAAAACAAAATAATTTTAGGCATAACACCTCAGAGCTCGGTGTCGCAACTCACCCGCTCGCATCCCGCACCCCTTTCTTCTTTTGTGATGCGCCCGAGTCGCGCGACTTTGGTCTGTTTTAATAGGTCACTTAGCATGCTACCGTACCTACGGTCGATGTCCTTAACCACATGTTACAGTTATGCAAAAATGATATTTTAAGGAAACGTCCGAGATTGCAAATTACAAGAATTTATGATTTAATTTTATTGAATAAATGCTATAGTATGGTTCTATATCATTAACTGAGTATGTACGTTTCGGGAAAACAGCCAATATGCATATAACATCTGTGCAAGAGAAGGAAAAGTCGAAATGAAACCCTATACCAACATGTCTGATCAGCATGGTATAGTAGGTCAAATTCCCTTCCATTGTGGAGGAGGTCCAAGCCCAACAGTGGGCGTATGTGGGCTGCGATGATGATGATGACGATAAGAAGGAATGAATAGGGCGAATGAATTAATTTTCTCATAGAAAGCTATACAGTTCAATATAAAAAGATATATAGAAAATATTCTCTCAGTTCAAATAAATATGTCCTCTTGGCTCCACAACCCTATTGTATAATTGACCTACTATTCCACGCTGGTCAGGCGGATTGGTATAGGGTTTTATTTCGAGTATTCCTTATCTTACTAATATATTCGGGTCGACCACTGAAGTCAAGGAACTCTGCATCGGTGGTCGGCACAACGACGAAGGCGACGTGCTATCGTGTTGGTTACGGGGCCGCGCGCCGCCCCTCTGCCGCCCCGTACGGAGCCGAGCGGTGGGTGAGCTGACCGTAGCCCTCTCCCAAAAAAAAATCTTGCTAATATATACATATCATATCCCTTAGTCAGCTTTTACGACACCCTCGGGCAAAAGATGGGGGTGGTGATTAGTGGTGATTTGTATTCTCACTCAGTCAAACGCAATTTGTTATTTTATGTAGTGAAAAATGTAGCTAGTCTTTATTTTTCAGAATATATTTACAAATTGAAATAGCAGACTTTGTAAAGTTTCATATAAAATACATACTACTTACGTCGTACTTTCGAAACTTGTAGTAGTAACAAAATTTTCTTCGTGAAATTATATTATTTACTAGCAACCCGCCCTCGCTTCGCTTCGGTTATAGGTTATAGTCGTTTTACCCGCGTAGTTCCCGTTCCCGTGGGAATACCGGGATAAAATATAGCCTAGTTTACGGCCCGATATTATAGCTTTCCATTGGTGTAAGAATTTTTGAAATTGGTCCAGCCGTTTTGAAGATTACCCGGAACAAACAGATAGACAGACAGACAAAAAAATTTTAATTGCTATTTTAGGCATAGGTATCGTGCAAATAACCGTATGAGCATGAAAAAAGCCTATTATTTTGACATTACAAACAGACACTCCAATTTTATTTATTGGTATAGATTTAAGCTTCAACGTATTGTGCCAGTACTATGAAATATATACTAATATTTAAAGTTGAAGAGTTTGTTTGTTTGAACACGCTTATCTCAGGAACTACTAGTTCGATTTGAAAAATTCTTTCAGTATTAGATAGCCCATTTATCGAGGAAGACTATAGGTTATATACCATTACCCTAAGACTAACAAAAGCGGAGCACCAATGAATAATGTTTCAAAACCATTTTTTGTTTCTTTTGAGAGCTTCTGCTGCGTAAACGGCAAAATTTTCGCAAAAATCATGTGTGATAGAATTGTATTATTAAAATACATTTTCATCTTCTACGCAGTGATGGATTTACGCCTGGGGCGGCGGATCTCCTGCGCGAGGAGCGCAGCCTCGATGAGGAGATCCGCCGCCGGCGAATGGGGTGGCGCAGGCGCAACTACCTGCGCCTCATGCCGCCCTAGCCGAGGCCGCGGGTGACGTGACCGGGGATTAGTCCGTCACCCGCCGAGAGGCCGACCGCGTGAGGAAAGACCGACGTCCTCCCCGAGAGGGGGACCTCGGTCAATGGGAGGGTACCTCAAGTAGGGGGTATTCTGTCGGGCCGACCACTGACGACAAGTTAACTCTGCTCCGGTGGTCGGCCCAACAACGAAGGCGACGTGGTTTTCGGGTGGGTTGCGGGAATTGCGTGCTTAATTAAGCCCCACTGTCGCCCCGGACGGAGTGGTGCGGAGGCGCGTCGACCGCAGCCCACCCACAAAAAAAAAAAGTGATGGATTTACGCCTAGGCCCGGCCTAAGGCGGCATGATTTGAAGGGCGGCAAAATTTTCGAAATGCCAAACTTTTAGAAACGAAAAAAAGTATTGCTAGTTATTGCTCCAAAAGTTTATTTCAACGTACATTAAAAATGGAGATTCAACGCCGTGAGTGGTTAATTTATTCAGAAATTATTATACACATTAGTATATGCTATAGGTAGGTGTTTAGATTAAAATTTTATTTTGAGCTCACTAGATGGCGTTGTATAAAATGTTAAAACAGGTTATGGTTTCGTTACACAAATGTAGATATCAAAGTGTGGCGTTAACGCCAGGCCAATTGCTTAACTTACTTACCGGGCTGAGAGCCTTCCGCTCGCCTACTACCCGCGTTAAGCTGTCAAGGTCATCTGCGACCAACAGCTAAATACACACAAAAAAAAAAAAAAAAAAAAAGAAAAGCCAGGCCAACACGGGTTGAGAGCCCTCAGCGCTCACCCACCAGTCGAGGTAAAGTTGTCACAGCCATCTGACGCTAACAACTAAGTCACACAAAAAAAAAAAAACGCCAGGCCAGGCCAACGATCAGGTTCATCCTCGCCTGTGGATGTTTCACATCAATTTATCGTAATATTAAAGGCGGCGCGATAAACAGGTGGCATCAAGCCTAAATCTATCCCTGCTTCTACGTAAAAGAAGTCTTAAGTTAAAGATAGCATTAGCCTAAAGTATCTATACCACGCGGACGAAATCGCGAGCAGAAGCGAGTCTATAATACATTCCCTCTTAAATTTGGGGCAGAAGGAAAAATAACAACGAAAAAAAAAAATTCATCAATAATTATAAATCATATAATTTTTTTTTTCTGGAAATTGTAATATTAAAAACAAAACGTTACAAGTACTTTAGGAATACGTATGAAAAATATAATACACCTGTTCAGTGTATCAAAACAAAAATATTTAGTTTTAAAAGCTTTTAATAAATTCATGTCAAAACGAGTAAGTTCAATGTGTAAGATACTTTAGTAATTACGTAGGTGGTAAGTACTCTGTGGAGATAGAGGTTAGGTTAGTATTACTGAGTCTACTGATATAGTGGCAGTACGCTTTTGGTGGCTGCGTAGAGTAGTTGCCTTCGCGCGTATAAAAAGAAGATTTGAGAGCTACGAATCGTGAAAGTTTTAAATTGAACAAGTGTTTATTTCGTGAAGTGTTTCATTATCATCGAAACAATTTTGTAAGTACTATTTATTAGACATTATAAGTAGCTTGTAAATAAAATTTATGTAAATTTAATTATTTATTATACAAATAATAAGATTTATGTTAATTTACCGCCCAGTTCGTCGATACAAAAAATGTTACTGCCGAAAAATTTAAATATTTTAAAAACATCGTAGAAAATTCTTAAAAAAGCATACACATTTTATTTACTTAATAGCCAATCCTATTGGTGTAAGTTTTCTAGTTAGTAGACCAAGTTTAATAACAATTTACGTGTAGAGAAAGCCAACTGAACATAGAAACTAAGGTTTTACACGAGGAATAAATTTTATGGAATTATGAGAATTAAAAATGTGCCAGATTTTAGAAAATAAACAATATCCATAAATATTTTTTGTTACCGGAAATGTATGAAATCTAGAAAATGTATACAATTCCTAGAAAATTTATACAATTCTAAAGCTATTTTGGAAATGTGTAAAATATTGTTTCAAAAACTATTTAATACATAAATGTCGTAGGAAATGTGTACAATTCTTAGGAATTGTATATAATTCCAATATCGTGTTAGGAAATGTATAAAAATAATGCTTTCTGTAATAAAACATGTTTATTGATTGAAGTAGGCGATACATAGCGGAAATCCATTTTTACCTTAAAATGGAAGGAAGGGGAGACCCACCACTTTCCCACGGTAATCAATATACCGCACACCACAATAAAAGGAATACGGGATAGGATTAAGGTGGACTGGTAAGGAAATCTTACGCTCACGTGATGAGCACCTTCCAGACCATCAACTTGCAATTTACCGCAGAACTTCGAATATTTAGTCGATACGTGTTTCACCTCAAAACGAGGCATCCCCAGGACGGTTCGGCTTCAAATGCGAATACGTTCTGATAGCAATCATATCGTAAGATATAAATAATCTTCATATTATCTTACTAATTAAAGCTTCGAAAATCAGTTAATTTTTGAAGCTTTAACTATCTAGTAATTTTTAAAATGTATTTATCATAAAATATAAATAAAGGTTTATTAGTGGCAGTGTCATTTACCGTCAGATGTGCTATTTCCTCTTCTGCCACAAACAGCAAGGAAAAAAAAAATATTCTGCGTGGCGATGGATTAAGAACACAATTTACCAAACTATCTTTCCAGTGGGAGTACAGTATTTTCTTCGTATCTTGATGTGATAAAAACAATGTGTATTCCTCACTTCTTAAGGGAGTAAATAGGCATTAAGTTATCTGTAGAATATTGGACATCGGTACTCGCATCTGAAACTAAAAACACCAACTGAAACCTATGTTATTGGAACGAATTGACATGAGCTTCTGCAAAAAAAAAAAAACTATGTATTTTAAAACTTTATTAATAATAATATTGATATTTAATGCGGCAATCTTTAAAATTGAATTTTCAATTAATTATAAACAATTAAAAATGATCAAATTTTTTATAAAAATCACGTGACAATGAACGCGCTGAGACTGGTTAGCACAGTTGTGACGTCATAATGTTAAAGCTATTTTATAACAGTACAGTGTTTATAGGTGCTGTGTGGTAGCGGCTTCGAATACTACCAACCCTTGCTTTGCTCGTGGGTGTCGTAAAAGACGACTAAGAGCCCTAGATTGACCCGGACCAACTCCATCTGGTACCATTTGGGTCAACGACTACATTCCCAAGGAGGGTTGACGTCAGGCAGGCGGCCGGTCATAAAAGTCATTGCCGATACTTTTTGCAATATGTCAAAACAGATGACATATTGCGTCGACCCCAAGTAATTGGGATAAGAGCAAGATGATGATGATGATGACAGTGTTTACAGCTATTACCCGTGAGTTGACAATAATATTGGTAATTTACTGATAAAAACGATTTGTTGTTACTTATATTTAATTATTTAACAATGACAGCAGAATTAAATAGATCAAAACATTGTACTTATTATCTCTGTATAAATTGCAATGAGTGAAAGCTAACATGACGTCACACGCGTTTAGATTTGTTCGGGCGCTGTTGGTGTGTTTTCGTCACTAGATTCAAAAAAATATTTTTATTTTGATATAACTTTTGAATGATTGCGAAACATAAATAAAAAACCCAATTGCATTAATCATCTCAACTCATATTCGTACCAATTTTTTTTTATTGCTAACGGTGGCAAACGAGTACCCACTAAAACCAACAGCGGTCCCTTCCGCGCTTTTACGGAGTGCCGGAGAGATCGTCTAATGACATTCGATCCTCGACACTCCTACGCAAGGCCGTCGGGCCACGTCCTGTCGTCACTCAAGGCGGTGGGAGGAGACGCGCATATCGGCGCCTCCCCCTCCCTGGCCGCCGCCTACGGAGCGAGTTAGCGGACGCAAGTGCCTCGCGTTCCCGCTCCACGGCCTCCTTCCGGGCGATGACCTCCTCGCAGAAAGAGGCCATCGCCGATCAGCACCTGTCGCTGTCGAGCATCTTTGTTATGATGGTCAACAACGACAGGCCCGTTCCTATGACCGCCGACAGGTCGCGGCGCTGAGGCCCCCAGGCGGGACATACCTCCAGGGTCTCGTTTACGCCCTGATAGTATAGCTTTCCATTGGTGAAAGAATTTTTGAAATCGGTCCAGCCGTTTTGAAGATTACCCAGAACAGACAGACAGATAGACAAAAATTTTTTAATCGCTATTTTAGGCATAGGTGTCGTGCAAATAACCATGTGCGCATGAAAAAAGCCTATTATTTTGACATTACAATCAGACACTCCAATTTTTTTTATTGGTATAGATGACTTAGATATTTTTCAGCAATGGTGTTAGAAGACTATTATGTCACTCAATTTAAAAAAGAAGTCAATTTATTTCATTACCAATAAACTACATATATACAATTTAAATATCATATAGGAGGTAGGTACTGGTCTAAACCGCATCTCCGTGATTCGCGACCTAGGAGTATTATTTGATACATCACTATCATTTCGTGAACATATAGACAGTATATTGAGTAAGGCTTTTTTTATGGGTGGGCTATGGTAAGTGCACATGACGTTCATTCCATCCGGGGCGACGAAAAGACGGCGTGTGGGCCCATAACCCACTAGTACCCACGTCGCCTTCGTCGTTGGGCCGACCACCAGTGTCGAGTTCCTTGTCCTCAGTGGTCGGCCCGACGGAATTTTTATTTATTTTATTTATTTATTTAAGACAACACCCTGCACTAAGAAAATAATCCTTGTATTGCGGGGGACTTTACAAACATATAATTAACGGACACAAATTACATCCAGACTCAGAACAACAATTTGTGGTTCGCACAAAGTGTTGTCCCGCGTGGGATTCGAACCCCCGACACTGGCGCTGTAGGTCGCTATCTTAACCACTACGCCATCTGTGCAGTCAGTACCGTGCAGTGTGCATCTGTGCAGTCAGTTTCGGGTACCCTCACCTCTCGATGTCCCCGGACAGGGTCGCGCAGTCAGCCTCTCTGTGGGTGACGGACTAAAGTCACCGATCTGATCACCCGCAGCCTCGGCTAGGGCGGTATCAGGCGCAGGTAATAGTAAGGCTAGAAAAACACTTATAATCCGAATATCGAAGGCCTTTAGTAATATTGATAATATTATAATACTCTACAATACATTGATACGAAGTCTCTCAGAGTATTATTCTGTTATATAGTCTCCGTATTGCTCGACTCATATTGATAAAGTGGAAATAATCCAGGCCCGTTTTCTGAGATACTTATGTATTAAAAAAGGTATACGTTAAGCTCTTCCAGAGTATAGTACCAGACTAAATTACTTTTAAATACTAAGTCTAAAAAAACGAAGAAACAATTCTGATCTGACTCTTTACAAGATCATAAATGGTTCGATAGACGCTCCGCTAATCAACTATCTGAAATTCAGAGTTAGCACGCGAACTCTGCGTCAACCCCGTACATTTGATATCCCAGCATCTACCTTAAATAGCACCTTTAATAGTCCACTTATACGCATTTCAAGGTCATATAATATGAGCTCTGTTGAAATGGATAATATCGACATAATATATTTTCAATGATATACAAACTGATACTGGCTTTTAACAGGCGAGTAGTGGCTTCTTAGCTTTACTTTTTTTTCTTTTTTACTGATTAATTTGTTAGAAATAAATCTATACCAATAAATAAAATTGGAGTGTCTGTTTGTAATGTCAAAATAATAGGCTTTTTTCATGCTCACACGGTTATTTGCACGACACCTATGCCTAAAATAGAGATTAAAAAATTTTTGTCTGTCTGTCTGTTTGTACCGGGTAATCTTCAAAATGGCTGGACCGATTTCAAAAATTCTTTCACCAATGTAAAAGCTATAATATCAGGGCGTAAACTAGGCTATATTTTATCCCGGTATTCCCGCGGTAACGGGAACTACGCGGGTAAAACGACTAAAACCGAAGCGAAGCGAGGGCGGGTTGCTATTATAATAATATACAAAATTAATATAGTCTCTAATCTAATGTGATAATGAATGACATGCATACCTGTTATTTGTGTAATGACTACTAAGCTAAATATGTTAACAAATTTGTGTTCGTGCATTTGCTGTAATTGTACTGTTGGTATGCTGAATAAAATAAAAATATTATATATAATATATTTTGGGTATGCAAGGAAAACTCGAAATGAAACTATACTAACGTGATCAGAGCCGTAAATGTTGCGGGTGACGTGACCGGGGATTAGTCTGTCACCCGCCGAGAGGCCGACCGCGTGAGGAAAGACCGACGTCCTCCCTGACGGGGGGACGTCGGTCGATGTGAGGGTACCCCAATAGGGGGTATTCCGTCGGGCCGACCACTGATGTCAAGTAACCCTGCTCCGGTGGTCGGCCCAACGACGAACGCGACGTGGTTTACGGGTGGGTTGCGGGAGTTGCGTGCTTAAGCCCCTCTGTCGCCCCGGACGGAGTGGTGCGGAGGCGCGCCGACCGCAGTCCACCCACAAAAAAAAAACAAAAAGCTGTAAATGTCAATTTGTCTTCTATTCTGGAGATGGCATGAGCTCGACAGTGAGAGGGCTATGAACTGTGATGATGACGATTATGATGAATCTAAATTTTTAATATTTTTACCATTGAATAAGAATTCACATCTTGCCCGTAGATGTCGTAAAAGACATGAATGTAATATGCGTCTAACATCTATGCAAGAGAAGGAAAACTCGAAATAAAACTCTATACTAACCCGTCTGACCAGTGTCGTAAGAAGTGACCTTCTTTTTGTCTCCTATTGTGAAGGTGGCTCAAGTCCAACAGTGGGAGTTGTGATGATGATGATTATTATGATGAATTCTTTATCTATACCAATAAATAAAATTGGAGTGTCTGTTTGTAATGTCAAAATAATAGGCTTTTTTCATGCTCACACGGTTATTTGCACGACACCTATGCCTAAAATAACAATTAAAAATTTTTTGTCTGTCTGTTTGTTCCGGGTAATCTTCAAAATGGCTGGACTGATTTCATAAATTCTTTCACCAATGTAAAGCTATAATATCAGGGCGTAAACTAGGCTATATTTTATCCCGGTATTCCCACGGGAACGGGAACTACGCGGGCAAAACGACTATAACCTATAACCGAAGCGAAGCGAGGGCGGGTTGCTAGTTTTTAATATCTTTATAACTTAGTACTTATCTTTAAAAATTTAGATTACTTACTAAATATTCTGATTAAAGTTAAAACTGTTCCAGTACTAGTTGCTTGGAATATTTCAATAACTTCGTGATTTCGTGACGTCCTTAGGGATTATACGAAATCCCAGATATTGTTGGCGCGTACGGTATTTCTTATAGATATTTTGGACGCTTAATCTTTTTTAACTAGAACTTCCTTGTTACGTAAATACTTCTGAGGTTTACGCAAGTATTATATGAATGAAGTAAAATTATAATTTTTATCCGACTACGGAGTGTTATGATTTTGACAGGCTATTTATGTGTGTTCATCTGTACCCTCATGGCTTATCAACTACTTAGAAACAGACAAATGATGTATCGTTAGAAGCGTCTTGATCGTCTGCTGGTTATAGGCTATATGATGTATCATTGAATCTAATCTCGCGCTCTCTAGAGGTCTTAAAGTACTGTGTCAAAAAATTTATTTGAGATAAATATGTCGTGTTTCTTATCATTGGACAGGGCATTACTGAGGACAAGGAACTTGACACTGATGGTCGGCCCAACGATGAAGGCGACATGGGTACGGGTGGGTTATGGGCCCGTGCACCGTCCTTTCGTCGCCCGGACGGAATGGACGGCGTGTGCGCTTACCGTAGCCCATCCATAAAAAAAGGGGCCCATCCATATTAAATAGATCCTTGTATTGGGGACTACAAATGTATAACCAACAGACACATATAACATCCAGACTCAGAAAAACAATTTGAAGATCGCTTAGTGTTGTCCTGCGTTGGGATGCGGATGAGGGATGCTCGATGATCATCGATGTTTTAACATCGATGTTGCTATATGAAAAATATCATAACATCGATGTTAACGGAATTGATCATCGATGTTAACTAACGGCCTCATGCACGACTAATGCAACGAAACAAATTATGTCTTTTTTAAACGCTGTTACGTTCTCAGGCGGGTAGCTATCTCCAATTGTAGATTATTCCATAAAACGAGGTAAAACGTAAAGATTATACTGATGAATTCTGATGTTTACGCGAGTATTACACATTTTAAATAAAACTACTTTACGAATTTTATCGCGTTTGTATTTGATTTTTGATTGCCCGACGTTTCGAACACTTTGCAGCGTTCATGGTCATGGGCGGACTAAGATGTCTCACGTCCAACAAGTCATCGTTGTTGCAGAAAATTTATATTTATCTACCCGATACAGAAAATAGTTGTTTTATTTCGTATTTTGTGGTTCGACGGGCATCACACTGGAGCTTTTTATTTCTGTAATAACGATGACTTGTTGGACGTGAGACATCTTAGTCCGCCCGTGACCATGAACGCTGCAAAGTGTTCAAAACGTCGGGCAATCAAAAATCAAATACAAACGCGATAAAATCCGTAGTTTTATTTAAGATTATACTGATTTTAATTTTATTTTATTTATTTGTCAATTATTAATGCATAATCATCGGATGTTGTCAATTAAGACAACATCGATGTTTTTCTAATATCGAGCATACCTAATTCGAACCCACAGTATTGGCATGGTCAGTACATTAACCATTACGCCATCTGGGCAGTCAATAGAATTTATTTGTTTTGTAAAGGTTTTTAGAAGGAAATATTTTAGCAAGCAAAAGTAATGTTGTTTTGTGGTTGATGGAAAGTGTAATGCAGAACGATCAAGGGGGAATGAAGAAAGGAGTATTATTTTAATGTAATGGCCACTTTCTAAATCCAAGTAAGCAATCTGCCGAAAAATAAAGCACATTTTTTTTATTTCAAGTGCGCATTATTTTCAGTGATCTCTCGCTGCGAGAAAATAGAGATTTTTATTTTTCGTCTAAAAAAAAGTGTGCCGTCGCTCAGAACGCGTGGCAGATGTGAAATACCGAAATTATTTTGTACAAAATATTACATTTTTTTTCCAAAAACTAATGATTTTTATTCAATAAACATTTATTGTCATTAGTATACAATATAGGTAATAATTTATTTTCAGCTCATTAGATGGCGTTGTATAAAATTTTAAAACAGACTATGGTTTCGTTACACAAATGTGTACATATTTATTTTTTTATTTTATATCCAAGCGTTGCGTTAACGCCACGTCTACGATCAAGTTCACTTCGCCTATAGATGTTTCACATCAATAAATCTATCAAGTGCCGGACATTCTGTACGGGGCGACGCAAGAGCGGCGCGTGGTCCTGTAATCCATCGTATCTCCTTTCTTTCGCCATTGGGACAATGACGGTACCGAACCTTTGACATCCGTGGCCAGCCCGGTGGATGAAATGCCCTCTGAGTTAATCAATTTATCGATGCATTTATTCTCTATGTCTAATGTTTCCATGTGGTGACGGAGTAAGAATTCAATTCACGCCTACCTATTGTGCCCATGCATGTCTCAAGAGATTCCTAAAGGATTTATAACTTAATTATTATCAACTAAGGGGAGATATTTTTCATGTGGTGACAGGATGAGAATACAATTCAACTCCTTCGCCTGCCCATGAATGTCGTAAAAGACGAGGGATTAAATATGCATATAACATTTCATCCATACTATAACAAGCATAACATACTGAAAATGAAGGCAAGACGAAAGCTTCACTTAGCATGCCTAATGTTTCGCATTACAATGTCTAAAGCACCCTCATATTTATACAACAAGTTGGAATGGCGGCATGAACGAGACAGAAGGATAGGTAGGTTATGTACACCGCAACTATCCATTCCGCATCATCGAACTAGTGCATTCAGAGGGAGCTTTCGGTATGCAGCTACTAAGTGCTGGAATAACATCCCCCCACCGATAAAACACTGTACAAATAGCTCGACTTTCAGACTTAGGTTGCGGATATTTCTGATGGAGCACCAAAGGAAATTTGAAAATATTAGAGCAAACGTATCTGCTATTTAGCAATTTTACTGTAGTATGTATGTATGTATCTGTATATACATAAGTATGTATGTATTTATGTCTATATTTTGATGTGTATTATATGTACACCTTTTTATCTCATTGTTGCGCTGCCTAGTGTAATTCAATTATAGATTGTAAGACATTGATTGCTAGTTTCTTTTATTTATTTATTTTAAACATTTAATATTTGATTGTTGAATTGATAGTTTCCATTTACAATGAATTTATGTACTCAATGATTATTATTTTGATTGTTATGTTTTGACATTGCTCGATTACCCTTTCAATATAATTAAATTTCGAATTTATTTTACACAAATTAATTCATACTTTAACAAAAACTAAAATACAGTTTCTACCTGTTATAAATGTAACTAATTCATGGTATGCATTATATTTTTATTTTTTAATTTGAAAATCTTTAAAAATCTGATATTGTTTTTATTATTCGTTATTATTATCATACAGTTTCGAGCGTACGCCACTTTGGGTTGCAACTGAAAACCAGCATCAGGTAACTTTAATGTCTCCTGATATTGTGCTGAGTTGCCTGCCCTTTGGCACATATGTCATGTGACAATTTTCTTCTTACCTATTATTTTTCTGTATTGTATGTATGTATGTGCCAATAAACGAGTTCTTTCTTTCTTTCTTTCTTTCTTTCTTTCTTTCTTTCTTTCTATTTATACAAGAGAAGAAAATCTTGAAATGAAACCCTCACCAGCCGATTTCTCCCAAATGGCTCGAGGCCAACAGGAAGATGAATATGCGCTAAAAGAAAAGGATATAATTATTTGGAAACCCATGGGCATGCAGTTTTGGATCTGGGTACAGAACGGATAAAGACATTAGAATAACATTATTTGCATACATTGCAGATTATTTTTTTTTCGTGTGTGACTTAGTTGTTAGCCTCAGATGGCTGTGACAACTTTACCCGGACTGGTGGGTGAGCGCTGAGGGCTCTCAACCCGTATACATTGCAGATGTATGCAGTTCTTTTTATTTGTTGCAAAAATTCTTCTTTTGTTGGTGACAAACTTGAAGGTTCTCTTACGATTTTCCTTTTTAAAATTTCTTCATTTTTAATTTTTGTTTTATAACCCTTTTCAAATAACTCATACCGTCCTTCTTTTCCCATTTTCCTTTAATATCATTCCATCATCATTCCTTTAATATAATTTTTTGTTTTTAATTAATACACTCTACATACATATTCTTCAATAATTTGAACTACCGGACCGGGATAACGTATCACGCAATTTGTAGAACAATATGACTGATAATTTATATAAATACTAGCAACCCGCCCTCACTTCGCTTCGGTTTCAGTAGCCTTACCCGCGTAGTTCCCGTTCCCGTGGGTATACCGAGATAAAATATAGTCTATGTTACTCCCTGATATTATAGCTTTCCATTGGTGAAAGAATTTTTGTAATCGGTCGAGTGCTTTCGGAGCCAATTTCGGAGTTTCGGAACAAACATACTTACATACAAATCTTTCCTCTTTATAATTTTAGTATAGACTAGCAACCCGCCCTCGCTTCGCTTCGGTTATAGGTTATAGTGGTTTTACCCACGTAGTTCCCGTTCCCGTGGGAATACCGGGATAAAATATAGCCTAGTTTACGCCCTGATATTATAGCTTTCCATTGGTGAAAGAATTTTTGAAATCGGTCCAGCCGTTTTGAAGATTACCCGGAACAAACAGACAGACAGACAAAAAATTTTTTAATTCCTATTTTAGGCATAGGTGTCGTGCAAATAACCGTGTGAGCATGAAAAAAAGCCTATTATTTTGACATTACAAACAGACACTCCAATTTTATTTATTGGTATAGATATAGATTAAATAAGTAAAAAAGAAAAATCAGCTTGTTAATAATAATTTTTGATAACCTCGTTATCGATACATGTTGGAAGGAGGGGACTCTGTGATCTAAGCATACATTTTGTACGACAAATATTTTTTTAAATAATCTAGATAATTATCTTGAGATTTACCAAAAATCACGCCGTTAGTAATAAATTTTTGAGAACCACCAAATGGACATGTTATATTCCTCCTACTTCCGTAATCTACCACAATTGAGAGTTTTTGTACAGATATTGTTGGGCGTCTCATCAAAATAAAGCTACTCACGAAAAATTAGTTTGTTAGTTAACAAATGAAAAAATGTACCGTTGATCCCGTGCTATTACCTACAGTTATGGTAACGAAATTATTTTGGATTATCCGACTAGTCCTGTAATGGATATTTGATTTTTAGGGAATCGTAAAAGGATATACATACCAATAAATAAAATTGGAGTGTCTGTTTGTAATGTCAAAATAATAGGCCCTTCTCATGCTCACATGGTTATTTGCACTAAACATATGCCTAAAACTCAGTTTATATTTTTTTGTCTGTCTATCTGCCTGTTTGTTACGGGTAATCTGCAAAACGGCTGGACCAATTTAAAAAAATCTTTCACCAATGGAAAGCTATAATATCAGGGAGTAAACAAGGCTATATTTTATCTCGGTATTCCCACGGGAACGGGAAGTACAGGGATAAGGCGATAGAAACCGAAGCGAAGCAAGGGCGGGTTGCTAATACTAAATATGGTGATTATCATATGATTACCATTTCATAATCTCGGCTCGTATATGTCCCACTACTGTAGTCGAGTCTCTTTTATAATAGGAGGGTAATTGATCTTACTATAACCATGCTGGTCAGACAGGTTGATTTTATTTAGTTCTCTTGTATAGATGTTATATACGTATTGTATCTTTTAGTCGTATTACCACATCCACAAGTACGATAGGGAAATGTATTCTCATTCCTTCAACACACAGACTGACTTTTCCCTTTGGAGAGGTTTAAAACTAAGCCTTTTCAAAATGAAAATGGCAGTCAGTTCGGATGGTTGATAGGAAACCTGTGGTTACGTGTTTCATAAAGACACCGGTCACAAAATCATCTAAAACTTTTATATCGATTTTTGTGACGGTTTGGGGTATATTTTTATTTTGTATATTCGATAGTTTCAGTTACTTTCACGAAGCTGCATAACGTCCTTAATCTTTATGTATAAATGTCTTGTGTACGTGTATGTCACTGGACTCCCCCTAAACATCTGGACCGATGTTGATGAAATTTTTTGTGCATGTTCAAGGGGTTTGGGTCAGCTAGTATAAATATATATTTTTAATTTCTGTTGGTGGCAAACGAGTAAACAGCACATTTTTAGGTTAATGATACTGCTCATGGACTTTTGTTAGGCTGCTGCCTACCGTGATGAAAGTAAAGTGAGTATGAATGCGTGCAATGAGGTTCAGTAGTGCTAAATGTAGGGGAGTTAGTCCGTCACCCGCCGAAAGGCCGACCGCGCGAGGAAAGACCGACGTCCTCCCTGAAAGGAAGGGTTGGTCGAGGAGAGGGTACTCCTCAAAGGGTTATTCCGTCGGGCCGACCGCTGACGTCAAGTCACCCTGCTCCGATGGTCGGCCCAACGACGAAGGCGACATGTCAGGGGTGGGTTACGGGTGTGCGTGCTTACGCCCCTCTGTCGCCCCAGACGGAGTGGAGCGAGGAGTGCGCCGACCGTAACCCACCCCCAATAAAAAAAAAGTAGTGCTAAATGCACCAAAACTCACCAGGACTCTCAAAAAGTTGGACTTCCAGCTCTCTCTTTCACCAAACGAAGTGCACTAACAAGTTGCTACTAATCAAAGGTCTAATTTCTGCGAAACAGAAGACTAGACAGTAGACTGCGGATGTAGATGGAAGACTATTCTATAATATATCATCATCTTGCTCTTATCCCAATTACTTGGGGTCGACGCAATATGTCATCTGTTTTGACATATTGCAAAAAGTTTCGGCAATGACTTTTATGACCGGCCGCCTGCCTGACGTCAACCCTCCTTGGGAATGTAATCGTTGACCCAAATGGTACCAGATGGAGTTGGTCCGGGTCTTCTAAATTCGTAATATATGCAATGTATACGTAATTCTATAATATATGCAATGTAATTATTATTGTAAAAAAATGATGTTATCCGATATATTTTGGGGATGTTCACCGCTTCAGCTTATAATTATAGCACCTTTTAAATTTTCCATTGTGCGTTCCATGTGGCTATAGAAACTTAAGGGTGAAGGACCTCTCGTTTTTAATAAAAACGACATGATTATACTTATAATGGAGTAGCTGTCTGCATTTAATGCTTGTTTTTCTCAAACAATACGTGTCCGCTCTATTGAAGTTCGAATATTATTTAAGATAGTAGGATAGAATTGTAACAAAAATGTCTATCTATAAACTATATTGACAGCTGTCCATCGATATAATAGTGAGTGACATAATGGCGGCCTCACTGAATATTAGCTGTTTCTGAAACAATTATCTTATACTTTTAAGTGAGCAATTCTTGTATATTTCTATATCTTTATACATAAATTTCTTATGTACGTGTGTATAACACTGAACTTCTCCTAAACGGCTGGATGTTGCTGAATTTTTTTGTGTGTGTTCACGGGGATTTGAAAATAGTTTAGATTCGCAATTTTACTCGGTAGGACCTCGGTTGGTGAATTGTAATCTTACTCCGTCACTACACGGTAAGACACGAAAGAAAAATATTAAAATTAATATAAATAATAAGAAATATTAAAATGTTTAATCAATTAACTAGCTGTTTTATTAGAAGGTCAATTAAGTTCTGAACAGACTGCAAAACTAAAATAGAGTTGCTTGAAATCGGTCGTGACATTATCTAAATACTATAATTGTTCAGCTTGACAATGGGAACCTATGCTTTTGTCAAGCTAAATAATTCTTGAATCTAACAGCACACATAAAGAATTATCAAAATCGGTTCAGCTGTTTATAAGGAGTGCAGTCAAATACACACGTATATAATAAGTGTATTAAGAAGAGATTGTACATGAAATTTATTTACAGTAATTCTTGATTTGACAATGAATTATGTATAATATTGTTAGTACTAAAATAGATACACCTTCGATTCTACAACAGAATTTCTAGAACGAAGTTTCATTAATATTATAACTTAATTATATCAAACTTATTCTGTTTAATATCTAGTCACGCTAGCGTGACAAGGAAAGTTCAAGCAAACAAAATTACCAAACGACAATGTATATAAATTTATATGAATCATTGTAGAAGCTTTTAAAAAATAAATAGGGGAGAATGGGGAAATTGCGGACGCTGAAGGGAAATAATGCATAACATTCGTACTATCAGTAATAATCAGTCTGTCTTTATTAGTTATTTTATAATTATTAAACGAGATCAATCAACAAATAGAATATTTTTAGAAAAAACAAAACCTTGTCTGTCCGTAATTACCCGTAGCGCTCGGGGTAAATTCGGACTGACCCTGGGTTAATTACGGACAGCATGGGGTATTTACGGACTAGATCACAAAAAACACAAGTAAAAACACAAGTAAAGCCTTTAGAAGAAGTTCCTGCAGTGCAGTTCTCATGAGCCCACTTCTTACACTTTGAACACATAATCCAGTCTTCAGCGGGTGGATCACTGTACTTTTCCTGACAATAAATGCAAAAGTAATTATCATTTCCTTCATTTTCAAAATTATTTAGATTTCTTACACCCTTAACAGCCATTGATCCTTTTCCTGTAGAAAGTTTTGATTTTTTTATCTTATTAGATGTAGTTTTATTCTCTTTTTCTTGAGCTTTTCTTTTCTTGTCTAATTTCTTTTGCTCCTTTTCCTATAGATTTTTCTTTTTCGGAGTGCTGGTAAAAATAATAGAATGCTTTTTGTTTACTGCCCGTTTGCTATGATGAATTTGTAGAGTTGGGACCTTTATTAAATCACTAAGCGGTACTGATGAAGATTGACTTGTTTGACTTGTCGTACTTTGGTTTAAATTAGCATCACTTATGGCAATACTCTCGTTTATTTCGTCTTGAGCAGGTACATTAGGAACGGAATGATCGATAATATTTATGTTACTAGAGGGCTGAGACTCTTGTTGAGATCTTACTTCACTAGGAATGCTGTTATTAGCTGCATCACTAATTTGAGATTCGTTATGAAACTCTGTTTGGCTGTAATGATCAGGACCCACATGGCTGGTATCACATGGAGTTTTCGGTGTAATTATATCACCATAACTTTCGAAAGTGCCCTTAAATTTATCTTGATCAACTGGGAAAATTCCAGCACTCTTGAAGCCATTTATAGCTTTATCAATAGACGTGCATCGGTTAAAAGCTTTTGTGTAAAGACCAACAATATCAAATGCTGTAATTTTTGCTCCCGGGTGGTTAACAATATAGTTTCACATTCTCTGTTGTATGCTGTTTTTAGTGGTCCATGAAAGGTCAAGTCCAAAGGCTGCATTCTATACGACGTATGTGGAGGCAATGTCAAAACATGGATAAAATTTTTACGACAAAACTCGTAAGCTTTCAAACTAATGTGGCTCTCGTGATTGTCTAGGACTAACAAAACGGGATTGTCAGTCGATGGTTTAGCAAATTCTTTAAAATGCTGGAGCCATACAACAAATATTGATTCATTGATCCAACCAGAGTCTGAAACACAAGCTACCATGTTGCTATTACTGTCTTTCATAAGCTGAGCATTCATCCTTTTTCTTTTAAAGATAAAAAATGGTGGAATGTAGGAGCCTCAAGCATTAAAGCAATTCACAACTATAGTTAAAGAACCACGTTCAGCACTGGTACATTTTCCAACCTGTTTTAGTCCCTTTGGTGCAAGAATCCTGGAATTGCGTTGTACTGTACTAACCCCAGTTTCATCAATATTGTAAATTGAATCAGATTTAAATTGGTATTTAATCATGACAGCTTTCAGATTTACAAAAAAAATATCGGTTTCTTCTTCATTAAATGCTGTAATTCTATTTATAGAAGTACCTTCTGGCTTTCGAAGTGATATATTTGGATGTCTAGCTAAAAAATTGCGATACCAATCCATTCCTGCCATACCAGCTTCTTCATTGAAATTATGTTTTATGTTGTTTGTGGTGGCAAAGTCGAAAGCTATTTTTCTCAGAGTAGGTATTGTTATCCCAAAGAAAGCCTTACATGACTTTAAAATAAAATCAACCAGTTCGTTTTCTTGTATTTCGTTAAAAACAGATTTTTTACCTCTCTTTGGTATTGTAGAAACATTGCCTTTATTCACTTGGTCAAATAAAGTAGATCTGGGAATACCATATTTTTCTTCCGCCTGACGAAAAGTTAACTTCTGATTTTTTATTTCTTGCACAGCTTTTTGTAAGGATTCGATGGTGTATGATTGTTCTTTTTTTGCTTATATATTTCCGAGGCATCTAAAAATGAGCTGTTATTGATTAATATCATAATAGTTTATCGAGTTAGGTGTAATTGCGGACGTCCGTATTTACCCAGATTGCTTGTCCGCAATTAACCCAACTGGGTATTTTTAAATCAAAGAGAGAAATTTGTAGGTTATTAAAACGTGCCATAAAAACAATCATTGGCGATTCAAACTCCATTTGCAAGGCAATCCATAGAAAACATCACTTTTTACCATCACTTACTATACAGACCTCTCCCTCAAATTAAAAAACACTAAAAATTAGATCAATATTCATTTTTTTTTTAATTTTACCTACCTTTTAAATTGTGCGCAGCCGGCAGTCGTAAGTTTTTGCGTGGCACTAAAGATGGCGGAAAGGAACAGATGACAGCACCGGGCTGTCGCGGGGGGAAGGGAATGAGTAGATACTTGCTAGTCCGTATTTACCTCGCGTCCGCAATTCCCCCACATTCCCCTACTATTTAAAAAAGTTTTGTGTTGATTTTCTTTCTCTTATGTAGTTATTATATGCACATTACATGCCTTCATCATCATCATCATCATCGCAGCCCACATTCGTCTCACTGTTGGACTTGGGCCTCCTCCACAATGGGAGGGAATTTGATCTACTATATCGTGCTGGTCAGACATGCTGGTATAGGGTTTCATTTCAAGTTTTCCTTCTGTTGCACAGATGTTATGTGTATATTATAATATATATATATATATATTATATTATATATATATATATATATATATATTATAATACACACATAGCATCTGTGGATATATCCCCTAGTCGACTTTTACGACATCCACGGGTAAGATAGGGAGTGGTGAATTATATTCTTACTCCCAGGGCCGGATTTAAACTTAATGGCGCTCCTGGGCACCGGCAAAAAATTCGCCTCAATAATAAGAATTTTACTTTAATTTTTTTTTTCGAAATTTAAATCAGCAATTTATTGCAGAAACTTTATTATCTATATATATAAAAATGTTAAGTTGGTTTGTGTATGGTTCAAAAACTCAAAATGTTCTGCATCGATTCAGCTAAAATTTTACTATGATGTACAACACGATCCAAAGATTGTTTTTAGCTATTTTTCACGTTACTAACATAACCCTAACTGCGCCATCTGTCGGAAGCGAGAGGACGACTCGCCATATTAGGTAACGACAACCGCAGTCGCCTGTAAAACGTTACCTATTCTCGATGACATTGTTTATTAACAAACAAAAAACTTATATTCACTTGCATATTTATTTGCATGATACCTATACCTAAAAATGGTTCAAATTTTTTTGTCTGTCTATCTATTCGTAACGGGTAATCTTCAAAACGGCTGAAACGATACTGATAATATTCTACTACCTGGTCTACCAGCCTCACATAAGGAATAACTTAGGCTATATTTTATCCCGGTGTGGTTAGAGCAACTGTGAGAATTTAGTCGATTTTAAAATTATTTCACTAATGAAAAGTTATTTTAAGGGAGTAACATATTTAAGCTATTTTTATCCCTATATTCCTACGGGACCGGGCACAACGCTGGTGAATACGCGGAAATTTAATGGATTTGATAATTCACGAATGGAAAGCTACATTATAAGTGGATAACATATAGGTAAATGCTATTTCCATCCCGGTATTTGCCCGGGAACAAGAACTAAACCGGGGGAAGTTGATCATTTTTAAAATTCTTTCACCAATGGAAAGTTACATTATCGCCGAGTAACACAGGCAACTTTATCTCGGATATTTTTTATGGGATTGCATAAATATATCTTTTTACACCCATGTAAACTTATAATATCAGTGAGTAAATAGGCATTTTTTACCTCGGCATTCGCATGGGAATGGGGTCTACATGGGTGAAACTGCGGGAATTTGATCGATATTTTTTATTTTCACCAATGGTAAGCTACATTATCAGGGACTAAGAAAAGACATATTTATCAACGTATTTCCACGGGAATCGCAACTACAAGGCTGGCAGTAATATTCAAATGTGAAAGTTTGTGAAGATATTTGGATGTTTGTTACTCAATCACGCGTAAACTGTTGTGCAGATTTGGATGAAAATGGACACATAGATAGAGTATTTATTAAATTAAGAATTATAATACTTTTTATGCTGATAATATTATTTGCGATAATAGGTATGCAAGTTAATTTTTACGCGGGCGAAGCCGCGGGAAAAAGCTAGTATGTTATATATTCCAAAGACATAAATAAATATTTGTTTTTTCTAACAATTATAAATTTGGCATTAAGGGTGACTCATAATTTTGACTCGTAATTGCCGCCCTAAAAAATTTGCCGCCCTGAACACTTGCCCCGACTGCCCCTAGTGTAAATCCACTACTGCTTACGTGGGCTGAAATGATGATGATATTTAAGATTTAGAAGTGATTCTCTGTGTGGTGACGGAGTAAGAATACAATTCACCACTCTCTATCTTGACCATGGGTGTCGTAAAAGACGACTGAGGGATATAATACGCATATAACATCTATACAAGGGAATGAAACCTCGAAATAAAACCCTATACCAACCTGTCTGATCAACAGATGACTGCACAGATGGCGTAGTGGTTAACATAGCGACCTACAGCGCCAGTGTTGGGGGCTCGAATCCCACGCGGGACAACACTTTGTGCGAGCCACAAATTGTTGTTCTGAGTCTGGATGTAATTTGTGTCCTTTAATTATATGTTTGTAAAGTCCCCCGCAATACAAGGATTATTTCCTTAGTGCAGGGTGTTGTCTTAAAAAAAAAAAAAACATGGTATAGTAAGGTCAATTGCCTTCTTATTTCGGAGGAAGGTCGAGCCCAACAGTGGAATATACATAGCTGAAATGATGATAATATTTTAGAAGAGAATTATATAATTCGAAAACACTCTAACGGTTAAGTTCCCCGGGTGACTGGACCGGGGAGTTAGGCCGTCACCCGCAGAGAGGCCGATCGCGCGACTAAGACCGACGTCCTCCCCAAGGGCGGGACGCTGTGAACGCTGTCCAATTTGGATTAGTCGTCTGAACTCTTTCTTGAAATTCGATCTACCTCATCATCGCATCATCGCAGCCCATGTGGGCTTGGACCTCCTCCACAATCGGAGGGAATTTGACTTACTATACTATGCTTGTCAGACATGTTGGTATAGAGTTTCATTTCGAGTTTTCCTTCTCTTGGATAAATGTTATGTGTATATTATATCCCATCGTCTTTTACGATATCCATGGGCAAGATTGGATATGGTGAATTGTATTCTTACTCCGTCACCACACGGAAACCTAACTTTGTTTTTCCAGGTTAAACATAATGATCGACAACTTCGCTTATCGCATTGTCAACTAGGACCGGTACAGGAATGACATGGGTATTTGTCATGACTCTCGTCTTCATGTTCCTTTACGATGTACACGAGCAATATAAATATTGGTATTTATTGCGGCCACCACACATTAAAGTTATTCCTTAACTATCAGAATAAATATCAGTATTCTCAACTGGCATTGGTCAGCCTACAAAAAACATGCGTGCGTCTTAATGGATTAGGGTTATTTATAGAGAACATTTTAGTTGGGAAACCATTAACACGTCAATAGCTCCATTAATTGACAAGACGGTTTCGTATGCTGTAGTTGTAGAGTTATTATTTAGCAATAAATATGACGCGACGAAAATATACACTATATTTTTATTTTAAGCTTTGCCGCATTAATGTTTTTGGCACAACTTTAAAATAAATAAATTAAAAGCAGGTGAGATTCACATGTTTGTAATTTTCTATATATATATTAAACTAGGTTTATAACCATTGTGTGTTACCAGCGATGACTTACGGCACTAAATGTCGGCCTCATAAAAAAGCTCAAAGTTGCTCAGCGTGCTATGGAGAGGGCTATGCTCGGTATTTCTCTACGTGATAAAAGCCGGAACACGGCAATCCGTAGAAGAACGGGTGTAACCGACAGCCCGCAGAATTAGCACGTTGAAATGGCAATGGGCAGGCCACATGCTCGTCGAACCGACAACCGTTGGGGAAGAAAGGTTCTTGAGTGGCGACCACGAATCGGACGGCGCAGCCTAGGACGACCTCCCACTAGGTGGACTGACGACATTCTCAAAGTCGCAGGGAACCGTTGGATGCAAGTGGCGCAGGACCGTTACGAGTGGTATTCTCGTGAGGAGGCCTATGTCCAGCAGTGGACGTCTGTAGACTGATGTATGGATGAATGGATTAAACTAGGGACCCACAAAATGTCTTCGTATACAACGTCATCAGACAATACAAACATGTTTTCTTTAGAGGTTACTCTTGAAAGAGCGACATATTATGCATGTATTATATATATAAACATTCCTCTTGAATCACTCTATCTATTAAAAAAACTGCATCAAAATCCGTTGCGTAGTTTTAAAGATCTAAGCATACATAGGGACAGACAGACAGTGGGAAGTGACTTTGTTTTATAATATTTAGTGATATAAAAAATGTTTGTCTGTTGGTTATAGAATTTCAAACCAATCTTATATCTTTAAACGAGCAATTCTTGTATATACAGGATGTCCCTAAATTAAACGTCCAAACGAAAGTGGGTGGTAGATGACTTTATGACAGCTCTGACAAAATTAAAAAAAAAACAAAAAATATACCTAATCATTTTTCATAAACTTCGTTGTCTGTCACAAAAACATTTTTTTTTTCTAAAAGTTACGATAACATCTAGAAGGTATTATACCATTTCGGAATAATGAATAATGTGGCCAACATTTGAAATTACTTGCCCCTATGGTTACGGTACATTTTTTTTACAGGATGGTGTGTTAAAGTCAAATGATTGATGATGACGTTGTCTTCGAAAAAATTAAGCAATAGCCATAACAAATGTATATTTTTTTTATGTTATTGTTACATGTCTAGTTTTAATTGTACTTGTGGTCGATAGTGCAGTTATCTGTGCTTCCAACCAGAAATATCCGATGCCAGAACTAGCCTATTTGTCGTTATAGTACTTGAAAATATCGTACAAGGTCTGATTTTTTACCGTTTTAAGTAGGCTCACATCAAAAAAAAAGTGACATGGATTTTTTTTATTTTTTTCAGAGCTGTCATAAAGTCATCTACCACCCAATTTAGTTTGGACGTTTAATTTAGGGACACCCTATATATATAACATCTGGTATATTTTTTTTTATATTTTTGCCGAACTTATTTAGATATAAATATTAATAAAAAATAAAATGATGAAATAATGAAAAAATATCAAAAATTACAAAAAGAGATTAATAATAACACCGAGATTCGATCCCACGCTGTTTGAATGCCAAAACAAAACAAAAAAAAAACTGGACGACTTCCCAATCGAGGTATTGTCACTTTTGACGGGGACAGTGAAACTTGAATTCTTATTCTTTTTTATGTCATTGTATTGATTTGCTAAAAACACCGTCAAAACAACATTTTCTATAAATAAAACCTAGCTAGATCGATTTTTTGGCCCCGAAAGCAAATTTCATCAAAATCGTGGAACCGTTTTCAAGAGAGTCTGTGACAACAACAACAGCGTGTTATAGGACCAATTTCCTCCTGAGAAAGAGTAGACCCGAGTCATATAACAAGGGGGCATATATGAACTGAGATAATGATAATAATGATTAGATAGCGTTACGATCGATTGCGAGGAATTCTGTTTTTATATATTTTATTTTTTTAATTTGTACCGAACAGAATTTTTTCGGTAAATAAATTTTAAGTATAATAGCGGTCGCTCGGTGGATGAAATTCGGTCGTAAGTCGTTTAATTTTTTATTTTGGACCCTATTACGTTTCTTGTCTCTTAAAATTACTATATTTATTATTAGCGTGATATTAAGAATATCCGTTTTCCGTGTGGTGACGGAGTAAGAATACAATTACCCCCTATCTTACCCGTGGGTGTCGTAAAAAATGATTAAGGGATTATAATATGCATATAACATCTATGTAAGAGAAGGAAAACTCGAAATAAAACCTTATACCAACACGTCTGATCAATGTGGCATAGTAGGTCAATTTCTCTCCTATTGTGGAGGGGGCTCGCGCCCAACAGTGGGACGTGTTATGAGCTGAAATAATGATGATTATGAAAGAAGAGTAGATGTTGAGTCGACCCAAGTAATTGAGATAACAGCAGTGTGATAAGTATCTCTTGAAGTAAAAATGTTTTCAGTTATATCAAAGAAAATGCCTTAGATTTATAAGCGTATAAATTTATATACTTCTACTTATGTGATCTTGATGTGAAACATTTATAGACGAAACTAATCGTTGGCCTGGTGTAAACAACTCATAGCTTTATGACGTCACGCTATATGACGGAATATGTGCGGGTAAACTTGATTGTTGACGAGACGACATTTTTTTTTGTGTGTGTACAGCTGTTGGCAGCAGATGACCTTGACAGCTTGACACGGACTATGGGTGAGCGCTGAGGGCTCGCAACCCGGCGAAAAGTATGCTAAGCGACATCGCCCAAGGGCTCCCCCTGTGGAGAACGTACCTCGGCTTGGGGCGTCGCTGGAGGCCAAAGTGGGCGTGCCCACTTTTGGTTCGTAACTTTTGCGCGGTGCGGTTTCGCACCTCGGCGGCGAGGGCGGAACCGCGGATATTTATATGTTAAGGCCTCGCGGGCCGTGTAGGCTCTATGTTGAGCGAGTGTGATATTGTCGTCCTCTTCGTCGAAGACGTGACGAGGACGTCGGATGGAGACGAGGCGACAAAACGCCACGCTATATATATGTACATACGTATCTATACTTAGGAGTGTGTGAATGAGACGCGCAAGCGCCTGAGCGCTATCTCTCTCGCCGCATTGAGCTCGCATACCTATAGTCTATACTAATGAAAATAAATGTATATTAAATAAAAATCATCATTTTCTGAAAAAGAAATCGTAATATTTTATTAATACTTTATGCCATATTAGTTCTTGTTTTCATATTTGCGAGGCGTCCTGAGCGAAGGCGCCCGTTTTTGTTATATCAAAGAGAATGCCCTAGATTTATAAGCGTATACATTTATACAATTTTCTTAGGTGATTTTTTTTCATTCAATAGATAAGTTTTTACTGAAGTAAGAATTTTGTAATATCTAAGCTCCTAAATATTGCGGTGACAAGTTAATAATCACTCAAAGTGTTAGTGTAAAAGGAGGACAAAGAAATAACTTTGAAATGTGTGATGGAGAACGTAACAAGTTTTTTGGAGCGATGAGCAATTTATTTAATAAAAGAATTCAGTTGGAATATTTTCTACTACGTTTTATTATTAAAAGATTTTATATAACTTGCCCTGTTATTATGTTAGTATGGGACAAATCTTGCAAGTTAAATTAGAACCACTTCCTGTCATTAGATTGGGTTGAAATTTAGTTTACTTAGGTAACTTCGGTCACAATAAATAATATGGTACCATGAAGCTGGTCTCAAGTCGGAAGGTGGCCATAGGCACTTCTAAATTAAACGAGATAAAACTTGTTTGGACTCGTTTCTTTAGTCTTGACAAGCAGCATTTAAATAAAAGCTTTTTTTAAATATTTTTTTAATAAATTTTTATTATATCTGTAAATTGTTTCCTTAAAAAAAATAGTATAATCGCTTCATTATTAACCATTATCATCCCACCGTTGTGCTTTGGCTTCCTTTATTGTGGGAGGGCATTTAACTTACTGTACCGAGCTGTAGGGTTTTATTTTGACCTTTCCTTTTCTTTCATCCATATTATCTGCGTATATCCTTTAATCAGCTGATTTGCGAGAATAGTGACGCAAATAAACATTACTAATTTTAGAGAAGGGTATTTTTTTAAAATTTTTTTAGTGCCTGCCACAATAGTTAAATGATTTATTAAGGGTGTGACTGTTTCGTTAGGCCGACCACTGAAGACAAGTTACTCTGCACCGATGGTCGGCCCAACGACGAAGGCGACGTACCACGGGTGGGTTGCGGGGTCACGCGCCGCCCCTCTGTCGACCCAAACGGACCGGGCGGCAGGTGCGCTGACCGTAGCCTATCCAAAAAAAAAAGGGTGCGATTGTACTGATTAAAGGAAAATTTCTCTGTTCACGATAAAATATTAAAATATTTAGATATCAAAGATAATTTGGCATACAAAATTCAATTTAACATAATTTTACAGAATCACGTCGATTTTCTCGCAAACCAGCTAATTGTCTTTTACAACACCCACGGATAGAGGGGATAGTGGATTGTATTTTTACTCCGTCACCACACGGACTAACATAATCACTATCAAGCGACATAGAAATACAATTTATTGTTTTTTTTATAGCTAGGGTGATAGAATGGCTCCTAAAATCGGCCGTGGGTTCTCTCTTCAGTTTTTGGTCGGACGGTCGGTCGGTTGCAAAAAAAGAAACGAGTGTAATCGTCACAGCCCGAAGAATTAGCATTTTGAAATGGCATTGGCCAGGCCATATTGCTCGTCCTGAAACTGTTGAGAAAGAAAGGTTCTCGATCGGCGACCACGAATCAGACGTAGCGTAGGACAATCCCCTATTAGGTGGACTGATGACATCTTGAAAGTCGCAGGGAACCGTTGCCAATGGCCGATTGGCATTCTTGTGGGGAGGCCTATGTCTAACATTGGGCGTCTATAGATGGATAAATGGGTTGTTATAAAAGTTATATACTTTTCTTTGACCAGTTATGGTCTAGTCACATCCCTTCCAATCACCTGAAATGATAGAAGGGTGGTTTAGAGCCCTTTAACCTACTGTATTTACTTGTGAAGACGAAGTACGAATACAATTCACCACCTCCTCTCTCGTCCGTGGATATAGTAAAAGAGGACTAAGGGATTCAATATACATATAAAATCTATGCAAGAGATGGTAATCTCGAAAGAAAACCCTATACCAACACGTCTGCCCAGCGTGGTATAGTAGGTCAATGTCCCTCTCATAGTGGGCTCGGCCCAACAGTTGGACACGTATGGGCTGAGATGGTGAGATGATTTGCGAGTTTCGGCAACTAAGCTGGACTTTGGAAAGCCACGGGAAAGAGAGGAGGTTATGAATTGTTTTCGAAGTCTGTCACCACAGGATTAGGATGCGGTCAAAATGACATCCGACAAGAAATTATTTTGGCCATATTATTTGATGAATATCTGGTTGACCGATGAAATAATGAAAAAAAATAAACAAAAAGTATTAGAAATTAAAAAACAGAATAACTGAGATTCGATTCCTAGCTAGATCGATTTTTTGACCCTGAAACCTCTAGTATGCTAAATTACACGTACGCTAGAAATTTATATATAAGACTAGCTGACGTTGTTCTGTTCAAATCTGTAAAAAAATAAAAAATTGTATTGTCCGTGAAATCGTTCGCAGCGCCATCTACCGATTCCAATTATTAATAACTGGAATCGGTAGGTGGCTAAACCGAATGGTTTGGATGTTCCAAATGGCTATACCGATGGATATGAGAATGAATATCCATCAAAATGGCCACAAAAAATCATCAAAATTGGTCCAGCCGTTTAGAAGGAGTTCAATTACAAACACACGAACAGAAGATTTATATATATAAAGATAGAGAAGTTTATATAGTTGAAAAATAGGTTACATTAGAAAAGTATACATAAACGTTAAGTTTTCTTAAATTTTCTAATTTTCTGCGCAACTTTTTAATTTTTTTTTTGTAAAGGCCTTGTTTAAAATATGAGAAAACTTAAAAAAAAGATGGACGAAATCGGTAAAGTCGTAAGTTATGTAAGTCTCAAGTTATGTTATTGTCCTGTCCGAACAGCGCCACCTACCTACCGGGTCCAATTGTGAATCTAAACCATCCTCGGATCCTCTTGAACACACACACAAAATTTCGTCAATATCAGTCTAGCCGTTTAGGAGGAGTTCAGTGACATACACACGTACGCTAGAAATTTATATATAAAGATATATATACAAGAATTGCTCGTTTAAGGATATAAGATATTGAATCAACCAATTGTAATATAAATTCTACGCAGTTGTATCACGAAGCATATTACCGTTTGAAGCTTAATCGATTACATTATATTAAATCCGGCTATTTGAGAGGGTTTTGTTTAGTGATTAAGAATACAAGCAATCCATGTGGTGACGAAATAAGAATACTAATTACAATCTTGCTCCCAAAAAATCTTATTTGCACGACACGACACCTATGCCTGAAAACCGGTTTAAAAATTTTTTGTCTGTCTGGCTGTTTGTTTGAGGTAACCTTCGGCCTTGAGGCCAAGTCAAATCTAACCTACTTTAAGATCTCAATTTTTTTTTAAATAACAGTAATTGTTATAGGTATCCAATAAAGCAAAGAAATATAGTTTAATACTTGTTCATAATGTTATTTTGTTCCTATAAATACATATTTGGATTTTGCATAGAATTTGGCACTCATTTAGGTCTCCATTCTTTTTGAAAGGAAGAAAGAAAAAAAGAAAGAAATTTTATTTTGAAAACCTCACACAATATAGACACCAACGAAAGAAATAAGAACTACTAACTAAAAACAAGGAGTCGAATATGTGAGGCCAAAATATGGTGCCCATCTCAGCTTATGGTACAGTAAATATGATACTACACCGCTGATATTCTGATGGGCCCGTACAATCAAGTCGCGGAAGCAACAATATATCCAAAACAAATGTATTTAAAAAAAGTTAAACAGTAATATTTGAAATAGTAACATTAAATTAAGAATAAAATAAATTAATACTATACTATATCATACTCTAGTTTGTAAAAAATATCATAATTATCACATAGAATAGCTTAAGTAAAAGAAGTAGAGTAGCTTTTTGCGGCGAAGCCCACAGCCAAGCATAATTTTTGTATTAAACTTGGCTCTCCTATTTTACATTTATGTCTTTGGTGGGATATCACTACTTTTTTAAAGAAAACTAGGCAGGTATTGAGATTTAATATTTTTTCATGCGTTTCCGCTCCATGGTTTTCTTTTTTATGCTATTGTCTACAAAAGTCTACATTCTCTTGAATGTTAAACTTTATTTTTATATTTCTGTTATATGGCAAATATAATAAATAATACATATATTGGGATAGTTTCAAATATCTATTTGTAACGTTGTAACGGTTCCAACGCTACAATTAAAAAAAAAATTGTATCTGTAATTGTACCTCCCCTATTTTTTAACTTTTTTTTTATTTTTAGATTTTTTTCAACGCTTACACACAATTACCGAGCTTGATCCCAAATTTCATCCTTCTAGGTCATCTGGAAGTAGATTAGATTATATGTCAGTCAGTTAGTGCTAAAATTTAGGACTCTTTGACCTTCATATCTTTATAACCGTTTGAGCTAGCTTCATGAAATTTGGATTTCTAGATATCCTTATGGATATAATTAAACACACGTAGTTTTATGTGTTTACGTTAAAGAGGTTTTGAGCTATAGAAGGGTCAAAAGTGGCACCAAGTGGTTCGTGTAATATTACACTTAGCGCTGGCTAGCCAGTTCCTTTGCTTGAACTTGGCTTGACACGTTGCCGCGTGTCTAGATTTATATAGCGAGTAACTTAGGCTGTTTATCTCGGTATTCCCATGGGAACGGGCATTATGCGAGTAGACGTCTGAAACTGAAGCGAAGCGAGGCCGGGTTCCTACTTCTAAATAAAATCCTGTAGCAACGTGGTCTAAGTAGGTAAATTTGAAATGCCCATTTTAAAATGGGACTCCTGGGCAATTTAAAATGCCCAGGAGTGGGATATAGTTGGAATACTAATTGACAGATTAGATGCCGTACTGGTCTAATTAGGCATTTCATATTTCGAGTGTTATGGATTTGATTCAAATGTAGGGCAATTTTTATTGAGAACTAGCAAAGTTTCGCAGTTTCATCCGGGTAATTCCCGTTCCCGTGGGAATACCGGGATAATATATAGCCTAAGTTACTCATTATTCCGTGTGGCGACGGAATAAGAATACAATTCACCACTCCCTATCTTACCCGTGGGTCTCGTAAAAGATGACTAAGGGATATAATAAGCACATAAAATCTGTGCAAGAGAAAGAAAACGGGAAACAAAATCCTATGCCAACCTCTTTGACCAGCATGGTATACTAAGATCAATTTCCCTCCTATTACGGAGGAGGCTCGAGCCCAGCAGTGGGACGTATATGAACCGAAATGATGATGACTCGTTATATCTGATAGTAAAATTATCAAATAGAGCCATTTTGAAGACCAGAGCAAACAGACAGATAAACATACATACAGATAGACATACAAACAGGCAGACAGACGAAAAAAATTAAACGGATTTTTAGGCATTGGTATCGTGTAAGTAATCGTGTCAGCATGAAAAACGTATTATTTTGACATAACAAATAGTCATTACAATTTTATTTATTTGTAAAAATTAAAAAAGTTTTCAGAGACTAGATTTTGTTGTGTGGTGACGGAGTAAGAATACAATTCACCACCCCCTCTCTTGCCTGTGGGTGTCATAAAAGACGACTAAGGGATACAATATGCGTATAATATCTATGCAAGAGAAGGAAAACTCGGAACAAAACCCTATATCAACACGTCTGACCAGCGTGGTTGGTCAATTTCTCTCTCACAGAGGACGCCCGAGCCCAGCAGTGGGACGTCTATGGGCTGAGATCATGATGATGAGATCTAGTCTATATACTAGAAATATATTTCCGTAAATTTTATATTCAAAGTCTCAAAAATATATAGAATTGTTCTGTAGCGCGACATGCTTTATTAATACGCTTTTATTTTATAAATAGCTAGCTATCCTCATTCTTAGCCTCAGTTTGTAAGATTTTTAAAATGTCATCATCATCATCGCAGCCCACATACGTCCCACTGTTGGGCTCGGGCCTCCTCCACAATGGGAGGGAATTTGACCTACTATACCATGCTGGTCAGACATGTTGGTTTAGGATTTCATTTCGAGTTTTCCTTCGCTTGCACAGATGTTATTTGCATATTATATCCCATAGTCGTCTTATACGACATCGACGGGCAAGATAGGGAGTGATGAATTGTATTCTTACTCCGTCACCACACGGACATTTTAAAATGTAATCAGAGTAAAATAAACATTGCTTAGTAAATTATAACATATCTTTGAAATTAACCGCTATTCATGTATTATACATGGAAAGCTACTTCTTTAGGCACTGTTTATTGATGAAAACCGCATAAATGGCGATGAAAAACGCATAGCATTCGTTGCATAGTTTAAAAGATCTAAGCGTGTATGTGACGGCGGCGAGTTTGCTTTATATTATTTAAAAACTAGCAACCCGCCCTCGCTTCGTTTCGGTTTCATTTGCCTTACCCGCGTAGTTCCCGTTTCCGTGAGAATATCGGGATAAAATATAGCCTATGTTACTCCCTGATATTATAGCTTTCCATTGGTGAAAGAATTTTTGAATTCGGTTCGGTGGTTTAAGCCTGAAACCGTAACAAACAAAGAAAAAAACTTACTTTCATATTCATAATATTAGTAAGGATATTCTCGTACTTATGCTTCTTTGATTTTCTTTTAAATCACACTCACTAAAGAAATAATCCTTGTATTGCGGGGGAATTTACTAACATATAATTAATCTGACACAAATTACATCCAGACTCAGAACAAGAATTTATAGATCGCATAAAATGTTGTCCTGTGTGGGATTCGAACCTGCGACACTGACACTATAAGTCGGTATCTTAACCACTACGCCATCTGTGCAGTCAATTTACTCCTGTAATGTTTGAGGGGGTGCATATCCTTACTAGTATTACAAATGCGAAAGTAAGTTTGTTTGTTACGCTTTCACGCTTAAACCACTGAACCGATTTAAAAAATTCTTTCACCAATGGAAAGCTATAACATCAGGGAATAACATAGGCTATATTTAATCCGGATATTCCCACGGGAACGAGAACTACGTGGGTAAGGTGACTGAAACCGAAGCGAAGTGAGGGCGGGTTGTTAGTGTTCAATAAATTACCAAAAGATATTGTGGAAACTGAAACGATTGCTACTTTTAAAAAGAAATTGAAAAGTTATTTACTATCAAATCAGGTTTAACAACCTTAAATTTTACACGCAAACAGTGTACTGATGGTAAGTGTTGCTGCCGCTCATGGACCTCTACAAGGCCGCTGCCTACCGCGAATAAAGTGAAGGGAGTGTGAATGCGTACATTGAGGCTCGGTGATACCAAGGGCACCACCAAAACCCTCCACACGCAAACACCCTCAGAAAGTTGGGCTTTCGGCTCTCTCGCTCACCGAACGAAGCGCAGTAACAAATCGCTACTACTCAGACGTCAATTTTCTGCGAGAGTGTGGTACTGCCCCGGACGGACCGGCCCGCGGCTGTAGACAGAAAACAATCAAACTCTTACTTAGTTTACTCCTCTCCTCCTCTTCTTAATTAGTTTACGAATACATTAACTGACAATATGTAAACTATCGTTATAGAACTATTTAAATAATAAGATGCACAGCACAATTAGCTCTTTATGTCGTCTACTTATTATATAGATACGTATATGTTTTTGCAATTTAATTTTTGAGTTTCCTATGTAAGTAAACTCTATTCTTATGAGAAATAAATATCTTGAACCTCATAATAAATAAACTGCGACTGGAAAATTTAATGGATGTATGAAAGATCACTTATCTTTCTGACTGACCTGTATCTGCCGTATCTTTGTTCTTGCAGAATCGCTTACAATAACCAGCTGCCAGTTTTGTTGATCTTACTTGCTGTCTGTTGTGTCAGGGGTGATTTTAAATCAATATGATTTTGTTTTTGTATTATTTTTAATCATATGATTTGGAACGGTGTTATACTGGAAGAGTTGTAACGAAATGTATAGTCGCATATGATGAGAGACAAGAAAAGATTTAAATGAGTAAATGGTTTAAAAAGGAACCGAATCGGTCACCGATTGATTTCATATCAAAAATAATAATATATTGCATTATATTGTATTCTAGATTTGTTAGGTTTAAATTAAATATCTGGTTGACCGAGCTTCGCTCGGCATATTTTTATCGAATTTATTTAGATTACTAAAAAATAAATAATGAAAAATACATAAAAAATTACAAAAAGAGAATAATAATAACACCGAGATTCGAACCGACGCTGTTTGATTGAAAAAATACCAAAATTAAAACCTGTCACCTTCCCATCTGAGCTATCGTAACTCATGACGTTGCCAACGAAATTTGAATTTATATTCTTATAAAATTTAATGTCATTGTTTATTTTGCTAGAAACACGGACAAAACAACATTTTATATAAATAAAACCTAGCTAGATCGATTTTTTGGACCCGAATCCTCTAGTATGCCAAGTTTCAACAAAATCGTTGGAGCCGTTTACGAGATCCTGAATATATATTTATATATATATATACAAGAATTGCTCGTTTAAAGATATAAGATAAATTGTCATAATAATTACTACAAGTTCAATGTTTAATAATTAGTAACCATAAACAATATAATTTTCTCATATATAATCATATTCTTCTTGTACTCTACTTGTAAAATCCACCGCCCAGGCTAGGTGGTGTCCCCAGGTGATCCCAGTTTGGTTTCAGGAGAGGGGATGGGCGTCCAGCGATCGCAGTCTTGCTAAGTCTGAGGGCCGTGGTCGCGGAGGCAGTCGCTGCCTACTGGCTCATGCCGAATCTTAGACCATGCCGCAATTTGTGCAGTCAAAAATAGAAAACAAATTGATAATTGATGAAAATGAACAACTAATAAAATCATGTCATAAATTTAAAAGATCCTAAAGGTCCTCTATAAAAATATGTTACCAGGTCAAAAACATACGATCATTCTGAAATGAATCATCAAATAGCATTGAAAAAGAAGGCAAACTCGAAATAAAACCCTATACCAACCCGTCTGATCAACGTGGAATAGTAGGTCAGATTCCTAGTGAGTAGGAAGCTCGAGACTAACTGGGGGACCTATATATATGAGCTGAAATGAATATATCATTTCTTCTTACAAAAATCCGTTGCTATGCCATCTTACGCCATGCCATTAAGTAAGATCTGGCCCTAAGAAGAGCTTGTTCTTATACAGTGAAATAGTAGCAAATAATTAATAAATAAAACAAGGACTGGTCGTTAATTAAATAAAAAGCAAATAATAAATGAGGACGTAAAATTAATCAAGTAACAAAAGCTTTGTAAACGTTAACGAATAAAGGTTGTATAAAAAAACACAAAGCAATAATGAGGACTGCCGACGGAAATAAAAATTAAATCTAAGAACAAACAGTTGTTATTTTTGAATATACAAGTTAATATATATAAGTGATATATATATATATATATATATATATATATAAGTAATATATAAGTGAATATACAATACACAAGTCCGGCCGCTCAGAGATTGCGTTCCTGACAGGTCATGATAGAATGGGCGATGTAACTTTGAACTGGCGTACTATTTACGGCACAATTTTAAATATCTTATATTTACTTAATTAACGAGTAATAACATTAAAAATTTAATAATTATGCTAACTTACAATAAACGTATTAATTTTCGGCTAAAATGATTAACAATTACTCAATTAACAAATATAAAAACAATAGTTTTAAAAATCAAAACATGTCAAACTGCCCTGTTTCAAGGTTTTGTCTTATGTTTGTTTTTGTAGTGATGGGACAAAATAACGAGGCAATTGTAATCGCATATTTTTATAATCTTAATATAATCTGTCGGTATAATATTAATAAAACGTTATAATTTTATTTTATAATATATAATGTATTTACTATTTAATAAAGTTAGTACTATGACAAAGGTACGCCCAATCAAAACTTAAGAAAATAAATATCGTGATAACCATCATCAGATCTATTAAAAAAAAAAACTAAAATAAAATGACTTATTTACCGCTTTATATTACTACTGAAAAATTGCTACCCGTAATAGCGTTGTGGGGACCGCCATTTTATGACAGTCACAAAGAGTCATTTCTTGTCGTCTCGCGCGCATAGACTACGTTCTCCAGTGTTTCTCAATATGTATTTTCTCGTGACTGTTATTGTTGTTTATTTGACTGATTCTCCTTGTTATGTGAGTAAGAAGTCAGCCTCTGCGCTAATCTAGACTTTTGTTGTGTATCGTATATTACTGTTTTGCACTTTCGGTGCAAAATAATATTGCCGAAACACGGTTAAATATTGAAAAGTGAAACACGAGAACTAATTATCAAGCTTCAATATTACCTTGAGCTTGAAAGACAAAATGGCGGACCCCGTAATTATAACAAAACAAGAGCGCATCTCTCAGGCGCTTAGAGTAAGCGAACGGTCAATAACAAATATTGATACAGAAAAGTTCGGCTCCTCGGGCACTGGAGAAAATATTTTACGAACACCAAAAAAGGAAATGCAGAAATGAACTTATAACAGACAATAATAGCTTTGAGGCTGATGCTATAAGAAATCACATTCATTCATCATCACTCACCACAGTTCATAAACATCCAACTATTGAGCTCGAGCCTCCTCCACAATGGGAGGGAAATTGACCAACTGCATCACGCTAGTTAGATGTATTGGTATAGGGTTTTATTTCAAATTTTCCTTCTTTTGCTTAGATGTTGTATGCATATTATAATCGTCTTTTACGATACCCACGGGCAGCAAAGGGGGGTGGTGAATTGTATTATTATTCCGTCATCACACGGAAGCATACATATAGTAGTTATTATCCCAGAAGTGAATACCTTAATATGTCGTCGCTTCTAGCATCTTTGAAAGCAGCTCATTTGTTTCTTCTGGAAAATTCTTTTAGAAAGGAATAACATAATTTTAAAAAGAATAAACTTTTTGAAAGAAGCGAAAAATATTGATAATTGGGACAATACCGTTTTCATCGACGAGACAAGGCTAAACTCCAATCACACGCTTTCTCGTTCTTGGACAAATGACACTCAACCGTCATCGTCGAAAGTGCCAATGGGTAAAGTAACACGACTCATAATATGCCACGCTGGTTGTGCGAAGTACGGTTCCGTGGATAACGGTTTACTGGTTTTTGAGTCAAAAACTACTGCTGACTACCACGAAGAAATGAATGCGACTGCATTCAAGGAGTGGTTCCAGGATGTGTTGCTACCTGGCCTCCCAGAGCCTTTAGTTATGTTAATGGATAACGCCCCTAATCATTCGGTGTAATTAAATAAAGCACCTACCAAAGCTAATAAAAAGAGGAATCGGTGGCTGCAAAGACGTGACAGTGACAAAATATGTCTACACTAAAAACAGAGTTGATGAAATTAGTCAATGACCATAAGCCGGCATAAGTTCGTTATGTTTTAGATGAGCTGGCTCTAGAGAATGCTTATTGCGTTCTTCGAATTTCCCCATTCCGCTGCCAGTACAATACCATAGAGCTAATCTGGGCTCAAATTAAAGATTATGGAGCCGGCCATAATACTTCTTCATCGTATAGCAGAAAAACGATGAAGGCACTTTAAAAAAAAAAACATGCGAAATAATTCCTATAAATTTAACAAAATCTATATTGAATTGAATAAATATGCATAATGAATGCAATAAATCACATTATTAAATATAATGAATGTTATTTATTGGACATCACTAGTTATGACGAATTGACATGTGTCAGGAACGCAAACTCAGAGCGGCCGGAGTATAATTGTAAAATCTTTTATTTGTCAGGGAAGCTATGCTCGGTATTTTTCTACGTGTAAAAGCCGAAATACGCAAGTACGCAGAAGAACTAGTGCAAACAATATAGCCCAAAGCATTAGCAGGCTGAAGTGGTAATGGTAGGCCACATCGCTCGACGAACCGACAACCGCTGGGGAAGAACGCTTCTCGCCACGGGTCGAACGACTCACTGTAGTACTTTCACCCACGAGGTGGACCGACGAACTGATGAAAGTTGCTGGGTGTCGTTGGATGCAAACGGTATAGGATTGCACTTTGTGGCGTAACATGAGGGAGGCCTACGTCCAGCAGTGGACGGTCACATGCTGAATGATGATGATAATGAATCTTGAATTAATATTTGTAAATTAAAACTATTTACATTAATCTAGTTTTGACATCTGTTGGCATATCCTTACTATATATATTTGTTTGTGACGCTTTCACGCTTAAACCATCGAATCGATTTCAAAAATTCTTTCACTAAAGCTATAATATCCGGAATTAACATAGGCTATATTTTATATCGGTATTCCCACGGGAACGGGAACTGCACGGGTAAGACGACTGAAACCGAAGCGAAGCGAGGGCGGGTTGTTAGTCCTTACTAATATTATAAATGCGAAAATAAGGATGTTTGTTTGTTAGGCTTTCACGCTTAAACCATGGCACCAATTTCAAAAATTCTTTCACCAATTGAAAGCTATAATATCAGGCAGTAATAAGGCTATATTTTGTCCCGGTATTCCCACGGGAACGGGAACTAAACCGCGGGTAAAGCGACTGAAATCGAAGCGAAGCGAGGGCGGGTTGTTAGTATTATTATAAATACGAAAGTAAGTTTGTTTGTTTGTGACGCTTTCATGCTTAAACCATCGAACCAATTTCAAAACTTCTTTCACTAATGGAAAGCTATAATATCAGGGAGTAACATAAACTATATTATATCCCGGTATTCCCACGGGAACGGGAGCTATGCGGGTGAGGCGACTGAAACTGAAGCGAAGCGAGGGCGGGTTGTTAGTATCAGATATAGTGTAACGGTTAGCACGTCACGTGACTATGTCGATAATGACTTATATGAATTTACTTTTTATCCAAACCTGTAGAACTTGTAGAAGTTTTCACTTTTAAAATTATTTACTGCCGAACAAAATTTTAATATCAAGTAACAGAATCGCTAAATTTATGCCTCAAAACTTTTGATAAACTTTTTAATTAATCAGTATTGGTCAGTTTAGCTTACAATGTGGGCGTTATCGGGTTATAGGGATGACTTGCTGACGGGGGATTATCGAAAGAGAAAAGGAGGCCACGATCCGCGCCGAATATTATTTTAAGAAATATTGATTTAAGAATATCGTATCAAAATATTGGTCATTCAGCTATATTTTTTTAGCATGCTATTGCGGACACACGCCGTCCGTCCCTTGTGGGGTGACGAGAGAGCGGTGTGCGACCCCATAATCCGCTATTGGTATTGGCTTCCTTTCGCCATTGGTCTGACTATTGATACTGAATCTTTGATATCCGTTGCCAGCGCGCACGTGGTTCATTCTGTCCGGGGCGACGAAAGGACGGCGCGCGGGCTCATAACCCACCCGTATCTACGTCGCTTTTGTCGTTGGGCCGACCACCGGAGCAGGGTGACTTGTCGTCAGTGGTCAGTCCGACGGAATACCCTTTCGGGTACCCTCACCTCTCGAGGTCCCTATCCCGGGACGTCGGTCGCCGTCGCGCTGCCAGACTCTCTGCGGGTGACGGTCTAAATTCCCTGGTCCGGTCACCCGCGGCCTCGGCTAGGGCGGTATCGGCACAGGTGCGCCGTACAGGGCCATCGACCGGATCACCCCCGCGCACAGCCGTCGGCAAGTAGCGCTGGGTCGGCCCACATTCGGCATCAGCCACGAAAGAGCGGACGCCGCGCCGACATGCCGAGGAAACAAGTCGACGGAAATTCTCCCGGAACCACCAATGTCCGTCGAACACCAGGCCCAAGTGCTTCATGTGTGCCTGGATGCTGATGTTAACCGAATTCACGTTGATCGAAGCGCCGGCGGGAGGCCCGGCGGTACGGAGGCCATGGAATAAAAGGATCTCCGTCTCGTCCAGGGCTACCCTCAGCCCCAGCGTTTCGATCCGCCTGACAAACTCCTCGGTGCCGAGAGTTGCCCGGCGTGCTGCTTCCTCTAGCGTCCCACCCCGGTTGTGACGAGCGTATTATCAGCGTAGCAAATTACGCCCAGCCCGGGTGGAAGGCTTCCTCTCAACGCCCAGTTGTAGCCGATGTTCCACAGGGTCCGATCCAGAACCGACCCCTGTGGGACACCGCACATCACGGTCGTTCGCACAACGTCCCTTACTCGGTTAACGTAGAGGACGCTGCGCCCCTCTAAGTAGTTTACCATCAGCCGCCTCAGGTACACGGGCACCCTGTGATAGCGGAGCGCCTCCCTGATGCAGCTGAATGGCAGACTGTTGAAGGCGTTGGAGATGTCCAGGGATACCGCCAACAGTACTCTACCGCTGGTGATGGCCTCCGTCACCACGGCCCTCAGGCGCAGCAGGGCCGCGATCGTCGAACGCCCCTCCTAAAACCAAACTGGGCGTCCGATAGATCGGGCCCGACCCCGACGAGGTGCCGCTCGATGCGGGCAGCCAGAACCCTCTCCAGCAGCTTGCCCGCATCAACGAGCAGCACGATGGGCCTGTAGGCCGAGGCCGACTCGGGAGATCGTCCCGGCTTCAGCAGAAGTACCAGCCTCCCTTCCTTCCAGCACCCAGGGAATTGCCTGGACGCCAAACAAGTGTCGAACAGTCCCCTGAGTCGTGGTCCCAGGTGTTCGAGGACCAGGGCCCGTACACGGTTGGGCACACCGTCGGGCCCGGTGGCGGTGGATTTGGTTCGATACGCGCCACCGCCACTCCCATCTCCGGTTCCGTGATGGGCGGAACACTCTCGTCGTCGGCCTCCCGGTCGCTGTCCGGTGAAGTCATGACCGGGGACGTGTGCTCCGTCCGCCGCAAAAAGAGGTCCTCGACAACTCTGGTGAGGAGGCTGGGCTGGAGAGTCTCGGTGAGGGGGGGCCCCGCCCGCGGAACTTGCTCAGCGCCGCGAGATAGGGGCGACCCCAGGGGTCACGCTCGAGACTGTCCAGCATCTCCTACCGACTGAAGTCCTTGGCGGTACGGACGGCCAGCCTGAAGGCAGACCGCGCACTGCGGTAAGCCTCGTACAGCTGCCCCTCCTGCTCAGCGTTGCGGTGACGCGCTCGGCTGCGGGTGTAGAACCTCCGGGCACTTATGCACGCGGCTCGGAGATCTGCCAACTCTCAGAACCACCAGGGGACCGCTCTCTTCGGGGACAGATGCCGCACACGGGGCATGGCCGCATCGCAAATCTGCGTTAACACACAGCGAATGCCCCGTCCGCCTGGGGCGGTGAGGACAGCCATGATTGAACGATGGCTGCCTCCGCCAATAGGTCCCGATCCAATCGACCCACAGCCCACCGCGGAAACGCGGGAGCTCCGTCCACCGTGTGACCCCTGCTGGGCTGCAGGCCCTCCTGGGCCAGACCCTTACGGGAGACCTCTATCCGGATGTACCAGCGTCCTAGGCTAGAGCGACTTCAGGTGCAAGTACTCGCGTCAGAGCCGGCTAAATGGCCGCCTGTGAAATGTGTCGTCATAGAGGAGTTCATTGAGCCGCTGGGGATTTTTTGAAATTAGAAATATAATTTCTAGTCATTATGAAAAATTCATACTTCGTTTTTCCACATTCATTCAATACGACATTTTTCTCAGTTAACACTTTTCGAGAAAATATCCAATTGGCCAAGTCATATTTATTTTCCCGGTATTTTTTTTTCATTTATTTCTATTAACTTGACATTTGAAATAGAATTATTTTTAAAGGTTTTATCGCGTTTGTATTTGATTTTTAATTTCCTGTCATTTCAAACGCTTTTCAGCGTTCATAGTTACAAGAGGACCATGTCGCAAATGAAAATTCGACATTTTCGTTATATAATTTACTTCAAATAGATTATAGCTATTCGAATGACAATATTTATCTCTCGCTTTTTGCTCAATGTGGGACTAGACTGTTTTAGATGAAGTTGGCCAAGGTCGATATAATTCTTTTACGACACCCACTAATAATGTAAGGGTTGACGTTCGTTGCAACGTGGTTTTATTTTTGCTCATCTCATCATTTCTGTTCACATAAGGCCCACTGTTAAGTTCCGACCTCCTCCATGTTAGGGGGTAAATTGACCTACTCATTTCATGCTGGTCAGACACTTTTATATAGACTGCACAGTTGGCGTAGTGGTTAAGATAGCGACCTACAGCGCCAGTGTCGGGAGTTCGAATCCCACGCGGGACAACACTTTGTGCGATCCACAAATTGTTGTTCTGAGTCTGGATGTAATTTGTGTCCATTAATTATATGTTTGTAAAGTCCCCCGCAATACAAGGATTATTTCCTTAGTGCAGGGTGTTGTCTTAAATAAATAAATAAATTATATCAAATCTTGCATTAATATTGCCTCTATATATCCTTTAGTCACCTTTTACGACACCCACAGGCAAGAGAGGGCGTGGTTAACTGTATTCTTACTCTGTAACCATGCGGAAACTTATTTATAAATTTTTTTTTTGTAGTTTTGTATACCTATATTTTAAACGGGCTAGTTGCACACTGTAATGTAGAAAACAATACTCGAAGCGACTATTACACATCATATTTTATCTTCTTGGCTCATATACGTCCCACTGCTGGCCTTGTGTCGCCTCCACGTTAGGAGGAAAATTGACCTTACTATACTATACTGGTTGGTAGTAGGTGGTGTAGGTAGGTAGGTAGTAGGTGGTGGTAGTAGTAGGTTGTTATAGGGTTTTGTTACGAGTTTTCCTTCTCTTGCATAAATGTTATATGCGTTTTATATCCTCGATTGTCTTTCACGACGCCCGCGGGCAAGATAGGGAGTGATAAATTGTATTCTTAATGCATCACCATACGGAAATCATTAATAAAAGTCATTGAATAAATTATGTCAAAATAGTTATTCTTTTTTATTTTATTTATTGCAACCTCACACGAGCAGTATCGCTAGTGTCCAAGTAGTAGACTCGAAAAAAATCTAAATTTATACTATTTTGAAATAATTTTCTTACTGACTTTTCAATCTGACGATTGATTGGGTTGGATTGAATTAATCAAATGGGGCAATTGGTAAGCCAAGAAACAGTCATAGCCTGAACGGGCGGCTAATTATCAGGTCGGGTAACAGTGGTCTACCCAATTGGAGTAAGAGAGAGGTACGCAACCGGCGAATTATGAACTCGCTACCCGCCTCTTCCATGACCCTGAAGGCATGATCGGTGTGAGTGCACCATGGCCTGCCGCCAAAAAAGAAAAAAACGACCAAGAACCGGTAAATTTTTGCCGCTATTTTGTACAGTACGGATTTGTTTTGGATTTATTTTTTTGGTAGATGTTAGGTAAATTTAAACACCATATCTTCTTTCATCGCTATTGTGGAAAACGTGTTTAATTAAATATCTTGTTGCATCATATCACAAAAACAGTAGAGATCATTTTCACGGATAACCATATTCCCTATTCCTATTTTTACACAAAACTTTTTCCTACGCGCCTTATACGTTTTTATTTATAACTAGCAACCCGCCCTCGCTTCGCTTCGGTTATAGGTTATAGTCGTTTTACCCGCGTAGTTCCCATTCCCGTGGGAATACCGGGATAAAATATAGCCTAGTTTACGCCCTGATATTATAGCTTCCCATTGGTGAAAGAATTTTTGAAATCGGTCCAGCCGTTTTGAAGATTACCCGGAACAAACAGACAGACAGACAGACAGACAAAAATTTTTTAATTGCTATTTTAGGCGTAGGTGTCGTGCAAATAACCGTGTGAGCATGAAAAAAGCCTATTATTTTGACATTACAAACAGACACTCCAATTTTATTTATTGGTATAGCTGTTTAAAACTTTTTCAATATGATTATTGCTATATACCTATAGTTAACATTTGATGCTAATTAAAAATAGTGGTATTTAATTTTGTAGAACATGAATTTTCCTACAGATTTAATTTAAAACTTTTTTGCCGTGTAAGGGCCGACGCTCACTTGAAAAGATGACGTGGGATGCCAGGGCTAAGTATCATCGCAACACTGACGTAGTACGTAGCATGCTGAGGCAGAGACTAGTAAAGTTACGCGGTAAGACCACAACATCGACAATCGTCTATCTAAAGCTGCGAGCCGGAAGTAGTACCACACTCTTGCAAAAAATCGACATCTGAGTAGTAGCAATTTGTTACTGCGCTTCATTTGGTGAGCGAGAGAGCCGAAAACCTATCTTTCTGAAAATGTTTTCGTGTGATGGCTTTAGTATCATCATATCTTATTGCACGCGTTCACATTCCCTTCACTTTTTTACAGCAGTTAGTGGCAAAGCATAGGTCCTTGAAGTGGCCTAGAAAAGGTCTATGAGCGGCAGTAGCACTGATCATCAGGAGTGCTCGTTCGCCGCTAACAGTAATAAAAAAAGAGAAAAATGTGGCCACGCGTATGTGCATTGACTCTCTGCACACTACGTTAACATCGCTCGCCTTTATACATACATATCAAGGTGTTCCGCAGCTCGTAGAGGTGTATTGCAGCCTGCCGTGGCGCACTGAAGGCTATCATGGTATCCCGCACTAATACGCCTCCACGGCATCCCGCGGTATGTGGTCGCATTCCGTGGTACGCTTAGTCTGCTTGTAAATCTTTTAACAAATTTGTATTAAGAATATGAAGACAAGATTTATAATCATTTCTATGTAGGGAAGGACCACGTCTCTTTTCACTACCACCTCTCTTGCTCGTACGATTCGTAAAACACGATTAAGGAATTAAATATGCATATAACATATGGTTTAATTTCGAGTTTACCAAATGCAAAAGAAGGTAATGTCGAAATTAAACCCTATACTAATACGTCTGATTCATGTGGTATGGTAGGTCAATTTCTGTCCTATTGTAAAGGAGGCTCGAGCCTAACAGTGGGACATACCGGAGCTGAAATGAATGAATCATTCCTTCTTTCCTTACCGCGCCACCCCGCGCTATCCCGTCCAGTAAGCGCTGGCCCTAAGTAGAGTTTGTTCTCATACAGTGAAATAGTAGATAATATTAATTGTATTTTACAGTCGTTTGAAAAGTTACCCAACTTTGAATTGCGGTGAAAGTTACCCAACTTTAGTTTTCGGCTTAACTTTTGTAAATAAAGTTTTGAAATAGATTTTTTCATTTATTACGTGGAAACTTTTTGTTGTTTTAACATTGTAGCTGTGTAAAACGTAATGCTAAAATGTTATTTAATGAAAAATGAAATATAAACTATCAATGTCATATTTTTGCAAATTGCCGCATTTTCCGTGGGGTTGAAGTTTTTGTTGTTCTGATTTAGAATCATAATTAAGTATAAAATACCAAAATATACCTATATTTTGGAGTTTTATATTATACTAGTTTTTGCCCGCGACCTCGTCCGCGTGGAAAAGTTACTTTGGGCTAATGCTAACTTTAATCCGTGATTTTGTTTACGTAGAAGGTAAAAATATTTTTAAATGATACAATTTTGTCACACTAGAAAAATTAAACTCAGAGGATGATGTTAAATTATATTTATTATTCATATTTTAAAAGGTGACTTTATCTTACTAAAAGATTTTTGATTTATCAAATTTATGATTGTGGGTCAAATCTCGGATCAGAACATATAGCCGATGTGAAGCACCAGCGTCACATTTTGTCTGCAGTCTGCGAAAACAGTCAGAACCGTACCCGTCGAATCCGACGATTTCCGTGTGGTGACGGAGTAAGACTATTCACCACTCCCTATCTTGCCCGTGGATGTAAAAGACGACTATGGGATATAATATGCACATAACATCTATGCAAGAGAAGGAAAACTCGAAATGAAACCCTATACCAACATGTCTCCGCCCTAGCCGAGGCTGCGGGTGATCGGACTGGGGAATTGTCCGTCACCCGCAGAGAGGCTGACCGCGCGACGGCGACCAACGTCCCAGGACGTTGAGAGGTGAGGTTGCCCGAAAGGGTGTTCCGTCAGGCCGACCACTGACGACAAGTCACATTAGCTCCGGTGGTCGGCCCAACAACGAGGTGACGTGGGTACGGGTGGATTATGGGCCCGCGCGCCGTCCTTCCATCGCCCCGGATGGACTGGACCGCGCGTGCGCTTACCATAGCCCACTCATAAAAAAAAAATACCAACATGTCTGACCAGCATGCTATAGTAGGTCAAATGCCCTCCCATTGTGGGACGTATGGGGACTGCGATGATGATGATGGCTCCCTTTTTTGCCCGTGGGTGTCGTAAGAGACGGCTAAGGAATTACAATATGCATCTATGCAAATGAAGGAAATCTCGAAATTATACCTTTTAACAACACGTCTAACCAGCGTGGAATAGTAGGTCAATTGACCTTTAATTACGACGCCTGATGTTTACGTGAGTATTACCCATTGTAAATAAAACTATTTTATTTCATCACGTTTGTATATGATTTTTGATTGCCCGAAGTTTCGAACACTTTACAGCGTTCATGGTCACGGTTGGACTATGTCTAAAGATACAGTCCATCCATGATGCGATTACATTGTTTAAGTAAAAAATAAAATAGTTTTATTTACAATTAGTAATCCGCCCTCGCTTCGCTTCGGTTTCAGTCGACTTACCCGCATAGTTCCCGTTCCCGTCGGAATACCGGAATAAAATATAGCCTATGTTACTCCTTGATATTATAGTTTTCCATTGGTGGAAGAATTTTAGAAATCGGTTCATACAACCAACAAACAAACATACTTTCGCATCCTTACTAATGTTAGATATAAATGCGAAAGTAAGAATGTTTGTTTGTTACGCTTTCACGCTTAAACCACGGAACCGATTTCAAAAATTCTTTCACCAATGGAAAGCTATAATATCAGGGAGTAACATAGGCTATATTTTATCTCGGTATTCCCACGGGAACAGGAACTACGTGGGTAAGGTTACTGAAACCGAAGCGAAATGAAGGCGGGTTGCTAGTTTAAAATATTAGTAAGGATGCCCTTCTGTTGTGACAGAGGCTTGCGCCCAACAGTGGGACGTTAACAACTTGAGATGATGATGATGAACCGACGATACTTAGCTTGATAAGTCAGCATTTTAACCACTGCGACATTTATACAGTGATAATGAAATTATATATCTAACACCTACATTACCGTATAACTTTCGATAAAATGAGAATCAAGCTATTTTCTAATAAATACGTCGAATGCAACCTACGCGAAAACGAGACTAGTGGAATTCAATGTTTCATTTTGCTTTTTCTCCTTCAATGAATGGCTCGGATAAAATTTATGAAGCTCTCAAAAATGTTTATTGTAATGTCATCATCATCATCTCAGCCCATATACGTCCCACTGTTGGGCTCGGGCCTCCTCCATAATGGAAGGGTAATTGACCTACTATACCACGCTGGTCAGACGTGTTGGTATAGGGTTTTATTTCGAGTTTTCCTTCTCTTGCATAGATGTTATATGCGTTTTATATCCCTTAGTCGTCTCGTACGATCACCCACGGGTAAGATAGGGGGTGGTGAATTGTATTCTTACTCCGTCACCACACGGATCCAATTGTAATGTAAGCAATACCAAAGTGTATTTACGGTAGACATACTGACGTATTACAAACGTATTTATAGAGCGATAGTAGTAGATTATTAATTCTAATGATCGTTTCAATTAAGAGAAGGAAAACTCGAAATGAAACCGTATACCAACATGTCTGTGGTCGGCCCAACAACGAGGTGACGTGGGTACGGGTGGGTTATGGGCCCGCGCGCCGTCCTTTCATCGCCGCGTATGCACTGGACCGCGCGTGAGCTTACCATAGCCCACCCATAAAAAAAAAAAAAGAATACCAACATGTCTGACCAGCATAGTGTAGTAGGTCGAATTGCCTCCTATTATGGAGGAGATCCGAGCCCAACAGTGGGACGTATGTGGGCTACGAAGATGATGAAGGGATACGATATGTAAATAACATTGATGCAAGAGACGGAAGACTCGATATGAAACCCTATGTGAATACGTCTGTCCAATGTGGTGTTGTAGGTTAATTCCCCTCTCCTCGTGGAGTAGGCCCGAGGTCAAAACTGGGAAATATGCGTCGGCTTAGGCTTACTCATTTAGGCGGGATGCTTTTTCAAATTAAGGCAGATTTTTCTGTACCTTTGTATCTTTCGGGTGTCAGTCACGTATCGTAATATTTTAGAAGATATAAAAGATTTAAAATATAGATGCAAGGCAACTGAAACTGAAGCGAAACGAGGACGAATTGCTAGTTAACAATGAAATTACTAGTACAGCATTTATTGACACGGCAATGTCAAAATTAACATCCTATAAAGTTCATGAAAGGAAGTCGAACGAAATCCGATTACTCGACATAATTCCATTTTTCTGCGTTAGACACGGAAAGGGTTTCCGTGAATTTTATATACGTTTTTATCTGTATTTCACTCAAATTTGATAAAGAATGTTGACAGATATTACCAACCATTTTTTCAGACTATTAAAATAATTTTTAAAAGGTTTGTTTAGGCAAATTCTCTTCTCTTCGTCTTCTTATTTTAATGGCTTTAGTAAGGAAAATTCTCTACCGAATATTGCCCTATAGGTGACAGCGTGAAAGCTAACAAGACTGGTGACGTAATTGACGTGTGTAAAGGAATCATTAAGAACGTTTGATTTCATTCATTTCATTCATTCATTACAACTCATATACTCGTAGGTTCCACTGCTAGGCTTGAGCCTTCGCCGCAAAGGGAGAAAAATTGATCTAATTTAAGACACTGGTTAGACATGTTTTTTTTTTTTTTTTTATGTCCGGGTTCAATGACTCGGCCCTCGAATGCCTCTAACGTGATCAGAGATTTATAGTCCGTTTTCATTATCAAAGTACTGAATATCCTGTATCTTTACTTATTTAATTTAGTTCAACTCGTGTCATTTATTCCGTTTATAGATACCCATTTATTCTTAATCTATATGTATTTTATGTTTTATTTTTATTGATTGCATAATTTGCAACCTTTATGCAGAAATTTATGAAATCGACCCTCGTGCTTGTATTTTGTATGATGTTACTGATTGTGTTATGATTTATGTCTGTATTAATTTTCTGTTGTGTGTAGTGTCTGAGTCGTGCGTGCATGGGGCAGTCTAGTATGAGGTGTAGGATCGACTCCGGTGTACTATTATCGCAGGCGCATGATGGGTCTGCCTTGCATCCAAAACGATGCAAGTACTCGCCAAACCCACCATGACCTGTTAGGAGGTTAGACATGTTGGTATAGGGAGATTATAGTTAGGGAGACTATAGTTAGGGAGACTATGTATGTTATATGCATATTATATCCCTTAGTCGTTTTTTATAATACCCACGGGCAAGGTGGTGGATAGAGTGTTGAATTATAGTCTTACCGTTCGTCACTACACGTATATTAAATCGTTTAATATAACAAAATCTGTCTAATATAATTGATCATCTATACCAATAAATAAAATTGGAGTGTCTGTTTGTAATGTCAAAATAATAGGATTTTTTCATGCTCACACGGTTATTTGCACGACACCTATGCCTAAAATAGCAATTAAAAATTTTTTGTCTGTCTGTCTGTCTGTCTGTTTTTTCCGGGTAATCTCCAAAACGGCTGGACCGATTTCAAAAATTCTTTCACCAATGGAAAGCTATAATACCATTACTACTTACTATATACATACATACATTACTATACTACCATTCCTCTCCAAAGTGCTTGAGGCCTGTGCCCACAAACAGTTATCTCATTTTATCCATGTTAACAACATTTTAAGTCCACTGCAGTCTGGCTTCAGGCCTGGGCACAGCACAGTCTCAGCACTCCTTAAAGTGACTAACGACGTGAGAGCTGCCGTGGAGGATACTAGGATCACCGTGCTGGTCCTCGTAGACTTCTCTAATGCCTTCAACGCCGTCAGTCACGATATCCTGCTATCTATTCTGTCCCATTATAGGATCTCATCGGATGCTTTGGAATGGTTTTTATCTTATCTTCAGGGTCGTCAGCAGTCCATCCGTATCGACGACACTTTGTCCGATTGGTGCGATTTGGGGTCTGGCGTCCCTCAAGGCGGTATACTTTCCCCTCTTCTCTTCTCTCACTTCATTAATCTTATAACCTCTGAACTTCAGTGTGCGTATCATTTGTATGCCGACGATCTACAACTGTACTCGCATGCCAAGCTGGATGATGTGCAATCAGCTATCGCAAGTGTCAACTCGGATCTATTAGCTATAAGCGATTGGGGTGCAAGGTTCGGCTTGGCAGTGAATACCGATAAGTGCCAATGTATTGTACTCGGTAGTCCTCGGATTATCAGCAGACTTGATCCTCATAGTTTGCCATCAGTTGTCTATAATGGAACAGTGATCCCTTATAGCCAACACGTCAAAAATCTCGGCCTATTTCTGGACTCGACGATGGAGTGGCAAACACAGATCACTACCGTATCGAACAAAGTTACGGGAACACTTCGCTCGCTATATCGTTTGAAGAACTTTCTTCCTATGAAGACTAAGACAGCGCTGGTTCAAACCTTAATCCTTCCTATCATCGATTATGCTGATGTGTGCTACCTCGACCTGAATGCAGATCTGCTCAATAAACTGGACCGACTTCTCAACAATTGCATTCGATTCGTTTTTAACCTGCGCAAATTCGACCATGTCTCCTCATTTTGCTCTCAGCTTAATTGGCTACCGATTAGGCAAAGACGAAGCTTGCGAACTCTCTCTTTACTGTATTCTACTTTAAACTCTCCTAATGCTCCCCCCTACCTAAAACTTCACTTTCAATTTCTTTGCACTACTCATGACCGTAATCTCCGATCCTCAAAAACTCTTCTTCTTCACTGTCCTTCTCACTCCTCTAATCTGGTTCACTCTTCCTTTTATATCCAAGCTATTCTTCTCTGGAATGCGTTACCATTAGATATCAAAATGGCCACTAGTCGTGACAGTTTTAAGGCTATGGTCAAACGACTATACCTGAATTTTGTGATGGAGTCGACTCATCAGTGATGAATTATCTCAGCCGTTTATATAATATATATTTATATATATATATATATATTTATATATATGTATTTGTGTGTATGCATGTATTTATGTATTTATATGGGTAGGTATGTATCTATGTATATATGTATTGTCTTTATGTATTAGGTATAAGATTATATTAAGTAATTTGATTCGGATAACTGTTCACCAGAATTCATTACTCTCGCTAAATTGCACCTACCTAACTTATTTCTGCTCCACCCCAGGTCGACTGGTAGAAAATGCCTAAGGCATTAAGTCCGCCATGTACCTTTTTTTGTGTGCAGAAGATTTAAATAAATAAATAAATAATATCAGGGCGTAAACTAGGCTATATTTTATCCCGGTATTCCCACGGGAACGGGAACTACGCGGGTAAAACGACTATAACCTATAACCGAAGCGAAGCGAGGGCGGGTTGCTAGTTTATTTCATAAAATCCTTTCGTTCAGCCGTTATTGAGATTTCAACGATTAAAATAACATTTCTATATGATTGTTTGACTGACATACTCATACAGCAAACATCTAACACACTTTCAATTCACCTAAAAGGTTCATCAGCTATTTATTATTTTCATAATTATGTTCATTATCACCCCCCTCTTATCCTGATTGCTCTTCCATTATACATAATATTAAAGTTATTGCACATAACATAGTTTTACAGTTAACCGCCTACCTGACATCAATCCGCCTTTAGAATGTATTTATTCGCGGGTGACGTGACCGGCGATTAGTCCGTCATCCGCTGAGAGGCCGACCGCGTGAGGAAAGACCGACGTCCTCCCCGAGGGGGGGACGTCGGTCGATGGGAGGGTACCCCAATTAGGGGTATTCCGTCGGGCCGACCACTGACGACAAGTTAACGCTGCTCCAGTGGTCGGCCCAACGACGAAGGCGACGTGGTTTTTGGGTGGGTCGCGGGAGTTGCGTGCTTAAGCCCCTCTGTCGCCCCGGACGGAGTGGTGCGGAGGCGCGTCGACCGCGGCCCACCCACAAAAAAAAAAGAAATAAAAGAATGTATTTATTGGCCAGACGGCATTAGATTGAGCTCGCCCAAGTAAATTTTTTTAAGACAGACAAAGAACTACAACAATGAGTGCCATTAAATTACTGTGTTAACATTGCTCGTAGATGTCGTAAAAAACGATTACGATACGATTGGGTATGGCAGAAATTAGTGACATTTATTTTACAAATCTATACCAATAAACAAAATTGGAGTACCTATTTGTAATGTCAAAATAAAAGGCTTTTTTCATGCTGAGACGGTTCTTTGCACTATACATATGCCTAAAATACACTTTAAATTTTTTTTTCTGTCTGTCTGTTTGTTCCGGGTAATCTTCAAAACAGATGGACCGATTTAAAAAATTCTTTCACCAATGAATAGCTATAATATCAGGGAGTAAACTAAGCTATATTTTATCCCGGTATTCCTACGAGAACGGCAACTACGCAGGAAAGACTGAAACCGAAGCGAAACGAGGGCGGGTTGCTAGTGTAGGATAAAGAAGTATAATTTCTTACGTGCACACATACATAAACTTTTTTATAACTAATTTGAAAGCTGTTGTTAATTTTATTTACACAATGTTATCACATATTGCATCCGCAAATTGTAAAATATCTTTTGATAATCGCCCACGATTTCATAAGAAATAATAAGAGTACAATAAAATTCTTATGATATATGTATAAACAATGAGTAATCTGTGAATAATATGGCGTAGGTTGTCGATCACGTCACCGTAGTCAAGTAACCGATACCAGTGACCCACTCAATTGGCGTTGAAGGATAATATATGATAATATCCTATTAGTCCAGTCATCTTAGGCCAAATTAAGTGAATATCTCGGCAAATCGACATACCCACAATATGTCCCCGATTGGACGTCGGTCGATGGGAGGGTACCCCAAATAGGGAGTATTCCGTCGGGCCGACCACTGATGACAAATGACCCTGCTCCGGTGGTCGGCCCAACGACGAAGGCGACGTGCACGTGGGTTGCGGGTGTGCGTGCTTACGCCCATCTGTCGCCCCGGACGGAGTGGTGCGAGGAGCGCGCCGACCGCAACCCACCCAAAAAAAATATCCAGAATATTACCACTTAAAAACTTGTATTTTGGCATCCTGAAACCCCTGACTATAAAACTTGCGACCATACAATTACATATATACGAATTTTGAGTACAGTTTTAGAATTCCAAAATACAAGATTTTACCTGGTAATATACTGGGTATGTCGATTTTTTGAGGTCAACCCCCTATTGTAAATGGACTATATGTTGGCACGGACGGTTTGGTGAGACTGCGAGCGGACTATAGATCCGTTAAAAAAGAATCGTCATCCTCATTTCAGCTCATATATGTCTCACTATTGGGCTCGAGCCTTTTCCACAATAGGAGGGAAATTAACCTTTTATTTTCACGCCGTGGAAATGCATTTACGCACTATCCCCCGCCGGTTACCGACAGGAGAGTGTGTGTGGGACTCGCCGGCCACAGAAGTGACCGAAATACCCACTAAAACCACAGCGACCCCTTCCGCGCTTTTATAAGGTGCCGGAGAGATTGTCTGATGAGGGAGGGAAATTGACCTACTATACCCGGCTGGTCAGATGTTATTTCAAATTTGTCATGTCTTGCATAGATATTATATCCTTTAGTTGTCTTTTACAACACCCACGGCAAGTAATTACACAAAAATGCATAATATATATTAGTGTTAAAATTTATGACTGTTAAAAAATGTATAAAAATAATACCTCAAGGTATACGCGTTTTTGCCGTGTATTGCGGGAGTAAGAATACAATTCACCACTCCGTATTTTGACCGTGGATGTCGTATAAGATGACTATGGGATATAATATGCACATAACATCTGTGCAAGAGAAGGAATACTTAAATTGAAATCTTATACCAACATGTTGGACCAGCATGGTATAGTAGGTCAAAGTCCCACCCATTGTGGAGGAGGACGGGCCCAACAGTGGAACGTATGTGGCCTCCGAAGATTATAATGATGATACGCGTAATTATAGAATTAATTTTAATTGTGTTTATCTATACCAATAAATAAAATTGGAGTGTCTGTTTGTAATGTCAAAATAATAGGCTTTTTTCATGCTCACACGGTTATTTGCACGACACCTATGCCTAAAATAGCAATTAAAAATTTTTTTGTCTGTCTGTCTGTCTGTCTGTCTGTTTGTTCCGGGTAATCTTCAAAACGACTGGACCGATTTCAAAAATTCTTTCACCAATGGAAAGCTATAATATCAGGGCGTAAACTAGGCTATATTTTATCCCGGTATTCCCACGGGAACGGGAACTACGCGGGTAAAACGACTATAACCTATAACCGAAACGAAGCGAGGGCGGGTTGCTAGTTGTAAATATATCGTCACACAAAAAATAATAAAAGCAGTAATGAGGATTGAAAACTTAATACTGTGAACAAATATTTGTTATTTTTGGATAATCAAATTAATTGTTTGATCTTAAATTAAAAATTGATTGTGTGGTTTTTATGAAACCACGGTAACAGTTAATTTTTTTTCTCTATACAAAAAATAGCAACATTTACATTAAACACTGATAAATACAAACAAATAGCGTGGAGCACTGGCACAAATGAGTAATAGTCTATACACTACTACATGGTCAGCTGATGCGAATGCCGCCATATTAGCCGCGGCTGCTCTGTCGAGCGCCTTTCACTTTACCCCCACTCCGCGGCCGACCGTCACGCGACATGCAATAGATGGACGAAAAAGTTTGAGGCGATGTAATAAAAGTTACACTTTAAAATTTATAAATTAAAACTTATTAAATTTATTTGATTTTGACGTCTATCAGCACAGATGTAGTGACATTGATATAGCTACAGATATAGTGTTAGCTAACGCTAAGCGTAAGGCCTCATTTACGGAGACGCGGGGCGTCGCGCGTCGCGTGTGGCGTGGCGACCCGCGGCGCGTCGGACGTTTTTATTGTTTACGTAGCGGCGGCGCGTGAAGCGGCACGTATCATCGCACGCGTAAACACAGACTTATAGCAATATGCGATGTTGTTTATAGAGACGCGAGACGGGAAGTGTGGCGATGCCCGCCGCTGCGCCCGCGTCGTATTCTTAAGCGTGTAGCGGAGCACGCGGCGAGCATCGCTGCAGCGCACGCGGGGTTCTCAGTTAATCTGACCCAAACTTCTCATGTTGCGCTATGATAAATACTGGGCCACTCTTTATATTAAATAACTCACTTTTTAAAATACAATTTTCTTCTAAAAAGTCTATCATATCATACTCCGTTGCGACGGTAACTACGTCTGTGTTGCACGATTAGCAAATGAGACTGGCAGAAGGTTCCGCCACAGGCATCGCTTCAGCGAGAATCGCCGCTGCGTGCGCCGCCGCGATAAACGCCGCGTGAGACGTGACGATGCCATCCGCGGGCTCGGCCGTAGAACACGCTCCATTTCAAGCAAACGCGTGTAAAATCGCTTCTCCGTAAACGCACTCATCCAATGCCCTACATTTGAATTTAGTGCGGGCCGCGCAGCCTATCGCGACGCGCGACGCGCCGCGCCTCCGTAAATGAGGCCTTAGTATTAGCTAACGCTAACGGCTTCGGGCGGACGCTAACACTAACGGACGTATGTTAACATCTTCCTAGTCGAAGCTAGGGATCCAGGAAGTTAAGTCCGTCACCCGCAGAGAGGCTGACCTCCCGACGGCGACCGACGTCCCGGGACAGGGACGTTGAGAGGAGAGGGTACCCCTTCAGGGTATTCCATCGGGTCGACCACTGAAGACAAGGAACGGGGCTGCGGTGGTCGCCAATGACGAAGGCGATGTGCTATACCCATAGCACCCACCCGGGTTACGGGGCTGTGAGCCGCCCCTCTGATGCCCCAGACGGAGCCGAGTGGCGGGTGCGTTGACCGTAGCCAACTCCAAAAAAAAGCGTTAACCCGTCACGCTTGTTGCTTAAACAGTGCTGTTTGGAAACTTTTGGAATGGAAATTATAGTATAATCTCGGTTCATAACGTCTCACTTTTGGGCTTGAGCCTCCTTCAGAGATCAGCTATAATCAGCTATGTGCATGCGTGCAACTGGACTGTGCCGAATAAAGCTAAACGGCTCCGACCGTGGAACTCCAGCGTTTCATTCTGATGCCTCTATAAGGCTATAAAAATCCTCTAATAAAGGCTATAGAAATTTTATTTCACAAGGTTCCATCCATCCTTTAGCTGATAAATATCTACTGTTTGACATAGGCCTCCCCACGAGAATGCTACTCGGAACGATCCTGTGCGAATTGCATCTGACGGTTACCTGCAACTTATAAGATATCAGCTGTTCACTGACAGAGGGAGGAGTGTGTGGGGCTCGCCGGCCACCATTAGTAGGAGTTATCCTACGCTGTGTCTTCCGATTCATGGTCGCCACTCCAGAACTTTTCTTCTCCAACAGTTGTCGGGTCGACGAGAGATTCGGACTGCCCACTGCAATTGTAATATGCAAATTTGCGGGCTTTGTTGAATACACCTATTCTGGTACGGATTTCTGTATTCTGGATTTATTGACGTAGAGAATTACCGATTATAGTTCTCTCCATAGAACTTTCAGCGATTTTAAATCTGTTCATGAGATGACATTTAGAGGCCGATCTTCAAGAGTGTGCGGATTAAGATTTAAAAGATTTATTTACCACTAGCAACCCGCCCTCGCTTCGCTTCGGTTATAGGTTATAGTCGTTTTACCCGCGTAGTTCCCGTTCCCGTGGGAATACCGGGATAAAATATAGCCTAGTTTACGCCCTGATATTATAGCTTTCCATTGGTGAAAGAATTTTTGAAATCGGTCCAGCCGTTTTGAAGATTACCCGGAACAAACAGACAGACAGACAAAAATTTTTTAATTGCTATGTTAGGCATAGGTGTCGTGCAAATAACCATGTGAGCATGAAAAAAGCCTATTATTTTGACATTACAAACAGACACTACAATTTTATTTATTGGTATAGATGAAAAATTTAACTTCGAAATTTATATATATATACTGAAAACTAGTTAAACTGTGTCAAAAATGCAACACGATAATATATAACATATAATTTAATGAAACGATAACGCTAATGGCGTTATCTAATTATAATGTTCTCTAATGTTAAGCGAGTGTTAAATATATGAAATTGAATTATAAAACACTGAACGATTCGCGATTGCAGTCCATGAGGTCTCGGGTTCAATTCCCGCTCAATTTTTTATAGGGATTTCTTGAGAGGAAAAATAGCGAATTAATCCGCCCGTGACCATGAACGCTACAAAGACGTCGGGCAATCAAAAATCAAATATAAACGATAAAATCCGTGAAACAGTTTTATTTACAAAGGAAAAATAGCCTAAGTTACTTCTTATCCTTCCTTACAGGCATCTGGTAGGAAAATATTATTAAAATCGGTCCAACCGTTTGAATGATTACCGTTTTGTGTAGGTTTTAAGCATAGGTATCGTGTAAATAAACACGTGAGCATGAAAAAGACGTACTATTTTGACATTACAATTAGACACATCAATTTTATTTATTTGTATAGATTATAAATACTCTGAATGCCATTCATCTACACACCCACATTCGTGGTTCTTATTCATGCGTAGTATTTAATTCAAATGTACTCCACAGAATTAATAAATTTCACCATAGACGAGATGGAATGTAATAAAATACGAATAAAATTAGCGTGGTTGGAGAGCAATTCATTCATTATATTTCAGGAAATGTCGTTTCGCACGAACTCTACTTTTGTAATTGACTACAAAATATTTATAAAAAAATCTTAGTAATAAATTAAGTTTTTTGATGTGTATATTTAAAAAAAATGTGCAATCTATACCAATAAATAAGTAATATATATATATATAGTAGCAACCCGCCCTCGCTTCGCTTCGGTTTTAGTCGTTTTACCCGCGTACTTCCCGTTCCCGTGGGAATACCGGGATAAAATATAGCCTAGTTTACGCCCTGATATTATAGCTTTCCATTGGTGAAATAATTTTTGAAATCGGTCCAGCCGTTTTGAAGATCACCCTGAACAAACAGACAGACAGACAGACAAAAATATTTTAATCTGTATTTTAGGCATAGGTGTAGTGCAAATAATCGTGTGAGCATGAAAAAAGCCTATTATTTTGACATTACAAACAGACACTCCAATTTTATTTGTTGGTATAGATGTAATTGGTTTTTTAGAATGCGGCAGTCGACCATGTTAACTGAAACACCAATCAAGACTATTTTGTGGTGACTTCACACCTTAGTAAGCCACCGTTTCGGCAGAAGTGTTGTTATGAGTACTTGTTTCAATAATAGTAATAATAATATTTTGCATCACGTAATTTGTTTATTAGTTGTTTATTACTATTTCATAATACAAAATACCATGAAAATACTAAAAATCATTAATGATGGAACAAGGTTTACATTGTTACACTACGATACTAATAAGGCGAATAGTATTTAATCTGACATGAATCAATTTAATAACTTTTAAAGACCAAATTTTATATTGTAGAGGACTTTATTAACATATAATTAACGGGCAGAAATTACACACATATGCGAAACAACAGTCGCACAAATTATTGTCCTTTTTTTACGGTCGGCGCACTCCTCGCCCGACTCCGTCCGGGACGACAGAGGGGCTTAAGCACGCAAACCCGTACCCACCCGTGACACATCGCCTTCGTTGCTGGGCCGACCACCGGAGCAGGATGACTTTTCGTCAGTGGTCGGCCCGACGAAATACCCCTGGGGTAGACAACGGTCTTTCCTCGCGTGGTCGGCCTCTCGGCGGGTGACGGACTAACTCCCCGGTCCAGCCACCCGCGGCCGTCGAGGAGACGTTCCGCGCGCACGCGCTCCGCCGCCTCCTTCCGCGAGACTACTGCCTCGCTCAAATTATTGTCCTACGCAGGCATTCAACCCGTGATACTTGGCACAGTAAGTAGATCTACTAGTCCATCTGTGCAATTCACATTGAGAAAGTACCTGGCATCAAATAAAGATTTAAATTATAATGAATTTCGAAATTTAAAAACTTAATTACATATATTATTAATCTTTAATCTTAAGTTTAATTTCAGTAGATATATGTTAGCATATCAAGTTAAGTTCATATGAAGAGAACTGATGAACCGCAACGTGTGTAAATTTACACGAACCATTTCGCGCCACTTAAAGCACTTCATATATCAAGCAATACTAATTATTTCGCTTATGTATTGAAATACCCTAGACAAGTACCAAACTTTATAAACATAAGCTTAAGCGATTCATTATTTCAGCTAATATACGTTCCACTACTGGCCTCCTCCACAATAGGAGGGAAATTGACCTACTATACAACGCTATATTGTATTAAGTTTCGTTTCAAGTTTTCCTTCTCTTATATAGATGGTATATGCATATTTAATCCCTTAATCGTCTTTTACGAAACCCGTAGGCAAGAGAGGGGGACGATGAATTATATTCTTGCTCAGTCACCACACAGAAATTACGGCTTAAATGGTTATATTGGTGGTATTAATTTTATTTTCCTTGTAAATTAGGTGATTGTTTTTTTGAACACAATAAATAAATAAATATATGTAGATGTTACTAAATATCGTTACTTTTAGGACTGACTCATACAACTGAAAAGTTATTTGCTTTATGTAAATAATTTGACTATCTATACCAATAAATAAAATTGGAGTGTCTGTTTGTAATGTCAAAATAATAGGCTTTTTTCATGCTCACACGGTTATTTGCACGACACCTATGCCTAAAATAGCAATTAAAAAATTTTTGTCTGTCTGTCTGTCTGTCTGTCTGTTTGTTCCGGGTAATCTTCAAAACGGCTGGACCGATTTCAAAAATTCTTTCACCAATGGAAAGCTATAATATCAGGGCGTAAACTAGGCTATATTTTATCCCGGTATTCCCACGAGAACGGGAACTACGCGGGTAAAACGACTATAACCTATAACCGGAGCGAAGCGAGGGCGGGTTGCTAGTAATATATATGTTAAAAGTATTATAAAAATTTGTTAAAAACAATATTGGTTACGGAGTAAGAATACAATTCATCACCCCTTGTCTTACATATGGGTGTCGTAAAAGACGACTTAGGTATATAATATGAATATAATAGAGATTGCAACTCGGTATGTTTCTCAACTCGGCCGGGCCCGTTTGCATTCGTCGCCGGGTTGTATTAGCAATGAAACCTCTAAAGTATGTATTTTATGAACATTTTCTATATATAAATGGAAAAAGACAATGATTCAATGTTAATATTTATTTTAAACTGGCTTATAAACAGTTATCACTATAATCAGTCTCACTCAAGTCCCAAAACCACACTTAATAACACCGTAATACTTTTTCTTATAGACGGAAAAATAACATTAGTATTAGTAATTATTCAAGTTTAAACAAGCAGGTCTTTCACTTTACTCCTTATAATGGCTATTTGAAAACATAGTATTAAAATAAAAAACTAATAACGCAGCTTAAAGTACTAAACGTGTCATAACAACTTAGATTAGATAGATAGATAAACTTTGGTTGCTTTGGTATAAACAAAACAAATTCTTATCTGCTAAAAGTAAAGTATCATGTTTTTTCTTTAACTTTAGTTACTAGTGAGTGTTACTATTAATAATTGAGCAAATAGCGAAATCTTATAGGCTAGGCTGTATTGTAACTGTAAACAACTAAACTTGTATAGTCTTAACTAACAAAATATAACGTAAAAATGGTTACGTTACGTAGGCTTTATAAGTATATTATAACAAAACAAAAAGTATAATGATTTCTGATGTTTACGCGAGTATTATACATTTTAAATAAAACTACTTTACGAATTTTATCGCGTTTGTATTTGATTTTTGATTACCCGACGTTTCGAACACTTTACAGCGTTCATGGTCACGGGTGAACTAAGATGTCTCACGTCCAACAAGTCATCGTTACTGCAGAAAATTTATTTTTATAAATTTATAAAAATAAATTTTCTTCAGTAAACCGCGTGACCATGAACGCTGTAAAGTGTTCGAAACGTCGGGTAATCAAAAATCAAATACAAACGCGATAAAATCCGTAAAGTAGTTTTATTTAAAAAAAAACAAAAAGTATATTCTAATTATGCAAGTTAGAATATACTTTTTGTAAGGCAAAACATTTATTTTTCAGTCTCATAGAATGATCTCAAAAAGCTGGTCATTCTTACCGGGTCCGCTCACCGGACCCGGTAAGAATGACCAGCCTAAAAGGGCACCGGGCCCGGCCCGGTTTGCAATCTCTAGCGTATAACAGATATGGAAGAGATGGCAAACTCGAAATAAAACTCTACACCAACATTTTTGGCTAGCATAGTATAATACTTCAATTTCCCTCCTATTACGAAGGAGGCTGACGTATATGAGCCGACATGATGGTGATGATAGACAATATTCCACTTATATGGTTTTGAAAAAAAAAAAAAAACAGTAATATGCGTTATAACTTAAGTTTATTCCGGCGAATTACTTTCAGAAATAGTAGATGTGTAAACATTACAGAAGTGTCCTTAAGAATTTGTTATCATGCCTATTATAGAAGTTGAAAGCTTTTGGGGTTATTAAGGTTCATATCTATCCTTTTTTCGCAGAACGATGTTTGATTAGGTCAGACGCAGATTACTATGGAAATTATGATGTTGACGTCACATTGTTCGTAGTGCTTTCTCTGTCTAATAAATAAAATTGAAATGCTTGTAACTATTTTAAACCAGCGTTCTATGGAGCGGGCTATACTCGGGATTTCTCTGCGAGACAGAATTCGAAATACGGAAATCCATAGAAGAATGGGTGTATCCAACATAGCATGAAGAATTAGCATGCTCAAATGGCAATAGGCAGGCCACATCGCTTGACGAACCGACAACCACTGGGGAAGAAAGGTTCTCGAATAGCGACCACGTATCGGACATGAAGGAGGCCTACGTCCAGCTGTGGCGGTAGGCTGAAATGATGATGATGAACCACTTTAATAAGATCATAATATTCAGTTATTTTAAAAAATCGATATAGGTTATTGATATAGGTTCTATGTTAAATCGTCTTCAAAAAAGGAGGCTCTCAATTCTTCGAAATCCTTTATTTTTTTATGTATGTTCACCAATTGCTCGAAGACATTTGAACTGACTAGGAAAATCCTTTTATTGTAAATAGGGTATACTATTCAGCGTATCCCATGATCATTAGGTCGAGATCTGATAATGATTACTATCCCTAAGAAAACTACTTTCTAGCAAGTCCAAGAAAATTATTCTACGTGAAAAAAAAATGTTTCATATAGAATCATTCTCTTCTTACATTTGCAATAAATTTGTATCAAAATGTGGATCAATATTTAATAACTAATTTCTGTATCAGGTAGATAATTATAAATTTTCTGCCATTTTTTTTAATTTTTGTGGGTGGGTCGCGGTCGGCGCGCCTCCGCCCCACTCCGTCCGGGGCGACAGAGGGGCTTAAGCACGCAACTCCCGCGACCCACCCAAAAACCACGTCGCCTTCGTCGTTGGGCCGAACACTGGAGCAGCGTTAACTTGTCGTCAGTGGTCGGCAAATTTTCTGCCATAACGATGACTTGTTGGACGTGAGACATCTTAGTCCGCGCGTGACCATAAACGCCGCAAAGTGTTCGAAACGTCGGACAATCAAAAAGCAAATACAAACGCGAAAAAATCCGTAAAGTAGTTTTATTTAAAACGTATAATACTCGCGTAAACATCAGAAATCATTATCCTTAAGAAGTACAAAAAAGTTATTTTCAGTTAGAAAGAAAACCGCCCTCAAAAAATACTGAGCAACAAATAGCAAAAAATATAATACCTTTTGAAGTTAGCGTCTCTTAAAAACTACCATACACAAACCAAGGCACCGACTTCAAAAGATTTTATTTTTTGTTTTTAGTTTCTCACTTTTTTATGAAGGCGGTTTTCTTTTTTGTTGTTATACTTCTTTTGGCACGTTAGCGAAAAACGATAAAGTTAAATTTTTATGATGCGTGCGCACACCGTCACGAAAAAGCAACACCCTAAAGTTAGCTAGTCAACATTTTTCATGAAGCGCGCACACAGAAATGTTAATTAGATGAGGCGTTATAATGAAACTTTCAATTAATTAAGTAAATACATTTTGCTGTGTGGTAGCGGCTTCGAATACTACCAACCCTTGCTTTGCTCGTGGGTGTCGTAAAAGACGACTAAGAGCCCTAGATTGACCCGGACCAACTCCATCTGGTACCATTTGGGTCAACGATTACATTCCCAAGGAGGGTTGACGTCAGGCAGGCGGCCGGTCATAAAAGTCATTGTCGAAACATTTTGCAATATGTCAAAACAGATGACATATTGCGTCGACCCCAAGTAATTGGGATAAGAGCAAGATGATGATGACATTTTTCTATTATTAGTGACGATTTTTCATAAACGTTTGTTCTTAATTACTGTTGTGAAAAAGTAATTTTAATTTTTTTTAAATTAGCTATGAGGCTTTAGTCCAGAAAAATTTAAGTTCTTTTGGCACATTAGGGAAAAATGATAAGAGTCAATTTTTAAGCTGACACCCCAAAGCTAGCTAGTCAATATTTTTTTACGATGCACGAGCACACCGTCACAAATATTAACTAGATAATGCGTTATAATAAAACTTTCAATATACCAAATATATTTTTTTCTAATATTATTGACGTTTTTTCTGAAAATATAGGATAATGCAAAGGAAAATATTTTTATAAGGATTCTTATCTTGTTACGCTAAAGTAGTATAATTTCTTACTGTATAATGTAATATTTCTTGTTACAGTATAACCAGGCTTAAGTGCGAGTCGGAGTCGCATACAAAGGGTTCCGTACCATTATCTACAAAATTGCGTTTGTTGTATGGGAGACCTCTTAAATATTGATTATATTTTGTTTTTAATATTTCTTGTTATAGCAGCAACAGAAATACATAATTTGTGAAAATTTCAACTGTCTAGCTATCGCGGTTCTTGAGACACAGCCTGGTGACAGACAGACGAATGGACAGACAGACGGACAGACAGCGAAGTCTTAGTAATAGGATCCCGTTTTTACCTTTTGGGTATGGAACCCTAAAAAGTAGCTCGCAATGCACAGGCAAGGTAGGAGTTAGAGTTGTGAGGCCGTAATCTCACGGAAGGAGGCGGCGGATCGTGTGCGAGTAGAGCTCCTATTCGGCGACACGTTACGCCGCCGGTGACTCGGGCGGCGCAGGCGCGAGTATCTGCGCCTAATGCCGCCCTAGCCGAGGCCGCGGGTGATCGGACCGGGGCATTGTCCGTCACCCGCTGAGAGGCTGACCGCGCGACGGCGACCGACGTCCCAGGACGTCGAGAGGTGAGGTTACCCGAAAGGGTATTCCGTCGGGCCGACCACTGACGACAAGTCACATCTGCTCCGGTGGTCGGCCCAACAACGAGGTGACGTGGGTACGGGTGGGTTATGGGCCCGCGCGCCGTCCTTTCATCGCCCCGGACGGACTAGACCGCGCGTGCGCTTACCATAGCACACCTATAAAAAAAAAAGGTAGGAGTTAGAAAACGTCCTTCCTACATAATGCGGGAGACAGGAAGGATTTATCATCATAATCTCAGCATTTTAGGTCATATAATGCAGAGAGTGTACAGTTGCGTAATGAATATTGTATAACAGTGCTTTACATACGTTTTAGTTTTTCATCAAAGTTTCAGAAAATATTATTAACATTTAAGCCACTGTTGAAGGTGATGATTTGACTTACTGACGGAACAGGACTTTAGTGTTATTAATAAATAAAGATTTGGCTTAAAGGTCTTAAGTAAGGAGCCATATAACTGATTTGTAAATAAAACGATTACTTTAAAGATTTTATTGCGTTTGTATATGATTTTGGATTGCCCGAAGTTTCGAACACTTTACAGCGCTCATGGTCACGGTCGGAGAGTAAAATGCCTCACCAACAAGTCATCGCTGTTGCAGAGACTACCCGCTACAGAATTAGTTGTAATGTTGACCCATATTTTGATATAAATTTATTGCCAGTAAAAATAACCCACCACATACTGCAATTAATCTGTTACTGTAATTAGCCCGTCACCTGCCGAAATGCCGACCGCGTGAGGAAAGACTGACGTTCTCCCCGAGGCGGGGACGTCATCCCCGAGGGGGGGGCGTCGGTCGATGGGAGGGTACCCCACTAGGGGGTATTCCGTCGGGCCGACCACTTAGGACAAGGAACTCGGCACTGGTGGTCGGCCCAACGACGAAGGCGATTTGAGTATGGGTGGGTTATGGGTCCGCGCGCCGTCCTTTAGTAGCCCCGGACGTAGTGGACCGCGTGTGCGTTTACAATAGCCCAACCATAAAAAAGGCCATATACTGCTTCTATTATCGTATCTGTATATTTTCTATCTTTGTTTCGGATCCATCAATTTAATTTCCCTCCGTCTTCTCATGGATGGATAGATGTCGAAAATTTAATTCTGAGCTGTCACTATTGCGTTGGAAAATGCGGCATATTGTTCGGCATTTTATTATTTAATTTCTTACAAATTCCACGTTAGAAGTACCTACATTTTTGTAAAATATTGTAGTATGGATATAAAGAATTTGCTAATTCACTTCGTTGGAAGAGGAAGAAAGTTATTTTATTGGTCTAAATCACTTTCACTCACCTTTATATAGGGCTGCGTATCCTTGGTATTGTGGTGGTTTGTGGGCGGCAGTTACTACTTACAATCAGGTGATACTTATTCGTCTGCTATTAAAGGTACTAAGCAAAATGTATTTACGGTATTTGTCCGAGTTTATTAAGCGCGATTTCGTCACTATATTTGATTCATGGCCATTCTCTAACCAGTAGCTGATTTGTGTGCGTAATTTCATATGCGTTACATATAAGAGAGGATTAGGGAGAGTGGATTGTAGTTCCGACCACTGACGACAAGTAACCATACTCCGGTGGTCGGTCCAACGCCGAAGGCGACGTGGTGTTCGGGTGGGTTGCGGGTGTGCGTGTTTACGCCCCTCTGTCGATCTGGACGGAGTGCGAGGAGTGTGCCGACCGCAACCCAACTCAAAAAAAGAAAAAGAAAGGGAACATGAATTGTAGGCAAATATAATGCGCAATATAAAGCTCTCAGAAAAAATAGTTATTACCGTTTTTGCACCATTTCTTATTGAATATCTGGTTGACCGGAATATTTTTGTTGTATTTTTGTCGAATTTATTTAGATATATATTAATAAAAAATAAATATTAAATAATGAAAAAACTATCAAACTTTACAAAAAGAGAATAATAATAACACCGAGATCCGATCCGACGCTGTTTGAATGCCAAAACAAAACAAAAAGAAAACTGTACAATTTCCCAACTGAGCTATCGCCACTCCTGACGTTGACGGCGAAATTTGAATCCATATTCTATTGAAATTTTATGTCATTGTATTGATTAGCTAAAAACACCGATAAAACAACATTTTCTATAAATAAAACCAGCTAGATCGATTTTTGACCCCGAAACCTCTAGGATGCCAAATTTCATCAAAATCGTTGGAGCCGTTTCCAAGATCCTGAATATATATATATATATATATATATATATATATATATATATATAATATATACAAGAATTGCTCGTTTAAAGATATAAGTTTCCGTGTGGTGACGGAGTAAGAATACAATTCACCACCCCCTATCTTACCCGTGGGTGATCGTACGAGACGACTAAGGGATATAAAACGCATATAACATCTATGCGAGAGAAGGAAAACTCGAAATAAACCCTATACCAACACGTCTGACCAGCGTGGTATAGTAGGTCACTTACCCTTCCGTTATGGAGGAGGCCCGAGCCCAGCAGTGGGACATATAGGGGCTGAGATGATGATGATGATGATGATGAAAGATATAAGATTCTTGGCTCATATTAGTTGTAGCATGATTCTATTCAGCGTTAATAGAATTTTGACTAAAGAATATAATATGCCTAAAGGATATAATGTAATGTGTGACTTTCCGTGTGGTGACGGAGTAAGAATACAATTCACCACTCCCTCTCATACCCGTGGGTGTCGTAAAAGACGACTAAGGGATATATTACGCATATGACATCTATGTAAGAGATGGAAAACTCGAAACAAAACCCTATACCAAGCTGTCTGACCAGCATGGTCGTAAGGTCAATTTCCTTATTATTGTAGAGGAGGCTCGAGCCCAGCAGTAGGACTTATATGAGCCGAATTGATCAAAATGATTATATAACGTGCATATAACATTTATGTCAATGTCTTTACTATTATGGAGGAGGCTCGAGCCACTCGGGGTTACGAATGGATGGCGCATGACCCACCCACCACATTCTTCCTTCCTTCTCTTTGCTATTAGGCCGATGGCTCTTCTAGCTATCCTACATGGCGAATAAATGATATTGGGGCCTTATACACGCAATCTGATGTGGGGTTTTAACGCCATCTGGTATGGTTTCACTCCTACCCATTCCGCAATCTCCTGTCAAATTTCAAAATGGCGCTGTAAAATTGACGAAGTGTTCAAGCACATGCTATTTTTCTTTTAAAGTGCATTAATGTGTAACGAATTTCGGCCATAATTTTGTCATATATAAACGGATTTATAAAATTTTGATTAAAATAGCTCTATGGAGGCAATGTTCAAAAGAATATTAATTTGTTAAAGATCATCGAGTTACAGTATCAGATAATGGTAATCTTCAATCAATGTCAGCAAAGCGGCGTCGTGGTCGTTTTTGCGAAACACTTTCCTTGTTACCATAACACCTCACAGGAGAACGCTTAATTTTATTTACGGGTCATTTAAATTTTTTGTTGTTTATGGTAAGTGGACTCATCTGCCATTGAGGTCTTATAAATATATCATATTTGTTTACATTTTCAAGAGCGGTAAACATTTCATTTATCATTTACTCTACACTGTCCAAACAGGTTTGTATACATAAGTGCAATGTTTTTATTTATATTCTTACGTTCTGCTCAAATAAAATTAAAGGAATTCTCATTGAAATCGACAGCAGCGCCACCTACCAGGAACAAGTATTAATCTAAACCATTCTCGAACCTATTGAACATACAAAAAAACTTAAAGGTCTGTTTAGGAGGAGTTCGATTACAAACACGAGAAATTTATATATAAAGATTACACGTAAATTTCCTGTAAAACTTTTAACTATGCATCAAGTGCAGCGATGATATACAACCGAATGCTGGTCTACACGTTTGAATTCACTATTTTTACGCGTTTTTAGCTACTAAACCCATCAAGCGTGAAGCTCAACAGGTACTAATGTTGTCATACTAGGCTTGAAATTACCACCTTTTGATGGGCGATGACATATCTGACTGTTGATTTACGCATATGACTTCTAACAGAAAGGCAGTTGGTTTGTATTTGCAGCCAAATTAAAAGAATTTTATTAAATTCTTTCTCCATTTATAGATATAGGGCTATGTTGTTGATTGTTATCTACCGGCAGCTATACACAGCCGGGACGTCTGTTTCTGAAATTCGTTTGTTCAATTGTAGAATTCAAAAGAGCAATGTTATTTGAAATATGCTATAACATGTATAATTTTATATAAGGACTCTCGTTGATTATTTCATAATATCCTATTTAAGCATATATTATAGAATTTTAAAATGTAATTTTTAACTTATATACGATATAAAATGTATAAATTAATTGTTTATATAATTATTATATTGACATTAACATTTAATGTTATAAATGGTTTATGTTGAATAGTTTATGTTGACTTACACTATTGCATTGGGGAAACCTGTGATAATAGATGTAATGGGTAATTTAATAAATAAATAAATTTCATAAAAATACGTCGTTTCAGTAGGAGCAATTTGCTACTGTTTCGTTCGGACAGCTGGAGGCCAAAATGTGAGGCTTAAACTATTGTATTTTTACTCCGTCACCACACGGAATGGGAGTGGGTCAATTTCCCTTTTATTGTGTAGGAGGTTCGAGCCCAGCAGTGGGGTGTGTATGAGCTGAGATGAAAATGATTCGCATATTAAATCCCTTAACCATCTTTTATTGCACTCACGAGCAATTCATTATCATCACAGCCGACATACGTCCCACTATTGGGCTCGGGCCTCCTCCACAACGGGAGGGAATTTGACCTAGTATACCATGCTGGTCAGACATGTTGGTATAGCGTTTCGAGTGTTCCTTCTCTTGCACAGATCTTATGTGCATATCCCTTAGTCTGGTACCACATCCACGGTCAAGATAGGGAGTGGTGAATTGTATTTTTACTCCATCACACATCTAAAAGACCAGTAGTCAGCAGACGAATATAATCGCGTGACCGGACCGGGGATTTTAGTCCGTCACCCACAGAGAGGTTGACTGCGCGACGGCGACCGACGTCCCGGGAAAGGGACGTAGAGAGGAGAGGGTACCCCCTCAGGATATTCCGTCGGGTCGACCACTGAGGACAATGAACTCGACACTGGTGGTCGGCTGGGGTTATGGGGCCGCGCGTCGCCCCTCTGTCGCCCCGGATGGAGCCAGGCGGCGGGTGCGCTGACCATAGCTAAAGAAAAAGTCAAATATAATCATTGACATTATTTATTAGCAAACAGTACATACTGTTTGCGCAAGAAAATATTAATAAACTTTCTTGATACTTGCTCTGATTAGTGTAACCAAATATTTTTGGTCAAACTAATATACATTATATCCTGTATTCTTTGTTCTATAAGGAATACAAAAGATATGATCACATTACTTATTACTAGAATATAATAGAGACTTAGATCTTTATATCAAAATAAAGTATTGATATTAAGGTATAGGAAATGTCATTCGTAAATGGACCTTTTGTAACCTAAGTATTGTAATGTCTTTTCTGGAGGCAGGGTAGTGCTCCCACTTAGTCATATTTTCAAACTATTTAGTGGGACATAAGGTGAAGGTTCTGTGTGGTGACCGAGTAACCATACAATTCATCACTCCCTATCTTGACCGTGGATATCGTAAAAGACGACTATGGTATATAATATGCACATAACATCTGTCTAAGAGAAGAAAAACTTGAAATGAACATGTCTGACCAGCATGGTATAGTAGGTCAAATCCTCTTCCATTGAGGAGAAAGGCCTGAGCCCAACAGTGGGATGTATGTGGGCTGCGATGATGATGATATAAAGTGAAATGAATGAAATATATTATATATATACAGTAGAATCTCACTAATCCGGCACTATTAAAAACCAGAAGGTGCCGGATTATTGGAATGTTCGGATTACTGCATTTTAAGAATAACTATCACGAATTGTTTAAATTTTGTAAAGTAATACCAATACATTAGAAGGTGAAGTATGTTTTGCTAACAGAAAATTATTTAAATAAAAAAGTACAAGTAGTTATTAATCATTCAATTACTACTCGTAGTGTCACAAAAGGCAAACTTATAACACCAAGCTTTAAAATTTTTTATGGGAAACGTCTTTTATGCTACACAATACCGCTGTTAATTAATCAACTACCACATACAATAAAGACAGAAATAAATGGCAATAATTATAAAAATAAATTAAAACAACATTTCATTAACACACTGATTACATAATTAAATTATATTCTAACTTAAATAAAAATCCATTATTATGCGAAACATTCTGTATATAAACTATTAAACTACACAAGGCACATTATTTCTACTTACCCCCACATAAGAGATGTGTTACGTATTTTGTTTGCCATTTTTATGCGGGCACCATCATTTTATTATTGTAAACTATTACTTTTTCTTCTTTCTTTCATTTAAATTTTTACTGTTTACTTGATTAACTTCATTAGAATACTAAGACGAATCAAATACGCGTTTAAGCCAATATATAGGCTTCTGTCGTATTTGTAAGTCAGTTGTCAAAATAATTGTAAAACATTGTTATTAAATAAAAATAAAAAAAATATAGAAAAACCAAATAGAAAATAAAGCATTTCATACAGAGAATACATATAATGTATTGAATTTACATATTATTATGTATGCATATGATAAGTTACATACAATGCACATAATACATGCACATACTTATATGCACGTGATAAGTTTTGAGGTTAGACCGGAGCGCATACGCGAAGAGGGGCGAGGGAGGCGCGGGCAGAGGGTGCCGGATTATTGGACGTGTCGGTCTATTGAAGTGCCGGATTAGTGAGATTCTACTGTATATATTTATATATTATTATCTCAGCCTCACTGTTGGATTTAGCCACACTGTTGGGCCTCCTCCATAGTGGAAGGGGAATTGACCTACTATTCCACGCTGATCAGACGTTGTTTGAAGTTATACTTCTCTTGCACAGATGTTATATGCTTATTATATCCCTTAGTCGTCTTTTACGACGTCCACGGGCAAGATAGGGAGTGGTGAATTGTATTCTTACTCCATTACCATACGGACAATATATATACCATCAAAAACAAGACTTGTAAAAAAAGCCAAGCCTCGCAACCGAGTTCTTTTACCATAAAAATTTGTGAGATCCATGTTATACCAAGTCGGTTAACTCATTCAGTCCCTGCTTAAGGGACCTTTCTTCTTAAGTTATTACGTAAATAGTTAACCTAACAACTTCTTATAGTGACTATATCAATATTAAAGATCTTTTATGTTTTAAATAAACAGAATGACTTGGCAATCGCATGAAAACACAAGTAATACATATTATATTAAATTGTACTAAACATAGGCTTGACTTTTTTACAAGTCTTGTTTTTGATGGTATCTCATTTCTTTTTGTAGATAGACCTACTTATTTGCCTTCCGGTACCTTCTACTACTTGAATACCAACAAAGGATTTCCTTAGAGCACACTCTCTGAAATATGAGACATCTGTCCTTTCCGCTTGAGTAAATTCTACCTAAACTAAGCGAAGAGATGTGGAAATAAAGAAATTTGATTGGTTTTTCGAAACACATCTCCTCTAGTCTCCTCTCCGCTTTGATGGCAATCGAGGCTAATGATGGCGTTCTTTCTTTCAGATAAATTTGAGGCAATTTAGTTTGCTTAATACTTTGGGAGATTTTGGTACAATTTCATAAGACACGTCCCACTCTTACTTTTTTATTAAGTTTATTGACCATTTTACAAGTTATCTTTGAACATAATTATATCTAGGTATCTGCCTACACCTATTATGCCAATCATCATTCAGCCTATCTCCGTCCACTGTAGAACATAGACCCTCCTCATGCTTCACCATAAAGTGCGGTACTGTGGCACCTGCATCCAACGACACTCAAAGGTAAGAGTTGCCATGACTAGAGCTCATTTTTCTTCGCCTTATGAGGAATAATGACGTAGTCGCCACGTTTGGTAGGCGGGTTAGTTTTGCAGTGAGATATCATACATTTCCCCGGCGAGAGCTCCTGCCTACTTTCCTTCCTGTTGAATCTTTTTTTAAATGACAACGCCTTGCACTAAGGGAATAATAATCCTTATATTGTGCGGGACTTTACAAACATATAATTCAACATCGCATCATCATTGCAGCCCTCATATGTCCCACTGTTGGGCTCGGGCCTCCCCCACAATAGGAGGGAATTTAACCCACTATACCATGCTGGTCAGACATGTTGATATAGGGTTTCATTTCGACTTTTCCTTCTCTTGCACAGATGGCATGTGCATATTATATCCCATAGTCGTCTTATACGATATCCACGGGCAAGATAGAGAGTGGTGAATTGTGTTCTTACTTCGTCACCATACGGCAAGAACATATAATTAACCGACACAAATTACATTCAGACTCAGAACAACAATTTGTGGATCGTACAAGGTGTTGTCTTGCATGGGATTCGAACCCGCGACACTAGCACGGTATGTTGGTATCTTAACCACTACGTCATCTGCGCAGTCTTTAGCCCGTTGTTACGATTCCCATAGAGAAGCAATGATGACGACAAATGTATACTTATTTTTTACAAAGTTACATTTCATTAACTGCAAATGTAACTTTGTAATCCTATATATTTATATGAGTTTACAAAATTATTTATGCAGTTAGTGTATCTCGGAAACTGAATGAAAATTATAATGTTTCATAATTTTTCCTTCATTTATACACTAAACACTAATTGAATTCTAAATTTGAAGCTTCTATGTCTGCTAGAAGTGCCACTTTAATATTGATGATCGGTCAGTCAGTCAGTGAGTGACAAAATTACGAAATTTTGACTAGTTATAATTCTTAAATTATTGGTTCAAATCGAATAAAATTTGAAATACACAATGTGTATACAATTCCTGGTCGGTTACTGAAAATTCAGCATTGTAGCTTTATTAACAACGAAGTTATAGGGGGTCGAAAATGGCCTGAATGGCTTCGAAAAATGTATGTTACGGCAGTGTTGCGTTTTGCCCGACTTTTTTTTTGCTGGACTTGGCTCGATCGCGATTACTAGTATGTCTGAAACAGATAATGACATCTGTTTCAGACATACTAGTAATCGCGATCGAGTGATCGAAATTCGGCCATAATTCATTTAAAGTAATTTTTCTGTTACACGGTAGGGGAAGTCTGAAAGTGGCACCAGTGATATAGAAGAAGAATCGCGAGATTGTCTTGGTATGGACATGTGATGAAGAAAGATGACAGGCATATAACAAGGAGGGTTGTCATTATGATTGAAAATGGACGTAAGAATCGTGGGAGACCCAAGAAGAGATAGATGGATTACGCGAATGAGGATATGCGTATGAAAGCAGTGAGTGCAAAAATGTCGGCTGATAGGAGGCTATGGAAAATAAAACATATTGTGCCGACTCCACTTAGCGTAGGATGATTGTTTGACATTCAGTTCGACCAGAGACTTTAATCATAAACAAAAGTGTATATGTGTGTGTGTCAATTGCTTATTAGTGTGCGTAACGCTTTTTTTAATGAATTTAATCCTATTAATATTATAAGCAAGGAGGGTTTTGGTGGTGCCCTTGGCATCACCGAGCTTCAATGCACGCATTCACACTCCCTTCTCTTTCTTCACGGTAGGCAGCGGCCTTGTAAAGGTCCATGAGCGGCAACAACACTTACCATCAGGTGTACTGTTTGCTCGTTTGCCACCGTTTACAATAAAAAAAAAAAACAAACGTGAAAGTTTGTGAGTATGTGAGGATGTTTGTTGCTCTTTCACATAAAAACTACTGAATGGATTTTAATGAAATTTCACAATAATACACATTTCAAATAACACATAGGCTATAATTTATCTCGATATTCCCACGGGAAGGGGAACTATGCGGGTAAAATCGTAGGGCGCTACTAGTGTATTTCTAATCCATTATTATATCAAATTTTAGTTTTCTGCACTTCTCCTCAATATATTCTTCAACTGTGCTAATTTTCATGTTTGTGCACCAGCGTGATTTTCGTAAAAAGTTGTACAAAGATTTTGCTTCACGTATTAATATATAGACCTGTGATCTATATTTGAAACGACCATGTATTTTTTTGGGTCGGTTTTGACTCAAATTGGAGGAGGCTTGAGGCCAGTAGTGAAACATACATATATGAGATGAGATGAGATGATGGTCATTGGTCTTTGATAAGAATGCAAATTGCAGATTAAGCGGACCATTCAAATTCAAATTATTTATTATGAATTTCCGTGTGGTGAAGGAGTAAGAATACAATTCACCACCCCCTATCTTATCCGTGGGTGATCGTACGAGACGACTAAGGGATAAAAAACGCATATAACATCTATGCGAGAGAAGGAAAACTCGAAATAAAACCCTATACCAACACGTTTGACCAGCATGGTATAGTAGGTCAATTACCCTTTCATTATAGAGGAGGCCTGAGCCCAATAGTGGGACGTATATGGGCTGAGATGATTATGTATAATCCCCGCGGGGTAACTTACATATTGTCATTTATTTTTTACATTTTAACTTAAATTACTACCACATCGAAACTCAGTGGGATTGTCTTCTTTTTAATTAATTTACTAGGTTTTTATTTTTAAAGTAAAATTACATTCAACAACATAGGTACCTATTAATAGCTCCAGTGTTATGCCTTTCCAACCATGATATAGTTATTAAATATAATGAAAAAGTACCATGGCTGGACCAGATTCCGAAAGCGGCACCCGATCATTGAAAAGGGATCAAAGTCAACGTTCAAAAATTCTGTTATATACGAAATTTATATCAACCTCCTTGTTTAAATAAATCCGTCATTAACTCAGTTCATATATGTCCCACTGCTGGGCTCGAGCTTCCTCCACAGTAGGAGGGTAATTAACTATACCACGCTGATCAAACTGTATGGTTTAGAGTTTAATTTGGAGTTTTCTTGCATAGTTTTTATTCATATTGTATCCTTTAGTGGACCTTTACGACACTCTTGGTTAAGATCACACCGTCGACAGTCGTCTGTCTTTAGCCACGGGCCGGTATATCCGGAGTAGTACCATGAATCGGTATCTGAGAAAAATCGGATTCTGAGTAGTTGCAATCTGCTACTGCTCTTCGTCCGGTGATTAAGAGAGCTGGAAGTCCAAATAATTTCTATAAGTATTTGCGTGTGGTATGTCTGATGATGCATTTAGTATCGCTGACCTCATTGCATGCATTCACATTTCCTTCACTTACTTTCACGGTAGGCAGGAGCCTAGCAAAGATCCATATGCGGCAGTAACACTTAGGATCACATGTGCTATGTGCTCATTTACCACCAATAGCAATAAAAAAGATAAAAGATAGGTAAAGATAAGGATAAAAACATTTACCTATCTATACTAATAAATAAAATTGGAGTGTCTGTTTGTAATGTCAAAATAATAGGCTTTTTTCATGCTCACACGGTTATTTGCACGACACCTATGTCTAAAATAGCAATTATAAAATTTTTGTCTGTCTGTCTGTTTGTTCCGGGTAACCTTCAAAACGGCTGGACCGATTTTAAAAATTCTTTCACCAATGGAAAGATATAATATCAGGGCGTAAACTAGGCTATATTTTATCCCGGTATTCCCACGGGAACGGGAACTACGCGGGTAAAACGACTATAACCTATAACCGAAGCGAAGCGAGGGCGGATTGCTAGTTGTAACATAAAATTCGAACTCAAAACTCAAACTTAACCATAAAAGATAATAAACTTAAACACCATAGTAATAATGCGATAATGAAACGAATAATTAGTGAAAAAAAAAAAACTCAAAACGAATCGTAAAATAACCATTCGCAAGTTTTACTTCAACAGTATACATTACAAAAAATATATCTTCCTTGAAAATATACAGTAAAGTATGCGTAAGAAATACAAATACGCCTATTAATAACGCCTTGTATACAAACAGACAAATTGGTTGGTCTTAGGTTGATTTACCGCAATGAGTCATTGGAAACACATCTGAAATAGAACGTCTATATCATGTTTCGAATTGTTTACATTCTTTTCTAGATGTATTTATTACGCACAGCCCTAAATTATATAAACAAAAAAAAATATTCATCCAGTATTTTCTATTTTGCGGTTAGACGGAATTTTCTTTTAATATTGTTCATTTAAGATATACAGTCTTGCGGATCAATTTACAAATATATAATTTAACAGACACATAATGAGATTCAGACTCGGTAGAACTATTTCTGGAGCAAACAAAGTATTGTCCTGCATGGGAATCGAACCCGTGATACCGCATTTTACGTCGGTATTTTAAAACACTGCTCAATCTTCCGCCGGGCTGGCCACGGACGATAAAGAACTAGGTACCTACCGGCGGTTGACCCAATTGTGATTGTGAGGGAATATAGTGGGTTATGGGGCCACGCTCCGTCCTTTCCTCACCCCAGACGAAGCGGACGGCGTATACGCTGACCACAACCGATCCAAAAACAAAAGTACTGCTCAATCTGTGCAATCAAAATTGATTTTTTTATTTTTATACATATCCCTTTTTTCATGTTGTGACGGAATAAAAATAAAATTCACCGACCCATATCTTTCCCATGGATGACGTAAAAATGATTACAGGATATAATATGCATCCTAGTCGAGGCCGCGGGAGAACTAGCCGAGGGCGCGGGAGAACTAGGCGAGGGCGCGGGTGACCTAGCCGAGGCCGCGGGTGACTGGACCGGGGATTTAATCCGTCACCCGCAGAGAGGTTGACCGCGCGACGGGGACCGACGTCCCCAAGGGGAACCGACCAGTGAGATATAGTGGGTCATTTTTTCTCTTGTCGTGGTTGCATAGCACTTCTCAAATATACAATTAACGGACACAAATTACACTGAGGCTCAGAATAACATTTTGTTGATGGCATATTGTTTTGCGTGACAATCAAACCTCTTGAACGGTACGTCGTTATCTTAGACATTCTAGCGTTTGTGTAGTCGATTTTATTATCAATCATCAGCAACGTAGCTCTTAAATGACCCGTTGGTGGGCTCGAGCCTACTCCACAATGGAAGGGAAAGTAACCCACTATACCACGTTGGTCAGGCGGATTGGTATAGGTTTTTATGTGGAGTTTTTCTTTTCTTGGAATGCTGTTTTTGCATGCCATATCCCTTAGTCATTTTTTACGGTTTCGTACCCAAAAGGTAAAAACGGGATTCTATTACTGTGACTTCGCTGTCCGTCCGTCCGTCCGTCTGTTGCCAGGCTGTATCTCAAGGACAGTGATAGTTAGACAGTTGAAATTTTCACAGATGATGTATTTCGATTGCCGCTATAACAACAAATACTAAAAATAAAATAAAATAAATATTTAAGGCCGACTCCCATACAACAAACTTGATTTTTTACCGTTCTTACTCGATACTAATAACGGTGAAAGGTAGAGGCTTTAACTATTCACAGAATATTTAGTTTTATGTTCTCTTTAAATATAATTAATTAAAATAAAATAAATAATTATGGGGGCTCCCATACAATAAAAGAGTTTTTTTTTATAGATAATGGTACAGAACCCTTCGTGCGCGGCCCGACTCGCACTTAGCCGGTTTTTACGATACCCACTGGTAAGAGACGGTGGCGGTTAAATGTGCCCTTACTCCGTCACCAAACGGGAAAAATCAATATCTCAAAAAAAATGGGCTATATCTTTGCTGAAAAAAAGACAAGACATGAAAATTTTTACTTTTTATGAGAAAAAAGAAAAATTGGAGCCTCCTATACCATAGTTTAGTGACACTTAAAAAAGTCACAATTGTAAATAGAAAACATTATTCTAATATTAAAGTAAAACAAAAAAATTGTATCTTAAATTTACTTAAGAATATTTTACGTCACTTATAAATAATTTCAGGATTATCTGTGAAAATTTCTGCAGAAACTATTTAGATTTCAAATTTTTATACATAAGTCAAAAACCCCGTGAAAAAATTATCATAACATTGAACTGAGCGGCAATTTTAATTTTTTGCTTATGAATACGCTATATTGTAACTTAATAAAGCGGTCTTAACTGAATAACAATTAACTTTGAATACAATAGATCTATTATTTGTAACAATGAAGATTTTATAAATGGTTAATTTAAAATAATATTCTATTATGTATTGTGTACATCAAAGAATCGGAAAAATATAAAAGAAAGTTCGTTAAATATTAAGATAATATTACGCCTTACGTAGCTACCGGCTAGGCTTTCTGAACAGAGACCGACGGTACTTCACGCTGAGATAACGTCTACGAAGCATGAGTTTGTCTTCACGTATAGTAACGTAGGCTATACTTAAATTTTTCATAAAAACTCAAGCGAAGATGGAGCGGGTCGAAAGAAAGAAATAAAGAATAGTTTATTGATACATTCTGTTAACATAATTATGCAAAATATAATAAAAGAACATACAACCTGTGCTTAAAATGTATCAACCCAGAGTCCATTTCAGCATATGCTGGCACGTCCTGGCGCTAATTTTCAAATGAAAACTGTGAGTAATGTCACGGATGGGAACTATACCTATACCCATAGAAACTATAAAAAAAATCTTACAAAGAATATTAATAATTTAAATGAATCCAAATTACAGTAAAAAAACATACGACAATTTGTTGTTAGTAATACACATATAATTCCGCCGGGCTGGCCACGGACGACAAGGAACTCGATACTGGTAGTCAGCCCAAATGCGTAGGAGAGGAATATGAGAGGAATATGATGGGTTATGGGGCTCCACGTCGCCCTTTTGTCACCCCGGACGAAATAGACCGCGTGTATGCTGACCATTGCCCACCAAAAAAAAAACACATATAATATCTATGCAATAGATAGAAATTCTAAATAAATTCTAAACAGTTCTCTCCAGTGCGTAATAGGAGGAAAATTTGCCTCCTATTCTGGAAGAGGCTCGAGCCCAGCAGTGGGTCGTATATGAACTGAGATGATGTTGAATAATTATGCTAATAGATTTTGCTGAAACTGGTCGCCATTTGTGTGGCATTGACTTAACAGGATGGCGCATGATGGCACAGCAAAGGATTTTTTTAATAGGAAATGATTATGAATCTTATTTTTATAGTATTAGTACATAAATTTCGCTAAACGTTCAACAGACTGAGCATGCTACGGCATGTACGATTTAACGAAATTTATGTACCACAATAGTCTGATATAATTAATGATCAATCGTTGAAACGAATAGCACCTGACTGAAACTAAAATAATAAAAAAGTATTACGTTCTCTTCAACAGAAATTATCAATTAAAGACCGTAAGAAAATTGGTTTTCAAATGTAAAAAACAGCATCGAAATCAATCCATCCGTTTGAGAGCTACGATGCCACACACACACGCACATGCACTTTTGACTCTACTGAGAGCAACATAGGCCTGTCCTTTAGCAAAAAATTACTTTCCTAAATTGATAGTTGCTTTGTCTAGAATAAAACCTTATAGTTAATGGACAGTAGACCTCCACGAAGGGATCATCGGAAGTTTATCTGTTTCCGCCTTCACCGCGTGGAGATACTTCCAATTTATATCATTAATGTATCAGTCTTATTGAATAAATACGGACAAAGTCGGTATATTTATCTCAAATTTATTTTTTTAACACAGTAATTTATGACCGCTAGAGAACGCCACATTAGATTCAGTGAAACGTAATATAGCCTATAACCAGCGGACGATCAAGATGATTCTAAGGATACCCATTTGTCCAGTTCTAATCAGCAGTAGAAGAACTATGAGGGAACAGATGAACGTACATAGAGTCAAATTCATAACCCTCCTCCAGCCGTAGTCGGGTAAAAATGAAATGCATAGTGCGCTTAAAGAAATTTCACTTCAGAAATAGTTTTCCTCGTCGATATAAATTTTTCATGGTGACATTTATGCAAGTAAGTTGAGGGAGTTTTGAAGTAATGTGAAAATGTCACACGATCTTTATATTCAATATTTTAGTGCCTTATGACATTATATGACATAAATTTGATAGCATTTTATGCGGTGTAATGCAGAAAATGTGCTAAATTTTAGTGAATATAAAATGTTTACGTGTTTATGAAACTTTTAAATAAATTATTCACGTATCATGTTTTCCGTGTTGTGATGGAGTTAGAATACAAATCACCCCCTCTTTTGTCTGTGGGTGTCGTTAAAGACTACTATAGGATAGAATGTGCAGATAACATCGATCGATGTGAGATTGAGTGATAGAATTAAGAACACAAATGATTAGGGATTTAGGAATTAGGGATTGTGGTATGAAAGTAGATATAATTTTATTTACAACCTATACATTTACATTTCGCCCTAAAATTGTCAAATGGTTAAATTTGTCTTTAATGGTGGTAGGACCACACTGTCGACAGTTATCTGTCTACAGCCGCGGGCCGGTCCGTCCGGGGTAGTACCACGCTCTCGCAGAAAATCGACGTCTGAGTAGTAGCAATTTGTTACTGCGCTTCGTTCGGTGAGTGAGAGAGCCGGAAGCCCAACTTTCTGAGGGTGTTTGCGTGTGGAGGGTTTTGGTATCACCAAGTACCACTCAATGCACGCATTCACACTCCCTTCACTTTCTTCGAGGTAGGCAGCGGCCTTGTAAAGGTCTATGAGCGGCAGCAACACTTACCATCAGGTGTACTGTCTGCTCGTTTGCCACCGTTTGCAATAAAAAAAAAAATTATACATAGTTAACTCTAAGAGTGATTACCGAATATTACGTAAGGAAACCTAGATAGTTAAAAAAACTGTAGAAAACTCAAAAACATTATTGGCTTCGTCTCGTCTAAGATTAGCTTATGTGATTTGATTTTTACCTCCACGATCTTTTTAAAACTTTTTAGTTTTCAAGGTCACGGGATAATTAAAATGTCTATATTTAGCTGCTATTGTATTAATTAATCAGAACTATTCCTTTCGTGAACATAATTAATAAAAAAATCAATTAAAAACGCGGCAAATTCAATAAAAATAGTTTTATTTCATACCAGCAACCCGCCCTCTCTTCGCTTCGGTTTCAGTCGCATTACCCGTGTAGTTCCGTTCCCGTGGGAATACCGGGATAAAATATAGCCTATGTTACTCCCTGATATTATAGTTTTCTATTAGTGAAAGAACTTTTGAAATCGTAACTTTTGAATCGTGAAAGCGTAACAAACTTACTTTCGCATTTATAATATTAGTAAACCTTCCGTGTGGTGACGGAGTAAGAATACAATTCATCACTCCCTATCTTGCCCGTGGATGTCGTAAAAGACGACTGAGGGATGTAATACGCATATAAGATCTGTGCAAAAAAAGGAAAACTCGAAATGAAACCCTATATCAACATGTCTGACCAACATAGTATAGTAGGTCAAATTCCCTTCCATTGTGGAAGAGGCCCTAGCCCAACAGTGGGACGTATGTGGGCTGCGATGATCATGATGAATATTAATAAAATGATAAAATTCATTATATTTTGGTTAAATACCAGTATTTTTTATTCAATTAGGTGGTAATACATTAGAAAAATCTAATTAATTGTAACAAGGCTTGATAAATAATGTTAGATAAGGTGTCAAGCATAAGGAGGCATTTAGTGAACTGGTATCAGTGTCGAGATGACACATGAAATTAGCATTTCACATACATATACAGAAATTGCTCCCATGTCTGTCAAGGTTGATTCTATTTATAGCGGTATTGTTTATATGTCAGATATTGAGTTTTCCTGTTTATATAATATACCATTTTAATATGGTGTGCAGACGGAGAATAAGAATAGAAGAGAGTAAGAATACAATTTGACACCCTCTCTATCTAGCTCGTGGGTGTCGTTAAAGACAACCGGAGGACATAAACATGCATAGAACGCAAGAGAAGAAAACTCGAAATAAAACTCTATGCTGAAGGTAGTTGGTCATTATCTCTCCGATTGTGGGACAGGTTCGAGTCCAACAGTGAAATAAATAAATATATATATATAACTCCTCAACCAACTCGCACCTATTTTTAAATTTTTTTTAATCTAATAATTTATAGGGGGTTGTTCAATGCACATTGAACATGCAACGCAGCAAATTCAAAAGTAGAGCATGTCAACATACAAGTAAAGCATGTCAACATACAAATTTGCAAAATTAGCACTGACATGATTAAAAGACGCTGCGTTACACTTCACACTTACGACACACTAACACAAAATAGTATATGTGTGTATTAGCAATAAGTAGTATATAAGGTGTACATTTTGTAAAATAAATCAGTCCATCCGACGTCCTCGTCACGTCCTCGACGAAGAGGATGACAATATCACACTCGCTCAACAAAGAGCCTACACGGCCCGCGAGGCCTTAACAAATAAATATCCGCGGTTCCGCCCTCGCCGTCGAGGTGCGAAACCGCGCCGCGCAAAAGTCACGAACCAAAAGTGGGCACGCCCACTTTGGCCTCCAGCGACGCTCCAAGCCGAGGTCCGTTCCCCACAGGGGGAGCCCTTGGGCGATGTCGCTTAGCATACTCTTCTCCGGGTTGAGAGCCCTCAGCGCTCACCCATAGGCCGCGTCAAGCTGTCAAGGCCATCTGCGGCCAACAGCTGTACACACACAAAAAAAAAAAAAATCAGATTTGAATTTATTCATCTCTCAGTTACATCCCTCTCACTGTGGCCAAGACACCCTTAGCCGTCAGTTCTGATCAGTCGAGTGAGTCTGCTTGACTGGCAGTGAGAGTTACCAATCCTCCACCCAAACCTCCATCTCACTGTGGCCAAGACACCCTTAGCCGTCAGTTCTGATCAGTCGAGTGAGTCTGCTTGACTGGCAGTGAGAATTACCAATCCTCCACCCAACATCCATCTCACATCTACCTGTCACCTTAGGTAGCGCGGTGCAGGTATCCCATCAGATAGGCTAAGAACTTAAGGGCTTTAGGTACTTCAAACTATAACCTTAGGTTCTTCTGTCAAACACGGCGTTAGTCCACTAGCCCAGACTACGCCTGTACAGGGGTTTTTGTCCACATGGACACGCCAACCCCATTGTATCATGGCGCATTACCTTATAACTAACATCCACACTAATATTATAAATGCGAAAGTAAGGATGTTTGTTTGTTTGTTTGTTTGTTTGTAACGCTTTCACGCTTAAACCACCGAAACGATTTCAAAAATTCTTTCACCAATGGAAAGCTATAATATCAGGGAGTAACATAGGCTACATTTTATCCCGGTATTCCCACGGGAACAGGAACTACGCGGGTTTAAGCGACTGAAACCGAAGCGAAGCGAGGGCGGGTTGCTAGTTACAAATAAATAACACATGAATTAAAATCTAAAAATTAGGGCAAAAATAAACTCACACCTTATCCAACATTATTTATTAAGCCTTATTGCTTAAGTCAATAAAAATATTAATTTTTAACCAAAATATAATGATGTTTATCATATAGGTAAACTAAAACTAATTTTATTTATATATCTACCATTCTATTCGGAACCACGTTAAAAAAATACGATAAATTGCACTGCAGTTTCCATTAAATATTTGTGAAGAAAATTGAAGGTTGTTCAAAAAAGGTCGGATAACATTATTATATATTATAGCAAAAACATTGTACCCCTTTTTACGAAAATTACGTGGATGGACAAGTATGAAATTTGGCAAAGTTGATATATATAATGAGAAGAAATGCATAAAACTGATGAATTTCATATAATAATGGATTAGAAATACATTAAATACATAAAAAAGGCATTACGCACCCTACTATGTAATCGTTACACAAACACACCAACGCTTATACACTGTTAAAATTGCTGGTCGAACTGAATCTTCTTTTTCTTTTTATTCAATGGCAATGTTCTACACTAATACAAGCTATTGGTGCCAGTGTCGAGTAGTATATTAATTATTCAGGTCTTTAAGTCTTCGTCTTTCAGTCACTTGTTCGTATGATTTGGTACTAATAACCAAGTCATGCCTTCTCTGGGAATTTTGTCAGAATGTCAAAATGCACGCAATTCACTATTATATCATATTCACTACATTTCAGAATTTTATCTGCATTATATTACATAAAATATCAGCAAAATTATTTAATATAACACTTCAAAACACTAAAATAATGAAAAAAAAATATATATATAAAAGCGCTACGTGACATTTTGACATTCACGTCAAAAGTCCTCGTCGAACTGAATGCCGAACAATCATAATTGCAATGATTAATAGACATTTGTACGTATATATTAGTTATTAGTAAAATAGAGCTTGCTCAATATGCAATTAATAAATATGCATAAATATAAATAAAAGAAAATTATCTAGCAGAAAAATTAATTTAAATCGATTATGGTTGAATTTCGACACCTCGGAGACACCTAGTATATAATAAATCGTCAATGTTGAATTAATTCCAAATGTTTTTCGTTTTATTTATAATAATTTATTAGTCTAAAGGCTTTAAAATGAACTGAAAGTCGTTTGCTACCAACAGTAATATAAAAAAAGCAATCTTGACACTATTTAGTTAAGACTCATTTCAGAACAAACAGTTTATTATAGGCTTTATTTTGTTGCTCATGTTGATCCTTAGGTTTTCGGCTGACAGACTAAAAGTCATTAGGATCAGTAAAGTATGTAATAAAACAACCACCTTATTTATTAAAGTTTACGATCAATAATACAAAGCTTAATGGCTTACAGTAAACTCCGGCATACTACGTTTTATTATATGTCGTATCGTAATAACAAATAAGTATGACGATAAGAAGTTTTCTGTCGGATGACAGATTAAAAATACAATATGTTATCAAGTAATATTTCCGGCTTTACATATAAGGCTAGTTCAGGTACATCTTAATTACCAATTGACTTGATTATCGTTTTATAATATAACTAGCAGACCCGGCCACGCGTTGCTGTGGCTAATGTTTTTGTTATATTACATTTTATTAAACTATTTAAGTGGAACTGTAGGAAAACATCTGTCATGGAGGTCGTCATATTTATTTTACAAATGGCATCTATGTAAAAAAGCAAGTTAAAATCGTATATGACACGTTTGTAGGTTTGACATAGCAGCGCCATCTATTAATTAATTACTCAATCCAGTCAACAGATATCGCCATCTGTTAAAATCATTTGTGAATGTCAAATACTATTATTTATTACAAATAATTTGCAAAAAAATAATATTGCGAATATAAATTAAGATGTAAGCTATCCTATCTTTTAAGTTGGATCAAACTGCACATGGTGTACAAATTTGATTAAAATCGGTTAAGTAGTTTAGGAGTCCATCGCGAACAAACAACGTGACACGTAATTTATATATATTAAGATTCGTAATTTTGTAATTCAGTAAATAGTTGATTCATACTTCTGTAAGTTGATATAATTTTCATATAAAGGATGCCTTCCTCATGTCAGCTGCCGGCGCGATTACTAAATAGTGCTTATTTTTATAGACCTCTGTACTTTCTTACACTATGTCGATTAGTCATTCCCAAAATCATTGTTTTACTATATATTTATTAGATTCTTATTTTACTGATTTATGATTTCATCATCCTGACATCTCTGCATGTCAATTTTCGCCGTAATAAATATTTAATATTACATTATCCTGTATAATGCATAACTCTGTATAATATTTGCACTTAAATAGTTATTATAATAATGAAGATAGGATGTATAAATACCGCCAGTTAGAATATCTTGGGGGATTCTTATTGTAACCGCTGTAAGGTGAATTATAAATTAGAAAGTACAACGTGTGTTTTCATTATCATCGCCGCCACCCTTGCCATCCTTCATCTATACCAATAAATAAAATTGGAGTGTCTGTTTGTAATGTCAAAATAATGGACTTTTTTCATGCTCACACGGTTATTTGTACGACACCTATGCCTAAAATAGCAATTAAAAAATTTTTGTCTGTCTGTCTGTTTGTTCCGGGTAATCTTCAAAACGGCTGGACCGATTTCAAAAATTCTTTCACCAATGAAAAGCTATAATATCAAGGCGTAAACTAGGCTATATTTTATTCCGGTATTCCCACGGGAACGGGAATTACGCGGGTAAAATTACTATAACCTATAACCGAAGCGAAGCGAGGGCGGATTGCTAGTTCTACAATATATTATCTACTAGCAACCTGCCCTCGCTTTGCTTCGGTTTCAGTCGCCTTACCCGCGGCGTAGTTCCCGTTCTCGTGGGAATATCGGGATAAAATATAGCCTATGTTACTTCCTGATATTATAGCTTTCCACTGGTGAAAGAATTTTTGAAATCGGTTCGGTGGTTTAAGCGTGAAAGCGTAACAAACAAACAAACATCCTTACTTTCGCATTTATAATATTAGTAAGGATTATAGCGCTGCTAATACTACCAACTATTACATGGCTCGTGAGTATCTTAAAAGACAACTAAGAGCTGTCTATCTATCTTATTTTTTTTGGGTGGGCTATGGTCAGCTCACACGCCGTCTAATTCATCCGGGGTGACAAAAAAAACAGCGCGCGGCCCAATAAACCATCGTATTCCCCCCCCTTCGCTATAGGGCCGACTGCCGGTACAGAGTTCTTTGGCGTTCATGGCCGGCCCGGCCGAATACCCTTTCTTCCGAACGCCTCTCTAGGGATGTCAGTCGCCCTCACGCGGTCAGCCTCTTTGCAGGACTGTCCATTGATATAGGCCAATTAAATCTCACGCCGTCTAGTCAACAATTACATTCCCGTTCATTCATAAAGCTGTTGCTGAAATTTGGCATATGTACAATAAAAGAAAAATATTTATTGCTTTGAACCAAGCAGTGGCGGCTGGTGGGTCAACAAAGTGGTGGTGCACTTTACTTGCTCCCTAAGTATTAAGATCAGAAATTGCAATGGAACAATAATTTATAAAAAAAATAACATTTTTTTTTATTATCGAACTCATTACATTTTGTAGGCATACATAGAAACATGTGGTTTTATTTGGTTTTCACACTTAAACAAATATTTATAAAAGAGTTCAAATCAAAAAATATTTTGATTTGAACTCTTTTATTAAATTTAACGAGGGCCTTGGCGGTTCCGCCAATTTTATATCAACTTTATTTTTAAAAGTTTTATCATGCTAGGCTCATTTACACTCAAACCACACACGGTACATGAAGTATAGAATAGAACTAAGACCAAAATAAAAAAAACAATTACTTAATGTAAACAAACAATATTTAACGCGTCACAGGATACATCGAAACTATATCTACTTACGTTGACGCCGCCAGGCAAATTTCGTCGAAAGTCGAGTGCTCTCGGTAATGTTCGGTTCGCCCGTGCACCGCTCAAGCAGACTCATTTTTCGGTATATTTCTATGAACTATCTTCTGTCTCACGCGCCAGGCGTTTTAACTCATAACCAATACAAGTTGTATTAGCAGTCCCCGTGCGCTCGCCTCAGCGCACGAGTTTTTTTTTTGCAGGGAAAATAAGTTTTAATAGTTTAGTAAAGCGTTTAAATTGTTTCGTCTTAATTTGAAATTATATTTCTTATATGTTTTTGTATGCTTTATTTAATAATAATATTTATTATATTATTTATATATAGTAATTTAAAATATAAAGATGAACTAACATTGTAATTATTAAATCTTTTGAATTGGTGGTTCAGCGCACGAGCGCACTTAAGGTACAGCCGCCACTGGAACCAAGTCATTAGGATAAGAGTATGATGATGATGATAATAATGATCATTCATCATCATCAGCCTATATATGTCCCACTGTTGGGATCAGGCCTCCTCCAGAATGGGAGGGTTTTTGACCTACTATTCCACGCTGGCCAGACGTGTTGGAATAGGGTTTTGTTTCGAGGGAGACTTGGTGTTTTTTACCAGTTATGTCTTTGATGGTATATTTATTTTTAAAAGGACTACACCTTGCACCAAACGGATACAAATTACACTCAAACTCAGAACAACAATTTATGGATTATACAAAATATTGTCCTGCGTCGGAATCGAACCCATGACACTGGTATATTAACCACTGCGCTATCTATGGAGTCAATTAAACATGTAATTAGAATTACAAAGCCTGAGATTTCTGTCTATCCAGGGTTAAGTCATACACTGAGTAATCTTAAATGAATTTACACGAGCGCTAAATTAAATAGATATCTATAACGTAATTTCATATTTGACTTTGTTGCTTTACATTGATAATTTAATATTTGCTATATAAAGACGGAAAACTTGAAATAAAACCCTATCTACTCATTATCCGTGTGGTGACGGAGTGAGAATACAAATTGCCACTCCCTATCTTGCCCGTGGATGTCGTAAAAGACGACTAAGGGATATATAATACGCGTATAACATCAATGCAAGAGAAGGAAAGCTTGAAATAAAATGCTATACCAATATGTCTGACCAGCATGGTATAGAAGGTCATATTTTTCCCATTTTGGAGGAGGCCTGAGCCCAACAGTGGGACTTATGTGGGCTGCAATGATGATGATGATATAAAGAAGGAAAACTCGATATAGAACCTTACTAACTCATCATTATTATCACACTCTTGTTGCTTGAGATCGACTTAATATACTTGATCTTCTTTCATGGTACTTATTGTAAAAGATTTTGTAATAGTTTTATGACCAGCCGCCTGCCTGATGTCAACCCTTGTTTATTAACCAGAAGGCATCGTAAAGCTCTTAGTCGTCTTATACGACACTCACGAGTTATGTGAGGGTTGATAGTATTTGTAGCTACGCAGCATCTCTGTGGGCTGACAACTGGTAACAAACTATAACTTGTTTTTTCGTAGCAGTCTTAATAAGTAAGTGTTGTGGAACACTCGGTTGAAACAAAGTTCTTTTCGTAGTATATTATTATATTGTTAGTCAACCAAAAAAATATTTTTTTGTTGGCGTGGATATCTCTACAGATTTATTTGCTTTTAAGTTTTCAGTTTTAGAATATATTAATGAAAGATCTGAATTGGCTCTGGTTTTTATGATATTGGTGTATTTTATATTTTTAATAATTTACACTTTTAATTTGATTAACTTTATCTAAATTTTCCATACGGCGATGGAGTAAGAATAAATATGGTTTACTACCCCTATATATGTTAGGTACCTGAAGTGATATTAAATGACGCTTAAATTTTATAATATACATATAATATTACGCAAGAAAAGAAAAACTCGAAACAAAATCTCTATATTGTAGAGTAGGCTCGAGCCATTTACACATTAGCAAAAATAATGTTGACGACACTTTATTCTTTAGTTATATTCTTAGAATAATAACATACGCACAAAAAGTGAGGCATTTCAATTGGAGCCTAATGGAGCTTACGCCGGAACAGTCCCGTAATGTACAAGTCATTGCACTGCACGAACGTACGCAACTCTTAAAAAATAAATAGGTAATTATGACGGCTTGTGCATTCAAATGGTGCCACAACACATTTGAAAAACATAAAAAGGTTTTTAACATTACTTTTAAAAGTATTTCGACGATTTATGTTAATTAAAACAAAATTTGATTTCATAATTTGTATAGTGGTTTCCGTGTGTACGTGTGTAATCGTCTGCCCGCCATTAGTATTTTTAGATTCAAATTTTTAAAGTTCGAAGTACTGACACTATCCTTCTATACGTTATTATTCTAAGGTTATATTATTAAAAATCGGTTTCTGCACTCTGATTTGGCAAATCGATGTATCATGTGATAGTGATGATAAAATTACACGATTACTGAACTTTTTATTTGGTCAATATAATGGATACACAAAATGTCCTTGCCTTATTTGTAAGTCGGATAGTAGAGTGAAGTAAATTCACTGGGAATAAGATGATGATCGTTGCTTGTTGATAAAGACATCATTATAAGTGAGCAATAGTTAAGTAGAGAAAAAATAACATTGTTGCCACAACATATCAAGTGAGATAATAATTTGTGACAGTATTGTACAGGAAAGGAAAATACTTTAGATACGTTTATAAAAAATTTCCTGAGCTGGGCATGGAAAAGTCAAATCCTGGACTAATAATGGCTATCAACATCAGATATTATTTAGTAATAAACTATAACTAATATATATAATAAAGCACCAAATTACAATTAAATTGTGTGTATGATGTCGACAAGCTTATAAATTTTTGGTCCGCCTATAAGCGTAAAGCTACATTTCCTGTTATCTGTATATATTTTATGAAAATCTGAGAAATTATAGCGAGAAATATGATGCTTATAGTACTTCCTACAAGATTTTAAAGTGATTGAAGAATGATATCAGGGTAGACGGGATCATCACATGATGACAGATTACTGTTGGTCTTTGAAAAGAGAATGGTCCCAAAAAATATAAATGAGAGCTAAAAGAAGTCCTTTTTTTGAAGTTTAATATATTTTATTCTGTTTTTTTTTTACCTTCTAGGCACAATAATTATATGTATATTAAAATAAAACAGCTAATAACAATATTCAGAAAAAAGTGGATCATCATCATCATCTTGCTCTTATCCCAATTACTTGGGGTCGACGCAATATGTCATCTGTTTTGACATATTGCAAAAAGTTTCGTCAATGTCTTTTATGACCGTCGCCTGCCTGACGTCAACCCTCCTTGGGAATGTAATCGTTGACCCAAATGGTACCAGATGGAGTTGGTCCGGGTCAATCTAGGGCTCTTAGTCGTCTTTTACGACACCCACGAGCAAAGCAAGGGTTGGTAGTATTCGAAGCCGCTACCACACAGCACCATTCAAAAAAAGCCCATTAATTTGATATTACAAACAGAAGGTTCAATTTTATTTATTTGTATAGAGTATAGATTAACTAATGAATTGAAGGCATTGTAGGAAATTTCCTAATTAATATATTTTTCTCAACCAATAAATGTGTTCAAACAATTCGCAATTAATTTGCAGCATGTGTTTTGTTGAAAATAAGTATACACAATACAGTACAAAAAACGTGTATACCGTGTACCAACTATACTGGGGACAGCATACGTCGTGATGAAATGATCTTTCGACTTTTTTTCGTCTAGACTCCAGCCGGCAGGCCAAGAATTTTGTTTCAACAAAGCTCTTGTATAAGCCCGTATAAGGAAACATATTAATAAAGTTAAAGTATAATAAAGTCAATATCTCTTTTATTGTGGAGAAGGCTCAAGCTCAATAATGTCGTAAGCCGTAAGCCGTAATGATGATGAATATTTTTCTAAATAAGACTTATACATACTTGGAATTCATTCAATTACGGTATAAGACACGAATAAGTTATACTTGGTACCTTAATCCTTATTGAGATTAAAGGTAAAAACATAACTTGCCCGTGTTATTGCTAGTGATCCTCGTCGTCCGAACTCATAGTTTCTTTTTCTAGTTTTTACAAATATAATAATATTTGTATAGTATTTTTACAAATATAACAATATTTGTATAGAGTTGCATGTTTTGCCTAACACATTTAGGTGGTATTTTAATATTCTGATTGCAGTTTGTGATTTACGGTTTGATTATGACTAAAAAGGTCTCTGCTTGCGCTAGCTACGTCAAGAAGGCACTGTTCCCTCCAATGTGGTTGTAGAGAGTGATGACTGCTCTAGTAGTTAATTCGTAACACTTGTGGGATCTGGTTCAACAATAAATTTTATGAATTATATTTTGAAAAAAAAAAAAAGGAACGAATATATAGATTTCACCCACAATAATAGTTAAAAATTATTTTATACATCAAAAATCTTTTAGTGAGATAAAGTATATCGTCTTTTAAACATTAATAATAATTTTGCATCATGCCCTCAGAGTTTTTTTGCCGGATCTTTCTCAGTGTGGTTGCATTGTCAACCGGTGGTAGTACATTAGATTTATTAGGTTTAATTTAATAATTAATCATAATAGTTACAAATTGAATGTTTAATGATTACTAACCAAAAACAATATATTTTTTTCATATAGAATAATTTTCTTTTTGTATTGGCAATAAATATGTATCAAAATGTGGGTCAAAACTTAATAAGTAATTTCTGAAGCGGGTAGATGTAAATCTCTGTAATAATTATTACTTGTTAGACGTGAGATATCTTAGTCCCACCCGTGGTCATGATCGCTTTAAATTGTTCGAAATGTCGAGCAATCAAAAATCAAATACAAATGCGATAAAAACCGTAAAATAGTTTAATTTAAAAAGAAAGAAATTCTATCCTAGTTCGATAGGCATTTCCTCCATCAGCCTACAGACGTCCACTGCTGGACATAGGCCACCCCATGGGAATTCCACTCGAAACGGTCCTGCGCCATCTGCATCCAACTGTTCCCTGCGACTGTGAGAATGTCGTCAGTCCACCTAGTGGGGGATCGTCCTACGCTGCGCCGTCGGATTCGTGGTCGCCACTCAAGAACCTTTCTTCCCCAACGGTTGTCGTTTCGATGAGCAATGTGGCCTGCCCATTGTACGTTCCGGATTTTATCACGTAGAGAAATATCAAGCATAGCCCTCTCCATAGCACGCTGAGCGACTTTGAGCTTTTTTATGAGGCCCGACATTTAGAGACCACGTTTCCGTACCGTAAGTCATCGCTGGTAACACACACTGGTTATAAACCTCTGTTTTCAGACACTGCGGAATATTGGACGGCATTAGGCTAGACTTAATACTTACTAAACATGTAATATAGAATTGTATATAAAAGAAATGACTTTAGAGTAAACTGAATTTTTTGTTGGATATTCTCAGTTTGCGGTCGAGTTGCAATCTGGTTATTAGATGAATTTCAAAAAAAATGTAAAATTAACAATTTTTAAGTACTTTTACGGGACTCTTATACATAATGAATGATTTGGTTTTGAGTGTATCAAACTCAAAAAAAAAATAAGTCAACCCATCTACCCAGTCGATAAACAATTACGTTTGGCGAGAATAAAATGTAGTAGTAAATAAGATACTATTGTGAAGTAAATAAATAAAAACAAAATATGTTAAACAATTCCAATAATTGTTAATTCAAGTTTCCCAGGAGTGCCCTATTTATATTTATAGCTTTATCCGGGTTTTGCGAGATCAACAAAAGTATATTATTTGAAATAAAACAATTTTTACGGATTTTATTGTAATGATTGTAATTATGATTGTGATTGTAATTATTTTATAGTATAATTTCTCGAAATTTCGAACATTTTCCGGTGTTCATGGTCACGGGAGGCCCAAGGTATCTCACGTACAACAAGACAGAATTATAGAGTTTTATATCTGCAGTATTAGTAATTAAATTTTGCCCCAACATTTTTTTATGCAAATTACTAGTTTTCCATGTGGTGACGAATCTATATCTATACTATTATATAAAGCCAAAGAATTTGTTTGTTTGAACGTGCTAATCACTGGAACTACTGGTTCGATTTGAAAAATTCTTTCAGTGTTAGATAATCCATTTATCGAGGAAGGTATAGGTTTATATATCATTTATATATATAAAAATGAATTGCTGCTCGTTAGTCTCGCTAAAACTCGAGGATGTCTGGATCGATTTGGCTAATTTTGGTCTTGAATTATTTGTGGAAGTCCAGGGAAGGTTTAAACGGTGAGAAAATATGGAAAAATTGCGAGTAAAATACTAAAAACAACAATTTTATTTTCCCATACAAACTGTTCCTCTTACCTGTCAAACATTTGATGTTCATCCTGACGGTTCGGCATTTTTGGCATAATTACATGTAGACCTAGATTAAAGAAGGTTTTAGAATCAATAAGAAAAGGCGGTGTCCCTTAGTCGTCTTTTCAGGCACACACAGGTTGTGAATTGTATTCTTACTCCGCCACCGCACAGATAATACTAAAACCAAACTGATAAATACTAAAACAAAATTATTATGAAAAAGGCAATGCGAAGTTCGCCAGGTCAACTAGTAGGTTATATATATCATCACACTAAAACCAACAGGAGCGGAGCGTCAGTGAAGAATGTTTCAAAGTGGGGTTATTTTTCCTTTTGAGAGCTTCATCTGCGTAAACGGCTACATTATCGCAAAAATCATGTGTGACAGAATCGTATTATTAAAAAATAGTTTCACCTTCTACGTAAACAAAGTCTTAGGTTTAAGTTAGCATTAGCTCAAAGTATATATACTACGCGGACGAAGTCGCGAGCAGAAGCTAGTAAGAATATAATTTGCTACCCCCTGTCTTGTCCATAGATGTCGTAAGAGACTGTTAAAGGAAATAATACGCATATATTATCATATAATAAACATTATGAACAGCGTGGTATATTAGGTCAATTTCTCTTCTATTAAGGAATCATGGAGGTCAGGAGGCCAGAGCCCAGCAGTGGGACATACGAGGGTTGTTCAAATATAAACCGGTATTTTTTAATAAAGGCGCGAAAAAATTTGTGTCATTAAAGTGGCTGCACTGGATGTTAGACTAGTCTGTTACGAAGCGCAGAGAATAGCCGGGACCGCGTAACCTAGCTTTTAGCGTGTTATAGCCATGAGTGAGAAGGATGTACCAGTGTCTGTTGCGCAACGCATCATTATTCGTTTTTTGGTCAAAGATAATGTAAAATGCGCTGAAATTTATCGAAAATTACTCGAGCGGTTCGGGGATGAGTGCCTCTCCAAGACTCGAGTGTATGAACGGTGTTCCGCTTTCCGAAAAGGCCGAGAAGCAGTGACAAACTTGCCACATGCACGGCGTCCCAGAACAAGTGTTACCGATGAAAACGTCAGTGCTGTAGAAAAACTTATTTTGAAAGATCGGATCGTAATTGCGGTTGATTTTCTCACTGAAAAACGAACTGTGAAGGCGCATTTTTATAGTAACCTCCTAAAAAACACGGTGAAATCTACCTACAGATCAAAACGACGCGATATTCCAAACCGTAGTGCAATATTGTTGCAAGACAACGTCAGACCGCATACAGCTCGGCTTACGATGCAAACATTAAACGAATTGGATTGGGAAACACTGGAACATCTTCCTTATAGTCCCGATTTGTCTCCATGTGACTATCATTTATTTGGTCCATTGAAAGAGGCACTTGGTGGACTGCGATTCGAAAGCAATGCGGAGGCAGAACCGTATCGCGAATGATTATTCGCGCACGAAGGATACGATTACGTCACCAGCCGAGAGATTTTTATGAAAAAGGCGTCTGAAACCTTCCGGAAAGGTGGCAAAAGTGTGTAGAGTGTGACGGGGACTATCTAGAAAAACTATAAAAATTTCAGCTTAATAATAAAAATTTTATAGCAAAATTCCGGTTTATATTTGAACCACCCTCGTATATAAGCTGGATTGCTGATTTTTTTGACAAGCTATGGAGCCACGAAAGGGCGGCACGTGACTCCATAATCCAACGTAGTCTCTTCCATTGCCGTGAATTCTCAGTACAAAAAGAAAATGATTGTATATAAAATTTATATTGCTTTTTGTCAGTTATTATTAATCATTAAATTAGTGGTGATTGTTATACATATTATGATAATTAATTAATGTAATCATCATCATATCAGATTATAGACGTCCCACTGCTGGGCTTGGATTATTGAGAGTAAAATTACATTGTCTTATCATTTTTAATTATCAAGAATTAAGGTACATTTCTCCTTGTGGTGACGGAGTAAGAACACAATTCAGCACCCCCCTTTCTTACCCATGGGTGTCGTACAGGACAATTAAGAGATATAATATGCAGATAACGTCGATGTAAGGTAAGAAAAATTCTAAATTAAACTCTATTCCCACACGTCTGTCGAGCGTGGTATAGTAAGTCAAATTCCCGCCTATAATGGAGGAGGACTGAGCCCAACAGTGGGCGATGACGATAATGAAAGCACAAGAAATTCACTCAATTATATATAAAGCTTTAAAATAAAGCTCACATCTTATACAAGTAAAATCTTTCCACAGCTTAATGGAACGATAAAGATTCTCGACAAATCTGTTTCTATTTGGTTAAGCTCAGGTCAAAATATAACAATGAAAGATATACAGAGAGCAATCTTAAGTACATAAAGTTCAGTGAAGTGTAACCTATAACGTTTACGATAAGTAAATCGAATGGTAGGGGACTGTAAAGATTTGATTACCGACTTAGCCGTTTGCGTAGGTCTAAAAGAGATAGCGTGTATTTATCATTTTCAAATAGAATTTTGTCATAAAATGGTTGCAACGGCGAATTTAATGTTCTAAATTTTAATTATGCAATTTACGTAGTTGTCTTAGAGAGCTTCATTTCAATTCATATACGGCCCACTTGAGCTATGATAAGGCCACACTGTAGATAGCCTCTTTATAGCCGTGTGCCGTTCCATCCAGGATTACTATCACACTCCCGCAGAAACTCGATGTTTGAGTAATAGCAATTTGTTATTGTACTTCGTTTGGTGACTGAGGAAGCCCAACTTTTTGAGGGTGTTTGCGTATGGTGGGTTTTGGAGATGCCTTTAGTATCGCCGAACTGTAAATCACGTATTCATACTTATTTCACTATATTCGCGGTAAATAGCGGTCTAGTGTTCATGAGCGGCAGTTTAATTTACCATCAGGTGCTATTTACTCATTTGCCACACATACATAATAAATAAAACTGAAGTGTCTATTTGTAATGTCAAAACATTGGGCTTTTTTCATGTTCACTTGGTTATTTACACGACACCTATGTCTAAAATACAGTTTCATTTTTTTTCTGTCTGTTAATTAGGTAATTTTCAAAACGGCTGAATTGATTTTGATAATATTTTACTACCAGGTAGCTGTCTATATAAGGAGTAAGGCTATATATTTTATCTCAGTATTCTCACGGGAACGGGAACTACGCAGGGAAAACGACTAAAACCGAAGCGAAATGAGGGCGGGTTTCTAGTTAGTAATAAAAAAGAGCTCGAGAGGTCAGTGTTCCTAACGCAGTGAAGGAGACTCGAACCCAATGTATGGGCATGTATAGGTTGAGATAATAATGAATGTTGCCGGTCGTAAGAGAAGAGTAAGAGATATAACATGCAGCTATCTGCATGCTATCATCTAAACACGGCAAGCAATACTCGAAATAAAACAATACCAAATCGTCTGACCAGCGTGGTTAACAATTTTCTCCTGTTTTGGAGGAGGCTTAAATCCAGCAATGGACAGCATATAAGCCGAGATGACGATGATGAATAGTTTTATATATTTTTAATTTTGTCATGTATTTTTGAGCACATTTTTAATCATTTGCTGATCTGAATAACCAAGTCCAAAAATTTTATCGACAATAATTAATTTTGATGTTCACGCGAATATTACACATTGTAAATAAAATTACGAATTTTATCGCGTTTCTATTTGATTTTTGATTGCACGAATCAAAAATCAAATGCAAACGCGATGAAATCCGTAGTTTTATTTAACGATAATGATATTGAACATTTGCCCCTTCAAAGATAAACGCTTAAATCTTGTTTGTTTAAATCAGGCCCAAGTTGATATCTTCACTGACCATAAAATGTTATTCGTATAGTCCTAACTTGATTTGCGTCGGAATTTATAATTAATTGTTTAGTTGAAAGGTGAAGCAAGTGATTAAAAGGTCATCTTTCAAGGGGTTAAGAAGGGTTAAGTGATTCTGTTAATCGTTTGTGTTGAAACGTCTCTATTTAGTTTTATCACTAAATTTGCATGTTTTAGGAAATATTGTTTTGCATATGCCTAAATAGCATTGAAAAACTTTCAAAAATGAAGAACTTTTATACACGTATATGTATCCTTTTAGATGCTCTTATAATTCGCTAAGGTTTACACTAGAAAAGTAGGTAGGCTCTCTCTTAGGAAACATTTAATATTTGACAGCAATCTGTAGCGATTATGGCATAAAATTAGCTACTATCAATAATAGTTAAGAGTCAAATAGTTACTGATATAATTATCGCCGCCCTATCATCATATCAGCCCATATATGTCCCACTATTGAGATCGGGCCTCCTCATTTCAGAGAGAGAATTTGACCTAATACATATATCACGGGTATTATTGTGATTGTTGCGGGTTATCCCTTAGCCTACTTTCATCGGTTTGAGGGCTCTTAGCGCTCACTCATAATCCGAACCAACTACTTTAAGTCATGTGCGGGTAACAATACTTATCTAAAAATATAGTTTCTTAGGTTAAGAGATCTCAGCGTTTTCATTCCACCAGAAAATCCATTCAAATTTAAAAGAAATGATTAAAATTTGTTTTCCTATGGCATTCAATTTCAAGTAATTATTTACTGAAAATGGGCGCCAGCGATCTAACTGATGACTGTTTCTATATCATAATTATTTTACTTTTATCTCGAAGAATTGGGGTCAACGCACTGTGTGCTCTGCTTCCATCGTACATATTGTTAAAATTATAATGAAAAAGTTGGTAGTATTCGTAAGCACCACTATACAGTTCTGGAATCACCATTAATACCGAAAATCAATCCAAACGTTCGTTAGAGGAAACAAATTTATATAATAATACGTGAAGCAAAAACTTTGTACCCGTTTTTATGAAAATCACACGAATGGACAAGTATGAAATTGAGTACAGTCGAAGTATTTATTGAGCACAAGTGAACTTCGCTAAAAATTTCTATAATATTGCATTAGAAATACATTAAAACGACATACATATACGTATATACACTTTTGTTTATGATTAAAGTATCTGGTCTAACTGAATGTCAAACAATCATAATTATAATCTAATCTAATAGATTTTTGTACTTATGTAAATAGTTATTAGGTTAATACTAACTTAATATACAATTATACATATATTTAATATATAAATATATGTATAATTGTATATTAAGTAAGTAGTATTGACCTAATCTATATATATATATATATATATATATATATATATATATATAGGAGAGGCGGGTTTTGCGAGCGATATATTGACTCATCACCATATCTCTGTAACCATAAGGCATACGGACTTGAAATTTGGCAGAAATATTCCTTTCGTCGAGTAGAGGTCAGCTAAGAACGGATTTTACGAAATTCCACCTGCAAGGGGTGTTGCGGGGGGGTTAACAGTAATATACATATAAAGGAACAGGTGAGCCGAAGCTACTGAAGCTAGAAAAATGAAATTTGGACCGTAGTTTCATTTCGTGACGGCACCCACTAAGAAAAGATTTTATGAAATGCCACCCCTAAGGGGGTGAAACGCAACGGTAAAGTCTGTATGGAAAGAAAAAGAAATCTTTTGCTACTGACTTCAAATTAAGCACAAGTACTCTTTAATAAAAATAAATAAACACGTGTTTCAGCGTTTGTCCATTTTCATCCTCTAAGGGTGTAAAATAGGTTGAAAGATGCCAGTTTGCTCACTTATCACAGAGCCGAAACTACAGAAGCCAGAAACTTGACCTTTTGACATTAGTTTCTTTGCGTGACGTAGAAACCCACTAAGAAAGGATTTTTTGAAATTCTACCCCTAAAGGGGTAAACAGCAGTACCAGTTTGTATAGGGAGAAAAAAAATTAATTGATTGATCAAATTCTCCACAAATACTCTTTAATAAAAATAAATATACACGTGCTTCAGCATTTTTTAATGTTCACCCTCTGAGGGTGAACTAATAATATTATAAAGAGAAAAAGTAGTTGTTATGAAAATTCTCAAAAACTACTGGACAGATTTCGATAATTCTTTTACCGTTAGAATGTTACAGTATCCCTTAGTAACATAGGCTATATTTTATCTCGGTATTCTCAGGGGAACGGAAACTACGCGGGTAAGGCGGTTGAAACCGAAGCGAAGCGAGGGCGGGTTGCTAGTAACTATATAATTAAAAAGAAAATCGTGTAGCATAAAAATAAATTTAAATAAATATGAAAAAATTTCGATCACTCGGCGACCACTAGTACAATAAAATCGGTATATACAATAATGGTATCTGACATTTATATGTAGGAGTTGTATTTTCTTACTGACCGGGCGGTGAAAATGAAAGTTGAGAGAAAAAACCCTAAAAATGGTTTTATTTTATACTAGCAATCCGCCCTCGCTTCGCTTCGGTTATAGGTTATTGTCGTTTTACCCGCATAGTTCCCGTTCCCGTGGGAATACCGGGATAAAATATAGCCTAGTTTACGCCCTGATATTATAGCTTTCCATTGGTGAAAGAATTTAAGAAATCGGTCCAGCCGTTTTGAAGATTACCCGGAACAAACAGACAGACAGACAAACATTTTTTAATTGCTATTTTAGGCATAGGTGTCGTGCAAATAACCGTGTGAGCATGAAAAAAGCCTATTATTTTGACATTACAACAGACACTCCAATTTTATTTATTAGTATAGATAGGTATATTTAACACTATTTTCCTTCAATGACAAAAATAAAAAGCAAACATTTTTCGTGTTTCCTTTTATAATAATAGTATAATAGTTTTGTCGCTTTTCCTTTATAATTCATCATACAACACAAGTTAAGAAGCTTTGCGGATCTTGTCAAAAGAAAAAATCAAAAGTTATATATAATATCATTTATGTAAAAGTAAATCGAAGGTGAATAAACTCTGTTTTATACCAAACATATTTTATCTTATATATTGTTCTATTTTTTATAAATGTATATTAAACATCTTTTTTTTTCACGTGGCAACAGATTGAAAATCAATGTCACTATTCTAATCATGAGTCGTGAAAGCCGGTTTACTGTTTTATTTAATAATAGAAACAGTAAAAACTAAAGAAACTGCTAGAAGAATGACAACCAGCATATTTCTCACAACTTATACTAAACGCGATCTACGATCGACGATAACTACGATCGATGATACAACTGTTAAATATAACGACTAAATCATTACCTCTCCATAAGAAGACTTTTTACGTATTTTAACGGTGTAAGAGTACAATTCATCCCTTATCTTGCCCGTAGGTATCGTACAAGACAACTAAGGGATTTAATAAGCAAATAATATACAGTAGAACCCGTTTAATACGATCACGTTTAATACGATTTCTCGCATAATACGCCATTTTATGTCAGTCCCAGCAACTTGAGACATGTTTTCATATATTTCTTAACGCTTAATACGATTCGTCATCCCGTTTAATACGTCAACACGTGTCGCAGTAATACACATACTACCCCTTTGCCGCAGCGGCCAGCGACTGACGAATTCATTTCATTGAGAATGTGAATAACACACTAGAAGAGACCCTAAGTGATAATGACCAAGAAAAGATGAGTCAACTCCGATTTTATCACACGCCCTGGCATTATCAGCAGTTAATGATTTGAGACGCTGTGTAACTTCTTTGAATCAAAGCGAAGACGCACTGCGAAAATTAAATTACGTTGAAAATCTTGTAATTGCTAATGTCTCAAAATCTTTTCGTCAAACTAAAATAAATTGGGCCCGGTGCTCGACGGGCAATGGTGGTTCCGGGAGCATTTCCGCAGGCTTGCTCCACGGCTCGTCGGAGCGGCGTCCGCCCTATCGTGGCTTATGCCGAACGTGGGCGGACCGAGCGCTACGTGCCGACGGCTGTACGCGGGGGTCATCCGGTCGATGGCCCTGTACGGCGCACCGGTGTGGGCGGCGTCCTTGACCGTCCGACTTAGGGCCCTTCTGTGGCGACCACAGAGGGTCATGGCAGTCAGGGCCATCCGCGGATACCGCATGGTGGCGACGGAGTCAGCGTGCCTATTGGCCGGGACTCCCCCGTGGGACCTGGAGGCAGAAATGCTCGCCGAGTTGTATCGGCGGGTGTCGGGGGTGCGCGGGGAGGGCGGTGTTGTTTCCTTGAGGGAGCTCACCGCCTGGCGCGTCGACGCCCACCGAGACGTCATTGCCCGTTGGGCAGTCCGGCTGGAGAGGCCTCGGTTTGGGGTGCGAATCGTGGAGGCCTTCCGGCCGGTGCTGATGCAGTGGTTGGAAAGGCGGCACGGGGTGCTCTCCTTCCGACTAGTGCAGGTGTTGACGGGGCATGGGAGCTTCGCCAAATACCTGCACAAGGTCGTTAGGAGGGAGAGTACGCCATCCTGCCACCACTGCGATTGCGACGAGGACACGGCGCAGCATACGCTCGAGGCCTGCGCCGCTTGGGCCACGCAGCGCCGTGAACTCGTCGCAATCATCGGTGCCGACCTGACGCTGCCGGCCATCGCTAGGGCGATGGTCGACAGCGTCGGGAATTGGGACGCGGTCGCAGCCTTCTGCGAGACAGTGATTTCGCAGAAGGAGGCGGCGGATCGCCTGCGCGAGGAGCGCAGCCTCGATGAGGAGATCCGCCGCCGGCGAATAGGGCGGCGCAGGCGCAACTACCTGCGCCTCATGCCGCCCTAGCCGAGGCCGCGGGTGACGTGACCGGGGATTAGTCCGTCACCCGCCGAGAGGCCGACCGCGTGAGGAAAGACCGACGTCCTCCCCGAGGGGGGGACCTCGGTCGATGGGAGGGTACCCCAATTAGGGGTATTCCATCGGGCCGACCACTGACGACAAGTTAACACTGCTCCAGTGGTCGGCCCAACGACGAAGGCGACGTGGTTTTTGGGTGGGTCGCGGGAGTTGCGTGCTTAAGCCCCTCTGTCGCCCCGGACGGAGTGGTGCGGAGGCGCGCCGACTGTGACCCACCCACAAAAAAAAAATAAACTAAAATAAATGATTACTTTAAGTAACGTAATAATAATAAACAACATTTTATTTTAGGTAATTTTTAAATGTTAAATTCAATACTTAGTTATTCAAAATAATAATAGAATATAATAAATAATAATGACACGTTTTTTCGCTTGCCCGCATAATACGCTTTCCCGCCTAAGACGCGTTTTTGGTCGGGTCCCTGCGAAATCGCCTTAAACGGGTTTTACTGTATATGCAAGAGAAGCCAAATTTGGAATTAAACCTTATACCAACCCGTTTGATCAAGGTTAATTTCCTACGCATTGTGGAGGAGACTCGAGTCCAGCAGTGAAACGTATATGAGCTGTGATGAAGATGGCCTTTGTTTAGAAGTGAACGTTGAAGGATGAATAGATGGAGCGGGTTTAGAATCCTACGAGCTAAGTTTTACCTTATTGCAACCAGGCGTCTTTTAAAAGTTACATTTTAATGTAATAATATCTTCAACTTTACATTATTATTATTGCATTATACTCGTAAAATATCCATTATTTAATTATAATAATGAATGACCTAGAAGATTTTACGATCAGTTTTACGATGATTTATAATCCAATTATTTTATTGGTGCGACAAATTAGGTTCTAATACAGGAGCGTCGACGCTGGGTATTAAGTCAGTCCTGATTGATCTTAATAGTCAAATCAATATAATTTATTGCGATATGTTATTTATAAGCTAAGCTGCCCGTCCGTTTGTTTGTCTACCCAGCTATCTGTCAGAAAACCGTATTTTATTAACTGTCATCATTATTATCATTCAGCTTTTTGTTTGCCACTGCTGGCTGCGTCCGGTTAATGTTTCGTCACAAAGTGTGGTCCTGTGCTGTCCATATTCAGCGACTCCCAGTAACTTTCATCAAGCCATTGAAAAATTTTCTTCCCCACCCGTTGTTTGCATTGATAAGTTATAGTGGTAACGCCTGTTGATAGTTGTCTGTCTACAACTGCGGGCTTTCGCAGAAAATCGACGTCCTAGTAGAACGAAGTACAATAACAAATTGTTACAACTCAGACGTTGATTTTCTGCGATATGTGATACTACCCCGGACGAACCGGCTCGCCGCTATAGACAGAGGACTATCGATAGTGCGGTGCGGTCCTACCGCCTAACCTTTTAACCTTTGTTACAAGTAAACATTTTAGTAGGATTTTGAATTACTCTTAAATTTCCACACAACTACACTACTTAATCTCTGTTTGTGTACATATAATTGGTTTGCAATTGTCGAGAAATAAATAAATACTACATAATGTTAAAAGCTCAAAGTTGCTCAAAATGCTATGGAGAGGGCTATGCTTGGTATTTCTCCACATTATAAAATCCGGAATACGGAAAACCATAGAAGAACGGGTGTAAGTGACATAGCAGAATTAGCACGTTGACATGGCAATGAGTAAGCCACATCGCTCGTCGAACTGACAATCGTTGGGGAAGAAAGGTTCTCGAGTGACGACCACGAATCGGACGACGTAGCGTAGGATGACCCCCTATTAGGTGGACTGACGACATCTTAAAAGTCGCAAGCAACCGTTGGATGCAAGTGGCGTAAGACCGTTCCGAGTGGCATTCTCGTGGGAAGGCCTATGTTCAGCAGTGAACGGTAGTATACGCTGATGGATGGACAGACGGACGTAATGTTATACCAGTAGTTGTTCTGAGACAAAAGGGCAAACTTCTCGATGTAACTGCAAATATTAATTGCCGAGTGCCGGTTACTTCTCCTTCATATGTCAATGCCAGATGTTATTAAAATAATTTCTGTAATAATTTCTGGCGTGTGGTGACGGCGTAAGAATACAATTCACCACCCTTCTTGGGTGTCGTAAAAGACGATTAAGGATTATGCGGATAACATCTTTTTTTTTCTGTAATTATAATGTAATTATGTGTATTAATAACTTAACAGTTACCTCATAACAATTACAATATAGCCATGAGGCTAATAAGTAATTTAAATCTAACTTAATTTGCTAAGATTTACAGAGTAAGGAATGTGTCCATTGGCACTTTTCTAATAGTCTCCAATAATAATAAAAAACACTTTATTGTTGTGTTCTCCAAAGATAGCACTCACTGCACTACTTATCACTAAATGCGAATAAAATCTAGAGAAGGAAAACTCGACATAAAACCCTATGTCAACAAGTCTGACCAGCGTGGCATAGTAGGTCAATTTCCCTATCATTGTGGAGTCCCGAGGCCAACAATAGTCTGAGATAATAATGAAGGCATTGCGTTATGTATCAACACGTGTTTATGCGGCTAAACATCTAAATGATCCTATATCGCCCCTATACTTAGATGTAATAAATAACATTGATAATTTTGCTAGAAGAAATTCGCATTTCTTTGATGTATGTTTATGCCATTTCAAACATCTTAACATGTTTCAATTAACACGTGGATATGTTTACAAATTTTTCGTGTGATGGTTTTGTAGGAATACTATTTATCAATCTAACCTTGCCTGTGGCAATCGTTAAAAATAAATGAGGGGTGTAAAATGCATATAAAATCTGTCGAAGGAAAACAGGAAATAAAATACTATATCATCCTGTCTGAAGAACGTGTTTCATAGTACGTCAATTTCTCTCAAGAGGCCTGAGCTCCGCAGTGGGAGGGTCATGACTTAAAATAATGGTTACAAAGGTTTCTGTTATTTTCTCATGAAACCACTACCTTTAAGGAGTGAAAGTGAGTATAAGTGTTAAAAGAATGGACTGTATAGAAAGAAAGAAAGAAAAATAATATATTACTCCTTCACGGGAGGGAAACATCACAAAAGCTCAAACAGTGAGTACAATATAGAAAAACAATAAATTATAATAAAAAAAATACAAAAAGACATTGATATCAACATTGGTATTCCCTTCGTGAAAGAGAAAAAGGATCGCTGCTCAGCATAATGTTGAGGCATCTATTTTAAGAGAGATACCGCAACGCTGTTACTCTGCAGCGTCCTGCGACGTCTGTCAGCAAAGTACAGGTAGCAGCCGAATATAATTAAACTAACAAATTACAGCTGCTTTTGTAAATAATATTCAAATAATAGAAAAATAATAATAATAAACATACGGATTAAGTGCAGTACTAAGTTATCTAATCTTACGCGTATAAGTAAAAATAAAAAATATATAATATATTTAGTACTCTTGCATAGATATTATATGCGTGGATATATTATTGATGTACCAAACTTTATTTGTGCTGGGAATGGTCGGGTATAATGAATTAAGAGTGCGACGGGAATTCGCACTGGTTTCTTATCTAGTAAGATTACTCAGAGGTCTGCAACATAATCCGGGTGTGTTGCAAAACCTATGTCTGTACGTACCGGATCGCTATGTGTGGAGGCGTAGGCGCCCACCACTGTTGGCCCTGCCGACGGCTAGAACTAACGTGCTAGCCAGAACGCCAATAACGCGAACACTTGGTACCATAAACGAAGTTCACACAAAAATTAATATTTTCACATGTCAATTGAGTGAATTCAATAAGACACTTCTTTCTATCTTATGTTATAAATTAAGTTAAAAGTAATATTAAGGTATAAATTAATTGTAAATCATATAGAAGTAATCTTAGGATTAACACTAGTGTATGGACTACCGTATTAGGTTTTTAGCCTGTAAATAGATAGTCCTATTGTATTAAATAAATAAATTATAAAGGATACATCCTTAGTCCTTCTTTGCGACACCTACGGGCAAGATCCCCTATCTTGGTGATGCATAGTATTCTTACTCCATCATCACACGGAAATTAGGGACACACGTAGATTAGAATTTAGAGCAGTTTATTTCTATGCGTGTTTGTATAGTTTCAAATTTATAAAAATGTAAATAACTAGTATTAGGTACGTAGGTAGTATAACTAGTATTTAGGAGTGGTAGGACCACACTGTCGACAGTTATCAGTCTACAGCCGCGGGCCGGTTCGTCCGGGACAGTACCATGCTCTCGCAGAAAATCGACGTCTGAGTAGTAGCAATTTGTTACTGCGCTTCGTTCAGTGAGCGAGAGAGCCGGAAGCCCAACTTTCTGAGGGTGATTGCGTGTGGAGGGTTTTGGTGGTGCCCTTGGTATCACCGAGCCTCAATGCACGCATTCACACTGCCTTCGCTTTCTTCGCGGTAGGCAACGGCCTTGTAAAGGTCCATGAGCGGCAGCAACACTTAGCATCAGGTGTACTGTTTGCTCGTTTGCCACCGTTTGCAATAAAAAAAAAAATATATATATTCTTTTGATCTTTAAATAATATATAAATATATATATTATTTAAAGATCAAAAGAATTTGTAGGACTTTATAGGACGTATTTAATATTTAAAATACTAAACGCATTTCTGACTTTCTTGAACCGTAATCGCGTCCGTAAGTTTTGTTATATAGTCCCTTCAGCGGTTTCAAATCGTCTATCGTTATATCAAAGTGCTGAACTGTTTATATAGGAACGCCACAATTTCAGTCGGTATCCGGGATATGTTTATAAAGCCAATCCAATTGCAGAAAGATGGAAGACAAGAAAATGTCAGACGAGATTGTCATTATGCACATTTTCATTATGGATCTTGGCGTCATGCTTGATCTCAGCAGGGGTTAAACTAGTGAGGCCACAGTTTGCTCAGCTCGTCCCAAGGCTCATCAAGTTGGCCGCGGCACTGGAAGGCTTCTGCCAAACACTGGCGGTCCTGGGTCGTCATGCCGTCTTGTCTCTACGTCGGCGTATCCTGCGGTCCATGGCCCTGTATGGTGCCCCTATCTGGTCGGAGTCACTCACCGCCCGCAACAGAGCGCTTCTGCGACGACCGCAGAGGGTCATGGCGGTGAGGGCTATTGGGGGCTACCGTACTGTGTCCTGGATTGCGGCGACACTGCTGGCAGGCGATTCGCCTTGGTTACTGGTGGCGGAGGCGTTGGCGGCAGTATACCAGTTCAGCGTCACAGCGCGAGTCAACGGCGAACAAGTCTCCCCAAGGGGGTTGGGCAGAGTTTAGGAAGTGGCCCGAAGGGAAGTTATCCGGCGGTGAAGAGAAAATCTAAGAGTCCCCTGTAGTAGGGCGAGGGACTGTGGAGGCGGTTGCACCGCATCTCCACCGCTGGCTTAGGAGAAGGCACGGCAGCCTTACATTTAGGATGGTGTAGGTGCTTACCGGACATGGGGTCTTCGGTAAGTACCTGCACAAAATTGAAAGAGAAGAGGTCCCAGAACGCCACGTGTGTGGCGCGCTAATGGACGATGCGCGTCACACACTGGAAGTATGCCCTGCCTGGGGACCTCAGCGCCATGTCCTGTCAACGGAAATGTGAATAACGGACCTATCGTTGCCGACCATCATCGCTAAGATGCTCTGCAGCGACAGCTGTTGGTCATCAATGGCCTGCTTTTGTGAGGCTATCATGACAAGGAAGGAGGCCGCAGAACGAGCACGCGAGGCGCTTGCATCCGCTGACTCGCCCCGCCGGCAGCGACCTGGGAGGAGGAGACGCCGCTCTGCGCTTCTCTTCCCACCGCCCTGATTGATGACAGGACGTGGACAGATGGCCAAGCGTTGGGGTGTCGGGGATAGAATGTCATCAGACGATCTCTCCGGCACCTCGTAAAAGCGCGGAAGGGGCCGCTGTAGTTTTTGTGAGTATTTCGGTCACTTTTGTGGCCGGTGAGTCCCAGACACACTCCCCCGTCTTTAACCAGTGGGGGAATAGTGCGTAAATGCATTTCCACAGCATCATCATCTTGCTCTTATCCCAATTACTTGGGGTCGACGCAATATGTCATCTGTTTTGACATATTGCAAAAAGTTTCGGCAATGACTTTTATGACCGGCCGCCTGCCTAACGTCAACCCTCCTTAGGAATGTAATCGTTGACCCAAATGGTACCAGATGTAGTTGGTCCGGGTCAATCTAGGGCTCTTAGTCGTCTTTTACGACACCCACGAGCGAAGCAAGGGTTGGTAGTATTCGAAGCCGCTACCACACAGCTACAGTTTCCACAGCGTGAACAAAAAAAAAAGAGTTAAGAATATTTTTTCATCCCACATACCTCAGTATTTGAAAACACAGGTCTACTGTGTGTTTCTAGTGATGCCTTACGGCACGGAAACGTGGTACCTAAATGTAGGTAGAGAGTCACTCAGTATACTACGGAGCGAGCCACGCTCGAGATCTGAGATAGAATGAGAGAGAATACGGATATCCGTGGAAGAATGAGTGTAACTGATATAGTAAGAAGAATTAGCTCACTGAAGTGGCAATGAGCAGGCCACATCACTCGACCAATCGACAACCGCTGGGGAAGAAAGATTCTCGAATGGCGACCACGTATCCTACGACGCAGTGCAGGACGCACCAACTAGGTGGACCGACGACATGGTGAAAGTTGCTGGGCGTCGTTGGATGCAGGCGGCTCAAGACCGCACTTTGTGGCGAAACATTGGGGAAGCCTACTTCCAGCAGTGGATGAAGACAGACTGAACGATAACGATAATAATAATAATAATATAATTTGAAAATATAATAAGTGACCAATAGAAAGTTATATAATCCTCCAATTTCTTCGAGTACATGTATTTTTCTTTTGGGTAGGCTATGGTCTAGATATGCACAGTACGTATATATGTATGTATGTATACCAGCTGACCCAACAGATGTTGTTCTGTCCGGGTCCAATTGTAAATCTAAATCATTCTCGAATCCCCTTGAACACACACAAAAAATTTCATCAACATCGTGTCAGTCGTTTAGGAGGAGTTTAGTGACATACACACGTACACAAGAAATATATATCTAACTAGCAACCCGCCCTCGCTTCGCTTCGGTTATAGTCGTTTTACCCGCGTAGTTCCCGTGGGAATACCGGGATAAAATATAGCCTAGTTTACGCTCTGATATTATAGCTTTCCATTGGGAAAGAATTTTTGAAATCGGTTCAGCCGTTTTGAAGATTACCCGGAACAAACAGACAAACAGACAGACAAAAATTTTTTAATCGCTATTTTAGGCATAGGTGTCGTGCAAATAACCGTGTGAGCATGAAAAAATCCTATTATTTTGACATAACAAACAGACACTACAATTTTATTTATTGGTATAGAAGATTGAATTTCTAAATATATATATAGAAATCCGAAATATTACAGTTAATATTAAGCACGTGTCCATCCGAATACCTTCATTAGTTCTACGTGATGTGTTTAACTTATATACGTATTTCAAGTGTGTAATTAATATTTGAATACAATTAACCTAGATATTTAATAGATGCGTGATATGAAAGGATGAAATCGTAACAATAATTCAATTGTAACACCCTTAAAACTCTAATATTAAATCGACCCATGATGACGGAATAAGAATACAATGCACCACCTCTCTTTATTTTCGGTGGATGTCGAAAATTAAGGCTAAGGAACTATAATCATCATCATCATTTCAGCTCTTATACGCCCTACTGTTGGGCTCGAGCCTCCTCCACAATAAGAGGGGAAAAAGGGTCAGACAGGTTGGTATAGGGTTTTATTTAGAACTAGCAACCCGCCTTGCTTCGCTTCGGTTTCAGTCACCTTACCCGCGTAGTGGAATCACGTGGAAATACCGGAATAAAATATAGCCGAGGTTACTCCCTGATATTATAGCTTTCTATTGGTGAAAGAATTTTTTAAATTGGTCCAGTCGTTTTGAAGATTACCCGGAACAAACAGACAGACAGACAGACAAAACAATTATAAATAGATTTTTAGGCATATGTATAGTGCAAATAATCGTGTGAGCATGAAAAAGGCCTATTATTTTGACATTATAAACAGACACTCCAATTTTATTTATTAGTATAGATTTTCCTACTTTTGCATAGATGTTATAAGCGTATTATATCTCTTAGTCGTCTTTTATGACATCCACGGGCAAGATAGGGAGTAGTGAATTGTATTCTTACTCCGTTACCACACGGAAAAGGGATTGTAATATACATACAACATATAAGAGAAGAAAACTCGAAATAAAACCCTGTACCAACCCGTCTGACCAGCGTGGTGTAGAAGGTCAGTTACCCTCTCATTGTAGAGGAGACTCGAGATAATGATGAGACTCAATTAGATAATATCGTTATAAGAAAGGAGGTTCAAAATAAAATAATATACCAAAACGTTTGAAATGGATATAAAATAAAATTAACTCATTAAATACTAGCAGCCCGCCCTCCATTCGCTTCGGTTTTAGTCACCTTACCCGCACAGTTCCCCTTCCTGAGAGAATACTGGGATAAAATATAGCCTAAGTTACTTCTTATATAAGCAGCTATCTGGCAGTAAAATATAATCAAAATCGGTCCAACCGTTTTGAATATTACCCCAAATAAAGAGACAGATAGAAAAAAAATGTTTAAATTGGTTTTAGGCGAAGTTGTGGTGCAAATAACCGTGTGATCATGAAAAAAAACCCAATATTTTGACATTACAAACAGACACTTAAATTTTATTTATTTGTATAGATAAACCATGAGAGCATATACAATTTTTTCAAATTACAATATTATCAATTATACACATCGAACCCAGATACCTTCCTACCGTTACCGTCGAGGTCCAGTAATATAGCAGTAGAATATTTTAGTGTGGAGCGTCATTATTCAGGCACATCAAATGAAGGGAGGTTAAGACTTAGTATTCTTACTCCATATCCACAAGAATCTTTTATCTTGCTTAAATAATATTACCACGACATTTGAGTGAATAGCTTCGTGAACATACGAGTGAAAATTCAATAACACTACTTAATATTCCTCTCTCAAGTACACAAAAATTTTATTACATTCCGGTTAAATTTATAAAATACTTGAATAGTAAAATGAAAGAAAAAATATAATTTGTCAAGGACATATCTCACCACAAGATTTAAAAATACCATGAACACTTGTTGTATAATTTTGACCCATAATAATAAAGATTAAAAGTCGATAAAAAGGCTCAAAGTCGCTCAACGTGCTATGGAGAGGGCTATACTCGGTTTTTCTCTACGTGATAAAAGTCGGTATACGACAAGTCGTAGAAAAAAACGGATAAAAATGGCATAACTCGCAGAATGAGCACGTTGAAATGAGAATGCGAGCCACATCGCTCGTCAAACTGACAACTCTTAAAGAAGAAAGGTTCTCGAGTGGCGATCCCGAGCCGGCGACCCCCTCACTATATGGACTAACGATATTTTGAAAGTCGCAGGGAACCGCTTGATGTATGTAAGTGGTGCAGGACCGTTCCAGTGGCATTCTTGTGTAGAGGCCTATGTTAAATAGAGGATATCTTTAGGCTGGTGTAATAAAGATTATCTCGATGCTAAACATCTATAGTCGCACGTAAAACCGAATGCTGGCATGGCGACGCACGCCGTGGCGACGCGTCGCCACGCTATATGATAACTATATAGTTCCGACCAATTGGCATAATAATATCGTCATACTTGTACAAAATAATTTCAATGTTTCACATCTATTAGGGGTCTCGAGCGACGGTTCCCATTTTTTGTAAAACACTCTTTATTGCTTTATAAAGCAAACTTTTTTAGTGAGATAAAGTAAACCACTTTTTATAAATTGATAATAATTTGATATCATGCCCTCTCAGCGTTCTTGCTGTGTTTTTCTCAGTGTAGCCGCGTTCTTCTTTGGTGGTAGGATATTAGATTTGTTAGGTTTAAATTAATGAATTGTTGTAATATAATAGTTACTAAAAATTTCACCATCATCGCAGCCCACATACGTCCCACTGTTGGGCTCGGGCCTTCTCTACAATGGGAGGGAATTTGACCTATTATACCATGCGGACCAGACATGATGGTATAGGGTTTCATTTCGAGTTTTACTTCTCTTGCATATATGTTATGTGCGTATATCCCATAGTCATCCTTTACGACATCCATGGGCAAGATAGGAAGCGGTGAATTGTATTCTTACTCCGTCACCACCCAGAAACTATAAATTTAAGGTTTAGTAATTACCTATTGACCAAAACAATACATTTTTTCTATAAAGAATAGTTTTATTTTTATATTGGCAATAGATATTGTCAAATGTGAGTCAAAATTAAATAACTACTTCCATAGCGTATAGATATAAATCTTTTTAATAACAATGATGGATTGGTGAGTCATTAAGACCATAAACGCTAAAAAGTGTTCGAAACGTTGGGCAATCAAGAATTAAATACAAACGCGATAAAATCCTTAAAAATTGTTTTAAATCATGCCATTATTTTTTTTAATATTGCAAATGGTGGCAAGCGAGTGCTCTGTGGTAGCGGCTTCGAATACTACCAACCCTTGCTTTGCTCGTGGGTGTCGTAAAAGACGACTAAGAGCCCTAGATTGACCCGGACCAACTCCATCTGGTACCATTTGGGTCAACGATTACATTCCCAAGGAGGGTTAACGTCAGGCAGGCGGCCGGTCATAAAAGTCATTGCCGAAACTTTTTGCAATATGTCAAAATAGATGACATATTGCGTCGACCCCAGGTAATTGGGATAAGAGCAAGATGATGATGATGATGAAATGGTGGCAAACGAGCAGGCAGAACACCCGATGGAAAGTGTTGCCATCGCTCATGGACCTTTGCTAGGTCACTGCCTACCGTGAAGAAAGTGAAGGGAGTGTAAATCCGTACAATGAGGTTCGATGAAACTAAAGGCATTAAAACCTACCACACGCAAACACCCTCAGAAAGTTGGGCTTCCAGCACTCTCGTTCACCGAACGAAGCGCAATAAAAAATTATTACTATTTAGACATCGATTTTCTGCTGAGTGTGGTACTATCCCAGACGGACCGGCCTGCGGCTGTAGATAGACAACTGTCAACAGTGTGGTCCTACCACGGTGATTGGAGTTAGCACAATATGACCTTGTCTTTCATAGGCTCTTGCCATCATATATTGACTCACTGCTTTCATAGCCAAATCCTCATTCAAACAATCCCTTCATTTCATTTTGGATCGCCCACGTTTCTTACATTCATTCAAATTTATATTAACAACCTTCCTTGTCACATGCTTTTAATACCTCCTTATCCCATATTCATATCAAGATAATTTCGCGCTCCTAATCTTCAATATCACCAATGTCACTTTCAAACGCCCCTAATATATTCATAATATATTTTTAATAGTACACTTGCCTCCTTTAATGAAATTTCGATACGATGGTCTCCGTTGTTAGACTCACCTTGCAATTGATGGCATTTTCGCGGTTTAGTATTAAATATTATTTATCCTTACCAATGAACCACCGATATCCGTATAATACCGTATCCGTACCGTGGAATATTATATAATGTAATGCAGAAAATTGCTAAAATATAAAAAAAAATGGTTTCATGTTCTTCTAAATTGCCCACAAGATATGGCATTATTGTAACACCGTAGTGTAATAACTGGTTTGACATACTGATGGCGTATTACTACAAAGGAAGTTATAATTAATAAATAAATATTTGTCTTCGTATCCATACCAAAAAAATTCTTAAAAAAAATATGTCTCGAGATTTGCCAACAATTACATGTTTTGATTTTTTAGCCTACCAAAGTATGAAAACGGGACCCTACTAAGACTTCGCTGTCTGTCCGTCCGTCTGTCCGTTCGTCTGTCTGTCACCAGGCTGTATCTCAAGAACTATGATAGCTAGACAGTTGAATTTTTTACAAATTATGTATTTCTGTTGCTGTAACAACAAATACAAAATAAAATAAATATTTAAGGGGGGATTCCATACAACAAACGCGATTTTTTTGTTCTTTTTATAGATAATGGTACGGAATCCTTCGCTTCCCTGCGCGACTCCGACTCGCACTTAGCCGATTTTTAAGTACACTAAGGAAATAATCCTTATATTTCGGGCAACTCGCGACACTGGCACGATAAATCGATATTTTAACCATTACATAATCCGTGCATTCAGAATTTGAATAGTATTATTAATATAATAGAAGTATTTATGTTATTGATAATATTATTACAGAAATTTGTGGAATCTCTATTCCTTTGAACAAGTCTTATCAATATTACTTAGGATTGTAGATTTTAGTCGTAATTAAATAAAGCTTATCTAGCATCTAATACGTAGTAATTATACTAATTAAAGCAATTAAAACCTAATCCGTCATCCATTTGTATAAATAATCCATTTCTACTTAATGTATATATAATTATATACATTATTGTGTAGAAATGGATTATTTACACATTGTTACTGTAAAAGCTTGAACTGTGGTAAATCCTAAGATTTGCCAGTAAAACCTAAGATTTACCAATAGACTACAAGCCCATGGAAATAATTAACCTGTGAAATGTACCAACGTGAATAACGCTTAGAAGGCTGTTATTATATCATAAAATAACTCTGAGCGCTATGCCGTCATTTCTGAGCGGTACAGGTGAGTACGTGAGTAAATGGAATTTCTCAGGTACAAGTGACGAATTACGACTAATCATTAATGTACGACTTGTTTATAGCTTATAGATGGTTAAAAATAAATGTCGAAAAACCTAGTGCCGTACTAAAGTGGTGGTGCCGGAAGTTAGTGCAAATTTTTAATTCGCCGGTAATTGTAGAAGCAATATAGGTTATTTATATACGGCATTTGTGTAATTCTTTTTGTATACATATACAGATACTTTGCCCGTGAACCCGTACATATTTTCAGCGCAGGGGTCGAAAGCCAAGGGTCGCTATTATCTCTGATTGTCTTGCTCTCGTGGACAGTCTGCAATCCCCCGCTACCTGCACCGTCTTTGTTATTATTTGTGTTTTTGATTTCTAAAAATAATTTGTAAACCAAAATGAATGTAAAACACAGATTTTATGAAATAATGGAAGAACTCGTGGTAAACAAGAAAGACAATAACTTTTATTTACTTTTCATAGTGGTAGGTAGACACTCTTAGAGGTAGGACCACACTGATTCAGTTACATTAGGTAACACAAGTGTTACGTTTGTGAGAAGATAAGTTTACTTGGATTTTTTTTTACTTTTTAGGGTTGTTGTACAATAACTAGTTCAGTGATGATTAGTTAATTTATAAATAAAAATCCTAAATGAAAATAATTTAAATAGGTAAGGATTTTTACAAACTAGTTAATTAATTTCTCTCATATGATTTATAAAAATATGTAGGTACCTATTTTGACTAAATATATATATATATATATATATATATATATATATATATACACGCTAACAACCCGCCCTTGCTTCACTTCGGTTTCAGTCGCTTTACCTGCGTAGTTACCTACATCCTTAGAGGGTGAAAATTAAAAAAATGCTGAAACACGTGTTTATTTATTTTTATTACAGAGTATTTGTTTATAATTTAATTAAAATTGATAAAGATTTTTTTCTCGTTTTACAAACTTTGCTACTGCGGTTTACCCCTTTAGGGGTTGAATTTCAAAAATCCTTTCTTAGTGGGTTTCTACGTGACGCAAAGAAACTACTGTCAGAATTTCATGTTTCTGGCTTCAGAAGTTTCGGCTCCGTCATAAGTCAGTAAGCTAACATCTTTCTACCTATTCTAAACCCTTAGAGGATGAAAATGGACAAACGCTGAAACACGTGTTTATTTATTTTTATTGAAGAGTATTTGTGTTTAATTTGAAGATTACTTTTTTCTTTCCATACAGATTTTGACGTTGCGTTTCACCCCCTTAAGGTTGGAATTTCTGAAAATCTTTAATTAGTGGGTGCTTACGCCACGAAATGAGACTACGGTCCAAATTTCATTTTTTTAGCTTCAGTAGGTTCCGGTCACACTGTTCCTTTATATGTATATTATTGTCAACGCCCCCGCAACACCCCTTGTAGGTGGAATTTCCCCGGTTCCCCGTCACCCCAATCGCCGGCGGTGAACGGCGTCGTCATGGAGGCGTTCGTCCCGCGCGCGCTCCGCCGCCTTCTGCCGTGAGACGACTGCCTCGCAGACCGCGTCCCAGTTCCTGATGCTGCCAAGCATCTCCCTAGCGATGGTCGGCAGCATCAGGTCGGCACCGATGATTGCGACGAGATCACGGCGCTGCTCAGCCCACGCGGCACACACCTCGAATGCTGTGCCGTGTCCTCGTCTCCATCGCAGTGGTGACAGGCCGGTGTGCTCGCTCTCCTCACGACCGTATGCAGGTACTAGCCAAAGCAACCATCCGATATCTACCCTGCTTAGGAATTTAGGTAATTATAAATCAGACGACATTAGATGACGTTGGCTTTAAATAAATCTATACCAACTCGTTTAACCGGCTTGGTATATTAGGTATAATGCCCTTCCAAAATAAAAGAAGCCCGAGCCCAATAGTGAGACGTATTATGATGATGACGATGAGGACATCTATTGTCAAGATACAGGGCAATCATGAATTTTAATTTTTTTTATTGCAAACTGTGCACTTAATTGCAAATAGTACACCTATGGTAAATATTGCTGCCGCTTATGGACTTTTGCTAGGCCGCTGCCTACCGTGAAAAAAAGGGAAGAGAGTTTGAGTGCACGTCATGAGATTAAGTGAAATTCATGGCATTACCAAAACCACGCAAACATCCTCAGAAAATTGGGCTTCCGGCTCTCTCGCTCACCGAACAAAGCGCAGTAACAAATTACTACTACTCAGACATCGAATCTCTTCGAGAGCGTGGTACTACCCCGGACGGACCGGCCTACGGCTGTAGATAGACAACTGTCAACAGTATGGTTCTACCACCATTTTCGTATATTTATGCCGCTTTGATGATGGTGTAATAGACATCAAGGATATAGGCAGTACCAGGTTTAATATTGTTTAACGGTTGGTATATAGGTTTTTATTTCGAGTTTTCCTTCTCTTACTTAGATCACCTGCAATAATCGCTTAGTCCACTTGTACGACACCCACGAGCAAGAATGGGGGTGATGAATTGTATTCTTATTCCGTCACCACACGAAACGGTTTTTTAATATGGCCGATGAATATCAATTTTCTTAAATTTTCCTCTTGAGCATTTGGCGTTATTAAAAATATCAAAAAGTAACAGTTCAAACGGGTTTCGGTTATTTTCAATCTAATTTATAAAAGACCTTTTGAAAAATTCAATTTCCTAAATTTTAATTAGAATATGAGGAAAATTCGATGTATCCTTTGGTGTTTCATTTATAAAATATTAATATTCGAAATTATTATTTATTAATTAAAGCAGGCTTAATGGTAAGTGGTAACTCTCATTGAGATTTCAGCTAACGCCAAGCTTCAAGAATAATATAGGATATCCTGCACTTAATACCAAGTGCAGGATTGGAGGAAGTTGAATAAGGACAGAAAGAGTAAGGGGCGGGTAGGGACACAAAAAAGGAACGATACTATTTGGTATCGAGTACTATTCCTCTCGATACCAATACTTTTGTACTCGATACTTTGTATTCGATACTTTTATTCAATGAGCACTTTCTGGTAGGTATCGTATCGAATAAATGGTAGAAACAATTTATTTGAAATTTAAATTTCCATCCATTCACAGATGTTCAATTCGTTAAAATGTTCCTAAAAATCAAGCAAATGTTTATGTATAAACAGGCTTACATGAAAATGATTATCACTATCTCCTAGAATTTACCTAAAAAAGGGCTTCACAGTCCTGTAATGAATGGTATCTGATAGACTATGAAAAGTACTCGATACTTTGAAGTATTGGTACTTTTGTTTCGATACTTTCTATTCGATTCCGTGTCCATAGGGACGGGGTTTGGCTCTTTGGAGCTCTTTCTTAGCAAACGTATCGCAGTAGCGAATTCTAACTCTGATCTTAAACTAAAGTACGGTATTACTATTTTCCCTGTGGTAACGGAGTAAGAATACAATTCACCACCTTCCTCTCTTTTACCCATGGTTGTAGTTAAATATGATGAAAGGATATGCTAGACTACAGACTATAGATTAAATGTATTTTTACTCCGTCACTACACTGAAAGACTTGGAACTTGCATAGATATTATTATAAAATATCCCTTAAGAGAAGGAAAACTCGAAATAAAACCCTATACGAACCTGTCTAACTAGCATGATAAAGGAAGGCAATTGCCTTCCTATTATGGAGGAGGCTCGAGCCTAGCGGTGGGATGTATATGAGCTGATGATAATCCCTTAGTCATTTTTTAAGACTCACGAACAATATAGTTGCTGAATTGTATTCTTACTAAGTCATAATATGGCAAAAATCTTTATAAGCCAAACTTTATAAGCTTGAAATGTATATATATTTCGGTGCCATCGTAGCCCACATACCCATATATTTTTAAGAGACATATTTTTAAGGCTCACTGTCAGGCTCGGGCCTCTTCCATAATAGAAGGGAAATTGACTTTATGATACCATGCTAGTCAGACAGGTTGGTATTTTTTTTATGAGTGGGCTATGGTAAGTGCTTACGTGGTCCATTCCTCCAGGGTCGACGAAAGGACGGCAGGCGAGCCCATAACCCACCCGTACCCACGTCACCTTCGTCGTTGGGCCGACCACCGGAGCAGGGTGACTTGTCGTCAGTGGTCAGCCCGACGGAATGCCCTTTCGGGTACCCTCACCTCTCGGCGTCCCCGTCCGGAGACGTCGGTCGCCGTCGCGCGGTCAGCCTCTCTGCGGGTGACGGACTAAATTCCCGGGTCCGGTCACCCGCGGCCTCGACTAGGGCGGCATCAGGCGCAGGTACTCGCGCCTGCGTCGCCCGAGTCGCCAGCGGCGGAACGTGTCGCCGAAGAGGAGATCCTCTCGCGCACGATCCGCCGCCTCCTTCCGTGAGATTAGACAGGTATAGGGTTTCATTTCAAGTTTTCCTCCTCTTGCACAGATGTTATGTGCATATAATATCCCATAGTCATCCTATACGACATCCACGGGCAAGATGCAAGGTGAATTGTATTCTTACTCCGTCACCATACGAAATTATGGTATATTTTGGTGTAAAGGTATTCAATTGTCCAATTACAGGCAATATATTAGGTACTTGAGTTTTATCAAGTAGATAAGACAATCTAATTAAATTACATTTCGGCTACATTGATCCGCATATATTTTTATCAGTTTTACCATACAATGTTAGGTAAACTTGATAAGTATAAAAATATAGTTATCAATTTCACTTTATTAATGAGCTTGGTTTTCTTTTTTTTTATTCCAAACTCAGGTAAACGAACAAACAGTACATCTGATGGTAAGTGTTGCTGCCGCTCATGGACTTTTGCTAGGCCGCGGCCTACCGTGAAGAAATTGAAGGGACTGTGTATGCGTGTAGGTTCGGTAAAACCAAAGGCATCACTAAAATCCACCACACTCAAACACCCTCAGAAAATTGGGCTTCCGGCTCTGTCGCTCACCGAACGAAAAGCAGTAACTAATTGCTACTACTCGGACATCGATTTTCTGCTCAGTGTGGTACTACGCCAGATGAACCGGCCCGCGGCTGTAGACAGACAACTGTCAACAGTGTGGTCCTACCTCTACACAATGTATGGTGATGAAGTAGAAGTACACACCGTCTGTTCATCACCGCCTCTCTTACCCGTGGGTTCATTAAACTATTGCCAAACTTTTTTGCAATATTTACGATGAAAGAAGTGTACATGTTGCGTCGATCCCAAGTAATTGGAATAAGAGCACGTTGATGTTGAATTTTCCGTGTGGTGATAGAATGGGAATACAATTCACCACCCTCTCTCTTGCTCGTGGGTGGTGTAAAATATAACTAAGAGATATAGATATGTAAGAGAAAAAAACATGGTTGTCTGTAAAGTCGGTTTACGGACGACAGTTTAACGTGACAACGTCATAACAAAACATTGATGAAATGACTACATACTTTTATGAATAAAATTGAATCACCGTAACGGGACAATGAGTGTAATGGGACAAAGAGAGTAACGGGACATTTTTTCGTGCATGCAGCCAGCTTTCATAGATTTATTAGACGTTATCACGTCAAAAAAACTCGACATAAAATCCCATACCAAGCCATCTGACAAGCATGGTATATTGGGTCAATTTCCCGTTAAACATAGAGGAGGCCCGAATCCAACTGTGGGTCTTATGTGGGCTAAGATGATAATGAGTTAAAATAGAAGAAAAATTTTCCGTGTGGTGACGGAGTAAGAATACAATTCACCACCCCCTATCTTACCCGTGGGTGATCGTACGAGACGACTAAGGGATATAAAACGCATATAACATCTATGCGAGAGAAGGAAAACTCGAAATAAAACCCTATACCAACACGTCTGACCAGCGTGGTATAGTAGGTCAATTACCCTTCCATTATGGAGGAGGCCCGAGCCCAACAGTGGGACGTATGTGGGCTGAGATGATGATGATGATGAGAAGAAAAAGATTTCAATGGACAGAAAATGCGGTCAAAGAAAATATTATAGCATTATCAAATTCTTTGTGTGGACGGAGTAAGAATACCATTCGCCAGCCTATATCTTATCTGTGAATGCAGTAAAAGACGAATGAGGGATATATTATGCACATAACATCTGTGTAAGAGAAGGAAAACTCGATCTAAAACCCTGTATCAATCTGTCTGACCAGTGTGGTATATTAAGTCAATTTCCCTCCCGTTGTGAAGGGGGCTCGAGCCGAGCAGTTTGACGTATCTCAGTTATGATTATGATTTTGATTATCAACGACATCATAGGCGGTTAGTTGTGAAATTATCGAATTTCTTAATATATGTTCTGTTCCTGTTTCACATGCATTTGAAGAAAGATAAAACTCTGTAAAATGGTGTAATGGTAGTAGGATAATAATTATTGGTTAGGAAAGACACTAAAATTGACCAGAGATATTACTCCCTCGGTGTGGTGATCAATGAAGATTTTAATATGTCGTTAGTCCTTCATTTCCTTGATCACACCGCGATATCTGAGGTGCAGGCAGCAGTAACCAATTAAGAAATGGATGGACAACCTATCTGTTAAGCGTACGGATTACGCCATTATCTTCTTCATATTTTTAACAAGTTGGAACACTCTCGGGACTGGCCACGAACGTAAAATCCTTGACGTGTGGATTGCGTGTGTGCACATCGTAGTTCGTCCAAAAAAAAAATGGAATGCCACAGAAGTAAACAATGCTTGTATCAATGCTTCTCTCAAGATGCAGACCAGCAGTCGTACGTCAGTTCGGTTAGCCCCACGCGTGGTTCCGAGGAATAGAAATAGAAAACAGATTATCTAACAAAAAAAAAAGTTTTATCAAGTCTAATTTCTAGTTCCTATGATCAATGCATTAAACAAATAAATATTTGTTTTTATTAGAGTGTTAGTGGCTAACAAGCAGACAGCACACCTGATTGTAAGTGATACTGCTGCTCTGGGAATCTTTGCTAGGCCGCCATCCGCATCACAAAAAACCACACGGTAATACTTTTAGAAAGTTTGGCGACCGGCTCTCTCGCTCACCGAACAAAGTGCAGTAATAAATTGCTACTACTCAGACGTCGATTTTCTGTGAGAGTGTGGTATGCCTGCGATTGCGACGAGGACACGGCGCAGCATACACTCGAGGTTTGTGCCGCCTGAGCAGAGCAGCGTTGTGAACTCGTCGCAATCATCGGTGCCGTCCTCCCCGAGGGGGAGGGGGGACGTCGGTCGATGGGAGGGTAACCCCACTAGGGGGTTTTCCGTCGGGCCGTACACTGATGACAAGTAACCCTGCTCCGGTGGTCAGTCCAACGACGAAGGCGACCTGGTGTTCGGGTGGGTTGCGGGTGTGCGTGCTTACGCTCCTCTGTATCCCCGGACGGAGGAGTGCGCCGACCGCAACCCATCCCAAAAAAAAGAGTGTGGTATTACCCTTGACAGACCTGTCTGTGGTATAAATTATTTGGGATTATGATATTAATATAGATAAGGACTAGGACGTAATCAACAGATAAATAGAATCGTACAAAGACCTACTGATTAAAACTATTTTGAGACAAGTTCATTTCTAATCTATATTACTATTATAATGCTAAAGTATTTGCTTGTCTGTTTGTTTGAATGCCTTAATCGAGAATTACTAGATGAATTCCAAAAAAATCTTATCGTGTTAGCTTGTTAATTCAGAAAGATTTTAGGCTTATAATATTCCAGCTGTCCCTCGCCCGCCCGCTCCGCTGAGATGAAATTTAAATATGTGTAAATGACAGTTATGACAGGTAAATAATTTCATTATTATAAATAATTCTTGAACATTTGTCTCGTCATTAAGTGATGATGATGACTACCTTTTATTGCATGACATGACACTGGCAAAAGTTGCTGATGGCTACTATCGGAAGATTGCCGGAAAAAAAAATTCTTGACAGTACTCAATTCACCAAATGCCAAGTTGATAATAAAATTAATAAAAAATGACAATTGAATAGAAAAAATTTAGTCACAACAAAATTCATTATTTCTAAGTCAACAAAAAATACGGATAAGTAATCACTAACATATCATATACTAAAACCTTGTCCAAAATACGCTGTATCTTATGGTATAAGTATTATTCAGATCGATCTAGTAGTTTATGCACTATAACCGAACAAAAAAATAACAAAAATGAAAAATAGCAGTAGAAAATTATAAATAACACTACTTTTACGGATTATATCGCGTTTATATTTGATTTATGATTGCCCGACGTTTCGAACACTGCAGCATTCATGGTCACGGTGGCGGTCCGTAAAAGTAGTTTTATTTACAATGTGTAGTGCTCGCGTAAACTTCAGATATCAGTGGAAAATTATTTATAAATCTTAACAAATTAGGGATGTGACTGCTGTGATAACAATATATGAAACTAATGTGATAAGGATATTATTATGTTGAATTATTACTAAATGAGACGATCTGGGTGTTCAAATAAAACAATAATATACGTAATATAATATAATATGATCATCACTCTCTCTGGTCTTATCCCAATGACATGTGCTGTCTCAGACGTCAACCCTTCTTGGGAAAGCATTGTTGACAAGACAGCATCAAATGGATTTGGCGCAGATCTAGCGTTTAGTTGTCTTTTACGACACTCACAAGCAATGCAAGTATCTCTAGTATTTGTATCTGATATTATACAAGATATAATACCGTAACTCTACACATATATAAGATAACTAGCAGCCCGCCCTCGCTTCGCTTCGGTTTCAGTCGCTTTAGACGCGTGGTGCCTGTTCCCGTGGGAATACCAGCATATAACCTAAGCTACTTCTTATATAGACAGCTATAGGTAGTAAAATATTATCAAAATCTGTCAAGGCGTTTTCATGATTACCCCAAATAAACAGACAGACATGTGAACATGAAAAAAAGCCCAGTAATTTGACAGACATTACAAAGAGACACTTCAATTTTATTTATTTGTATTGTATATGTGTAGTGATGTAATTAACATAAGCGAAGTTTTTTGTACAGCTAGTATAAGATAAAGTTAGTAAATATTTTATTAGAATGGAAATTAACGTGTTTGTGTGTGAATAATCGAGTATTAGCAATTTATATTTTTTAAATGAATTTTAAGGCATGGTTACAAAGGTCTTTACGTACGGAGTGACAGTAATGGTCAGACAGTAAGACAAATCGTCAGTTTGAATAGTGACATTCTATTAATGGTATTTTCTAGCGGTTTTGCTGTAACACGAAAGCTTTCCTAAAGCACTGTTATAACATATTTTGTACATTTTACCAATTTTACTGCTTTAAATACCTAAAATGCCATAAAATCCGAGCAAATTTCGTATAACTTCCTCAACTTACTGAGTGCTCGCAAAGATAGCAATCTTATATCTAAGTATTTTCCCGACACAAGATGACACAAAATGACAATTTTGGTAATTAAAACAATATATTTATAAATATTCAAGTTTAAACATAATATAAATTAATCAAAATCTATTTCATAGTTTTTAGTTGAAAGAAAAACAAACTCTACATTATGATAAACTTGGGCGTTCATATTAGTCGAAGGTTAAACGAAAGTCTTCATGTAAACACCGCAGTACAATAATATTTATATAACGTCTGCGATTATAAATATCTGCACTCCCTTTGTATTCAATAAAGAACAACGATTCTCGTAAAAAGGGAGCTATTACTAATGCTTTGTTATTTGTTATTGTTCCAGGTCCGAGATGAATTAAAAACATTTAAAAGAATTACGTCGTAACAGTCATCATGTTGATTACAAATATCATATATCTTGCTTCAATATTACTTTTAATATTGACTGTATATCACGCCAATGCTGATAAATATAATAAAGAAGATGATACAGAATTTAATAACAAAGATGAAGAACGAAAAGAAAGATATAGAAGAACAATAGAAGATGTTAATAAATCTGAAAATAAGACAGTAGATGAAGGAAAAGATATGGTTCTAAATATAACTGATTGTGTAGGCTCAATTGAATACTGCAATATGACGAAAGAGGAATACGTAAAAATGTTAAATGAATACATTTATCCAAATACATACGAATGGGTACTAATTGCCACTCACACATTGGTATTTGTCATTGGATTGGTTGGCAATGCGTTGGTGTGTGTAGCCGTATACAGAAATCATTCTATGAGAACAGTGACGAATTATTTTATTGTAAATTTGGCTGCTGCTGATTTTATGGTGATACTGTTTTGTTTGCCCCCTACCGTGCTTTGGGATGTCACAGAGACTTGGTTCTTTGGAACAGCATTATGTAAAATACTGTTATACTTTCAGGTAAGTGATTTTTGTTTTGCGTAGTAAGACATGTAACATTTTGATGTCCTATACTTAAATGTTTGATAACACCTAATGAATTTTTTTTCTAAAGGAAATAATCCTTGCGGGGGGACATTACAAATATATATATATATACATATAACTAATGTCCAAACACAAATTAATCCAAACTTAGAACATAAATTTGTGGATCGCACAAAATATTGTCTTACGTGGGATTCGAACCCAGGACACAGTAAGCCAGTATTTTAAGCACAACATCATATGTGCAATCAATCAAACATTCATCATCATCATCGAAGTCCACATACGTCCCGCTGTTGGCCTCGGGCCTCCTCCACAATGGGAGGGAATTTGACCTACTATACCATGCTGATCAGACATGTTGGTATTTTTTTTTTTTATGGGTGGGCTATGGTAAGCGCACGCGCGGTCCAGTCCGTCCGGGGCGATGAAAGGACGGCGCGCGGGCCCATAACCCACCCGTACCCACGTCACCTCGTTGTTGAGCCGACCACCGGAGCAGATGTGACTTGTCGTCAGTGGTCCAGACATGTTGGTATAGGGTTTTATTTCGAGTTTGCCTTCTCTTACACAGATGTTATATGCATATTATATCCCTTAGTGGTCTTTTACGACATCCACGGGCAAGATAAGGAGTGGTGAATTGTATTCTTACTCTGTCACCACACGGAAAGATCAATCATTAATATGATATAATTGCGCCTGATGCCGCCCTAGCAGAGGCTGCAAGTGACTATACCAGGGAATTTGGTCCGTCAGCCGCGAAGAGGCTGACCTCGGGACGGCGTTCTGGGAAGGGGACGTCTACGGGAGAGGGTACCCCCTCAGGGTATTCCGTCAGGCCGATCACTGAAGACAAGAACTCTGCACTGATGGTAGGCGCAACGACGAAGGCAACATGCTATCGGGTGAGTTATGGGGTCTCGCGCCGCCTCTCTGTCGCCCTGGACGGAGCCGGGCGGTAGGTGCGCTGACCGTGGCCCACCCAAAAAAACAATAATATATTAAATCGCATATAAATTATTGATTAATTGATCTTAGGTGTATAAGTGTATATACACCTTAACTTGGTACCGGTACGGTGGTCAGCCCAATGGCGAAGTAGAGGAGATACGGTGGGTTATGGGGGCGCGCGCCGTCCCTTCGTTACCCTGGATGGAGCGGGCGGCGTGTGCGCTGACCATAGCCCATCCAAAAAATGTGTATAATTATATACCTTAAATGTTATCTTCTCCTCAAGACCGTGTACTGATACTTGGCGAAGCTCCCCATTAATAACTGCATCAGTCGTTGACGTCGACCTAACCACTCCATAAGCACCAGCCGGAAGGCCTTGACGGTCTGAATACCGTACCGAGGCCACTCCAGCCGGACTGCCTAAAGGACAAAGACGTCACAGTGGGCATTGCCAGGTGGCTTAACGAGACTATGTCGTCTCACGCCTGATAACCGGCGGTCTTCTTCTTTAACGGGACTACGCCATCTAACGCCTGATAACCGGCGACCTACATGACGATTTTGGCATTTAGCCGTCTGCTTTGCATATCTGCATTAAAAAAGTATCTTTGTATTTGTTATCACTATTGCTATATATTTGGTAATATTCGTAGCTGGGCATCGTCACGCTTGAGTGGTTTAATAGCGGAAAACGGATAGTAACGATAGCGGGAAACATAGCCCGCGTCAAGCTATCAAAGCCGTTTGGGGACTAACAACTAATAAAATAAAATAGCCTTTATTTCCCTTATATTTACAATTAAAACTAGATTATATATGAAAATTAAAATGTATTTCACTAGGGCACCCAAGTGTGGATTCTTAAGAGCGTTTTCGGTAATAAGCGGCCGTAAACCCAAAAATGTGGTTTTTTGAGGACTGGTTACTCGTTCATGATAATAGCTTACTAAAAATTTATATAATCACTACATTAAACACATCTTTATATTGTGTTTGTATAGAATTATAACTCAATATTGTAACTATTTTATTAAAAGGCAAGGGTATTTTGAACTTAAGTGCATGAGATTTTACGAAAACGCTGAGTTTTGAAGTTCAGGTACGAATAAACCATAAGTCATGGCAGCTCGAAAAAAATTGTAGATGTTAGGAAAATTACTGTTCTTGTGTATGTACAAAATGAAATTCAAGATTTCTTCCTTTTAAAACTAAAAAAAAACATTTCCTTAAGATTAATTTGACGAAAATGGCTCCTGTAAAAAATTTAATTTTGTGAATAATACTAACCTTGGAACATTTAAAAAAATATCCACTATTTGTTCGACTATTGTAGAAGCAGTAAAAAAAAAACCAAATTGAAATACGAATAGTCACCCTCGTAATTAAATTTTAAATATTACTATAAATTGAACGGCATAATTGTTCATAAGCCAGTCGCGCATTGGCGCTCATCGGAGCAGGGTCATGTCGCTCTGGTTCTTGCCGGCCAGTGCAAAAACCGACAATACGAAATTGAGCGTATACTGCGACTGATCGGTTTTGATTCGTAAGTATTTATTACTACCTAATTCTGTTAATTACTTTCATGCGATCTCTATTAAGAATAATATAGAATCTTTTTACGTTTTAGGTGATGGGTCGAAAAAGCAGATTGTATCTTGGGAACAAAATCGGTTACAAGGCAAGGAAAAAGAGAACACACAACAAAACTGTAAGGTACTTAAAGTTTCAAAAGAGTAAACGAAAAGAAAAGTGAGCCGTCACTCGGGACGTCTAGCAGATGTGAAACATCAAAATTATTTTGAAGACGTTACCGCAAACCGCACGCGACGATCAGGTTCACCCTCGCCTATAGATGTTTCACATCAAAAATCCGAACGGAACATTTATACAGCTTCATCTTCTGAAGATTATCAGCTAACTCAAATTTAATGTTTAATAATTACTAACCATACACAATATAATTTTTTCATAGAGAATCATTTTCTTCTTGTACTAGCAATAAATATGTAGTAAAATGTGGGTCAAAATTTAATAACTAATTTCTGTAATGGGTAGATTTAAATCTCTGATTGGACTTGTTAGACATCCATGGCCATGGCGACTAGGGTCATACTCGACTACTGCACGGCAGCCACGGAGGCAGCGTGCCTCTTGGCTGGAACTCCCTGGTGGGACCTGCAGGCGGAGGTACTCGCCGAGCTTTACCGCCGAGTATCAGAGACGCGAGCCACAAATAGTCTCAATCAAGGTGATTGCCGCCTGGCGGGTCGACGCCCACCGAGACGCCATTGCTCGTTGGGCAATCGGACTGGAGAAGCCTCAGTATGGTATCAAGACCGTCGAGTCCTTCCAGCTGGTTCTGATGGGGTGGTTGGGTCGGCAGCACGGGGTACTTTCCTTCCGACTGATGCAGGTATTGATGGGTCACGATAGCCAAGTACCTGCGCAAGCTTGTTAGGAGGGAGAGCACACTATCCTGCCACCACTGCTATTGCGACGTGAGCACGTCGCAGCACACATTCGAGGTGTGTGCCTCGTGGGCAGAGCAGCACCGTGAACTCGTTGCAATCATCGGTGCCGACCGGACGCTGCCGACCATCACTAGGGAGATGCTCAGCAGCGTCAGGAACTGGGACGCGGTCACTGCCTTCTGTGAGGCTGTCATCTCATGAAAGGAGGCGGCGGCTCGTGTGTGATCGATCTTTGGTGACACATTCCGGTGACACGACTTGGGCGGCGCAGGTGCGAGTATGCGCGCCTGATGCCGCCTTAGGCGAGTCCGCGGGTGACCAGACCGGGGACTTTAGTGCGTCACCCGCAGAGAGCCTGACCGCGTGACGACGACCGACGTCCCGGGATAGGGACGTCGAGAGGTGAGGAAGAGAAATAATTTATAATTATGCGTAAAATTATAAAAAAAACAAATTATTTTTTTAAATTATTACACAATAATAAGATAATTAAAAAAAAATAAGTTGTCGAGTCTCGAACCCGAGACCAGAGTTCCCGCCGGCGAGCACGTTACCACAAGACCACCGCTTGTTGGCGATTCGACTGCGAATTTTTCTAGTACATAAATTACCCATCCAACTTTGACCCTTAAAACCTTTAAAACCTTTTTAACGAGGGCCCAGTTGACCCTAATATCTGGTAGTTGTGATACCCTCGAGCCCCCTACCACCCCACCAAAAATTATATCCCCGACCCACACGTCTGAGGGTCTCCTTGTAAGTTATACTCTGTGCCTATATTTTACTATTTCCTATACTTTGCATATTAAAAATACAATTTTAACCGTTTTACTGTTATGAGTTTTGGTTTTTAATTAAAAATTTTAAAATTTACATTATGTTGATTTTTGAAAATTTACTTCTCCGAAGAATATATTACAGATTGATTATAAGCGCCAAGGCTCAAGACTGGTCATTCTATGAACTCTACGCGTTGTTGACAGTAGTCTAGTTTAGTGTAGTGCATTAGTGTGCATCGATATCGGAACGTAGCAAATTGCCTACATGCGAGAAGTGCCGATTACCGATAACCCTCTTAACTAACTAACAAGTATTTAGGGGCTAACAGCTATACAGGCCACAAAAGTGTAGTAAAGTCAATTTCCCTCTTATAGTGGGCTCGAGCCTAACAGTGGGATGTATATGAGCTGAAATGATGATGATGATGAATGTTATGATTATATATTGTGTGGTACTTTGCTAACATACAATTAAACAGCCTCGCGACGGCGATCGGCGTCCCAGTAGGGGACGTCGATGGGAGAGGGTACTCCGGGTATACCTTCGGGTCGACCACTGAAGTCAAGGAACTCTGCACCGGTGGTCGGCCCAACGACGAAGGCGACGTGCTATATGGGTGGGTTACATGAGTGCATGCTTGCGCCCCTCTGTCGCCCCGGACGGAGCCGAGCGAGGAGTACGCCGACCGTAAATAAAAAAACAACATACAATTAAACAACAACAATTTTCATAATGTATCTTGCACGTTTTCTAATACATAAAATATAAAAGGATGGCTTTACCGCAATTTTGTTATGTCTAGGTTTACAATATTGAGATTATATCAACATTAACTTGAAATAAAAATTGTGTACAAATATATTCACAAATAAATTTGACCTATAACTTCTGTTTGGTTTGGCTTTTAGTCGAAGGCTCCAGTCTGAATTCTACTGACCTCCTTTTCAAAGCAAATATAATCACTCAAAAATAATATTGCTGAATTATTAATGGATCCTATTTCAATGTCTTTTATTAGCTCATTGAATTGTAACTTTCTCTTATATCAAGATGACACGGCTCAGCTAGGAAACTTACTGATGCTAATAGTAACCTATCCTACCTATTAACATAGTAAAAATATGATCACGCAATATTTTCTATGGGAGTCATAAAGACCGGCTAAGATATTACGAAGCAACACTTTACTAGGACACTTAAAAACCAACTACGATCGTCAATTCGCATAACAAGCATGGCAATACAAACCTTAGTGGTTTTAAATGGAAGAAGAAACCCTTAGTCTTTAATTATGTTGCCTTGAAATCTTCTTTTGTTTCTGTTTCCGTAATCTGTTTTAGTAAATAAATTAAAAAAAATATAACATTATTCTATCCCGCACCTAGAGAGGTCTATATACATGTATAACTTCGAAAAGAATACAATATTTCTATATGTAAAGTTATTAAATATTTTCAAGTCTACACCCACAAGTCCAAAACAAAATCTAACTTTTATGTTAGTTTTCTTTGATATATGTATTCCATGTTTCAAAAAGACCCACATACAGAGATGGTACTAACTTTGTACTTATTTAAGCATAAATAGCAACTAGTTAACTTCTAAAGTTAACGCTAATAATAACTTGATATCCATTTATTATACAGCGTGTCTCGTAAGTAGTGGACCAACACAGCTTGATTCAAATTTAACTTAGAATATTTTTAAATGTATGCACTTGTTACATGCTTTAATGTTCATGTAATTAATAATTACGTCTAAATATTGTTTTAATTAGGAAGACATGTATTCTTGACTACCTTGAATAAAAAATAACAATGGTATAAAAAATGGTTTTGTAAAATTTAATATTTAGCATATGTGGATGACATTTTCATCTCATTTAAAACAAATCCTAACTTCATAACTACAAGAGCTGGACAATAAATTTGAGTATTTTTGTTAGATAATAAGTCTCACTACGCCTCATAGCTCGTTGGTCCACTACTTAGAGGATAGCCTGTATAAATAATTCTGTTTTACGGCTTCAGTTGTTTTCTGTATCTATTGTATACATTTTATTTGAATGTTAGTTTAGTACCGTTGTTTTTATGATCCTTATTTTTTTTTAATCTAATTATTTATAAGAGGTTTTTGTCCACATGTCACGTCAACCCATTGTATCATGATGCATTAATAGTACTTTGAATACAGAAAATGAAACCTAAAATCTAAATATTATAGCAAACGTTTTTCATGAGTACAATAAAGTTATGTGTAGCCTACATATGTTTTGCCTGTTCGGACTTAAGTTTAGACATTATTGTTTGAATTAAGCCTACATCTTATATGATTAAATCAAACTTTATGAATGTTATTCTTTGCCTTCGGTTTTTTTTTATTATCATCATTAATATTCCTTATCACAATTACTTAATCGTCGCTATGTAGTTTTCTTCTATTGTACGTAAATATTGCAAAAGTGTTGGCAAAAGTTTTATGAATTGCCGCGTGTCAAATGTCAGGGTTTCCTTTAATGTAATTAATGACGAGATTGAGGTGATCCAGGCCGATATAAAACTCTTAGTTGTTTTATACGACACCCATGAGTAATGTTAATGGGTTAGTAATATTTGTAGCTGCCATCAATCAGCAAATATTTACGCAATATAGGTACATAGATATTATAATAACCTGCAATTCTACTTCGTCCACTATTATAAAGCTATATTCTTAGCTCATTACTGTATGAGGAGATGGAGGGTTTATTTTATTAATTAAAACATACTTCGTCATTGTTAGATACCGAGTTTTAAATACCTATAATATCACGTTACTAATTAAAGGTCTTAAAAAATAATGTATATTAAGACCACGAAGGTCATTAAGACCTTAAAATCCAATATATTTTAAATGGATATAAAGCATAATTTGATTCTGTGGGACGAGGCAGTTGAAATTTGTTTCAAGTTTATATTGACCTAATTAAATTGATAAATAATTGGGGCTGCGGTTTTAAGACAGAAATTTCTAAAAGTTTATGCCGTCCCGTCTCTAACTTTGGATTGAAGTACGCATACTGTGACCTTGTTATCAGTGACCAATTCGGTAAGTTACTGTTTCGGCTATTTATCCTTGTTGCGGGTAGAGGGAGATTTCTCCCTGCCGTTAGCAGACTGAACCACAGTATCTGAAACTATCATGGTAATTAATATTCACAAGATTAGGTTTAGCGGAATGTATGCTATGTATTTAATTATTTACGAATTACCGATGTGTTGGTACTATTGTAAGATTAACAATTCGAATAAGGTGTCGTCACTTTTTCATAAAATCACCTCTGCCTGTTCGAACGAACTTTTCGAACCTGGTTAGTTGAGATTTCATTCTAGAATTTTTCCAATGAATAACTTTAACTGGATAAATTAAAACCTTTTTAAATAGCACAAATTCCTTGGTCCTTTGAGACGGCGTCGCTTTTACACTACGTCGCCCCGAACGAGACGAACGGCGAGCGTCCGCACCATAGACTGCCAAAAAACCGATAAGATTAATGCTTAGATTACAACGCCCCCTGTGCCATCAAATCTTCAAATAAATTTTTTGTTTTAGGTTAGTTGAGATTTCATTCTAGAATTTTTCCGATGATTACCTTTAACTGGATAAATGAAAACCTTTTTAAATAGCACAAATTCCTTGGTCCTTTGAGCCGGCGTCGCTTTTACACTACGTCGCCCCGGAAGAGACGAACGGCGAGCATCCGCACCATAGACTGCCAAAAAACCTATAAGATTAATGCTTAGATTACAACGCCCCCTGTGCCATCAAACCTTCAAATACATTTTTTGTTTTAGGTTAGTTGAGATTTCATTCTAGAATTTTTCCGATGATTACCTTTAACTGGATAAATGAAAACATTTTTAAATAGAACAAATTCCTTGGTCCTTTGAGCCGGCGTCGCTTTTACACTACGTCGCCCCGGAAGAGACGAACGGCGAGCATCCGCACCATAGACTGCCAAAAAACCCATAAGATTAATGCTAGATTACAACGCCCCCTGTGCCATCAAACCTTCAAATAATTTTTTTGTTACAGTCAGTATCAGTGACGGTATCAGTATTGACGCTGACTTTCATCTCGGTGGACCGCTGGTACGCAATCTGCTTCCCACTCAAGTTCAAATCTACCACTGGACGCGCCAAGACAGCGATATTCATCATTTGGACTATATCTCTTATATTTAGTAAGTACCTACACTTCTTAATTTATATACTTTCCACTATTAGGCTTGGGCTTCCTGCATAATAGAAGGAAAATTAACCTACTATGCCCTTTTAGTTAAACGGTTTGTCCAGTTTGCCGTTTCTTGCATCGATCAAAAACTTGAATAGAAAAGGATTTTTTTTTTTTATTTAAGACAATACGTATACAGCACTGTTTTAAGCCCCAACGTCAAAAGAAAGAGAAAGAAAGAAAGAAAAGAAAAACCATTTATTTTGCTCTCATACATCTATACCAATAAATAAAATTGGAGTATCTATTTGTAATGTTAAAATAATGGGCTTTTTTCATGCTCACACGGTTATTTGCAGTATACATATGCCTAAAATAGACTTTATATTTTTTTTGTCTGTCTGTCTGTTTGTTCCGGGTAATCTTCAAAACGGCTGGACCGATTTCAAAAATTCTTTCACCAATGGAAAGCTATAATATCAGGGACTAACATAGACTATATTTTATCCTAGTATACCCACGGGAACGGGAACTACGCAGGAAAGACGACTGAAACCGAAACGAAGCGAGGGCAGGTTGCTAGTCTATACTAATATTATAAAGAGGAAAGATTTGTATGTATATTTGTAACGAATTGGCGCCGAAACTACAGAATCGATTTCAAAAATACTTTCACTAATGGAAAGCTATAATATCAAGGAGTAACATAGGCTATATTTTATCCCGGTATTCCCACGGAAACGGGAACCACGCGGGTAAGGCGATTGAAACCGAAGCGAAGCGAGGACGCGTTGCTAGTGTCATATAGAACATCAACAAACAAAAAAAAAAAAGAGGAGCTAAGTTAACTTACACAAAAATAAAGCTTAAAACTAATATATGCTGAGAGACAAAACAGGATCTTAGATCAGCTAGTGTTACTTCATTATGTTGAAGTAACGTTGATATTCTGATAAGACCTAGAGTGGAATTATCAGAAAGGTATTATAAGTTTGACATCGATATCTGTCTGTATGTGTGTCAATCTGTGGCATCGTAGCTCTTAAACAGATGGACCGGTTTTCGCAACCGGTTTCCTTGCGGTGGTTCTTAGCTATGTTTAATATCGGCCCAGCAGTGTAAGAGTATCAGCTCTTCCAAAATGATTTAATGACCTATGATTAGTTGATTAAGTGCTTCATGCGTGCCAGTATAAACGTTAAATGACAATTGATAATTCCTGTTGAAAAGAACCTAATCCTTTTTTTATTATTTAGTTAGTGTCGGGTGTTATACAAAATATTCAATTGCATCTTATATCTTTAAACGAGCAATTCTTGTATATATATATATATATATTCAGGATCTCGGCAATGGCTCCAACGATTTTGTTGAAACTTGACATACTAGAGGTTTCGGGTCCAAAAAATCGATCTAGCTAGGTTTTATTTATAGAAAATGTTGTTTTGTCCGTGTTTTTAGCAAAACAAATAATAAAATTAAATTTTAAAAGAATATGAATTCAAATTTCGTTGTCAACGTCATGAGTTACGATAGCTCAGATGGGTAGTTGACAGGTTCTAATTTTGGTATTTTAGAATTCAAACGGCGTCGGTTCTAATCTCGGTGTTATTATTATTCTCTTTTTGTAATTTTTTATATAGTTTTCATTATTTACTTTTACTAATATATATCTAAATAAATTCGACAAAAATATTCCGAGCGAAGCTCGGTCAACCAGATATTATTTATTTAAAGAGTATAAAATATATTATTTTGTATACAGACTCGCCAGATCTCGTGGTATTGACTACAGAGAAGCTAGTACCTCTTCGCTTTGGTCTGGAGTACCTCACACAATGTGTAGCAACTTGGTCAGCTCAGAGCGAAATTGTATGGCATATTATCAAAGTTCTCTTCATATACACGTGAGTAATCATTTTGTTTATTAATTTATTTCAGCTCGTATATTGTATTATTGCTGGGCTCGAGCCTCCTCTATATTAGAAGGAAGATTGATCTCTTATATCACGTGGGTCAGACGTAATAAATATAGGGTTTTATTTCGAGTTTTCCTTTCTTGTATAGAACTTCATTTCAGCTCATATACGTCCCACTGTTGAGCTCGAGCCTCCTCTACAATATGAGGGAAATTAATCTTACTATACCATGCTGGTCAGACATCCCGTAATCGTCTTTAACGCCATCCACGGGCAAGATTTTGTAGAAAACGATTGCGATTTGTAAATAAACTAGTACCAATTTAATTATGTAAATTGTTCAGCTAAGTTTATTATATTTACAATTTCAATTTAATTAAATACTGATAGGTAATTAAACTTCGCGACAAGCTTTTATTATCATATAAATTGTATATAATGACGTTATAAGTTGATAGTTAAAATTTTTAAGGAAAAAAATATAGGTATTCTTCTTTTTTTAGAGCGTTTAAATAAAAGCTTTCTTTTTTAAGTTTTTTGACGTGACAACGTCTAATAAATCGATTAACGCTGGCTGCATGCACGAAAAAAGTCCCGTTACGCTCATTGTCCCGTTACGCTGATTGATGTTACATATTATAATACAGTTTATTAATAAGATAATCGTATCATAATTGTAAAATGTTTATCAATTAAATTGTAGATTTCATTTCACTCCTTCTTTGTATCCATACAGAATAATGATAATTCAATAAAAATGATTCAATTTTATTCATAAAAGTATGCAGTCATTTCATCAATGTTTTGTTATGACGTTGTCATGTTAAACTATCGTCCGTAAACCGACTTTACAGACAACCATGCTCTTAGCCGGTTTTTTTATCTTTTAATTTATCCCTTAGTTGTCCTTTACTACATCTATAAGCAACAGAGAGGTGGCGAATTGTATTCTCACTCTGTCACCACATGGCAAAATGATATATCTATACCAATAAATAAAATTGAAGTATCTGTTTGTAATGTCAAAATAATAGGCTTTTTTCATGCTCACACGGTTATTTGCACGACACACCTATGCCTAAAATACAGATTAAAAAATTTTTGTCTGTCTGTTTGTTCCGGGTAATCTTTAAAACGGCAGGCCCGATTTCAAAAGTTCTTTCACCAATGGAAAGCTATAATATCAGGGCGTAAACTAGGCTATATTTTATCCCAGTATTCCCACGGGAACGGGCATTACGCGGGTAAAAGGACTAAAACCGAAGCGAAGCGAGGGCGGTTTGCTAACTAAATTACATAATTATCTTTAGAGGCTGAAATTAAATTTCACATACTCAGATATGCTCCGTATAATTTATACCTATTAGAATAAATACATATTTTCATTCAAATGTATATCAGAGCTACGAAATTTAATCAAAACTTTCAATCAGAATTTCATTCGATCAAAATCTGTATTATAGCAATTTCAATTTCTTCTTACGTGGTAATTTTAATCTTTCACTATAAGGGGATACATTTTATTTGTATTTATTTTGTATTTCTTGACCTGGCTACACTCCATCTAATGCCGTCTGATCAAAAATTATATCTCCTATTTTGATGTGAAACATCTATAGGCGAGGGTGAATCTGATCGTTGGCGTGGCGTTAACTCCACGCTTGGATATGTATATTTGTGTAACGAAACCATAACCTGATTTAGAATTTTATACAATGCCATCTAGTGAGCTCAAAATAAATTATAAACCTAAACACATACCTATAGTGTAATAATGAAAATAAATGTTTATTGAATAAAAATCATCATTTTCCGGGAAAAAATTCGTAATATTTTATTAATACTTTATACCATATTAGTTCCTTTTTACTTTTTTTTTGTGGGTGGGCTGCGGTCGGCGCACCTCCGCATCACTCCGTCCGGGGCGACAGAGGGGCTTAAGCACGCAACTCCCGCAACCCACCCGAAAACCACCTCGCCTTCGTCGTTGGGCCGACCACCGGAGCAGGTTTACTTGTCGTCAGTGGTCGGCCCGACGGAATACCCCCTACGTGGGGTACCTTCCCATCGACTCCCCGAGGGAGGGACGTCGGTCTTACCTCACGCGGACGGCCTCTCGGCGGGTGACGGTAAAAGGTAGCCATCGCTCAGTATGAGCGACGGCTACCTTTTTATTCAGCTTACCAACGATACAATTACAGCAAATACATCAATATAACAAAATTATTAACATATTTATCTTAGTAGTAATTATACACATGACAGGTATTCATTATCACATTAGATTAGAGACTACATTTATTTTGTATCATACAATTAATTGTAAGAGATTATTTATAAAGAAAAACCAAACTAAAATTAAGAAGCAACTACTCGTAGTTGCTTCTTAATTTTAGTTTGGTTCGAGCCTTTAGTTTGGTTGGTGCGAGCCTTTTAAAAGGCAGTGTCTGTATATTGCATATGTCATTGAAAATATGTCGATATCATTATCCATTTCAGCAGACCTTAGCTTACAACAGACTATCTCTGTAAGGTAGGCTTTATAAAAAGGCCTTATAAAATTGGTGTTACAATTTTTGAAATATGTTCGTATATTTACAGCCTTATTACAAAACGTAGACTAACTAAAGTATCTGTAATAAATCAGGTATCAAAAAGTATTGTTATTACAAAACGTGGATCATCTATATATATCTATGGTACTAAAAATAAACCAACGCCAAGCCTAGTTCAACTATAATACTAGCGTGATTGACAATTGTATGTTCTACAGGCTTTTCGGCGCGAATATGGAAATGTCATGTTAAGCTCTTGTATTATATTATTTTTTTTAGTGTTTTATAGTGTTATATTGAATAATCTTGCTGATATTTTATGTAATATAACACAGTTAAGGTGCTGAAGTGTGGTGAATATGATATAAGAGTGGTTTACGTATATTTTCATATTCTACCGTAATTCCTAGAGAAATCAATTAATTAGGTTTTGAGTGCCTAATTAATGGTAACGACTTGACTTACTGACGGACAATGACTATAAATAAGCTATTCTATATAAAAAAAATGTTAAATAATATGAAGAATCCAATTGAAATGCTTCATTTTTTTGTGGGCGGACTTACCTTCTATACGTTATTATTCTAAGAAATAATTATTGTAATGAAAAGAAATGACCTAACAATTTTGTATAGAATCTGTAGAAATTTTTGGATTCAAGGACAATCATTGGTATCAGTTGATCCTTGATTAGTCTTTGATTTCTAATGAAGTCAAGACTAACTGCTTGTATGAACTTTAATGCTGTAACAAACCTAGATTACTTAGTCTAGGTTTAAATCATGACTTAAACCACGTTTTCTAATAAGATGGATTGAGTCTAGTCCAAGGTATGGAGATAAAAGCAGGATTATGGTGACGATGTACTGTATTTTCCAAAAGATGAGCGTCTCAATTCTAACAGCGTTATTGTGAAGGTGGCATTTTTGTTACTTGAATATATTTGATCGTTGCTTAACTCTTAGATCCATACGTAACCACAAGTCTAATAATACTTTTATAGATTTTTTCTTAAGTTTAAGGGATGTGTATGCGTTATAAATTGTTTCCGAGACCTGTTGAAACTTAATCCATCGTTCATAAATTCTATTATTCTACTTTTTCTCAGTGAATACTGTGGTCATTTTAATCAAGGTATTAAAAATCGGAATAAATCAGTGAAATTATGCAATCTTTTCCTTCTTTTTTTGGGGTGGGTTACGGTCAGCACACTCGCCGCCCGGCTTCGTTTGGGACGGCAGAGGGGCGGCGCGCGGCCCCGTTAACTTAACTTAACTCTGTTAAGTTTAATTTGACTCTCTTAATTATAAAGCTAAGTTTATTTAATGGAAAACGGCAAACAGTACACCTAATGGTAAGTGTTGCTGCCGCTCATGGACCTTTGCAAGGCTGCTGCCTACCGCGAAGAAAGTGAAGGGAGTGTGAATGCGTGCATTGAGGCTCGGTGATACTAAAGCCATCATTAATACCCAGTACACGTAAACACCCTTAGAAAGTTGGGCTGCCGCTCACCGAACGAAGCGCAGTAACAAATTGCTACTACTCAGACGTCGATTTTCTGCGAGAGTGTGGTACTACAACGGACGGACCGACCCGGGGCAGTAGACAGACAACTGTCAACAGTGTGGTCCTACCACGACCAAATGGAATGCAGTTAGAATTTCCCACTCCTTAAATTATGCTTAACTTAAACCATATTTTTCAATAGACTGTCTTATTAAATCTAGTACTCGCTTGATCCCCTGAAAAAAGTTCTGAAAACTATTTACGACATTCTTAAAAGGACTTCACTTTCCTTTACGTAATAAAATGATAATATTATTCAAATTCAGAAATAGCCGGATACTTTTTATTGAAAAATTCCTTACGTTGGTTGGTAGACATTTGTATAGGTAAAAAGGTCTTGCGAACTTAATAATATTAATATTAAGCTCGTTGCTATAAATATGCCGCCTTACCCGATGTATGTGAGTTCAATGCTTTTTGAATGAGTATTGGGTGTACTGTTATTTTTAACACGCTTTTATTAACTTCATCTGTATGTTTATTTTCTATAAACTTTGCACACCTATCAAAGACCGATGACAATGCAATTTTTTTTTGGGTTGATTTTTTGGAATTGGGTTACGGTTTTACACTTTTACGTCTTACACTTTAGTTGAAAGCGTATCTTTTAGTTTTTTTAAACTATATTTATTGAGTTTATATTTATTAAGTTATACTTTTTTTTTGTGAGTTCAAGTTACTGAGTTTTTAGGAGAGTAGCACTAGCCTAATCTCAATAATCAATTTCTTTTGACCTGCTATCTACCGTCACGAGAAACATGTTAGAAGTGAAACTTCTTGAAACGAAAATTGTACTCTTCGCTCGACCTTTCTCACTTGTTTACTCCCTATTCTCGTTCTATGGCTATATTCTATGCTATGTTCGCCTTTTCTCACTTTCTCAATCAGTCTTATCGCTCTCTTCCTCTTCTCAGACAAAAACTTTCCACATTTTCGTGACACTAAATTGTGTTTCATCCGTAAATATTTTACCCTGATGCGAGAAGTTTCACTTCAAAAGGTGCCACCTTACCAAACAGTGCATTGCGCAAGGAACCGTTTGAGCTAATAAAAATGGAAAATTCTAAATTATGACACACTACTTTGGCTTTAGGCAGCTCATATGACCCTGGCTGTAATTTATTGTTAATTTTTTTATTACTTTTTTATCCTGATGGAGTAAGCATATAATTCACCCCTACCTTGCCCGTGGGTATTGCAAAGACCGACAAAGAGATATAATATGCATGTTACATCTATAAAAGAGATCGAAAAGACAAAATGAAACCCTATACCAATAAGTATGATCAGCGTGGTTTCGTTATCATAATTTCGACTCAAATACGTCCCACTGATAGGCTCGAGCCTCCTCCATAATAGGAGGGAAATTGACCTTACAATACCATGCTGGTCAAACAAGTTGGTATAGGGTGGCTTCAAATTTTCCTTCTCTTGCATGAATGTCATATGCGTAATATATCCCTTAGTAGTCTTTTACAACACCCACGGGTAGGTGAGGGGGTTGGTGAATTGTGGAGTAGGCTTGACCCTAACAGTGGGACGTGAATTAGCTGTGATGATGATAAAAATAACATTTATTTTTATTTTTAATAAGTTATTCTCATAACCATGTTTTTTAGGTTATTTTCCCTATTGGTAGCTGTTCAAAAACATCTTTTATTTCATAAAATATAGTTTTTACTCGGTAAATATTTGCATGAAAGTCCATTTTCCTGGAGATTTTCTACTTAATGTCATTTATGTTTTGTTGTTATTCCGTGTAATGACGGAATAAGAATTCAATTCAGCACTCCCTATCTTGCCCGTGGATGTCGTAAAAGACGACTAAGGAATATAATATACACATAACATCTGTACTAGAAGAGGAAAACTCAACATAAAACTCTATACACACATTTTTGACCAGCATGGTATATTAGGTCAGATATTATCCTTCACGTATGTGAGCTGCGATGATGATGACGATGTTACACCACAAGAAAGGAAGGACGGAATAGGATCAGGATGGAATAGGGTATAAAGAAGTCTTCTCCTACTTCTTTATAATGAGCAGATTTCAGAAAATACGCATTAGAAGCTAAAAGCTTAGGATTCCAAACACGTCTCAAATCTATATTCAAAGAGCTGCCGAAAATTACAAAATTATTGACGATTTGAAATAACTATATGCAAAGTATAACAGCAAAACACTTCAATTATAGACATTTTAACAACATCCATTTTCCAAATAGAAATTCAAGCTCCTTGTAATTATAATAATAAAACGTAATTACTTCTAAGTTTCAGTTAATAAGACAATTGAAATATGAATCACAGGTTTTTAGTTTCAACAATTATTGTATCTTTGTCTTTGAACAAATAATAAATGAACAAATGTTAATAATTTTACGAGGGCATATGGTTGTCGATTCTTGTAATATTTAATACAGGGCCTGTATGGTAATACAATGAGAATACATATCAGAATCTCTTTTCTTACTCATCGATCATAAAAGACGACTGAAAAACGCAAAAAAAAAAATAACATTACAGCGAGAGAAAGAATATTTAATAAACGAAGAAATACTATAAACATTTTTCTTAAAAAAAAAGATGTCGCTCTGCACTAAGGAAATATTCCTTATATTATGGGGGACTTTACATATAATTAACGCACACAAATTATAGAGAGCTATAGAAAGAAAATAGAATTTCTAATTGCTATTTTAGGCATAGGTGTCGTGCAAATAACCGTGTGAGCATGAAAAAAGCCTATTATTTTGACATTACAAACAGACACTTCAATTTTATTTATTGGTATAGATTTGTAGTAACCTACCATACCTAATATAAATGCGGTCGGATATTATAATGGGAATCCTGGATATACCCCCAACTGTTTTGAATATAAAAATCTTAAGAATTTATTTTGTATACGCTGCATCATTATAATATATTTAATTTCATGTTTCATATATGTAAGCTTTACCATTGGTTGCAATAGTAGATATGGCAAAAATGCCTGAACGCACGGAAATTTTCTCGAGTTGCTTATAAGGTCCGTAAAGTATACTACCCCAGACGTGATTTGCAGACTGGGACGTATACGGGTTAAGACGATACCTAGATGAAAAACACTTCGTAATTTTCTGTTTAACATGCTTCTATTACCGTAAACTTTCATCTAATAATAATCCAAGAGATCAAACGCAATTATTTCCAGGGATTTTTGTCCCATTTATTCTGTCTTCGTTGTCTTGATGTTAACTTCTACAAATTATATATTTGTGTCTGAATACCGCAGATAATGTTTAGATGGCTTAAGAATGTAGGTATCTATTTCTCTCAGACTATTCGGAGAAAGAATTTAAGTCTAAAACTAATTTAATATCAGTTGAATACCTATAGTAGGTGGTATGCGATTGTATGGTTGCGTGTAGTCTACATGCAAGTGGTAATTTGAGTGTTGCAATACTTCAAACATTGTTTCACGTGGTGACGGAGTAAGAATACAATTCACCACCCCTTCACTTGCCCGTGGGTGTTGTAAATGGCGACTAAGAAATATCTTGTGCATATTGCAACTGTATAAGAGAAGGCAATCTCGGCATTTTTTTTTGGGGTGGGCTGTGGTCGGCGCGCTCCTCGCACCACTCCTTCCGGGGCGACAGAGGGGCGTAAGCACGTACACCCGTAACCCATCCACGATGCACGTCGCCTTCGTCGTTGGGCCGACCACCGGAGCAGGGTGGCTTGACGTCAGTAGTCGGCCCGACGGAATACCCCCTATTTGGGGTACCCTCCCATCGACCGACGTCCTCCCCTCGGGGAGGACGTCGGTCTTTCCTCACGCGGTCGGCCTCTCGGCGGGTGACTGCGCTCCTCGCGCAGGCGATCCGCCGCCTCCTTCCGCGAGACTACTGCCTCGCAGAAGGCTGCGACCGCGTCCCAGTTCCTGACGCTGCCGACAATCACGCTGGCGATAGTCGGCAGTGTCAGGTCAGCACCGATGATTGCGACGAGTTCACGACGCTGTTCTGCCCAAGCGGCACAGACCTCGAGCGTATGTTGCGCCGTGTCCTCGTCGCAATCGCAGTGGTGGCAAGACGGTGTACTCTCCCTCCTAACGACCTTGTGCAGGTATTTGGCTAAACATCCATGTCCCGCCAACATCTGCACTAGTCGGAAGGAGAGCACCCCGTGCTGCAGTTTCAACCACTACATCAGCACCGGCCGGAAGGCCTCCACGATCCGCACTCCGAACCGAGGCCTCTCCAGCCGAACTGCCCAACGGGCAATGACGTCTCGGCGGGTGTCGACGCGCCAGGCGGTGAGCTCCCTCAACGAGACCACACCGTCCTCCGCTTGCACCCCCGACACCCGCCGATACAAACCAGCGAGCCTCCAGGTCCCACGGGGGAGTCCCGGCCAACAGGCACGCTGCCTCCGTCGCCACCGTGCGGTATCTGCATAGAAATCTCGGCATTAAACCCTATGCCAACCCGCCTGACCAGCGCGATATAGTAGATCAATTTTTCTCTCAATGTGGAGAAAGCTTGCACCCAGTAGTTTTGTTTTAAAGACAAATCCTTGCACTAAGGTAACTATCCTTGAATTGCTAGGGACTTTACAAATATGTAAATTAAGGGACACAGATTACATCCAGACTTAAAACCACAATTTGTGGATCGCACAAAGTGTTGTCCTACGCGGGATTCGAACCCGCGACACTGGCGCGGCAGGTCTATATCTTAACCACTACGCTATCTGTGCAGTCGTGGCACGTATATAAACCGTGAAGATTGTGTTTTAGCCCGTCACCATATATTATGAAGAAGTTCGTGTTAGATTCCTCTAAAAGTTCAATAAACGTCCAAACTATTTGCGCGGGGTCTGATCGGACCATCGAATATAAAAAAAAAAAATACCTATAATAGTCCATTGAAAAGTTACATTTGGGGTTGCGTTTTATAGAGGATGCAATTTTATTTTTTTGATGTGTAAGGGGGTCAGTGTAAAAGTTAAAACTAAGTTTGTGGGATCGCCACCCTTGTCCCACGAACATTTTCGCTTATAACTTTTTATTTATAGTTCTACGACAAAAAGTTACTGGATCAAAGTTGTAGAGAATTTAATTTGCAACAAAAATGTTTTCAAATGTTTTTTTTTATCAGATAAATAGTTTAAGAGATATATCGTAAAAACTATTTCAACCCCTATTTTCAAGATGGCGGCCGTGGGACTAGGGTGGCGACCCCACAAACTTGGTTTTAGCTTTACACTGACCCCCCTACACATCAAAAAAATAAAATTGCGTCCTCTAAAAAACGCAAGGTAAGGCCTAAAAAATGTAACATTTCAATGGACTATAACCCTACTATCTCTTATGCGTACCTAAGTCGGTTTAAGAAAATCCCTTTGTCAAAATGAAAAATATTAACAGTTATAGTTTTATTCCAGAATACCGCTCCTGTTAATGACTGTGGCGTATGTCCAGATTGTTAAAGTGTTATGGCGGTCGGATAAGATTCCAGGACAAGCGGAGACCAGCAAGTTAGCTTCAGCTGAACAAAGTAAGTGATGATTTCTTTTTTCTTAAAACACTAGCACTAGCACTAAAAATTAATCTTTGTATTGCGGAGGTGTGCACTTTTCCGTGTGCTGATGGAGTAAGAATACATTTCATCACTGCCTATACTGACCGTGGATCTCGTAAAATACGACTAAGGGATATAATATGCATATAATATGCAAGAGAAGGCAAACTCGAAATTAAACCCTATACTAACACCTCTGACCAGCGTGGTGTAGTAAGTCAATTACCCTCTCATTGTGGAGGAGCCTCAAGCCCCATAGTGGGAATATATGAGCTATGATGATGATGATTTATATATAATTAAAAAAGAAAATTATATAACAGAAAAATATATTTAAATGAATTATGGTCGAATTTCGATCACTCAGCGCCCACTAGTTCATACTTAAAACTTCCTTGTACTTGTAGGAAGTTTAATAATAGTTGAATGAATCTCAGGCAGTGGAAGTTTCAGCCTTTCTGGTCACTTTTTGCAAAGTCAGATGGCATTATATCTCCTTCTTGAGGAAGCCTATGACCAAGTGTGAACTTCGATAGACCAGTGGAGCGTTTGTTTCATGTGGTGGTATTACATTTATACCTTTATGTATCCTTTATCCGCCGAGAGGCCGACCGCGTGAGGAAAGACCGACGTCCTCCCCGAGGGGGGGACGTCGGTCGATGGGAGGGTACCCCAATAGGGGGTATTCCATCGGGCCGACCACTGATGTCAAGTAACCCTGCTCCGGTGGTCAGCCCAACGACGAAGGCGACGTGGTTTTCAGGTGGGTTGCGGTAGTTGCGTGCTTAAGCCCCTCTGTCGCCCCGGACGGAGTGGTGCGGAGGCGCGCCGACCGCAGCCCACCCACATAAAAAATTTATCCTTTATAATATTTGTGCGAAAAATAGATAGTAATTATTGATAATCTTAGCCAGATTGTTACATAAATATTACGTATTTATTACTTTAAAAATAATCACGTGAGAAAAAATTCACAGTCATATTTCATTAAGAACATAACAATTGTAATGAATTATTTCGACACAATGCGGAGGCGTTGCAACGTTACTTTGAACAATTTTGTATATAATAAATAAAGATTATTGTTCTTAAGGAAATTTATTTGAGAGAGTTTTTCCTGCTTCAAAATCGTTTGTTTTATAAAAATAGTCATGTTTTGTAATAAATTTCTGTAACTCTGATAACTTCACCCGTGACCATGAATTCTTGTAAGTGTTCAAAGTATCGGAATATAAAAAATAAGTACTAATGCGATAGAATGATTACACAGACAGCGTAGTGGTTTGATTCTCACGCAAGACAATAGTTTGTATGATCCACAAGTTATTGTTTCGAATTTAGCATGTGGTGCGTAAAAGACGGCTAAGGAATATAACTTTAGGGACACGGAATCGAATAGAATGTATCGATACTGTAGTCATTCGGGAAAAAAATATCGTACTCATAAAAGTATCTAAACAAAAATATCGATATTTAAAAGTACCGATTACTTTTTATAGAACCTATTAGATACGTTCATTACTGAGTTATGATGAGCTTTTGTTTATATAAATTCTAGGAGGAAGTGATAAGTTATAATTAATTTTGCATGCAAGCATGTTTTTTACATAAATCACCAACATTTGAGGAATACCCATGATGAGCTTTTTTTAGAAATTAAATATCTGTGAACGGATGGAAATTTAAGTTTAAAATAAGTTATTTCTACAATTTATTTGATACGATACCTGCCAAAGAGTACTTATAGAGTAAAAGTATCGAATATGAAGTATCGACTACAAAAATATCGGTATCTAAAAAAGTAACGATACTTTTTTCTTGTACCTATATAACATGCAAAAGAGGAATAAAATCCTGTATGAACCCAGCATCAGCTTGGTATAGTAGGTTAATTTCTTTTCTATTGCAAAGGAGGCTCGAGTTCAGTACGTATACAAAAACACCTATAGGCGAGGGTGAACCTGACCGTTGACGTGGCGTTAACGCCACGCTTTGATATGTACATTTATGTAATGAAACCATAACCTGTTTTAGAATTTTGTACAACGCCATCTAGTGCGCTCAAAATAAATTATTAACCTAAACATATATCCATAGTATACTAATGAAAATAAATATTTATTGAATAAAAATTATCATTTTCTGGAATGAAAACGTAATATTTTATTAATACATTATGTTATATTAGTTCCTATCGTAACCTGTGTGCCTACTCTGGAACTCCATTCTAATTTCGAATCCGATTCAATTCCAATCTCACCAAACTTATATTTGGTACTCTTGAACAAAATCGAGAATGAATTCTTACCGTTTGGCGTTGTTATTTTCACCAAATGTGTCGTATTTTCTTATTTTAAATTAACAACGTTATCGAACTCGAACACTACAAAGACGCTTTCTTGAAATTGTGCAACATTAACGATTTTAAACTACGTCAAAATCGCGTCGGGAGTAACAAATATTTGATTTAATTGACGAGAGTCGAATTCATTTAGTTCAAAAATATTCCACCGAATTTGATTCCAATCGTGCGCTAGTATCGTTTTCAAGAGTACCAAATTTGCTCAAATTCGAGCTGCGATTGGATTTAGGATTGGAATCGAGATTTAAGAGTAGGCACACTGTTCTTTTATGCATATATACTTGTGCAAAATAATTTCAATGTGTGACATCTGCCAGGCGTCCCGAGCGACGGCTCCCTTTTTTTAAATGTTTTTATGATACTTTGTAAGCGAAATATATATAGAATCTATAGCAGATTTGCAGGAAATTGGAATCTGATGTTTACACGGCTATTATATATAAAACTATTGTATTCGGCTTTTACCCTGTTTCTATGTTATATTTTATTTGCGTGTGTATGTAATTTTTGATGCACATTCAAAATTATTCCATAAAATACTTTTGTTTATTACAAGCAACCCGCCTTTGCTTCGCTTCGGTTTCAGTCGACTTGCTCGCGTAGTGCCCGTTCCCGTGGAAATACCGGGATAAAATATGGCCTATTTTACTCCCTGATATATAGCTTGCCATTTATGAAAGCGTTTTTTAAAACGGTTGGGTTGTTTAAGCGTGAACGCGTAACAAACAAACAAACAAACTTACTTTCGCATTTATTATATTATATTAGTAAGGACTGGTGAAAGAATTTTAGAAATCGGTTCGATGGTTTAAACGTGAAAGCGTAACAAACAAACAAATAAACTTACTTTCGTATCTATATTAATATTATAAAGCTGAAGAGTTTGTTTGTTTGAACGTGCTAATCTCAGAAACCGCTGGTCCGATTTGAAAAATTCTTTCAGCAATGGATAGCCCATTTATCGAGGAAGGCTATAGACTACATAATATTAAAAAAAAAATAGGGGTCCGTACTAAAAGTCCAATAATGTAACCCAAGGTGTAATAAACTGACCCGAAAAAATCCTTACATCGCGTGTGCTGCGAAAACCATTGATTACAGAACAAAACAATGTACTACAACTTTGCAGGACATATAATTGCCTACAAAAAATATTGCGACACTATATGTCTAACTATTGTAGTTATCTCACAATAAGTGTTTTTCTTTATTTTTTTAAATAATTATAATGCCTTCGCTTTAAAAACTCTTTATTTTGTTTCTTGGTATTAATCCTTATCAAAATAAATTACTTCATATTTAAGACGCATTCAATACATTTCTAGAACTTTTTGAATTATCAAATTCTGACCTTTCATTCAAAAGATATCGCGATATTAAAAATGTAAGTATTAGTGTTGTAGCCATGTAATTATTAAGTACTAGCTGACCCGGCGAACTTCGTACCGCCTTTTCTTCGTAATTATTTTGTTTTAGTATTTATCAATTTAGTATTATCCGTGCGGTGACGAAGTAAGAATACAATTCACCACCCGTGTGTGTCGTAAAAGACGACTAAGTGATATAGTATGCATATAATATCTATGCAAGAGAAGGAAAACTCGGAACTAAACCCTATACCAACACGTCTGACCAGCGTGGTTATAGTATAATAGGTCGATTGCCCTCTCATAGTGGAGGAGGCCCGAACCCAAACGTGAGATGTGTATGGGTTGAGATTATGAAGATGATTTATCAGCCTCCTACAAATGGCGTAAAGTTGCAGATTAAGGAAATATAACACTTTCCGTAAATTCAATCCAGTTAGATTATCAATAATACCATTATATCGACATGTTTGTGGCCGAGGTCGGAGACCGTCCCACCTCTCCTCCTTCCATTATCCAGGGAACTGGCCAAACGCTATGCAAGCATTGTATAGACCCGTGAGATGTGGTACCAGGTGCTCAAGGACCAGTGCCAGCACCCATTAGGATTGATCATTTAGCCGGAGAGTGATAGATTTAACACGTATATGCGCCACTGGCGCCCCATCTCCGGTTGCCGGTTACTGTCCAGAAAAGTAATAATGGGTGAGGCTTGCCGCGGTGGGAAAAGGTCCTCGACAACCCTGATGGGGAGGTTGCGATGGAAAATTTCGGCGAGGAGAGCTTACTCAGCGCTGCGCGATAGAGGCGACCCCAGGGGTCACATTCAAGACTGTCCATAATTTTCTACTGATTGATCTGAAGAAAAAGTGAAATCTCTACTTAGTGCCGCTTAATAAGAACGACCCCAGGGGTCACGTTCGACTCTCTCCAGCGTCTCTTGATGGGTGCTGGCGCTGCTCTTTAAGCAACTGGTACCTTGACTGTACAGCGCTTGAATAGCGTTTGGCCAGTTCCGTGGATGTTGAAAGAAGGGGAGGCTGGTGATCCTGCTGAAGCTGAGGCGGTCTCCGGACTCGGCCTCAAACGTATCAATATAATGGAATTATTGATAATCCAACTGAATTTAATTTACGGCAAGTGTTATATTTCCTTAGTCCGCAACTTTACACTATTTGAGGGAGGCTGGAGTGGGAGGAGGAGTCCAACTGTTGGGCTCGCAACTCCTCCACTATGGAAGGGAAATCGACCTACTATACCACGCTGGTCAGACGTGTCAATATAGGGTTTTGTTTCAAGTTTTCTTTCTCTTGCATAGATATTATATGCATATCTTATCCCTTAGTCATCTTTTACGACACTCTCAGGTGGTGAATTATATTCTAGCTATTTAATATACCTTTTTTTATCGATTCCAAAACCTTTTTAATCTAGATCTACATGTAATTATGCCAAAAGTGCCGAACCGACGGGACGAACATCAAATGTTTGACAGGTGAGAACAGTTTGTATGGGAAAATAAAATTGTTGTTTTTTAGTATTTTACTCGCAATTTTGCCATATTTTCTCACCGTACAAACCTTCCCTTGAGTTCCACAAATGATTCAAGACCAAAATTGGCCAAATCGGTCCAGCCGTTCTCGAGTTTTAGCGAGACTAGCGAACAGCAATTCATTTTTATATATATATAGATTGCATGCGCATTTATGATGTGGCGGGTGGTCATGAGGGACGAGGGGGCGGTAGCCTCTGCGAAATGCCTAGAAAGAGACCTCAACTTTCTCGACAGTCTGCCACTGCAAAACGACTGCGACTTATGCGCAGCAATAAGACAGAGGATGAAAATAGGCAGAGGTTGGCTGCTTAACGAGAAATCGCTGAACGAAACCGCGCTAGATAAACAAGACACACGTGGAACGAGCACAACGTTTCGCTTCACAAACAACTCGAACTTCATCTAATCGACAACGGGAACATTCTCAACGTTTGGCTACAGAAGTTTTACAATAAATAAATAAATCCTGAAAGTCACTATACCCTTCAAATTCACTATTCCACGCGGACGAAGTTGCGGGCACTGCTAGTTTATAATATTAGTAAGGATGAGAAATTGGTAGTTCAAATTCTAGACACTTTTCATCCTGAATAACAAACGCTAAACTATTGAAAAAGGCAAGGATATAATTATAATTTTAATTAGCCTTAAGTTTTCGTAAGTAACCATGATTAAAAGGGTTAAGAATTTAATTATGTCATCATTAACCTAATTTCCCTTGGGAGTTATAAAAACCAGCTGATCAAGTGGAAAATCGGCAGCAGTAGCCTCTTGGGAAATTTATGATACAAATTTTGATCTGTAACTTACCCGAGCAATTATAGAATTACCGGCACTTGGAGTTGGATGGATGAATTTTTAAAATTAATTGGGAGTCAGATTACGTCAAATGGTTGCCTTCGGATCCACTCTGCCCGAATAGATGACTTTTTTTTTTGGCAAGCTATAGTGCGGCTCGCACCATCCATCTCGTCTGAGAGCGCCGCGCGACCACGTGACGTACAAGAGAAGGAAATCTTGAAATGAAACCCTATATCAACATGTCTGACCAGCATCGTATAGTAGGTCAATTTCCCTTCTTATTTGAAGGAGGCTCGAGCTTAGCAGTGGGACTTGTTTATCTAAGGTATCCGCGTTTAAAAGATCTTTATACGAGGAGTCATTTAAAAAAAATATATATTTAATTAAATTTCTGCCTTACCCACGAAAAAGGAAAAGGTTTGATGCAGTAGAAAGTGTAACCTTTTTATTCTTCCGACCACGGAGGACAAGGAACCCGGTACCGGTGGTCGGCCCAACGAAGAAAGCGACGTGCTACGGTGGGTTATGGGGCCACGAGCCGCCCCCTCTGTTGCCTTGGAGGGCAGGTGAGCTGATCAAAGTCCACCCAAAAAAAAGAGTGTGTGTACAAAGTACGTACATATCAAGTGAAAGTCCTTTATCGTTTATCCATTATCCCTTATCCTTCATTCTTCATCCTTCATCCTTCATCCTTCATTCTTCATCCTTCATCATTCATCCTTCAACCTTCATCCTTCATCCTTCATCCTTCACCCTTCACCCTTCATCCTTCATCCTCCATCCTGCATCCTTCATCCTTTATCTCATTCCCTCAGCGGCTGAATTCTATACATTTACGTGTTTGTGTCTTTATGGACTCGCTTTATCGTTTCATCGAGTTTGAAATCACAATGATTCTAAAGAAGTTTCACATCAAAAACCTTTTTATTCTTACATCGTTTTGACGGACAAAATTGACAAGTGGAAATTACAAAATTGAAATAAATATTTTGAAGACGGCTTGTTGCGGACAGAACAATTTTTGATTATTCTGTCTGTAATCGGAAATTAGTCTGTCTACGCCGCAATATTTGACTATTATCAAGACCATCGGAAAATAAGAAACCGCACTTTCGAAGTGCGGTCATATTTTTAGTCCTCGTGGTCGGTCAGTCCACGTGGATATCTTAATAGTATTTTATGTAATTATGTATTGACTTAGGTACTTTAAATTATTTCACAATAGTTACGCCACAGAAGTACAGAATTGCCCATTCAACGTAGCAATATTGCCTACATTCTGGCCACTTTGCCCACTGACAGCGAATTCTTGAATTGCTTGCAGAGATTTTATTTATTTACTTTTTATAAGAAACTATTAATCCTCTCATCATCATCTCAGCCCATAAATCCCCCACTATTGTGCTCGGGCTTTTTTCTGGGAGGGAATTTGACCTACTATACTACGCTGGGGTGTTGGTATAGGATTCTTTCATCTTTTATATAACACTAGCCGACCCGGCGAACTTCGTACTGCCATAATTTTTGTCGTAAATATTTTTTCTAAATTGTCGAAAATATAGCCTGTCTAATGTCTATAGCTGTCATTTGCGTTTTGTTATTACATGATAGATGCGTTTTTGTTATACCACGTTTTATAGTGTCTTGTATTCACTTTGACGTTTTATTTCAAGTCCCACGGGAACCCGGTCGAAAGGGATAAAAAGTATCCTATGTCCGTCTCCTGGTTCTAAGCTACCTCTCCATCAATTATCAGGTAAATCGGTACAGCCGTTCTTGAGTTATAAATAGTGTAACTAACACGACTTTCTTTTATATATATAGTATAGACTAGCAATCCGCCCTCGCTTCGCTTCGGTTTCAGTCGTCTTTCCTACGTAGTTCCCGTTCCCATGGGAATACCGGGATAAAATATAGCCTAGTTTACGCCCTGATATTTCACCAATGGAAAGCTATAGCTTTCCATTGGTGGAATTTTTGAAATCGGTCCAGCCGTTTCGAAGATTACCCGGAACAAACAGACAGACAGACAGAGAGACAAAACATTTTTAATCTGTATTTTAGGCATAGGTGTCGTGCAAATAACCGTGTGAGCATGAAAAAAGCCTTTTATTTTGACATTACAAACAGACACTCCAATTTTATTTATTGGTATAGATTCATATTTATTATTATTTATATTAATCGGATATATCCAATGATTGTAAATACGGACTGAATCCCTTTTTTTGGGCTTTTGTTTCTTCTTCAATAACGATGACTTGTTGGACGTGAGACATCTTAGTTCGCCCGTAACCATGAACGTTGTAACGTGCACGAAACTTCGATCAATCAAAAATTATATACAAACGCGGTAAAATCCATAAAAATAGGTTTTATTTATAAAATAATATCTGTTGTAAGTAATATATCTTTCAATTTTATTGCTAATAGCATTCCAGTGTCTAGTGCAATCTTGTTATTAAATTGATTCACGATATGATGCCTAGCAAATATTATAAAATTTACGAGCATTTTTATAGTGAATGTATTTATTTTTAGTGAAATCCTCACTAATATTATAAATGCGAAAGTAAGTTTATTTGTTTGTTACGCTTTCACGCTTAAACCACCGAACCGAATTCAAAAATTCTTTCACCAATGAAAAGCTGTAATATCAGGGAGTAACATAGGCTATATCTTATCCCGGTACTCTGACGGAAACCACGCCGGTAAGGCGACTGAAACCGAAGCGAAGCGAGGGCGGATTGCTAGTAATATTAAAAAGCTAAAGAGTTGTTTGTATATTTAAATACGTTAAACATAGTTACTTAATAGTGATAGGACCACATTGTTGACAGTTGTCTGTCTACAGCCGCGGGCCGGTCCTTCCGAAGTAGTACCACACTCTCGCAGAAAATCGACGTCTGAGTAGTAGCAATTTATTAGTGCGTTTCGTTCGGTGAGCGAGAGTGCCGGAAGTTCAGAGGGTGTTTGCGTTTTTGGTTATGCCTTTAGTTTCACTGAACCTCATTGTACGCATTCACACTCCCTTCACTTTTTTCACGGTAGGCAGCGGCCTAGCAAACGCCCATGAGCGGCAGCAACACTTCCCATCGGGTGTATTATTTGCCACCGTTAGTAATAAAAAAACGATTTAATGGGTTAAAAAAAAATCTGGTTTTCGACCTGTCTCCCATGTCGTTCACAGCCCACATGTGCTAAGAAACCTTGATAAGAAAGCCTGAATCAAACCCTCTAACAAGCGTAGAGTAAATATTAATTACCCTTCCAATTAGCCTTCTCTTCCTTGTGAAGGCTCTACAGTGTATGATAAACATGCTGAGAAGACCAAACGAACTTAATTGCAAAATTTATTGCGTCAGTATCTAGATACATCGCATAATATCAATTTCCTCCTGCTAATTTGCCGTATGGTGACAGAGTGAGAATACCAAACATGGTATTCGCAAGCATTATTTTCCTTTTACTCATAATGTTTGGCTAATTTACTAATAACTTTTCATTCATGATATAAAAGCTGTGTTTTATATTCTCAGTGTGGCGATGGACGAAAAATATATGTCGCCACCTCTTTGTTTAGCCATGGGTGTTCTATAAATCATACCTTTACGCAACTCATACTCAAATGTTAAAACGTACATAAACGTCCCGGCTAATATGCGAATGCGTTTCAAAAATTGTTTTACTTAGTTTGTGTGGCATTTTTATCTGTTAATTATATGTTTGTAAAGTCCTCTGAAATAGAAGGATTAGTTCCTTAGAGGAAGATCTCTTTAAAAATAATTATGTGTTTATTATTACAAACATGTAAATATATACAAAATATGTATACTAGCAACCCGCCCTAGTTTCGCTTTGGTTTCAACAACAAACAAACAAACATCCTTAGTATAGTATATTAGTAAGGATATAGTCATGAATAAAAATGTATCACTAAAATTAGTCTAACATCACGGATAAAAGGAAAATAATGTTTGTGAATACTATCTTTGGTAATAAAAGAGAGGTGTTTTATTTCAAGTCACGTTAAAAGGCCGACGTGGATCACGTGTTAATGGAATGTTATCTAACCTACGTGAAAGCTTAATAAAAAGATTTTTACGTAGACAGGGTAATGGTGTATTGACTGATAAGTGACATTATATTATAATAACTCTACATTATTTTCTATTTGGTGAGAAAGTCAGAATACAATTCACCAACCCTTTTCTTATTCGAGGGTGTAGTAAAATACGATTAAGGATTATAAAATGCATATAACATTTATGTAAGCAAAGAAATACTCCAAATAAAGCCTGATACTAACCCGTTTAACCAGCGATATGTCATAACCCAGCGTATCCCCTCTCCTTCGGCATAAAAATGTCATTTATTACCACTCGTAAAACGCAGTGAGATTACATATTCTTACTAAAGATCATACAAAATTATATAGATAGTCTTGAGCTCCTATATAAAATTAATTTTAATGTACCATTTAAATCTAGTCGTTTCTATCCATTATTACAGACACCACTTGCAGCAACAAATTATAGACAAAACAATGTTATGATACGATATGATACGTTCAGAGGGTGCCACCACCAGTTGACTGTCCGTTAACTGATTAGTGTCGCTACGGGCACGCTATCCCGGACTGCTCCAGCTGCTGCTGTCATACCCCTATCCTATATCTCATGACAGTAGTGTCCCCTAACCCAGTTTCCACTCTATATATCCGCCATATCCCCATCCCTTTCCCATTAACGGGAATTCCTGAGGAGGGTTGATGTCAGGCGGGCGGCCGGTTATAAAACAAATAGCCCTAACTGTAAATAACATGGTGTACATGTTGTGCCAACCCCACTTAGCGTGGGATGAGGGCAGGCAAATGATGAAATGATGATGAGTGTTATGATACGCGTTAGCAGAGACTTTAATAATTCGAGTAAACAGCATGATTTTGACCCATTTATGACAAATATAAATGTAGCACGTAGGATTTTAAGCTTAGATTTTTTTAATTAGCCTAATATAAGTAAGAGTTATCTAAAGTGAATGTATTTTATGTGTATTGTGTATAGTAAAAATGCTCTCATTCAACTATATACAATGACTATAAGTGAAGACTTGTAATTAACTAACAAAGTTATTAACAATTAGTCTATTTAGATATAACTAACTGCAAGTTTTCCATGTTGTAGAAAATAAATAAATAAAATAAATAGAGCCGACCACTGTTACCGAGGTCCTTTACGTCCGTGGCCTGTCGCCAAGCATGTCACTACATGTATAAAAAGTAATATATCAGCTAGACCCACTAGATTCTCTGCAAAGACGTGCTGCTCGAATCGTCGGTGATCCCAATCTTACGGACAGATTGGAGTCGCTGGAGCAGCGGAGAGACTTTGGGGCACTCTGTTTACTCTACCGACTCTTTCACGGGGAGTGCTCCGAGGAACTATTTGACTTGGTACCACCGTTACTATTCTACCAACGTACCACTCGACATCGTAGCAGTGTTCATCCATTTCACCTGGAAACGTTATGGTCTTTAACTGTACGTTTCCAGCGATCGTTTATCCCACGTAGGTGCAAGCTCTGGAATGAACTACCTGCTGCTGTGTTACCCGAGCGCTATGATATGTACTTCTTTAAACGAGGTTTAAGAAGAGTATTTTCTTCACAGTAGGCAACGGCCTGGCTGTGCCCCTGGTATTGCAAAGGTCCATGTGCGGCAGTATCAGTTACCATCAGGTGTGCTGCTTGCTCGTTTGCCAACGTTAGCAATAAAAAATAATATAAATGATCGGGTTGTTTGAAATATAACTATTTTTATCAATTATGGCGCGTATTGTATTTGATTTTGATTTATTCTGAAATTGCCGCGGAATGTCGTATAGAAAAATCAAATACAAATACAATAAAATCCGTTAACATATCAATTTTCTGTTATATTGTCGTCGTCATCTTTCAATACGATTCCGATTAGATAGTTTGAGTACTAAATCAGAGTAATGTGTAAATATTTGTAAGAGATGCCGGGGTAAAAAACATATCTACAGACTCAATTGAATATTTTAACGAAATCAAGCGGTTGGAACGTATTTGTTGATATGGATTCAAATTCCGCGTTGTTAATCCTGTGTTCATTATTTTGCGGTTTTAAAATAAGTTTTTATAAATAATAATCATTTCATCATTGGTAAATAAACAAAAAGTACACAATAAATTTGTATAACTAGATGACCAGCCAGACGTAGTCATGTCTTAACTATGAATACGAATTGATATAAAAAAAATATAAAAAAAATATCCCGTAGCAACAATTTGATATCAAATCTAATAGATTTCTACGTTATAACTAAATACAACTCGATAAGGGTTAAAAGCAACATTTCCATGCTGTTGATTACAATGTCATCGATTCCTTTTAACTTCATTTCGCGTTTGACGTACTCACGTATGTTTTTAACTTACAGCATTGCGAGTTTTGCGTATTATGTTTGAACATTTGATTGCTGATATTTTAAAAAATAACTGCGGCTTTTATTTAAGTGAAATTAGGAAATAAATAAAGAAATAGACAATCACGCTGAGTTTCTTGCCGGATCTTCTCAGTGCGGTCGTGTTCTGATCCGGTGGTAATTTTAAGGAAAATGTGAAATAAAAATTACAATATGTAAGTGCTCCCACGGGATTTATACATAATAAATGATTTGAATTTGGTACTCGCACCTGCTCACCTCACGCGCACGCTCCGCCACCTCCTTCCGTGAAATGACGGTCTCACACTCACAGAAGGCGGCGACCGCGTTCCAGTCCCTGACGCTGTCTAGCATCTTCCTAATGATAGTCGGCAGCGTCAGGTCGACACTGATGGTTGCGCGAGCTCGGCCATCTGCCCACGCGGCACACAACCCTGATCGGGTTGAAGGATTTTTTTTGTTATCCGTTTATTCATCCACCCATCATCCAATCGACCAACTGTTAGCGATAGATCTCCCGACAATAATGCCACGTTGATTCTGTGACTTTCACAATATCTTCAGTCCACCCGATAGGAGGAAGTCTTGTCTCGTCAATGCCCCCCCTTAATATTGTTGAAATTTAAATCAGATTTATAAAGAATCGTATCTATATTCGCAATAATTGACGAATAAAATTTCTAAGCAATTCTAAATTTTTCTCTCCTTAGTTCTTAATTATATAAGTCAACATTTGGTTAGAGAAATGTCTAGAAATGTCTACCTAAATGAGAAATGTCTACCTATTAGTTAAGCTATTAAATATAAATATTACGAAAGGTCTTTGAACTGTATCTTAATATTCGAATCTCCCTCGTGGATATGTCGTAATTAACTGTCTATACAAATTAGACAAGATCTTTTAGAGATTAATCATATAATCAGCCTTTCCTTTCTTTTTGGATGGGCAATGATCTGCAGACCCGGCGTCCGGCTCCGTCCGGGGCGACGCGCGGCCCTATAACCTACCATAGCTACTTAACATTGTAGTACCACCCGTATCGAGTTTCTTGTCCTTCGCGGTCGGCCCGAATTTAATCAGAAGTAGTTGATAGGAATACTTAAATAATTTAAACTTTTATCTGTACAAAAATTAATTTCTATAACATCTATGAGGAAAAATAAATAGAATTAGTAGTTATTTTTATATTTTGCCACGTTACTTTAATAACATAAACCTTTATAACGCAATCAAAAGGCTGTGTTATGTGAAACCAACAAATCAAATCAAATATAATTCATTCAAGTAAGAATACAATTCACTACTCCGTATCTGCCTATCTTGCCCGTGGATGTCGTAAAAGACGACTATGCGATATAATATGCACATAACATCTGTGCAAGAGAAGGAATACTCAAAATGAAATCCTATACCAACATGTCTGACCAGTATGGTATAGTAGGTAAAATTCCCTCCCATAGTGGTGGAGGTCCGAGCCCAACAGTTGGACGTATGTGGGCTGCGATGATGATGATGAAATAAGGAAATGAAAATATGGTTGGACCAGATCTCAAGCAGTACTCGATCATGAGTTAACTACTAGAGCAATAGTAGTTATGGGGTCGAGCACCATCCCTTATATCGCTCCGGACAAATGGGATGGGGTCTGATATATACTTAGCCTATCCTCTAACAAAAAGTTTACAAGTAGATAAAGTAAATTGCATTAAAAAAAAGCAACTCCCAAACATAATCCTTAATTAATACTGCAGCTAATTTCTACAGTAACAAATAAGGTGTTTTCGTTGCTATGATTACCATTTCAAATTAATAATTTGCTTCCGCCATGTGTGAAGTAATTTAATTATCTGGGTTGATTAAACGTTTATAATCTTTGATAAATATCACGTTGATTGCGAGACGTTGTTATATTAGTTTTACGTATAGACATGATTTAGTGGGTTTATGTGATTTCTGCTCGCGATTTTGTCCGCGTGGTATATATGCTATAGGCTAACGCTAGCTTTAACCTATTTTTTTGGGGGCTGGGCTACGGTCAGCGCACCCGTCGCCCAGCTCCGTCCGGGGCGACAGAGGGGCGGTGCGCGGCCCCGTTACACACCCGTGACACGTCACCTTTGTCGTTGGGCCGACCACCGGTGCAGGGTGAGTTGTCGTCAGTGGTCGGTCCGACGGAGTACCCCTTGAGGAGTACCCTCTCTTCGATCGACGTTCCCCTGTTGTGGAGACGTCGGTCCTCGTCGCGCGGTCGGCCTCTCGGCGGGTGACGGACTAACTCCCCGGTCCAGTCACCCGCGGCCTCGGCTAGGGCTAGCTTCATTCAACCTAAGATTTTGTTTATGTAGAAGGTGAAAATATTTTTTAACTAGCAACCCGGAACAAAGATTACTCGGAACAAACAGACAGACAGACAGATAGACAGACAGACAGACAGACAAAAATTTTTAATTGCTATTTTAGGCATAGGTGTCGTGCAAATAACTGTGTGAGCATGAAAAAAGCCTATTATTTTGACATTACAAACAGACACTCCAATTTTATTTATTGGTAATAATACGATTCTGTCACACATGATTTAAAGGAAAAAAAAGCCCCGATTTTGAAACATTCTTCATTGGTGCTCCGCTGCTGTTGGTCATAGCGTAATGATATATAGTCTTCCTAGACAAATAGGCTATCTAACACTGAAAGAATGTTTCAAATCGGACCAGTAGTTCGCTTTATATATTAGTATAGAGTATAGCTATTCCGTGTAGTGACGGAATAAGAATATTTCGCCATCCGTATCTTGTCCGTGGGTATTGTAAGAGACGACTAAGGGATATAGTATATAATATGAATACAAGATATATGCAACAGAAGAAAAATTCGAAATTAAACCTTTTGTCCAGCGTGGTAGAATAGGTTAATTTTTCTCGTATTACGGAGGAGTTACGAACCCAGTGGGTTCGTATGCGAGTTGAGATGATGATGACTATATAATTATATGATGGTGTTGTGTTTAAGATACCGATCTAACGTCTCACGTATCATGAATTCGATTCCCATGCATGATAACGCTTTCTTGTCCCAAGTTTGAGTGTAACTTCAATTTCAAACTTTATTGCACTAGGTACATGATGTATAAAAGATCTTAAAAACTAAATTATGTAACAATTATGGACTCTATTGGGCACGGCAACAAGAGAAGAGAGGAACATTTTTATAAATTGTTATAATTTTAATTATTGATGTTTTTACACATACGCGATTTAATAGAATTATTATTACTAGTGGTCGCCGAGTGTTCGAAATTCGGCCCCAATCCATTTTAATTAATTTTTCTGCTACACAATTTTCTTTTAATTTTATTTATGTACTAGCAATCCGCCCTCGCTTCGCTTCGGTTATAGGTTATAGTCGTTTTACCCGCGTAGTTCCCGTTCCCGTGGGAATACCGGGATAAAATATAGCCTAGTTTACGCCCTGATATTATAGCTTTCCATTGGTGAAAGAATTTTTGAAATCGGTCCAGCCGTTTTGAAGATTACCCGGAACAAACAGACAGACAGACAAAAAATTTTTAATTGCTATTTTAGGCATAGGTGTCGTGCAAATAACCGTGTGAGCATGAAAAAAGCCTATTATTTTGACATTACAAACAGACACTCCAATTTTATTTATTGGTATAGATAATTGTAAATTGAGCAAGCTGTATTTCACTAATAGCTAATATATAAAGTACTAAGTACAAATCTCTATTAGACATTGTCATCATAATTATGATTGTTTGACATTCAGTTCGACTAGAGATTTTAACCGTAAAGAAAAGTGTAAAAGCGCGCATGTGTGCGTGTGTATATAGCGATTGTGTGGTAGTGTGCGTAATGCCCTTTTAATGAATTTAATGTATTTCTAATCCATTATTATATGAAATTGTAGTTTTATGCACTTCTCCTCAATATGATTGACGATCATCCACTTCAACTGTGTCAAATTTCATATTTGTCTATCCACGCAATTTTCGTAAAAAGGGGTACAAAGTTTTTGCTTCACGTATTAATATATTGATTTTATTACTGTTAATATTAAAATTGATTTTTAATTTACATATGGACGTTATTGTACCTACAACCAGTTATGATATCATTTAAATAAGCATTGACAGTGTAGTGATATTTTCTTAAAAAAAAAACACCTTATATTTTTTTACAAAGTCATTATGTGTTTCTTCATTCTTTAAAGTTATGGGCAATTTATTATATAGATATTATTATAGACATTACATAGGGACTAAAAGAATGCATTTTTAATCGAGATTTGGGTAAATTTAATCTATTGTTATTCCTAAGCGTGTATTATGATTGTATATCAACCCTTTTTTTTATAAATGTCCTTACAGACTTACATATTTCAAAAATATATATACCGGAGAGTGTAAGGATTTTTAAGGTCTGAAAATGAGGTCTACAACCCTCTGTGTTTTCAATATTTACTAAGATTCTTATTAATTTCTTTTGCATGGTGAAGAGTGAGGGTGCATCCGTACTGTTTCCCCCTAGGATGATGCCATAATTTAACCATGCAAAGGCATAAGCATAGTATGTAAGGAGTGCAGTTTGCTGATCGGCGGTCTTTATTACTTCCCAGAGAGCATAAGAAAAACTGGACAGTTTTGTTTTAATTTTTTTTTTTTTGCAAACGGTGGCAAACGAGCAAACAGTACACCTGATGGTAAGTGTTGCTGCCGCTCATGGACCTTTACAAGGCCGCTGCCTACCGCGAAGAAAGTGAAGGGAGTGTGAATGCGTGCATTGAGGCTCGGTGATACCACGGGCACCACCAAAATTCTCCACACGCAAACACCCTCAGAAAGTTGGGCTTCCGGATCTCTCGCTCACCGAACGAAGCGCAGTAACAAATCGCTACTACTCAGACGTCGATTTTCTGCGAGAGCATGGTACTGCCCCGGACGGACCGGCCCGGCTGTAGACAGATAACTGTCGACAGTGTGGTCCTACCACTTCTTAGTTTTCTGTATATGTGATTTCCAATTTAAATGTGTATCTATATTTAATTCTAACAGGGTACTTTCTTTTACCTTTGTCTACTTTGGTGTCAAAGTGTAGTTTAAATCTAGCGATTCTTTCTGGGGAGGATAGAACCTGTCTCTGTTAATTGTATAAATGCAAAGTCCTCCGGCATACTAGGTTTTTTTTTTGGTGGGGTGGGTTACGTTCGGCGCGCTCCTCGCACCACTTCGTCCGGGGCGACAGAGGGGCGTAAGCACGCACACCCGCAACCCACCCACGATGCATCGTGAAGTCGGTCGAGAACGTCGGCTTTCCTCACACGGTCGGACTCTCGGCGGGTGACGGACTAATCCCCGGTCACGTCACCCGCGGCCTCGGCTAGGGCGGCATGATGTATCGCAGGTATTCGCGCCTATGCCGCCCCAGTCGCCGGCGGCAGATCACCTTATCGAGGCTGCGCTCCTCGCGCAGGCGATACGCCCTCCTTCCGCGAGACTACTGCCTCGCAGAAGGCTGCGACCGCGTCCCAGTTCCTGACGCGACTATCGCCAGGGCGATGTTCGGCAGCGTCAGGTCGGCACCAATGATTGCGACGAGTTCACGGCGCTGCTCTGCCCAAGCGTCACAGACCTCGAGCGTATGCTGCGCCGTCTCCTCGTCGCATTCGCAGTGGTGGCAGGACGGTGTGCTCTCCCTCCCAATGACTTTGTGCAGGTTCCGTAATACAAGGTTAAGGTATTTTGCGCAGGATGTTGTCTTTGAGGCCAGGTATCCGAAAAGTTAACCCGCCGGGCTGGCCATGGACATCAACGAAGTCGGTACCAGAGGTCGGCCAAATGACGAAGGTGAGGGCATACGGTGGGTTATGGCACCGTGAGTCACCCTTCCGTCACTCTGTATGGAGCGGGCATTAACTAACTTGCTACTAAAAGTCGCTCCAATAGCTTTGGACTTGTAACGAATGGCGTGTGTGACCGTAGCCCACTCAAAAAAATGGTGTCGTCTTTAAAAAAAGATATTGGCCGAGTTAGGTTCCGCTGTGTAGTTACCTACGTCGGTTCTTTGATTACCTATATATATATCTACGGCCCCGGTGGGCTCCGTATGATGCTTAAGTAAAAATGTAATTGCTACCCAAACTTATTTTCTACTAGCAACCCGCCCTCGCTTCGCTTCGGTTATAGGTTATAGTCGTTTTACCCGCGTAGTTCTCGTTTCCGTGGGAATACCGGCATAAAATATAGCCTTGTTTACGCCCTGATATTATAGTATATATTGGTGAAAGAATTTTTGAAATCGGTCCAGCCGTTTTGAAGATTACCCGGAACAAACAGACAGACAGACAAAAATTTTTTAATTGCTATTTTAGGCATAGGTGTCGTGCAAATAATCGTCTGAGCATGAAAAAAGCCTATTATTTTGACATTACAAACAGACACTCCAATTTTATTTATTGGTATAGATTAGGCACCATAAAATCTATCATCAAAGCTTTAAATCCTCTAAAATGTTTTTCTTTCTTTCTAAAATGCTATGTACTAGTTAAATACATTACATGCTAATCATAATCCTCAATCATTTCAGCTCTCATAAGTTCCACTGTTGGGCTCGAGCCTCTTTCGCAATAGGAGGTAAAGTGACCTTACTATACCATGTTGGTCAGACAGGTTGGTATATTTTATTTCGAGCTTTCCTTCACTTGCATAGATGTTATATGCGTATAATATACCTTAATCGTCTTTTACGACATCCACGGGCAAAATAGGGAGTGACGAATTGTATTCTTACTCCGTCACTACACCGAAACATACTAATAAAAACATTTTATTTGAAATAAAATTTAGAGATATGGTAGCATGTAAAGCCAAGTTCAAGCAAAAAGAACTGGCGAGCTGCACCGAGTGTATTTTGACACTAACCATTTCACTCCACTTTTGATCTCTTCATCACTCAAAAACTATTACGTGTGTATTTCACTGAACTTCTCCTAAACGGCTGGATCAATGTTGATGAAATTTTTTGTGTGTTCAAGGGGATACGAGAATGGTTTAGATTCATAATTGGATCCGGTAGGTGGGGTTTTATTTCAACAGAACAACGTCTGTTGGGTCAGCTAGTAAAGACATATATATTTCTTGTATACGTGTGTATGTCACTAAACTCCTCCTAAACGGCTGGACCGATTTTGATGAAATTTTTTGTGTATATTCAAGGGGATTCGAGAATGGTTTAAATTTAGAATTGGACCCGCGGTAAGCACAGCTGTCGATTTCAAGGAGAATTCCTTTTATATTATTTGAACAGAACAATGTCTGTTGGGTCAGCTAGTATATATACATATAGAAACCTACAACGTAGCTAATACTCCCAATTTTATAAACGGTTATTCAGATTTTAACTATCCACCAGATACCAAATATCGTTATTTTTATGTCTGGCTGACTCACAAACAGATCAAAATCTAACCTACTTCCAGATGACCTAGAAACATTAAATTTGGCACATAATTAAGTAACTGTCTGTACTATTAAAAAAATGAAAAATAAACAGTGAATTAATAAGACTATTTTTACAGATTTTATAGCATTTTTATTAGATTTTTAAGGTTCAGTACCCAAAGGGTAAAAACGGAACCCTATTACTAAGACTTCGCTGTCTGTCCGTCCGTCTGTCTGTCACTAGGCTGTATCTAATGAACTGATAATTACAAATTATGTATTTCTGTTGCCGCTATAAATACTAAAAATAAAATCTATACCAATAAATAAAATTGGAGTGTCTGTTTGTAATGTAAAAATAATAGGCTTTTTTCATGCTCGCACGGTTATTTGCACGACACCTATGCCTAAAATAGCAATTAAAAAATTTTTGTCTGTCTATCTGTTTGTTCCGGGTAATCTTCAAAACGGCTGGACCGATTTCAAAAATTCTTTCACCAATGGAAAGCTATAATATCAGGGCGTAAACTAGGCTATATTTTATCCCGGTATTCCCACGGGAACGGGAACTACGCGGGTAAAACGACTATAACCCATAACCGAAGCGAAGCGAGGGCGGATTGCTAGTAAATAAATATTTAAGGTCAATTGTCCTCCTATTGTAGAGGAGACCCCAGCCCAGCAGTGATAATGCGATGAATAACCATATTATTCATCTTTGTAATTCATATTTTTAGCTATCTGATTGTAGTCTAAACTAATAGTAGTTAGTCACAACTTAACTCAAGTCAGAAACCGATTGGATCTTGAGTGCTTTTTCAGATTACTGAAACGAAGTTTCTAAACGCGGCTTATGGGTAGTGCGATTTAGTAGAAATCGTCACGTAACAAAATGCTGAAAAGACAATAGTTGAAATGGCATGCTGCCGGGTTGGATATGGACGTCCAGGAACTCGGTATCATGGCCGGCTCAATGGCGAAGGGTAGGCAATACGGTGGGTTATGGATCCGCGCGCCGTCCTTGCATTGCCCCAGGAGTAATGGACGGCGTGTGTGCTGATCATAGCCTGCCAAAAAAAAACATCATCATCATCTTAGCCCATATACGTCCCACTGTTGGGCTAGGGCCTCCTCCATAATGGGAAGGAATTTGACCTACTATACCATGCTGGTCAGACATGTGGTATAGGGTTTCATTTCCAGTTTTCCTTCTCTTGCACAGATGTTATGTGCCTATTATATCCCATAGTCGTCTTGTACGACACCCACGGGCAAGATAGGGAGTGGTGAATTGTATTCTTACTCCGTCACCACACGGAAAAAAATACAAAATTTAAATATTATCGCGTTTGTATTTGATTTTTGATTGCCCGATGTTTCAAACACTTTGCAGCGTTCATGGTCAAGGGCGGTTTAAGATGTCCCAAGTCCAACAAGTCATTATTATTACGGATATTTATAATTTATCTACCCGCTACAGAAAAGTAGTTATTAAATTTTGACCCACATTTTGTTAGAAATTTATTGCCAGTACAAGAAGAAAATGATTTTATATAAAAAAATTATATTGCTTATGATTAGTAATTATTAAACATTAAATTTGTAGTAATTATTATGACAATTTATTAATTTAAAATCCTAATAAATCTAATATCAGAATCAGAAATTAAAATTCAAAGTGTCAACACCCCTTATTTTCTATTAAAATCAAACGATCTAGTACAATCCAATCGATCAATTTCTTGTGCGATCCAAAGTTTTATGAAGCCGATAAATGTAGATACAGAAATGCTTTTAATAATCAAATCAACGTCATCCATGATGTCGAAAAACTCATTTGTATAGTTTTTTGCTTAGTAATGAATGTAATTTCTTTCCAATTTCAGCTCAGCTGCGTTCCCGACGGAAGGCGGCCAAGATGTTGGTAGCTGTGGTTATAATGTTCGCCGTATGCTACTTTCCTGTTCATCTTCTCTCTGTGCTCAGGTAATATACTTATTCATCAGCTCGTCAACTTTTACTTTTAGACATAGCCCTCCCCAAGGCAGAATGTAGTAATCCATGATTTGGTCGATTATTGTGCCCGGTGAAGTTGCTCTATAAAATCGGCCCCGTAATTTCATAACGATTACAAGGAGAACAATATATGGCTTTAGCTAGTATTACTGCTCATAAATAGTCAGCGCTGAACCCGGCATACTCCATTTCTCATGAGATGTGGCCATGCGTAGAGTACATTTTCGCACACAAAAGAAAACGAATGGATTGACTATCATAACTGGTGTTTTAAGTTGACCAAGAAAGAGCTGCCACCTATTCGCCAGCTGACCTTTCAGCCAATTTTAATGACTCCTATGGAGAGAAAAATTGATGATATTATATTCTTAATTCATCACAGTTATTCTTTGTATGAACGCCATTGGTATCCGTTAATTTTTAAAGTTTGTAAAGATATAAAAACAATGTGTGTGTACTTATGTATGCACTTAAGGATCTTTCTAAAAATTTTATCCCTCGCGCTTATCTTACATTTGAAGGTAAAACGACACTATTATTAGATAAAAAGGTATTTAATACATTGAAAATTATATATTGTAACGCATTATGTAGTTGAAATTTGTGACGGTGTGCACGAGCATCGTAAAAAATGTTGATTAACTTCAGGGTGTCGGTTTTTCGTGACGGTGTATGCACGCATCGAAAAAATTTACTGCCATAATTGTTCAACAGCAATTTATGGACCACACAAAATGATGTCCTTTTTTGTTTTGGGTGGGCTACGGTCAGCACACCCGCAGCCCGGCTCCGTCCGGGGCGACAGAGGGGCGGCGCGGGGCCCCGTAACCCACCCGATAGCACGTCGCCTTCGTCGTTGGGCCGACCACCGGTGCAGAGTTCCTTGACTTCAGTGGTCGGCCCGACGGAATACTCCGAGGGAGTACTCTCTCCGGTCGATGTCCCCTTCCCGAGACGCCTGATCGACGTCACGAGGCTAGTCTCTCAGCCGGTGCCGGACTAAATCCCCGGTCCGGTACGAAATATTGAGCGCACCGCTGTCCCATTCCCTTCGGGGCGACAGAGGGGCGGCGCGTGGCTCCGTAACTCACCTGATAGCACGTCATCTTAGTCGTTGGGCCAACCACCGGTGCAGACTTACAGTTCCTTGACTTCAGTAGTCGGTCGGTCGCGAGGCTAACCTCTCAGCCGGTGCCGGACTAACTTCCCTGTCCGGTACAAAATATTGTCCTGCATGGAAATTGAACTCACGACACTGACACGATAGTTATCTTAACCAATACACCATCTCTGCAGTTACAAATATTATCTAACTGTAGACATCCTGTCTATACGCTAGATAAGTCAACAGTGATTCAAATCAAATATTATTTTAGGTAGCACTTAGCGATATAATCAAATATTATGATTAAAGTATCATAACGTAGAGGTGTTATTTCTTAGAAGGATTTTTGTAATTGAAGTGTGTTTTCCTTCTAAATATAGACAAGGATGATATAATCAATAGTAATACTTAGGCGGTTAAATATCTGACATTTAAAAACGTGTGCTGCTTGTGGGATCTGGTTCAGCCATATTTTCTTATTTTTTTATTTGTTGTAAATAAAACTACGATATTATCGCGTTTGTATTTGATTTTTGATTGCCCGACGTTTCGAATACTGCAGCAATCATGGTCATGAGCGGACTATGATACCTCACGTCTTTTTTTTTTGGGGTGGGTTGCGGTTGGCGCACTCCTCGCACCACTTAGTCCGGGGCGACAGAGGGGCGTAAGCACGCACATCCGCAACCCACCCGAACACCACGTCACCTTCGTCGTTGGACCGACCACCGGAGCAGGGTTACTTGTTGTCATTGGTCGGCCCGATCAGTGGTCGGCCCGATCAGTGGTCGGCCCGAATGATGCCTTTCGTCTAACAAGTCATCGTTATTACAGAAATTTATAATTATCTACCCGATACAGAAAATTCATCATCATCATCATCATCATCGCAGCCCTCATATGTCCCACTGTTGGGCCCGGGCCTCCTCCTCAATGGGAGGGAATTTGACCTACTATATTATGCTGGTCAGACATGTTGGTATAGGGTTTTATTTGAAGTTTTCCTTCTCTTGCACAGAAGTCATGTGCATGTCCTTTAGTCGTCTTTTACGACATCCACGGGTAAGATAGAGATAGAAAAACAGAAAATTGGTTAATAAATTTGAACCACATTTTGGGCCAAATTTATTGCCAGTATAAAAAGAAAATGATTCTATATGAACAAAATTATATTATTTATGGTTAGTAATTAATTATTAAAATTGTAGTATGTAATATTATTATGATAGTTTATTAATTTAAAAACCTTTTTTTTTTGGGTGGGTTACGGGTCACCCCTCGCCCGGCTCCGTCCGGGGCGACAGAGAGGCGTAAAGCTTGCACACCCGTAACCCACCCGTGACACGTTACCTTCGTCGTTGGGCCGACCACCGGAGCAGGCTGACTTGACGTCAGTGGTCGGCCTGACGAAATACCCCTTGAGGAGTACCCTCCCATCGACCGACGTCCCTTCGAGGACGTCGGTCTTTCCGAGGAAAGACCGCGAGCGATATATCAGCTGATCCAACAGACGTTGTTCTGTTCAAATCTAAAAAAAATTATAAAAGGAATTCTCCTTGAAACCGACAGCATCGGGCCTAATTGTGAATCTAAACTATTCTCGAATTCCCTTGAAAATGGACAAAAAAAATTATCAACATCGTGCCAACCGTTTAGGAGGAGTTCAGTGACTTACACAGGTACACAAGAAATGTATTTATAAAGATTTACTCATGTTTGTTTCATTAATAATAACATTTCATAGATTGAAACGATTTTATACGTTAATTAACAGATCGTTTGGATCGCTTTTTTGCTTGTGTAAGGCATGTTCCTTGCTTGCGGCAAGTTTTGATAGAGATACTTTGAAAGATGTTACAAAACCGGTAATTAATATGTCTTAATTGATCATCAGGTTTAATTGTATTAATGTCAATCAGTAGTTATTACAAGTCAGTAATATTCTATTGAAATTAGAGATGTTATAATATCTTACGTAAATTATACTTTTTACTTAGAAACAATCAGAATTTCACGGACAATTATTTTGCGAAGGAAGCACAAATATAACTCAAGGTGGTCATTACTGAAACGTAATTTGTGCAGTGAAGTTTATTTTATACTAGCTTCTGCTCGCGACTTCGCCCGTGTGGTATAGTAGTACTTTGGGCTAACGCTAACTTTAACCTAAGACTTTGTTTACGTAGAAGGTGAAAATATTTCTTAATAATAAAATTCTGTCACACATGATTTTTGCGAAAATTTTGCCGTTTACGCAGCGGAAGCTCTCAAAAGAAAAAAAAAACGATTCATGGGTGCTCTGCTCCTGTTAGTCTTAGCGTGATGATATATAGCTTATAGTCTTCCTCGATAAATGGGTTATCTAACGCTATAAATTTTTCCAATCGGACTAGTAGTTCCTAAGATTAGCGCGTTCAAACAAACAAACTCTTCAGCGTTATATATTAGTATAGATATGTAGTGTTTGGTTCTTTGGTTTGTTGCTGAGGCCTCGATATGTACCTGATAATCCGCCGCTGGCCACTGAGATCAAGTAATTGGTATCAATAGTCAATCTAATAGCGAGAGAAAATTTAGTAAGTTATAGCTTCGCACAACGCGCTGCCATCACACTAAATAGATTGGACGCGATGTGTGTACAATAGTCTCTCAAAAAAAAGTGTAGGTACACCTTTTATTGACAATCATATCTTCAGCCAAATCATAAAACAGTTTCAATAGATTATCCTTAAATGATTCGCAGATTTTTGTTCTTACGATAATACTTCAATTTTTCGTAATAAATGTTCTCAGTACAATATATCCTGTAAATAAAACCTTCAACCTAACCTACTCAAGGGAAGAACAAGTTAATAAATTCCTAAAAGTATGCTGGTGCCTATTCTCCTACGAATCCATCATTCACCCACTCTTACAGGAAAGCATGGGGTGGTTCCATTTGTATTCTTAGCCTTTTATCGCGTGGGAAAATATGTTTGAAATATTATTTTTTAGATTTTTTTTTAAGTAGAATGCCTTTAATCTTGATTTTACAAAAAGAACTTTTATTATTACTCATTTTCATTAGTAGTAGATTCCTAATGAAAATAAATATCTTTACTGAGGCTCCGCTTTATGATAGATGAAAGATGAAATTGAAACCATCGCGTTTGATTAAGGCGCAGTCGTAAATCATAATTCGTGTTACGCGATCCTCAAGGAGGTGCGATAGACATCTCCATCGCAAAAGAGAAAATATACATTTTTAATATACAGAATTTCCGTGTGGTGACGGAGTAAAAATATAATTCAGCACTCCCTATCTTGCCCGTGGATGTCGTTAAAGATGACTAAAGGAAAAGCATAAGCAAGCATTAAGCATACAATACCTGTGAAAGGAAAGGAAAGCTTAATAGAAAATCCTATACCAACACGTTTGACCAGCAAGGCATAGTAGGTCAATTGCCCTCCTATTATAGAGGAGGCTTGAGACCAGTAGTAGGATATATATGAGCCGATATAAAATGCTCATTATTTCTGAATGCTATAACAGTCTTTAAAAAAATGGATATGTTTCAATTGTTTATAATGCGTAGATGTAAATCGTACAAGCGTTCACGCTTTACAAGTTTCGATAGCCAAAAAAATTCTTATTTCATATATTCTTTCCTGTGCTAATTCCATCCAAAGGTTGCCTGGAAGAAATTGCTCATAGCGATAAGGCCGCCCATTGTACTGTATCTTTTATATTAAGCTCTTTAATATTCAATATGTACAATAAAGTGTATAATAAATAAATAACTAACCTATTATTTGGGTTTTGTTGCGCTTTTGCTTCGCTTTTGATCATATAATGCTTATATACGAGCTTTCCTTAGGATTTTATTTCGTACTTTCCTTCTCTGATGGGTTATCTATTTACGCACCTATTTCATACACTTACGGGCGATAAAAAGTAATAAATTGGGGTTTTCCGAGCGGTGACAGAGTAATATTACAATTCACCACCAATCTCCAACTTATCAGTGGATATCTTAAAAGACGATTATGAAATGTACCTAATATGCTTATAACATCTATGAAAAAGAAGTAATACTCGAAAAAATCCTATACCAACTCATCTGACTGTGCATCATCTCTTAGCGGAATCGGAGCGGAATCTGAGAGAAATAAAATTGTTAAAAATTTAAACGTTAATAAACTAATTATGGGGCTATTTTTAGAATTTCTAACTCGGCCAATATCTCGTGAAGCAATATCAATATATAGATTAGTTAATATTTAAGCTTACAATGTACGGTTAGGTTTACGATAGGTCTGACATGTACTGCGTTCAAAAGACCTTATTAAAAATAAAGAAATACATTAAAAAAAAACTCATCTGACTTGCTTGATACTGTGATTCAGTAAGTCAATTTCCTTTCCAATGTGAAGGGGTGCTCAAAAACGAGGCCGCGGGTGACGTGACCGGGGATTAGTCCGTCACCCGCCGAGAGGCCGACCGTGTGAGGAAAGACCGACGTCCTCCCCGAGGGGGGGACGTCGGTCGATGGGAGGGTACACCGGGTAAGGGGTATTCCGTCGGGCCGACCACTGATGACAAGTAACCCTGCTCCAGTGGTCGGCCCAACGACGAAGGCGACGTGGTGTTCGGGTGGGTTGCGGGTGTTGCGCGCTTAAGCCCCTCTGTCGCCCCGGACGGAGTGGTGCGGAGGCGCGCCGACCGCAGCTCACCCCAAAAAAAAAGGGGTGCTTAAAACCCACTAACTGGGACATCCCAGGATGAATTGTGATGTATATGCCTGTAAGTGGTAATAACATATACTATTAGGTATGTAGTTATATCCAACTCCATCTGGTACCATTTGGGTCAACGATTACATTCCCAAGGAGGGTTGACGTCAGGCAGGCGGCCGGTCATAAAAGTCATTGCCGAAACTTTTTGCAATATGTCAAAACAGATGACATATTGCGTCGACCCCAAGTAATTGGGATAAGAGCAAGATGATGATGATGATTAGGTATGTAGTTATATATATTTGTGAATTATATTAGGTATCCTGTGGTTCGAAGGACATCATACTGGAGCTGATAATTTCTAATTATATAATATACATTTTTCTTTTATAAAAATCATCATCATCCTGCTCTCATCCCAACTACTTGGGGTCGACGCAATATGTCATCTGTTTTGACATATTGCAATAAGTTTCGGCACAATGACTTTTATGACCGGCCGCCCGCCCGACGTCAACCCTCCTTGGGAATGTAATCGTTGACCCAAATGGTACCAGATGGAGTTGGTCCGGGTCAATCTAGGGCTCTTAGTCGTCTTTTACGACACCCACGAGCAAAGCAAGGGTTGGTAGTATTTCTTTTATAAAAATAGTAACAATATTTTTTTTATTGCAATTGGTGGCCAACGAGCAAACAGTACACCTGATGGTAAGTGTTGCTTCTACTCACGGACTTTTGCGAGGCCGCTGCCTACCGTGAAGAACATGAAGGGATGGGATACGTGCAATGAGGTTCGGTAAAACTAAAGGCATCATCAAAACATACCACACACAAATACCCTCAGAATATTGGGCTTCCGGCTCTCGCTCCCGCTCATCGAACGAAGCGCAGTAACAAATTGCTACTACTCGGACGTCGATTTTCTGCGAGAGTGTGGTATTATCCTAGACGGATCGGCCCGCGGCTATAGACAGGCAACTGTCAAGAGCCCCCTGTGTTTCTTTCTGCATTTTCTCAATAGCAGTCGCGTTTCGATCAGCTGGTTTCTGGAGACTGCACAGATAGCATAGTGGGTAAAATAGTAATAATATCTAATTAGTAGTAGTGTGTCAGTGTCAGTCCATTGTGGTTGAGGGGAGTGATGGCTGCTCTAGTAGTTGACTCGTGATTGGCTGCCGCTTGCGCGATCTGGTCCAGCCATGGTACTTTTTCATTATATTTAATAACTAAGTGATATACTTAGTTATAAAATAGAAAAAGGAAAGCAAGGCATCACACTGGAGCTATTGATAGGCACATGCCTATCAATATATGTTGTAGGAAATTTTATTGAAAAAAAACTAGTAAATGAATTAAAAAGGAGACAATTCCACTGAGTTTCTTGCCACATCTTCTCAGTCCGGTCGCGTTCCGATCACCGGATCGCGATTACTACCGAGTAATTTCAATTACAATGTAAACAAATGACAATATGTAAGTGCCCCCGCGGGGTTCGTACATTATAAATGATTAGAATCTGAATTTGTCGCGGGCCCGAATCCCACGTAGATGCTTTTGATGCCACGTAGAGACTTTTTGCGATCTATAATTTCTTGTTCTGAGTCTAGATATAATTTATATCCGTTAATTATATGTTTGTAAAGTTCTCCGCAATACAAGGATTATTTCCTTAGTGTAGGGCGGTGTCTTAAAAGTAGTTAAAATCGGCAATAGATAAGTGTCTTTTTATTTTTGGGGGGTGGGCTACGGTCAGCGCACTCGCCGTCCGGCTTCGTCCGGGTCGATAAAGGGGCGGCGCGCGGCCCCGTAACTCACCCGATTAGCACGTCACCTTCACCGATGCAGAGTTCCTTGACTTCAGTGGATGGCCTGACGGAATACCCTCTTCGATCGACGTCCTCTTCCCGGGACGTCAGTCGCCACCGCGAGGTCAGCCTCTCCGCGGATGACGGACTAAACTACCCGGTCCGGTCACCCACAGCCTCTGCTAGGGTGGCATCAGGCACATATATATATAAGTGTTCTAACGAGGTTTATGCGTGATGAAAGATTTCAAATTTGAACAGTACCATAAGCCACTAACTCGAGCTAGAGCTAAATGAAATTCATGAAACACGCCGCGCTTTTATAATTATACTAATAAGGGGCCGTTCATAAAATACGTCACGCTATAATTAATTTTTTTTGACCTCTCCCCCTATTGTCAAACTTTCTGTGACCCCCATGTACCTATTTCGTTACAAAAACTAAGATCCCAATAATTTATATCGATCGATAAATTTCAATGGATCGAACACAAATTTTGAGAATTAGAAATATTGATTTAGTTTTTATAATAAAATCTATTATAACGAACAAATAATTAATAATTCTATTTATCAGAAGTGCAAGGATTTTGTAAATGCGTCGAAATATCTATGATAGCAACCCGCCCTCGCTTCGCTTCGGTAACAGTGGCCTTATCCGCGTAGTGCTCGTTTCCGTGGGAATACCGGGATGAAATATAGCCTATATTACTCAGGGATAATGCAGCTTTCCAATGGTGAAATAATTTTTGAAATCGGCACAGTGGTTTTTGAGTTTATTCATTACAAATATACATACACACAAAGATAAAAGTTTTTTCTCTTTATAATATTAAGTGTAGATGAAGAAGATTGGTATTGCAACATCTTCTTCTTTATCTTCAAAACTACCATCTACTTCACCGCGTTCTCTCATCTTCAAAATGTTTTAATGAACGGTGAACATCACGTTGCCGTAGATCCCCGTCCCTCCGTATTTTATGAACGGCCCCTAACAAAAAAAAGATGAAACGAGGGAACAATGAACCTTAAGCTTTCTAAGTAATAACTGTCTATTCATGGAATCAATATCTTATAGAATATATATATATATATATATATATAAATTTCAAGTAGGTCTAATGGCTATTTAATTACTAAATGGGATAGCACACTACTCTCATTTCGTAATATATTATCAATTTGATTCTCGTTAATAAAAGACTAGAAGTACCGTGCGAATTCCCTTAGAAAATTTGTTTTAGTTTTCTTAATTTGCTTGTAGCTATTTGGTCAATTTACAAATACTTCAATTCTAATAAAAGTTATCTAACTTAATAGGCTTACGTATTTCTTTAGATGTTTTATATTCTTTAAAAAAATATATAATTTGGGCTTCATAATTAACATATTTGCTTATATAAGTCCCACTGCGGGACTCGAGCTTCCGTTACAATAGGAGGTAAATTGATCTATTATATCACGCTGGTGAGAGAGGTTGGTTTTATTCGAATTTTAGTTTTATTGTACAGATGTTATATGCATTATTATATCCCTTGGTCACTTTATACGTCACCCAAGGGCGATATAGAGTATGAAGAATTGTATTATTACTCCTTCAATAAGCACCAATCTTCGACTTATAAAGGTATTGGGCGGTGATTTGATAACTTTTGATAACTATTTTAACATTGTTTTTTTTTGTCGCCGTTGGTGATAAATGAGCAAATAGCACACTTGATAGTAGTGGGAATACGTGCAATGATTCAATGTTACTAAAGGCATCACTAAAACCCACTATACGTAAACATCCTCAGAAAGTTAAGGATTCTGGCTGTCTTACTCACCAAAGAAAGTGCAGTAACAAATTGCTACTACTCAGACGTCGATTTTCTGCGAAAATGTGGTACTGTCCCGGACGGACCAGCCCGTGTGGATAGACAACTGCTGACGATATATGCAGCCAGGGACGGATTAACCCTATCAGGGCCCCTAGACATAGCAATTCTCAAGTGCATGGTCCAAGGCACATGAGCACTAACATCATTCTCTTTTATCATCAACAGCAATAAAAAAGGAATAATGTGGAGGAAGTCTACAAATTAAAAACATGGTTGTCTGTAAAGTCGGTTTACGGACGATAGTTTACCGTGACAACGTCATAACAAAACATTGATGAAATGACTGCATACTTTTATGAATAAAATTGAATCAGCGCAACGGGACAAGCAGCGTAACGGGACAACGAGCGTAACGGGACAATGAGTCATCCTTTTTCGTGCATGCAGCCAGCGTTCATTGATTTATTAGACATTATCACGTCAAAAAAATAGCTGGATGAATGGATGAAATTTGTTTTTTTGGCGTATGCTCGGGGCCCTTAGTCGGTGCGGAGCCTCTAGGCAGTTGCCTAGCCCGCCTTATGGATAATCCGGCCCTGTAGACAGCGTAGTGCGTATGATTTAAAAAAATATTCTTCTAATTTACAGATACACATTGGATATGGAGCAGTCTGACGTCATTACCTGTCTAGCTTTGGTTTCCCATGTGATGTGCTATGCCAATTCCGCCATAAATCCACTTATCTACAATTTTATGAGTGGTAAGTAAATATTTTTATAATTAATAGACAGTTCTTCATCCCAGCAAATACAAATGGCATTGTTGTCCTCCAATGTGGAAGTGAGATTGACCTACTATACCACACTGGTCAGACATGTGCAAAGGATTTTATATTGAGTTTTCTCTATCTCATATCGATATGATCTGCATTTCATATCCCTTAGTCATCTTTTAGGAGACCCATGAGTGAGAGAGGTGGTGGTGAAGTGAATTCTTACTCCATCACTACACCGAATAGATGCTATAGTCATCTATTATAAATAAAACTACAGATTTTATTGAGTTTTTATTTGATTTTTGATTGCGCAACGTTTCGAACACATTGCAGCGTTCATGGTCATGGGTGGACTAAGATGTCTCACGTCCAACCAGTCATCGTTACTACAGATATTTGGTGACCATAAACGTGATCATGAACGTTGCAAAGTGTTCGAAAAGTCGGGCAATGAAAAATTAAATACAAACGCGATAAAATCCGAAAAGTCGTTTTATTTACAAAGTGTAATACTCGCGTAAACATCAGAAATCGTTAGATGAGATTACTCCTACCTCTAAAAAATCTTCCTATATTCAAAACATTTTCAACAACTGGTTGTAATTTGATTTATAAAATTATCATCATCATCATCATCTTGCTCTTATCCCAATTACTTGGGGTCGACGTAATATGTCATCTGTTTTGACATATTGCAAAAAGTTTCGGCAATGACTTTTATGACCGGCCGCATGCCTGACGTCAACCCTCCTTGGGAATGTAATCGTTGACCCAAATGGTACCAGATTGATTTGTAAAATTATCGGTGATTATTTAATTCTGAGCGTTGTGTAGAATTAAAACATAATTTTAAAATGCTACTAATATATTTAATTGGTTTTAATCGCATTTGAATTTAGCTTTAATATTTAGACATTTCTTTGATAGGTGTTTTTAAAGAATTATTCATGTTTTTATCCTTCCTGAAAATTTTCAAAGTACTGAAGAAAATAAATAAATAGTAATAGCCGGCTTGACCGTGTGGTGACGGAGAAAGATTCACCACTCTCTATCTTGCCCGTGGATATCGTAAAAGACGACTAAGGGATATAATAAGCATATAACATCTATGCAAGAGAATGAAAACTCCAAAAAAAAAAATCTTTCCAATGCTTCTGACTAGCGTGGAATAGTAGGTCAATTCCCCTCTCATTATGGAGGAGTCCTGAGCCCAACAGTGGGATATATATAGGCTGAGATGATAATGATTATAATGAGTTCTATTTCATTAATATAAAATTCTTGTGATTTATTGCCTTCCGTGTGATGACGAGGTAAGAAAACGTTTCATCACCCCATATCTTGCGTGGGTGTCGTAAAATACGACTAAGGTATATAATAAACGTATAACATATGCAAGACCAGGAAAACTAGAAATAACCCAAACCATCTTACCAGCAAGTTAATTTTTCTTCTATTGTGGAGGAGATTAAAACTCAGGAGGAGAACATATGCATGAGATGATAATGATGATTTTTCGGATAAACATCAGAATTCGTGATATCTGATGTTTACGCGAGCACTACACATTGTAAATAAAACTACTTTTACGGATTACAGCGCGTTTGTATTTGATTTATGATTGCCCGACGTTTCGAACAGTTTGCAGCATTCATGGTCGCGGGCGGATAAGGTGTCTCACGTCCAACAAGTAATCGTTATTACAGAATTCGTGTTAAAGTTACATTTGAAAACTTGAAACATTTTAAATGCGGTGAAAATATAAGTTTCAAGCATTCACATAAAGCTTTTAATAACTTAAAGCTTCTTTAATATTTGCGCTAAGATATGAAGTGTGGTGGAGATTACGAATACTAGGGCGGTGAATTGTATTCTTCTTTCATTACACGGACGAACCGTTTAGTAACATGGTATTGTAAACTATGTATCAATAAATAAAATTGGAGTGTCTGTTTGTAATGTTAAAATAATAGACTTTTTTCATGCTCACAGGGTTATTTGCACGACACCTATGCCTAAAATAGCGATTAAAAAATTTTTGTCTGTCTGTCTGTTTGTTCCAGGTAATCTTCAAAACGGCTGGACCGATTTCTAAAATTCTTTCACCAATGGAAAGCTATAATATTAGGGCGTAAACTAGGCTATATTTTATCCCGGTATTCTCAAGGGAACGGGAACTGCGCGGGTAAAATGACTATAACCGAAGTGAAGCGAGGGCGGGTTGCTAGTAATAGATAAAAAAACTAAAATCAACCAGCTAAGTGCGAGTCGGAGTCGCGCACAAAGGGTTCCGTACCATTATCTATAAAAAAATAGGCAAAAAAATAGCGTTTTTTGTATGGAAGCACCCCTTAAATATTTATTTTATTTTGATTTTAGTATTTATTGTTATAGCGGAAACAGAAATGCATAATTTGTAAAAAAATCAACTGTCTAAGTATTGCGGTTCTTGAGATACAGCCTGGTGACAGACAGACGGACGAACAGACAGTGAAGTCTTAGTAACAGGGTCCCGTTTTTATCCTTTGGGTACGGAACCCTAAAGATAGAGTAACCACCGATATGATTGAAAACAAAAGAACACAAAGCAGTTAGGACTGCCGACAGAAGTGACGACTTAAAACTTTGAACAAACAGTTGTTATTTTTGAATTGATCATACTGTTTGATCTTGAATTAACATTTGTAAATCAAAACTTTTTACTTTTATCTAACTTTGATATATATTGGCAGAGATAAAGTGACTTTGACATAGATACAAATAAAGTGTGAGCGTTAACACGTCAAGTGACCCTGTTGATGATGACTTAGACGAATTTACATTCAAGCCTGTCTATAGAATGTTTCACTTTCAAAATTCAAATAATTACATTTTGAAAATAAAATGATACTCTCCAAATTGTTGGAACAATGTTTATCAAACGTAAGAATCGCTGCAATGAAACTGACTTGCATGGAAAAAAAATCAAATCGATTCATCCGTTCAAAAGCTTCATTGGCACAAACAAATACACAAATATTGGCGTTAAAATTATAATCTTTTTGCATCAGGGGTTGAGTGGTTATTGCGTTATGTTATTTAAAATAATAGCAAATTACTTTTAATTTTTATAGCAAGATCTTGTATTGACGAGGCATAATTTTATTGTGGGCATACGCAATGACACACTAGAACTCCCAAAATTGTACGGTCTTGATAATTAGGAGATAAAGAGGAAGTGTATTCACAGCATAATAACCAATAGTTTGGTAAGAAAATTTTTTAAATTCTTTTTGGCATGGTGTGATCACACTGCATTCGTCCCGTCCGGGGTGTCGAGAGAGCGGCGCGCGACCCCATAACCCACTGTATTCCCTCCCCTTAGCCATTGGGCCTATCCCTGGTACCGAATTCTTGACGTCCGTGGCCAGCGCAACGGTCAGTCCCTCTGCTGATGATGGACTATTCTCTGGTCCGGTAACCCGCGGCCTCGACTAGGGTAAATGAAATGGCTATACCGAAGTTGGCAGTTGGATTCACGACAAATTTCTCAAGAAACTTTCTTTGTTGTGTTTAACTATTACCCGTAGATGGTTTTGATAACGTTGCCTGGACTATAAATAAGCGCTAAGGACTCTTAATCTGGATAAGCTTTAAATGATATCACTCGAAAAGGACTTGTGGAGTACGAATACTCGACTTGGCATCACTGATAACAAAGTGTGTGCTCAGGAAACTGCGTGACTTTTTTTATATCTATCAGTAGTAAAACAGTGCAACTTACCTAATGCCATTTAGTATTAACAACGCTACACTGATTTACCCCCAAAGCTTATAAGGGAACAGGGAAAAGGGAAGGGAATATACTACGTTTAGGAGGGGTCCTCATATCTACGACCGAACGACGAACTACTACTACCAGGAGAAAAACTGGGCTGTCTTTACAATCGATTCTTTCTTTCTTACTTCAAATAGGCCCCGAAAAAGAGTGGAGGAGTTTGAAAAGTGAAAAATGGGTCACGTGATATGGGTACCTTCCCTAACAGTTATATATTCTGTTCACAGCTCAAAAAAATAATATATATCTTACAAATGATAGCTAAAATAAATACATTTTCTTATATTTTCCAGGCAAATTTCGTCGTGAATTCCGTCGCGCATTCTGCTGTTCCACTGCTTCAGATTTGGATTATTTCACTACAATGACCCGTTCAACGATACCAAAGAAGCGACCTTGTGACCTCATGACTTTCGAAAGCAAAGCTCAAGGGCGAAATGTTTGCAGCACTACTTTCATTCACAGCGCTTATAAAGATAAATATGTATTGACTTAAGTACTCAAATGGAATCTATAATTGTAGATAATATTAAGAGAATTTATAAATAGCTTTAGCACGCACGATACTTCTAACATCGATAATTTAGTCGGCGCTTGGAATCTCGATTCATTTATCGATTACTTTATGATGTGTACAAATAAATAGCAGCAGTAAACTCGTCACTCGGACCTATGGAAGGAAATGCAATTTTGATTTGTTTGTTGATCAGTAGTATCATCATCAATTTGTAGTATTTGTAGCAATCATGGTCTTGGCAATATTAAAGTATATATTCTGATATTATTAAAATAGTTTTTATCTACCCAATAAATTTATAATATACTGTTATTTCCTTAAGTATATTATTCCTTTCTTATATATATTTGTATTTCAATAAATGTAGTTAACTAGTTATATATAAATGACTACAGAGATAGCATAGTGGTTAATACACTGACCTATGGTGTCAAGTGTTACAGAGTTATTTCACACGCAAGCACGATGCGATCCACAGATTGTCGTTCTGAGTCGGTCGTCTGTGGTTGCCTCGTTCGTTTTTTGCACAGTCAGCAATACAGGGATTTGTTCTTTAGTACAGGGTGTTGCCTTTACATAAATGAAAAAGACAAAAAGGTGTAGTCTTAAAAAAACTCAAAATTATAGTAGTACTATATTAGTATAATATAACCCGATAAGTGGTGCTGGTTTAATAATTCAATAGGTTTCTAGTCTTTATTTTTACATGGAAATCATAAAAATTGACTTAAGCACACTAGGAGAATGGGTAGCGTCACTTTTCTTGTCGTTTCGTCTCAGCCCATAAATTACAGTATTGGATTCGGTCTCATCCACTGTGAGAAAAAATCAACCAATTGGTGAGACATGTTGGACACCCTATAATTTATGTTCAGTTTTCCTTCCCTTGCATTGATGTTATTTGTATATAATAAATATCACATAATAGTCTCATACAATAACCACGGGTAAGAGAGGGACAGTGAATTGTATTCTTAATTCATCACTAAACGGAAAACATGCACTTTTCTGGGCAAACTATAATTTTATTTGTTAGAGAGGTCTAAGTCCAAAAGTGACGTTAGACTGAGAAAGGATGTATGGATGACCATAAATTTTTTAAAGTTTAAAAGAAGTCTTATTTGTTTAGAATTAAAATGGCCGATTCGTTAAAAGTAGCGTGTGTGCTAAGGCTCTAAAATACATTTATACTATTAATTATTATGCTTAGTTGATATCGTAATTTTAAGTAACTAATGCCTAGACACTTAAATTTTAGGTAGCATCTAAGACAATCTATCTATATGACACAACGTCATTGATTGATTTTTATTGTCTTTGAATATATCCTTCATATATATTATTGCGTTATCTAAACTTTAGGTGTCATTGATTGAAACGGGCATAATTATATTATAGCCTAGTAGATTGAAGTCTATATCTTACAATCACGTTTATATCCGTGGCAGTAATACCGCGTATCATCCTCAAGCAAATGTATATTTATTTAAAAAATATTCTGATTGATATGTATGTCTAAAAATACATACATACAAGTGCCATACGTCTATAGAGAGTGGCATAAAAGGTGATGGTAAATGAACCAGCGGACCGCAATATGTAAGTTGTAACCGCCTCTCGTGGAATTTAAGGAGTCAAATCGTTGCCAGTCGTGTTAGATCTACTAGTAGTCTTAAAATAAGTATACAATATAATATCTTGCTCTATGTATAGCAAATAATTAACAGCTACTCAGATTCTAAATAATGTTATAAATGTGAATGTAAATTTGTTTCTTTATTACGCTTTAACTATTAATTATTTCGCATTGAAGTTTGGTATGCTACATGCATATACAATTTTAAGGAACAGAGAAAATGTTATAGCGTACCTTTCATCTTTAAAATATGTTTTTTAAGAAGGAATCAAAAATAGACTTTCACTTTTAGACTGTCATTTAAACGAACAAAGCCAGAGTTGTAAATAATTTGCCATCTCAAACTTTCTTCAACAATAGAGTATTTAATTATAAGCGAAGAATTATTTTACAATTATGAAATATTGCTCAAATCTGATATATGATTAAAAAATCTGTTTTTATGATTTTATAAACGAATGATGTTATAATTAAAATGATGGATAAAGAATGTTATTTACTACCACCTTTTTTCTATCGTATCGTTAAAGAAGAATAGAATATAGGGATGTGATAGGAATACAATACTTAGAAGAGAAAGAATTTCGAAAATAAAAATAACACAAAGCAAAGGGTTGCCGACAGGAGTGAAAACTAAAATAAGGGAGTTGTCGCTCAGGACGCCTGCAGATGCGAAATTATTGATCGAAATTATTTTGTACAAGTTTACCTATATGCAAAAAAGAACACATTACGACAGGAACTGATATGGCATAAAGTATTAATAAAATATTACGATTATTTTTCCAGAAAATGGTGATTTTTATTCACTAAACATTTATTTTCATTATTATACACTATAGGCGTTTAGGTTAAAGTTTTATTGTAAGCTGACTAGATGGCGTTGTACAAAATTTTAAAACCGGTTATGGTTTCGTTACACAAATGTACTGCCAAGGGTGGCGTTAACGCCATGCCAACGATCCGATTCACCCTCTCCTGTAGATGTTTCACATCAAAACCTGTGAATAAACTTATTTTTGGATATTCAAATTAATTGTTTAATTTTAAATTTCTTTTTTTTACATTTGGCATCTATCGGCACATATATGGTAATATTGACATAGCTACATATGTAGTGTTAGGAGGAACATGTCACGTGACCATGCCCATGACGACCTTCATGAATTTACCCCCCCCATCCAAGCCTGTCTATAGAAGTTATTCACTTCAAAAACTTTTGCTAACCCTAAGTCAAACCTAAGTAAATTTTTTTCTACTGTAAACGAGGTCCAAGCCCAGCAGTGAAGAGTATATGAGCTATAATAATATGATAGTTATGAGTTGTAAAATAATCCTAAACATGTTTATGAAATAATAAAAAACTGACATTATTTTCTATAATATAAATTTCTATGACACCACTGCGAAAACTTCGCATCGTTATAAAATGTGTTTTCTTCTTTTATTCGTGTTTTCTTATTTTAAAATTATTCAAGTTTTTGTAAATATGATAAACCTTATTAGGATTTACCGACAGATGGCGTTATTTATTTTTCTGAATAATATTACTGTGTTACAATATCTATTGTTATATACATCTTTTCCTTCCCTACTTCCTTCCCTCACCCTTCCCTTTATTCCTTAGTCGTCATTTACGATATCCACGGATAAGAAAAAGTGAATTATATTCTTACTCCATCACCACACGCAAATTATATTATTAATTATTACAAAAAAAATATTAATTATAGCTTAAATATTGTGATTTAATCTGATTTGAGATGTGAATATGTAAAAAAAAATATTTTATTACATTATTTTATATCGTTTTATTTCAAATCTAGGCTAGAAAGGCGGATGCCTAAATCCCAATTTACGGTAGGGCTGTTGATAAAATATCGGTATATCGAAATATCTATATTATTATTTAAAAATATCGATACTTATCACCGATATATTCTTGGACGATATATCGATAGTTCGATACTAAAAAGTACGTATCGAGGGTCGATATTTATTTGAATAAATTTGTTGTTTTATCTTTTTTTGTAAAGCATGTATTCTACAAAATCACCATAAACTTAATCTACTGTAAAACTGCCGCCATGAAATGGATGAGAAGAAGAACTTAAGAAATTAAGCTCATCACGGAAACCCTGCAGAGAACGAACCTAAAAAGTGGTCATGCGGAAAAATAACGATATATCGAAACAGGAATCGATATTCTTTTTCAATATATCGAACGCCGATTTTGATATATTTCAAAATATCGATATAACGAAAAAACTATATTTTAAAAACATCGACAGCCCTAATGTGCGGTGGGCAACTATCTGATTATACAATCAGTAGTTACTGAGCTGGCCGTCTATTACCAAAGCCAAAACAGAAAATTAGCAATTTCTATTTATTTTAAAAATTTAATTCATTCATTCCGTTTTACACCTTATCCATTAATGTATGATGATAGGTTAAGCGACGCCGACGATACAATCGTCGTCACAGCCCGGCATGAGATACTGGAGGAGGCGGCACGCTGGCCTCTCTCGACACTGAGGAGATTTTCGGGCGGATCGAGGCACTATACCGATTCTTTGATTTCTTTGACCGACACAAAAAACTTTTCGGTTGCCTTCGTCAAGTTTTTGGCTTTTGCAGTCATCCTTGTAGATGGAGGGACAATAACCGTTTCTAACGTCCGCAGTCTTGACTAAGAACATACAACAGCATATATTATTATTACCAATGATTGTGCCATTCTGCTATAATAAGCAGATTCTCTCTTTCTTTGCAAATAAAAACATCTCACATAACAAAAACTCGAACATAACAAAAAAGGCCTAAAAGAATTATGAATTTGTTTATTATAAGTAAAATATTATTCAGAGAAATGCAAACTGCAATAGGACTACGATGTAGTCAGTCTGTAAGAACATCATTGTAATCAATAGCTTTACGTCGACGTAAAACATATCACAGGCACGCATCTTTGTGAATGAACCTTGAATCAACCGCAGCACTTTCTTGTACATACGCCTCTGAGTATCTAAAATGAGATAACAGGACGAAATTAGATTTTATACATTTTAAGTTATTTTATTGGCAAAATATCACATTGCATTATTGGCAATAAATCCTTGTATCGCTTTATTGGCATACAGTTAACCAATAAAAATTACACCGAGACTCTGAATAATCAGTTTGAGATCCCAAAAAGAACAATCTTGCGCCAGGATGGAATTAGGTTCGCGGAGGCGGCGGAGCGCGCGTGGGAGGAACGCCGCCACGACGACGCGGTTCGCCGCCGGCGACTCGGGCGGCGCAGGTGCGACTGCGCCTGATGCCGCCCTAGCTGAGGACGCGGGTGACTGGACCGGGGATTGAGTCCATCACCTGCAGATAGGCTCGTCGTGAGGAGAGGGTAAACTGCAACCGGGATATTCCGTCGGGCCGACCACTGACGACAAGGAACTCTGGACTGGTGGACGGCCCAACAATGAAAGCCAGGTGCTACGGGTGGATCATGGGGCCACGCGCCGCCTCTCTGTCGCCCCGGACGGAGCCAGGCGGCGGTTGCGCTGACCATAGCTCACCCCCAAGAAAAAAAAGAATGGAATTAAGCTGGCACTAAGCTGGGAAGTCGGTATTTAGATCACAGCGCCATCTTTTTTTAAATAGAAGAATTACTTCATGTTTACTTTCCCGTGAGAGTCGAAAAAATTAGCTACCTCCTAGGAGAGCAAACTGTTCAGTTGAACAGTAATGTTTTACTATTTTGAGTACTGGTGCTTCACTATTTCAACCAACGTACCTGTAACCGCAATACCACTTAAATGCTGACTACATGCATTCTTGATGTTCACAATGAGTGCATAAATACTTTCTAATTCCAGGCATAGCTTTATTTGTAACCACCAAACTTTCATCATATTTATTGCAACAGGAGATAGAGCATACTTGAAATCCATCTAAAATAAGCCATTACTTATAAAAATCTAAGAAACCTTCTGTTATTACAGTATCAGATATGAATTTATGAGCTTAGAAAAAGCTCAAGTTTGACAAATAAGACCAATATCGGTTTTAGTAAACTATCGAAAAATCATAAAAGAAATGTTTATGTTTTACTATCACATACAGAAAATACGATAAAGACTAATAATATCAAGAAATTAACATAATGTGTATAATGTGTTGAATTTGTCTTATTATAAAATAAGAAGACATATGAGACACATATAATGAAAATTTTAATGTAATGATGATTCCTGATGTTTACGCGAGTATTACACATTATATATAAAACTACGGATTTTATCGCGTTTGTATTTGATTTTTGATTGCCTGACGTTTCGAACACTTTGCACTTGAATCCTGCAAAATTTTTAAGTCCGTAGTTTTATTCAATATAGTGCATTGTTTTTTGAACAAAACGAATTAAATGGCACAATATGATAAGAAAGCTATATAGAAAAAAAAATTGTTAATGTACTTATAATAAATAGTGATTTGTTAATGTTTTTCATAATTTGAGATGTGATCTGAACTTTTAGTAGTTTGACAGATTTTTAATATATTAATAACAATAATAACTGTCCGTGTGGTGACGGAGTAAGAATACAATTCACCACTCCCTATCTTGCCCGTGGATGTCGTATAAGACGACTATGGGATATAATGTGCACATAACATCTGTGCAAGAGAAGGAAAACTCGAAATGAAACCCTATACCAACATGTCTGACCAGCATGGTATAGTAAGTCAAATTCCCTCCCATTGTGGAGGAGGCTCGAGCCCAACAGTGGGACGTATGTGGGCTGCGATGATGATGATGAATAACAATAAAGCGTCTAGAGGGATAACACTGCATAACATGAACGTCCGCACAATATTTCCTCGCCAGTTCATGTAAAGAACGCTGCGCTTCTCCAAATATTCTGCTAGCAGTCGTTTCAGATAGATAGGCGCCCTGTGATACCGGAGCGCCTGCCCGATGCAGCTAAATAGCAGACTATTGAATACGTTGGCGACCTCTAGAGACATCGTAAACTGCATCTCTCTGCCGGCGACCATCTCCCGGATTTCGTTCCTCAGGCGCAGCAAGGGCGCGGTTGTCAAATACCCCTTGCGAAAACCGAATTGGGCGTCCGACAGATCGAGGCCGACCTCTCCTAGGTGCTAATCGATGCAGGCATCCAGGATTCTCTCCAACAGCTTGCCCGCATCGTTCAGCAGCACAATAGGCTGCACGGGAGACTATCCCGGCTTCAGCAGGAGCATCGGCCTGCTCTCCTTTCAACACACAGGGATACCCAGTTGTCGTCCGGTATAGCCATTATTCGAGTCAGCCCGTGGGCCCTAGTGGAAATGCGTGGCAATGCGGGAGCTCCTTTCGTCGCGTGACCTCTGTTGGGCTGCCAGAGGGTTCCGAAACCTTTATCTCAGTGGTGTAGCGTGGGAGGTGCCAAGGGGGTCATGACCCCGGGCGCCATAGGAAAGGGGGCGGCGGATAAGGAAAACAACGAAAATATTACATTGCATGATTGAGAAAAAAAAAATACTTATTCCAAATCAAGTCCGCAATGTTACGCACCGAAAGCGAAACGAAACCGCAAGGCTGCGAATGAGAGGACTGCCCGGCGGTGGCGCATGAGTCTTCCCAAACGCGAACGAACCAATAAGTGACTGCGAGTAAGTACTCACTCGATTCAATCAAACAAAACAATACCTAACGCTACAATTCATTACGCGAAGACTGTGGATGATGAGAAGCAAATACACTGTAAAGAACTAAAAGTAAATAATTTTATCTCATTTCCTTTTGTAGATAGTTCTACTTTTCCTTTCCGGTATCTTCTACATCTTGAATACCAACAATTGATTTGCTTAAAGGCCATATACAGGTACATTTATTCATTCACTGTAGATATAACTTTGTAATCCTATATATTTACATGGCATTACAAAGCCTTTTACAAAGTTTTTAGATACACCAACTACAGCTAGCATTCATATTCTTTTTGGTGATACATTTTGGAAATGATTTAAATTCTATTTCTCATACTCAAAAATAGAAGCTTTAGGAATGAAAATAATTACGTCTTAACCTATTCCATAATATAGCTACTGAATTATATTAATATACAAACATACAATTAATTATACGAACAACTCCAATCGAGAGAAAAGACATAATAATATTTTTATATAAATGAGGATTGTATCTACATATGGGACTGTAATCTAGGATTGCAGTATTGAGACAGTCGAGCATATCGGGAACTCTTTCATTCTGACATGGGCCATTACCAACACTTCAGGCAACGCAAGCGTAGTATACTTGCGTGGTCGCAGGTAGATGAATCGGGAATTAATTTATCACTTTTTTTTTTTTGTGGGTGGGTCGCGGTCGGCGCGCCTCCGCACCACTCCGCCCGGGGCGACAGAGGGCCTTAAGCACGCAACTCCCGCGACCCACCCAAAAACCACGTCGCCTTCGTCGTTGGGCCAACCACTGGAGCAGCGTTAACTTGTCGTCAGTGGTCGGCCCGACGGAATACCCCCTATTGGGGTAGCCTCCCATCGACTGACGTCCCCCCCTCGGGGAGGACGTCGGTCTTTCCTCACGCAGTCGGCCTCTCAGCGGGTGACGGACTAATCCCCGGTCACGTCACCCGCGGCCTCGGCTAAGGCTGCATGAGGCGCAGATAGTTGCGCCTGCGCCGCCCCAGTCGCCGGCGGCGGATCTCCTCATTGAGGCTGCGCTCCTCGCGCAGGCGATCCGCCGCCTCCTTCCGCGAGATCACCGTCTCGCGGAAGGCTGCGACCCCGTCCCAATTCCCGACGCTGTCGACCATCGCCCTAGTGATAGCCGGCAGCGTCAGGTCCGTACCGATGATTGCGACGAGTTCACAGCGCTGCACTGCCCAAGCCCCGCAGTCCTCGAGCGTATGGCGCGCCGTGTCCTCGTCGCAATCGCAGTGGTGGCAGGACGGTGTACTCTCCCTCCTAACGACCTTGTGCAGGTATTTGGCGAAGCACCCATGCCCCGTCAAAACCTGCACCAGTCGGAAGGAGAGCACCCCGTGCCGCCTTTCCAACCACTGCATCAGCACCGGCCGGAAGGCCTCCACGGTTCGCACCCCGAACCGAGGCCTCTCCAGCCGGACTGCCCAACGGGCGACGACGTCTCGGCGGGCGTCGACGCGCCAGGCGGTGAGATCCCTTAACGAGACCACACCGCCCTCCGCTCGCACCCCCGTCACCCGCCGATATAGCCCGGCGAGCATCTCCGCCTCCAGGTCTCACGCGGGAGTCCCGGCCAATAGGCACGCTGCCTCCGTCGCCACCGTGCGGTATCCGCGGATGGCCCTGACCGCCATGACCCTCTGTGGTCGCCACAGAAGGGCCCTAAGTCGGACGGTCATGGACCCCGCCCACACCGGTGCGCCGTACAGGGCCATCGACCGGATGACCCCCGCGTACAGCCGTCGGCACGCAGCGCTTGGTCCGCCCACGTTCGGCATAAGCCACGATAGGGCGGACGCCGCGCCGACGAGCCGTGGAGCGAGCCTGCGGAAATGCTCCCGGAACCACCATCGCCCGTCGAGCACCAAGCCCAAGTACCTCATATGGGCCCGGATGCTGATGTCGACCGAGTGGACGGTGATCGAGACGCCGATGGGAGGGCTCATAGTGCGCCCAAAGAACAAGAGGGCCTCCGTCTTGTCCAGGGCAACCCTCAACCCCAGCGCCTCGATCCGCCTGATGACCTCATCAGTACCAGAGGTCGCCAGGCTTACCGCCTCTTCTAGCGTCCCACCGCGGGCTGTGACGAGCGTGTCGTCGGCGTAACAAATCACGCCCAGCCCGGGCGGGAGGCTCCCCCTCAACGCCCAATCGTAGCCGATGTTCCACAGGGTGGGTCCGAGGACCGACCCCTGTGGAACACCGCACGTCATGGGAATTAATTTAATTAATTTAATTTATCACCTACAGAAAAGCCAACCCCGTGAGGTAGACGCCCCGACAACACTGTTGTTTATTGCGGCGAATTAATGGAGGAAGTTCCCAAAGGGTAAACTACCGGACTGGTCACCGGGGTCGGATACCAATGTATCAGTGGTCACAGACACAAGGAACAATGACAATAAGGATTATAGTAATTATCGAATCCAATTTAAGGTTGATTTCACTGGTAGCTATAGAAAAGATTGTATGTGACCGTGTTCGACCTGACTTCTTGAGAAATTATTACTTACTTCTAGGGGAATTATTTGTACACAAGAAAAAGGGCTGGCAAGTTTTCAGGTGTGATTAGCAACAAATTTTTATTAGAAGATCTAGATTTTCATATACATGTATATTTACACCGTTACTTTTTCCCGAAGGTAATTTAAATATTTGTATCACTACTTCCATATATAGTAAACCATGGAAAACTGTGCCAACTGTGTGGTGGAGAACTTAAAGATAAATATTGCATATTGTTATGAGAATTCCAAATTCCTGTTTTATGTGATAAGATAACATATGGTAGTTGTCTGTTTATAGCTGCGGGTCAGTCCGACCGGCGTAGTACGACACTCTCGAGGAAAATCGACGTCTGAGGAGTAGTAATTTGTTACTACACTTGGCTCGGTCAGCGAAAGAGCCGGAAACTCAACTTTCTCAGGGTGGTGGAGGATGTTTGCGTGTGGTGAATTTTGGTCTTTAGTATCACTGAACCTCATTGCCTCAGTACCAAATTTAAATACTAATGTATAAGTTCGTTACAATCGGGTTTTATATATTGCAGATCATTTATTTTATTGCCATCGGTAGTAGTAAGTGGTAACTGGCGCTGTTTACTATAAAGGTTTAGGCTCCAGCTCCTACGATCTCCGAATTAAATACTGTTGTAGCAAATTGCTACTGGAACATTGATTTTCTGCGTATGAAATTAACCCAGAAGAGCTGAAATTTATTGGCTTTATGACTAAAAACCATTTATTACTCTACTTAGTTTAATTCCATTGTCTTACCATCGCTTGAAAAAGTTGTTTACACAAGTGATAAGAATTTAATACGTCCTCCAGTAGCCGGTAAATATTAATAAAAACATTATTTGCTTCTTCTTCCATAATAGAAAATATTTTCTGCCACTCCACAAGATATATTTTTATCAATACTGCAACGCATATTGTGTATATAAAAGTTAATTCCAAAGAAGCTAAAGCAATGTAGATAACAATATCGGCTATAGAATAATCGCTACGTTTAAAATAAAAACAGAATAAGGTTGAAATATTAAAACAGATCACAATGGAACATGATAACCAATTTGCTATTAAGTAACATTGAATGTTATTATTGATATTCAAGTTTTGATGTATATGCTGTAGAGTGAATACCAATGATAATAGACCAATGAAATATTTTTCTCACAACGGAAAATAAAATTCCCAATAAGACCTAAACTGCCAAAATATAGGCAAATAATCTTAATGATGAAAACAATTTTACTGATGTGGAATTCAGAGTCTCTAAAACCGTTAAAAGTCAAAATATGATAAATATACAATGAAATGCAAATTATAGAAGAAATAAATGATATTATAGTATCTTTCGTATGATTCGGCGTTATAAATTGGTCACTTATCTGGTATTTTGATGAACAAAATATTCTCAATATAAAATTTTGGGGCAAAATATATTTCGAATATTTTTATTTAAGATATTATTAAGCAAAATTTCGGGAGTCACTTTTATTTGTAACATTTAACACCACCCTAGTCACTGGCGGCGGATCGCCTCATCGAGGCTGCGCTCCTCGCGCAAGCGATCCGCCGCCTCCTTCCACGAGACTACTGCTTCGCAGAAGGCTGCGACCGCGTCCCAGTTCGCTGTCGAGCATCACCCTGGCGATGGTCGGCAGCGTCAGGTCGGCACCGATGATTGCGACGAGTTCACGACGCTGCTCTGCCCAAGCGGCACAGACCTCGAGCGTATACTGCGCCGTGTTCTCGTCGCAATTGCAGTGGTGGCAGGACGATGTACTCTCCCTCCTAACGACCTTGTGCAGGTATTTGGCGAAACATCCATGCCCCGTCAATACCTGCACCAATCAGAAGGAGAGCACCCCGTTTCAATCACTGCATCAGCACCAGCCGGAAGGCCTCTACGATCCGCACCCCGAACCGAGGCCTCTCCAGCCGGACTGCCCAACGGGCAATGACGTCTCGGCGGGCGTCGACGCGCCAGGCGGTGATTTCCCTCAGAGACACCACATCGCCCTCCGCTCGCACCCCCGACACCCGCAGATACAAACCGGCGAGCATTTCCCCCTCCAGGTCCCACGGAGAAGTCCCGGCCAACAGGCACGCTGCCTCCGTCGCCACCGTGCGGTATCCACGTATGGCCCTGACCGCCATGGCCCTCTGTGGTCGCCATAGAAGAGTTCGGAGTCGGACGGTCAGGGACCCCACCCACACCGATGCGCCGTACAGGGCCATCGACCGGATGACCCCGCGTACAGCCGTCGACACGTAGCGCTCGGTCCGCCCACGTTCGGCATAAGCCACGATAGAGCGGACGCCGCACCGACGAGCCGTGGAGCGAGCCTGGGGAAATGCTCCCGGAATCACCAATGTCCGTCGAGCACCAGGCCCAAATACCTCATATAGGCCCGGATGCTGATTAGACATAGCATTTTCGTCAACTTGCTCAATATTTATTGACGCTACGTTCGCTCTACCCTGGCTCTTGCCGAATGATAGTGAACCTAGTTTGGTATGTCGATAGCTATATGCGAAGATGGTCCTATATACAGGTGCGCCACCTATGTAGGCGAATTCCCTGACCGCTTATCTTTGAGTTTTCTTGAGACCACCACAGGCAGCCTCTGAGCGTTGCCCCGAACTCGGCCATGAGATTTCGAGAAGTAAATCCGAACCCTACTGGCCTAGACATTGTCGTAACATTTTTTCTCGAAGCAATTCAGGTCATTTTCGACACCTTATAACAAACGTGATGAAACGTGATTGTTAGATTCTCAATTGAACGCGTTATTGAAATTGCCTACATTGAGTCGGAGCAGTTCATAGTTTTTTGCATATATGTATAAACCTTCATGTTCACCATATGATGATTTTTGAGAGAGATGGAGGATATTTTATTCAAAATCTCGGCCACTAATAAATTCCCAAAGATTTGTGGCGATTTTAATGTAAATTTATTACAAAATAATAATATTACCCAAATATATTAACTCTGTTGGAATCATATAATATGTATAATGTGTACTTGGAACCTACTAGGGTAACCGCTTGTAGCGGAACTTCTATAGATTGATCCTATGAGCCAATCCTTATAAATCATCATCATCATCATCATCTTGCTCTTATCCCAATTACTTGGGGTCGACGCAATATGTCATCTGTTTTGTCATATTGCAAAAAGTTTCGGCAATGACTTTTATGACCGGCCGCCTGCCTGACGTCAACCCTCCTTGGGAATGTAATCGTTGACCCAAATGGTACCAGATAGAGTTGGTCCGGGTCAATCTAGGGCTCTTAGTCGTCTTTTACGACACCCACGAGCAAAGCAAGGGTTGGTAGTATTCGAAGCCGCTACCACACAGCACAATCCTTATAAATGCTAAACTAATTATTTTTTATTATTCCTATGAATGTCAGCCGTATAGAAAACCTGAGTTTGAAGGTGCCACTGTTGCCTATTTATGACAACCCTAATTCGATATAATTCACATGATAAATACCAAATTCAATAAAAGATTGAAACCTAAATCATTGACTTTGGAGTACCTGCTGGTTTTAATGAATGGGCTAATCCTGGTATTTACAAAAGTAGACAAAGGTTATAAATTATGATCTTTATCATAAAAAGTCTTATAACCATCATGCACTATAGTGTTATAAATGTTCAATATCCTACCACCGTGGGTGTGAGGCTTTATCGGATACACGTGTTATTAGTAGTGGATGGTCTTGCACTAATTGTAAGAACAAATCGCAGACTTCTTCGGCTGAGGTTACGATAAGGTTTTATAGCCCACAGTTAGGTGGAAACCCTTCATCTGAGCTTTTCAAAGGTTTTACGGATGAGAGCAATCAAAACCTTAAAATTGACCTTGCACAGGAAATTAGATCCTTTAAGAACGAACTAAGTGCAATAAGAAGTACGTGCCTATCGAGACGAAATTGCTGATTTTAAATCTGCGGTGAATGCCTGTAATGATGCTGTGGAGGTAATCGATGGTCGCGTTTCCGCTATCGAAAAGCTTCCTGACGAAAAGTTAGTGCCAGATGCTACATTTTTTTTTTTCTAGTTATGATATAACTTAACAGTTACTACATAATAATTACAATCTAGATATGAGGCTAATAAGTAATTTAAATCTTACTTAATTTGCTAAGACTTACAGAGTAAAGAATGTGTCCATTGGCACTTTTCTTATTGTCTCTTATAATAATAAAATACACTTTGTTCTTGTGTTCTTCAAGGATAGCACTCACTGCACTACTTATCACTAATTTCATTAAACTAACTCAAAAGGCTTAGTCCTTTTCAGTCTCCTTACTATGTCCGTGGTGTTGAGGAGCTGGATAGCCTCAGCATTTACGTGTTGTATTAGTCTTTGTTCATGTGCCTCAGCATATTTTTTTATAACATTAGTAACAAGGTCCACTCCTAAATCACGGTGGATGTCCTCATTTCTAATATACCAGGGAGCGTTTACTATACTCCGAAGTACTTTGTTTTGGAATCTTTGTATTATATCAACATTGGTGCGCTTTGTACAACCCCAAAGTTGAATGCCGTATGCCCATACAGGCATAAGTATTTGTTTGTATAGAAGTACTTTGTTATACACTGTGATAATACTGATTGTCTACCGAGTAGCCAGTGCATTTTCTGGTAACGTAGATCTAACTCCTGACGTTTCTTTTTGACATGTGCCTTCCAGCGAAGCTTTGCGTCAAGCGTCATAACCAGATATTTTGCCGTATTTTCATATGGTACAATGCGGCCATTAATGTATACCGGTTTATAATTTGGTTTTTTATTTGAAAAATCTATCATCATCATCATCTTGCTCTTATCCCAATTACTTGGGGTCGACGCAATATGTCATCTGTTTTGACATATTGCAAAAAGTTTCGGCAATGACTTTTATGACCGGCCACCTGCCTGACGTCAACCCTCCTTGGGAATGTAATCGTTGACCCAAATGGTACCAGATGGTGTCGGTCCGGGTAAATCTAGGGCTCTTAGTCGTCTTTTACGACACCCACGAGCAAAGCAAGGGTTGGTAGTATTCGAAGCCGCTACCACACACACATTTGGAAAATCTATACGAGTTGATTTGGACTCATTTAGTTTAATTCACCATTTATTGGTCCAATCAGTGATGGCGTTGATGGCAATCTGTACTCTCTCTACGGCTTCTTTATGAGTTTCACCTGTTGCCATGATGGTGGTGTCATCTGCAAAGGTTGCAATAACATTGTTTTTTATTTCTGGAATGTCACAAGTGTACAACAGGTACAAAACAGAGCCAAGGACACTTCCCTGTGGTACTCCAGCTTTTATTTGTCTGAGGCTAGAGTAAGCATCTTCTTGTCTCACTCTAAATGTCCTCTCTGTTAAATAGGATTCTAATATCTCTGCAAATTGTTTTGGGAGCATTTTCCTTAACTTAAATATAAGACCCTTATGCCACACCTTATCAAATGCCTGAGCTACATCCAGAAACACTGTAGAACAGACTTTTTCTCTTCTAGGGTTTTTTCTATGACGTTGGTAATTCTATGTATTTGGTCTATCATAGAATGTTTCTCTCTGAAGCCGAATTGGTGATTGGGAATCAGTTTCCTATCTTCTATAATTCGCTTTAATCGTCTTAAAAGTAACTTTTCAAATAATTTTGATATAATTGGCAGTAAAGATATTGGTCTGTATGATGATACTTCTAGATGAGATTTTCCTGGTTTGGGGATCATTATAACTTCAGCAACTTTCCAGATATTAGGCACATGTTTCAGTCTGAATGTCGCATTGACAAGGCTTATGAGTTTTACTATGGCTTTATGCGGCAGATTTTGAAGCAGCTCACTAGTGATAAGATCGTATCCGGGCGATTTCTTTTTAGCCAAGTTTTTGATCATGTTTTTGACTTCTTTAACGGTAACTGGTTGTATTGCCGTGTCATCATGACAATTAACATCAGGTGCTAAGTTATCAGGGCTTTCCTCGTCGTTTGTTTGGAATATTTGTTCTAAATGTTCTGCAAATAAAGTAGCTTTCTGCTCGTTACTTCTGGCCCATTTGCCATTTATTTGTTTAATGGATGAGGCATGAACAGTAGGCTTTTTTAAGTTTTTAGTGACTTTCCATGGTGAGTATTCGGTTTTATCACTATTTGTTAATTGACTAAGATAGTCATTCGTAGCTTCATCATGATGGCTTTGTATTGCTTTACTTAATCTTTTTGTAAGTCTATTTAGTATTGCTTTGTCAGGCGGATATCTAGTTTGGTGCCACTTTTGTCTTTGTACTCTCTTAAGGGCTATAAGATTTCTTATTTCTAGTGGATATCTGTGACTTGCGACTTTTTTTTTAGAGACTGGTGTATTTTGCCAACCGCAGTGTTGAATGTCTCTCACAAATTTTGACACCTCTTCATCTAGCTGCTGTTCATGTTTGAGCGGTACTTTGAGGTCAATAATGTTGCTTAAGTCTAATTGAAAGCTCTCCCAATCAGTGTTTTTGTTTACTAACATTGGATTGCTAACTTTCTGTATTACTCTCTCACTTAAGGTTAATATGACGGGCGAATGATCAGAATTCATATCCAGTCCCTCATGTATGTTAAGAAATGTGGCTGACAGATTCTTGTAAATGAAGAAGTCGATCAGATCTGGCGTTCTTTGAGTATCAGTAGGCCAGTAAGTGGGTTTTCCTGTTGAAATTGCATTGCATTTGATTTCTCTGATAGCCATAAGGAGTTCCTTTCCTTTAGTGTTGGTTAATCTGGAGCCCCAATATGTGTTTTTTGCGTTGAAGTCCCCTCCTAATATAAATGTGTTACCAAGATTTTGCAACAGGTTTCTGTACTGCTCTAATTTCAGAGCATGCTTTGGTGGGCAGTATATAGCTGCTATAGTGATATGATTTGAATTAGTTCTGACTCTAACGGCTACAGTTTGTAGGAATTCTTCTTCAAATTTATATTCCAGGTAATGGTAGTTATTTTCCTTTATTATAAGGGTACTTCCTCCTCTCGCAGTGTTTAGAGGGTGCAGAGCATGATATATTTTATACCCATTAATATGAATATGCGATCCTCTTGTAAAGTGAGACTCTGATATGAGGCATACATAAATTTTTTCGGTAGTAAGGACAGCCTGTAGCTCGTTTCGATGCTTTAGGAGTCCGTTTGCATTCCATGCCATAATTTTCAGTGTTTCATTCATTTTTGCTTTATATTAGGTACTTGTGTAGCACTACCTTCTAGGTTCTTCAATCTTTGATCAAAGGCAGTTAAAATATTTAACATTTTGTTAATATTACTATTTAAATCGAAACTCGATCGTCGAATCGAAACTATATCTAACCGACTGGGTGTTGATATTGACGAGAAGGACATTGTACAGGTCGAACGCGTGGGTTCAACTCGGCACAGGTCAGATGAAAGTGCTTGAACAGTATACCTATGTTGGGCATGCGATAGTACAATGTTATACATTTTGAATATTAATTTATATTTTAAGTGTTCTTGCAATTAAATTAAATAAGAAATCTATATTATAAAGTGGTTCATAATAGTATTACAATATTTAATACATCGATTAATTTATATCATACGATTATATCATACGATTATGTCATATATTAAATTATTTCATTAAAATTATAGAAGGAAGGAAAAAATATAATTAATTATAATTTGTCACTTAAAAATCACCTATAGAAAAATAACATTTCCAAATTAGTAATTTATTAAGTACATTCTTAAAATTTTTAAAAAGTAGGCTTTTAATGTTATCTGGTATTTAAATGTATATGCTTGAGGCAAGACCAAAAAAGCTCTTCTACACCTGTTTTACATTTTACCTGGCTAAGTTAGTATTAAATACGACAAATTAAAAGAAAAATGGCGGCTGCAAATGATTGAAATTTATGTGAAAAATCGCTGGCGATAGTACACATATATAAATTCCATCTGCATAACGCTGTGGTGGCTGCACTATAGTGAAGGAAAGCAGAAACTTTAATGTTTGGAAAAATATTGCAAGTTCTATTTTTACGTTAAAAAATCATCAGTGTCTTGTAAATATATCTATCGGGGGGACGTTGTGCGGACACCTATGTTGTGCAGTGTATTGCAAAAGCCTTGGGACCTATCCTGTGGAACATCGCTACATCTGGGAGTTGAGAGGGTGTCTTCCTTTCGGGCAGGACGTCATTGCCACGCCGACGATATAATCATCATAGTCCGGGACGGGACGCAAGAGGAGGTGGCACGTTTGGCAATTTTTGACACCGAGGAGATTGTCGGGTGGATCGAGGCACTGGGGTTGAGGGTGGTGCTAGACAAGATAGAATGCCTATTGTTTCATGGGCCTCGTATCAGTCCATCCTGTCTAACCTGCCAAAAAAATAAGGTGCCTAGGTATTAGCAACAGTCGACTGCATAGAATAAGGTGAATACAAGTTTGATAGTTTATGAAAATTTAATTAGCGTTAATTTAAATCGTAATTATAACATGTACGAATTTATATATCTTAGGAACTACAGAAAGCGTTCCTGTCTATTTAAATTAGAGGGGAGACTGAAAGAATTTCAGTTGGGCTAGTTTAGTTTTTGCGAATGAACCACTGCTACCGATTCCTTAATTTTTTGACCGACACAATAAACTTTTCGGTTGCCTACGTTAAGATTTTGGTTTACGCAGTCATCCTTGTAGGTGATAATAGTAGTATATAATTTGTAGTTGTTTAGTAAAATATAAGGGAGTATGAACAATCAAATTCCAGCGTTACTTGATTAAAATTATATTAGTTCAATGAGACGGTTACAAAAGGAATGGATGCCACTTTGGAGGTGGTGATAATAAAAAGGCTTACATACATGTAGAAGGGGGAGATTTTAATTTACATACTCTAGGTATACATATAATAAAGGGGTTTTCAACAAGAACTTTGTTTTCTAAAACAAATCAGCTGTTATGTGACCAGCCAGATCGTGTGATTTAACACCACTGGATTATTTTTTTGTGGGGCTATGTTAAGGAAAGAGTCTATACGGAGCCAATCGAATCGATTGCAGCCTTAAAACTCAAAATCCGTGATGTGATTAACGAAATAGATCCGCCATTTTGCCAAAAAGTAATTAAAAAAAAGTGAGCCGTCGCTCAGGATGCCTGGCAGATGTGAAACACCGAAATTATTTTCTACTTAAATATGCATAAAAGAATAGATTACGGCAGGAACTAATATGGCATAAAGTATTGAATAAAATAATACAATTTCTATTATTATTACACAGCAATAATATTAATTCATCGTTCAGCCACTTACGAACAGCATAGCGTCGCTCCGTTTCGCTCACACACTTCTACGTAGTTCAAAGGGATCGGCTAAGAAAGTGTGATCTAGCAAACAGAAATAGCGACATCTATCGAGCTGAGGCTAAATCTCAGCTATAAAATGTAATTTATAAAGAAATCTCTAATCCTGTAATGATAATGAGACAAGCTATTTAAATTATTTTATCGTCATTGGTCCTTGTTAAATCTACAAATTTTAAATGAAATCTATTTAAAGTGGGTCAAAATCGCGTAAGTGATTGGCCAGTTTTCGTACGTGAAAGTACTGTAGGTAGGTATACTTAGGTAGTTAGAGAATTATACATTATTTTATAGAACAAGTATATGTGCATAAAAGAACAGATTACGACAGAAACTGAATAAAATAGCATAAAGTATTAATAAAATAATATTACAACTTTTTGCCAAGAAAATGATGATTTTTATTCAATAAAGATTTATTTTCATTAGTATATATTAGAGGTAACAATTTACTTTGAGCGCACTAGATGGCATTGTACAAAGTTTTAAATCGCACTATGGTTTCATTACAAAAATGTAGATATGTGTATCCGGATATTTATTTTATAGTTAAATAAGAGGGAGCCGCGAGGTGTGGCGTTAAACGCCACGCGACGATCAGGTTCACCCTCGCCTATAGATGTTTCATATCAAAAATTATGATGAAAGAATCGACATCTCTCAGCGTGGTCGTGTTGGACATTTGCCAGATATCATTTTTCATTCATAATTGCCGAACTTTTCTCTTCATAATACAATAAAAATTTGAATCATCTTCATCTAAATTTCTTGTTTTATTTTGTTTTAGAAAACAAAGTTTTTGTTGAAAAACCCTTTATAATCAGAGGTGGGCATTAACTCGTTAATCCGTTAATCGTTAATTAACGAAGTTCACATTTTGATTAAAGGATTAACTTTTAACCGTTAAATTGAACTTCCGTTAACTTTAGTCCGTTACATTAGTCGTTTGTTGACATGCTGTCATTTTGTTTGTTTGAATTACGCGCCACGTTCGTAATTTTCACGACACCTGCGCCGCCCATGTCGCCGGCGGCGGGTCGTGTCGTAGAGGAGTTTCTCCCACACACGATCCCCCCTCTCTTTCCGTAACAGAACTGCCACACAGAAGGCGCTGCGACTACGTCCCAGTTCTTGACGCCATCGAGCACCGCCTTAGCGTTGAAGGCGCTGCTCTGTCCACGTGACACACACCTCGAGCGTATACTGTGCCGTGTCCTCGTCGCAATCGTAATGGTGGCAGGACGGTGTGCTCTCTTTTTTTTTCACGACCATGGTCCGAATGGTCCGAACACTGTATCGAGGCCTTTCCAACCGGACTGCCCAACGGACAGTGAGGTCACCGCGGGCGTTATCCCGCCAGACGGCGATCTAGCTAAACGAGACTAGGGGTACTACGCCAGAAACGGGGTACTACGCCAGAAACCTCCGCGTGGTGTACCCTGGGCACGAGCGACAATTTCTTGGACTGCTCTCTGGAATTGTCGCTCGTGGCAAATATCTGGCCCGAGGGGGGGCCCAGTTTGTGGGATGCCCCAAATTCGCTCCATGCCCTCTAATTGTAGAGGGTATTGGATGCGAAAATTCGACGGGTCCAGTCACTCATTCATTTGAGGACTGGGCAGGCATTTGCCAACCGCGACAAATCGTAGACCTGATTCTTGCTTCGGGACATTTGTCTTGAGGTCTAGATTCAGGAGCGAGGGTCTTGGCTTAACCGCCTGGACCGCGAGGAAGAAAACCTCTATAAAACAATCACCCAGAATCCTAAGTTCTGGCGCGCGGCGAGAGGATGCATGGCTGATGGGTTGTTCAGTCGTTAGCGCGCCCCCAGCCAGGGTACCTGCGGACCCCCTGTGTTGGGATACAAATGTACGCTTGCCCGGGTATCGGGATCTCTGCCCGGGTCGACCGTTATTTCTCCCATGCTCGTGGGAACTTGATGGATTCATGTTCAATTAACACAGATGAAGATAGGAGGGGTGAGACGCCCAAAAACACCACCACGGAGAACCGGAATTCGATTGGTTCCCACCTAAAAGCCTTGCCAAGCTACAGAAAAACTGGCACAGAGGAAGGAGTGGCCTCGTCCGACTGCAGCTCGGCTGCTGGTCCGGCACTTGAGGCCACAAGATTAGGCAAGGGGCCGGCGACACTCGAAGCCCCCAAGAAGAGAAAAAAGCGAAAGAATATGGGGACGGGGAAGGCCACGAGTGTCAAGAGGCGCGAGTTGGCCAGGCAGGAGCGGCTGGCTAGGGAGGCCGCTGCAGCCGCTCCGACTGCTGACGAGGACGGCAGCACTACCGCAGAGCCGTCGGACACTGAGGGCGGCAGCACATCAGCTGCAGAGATCGCCAGTCAGTCCCCAGCGTCGGCCTTGACGGCGGCCCTAGCGGTCAGGGAGGAGGTCCTCCTCTCGCAGGTGCGGAAGCGCCCCCTGAACGAGGGTGGCAGCTCGGGATCCTCCGAGGGGAGTAGCACCATCATGCCTCCTCCCAAAGTCCCGACCTCTCGCAGGGGGCGGGGCGGGCGAGGCGGCGCGGTAGTAGCGGCAAGGTCGGCGACTCCATCGCCGATCGGCACGGCGCGGGGGACTGAGGCCCATAAACGGGCAAATGAGGCGGCTGCCGAAAGAATGATGAGGGTGTTGGCGGACATCCCTCCCACCGAAACGGCGGCTGCTGAGCCCACTGTGGGTGGTGATCCCCCAGCTGCCAATGTGGCCACCCTGCAGGCTGAAAACGCCCGCCTTTCTGGTGAGGTTTCAGGCCTGCAGGAGAAAAACAAGGCCTTACACAAAGAACTGTCGGTGGTGCAGAAGGCGAACCGCGAGTTGGCCAAGCAAATGGCCGACTTGCAGCGCCAGGTCGCACAACTGGCGAGGACTGCGCCGCCGACAAGCGCCGGCCCTGCCGCCGCCCCCACTGTCCCCGTTGCGCCAACTCGCGCTGCGGCGAGTCCCCAGAGGGCCCAGCCGGCCGAAGCGGTCCCGCTGCCCGCAGTGAACGGCGTGCCGGATCAGACCATGCGCGCCATAGTGGATGTTGTGGGCAGAATGCTCGACGCGCGCATGGCGGCTCTGGAGTCAAGACTGCCTCCGGAGCCCCGTCTTCGGCCGCCGCTTGCTGCGGACAGGCCCAAGGCCGCGGTGTCAGCCCCTGATGCGCTACCCTGCCAGGGCGGGCGCGTAGGGAGCTACGCTGCGGCCGTTGCTGGACCGAAGTCCAAAGGGACCGCCGCGAGGAAGAAGGTGGCACCGGCTCCTGCTCAGGCCGGACCTCAGCCGCTGCCGGCAAATGCACCGCCGGAAGCAGCCAACGCAGCCGCGGCCGTGACTGCTGTGCCCGGCCCCTCCGATGCACCTGAAGAAGGTTGGCAGACAGCCGAGCGCAGCCGAAAAAGTCGCGGCCAGAAGAGGAGAGCGGAGGCCAAAAGTGCCGCCAAAGCCTCCGCTCCTAAAGCAGGAGCCGCAAGTAAGAGGTCGCGCAGGAGGCTCCGGCCGCCAAAGTCAGCCGCGGTGGTGATCACCGTGCTGCCTGAGGCGGCCGAAAACGGCCTCAGCTATGAGGCCGTCTTACGTCGCGCCCGGCGGGAGCTTGACGTCTCCGATTTAGGAGGCGTTGAAGCCAGGACCCGCAAGGCCCGGACAGGGGCACGGATTCTCGAGTTCCCTGGGGCCGAGGGCGCCAAGACGGCCGATAGCATGGCGGCCAAGTTGAGGGGTCTGTTCGCAGAGGAGGGTGGCGTCAAAATCGCCAGACCCGTAAAGTGCGCAGAACTACGCGTCGCGGGTCTGGACGACTCCGTGACGGTGGATGACATCCGGGAGGCCATCGTCTCGAAAACCGGGTGTCCCGTGGACACCGTCCGAATTGGCGCCATCCGCCCTGGTCCGGGCGGCGTCGGTGCTGCCTGGGTGCAGTGCCCGGTGGAGTCGGCCAAGCAATTGGCCGGCTCAGGCAGGCTCCTCGTGGGCTGGAGCTCGGCGCGGGTGACCGTGCTGGAGTCCCGGCCTGCGAGGTGCTACAAGTGCATGGCGGTCGGACACACTCGGCCGACATGCACCAATTGCTTTGACTGCAGCGATCTCTGCTTCCGCTGCGGTCAACCCGGGCACAAGGCGGCATCCTGCGCCGCCACTCCCCACTGCCCCGCGTGTGCAGCGGGCAATAGGCCCTCCAAGCACCGCATGGGGGGCAGGGAGTGCAGACCCCCGGCTTCGGCCCCAAAGGGACGGAGCGGCCCGACGACCCTGGCCGCTCCCGTCCCCAGCGCGACCCGATCGCCCGCCAGCGTGGAGGAGGTGATGGATACGGCCCACTAATGGCGCCCGAATCCTACCACCTCCTGCAGGCCAACCTCAACCACGCCGCCGAGGCACAGGACGTTTTCCTGCAAGCCATGGCGGAGTGGTTGATCGGTGCAGCCGTAGCCGCGGAGCCGTACGTGGTGCCTGACCGTCCCAATTGGCTGGGCAGCAGTGACGGCTCTGTGGCAATCGTCGCCTCCACGTCGTGGCATTCCCCGCCTTTGTTGCTCAAGGACAGGGGCGATGGGTATGTCGCGGCGGAATGGGGAGAGGTTACGCTATTTGGTGTTTACTTCTCCCCTAACAGGAGCGCGACGGATTTCGGGGCCTTCCTCACCATCCTGGGGGCCTCGATACGGCGACTAGCACCGCGCCAAGTCTTCGTTCTGGGGGACTACAACGCCAAGTCCACGGCGTGGGGGTCCCCCAGGACGAATGCCCGCGGGCGGGCGGTCGAAGAGTGGGCGGCGGCACTGGGCCTCTGTTTGCTGAACAGGGGCTCGGTGCAAACGTGCGTGCGGCAGCAGGGCGGGTCGATAGTGGACTTGTCGTTCGCTAGCCCTAATGTCGCAGCACGTGTGAGGAGCTGGTGCGTCCAGGAGGAGGTTGAGACCCTATCCGATCACCGATACATCCGGATAGAGGTCTCCCGGACCCTCCTGCAGCCCAGCAGGGGTCACACGGCGGACGGAGCTCCCGCGTTTCCGCGGTGGGCTGTGGGTCGATTGGATCGGGACCTGTTGGCCGAGGCAGCCATCGTTCAGTCATGGCTGTCCTCACCGCCCCAGGCGGACGGGGTGGATGCCGAGGCTGGCCGCATCCGCTGTACGTTAACGCAGATCTGCGATGCGGCCATGCCCCGTGTTCGGCGCCTGCCCCCGAAGAGTGCGGTCCCCTGGTGGTCCCGAGAATTGGCGGACCTTCGGGCCGCGTGCATACGTGCCCGGAGGGCCTACACCCGCAGCCGAGCGCGTCACCGCGACGCTGAGCGGGAGGGCCAGCTGTACGAGGCTTACCGCAGTGCGCGGTCTGCCTTCAGGCTGGCCGTCCGTACCGCTAAGGACGTTAGTCGGCGGGAGATGCTGGACAGTCTCGAGCGTGACCCCTGGGGTCGCCCCTACCTCGCGGCGCTGAATAAGCTCCGCGGGCGGGGCCCCCCCCTCACCGAGACTCTCCAGCCTAGCCTCCTCACCAGAGTTGTCGAGGACCTCTTTCCACGGCGGGCGGAGCACACGCCCCCGGTCATGGCTTCGCCGGACAGCGACCGGGAGGCCGACGATGAAAGTGCTCCGCCCATCACGGAGCCGGAAATGGGGGCGGCGGTGGCGCGTATGCGAGTGAAATCCACCGCCCCCGGGCCCGACGGTATTCCGAACCGTGTGCTGGCCCTGGTCCTCGAACACCTGGGACCACGCCTCAGGGGACTGTTCGACGCTTGTTTGTCGACCGGACAGTTCCCTGGGTGCTGGAAAGAGGGGAGGCTGGTTCTCCTGCCGAAGCCGGGACGGTCTCCCGAGTCGGCCTCGGCCTACAGGCCCATCGTGCTGCTCGATGATGCGGGCAAGCTGCTGGAGAGGGTGTTGGCTGCCCGCATCGAGCGGCACCTCGTCGGGGACGGGCCCGATTTGTCGGACGCCCAGTTTGGTTTTCGGAGAGGGCGTTCGACGATCGCGGCCCTGCTGCGCCTGAAGGCCGTGGTAGCGGAGGCCGTCACCGGCGGAGGAGTCCTGTTGGCGGTGTCCCTGGACATCGCCAACGCCTTCAACAGTCTGCCATTCAGCTGCATCAGGGAGGGGCTGAGGTATCACGGGGTGCCCGTGTACCTCAGGCGGCTGGTGGCAGACTACTTGGAGGGGCGCAGCGTCCTCTACGTTGACCGAGTAGGGGACGTTGTGCGAACGCCCATGACGTGCGGTGTCCCGCAGGGGTCGGTTCTGGGTCCGACCCTGTGGAACATCGGCTACGACTGGGCGTTGAGAGGAAGCCTCCCACCCGGGCTGGGCGTAATTTGCTACGCCGACGATACACTCGTCACAGCCCGGGGTGGGACGCTAGAGGAGGCGGCACGCCTGGCAACTCTCGGCACCGAGGAGATTGTCAGGCGGATCGAAGCGCTGGGGTTGAGGGTAGCCCTGGAAAAGACGGAGGCCCTTCTGTTCCATGGCCTCCGTACCGCCGGGCCTCCCGCCGGCGCTTCGATCACCGTGAAGTCGGTCACCATCAGCATCCAGGCCCACATGAAGTACTTGGGCCTGGTGCTCGACGGGCATTTTTGGTTCCGGGAGCATCTCCATCGACTAGTTCCCCGGCTTGTCGGCGCGGCGTCCGCCCTTTCGCGGCTGATGCCGAATGTGGGCGGACCCAGTGCTACGTGCCGACAGCTGTACGTGGGGGTGATCCGGTCGATGGCCCTGTACGGCGCACCGGTGTGGGCGGGGTCCCTGACCGTCCGTCTTAGGGCCCTCCTGTGGCGACCACAGAGGGTCATGGCGATCAGGGCCGTACGCGGTTACCGCACGGTGGCGACGGAGGCAGCGTGCCTCCTGGTCGGAACCCCCCCGTGGGACCTGGAGGCGGAGATGCTCGCCGACATTTATCGGCGGGTGTCGGAGAAGCGCGCCCGCGGCGGCATGGTCTCCATCACAGAGATCACCGCCTGGCGGGTCGACGCCCGCCGAGAAGTCATTGCCCGTTGGGCAGTCCGGCTGGAGAGTCCTCGGTATGGTGTTAGGACCGTCGAGGCCCTCCAGCCGGTGCTGATGGAGTGGTTGGAGCGAACGCACGGGGTGCTTTCCTTCCGACTGGTGCAGGTGCTGACGGGGCACGGTTGCTTCGGGAAGTACCTGCACAAGATTGTCAGGAGGGAGAGCACACCGTCCTGCCACCACTGCAGTTGCGACGAGGACACGGCGCAGCACACGCTCGAGGAGTGTGCTGCATGGGAGGAGGATCGCCGTGAACTCGTCGCAATTATCGGTGCCGACCTGGCGCTGCCGACCATCGCCAGGGAGATGCTCGTCAGCGTCAGGAACTGGGACGCGGTCGCCGCCTTCTGTGAGGCCGTTATCTCACGGAAGGAGGCGGCGGATCGTGTGCGAGTAGAGCTTCTATTCGGCGACACGTTCCGCCGCCGGCGACTCGGGCGGCGCAGGCGCGAGTATCTGCGCCTAATGCCGCCCTAGCCGAGGCCGCGGGTGATCGGACCGGGGAATTGTCCATCACCCGCAGAGAGGCTAACCGCGCGACGGCGACCGACGTCCCAGGTCGAGAGGTTACCCGAAAGGGTATTCCGTCGGGCCGACCACTGACGACAAGTGACATCTGCTCCGGTGGTCGGCCCAACAACGAGGTGACGTGGGTACGGGTGGGTTATGGGCCCGCGCGCCGTCCTTTCATCGCCCCGGACGGACAGGACCGCGCGTGCGCTTACCATAGCCCACCCAAAAAAAAAAAAAAAAAAAAAAAAAAAAGCTAAACGAGACTAAGCCATTCCCCGCGAAAAAGGAAACTGATCCCGAGCCTTATTCAATTGCTGTGAATTCTTCTATTGCAGATTATGATAGTAGCAGAAGTAATATGTTCTCACCTCCGCCTGGTTATTACGTGAAAAAGCGACGTAAAGTATTGGTGAATCTTTTGGTATCACGGCTACCGGCAGTGGCGTATCCTAAACTAATTTGGACACATGCACGCCAACATAATTCCACTACATGCTGTATTCATGTATTTCTCTCAGCCCAAAAGCAGTCATCATAGTCGTCTCAGCTGGTACATGTCCCACTGCTGGGCTCGAGACTCTTCCCCAATAGAAGGGAAATTGACCTACTATACCATGCTGGTAAGACATGTTAGTATAGGGTTTTATTTCAAGTTTTCCTTCTCTTGCACAGATGTGATATACATATTAAACCCCTTAGTCATCTTTTATGACATCCACGGCCAAGATAGGTAGTAAAGAAATGTATTCTTACTCCTCCATCACCACACGGGCACGAAAGCAGTATAAGTTTTAAATGGTTAACTTTTAACGGCTACCGCAGTCCGACGTCCCCGTCATCTTCTTGATGAAGAAGATGACCTCATTACGATCGCCCAAGAAAGGGCTTACACCGCTCGCGCAGCGATAATAAATAAAACTCCGCGGTATTGGCCTCGACGTCGAGGTCGTAAACCGCGCCGCGTAAAAGTCATTACCTAAACGTGGCCACGCCCACTTTGCTTTCAGAGACGCCCCGAGCCGAGGTCCGTTCCTCACAGGGGGAGCCCTCAGGCGATGTTCGCTTAACTTACTTACCGGGTTGAGAGCCATCAGTGCTCACCCATAGCCCGCGTTAAGCTGTCAAGGTCATCTGCGACCAACAGATATACATACACAAAAAAAAATTTACAGTTAACTTCAACTTGCGTTAAATTTTCACAACTTTAACACTTTAACGATTATCGAAGTTAACATTTTAATTAACGAATTAACGATTAACGAAGTTAACTTTTGGATTAACTGTGCCCACCTATGGATATAATAATAAAATGCCTAGTACAATAATGATAGCAAATACAAGTATGCTAACATTGCGAACAATTCAAAGGCTGAGCCTGAACATCTTCCCCCGCCGGGAATGAGAAATAAAATTAGTTATTTAGCTAAATCTAACATTCAAATTTTATATAAATGTAACTGTAATATTTAATAAGTTATTTTATCATTTTGCTTTAGAACTACAAAAATATATAGGTAGGCAAGTATTCACAACTGATTAGTACTAAAGATAAGTTTTTTAAACTAAATCTTCGGCCGTAGATACTGGACAAATTCTTGTAAGAGATCGGCGCAAGCGTTCTTTCGCCGTAATGATGTCTGGAACTCTGGTAATACCACCAGGTTCAGGGAAAAGACGGGACACTCTTCCAAGGCGCCAATTTAGAGAAGACATGTTGTCTTCTTGAAGGACTAGATCGCTGAGCTTTAGTTTGCCAATGCTCGTCTTCCACTTAGTCCTCATTTGTAGTTCAGCGACGTTACTCGCCAATTATTTAGTGCAGGAGAAGGCCTCGTAGTTAGCGGTCTACCGGATGAGAAAGTGCCCTGGAGAAAGGGAGAGAAGGACATCAGGTGAAGAAGACAGTGGGTACAAAGGGCCCTAGACTATTTAGTATAGTCTCCACTTGCCCAAACCAAGTTGTCAATTACGTAAAATTACGTGACTGTTGCCTATTACGCGTTGCAAGTGGTGTTTTGCGGACCCAATACCAGCCTCCCAAATTCCATCGAAGTGAGGAGCGTAGCAGGGTAAGAAAAAGAATTTGATGCCTTCCTCACTCGCAAATTCAGATTAAGGTTCTGCAATGGACTTTAAAAAAAATACTTATTTTATGGCAGCCGCTACAAAATTACAGCCGTGGTAGTAAAATATTTTCCTTGGCTTTCCTTGACGAGTGTTAAATCTACAAATTGTTATTATAAATGAATTAACATTGGGGATGAATTAATTACAATGGGGATAGTTCGAAGCGTCTACGCGCCCCTAGTTATTTGAGTTAGCCCTGAATTATCAATAAACATTTAAACATTCGTATTCGATAGAGAAACACTCGCGCTGTGCTATAATACAAAACGAGTGCAATAACTCATTTAATTCATCGACGGTAAGGAATCCAATATTTCCATTAACTTTATTTTTTGAATAATTATGAATGAATCTCTTTATCTAGGCAAAATCGTTGAAGTTTAATAAATTTAGAATGATTATCGAACTACCAATCGACTGACGCACAAGCTCGATGACTTCCAGCCGCCCGAACAAGCCGGCTTCCGAAAAGCCTATAGCACCATAGACCATATCCTCACGCTTCGGCAGATTATACAAAAGACCGAGGAGTATAATCGGCCCCTGTGCTTAGCGTTTGTGGACTATGAAAAAGCCTTTGATTCAGTCGAAACTTGGGCGGTGCTGCAGTCCCTTCAGCGGTGCCAAATCAACCATCGCTATATCGAAGTGCTGAAGTGTTTGTATAGGAACGCCACAATGTCAGTCCGTATCCGGGATAAGAGTACGAAACCGATCCAGTTGCAGAAAGGCGTGAGACAGGGAGATGTCATCTCTCCAAAACTGTTCACCACTGCACTGGAAGATGTCTTCAAGCTCTTAGACTGGACTGGACTCGGCATCAACATTAACGGCGAATAAATCACTCACCTTCGATTTGCAAACGATATCGTCGTTATGGCAGAATCCATGGAGGACCTTGGCACAATGCTCAATGATCTCAGCAGGGTATCCCAACTAGTGGGTTTACGAATGAACATGGACAAGACGAAAGTCATGTCAAATGCCCATGTCATTCCTGTACCGGTCCAGTTGGCAATGCGATTCCTGAAGTCGTCGATCACTATGTTTACCTAGGACAAACAGTCCAGTTAGGTAGATCCAATTTCGAGAAAGAGATCAGCTGACGAATCCAACTCGGTTGGGCAGCGTTCGGGAAACTTAAGAGGATCTTCTCGTCCAACATACCTCAGTATCTGAAAATACAGGTCTATGACCAGTGTGTGTTACCAGTGATGACTTACGGCACGAAAACGTGTTCCCTAAATATAGGCTTCAAATCAAGGCTCAAAGTCGCTCAGCATACTATGGAGCGGGCTATGCTCGGGATTTCTCTGCGAGATAGAATCCAGAATACGGAAATCCGCAGAAGAACGGGTGTAACCGACATAGCACGAAGAATTAGCACGCTGAAGTGGCAATGGGCAGGCCACATCGCTCGACGAACCGACAACCGCTGGGAAAGAAAGGTTCTCGAGTGGCGACCACGTATCGGACGACGCAGTGTAGGACGTCCCCCTCACTAGGTGGACCGATGACCTAGTGAAAGTTGCTGGGCGTAGTTGGATGCAGGCGGCACAGGACCGCACAATGTGGCGCAACATGAGGGAGGCCTACGTCCAGCAGTGGACGGCAATAGGCTGAAATGATGAATGATGATGATGATGATGATTGTCGAACTTAATTAATTTTTCTATAAGAGTAACGAATTACGATTTTAATTCTAGCAGTTTTCATAATTATTTAACAAAGGCAATGGGGTTCATATCAATGTATAACGCGCGTACCGAAGCGCGTTGGTAATTGATCTACTCAGTCGAGCGGCGAGCACCGCAGCGCACAATTCTAACCGCGGCTATTAATATGACCGTTAACTTTAGTGGAAATCAGATTGTTTCCATAATTTGCAGCAACATTTTAGGTTGTATTATACACGGGCTTCACCCTTAATTTGACATTGTATGTCCTGTCATACTCAAATTACGAAAAAATACTCAGAAAAATACGTGTGGCACTCGGCGACTGCCGCGGTAAAGCTATTGCATAGCATTTTTTATCAACTTATGCAATTATAATTATTTATTTATTTTTTAGTTATGCAGTATTTTTTTTTTCTTTGATATTAATTCAAGTTACACTTTTTGAGCGTGATGACCGATAAGAAAACAAATGTACTATATGTATAACAATAAAGGCGGTTTGGATTACCACTGTCGTCCGCTGAAGATCGTTGGGACCGTTAGAAAACGCGCGAAAACACTTTTTGACGTAAGCTACGCAAAGCGGTGGCTCGTGTATGCGTCGAGACGGACGAACGCAGAATGTGTTGACCATAGAGTAATACTATATATTGGAAATAGAGAGCCCACTCGCGTTTTTTTGACATCACTAATATCAAAAGAAAGCGCCATCTATTATCTTAATCAATAATTATTTCATACCCACACAAAGACACTCCTTACACACACACACACACACATACTTCTCACACACACACACATGCGTCTTTACGTGTGTGCATTCTATTATCCTGTTCGTAGAATTTTAAGCACGCTCTATGTCCTAAGTATTGAATTGCTAATACTTAGCAAATCAATAACTATAAAGAAATAGTATCGAGTGCAAATTCAAAGTGCCCGTGACTTTTAGCTGTTATAATATTCATTAAATCGTACATTGAAATGACCACTTGCTTTACTACTTGAAGCAAAGTATCGCAGGCAAATCTGTGTATGTAATACATAGCACACAATCAACTATCATCAACGTTGGTCCAAAGAAAGTGATATTCTGCCGAAACTGTTAAATTACAAAGTGGACGACAAGAATTTAGAGTACGATAAGGAGTACGAGGATGACTTTATGAAGATTTAAACTTACTAGTGTTTCTTTATTCTAAATTATTTGTTATTGTAGCTAGAATTTAACACGAATTGCAATAGTTGGTAAATTTTCTTAAAATGCAATTCAATTTCTTAATATGTGGTGAAAATTATAGTGTCAGATAGTACAATAATTAGAACATTTCTGAAATCACAGGATGCCATTTTATATTATGGACTATTTCATTAAACATTGAAATCTAAAGACCATTTACATATTTGAAACATTCAATTTATTTTTATACATTGAATGAGTTAGGCTACAGAACGTAATTTAAATAATATAATATGTACATCGACATATGTAAACATTATTTGAATCTTAAAGATTACATGCTAAAACCAAGATTGTTGTTCAAATTAATTTCTTTGGTTGAAATACTAACAATCAATTAGCAATATAGTAAATTAAGAGAAAAATAACATCACAGACGTAATACGAAATATACACGATAATAATATTTTTAGGTGGTAGTAGTACTAGTAACAGAAATATTTAAAAATAAATCTAAAATGTAAGACAGAATTTCAGATATAGTGTGGTAAATATATTAAAATGGTTTTGGAAAATTATGACAGCTTATTAATATTAGGGATTAAAGTATGAAATTGCCGTTTCGTACTGATAAATTAAAACCATTTTCTTGTCCATAAAACAGATTTCTTTAATCAAAGTATCTACCCGCGTTATCTACACATTTCTGCTATCTAATTTGAAGATCATTTAAACCTTTGCGATAGTATTTTGAGGTCCTGGACTCCACAAACTGTGTGAAGGTATTTTGTACTGCTTCCTAGAAAGATTTTTTTTCCGTGCAGAAAACTGTCCAAATCACGGCACAAATGGTAGTCTGTTGGGGCGAGGTCTGGCGAGTGCAGAGGATGACGTATGGTTTCTAACTGCAGGTCGTGTAGTGTTAAAGCAGTTTCTCGAGCCACATGAGGTCTTGCGTTATTATGGAGCAATAATGGTGCAGATCGATTGACAAATCGGGGCTGTTTTACTCTGAGTTTCACCATCATTGTTCGGAATTCTGCAGCAGTAGACAGACTGCAGTTAATTATTTGACCAGATCTGAGGAAGCTGTAGTGAATAACACCATGAAGTGACCACCAAACCGTTACCGTCACATTTCTATGGGTAAGATTCGCTTTAGAGCATTGATGTAGCGTTGGATCTGGGGTTGTTCGCTTGCGATTATCATAAAGAATCTCTCTTCACTTTTTTCGTTGTTGTTAAAGGGTATTTTCTTTATCGCTATTCTATTCCTGCAAAAATAACACTTTATCCAATTAACTTATTCTGACTAATAACTAATAACTCAATTCATCTTCATTGTTGGCATTGGCAATTATACCTACAACTAAACCTAAAACTACTCGATCAGTCCACTTATTCTTTTGTCTCACTCACGAACATGCGGCCTAAAGGAATATTTAATATAGAATTTAATGTTGGATTTACCTTCCCTTACAGTCTAGTTATCTAGATAGACTACATGCCATATGCTTTAGTGGTCTTTTAGAATATCCACCACAGTTAAGAGATGAATTGTATTCTGACTCCACCGCAAGTTAAAATTAAATAACTTTAGAGGGCTAATTTTAAAATACCTTTTATTTGTTTGGTTACTTTGCTCATACCACAGTTGTGCTCTCTTTTAATGATCTTAGCAGCAAAAATCTCTGTAAGTAATATACTTTTCAAATGATGTAGTATTAACTAATTTCAAAACCTGTGTGTATACATTACACATTGTTAAATCTTATACTTTTTTTTGTTGATGCAGTGGAAATGCATTTACGCACTGTCCCCCGCCAGTGATAGCTGAGGGGGTGTGTGGAACTCGCCGGTCACTGTGCAACCGGAATACCCATTAAAACCAACAGCGGTCCTTTGCGGCTTTCACGGAGTACCGGAGGGATGGTCTATTGATATTTGATCCCAACACCTCACGCAAGGCCGTCTGGCCACGTCGTGTCGTCGTTCAAGGCTGTGGGAGGAGATGCGCATATCGCCGCCACCCCCTCCCTTGTCGACGCCTGCAGAAAGTCTCATACTTACTAAAATAGAATTTTAAAATTTCAATTCATAATATTTATTATATATGATAAAGTCAAACCCAGGATCTAAGGTTGTTTAGCCCCAGCTTAATATAACTAAATAAAATAAGCAATCAATAACTGATATTTTTTTCGTGTGGTGACAGAGTAAGAATACAATTCACCACTTCCTATCTAGCCTATGGATGTCGTAAAAGACGACTATGGTATATAATAAGCACGTAACATCTGGATGGCGTGTGGCCCTATAATCTACCATGTTTCCTCCCCAATATCATTGGGTCGACCACGGGTGTCGATTCCTTGACATTAGTGGCTGTCTCAGCGGTCACGGTAAGGCCATAGAAGTTCAACGCAGGTACCAGGATGGCAGAAACTTAAGCTCTTAAATTGGAATAACATGTCAGTCAATGACCTAAAAAGAAACTATTCCTACATTATTACGTTGGAATACTATTCCATACTAACCAGACAACCTGTAGGCAGTGTCAAAACATTCAATCGACAATTTCGATTTTTGAAATCGTCTGATAAACGAATATCGCACACCATTTTCTTCTTAAGAAGTTCCAAATCCGCATTCCTCTCCAGTTTGCCCTGGACTCTTTGTACCCATTCTTGGAACCGTTCTGGATATTTTTCAGGATTCGGCAAATGGTAGGCTGAACTGGAAAAATTAAACAAAAACCATTTCAGTATGTAATATGATAATATTTTACATTTTTTTGCCTAAAGATCTTGTCTGATCTTTAAAAAAAGGCTTTAAATATGAGCACATATAATAATTTTAATAAATGAAAATGGAAACACAGATAATTTTCGGTTAAAGGGTCTACTGCTATAAACACGTTTTCCCACAGAATAACTGAAAGTTGGTATTTAGTGGTTTGCATCTAACAGTTTCCTACGACTTTCATTATCCATCCATCAGCCTATAGACGTCCACTGCTGGACATAGTCTTCCCCACGAGAATGCCACTCGAAACGGTCCTACACCACTTGCATCCAACGATTCCCTGCGACTTTTGAGATGTCAGTTCACCAAGTGGGAAGCCGTTCTACGCTGCGTCGTCCGATTCGTGGTCGCCACTCATGACTTTCATTAATTCTACTATTAATTAATCATTAGTCCTCTAGGTCAATCTTCTGACTTACAAGGAATCGGTAGATTCTTGGTTCTTACTCGGAAACCTTTAATGCTCAACGGTAGGTTATGTACTCTAAGCGAGTCATGCCACTGCCAGAGTTCTTAAGTATGTTAATGCCACTTCTTTTTGTAGGGATTCATCATCATCATCATCTCTGTCTCACTGCTAGAATCCAGAATCCTCCACAATTGCGGGGAAATTAACCTATTGTACCATGCTGGTCAAACAGAATGGAATAATATTTTATATTAAGGTTTTCCTTACCTGTATGGTCGTTTTAATAGAAGAAGAATAAAGTATATTACAAACTTTTAAACGTCTTTTAGTACGCCCACGACACGGACACACTATATGGAACGTAATGATTTCATAATTTTTGTAATATAAATACAATATATGTGATGAGGCGGGATGAAAGTAATGTTGTGAAGAAAGTTTTAGATATGAATGTTGAAAGGTTTAGGGGGAAGGAAGACCGAGGAAAAGATGGATGGACTGCGTGAGGCATGATATGGATAGCCTGGGAGTGACTGCAGAGTTGACGTCTGATAGGACCGTATGGAAGAAGATGACATATTGTGTCGAGCCCAAGTAATTAAGTAAGGGATAAGAGCAAGATGATGATGATGATAAATACAATCTACTTAGAAATAAGAAAATATGTTCTGTTGAATAAATATATAAAGTGGGTACTTACAGGAGTCACAGGGACAATCAAATGAACATTTTTTGTGAGTCTTGATCTCTATAATTTCAACACCAGCCCACAAAACTTATACTACGCCAAATTTTCTATTCTTCTTCTTCTTGTGTAATGACAATCAGCAACAATTATGCCAGTGTCGAGATACAATATTTCACATTTTACATACAAAATTTTCACATTTTAAGTCACGTCACATAATATAGTCGCTAAAAATTTTATAAATTTCAATTTTACAATATACTAAATATTACAATTGACAGCGTCAAATAGGCATCTGCAACTTTTTAATTAGAGAATAGAGAAATAGTGGGTACTTTACAGTTCGATGAAGGTTACATGAGAATAAACTAAAACTATGTAGATACTTTGGCTCCTTAAAATGATTATCGATAATAATTATTTGGTATTAAATACGTTGTTAGTAAATTCTTATTGAATAAAATAAACATCAATAAAATATCAGTTATTTAATTTATTGTATGCAAAATATATATTTATATGGGACATCTAGTGACATTTATTTACATTATTAATGTCAAATCAAATAAAAACCATTAGAGTTCAAAACTAGATAGTGCTATAATATAAAACGACTGTCCCCCTCCTGGTGTCGACGACCGTACCGTACGCTCGGCTGAGCCGCCGCCACCCGCCAACTATGTCACACGTTCCGAGCTACATTGCCCGGGTTACATGGTACCGGGGTGTGAGGTTTTTTTCGTTACGGAATTTCTTGATTCGGTCCCCGCGCCAAGCCCACGATAAAAGCTATGCAATAGCTTAAAAAGTTTTCAAAAAGCAGTTTTATGTACATTTATAAATTGCAACACTAACTGTCTTTGGTATAAAAACTAAATTACACGTCTGGCAACATTATTTATTATATTAATATAAACAATTGGCATTCCGTCGAAAGTCACCTGTGCTGTCCAAGGCTTTATGTTACTTTTTGTTACTATTAAACAGTTTAGGATGATTATAATGAATTTTTATTATACCTGAGGATATACTAGATTACTTATAATAATTATTACAAAGCTTTATTATAAAAATATGGTTCTATTTCGATCACAAACAACAAGTATACTAAGTATGACATATACTGCCAAGTTCGTTATGAAAAACATTTTTGTTTGTATGTTGTGATATACACTGCCAAGTTTAAGTTTGCTTTTGAGTTACATTATTGCTTTTGTCAGTTTTTTTTCTTTGATGGCCGCAAAGGATTATGCACCATGGTCGTGGAATTTTAGCCCTTGTACCCACTGTGCATGCACCCTCTGATGACAGTGACCTTTCTGAGCTTGAAGATGAATTAAAAGTGCAAACCCCGCTTCTTTATTCTTTATCAACTTCATTTGCACCTTCTATAGAATAGAACGGCTTAATACTTGAGATGCTGATGAACTCTTAAGGTTTTTCAAAGCATCTATTCAAATTCTTCTTGTGAACCGACTTGTAATAAAGTACTACTTAAAGTGATACTTACGCCTGTTACTCGCGTCTACCTTTGTAATGCTTGCACCCCATGGATTAATAGAAACTAGCGTAATAACTCCTAACGTAGCTGTAAGTCATAGGAATACCTCCTCAACAACACATTTGTCCAGAAATACAAGACCGCAACCTCCTATTGTTTGCTAGGCGAACTAGAAGAATACCAAAGTTTATTTTGAGTTACAAATGGAAAAAAAAAACTGTGTTTCGACACCAGACAACTAAAGAAGACAGAGACTATAATTTTTTAGATATTCCAGATATAACCTCAGAATATTTATATAAGTTTTCATCACCGGATTTATTTACAGACATTCTAGAGCAAACTAATGCCCATGCAATACATAACACTGGTCGTCCTCTTGAATTTACAGACGATGAATTACGGGTTTTTCCTCCATACATATATTTATGGGTGTCGTGGATATATATGTCTTCCAGTATTCTCTGCTTAAAAATTTATCAATTATACTTTTAGCTGTAGCAATACTCAGAATAAATTCATGCTCTCTGTTCTCTCGCTGTTCCATATCTTTACTTAAATTCATATAATTAAGAACCTAAATCTCCTTCAAAAAGCTATCAAAAGTAGTGATAATATCTCAATTTTTTTTACTTTTATAGCAATTTGGTTAATTCGTCGTCATCGTCTCAGCTCGTACCTGTCCCACTGCTGGGCTTGAGCCTCGTGCCATTAGGAGGGAAATAGACCTACTATACCATGTTGGTCAGACATATTGGTATAGGGTTTCATTTCGAGTTTTCCTTCTCTTGCACACATGTTATGTAGATATTATATCCCTCGGTGGTACCATGGATAAGATAGGAAGTGGTGAATTGTATTCTTACTCCGTCACCACACAGAAATAATTATAATTAGATAGCGGTTAATTCAATAGCGGTAATTTTTTTTTATATTTGAGACTAGCAACCCGCCCTCGCTTCGCTTCGGTTATAGGTTATAGTCGTTTTAGCTGCGTAGTTCCCGTTCCCGTGGGACTACCGGGATAAAATATAGCCTAGTTGATATTATAGCTTTCCATTGGTGAAAGAATTTTTGAAATCGGTCCAGCCGTTTTGAAGATTACCCGGAACAAACAGACAGACAGACAGACAGATAGACAGACAGACAGACAGACAATAATTTTTTAATTGCTATTTTAGGCATAGGTGTCGTGCAAATAACCGTGTGAGCATGAAAAAAGCCTATTATTTTGACATTACAAACAGACACTCCAATTTTATTTATCGGTATAGATAATAAATTCCTAAACTTTGTAACTTGTCCCTGTACGGAGCTACGTTTTTTATACAGCTCCTCAAAAATTGAGACATTACCCCACATCTTTAGTGGAAGACATTATTCATTCTATTTATTATTTATATCGTTATAAATTTCACGCTCCTTGCCACGGTGAATCGCCAGTAGATCCGCTGAACACCAGTTCGCAGCCACGCGCCACAAAGCAGAAAGCTCAAAGATGACGTAACGCCTAGCTCGCGCCGCATCTTCCATAGGGCACCTGTAACGCAGCAAAAACGTGTAAGCTGCGCTACGATAAAATATAAGGAACGCGGAATGAAGTTAACTTTTAATTTATATTTAACAAACAATATTTCGTTATAATCATATAATGATAACGTAGAAGTAGGTAGATTATACAAAAGACCGAGGAGTATAATCGGCCCCTGTGCTTAGCGTTTGTGGACTATGAGAAAGCTATGATTCAGTCGCAACTTGGGCGGTGCTGCAGTCCCTTCAGCGGTGCCAAATCGACTATCGCTATATCGAAGTGCTGAAGTGTTTGTATAGGAACGCCACAATGTCAGTCCGTATCCGGGATAAGAGTACGAAACCGATCCAGTTGCAGAAAGGCGTGAGACAGGCAGATATCATCTCTCCAAAACTGTTCACCACTGCACTGGAAGATGTCTTCAAGCTCTTAGACTGGACTGGACTCGGCATCAACATTAACGGCGAATACATCACTCACCTTCGATTTGCGGACGATATAGTCGTTATGGCAGAATCCATGGAGGACCTTGGCACAATGCTCAATGATCTCAGCAGGGTATCCCAACTAGTGGGTTTACGAATGAACATGGACAAGACGAAAGTCATGTCAAATGCCCATGTCATTTCTGTACCGGTCCTAGTTGGCAATGCGATTCTTGAAGTTGTCGATCACTATGTTTACCTAGGACAAACAGTCCAGTTAGGTAGATCCAATTTCGAGAAAGAGATCAGCCGACGAATCCAACTCGGTTGGGCAGCGTTCGGGAAACTTAAGAGGATCTTCTCGTCCAACATACCTCAGTGTCTGAAAACACAGGTCTTTGACCAGTGTGTGTTACCAGTGATGACTTACGGCACGGAAACGTGGTCCTTAAATGTAGGCCTCATATCAAGGCTCAAAGTCGCTCAGCGTGCTATGGAGCGGGATATGCTCGGGATTTCTCTACGAGATAGAATCCGGAATACGGAAATCCGCAGAAGAACGGGTGTAACCGACATAGCACGAAGAATTAGCACGCTGAAGTGGCAATGGGCAGGCCACATCGCTCGACGAACCGACAACCGCTGGGAAAGAAAGGTTCTCGAGTGGCGACCACGTATCGGGCGACGCAGTGTAGGACGCCCCCCCACTAGGTGGACCGATGACCTAGTGAAAGTAGCTGGGCGTCGTTGGATGCAGGCGGCACAGGACCGCTCATTGTGGCGCAACATGAGGGAGGCCTACGTCAAGCAGTCGACGGCGATAGGCTGAAATGATGATGATGATGAGAAGTAGGTACCTAGTAGTTAAGTGTGAATGTTCGAGAACTATAAATAAATATATATTTTTTTATTTAAAATTAACACTGCTTTCAATTGAAGTTGTTTACCATTTGTTTAACACAAGTATGGCCATTTAAATAGGCAACTTAGTATGTATATAACACTAGGAAGAACAAAGGAAAGGGTACTATCTTTTTGCAGACAGTTACTCCTAGCGTGAATCTTCAATGATTCACTGGACCACAAGCAGCCTTGTCTTGATAAGTTGGACCCGTCAACTCTCGAATGTTGCAATGATCCTTTAACGACTTTTTATGTCCTTCGAACGACCTTTGTCAACTATGTGTATTCTTCAATGATTTTGATCTCTTCATATAGTTCCCCTCATGGGCCACCAATTTATGTTTAGTAAAACATAAGGGAGTATGAACAATCAAACTCCATCGGTACTTGATTATATTAGTTCAATGAGACGGTTACAAAAGGAATGAATGCCACTTTGGAGGTGGCGATAATAAAAAGGCTTACATACAGGTAGAATTTGGTAATTTACATACTCTATACATATATACATAATAATTAAGCGCCTAGTACAATAATGATAGTAAATACAAATATACTAACATGGCGACAACATGGCGGCAACAACAACTCAATGGCGGAGCCTGAACAGTAGTATATCTAAGTATAATAGTAGTGGACAATGCCCGGTGCTATTGTCCGCACTCTTGACTGAGAACATAGAACGGCATCTATTATTATTTTTAAAGAAACGACTGTCATTTTATTGTAAAGCGTAGCGTGTTTTGCCTAACGAAATTTTGTAACATATGGTGTTGATTATGCTCACTGAAGGATCTACTTGCGGTAGCTGCATGGAGCGGATCTCTTCCTTCCCTCCATAGTGGTTGAGGGTAGTGATGGCTGCTCTAGTAGTTAACTCGTGTTCGGGTGTCATTTGTGGGATCTGTGGGCCTACTCTTGAAATCAATTCTAATTTCCGATTCAGTTCCAATCTCACCAAACTTACATTTGATACTCTTAAATAAACACTTCCCTCCTCCCCTCTGCTCGATACAGTGCGAATTCAGTTAGCGCGTATAATAAAAATAGTTTTTGTCCTTTTAAGGATTAACTATCGGCTCGTGCGTTGTTTCTAATTGTGTTTTAGTGTGTTTAGTGCGTATTTACGTTCATTACAAAAAGTATTTGTGCTTATTTATTCTAAAATCCAGCTTAAATCGGTAAGTCTTTAACTTTTATTAAGTAGTGGGTAGTGACAAGTCACTTTACGAACAAAATAATTTTTATTCGTTGATTGTTACTTTGTTTACATTCGTTGAGTACTTTTATTTCATTATAAAATGTCGAAATATTATACGGACACTGAACCCCCTGATCGCGAGGAAGAAGTTTTTCGCCTTAGTCAGCTGACACCGCGGTCACCTCCCGCTGCCAACAGCAGGCGTGCGCTTTATACCCAGCCATCGCCTGCCTACGTTACACCCGAAACTAGGCTTCAACAGGAGAATAGTGCAAAAAATTCTCCATCACTTAATATTAGCGATGCTAGACAGGCCGTCTATTGCGATCTCGTCACGGAGGCATCGTTATTTTTATCGAAAATTAACGATATCGTCAACGATCAAGGTTCTCGCATGAACATCGCGAACAAAACAACGATAATGGATTACACTCAACGTGTTACTACCATTGTATCTCTTTTAGCCTTGAAATCATCGCCTAATGAGACTAAATTAGCGAATATTGAGCTAGAATTAAGCCATACTAAAACCCAACCGCCGTCAAATATTCATAAACTATCTTACGCTGAAAAACTTAAGCTACCAAAGGTTGTGCCAAGTGTTGAGGTGCGAACGTCACGCGCTCCCTGCGTTATCGCTTATCCGACCGCTGAACGTTCAGCCGATTACGCGTCGTCGTCTGCCACAAAGAAAGCATTATTGAGCGCGATTAAGCCAGTTGACGATGGCTTTCAAATAGTAGGCGTTAAAAAGGCCGCGAAAGCAGGTGTAGTTCTGCGAGTCACTAATGAAAAGCAGATTAAAAAATTGGAATCTGTAGACGCCATTAAGGCTGCGGGTTTACGTCTAGAAAAACCGAAAGGTCGACGACCGCGCTTACTAATTAAGGACGTCCCCATCTCTATGGAAGGCAATGCGTTTCTAGTCGCTCTCTATCGACAAAATATTAAAGACGAAATATCTATTAAAGAGGACGACTTTATTAAAGCCACTAAAATTATTCGCAGTCGAAAATTGCAGAACGGTCGCAAGTGGATAGGCATAGAACTCGACCCAGAAGTACGTACCCATTTGTTAAGCACCAAAGATAAAGTTTTTATAGATTGGGCTAGCTGCCGTTTTTATGACGACCTTGAAATTGTACGTTGCGCGAACTGTCAACAGTATGGTCACGTCGCTAAATACTGCAATGAAAAAACACCCACATGCGGTCACTGTACGGACGGACATATAACAAAGTCCTGCACAAATAAGGAAACACCTGATTTTAAACCAAAATGTGCCTCTTGTAAGCGTTTTAAGAAACCTTACGATCACCCCTGCGGCGCGTCGGACTGTCCCACCTACAAATTTAAGCTGGAACAACTAGTCTTAAACACTAACTATTAAAAATGGATAGCTTAAACATAGGACAGCTAAATTTTCACAATGATGGGGTGGCTACATCAGAATTAGACCGTCTTGTTATGGAAAATAATTTGGACATAGTACTTATTCAAGAGCAATACCAGAATGCTCGCTTGCGCAGTAGGCTTGTGCAATTAGATAACAAAGCACGCGCCGGAATATATCAAATTCTAAATTTACAGTCACATCGTTACAAAATCTAATGACATCACAATGTGCTGTCGCGGAGGTTACATCCCCATCCTGTAGGGTTTACATTGTGAGCTGCTATTTTCAATACTCAGACCCTGTCACCTCACACTTAAACCATCTCCGTCATGTCTTGCGGTTTCTTACGGGCCGTAAAACGATAGTAGGTGCTGACGTAAACGCGTCATCTACTCTGTGGTATGGCAAGATTAGATACACCGATACTGATCGTCGGTGTGCGATAGAATATTTCATCACTGAGATGAACCTGTCCATCCATAATACACCTGATGCACCACCAACTTTTTGCAGCCCTTTGGGCGAATCTTCTATTGACGTCACGCTATCAAGCGTGGACGTCCGCTTGGATAGGTGGCGCGTCCTCCCAGACGCGTCGTGTAGTGATCACCGCCTGATCGTGTACGAATTTAAACCGAGACTGATACAAGATCCTCCCAGTCAGAGTTACAATTATAGATATAAAAGTAAGGGAGCAAACTGGGAATTCTTTAGTTCGTTATTTTCCTCGTGTGCCGGGCATTTCACTCGCGAAGAATTAAACGCGGAAGAAAGCGCTGAGATAATGTCACACTTTATGATATACTGTGCTGACATAGCCCTAGGTCGCATATCTATCCCTAACACCAGAAGGTGCGACTGGTGGAACAATAAACTGGCCGAACTTCGCAGACGCTTTCGAAGAGCACGTAGAAAATTTAACAAACTTAAAAAGTCATGTGTAACGTTTGATGAGTCCTCACTTGCACTCAGAACTGCAAGGTCTTACTGCCGGATTGCGGTGGAAAGATCTAAAGATGCGTTATTAAACAGGGTAGTAGAAAAACTGGAAAATGAAGGCCCGTGGTCTCCATTATATCACGAATTTAAAGCCAATCAATCAGTTGACCTAGCTTATATACAAAATATCAAAATAGATAATAAACACACCACGGGTGTAGAGGAGACCACAGAAGCTCTAATAAATACTTTAATACCGGACGATAACGTAACAGCTGATAGCGAACATCATACGCAAATAAGAGCGTGGGCCACTTTGCCACCTCTATCTCCTATGTCTGACCTTCCCTCTCTAACTGAACTTTTAAATACCGTAAAAGCCCTTCCTCTAAACAAAGCAGCCGGTGAAGATAAAATCTTTAATAAAATGATTAAAGAAACTTGTCGAACGTCAGCCGACTCAATGTTACTAGTTTTCAATCGTTGTATAGTGAAAGGCATCTTTCCTCGGCTATGGCGTCGCGGGTTTATACGTATAATACCGAAACACGGTGATAAGCCACCAGACGACCCGAAGTCATATCGACCAATTACTCTACTGCCGTCACTAGGAAAACTCTTAGAACGTCTGATTGTTCCCCCGTTTGTTACCGGGTAGCCCCACATTCAATCGTAGTCAGTTTGGATTTACCCCGGGGAAATCGACTGTCGACGCGGTCATTGCCGTTAGAAAAATTGTTTCCCTATCAGATTTTAAATATATACTAGGTATTTTTCTAGATATCTCAGGTGCTTTTGATAACGCATGGTGGCCGATGCTACTTCTTAAACTGAAGGCTCGTGGATGCTTTAGGAACATCGACCAACTCGTACAGTCATACTTTCTACAAGGTTCAACCACACTGAAACTCGGTCATCATGCCGTGTCTAAATCACTGACGTTGGGCTGTCCTCAAGGATCAGTGTTAAGCCCATACTTGTGGAATCTAGGGTTTGATGACCTTCTTGAGCTACCTCTACCGCAAAATTGCTCATTGATTGGCTATGCTGACGACGGTCTCCTACTTATACAGTCAAACACTAGAGACGGACTGGAGAAATTGGCGGATATATGTCTCAACTCAATACAAAAATGGGGCATACAAAATCGACTTACTTTCGCCCCCCACAAAACGTATCATCTTTTACTGAAAGGTAATTTACAGTCGAGCCCCCGTATAGAATTTAACAATACTGTAGTTAAAAAGAAGGCGTCAGTATGTTACCTCGGCCTGGTCCTAGAGAAAAATTTTTCATTCATTGAACATATTAAAACTGTAGGTGAAAAAGCCAAACGAAATTTCTATGCGCTTACCAGAATTTCAACTTCCACCTGGGGCCTTCGTTTTAACACACTTAAAATTATATATACAGCCACATATCTGGGCTGTATCTGTTATGGTGCACCAGCCTGGGCTGATCGTACTACCATAGGCGCGGCTCGGCGTAAGTTACTGCAGAGTCAACGATTAGCGCTAATATTTCTGTGTAAGGCATACCGAACAGTTAGCACCGAAGCCTTACCAGTACTTGCAGGTGTACTTCCGGTTGACTTAGAGATACAAAAACGTGCGTCCATGTATTATTCCACTAGGGAAAACATGACTAACAATTTTCTTTTACCACGCGATCGTAATAAAATTACTAGACTTTTTGCACCGCAATCCGTCGTTAACGATAAGCTCCTGACCGAATGGCAGGCAAGATGGGATTCGTCAACAAAAGGTCGTCATCTATATCTATTCTTCCATCTGTTCGTGAACGTTTGGAGAGAACTTGGCTAGAAATTGACCACTATGTAGCCCAATTCCTCACAGGCCATGGGAATTTTAGAAGTAAATTATTCTATTTTACACTAGTAGATTCACCATTTTGTCATTGTTCGACCTCAAACTCCAATTTTGAACAAACAGCTCATCACATCCTTTGGGAGTGCATTCTCTGGCGCAACGAACGGAACGTCATGTTAGATAATATGCATGTCACGTCTGGGGTAGCGACAGTCAAAAAAATTTAATAATAAAATAACGATTAATATTTTATACAATGCATATGTTCGTAGTAGTATGGAGACAAACGCCATTGTTTGGAATCCCAATACATTACAATTAACTCTAAAAGTCTAGAGAATACAAAAAATGTTTATTCGTTACTTGTACAAAAGGACTTATTTTTATTACCCCTATCTCTATCCCACATTATATGTAATAGGTATGGTAGACAATCAAATGCTGGCGACGCGTCGTAATATAGCATGGATTAAATATTTCTTCAGAATGATACGTGGATCTGTATATAACCCGTTACTACTAGCACAAATTAACTTCCATGTACCTCGCCAGGTCGTAGGAAAGTTGCGCGAGCGACAGAGACCTCTACTGGCATCACACACGGCGCGCACTAGCTTAGGCCAATTCGTACCGCTTCCTCGCGCGTTACAGTCTATAAATGAGATCGTAGCCTCTGAGTCTTTACTCGACATGTTTTTATGTACAGAGAGTAATTTCATGTGTATAGCTGAGAGATATGTGGAGTCACTGACCATTGGCAGCAGTATTTGTTGATCTAAATTTGTTATATTACTAATAATCTTTGGTTTTCTTTTTTATGTTTAATCTTGATGTTTCTGTCTAATTAATATTTCTGTATAATTTTTTTTTCTAATCCTTATTTTGTATTACTACTTCTATTATTGCGTATGGTACGCTGTTAGCAATAAGAAATCAATTGAATTAAATAAATAAATAAAATAACATAAAAATATACATTTGTTATAGCTATTCCTTAATTTTTTGGACGAAAACGTTAATAATTTGACTTTAACATACCACCCTGTAAAAAAAATGTACTATAACCACAGTGGCAAGTAATTTCAAAAGATGGCCAAATCAGTATTCCAAAATGGTATAATACCTTCTACGTGTTATCTTAACTTTTAGAAAAAAATATCTTTTTGTTAAAGATAACAATGTTTATTGTAAATTATTGTTTTTTAAGAAAAGGATTTGTCTTTTACGTCATTTATTTGATTTTTTTTGGTGTGTTATGGTCGGCGAGCTCCTCGCTCCACTCCGTTTAGAGCGACAGAGGGGCGTAAGCACGCACACCCGTAACCCACCCGTATAGCACGTCGCCTTCGTCGTTGGGTCGACCACCGGTGCAGATTGCATTGACTTCAGTGGTCGACCCGACGGAATACCTCAAGGGAGTACCCTCCCCCGTCGATGTCGGGAGACGGCGTTCGGCGTCCCAGTAGGGGTACTGGGACGCCGAACGCCGTCGCGTGGCTAGCCTCTCCGCGGGTGCCCGGACTACATCCTCGGTCCGGTCACCCGCAGGCACGGTCCGAATGCCCGCAGCCACGGTTTGAATGCCCGCAGCCACGCCATTTATTTGCATAAAGTAGATAGTACTAGTATAGAAAGAGTGATATTAAAAATAAAAAGTGACTTGTGTGATTCCGATGCCGTCTTCTTATACAATGTTAGAATCTCCTAGTAGGCATTTGATCTATGGAGAGTACAGATGCAATAATCATGCTGCAAGTAGATTATATCGTGAGCAATATCCGAATACTGAACGCTATCCAGACCATTGAGTGTTCATTAAGGTGCTATTCCAACCTCGGCTGCAGGCTGCGGCTGCAAGTCGATGCGCACGTAGTTACGGCACTCCAACCTGTTGAGACAAGTCCGAAGTTGTTGCTCCTCGGAATCAATTTCACGAAACTTAATTTGCAATCCAATTAGCGCTCACATTGCATAGAATCACAGAATTTTTATCAGCTCTCTGTTCGCCACTTACTGCCTGCCGAAACACGTGCAGCCAGCCTCGGAATCACTATCGGCTGCGAATGCAGGCAGCGGCTGCGTGTCATGCGTGTGCTACCTGCATCCGCAGCCTGCATCTGCAGCCTGCAGCCGAGGTTGGAATGGCACCTTTAATGTTCCTCGAGCATATTCGAAGGGACATTTACCTAGTGCCCAATAAAATACAATAGGCGTCACTCTCTGTCTCTCTTTCACACACGCAATAAGATTTTTTATATGAGGTCTAATAAAATAGAACATAAAAATATAATCATTTTTCATAAACGTTTTTTTGGGTTGGGTTACGGTCGGCGCGCTCCTCGCACCACTCTGGGGCGACAGAGGGGCGTAAGCACGCACACTCATAACCCACCCACGATGCACGTCGCCTTCATCGTTGGGCCGACAACCGGAGCAGGATGACTTGACGTCAATGGTCGGCCCGACGGAATACCCCCTATTTGGGGTACCCTCCCATCGACCGACGTCCCCCCCTTGAGGAGGACGTCGGTCTTTCCTCATGCGGTCGGCCTCTCGGCGGGTGACAGACTAATTCCCCGGTCACGTCACCCGCGGCCTCGGCTAGGGCAGGTACTCGCGCCTACGCCGCCCCAGTCGCCGCCGCCTCATTTATTAATTGCTGTTGATACCAAACAGCGAGCAACACAACCAATGGTGAGCGATACTGCCGCTCATGGATCTTTCCTAGGCCGCTGCCTACCGTGAAAAAAATGAAGGGATCGTGAAGCGCGCAATGAGGTTCGGTGATACTAAAGACAGCCCGCTCACCGAATGAAATATTGTAACAAATTACTGCTACTCTGACGTCGATTTTCTGCAAGAGTATCGTACTACCCTGGTTGGATTGGCCTGCGGCTGTAGACAGACAACTATCATATGTGATCCTATAAACAGGAAGTCGAAATTCTCATGATAATAAATGTAATATTAATTTTTAGGTTTTCTACCGCACTATTGATACAGTTTTCCATAGTTTACTATATGTGGAAGTAGTGATACAAATATTTAAATTACCTTTGGGAAATAATAACGGTGTAAGTATACATGTATATAAAAATCTAAAGCTTGTAATAAAAATTGTTGGCAATCACACCTCTAAACTTTTTGGCCCTTTTTTTGTGTATAAGTAACAGCAGTAATAAATGCGGGCGACACGAATCAATCTAACCCAAGGACTATAATTGAACACTGTCTCTATTTTTTCTATGTATTACCTACCAGTGAAATAAACCTATCAATTAAATCGGATCCGATAATCACTATAATCCTTATTGTCATTGTGCTGACCACTTGCCGGGGTCACCCTCACGGTATTGGCTTTTCTGCAGGTGATTAACTAATCCCTGATTCAACTACCTGTGACCACGCAAGTATACTGCGCCTGTATTGCCCGAAGTAATGGACCATGTCAGTATAAAGGAGTTCCTGATACACTCAACTGTCTCAATATTGCATTCCCAAATTACAATCCCACATGTAGATACAATCTTTATTTATGTATAAGTTTACTTTGCCTTTTCCCTTGATTGGAGTTGTTCATGTAAATGTCATTCTGTAGCTGTATTATAGAATGCGTTAAGATAGAATACTTTCTATTCCTAAAACTTCTATTCTTAAAACTTTCTATTCCTAAAATTCGTGGTTATAAGAAATAGCATTTAAATCATTGCCGAAATGTATCACCAAGAAAAATCTGAATGCTATCTGTATTTGGTGTATCTAAAAACTTTGTAATCCTGTGTGAATACATATAATTACCAAGTTAAATTTGCAGTGAATGAATCAATGTAATCTAATCAATGGGCTTTAAGAAAGTTCGCTGTTGTAATTCTAGATGTAGAACAGACTATCTAAAAAAATGAAACGAGATGCCATCCAGAGATATATTGTGTTTTCAATGCGAAGAACAAGTCAATTTATTTATTTAAAATATAACGGATTTTTAGTACCTATTTATATGGTCACTGTAAGATGTTAAGTTAGCTGATTATGTAAGAACTTAAGACAGAAGGTGCCTTAAGTAGAGACTTAATAAATTAAATGGCTTGGTATTATATGGAACTCACAATTTTTTACGTTAGGATAATTGAACTGTGAGACTTGGATGTCTTTGACGGCCTACTTATTTTGTCAATATTCGTATGAATCTTGCTTCTAAATAAAAACATAGTTCCTTCTTATCCTCATCATCATTAGGCTCGGGCCTCCTCTATAATAGGAAATAGATAAGGGTTGGTAAAGGGGTTTATTTCAAGATTCCTTTCCGTGATAATATGCATATTACATCGCTTAGGGGCCTTATACGACACCTACGTGTAAAAATTGGGGTGGTGAACTGTATTCTTATTCTGTTACCAAACAAAAATCTTAGTCATACTAAGTCAATTTCTATAGGAGCATTAGGCTCTCTCGTCATAAGTCATATTGACGAAGATAAAATTAATCGCTTGATTCTGAATATACGCAGTAAATGCAGAATTGGTTGGGATAACAAACTAGTAAAAATCGTCAAATAGACCAAACATGTCTGTATTGAAAAAATTACATTGCTTATGATTAGTAATTTATCAAACATTAAATTTGTATTAATTATTATGACAAATGATTAATTTTAAACTAACAAATCTAGTGTACTACCACCGGATCGGAACGTAGTCACACCAAGAAATATCCAGACAAAAGAAAAAACTTAGAGGGCATGATACTAAATTATTATTAATTTTTAAAGGCGGCTACTTTATCTTACTAAAATTGTTTTGCTTTGCTTGATTTTGCGATTAAAAATCATTTTTTAAAATTGAATAATGTTTAATAATTACTAACCATAAAAAAACATATTTTTTATACAGAATAATTTTCTTGTTGTATTGGCAATAAATTTTAACCAAAATGTGAGTCAAAATTTAATAACTGATTCTGTACAGGGAGATATAAATCTCTGTAATAACGATGACTTGCTGGACGTGTCTCATGTCCAGCAAGCCTTAGTCCGTCAGTGACTATGAACGCTGTAAAGTATTCAAAACGTCGGGCAATCAAAAATCAAATACAAACGCGATAAAATCCGTAAAATAGTTTTCTAATTAAATTTGTTGTGTGTTTGAAGACAATTAAAATCATTTTCCGGGACTGCCTGAGAATCAAACCTCGGTGTGATCTATGGAGACCGTTGTGTATCCTGGTTTACAGGAGTTACAATGGGGGGAATGTGTGGTGGTATTAGTCAAATCATGACAGACCGGTTGTTCGGTATACCCGTAGCCGCGGAGCTATGCTGCGTGCGTAAGTGACCGAACTAGTTGGGTAGCACCGATGGCTCTGTGGTAATCATCGCCTCCATATCGGGGCCTGGACTCAAATTTGGGGGAGATGACTATGTCGCGGCGGACAGAGGAAAAGAGGAGGGAGAACTCCAGCCCACGAGGAGGCTGCCTCAATCGGCTAATTTCCTGACTCCACTAGATACTGCGCCCAGACAGCACCGACGCCGAGTGAGCGGTTGCACTGGGCCTCTATTTACTGACACTGTTTACAAAGGCTCGGTGTATACGCATGTATGTAATGTAGCGGTAATGTAGCGGGTCGATAGTGGACTTCTCGTTCGTTAGCCCCAGTATAGCTGCATGTATGAGGAGCTCATATGTCTAGAAAGAGGTCGAGACCCTATCCGACCACAGATACATTCAAATATAGGTCTCCCGAACCCTCCGGCAGCCAAGCAGGGGTCACGCGACAGGCGGAGCTCCCACATTTCCACTGATCTCTCGATCAGGACCTACTAACGGAGGTGACTATGTCGACCATAGTAGTCTTCACCGTCCTTGGTGGGGAGGGTGGACACCGAAGCTGGCCGCATTCGCATTGCGTTGACGGAGATTCGCGATGAGGCCGCGCCCCGTGCACGATATTTGTCCCCGAAGAGGGCGATACACCGGTGGTACCGGCATTTGGTGGATCTGCAAGCTGCGTGTATAGACGCCCGGCAGTCGGAACAAATGATTTTTTGGAAGGAACATTCGACAATAGTGCCTTTGCTGCGCCTGAGATATGAATTTGGGAAGGTGATCGCAGGCGGACAGGTGCTGCTGACGATGTACCTAGACATCGTAAACGCATTCAATAGTCTGTCAATCAGCTGCATTGAAGAGGCACTTCGGCATCACAGGGTGCCCATATACCTGAGGCAACTGCTGGCAGAATATTTAAAGGGGCGCAGCATCCTTTACTTGAACCGAGGGAATATTGTGCGGTGTTATCCCTCTAAACCAAGGCTGCTCAAGTTTTTTAACAGTCGGGCCAAACGGATGAATCAAAAATTTTGGGCACTAACGACTTATTACTTATAATGGTACGCTATGGATTGGACACACCCCGCATCAAATCCATCCAGATCGAAGGATAAGTGGCGTGCGGCCTCATAATATACCGTATACCCACCCCATCGCCATTAAGTCGACCACTGGAACCGATTTCTTGACGTCGTGGCTGGCCCGGTGGGTCGTCCCATTTGGATACCTCGGCAACAGAACAGTGTTGCCGGAGTGTTGCCATCACGTAGTCGGCCTCTTTGCAGGTGGCGGACTAATCCCTGAGCCGTCCACCCGCGCTAGGGCGGCGTCAGGCGCAGGTAACGACTTATTACCTAATGAAATTAAGTCGTCAATGATGTGCCATAAATTCATACTTTTAACAAAAACATCATCCTCTCAACCTATTTAATCCCACTGTCGGGTCTCTTCCATAATGGGAAGGCAATTGATCTACTATTTCACGCTAGACAGACGTGTTGGAATAGGTTTTATATCAAGTTTTCCTCCTCTTGCATCGATGTCTCCTGCATATATCCCTTAGTCGTCTTTTACGGCACCCAAGGGCAAGAGAGACGGTGGTTAATTGTATTCTTACTCCGTAATCACACGGATAAATAAAAATAATATCCAGGTGTTTTTTTAGAATTATAAAAGAAAGTATCTTTACTAACTAAAAAAATTTTTGAAAAGAAGACTTCTTTGGAATAAATATTTATGATTTCAAGATTTTATCTTTCCAAAAATTATTTTACGCTAAGAAATATTTTTGGATAATTTTTAATTTGTTGTAAATATTAATATACTTACTTTTTTTTATGGGTGGGCTATGGTAAGCGCACACGCGGTCCTTTCCATCCGGGGCGACGAAAGGACGGCGTGCGAGCCCGTAACCCACCCGTACTCACGTCACCTTCGTCGTTGGGCCGACTACCGGTGCCAAGTTCCTTGTCCTCTGTGGTTGGCCCGACGGAATACCCTTTCGGGTACCCTCACCTCTCGACGTACCTGTCCCAGGACGTCGATCGCCAAATCGTTCACCAAATGACAGAAACCACCTGGGCGTACCAGGCGTATATCAAGTACCATGTGATTGTGGCAAGAGTTACCTGGAAGCAACTAAACGCAACATCGCCATCAGACTAATCGAACATCTCAGGAGGATGAAGAGCATAGATACGACTAAATCAGACATAGCAGAGCACGTCAGTCTCTCGAATACGAAGCACTACATTCGGTTCGACAAAGCCTTCGTATTAGCCACAGAGATGTACTTATAGACCGCGTAAAATACGTGAGGCCATAGAAATAAACCGATATCGTACCTTCAACAGAGACGGTCACGACGGTCAATGCTCGCCCTGATGACTTTGCAAGAGTTTACTAAAACCCATATTGGTCTTATTTGTTATGCTTAAGCTTTTTCTGAGCTCATAAATGCATATATTATTATATATAAATTTATTGTTATTATAGTATTCTATAATAACAATAAGTTTACTACTTTTTTATAAGTAATGGATTATTTTAGTTTGATTTCAAGCATACTCTATCTTCTGTTGCGATGAATATAATGAAAGATTGGTTGTTACAAATAAAGCTATGCGTGGAATTAGAAAATATTTATGCACTCATTGTGAACATCAAAAATGCATGTATTCAGCATTTAAATGGTATTGCGGTTACAGGTACGTAGATGGAAAATAGTAAAGCACCAGTATTCAAAATAGTAAAGCACCAGTGTTAAAAATGTTCAAAATAGTAAAACATCTGTTCAACTGAACAATTTTCTCTTTTTCTCCTAAGGGTCAGCCGATTTTATTGACTGTCACGGGAAAGTAAACATTGAGTAATTGTTCGGTATTAAAAAGATGGCGCTATGATCTAAATACCGACTTCCCAGCCTAATGACAGCTTAGTTGCATCCTGGCGCAGGACTATTCTTTTTGGGATCTAAAATTGATTATCAAGAGTCTCAGTGTAATTTGTATTGATTAATTGTAAGCCAATAAAGCGATACAAAATTATATTGTCTATAACACAATACGATTTTTTTTTATGAAATAATTTGAAATATATAAAATCTAATTCCGTGATATTATCTCATTTTAGATACTCAGAGACGAATGTACAAGAAAACGCTGCGATTGATTCAAGGTTCATTCACAAAGATGCGTGTCTATGATATGTTTTACGTCGATGTAAAGTTATTGGTTACTATGATGTTCTTATACACTGACTACATAGTAGTCCTACTGCAGTCTGCATTTCTCTGAATAGTATTCATTTACATGAACAACTCCAATCAAGGGAAAAGGCAAAGTAAACTTATACATAAATGAAGATTGTATCTACATGTGGGATTGTAATTTGGGAATGCAATATTGAGACAGTTGAGTGTATCAGGAACTCCTTTATACTGACATGGTCCATTACTTCGAACAATACAGGCGCAGTATACTTGCGTGGTCACAGGTAGATGAATCAGGGATTAGTTAATCACCTGCAGAAAAGGCAATACCGTGAGGGTGACCCAGGCAAGTGGTCAGCACAATGACAATAAGGATTATAGTGATTATCGGATCCGATTCAATTGATAGGTTTATTTCACTGGTAGGTAACACATAGAAAAAATAGAGACAGTGTTCAATTATAGTCCTTGGGTTAGATTGATTCGTGTCGCCCGCATTTATTACTACTGTTACTTATACACAAAAAAAGGGCCAAAAAGTTTAGAGGTGTGATTGCCAACAATTTTTATTACAAGCTTTAGATTTTTATATACATGTATACTTACACCGTTATTATTTCCCAAAGGTAATTTAAATATTTGTATCACTACTTCCACATATAGTAAACTATGGAAAACTGTATCAATAGTGCGGTAGAAAACCTAAAAATAAATATTACATTTATTATCATGAGAATTTCGACTTCCTGTTTATAGGATCACATATGATAGTTGTCTGTCTACAGCCGCAGGCCAATCCAACCAGGGTAGTACGATACTCTTGCAGAAAATCGACGTCAGAGTAGCAGTAATTTGTTACAATATTTCATTCGGTGAGCGGGCTGTCTTTAGTATCACTGAACCTCATTGCGCGCTTCACGATCCCTTCATTTTTTTCACGGTAGGCAGCGGCCTAGGAAAGATCCATGAGCGGCAGTATCGCTCACCATTGGTTGTGCTGCTCGCTGTTTGGTATCAACAGCAATTAATAAATGAGGCGGCGGCGACTGGGGCGGCGTAGGCGCGAGTACCTGCGCCTCATGCCGCCCTAGCCGAGGCCGCGGGTGACGTGACCGGGGAATTAGTCTGTCACCCGCCGAGAGGCCGACCGCATGAGGAAAGACCGACGTCCTCCTCAAGGGGGGAACGTCGGTCGATGGGAGGGTACCCCAAATAGGGGGTATTCCGTCGGGCCGACCATTGACGTCAAGTCATCCTGCTCCGGTTGTCGGCCCAACGATGAAGGCGACGTGCATCGTGGGTGGGTTATGGGTGTGCGTGCTTACGCCCCTCTGTCGCCCCAGAGTGGTGCGAGGAGCGCGCCGACCGTAACCCAACCCAAAAAAACGTTTATGAAAAATTATTATATTTTTATGTTCTATTTTATTAGACCTCATATAAAAAATCTTATTGCGTGTGTGAAAGAGAGACAGAGAGTGACGCCTATTGTATTTTATTGGGCACTAGGTAAATGTCCCTTCGAATATGCTCGAGGAACATTAAAGGTGCCATTCCAACCTCGGCTGCAGGCTGCAGATGCAGGCTGCGGATGCAGGTAGCACACGCATGACACGCAGCCGCTGCCTGCATTCGCAGCCGATAGTGATTCCGAGGCTGGCTGCACGTGTTTCGGCAGGCAGTAAGTGGCGAACAGAGAGCTGATAAAAATTCTGTGATTCTATGCAATGTGAGCGCTAATTGGATTGCAAATTAAGTTTGGTGAAATTGATTCCGAGGAGCAACAACTTCGGACTTGTCTCAACAGGTTGGAGTGCCGTAACTACGTGCGCATCGACTTGCAGCCGCAGCCTGCAGCCGAGGTTGGAATAGCACCTTAATGAACACTCAATGGTCTGGATAGCGTTCAGTATTCGGATATTGCTCACGATATAATCTACTTGCAGCATGATTATTGCATCTGTACTCTCCATAGATCAAATGCCTACTAGGAGATTCTAACATTGTATAAGAAGACGGCATCGGAATCACACAAGTCACTTTTTATTTTTAATATCACTCTTTCTATACTAGTACTATCTACTTTATGCAAATAAATGGCGTGGCTGCGGGCATTCAAACCGTGGCTGCGGGCATTCGGACCGTGCCTGCGGGTGACCGGACCGAGGATGTAGTCCGGGCACCCGCGGAGAGGCTAGCCACGCGACGGCGTTCGGCGTCCCAGTACCCCTACTGGGACGCCGAACGCCGTCTCCCGACATCGACGGGGGAGGGTACTCCCTTGAGGTATTCCGTCGGGTCGACCACTGAAGTCAATGCAATCTGCACCGGTGGTCGACCCAACGACGAAGGCGACGTGCTATACGGGTGGGTTACGGGTGTGCGTGCTTACGCCCCTCTGTCGCTCTAAACGGAGTGGAGCGAGGAGCTCGCCGACCATAACACACCAAAAAAAATCAAATAAATGACGTAAAAGACAAATCCTTTTCTTAAAAAACAATAATTTACAATAAACATCGTTATCTTTAACAAAAAGATATTTTTTTCTAAAAGTTAAGATAACACGTAGAAGGTATTATACCATTTTGGAATACTGATTTGGCCATCTTTTGAAATTACTTGCCACTGTGGTTATAGTACATTTTTTTTACAGGGTGGTATGTTAAAGTCAAATTATTAACGTTTTCGTCCAAAAAATTAAGGAATAGCTATAACAAATGTATATTTTTATGTTATTTTATTTATTTATTTAATTCAATTGATTTCTTATTGCTAACAGCGTACCATACGCAATAATAGAAGTAGTAATACAAAATAAGGATTAGAAAAAAAAATTATACAGAAATATTAATTAGACAGAAACATCAAGATTAAACATAAAAAAGAAAACCAAAGATTATTAGTAATATAACAAATTTAGATCAACAAATACTGCTGCCAATGGTCAGTGACTCCACATATCTCTCAGCTATACACATGAAATTACTCTCTGTACATAAAAACATGTCGAGTACTCAGAGGCTACGATCTCATTTATAGACTGTAACGCGCGAGGAAGCGGTACGAATTGGCCTAAGCTAGTGCGCGCCGTGTGTGATGCCAGTAGAGGTCTCTGTCGCTCGCGCAACTTTCCTACGACCTGGCGAGGTACATGGAAGTTAATTTGTGCTAGTAGTAACGGGTTATATACAGATCCACGTATCATTCTGAAGAAATATTTAATCCATGCTATATTACGACGCGTCGCCAGCATTTGATTGTCTACCATACCTATTACATATAATGTGGGATAGAGATAGGGGTAATAAAAATAAGTCCTTTTGTACAAGTAACGAATAAACATTTTTTGTATTCTCTAGACTTTTAGAGTTAATTGTAATGTATTGGGATTCCAAACAATGGCGTTTGTCTCCATACTACTACGAACATATGCATTGTATAAAATATTAATCGTTATTTTATTATTAAATTTTTTTGACTGTTGCAGTACAAAACCTAAGTTCTTTCTAGCTTGGTCACAAATTTTAGAAATGTGGTTTTTAAATGTAAACTTGCTATCAAACCATGTGCCTAAATCTTTAACGGTGTCAGCATGTTTTAATTGTTTGGTAGCAATGTGATAGTTATGAGATGTTTGGGACGTTCCCAATTCCAATACGACTGTAAGTTACTACAGAACATTTATTAATATTTAGGTTCAAACTGTTGAGTGGGATGGGGCAACCATTCGTGAATACTATTAATATCAGCTTGCAATAGTGCGCAGTCCGATGGGGAGTCAATTCGATCAATCACTCGATCAAACAAATCAATCCGATTAGGTAAAAAACCGTGCTGTTGATCACTAAACCATTCACGCAATTGCTTGTATATTAGTGTATACAATATGGATTCCATAAAATGTGGGGTTTTACCCACATTTTTGGTAATAACATTTTTTTTGTAGCGGGTAGATAATTATAAAAATCTGTAATAACGTTGACTTTGGACGTCAGACATCTCAGTCCGCCCGTGACCGTGAATGCTGCGATGAGTTCAAAACGTCGCATTCGAATCGATTCAAATTTCGAAACGGGTAATTATAAATCAAATACAATAAAATGCGATAAAATCCGTAAAATAGTTTTATTTACAATGCATAATACTCGCGTAAGCATCAGAATTCATCTGGAAACTTGCTCTTCTATCGGAGGGCGATCACCCGTCCGAAGACGGTATAGGGTTTATTGTTCGCAGATCTCTCGTAGACAACGTGGAGAGAATCGAGAGTGTGTCGACAAGGGTAGCGTACCTTATACTCAGAATTACCAAGAGGTATTCGTTGAAAGTCATACAGGTATACGCATCGACCTCGGCATAGTCCGACGACGAGGTCGAGGACTTTTACGAGGACATCTCGAAAACGTGTCAAAATCCCACTTCACGGTGGTTGTGGGAGACTTTAACGCAAAACTAGGCAAAGGAAGTGAACCAGAGGGGCTAAAAACTGGCTGATTTAATTTTCTTTATGATTACCCCCTTCGTCGGTAAGTAGCTACGAAGGAAATGGACCTGGATTGGCCCCGATGGTTCAACAAAAAAAGAGATAGACTTCCTCTCAACGACAGATATTCAAGGATGTCTCGGTGATCAGCAGGATTAAAACTGGGAGCGATCAATCGTATAGTACGAGGCACATTGAATATTCATACAAAACTCGAGCGGTCACGCTTGATGTAGTCTAGCCTCCGACCTACATCTGCCCAATACCAGAACCTCAAAACCTTTCAACTCGAACTACACAATCGTTTCTAATGTTTAGACGAGTACGAATCTAATGTGTCTAAGACCTAGTGTGTCCCCCACTAGGTGGACCGACGACCTGGTGAAAGTTGCTGAGCATCGTTGGATACAGGCGGCACAAGATTGCACTCTGTGGCATAACATGAGAGAGGCCTACGTCCAGCAGTGGACGGCGATAGGCTGAAATGATGATGATGATGAAAATATTGAATTGGCTAAAAACTAGCCCGGTCGACTTCAACAGGTTTAATAGTTCATAAGTTATTTATTTTTGAAAATATTTCGACTCTTTAAATACAAAAGGTCATATTTTTTAATAGTAAACCACTTTATAGCGAAACTACTAATGAATAACAGAGGCAATCAGTTCCAGAAAAGTACATCGAATATTTTTAAGTACATAATTTGGGTAATGTTTTATTTTCCCTTTAGGATAATAAGTAAGTCGGCAAAGTAGAAGTCTCCTATTCAATCTTATTCCTAATTTATATTATCACTCAATAATTTCACTGTATTTTATTTGCCCGTTTTCACCTATGAAACCTAAATTTTAGGTAACACCTAAACCAACATTAACATATCGGGCTGGCCGCGGATGTCGACGTTAAGAAGACTTATAGGCCTGTAACTACTAGGTTTGGATCAGTTCTTGCCGGTTTGTGGATTCCTATTACCACGACTTCTTTCCATTGAGCAGGAAAGATTTTGTTTTCGAGCGCTGCATTGAAAATGCAGGTCAGAAGGACCAGTAGGGACTCGGCAATGAGTTTGATAACTCTATTGGTTATGCCGTCCAAAGCGGGGGCTTTCCTAGGGCATAGTCCCTTGATAATCGAAACTACTTTATCTATGGTGACTGCTGGAATAGGCTGACTTGAGGCGTCATCCCTACCTAACTCGGTATCTAGTGGTGGTTGTGGGAGAGAGGCTCACCACATCACTACCCTATTGACGTGAGCGTGCTGTTCAGCATCGGGGTATGTGGTACTTGGCGTACATTGTTGCTCCAGGTTATCGGCCAAGCATACGCATTTCTCCTCGTCCTCAAAAGCGGGGTGGAGGTTGGGTCTCTTTAGAGGAGGCATAGTAGAAACTATGTCTTACTTAAGGGATCGCGCGACTTGCCAGTAGGCTAGATGTTTTCGTTCTAGTTCGCTAAGAGTGGTATTCTATGTATCTCTTTTCGCAGACTTTTGCTGCTGCAGACGCCCGCACTTTGCAAGAAGCGCACAAGTATGCGGTTTTCTTCGCAGGAGTAACAGTTGTAGGTACGTATGGCTGCATTCTTCTGTCTGAGAAGGTTACGAACGTCGTCAGGCAGGCGCTAGCCTCGATCGCTCACTGCTGGTACTTGCCGCAAACAATTATAAATTAATGATTGTACGTGACTTGTGAGACAGTCGATTGCCATCATTGTGTCCTCCGGTGATATAATGTCGGCGGTAATCCTATCACGTGACTAGTGGAGTTAGACTTAAGTCCAGGACTTTAGTCTATTCCAATCAGTGACTGTTATGGTGGAGGCCTGTTCAGGTCCTGAGGGGACTGGCAGTCTGGGGGCCCTCTTGATTGGTGGTGTTACATCTCCATGAGGTGTTTTTGGCATTGAGGTCGCCGCCTATGATGACGGCTCTACCTAGGTCGACGAGTCATTTAAGATCGCTCTCGAGGAGTTCGATATTATTTTTCCTACCGGGGGGAAGATATACAGATACTAGGGTGATGGGTTAGTGCCCCATAAGGGCTAGCCTGCAGACTGCAGCCTCAATGTACGACAATATGAGCCCACGACCCACTGCAGTTTGCATTTTTATAACATATCACAACGAGGCAGTTTAAAAACTAGAAATGTTTTGGCGACAATGGTTTATTTAAATTTAACATTAAGAGGTACATAAATAGAGGAAATTAATTGATTTAGGTTACGTATTTTAACACGCGCGAAGACCGTCATAAATTTCATCTAAATAATGAGTTATAATAAAACTTTATTGAAACTTTTCTTAAGGCTGTCGTCGTCGAGCGTGGGAACTTTTGATAGAGCACACATTGACATTTTCTAGTCACACGGACGCATCGCTCAATATTGGTACATACACCCTGAAAACAAATAAATCTAACTTCGATGCTTGCACTAGTACGTATTCATTACGCGCTTGTCTTAGTAGGATGTTCAAAGTGTCATAAAAATAATGCAATGATTTAGGCATTAGCATATCGCATCGTGACGTCTACTGTGCCATAGTGAGGTAGACGGTGGCAAAGGGTGGGGTCAGTGTACGCTTTCTAGGTATTATATTTACTATTTATTTTTTATGAAGAAATCACAGTAACATTATAAATCCGAATGTTTGCCGGTAAATGCTAAAATAATTAGACCATGATATCATTAGACAATGGTAACGGTTAGATATTTTTTTTAGATACATAGTTAGATCGACATAGGCTATTTTATATTTTGGAAATAGCTCGGAGCGCAGGTAGTTTAAGGTATCAAGTTAATGTTATGTATGCAACATGGGAAATATAGGGTAAAGCCCATAATTATATAAATATAATATAAATCATCCGTTTTTCGTGTGGTGACGGAGAAAGAATACAATTCACTGCTTCCTATGTTGCAGGTAGATGTCGTAAAAGACGACTAAGGGATATATTGCGCATATTACACCTACGCAAGAGAAGGAAAACTTGAAATAAAACCCTATACCAACCTGTCTGACTAGCACGGTATAGCAAGGTCAATTTCCTTCCTATTGTGGAGGATTCTCGAACCCAACAGTGGGACGTATATGAGCTACAATGATGAATGAAAATTATGGATGTAAGTCATCATAATCATTTCGCCTATCGCCCTCCGCTGCTGAACATAGGCCTCCCTCATGTTACGCCACAGAGTACAGGCTTGTGGCGCCTGCATCCAACGACACCCACCAACTTTCACCAGATCGTCGTTCCACCTAGTATTCATCGTACACTGGGTTCGTACGTATCAGACATACGTGACGCCACTCGAGAACCTCACACCAGCGGCTGTCGGTTCGTCGTTTTGTGTGGTCTACCTATTTTTTTTAATGGGACTAATCCCACCACACATTCCCACCATTGTAACTCCTGTTAGCCAGGATCCACAATGGTCTCCATAAATGACACCGAGGTTTGACCCTCAGGCAGTCCCGGGATATGATTTTAATTGTCTTGGGACCCGCAACAAATTTAATTAGAAAAGATTAAAGAGGAGGAGTTGGAAAGAGAGATTCCACTTCCCTCCTAGGCAAAGCGGGAGACAGGAAAACAAAATGACTAGTCAGCCAATAAGTAAAAAGGTGTACAGCTACGATAGCGCAGCAGTACGGCACCACGGATACGGAAGAGCTTAACGGGGCCTATATGTGAGCGTTAAGATTGATTGCTACAGTAGGTATGGCAGAAACGCATGAACGCACGGAAATTTTCTCGAGTTGCTACATGGTCCGCATAGTATACTACCCCACAGGTGACTTGCAAACTGTTTAACATAAGGTTACGCTCGTTTCGCCAGAGATCGCACTCCCAGAGAATGTGATGTGCTGATTGTTCATACTCGTGGTCAGATGTGGAACATTGACATAATGGTGATGGTACGAGTTTAAAAGAAAATAATTTACTTTTAAAGTTGCCATGGCCAGTTAAAAATTGGGCCACGAAGTGGTCATCCTCCAGCCACACCTTCTCCAGGCGCTCTCGGATGCATGGAAAAAATAGATAAAGATCTTTCGATGATGAATCCCATCTTTCTTGCCATTCAGTTAAAAGTTCCTCATAGACAATGAATTGTGGTGCAAACAATCTAGCAATTTTATTTCGGTCGCGCGATAGAAGGCAATCTGTATTCATAGTTTCCTTTGTGGTGTAATACATTGACGCTCGTCTCTGAATCTCCAAATCAACCGGAAGTACACCCGCGAGTACTGGTAAGGCCTCGGTACTAACCGTTCTATAGGCTTTACATAAGAATATTAGGGCCAATCGTTGGCTCTGTAGTAATTTAAGGCGAGCCGCCCCTATGGTGGCCCTATCGGCCCATACAGGTGCAGCGTAACAAATACACCCCAAATATGTCATGCCATGTATATGGTTTTAAGTGTATTAAAACGAAGGCCCCAAGTAGATGTGGATATTCTAGTAAGCGCGTAGAAATTCCGTTTCGCTTTTTCGGCTACAGTTTTAATATGCTCAATAAATGAAAAATTTTTTTCTAAGACTAGGCCGAGATAGCAAACTGATTCTTTCTTTTTGACAGTCATATTATTGAATTTTATACGCGGCGCCGATTGTAAATGGCCTTTTAATAAAAGATGATATGTTTTTTGTGGTGCGAAGGCAAGCCGGTTTCTTGTACCCCAATCTAATATATCATTGAGGCATGTTTCCTTTAATTTCTCTAAACCATCCCTTGTGTTCGATTGTATAAGTAAAAGTCCGTCGTCTGCATAGCCGATCAGTAGACAATTTTTCGGTAGAGGTAACGGCCGCGTCGATAGTTGATTTGCCGTGAGTGAAGCCGAATTGTTTATGATTGAACGTTGGTCCACCCGGCAATAAACGAGGAACAATGAGACGTTCTAAGAGCTTGCCTAATGAAGGCAGTAAGGTGATTGGTCGATATGACTTTGGGTCGTCTGGTGGCTTATCACCGCCTTTAGGAATTATACGTACCGTACCGCGACGCCATATACGAGGAAAAATGCCTTCAGTTGTGCAACGATTAAAAATTATTAACATTGAGTCGCCCGATGCTCGACTGGCTTCTTTGATCATTTTATTTGATATTTTATCTTCGCCAGCAGCCTTGTTGAGGGGAAGAGTTCTAACGGTATTCATAAACTCGGCAAGAGATGGAAGGTCAGACATAGGCGAGAGAGGTGGCTCGGCGGCGCATGCACGTATTTGTTTATGATGTTCGGTGTCGACTGAGATGTCATCGTCTGGGATTAACGTATTTAATAAAACTTCCGTGGTCTCCTCAATACCCGTAGTGTGTTTACCGTTCACTTTAATGTTTTGTATGTACGCTAAGTCGACTGATCGATTCGCTTTAAACTCGTGATATAGTGGAGACCATGGACCTTCACTTTCTAATCTTTCCACAATCTTATGGTCTTATGGTCTACCTATTGCCAATTCAGCGTGCTAATAGTTCATGTTATGTCGGTTACACACGTTTTTCTGCGGATTTTCGGATTCTATGACGCAGAGAAATCCCGGGCATAGCCCGCTCCATAGCACGCTGAACTACTTTGAGCTTGGTTATGAGGCTTACATTTAGGGATCACGTTTCCGTGCCGTAAGTCATCACTGGTAACACACAATAGTCGTAGACCTATGTTTTCAGAAACTGAGGTACGTTGGATGAGAAGATCCTTTTAAGTTCATTTAGATGTACTCCACCTACAAGGCGTTAATATAAATATATATTTTATTATGAATGATCTTTTTTATAAAAACGGTTAATAGGGCTTAAAATAATGATAGAGAATTGGACAATAATTATTTTCAATTTACTTTTTTGTGGGGGATGAATAATTCTATCCCCGTAATAACCATTTCAGTAACGCAGTTCGCACAGACGCCAGGGTTCCCAGAGGGGAAGTAAAGCCGCTTCCATGGGTAGGATGCGTAATACTCGCGAAGTACATCCCAATCTGCTGACTTATATTACCAGACTCTGCGAGTCCCAGTTGTCTTAGAGCGACTTGGCCTCACAACAGAAGCTCTGTTAGGGACCAAGCAGTAGTCAGATGATCCAGGTGGCGCTTCGACCACTACCTGGTATCCATGTTGGTGTATAGTCAGCGGAATATCCAGTAAAGAAGACTCATAGCTCTCAATACCTAGAACACGGGTGGGTTGTGTCACGAGTTGCGAGACACCATAGGCCGAGGCATATTGAAGAGATGGCGATCTTGGTGGTCAGTGGTTCGGGACCCACGGGATGGTTCAGCCCCTCTTTATGATGAGCATTAAAGTCTCCAAGAACCACCACCTCCGCTGATGGACACTGTTTCAATATTTCGTCATTCCCCCATTGGGCGTTCTCAAATAATTGAATTGACCCCGAACCATAGAATTGATAGGTCACCATGGTCCATGGCTGTGGAGGTGGCGACAACAGATATCGCTCCGAATGAATACGCACACCCCGGGTTTGAGACAGAAGGTGTGCTCCAACTCATAATCGGGGTAATTTAGATACTAAATGTCATCCGGAGCACCTATCTGCGTCTCCGTTGAAAAGAGCAGGGCAAGCCGCGCCATCTCGAGATGATGGTGGACGGCGTCTAGGTTGCTATGTAAACCTAAACGATTTTTAAAAAAAAAAAAAAAAACCTAAACGATATTATAAAAATATACATCAAATGTGGAAAGCGGCCCGCCGTAAACAAACTTCTCTTTTTAACATTCTTCATCATGGGTTTTTTTAAGAAGAAAAGAAGTGTAATTGGGTATAATGGGGTTCGGTGATATAAAAAAAAGGGCGGAGCATAGTACGTGTTTAAGAGGTGAGCATCAAATTGCTACTACTTAGACGTCGATTTTCTGCGAGAGTATGGTACTACCCCAGACGGATCGTCCCATAGCTGCAGTCAGAAGACTATCGACAGTGTGGTCCTACCACTCAAAAAGTTCTAATATGCTTTGCTCCGATGTTGCCTGAAATGAATAACGTTTAATATTACAACTACACGGTTATGGTTTGAATATATAAGGATTTCAAAGTTTTATTTTTTGGATTGAAACTACTTGTATCCTGAAACTGTAATTAAAAGGAATTTATTGGTAATAATTTTTTGCTCTCATACCATTCCCATCTTACTTTCATCCCATTCTAACTTCGCACCTATTTCGCTCGCATCATGGTCTTATCTTGAGTCTAATCCCATGACCATCATTTCATCAATTCTTCTCTTACTTCTCTTACTTATGAAATAGCTTAATAGTGCTGTGCTTTAAAACCATCTTCATTCGTTAATTAAAATCAGGTACCTAAAATACTACATTTCAATTTGAGTTAAAAAAAAGTAAAAGATTTGAAGATTGAATGAAAAAAGCTTCTAGTACAATTTCTGACTCTCATTTCTGCACCTTATTTCGTCTCTGATACATTATTATTTGAGTATTCATCATTAACCTAAATATGAATTTTAAAATCTCTAACCTAACATTAAAAGCACCTTCGTTCTATTCTTATGTATTAAATCATTTACTCATTATCTTTTAATATCTCAACATTTGACGCAACATCTTTCATGATTAAGTATAACCTCTTATAAATATTTGGAATTTGTTTCCACTTTCGTTTTTCACGAGTATTATAAATCATCTCTTAATCATCTCTTTCCAAAGGATGTGATAATCATTTACAATAACTCTTTTTGTATCACGTCTACAATTCTTTTAACGCCTTGAATTACGCATAAGCGGGGTCCGGAGCACTCATGCTGTTTTCTTATACATATATTGAGCTATGTAGCTATTTCATTACTTCAATATTATTTTCATATTTCATTGCATATACCCTTTTATTTTAATATACGCACAAAATAATTCCATTTCTCTCACAGAGACAGCTCGTGTACGCTGTGATAGAGAAAACAGTTTCACAATTATTGTACGATTTGACGACGAATACGCATAATCTCCACGCTCTTCTGACACGCATTTCTTTTTCTTTTCCATTCTTCCTCGTCCACGAATACTAATTCTGTGTAATCCTTCAGTAGTTTTAACATTTCTATAACTCTTGGGTGATCAGTCCAATCGCTTTTAGGAATATCAGCCACAGAAGTATGATTACAAGTTCCGTCAAGTTTCCTTCTTTGTCTCCTACTTACGTATAGATAAAATGATTATAGACAAATTCTTTGTCAAGCTAGTTAGTCTTGGTATATAATGATTCATTAGCATTAAATTGCATAGGAAAATCTTATCCTAAGATAACATGCGCCTTACATGGTAAGGTATTAAAACATATAGCTTATGTTTCATTATAGCTCCTGGTAATTCATAACAATCACTAAGTGTTTAATAAACATATCCGATTGCATATATTATCTTAATGCTCTTGTCGTAAACACACACACACACACATATATAGGATACACTACACGCCCATCCAAAAATAGAAAAAAAATTAGCAGCAGTCAGATCGTGTTATTGCATCCCAACACCCAACCTTACATGGCGACCCTGCCATGTTTGGTGGAGCGGTTTTGGGTTACATTTTGCGTGCGCGTCACATAATGAACTTTGATCTTCAGTAGTAAAAGTTAAAATAATATTTTCGACTGGACCGCTCCGTACTTGGTTAGATTCGACAGAAACTCTCGACACCAGAGAATTCAACGTCGAGAACAATGTTAATACAAAATTATTAAGAGAAGAGATTTAAGAGAAGAGAGAGATATGTTAATAGAAGTTATTTCTATTAGAAGACAGTGCGACGAGTACCTCCCGCACCACCCCCGAGAAAAACATTCATGTACTAAATAATGAGACTACCACAAATGACATAATATGTACCGAGCAGAAGAAATTTTTCGTGAGTAATGGGTATATATTTGCAAGTAATAGTACATGTTGCATTGATTTATATGTAGATAAATTTAATTTTTCATTTTTAATCGACACAGGGGCTCCATTAGTGCCGTAAAATATAAACATGTTCTTGAATTAGAAATTCCGATCCATAAAGAAAGCATTAAGATAATATATGCAATCGGATGTGGTTCCGGGAGCATTTCCGCAGGCTCGCTCCGCGGCTCGTCGGCGCGGCGTCCGCCCTATCGTGGCTTATGCCGAACGTGGGCGGACCGAGCGCTACGTGCCGACGGCTGTACACGGGGGTCATCCGGTCGATGGCCCTGTACGGCGCACCGGTGTGGGCGGGGTCCTTGACCGTCCGACTTAGGGCCCTTCTGTGGCGACCACAGAGGGTCATGGCGGTCAGGGCCATCCGCGGATACCGTACGGTGGCGACGGAGGCAGCGTGCCTATTGGCCGGGACTCCCCCGTGGGACCTGGAGGCGGAGATGCTCGCCGGATTGTATCGGTGGGTGACAGGGGTGCGAGCGGGGGGCGGTGAGATCTCGTTAAGGGAGCTCACCGCCTGGCGCGTCGACGCCCACTGAGACGTTATTGCCTGTTGGGCAGTACGGCTGGTGAGGCCTCGGCTCGGGGTGCGAACCATGGAGGCCTTCCGGCCGGTGCTGATGCAGTGGTTGGAAAGGCGGCACGGGGTGCTCTCCTTCCAACTAGTGCAGGTGTTGACGGGGCACGGGAGCTTTGCCAAATACCTGCACAGGGTCGTAAGGAGGGAGAGTACACCGTTCTGCCACCACTGCGATTGCGACGAGGACACGGCGCGCCACACGCTCGAGGCCTGCGCGGCTTGGGCAGTGCAGCGCCGTGAACTCGTCGCAATCATCGGTGCCGACCTGACGCTGCCGGCCATCGCTAGGGCGATGGTCGACAGCGTCGGGAATTGGGACGCGGTCGCAGCCTTCTGCGAGACAGTGATCTCGCAGAAGGAGGCGGCGGATCGTCTGCGCGTGGAGCGCAGCCTCGATGAGAAGATCCGCCGCCGGCGACTGGGGCGGCGTAGGCGCAACTATCTGTGCCTCATCATGCCGCCCTAGCCGAGGTCGCGGGTGACGTGACCGGGGATTAGTCCGTCACCCGCCGAGAGGCCGACCGCGTGAGGAAAGACCGACTTCCTCCCCGAGGGGATGTCGTCTTTTACGACATCCACGGGCAAGATAGGGAGTGGTGAATTGTATTCTTACTCCGTCACCACACTGTTTCTATAATTGGTGTCGATTTTCTACAAAAGTAGGATAACGCGAAGGTAAAATTCTTAGAAAGATTTTCATCTTGTTACACCAAAGAAGTAGAACTTGCTTGCGTGTGTACATACACACTTTTTATATAATACAGTATTTATTTACGTGTGCAGTACAATTTTAATTAATTATACAATCATGTTTTTAAGAATCGAATAGAAACAGAATTATGTGAATGACAAGCACTACTTTTAATGGTCACAATTACGATAATGGACAACTATGAAATTATATAATTCAATAACATGTATTTGTGCTATGGCTATAATTAAAGTGGATCGATCAATTGTCGCATTCAGATATCGTAGAAATTCTAATATTTCCTAAAATATATCAAATTCAAAATTAATATGAAACTTGTCACACAGACAAATGAAAGCAATAGCTATTGGGTAACATTGAGATCAAACAAATGGATTGATAAAGATGTTCAGTCAATTTTTCGGCCTTTAAACATAATGGAAACTATATTATTCTACCCCAAATATTTCATCAAAGATAATTCCATTAGACCTACTAGTACAATATCTAAAACTGTATCTATATGTGCCACTATTCTATCGATTATTGGATTTGTATACCGTTTATTAAATATTACCTCTAACGAAATATTGAAAAGATATATGAAAATAATGTATGCACTTTCTTTTTTTGAATTCGCCTCTTATTGCTTTGGTTTTGTCTTAAATATAATCGTCACGATCGTTCAAGTAAAAAATAACATTCAATTTATTTTGACTTTTCAAAATATACATAGAGTTATTAATGAAAAACAAAAATTAAATATGCTTATCATTATAAATTGGGTTAGAGTGATAAGTTTGTTCATCTTCTATATTACTGTTGCTATTATGCATGCTATATATTTGTCCATATCAAAAGTATATGAACTGTTTAGTTTCGCAATGTTGATGGTATTTGATGCCAATATCATAAACGCAATAAGTTGTATGCGTTTGCTGATAAAAAAAGTTAATCTATGGAATAAAAAAATCCTGAAACACAAGTTGAAAAGTGAGATAGATAAACAGTATTGTATTGTAATGTATCAAACTTATGCCAATATAATAAAGTGTTTCGATATTTATAAAAATATCTTCAAACATATGGTAAGGGGCACATTGATTTCTTTAAAAATGGTACTAGATTTAGAAAAGCTCTATTGCTGAATTTTTTCAAAAGGGTTTTCATTAAAGCCTAGTAAATTATTTATTTTCTTTACATCAAGCCTAGTAAATTATTTATTTTCTTTACTTTTACATAATATGGAAAGGACCTAGGCACCGTTTTTTTTTGAGATGGGTTACGGTCTAGCGCACCCGCCGCCCGGCTCCATCCGGGGCGACAGAGGAGCGGCGCGCGGCCTCGTAACCCACGTCCCTCTCCCGGGACGTCGATCGCTGTCGTGAGGCTGTCCTCTCCGCGGGTGCCGGACTAAATCCCCAGTCCGGTCACCCGCAGCCTCTGCTAGGGCGGCATCAGGCACAGGTGCGCCTGCGCTGCCCCAGTCGCCGGCGGAGGACCGTATCCACGTAGGGACGTTCCTCACGCACATGGTGCGCCACCTCCTTCCACGAGATGACATCCTGGTAGATAGATGGTGGCCTCGGCGCACCAGTTCCTGACGCTGGCGAGCATCTCCCTAGCAATGGTTGGCAGCGTCAGGTTGGCACCGATGATTTTTTTTCTTATTGCCGATGGTGGCAAATGATCCGGCAGTACACCTGATGGTAAGTGATGCTGCGGCACATGGATCTTTGTAATACCAGCGGCACAGCCAGGCAGTTGCTTATCGTGAAGTAAATACTCTTCTTAAACCTTGTTTAAAGAAGGACATTTCATAGCGCTCGGGAAGCACAGCAGCAGGTAGTTCATTCCAGAGCCAGCACATACGTGGGAGAAATGATCGCTGGAAACGTACAGTTGAAGACCATAACGTTTCTAGGTGAAATGGATAAACCTTGCTGCGGTATCGAGTGGTACGTTTGTAAAACGGTGACGGTGGGACCAAGTCAAACAGTTGCTCAAAGCACTCCTCATGAAAGAGCCGATAGAGTACACAGAGTGACCCAAAGTCTCGCCGCCGCTCCAGCGAATCCAATCCGTGCGTAAGATAAGGATCCCCGACGATTCGAACAGCACACCTTTGCAGGGAGTCAAGTGGGTCTAGTTGATATTTGGGCACACCTGCCCAGAGATGTGAGCAGTACTCCACATGAGGATGAACTTGCGCTTTGTATAGTACAAGACGCTGTCTCGGTGTGAAGTACCGCCTGGCTCTGTTCAGGACGCCCAACTTTTTGCTAGACAATCTGGTTTTGTCCGCCAAATGACTCCCAAACTGGACTTTGTTCGATATTTCGACGCCGAGGATCTCAATAATGTCGGGAATTGTCAGAAATTTGGAGAGTTGCTCCTTGGAACTGAGGCGCGATGACAAACGGGTCCTTCTTTACAGTGAACGCGCAAACTTGTGTTTTTGTGGGGTTGAACTGGACTAAGTTCCGTTCACCCCATTCCGAGGCCCACCTCAGAGAGCGCTCGACTTCAAACATAAGTTCAACTCCTCTTTCCTGTGTACTCCGAGGGACATTCCGTTACTCGGTATACCGCTCGTCACTCGGGCTGTCATCTACATAGCAACGCATATTCTCGATAGAGAGCATGTCGTTGATATGCAGGATAAACAACGTCCGGGAGAGCACCAAGTATTGTAGTACACCAGCATTAGTGCTCATGGTATCGGAGCAGGAGCCATTTATGACGACTTTTATACTCCGATCATCCAGAAAGCTGGTAATCCATTTACAGAGTCCCTAGGGAATTTCGTATGATGGTAGCTTCGATAGAAGTGCCCTGTGCCAGATCCTATCGCACGCCTTTGCAATATCTAGGCTGAACGCTAGCGCCTCACACTTGCCCTCCAAGGCTTCTGCCCAACGGTGATTGAGGTACACAAGAAAGTCACCAGCTGAACGGCTACGACGAAAGCCGTATTGGCGATCAATGATCAACTGGTGATCCCCAAGGTACTGCAGAAACTGGCGGTTTATAATTTCTCTATTATCTTGGAGATAAAGGATGTTATCGCAATTGGCCTGTAATTCGACGGGTCAGACCGATCACCCTTTTAGGGATCGGGTGGATATGGGCTACCTTCCACGAAGAAGGAACCCTATTAGTAAAGTAGGAAAGTCGGCATAGATGCGTAAGGATGGGAGTCAATTCAGGGGCGCACGTCTTTAGGACCACTGTAGGGTTGCCATCCAGCCCACTCGACTTTTGGGCGTCTAAAAGCCGCAGCGCCCACTTGACCGCTCGCTAGGTAATGCGGATTTTTGGAAGCAAGCTTTCACACCGTGGGATGGTAGGTGGTGTCGCAGCTCCGGCGTCCAAAGTCGAGTTACAGGCAAAGAATTGACCTAGAAGATCAGCCTTCTCCTTTGCGCTGTGGGCAAGACTACCATCGTGTTTCTGCAGTGGAGATATACGGACCACTTCTAGTGTGCAGCCTCCCTACTGGTTTTATCAAGCTAGGGTCGACTGCGGCCATCGACAGATATTTTGTTGTTGGGGATAAATAATTCCATCCTCATAATAACCGCATCGGTAATGCACTCCGCACAGACGTCAGGGTCCCCAGAGGGGAAGCAAAGCCACTTCCATGGATAGGATGCGTAAAACTCGCGAAGTCCACCCCAATCTGCTGACTTATATTGCCAGACTCTGCGAGTCCTAGTCGCCGTAGAGCGACTAGGCCTTACAACAGGGGCTCTGCTACGAACCAAGCAGTGGTCAGAAGACCCAAGTGAGGCTTCAATCACTAGACGGTATCCATGCTGATATGTATTTAGCAGAAGATCCAGTAAAGGAGACTCATGCCTTTCAATATCTGGGACACGGGTTGGTTGTGTCACCAGTTGTGTGAAACCATAGGCCGAAACCATATTGAAGAGATGACAACCCTGGGGGTCAGTGGATCGGGACCCCAGCCACTCTTTATGATGAGCGTTAAAGTCCCCAAGAACCACCACCTCCATTGATGGACACTGCTTCAATATTTTGTTAATCCCCCATTGGACGTTCTCAAATAACTGAATTGACCCCGGATCACTGCCATGGAACCTGTAGAGACACGCATAGATGCGGGTAAGCCCTCCATAGTCTACGCGTAACCATAAGATTGACAGGTTACCATGCTCGAGCGCATATCACCCCGAATGAATACGCACACTCCGGTTTTACGACAAAAGGTATGCTCTAACTCGTAGTCGGGGTAATTTAGGTACAAAATATCATCCGGAGCACCTATATGCGTCTCCGTTAAAAAGAGCGGGGCAGCCTGCGCCGTCTCGAGATGATGGTAGATGGCGTCGAGGTTTATGATTGCGACGAGTTCACGGCGCTGCTCAACCCACGCGGCATACACCTCGAGTGTGTGTTGCGCCGTAACCTTGGCACCATGCCCAACGATCTACTAGTGGGTAGTGGGTATCTAGTGGGTTTACGAATGAGCATGGAAAAGACGAAAGTCATGTCAAATGTCCATGTCATGCCTGCGCCGCTCCTAGCTGGCAATGCGAGTCCGGATGTTGTCAATCATTAGGTTTACCTAGGACAAACAGTCCAGGTATATAGTTCCAATTTCAAGAAAGCCGATGAATCAGTGTCTAAAAACACAGGTCTACGACCAATGTGTGTTACCAGCGATGACTTACGGCACGGAAGGCCTCATAACCAAGCTCAAAGCGGCTCAGCGTGCTATGGAGCGGGCTATACACGGATTTTTTTGCGAGATAGAATCCGAAATATGGCAATCCGCAAAAGAATGGGTACAACCAATATAGCACAAGGGATTAGCACACTGAAGTGGAAATAGAAAGGCCACATCGCTCGACGAACCGACAACCGCTGGAGAAGAAAGGTTCTCGAGTGGCGACCATGTATCGGACGACGCAGTGTAGGACGCCGCTTTAGGTGGACTGATGACCTCGTGAAGGTCCTCGGCGTCGTTGGATGTAGATGGCACAGGTACGCACTCTGTGGCGTAACATGAGGGAAGTTTACTTCCAGCAGTAGATGGCAATAGGCTGAAATGATGATGATGATACTATGATATGATATTAGTTTTAAGTACTGGTTATAAATATTAGGTAAGGTATAAGGTAGGGCAATAAAATATGAGGTAGAGCATTCGAATTATATATATAATTTGTATTGCCCTACCCGGAATACGGGGAAATTCAGAAGAACGGGTGTAACCGACAGTACAAAGAATGAGCACGTTGAAGTGACAATGGGCAGGCCACATCACTCGACGAACCGACAACCGCTGGGGAAGGAAGGTTCTCGAGTGGCGATCACATATCGGCTAATTATGGACAAAAATCATGTGTGACAGAATCGTATTATTAAAAAATATTTTACCTTCTACGTAAATAAAGTCTTAGGGTAAAGTTAGCGTTAGCCTAAAGTATATATATACCACGTGGCAAAAGTCGCGAGCAGGAGTTAGTACTTGATAAAGAACCCAAAAACTTTTCACTCAATAAAAATAACCTTTATTATCGATCGTTGCATACTTATGCTTAATTTTTTTTTTTGCATTAAATTAAAAATACAACACTGAATACAGTGAACTGAATATCAAAATTCAAGTTGTCTTTCTTACTATTAATAAGTATAATACATTTATTATTGCCTTTAATAGTAGACTAGCAACCACTCTAGGTAATGGGCAATGGAAATCTATGATATATTGCTGCGAAAACGTGGAACTTTAGTTCATCATCATCAACTCAGCCCATACATGTCCCTCTGTTGGGCTCGGGCCTCCTCACTGTGGGAGGAAAAAGGACGCTAGTCAGACATATTTTCGAGTTTTCTTCTCTTGCATAAATGCTATACGCATATTATATCCCTTAGTCGTCTTTTCCAACACTCACGGGCATGAGAGAGGTGGTGAATTGTATTCTTACTCCGTCACCACACGCAATGGAACTAAAGAATGCAGGCTGACAAGTTTTTGCCGCGAAAACTTTTTTTTATAAGGCCACCCGGCTTTGATAAGCGCACGCGCGGTCCATTTCTTCCGGGGCGACGAAAGGATGGCGCGCGGGCCCATAACCCACCCGTAGCCACGTCGCCTCGTTGTTGGGCCGGCCACCGGAGCAGGGTGACTTGTCGTCAGTGATCGGCCCGACGGAATACCCTTTCAGGTACCCTCACCTCTCGACGTCCCTGTCCCGGGGCGGTCAGCCTCTCTGCGGGTGACGGACTAAATTCCCCGGTCCAGTCACCCGCGGCCTCGGCTAGGGTGGCATCAGGCGCAGATACTCGCGCCTGCGCCGCTCGAGTCGCCGGCGGCGGAACGTGTCGCCGAAGAGGCTCGCACACGATCCGCCGCCTCCTTCCGTGAGATTACGGCCTCACAGAAGGCAGCGACCGCGTCCCAGTTCCTGACGCTGTCGAGCATATCCCTGGCGATGGTCAGCAGCGTCAGATCGACACCGATAATCGCGACGAGTTCACGGCGCTCCCCCGCCCACGTGCCACACACCTCGAGCGTGTGCTGCACCGTGCCCTCGTCGCAATTGCAGTGGTTTGCCGCGAAAACTTAGTAATTAGTTTCATAGCCTTATTATAAGTAATTCATTTCTTAATATCTACATTTCAGTTTCTGCATTACGTAGTTGTGACATTTTTACACGCATTATTGTATATACAATTGTTGATTGGTGTTATTAAAATAACAATAAGTGACAGCAAAATTATCTTCCAGGTAAAGTAAAAATAAACAAAAAATGTTTATAGCAAATTTCGTGTATAGTTATTCGCCTCTCAGTGTACTGTGACGGCTCTAGTAGTCAACATGTGATTCGTTACTGCTTGTGAGATTTGTTTTAGTCATAATATTTCATTATATTGTACAAAAATTATAGTCTAGTTCGATAAAACATCACATTGGAGCTAATACCTACTAAACATCTTTTATATATATATTTCTTGTGTACGTGTGTACGTTATAACACTTGAACACAGTTTACGTAAGACTAAAAATACTCACAACACATTTTCACTTACACAGTAAGTCACGTCGATAACGTCTGCACAGCACGAATGCCGTCAAGGTGTACTTTGCTTACCACTCCGTATGGGGCAGGAGAAACGGTTTCAGGGCATAAGCCCTCTGACCCTGGTTTCAATCGCCGGCACTTAAGAGTGCCGTGTCATTGGGTTTTTTCTTGATTTGATAAATCGTGGATGTTGAAATTAGGGGACGGTGAACGATCATCACACCGCAGGGGCGGTCAGGACGAGCAGGGTGAGACCCCCGTTTACCCCGGAGGAGGCCCCGCTCCGAACGACCCTGGGGTAACTGACACGTCGATCACCGTCCCACGCCGGTCACGTGGATTTTTTTTGTTGAATAAAACCGTCGGTGGCGCGGCACCGCGGACACCGATAGCAACTGTATACTTATGTAAGTATACAAAGGTGATCGGCTTAAGCGGGGCGATTGCGTCGCGACGGTTAGTCTTCCTAGTGGTAGGGCTTCGATTTGGACATTATTACAGACAGGCCCTCAGCAACGACGTCTGCGATGTCGATGACGTATGGATTTCATAAGGTGGGGTTTCTGTCGACGATAGGTGGCGCTATGGCAGCGGTTGCGTGACCGGCGCCAATATCATCGCGGCTGGCGCTAGGGGCGCCATTTATGGGCGTCGCGACGTCGGTAGCTTGGGCGGTTACGGAGGTTTTCATTTTCTTCCCCTTGCGTTTCTTCCTTCTTTTCTCAGGGTGGGGTTGCTGCGGGGCGGGGTTCGCCGGCGCCATCAGGTTAGGCGCCTGCGGGTCGGCGGCCACCGTGGGCTGCTCTGCTGGGAGGCCCTTATTGGGCCGGATGGTGCGGGCCTCTGTGCCCCCTTGGCAATTCCGGGCCTCACGTCGTAAGACGGGTCAGCCGGAATAATTTGCTGGATGGGGCCCGCCGCAGTTGACACACGTCGCCGGTGTCTCACGGGGGCGGCTGCAGTTTCTCGCTGGGTGCGGACCACCACAACGCACGCAAGCTAGCGGGCGGTGACAATTATGACTGCTGTGCCGAAATTGCTGGCAGCGGTGGTATTGAGCAGGGCGCCCCTTGCTGCGCCAGCCCTGCACCACTACACCAGCGAAGCCCAGCAGCTCCGACACTTTGTAGACTTCTTTATTGTTCTGGCTGCGCTGTAACATGGCATGGTGAATACAGCCAGGGCGCCCACCCCTGGTAAGTATGGGGCGAACATAGGTCACCACGAAGCCTAGTGACGCTAGCTCTTGGATGATTAGCTCAGGGGGAGAGTCGCTGGGAATACCCCTGATGGCGATTTTGAAATCTTGATTCTCTGGCATCGTGTATGAGTACCAGGAGACCTTCTCCGTCTGCTCCAGTACACTGAAGTACCGTTGTAAGAAGCGGTAATCTTCTTCGTCTACGGGCGTGAAACGAATGCCCTTGCCGAATGGGCGAACATTCGCTGTTCGCCCGAGCTGCTGCTTAATCGCCGCCATGTGGTGAATCCAGTTAGGCAGGACCTCAACCACTATAGGGGGATATTTGGGCCTCGATGATGATGTCGAAGACTGCTCAGCGTCTCGCTGGGTGCTGGTGGACGGCATGGGCACGTCGAAAGCGATGTTCGGCGCGTGCTCGGCGGCTGCGCTCGCGTATGATCGCGGCACAGTCGTCAGCGTCGACGACCGCGGTCTTAGCCGCGGCGATTGGCCGCTAAAGGGCACCATTGGTGCGGCGGTGGGCGGGGTGGAAGCCTTCGCAAGCGTGGGAGCGCTTTGCAGGTTCACACACCGCGAGGGCATAGGAGGTGAGGCGGACCCAGCGGCGCATAGGCGCTTCGCCGGATCATCGACGTCGTTCGGGCTGCGTCGACGTCTAACGCCCGCAAGGGCGTCGGCCGCCGGGGTGACGGGCGTCATCGGGGTTGGTGGCGTCTTCTTCTTATTCCCCCTTTCAGGGGAGGAGTCATCTTGAGACTCGCCCGACGTTAGCGTGTCGTCGGACGAGTAGTAGCTGCCATCGCGGCGCACATAGCGCGGCGACGACGGACGTGAGGTCGGCTGCGGGCTGGGAGGGGATGCGGCGGGTGCCGGGTGCCGCGATGTCTTCGCTGCTGTGGCAAATGGTCATCGATCGCGTCGATGACGAGTGCACCAATGAGTAGCGGCGACTGCCCTTCTCAATGAGCGGCGGGGCGGTGAAGGCTGCTGGTGCGGGGGCCGACTGGGTGAGATCACCCGCGCTCACACCCGTAGAGAACGGCGCCAAGCGCGGCGCGCGCATAGGCACGCGCTGCGGTTGCGGCGACGTGAATTGCGGCGGCGTAGGTTGCGGTGACGAGCGTGGAGGCGCCTGGTGGCGCACTCCCGTGGCGCCTGGTGGCGCACTCCCGTGGCGCTTGGTGGTGAACCGGCTGCTGATGGCTTCTTGCGGCGGTTACCCTGCATGGAGTAGCCCCTTCTAGGGCGCATGGTAAAGACGCTAGTGGGTCAGTACCCATGCGACTGTAGTGGATGCTGGCTGCGCATCGGCAACCGCTCTGATGCCTATGCTGACGCCGAGACGTCAACACAAACACCGAAGAAGCGACAAACGGCAGACCGTGGAGTCCGAACACTTTGTAAAACGAACGAAAACGTTGTAAAACAGCGGTACTGAGGCACTCCACGAATGCCGACAAGCAAATGCACACTTTCATTTTTTTTTTTTGTGTGTATTTAGCTGTTGGTCGCAGATGACCTTGACAGCTTAACGCGGGCAATGGGCGAGCGGAAGGCTCTCAACCCGGTAAGTAAGTTAAGCGAACATCGCCCGAGGGCTCCCCCTGTGGGGAACGGACCTCGGCTCGGGGCGTCGCTGAAAGCAAAGTGGGCGTGGCCACGTTTAGGTTAATGACTTTTACGCGCCGCGGTTTTCGACCTCGTCAGCGAGGCCGATACCGCGGAGTTTTATGTGTTATCGCTGCGCGAGCTGTGTAGGCCCTTTCTTGGGCGATCGTAATAGCATCATCCCCTTCTTCAAGGAGATGACGGGGTCGTCGGACCGCGGATATTTTTGAGGGGACGTAGTTTACCGCCCCAACCACCAGTGGATTGGGGTGAGTCATGGCAGAGTCAAAATAGCGCTGGGAGCAACGCTTCATATACTGCCTGATGGTCGGCAATTCGAGGTCGATGTGTAGATCGACATTACGAACGAACCACGGTGCTCCCGTTGCCCGTCGCATGAATCTATTTTGTAGTGTTTGTAACCTGTAGATCCTGTTTGGCCTAACGTGCGCGAACACTACACTGGCATACGTCATGATCGGCCGTATGCAGGTAGTGTATAATCGGACTTTATTTTTAAGTGATAGTTTAGATTTTTCGTTTAATAGGCAGTGAAGGCGTCCCATCACGAAGGCGGCGCGCGCGCGGACCCGCTTCAAGTGGGACAGGAAAGTGAGTCGGTTATCAAGGGTCACACCTAAATACTTGGCCTCACTGCTCCATGAGACAGGTCGGCCGAAGAGAGTGAGAGGAGGGATGCTGTCCGGAGAGCACAGACGGGCAGATCTTTTAGTGAACATGACCGCTTGGCTCTTCTCGGGGTTAATTTCTATTCTCCATTTCCTATACCAATTGGCAAGGGCGGTAACCGCTTTTTGGAGTGTTTTGACTACGGTTGTCGGGGACATACACACCTGCACAATAGAGTGCGGTATCGTCGGCGTAAAGCGCCATGTGTATACGAGTGAACTTGGGTAAATCGCTTGTATATAGCGTAAACAAAAATGGGGCGAGGACCGAGCCCTGTGGGACGCCGGCCTTGAGAGGGTGGGAGGTCGACAACGTCCCTTCCACCCTGTAGCGAAAGCTGCGATGACTCAGATAGTCATGTATTATTAGAATTAAGTATACGGGGATTTTTAATAAATATAACTTGTAAATTAAGCCCTCATGCCAAACTTTATCGAAAGCTTTCGCTACATCTAGAAATAGTACACCAGTGTACCGTCCCTTAATGAACTGACTACTGGTGTATTCTACTAATCTATGTACTTGCTGAACACAGCTGTGCTTAGCACGAAAACCAAATTGCGCGTCCGGTATGAGTTTATTTAACTCTGCATATGAGCGTAGCCTACTGAGTACTATTCGTTCGTATAATTTACCTAAACTTCTCAGTAGACTAATAGGTCGATAACAATTGGGTTCGGTACGTTTTTTGCTGGGTTTATGGATTCCGATTACCACGGCCTCTTTCCACTGTGAAGGAAAGATGTTATATTTGAGGGCTGCATTAAAAATACAACACAGTAATATTATTAAATGGGCTGGGAATAATTTATTTTTTGTGCTTGCGTGCGCGGTAATGCGGGGAACGCCTCCCTATTTTGTGTAAGGGGGCGAGACCACGCATTATGAGTCGGGAGGGGGGCGGGCACGAAGGCCTTATTGTAGTAGCGAACCGGGCCCGTTGGACGAATCGTCCTTTTAGGCGCCCGTGGACAACCGCGGAAGTTGGCCGGGTGGCCCATCTCCCCGCATAGCACGCACGATGGCGGCTCTGTGCAGAGGGACAGGTCTTTGGGCCTCTCACACTCGCTGGTGTGGTGGTTTCCCAGGCACTTGACGCACCTTGGGTGGGCATAACAATTGTTAGATGTATGACCATACATCTGGCATTTATGACATTGAGCCATAATGCGGGTTTTGTAGGGGGGCTCTACAGTTACGCCCATAAGTCCGCACACATGAGTGATGCGGAATACCTGTTTACCCTCGGGGGTGTTGTCCAGGCAGACTAGGATCATGTTCATGGGTGCGCGTGCTTTGCCGCGCACCATTCGGTGGACCTCCCTCACGGGAAGGTTTTGGGCCTTGAGGGATTCGAGAATCTCCTCTTTGGCGAATTCTCTTGGGATGTTCTTTATCACGGCCCGTAGGAGTTTGTCCTCGGGCATCGTGTATGTATGATAGGGGATGCCTTGCTCCCCTAACATTTCAGAGAGCGCACGGTGGTCATCGGTCGTGTTGATCTCGACCTTGATCCCCTGTGCGGTGGATCTGGCGCTTTTGTAGGTCACGAGGTGCGTGTTACACCACGCGGAGATGGAGAACCACCTCTCCTTATCGCGTATGTACAAGGGAGGGGGGGTGAATTTTCTGGCGGCTGATGTTGTCGCCGCCGTGGTGGTTTTGACCATGGGGGCCTTGTTGGCCGTGGCGGCCTTGACCCCACTCGTGGAGGGGGTAGGGCCACCTTGCTCCTGGAGGGGAGCAGCGGGTGATGGTGTTTGACTCCTCTACGGGAGCGACCTTGAGGGCCTTGGCGGCCTTATTTTTGCGCGCTCTGCGGCTGCGCTTGCGGGACTTGGCCTCGCTAAACCCCTCATTGGGGGAATCTTCCTCTTCAGTGGAGGTGGAAGTGGGAGCGGAGTCGTACTCCATCTCCGAGTTATTGGCAGCGCGCTCACTTTCTTCTCCGCTTTCTGGGGTGATAATGGCGGCAGGAGATTCCGGGCGCGATGGTGTGCGCTCCGGTAATCGGTCGTGATACTTGCGGACGATAATCACCCAGATCTCGTCATCGTTGAGTAGGTCTTCGATACCTACTTGCTGCATGATTGAGCGGTTAAAACCACTATGCTATTGATGAAAAACTAAACAAATTGCTATACCGCGGTCTCCTAGCAACCTAACACCCCGGGGGGAGAACCCGGGGCTGTGTGGGGTGTGTTCCCTCCCAACCGGGGTAGGTCGGGAGGATGTGCTTAACACTAGGGTGTGCCCTAAGCTAGTATCCACCGGCCGATCTTATTGTGCCTGCGTGGTTCCTAACAGCCCGAGTGTAGAGGTGGTATCGGCCCTTGCGGGCAGTCACACCCAAACTAACACCCGAGAATGTGAGTAGGGAATAGGTAGGGTGGGAAGGAGATAACCGGGGTAGACTAGGGGTCACCCCCAAGGTCTACTGATCCGGTCCCGTCCGAGTTGAGCGCCTCGCCCTGAAGGGGCTCGGCAGGCGACTCGGGGCTTCGCCTCACCCGGCTTCGTTAACACCCTTAGGTTTCCGCCGGGGACCAAGAGAAACTTGGTTTTGCCCTGAAGGGGCCACTTGACTTTTATGTCTACTAGACAGAAACAAATAACACTACCTGACCTTGCTTTGAACGCAGGCAGTTAGTGTTATTCGTGAGCAATCCAATAGATCGCCTCGAAAAAGGCGGTTTTGCACTGCCACTTCTTCGTCCGTTAAATGCGACGGTTGGAAAGCGCGCGAAACGACAGCGTACGTGAGCGTACGATCGTGAGCGGGAGAGCGTGGAGCGGTACGCAAGCGCACCGAGACACGGACAGGCGCTGAAAAAATACTGGGCGTTAGCTTTTATGAGTTCAGAATGGTTCTGAAACAAATAAATAACGGGAAGGCATCAGCAGAATATAGCAGGAAATAGCGGCATTACTATAGGACTCCTGAGGGTAGGTGGTAAGTCAGTACTAAAAGCCCTACATACGTTGTTTAATCCCGTCATTCTCAGAGACGACATTCCTGAGTCGTGAAATGGGAATGTTATTATGCTGTGAATGTGATTCTGCTCTTGAGATACGTATATAAATTGTTTTCAAGAGTCATTATGGACCGACTTACGTGCAAGCTCGACGACTTCTGCCCACCTAAACGAGTCGGCTTCCAAAAAGGCCAAAAGGCATAGGGTACCATAGACCACATCCACACGCTGCACCATATTATACAGAAGACCGAGGAGTATAATCGACGTCTTTGTCTAGCATTTATGGATTATGAGAATGCCTTGATTCTGTCGAAACTTGGGTAGTGCTGCAGTCCTTTCAGCGTGGCCAAATTGACTATCGAATGTTTATATACAAACGCTACTATAACGGTCTGCATCCGGGATAATAGTACAAAACCAATCCAGTAGCTGGGAGGTGTAAGACAGGAAGACATCATATTTCCGAAACTGTTTACCACTGCGCTGGAAGATGTGTTCAAGCTCTTAGACTGGATTGAACTCGGCATCAACATCAACGGTGAATACATTACTCACCTTTGATTTACTGACGATATCGTAGTCATAGCAAGAATCACCGGAGGACTTTGGCACTACGCTGAATGATCTCAGCAAGTTGTGTCAACTAAGGGGTCTATAAATGAACATGGAAAAGACTAAAGTCATGTCTTATGCCCATGTCATTCCTGTACCGATGCTAGTTGGGAATGTAATATGTGTGATATGATATGAAGTTGTAGATGTTTACCTATAACACTATGCTTACCTAGGAGAAGCACTTCAGTTAAGTAGATACAATTTCGAAAAAGAAGGTCAGCCGACGAATTCAACACGGCTGGGCAGCGTTCAGGCAACTTAAGAGGATCATTTCGTCCTATATGCCGTAGTATCTGAAAAGAAAGGTACCAGTGTGGGTTACCAGCGAGGACATGTGCCACTGACGTGGCCTCTAAATCTCGACTTCATGAAATGGATCAAAGTCGCTCAACTTGCCATGGACGCCCTGTCCTTACTAGGCTCGGTATTTTTCTGTGTGATAAAATTCGGAATATGGAGATGCGTAGAAGAACGTATAACCAATAGCCCGCAGAATTAGCTTGTTGAAATGGTAATGGGCAGACCACATTGCTCGTCGAACCGACAAACGTTGATGAAGAAAGGTTCTAAGGTGGCGACCACGAATCGGACGACGTAGCGTAGGACGATCCCCTACTAGGAGGACTGACAACATATTGATAGACACAAGGAACCGTTAGATGCAAATGGCATAGGACCATTCCGAGCGGCATTCTCGTGGGGAGGCATATGTCTATCAGTGGATGCCAATAGGCTGATGGATGGATGGAAGTTACTTGGTGGATCCTTTCAGTGGCGGCTGTGTTCCTATCAGTAACGAACTATTGGAATCATTTAGGACAAAAATGTAACTGATTCAAATGCAATTTATTATTTCGATGATGAATGGATGAAAGGTACGAAAACATAATTGAAACTTTGACTAATATAGCGCTGCTATTTCTCCTAATGCCTGATGTTATGAATTTTCCAAAAGACCATTGCTATCTACATTTTGATGTAATTTTTGCTGGTTACTACGATTAACATGGAAATTAAAAACATACTTTATTGTTAAAGCATTATTATGCGATACTTTTACTAGCAATATTTACATTATGTGGTCAATCATCACACCTGATAGTAGCTTGTATACCACTGATAAAGCTATGTTAGTGCCTACCTAATTTTTCTTACATTTCTAGCATTCGATTGCAATATCTTTATTTTTATGGTTATTAAAGACATTCATACTGCAAGTGGTATTTTGCTGGCACTGTGAGACGTTTTATATGTCCTTGGATAATTCCCAAGACACTTGCGCACTGCTTATAAGTTCAAATTACTCAGGTAAATATACTTTCCTTTAATTTACTTCATTAATATTGTTAAACACAACAAAAAAACATGTGTCATCGAACGTTGCTTTTCCTATCTTTAGTCTACATAAAGTATTTGTCTTATATAAGCTCCCCGTTACTATTTATTTTAACAACAGTACCGTCGAAACACCGTGATACGCCGAAAGTAATTTTATGCACAAAGATAAAAAAGATTATATATATACATGTACATAATCGTCAAAAACCTGCTCTTATCCTAAATTTTTTCTACTCTGGGCGAATGTAATTATTCACTAAATGGCATCAGATGAAGTTGGCCTTATTTGCGCCTGATGTCGCCCTAGCAGAGGCCGTGGGTGACTGGACCGGGGAATAGTCCGTCATCCGTAGAGATTCGGAAGAGGCGGTACCCGGCTATCATTCCGCCGGGCTGACCATGGATGACAAGGACCTCGGTATCGGTGGTCGGTCCGATGACGAAGGAGAGGTAATACGGTGGGTTACGGGACTGCGCCCCACTCTTTCGTCACCCTGGAACAAGCGGACGGTGTGAACACTGACCACAGCCCACCCAAAAAAATATGGAGTTGGTCGATGTAAAGCTCTTAGCCGTCTTTTATGACAGCCACGACCAATTTAAGAGTTGAAAGTATTCGTAGCCATAACACAGGCATAATATGATACACATATACATATAATTATATTTATTTAGAGAGTGAGAAAAAAGTATGAAAACTCCTGAAGGAGATCATCTTCGGATCTCGGGGAGGGATAATTTAATCAAAATGTGAAAAACCAGTCAAAAGTGATTTTTATTAAAAATCTCACGGTGATGATAGATTTGATTTCCAACTTCATTTTAAAAGTTATTTAAAAGTGGGTTTTCAGATCTTTCGATTTCTGGTGTCAGAAATAGAGGTTCCTCTTCAATAAACAAAGTTTATCTTGAATGATCCTTGAAAATCCGTCCGTTATATCCGTCAAATTTAAGGTCAACTTGAGATTCAATCTTACTTCAAATGCTGTAGCAGCGAGGACATGCTCGAGGTCTGCGTTATCTGGATAGAGAAAAGCAATTAACATCTTGCAATCATCTGTGCTGAACTGACACTGTCGACCATTGCTATAGCGAAGCCAGTGTTGACTGATACGCGGTCGTTACTTGCGAGACAGTCGTCTCGCGCTCGGAGGCAGCAAAACGAGTTAGGGAAAACCCTCTATAGTAATACGCTCCGCTGCTGGCACATCCGGCAGGGCAGGTCTTGTCACTATTACCCGTGCCTCATTCCACCCTACGTTCATATCTACGTGTACGTTAGATTATAGGTTTATATGCCGTCCTTCCATGGCCCCGGATGGATCGGACGGGTTGTAATTAAAACAACACCCGTCACCTACCGTCACCACCAAAGAAAGGGTAACAACGTCTATGAGCCTAGTAATTTGCTACAGCATTTCGTTTAGTGAACGAAAGAGCTGGAGGAACAAACGCACCGACCTTCCCTACCTATTCTCATTCAATTTTCTGCAATCATTCACTTATGATAGAAAATTGACATTGCTGAACTCCATTGCTGTTGCTGTAATCCATAGCGTAGTTACCACTTGTGGATTCCTTGCTCCTATGGCATCAAAGGAAATAAAAAACTTAATTAAGTTATTCTTATATACCTTGGATGATAACAAAAAGATAGGCTCATCCTATTCTTAGGATGTACTAAGTATGTAGAAGTACTATGTAGACATAGGTGTTTATTAGTAAAAAGAATTTGTTTTAAAACGTCTGAAAATTTTCAGGCAAAACACGTAAATTCTGCAAGAATGTACTACGTTTGTACAAAACAAATTTTAAGAAAATGAGTGCATACAACCTGTTTTACATCGGAGCTGAACTTCCTTTGTCTTGGCTGAGTCTTCTTACTGGCTACACTATTGTCTTGATACAGTTTGCATTTCTTTAATAATTGTACAAACAATCTATTAGCAATGCAATAATTCGTGTGAAAATCTGTACCAATATATAAAGCTGAGGAGTTTTGTTTGATTGGTTGAACGCGATAATCTCAGAAACTACCGGTTTGAATTGTAAAATTATTTAAATGTTTAATAGTCCATTTATCGAGGAAGGTTATAGGCTAACATTATTCTAAGACCAATAAGCGTGAAGCAGTAATGAAATATGTGGCAAAACGGAAATAGAAACATCCCATTATGGAATCTCCTTTGCGTGCACTGAGTAAAAAGTTAAAGCTACTCAAGAAATATGTATGACAGAATTGTTCCCGTTTTTAAACATTGTACATAAGAGTCCGCGATGGCATAAGATAGTTAACCTTACATCTTTTAAGATAGTTAACCTTAGGCGATATAATAGTTCTAAGCGAGTGCGGCGTACATATTTATGCCGCTAGTAACTATGTTAAGTACCATGACGCGTGGTTCAAGCGCGTGTTCGGTTCTCTACGGAAGGATTGTGTCCTGCGAACTGCTTTTTATTATGTATATATGTTTTTGCAATATCTCATCGTATAACATTACTTTTCATATTAATAAGTTAGTAATAAGTTCTGTTTTGTTAGCTACTATATATCTTCAATTATTAACTAAGTAAACTATGTATGTCATTTAATATAGTAGTAATTTTCGCTTGAGTTTTGTTTCACTAATTACTTATATTATAGTCATAGTCATCAGCCAATCCTGTCAGTGACTAATTTTACATAAGACAGTACTGCAGGTAGGCCTTCAACTGTGGGTGGTTTTACACGGTCTCTGCGACGAAGGCGAGGAATTTGTAGCTTATTTGCACGTAGAATCTGCTTATTATGCTGCAGCTCCCCAGCCAGGTGTTCATCGTTATAGATTCATGAGAGAGCACGAGAACCACCAACAGTTGAATGCCTGCAGTGCTGCCTTATGGGAAAGGAGTCACTGACAAGATTGGCTACATCCTGAAACAGGCTTCCATAAAAACTTATTTAAAGCCACTGAAAAATACAGGTCTACGACCAGTGTGAGTTACCAGTAATGACTTTCGGCACGGAAACGTGGTTCCTAAATGTAGGCCTCATAACTAGGCTAAAAGTCGCTCAGCATGCTTTGTATCGGGTTATGCTTGGAATTTCTCTGCAAAATAGAATCCGGAATACGGAAATCCGCAGAAAAACAGGTGTAACCGACATAGCACTAAGAATTAGGCTGCTGAAGTGGCAATGGGCAGGCCATATCGCTCGACGAACCGACAACCGCTGGGGAAGAAAGGTTCTCGAGTGGCGACTATGTATCGGACGACGTAGTGTAGGACGCCTCCGCACTAGGTGGACCAACGACCTGTTGAAAGTGGCTGGGCGTCGTTAGAAGCAGGCGGCACAGGCCCGCACTTTGTGGTGTAACTTGAGGGAAGCTTACGCCCAGCAGTGGACGGCTAAAATAATGATGATGAATAATGAAGAGGATTAGTCAATTCTTACTACCTGTCAAGTGCTAAATCCCTCAACAAGATGCAGGAGTTTATAAACTTGACTGTGACTGTGGTCTCTCTTATATTGGGCAAACAAATAGATCCATAAGAACTCGGATCAAAAAATACATAGCTGATGTGAAGCACCGCCGTCACACTAAGTTTACAGTCTGTAAACATAGCCAGGGCCGCGCCCGCCATAACATCAGGTTTGATAAACTCGAAATCCTCGCAAAAAAAACACCAATGCCTGGTTAGAATGATACGCGGGGCTATTGAAATCAAAAAACAAAAATTTCAATAGAGAGGATGGCTGGAAGTTACCATCAAGCTGGGTTCCTGTTATAAACATACCTAATTACAAAGAAACCCAAAATGGCCACCACAAGACTTCAAGACACCGTGACCACTTATTGTATAGTTTTGACCCACAATAATAATAGTTAAAGATAATTTTATAAATCAAAAACCTTTTAGTAAAACAGAGTAGCCACCTTTAAAAATAGAAATTAATATTAATTTAGCATTATGTCCCCTGAGTCTTCTTGCCGAATCTTTCTCAGTGTGGCCACGTTCCGATCCGATTATAGTATACTAGATGTTTTAGGTTTAATTAAATTAATTGTAACAATAATTACTACAAATTTAATGTTTAGTAATTACTAACTATAAACAATATAATTTTTCATATATAATCGTTATGTTCTTATACTGGAAATAAAGGACAATGGGCAAAAATGTATGGCGCTTGTCCCATCGGCGGCCACATCTGTCCTATATATTTTTTAGTCGACAATTATGTATATATTAGGACTGCAAAAAATTATTTCGGCAACTTGTTTAGATAAAAAGTTATAAAGTGTCAAGTCGTCGTACGCTAGAGAGAACAGACGTGTTATTCGCTGTGTTGTAACTAATTAATTTGTAGTAACTGAAATAACGCCTTATATTATACGTAATAAGTGTGACAATCGTGTACCATATAAATTCTTACTATTTCATCTTTGTGTTCACTGTTCGCATCCACAAAGTGTCATTATTGCATAGTTATGGATTCGGCAGGCTCTTCTTGCCCCGATATACCCACTTTGGATAATTATTCAACAAATATAAACAACCCTCGGCGCGCGAAGAGAAAGGGAAGAGAGGATGACTTTTTGGAATTATTCGAAAAATTTGCGACGGATATCTCTTCAAAATTAAATTTTTTTAACACTAGTTTATGCACCAAAATCTCTGAATTACAAGAAGACATTAATGTTGTTATTAAAAGTGATCTCGAGTCCATTAAATCAGACATTCAATTAATTAATACGAGACAGAATGAGCTGTATGGTGACATATCAGATCTAAAGGAATCTCTAAACTTTCTCGACAAAGAACATAAGGATCTTAAAACTAATGTGGAACAACAGTGCTTGCAGTTGAAATTGGTAAACGCTCAACTTGTGTCCGAGTTAAATATCATCCAACAACGCGAACGAGCCAAGAATTTAGAAATATCCGGCATACCAGAAAAATCCAATGAAAATCTGGTTTTGCTAACTACATCTATTGCTGAATATGCGGGCGTTCAACTTTCATCTACCGACATAAATTACGTGACAAGAGTTCAAACAAAAATATCAGGTCGCCCTAAACTAATTATTGTTAATCTACACTCCAAGAGTCAGCGGGATTCTATTTTATCAGGAATACGCTCCAAAAAAGGCATTACAATTGCGGACATTGGGATGTCAGGCGCTGCATCTAGAATATTTATAAATGAGCATTTGACTCACACGAACAAGATTCTATATAAAAACACTCGTGACAAGACAAAAGCAAAAAACTATCAATTTACATGGATTCGCGACGGGAAAATTTTTGTACGAAAAGATATCCTATCACCAAAAATTTTCATAAAAAATTCAGACGATTTGCAAAGAATTATTTGAATTATTTCTTTCTTTTTTTAACTTTATTCATTAATAATTATAGTTATAAGTATATGATTACCGTATTGCTTGTCAATCATCTAAAATATTTTTTATACACTACTACTAAAATAAAAATCTTTAACGTTTATATCTTAAAAAATCTTGTACAGTATTTATGCAGCTATGTATCACTAACTTTCTCGACTGGTTATTGTTATATATGTTTTACTAAATTAGAATATAATAACAAACATATATATTCATATACTATTACTTATATGATAGTGGTTATTTATAAGTGTTGTCTTGTGACTGCTTTCAACTATTGGTTATATTCTGTTACTAATTATTGCGCTTCACATTCTCATCTAAACTAAATATTTTTTATCAAAATGTACGCGGGCTACGTACTAAGTGCTCAGAACTATATAACAGTATTTTAACACAAGAACTAGACATAATACTTCTGACTGAAACCTTTTTACAAAATGATATTTTTGACTCAGAGTTATGCGACGGAAGATACGATGTATATCGATGCGACCGTAATCTTAATGCTACTGGTAAGCGTTCCGGTGGCGGCGTAATGGTATGTATCCGTAAGGAACTTGCGGCAGAAATTAATAATAAATGGTCATGCAACTATATTGAATCGCTATGCATAACTATATCCTCACGTAAATTGCACGGAGCCGCTGACTTACATTTAATTTTAATTTATATACCTCCAGACAATGCCTCACTTTCTCAAAATCTTCTTAATGTTTTAGCAGCTATGAAACAACTTTTACGTTTGAATAGAAATGATCATTATCTGCTTGTCGGAGATTTTAATTTACCGTGCTTGGAATGGACGGATTGCGGTTACAATTTAAAACATATTGGTAGTACTGATATACAGGATAGTGCACAGACTTTTGTTGAAGGTTTGGAGTTTCTGGGTCTTAGTCAATATTGTTATATCATTAATAGTTGCGGTAATGTTCTTGACCTTTGTTTTTGTAATTTACCGATATTAATTAGCCAAACTCAACCGATAACCAAAATGGATTTATTTCACCCACCACTGAAAATTGATATAACAGATCTTCAAACGAAAATCTTTAAAGGGAAGTTAGTGCCTCGTTATAACTTTCATAAATGTGACTATAAACAAATAAATAATTATTTGTGCACATTAAATTGGCGAGATATTTTGGACAAAGAATGTATTGAAAGTGCTGTCGAATCTTTTTATATTGAATTAAATAAATGCTTTGTACTACATATTCCTTTATCTATTAAAAATCAGTCTTATCCATTATGGTATTCTAGCGCACTTATTAAAATTATAAAAGAAAAATATAAAGCTCACAAAAGATGGAAAAAATTTCATAATCCTCGTGACTACGATGAGTTTGCTATACTCAGAAACCGTCAACGTAAAATACATAGTGTGTGTTTTCAACGTTTTACACAAAACGCTGAAAGTTATATCAAGCGTACACCAAAATTTTTTTGGACGTACGTTAAATCAAAGAGGGGTGGTTCAAGCTACCCTCAGAGATTCACATTAAATGGTGAAAATTTTAACGACGCCAATTCAATATGTTCTGCATTCAACACTTTTTTTAAAAATGTTTTTGTAACTGATACACAATCTCAACAGCTTGATACTAATTTAGAGATTACCTATAACCATTCTGACGTTATGTCTTACATCGAGGTTAAGGAAAGCCAAGTCCTTAAATTGTTGCATTCCTTAGATACTTCAAAAGGTTCGGGATGTGACGAAATACCTCCAATATTTCTCAAATCATGTGCAAACAGTCTAGCACTACCCGTAACAATATTATTTAAACGCTCCATTAAAGAATGCGTATTTCCTACACAATGGAAAAAAGCTAATATTGTGCCTATCTATAAAAAAGGTTCGAAGACTAACATAGAAAATTACCGACCAATTTCTATCTTAAATATTCTAAGTAAACTATTAGGAAAGCTAGTATATGAAAACGTATATTACATAATATCCAAGGGTATACCCGAATCACAGCACGGGTTCTTACGCGGACGGTCAACAGTGACTAATCTGGCAGTTTACTCGAACTTTGTTTTAGGTCACATGGAGAATGGTGGGCAGGTTGACGTGATCTACACTGATTTTCAAAAAGCATTTGATCGGGTAGACCACGTTATCCTGCTAAAAAAACTGCAGTCATTGGGCATTCACGGGGATTTGTTACGATGGATAAAATCCTATCTATCTAACCGGTCACAAGCAGTTGTATTAGGGGGCTTTAAGTCAGATTATATTAAAATTCCTTCGGGCGTGCCCCAGGGATCGCATCTCGGTCCATTACTCTATAATGCATATATATATGACATACACAAGTGCTTCGATAATACACACCATTTATTATATGCTGATGACAAAAAAATATTCTTAAAAGTTAATGAAATCACTGACTGTTGGACATTGCAAAGGAATCTGGATAATTTATACAGTTACTACGCAAAAAATAAAATCTCCATTAATACACGTAAATGTCAATGTATAACTTTTAGTAGAAAAAGGCATATTATAAAATTTAATTATAATTTTAATGGCGCTTTAATCGAAAGAGTTGATACTGTGCGTGATCTAGGCGTTGAATTTGACTCAAAAATGAGAATGAATTCCCATATCAATAATATCGTTAATAGGTCTTATAGAAATCTAGGATTCATAATACGTACTTGTCAACCCTTTAGAAGTCTAACTTGTCTTAAGATTCTTTTTTATTCTTATGTTAGAAGCACTCTGGAGTACGCTTGTCAGATCTGGTCACCGTTTTATGCAGTTGATATCAATAAAATAGAACAAATTCAAAAAAAGTTTATACGCCACCTTAACTATAAATTCAAAAATCCGTCTATCAATTACGTAGATAATTGTAGGACATATAATTTACTTACCTTACAGGAAAGGAGATCAGTTATGGACATGGGATTACTATATGATATACTTTGCGGACGTATCAATTGCCCCGAACTACTTTCTCAAATAACATTTAGAACTCCAACATATCGTACACGGCATACACAATTGTTGTATGTGCCGTCGCATTTAACATCTTATGGTCAGAATGCTGTCATTACTAGAATCGCGCGTACATACAACACAACATTCAGTACTGTAGATCCTTTTTGCACTTGCAAGCAAGTGTTTATGCAAAATATTAAAAAACTTATAACCAATAGTGGTTAACTTATTGTATCATTATAACTCTCGCTCTCGCTTAAATAACACAAATGTACTTGTTGCCTTATTAAATACTAGCAGTCCGCCCTCGCTTCGTTTCGGTTTCGGTATTCTTACCCACGTGGTTCACATTACCCTGCGAATGTTGGGATGAAATGTGGTCTGTGTTACTCCCTGATATTATGGCTTTCAATTGGTGACAGAATTTTAGAGATCGGTTGGTGGTTTAAGCGTGAAAGCGTAACAAACAAACTTAATTTCGCATTTATATTATTGTTAAGAATAAATAAAGAATATAATTATGTAATCAATGGTCGGACAGTCACTCTTATAATATAATCGTTTAACTTGCATAAATAGATCAACATATGTAAATGTAATTAACTTGTTGATTTGACAATTACCTACCATTGCGCCTCCTGAGTGCAAGTTCACACCGAGCGCTATAAGCGCTATTGGATATTAAAATAATGGTGGGTACTTGGATAGTCATTGATTTGTGGAACTGTTTTAGTATGTAACTACCGTATTTTTTTTTTCTCTGCTTAGTAATGTATTACATAATAACTAGTCTGTTCACGATAAATTTTATAAACAATGTGGATAACTGTAATTGGTCCTACTAGTTAGTAATTTTATTTTATGTTATATGCATTTGTAACGACTGTTGTTATCCCAAATATAATAAAATAAAATAAAAAAGCGTTGATCATATAAAAAAATCGAATTAATTAAACTGAGAGTACGTAAATGATAAAACGTAATGCATGTCTAAGTATAAGATAATGATGGATTAAATAAAACTAAAGGTTAATTGGTTATTAAATACATCGATTTATTGACAGACACATACAATGCTCGTATATAATGCTAGTATTCCTTTAAAAAAAGAAAATGATGGGATTCAATTGTCGTCTACAATAATATCGTTTAAAAAATGAGCTGGTAAACGGATATCTTCCTCTTGGTTTCTCGCCCACCCTAAATACCACACTACACACATAATGTGGGCACAGCAACCAAGAGTGCGCTTACCGCTTAGACAACTGCAATAGTAGTTTTCTATGGCTTCTCTGCCGCTTTTCTCTCTATCTACTATAATGTACGAATAATATATTTTTGACCTAGTATGTCTAGATTGTATTCGATATCTTAGCAGCCAAACATTTGTTGCTGTGATGCCGCACCTGCCTAGGCCTGTAACATCGGGGTCCCTATACGTTTCTATATTATAGAGACCTTGTCGCACATGCTCCGCATAATAGCTGCGGGCTAGCTTCACTTGGTATGTACCAAGTGCAAAAATGGTTAAATCGTCCTCAGTCAGCAAAGGAAAATCACTTATGTTAGGTTGGTTTCCTGTAATGCTATCGAAACTAGCCCGTCTACGATTAAGGTTGTTGGCTAGGACATACTCTGCTAGGTTATTTGGTTGGTTCACTCTTTGGTTTATAACTTCTATAAATGTTTCAGCGTGAACGTTATCTGACAATGGTTCTCTGCAAGCATTCAATAATGCAGCACCTATTCTAAAATCTGTCATCATATGAGGCAAAGCACGATTGAAAAAGTCTTGTCGGAATAGTTTAAAATCGCGTTTGAACCAACCATTTATAACTTCAACAACCCAGCGGCACATAGTAACCAACCTAGACTTATTCGCTTGTTCTGTCGTCAATTGATCTTCGTCTCGATTTTTTGTTTTCGGTAAGTGAGCTTCATAACCATAGGCATGTAAGTCGTCGATTACGTCGCGAAACCCACGGTCTAAGATGAACACATCTCCATGTTCAAAAAACCAATGGAAAGGATTTCCTTCGTCGTCAATCATATTTTTCATTATTTGTGCATCTGATTCTATGGCTGAATATGGCCCAAAGGCATCTAAAATGTGGCCATCGCAGCACACTATTAAAAACGGTTTCAAAAAATTCGTGTATTTGTGTAGACTATATGATCGCTTTTGGAATAAATAGTTTGCGGACTTTTGTATATATATATAAGTGGCGTCTGCTATCACAATTGCCTTTCTGTTTAAGGCATTTGCATTTCCAAAAATTGCATTTGGAACTTGTAGGTTTCGGTTAGCTACATCAATTCTATTGAGATGATCATAACCAAGATGCCGGGGAACGAAGTCCAGTAAAAGAGAGTCTCTGGCGAACGTTAAATGTCGTTCTAGGGTTCTACGGCTCATATTAAAAAGCGTCGCCAGCCTTTCATTTGCTTCACCGCTTCGCAGTTTCATTAAGTAGCATGCCAAAGATGTTTTCGGGCGTGTTGATACGTTCGACAATGAAGGAGTTTGTTCCAAAATATTCATAAATTGGTCTCGACTAACGCCTAATCGGATGTATACTTCATTTGGGTCCATGTCATCTATATTATCAAAATCTAGTATAGATCCTCGAAGCACCGCGATTTTCATGAGGCTCATGATATGCACAAAATGTGTGGCATTGAAGTCGTGGAGCAAGTTAGGGCTGTCAATTATTTGATCCCAATCATTGGATACCAAATGATGATCGCAAACTCTTGCACTATTTGGAATATAAAAATTAAAATGAATCAAGAATGTCACTTTAATGTTATCCGGAATCCTTCGGAGATCCGTTCGTCTGCAGTTTTCATACATACAACGCGTTGCTGTATTAGGGAGTCTTGAATATTCTTCAATATGTAATACACATTCGTGTGGACGGTCTTCTCTTGGCTGCGCAGCTCTTTCTGCCCGTTGCCAGCATGGTCGACAAATGTACTGTTGACCATTGTATTGTATCTTAAAATGAGAGTATTACAATGAGTTAAAACGCTTAGTTATTTTCATTGAACGCTGTTCAAACAAAGCGAAATATAAAGAAAAATATTTTACTCGATTGCCTAAGCAGTATTAATTATCTCGCTTACTCATACGTAAATACCGATACTTCTATCCCGTTCTCGCCCCGTGGATCAAACGGAACGACAACGTCGCCGCGTCGGTAACAGTTTACCTACTACTTACAGCGAAATGTAATCTCAATGCGCGAGAGTTAAAACACTGTGACCACCTCAAGTTAAACAGTACTATATTGTTGACGTGACAACTAAGAAATAATGATTTCGTTTGATGTACTTACCTGATGTTCAGAGGTAAGAGCTTCAAAGATATATTGGCCTACAGCGGGATGTTCTTCAAACCGAGCACGGGTTATTTCGTATCTTCTTCTGTTTATCACGGATCGATTACATAAAATACACACTTGGCGATTATCTGCCATTGTTATAGGAATCTGCTTAAAAAAAGTCCAAAAAAACGAAGCACAAGTCACCAAGATAGATATTAACAAGTCCGATATGCAAGCCAGAGTCAAAAGAAATTGTCAAACAATAATAATCGCACAGTACTCAACGAAACAAATGTCAACGATGGACTGCGCTGTGCGCTCGAGCATAACGGTAATCGCCGAGTCGCCGAGTGCGAGCGGCGCTCGTCGCTGATTGGTTGACGCATGAAACATGGCGAGACCGATTTTAACAAAGGTTCTTAGACCTCTAATAGAAAAAGTATTGAATATTAGGATACATAAATAATAATGAAAAAAAAAATAGTATTTTAATAATAGTATTTTAACTATATTTTTTTCCCAAACGGTATTTCATAGTCATCATACTCCTTGAACAATATTTGTTGTCAAAGATCTCCCCTTTCAAATGACACTAGTTTCATTGATGGCCGCTCATGGGCCGCAATGCCCATTGTCCTTTGTACCAAAATGTGGGTCAAAATTTAATAACTAATTTTCTGTATCGGGTAGATAATTATAAATCTCTGTAATAACGATGACTTGTTGGACGTGATACATCTTAGTCCGCCCGTGACCATGAACACTACAAAGTGTTCGAAATGTCAAGCAATCAAAAACTAATTACAAATGCGATAAAATTCGTAAAGTAGTTTTATTTACAATGTTTTGTTAGTTAAATAAAAGACAGCAGAGGCTGCGGGTGACCGGATCGGGGATTTAGTCCGGGCACCAACGGAGAGGTTAGCCTCGCGACGGCGATCGGCGTCCCAGTAGGGGACGTCGAAGGGAGAGGGTACTCCCTCGGGGTATTCCGTCGGGCCGACCACTGACGTCAAGTCACCCTGTTCCGGTGGTAGGTCCAACGATGAAGGCGACGTGTCGCGGGTAGGTTACGGGTGTGCGTGCTTACGCCCTTCTGTCGCCCCGGACGGGGTGGTGCTAGGAGTGCGCCGACCGTAACCCACCCCGAAAAAAGAAGTTAAATAAAATATAACTAAGTTATTGTGTGTGGAAAAATGGCTTATGTCTGATGTAGGAATGGAACGCTGTGGACGATGACGGCCTATAGTAAACTTACCCTAACAGGGAAACCTATTGTTAGCCATAAAATACTGTAGAACACAAATTATGTAATATATTATATGTATCGCTGTTGGTTTTATAAATAAATAAATAGAAATAGCAAAACACCGACCATTCATTTTTTTTTTAATTTATTGAACTTTATTAACTTAACTACGTCCCTACCAATCATTCTATGCATCCCCATCTGTCACACCTCATGCAATCCATCACCAACAGTCACCACTCATTCCATCCATCACCATCTGTCCCTATATACATACATAATTACATACATATACTCACGTCCGTTTCACATAGGGGTAGACAGAGACCATTTCCTTCTACTTGCTACGATCTTGATATACCATTTTCGCCTCCTTCAGATTCATTAATCTCATCATACATGTTCTTCAGTTCAGGGTACTACTTCTAACCTGGCCTTTCTTAAGAACGTCCCCAATTTGATCGTGGAACATCCGCCTTGGCCTTCCTCTTCCAACACTTCTGTTCACATTATCCCTATAAATTCTCCTTGTTAGTATATTTTCATTCATTCCATCTACAAGACCGAACCAACTTAACATATATCTCTGATGTTTACGCGAGTATTACATTTTAAATAAAACTACGGATTTTATCGTGTTTGTATTTGATTTTTGATTGCCCGACGTTTCGAACGCTTTGCAGCGTTCATGGTCACGGGGTACTACGCCAGAAACCTCCGTGCCTGATCGCTACTGCCAGCAGCTATAATGCTATATATAGCAATCCTGGAATTGTCGCTCGTGGCAAATATCTGGCTTGAGGGAGTGCCCAGTTTGTGGGATACCCCAAATTTACTCCATGCCCTCTAATTGTCGTGGGTATTGGACGCGAAAATTCGACGGGCCCGATCACTCAGTCGTTTGAGGACTGAGCAGGCAATTGCCAACCACGACAAATCGTAATCCTGAGCCTTGCTTCGGGACATTCGTCCAGAGGCCTAGATTCAGGAGCGAGGGTTTTGGCTTAACCACCCGGACTGCGAGGAACAAAATCTCTATAATATAATCACCCAGAATCCTAAGTTCTGGAGCGCGGCGAGAGGATGCATGGCTGATGGGTTATTCAGTTGTTAGCGCTCCCCCAGCCAGGGTACCTGCGAACCCCCTGTGTTGGGTGACAAATATACGCTTGGCCGGGTATCGGGGTGTCTGCTCGGGTCGATCTCTTTTCTCCCATACTCATGGGAACTTAATGGATTCATGTTCAACTAACGCAGATGCTGACAGGAGGGGTGAGACGTCCAAAAAAACGAACAACAAGGACAACCGGGATGCGATTAGTGCCCACCATACAGCCTTGCCACGCTACGGGAAAACTGGCACAGAAGACGTGGGAGCCTCGTCGGACTGCAGCTCGACTGCCAGTCTCGCACTGGAGGCCACAACATCCACCGAGGGCCCGGCGATAAAGTAGGGCCCACAGAAAAAGAAGCGCCGGCAGCCCCCGAGGTTGCTCAGTGGGAAGGCGCAAAAAAGCGCCAATTGGCGCTGCTGGAGCGGCAGGCGCGAGTGGCAGCCGCCGCTCCACGAGTTGACGAGTTCGGTGGGAATTTTATAAATTAGCATAACTTTTTTATTTATGAATTTATTGACATGAAACAAAGACTAAATGTTAAGTGAAGCTTACCACAATATATTAGTGAAAACCACATCTAAATAAGCTTTTTCGGAGATTAGCATGCACAAACGTACAGACAAACAGATAAACAGACAAAATTTTTAACAATAATTGTTTTGGGTGCTATTTGTGCGGTGATAAAGGTCACGATATTATTTTTTCTCATATATCCCCGTCTGAAACGACCGCTACGACCGCCTCGGCCCTCCCTGTCGTCTCGCAGACAGCCCCAATCTCTGTCCCATCCACTACGGACAGCAACACCGTCGCCCCACAGACGGTCAAAAAACCACTGGCTCCGCCGCCCCTATACATTAGGGATAAAGAGAAGTGGCTAGCCATCTCCGCGTGGCTAAACACCAACAGGATTTCGTACAAATCTGCGAAATCCACCCCCCAAGGCATACGAGTGGACCTTCACTCGTCAGCTGACCACCGCTCCGTGTCAAGCATGCTAGGGAATCAACAGATTCCCTACCATACATACACCCTCCCCGAAGCCAAACTTCTGCGTGCAGTAATACGCAATGTCCCGAGGGAAATTGACACCAAAGAGATCTTAGAATCTCTTAAAGCCCAGGATCTGCCGGTTGTAGAAGTACATCGGATGATCCAAGGCAAGGGTCGTTACCCTCTCAATATGATATTGGTCTGCCTAGCAAATACCCCTGAGGGTAAAGGCATTTTCAAAATCAAGGCCATATGTGGTCTATCCGGGGTCTCAGTAGAGCCCCCACACAAAAATGGCAACTTGGCACAGTGCCACAAGTGCCAAATGTATGGACACTCGTCCAAGAACTGTTTCGCCCGTCCTACGTGTGTCAAGTGCCTAGGTGACCATCACACCTCTCAGTGTGAACGGCCAAAAGACATCTCCCTCTGCAAAGAGCCACCAGCGTGTGTTCTCTGTGGAGAATACGGCCACCCGGCTAACTATCGCGGCTGCCCAAGAGCGCCGAGAAGAATAGTCCGCCAACCCAACTCAAATGGCAAGGCCTTGTATTATAACAAGACCTTCGTCCCAGCCCCCTTACCAACCCACAATGCGTGGGCTTGCCCCCTGCTAACCAGCAAGGAGGTTTTCCCAACCCTGCCCAACAGGCAGCCCGCTGCCCCACCCGCACCATCTCAGCCCAAACCACCAACGATCGGGGCAAACCAGCCCACCGGTGGTAATCCCAAGCCCCCTCAGGGCGCCCCCCTTCCCATCGTCGTCGCTAAAAGCGCGCTCCCAAAAGCCCCCCAAGGACTAGATCCAGATCTAGCCCTGGTGGCCAACTTCGCGGCTCAAATCAATTTCGCGGAAATCCGCGAAATTGCAGCCGATCTTAGAAAGAACGAGGGAAACAACCTCGCCCTCCTTAATATAGCGATCAAATTCGCCCCCACGTTAGAGCGTCTAGGCTCACTCAAATTCAACTAAAATGGATAGGTACACTCCCGGCAGAGTTAAACCCAGACACCTCAAAGTAGGGACATTCAACGCTAATAGCCTTACCCAACAGAGGGATGAAGTAGGCACATTCCTTCGGGAACACCAGCTCGACATCTTGTTAGTACAAAAAACGTTCTTAAAACCATTCAACAGGAACCCTAGAATCGCGAACTATAATATAGTTCGCAATGATAGGACAACCTCACCAATGGGTGGAACGCTCATTTACTACAAAAGGTCGCTGCATTGCACACCTGTGGATCCGCCCCCTCTGATGTACATTGAAGCTTCAATTTGCAGACTAGCCCTCTCAGGCCATCAGCCTATCACCCTTGTATCTGCATATCTCTCTCCCAATAGAGAACATTCGAAACAGTTGGTTGAAAAAGATCTAAAAGCCTTGCTAGAATTGGGAGGCGCCGTCATCATTGGCGGTGACCTTAACGCCAAGAACACCTCTTAGAGCTGTCAAAGTTCCAATACGAGGGGCAAGACTTTAGAGCTATTCGCTGACAGACTGGGATTTGATGTCATAGCGCCCATAGAGCCGACACACTTCCCCTTTAACGTTTCGCACAGGCCGGACATACTCGATATCTTTCTTCTCAAAAACATAAACCTTCGTTTATGTTCAATAGAAGTTCAACACGAGTTAGACTCAGATCACCGCCCGGTGACTCTGGAATTAGCCTCCCGCACCCCCGGCCCCTCAGGCCACAACAACGAAAGGACCAAGATAGCGACTGACTGGGCACGGCTAGAGAAAAATCTCAAGTCAACCTCGTCGGTCCACCTTGATCAAATTCCCAAAGACATTACGTCTAAGGAAGATACCTCTCAGGCGATCGACTCGCTTACAAGTCACGTGCAGTCGATAATGGACGACTGCTCGCGGCCGGTACCAGATACGAGCGATCGTAAATGGCGCCTGCCAGACGACGTCCGTGACTTGTTAAGACGTAAAAACGCCGCGACACGCGCTTATGACCGCTACCCCACGGAGGACAACCGTACCCGCCTACGGTCACTCCAGAGGGAGGTTAAACAAGCTATTATTGAATTGAGACAGAGCAAATGGGACGCCATGCTCGAGGAGCTAGAGCCCTCTCACACAGCCTTTTGGCAGCTTTCCCGCTCACTCAAAAAAGACATCGTGTCCACTCTCCCTCCTCTCACCAGACCCAACCAGCCACCGACGTTTATGGACGATGAAAAGTCAGAATGCCTGGCCGACTGCTTGGAGCTTCAGTGTACGCCGAGTACACTACACCCCGACGCCGCGAATCACCGCTTCATCGCCGACGAAGTGGAACGTCGTACCACTCTCTCGCGCTCGTTACGAAACGACAACCCCGATCAGCCTATCCCAGTAGTAACCACCGATGAGGTCGAATCGTTAGTCAGGGGTCTTAAAACCAGAAAAGCCCCAGGTTCGGACGGAATCTCAAATAAAGTCATTAAATTATTCCCCGCCCACTTGATAGTCCTGTTGTGCTGCATCTTCAATGCAGCACTAAATAATAACATCTTTCCCGCGCAATGGAAAGAGGCCGTGGTAATAGGAATCCACAAATCCGGCAAGCGCCGTACCGAACCCAGTAGTTACCGCCCGATTAGTCTACTAAAAGGTCTAGGTAAGATCTACGAACGAATAGTTCTCAGTAGACTACGCACATTCGCCGAGGCTAACAACCTCGTTCCCGACGCACAGTTTGGTTTCCGAGCTAAACACAGCTGCGTACAACAAGTTCACCGCTTGGTAGAATACACAAGTAGTCAGTTCATCATGAACAGATATACGGGTGTATTATTCCTAGACGTAGCGAAAGCATTCGACAAGGTTTGGCATGAAGGCCTAATCTACAAACTCTATCTCCTCAAGATCCCTCACTACTTAATTCTCATTATACACGACTACTTAAGTCATCGCAGCTTTCGCTACAGGGTGGAAGGGACGTTGTCGACCTCCCACCCTATCAAGGCCGGCGTCCCTCAGGGGTCGGTCCTCTCCCCATTTCTCTTCACGCTATACACTAGCGATATGCCCAAATTCAACCGGGTACATAAAGCGCTTTACGCTGATGACACCGCACTCTTTTGTGCTGGTAGATCCCCGACAACAGTAGCCAAGACTCTCCAAACAGCGGTTACCGCCCTAGCCAATTGGTTTAGGAAATGGAGATTAGAAATCAACCCCGAGAAGAGTCAGGCGGTCATGTTCACTAGACGAACTGCCCGTTCCTACTCTATCGACAGCATTCCCTCCCTTAAAATTTTCAACAAGCCGGTCACTTGGACCAGGCAGGCCAAATACTTGGGTGTGACCCTTGACGATCGACTCAGCTTCGCCCCTCACATAAAGCAAGTCCGCGCACGGGCAGCCTTTGTGATGGGCCGTCTCCACTGTCTACTCAACTCTAGGTCGCGTATGCCCCTGAGTAGCAAAATCCGACTATACACCACCTGCATACGGCCTATCATGACCTATGCCAGCGTGGTGTTCGCGCATGTTAAGCCACACAGGATCCACAGGCTACAGACACTTCAAAATCGTTTCATGCGCCGAGCTACGGGAGCACCGTGGTTCATACGAAACGTCGATCTCCACATCGACCTCGAAGTGCCGACCATCAAGCAGTTTATGAAACGGTGCTCTCAGAGCTACTTTGACTCTGCCATGACACACCCCAACCAACTAGTGGTTGGGGCGGCTTCCTATAGACCCTCCAAAATCTCCTCCATCCGACGTCCTCGTCACGTCCTCGACGAAGAGGACGACAATATCACACTCGCTCAACAAAGAGCCTACACGGCCCGCGAGGCCTTAACAAATAAATATCCGCGGTTCCGCCCTCGCCGTCGAGGTGCGAAACCGCGCCGCGCAAAAGTCAGTACTAAAAACGTGGGCACGCCCACTTTCACACAGCAATTCGTTACATTTTTATTATATGTATAGATAGATATAGATAGTTCCGACCAATTGTCACAGTAATATCGTCAAAGGCTTCGAATACAGCTTATATTGTTACAGAAATCAAGAATTAAAAGAATTGAGTTCTCACAATTAGAATTATTTTAGATTTTTTAATTCATATACATAATGAAAATAAATGTTTATTAAATAAAAATCACTCATCTTCGATTTGCAGACGATATCGTCGTTACGGCAGAATCCATGGAGGACCTTAGCACCATGCTCAACGATCCTAGCAGGGTATCCCAACTAGTGCGTTTACGAATGAACATGGACAAGACGAAAGTCATGTCAAATGCCCATGTCATTCCTGTACCGGTCCTAGTTGGCAATGCGATTCTCGAAGTTGTCGATCATTATGTTTACCTAGAACAAACAGTCCAGTTAGGTAGATCCAATTTCGAGAAAGAGATCAGCCGACTAATCGACGATGGTTGGGCAGCGTTCGGTAAACTTAAGAGGATCTTCTCGTCCAATATACCTCAGTGTCTGAAAACACAGGCCTACGACAATTGTGTGTTACCAGTGATGACTTATGGTACGGAAACGTGGTCCCTAAATGTAGGCCTCATAACAAGGCTCAAAGTCGCTCAGCGTGCTATGAAGCGGGCTATGCTCGGGATTTCTCTGCGAGATAGAATCCGGAATACGGAAATCCGCAGAAGAGCGGGTGTAACCGACATAGCACGAAGAATTAGCACGCTGAAGTGGCAATGGGCAAGCCACATCGCTCGACTGACCAATAAGTTTATGGCGTAACACGAGGGAGGCCTACGTCCAGCAGTGGATGGCGATAGGCTGAAATGATGATGATGATGAGGATGAATAAAAATCATCATTTTCTGGAAAATAAACGTAATATTTTATTTGTACATTATGGCATATTAGTTCCTGTCGTAATCTGTTATTTTATGCATATATCAACATCATCATCATCATCGCAGCCCACATACGTCACACTGTTGGGCTCGGGCCTCCTCCACAATGGGAGAGAATTTCACCTACTATACCATGCTGGTCAGACATGTTAGTATAGGGTTTCATTTTGAGTTTTCCTTCTCTTACACAGATATTATGTGCATATTAAATTCCTTAGTCGTCTTTTACGACATCCACGGGAGACATATGGAGTAGTGAATTGTATTCTTACTCTGTCATCACACGGAACCTCCGTCACCACACCAAACATGCAAAATAATTTCAATGTTTCACGTTTTCCAGGCGTCCTAAGCGATGGCTCACTTTTATCAAAAGGGTTATGTTGCTTACTAACAGGATTTCATTTGATTATTCGTTAGTCTAAGCAATTTTTAAAACATTATCGTTAATAGAATAGAAGATATGGATAATTATTTTTTGTTTTATTAAAACTGGTCTCTTAAAAAAAGTATATTTTTAGATCTGTCATTGTACAATCAAAGCAGCGAAATGTCTCGGTAAGTTTTGGTCATATCTCAATTTTCAAAAATTAAGTTTTTGGTAGATATCAACGTTTCGAGATCCTAAGACGTTGTTCTGTTTCCATGATGCTGTCCGTTGTACACGTGCGTGTGAGTGTGAGCCAGTTTGCTACATCTTAAGCGATTTGCCAAAACTTCCATAGTCTTATGTCTTATTACTGTGGGGATGCTCCGCGGACTTCAATAGAATCTTTATTCACCAAAAAAGGGCTGTCCGTGCAATTTATAATCTAGGCCCGAGAATCTCACTTTGGGAGAAATTCAAAGAAATAAATGTTCTAACTATTGTATCACATTATATATACGAAAATATAATATGTGTCAAAAAAAATATCGCTAGCTTTAAGAGATATTGTGACATTCATGAAATGAATACTCGTAATAAGGACAGATTAGATGTAGGTACATACTACTCGTCTTCAAAAAATTAGCAAATCATTCATGGGCAATATATACGCTTCTAAAATAGATTACCTAAAGATATCCGAGATCTGCCAATGAAAAAGTTTAAAAAGCCATCAAGAATAGACTTTGTAAAAAAGCTTATTATAAAATCTCGGATTATGTAGATGATAATACAGATTGGTTGTGAGCAGCTCCTCATTCAGCAATTCCCTTGTTATTTTAAATATACTGTTTTCTTTTTAACTTTTATTGTAAAGTGTAGCGTGTTTTGCCCACGGAGTAAGTACAAAGAGGAGTAGAGGAGAGTACAAAGTAATGTAAAAGTTATTTTCTTTGATGAAAAATCCGAAATTAATAATTCCCCTGAATTAATAAACCCTGGCATTTTGTCACTTTTATGGCTCTTCATATTTGGCGACAGATGGCGTATTATTTACTAAATATTTGTGAAACTACATGTAAAAATCATTTTTGTCCAGGTAAAAGTATTTAGATATTAATTTAAATACTTATGTTCATTAGTTATTACGATAATCTTAATAGTCTGAGCTTTATCTACTTTTATAGTTCTAAGTCCCATTACGAAAAGTAATGCCATCTAACGTTGAGTAGAATTATATTTGAACATGAAATCGTCAAAGGATTTTCTAGAAAATATTTTAATAAAGTATGAATAAATATACTTACAAATGAAATATGATTCCTTTTATAGCATCTGAACGTTTATCGGAGTACTATTTATTTACATGATAAAATACTAAAGTTAGTGATTTTCTGCGTAATAAAGCAAAAATACACCAAAAATATAACTGTGTCCACAGTACGAACACGGACAGAGTCGACAGCAGACTAATATACCACGCCCACTACCTGATGTTGACGTGATGACGTCAGGACCTAGTTGAGTCACGGTGCACAGTTGCTTAGGCCGTCTCCTCTTTGTATAAAGTACAAATTGTGTATAAAGTACAGTAAAACCCGTTTAAGATGATTTCGCAGGGACCCGACCAAAAACGCGTCATAGGCTGAGGCCGCACTACGGTTTTTATCCGCAAGCGGTTAACCGCCAAACCGATCGAGACGCACACACTACGATATTAAATCAGTCGCGGATAAAAACCACAGATGCGGCCGCTTGCATTCGTTTTCCTGTTCCACAAACTCATGCGGTTAAAAACCGCCGCGGTTTCATCGTAGTGCGGCCTAGCCCTTAGGCGGGAAAGCGTATTATGCGGGAATGGGAAAATACGTGCCATTATTATTTATGATATTCTACTATTATTTTGAATACCTACGTATTGAATTTAACATTTAAAAATTACCTAAAAAATATGTTGTTTATTTTCTTTATTTAATATACTTACTACTATGTAGATACATTTTTAAGTATTAAAAGAAAATAAAAAATATGTAAAATACAAAAAAATAATGTTGTTTATTATTATTACGTTACTTAAAGTAATCACTTATTTTAGTTTGACAACAAGATTTTGAAGCATTAGCAATTACAAGATTTTCAATGTATGTAATTTAATTTTCGCCGTGCGTCTTCGTCTCAAAGAGGTTACCTAGCGTCTTAAATCATTGCTGCTCGATGATATGGGCAAGCTACTGGAGAGGGTGATAGCTGCCCGCATCGAGCGGCACTGTCGGACGGAGCGGATCTGTCGGACGCGCAGTTTGGGTTTAGGAGGGGGTCGTTCGACGATCGAGGCTCTGTTGCGCCTGAGGGCCGTGGCGACTGAATTCGTCACCGGCGGGGGAGTGCTGTTGGTGTTGTCCCTAGATATCGCCAACGCATTCAATTGTCTGCCATTCAGCTACGTCAGGGAGGCGCTCCGATACCACGGAGTGCCAGCTTACCTGAGGCGGCTGGTGGTAGACTATTTGGAGGGGCGCAGCATCCTCTACACCAAACGAGTAGAGGACGTTGTCCGAACGCCCACAACGTGCAGTGTTCCGCAGGGGTTGGTCCTCAGACCCACTCTGTGGAACATCGGCTACGACTGGGCGTTGCGGGGGAGCCTCCCGCCTAGTATTCAGGTGCACAAGCCTATGAAAGTACCTACTTGCAATGTATAGATATTGAAATATTCATCTATTTATCCAGAATGAGGTAACAAGTGTGCTCAATATTTATAAGATGTGCCTAGATTATTAATTTTCACGAAAGATAACTATTTGATGTATCTAGTCAGGACTCGGTGATTTATGCACATAATATTCATATGCTGGAACTGATATTTACTAGTGCATAGTCTTCAGGTTATACAAAACCTTGTTGAGACAATCCTAATATTCAGATTTAAGTAAAAGTTGTATGAAGTGTGAGCTTATGATGTTCAGGATGTACTCACAACCCAGTAATCGATTTTTATGGTTTATGATATAGCTAGTTAGGGAAAATGCCTTTTAGTGAATGAGGCCTATCGTTTTTTTATTTATTGTATATTATGGAACCCTTTTTTTTTTGGGTTGGGCTGCGGACGGCCCGCTCCTTCCACCCTCCGTCCGGGGCGATAGAGGGGCATATAGCACGTAACACCCGCAACCCACCCGTACACCACATCGCCTTCGTCGTTGGGCCGACCACCGGAGCAGGGTTAATTGTCATCAGCGGTCGGCCCGGCGGAATAGCCCCTACATGGGGTACCCTCCCATCCACCGACGTATCGGGGAGGACGTCGGTCTTTCCTCACGCACATTATGGAAGACTTACAGCTAATTATATCTAAATAGACTAATTGTTATAATTTCTGTTAGCTAATTCTAAAGTCTTCACTTATAGTAATTTTATAATTGATTGAGAGCATTCTGACTATATGTAATTGCTTACAACACATTCACATTAGAATGCATTTACTTATCTTAAACTAATTAAAAAAATCTTGGCTTAAGATCCTACGTGCTACATTTATATTTGTCATTAATGGATCAAAATCGTGCGTCATTTACCGAGTCATTCGTGGCGTATGGAAATGAGTTTTTATTAGATTATGTAAAGTGTGAGCATATGATGTGCTCTCAGCCCGGTAAGCGTTTGACGTTGGTAGGCTCGGTTTGGGGCAGTGTTCTTAAAGGGAATAAGACATGCTGCCAGGTAACTAACCGGACAATTTAACCATATCAATCGTCGGGTATGGACATGAGTCTATAATGAATTATGTAAAATGTGAGCGTATGTGCTTTCAGCCCGGTAAGCGTTTGACGTGGTTATTAGTAGGTTCGGTTTGGAACAGTGTTCTTATAGGAAGTAAGACATGCTGCCAGGTAACTAACCGGGTAATTTAACCATATCAATCGTCGGATACGAGCCTTTAATAAATTATAGAAAGTGTGGGCGTATGATGTACTCACGGTCTGGTCACCGTTTGTCTTGGTTAATGGTAGGTCTATTAGGGGCAATTTCTTCTAGTGAATAAGAGGTAATTTAGCCATATCAATTTAAGGTAGGGACCAGTGTACAATAAGTTATAAAAGGTACGAGTATATGTCAAGTTTATGACGTGTGAGCATAATGCCAGCCTGGTCGGCGTGTACAACGGTTGATGACTAATCTAGTTCAGGGTGTGTTGTCTTATAATGAATGTCTTATAAAGAATGTATATGACCATTATTTTTTGCAAATTGAAATTGTATTTAATTTATTGATGTTGCTGCAAGTTCAATGTATTCATTGTACATAATTTTGGACAGCCTTATATAATAAACAAAAAAACACACACTGCCAGGTAATAATTAAGAATGTTAGCCATTTCAATACTATGGCATAATCGCGAACTTTCAATGTTTTTCTTTCATATTGTAAGTATTATCCGATTATGGTCAATGTCTTATAATGAATAATGCCTATTGCTCGGTAACTAATCGTGTAAGTTGACCATATCAATACTAGATATGACTCAGCAATAAATTGTTAGAGGTGTAAAGTCTAGAGATATCTAATCTCTGGATATCTGATCTGATATCTGCTTGAGCCTAAACTTGTTTGGGCATAGTTTGTGAAGCATAGACATAAGTTTTGTTTTAATGTATTTAAGAAAATTATTTTAAATGTATTTTACATGTTTATATAGCTCTAGGAATTTATTAAGAACTCTGAGGAGAGGTCTCAGTATAATAAAGGGTTTTTTTTTTGGGGTTGGGTTGCGGTCGGCGCGCTCCTTGCACGACTCCGTCTGGGGCGACAGAGGGGCGTAAGCACGCATACCTGCAACCCACCCACGATGCACGTCGCCTTCGTCGTTGGACCGACCACCGCAGCAGGGTTACTTGTCATCAGTGGTCGGTCCGACGGAATAACCCCTAGTGGGATACCCTCCCATCGACCGACGTCCCCCCCTTGGGTAGGACGTCGGTCTTTCCTCACGCGGCCTCTTGGCGGGTGATGGACTAATTCCCCGGTCACGTCACCCGCAACCTCGGCTAGGGCGGCACGAGGTGCAAGTATTCGCGCTTACGCCGCCTCAGTCGCCGGCGGCAGATCGCCTCATTGAGGCTGCGCTCCTCGCGCAGGCGATCCGCCGCCTCCTTTCGCGAGACTACTGCCTCGCAGAAGGCTGTGACCGCATCCCAGTTCCTAACGCTGCCAACCATCACCTTGGCGATAATCGGCAGCACCAGGTCGGCACCGATGATTGCGACGAGTTCACGACGCTGCTCTGCCCAAGCGGCACAGACCTCGAGCGTATGCTGCGCCGTGTCCTCGTCGTACTCGCAGTGGTGGCAGGACGGTGTACTCTCCCACCTAACGACCTTGTGCAGGTATTTGGCGAAACATCCATGCCCCGTCAACACCTGCACCAGTCGGAAGGAGAGCACCCCGTGCCGCCGTTTCAACCACTGCATCAGCACCGGCCGGAAGGCCTCCACGATCCGCACCCCAAACAGAGGCCCCTCCAGCCGGACTGCCCAACGGGTAATGACATCTCAGCGGGCGTCGACGCGCCAGGCGGTGAGCTCCCTCACAGAGACCACAACGCCCTCCACTCGCACCCCCATCACCCGCCGGTACAAACCGGCGAGCATTGCCGCCTCCAGGTCCCACGGGGGTGTCCCGGCCAACAGGCACGCTGCCTCCGTCGCCACCGTGCGGTATTCGCGTATGGCCCTGACCACCATGGCCCTCTGTGGTCGCCACAGAAGAGCCCTAATTCGGACGGTTAGGGACCCCGCCCACAGCGGTGCGCCGTACAGGGCCATCGACCGGTTGACCCCGCGTACAGCCGTCGGCACGTAGCGCTCGGTCCGCCCACGTTCGGCATAAGCCACGATAGGGCGGTCGCCGCGCCGACTAGCCGTGGAGCAAGCCTGCGTAAATGCTCTCGGAACCACCACCTGTCGAGCACTAGGCCCAAATACCGCATATGGGCCGAGATGCTGATCTCAACCGAATGGACGGTGATCGAGACGCCGATGGGAGGGCTCATGCGGCGCCCATGGAACAAGAGGGCCTCCGTCTTGTTCAGGGCGACCCTCAGCCATAATAAAGGGATGGCAAGCGTTGATAGAACTGAACATATTTGTCTATTTTTGTATTTTTCAACTCGAACAGTGCCAAGGCTTAAACAGTGAGTGTGGTTTTGGGTCATCACCGTGAATCCTTTTGAAGGAAGAAATAAAACTTTGTTATGCACAGCGATTTTAATGATTTCATATACATACATGGGTCAGTGTCAACTTGTCACCAGAAAAAAAAAGTAGAAACGTGCTTATAGAAAAACAAATTGAAGTAATACAATTATGTAATGAGACAATAGCTCACTCAGCCTCAACGGTAGCATTGCATCTATGTAAAACAAATTGCAACCGCTCACTTTACTGAATTCACTACGGTTTAATCGTATTAATTTCTTGCAAAGTTTTCTTTCGTTACCTGCAATACAATTAATATATTTATTAGCAGTCTGTATCCCGATAAGGTGTTCAGTCTCAGTGAAGGTCATGTGGAGAATACAGCTTTTCCTTTCTGTAATGGACTGTAAGCTGGTTAGATTGTAATTACTAGCAGATCTATCAGACAATCGTCGTTAGTAGGCCGTAAAGTGTGGACCTATGCGTATGATATGTATCTGCTAATTATATTAATAAATACAAACAGCTCTTACAAGGACCACAATATGATCTACTTTGTCTCTTTGTTTATCTTTCGTTCTGTATAGGATATTTATTTATACATATATGGACATACACATGTAAATTAAACTATTTTACAAGCTTTTTTTTACAGTTTATACTGCTATTTAATTTGGTATCTTGTAGTCACTAATTGCATACTAAATTCATAATTGTAAAACCTTAATTATTTAATTCTATACCCGTAAAACACGAAGATATGGTTAAATATCAGAACTTTGTTAGCTCATTAAATGTAATGAACAAGAAACGATAGTAAATGCTACTCATTGATGTATTAATTTTATTGTCACACTCTCCTCTAAGTGACTCTATGTATAAGGCATATAAGTGAAAGGGAGATAAAGAAATGATTTATGACTCGACGACTCAGATAATAACGCGTTTATTATACAAAAAAAATGTATCAATCTTCATCAGAGTCATCTACATCGGTGTCTTCTGCCAAATTTATTTAAAACGACGCGTGATTCCTAATAAGAGCTTTATATAAAGGTCCTTTATATAGGTCCCTATTTTGAAGTTCCCCAACATGCTTCACACATTCGGTCCAGTCTTCTTGTGTGACATTATCTATGGCTCAGTGGAGGTGATTTTCAACATCAGCTATCTTGAATGTATTATTATTATTTTATGCAACTTCTCCCTATTGTTGCGCCCAAATTAATTATATCAGATTATATTGACAGTGACAAGTAGGTAGCCGTATTACTTTGTGACCTCGTTCATTTGCTAGATTGTCTAAAGCGTAGACCTTTGCGGGATTTCATTGCTGGAATATGGAATGCTTTTCTTTATTAATCACTCTTGAATCTCAGCTTTCCTCGTGTTTCTTGTGGGTATCTTTTCCAACTGCATCGAATTATAGTTTGCTTTATCTACAATTATAACTAAGCGTTCTTCGAGTACATTTAGGAATTGGGAAAACCAAGCCATATATATATCACTATCCACTTTTGTGTAATAATCAGCGTCCTTCAATTTTATGGCTTTAAATATCAACTTCGCTTCTGGAACAAGCCAGTCCTTGCGGAACTTGCATGACTAACTATCTATCTTTGATCTTTTTAACAGGCTGATATTCCTTCTTCGCTCCTTCATCGTTGGTTCCAAGCCACATCCGCTTTCTTGAATGATTTTAATTACACCATGTTCCATCCATCCAGATAGAAACGTGTCCACTGATCGTTAGTTCTTCTAAGTAAATGTAATTGCCTTAAAAACTCCATTCTGGCACAAACAATATCTGTTCTTCCCATTAAATATTTACGTCAGTATTTTTCTTATAATTGTAACTAATTTCCTTTAAGAGCATTCTCCTTTAAGTTTTGCCGCTATGAAAATGTTAAATGTTTTCGATATTTTTCTAATATTTTCTCCATGGATGAATACTATCCACTATCATAAATTGAAGCCACAGTGCGCTTCAAAGCACTTCTTTCAAAATCGTCAATATTAGTGACAGTTTCTGGTTTTTTAAAATTTACTCGCACCACAAATAAAAGCTGCTCAATACCACAAATAAACGCTGCTTTATCAATAACAGTCCCGGCGCGCTGCATATTCCTATACCTATTGAGATGTATGGTCGAACGACTCAGATGATAACGCACTTAGTACATTTATAATAACACGTAAACTCATTGAAAAAGCTATATAGCTTACCTGATGTGTTTACGCTAGCTAATTTGGATATGCATATGATTTCAGCTTTCTGGACAGCTGAATAGAAAGTTTCAAAATTCCTGCATATTAAAATTATTAATATGATGTCTTTACATATCCATAGCACACTTTCAAGGATGACTTTGATAGTCATCCTAACATACTACAACATAAGTAGAATTATATTATTTGTTATTTTTTTTTTAATTTAATTTATTTCAAAACTTTTGTACAGACAAAGGTACAAGGCGGCCTTAATGCCTTAGGCATTCTCTACCAGTTGACCTAGGGTGGTAGGGACCTAGGGGAGCTTTCATCATCATCTAGGCTCATATGCGTCTCACTGCTGAGCTCGAGCCTCCTCCACAATAGGAGGAAATACAACATCGAAAATTGACACGCGCACTAAATAATTTATGCTTCTGATAGATCTGAGCCCTTGACAATGAGGGCAGCCAGCATTCTTTTCAACAGCTGCCCCACATCATTCGGCAATACGTTAGGCCCTCTAGGTCGTACCCCTATAAGATTACCCAGATATTTGATAGAATTTTAGTGGTAGTGATTGTAGTTAAAGACTAAGTTCAGCACCCGAACGTTCATCAGTTTTAGTTATGAAAAAATATTGTTTAAAATACTTGAACTATAAAGTTAGAGAATAATGTGAATGTAATCTATGCCGTGTGGTGACGAAATAAGAATACAATTGACCACCCCTCGTTCTTTCCTTTATGTGCCGTAAAAGATGACTAAGGGATATAATACGCATATAACATCTATGCAAGAGAAGTAAAACTCCACATAAAACCTTACACCAACACGACTAAGCAGCGAGCTGTAGTAGCTCAATTTCCCTTCTTTTAAAGAGGAGGTTTGAGTCTAACAGTGATACCTATATGAGCTGTAACGATAAATCTGTAAGAAATACAAAATACTCACATATTCGTTGTATCCATTATCAAGACGAAGATATACGAGTACAAATAGAATATTAAACAATGATACGTAAAAAGTATGCAGGACGAATAAAGATAGATAGATAGAGTGTTTACGTCATAGACCAATCTTCAACCAAAAATAAAAACTACATAACAATTACTACTAAACGAACTTAACAAAGAGATTATTTACTAATACTACTCACTCACTAATTTTCTTTCAATATTATTAAAAAAAATTGCCAAAATATGGGGTATTACAATGAAATGTAGAACTAATTAGGTCAGATCACGCTGACTTCTAGGGTGCAGGCACGACTACCCGGGCGTGAAGCCGTTTTGACTGAGGCCTCCGACGGTCGGAGTGGAGATTCGTTTGTAGAAAGTGAGATAACCCGGCGTTTTACTGGAGCGGATCTTAAGTACTATGCCACTGGCAGTACTATTTAAAAAGAGAAGTGAACGAATTTCTACTTATAGGGTTTTATTTTAATTATTATACCAGACTGAGCAAACGAATTAATAAATGTATAGGTGTAATTTTAAGATTTATATACAGTATATGTATTATTATTATAGTGACCAAACAGTTATAACAAAAGAAATAAACTATAGGATTTAATTTAATTTTCATTTCTTTTTACCATTAATAAGAGCTACTGTTTAAAAAATATCTTACCAATGTACTAAAAATCTTTGCACATAAGTTGTATGTCTTTATAATATTATAATAGATATCGTGCATTTTGTTGAAATAATCAATACTTTCTATATGATTGTCTATAGAAATATCATTTGCCCATTTATTAAGGTATGTCGTTAATAGTGCAATAATTCGAATGCTATAAATTAAATCAATTTAAATTTTAGCAATTAGATAGTAAAAAATAGTGCTTAGGATATGGAAAAGTCCCAATGACGTATAAAATAAAATTAAATTATAAACAAATAAAGCTGTATTCGTACAGATACAGCCTAGACATAAGATCCAATTGCCGATGATAAAATTCTTAATATTTTTTGCATCTAAGCTCATTTCATGAATGGTCTGCATTTTCAATACAAGTAGGACATGATTTTCTCTGTGTATCAGATTCAAAATAGCTGTAATAAATAAAATGATTGCGAAATCCATGTAATAAAAATAATATGATACATATGAAATGACATTATTACAATGGTTGCTGTAATCCGAGATTATTATAGAACTGAAGTAAGTAAAAAAAAAAAAAAAAAAAAAAAAAAAAAAAGTAGCGCCATAAAGCACAGCATCATTATTATGTAGATCTTCTTTCCAATGGCTATAATGAATTTTTCATTAATAATATAATTCGGTGATAAAACCATGTTTTTCATGAAATATAGTGGGTATATCATCCTTTTCACATCTGGTTTTAAGTAATTATTCATGATATATTGAACAATATGTAATTTTTGTTGGTTTAGGGTTTTTTTTTAATATAATTATGTTTTATCGTGAATAAAGTAAGCACACGAAAGTTACGTGTTGAATACAAGTTAAACTGATAACATTCCGTTACATTTCAATATTAGTTTGCTTATCATATTATAATATAGAATTCTCGAATAATCACAATAAGTGCTATAAAATACATTTTCCAAATTGTATAAATATACAAATACTGGTATTGATTTAATTCAATATAGTTTATATAATTCTCCGCGTGGTGATGGAGTAAGAATACAATTCACCATTCCTTCCTGCCTGTGGATAACGTGAAAGACTACTAAGGGACCGGACACATGACTACGGTGCGGCACCATTTACCGTATAACGGCACGGCACTGCCACCGGTAAAAATGCGTGCGTCTGCGTGTGCGCGTGGAGGATGTCGGTCTTTTCTCGCGCGTTCGGCCTCTCAGCGGGTGACGGACTAAGTCCCCGATGCAGTCCTCTGCGGCCTAGGGCGGCATCAGGCGCAGGTATTCGCGCCTTCGCAGCCCCAGTCGCTGGCGGTGGTTCACGTTGACGAAGAGACATTCCTTGCGCACGCGCTCCGCCGCCTCCTTACGCCGGACTACTACTTCGTAGAAGGCTGCGATCGCGTCCCAGTACCCGACGCTGTCGAGCATCGAGCCCTGGTGATGGCCGGCAACGTCAGGTCGGCACCGATGATTGAGACAAGTTCACGACGCTGCTCTGCCCAAGCGGCACAAACCTCGAGCGCATGATACGCCGCGTCCTCGTCGCAATTGCAGTGGTGGCAGGACAGTGTACTCTCCCTCCTAACAACCGCGTGACCGTGTGCAGGTATTTGGCGAAGCTACCATGCCTCGTCAAAACCTGCACCAGTAAGAAGGAGAGCACCCCGTGCCGTCGCTCTAACCACTGCATCAGCACTGGCCGTAAGGCCTCGATGGTCCTCTATGGTGTCCATAGAGAGCCATGGCGGTCAGGATCATCCGCGGTTATCGCACGGTGGCGACGGAGGCGGCGTGCCTGTTGCCCGGGACTCCCCTGTGGGACCTGGAGGCGGGAATGCGCACCGATTTGTATCGGCGGGTGTCGGGGGTGCGAGGGAGGGCGGGGTTGTCTCCTTAAGGGAGCTCACCGCCTGGCGCGTTGACGCCCGCCGAGTCGTCACTGCCTGTTGGGCAGTCCGGCTGGAGAGGCCTCGATACGGTGTCTGGACCGTGGAGGCCTTGCGGCTGGTGCTGATTCAGTGGCTAAAACGGCGGCACGGGGCATCTCCTTCAGACTTATGCAGGTCTTGACGGGGCACGGATGCTTCGGCAAGTACCTATACACGGTCGCTAGGAGGGAGAGTACACCGTTCTGCCACCACTGCGATTGCGACGAGTACACAGCGCAGCATACGCTTGAAGTCTGTGCCGCTTGGGCGGAGCAGCGTCGTGAACTCGTCGCAATCATCGGTGCCGACCTGACGCTGCCGACCATCGCTAGGAAGATGCTCGGCAGCGTCAGTAACTGGGATGCGGTCGCAGCCTTCTGCGAGGCAGTGATCTCGCAGAAGGAGGCGGCGGGTCGCGCGCGTGAGGAGTGACCACGACCTCGACGAAGCGACCCGCCGCCGGCGACTGGGGCGGCGTAGGCGCGACTACCTGCGTGCCATGCCGCACTAGCCGAGGCCGCGGGTGACGTGACCTAGTCTAGTGACGTGAGTTAGTCTGTCACCCGCCGAGAGGCCGACCGCGTGAGGAAAGACCGCAACCCAACCAAAAAAAAAAAAAGCATAGTTCATGGTGTTGTTTTAAAGGTAGAAATAAAACTTTGTTACATATACATAAATATTTTAATGATTTCATCTTCATGGGTTAGCTACCAGTTGTCACCATGAAAAAAACCTTATAGAAAAGCAAATTGAAGTAATACAATTGTGTAATGAGATAATAACTCACTAAGCCTCAACGGCAGCATTGCATCTATGTAAAACAAACCGCAACCGCTCACTTTCCTGAATTCATTACGGTTTAATTGCATTAATTTCTTGTAAAGTTTTCTTTCGTTGCCTGCAATACAATTAATACATTTATTAGCAGTCTTTACTCCGATAAAGTGTTCACTTAATGAAGGTCATGTAGAGAATACAGCTTTGCCGTTCTGTAATAGATAGTAAGCAAGTTAGATTAAGATTACTAGCAAAGCTATCACAGGCAATCGTACTTGGTGGGTCGTAAAGGGATCTATCTATAATCTTAAGTGACCTTTGTTTATGAGATACATCTGCTAATTGTACTTATAAATACAAACGGCTCTTTCAAGGGCCGCAATATGATCTGCACTGTCTAACTTTCTTTTGTATAGGATATTTATTTATACATATATGGACATACACATGTAATTTTTTTCTGTTTATACTGGTATTTAATTTGGTATCTTGTAATCACTAATTTCATACTTAATAACGTAAAACCTTGTTTATTTAATTCCATACACGTAAAACCCATAAATATAGTTAAATATCAAAACTTAACTCGTAACTCGTAAATCAAAACTTAACGTTAACTCGTTAAATTTTATGAACAATAACGATAAGAAATGCTACTCATCGATATATTTATTTTATTGTTACACCCTTCACTAAGCGGCTCCATTAGGCCTGTAAATGCAAGCGAGATAGACATAGAGACATGATTTATGATCTGACGACTCAGATTATATTGCGCTGATTATACAAAAACAGTGTATCAATCTTCATCGGAGTCTTCTACATCGGTGTCTTCTGCCAAATTTATTCTAAGCGCCGCATGATCTCTAATAATAGTCTTTTGGAGGTCCCTATTTCGAAGTTCCTCGGCATACCTCACACATTTGGCCTAGTCTTCCAGTGTGACATTGTCTATGGCTCAGTGGAGGTGAATTTCAACATCAGCTTTTTTGAATGTAATATTACTATTTGCAACTTCTCCCTTTACTTGCGCCCAAATTAATTCTTTTGGGTTATATTGATAGTGATATGGAGGCAGCCGTATTACTTCGTGGCCTTGTTCATTAGCCATATTGTCTAAATCGTAGATCTTTTGCGGGTTACAAGTTTTTACTTTACGGATTAATTATTCTATGATTTCATTGCAATATTTTCTTAGTTCATCACTCTTGTATCACAGCTTTCCTCGTGTTTCTTGTGGGTATCTTTTCCAATTGCATCGAATTATAGCTTGCGTTATTAACGATTAAAAGTGAGGACTCTTTCAGTAATATATGTATCGCCATGCACTTTTGTGTAATAATCAGCAACCTTTGATTTTATCGCTTTTAGTATCAACTTCGCTTTTGGAACAGAGCCAGTCCTTGCGGAACCCGCATGACAGACTATCAATCTTTTACCTTTTCCAACAGGCTGATTCTTGAAACCTCCTACAACGTTACTTACAAATCTTCTTGAATGGTTTTGATTAATGCATGTTTCATTCATCCAGATAGAAATGTGGCTGCTGAGCGTTAGTTGTTCTAAGTAAATTTATTTTCCTTAAAAAAACTCAATTTTGGCACAAGCAATATCTGCTTTTTTCATTAAATATTTACGTTCTTCGGTATTTTTCTTATAATTGTAACCAATCTCCTTTAAGGGTGTTCGCATTGAAGTTTGCCCGCTATTAAAAACAGGTAAATGTTTTCGATATTTTTCTAATATTTTTTCTACAGATGGATACTCTCCGCTATCATAACACACTTTTATCAAAATCGTCAATATTAGTGAGAGTTTCTGGTTTCTTTAAATTTGCTTTTAGTATACAGGAGCTTTCCGTGTGGTGACGGAGTAAGAATACAATTCACCACTCCCTATCCTGCCCGTGGATGTCGTACAAGACGACTAAGGGATATAATATGCACATAAGATCTGTGCAAGAGAAGGAAAACTCGAAATAAAACCCTATACCAACATGTCTGACCAGCATGGTATAGTAGGTCAAATTCCCTCCCATTGTGGAGGAGGCCGGAGCCCAACAGTGGGACGTATCTGGGCTGCGATGATGATGATGATGATACAGGAGCTGCCTGTTTGCGATACTTCAGTCTTTATTCGGTCCACTATCACTCTGCTCATACCGCAAATAAACGCTACCATTTCACGTACTAGCTACCATTTCACTGCCTGCGCAGGTAGTCGTTGACCGATAACGGTTCCGGTGCGCTGCACATTACTATCTCATCACACACATCTCTATCTCTATTTACATTTAAGGCCTCACGACTCAGATGATAATGTGCTTAGTATATATTTATATGATAACTTGACAATTAAAGGCATTGAAAAAATTATACCTGACGTGTTCACGCTAGCTAATTTGGATATGCATATCGTTTCAGCTTTTTGGATAGCTGAATAGAAGGTTTCAAAATTCATGCATATTAATATTATGAATATGATGTCTTTCAATATCCATAGTACATCTTCAAGGATGATTATCAAGTAATCATACTATAAAATAAGTAGAACTGTGTTAATTATTAAACTATAAATAATATAAATATCATCATCATCACGTCAGCTCATGCATATCCTAATGCTGAACCCGAGGCGCTTCTATACTCTAAAGGATATTAATTTGCTGTAGAGACTGTTTAGACAAATAGATACAGCAATTTATTTCGAATTTTTTTTCTTTTACAACGATGTTATCGTATGTTGTTGTATATAAAAGTGACCTAGGAAGGTAACTTTTTTATCTTATTTATCCTTCACGTCACCTGTGGACAAGAAAAGGAGTGGTTTGTTAAATTCTTACTCCGTCACTACACGGAATATTTAAATACTTTGTGTATATATTAGGTATTCATATAGTATTAAAATGTTACAATAGAAATAAAACTTTTATATAACTATATTCAAATTAATATATTCACATGTAAATATCAAAGAAGAGCTTTCATAATTATCTCGGCTCATATACGTCTAACTGCTGGGCTCGAGCCTCCTCCACAATAGGAGGGAAATTGACCTTATTATAACATGCTGGTTAGCCAGGTTAATATAGGGTTTTGTTTCGAGTTTTCCTTCTATTGTATAGACATTTTATACCCACTACATCCTCTTGTCGTTTTTTATAACATCCACGAGCAAGATAAGAAGTGGTCAACTGTATTCTTATTCACTATATCGAGAAAAGCTTTGACTGACTGCTATTTGAAACTATTTACATATTTACACCCTTTTTGATCGTTGTATTTATTCGTAGATAAATAAAAGCAGTTATGTATAACTTGGCTATCTAATAAAATATTGTTAAATAATACTTCAACAACGTTAGACGATAATGTGAATGTAATCTATAAGAAATTACCGTGTGGTGACGGACTTACCGGGTGGTGACGAAGTAAGTATCCAATTCAGCACTCCCATTTTTGCCCTTGAGTGTCGTATAAGACGACTAAGGTATATAATACGCATATAACACCTTTAAAAGAGTAGTAAAACCTGACATAATACCCTAACACCAACACGTCTGACCAGGAAGGTTTAGTAGGTCAATTTCCCTTCTATTGCGAAGGAGACTCGAGCCCAACAATGGGACCAATATGAGCTGTGATCATGAATTTATAAGAAATACAAATTACTCACATATTCGCTGAATCCATTATCATGATGAAAATATACTATTACTAATAGAATATTAAACAGTGATACATAAAAAGTACGCAGGACCAAAAAACATATCTAAAAGATAATATGAAAAAGTTACGGACAAAGAGTGCTTACATTATAGTCTAATCTTGAACCAAAAATAAAAAGTACAAAACAATTAGTACTAAACGAATTTAACAAAGAGGTTATTTACTAATACTACTCAATACTCACTCACTAATGTTCTTTCAAAATCATTAAAAATATTATAAAAATATTGGGTATTAAAATGAAATGTAGAACTAATTAGGTTCGACCACGCTAACTTGTTCGGTGCAGGCGCGAGTACCTGGGCGTGAAGCCGTCCTGACTGAGACCTTCTATTGTTGGATTGGATATTCGTTTGCACAAAGAGTGATATCCCGTAGTTTTGCTGGACCGTCTTGATGGTAGGTACCCAAAAAAGGGATGTTTACGTACTATGCCACTGAAAGTACCTACTATAAATACTATTCAAAAAGAGAAGTGAACGAATTGCTACGTGCAGGGTTCCATTTCCATTATTATGCCAGACTGAGCAAATGAATTAGTAAATATATAGGCGTCATTTTAAAATTTATTACAGTGACCAAATAATTATAACAAAAAATAGTTAATCCCTAATTTCTATTTTTTTAACATTAATAAGACCAACTAGTTAAAAAATATCTTACCAATGTATTAAAAATCTTTGCATATAAATTGTCTTTATAATATTATTATAGATATCGTACATTTTGTTGAAATAATCACTACCTTCCATATTATTGCCTATAGAAATATTATTTGACCATTTATTGAGGTATGTTGTTAATAGTACAATAATTCGAATGCTATAAATTAAATCTATTTGAATTTTAGTAATTAAATAGTAAAAAATAGTGCTTAGGATATCGAAAAGTCCCAATGACTTATAGAATAGAACTAAACTATAAACCAATAAAGCTAAATTCGTACAGATACAGGTTAGACATAAGATCCAATTGCCGATGATAAAATTCTTAATATTTTTTGCATTTAAGCTTATGCTTTCATGTATGGTCTGTATTTTCAATACAAGTAGGACATGATTTTCTCTATGTATCACATGCAAAATAGCTGTAAGAATTAGAATGATTGTGAAATCTATGTAAAAAAAATAAAATGATATACATGAAATGACATTATTAAAACTGTGACTATAATCAGAGAGTATTGTAGAATTGAAGTAAGTAAAAGAAAGTAGCGCTATAAAGCACAGCATCATTATTATGTAGATCTTTTTTCCAAGGGCTGTAATGAATTTGTTTTGAATTATATAATTCGGTGATAAAACCATGATTTTCATCAAATATAGTGAATATAACATCCTTTTCACATCTGGTTTTAAGTAATTCTTCATGATATATTTAACAATACGTAATTTTTGTTGTTCTAGAGTTTTTATAATATATTATGTTTTATCGTGAATAAAATAAGCACACGAAAGTTACGTGTTGAATACAAGTTCAAGTGATGAAATTCCGTTACATTTCAATATTAGTTTGCTTATCATATTATAACACAGAATACTCGAATAATCACATTAGGTAAGTGCCATAAAATAAATTTTCCAAATTGTATAAATATACAAATACTGGTATTGATTTAATTCAATATAATTTATATAATTCTCCGCGTGGTGACGGAGTAAGAATACAATTCACCATTCCTTCCTGCCTGTGAATATTGTAAAAGACGACTGAGGGACCGCACACATCTCTACGATACGGCACCATTTACCGTATAACAGCACGGTACTGCTAACGGGAAAAGTGCGTGCGTGTGCGTGTGCGCGTGGAGGACGTAGGTCATTCCTCGCTCGTTCGGTCTTTCAGCGGGTGACGGACTAATTCCCCGGTCCAATCATCCGCGGCCTCGGCTAGGGCGGCATCAGGCGCAGGTATTCGCGCCTGCGCCGCCCCATTCACCAGCGGCGGTTCGTGTCGTCGAGGAGATATTCCTTGCGCACGCGCTCCGCCGCTTCCTTCCGCCAGACTACTGCCTCGTAGAAGGCTGCGACCGCGTCAGGTCAGCATCGATGATTGAAACGCGTTCACGACGCTGCTCTGCCCAAGCTGCACAAACCTCGAGCGTATTTTTTTCTTAGGTTGAGCATACTCCTCTCTAACCCCCTTTGACAGGTCCTAATTTTATTTTTGGTTTTAGAGGTGAACTTCCACGTCTGGCACCCATATGTCAGGCATGGTAAGAGACTCGTGTTCATAACTTTTGTTTTGAAGTCTATCGGCATATTACTTTTGAAAATTTCTTTTTGGTTCCAATATTTGTTCCATGTTGATTTTACCCTTCTTGCTATTTCTAGTATGTCGTTGTTTTTTTCAAAACTTAATAATTTGCCCAAGTATATGTATTTTTCGACATGTTCTAGTGGCTCTCCGTTGATTATTATGGGTTTTTTTCAGTTGTTGTTGGTCATTATTTTAGTTTTTGTTAGGTTGATCTCCAGACCCACATTGGCGCTGACGTGCTGCAGAGACTCAATCATGCTTTGCATCTGGCCGGCCGTCTCTGGCAGAAGTACTAGGTCATCTGCGAACCTAAGGTGGCTTAAATATTCACCTTTTATATAGATTCCTAGTCTGCACCAATCTAACTTGCCAATGATGTTTTCCAGGATTGATATGAATAGTATTGGGGACATGGGGTCTTCCTGTCGAGTAAGACAGACTCTTGTCTCTTTTTATGGGAATACATGGGCCGATGGACTCCAGTTTGATCCTTTCTTTATTATTTTTGTATATACTTTGGATAGTTTTGTATACATCTTCTACTCCTTGCTCTACCAAGCCCTCCTTCCCATATGCTGTTGTGTGAAACAGAGTCAAAAGCTTTTTGGTAATCGATAAAAGTTATATATAGAGTCTTCCTTTGCTCTTGATATTTTTCTATGATTAACTCCATTGTGTGGATGTGGTCAGTTGTTGAAAAACCTTTCCTGAAGCCTGCTTGTTCTACGGGTTGCTTTGTTTCTAGTGTTATACTTATTCTTTTGTTAATAATTGTAGAGAACAATTTGTAGAGGCTGGGCTGGCTATAATTGCCAATATTTTTGGGGTCTCCTTTTTTGTATTATAATATGATGTAAGCTTCCGACCATTGAGTGGGTGTTACAGAGTGTTGGAGTATCAAATTGAAGTTGGACTAGTGGTGCAGCCAGAATTAGTTGAGCCGTTTTTAGTAGCTTCATTTGTGATGTTGTCGAAGCCTTTTCTCTATTTTAAGTTTTTTTATTGTTTCTATAACGTTGAATTCATTGATCTTTACAAAGTCTTTAAATTGGCCATCTTTGTTGTTAATTAATGTTGTTATGTTGTTATTATTGCCATTGTATAGATTTCTATAAAATTCTGTGGCTGTATTTACAATATCGCTTCGTTTGTATATATCTTTGTCCAGATTTTTTAATCCTTTTATCCAGCAATTATTTGTTCGAAGTTCCTTAAATGATTTCTTCGTGCCACCGCAAACCTGTAGGTGTCTCATTATAGTGTCTTGTCTGTATTTTAAATAATCTTTTTTTATATATTTATTGACTATCTTGTATAAGGCAGAGAGTTCATTTTTCATAGAGCGAGTTTTGTTTTTGGTTGACTGTAGTACTTTCCTTCTTTGTAGCAGTATTTCTGTTCTCTCTTGTAATATTTTATGTTTATGATTTCTCTTGTGTAATTTTGAAATTTTTAGGCTTTCAGAAATAGCGTCACTAATTTTATCATATTACAAGCATATATACATATACTAATTATTACAAGCGGTAAAGAGATCATAATTAAACCAAATTATCAGAATTAGGTGTAGAGAAATTTGGCGCGAACATTTCAACAAAGTTTCATTAGAGAAAGGTATATGGTATAGATCATTACAGAGTGAATTACGAGGAGTCGTATACCATGGTTTCAGAACACGGACATGAATAGGAACTTTATTGTCTTTACTGCGTTTCGACTCAGAGCTGGACACATTCCTTTAAATAAATTTAAACATCTTATGAAGTTAACCAATTCGCCAAACTGTGAGATATGCGGTAAGGTCCAAGATGTTTATCATATTCTGGAGGAGTGTGTTCAGTATGAGTTGGATAGAGAGAGAACTATTACACTTTTGAGATTAAATAGAAATGATATTGACATGTACCATAAGATCTTAACATCACCGATGTCAAGAAAAGCGGCATTGTTGTATAAATATCTATATAAGTGTATATTGCTTAGTACTAATTAGTAAGTATTGTGAGAGTTACGATGGGACTGATATGTACATGTGTATAAAAGTCCCTAAATAAAATTAAATAAAAAAAATAATTATCATAACAGTTTTGTACTGTTTCATATATTTGGCAACTTGTTGACTCATATAGTTTTAATTTAAGGTTATCCCTTATACCTTTCTATTACTTCTTCACTTCTAAATTCGCATCCTTGTTTATTAGTAAATCGGGCTCTGCTTAGTTTTTGTTTGGAGAGTTTTTTTAGCTTTATTGGTTGGTACAACCAATAAGTTACACTAATAAATGGTTTACTAATATGTTAGATTATGGGTGATAATTGCTGTTGAAAGCGGACAAGTGAGTAGTAACAACAATTAACATTGTTTCTCTGTTTCTGTGTCAAAATAACGTTGAATGTCAACTTCCGTGCGAATGACGTAACAAGGGTCATCATTCTCTTTGTACATCAAGATGAAGCCTTGCTTCGTCCACATAAATTTCCAACTTGCTCGCCTTGCAGCTTCACGTGTCTTACGAAATAAAAGTCACTTATATTTAGTGAGGCGTTCGTTGACGTAGAAACGTTGGGGCGCCGCAGGTGTAACCAGGCCCTCTGTCGTGGCACCACGGCATACACGCGCGCTCCGCAGCAGATCATCACGCAGGTAGCGGCGCGCCAGACGTACAACCAGGGGGCGCAGGTGGTGGTCCGTCATTACGGCACTAGTCGCTCTGATTCGTTCGTTCACACGCGCGGCGCTCATTATGTCGCGCTCTTTTATTGCGACACCTAGTTTAGTTGCAATCTGCCAACCAGGTGGATTAGGTTCTCGCCAATTGACTCCGGGAAATTACTAATTTTGATAACATTGGAAAGCAGATCTTGGTCCCTCTCGTTGAGCTCCTGCTTGAGTTCAGCTATAGCATCAAGTGTTGACGTATCAGAAGACGGTAATTTTAGTTTTTCAGCCTGTTCGAAAGCAGTGACCTTCCCTTCCAACGTATTTGTTTGCTCAGTACATTTATTCATCTTCACGAAATAGTTGGAGTTCTGTACAGACTGAGCATAGCTCTTCGCTAAGTTTCTTTAAGTTGCAAATGAGTTCATTGGGAATCTCATGACGGGGTTCGACTAGGGCATGTAGAACTCTCATGGCTCATGGTCATGGCTATCCTCGGATGGACTAGCTGAATGTTGTTCACGCACCCTAATTGGAGTATCAGCTTTATTGTCACGAGCGATATTTTTAGTACACTAGAGACAACGCCAAGAGATATTTATAACACTACTAGGTGGGAGGATCACGCATGCCTTATGATATACCCCATAACATTTATGACACTTAGCCGAATCAGATTGTGAAATGAACTTACCGCACGCTCCGCACTTAACCTTTGTTAAAGCGCTAGCAAGAGATAATAATATACGCAGCGATGATAAATATAGTCAGAGTAATAATTAAGAAATATTATTACAGGCAATATTAATCCTAAGTTAAAAGCTCTCGTCACTAGAAAAATTTAATATATTTATTTGTGAATCAGCTGATGCATAAAGTTAATAGAGGGTATTTTGATTATGACACTGTTCACTAGAATTTATTTTCACTGTTTATGTTTATCCCTTAACCACATACCTCATATTTTTGTCCTTTAACCACCTACCTGCGGTCCTGGAGACCTCTCATAAATTAATGCATTTATTTCAGGATCTAATGATAATGCATTAGTAAAATTTATAAAGTATTTCATTATATGTTAGACCTTTATATTAAACTTTAAAAAAACATAAATAATTTAGAGATATACATAAATAATATTGATACAAACTTATAACTATTCATAAGGTCGTAATTTAGACGCAAAAAAAATCATTCTCAGGTAATTAAATTTAGGGCATTAAATAGTAAACGTTTTTAGCATTTGGTATTATTTCAAAAAATTAAATGAATTATCTACAAAATCGACCAAAAATGACAACTTAAACAAAATTGCATTACATAAACATTCACAATTTATCACGACACTTATAGCGTATATAGTACCCACATTCCAAACAAATGGGTAGTCGACACAAAAAAACATAAGTGAGCTGAGTCTTGCGTTTTATTGTTGGGATCTCCAGTGGAGTAAATTTTGTGTATTTCTAGTTTTTTCTGCATTAGAAATGATCGCTGAATCTTCACTAATCTGCAATATACGATGTATAGAATATTTTGTGGGGTTGATTGATTAAACTGATAACGTTAGTATTGGACGCTGATATGTCCAAGGCTCTATAAAATCCGACGGCTGTACGCGGGGGTCATCCGGTCGATGGCCCTGTACGGCGCACCGGTGTGGGCGGGATCCCTGACCGTCCGACTCAGGGCTCTTCTGTGGCGACCACAGAGGGCCATGGCGGCCAGGGCCATACGCGGATACCGCACGGTGGCGACGGAGGCAGCGTGCCTATTGACCGGGACACCGCCGTGGGACCTGGAGGCGGAAATGCTCGCCGGCTTGTACCGGCGGGTGTTGCGAGTGTGAGCGGAGGGCGGTGTGGTCTCACTAAGGGAGCTCACCGCCTGGCGCGTTGACACCCGCCGGGACGTCACTGCCCGTTGGGCAGTCCGGCCGATGCTGATGCAGTGGTTGGAATGGCGGCACGGGGTGCTCTCCTTCCAACTAGTGCAGGTATTGACGGGGCACGGGTGCTTTGCCAAGTACCTGCACAAGGTCGTTAGGAGGGAGAGTACACCGTCCTGCCACCACTGATATTGCGACGAGGATACGGCGCGGCATACGCTCGAGGCCTGCGCCGCTTGGGCAGAGCAGCGCCGTGAACTCGTCGCAATCATCGGTGCCGACCTGACGCTGCCAACTATCGCCAGAGCAATGGTTGGCAGTGTCAGGAATTGGGATGCGGTCGCAGCCTTCTGCGAGACAGTGATCTCACAGAAGGAGGCGGCGGATCGCCTGCGCGAGGAGCGCAGCTTCGATGAGGCGATTCGCCGCCGGTGACTGGGGCGGCGTAGGCGCGAGTATTTGCGCCTCATGCCGCCCTAGCCGAGGCCGCGGGTGACGTGACCGGGGATTGGTCCGTCACTCGCCGAGAGGCCGACCGCGTGAGGAAAGACCGACGTTCTCCCCGAGGGGGGGACGTCGGTCGCTGGGAGGGTACCCCAAGTAGGGGATATTCCGTCGGGCCGGCCACTGATGACAAGTAACCCTGTTCCGGTGGTCGGCCCAACGACGAAGGCGACGAGCATCGTGGGTGGGTTGTGGGTGTGCGTGCTTACGCCTCTCTGTCGCCCCAGACGGAGTAGTGCGAGGAGGGCGCCGACCGCAGCCCACCCCTAAAAAAAAAGGCTCTGTAAAATATAGTTAAAAGCCCCTATCTTTGATTAAGCAGATCCATGCCCAGTTTTGTATGATTGTGTTATAATTAGAATAGATTGTCATTATCGCCCTCAATTCCAGATTCGCAATCTTTCTGTACAAAATCCTCGGTTACGTCAGGTTCTACGTTTCAACAATTCTTCTTTGGCATATATTTCGCGTTAGATAACTTTTCTGAACCTAAATCTGAATATTTTCATCATTTTTATTCAAATTGACATTAAAATAAGAATACAAATTAATATCAAAAAATTACACAACTACCTACACGCGGTCAAGGAGACCCATCGTGAAATATTTTTATTAACCTAGCATAGATGCGTGCATGTATGCACCCCTCGAACACAGGCGTGAGGCGCAGTACTAATTGACGTGTAGAAAAGGTACATACACAGCTCTGCGACACGCACACATTAAAAAAATTCTGTTTGAAAATCGGTTGCGGTCTGTGAGACGGGTGGTAGGTGGTTAAGTGTTAAATATATCTGTTATTTTATTTCACCACACCATATAACAATTGTAAAGTTTTAAAAGTATCTTTATCAATAAATATTTTTGAGAAAATTGTACTAGTTTTATTTTTATAACTGTTTAACGTAAACATTTGTTGCTACCGACTTCCCTGACAGGCGCTGGAAAAACATGACCGTTAATAGAATAGCAGATAATAATATGAAGAATTACTTTTTGGTATATTAAAACGGGTCGCCTCTAAAAAGTGTATTTTTAGATATGTAATGTCTCGGCAAGTTATTGCTTGAATCTCAATTTTCAAAAATCAATATTTTGTCAGATATCGAAGTTTCGAGATTCTAAGACACTGCCCTATTTCTATGATGCTGTCTGTGTACGTGTGCGTATGGGTAGTATTAGGGCTTGCGGCATCTTAAGCGATTTTACTAAACTTAGATTTCCTTTAAGTTTAAATCGAATCTACATGGTAGATTTTGAGTAAACTCAAATTTCCAAATATTTCAAAGTGGTAGTTAAATTTATTCAGAAACTATTGAATCTATAATTTCTGTAATGTAAACAGCTTTTTTCCTCAATAAATGTAGAAAAATAGTTTTGAGCTCGCAGCGCTTAGAAATGTATTAATCTTTCAAAATCAATATTTTAATCTTAATAGAAATATATATATATATATATATATATATATATATATATATATATATATATATATATATATATATATATATATATATATATATATATATATATATATATATAATGATCATCATTATTTCAATGTAACATAGTTTACATACTTCAGGTTGTAAGCTATAAAGTAGCGATTAATTTATACATACTTAAAAATATATGATGTCTGTTCTTACGTTGGCAGCGTGAATTTAACACATAATTATGTTTGAATCTATTTTATTCACAAATGTCATAGGTTTTACAAGCGATGACAGAACCGAACATATGTGTCTACCTTTGGGTTTTTCGGCTCAAACAGTGTCAAAGCTTAAACAATGAGCATAGTTTAGGTTGTTGTTTTAAAGGAAGAAATAAAACTTTATTATACATTGCGATTTTAATAATTTCATATACATGAGTCAATTTTGCACTAGAAAACAAATTAAAACGTGGTTATAGAAAAACGAATTGAAGTAATACAATTGTGTAATTAGACAATAACTCACTCAGACTCAACGGTAGCATTGCATCTATGTAAAACAAACCGCAACCGCTCAATTTGCTGAATTCATTACGGTTCAATAGCATTATTTTCTTGCAAAGTTTTCTTTCGTTACCTACAATACAATAATATATTTATTAGCAGTCTTTATACCGATAAAGTGTTCAATTTCAGTAAAGGTCATGTGGAGAATACAGCTTTTCCGTTCTGTAATGGACTGTAAGCTGGTTAGACTGTGATTACTAGCAGAGCTATCAGGTAATCGTCGTTGGTAGGCCGTAAAGGGTGGACCTATATTTATAATATGTATCTGCTAATTGCACTAATAGATACAAACGGCTCTTTTAAAGGCCACAGTATGATTTACTTCGTCTCTTTATCTATCTTTTTTTCTGTATATTATATTTATTTATATATGGACCACAAATAAACGCTGCGTGTGGTACTGTGCCACGTGCGCAGGTAGCCGTTTATCAATAAAGGCCCCAGCGCACTGCACATTCCTAAACCTACTGACATTTATGGCTCAGCGACTCAGATGATAACGCACTTATTACATTTATGATAACATTTAAAGACATTGAAAAAAACTATGGCATACCTGACGTGTTCATTCTAGCTAATTTGGATACGCATATGGTTTCAGCTTTCTGGACAGCCGAATAGAAGGTTTCAAAATTCCCGCATATTAATATTATTAATATGATGTCTTTCAATATCCATAGTAAATTTTCAAGGACGATTATCAAGTGATCATACTACAAAATAAGTAGAATTGTGTTATTTATTATATTATAAAGAATATGAATACCATCGTCATCATGACAGCTCATGCACATTTTATTTCGATTGTTTCTTCAATTACAACTATCTTATCTGCCTATATATCCTAATTAACTATTTTATCTTAGTTATCCTTTACGCCACTCATGGATAAGAAAAGGAGTGGTTTGATATATTCTTACTCCGTCAATAAACGGCAAGTTGAAATACTTCCCTAGCTGAGGCCACGGGTGACGTGACCAGGGATTAGTCCGTCACCCGCCGAGAGGCCGACCGCGTGAGGAAAGACCGACGTCCTCCCCGAGTGGGGACGTCGGTCGATGGGAGGGTACCCCAAGTAGGGGGTATTCCGTCGGGCCGACCACTGACGACAAGTTAACTCTGCTCCGGTGGTCGGCCCAACGACGAAGGCGACGTGGTTTTCGGGTGGGTTGCGGGAGTTGCGTGCTTAAGCCCCTCTGTCGCCCCCGGACGGAGTGGTGCGGAGGCGCGCCGACCGCAGCCCACCCACAAAAAAAAAAAAAGTTGAAATACTTAATGTATATATACATATTGTAGTGATATAATATATCACTGCACGTTATTATCATACATTCATTTAAAAACCATACAAATAGATTTAGTAGGATTCCGTACTATGCCGATAGATGGCACTTGGTCATTTGATAAAACCGACTATATGTAATATAAGTTACACATCCTCGCTACTAGATGGCATCTAATATAACACGAATCAATTATTCAAATCAATTAGTATTTGTGTAGATACTTATATGTAGAAGATGGATTGAATAGGCACACAATGTCATATCATCTTAATATATTATAAAATACAGAATTCCATCGCCAAGTGTAATCTATACCAATAAATAAAATTGGAGTGTCTGTTTGTAATGTCAAAATAATAGGCTTTTTTCATGCTCACACGGTTATTTGCACGACACCTATGCCTAAAATACAGATTAAAAGAAATTTGTCTGTCTGTCTGTCTGTTTGTTCCGGGTAATCTTCAAAACGGCTGAACCGATTTCAAAAATTCTTTCACCAATGGAAAGCTATAATATTAGAGCGTAAACTGGGCTATATCTTATCCCGGTATTCCCACGGGAATGGGAACTACACGGGTAAAACGACTAAAACCGAAGCGAAGCGAGGGCGGGTTGCTAGTTCACAATAACATTTGTTAATGGATCAGCTTTGGCCTATGCTTGGCTAGTTGGCCAATAGGAACCTTTCTTTTTGAAAGAGGATGACGCCATCTTTGATGGGGATGACAGGAAACGTTGCGTTGTGAAGTTTTTTCTCTCTCTTGGTTCCCGTCATCGAGCGAGGTCGGACGCGCCATGTAAGACTACGCGAGAGCCCGCGCGCCGAGCGCGCGGGGCTTGTCCTGACTTTTTTCTTGTTCCCGTAACAGCTCCACTGGCGCGCCGCCGGTTCGCCACCATTTTTTTCAGATTGCGTTAGCAACCTGTCTCAGGATGACTTCATGACCGGTGAGACATGGCCAGCTTTGTTGCATCATCTGCGCTGCCTATCATTCCAGCATGATGCCTCATCTTTCCACTTACATGCATGGAGGCGCATGAGAGATTACCAGTCTGGTTGAGACTGTGTGCTTATCTGCATATTCAATGACGAAGAAAGGACACTGGAGATTGCATCATCTAGTCGCCGGGCGGTAATGTCACGCCGTCCTGAACGCGCGCATTTCCCCGCGGACGCCCAGGTCCAGTACATGTCGGGACGTGCTTCTCAGCAACTAGTGTAAACATACTGCGTGCAGTGAACTTTCTCTCGCTCAGTGAATTAATATGTGAGTGTAGTGGTTATGACCACGTGTAATTTGTGACGCGAAACTGGCAACCTATAGACTTTTTAGGTATTATTAGATAAGTAGTAATAAGCTATTGTAATTGTAACCTAGGCGCCATCGCGACAGGGATGTCGTTATATAATATGTTTTCCACCAATATACAGTGAAGGTACTTAGCATTTTATTAGTGTACTCTTTAACTCTCATCTCACAGGTGACGTTTCCTTAGGGACGCAATAAACATTTCCACAAGAGGTCCTTGAACTAATAGTCCAATGCAGTCTGTCAGACAGTTCCAAGGCCATATTAATTGTGTTCATAATTCTGTAATCTATAATACACTCGCATGCAAGTAAATCGACTACAGGGTTAAGTGCGCATAAAAAGTGATTTATCTTAACAATGACTCATTTTACCTCTTTATAATGTTTTACATATGTAAAGCCTAGGAATTGGGCTTTAAAATGGTAGCATTATTTCAGTAATTTAAATAAACACTTGTGTTTAGAATGCAACTGAACGCAACCCTCGAAAAATTCTCTGCGCCCTATACACATCTTGCGCGACTCAACCCCCTATAAAAACCCCTGTAATCGTTTTTCTTATCAGTGCTAGCAGTGCCTAGGTGACCATCACACCGCCCAGTGTGAAAGGCCAAAGGACATCTCCCTCTGCAAAGAGCCACCTGCGTGTGTTCTCTGTGGAGAATACGGACACCCGGCCAACTACCGCGGCTGCCCAAGAGCGCCGAGGAGGCTAGTCCGCCAACCCAACACAAACGGCAAGGCCTTGTACTATAACAAGACCTTCGTCCCAGCCCCCTTACCAACCCACAATGCGTGGGCTCGCCCCCCTGCTAACCAGCAAGGAGGCCTTCCCAACCTTGCCCAACAGGCAGCCCGCTGCCCCACCCGCACCATCTCAGCCCAAACCACCAATAATCGGGCCAAACCAGCCCACCGGTGGTAATCCCAAGCCCCCTCAGGGCGCCCCCATTCCCATCGTCGTCGCTAAAAGCGCGCCCCCAAAAGCCCCCCAAGGACTAGATCCAGATCTAGCCCTGGTGGCCAACTTCGCGGCTCAAATCAATTTCGCGGAAATCCGCGAAATTGCAGCCGATCTTAGAAAGAACGAGGGAAACAACCTCGCCCTCCTTAATATAGCGATCAAATTCGCCCCCACGTTAGAGCGTCTAGGCTCACTCAAATTCAACTAAAATGGATAGGTACACTACCGGCAGAGTTAAACCCAGACACCTCAAAGTAGGGACATTCAACGCAAATAGCCTTACCCAACAGAGGGATGAAGTAGGCACATTCCTTCGGGAACACCAGCTCGACATCTTGTTAGTACAAGAAAAGTTCTTAAAACCATTCAACAGGGACCCTAGAATCGCGAACTATAATATAGTTCGCAATGATAGGACAACCTCACCAATGGGTGGAACGCTCATTTACTACAAAAGGTCGCTGCATTGCACACCTGTGGATCCGCCCCCTCTGATGTACATTGAAGCTTCAATTTGCAGGCTAGCCCTCTCAGGCCATCAGCCTATCACCCTTGTATCCGCATATCTCTCTCCCAACAGAGAACATTCGAAACAGTTGGTTGAAAAAGATCTAAAAGCCTTGCTAGAATTGGGAGGCGCCGTCATCATTGGCGGTGACCTTAACGCCAAGAACACCTCTTGGAGCTGTCAAAGTTCCAATACGAGGGGCAAGACTTTAGAGCTATTCGCTGACAGACTGGGATTTGATGTCATAGCGCCCATAGAGCCGACACACTTCCCCTTTAACGTTTCGCACAGGCCGGACATACTCGATATCTTTCTTCTCAAAAACATAAACCTTCGTTTATGTTCAATAGAAGTTCAACATGAGTTAGACTCAGATCACCGCCCGGTGACTCTGCAATTAGCCTCCCGCACCCCTGGCCCCTCAGGCCATAACAACGAAAGGACCAAGATAGCGACTGACTGGGCACGGCTAGAGAAAAATCTCAAGTCAACCTCGTCGGTCCACCTTGATCAAATTCCCAATGACATTACGACTAAGGAACATACCTCTCAGGCGATCGAGTCGCTTACAAGTCACGTGCAGTCGATAATGGACGACTGCTCGCGGCCGGTACCAGATACGAGCGATCGTAAATGGCGCCTGCCAGACGACGTCCGTGACTTGTTAAGACGTAAAAACGCCGCGACACGCGCTTATGACCGCTACCCCACGGAGGACAACCGTACCCGCCTACGGTCACTCCAGAGGGAGGTTAAACAAGCTATTAATGAATTGAGACAGAGCAAATGGGACGCCATGCTCGAGGAGCTAGAGCCCTCTCACACAGCCTTTTGGCAGCTTTCCCGCTCACTCAAAAAAGACATCGTGTCCACTCTCCCTCCTCTCACCAGACCCAACCAGCCACCGGCGTTTATGGACGACGAAAAGTCAGAATGCCTGGCCGACTGCTTGGAGCTTCAGTGTACGCCGAGTACACTACACCCCGACGCCGCGAATCACCGCTTCATCGCCGACGAAGTGGAACGTCGTACCACTCTCTCGCGCTCGTTACGAAACGACAACCCCGATCAGCCTATCCCAGTAGTAACCACCGATGAGGTCGAATCGTTAGTCAGGGGTCTTAAAACCAGAAAAGCCCCAGGTTCGGACGGAATCTCAAATAAAGTCATTAAATTATTCCCCGCCCACTTAATAGTCCTGTTGTGCTGCATCTCCAATGCAGCACTAAATAATAACATCTTTCCCGCGCAATGGAAAGAGGCCGTGGTAATAGGAATCCACAAACCCGGCAAGCGCCGTACCGAACCCAGTAGTTACCGCCCGATTAGTCTACTAAAAGGTCTAGGTAAGATCTACGAACAAAGAGTTCTCAGTAGACTACGCACATTCGCCGAGGCTAACAACCTCGTTCCCGACGCACAGTTTGGTTTCCGAGCCAAACACAGCTGCGTACAACAAGTTCACCGCTTGGTAGAATACACAAGTAGTCAGTTCATCATGAACAGATATACGGGTGTATTATTCCTAGACGTAGCGAAAGCATTCGACAAGGTTTGGCATGAAGGCCTAATCTACAAACTCTATCTCCTCAAGATCCCTCACTACTTAATTCTTATTATACATGACTACTTAAGTCATCGCAGCTTTCGCTACAGGGTGGAAGGGACGTTGTCGACCTCCCACCCTATCCCTCAGGGGTCGGTCCTCTCTCCATTTCTCTTCACGCTATACACTAGCGATATGCCCAAATTCAACCGGGTACATAAAGCGCTTTACGCTGATGATACCGCACTCTTTTGTGCTGGTAGATCCCCGACAACAGTAGCCAAGACTCTCCAAACAGCGGTTACCGCCCTAGCCAATTGGTTTAGTAAATGGAGATTAGAAATCAACCCCGAGAAGAGTCAGGCGGTCATGTTCACTAGACGAACTGCCCGTTCCTACTCTATCGATAGCATTCCTCCCCTTAAAATTTTCAACAAGCCGGTCACTTGGACCAGGCAGGCCAAATACCTGGGTGTGACCCTTGACGATCGACTCAGCTTCGCCCCTCACATAAAGCAAGTCCGCGCACGGGCAGCCTTTGTGATGGGCCGTCTCCACTGTCTACTCAACTCTAGGTCGCGTATGCCCCTGAGTAGCAAAATCCGACTATACACCACCTGCATACGGCCAATCATGACCTATGCCAGCGTGGTGTTCGCGCATGTTAAGCCACACAGGATCCACAGGCTACAGACACTACAAAATCGTTTCATGCGCCGAGCTACGGGAGCACCGTGGTTCATACGAAACGTCGATCTCCACATCGACCTCGAACTGCCGACCATCAAGCAGTTTATGAAACGGTGCTCTCAGAGCTACTTTGACTCTGCCATGACACACCCCAACCAACTAGTGGTTGGGGCGGCTTCCTATAGACCCTCCAAAATCTCCTCCATCCGACGTCCTCGTCACGTCCTCGAGGAAGAGGACGACAATATCACACTCGCTCAACAAAGAGCCTACACGGCCCGCGAGGCCTTAACAAATAAATATCCGCGGTTCCGCCCTCGCCGTCGAGGTGCGAAACCGCGCCGCGCAAAAGTCACTACTAAAAACGTGGGCACGCCCACTTTGCCTCCAGCGACGCCCCAAGCCGAGGTCCGTTCCCCACAGGGGGAGCCCTTGGGCTATGTCGCTTAGCATACTCTTCTCCGGGTTGAGAGCCCTCAGCGCTCACCCATAGTCCGCGTCAAGCTGTCAAGGCCATCTGCGGCCAACAGCTGTACACACACAAAAAAAAAAAAAAAAAAAATTTTCTTATCAGTCGCTCATCAGACGTTGACTTGAACACATCTCTCTAAATTGAAGCCGTTTTTGAAGAAAATTATGGCCACTACACCTGAAGAAGCCGCTCAAGCTGTTGCCCTGTTGCAAGAAGGGTTGAACTAGCGAGAAGTCGCTCGTCGGTTGAATATGAGTCAGTCTGGTGTCTCGAGAGTGTACAGAAGGTTTCAAGAGACTGGTGCCTTCACTCGGAGGCCTAATACCAGCCGACGCCGGTGCACCTCGGTGCGTGACGACTGGTTTTTGGTCTCGACCTTTCTCCGAAATCGACACCTTACCGGTGTAGATGTGCAGCAGGAGCTACGTCAAGTTCGCGGGGTGACTGTCAGTCAATGGACAGTTAGAAGAAGGTTAAAGGAAGCCAACCTTAAACTAAAACTCACTAAGTATTAAAATATTACATTAGAAATATAAGTAACTCTTATTTAAACTATATTCAAATTAATGTGTTCACATGTAAATATCAGAGAAAAGCTTTCATCATCAGTTCGGCTCATATGCGTCTCACTGCTGGGTTCGAGCCTCCTCCACAATAGGAGGGAAATTGATCTTACCGTACCATGCTGGTCAGCCAGGTTGATATAGCGTTTTGTTTCGAGTTTTCCTTCTATAGCATAGACACTATATGCCCATAATATCCCCTAGTAGTCTTTTATGATATCCACAGGCAAGATAGGAAGTGGCACAATGAGGACTGTTGAAAAGAACCCCCCCTCGGGAAGGACGTCGGTCTTTCCTCACGCGGTCGGCCTCTCGGCGGGTGACGGACTGATTCCCCGCCCCGGAAACGTCACCCGCGACCTCGGCTAGGGCGGCATGAGGCGCTAGTTTTTTTTTTTTTATTTATTACCAAAAAGCAAAAAACTTGTACAGAATTAAAATATAGTGCCACTTAAGCCTCTTGGGTTTGTGTGTGACACTTTACAATCCATTCACGGTATAAATGCTTACACACAAATGAATCAACATACGCGCACACGCGCACAGGCGCACAGGCGCACACGCGCACACGCGCACACGCGCACACCCGCACACACACACACACACAGTAAGTAAGAACTCGCGCCTACGCTGCCCCAGTCGCCGGCGGCGGATCGTCTCATCGAGGCTGCGCTCCTCGCACAGGCGATCGGCCGCCTCACGGCGAGGCAGTGATCTCGCAGAAGGCTGCGACCGCGTCCCAGTTCCTGACGCTGCTGCTGTGTCGGCACCGATGATTGCGACGGGTTCACGGCGCTGCGCTGCCCAAGCGTCACAGACCTCGAGCATATGCTGCGCCGTGTCCTCGTCGCAATCGCAGTGGTGGCAAAACAGTGTACTCTCCCTCCTAACGACCTTGTGCAGGTATTTGGCGAAGCACCCATGCCCCGTCAACACCTGCACTAGTCGGAAGGAGAGCACCCCGTGCCGCCTTTTCAACCACTGCATCAGCGCCGGCCGGAAGGCCTCCACGATTCGCACTCCGAACCGAGACCTCTCCAGCCGGACTGCCCAACGGGCAATGACGTCTCGGCGGGCGTGTCGTCGGCGTAACAAATCACGTCCAGCCCGGGCGGGAGGCTCCCCTTCAACGCCCAGTCGTAGCCGATGTTCCGAGAACCGACTTCTGTGGGACACCGCACGTCATGGGCGTTCGCACAACGTCCCCTGCTCGGATGGTGCGCAGTACGCTGCGCCCCTCCAAATAGTCTGCCACTAGCCGCCTCAGGTAAGCTGGCACCCCGTGATATCGGAGCGCCTCCCTGATGCAGCTGAATGGCAGACTATTGAATGCGTTGGCGATATACAGAGACACCACCAACAGCACTTCCCCGCCGGTGACAGCCTCAGTCGCCACGGCCGTGAAGCGCAACAGAGCCGCGATCGTCGAAGTACCTCTCCTAAACCCAAATTCGGCGTCCGACAGATCCGGCCCCGTGCCGACTAGGTGCTGGTATGATGAATCTACATATAAGAAATACAAATTACTTACATATTCGTTGAATCCATTATCATGATGAAGATATACAAGTAGTAATAGAATACTAAACAGAGATGCATAAAAAGTATGCACGACGAATAAACATATCTAAAAATTAAAAGAGTGTATTATGCTGTGATTTCGAAGAAGTTATGGACAAAGAGTGTTTACATCATAGTCAAATCTTGAACCAAAAATAAAAAGTATTTTCTTAAACTACTAAACGAATTTAACAAAGAGGTTATGTACTATTCAAAAAGAGAAGTGAACGAATTGCTACTTATAGGGTTATATTTAAATTATTGAACCAAACTGAGCAAACGAATTAGTAAATATATACGAGGCATTTTAAGATTTAAATATATATATATATATATATATATACAGGTTGTCCCGAAATTCAACGTCCAACGTTAAGTGGGTGGTAGATGACTTATGAAAGCTATGAAAAAAAAATCTATGTCACTTTTTTTATATGAGTATATTACTAAAAACGGTGAAAAATCAGACCTTGTACGATATTTTCAGGTGTTACAACGACAAATAGGTTAGTTTTGACATCAGATATTTCTAATTGGAAGCGCAGCTGATTACACCATCGACCACAAGTGCAATAATAAAACTAGACATGTTACAATGACATAAAAAAAATATACATTTGTTATGGCTATACCTTAATTTTTTGGAAGAAAACGTTAATCATTTGACTTTAACACACCATGCTGTAAAAAAATGTACCGTAACCATAGTGGCAAGTAATTTCAAAAGATGGCCAAACTATTCATTATACCAAAGTGGTATAATACCTTCTAGGTGTTATCGTAACTTTTAGAAAAAAAACGTGACAGACAACGAAGTTTATTATAAATTATTTATGTTCTACGCCATTTATTTGTATAAAGTAGATACTACTAGTATAGAAAGAGTGACATGGATTTTTTTTTTTTCATAGCTATCATAAAGTCATCTATCATCCACTTACCGTTGAACGTTGAATTTCAGGACACTCTGTATATATATATATATATAACATATATATTACAGTAACCAAAACAATTAAAAGAATTTAAAAAAAAATAATAAAATATCTTACCAATGTATTAAAAATCTTCGCACATAAGTTGTAAGTCTTAATAATATTATTATAAATGTCGTACATTTTGTTGAAATAATCACTACCCTCTATATTATTGTCTATAGAAATATTATTTGACCATTTATTAAGGTATGTTGTCAATAGTGCAACAATTCGAATGCTATAAATTAAATCAATTTGAATTTTAGTAATTAGATAACAGAAAATAGTATTTAGAATATCGAAAAGTTCCAATGACCCATAGAATAACACTAAATCATAAATCAATAAAGCTACATTCGTACAGATATAGGCTAGACATAAGATCCAATTGCCGATGATAAAATTCTTTATATTTTTTGCATTTAAGCTTATACTTTCATGAATGGTCTGTATTTTCAATACAAGTAGGACATGATTTTGTCTGTGTATCAAATGCAATATAGCTGTAAGAATTAGAATGATTGTGAAATCCATGTAAAAAAAATAAAATGATATACATGAAATGACATTATTAAAATTGTTATTGTCAACCGAGAATATTGTAGTATTGAAATAAGTAAAAGAAAATAGCGCTACAAAGCACAGCAACATTATTATGTAGATCTTCTTTCCAATGGGTGTAATGCATTTATTTTTAATATCATATTTCGGTGATAAAACCATGTTTGTCATCAAATATAGTGGGTATAACATCCTTTTTACATCTGGTTTTAAGTAATTATTCATGATATATTTTACAATACGTAGTTTGACTTTTTATATATCAGTTTTATCGTGAATAAAATAAGCACACGACAGTTACAACTGACGAAATGCTGTTACAATTCAATATTGGTTTGCTTGTCAAATTATAATACAGGATACTCGAATAATCACGTTAAGTGCTATAAAATACATTTTCCAAAGTGTATAAATATACAAATACTGACATTGAATTAATGAAATATGTATATTATACATTTTTCCGCGTGGTGACTGAGTAAAGAAACAATTTACCTCTCCTTCCTGTGCATGGATGTTGTAAAAGACGACTAAGGGATATAATTTGCATATAATATATATGCAAGAGAAGGAAAATTCAAAATAGAACCCTATACCAATACGCCTGACTAGCGTGGTGCAGTAGGTCACTTTTATTCTCATTGTGGAGGAGGTTCTAACCCAATAGCGGCACGCATATTAGCTGTGATAATGATTACCCAATAATTTTACTACATTTCCCGTATACATTTATGCGAGTACATATTATACCATCAAAAACAAGACTTGTAAAAAAAAGCCAAGCCTCGCAACTGAATTCTTCTACCATAAAAATTGGTGAGATCCATGTTATACCAAGTCGGTTAACTCATTCAGTCCCTGCTTAACGCACCTTTCTTCTTAAGTTATTACGTAAATACCTTTTTTTTTTTTTGGGTAGGCTGCGGTCGGCGCGCCTCCGCACCACTCCGTCCGGGGCGACAAAGGGGCTTAAGCACGCAACTCCCGCAACCCACCCGAACACCACGTCGCCTTCGTCGTTGGACCGACCACTGGAGCAGGGTTACTTGTCATCAGTGGTCGGCCCGACGGAATACCCCCTACCCGGGGTACCCTCCCATCGAACGACGTCCCCCCCTCGGGGAGGACGTCGGTCTTTCCTCACGCGGTCGGCCTCTCGGCGGGTGACGGACTAATCCCCGGTCACGTCACCCGCGGCCTCGGCTAGGGCGGCATTGCACGCAGGTACTCCCGCCTGCGCCGCCCCAGTCGCCGGCGGCGGGTCGCATCATCGAGGCTGTGCTCCTCGCGCTCGCGACCCGCCGCCTCCTTCTGCGAGATAACTGCCTCGCAGAAGGCTGCGACCGCGTCCCAATTCCTGATGCTGCTGAGCATCTCCCTAGCGATGGTCGGCAGCGTCAGGTCTGCACCGATGATTGCGACGAGTTCACGACGCGGCTCTGCCCAAGCGGCACAGACCTCGAGCGTGTGCTGCGCCGTGTCCTCGTCGCAAACGCAGTGGTGGCAGGACGGAGTTCTCTCCCTCCTAGCGACCCTGTACAGGTACTTGCCGAAGCATCCATGCCCCGTCAAGACCTGTACGAGTCGGAAGGAGAGCACCCCGTGCCGCCTTTCTAACCACTGCATCAGCACCGGCCGGAAGGCCTCCACGGTCCAAACACCGTATCGAGGCCTCTCCAGCCGGTCTGCCCAACGGGCGATGACGTCCCGGCGGGCGTCGACGCGCCAGGCAGTGAGCTCCTTCAAGGAAACAACACCGCTCCCCCCGCGCACCCCCGACACCCGCCGATACAAGTCGGCGAGCATTTCCGCCTCCAGGTCCCACGGGGGAGTCCCGGCCAATAGGCACGCCGCCTCCGTCGCCACCGTGCGGTACCCGCGGATGATCCTGACCGCCATGACCTTCTGTGGACGCCACAGAAGGGCCCTAAGTCGGGCGGTCATGGATCCCGCCCACAACGGTGCGCCGTACAGGGCCATCGACCGGATGACCCCTGCGTACAGCTGCCGACATGCCGCGCTCGGTCCACCCACATTCGGCATCAGCCATTGTAGGGCGGACGCCACGCCGACGAGCCGCGGGACGAGCCTGTGGAAATGCTCCCGAAACCACCATCGCCCGTCGAGCACCAGGCCCAAGTACTTCATATGGGCCTGGATGCTGATCCCAACCGAATTGACGATGATCGAGACGCCGATGGGAGGGTCCATACGGGGCCTATGGAACAAGAGGGCCTCCGTCTTGTCCAGGGCCACCCTCAACCCCAGCGCCTCGATCCGCCTGACGACCTCTTCGGTGCCTGAGGTCGCCAGGCTTACCGCCTCTTGTAGCGTCCCACCGCGGGCTGTGACGAGCGTGTCGTCGGCGTAACAAATCACGCCCAGCCCGGGTTGGAGGCCCCCCAAGCGGCTAGATGGTTTCAAACAAGATAAAAACCACCGCTTGTCCAGTGGTTTGAAACACAAGCCTCGCTACCAAGGGCGTTTAAAGGTCATACGAAATTTGGCATAAAACATCTATCTACACTGTTTCAAACATTTGTTTCAAACAGTGGTTTGGTCATACGAAATTTGGCATAAAACATCTATCTACACTGTTTCAAACATTTGTTTCAAACCACTGTTTGAAACCGTGTAGCACATGCTTTACCCTTTCAACATAACAAGCGGACTACAATATCCGTATTATTCATAGTACGAAGATAGGCGCAGGCGCCGTACGTCGTCTGCGAAGCGTCGGTGTATATATGTAGTTCTATGTAGTTAGGATTATAACACATGACATAGCGAGGTATTCGTAAATTACTAAGTGACGCTAAACCATTTATAAATCGTTCCCAGACTTGTGCGACGTCACATGGAACCGGTTCGTCCCATTCTAGCTTCAATAACCAACACCTTTGAAGTAAAGACTTTGCTATTGTTATTACTGGGCTTATTAACCCCAAGGGATCATAAATCTGAGCCACCGATGACAAAATAACACGCTTCGTAACGCTACTCATATTATAATTAATTTGCGAATAATAATTTAATTCATCTGAAACATTGTTCCATCCGACACCTAACGTTTTATTTTGCATCTTATCACCTAAATTGAGCGACTTCATAATATTACTGCAAAAGTTGTCGTTTTGATTTGTGCGGTCATAATTAAAAACCCATTTACGTAAGACAAAACATGCGGAATTTAAAACTTGAATAGTACCCTCACAAATTTCATTTAATTGTTGAATACTATTCGAACTACAAATAAAATAATCAACATAAAAATTATTATTAATTGCGACCTTAACATAGGGAACCGTACACTCTTGAGCTAATTCTTTTAAGCACCTACAGCTTAGAAATGGTGCCGAAGCAGTACCATATGTCACGGTATTTAATCGGTATACCTTCAGCTCGTCAGCAGGATCATCCCGCCATAGGATCAATTGAAGGTTACGTTGATCCTCATCAATTAACACTTGGCGGTACATTTTTTCAATGTCCGCACAGGCTACGTACCTATTTTCGCGAAATCTAAGTAGAATCGAAATTAAATCGCCTTGTACGGCTGAGCCAACTATCTGCAGATCATTTAGCGACACACCAGTACTAGAAGCCATACCAGCATCGAAAACTACACGTAGCTTCGTTGTTGTAGCATATTCGCGAAATACCCCATGATGTGGCAAAAAGTAATGCGGCTTATTATATTTATGTACAAGACTCATATGACCCAGTTCGATATATCTATACCAATAAATAAAATTGGAGTGTCTGTTTGTAATGTCAAAATAATAGGCTTTTTTCATGCTCACATGGTTATTTGCACGACACCTATGCCTTTTTTTTTTTTTTTTTTTTTTTTTTATGGGTGGGCTATGGTAAGCGCACGCGCGGTCCAGTCCGTCCGGGGCGATGAAAGGACGGCGCGCGGGCCCATAACCCACCCGTACCCACGTCACCTCGTTGTTGGGCCGACCACCGGAGCAGAAGTGACTTGTCGTCAGTGGTCGGCCCGACGGAATACCCTTTCAGGTACCCTCACCTCTCGACATCCTGGGACGTCGGTCGCCATCGCGCGGTTAGCCACACTGCGGGTGACGGACAATTCCCCGGTCCGATCACCCGCGGCCTCGGCTAGGGCGGCATTAGGCGCAGATACTCGCGCCTGCGCCGCCCGAGTCGCCGGCGGCGGAACGTGTCGCCGAATAGGATCTCTACTCGCACACGATCCGCCGCCTCCTTCCGTGAGATAACGGCCTCACAGAAGGCGGCGACCGCGTCCCAGTTCCTGACGCTGACGAGCATCTCCCTGGCGATGGTCGGCAGCGCCAGGTCGGCACCGATAATCGCGACGAGTTCACGGCGCTCCCCCTCCCACGCAGCACACTCCTCGAGCGTGTGCTGCGCCGTGTCCTCGTCGCAACTGCAGTGGTGGCAGGACGGTGTGCTCTCCCTCCTGACAATCTTGTGCAGGTACTTTGCGAAGCATCCGTGCCCCGTCAGCACCTGCACCAGTCGGAAGGAAAGCACCCCGTGCGTCCGCTCCAACCACTCCATCAGCACCGGCCGGAAGGCCTCGACGGTCCTGACACCGTACCGAGGACTCTCCAGCCGGACTGCCCAAGGGGCAATGACTCCACGGCGGGCGTCGACCCGCCAGGCGGTGATCTCCTGCAGGGAGACCATACCGCCGCGGGCGCGCGTCTCCGACACCCGCCGATAAATGTCGGCGAGCATCTCCGCCTCCAGGTCCCACGGGGGAGTTCCGGCCAAGAGGCACGCTGCCTCCGTCGACATGGTGCGGTAACCGCGTATGGCCCTGACCGCCATTACCCTCTGTGGTCGCCTCAAGAGGACCCTCAGCCGGACGGTCAGGGACCCCGCCCACACCGGTGCGCCGTACAGAGCCATCGACCGAATCACCCCCGCGTACAGCTGTCGGCACGTAGCGCTGGGTCCGCCCACATTCGGCATCAGCCGCGAAAGGGCGGACGCCGCGCCGACAAGCCGGGGAACAAGTCGGTGGAGATGCTCCCGGAACCAAAAATGCCCGTCGAGCACCAGGCCCAACCAAGTACTTCATGTGAGCCTGGATGCTGATGGTGACCGACTTCACGGTGATCGAAGCGCCGGCGGGAGGTCCGGCGGTACGGAGGCCATGGAACAAAAGGGCCTCCGTCTTTTCCAGGGCTACCCTCAACCCCAGCGCTTCGATCCGCCTGACAATCTCCTCGGTGCCGAGAGTTGCCAGGCGTGCCGCCTCCTCTAGCGTCCCACCCCGGGCTGTGACGAGTGTATCGTCGGCGTAGCAAATTACACCCAGCCCGGGTGGGAGGCTTCCTCTCAACGCCCAGTCGTAGCCGATGTTCCACAGGGTCGGACCCAGAACCGACCCCTGTGGGACACCACACGTCATGGGCGTTCGCACAACGTCCCCTACTCGGTCAACGTAGAGAACGCTGCACCCCTCCAAGTAGTCTGCCACCAGCCGCCTGAGGTACACGGGCACCCCGTGATACCTCAGCCCCTCCCTGATGCAGCTGAATGGCAGACTGTTGAAGGCGTTGGCGATGTCCAGGGACACCGCCAACAGGACTCCTCCGCCGGTGACGGCCTCCGCTACCACGGCCTTCAGGCGCAGCAGGGCCGCGATCGTCGAACGCCCCCTCCGAAAACCAAACTGGGCGTCCGACAAATCGGGCCCGTCCCCGACGAGGTGCCGCTCGATGCGGGCAGCCAACACCCTCTCCAGCAGCTTGCCCGCATCATCGAGCAGCACGATGGGCCTGTAGGCCGAGGCTGACTCGGGAGACCGTCCCGGCTTCGGCAGGAGAACCAGCCTCCCCTCTTTCCAGCACCCAGGGAACTGTCCGGACGACAAACAAGCGTCGAACAGTCCCCTGAGGCGTGGTCCCAGGTGTTCAAGGACGAGGGCCAGCACACGGTTCGGAATACCGTCGGGCCCGGGGGCGGTGGATTTGACTCGCATACGCGCCACCGCCGCCCCCATTTCCGGCTCCGTGATGGGCGGAGCACTTTCATCGTCGGCCTCCCGGTCGCTGTCCGGCGAAGCCATGATCGGGGGCGTGTGCTCCACCCGCCGTGGAAAGAGGTCCTCGACAACTCTGGTGAGGAGGCTGGGCTGGAGAGTCTCGGTGAGGGGGGGGGCCCGCCCGCGGAGCTTGTTCAGCGCCGCGAGGTAGGGGCGACCCCAGGGGTCACGCTCGAGACTGTCCAGCATCTCCCGCCGACTAACGTCCTTGGCGGTACGGACGGCCAGCCTGAAGGCAGACCGCGCACTGCGGTAAGCCTCGTACAGCTGGCCCTCCCGCTCAGCGTCGCGGTGACGCGCTCGGCTGCGGGTGTAGGCCCTCCGGGCACGTATGCACGCGGCCCGAAGGTCCGCCAATTCTCGGGACCACCAGGGGACCGCACTCTTCGGGGGCAGGCGCCGCACACGGGGCATGGCCGCATCGCAGATCTGCGTTAATGCACAGCGGATGCGGCCAGCCTCGGCATCCACCCCGTCCGCCTGGGGCGGTGAGGACAGCCATGACTGAACGATGGCTGCCTCCGCCAACAGGTCCCGATCCAATCGACCCACAGCCCACCGCGGAAACGCGGGAGCTCCGTCCGCCGTGTGACCCCTGCTGGGCTGCAGGAGGGTCCGGGAGACCTCTATCCGGATGTATCGGTGGTCGGATAGGGTCTCAACCTCCTCCTGGACGCACCAGCTCCTCACACGTGCTGCGACATTAGGGCTAGCGAACGACAAGTCCACTATCGACCCGCCCTGCTGCCGCACGCACGTTTGCACCGAGCCCCTGTTCAGCAAACAGAGGCCCAGTGCCGCCGCCCACTCTTCGACCGCCCGCCCGCGGGCATTCGTCCTGGGGGACCCCCACGCCGTGGACTTGGCGTTGTAGTCCCCCAGAACGAAGACTTGGCGCGGTGCTAGTCGCCGTATCGAGGCCCCCAGGATGGTGAGGAAGGCCCCGAAATCCGTCGCGCTCCTGTTAGGGGAGAAGTAAACACCAAATAGCGTAACCTCTCCCCATTCCGCCGCGACATACCCATCGCCCCTGTCCTTGAGCAACAAAGGCGGGGAATGCCACGACGTGGAGACGACGATTGCCACAGAGCCGTCACTGCTGCCCAGCCAATTGGGCCGGTCAGGCACCACGTACGGCTCCGCGGCTACGGCTGCACCGATCAACCACTCCGCCATGGCTTGCAGGAAAACGTCCTGTGCCTCGGCGGCGTGGTTGAGGTTGGCCTGCAGGAGGTGGTAGGATTCGGTCGCCATTAGTGGGCCGTATCCATCACCTCCTCCACGCTGGCGGGCGTTCGGGTCGCGCTAAGGACCGGAGCGGCCGGGATCGTCGGGCCGCTCCGCCCCTTTGGGGCCGAAGCCGGGGGTCTGCAATCCTTGCCCCCCATGCGGTGTGTCGCGGGCCTATTGCCAGCCGCACATGCGGGGCAGTGGGGGGTGGCGGCGCAGGATGCCGCCTTATGCCCGGGTTGACCGCAGCGGAAACAAAGGTCGCTGCAGTCAAAGCAGTTAGTGCATGTCGGCCGAGTGTGTCCGACCGCCATGCACTTGTAGCACCTCGCAGGCCGGGACTCCAGCACGGTCACCCGCGCCGAGCTCCAGCCCACGAGGAGCCTGCCTGAGTCGGCCAGTTTCTTGGCCGACTCCACCGGGCACCGCAGCCAGGCGGCACCGACACCGCCCGGACCAGGGCGGATGGCGCCAATTCGGACGGTGTCCGAGGCACATCCGGTTCTAGCCACGATAGCCTCCCGGACGTCCTCCACCGTCACGGAATCGTCCAGACCCGTAATGCGCATTTCGGCGCACTTTACGGGCCTGGCGATTCGGACGCCACCCTCCTCCTCGAACAGACCCCGCAACTTCGTGGCCAAACTGTCGGCCGCCTTGGCGCCCTCGGCCCCAGAGAACTCCAGGATCCGAGCCCCTGTCTGGGCCTTGCGGGTCCTAGCTTCGACGCCTCCAATGTCAGAGACGTCTAACTCCCGCCGGGCGCGACTCAGGACGGCCTCGTAGCTTAGGCCCCTCTCAGCCGCCTCAGGCAGCACAGTAATAACAACTGCGGCTGATTTTGGCGGCCGGATCCCCTTGCGCGACCTCTTGCCTCTCTTCTTTTTTCCGGCTCCCGCCTGGGGAGCAGCAGCTTCCGCGGCGTTTTTGGCTGCCGCCCTCCTTTTCTGACCGCGAGCCTTCCTGCTCCGCTCAGCCACCTGCCAACCCTGTTCCAGCATGGCAGCAGCGCTGAGCGCAGCGGGCGCGGTCACGGGCCCGCTAGCCGGTGCTTGCGGTATCGTTGCGGGCACCGACTGCGGTATGGCGGGAGCTGGCGCCACCCTCGCCTTTTTTGTTGTGGCGGGACCCTTAGGCCCAGCCACGGCCGCCGCAAAGCTGGCCACGCGGCCACCCTGGCATGGTAACGGGGTGGGACTCGATGCTACCGTCGCCCGCGCTGCCCTCGCCCTGTCCGCAGCGAGTGGCGGCCGGAGAGGTGCCTCAGGAGGGAGTCTCGCCTCCACGGCCTCAATGCGCGCCTCGACCATCCGACCAACTCTGGTGAAAATGGCGCGCATCGCCTCATCCGACACGCCGTCTACTACGGGAAGTGGCACCTCTGCAGCCGGGACAGGGGTACGTCCCGTGGCGCGAGTCGACGGAGCAGGGGCGTGGCAGCGACAGCCCTCGTCGCCGGCGTCGGTGGCAGGGTTGGCTTCGGTGGCCCTGCATTCGGCGCGGCGGGCGTCAGCCGCGCGACTTGGGCCCGTAGGTCAGCCATTTCTTTGGCCAACCTGCGGTTCTCCTTTTTCACCGCCGCCAGCTCCGTCTCCAGCTTCTTATTGTGCTCCTGCAGACCTGATACCTCGCCACTGAGGCGGGCATTTTCAGCCTGCAGGGCCGCCACTCCTGTGGTTGGAGGATCCCCCACTATCCTTGCAGCCTGGCTTACCGGAGACGGAGCCCCAGTCCTCGCCGCCACCGCAGCCCCACGCCCTCTGCGACCCCTGTGTGAGGTTGCCACTTTGGGAGGAGGCATGATGTCTCCACTCCCTTCCGAGTCAGATGCAGTGCTGCCACCCTTGTGCAGGGGGCGCTTCCGCACCTGTGGGGGGAGGGCCTCCTCCCTCACTGTCAGGGCCGCCACCAGGGATGACGCCACAGAACACGACGCAGGCCCCCCGGCGGCCTGAGCGGCTGGACTCTCCATCACATCAGAAGGCCCTGCGGCACTGCCGCCCTCGTCCATTGACTGCTCTGCAGTCCCATCGGTCTCCGCCGTCGCGTTGCTGTCAGCGTCAGATACGCTACCATCGCTGGGCGGAACATCGGCAGCCCCCCGTGCCCTCTGCTCCGCCCGTCGCAGTTTCGCAGCGCGTCGCCTGGCGCGCTCCGTTGCGGGGGTGGGTTTCCCCCCCCTCTTCTTCTTTCGAGCCTCAATTTTCGCTGGGCCCTCGGCTGATTTGGATGCCTCCAGTGCGGAACTGCAGTCCGACGAAGCATCTCTCCCGTCTGTGCCAGAGTTGCAGTAGCCTGGCAAGGCTTTAGCGTGGGAACTAGGCTCCCCGTTAGTGGTGGTTTTGGGCATCTCACCCCTCCTATCTGCATCTTTATTGTACAAGAAATCCATAAGGTTCCCACGAGTATGGGAGAAATAACGGTCCACCCGGGCAGAGATCCCGATACCCGGGTAAGCGTACATTTGTATCCCAACACAGGGGGTCCGCAGGTACCCTGGCTGGGGGCGCGCTAACGACTGAACAACCCATCAGCCATGCATCCTCTCGCCGCGCGCCAGAACTTAGGATTCTGGGTGATTGTTTTATAGAGGTTTTCTTCCTCGCGGTCCAGGCGGTTAAGCCAAGACCCTCGCTCCTGAATCTAGACCTCAAGACAAATGTCCCGAAGCAAGAATCAGGTCTACGATTTGTCGCGGTTGGCAAATGCCTGCCCAGTCCTCAAATGAATGAGTGACTGGACCCGTCGAATTTTCGCATCCAATACCCTCTACAATTAGAGGGCATGGAGCGAATTTGGGGCATCCCACAAACTGGGCCCCCCCTCGGGCCAGATATTTGCCACGAGCGACAATTCCAGAGAGCAGTCCAAGAAATTGTCGCTCGTGCCCAGGGTACACCACGCGGAGGTTTCTGGCGTAGTACCCCACGACACCTATGCCTAAAATAGCAATTAAAAAATTTTTGTCTGTCTGTCTGTCTGTCTGTCTGTCTGTTTGTGCCGGGTAATCTTCAAAACGGCTGGACCGATTTCAAAAATTCTTTCACCAATGGAAAGCTATAATATCAGGGCGTAAACTAGGCTATATTTTATCCCGGTATTCCCACGGGAACGGGAACTACGCGGGTAAAACGACTATAACCTATAACCGAAGCGAAGCGAGGGCGGGTTGCTAGTTCATGAATAAAATCACTGTACATATTTTTTATAATTAGAATTACGTGACAATCTTTTTTCTAAAGCGTAAAAACGACGTTCAGCTTGTGTCCGAGTATCACCCAACATCTGTGGTGATTGCTTGAACGGGATACGAACCCTGAACCGGCCATTGGCGGCTCGCGTACTACTTAAACTAATTTTATTTAAAGGTAGTTCTTCAATCTCCCAAAATTTGCGTAATAATTGATCAAGTGAGCAACCATCACCGTCCATTGATTGCGTAATATTACAGCTTAGCGGCTGCACTTGTTTATAGCTGAGAGAAGGAATCGAACCTGAGACTATCCAACCAAATTTTGTATTTTGGAGGAAGGGACCGTATTTAAGACGCATTTTACCTTCATTAAGTAACTCCCAAAATAAATCCGCGCCTATTATATGTCAATTGGAAGACAACTATTAAAATTAGGATCTGCAAGAATAATATTATCGGGTATATAAAAATCGTTTATGTTGAATGTTATTGAAGGTAACTTTGGCGTTATTTACGGCAAAACTAGGCAGTTTATACGCGTAACGAAACTGCCATCGCGTGATTTTAACTCGATATTACAAGATTGCGTACTTTGTGTTATCGAGCTACCTACACCGAGAATTTGTTGAGTGGACTGTAAAATCTTCGTATTTAATTTTTGGCAAAACGATTGCGTAATAAAAGAACGTTCGCTGCCGCTGTCTAGTACAACACGCGCTTGATGGTGAACACCTGACCGACGTCGAACCTCCACTATAGTGGACAGTAACACTACTTGTGTTGCAGACGTATTTTTTATTACGTTACATTCGTTTGTGTGAATGTTGTGCACCTGGAATGCGCGTGCGTGAATGTGCGTACGCTCGTTATCACAATCACTAGATGCAGTTAACTGCTCGCAGTTTGCGAACGTACCCACAGCTGATTTATTATTCATAGGAGAATTGTTAACATCGCAAATCAATGTATTATGTTTTTGCTCACATTTTCTACATGGACCAAAAATACAAGTGTCAACACCATGACCGGAGCGCATATAATTAACGCATAATTCTTTTTTTTTTTTTTTTTTTTTTTTTTTTTGTGTGTGTACAGCTGTTGGCCGCAGATGGCCTTGACAGCTTGACGCGGACTATGGGTGAGCGCTGAGGGCTCTCAACCCGGAACGCATAATTCGTTTTCAGTGACAAACTTATACCTACAAGGCCATCTGCGGCCAACAGCTGTACACACACAAAAAAAAAAAAAAAAAAAAACTTATACCTACTTTGTATATTTAAATTGAGAAATTTTGACATGAATACAGTGGATGTTGGGCGTTGCACATGAGACACTGTTTATAATTACGTGCGCCCCTTACTAGTGATTTGTGCGATTTATTAATAACGGCATTACAGTGAACTTTGGATGCGTGCGAACTATTACTGATATTAGGTTTTTTGTATTCAATACCGGTAGAATTTATGTTCGATTTATTTTGTGATCGTATTAGTTTCTAAAATATCAGCCCTGTTTCGAAGGAATTGCATTAAATCATCTAATTTTACTGCTTTACTGTGATTATTAATTTGTAACGAACACCTATATTGTTCCCATTCGCGTTCCGTTATATTATCTAATTTTGATACAATAATATAAATAATTAGGGTATCCCAATACTCGGTCGGTTCGCCTAAAAGCTTTAAAGCACGTAAATTCTTTAGTGTATTATCAATAAGTTTGCGTAAATATATCGGTGATTCTTTAGTTAACATTGGAATAGAAAATAAAGATTTTATGTGGTTATGAACCAATAGCTTATTGTTATCAAATCGATTGGTTAACAACTCCCAAGCGACTTAGTAATTATCTGCCGAAAATTCTAACGAATCTATAACCGATTTAGCACTACATTTAAGAGACGATTTTAAATAATGGAATTTTTGTATTTGTGTTATCGTCTTACAATTATGTACTAAGGATAGAAACGTGTCGCGAAACTCCAACCAGTAATCATATGAACCGTCAAAGTTAGGAATAGATATAGTGGGTAACTTGATGGAATTTGAACTGCTCGTTGGTAATTCTGAACTACTCGTAGACCTCTCATCGGTACTAATCATACATTCAGCGAATGCAAGAACAATGTAATAATCGCGTTCAAAATCCTCGCGCGCTTCCAGCTGTTTTTCAATGTCAGACTCGGGTGTGATATCCTCTATCTGACTTTGAACCTGATTAAAATCGTTCACTAAACTTTGTGGTCCTATCATGCGTAATTTTAATTCTGCTCGTTGATAAACAGATAAATCAACGTTTTCAAATGACGTAACGTATTTTTTGAAAATAGTTAACCGACACTTTATTGAGCCGCGCTTTTTCTTAAGCTCTCTAAGTTTTAATTCTAATTTAGAATCTGAAGTTGACATTTTAGAAATTAAATATAAGATACTCACTATTTAATAAACGTAATCAGTACCTATTCTGAGCTGAAGCGACTGCACACCACGATGCGTAAATAGGTAAGCACAACGCAAAAGTACTAAAATTAAGCACAGTATTAAACAGAAGAAGTGGAAAGAAGAGTTAGAAAATTTTAGTTGATACGTCTCACCAAAAGCACTGTACTGCGAAATGAATTGCGAATTTGTCTCCTCTCCACTCTTTCTGGTTTTCCTGAAAGTCCGGCTTCGAAGCTATTTTTGGAATATGTAAAGAACTATTCCAAAATATTTAAACGTGCCTGTTCCTGTGCAAAATCTATTTATCTGAGAAATAAAATTAAAAAATCAGGTGATATAATTAAAATGACTTGGAATGTGATAAATAGTAAAACTGGTAGGAATACTGCACGCAAGAAAGACTTTAGTTTAAAGATAGGTGATAAGAATGTGAAAGTAGATAAAGAAGTGGCGGCTGAATTTGAAACCCATTTCACAAATGTGCCTGTACTGATTACAAAATCATTAGTGTCATCTCCTATTATAGCTGAATCGCTCCTTAAGCAATGTATTGTAAAATGCGACACAACCTTTGAATTTTCAGATGTCACTGTGAAAGATATTTTACGCTCTTTTAAATCCCTTAATATTAAAAAAACAGTTGATCTGTGGGGTTTATCAGTAAAGACAGTTAATTATATAATTAATATTATTGCCCCCCACTTGACTTCTGTGTTTAATGGCTGTGTTGCTCGAGGTGTGTTTCCTGAGCTCATGAAAATGAGTAGAGTAATTCCTTTGTTTAAATCGGGTAGTATGTCAGATGTTAATAATTTTCGACCGATATCCATACTACCTACACTTAGTAAAGTATTTGAGAAAATTATACTTGTTCAGATGTTGAGTTATTTTAACAACCATGGTATTTTTCATAAAAATCAATTTGGTTTTACTAAGAATTGCTCTACTATTGATGCGGGTGTAGAATTATTAAAAAACATTTTCTCAGCCTGGGAGGAATCGCACGAGGCTTTGGGCATCTTTTGCGATTTATCTAAGGCATTTGATTGCGTAAACCACGAAACTCTCATCAAGAAATTACACCACTATGGGATCAGGAAAAACGCTCTGGAACTTATAATTTCCTACCTAAGCAACAGAATTCAGAGAGTCGATGTTAACGGTGCACGATCATCTGGTTCTGTTATCAAAATGGGCGTTCCGCAAGGGTCAATACTGGGGCCATTTCTGTTCCTTGTATATATCAATGACTTACCCTATTATGTAGGGGACAATCAAAACATTGTGTTGTTCGCAGATGATACCTCTTTACTGTTTAAAATTAAGCGACAAATGCTCAACTATGACGATGTGAACAATGCACTGTCTAACGTTGTTCATTGGTTTCATTCTAATAATTTAGTTATAATGAGACAAAAACTAAATGTATTAAATTTACTACTCCCAATGTGAGACAAGTGGAAACCAATGTTCAAATGAATGGGGTGGCTCTGGACCTTGTGGAATCAACCAGCTTTTTAGGCATCACTATAGATAATAGACTCCAATGGGGGCCTCATATTGAGAAACTGTCAAATAGGCTCAGCTCAGCGGCTTATGCGGTAAAAAAAATTCGCGCTTTAACCGATGTTGAAACAGCCAGAATAGTTTATTTCGCATACTTTCATAGTCTCATGTCATACGGCATATTACTTTGGGGCTGCTCCGCGGAATTGAATAGAATTTTTATTTTACAAAAAAGGGCGGTCCGCGCGATATATAATTTAGGCCCAAGAGTGTCACTAAGAGCGAAATTTAAAGAGATAAATATTCTGACTGTTATATCTCAATATATATACGAGAATGTATTTTATGTAAAGAAAAATATCGGTAACTTTGAAAAATATAGTGACATTCATCATGTAAATACTCGAAATAAGGATAAATTAGTTGTACACAGTACTCGTCTTCAACGAGTTAACAGATCCTTCATGGGGCAATGTATACGCTTCTACAACAAATTACCTATTAATATTCGAGATATGCCAGTTAATAAGTTTAAAAAAGCAATCAAGAGTAGATTTTGTAGAAAAGGTTATTATAAAATCTCGGATTATCTTGATGATAATACAGACTGGTTATGAGCAGCTCCTCATTCAGGCATTTTCTCATTATTTCAAAAGGTGTTACATACATGTTTATTCTGTTGCTGTTAATATAATTGTAAAGCGTAGCGTGTTTTGCCAAACGAATTTGTTATTTAATCTGTGTTTTATGTTTGTGGACCATGGTATTGGTCATGCTCACTGAAGGGTCTGCTTGCGGTAGCTACGAGGAGCGGGTCACTCCCTTCCCTCCATTGTGGTTGAGGGGAGTGATGGCTGCTCTAGTGGTTAACTCGTGATCGGGTGCCGCTTGCGGGATCTGGTCCAGCCATGGTACTTTTTCGTTATATTTAATAACTGTATTGTATGATGGTTCGAAAGGCATTACACTGGAGCTATTAATAGACATGTTGTTGTATATTCTCTTATTAAAAAAAAAAATAGTAAATGAATAAAAAAGAAGACAAGCCCACTGAGTTTCTTGCCGGATCTTCTCAGTGCGGTCGCGTTCCGATCCGGTAGTAGTGTAAGGTAAAATGTAAAAAAGTGACCATATGTAAGTGCCCCCGCGGGGTTTATGCATAATAAAGTATTTGAATTTGAAGGTCCAAAATTTCGATATGTTGCGGATATCGAATGTGATTGGAGAAAAAAGTCGTTTATATTTGAAAGCGTTTACTGAATAATTATAATTACAGGCAATTGAGTGAGTACGTGTTGACAAATTTATTGACGGTGCGCGAATAATGAATTTTTGGTAATTTTCTTCTTTTTGTGGCGGTGGCATTGCCATCCCTCCTCCGTGGTCGGTTGATAAGAATGCAAGTGTGTGTGTGTATGTGTGTGTATAGGTATGGCTCGGCAGTTTGAAATAAGCGCCAACAGATGGCTACTTTTAAACTATATTCAATATAATTAACGTTAACAATTTTCTATTATAACTAATGATTACGTATGCCGACGGATAAATTAAGAATTTGGGAAACGCGGTGAATTTGACACAACCTAGCAGCAACAACGACTGATCGCTCTCGAGTCTCGTTCCCAACTCAGTATTCAACGGACCACTCTCAATAACGAAAGCTCGGTAATATTTCAAACGTTAACGGTCAAACGACAAACATCAAAAATCATTGCCAACGTTATATCGAACACACCCAAGTATAATACTTGACGTTTCCGTAATCGATTGATTCTTAAAAGCTATTAAGATATGGTGCCAGAGGTAGTGACGCTGCGACACGGCCATCCTGATAAATCATACGTCCTCGTGTGATGGACCTGAAAGGAGAAATACTCGCACAGTAAATGCTTTTACACGCTCGGCCAACCTGTGTACGGTTACGGTTGTACAAAACTCGATTTTACTATTCAAAATAATCTTCATCACTTATAACGGCATTGTCGCAATTTACAGCAGTCCATAGCTTGAATTATTTTAAAATTACAGTTAACTTCTAAGCAAGATAACAAATGACCACACTAACTGATCCTATCCGTCAAACAGCACTAGATATAATTCCAACCAAAACACGAAAAGCAGAATGCATACAAAATCAGTAAAGCCATCAAGACAACCATCATATGGCATCTGACAAGACTCAGGACAGTCTCCATCCGGCGTCCGATAGTCAATCTCATTTCCAGACTCAAGACAAGCAATCCCTGGCGTTAGTGAAACATCTTGGAGTTCAATTGCTGCTACAACCTCAAAACTACATTTCAAATAATAAACCAGATCATACCACGTCTAATATGCTAGCCATTCTATGACCCTCAAGTCATCAAGAGTTAATTCCTCAGGTGTAATAATATGATTAACGGGACAGGAGATTAGTCCGTCACTCGTAGAGAGACTGACCGCGCGACGGCGACTGCCGTCCCGGAAAGGGGACGTCAAGAGGACAGGGTACCCCGCGAGGTACTTCGTCGGGCCGACCATAGAGGACAAGGAACTCGGTACTTGTGGTCTACCCCACGATGATGGCGACGCGCTACGGGTGGGTTATAGTGCCGTGTGCCGCCCTTCTATCGCTCCGGACGCAGCCGGACAGCAGGTGCGCTTACAATAGCCCACCCCAAAAACAAAGGTGTAATAATATGATGGACGATGTGATGTGTTAATATAAGGTTATCCTTATTTTCACACATCATCATCATCATCTCAGTTTATATACGTGCCACTGTTAGGCTCCTCCATAATAGGAGGGAAATTGACTTACTATACCACGTTGGTCAAACGGTTTGGTATTTTTTTTTTTTATGGGTGGGCTATGGTAAGCCTCACGCGCGGGCCAGTCCGTCCGGGGCGATGAAAGGACGGCGCGCGGGCCCATAACCCACCCGTACCCACGTCACCTCATTGTTGGGCCGACCACCGGAGCAGATGTGACTTGTCGTCAGTGGTCGGCCCGACGGAATACCCTATCGGGTAACCTCACATCTCGATGTCCTGGGACGTCGGTCGCCGTCGCGCGGTCAGCCTCTCTGCGGGTGACGGATAATTCCCCGGTCCAATCACCCGCGGCCTCGGCTAGGGAAACGGTTTGGTATAGGGTTTCATTTCGAGTTTTCCTTCTCTTGTATAGATGGTTTATGCATGTGAAATCCTTTAGTCGTCTTTTACTACACCCACAGGTAAGATAAGGGGTGGTGAATTGTATCCTTACTCCGTCACCACACGGATTCTATGAGTATATCCATTGACCATCGATGATTCTACCAATATGTGATTTGTTTATTATTAATTTGTGTGTCAAACAGTGGCGTAGCAAGGGGGGGGGGGGCGGAGGGGTGGACCGCCCCGGGCGCCATTATTAGAAGGGCGGCAAAATTGGCAGAAAAATATTTTGTGCGGACACCCTTTTATTTTTGGATGAGTTACGGTCGACGCACTCCTCGCACCACTCCGTCCAGGGCGCCATAGGGGCAAGCACGAACACCCGTAACCCATGACCGTGACGGACTAAATCCCCGCCCCAGTCACCCACGGCCTCGACTGGGGCGACATGAGGCGCAGGTAGTCGCGCCTACGCCGGCCCAATCACCGGCGGCGGTTCGCGTCGTCGAGGAGACGCTCCTCGCGCACGCGCTCCACCGCCCCCTTCCGCGAGACTATTGCCTCGTAAAGGCTGAGACCGCGTCTCAGTTCACCCAGCACCGAACACAAACTCACAAACCTCGAGCGTATGCTGCGCCGTGTCCTCGTCGCAATCGCAGTGGTGGCAGGACGGTGTACTCTCCCTCCTAACGACCGTGTACAGGTATTTGGTGATGCATCCCTGCCCCGTCAAAACCTGCACCAGTCGGAAGGAGAGCACCCCGTGCCGCCGTTTTAACCACTGCATCAACACCGTCTGGAAGGCCTCCATGGTCCGCACACCGAACCGAGGCCTCTCCAGCCGGACGGCCCAACGGGTAATGACGTCTCAGCGGGTGTCGACGCGCCAGGCGCTGAGCTCCCTCAAAGAGATCACACCGCCCTCCACTCGCACCCCCGACACCCGCCGATACAAACCGACGAGCATTGCCGCCTCCAGGTCCCACGGGGGAGGCCCGGCCAACAGGCACGCTGCCTCCATTGACACCATGCGGTATCCACGTATGGCCCTGGCCGCCATGGCCCTTTGTGGTCGCCACAGTAGAGCCCTGAGTCGGACGATCAACTACCCCGCCCACATCGGCGCGCCATACAGGGCCATCGGCCAGATGACCCTTGCGTACAGTCGTCGACACGTAGTGCTCGGTCCGCCCACGTTCGGCATATGCCACGATAGGGCGGACGTCGCGCCGATGAGCCGTAGAGCAAGCCTGCGGAAATGCTCTCGGAACCACCAATGCCCGTCGAACACCAGGCCCAAATACTTCATATGCGCCCGGATGCTGATATCAACCGAATTGGCGGTGATCGAGACGTCGATGGGAGGGCCCATGCGGGGCCTTTGGAACAGGAGGGCCCATGCGGGGCCTTTGGAACAGGATGGCCTCCATCTTGTCCAGGACTACCCTCAACCCCAACGCCCCGATCCGCCCGATGATCTCTTTGGTGCCTAGAGTCGCCAGGCTTGCCGCCTCCTCTAGCGTCCCATCGCGGGCTGTGACGAGCCCGCCAAATCACGCCCAACCCGGGCGGGAGGCTCCCCCTCCAACGCCCAGTCGTACCCGATGTTACACAGGGTGGGTCCAAGGACCGAATAAATGATTTCACTGCGCGTAAGTCGCGAAAAGTAGAGTTTTAGACTGTTTAGACTTAAATTAAACATTAATTTTATAGTGTAAATTATTGTGGTCGGCCCGACAACGACGGCGACGTGCACCTGGGTGGGTTGCGGGTGTGCGTGCTTACGCCCCTCTGTCGTCCCGGACGGAGTGGTGCGAGGAGCGCGCCGACCGCAACCCACCCGAAAAAAAAAATAGTGTAAATTATTAAAGTTTTAACACAGTCATGTTACTTACACATGTACTTACATAGTTTTGAAATAAATATTTTTCACTCAATTCTTTCATTTCGTTACGTTTTTTCTTACCAGTAATTATTATTTTTACGATGTCAAAAGGGCGGCAAATTATAACTCCGCCCCGGCCGACAGTGACACACGCTACGCCACTGGTGTCAAACAATGTGTGTCTCTGAACTTTTAAATTATAAAATGTTTATGTTATGACTACAATATATGGTAAGGACAAATAAAATTAAGTTCTAATGTTTCAAATAAAATTATTACAAGTTGGTTAATATTAAAGCATCAGTTATTTATTTATTATTTGAGTTTTAAAAATGCTAACCGTGCTATATAGTTTTGTAGTTAGTAAGTTAGTAACGTGGTGCCCTCTTCTATCACATGAGATTTAGGTAGGAGTACTTTATCACAAGTTTCGACAAGCGTAAAATTTTAATTTTAACCCTTCGAAATGTCTAAAACCATCACTCAGACCAGATTTATTACAGGGAACCCTATATCATCGAATTGGCAATTAAATAGCACTCACATAAATAATAAGTGAAAATAACTATTATCGATTTACCTGTCTATTCTTGTGAAGCCAGTAGTAACGGCAGGAAAAAAATAGACAACCTATCCGTCTATCTCCATCTCAGCCTATATACGTCCCCTTGTTGAGCTCGGGCTTCCTCCACTATGGAAGGGAAATTGCCTATACTATGCTGGGCAGACGTTTTAACATAGGGTTTCATTTCGACTTTTCCTTCTCTTGCATCGATATTATATGCATATTTAATCCCTTAGTCGGTCTTTACGACATCCACGGATAAGATAACCAATTTTAAAAATTCTCTCATCAATGGATAACCATAGTAACAACGAATAACATAGGCAATTATTTATCTCGATATTCTCACAGAAACGAGGCCGCCACGACAGAAATTGCGTGTTGTTGGATGATTTTAAAAATTCATCAGCGCCGACTGTACAAATGATCATGACGATGGATCCGAAGTGTTTCATAAGTGCTTTATCTGGTAGAGGCGTTTGCATTGTTCCCTTTCTTGGTATTTTACTCGACTCGTCAGAATATTTTCTTCCATAGTATATATCCATAGTACATATTTTCTTGGCGTCGCGCGTCGTCTGCTCCCATACGATTGGAAACTTTCTCTCTCCGAGGTTTCTGTTTTCTTTTTTTTTTTGTTTTTATTTATTACTATTATCAATAATACAAAAAATTCAATTATTTGCTTACAATCTAAAAATCACTAAGATTTGCCCTGATTGCAATAATATTCTGCATTACTGAAGCAATAACCTACCCACATTCAACGTTAAGATTTTGAGCCACTCTGCTAGGTCATTACTTATTATTGCGACAAATGAAGGTAAGTGTAAAAAAAACGAGTAAATGTCGTGTATGAGCATGGCTGCTTAAAAAGTATGTTTTCAAGTTCGGTTTTATATTTCTTTTTGTGATGCTGTTTCTTAAAGATTGATCAAGTTGATTAATTATTCTAGGAATTAGGTAGGTGTGCGGGACGGGCTTTCAGACAAATGTGTTGTAGTCGGCTGACGTCCCGGTTGGTCGATGGTTCGGTGGTTTATGTGGACTGTATGTGTGGACTGTATCTTCGGGTTCGGTTCCCTACTGGCGGGCTTCAGTGAAGAAATAAAACGATCGATTTTGAAGTAACTCGCACATCGGACGAATATTACACCGTTGCTGCCTAGCCCCTGAATGTTAATGCTTGAAGTTCGCTATTTCTTCATACTATTTCTTCATATCATTACTTCATACTATGGTTTCAAGCTTCCATCGCGAGCCGCTAGGTGTCTTCGGTAGTCTATGCTACGATGTGTTCATTAAACGAGACACTTAGGTACCTTGAGGTTTTACCGTAACGACAGCCGCGAGGCTGTTAGCGTAAACGGTTGTCGCATTCGTCCGATTTGTGCTATGATTTCATTGAACAATTAACTATAACGCTAAGACTATTACAGATATGCTTACATTCTATATACTATTCTATTTATCTAAGATACATCTATCTGTTTCAGTAGTGGCCGCGACCCTAGGTAGTAAAATAGGCTTTATACAAGCACTAAAAACTATTATTTTATACTATCAGCATTGTTTTTCTATCTTTATTAGGCTATATCTCGCAAGTTATAATACCTAGGGTGTTGGTTCTTACTGCGTTCGATAGGTCCTAGCGTATATTTCAATAAAATACCAAGAATATTTATGTTTATTGCAAATTTGACACTATAAACAACAAAAATTACAACGTAACTAAGTACAATTATGCTTTTACATAAATTAAGAAAAACAAACAGTTATAGGCTATTTTAACACAATTTTTACTACAATATAACGTATAATTAATCTACTTTAATGTTCATTACTCACATTGTTTATTTAGCACTGTACACGTTTATTCGTAATGTTTACATCTTACGAATTTCGCTATGTATTTGGAGCGCCCTGATTGGTCGATATTCGTTACGCACTCCTATCTGGCGATTCACTTTGAGTTAGTTAATTTTCACGGTATTCTTATCACTATACTTTTTCTCAAAATTCACTATTATGTTTACAGTTCGTTTTTTAAGCACTATCATGGTATTTTACACTTGTCGCGAACATTTCTCCCGCCGTGTCGCGTCGTGCTCGCACGTCGCGGCGACGCGACATGAAGACCGGTGAGCACGACGAGTTATCTGGGCAGTGGTATTAGCTTCTTGGCGGGACGTTTGAGTATGCCCGCCGATGTCTTGACCTCTGCAGTTCTTATTTGTCTGTCGGCACCCGGGTACACTGCGGTGATGCGCCCTCGCGGCCATGTGTTGCGGGGCAGGTTGCCGTCGGCGATGAGCACGAGGTCCCCGACCTCGAACTTCTGCGCGGTACCGTGAGGCTTCCGCCGGTATTGCAGCTCGGGAAGGTATTCTCTGACCCAGCGACGCCAGAAGAGGTCAGCCAGGATCTGCGCGCGCCGCCAGTGCTTCTTACTATTTATATCGCCTTCGCTGAAACTGCCGAGCTCTGGGAGTCTCGCTGAGCCACCGAAAATTATGTGATTCGGTGTGATGGCTTCTTCGTCCTCGATGTCTACGGAGACGTGTGTGAGGGGTCGACTGTTGACTGTATACTCGGCCTCACACAGTAGCATTGCTAATACTTCTTCTTGCGGGTGTCGTTCGTGCAAGACCGTATTGAGTGTGGTCTTTACACACCTGACCAGACGTTCCCACGCGCCCCCCATAAAGGGTGCCGCGGGGGTGATGAATCGCCATACGATGCCACGTCGACTTGCTTCTTCTTTGACGGCCTCTCTTATTTCTCTGTCGGCGCCATGCATGTTGGTACCGTTATCGGAGTAGATCTCAGCTGGGCAGCCACGTCGCGCCACGAACCGTCGTAACGCCATAATCGCCGAGTCGGCGCTGAGGTTGGCTGCTATCTCGAGATGTATCGCTTGTGACGTCAGACACGTGAATAGCGCCACGTATCTCTTCTGATGCTGTCTTCCCACGGTGACGGACACGGGGCCGAAGTAATCAAGGCCGGTGTAGGTAAAGGCCCTTTGGTGATGTGCTAGACGTGCTTTCGGGAGGTGACCTGTCGCTGGCTCTGGAGGTCGCGTCTTTTTGATGCGGCATTGTACGCATTGACGTATTATTTTCTTAGCGCTCGGTCGTAGACGAAGAATCCAATATCGTTGGCGTACTTCATTTATCACTGTTTCTGTTCCGCTGTGATGTAGTTTTCTATGTGTCCAATCTATGTATAGCTGTGTTATTCTGTGGTCACCATCTAGTATGGGCGGCCTCTTTGTTTTCATTATTTCCGCATCTATGACTGTTGTACGGCTGCGCAGAGTGATAATTCCTTCTGTATACTCTGTGGATAGCGGATGTAGGCGGCTGTTTCTAGCGACCCCTCGCCCGCACCGGAGCTCCCTTAGTTCGGCGCCGAAAGAGTCTTCTTGTACCGCCTTCACAAGGAGGTCTTCGGCGTCGCGGGTGTGCTCTGCAGGCAGAAACACGAAGTGTCGGGAGTTCGATGCGGGGCGAGGTCCCGCGCTGCCCGACGTGTTCTTCTTTTTTGTCTTCATACTACGCCAATCTGGGTCCACCAGCGGTTTCTTTTCTGTTCTTTTGTGTAAAACTTGTTCCTTCGGTTTTCTACACAAAGCTATAAACTGTAATACTCTTGCTGTAGCGCGCAGAAGTCGTTCCCATTTTGAAAATCTATTGGGGTCTGGGATCGATTCTACTGTTCTCTGTTTTCTGTGCGCTTCTTCTATAGTATGTGTCCTCTCTTCCCCTGTAGTCTCTGTCAGCATGGGTCTTTCGTCGGGCCATTGTGACGGGTCTTGATATAAGAATGATGGGCCAGTGAACCACTCGTGATGCGAATCGAAGTTCACGGGTACATCCCGGTAGGCTGCGTCTGCGATATTCAACTTCGTCGGCACCCAGCGCCAGTCTTCTACTTTACTGTTTTCTTCTATGTCCGCCAGTCGGTGTGCGACGAACGGTTTGTATTGTCGAGGGCCTCTTCTAATCCATGTCAGTACGGTTTTACTGTCGGTCCAGTAGACTGTGGCGTCCGGCGTCACTCGGTGTATATCTATCAGTGCCGTGGCGACTCGGGTTCCCATCACGGCGGCTTGCAGTTCGAGGCGTGGTATTGATGTAAGTTTTAACGGCGCCACCCTCGCCTTGGCCATAATAAGCGTGACGTGAACTTGATTGTCCGGCGTTACGACTCGCCAGTAGGCTGCTGTTGCGTATGCCATCTCGCTGGCGTCCACGAAGATATGTATCTGAAGTGATGCAGCGTCGCTGAAGCCAGGATAACATCGGGGGAATCTGACGATCTTAAGGTTGTCTAGGTGCTGTAGCCACGATGTCCATCCCTTTGCTAAGTCTTCATCGAACTCTTTGTCCCAGTCGTTACCAAGTCTCCACGCGTCTTGTAGTATCTGTTTGGCTCTCACTGTGACCGGCGACGCGAGGCCGAGAGGGTCGTATAGTGACATGACGATCTGTAAGGCTTCTCTTCTTGTCGGCGTTCTTTTGCTGACGAGATCGTTGGGAAGGCGGGCGAGCTCGAGGTTGAAGCTCAGCTCGTCTGTGTTTGGCTGCCATATTAAGCCGAGGATTTTCTCTTTCTGTTCTCTATTCATCAGGTTAACTGTTTCTATATCTTCTTGACTCGATTCTATTTCTTGAACGACCTTCGACGAGTTAGATACCCATTTTCTTAGCTCGAAACACGCTTCCTTGTGTATGTTTCGTATTAATCGAGCCGTGCGTGATGCTGTGACTCCATCGCGAAAACTGTCAAGGTAATCATCCATGTAGTGGTTGTCTACAATGGCTTCCACGGCTTCCGGGTGTTCAGCAATGTGTCTTTTGGCGTTCCAGTTCTTCGCGAAGATGGCTGTACACGGTGAGCTCGCTGCGCCGAAGATTAAGGACTTCATACGGTATTCTTTTGGGGCGCCTTCTCTGTAATCTCCTCTCCATAAATAGCGCAGTGCGTCTCTGTCTTCTTTTCTAACTCTCACTTGCATGAACATCTCCGCTATATTCGCTGAAACGGCGACTGGATGGCGACGGAATCTCATCATTACCCCTGGTAGTGATTGTAGCAGGTCTGGCCCGGTGAGGAGGTGATCGTTGAGAGACACTCCTCTGCTCTTCGCGGCGGCGTCGTGCACTATTCGAATCTTCTCGGGCTTCATGGGGTTGTGTACGTCGAAGTGTGGCAGGTACCAGGTTCTGCCCGGGGTACTGCCCTGCGGGGCTTCTTCTGCGTAGCCCTTTTCTATCAACGAGTTCATCTGTTCTGTATACTTCAGTTTGAGCGCGGGGTTGCGATCAAGCTTCTTTTCTATCGACGTAAGTCTCTTGATTGCGTTTTCATAACTGTCTGGCATTTCTATTTTTTCTGTCTTCCAGAGAAGCGCTGTTAAAACGCCGCGACACGCGCTTATGACCGCTACCCCACGGAGGACAACCGTACCCGCCTACGGTCACTCCAGAGGGAGGTTAAACAAGCTATTAATGAATTGAGACAGAGCAAATGGGACGCCATGCTCGAGGAGCTAGAGCCCTCTCACACAGCCTTTTGGCAGCTTTCCCGCTCACTCAAAAAAGACATCGTGTCCACTCTCCCTCCTCTCACCAGACCCAACCAGCCACCGGCGTTTATGGACGACGAAAAGTCAGAATGCCTGGCCGACTGCTTGGAGCTTCAGTGTACGCCGAGTACACTACACCCCGACGCCGCGAATCACCGCTTCATCGCCGACGAAGTGGAACGTCGTACCACTCTCTCGCGCTCGTTTCGAAACGACAACCCCGATCAGCCTATCCCAGTAGTAACCACCGATGAGGTCGAATCGTTAGTCAGGGGTCTTAAAACCAGAAAAGCCCCAGGTTCGGACGGAATCTCAAATAAAGTCATTAAATTATTCCCCGCCCACTTAATAGTCCTGTTGTGCTGCATCTTCAATGCAGCACTAAATAATAACATCTTTCCCGCGCAATGGAAAGAGGCCGTGGTAATAGGAATCCACAAACCCGGCATGCGCCGTACCGAACCCAGTAGTTACCGCCCGATTAGTCTACTAAAAGGTCTAGGTAAGATCTACGAACGAATAGTTCTCAGTAGACTACGCACATTCGCCGAGGCTAACAACCTCGTTCCCGACGCACAGTTTGGTTTCCGAGCCAAACACAGCTGCGTACAACAAGTTCACCGCTTGGTAGAATACACAAGTAGTCAGTTCATCATGAACAGATATATGGGTGTATTATTCCTAGACGTAGCATTGCAAGCATTCGACAAGGTTTGGCATGAAGGCCTAATCTACAAACTCTATCTCCTCAAGATCCCTCACTACTTAATTCTCATTATATATGACTACTTAAGTCATCGCAGCTTTCGCTACAGGGTGGAAGGGACGTTGTCGACCTCCCACCCTATCAAGGCCGGCGTCCCTCAGGGGTCGGTCCTCTCCCCATTTCTCTTCACGCTATACACTAGCGATATGCCCAAATTCAACCGGGTACATAAAGCGCTTTACGCTGATGACACCGCACTCTTTTGTGCTGGTAGATCCCCGACAACAGTAACCAAGACTCTCCAAACAGCGGTTACCGCCCTAGCCAATTGGTTTAGGAAATGGAGATTAGAAATCAACCCCGAGAAGAGTCAGGCGGTAATGTTCACTAGACGAACTGCCCATTCCTACTCTATCGATAGCATTCCCCCCCTTAAAATTTTCAACAAGCCGGTCACTTGGACCAGGCAGGCCAAATACTTGGGTGTGACCCTTGACGATCGACTCAGCTTCGCCCCTCACATAAAGCAAGTCCGCGCACGGGCAGCCTTTGTGATGGGCCGTCTCCACTGTCTACTCAACTCTAGGTCGCGTATGCCCCTGAGTAGCAAAATCCGACTATACACCACCTGCATACGGCCTATCATGACCTATGCCAGCGTGGTGTTCACGCATGTTAAGCCACACAGGATCCACAGGCTACAGACACTACAAAATCGATTCATGCGCCGAGCTACGGGAGCACCGTGGTTCATACGAAACGTCGATCTCCACATCGACCTCGAACTGCCGACCATGAAGCAGTTTATGAAACGGTGCTCTCAGAGCTACTTTGACTCTGCCATAACACACCCCAACCAACTAGTGGTTGGGGCGGCTTCCTATAGACCCTCCAAAATCTCCTCCATCCGACGTCCTCGACGAAGAGGACGACAATATCATACTCGCTCAACAAAGAGCCTACACGGCCCGCGAGGCCTTAACAAATAAATATCCGCGGTTCCGCCCTCGCCGTCGAGGTGCGAAACCGCGCCGCGCAAAAGTCACTACTAAAAACGTGGGCACGCCCACTTTGCCTCCAGCGACGCCCCAAGTCGAGGTCCGTTCCCCACAGGGGGAGCCCTTGGGCGATGTCGCTTAGCATACTTTTCTCCGGGTTGAGAGCCCTCAGCGCTCACCCATAGTCCGCGTCAAGCTGTCAAGGCCATCTGCGGCCAACAGCTGTACACACACAAAAAGCAAAAAAAAAAAAAAAAAAGTACCTTGAGGTTTTACCGTAACGACAGCCGCGAAGCTGATAGCGTAAACGGTTGTCGCATTCGTCCGATTTGTGCTATGATTTTATTGAACAATTAACTATAACGCTAAGACTATTACAGATATGCTTACATTCTATATACTATTCTATTTATCTAAGATACATCCATCTGTTTCAGTAGTGGCCGCGACCCTAGGTAGTAAAATAGGCTTTATACAAGCACTAAAGACTATTATTTTATACTATCAGCATTGTTTTTCTATCTTTATTAGGCTATATCTCGCAAGTTATAATACCTAGGGTGTTGGTTCTTACTGCGTTCGAAAGGTCCTAGCGTATATTTCAATAAAATACCAAGAATATTTATGTTTATTGCAAATTTGACACTATAAACAACAAAAATTACAACGTAACTAAGTACAATTATGCTTTTACATAAATTAAGAAAAACAAACAGTTATAGGCTATTTTAACACAATTTTTACTACAATATAACGTATAATTAATCTACTTTAATGTTCATTACTCTCATTGTTTATTTAGCACTGTACACGTTTATTCGTAATGTTTACATCTTACGAATTTCGCTATGTATTTGGAGCGCCCTGATTGGTCGATATTCGTTACGCACTCCTATCTGGCGATACACTTTGAGTTAGTTAATTTTCACGGTATTCTTATCACTATACTTTTTCTCAAAATTCACTATTATGTTTACAGTTCGTTTTTTAAGCACTATCACGGTATTTTACACTTGTCGCGAACAGTAGGGCTTAGTTCTTTTACCATAGTAATTCGAGCCTTTTATAATTTCAAAAATCTTATTTGTTTGTTGTCGTGTCTGAATATTATGGGAAATTTAACGCGTAATGTTGGGGTGACTATTAACATCTGATTATTAACGTTTGTAAATCGAAATTACTGACGATCCAGGTATTTTTACCACAGCCCAGTACTCCATTTACTTTGGTAATCTAGATAAGTGTCTCCCAACTAGCCAGTGCAGGTAGGTGCTGTGATAATTAAACTTGCTTCTTTGAGTGTCTTGTCGTCCAACCACATCTCTTTGCATATGGCGTTGATCACGATGTCATCGTTGGAGGTATTCAATGTGATATTACGCGATAACCGAGTCTCTTCTTCATAGATAATATCCCTAGAGGATACAAAACTCACACGTTTGCCGTAAATACCGTAGAACTTAGCTTCTGATTATTATTACTCCTGGTAATAGTAATTGGAATGTGTGGTGGGACTAGCCCCTAGAAAAAAGTTAAATAATTTAGTACAAATTAACTTAATTCAGTTAATAAATAATAAAGTTAAAATAAATTACATTGTAGTAATATTAGTTTTCCATTCGATGTAATTAATTACCTGAGTGTTTGAATTTACTTAGAAAATAAAATTAATGTTCTTATCATGTAAAATTTCAGTAATTGGACTAATGTTCAATATTGAACATATTTTATACCAATAATCCATTATATATATAAATGATGTATAAATACTCAGGAGTTATAACGTCAGTTATTAATATTACGAATATAATCGGTAATACCTGAAAATGTCATAAAATCCGATCTAAAAAGAATAATTTATCCAGTATATTTGATACAAAATGTATTTTTCTCGCCGAATTTTATCATTCGACAAAATCTCATAACAGCCATTGGAAAGAAGTTCTATATAGCCATGATTTTGCTCTATATTGTATTACTATTTTTGTGTTGCTACAACATTTCAACAAATACCATGGAATATAATACTTCATTTAGTAATTTCATTACATATGCATCATTTTATTCTTTTTATTTTGATTATACTATCGTTTTAATTCTGATAACTATTCTTAATATGAAATACAGAGAAGACCACGTTGCACTTATTTTGAAAATACAGACCATTCATGAAAGTATAAGCTTAAATGGAAAATATATGAAAAATTTTATCAGAAAAAATTGGATTTTGTGTCTAGCATGGATATTTATTAATTTATCTGTCACGGCTTACTCCTATATATTATATGATTTTTCGGTATCATGGATAGTATTTTTTGTTATGTAATTATTAAACTTCAATTTGATTTAGTCTATAGTATTTGAATTATTACACTATTGACAAAATATCTTAATGAATGGTCAAATAACATTTTAATTGATCTTAATACTGAAATTAGCGATCGCTTTAATAAAATGTACTATATCTATGAAGATATTATGAAAACTTATAAATTATGTACAAAATTATTTCGTACAATGGTAAGGATTTATATATTTTATTGGATATATAATGTAATAATAGTAAAACTAATCTTCACCTAAGATCACAAGCTCCAATATATTCAGGTCATCCTAAGTACCTGAAGAATGCTAATCCCCAAATCATATGAACAATTTTGATTAGGAAAAGAGAGAGACGGTGTAGTTTTTAATTAAAACTGAATGCCATTATCATAAACAATCGAGTTGTAAAGGAACGCAGCTAAGTAGGCCACGCAAGACTCTCAAGTTGTAAATATCACTGCGTATGGCGCTATAGGTGCAAATAACTATACCCAATACCTCGCCATCTAAATCTGTAGGTGATCTCATCGAGACCACTAGCTTTATCAAGACAGGGCGTGAAAACGTTGAGGAAGTAGTGGGTATCTTCTAAATAATAGCCTACCGAGTTTTAGGATGGTTAAACAAGTCGAGGCAAACTCTTTAGGATTTTAGGAAGTCAAGGTAAATAATACCGATGGTCCGTTCAAAAGATGGAAAAGGAAAATGGACCACGTTACAGTGATTCCGAGCTGTTCTTTTATTTCCTCAGATGAATAATGTCTGTTCTAATAAAGGCTAAATTTTCAGATCCAATTTTAAGAAATAAGTCAAATTACAGATCCAGTTCGAGTGTAGTGCGGACACTAAATTTAAAGGAATCTTCTAGTTCAATATGTCGCATCGATTTAAGATAAAAGCATTTCATAAGTGTCTTAGGTCCCAGAAGCATGATCTATAGGACAGATACATGACCTGATTATACTGTAGTTGCAGGAGATCTTGTACGTAGATGTTACAAAATGGTGGCAGGTGATATTCTTGAAGGCTTATATTCAACAGTGGACGTGGATGATTGTTAACAGATGGACAAGCAAACTCTTAAAGGGTGGCAAAATAATAATATTTTAGGTACAATTTATTTGATAAGTTATTGACGTTGTACTTTATGTTAAGTGCAGTACTCCCATATCTCAATTTGCAAAATGACCCCATATTATTTTACGTTTCATAAACTTAAAAAAGTTTTAGCCAGAGACTTTATTCTCTGACTTATATAGTAAACCGTCTGTAATTTCAGTTAGCAAAACTCATGTATTCCATTTCTTGGATCATATAATAAGCGAATTTTGACTTTAATTATATAACATTCTAAACTAGATATTAAAGTAAAATGATCTTAATATATTTTATTTATTTTAGATATGCTTATTCACAGTACACACTTTTTATGGAGCATTATCTGGTATTTCATTAAGATTACTACAGCTTCATATAAATAACAAACTCTTAACTTACGTAAGTAATTTATTTTAGTATATGCTTTATTTTCTGTTTTTAATTAATTAAAGTCAATCAATTAGCTAGATCCAATTTCGAGACAAAGAAAATCTGAAATCCAACTAGGGCGATGTGTGGAAAATTTCAAATTTCTCGACTGATATTTCACGCCATGTTTTTAAATGGTAAACTCATGAGAAATCCAGGAATCTTTATAACAATGCGTTTATCTCAAACACATACATATGTATGTATATATATATATATATAAACTGTTGCAAAAAAAAAAAACATTTATTAGAGGGTGGTGGTGATATAGAAATTTCAGACGATGGGCCGTAACAACAACAGAGACATTCCTACTCATCGACATAACATGATTCACTCGATGAAAATGGATGTGTATATTTAATTTTTATTCTCAATTATTTCAAAGAGTGTATATGTGTTAAGTTTTTAAATAATATGCCTTCTAATATTTATTTTGTATGTTCGTCTAACAATATCTTTATTGCATATATACATTACTAGCAATCCGCCCTCGCTTCGCTTCGGATTCAGTCGCCTTACGCGCGTAGTTCCCGTTCCCGTGGGAATACCGGGATAAAATATAGCCTATGTTACTCCCTGATATTATAGCTTTCCAATGGTGAAAGAATTTTTAAAATCGGTCCAGTACTTTTTGAGTTTATTCGTTACATACAAACTTACAAATTTTACCTCTTTATAATATTAGTATAAGTATAGATCTATCGCAGGACAGGTGCGAAAGCCTCATTTTCCACTCTCTTTTTTTATGAGTGGGCTATGGTAAGCGCACGCGCGGTCCGTTCTGTCCGGGGCGATGAAAGGACGGCGCGCAGGCCCATAACCCACCCATACCCACGTCACCTGGTTGTTGGGCCGACCATCGGAGCAGGGTGACTTGTCGTCAGTGGTCGGCCCAACGGAATACCCTTTCGGTGACCCTCAGCTACGTCCTGGGACGTCGGTCGCCGTCGCACGGTCAGCCTCTCTGCGGGTGACGGACAATTCCCCGGTCAGATCACTCGCGGCCTCGGCTAGAGCGACATTAGCAGATACTCGCGCCTGCACCATCCGAGTCGCCGGCGGAGGAACGTGTCGCCGAATAGGAGCTCTACTAGCACACGATCCGCCGCCTACTTCCGTGAGATTACAGCCTTACAGAAGGCGGCGACCGCGTCCCAGTTCCTGACGCTGTCGAGCATCTCCCTGGCGATGGTCGGCAGCGTCAGGTGGGCACCGATAATCGCGACGAGTTCACGGCGCTTCCCCTCCCACGCGGCATAACCTCGAGCGTGTGCTGTACCGTGTCCTCGTCGCAATTGCAGTGGTGGCAGGACGGTGTGCTCTCCCTCCTGATAATCTTGTGCAGGTACTTCGCGAAGCATCATTTTCCCCTCTAGGTTACTTTTTTTCGTGGTAGGCTATAGTCTAGACGCACCCGGTCCAATATTTTCGGGGCGAGGGATGGGCGGCGTGCGGCCCCATAACCTAACATATTGTCTCGCCATCGCCATTGAGCCGACCACTGGTACTGATTCCTTAACATCTGTGGCTGCCTCAGCGGATTACACTTTCGCGTGCCACTCTCTTCGACGTCTCGGCAACAAGAATGTGCCGGGTGCCGAGCCGGGGTGTCGCCCTCACGCGGTCGGCTATTTTGCGATTGCCTGACTATCCCTGGTCCGTCCACCCGGTCTAGGTTGCCTTAAAAGGCTAAAATGAGGCTTTTGCTTGACCTTGTATTTTCTACAGAGAATCCCACAAGACGCTTCTGTCATAACTAAGAAGCCTATCTAAAAAGTATTCGACCTTTGATCAGAAACAATATTTTGAATATCTGACGGGGTTAGGATCCTAACCCTCTAGTCAAAGTAGGCCCCTTTTGCTTGCACACACTCAGCTTAACGATCCTTCCACTGCTGGAAACACCTCTGGAAGTCTTCTCTTGAAATGGCGTGCAGCTCTTCTACTCCTAAAAAGGGATACTTTCAGAACTTTGAATCGGTTGAACTACTTCCTAATTTGCGTTACATCTATCCCATTTTCTCCAAAAACTTGCTGAATCTTACAAATTGTTTGACTTTGAGAATTACCAAGAAATTGACGGAATTTGATGCAGTATCTTAGCTCAATACGTTCAGTCATTTTGCGAGAAAACTAAATCCGACGAACATTACGAACAGAACCTTATTTGACGACCACCAGCCAGCCATTGGCGCAAATGAACGCCGTGAAAAATTTCAAGCCTACGCATTAAGGTACCTCCTTCCACCGTGTACTGTGGAGCCACCTTAGAAATACTACTTTCCGCAGGAAAAAATAGGGTCGAATTTTTTTAGACAGGCCTTGTATTATCACATAGATTCTCTGTGAATTCTGCAAATACATCGTGCAGATGTTTGGCAATTGGAGCATAAAAAATGATAGATGGCAACTGTACAGAGACCACGTACATTTATACGAATATACACCGAGCTCAGTTCTCTCCCTAACATTGTTCAATCTGTGTTGGAGTATTCAGGAGACTTGGTGTTTCTATCACCTCTGTCAAGGCGACTGCTTAGAAGAATCATCACCGTCATCACTATCATCAAGAAGTACCTTTAAAGTAAAAGTACACATTTGAGGACTTACTGCGGTATTATTATTGACGCCCGTCACCGTGGCACTCTTATTCAGTCGTGACAAGCCGAGCTTATCGTATAAAGATGAAGTTGGCGGTGCTGCCGTTATCCAACAACACCCTCGCAATAAGTAGCAAGCTGATGAGTTAGCGAAATTATTTATGGAGACAGAAGGCTCACGGCATAGAAGGTTCAGGCGTATGTGAATGTGTGTTATATATTTTCCTACAATATTTGTAAGAACGACCTTCTTACATTTATTTTCTAAACAATTAAACATAACAAAAGGTCATAAACAATTAAAGATATTAAACTACGACCGGCCCGTTCACAGTGAAGCCTTGTTCCGAGTGCAGTTGTCGCTATCAGCTGCTGCACCCGTGCGTCTTCTTCCTCGCGCAGACCGCACTGCCCGCGCTATTGTGCCGAGTGTTGAATCGCAATATGCTCCCTGGGTTGAAGGCTGCAATCTTCAAATACTCGAAGAGGACATATATCAGTATATGCCCTACGAATAATGCCTCCCTTTGTTTTAATGTCCGCTACCCTGGCGATGCCATCACTGCCTAGATAGAGCTCTGTCACCCTATTCAATGACCAGAGAAGAGGAGGAAGAGTTTTATCTTTTGTAAAAACGAAAAACATGTTTTAACTCGGATTTTGTAAATTTCCATATGGTCTTTGTCTGCAACAATGATACATTCCTACTCTAAGCTAAAACGCTGCCAGAAGTGCTGCTTAATAAGCTCTATTCTCTTGTAGCGTTCAAGTATATTGATGTTAGCTGATGATATATGGTACATGTGGTTTACATGGCTGGTATACCACATGTACCATACATATACATTAGTGGTTGTCCACTCAAAAAATGAGCAGGAGTAAGAGCGGAGAAATCCAAAGGATCTGAGGGGAGTAGAGTGAGAGGACGGGAATTCAAAACCGCCTTTATTTGTGAAAGACACGTAGTAAACTCCTCATACGTAAAGTTGGTGAGTTGTAGCAATCTACGTAGATGGTGTTTGGTTGATCAAACCGCAGCTGCTTTGACTGGCCCTGCATAGTCCACAGAACAGTAGGTGTAAGAAAGAAAACGCTAAATCAGTTCGAGAGGCTGGTGATTGCCCCATAATAGGCTGAAAAGTTTTGGCTTTATATCTGCAACATGTTACACATTTTTATCAACAGTTTTAGATGGTTTGTACCAATTAAAGGCCAATAAGTTTGTCTGATATTTGTTAAAAGAAGTTGTGGGCCGGCGTGTAAGTAGTTCAAATAAAAATGTTTGAATAATCTCTTACTAAAATGATGCTTGCCACATATTAAGATTGGATATTTCATATCATAACTATATGGAGAATTACTTAGTCTTCCACCTACACGAATAAATTTATTAAAATCTAGAAATGGAGATAGAGAGGTTAGTCGATTTTTGGCGGGCATTATTTTCTCAAAAGATAATATGTCATATTCCTCAGGAAACATATCTAGTTGAACCTTATGTATATTTAAATTCGTGGTATTTTTAAGTTCTAATTATGATAAATATCCTTTCAATTTTATTTTATTTCTACAATTGTAAATAAATCTTTGTAAATATGTTATTGATCTTTGTAAGTTTTGATATTTTTTAAATTGATTAAATTAGTTATTAAGTCACATTATATATTATTAAACGTATAAGTAAACAAGAAATTAATTCAGGTAGATAATGCTTGCCGCTAAAATTTGGCATTTCTGGCCATTCATCTTCATTTTGTAATAAAAATGAAGGCCTCAACCACTACAGAGTATTACTATTTATGAAGTTAGCCTTCAACCCGCGAGAAACGAGATCCGCCTAGTCATCATTCGAAGCAACTTATAACCCCACGTGTGAACTGCCGTGCTTTCTTGAATTTCATGAACACGGTTTCGAATGAAGTTTTTTAAATAAAGTGGTGATAAATTTAACGACCCTAGGACGATTGTCGAATCACATGAAAACCTCACCTATTAATATTCAAAGTTAATGATCCGCGTAACTTACTATATAGCCTTGCTTGATGCAAGGCTATATAGTAAAGCAAAGCTTAAGACAAAGCTTAAGACGTGGCATTGTCATTGGTTTTGGCGATGCTACTATGTTTTTAGAGGTTAAGGGATGTACGGATACTAGTCTTGATTTATGTATAGAACGTATTTACAAACAAGCACAGAGAGCATACTGATGCTCTCTATGAGGCGTCTGAAAAATATGGATTTTAAAATTATCGCAATCATCACCAAGAAGCCAACGAGGAATTATTGATTTATTCAGAGAAGGCAAGAAGAAGAAGGCATTTACGAACTCTAACCAAAAATTTTTAATTTCAATTGAAACTTCATCATCCCATGTGTATTGTACAAACCACAACCTCTGCATCATCATTTTGGTTTCAACAACGCAAGGGCCCACAAGACCTATTGGGTCAAAAATTTAATTAACCACATGAAGTATATGACGTCTAGTAACTATTTTAGGAATTGTGGTATCAATAGAATATGAAATATTATATGAGTCACACACCCAGTTAAGACCCAAGGTTTTAGAAGCCACGTTTTTAGAAGTATTTGATTTTTTTTTTGTCATGAGATGAAGATAATTATTTTAAAACTAGCAGTGCCCTGCGGTTTCACCCGAAGTTTCTATTCCCATGGGAGTATCGGAATAAATTATAACCTATGTATTATTCTGATATGTAAGCTATATTATTGTGAAGTTTCATCAAAATCCATTCAGTGGTTTTTGCGTGCAAGACCAACAAACATCCTCACATACTCACAAACTTTCGCGTTTATAATATTAGTAGGATTAATTGATTATTGGACCTAAATATTCTTAATTTTAATTTTGCTGATTTTAAAGTGAATATTACCTCTACATAGTGCAATGGTTTCAGAGAGCGTTGAAGGACCACCCAAGTAATCATCCACGTAAAAATCTCTTTGTATGGACTTCTTACATTGATATTAGATGCACTATTTGCTAAACTGACTAAACACTTCGTGGCTAAGTATGGCATAGACTAGAGATGCGTCGTCGACGCATTTTACATAGACGAACCTAGATCGTCCCTGGACTAGTCGATGGACTAGTTAAATTTATCGACTAGTTGATGAATTTAGACGGTCTATTCTTTATGGACGTTCGTACTTCGTTGACGCGACGATTATTTCGACGACAATTTTAGGCTAGATGCATCAAGAATGAGTAGTCCAAGTAGTGAGTAGTCAATAACTAGTAGATAGGGACCTAGCTTCACTAAAATAATAAGACGTTTTTATATTATTTACTATTAATATGCACTATTAACAATTATTATTTAAAAAGTTACACTAGGCACGTCAATATCAAATCGAATATAGTGTTATTTGCAACGCAAAATCAGCTGCACAGAAAGCTTTACTTCGTCTTCGCACTGACGTCCATTAGTATTATCTACTCATATGCTCTAAATTTAAAGTTTAATTTTGTTTGCATGAACTGACATTTCAACAACCCGTCGTTGAAACGACAGTCCATGCAAACAAAATTAAACCTTAAATCTAGAGCAAATGTGTTGATAATAGGGTATGTTGATCCCTGCAAATGTAGACTGGGCACAGTCGACGACGCATTATCTGACTATGTTCACATGTCATCGTCGCATTGACAGTCTATGAATATTATGTAGACTGCAAATTAGCCGTTTTACCCGTCCAATACGACTATAGTCCGTTCCTCGTTGATGAACCGTCCAATCGTTTATTGCTTGTCGACGGTCGAATTAACGGGTTCATTTATTCTACGCTCATCGCTAGCACAGACGCTTTGCCATGGGGTGCGGTGCCGAAACACCTCCACGTGGTGCATCCTGTGCAACGTCGGACAAGCAGGCGGACGGCTGAGGTTGCGGCGGGAGGGGGGTCTCGGCGTGCGACTCTGGAAGCAGAGCGCACGGCGGATTTGACCCAGGGCCGACGGGGCGGATGTGTCTCATGGCACTCCATCACCAGAGACGGTGGTGTCACGGCCCGAGGGCGTGACGGGTCGGTCGCTTGCGAGCAGCCTGACCCGGTAGTATGGTAGTAGAAAGTATGGTATACTAAGATCAATTTCCATCTCAGCAGAAGAAGAGAAGGCTCAAGCCCAGCTGTGGGATATGAGCCGAAATGATGATGATGTAGTCATCATCAGGTAGAATAGTTTCTACCTTAGTAGACAGGGATTTGACTGTGACTCTAATATAAATAGGGTCCATGAAGGAGAATTACAATTAACTAGTAGAAAAATAAATAATAACTCAAATGTCTTTGTTTTAGTATGAATACAGTTTAATAGCGCTTGAAAATATACTGTGGATAACAAAAGATTTTATATTGATAGTAGTAACATGTACAAGTATTGAAAACTTCTATGCAGCTGTCCGGAAAGCAGAAACGGCATATTTTCTTCAATTTCGCAATGTGAAATCATCAGGTATATTCTATTTGTAATGCTTTTGGTATTAAAAAAATACAGCTAATGGCTATGCTACTTTCTAATTTTACTTATTAACTTACCCTTATCAAACTTATTTCTGGAAACACCAATATTAATATTGATATTCCTCCCTCTACCAACCTGTAGGCATCTACTGTTGGACACAGGCCTCCCCACGTAAATGACTCTCAGAATGGTCCTGTGCCATTTACATCCACTGGTTCCCCGCAACTTTCAATAATTATGTCCTCAGTCCACCCAGTTGGGAGTCGTTTAACGCTGCGGCGTCGGATTCTAATTCGCCAATGGTTATTAGTTCGAATAGCTATGGTCTGCTAAGTGCCATTTGAACGAGCTAATTCTTCAGGCTATGTTGGTTATACCCATTCTTATCGATTTCTATATTCCAGACTTTAACACATAGCAAAATACGAAGCATAGCCCTCTCCATAGCACGTTGAGCGACTTTGAGCCCTTTTATGAGGGCGACATTTAGAAACCAAGACTCAGTTTCTTATCGGTGGTAACACATATTAGTTACTAGCTTTTGCCCGCGGCTTCGCCCGCGTAAAAATTTACTTGCATATTGAACTATTATCGCAAAGAATTTTATCGGCATAAAAAGTACTACATTTCTTCATTTAAGAAATACTCTATCTACGTGTCAATTTTCATCCATATCTGCTCAACAGTTTAACTGTGATTGAGTAACAAACATCCAAATATCTTCACAAACTTTCACATTTGAATATTAAGTCCAGCTTTGTAATTCAGATTCCCGTGCAAATACGATGATAAATATGCCTTTCCTTAGTCTCTGATAACGTACTGTTCCATTGGTGAAAAAAAATTATATTAATCAAACACCCGCAATTTCATTCACGTAGACCCCATTCCCATGCCAATACCGAGATAAAAAATGCCTATGTTACTCGCTGATATTATAAATTTACATGGGTGAAAAAAAAACTATAAATCTCAGAAATATCAGAGATATCAGAGATAAAAATTGCCTATATTACTCGCTGATAACATAGGTAGCTTTCCGGTACATCCCCCGGTTTAGTTCTCGTTCCCGGGCAAATACCGGGATTAATTTTTAAAGCTATTAAATTCCCGTGATTTTACCGGCATTTTACCCGATCCCGTAGGAGTATCGAGGTAAAAATAGCTTAAATATGTTACTCGCTTAAAAATAGCTTTCCATTAGTGAAATAATTTTAAAATCGACTTAATTCTCAAGGTTGCTCCAGCCATACCGGGATAAAATATAGCCTGGGATAAAATATAGTCTAAGTTATTCCTTATGTACGCCTGGTAGACCTGATGGTAAAATATAATCAATATCGGCCCAGCCATTTTGAAGATTAGGTACCTGTAACGAATAGATAGACAGACAAAAAATTTGGACCGTATTGTGTGAGCATAAATAAAACCTATTATTTTGATAGACAAACAGACGCTTCAAATTTATTTATTTGTAGAGATAAAAAATTGGAATAATATCTTGATTGTAACTTACTGTCTGGTAGCTGCTAGAAATATTACCACGCTTTCATTGTTCGTGGGTGTCGCAAATTACTACTAAGACAAAGATTTACATCGACCTGGACCAATTGGTGATGCCGTCTGGCCAACAATTTTTTTAATTTTTTTTTTATTTTAAGACAACACCCTAAGGAAATAGTCCTTGTATTGCGGGGGACTTTACAAACAAATAATTAACGGACACAGATTACATCCAGACTCAGTACAAAAATTTGTGGATCGCACAAAGTGTTGTCCCGCGTGGGAGTCGAACCCCCGACACTGGCGCTGTAGATCGCTATGTTAACTACTGCGCCATCTGTGCAGTCAATGTCATCAGCCAGGTCATAAAATGTTGCTAGAACCTTTGCAATATATCTACGATGGCAGAAGAGTACCTACATATAGCGTCGATCCAAAGTAATTAGGATAAGAGCAATATAATGATGATATATCATTGGCTGGGTGTCTTCAACTATGTGCGTTTTACCCTTTTGGGGCGGCCCAAAATTGTTTCTTGGTGCGTGCTTACCCCGAATAACCGATCGGTATACAAAATTTCAGATTCTTAGGCCCGGTATCTTTGGCTATACACTTTCACCCTCTTAGGGGTTGAATTTCCAAAAATTCTTTGTTAGAGCTCGCTTATCCTTCCCAAAAATTTTTTCATACTGCTTGGTAAGTGAGCACTAAGAAAATCTTGGGGTAATCCAACAAAGCCGATCGTGTACTAAAATGATCCTTCCTACGCTCAGTAATTTCGGGCAAACGCTTTTCGAATTTCCAAAAATCCTTTGCTAGTGCTCGTGCACCCCAAGAAATACGATGGTGTAAAAAAAAATACGTTTCTAGGCCCAGTGGTTTCGGCTGTATGCTTTTTGGTATTTTAGGGGTTGAATTTCATCCCTATGTAAGTGAAACTACCAAAACGCTAGAACGATTATTTATTTATTTATTATCAGGTGCCTTAATACAAAGATTCACGGTTCTATCATCGAAAATGACGAATTTCCATACAAAATATCATCCCCTATTTCAACCCCTTATATCCATTTTTTCGCAATAAAAAGTAGCCTATATCCTTTTTCAAGCTTTAGTCCATCTTGTACCAAATTTCATCAAAATCGGTTTAGTCGTGAAAGGCTAAATGCTTTTCACCCCCTTAAGGGGGTGAATTTCCAAAAATCCTTTGCTAGTGCTCGTGCACCCCAAGAAATACGATGGTGTAAAAAAAATACATTTCTAGGTCCAGTGGTTTCGGCTGTATGCTTTTTGTTATTTTAGGGGTTGAATTTCACCCCTATGTAAATGAAATTTCCGAAACGCTTGAGCTAATATTTATTTATTTATTATTAGGTGCCTTAATTCAAAGATTCGTGGTTCTATCATCGAAAATGACGAATTTCCATACAAAATATCATCCCCTATTTCAACCCCTTATACCCATTTTTTCACGATAAAAAGTAGCCTATGTCCTTTCTCAAGCTTTAGTCCATCTCTGTACCAAATTTCATCAAAATCGGTTTAGACGTGAAAGACTATATGCTTTTCACCCCCTTAAGGGGGTGAATTTCCAAAAATCCTTTGCTAGTACTCGTGCACCCCAAGAAATACGATGGTGTAAAAAAAAAATACGTTTCTAGGCCCAGTGGTTCCGGCTGTATGCTTTTTGGTGTTTTAGGGGTTGAATTTCATCCCCATGTAAATGAAATTTTCAAAACGCTTGAACGAATATTTATTTATTTATTATCAGGTGCCTTAATACAAAGTTTCGTGGTTCTATCATCGAAAATGACGAATTTCCATACAAAATGTCATCTCCTATTTCAACCCCTTATACCCATTTTTTCGCGATAAAAAGTAGCCTATCTCCTTTCTCAAGCTTTATTCCATCTCTGCACCAAATTTCATCAAAATCAGTTCAGTGCTTTAGACGTGAAAGCGTAGCAGACAGACAGACAGAAAGACAGACAGACAGACAGAGTTACTTTCGCATTTATAATATTAGTAAGGATAAACCTTTATTTTGATAAAGTGGCCATAAATACTGCTATTGAAATCATGCTGAGGAAATGCATTTACGCACTATCCCCCGCCGGTGATAGACGAGGGGAGTGTGTGTGGGACTCGCCGGCTATATAAGCGACTAGAATACCCACTAAAACCACAGCGGTCCCTTCCGCGCTTTTACGGGGAGCCGGAGAGATTTTCTGATGACATTCTATCCCTGACACCGCAACGCTTGGCCGTCTGGCCACGTTCTGTCATCAATCAGGGCGGTGGGAGGAGTAGCGCGTAGCGGCGTCTCCTCCTCCCTGGTCGCTGCCGGCGGAGTGAGTCAGCGAACGCAAGCGCCTCGCGTGCCTGCTCCGCGGCCTCCTTCCTTGACAGCCTCACAGAAGAAGGCCATCGACAACCAGCAGCTGTCGCTGCCGAGTATCTTGGAAATGATGGTTGGCAAAGATAGGTCTGTTGTTCCTTTTTCCGTTGTCAGGACGTGGCGCGCGTGTAACGCGCATCGTCGATTAGCGTGCCGCACTCATGATATCCTGGCCTGTTCTCTTCCAATTTTGTGCAGGTACTTACCAAAGACCCCATGTCCAGTAAGTATCTGAAATATTTGACTAGTACAAAAATATTAATAATATTAGTATCACTGAGCATTTAAGTAATTTAATTGTAACAGTCTCAAACAGATATTATCTACTCATAGTATAAGGAAGTCTTGGGTTTAATAGTCATAAGAACCGTTGGATGCTAATAGCGCAGGACCATTCTAGGTATTCACCTGGGAGACCTACGTCAAAAGGCTATTGAAAGTTTTTCTAAAAACCTCAGAAGCGAAGGCGGCGACCACGTTCCAGTGCCGGACGCTGTCAAACTGATGTTTGACAGCGTCCGCATCGCTACGATGATTCGTCAAGAATGCAAGAAAGATGAACATCAAGTCATCACCGTTGATTGCAACGAATTCACAGCCTGATGGATGGTTAACCCTATCATAAAACCTATATTTACTTAATTATGATCTAATATATTCAATATTAAAAAAAAAAAAACCAATATCTGGTTGCCCGAGCTTTGTTCCGTATACTTAATTATTTTTTTGTAAATTGTATTCTTGACACAAATATTTAGATATCTTTCTTGTATACGTGTGTATGTCACTGAACTCCTCCTAAACGTCTGGACCGATGTTAATGAATTTTTTGGTGTGTGTCCAAGGGGATTTGGGAAAGGTTTAGATTCACAAATAGACCCGATAAGTAGCGCTACTGTGTTATTTATACAGAACAAGGTCTATTGGGTCAGCTAGTATACATATATATATATATATATTCCTTGAGTACGTGTGTATGTCACTGAACTTCTACTAAATGGCTGCACGGACGTTGATGAAATCTTTTGTGCGTGTTCAAGGGGATTCGAGAATGGTTTAGACTTCAATTGGACCCGATAGGTGGTGTTGCTGTCGATTTCAAGGAGAATTTCTTTTATTTTATTTGAATAGAACAACGTCTGTTGGGTTAGCCAGTATGATAATAAAAAAATATAAATGGTGAGTAGCCATTCAAGTATTACGTAAGCAGATTTATTACAACTATTAACCCCTTTCCCCTCATCCCCCATTCATGAGCAGAAGTTACAATTTAAAAATAAGAAAATAGATTAGATTTTACTGATACGGTATTCAACATAGAGAGAGTAAAGTACAAAAATATTATAATACTAGCAACCCGCCCTCGCTTCCCTTGAGTTTCAGTCGCCTTAACCGCGTAGTACCCGTTCCCGTGGGAATACCGGGATAAAGTATAGCCTATGTTACTCCCTGGTATTATAGCTTTCCATTGGTGATAGGATTTTTGAAATCCGTACGGTGGTTTAAGCGAGAAAGCGTAACAAACAAACAAACAAACTTACTTTAGCATTTAAAATATTAGTAAGGAATTAGTAATATTACGAACTAGTTGTTTACAATTTTTGGTACACATATTAATTCGACTTAACAGTCTTCAGTCCATGATACCCGAATCCATGATTCTAAGTTTTCGATGATATTGGATGTTTTCTGCTCAGTATTTTGGAATGTCTACGTCATTTTCATCAAGCCATTCAACATCATAGTACTCTAAATTTTGAATAATGCACATCAGTTCATTAGCACGACGAGCAGCAACTCTTGCAGGTCTAACTTTCCTATCAGTGTGCGTGTTTAATTTTTTATGGATCTATTCTGTGTGATGATTTAGTGATTTGACGATGTGATAAAGACCGCACGTTGATAGCCTCAATTTTACCATCAGACAAAAATAATCGTAGGGCATTTTCAAGAAATATTTGAGTGAAGCATTTAAGCGTAGAGCTAAATTGACTGGAAGATTAAGAAATTGACCTCCTTCTTCCAAAATAAGTCATCAACTGTTTGTTATACTTTACAGGTGGTGGAAGAAACCTGTTGTCTAGTAATCTCAATAGGCCATTTCTTAGATGACAGCATTCTGTATTTCTACATTTTACAATTTGAAGCAAGTATTGGCTTTCACGCACATGTTCTGAATACCATTTAATGTCTGGAAAATCAGAAAAGTCGTGTTCACTTGTCCCAACATATTATGCAGTAACATGATAGCCATAGCTATAGCTATAACATGATAGATATATAATTTCCATTGAACTCCGTACTTCAGCTAACATATTTCCTGGAAATTCGAAATTAGATCTTTCTAAATTTTCATCAATTGTAACGCCATGTTCATCCAAATGAGATCCAAGATGGTCATGAGGCAATAATAAACCAGTCAGTTCCCGACTAAAAGCTATTCTGCGCTCTACTTCGTTATACGCACTTGTTCCAGGAGCATTGGTAGCTAAAAACAATGCATCAAGATCATGTCGCTTAAACTGTTGTGTAGCAAATTAAATCATAGGATAACCCTACCATAGGATGGCCCTACATCAACCGTCATGATCACCACTGGTTTTACTAGTCCGTGGTCAGTTTTAGCTAATGGTCGAAAGTCTTCAAGTTCGAGAGGCGTCTCGAAATCCGAAGCATGAGTATTAGCAGTAGATGAACTATGCTTTCCACTTCGAATAGCGATGTATGTTACTCCAGAGTACCCAACGGCTTGCGGTTGTCCTAGTATAGTGGAAGTGATTATGATATCAGCATAAAGAGATGGTATTAATTTATGTCGCTCAGCGAATACCCAATCATGATAATATTGAATAATGAGAATGATGAATAATGAAAATATGAATAAGATAATGTGCTTCTATACTCCATGTGCATTAGAAGAGGTACTTGCTTATTTGCCGCAGTTACGCCAATAGAGACCGAGGTTTATAATCTTGAGACATGAAAAATACTTGATATGGTCCAAGTATGGATGCTAAGTTCTCTAAATAATGGATTGATGTTTCAGGGAATTTGCTATCTAAGTGGCTTTTGCGGTGATCAGTTTGAGCCCGAATGAGCTTAACAGGGACTGTCGATACATGTCTTCGTCCCTCTGCAGAATTACATTTTCTGAGAATCAAACGAAGATATGTCCCACTGCGACTAATGTCCAATTCTATTTTACGTAATTCTTGTGTGAGTTCATCAAGAGTTATACTACGAATAGATTCCGTTCGTCATCTATTATCTGCCGCACTCCCAATTCTTTTTTAATTTTATCCTGCCAATATATGTTTTGCCCGTATGACGAAGGGATAAGAAATTGTATTCTTCGCCACCCGACCCGTTTGCCCGTTAGAGTCCTAAGAATCAATCAAGAGTGCACTAGGAGAGCGGGAAGCAGTTTTCTTCTGGGAAACGTATAACACGTCACTGCGATTGCGAACCTGTCTGCTAAACGTGGCGATACATTTCCCAGGAGAGAGCTGCTGCCCACTCTCCTGTGAACCCTTAGCCGATTTTATAACTCCCACAGGCAAGCAAGGCGTGGCTACAATTTTATTGTTATGCCGTCGCCACACGGCAGATTTCATCATCATCATCATTTCATCCTTTCTCCATTCATTGCATCTCAACCACAATAAATTTTGAGTATCAAAAAGTAACAACTATTTGTTTTAAGTGTTCACTTCTATTGGCAGTCCTTGTTTGCTTGCTTGCTAATTTCACTTGTGCCTTGTGCTCTGTGGTGATGTGGCGGGCTCGATGAGGGCCGATGTTCCCGGTGTGGGTTCGCTGACAGGTGAAGTTATTAAAAGCGAGGCCTTTTTTAGTACCTTTTCTCTCAGACTGGCTTTCACTCTGGTTGACAGGTTGGAGAGTGATGGCGATTTTGTTTTCTTAAGCTGGCTCTTGAATGAAGACATCCTTATTGGTCTTACTGACTGCCTTTCTCAATTTCTCAGTGTATGTTTTATATCTTTTGTGTCGGCTGGTGGTTGTTAAGAGAATTTGCCTCTTTTTTGCCTTGGAGGTTGGGGTGGGTGGGGATTATTGGTTAATAATTGGAAAAAAGGGGGGATGAGGGGTGTGTTGTGTTGTGTCTTGAGGTGTGTGTATCTGTGTGTGCGTTTTTGAGGGGTGTGTTGTGTCTTGAGGTGTATGTATCTATGGGTGAGGAAGACGGGGAATCAGTTGAGATTGTGATTGTTCTTTGTTTGGTTAGTGAGTTGGGAGGGGGGGTGACCAATTTGTGGTGATCCCCACTTTTGTTGGGCTCAGTTGGAGCGGAAGGCTCTGCTGATTTCGATGAGCCCAAACACGGGTGGTGTTGAATATGTATTGAGATAGTTGGGTAGAGGGGGGGTGAGGTGTCGTTTTTGAGGGGTAGGTTGTGTTTCGAGGTGTGTATATTTAAGTGTGACGAGGACGTGAGAGCAGGTGAAAGTGTTGTTGTTGTTTAATTTGTTGGTGAGTTGGGAGGGGGGGTGACCAGTTGGTGGTGATCACCACTTTTGTTGGGCTCAGTTGGAGCGGAAGGCTCTGCTGATTACGATGAGCCCAAACACGGGTGGTGTTGGATGTGTATTTGGATGGTTGGGTGGAGGGGGGGTGAGGTGTAGTTTTTGAGGGGTGTGTTGCGTAGCGAGGTGTGTATACCTGAGTGTGAGGAAGACGGGAGATCAAATGAGGGTGTTGTTGTTTAATTTGTTGATGCGTTGGGGGGGGGGGGTGACCAGTTGGTGGTAATCCCACTTTTGTTGGGCTCAATTGGGGCAGAAGGCTCTGCTGATTTCGATGAGCCCAAACACGGGTGGTGTTGGATATGTATTATAATAGTTGGGTAGAGGGGGGGTGAGGTTTCGTTTTTGAGGGGTAGGTTACGTAGCGAGGTGTGTATAACTAAGTGTGAGGAGGACGGGAGATCAGGTGAGAGTGTTATTGTTGTTTAATTTGTTGGTGAGTTGGGAGGGGGGGTGGCCGGTTGGTGGTGATCCCACTTTTGTTGGGCTCAGTTGGAGCGGAAGGCTCTGCTGGTTACGATGAGCCCAAACACGGGTGGTGTTGGATGTGTATAGGGATAGTTGGGTAGAGGGGGGGTGAGGTGTCGTTTTTGAGGGGTGTGTTATGTAGTGAGGCGTGTATGTCTGAATGTAAGGGAGGCGACAGAACAGGTGAGAGTGTTATTGTTATTTAATTTGTTAGTGAGTTGAGAGGGGGGGTGACCGGGTGGTGGCGATCCCCACTTTTGTTGGGCTCAATTGGAGCGGAAGGCTCTGCTGATTTTAATGAGCCCAAACACGGGTGGTGTTGGATGTGTATAGGGATAGTTGGGTAGAGGGGGGGTGAGGTGTCGTTTTTGAGGGGTGTGTTATGTAGTGAGGCGTGTATGTCTGAATGTAAGGGAGATGACAGAACAGGTGAGAGTGTTATTGTTATTTAATTTGTTAGTGAGTTAAGAGGGGGGGTGACCGGGTGGTGGCGATCCCCACTTTTTTTGGGCTCAATTGGAGCGGAAGGCTCAGCTGATTTTAATGAGCCCAAACACGGGTGGTGTTGGATGTGTATAGGGATAGTTGGGTAGAGGGGGGGTGAGGTGTCGTTTTTGAGGGGTGTGTTATGTAGTGAGGCGTGTATATCTGAATGTAAGGGAGACGACAGAACAGGTGAGAGTGTTATTGTTATTTAATTTGTTGGTGAGTTGAGAGGGGGGGTGACCGGGTGGTGGCGATCCCCACTTTTGTTGGGCTCAATTGGAGCGGAAGGCTCTGCTGATTTTAATGAGCTCAAACACGGGTGGTGTTGGATGTGTATAGGGATAGTTGGGTAGAGGGGGGGTGAGGTGTCGTTTTTGAGGGGTGTGTTATGTAGTGAGGCGTGTATGTCTGAATGTAAGGGAGACGACAGAACAGGTGAGAGTGTTATTGTTATTTAATTTGTTAGTGAGTTAAGAGGGGGGGTGACCGGGTGGTGGCGATCCCCACTTTTGTTGGGCTCAGTTGGAGCGGAAGGCTCTGCTGATTTCGATGAGCCCAAACACGGGTGGTGTTGGGTGTGTATTGGGATAGTTGGGTAGAGGGGGGGTGAGGTGTTGTTATGGAGGGATGTGGTATGTGGTAAGTTGTGTGTGTCTAGGTGTGAGGAAGACAAGGGATGGGTGATGTTTTTGTTGTGGTTTAAATTGTTAATATAGTGTTTGACCAAATCGGGGGGATGATTTCCCCGCGTATTATTTCTATTTTATATATTGAGGGGAAGGGTGAGGTATGAGGTGTGTATGACGCGCGTTGTGGTGGCGCGATCCGTATGAAAACGGAAGGGTGAGGTGTGAGGTGTGAGGTGCGTGTGGTGTGAGTGAGAGAAAAAATATATCTGTTCGTGTCTGAATTGGTGGTTTTTAATTGGCAACACTACCAATTTATGTTGTGATTGGCGCTGTGTTGCCGATGACAGCTGTCAGTTGTCAGTTTGGGACGTGACGTATGTGTCAAAGTGTATAGCAACGTATTGGGACTCTGTCAGTTGGATATAGGTCGCAACGTCAGGGCGACGTGTGTCGATTTTGTACAAAATTTCCGCGTGGCTTGGGGTGTTTGCGGTGCAGATATATCCTCTGGGGTCGGTTTAAACGTGCTAGTGTAAAGTGCCTTGATTGCTAATTTCTTTTTGTAGACCAATAGAAAGAAAGAGCGCTAATAACACTGTATTAGTGTTCTTTTCTTCATGTCAATTTCGGGCAATTTAGTCTGCTTAATACTTTGGGCTATGCTCGGGATTTCTCTGCGAGATAGAATTCGAAATACTGCAATCCGCAGAAGAACGGGTGTAACCGACATAGCACGAAGAATTAACATGCTGAAGTGGCATTGGGCAGGCCACATCGCTCGACGAGCCGACAACCGCTGGGGAAGAAAGGTTCTCGAGTGGCGACCACGTATTGGACGACGCAATGTAGGAGGCCCCCCCACTAAGTGCACCGACGACCTGGTGAAAGTTGCTGGGCGTCGTTGGATGCAGGCGGCACAGGACCGTACTTTGTGGCATAATATGAGGGAGGCCTACATCCAGCAGTGGACTGCGATAGGTTGAAATGATGATGATGAATACTTTGGGAGATATGGGTACAATTTCATAAGAGATGTTTCATTCTTGCTGTTTCATTCCGTTGATTGACCACTTTACAAGTTATATTTGAACGAATTATATCTAGGTATAGTTACTATTCCCTATATCCCTCTATCCTCCCCTTATCTCCCAATACGGCTGGTCACCGCGGGAGAGTTAGACCACAACCCTCCAAGAAAAAGGTTTAAAGAATGTATCAGAAATTTAAGTATATGTACTCTCAATACTCAGTCATTAGCGTCAGCAGAGAAACTTATAGAGCTAAAAACAGCATTACAAAACATTAATCATGATATAGTAGGTCTGAGTGAAGTCCGACGATTAGGAAAAAACATTATAGAGGATGGTGATTATGTTATGTACTACATAGGCGAAACCAAAGGCTTATTGGAGTGGGTTTTTTGGTAAAAAAAAAGTTCAAAGACAACATAATTGCTTTTAGTGGAATTTCGGAGAGAATCTGTGTGCTGGACATTAAACTGGAAAGTCTACATTTTGCAATAATTCAGGCATATGTACCTACAGAAAGCTCATCACAATATGATATAGATCATTTCTATGAAGACCTAGCAAAGGCTCATTATTCTATTTCCACAAAATACATAATATCCATGGGGGATTTCAATGCGCAGATTGGAGTACCTAAAAAGCATGAAAATATGATTGCTGGTGAGTTTGGTTATGGAAAGAGAAATATTCGCGGTGAGAGACTTCTTCAATATGCATGTGAATACAGTCTGAAAATAATTAATACCATGTTTAAAATAAAGGATACCAATAAATGGACATGGATCTCACCCGATAAAAACACAAAAAAATGAAATTGATTTTATTATGAGCGCAAAACCTCACTTATTTACCAAATATGAAGTGTTATCATCATTCTGCTTCGGTTCAGATCACAGATTGTTGAGAGCTACCATTAACCTGAAATCTATGAAAAAGAGTAGATATAACTTTTCTAGATCAGCACCAATATTGAAAACATTGAAGGAGAAGGACATATATCTCATAAATCTATCTATTTCTTTGCCAGAACGTTAGGAATAACACATGAAAAGTATAGAGCCAATGAATATTGCCACAAACTCATGGATTTTATATTTAATAGTTTAAAAGGCTCAGAAAATAAGGACAAACATAAAATATTGTCGGACAATGTATTAAAGCTCATGAAAGAAAGAGACAGAATACAAAATAAAGAAAAATTGGACAAACTTGATAAAGAATGTAAGGCATTCTTTATCAAGTTTGTCCAATTTTCAAAAATCTTTACAAAATTACAAATAAAGAAATAAGAAGATGTTATGATACTTATGAATTGAACACTATAAAAAATTATCTTGATAAATCTAGATCTGCCAAAAAAGCATACAAGAAATTAAATAACTCAAAAAAATGGATTTCATCCCTACAAGCAAATTTCAAAGTATGTAATTCCCGAAAGGAGATCATAAAAATAGCTACTGACTTTTATACAAAATTATATAACCAACCAGGCTCAATAACTCAGTATAAAGCTAACTATTGCAAGAATATCTCCTCAGTTCAGTATTTTACGGAAACTGAGATCCTGAAGCAAATAATGAAGTTAAAGTCTGAAAAAAGCCCAGGTCTAGATGGAATCACTAATGAAAGTCTTAAGTATGGAGATACGCTATTACTAACACTGATCATGTTGCTATGGAACAAAATACTAGATGAAGAGGTTGTGCCCCATATGTGGATTGAATCAGAAATCACTTTGATATACAAGAAAAGTGATCCATCAGACATTGGGAACTATCGGCCAATCAGTATAGTGGCCTGTCTTTACAAGCTATTTGCATCATGCCTACTTGAGAGAATATCACCAGACATTGACGCACCTCAACCCGTGGAGCAGGCTGGATTCCGAAAGGGTTTCAGCACAGTGTACCATATACAAGTAGTCGACCAAGTGATTGAAAAATATTTAGAATTCCGTAGACCTTTATACCTAGCATTTATTGATTATAAAAAAACTTTTGATTCTATACAACATGAAAGCATATGGGAAGCACTAAATGAACAAAATATTAACAAAATATATATATATCTTGAGGAACATTTATAATAATAGCTCGAGTAGAGTTAGATTGGATAGGAAAGGCACAAAAATTTTCCTGAATAGGGGAGTGAGACAGGGTGACCCAATATCCACAAAATTATTTATAGCTGTCCTGCAAGTTGTTATGAAGGACTTACCATGGTCTAAGCAAGGAATAGACATAAACGGAGAATTTTTAAGCCACTTAAGATTTGCTGATGATATCATTCTGCTTGCTAATAAACCAGAGCAATTAAATATCATGCTTAATAATTTATATGAGGTTAGTGGGAGAGTTGGAATGGAAATGAACTTCAGTAAAACAAAAGTAATGACTAATCATGATAGGACACCCATCTTAATAAATAATATACCTCTAGAATATGTTAACAATTATATTTATCTGGGAAAACAGATATAATTTAGTAAACAAAGAAACGAGGAGGAAGTAGAAAGAAGGATTTCAATAGCTTGGAAAAAATACTGGGCACACAAGACAATTTTTAAATCACAGCTCCCTTTACAGATGAAAAAAATAGTTATGGACTCAGACATACTGCCATGTCTCACATATGGTTGCCAAACTTGGACATTTGATCATAAAACCCGACTCAGGATCCAAACTACTCAGAGGAAAATGGAGAGAAGCTGCCTTGGTATTAAATTAAAAGATAGAATTAGAAATGTAGACATTAGGAAGAAAACAGGGTTTACTGATGCTTTAAAATTATCATTGCAAAGTAAATGGAAATGGGCAGGGCATATAGCCCGGTATAATGATAATAGATGGACTACAAAAATACTTAAATGGATGGGACCAAATGACTCCCGTAAATGTGGACGACCAGGTACTAGATGGGCTGATGAGATTGTCGTAGCGGCAGGTCATAGATGGAGGCACTTGGCCATAAATAGAGAGAGGTGCAAACATATGGAGGAGGCTTTTACCCAAAGGGGGTCCATACAGTAAAAATATAGGACAAAAATATTAATTAAAATATCATCATATAATTATTTATATTAAAATATGACATACCTAAATTAATGACAGTTAATTTACAGTGTTATGAAATATTATTGAATTTATATAACTAATCAAATTTACTTTATATTTTTTTTTTAATCTAATTTACTATTGTTTAATTTGTTATTATCTAATTAATTATTTGACTTGTTATACTTGTATGGACATTAAATAAAGCTATTATTATTATCTTGTATCTCCTTTTGGTTTCACGGATATTTTCCTTAGGGAAGATACCCGGTCCTTTGAAAGGCTTACATGGGGATATGGATCCAATTATTATTATTATTATTATAGTTACTATTCCGTTCATCATTCAGCCTCTCGCTGTCCCTCGCTGGACGTAGCCCTCCCTAAATGTAAGAAGGTTTAATTTAAAAACTTTAATTTGAGATCAAATAATTAATTCCATCATCATTATTTCATCAAATTAGCAGTCCTTGTGACTGCTAATTTTTATTGTAGACAGAGAGAAAGAAAAAACACTAATAACATTGTATTCGTGTTCTTTCTTTCCTGTCAATTTCGGGCAATTTAGTCTGCTTAATACTTTGGGAGATTTTATTACAACTTGCCCCACCCTCAACTCATCATCACTCCCTTTGCCCAGTTTCGCATTAAAGATTTCTATAACCAACGTGAAGTGAGTTTTAGACGTGTTTATGACTTTCGAGATGTCCTCGTAAAGGTTTCCACCTCGTCATTGGAGTACGCTAAGGTCGTTTTTTGTCGAACCATCGGAGCTAACTCAAGTTCCTTTCCCTTGTGGCTGCTTCCTGAAGAAAGAATTCATCATAAAGAGGCTTTTTATCTCCAGAAAATCAGCCAGGTTCTGGCTCTTCAGGTTTCTCTGTCCATATCCATGTTTCCCTACCCTCAACTCATTATCACTCCCTTTGCCTAGTTTCGCGTTAGAGTGTATGGCTTTCGAGATATCCTCGTAAAATGCCTCCACCTCGTCGTCGGAGCACTCCGAAGTCGGTGCGTAAACCTTCAACGAATATTGTTTGGTAAATCTGAGACATAAGGTACGCTACCCTTGTCGATACACTCTCGATTCATTCCAGGATGTCTACGAGAGACCTGCAAACGATAAACCCTATACCGCTTTGGGACGTTTGATCCCGGTAGATAATCAGGTTACCAAAATGGAGAATTAATGTGCCCTTGCCTTGTTTTCGCATTCCTGATAATCTTACAATGTCCTATCGTATTTTGCTCAGTTCCTCTTCCAGCTCGATGATCCTCTCACCATTCGCGAGTATCTGAATATTGTAGGTTACCAGGGTCAAGTGTCGTTTTGTTTGATAGCCGGCTCAATGCCGGAGACTCTTCGTACCTTCTACCACATCGCTACCGGGCCCACCACTAAAATGAGCTCGTAGGTTAACGAAGTTGCCGTAACTTATTTGTCCGTCTTATGAATGGATAATGCCGTAATCGTTACCCTCACCAGGCGGGTTGGTAACTCTAGTAGGATGTTATACATTGCCCAGAATAATATATATGTCGCAGAGCGTGATAATTAAAGGAAAAAGATAATGGAATGTCAAGCAAATTAGTTTGTTATTATTTTCGTTATCCGTTTAGTTTATTCATTTTGAATTTTGCTTGAGTGTGTTTAGTTGTGATACGATAGAGGGTAGTTTACAAAAAGTTAGTCAACTTGAATGGTACGACATTCTCACCATTCAGTATGGAGTGAGCAGTCGTAGCAATCGGTCACTACTAACCTCACTACATTCCATGTGATTATTCTATACAATGTTAGTCCTAAAATATTGTTTCTTTAGTGATTTAAATATCAAAGTTAAGTTTGTTAATTAAGTATAGTGGACGTTAACCTAGAGTTATTTCCACAATACCTCCATGGCTGGACAACACATGGACGAACTGGAAAATGAAGGTCTACCGCTCCCGCTATTATATATAATATTGTAATAACAGGTTGACCGAGCTTCGCTCGGAATATTTTTGTAGAATTTATTTAGGTATATATTAATAAAAAACAAATAATGAAAAATGTATAAAAAATTCTAAAAAGAGAATAATAATAACACCGAGATTCGATCCGACGCTGTTTGAATACCAAAACAATACCTACTAAAAGAAAAGCGGTCGAGTTTCCCACTGAGCTATCGTAACTCATGACGTTGACGATGAAATTTGAATCCATATTCTATTGATATTTTATGTCATTGTATTGATTAGCCAAAAACACGGACATAACAAAATTTTCTATAAATAAAACCTAGCTAGATCGAGAGATATATATATATATATATATAAATATATATATATATATATATAAATATATATATATATATAAACTCATTTGCAAAAAAAACGGGCGGTTTTGATTTTCATTCATATTTAAAAAGATACAATACCAAAAAGGTTTCAATCGTTTGTACACGTTACTGGCCGGTTTTAAAAATGCTGTGGTATTTAAAAAAGTACGTTCTAAATTCAATTTTTCATTTGATGTTCATTTTTACAGAAAACCCCTTTTTATCCTACATTTTTGGCGCGAAGTTCCAGAAGTTAACATCGACTTTCATAACTTTTATTCAATTTTTATCGATTAATTTCATATCCTTGACTGTCAAAGCTTTATTTAATGCTGTTTGGCTGTATCAAAAATGGTAGATAAAGTGGTAAAAGCTACCAAAATTATCGCGCTGCTTGAAGAGGGTTGCAGCCAATGTTTCGTGGCTAGGAGGCTAAATGTTAGTCGCTGGACAGTCCAAAGGACCTGGCAGCGATATCAGGAGACTGGTTCCGTCGAGAGAAGGCCTGGTTCTGGAAGAAAACCATGTACCAAACCACGGGATGATCGTTTTCTTGTGAGTCGCGCATTGAGAAATCGCAAATCTTCGTATGTGGATCTTAAGAACAACCTCCAAGAAGTAAGAAATGTGCATATTAGTCTATGGACGGTCAGGAGGAGGCTTCTCGCTGCCAATATACGCAGTCACCGCCCGGCCCACGGCCCCAAATTACTCCGTGAGCACAGAGTTCACAGGCTTAGGTTCGCTAGAAATTGTGAATCATGGACTCAAGACGATTGGAATAGGGTTTTGTTCTCTGATGAAGCCAGGATATCTCTGTTCGGTGAAGATCGACGTCGGCGAGTGCTAAGAAGACAAGGAGAACGCTTTGCAGAGGCATGTTTCGAAGAAATCACACCTTATGGTGGGGGCTCTGTTATGTTTTGGGCAGGAATAAATTCAATGGATCGTACAGAGTTAGTCTTCATTGAAAACGGCTCACTGACTGGGCATCGATACATAACGGAAGTTCTAATTTCTCATGCACAACCCGCATTGGCCGCTCTAGGTGAAGACTCGATTTTTATGGACGACAATGCTCGCGCCCACCGATCCCGCGATGTTAATGCGTATGTGCAAGAGGTCGGCATTCGTCGTTTGGATTGGCCAGCTCGAAGTCCCGACCTCAATCCCATAGAGCATGTCTGGGACGTTCTGAAACGGCGTGTGAGATCAGTACACCCGGCTCCGCAGACCATCAGAGAGCTGAAGAATGTGATTACTGCGGAGTGGGAACGTATTCCGCAAGCAAGTATCCGGGATATACTAGCTAGCATGCCCAGACGAATTCAAGCTGTGATTTTAGCTAGAGGGGGTCACACTCGATACTAAACATTTATCTGCTTTTACTTTATTAAAGAAAAACAAACAAAAAAACTTTTTTATTTTTACTTCATGAGCATATGCACTACTAGCGAATATACACTACTAGCGAGGTTTAGCATTATTTCCCATAAATTGTATCTAAATTTTATGAAATACTGATGAAAACGATTATTTTCTTATTAATTTAGCAAATTGTGTGGATAAAACTACCTATAATTATCAAACAAAGAAATATTAACATTTGAAATGGTTCATTGCTTAGGTGCCCGTTTTTTTTGCAAATGAGTTTATAAATATATATATATATATATATATATATATATATATATATATATATATATATATATATATATATATATATATATATATATATATATAGGTATATATGTATATACCAGAATTGCTCGTTTAAGATGTGCGAAGTATGAAAAACAAATGAAAGTGCAGCTCTATAGTTACAATACAAGCGTGAAACATGAATTGGAAATAAATGTGTATACGTTAAAGAGAAGGAAAACTCAAAATAAAACCCTATACTAAGCTGTCTGACCAGTATGGTATAGTAAAGTCAATTGCCTTCCTATTGTGGAGGATGCCCGAGCCCAGCAGTGGGATGTATATGGGCCGAAATTATGAAATGAATGTGTATACAAATACTACTCTATATTAAAAAGGATTTTATATTTTTAGGAAACCCTTCACTGAGCGCGGGGGTATTGTAACATTGTAGAGTAACAGTCCTTTTAAAAAAGCAGAATCACTTATTTAATATTTTCATAATTAAATTAAATAAAATTTTACCTCCGCCCTGCACCTGTGCCGCCGTAAATATAAACAATCAGCATACATTCTCTGGGAGTACAATCTCTGCCGTAACGGGCGCGAACATTTGTTAAATGGTTCGTAAGTCACTGTAGTACTATAAGGACCTTGTAACAGCTCGAGTAAATTTCTGTGTATTCAGGTGTTTCTACCATATCTACTATAGCAAATAAACCTAAGCTCTGTTAAGCTCTCCCTTGACGCTGTGCGGCTGCACTTATCTTAACTATACATTATTTATTGGTTGAATAGACAATTTTAGTTGATGCATTGCTTAGGAGGGATAAATGATAAGGATACGTTGAAAGAGATTGATTTCACTAATCTCTTTCAACTTACTACTGCTGCTACTTTTATTTAACTTTTCTTATTAAATATGTTGTGATTCCCAAGACAATTAAAATCATTTCTTGTTACTGCCTGAGGGTTGAACCTCGGTATTGAGACTATTGTGGATCCTAACTTACAAGAGTTACAATAGTAGGTGCGTGGGGAGATTAGTCCCATAAAATATTATTTGAATCCTGCGAGGAACCTTATCTCGCAATTCAAGGTTACAAATAGATCCTTAGTTCAGGATGTTATCTTAAAGGAAGAAATAAAACTTTATTATACATAAAGATTTTAATGATTTCATATACATGGGCGAGGGTCAACTATCACTAGGAAAAAAAAAAACAAAAAGTTATAGAAAGGTAAATTGAAGCAACACAATTATGTAATAAGATAACAGCTCACTCAGCCTCAAAGGTAGATTTGCATCTATGTAAAACAAACCGCAACCGCTCACCTTGCTGAATTCATTACGATTTAATCGGATTATATTTTTGCAAAATTTTCTTTCGGTATCTGTAATACAATTTATATATTTATTAGTAGTCTCTACCCCTGTACATCTCGGTAAGGTGTTTCGTCTCAGTATAGGACATGTGGAAAATAGAGCGCCTTCGTTTGTGCAATAGTGTGTACGCTAGCTAGACTGCGATTACTAGCAGAGAAAGCTATCAGGCAATTGTCGCTGGTGGGCCAGAGAGGGTGAATTTCGAATCTATCTTTGTGATATGTATATGCTTATTTTATTAGTTATAATATCTTAACATTTAAAAGGTTGGCGATTATGTTAGTTGGGTTAATTACCTCTGCGTAAATGAGTAAATTGTAACTCAAATATTCACTAATATGTTATATAACAACAGAGAGTACACCTTAGTTACATGTATTCGCTATAAAGCTCTGCCAACTACTAAAGGAACCGTAAGCAGCTTCACGTTAAGTACACATAACAACACTAATCATTATAGTAAATAATTAACACTATTTAGTCGCAGCCGCTACAAAATCATTGAACATTTTTTTTTTTTTTTTTAAGACAACACCCTGCACTAAGGAAATAATCCTTGTATTGCGGGGGACTTTACAAACATATAATTAACGGACACAAATTACATCCAGACTCAGAACAACAATTTGTGGATCGCACAAAGTGTTGTCCCGCGTGGGATTCGAACCCTCGACACTGCGCTGTAGGTTAAGATAGCGATCTTAACCACTACGCCATCTGTGCAGACATTGTAACTTACCTGACGTGGTTACGTTAGTTAATTGGCTCATGCATACAGTTTCAACTTTTTGAACAGCTGAATAGAAGGATTCAAAATTCACGCATATTATGATTATTATTGAGATGTCTTTTAATATCCATAGTACATTTTCAAGGATGATTGTCCAGTAATCTTGCTACAACGTAAATTAAATTGAGTTATTTATTATACTATAACTAACATACAAGTGCGGCTAAATCATCACCATCATCATCGACATCGTGTCAGCTCATCTCATTCTATACCTGGACTTCGGACTCTTCTATACTTTACAGGAATTTTTATCTTCTATACCACAGCTCCGTGTAGTGACGGAGTAAGAATACAATTCACCACTCCCTATCTTGCCCGTGGATGTCGTATGAGACGACTATAGGATATAATATGCACATAACATCTGTGCAAGAGAAGGAAAACTCGAAATGAAATCCTATACCAACATGTCTGACCAGCATGGTATAATAGGTCAAATTCGCTCCCATTGTGGAGGAGGCTCAAGCCCAAAAGTGGGACATATGTGGGCTGGGATGATGATGATGATACCACACTGGTCAGATAAATGCATATAGCATTTTATTTTGATTTTTTATTCTCTTATACTGATGCTATCTACCTATATAGCTTAGTTATTTTAAATCATCTATGGACAAGAAAGGAAGTGATTTATTATATTCTTACTCCGTCACTACTAAGAATTGAAGTATTTTGTATATATAGTATAAGTGCTCATCTTATCTTATATCTTTATATATATACTAGCTGACCCAACAGACGTTGTTCTGTTCAAATAAAGCGCCACCTACCGGGTCCAATTGTGAATCTAAACCATTCTCTCTCTCTCTTGAGCACACACAAATTACTTACTCTATCCAGTCAACAGATATCGCCATCTGTTAAAATCGTTTGAAGTTCACAGATAATTGTGAATGTCAAATAATAGATAAATAATTTTCAATAAAATAATATTGCGACTATAAATTAAGATGTAAGTTATCCTATGTTTCAAGTTGGAGCGAACTGCACACGGTGTGCAAATTTGATTAAAATCGGTTAAGTAGTTTAGGAGTCCATCGCGGACAAACATCGTGACAGGAGATTTATATATATATATATATATAATCAGGATCTCGGAAACGGCTCCAACGATTTTGATGAAACTTGGCATACTAGAGGTTTCGGGTCCAAAAAATCGATCTAGCTAGGTTTTATTTATAGAAAATGTTGTTTTGTCGGTGTTTTTAGCAAAACAATATAATGACATTAAATTTTAAAAGAATATGAATTCAAATTTTGCCGTCAACGTCATGAGTTACGATAGCTCAGTTGGGAAGTAGTGCAGTTTCCTTTTAGTATTGTTTTGGCATTCAAACAGCGTCGGATCGAATCTCGGTGTTATTATTATTCTCTTTTTGTATTTTTTTTATATTTGTTTCATTATTGAAGTGAAACTTCTTTGTCGGCGTTGGAAAAAATTTACCGTCACATTTTTCGGTTACGCGTCACATTTTTTCGTTACGCGCCATCTTTTCCTCGTCCACACCACGGTCGATCCGAAGAAAGACTTTCTCCAGTGGAGTAGGGATAGCATGTCGTTTAAGCGGACATAAAGGGATAAAGTGATAAAGAGATAAAGGCATAAAGTGATAAAGGGATAAGGGGATAAAGGATTAAGGGGATAAAGGATTAAGGGGATAAAGGATTAAGGGATAAAGGGATAAGGGGATAAAGGGATAAAGTTCAGTTTCCGAGATCCTGAATATATATATATATATATATATATATACAAGAATTGTTCGTTTAAAGATATAAGAGATATATATATATATAGATAGCTAGATTACACTAAAGTTCGCCATATCCCGTGGTTAGGAATATTGTTATAAAATCCTCCAATAAATTTGTTTTCGAGGGTCATTACCAATCGACTCACGCGCAAGCTCGATGACTTCCAGCCGCCCGAACAAGTCGGCTTCCGAAAAGGCTATAGCACCATAGACCATATCCTCACGCTTCGGCAGATTATACAAAAGACCGAGGAGTGTAATCGGCCCCTGTGCTTAGCGTTTGTGGACTATGAGAAAGCCTTTGATTCAGTCTAAACTTGGACGGTGCTGCAGTCCCTTCAGCGGTGCCAAATCGACCATCGCTATATCAAAGTGCTGAAGTGTTTGTATAGGAACGCCACAATGTCAGTCAAACCGATCCAGTTGCAGAAAGGCGTGAGACAGGGAGATGTCATCTTTCCCAAACTGTTCACCACTGCACTGGAAGATGTCTTCAAGCTCTTAGACTGGACTGGACTCGGCATTAACATTAACGGCGAATACATCACTCGCCTTCGATTTGCAGACGATATCGTCGTTATAGCAGAATCCATGGAGGACCTTGGCACAATGCTCAATGATCTCAGCAGGGTATCCCAACTAGTGGGTCTACGAATGAACATGGACAAGACGAAAGTCATGTCAAATGCCTATGTCATTTCTGTACCGGTCCTAGTTGGCAATGCGATTCTCGAAGTTTTCGATCACTATGTTTACCTAGGACAAACAGTCCAGTTAGGTACATCCAATTTCGAGAAAGAGATCAGCCGCCGAATCCAACTCGGTTGGGCAGCGTTCGGTAAACTTAAGAGGATCTTCTCGTCCAACATACCTCAGTGTCTGAAAACACAGGTCTGCGGCTAGTGTGTGTTACCAGTGATGATTACAGTTACTAGTCGCAGAAGAACGGGTGTAACCGACATAGCACGAAGAATTAGCACGCTGAAGTGGCAATGGGCAGGCCACATCGCTCGACGAACCGACAACCGCTGGGGCAGAAAGGTTCTCGAGTGGCGACCACGTATCGGACGACGCAGTGTAGGACGCCCCCCCACTAGGTGGACCGATGACCTGGTGAAGGTTGCTGGGTGTCGTTGGATGCAGGCGGCATAGGACCGCACATTGTGGCGTAACATGAGGGAGGCCTACGTCCAGCAGTGGACGGCAATAGGCTGAAATGATGATGATGATAAAATCCTCCAACAATAACGGTCAAGGACGATGTGTACGTAGACTACAAGAAATATAATATGCTCACATTTTCGAAGAATCCGTTGTCAAAATGAAGATATAAGAGTACTAATAAAATATAAAACAGCGATACATAAAAAGTATGCACGACGAACAAGCATATCTGAAAGATAAAAGAGGACATTTTTTGTGATTCCGAAAAAGTTACAAAGACTATTTATATCAGACTAAAACTTGAACTAAAAATAAAAAGTACATAAGATTTACTATAAAACGAATTGAACAAGGAAGTTATTTACTACTAATCATAGAAAATCATTAAAAATAGACCAAAATGTGAAGTATTTCAATGAAATGTAGAATGAAATAGGTTAGATCGCGCTGACCTGTTTGGTACAAGCTCGAGTGTGCACCTGTGCGTGAAGTCGTTCTGCCTGAGGCCTTTTATGATTGGAGTGAAAATTCGTTCTTAGAAAGAGCTATCTGAGGGCATTTTGCTAGGACATCTAGATAGAAAAGTCTCTACCCGAAAAAGGGAATTTTCAAATATGGTAAATTAAACTATATTACGGATTTTATCGCGTTTGTATTTGATTTTTGATTGCCCAACGTTTCGAACATTTTTCAGCATTCATGGTCATGGCGGTTACTAAATTTTTACCCAAATTTTTAGAAAAAGTGTGACCGTGTTCCGATACGGAGTCTATTAAATTTGTTAGGTTTAAATTAACAAATTGTCATATTAATTACTAATCATAATTAATAAAAAGTGGGGTTCAAAACTTAATAACTAATTTTTGTGCGGGTAGATAATTATAAATATCTGTAATAATGATTACTTGTTTGGATGTCAGGTTATCCTCGTCTGCCCGTGACCATGATTACTGAAAAGTTTTAGAAACATCGGGCAATCAAAAATCAAATACAAACGCGATAAAATCCGTAATATAGTTTTATTTACAATGTATAATACTTGTATCACATTGATTAAACGGAGGGATACCTATAGGGTTTTATTTCAAGTTTCCTTTCTTTTTAACATGTACTACTGTTCAAAAATTTTCTTACCAATCCATTAAAAATTTTTACACATAAATTGTAAGTTTTTATAATAGTATGATAGATATCGTACATTTTGTTAAAGTAATCACCACTTTCTAAATTATTGCCTATAAAAATATTATTTGACCATTTATTAAGGTATATTGTTAACAGCGCAACAATTCGAATACTATAAATTAAATCGATTTGAATTTTAGTGCTTAAATAATCAAAAATAGACTCAAGGATATAAAAATAATCTAGTGACTTGTAGATGAAAACCAACAAAACTAATTTGACACAGATATAGGCTAGAAATAAGATCCAATTGCCGATGATAAAATGCTTAATATTTTTTTCATCAAAGCTTATATTTTCATGAATGGACTGTATTTTCAATATAAGTAGGACGTTATCTACTCTCTGTACCATATGAAGAATAGTTATTATAATTAGAAGGATCGTGTAATCCAGGGGAAAAAAGGAAAGTGATTCACATGAAATGATATAATGGAATTGGTTACTACATTCCGTGATAATCATGCTAATATTTATATAAGAAAATAAAAGTAGCACTAAAAAGCACATGATCATTAATATGTAGATCTTTTTTCCAATGGCTGTAATAAAGTTTCTTCGAATAATATAAATTGGTGATAAAAACAGGTTTTTCATCAAATATAATGGGTAAATCATTCTTTTCACATCTGGTTTTAAATAATTCTTCATGCTAAATTTTACCATATTATTAAATGTAGTCATTGCTACCCTCAAGTTTTTATCAATTAGTTTATTTGTGAATAAAATAAGCACAAGAAAGTTGTGTGTTGAACACAAATTCAATTAATGAATTTCGTAACATTTCAATATTAGTTTTAATATCAAACTGTAATTTAGAATAATCAAGTAATTATTTAAAGTGCTATAAAATTCATTTTCCAAATAAAATGTACAAACACTGGTATTAATTTAATTAAATCTATATTATATGTATATACAAGCTGACCCAACAGACGTTGTTTTGTTCAAACAAAATAAAAGAATTCTCCTTGAAATCGACAGTAGCTTTACGTACGGGATCCAATTGTGAATCTTAACTATGCTCGAATCCCCTTGAACACACACAAAAAATTTCATTAACATGGGCCCGAGAGTTACTCCTTGGAACTGAGGCGCCATGACAAACGGGTTCTTCTTTGCAGTGAATGCGTAAACTTGTGTCTTTGTGGGGTTGAACTGGACTAGGTTCCATTCACCCCATTCCGTGGCCCGCCCCAGAGAGCGCTCGACTTCAGAAACACGATGAACCCTTTTTTCCTAAGTACTCCGAGGGATATTCCGTTGCTCGGTGTACGGCTCATCACCCGTGTTGTCATCCGCATAGCAACGCATATTCTCGATAGAAAGCATGTCGTTGATATGCAGGATAAACTACGTCGGGGAGAGCACCGAGCCTTGTGGTACACCAGCATCAATGGTCATGGTATCGGAGCAGGAGCCATCTACGACTATTATGCTCCGACCAACCAAAAAGCTGCCGATCCAATTACAGAGTCCCTCGGGGATTCCGTACGACGGTAGGTTCGATAGAAGTGCAGTGTGCCAGACCCTATCAAACGCCTTTGCGATATCTAGGATGAACGCCAGCGCCTCACCCTTGCCCTCCAAGGCCTCTGCGCAACGATGTGTGAGGTGCACAAGAAGATCACCAGCCGACTGGTCATGGCAAAAGCCGTATTGGCAATCACTGATCAGCTGGTGATCCTGAAGTTACTGCAGAAGCTGGCGGTTTATAACTTTCTCCATTATCTTGGAGAGCAAGGATGTTATCGCAATTGGCCTCTATTTTGATGGGTCAGATGGATCTCCCCTTTTAGGGATCAGGTAGACGTGGGATACCTTCCATGAAGACGGAACCCTGTTATTAACGTAAGAAAGTCGGTATAGGCGTGTGAGGATGGGACTCAATTCTGGGGCGCACGTCTTTAACACCACTGCAGGGATGCCATCTGGCCCACTCGACTTATGGACGTCTAAAAGCCGCAGCTCCCTCCTCCACGCTCGCTGCGTGATGCGAATTTCATGACGCGAGCTTTCACATCCTGGGATTGTGGGTGGTGTAGCAGCTCCGGCATCCAAAGTCGAGTTACAGGCAAAGAATTGACCTAGAAGATCGGCTTTCTCCTTTGAGCTGTGGGCTAGACTACCATCGTGTTTCTGTAGTGGTGGGAGATTGTAGTGGTGGGAGATTGTAATGGCAGAAGTTGCTTTGGGCAGCCTAGGCGAGTGACCAGAATGCATGATTCCCGGCGGGATAGCTTTGCAATCGCTCGCCAACTCTGGCAACATATTCCGCCTTGGCTCTAGCAATAACTTTCTTACTAGATCTAGAAGCGGAATTAAACGCCCGCTTCACCTCTTTGGCGTTCGGGTCCTGGCATTTTTTGGCCCTATTCCAAGCCTGATATGCGGACTGTTCCTGGCATGTAGCCGTCCTGCAGGTTTTGTTAAACCAGGGTCGGCTGCGGCCACCGACGGATATTTTTGTATTGGGAATGAATAATTCCATCCCCGTAATAACCGTTTCGGTAACGCAATCCGCACAGACGCCAGAGTCCCCAGAGGTGAAGCAAAGCCGCTTCTATGGGTAGGATGCGTAAAACTCGCGAAGTCCATCCCAGTCTGCTAACTTAAATTGCCAGACTCTGCGAGTCTCAATCGCTTTAGAGCGACTAGGCCTTACAACAAGGGCATTGCTATGAACCAAGCAGTGGTCAGAAGATCCAATAGTGGCTTCAACTACTACCTAGTATCCATACTGGTGTGTAGTCAGCAGAAGATCCAGTAAAGAAGACTCATGGCTCTCAATATCTGGGATACGGGTGGGCTGTGACACCAGTTGCGAGAGACCATAGGCCGAAACCATATTGAAGAGATGTCGACCCTGGAGGTCAGTGGTTCGGGACCCCAGCCACTCTTTATGGTGAGCGTTGAAGTCTCCAAGTACCACCACCTCTGTTGATGGACACTGCTCCAATATGTCGTCAATCCCCCATTGGACGTTCTCAAATAATTGAATTGACGCCGGATCACTGCCATGGGACTTGTAGAGGCACGCGTAGATGTGGGTAAGCCCTCCATAGTCTACGCGTAACAATAGAATTGACAAGTCACCATGTTCGAGGGCCCGAAGGCGGCGACAGCAGATATCACCCCGGATGAATACGCACACCCCAGTTTTACGAAGGAAGGTGTGCTTTAACTCGTAGCCGCGGTAATTTAGGTACGAGATGTCATCCTGAGCACCTATCTGCGTCTCCGTATAAAAGAGTAGGGCAGGCCGCGCCGTCTCGAGATGATGGTGGACGGCGTCGAGGTTGCTATGTAAACCCCTGATATTCAAATGAAACCTGAAATCCACATCAAATGTGGATATGGGGACCGCCGTAGAAAATCTTCCCTTTTTAATTTTTTTGGCCATGATTTTTATTTAAGAAGAGGAGGAAGGGAATGTGAATGTATATAACGGAGTTCGGTGATGCCAAAAAAAAGGGCGGGGCATAGTGCATAGTTGAGGAGTGAGTTTTATGAGGAGTTGACACGAAGCACGGAAGGACCCCCGATAGCCCCCTGTGCGGAGCCGCCGAGGTCCACTCCGATTTCTCACACCGGCATGATGACTACCCAACGGGATTTCTGCCGGTTGGTGGAATAGCTTCTCAGGGAGGATGATCCTCGGTTCGGGTCCCCTGCTGACCTGCCGGTCAGCCGGTGGCCGGTGGTGACCATTCCCATCCGGTTTCCCTGTACACCATGCCAGCCCCTCAAGCTCAATACCCCGACCAAGCACCACACCTCACCACCGCAGGTTTCAGGCCCACCAAAGCCCATAACACACAAACACACCCAGAAAGTTAGGCTACCGGCTCTCACGCTCACCGAACGAAGTGCAGCACCAAATTGCTACAACTCAAACGTCGATTTTCTGCGAGAGTGTGGTATTGACCCGGATGGACCGGCCCGTGACTGCAGACAAAAGATTGTCGACAATGTGGTCTTACCATCAATTATTCGCTCGCTCTTTTAAATCTCTTAATATTAAAGAAAAAAATAGTAGTTTTTTAGGGGTTTATCAGTAAAGACTTAATTTTATAACTTTTACTATTACCCCCCATCTGACTTCTGTGTTTAATGGTTGAGTCGCTGGAGGTGTGTTGCCTGAACTTATAAAAATTAGTAGAGTCCTTTGTTTAAATTGGGTAGCATGTCAGATGTTAATAATTTTCTGCCAATATCCATAGTACTTAGTGAAGTATTCGAGAAAATTGTACTTGTTTAGATGTTGAATTAATAATAATAATAATTCTTTATTGACATTAGATTACATACAAATAATGCAAGTTCCCTGGTTCCTACGCTAGTTACATACTGAGTTCTAGAAGCCAGTGTCCTCCCCTTTTATGATGACATTTATCATTAACAATTAGACATTTGTATGATGGTAAAATTGAAGTAAAATTATAAAGCGAAAAAAAAATTTAAAATTTAAAAAGAAGGTGAATTATTTTCACAAAAATCAATTTGGTTTGTCTAAGAATTGCCCTTTTTTTATGTGGGTGTAAAATTATTGGAAATCATCTTTTTTCAGCCTGGGAGGAATTACTGGGTTATGAATAATGAACAAAATATTATGAATTACAGAATTATGAATACAATTAATGTGGTCTTGGAATTGTCTGGTAGACTGCATTGGACTATTAGTTCAAGGACCTCTTGTGGAAATGTTTATAGCGCTCCTAGGGAAACGTCACCTGTGAGATGAGAGTTAAAGAGTACACTAATAAAAATGCTAAGTACATTTCATTGTATATTGGTGGAAAACATATTATATAACGTCACCCCTATCGGGATGGTACCTAGATTATAATTACAATGGCTTACTACTACTTATCTAATAATAACTACAAGTCTATAAGTTCTCGTTTGGACACTACAAATTACACGTGGTCATAACCACCACATTCACATGTTAATTCACTATACGAGAGAGAGTTCACTGCACCGCAGTACGTTTACACTAATTACTAACGAATAACAAACAAGACGTCGACAAGGATTAGATGATGCGATCTCCAGCGTTCTATCTTCGTCGTCGAATGTGCATATTAACACACAGTCTCAACCGGACTGGTAATGCACCTCTATGCATGTAAGCGGAAGAGTGTGGCACCATGCTGGGGTGCTAGCTAGGCATAGCTGATGCAGCGAAGCTGACCCATGACGTGGCATGTGGCCAAGAAAATAAATGTTCGACAGACTCACCGGTCATGAGTCATTTTGAACAGGTTACTAGAGCAATACGAAAAAAGGCGGCGTAGCAGCAGCGTTGCAAGCGGAGTCATCACGGGAACAAGAGTAGAAGTCGAGACAGGCCCCGCACGCTCGGCGCGCTGGCTCCCACATAGTCTTACATGGCACGTCCGACCTCGCTCGATGACGGGAACCAAGACAGAGAAAACCTTCACGACGCAACGTTTCCTGTCATCCCCATCAAAGATGGCGTCATACTCTTTCAAAACGGAAAGGTTCCTATTGGCCAGCTAGCCAAGCATAGAACCAAAACCGATCCATAAACAAATGTTATTGTGAATTACACTTGGCGATGGAATTCTGTATTTTATAAAATAATAAGATGATTTGACATTGTGTGCTTATTCAATCCATCTTCTACATATAAGTATCTACACAAATACTAATTGATTTGAATAATTGATTCATTTATAACGGATGCCATCTAGTAGCGAGGATGTGTAACTTATATTAAATATAATTGGTTTTATAAAATGACCTGGTGCCATCTATCGGCACAGTATGAAATCCTAATAAATCTATTTGAATGGTTTTTAAATGAATGTATGATAATAACATGCATGATATATTATATTACTACACACAGTACGATCAGAAAAAACGCTCTTGAAAATAATCTGCTGCTATAACATTCTCGATCCTTTCCACGTTCTATACGAGAAACTTGCGATGGATAAACCCTATACCGCCTTGGGATGGTTAGCTTTCTAGATACACTGAGTCCATAAATACAACAGGTTCGTCGCAATTTGCTCGACGAACCGACAACTGCTAGGGAAGAAATGTTCTCGAGTGGGGACCACATATCGGACGATGCAGTGTAAGACTCTGCCCCACGAGGTGGACCGATGACCTGGTGAAAGTTGGTGGGCGTCGTTGGAATGGAATAATAGGTGTAGATAGACATCTAGATATAATTATGCTCAAAGGTAACTTGTAAAATGGTCAAATCAACGGAATGAAAAAGCAAGAATAGGACATGACTTATGAAGTTGTACCAAAATCGCCCAAAGCATTAAGAAGACTAAATTACCCGAAATTGACATGAAAGAAACAACACTAATAATCATAAGATTTCATCACTTTTCATCAATTTTCATCATTCCCATTCCCCCACTAGGTGGCCCGATGACCTGGCAAAAGTTACTGGGCGTCCTTGTATGCAGGCGTCACAGGACCGCTCTTTGTGGCGCAACATGAGGGAAGCCTACGTCCAGCAGTGGACGGCGATAGGCTGAAATAAAATTGCCCGAAATTGTCATGAAAGAAACAACACTCATAATCATAAGATTTAGTTGCCACCAAAACCAAGATTAGAGTGTTTGAAATAAACCAAACAGATTTTGTTAGTTGATCTCCGTTTAGCTTGAAATTAAACAAGCGCATAGGAGAGCTGTCTCATTTTTCAGAGAGTGGGCTTTAAGAAAAATTGTGGTTTGTATTCAAGAAGGAGAAGGTACCGGAAGGGATAATAAGTCGGACTATCTACAAAAAGAAATGAGATGCAATCAAAAGCATAACTTGTTTAAAACCCAGTCTCGTAACTCAATCCTTCTACCATAAATAGTTGTACGATCCATGTAATACCAAGTGGGTTAATTTATTCAGTCCCTACTTAAGGGACCTTCTGTTTTCAGTTATTACGTACTTAGTTAACTTAACAACTTCTTATAATGATCACATTGATATTAAAGATCTTTTATGTTTTAAGTAAATAGATTGTCTTGGCAATCGCACTAAGCAATCTAATTTGATATAATATGTATTACTTGTGATGTACATCATCTGATGTCAGCTATCTAGTCTGTCTAGACGTCGGGCAATCAAAAATCAAATACAAATGCGATAAAATCCGTAAAATTGTTTCATTTACAATAGGAATTCCAGACTATGGAAGCAAGCATATTCAAGTTGTTCGCGACAAGTGTATAGTACCGTGATAGTGCTAAAATGCGAACTATTAACATTCATAACGGTGCGTTGTGTCCAGTGTTAAAATGTTCGTAAAAATAGTATTTGACCGCTGTATAAACTAGGCAATGAATACAACGGCAATAGTAGATAGTATGCAAATAAGTGTCGTTCATAATGATTTCTGATGTTTACGCAAGTATTACACATTTTAAATAAAACTACTTTACGGATTTTATCGCGTTTGTATTTGATTTTTTGATTACCCGACGTCTCGAACACTTTGCAGCGTTCATGGTCACGGGTGGACTAAGATGTCTTGTCCACTTGTCCACTAGCTTCACAAAAAACTGTATGTATTAGAGTCGCTAATGTTTCTTCTTTATTGTATTCGCTTTTACTCATATTATGAATATAAGTTTTTTTTTTATTGCCGATGGTGGCAAACGAGCAGGCAGCACACCTGATGGTAAGTGATGCTGCCGCACATGGACCTTTGCAATACCAGGGCACAGCCAGGCCGTTGCCTACCGTGAAGTAAATGCTCTTCTTAAACCTCGTTTAAAGAAGGACATGTCATAGCGCTCGGGAAACACAGCAGCAGGTAGTTTATTCCAGAGCCTACACGTACGTGGGAGAAATGATCGCTGAAAACGTACAGCTGAAGACCATATCGTTTCCAGGTGGAATGTATGAACCCTGCTGCGGTGTCTAGTGGTACGTTGGTAAAACGGTGACGGTGGTACCAAGTCAAACAGTTTTTAAACTAACTTATTCACGCTATAGAAACTTCTGAAACAACTTGTTAAAGAAAGTTAAAATTAACTATGAACGAAATGAATTATTAAAACATCAGCATAACATCAATCAACTTTGGAAAACCTATAATAATTAATATAGATCTATATGGCCCTTTACAGTATATGATTTAAATGGATATTTTCGAAGATATTACAGATTTAAAAATTGCGGGATGTAGCGTTGGTATGCCACTCGGCTCGGCACAACAGAGCTAGAGACTTTTTCAAAGTAGCTGCGTTCTCAAAATCTAATAAACCAAACTAAAAAGAAAAATATAAATTATAGTTTAAAAACTAAAAAAAAACACTCTTTTTAAAATTTATTGAATTAAAAAATTAAAAATAAAACTGTAGTAATCAATTGAAAAATTAATGTTATTGTAAAAAAGCGTGGGGGGCTTGATTTTAACAGTTGTTAATATTTTATCAATAGTTTATTATATCTGTAGTTATTATCACAAGCACCCCACGTGTTTTGTTCAATAATATCAATTTTTCAATTGATTACTACAGTTTCATTTTTAATTTTTTAATTCAATCAATTTTAAAATCGTGTTTTTTTTTAGTTTTTTAAAATATAATTTATTATATACAACGTTCACAGTTTTTCTGTAGTGTATTTAATATCAGCATTGCACCCGTGCGAAGCCGGGGCGAGTCGCTAGTTATTTATATAATAAAATTAATGTCATCTTGTCTATATATGCTCTCAATAAAGCGGAGTGCAAACGAGCAATCACAGCCTGGCTCTTGAAACAGACGTATGATAGCACTGAACAACTTCTAATTTCACCAAAATATGTAGTTCAAGGATATTTTATTAAAATAGTTCAATTCATGTAGTTATTTTCAACATATATAGGGACGCCACATACTTATAGTATTTTCTACTAGGCTATCGAATACTCTACACGCACAATTATATACTAACTCACTCAAACACATACAGCTCATCCACATGAACACTCACACACGCGCACATACACACACACACACACACGCACACACCCACTTAAACACACATACACAAACACACACTCACACACATTCACATACTCACGCAGGCACGCGCACTAATACATTCACACATACTTATACGAATTCAGATACATTAACTTATGCACATCTCACATAGCTTTTCTGTTATTAGAAGTATATTATTTTTATTTTGTTTATTCCTTTCTTTTTTTAAATTTTCTGGCTAAGTACATGAAATATTGTCTAATGCGACCGAGGCCCCCCTGGTAATCTGTACGACAGGGCAACCTAGTTCAGATACCAGTCTCCCACAAAGGTTTATTTTGTCATTAAATGTAAACATTAGTTATAGGATACTTTTGTGGAAGAAAACAATAAATTATTATTATTATTATTATCATGTCTCTCCTTTTTCACGGGTATCTTACAAAGGAAGATACCCGGTCCTTTGGTAGGCTTACATGGGGATATGGATCCAACACGCAGAGGCCTTTGGAGAAATTTAATGTTAAAATGGGATGGGCCATCTACCGATGGCACTCCACGTTTGCACATAACACTCGTGGAGTGCCAATGGTAGCTGTAAAACTATTATACAATGATGATATCTAAAACCTGGTTATGGGGTTGTGAGGTTGGTGGACTATCTTACTTTAAACTATTGATTTTAACCTGTCGTCTGCCTTCAATCCCTTGCATCGTATTGAACGGTGGCAGACGGTGACTCGCCAACTCACTGAATGGGCCCCCTAAACGGCCGCCACAGACACGCAGGCCATACGGGCAACAGGGGGGCAACATTGGTGCAAGTGGCTTGGGGTGTCGAGCGGTGCGGCGCCAGTTTCACCATTGCAAGTCCCCGATAAACGAAGACCCGCAGTAGTTTCCCCGTAGTTATGCCCTTGAAAATGACACTTCCACCCCCGAGCATATAGCTCTGGTGACCCCTCTCTGACCAGCCGTTTAAGGCAAGCCAGAGTTGAGAATCCTGCGGGCACTCTTCGGTCTCCATTCCAGCTAACCAATAAAGTTGAGCTGGATGCGAGGCCCTGACCGGCACTCTGGGGCACTCAGGACTGTAGTGTCGCCACTCACATTCAGCACGCCACAAGCTGCCCTGCGGTTTATTGGCTTTTCTATAAATCTTGTAATACATTTTTTCTTTTATATCAAAAGAACTTAGAGAGCCATATAATGTTCCTCCGAGGTTTTCGTTAGTCTCATGGTAAGGTAACAACTGGCCCAGAGGGTACTATTATTATTATTACTAAACTCATTATTTTTATTATGACATTTATTTAATTTACTAACTACCTTATATATTTTTAAATATGATATAAAAAAAATAAAATATTTAAAAATATAAAAAGCGTGATGACCCACCGGCAGCGAGTACAAGGACCAAGCTGTCGGTGGTTAACGCCCCAAAGAGAGGAACTTTCTCACGATGCGCGCCGTGTCCAGTAAGACCGCCTTCTGCGTCAGACCCGCAATCCAACTACCTAACGCGAGCCTCTTTAGATGTTGATCGAGGCTCTTGGCTATTATCCCATTGGTCGAAATGACTATCGGTACAACGATTGCCGAGTCCACATCCCACATGTCGACAATCTCGTGAGCTAAGTCTTGATATTTTATTTGTTTATCTTTCTCAGCCTTCACGAGATGCCCGTCATGCGGAACAGTGATATCAACAATCATTGCACGGCGCTCTAGCCGATCTATCACCACGATGTCTGGCTTATTGGCCACAATAGTCCTATCAGTGATAATAGATCGGTCCCAGTACAATGTGACACGGCTGTTTTCGAGAACCGGCTCTGGTACATACCTGTAGTACGGTACCTCTACGCTCACAAGTTTGTACCGCAGAGCAAGTTGCTGGTGGATGATCCTGGTTACTTGGTTATGTCTATGCAAGTACTCGCCGTTAGCAAGACGTGAGCAGCCGGAAACGATATGCCTGAGGGACTCGCCTGGTCGGTTATTATTATTATTATCACTAAAGCCATTATTATAACTCGAATCTTTGAAAGAACTTAAATTATTTACATTATAATAAGGTAATAAAATACTAGTATTATTTCAAACAGAAGGCAATGCACGATTGTTACTACGTAAAACATATATTTATTTGAGATTATTCATAGTAATAAATTTAAAGCTTAAACACCTTTATCTTCAGACGATTGAAATTTACAGTGTTGCTTTATCTATTTACGCATACACAGATAGTATTTTGAGATGGAATAAAAATAAGGAATATAAATATCTTTATATAAATATAACATTAGCTATTTCAATAGCTTAGCTTGTGTGATTTTTTTTATATATTTCAACCTAAAACTCGACTGTCAGAAGTAACTGCTGGTTTTAGTGAACAGCCTACTTGTGCTATCTATAAGAATAGATAAAAGTTATATAATCTGTACTATGAAAAAAATTTATAACCATAATCCACTACTTTTGGAATAAGAAAAAAGTATTCCAAAATATGCCAACGTGCCCGTACATGTGCTAAATTAATTTATTTGAAATCAAAATCAACCAATCCAGTAAGGTAATTGAAATGATTTGGAAAGTAATAAATAGTGAAACTATAGTTGCGGCACGCTATGATGGCCGTTTTGACATATTACAATAGTGATGTGAAATGTCGATTTATTCTCGAAAAAAATTATAGGTAATGAAATCTACAAGTTTTTATTGCAAGTAGTACCTGATTAAAAAGATTTAATAAAACAAAAATATAAATGCTTACTTAATATATTTGAACGATCTGAATATTAGAATTAAAATGAATATACTTATATGCACACGAAACAAATTAATACAAAAGAGATTCTTCTCAATTCTTCTCAATAAATTATCAAAATTTGGTATTAAGAGAATTCTTCTCAATAAATTATCAAAATTTATCAAGGTCCATGAGCGGCAGCAACACTTACCACCAGGTGTACTCGTGTTTGCTCGTTTGCCACCGTTTGCAATAAAAAAAAAAATTTGGTATTAGAGGCAACACCTTAAAACTAATTGAGTCATATCTAACTAATAGACGACAATTGACATGCATTAAAAAAATTAATCTAAATACCAAAACCGAAATTACTTATTTGTCAAAACCAAGGAATATAAGTTACGGTGTGCCGCAAGGTAGCATTCTTGGTCCATTACTATTCCTCTGTTACATAAATGATCTTCCTAGAGCTATATCACACCCTATGACTTTATTTGCTGATGACTGTACTGTAGTATTTGCTGGAAATGATTTCAACACCCATGAAAGTAACATAAATGACAATTTGAACATCATTATTCAATGGCTAAAAGTAAATAACCTAAGAATCAACCTAAACAAAACACATATCATGACATTTAAACAAAGAATTATTTCTCCTGATCTTGACATTAAATACGAAAATAATACTATCACTGACATAGATAACACCAAATTTTTAGGTATCTGGTTAGACCAAAACCTGTCATGGAAGGTACACATAAGCAACTTAATAAAAAAACTAAACCAATATTGCTATGCTCTATATAATCTTAAAAAAGTTGCTAGCGTAAATACAGTTTTAACTGCTTACCACGCATATGTAACCACTGCACTGCGGTATGGTATTATATTTTGGGGTAATTCTTCAGAAAGAGATATGGCCTTCAAAGCTCAAAAAAAGTGTCTTCGAGCTGTATGCATGATTCATCCACCTAATAGCTGTAAACCCCACTTCATTAATTTATAAATATTAACTTTAGTTTCTCTATATATATATATATGAAGTAGCGGCATTCGTCAGAGAGAATCTTAACTTGTACGAAACTCTTACTAATAGGAGACTACAGAACATTCTAAGATTAAGACAGCATAAAACAGCACTTATCTCAAAAAGAATTTTGGGTATGGCTCCTCTTATTTATAACAAACTGCCGAAATAAATGAAAGCCGAAAATGCCAGTAATTTTAAGAAAACTCTCAAAAATGTCCTAATAAATAAAGCTTATTATTCCATCAATGAATTTTTTAATGACAAATGTATATCATGCTGAATTTGATTTAATTATATATAAATTTTTCTCTATAATGTAATATTTAATAAGCTATATACTATAATCTATGTTTCACATGCCAAACAACAGCTAAACGGAATGAGCAATATATATTAATGTACTTATCATCTATTTTACTCTATTTATTGTGAATAAATGAATTTGAATTTGAATTTGAGAGACCAAAAAAGGTGCCACAAAAGGCTATATTTAATCAGTTTCGTCCATACTGCTATTTTCACTGTCGTCACGGCTATCACCACCTACATTAATTATAAGTTCGTTTTCTCAAATACTATCTATGTTTACATCTCTTTCATAATTCTCTCTTATTAATTTAACAGTTCTATTCACAACCTTTTCCCAGTCTCCTTTAGTCACATTTTTACAAGCCTCTTCTAATACTTTAACATCTTTGTTGTGGTAAATCGGAGTTCTGTATGGTGTCTTGCAGCATATCCGTTAATTTGAGCCCATACCATCTTAATTGCATTATATTCATTATAGCAAGGCCCCTTCATTTGAGATTCACGATCGAAATAGTTACGAAGGCGTATAACGAACTCACGCGTCTGACTGTTTAAAACAGTTCTCTGCGTACGTTCGGCCATATCGACGAAATCCATTGTGGATTTCGTCGGAAAAGGCATAAATAGAGTCCAAATTAAGCAGTACTTCAGTATCAATATCCGAAATCCAAAGTCAGGTCAAAACTATATCACAATCGCAGGGCATTCACAGTTTGTACTTTTCGAAGCAATGTCAAGTCGAAACTGCTTTGTTTTGCATAGAGCATTGACGCGAGTTTACCGGAGGTAGTAGTTGTGTGGCCAGCGATCCAATGTGACGACGTATTAAATTTCATTTTTTAAATTTTGAATTTCGAAAAACTAATGTTGAGTTGTGTGGTAAATAAGTACACCAATATGTAATTATAATCTTATAAAAATAAAAAAGTAATGTTCGCGGGTCCCTAATATATGTAGTTTAAAAATCAATGTAATAAATAAATTTTATGTCCTAAAATAATGATTCGATAAATTTTATGACTAACTGCACGTCACTATTGACAATAAAGAACAGCAATTTTCTCCTTCAAATGTGATGGCGCCAGATTTTATGAAAGGCGAAATTGCCCTAGGATCGATGAGTGGACTGTATTATTTGTTTATGATTAATCTGGTGCGACAAATGTGACAGGAAAGGAAATTGAAGGGAATACTCACACCTCTCGACGATTTCTTCCCGTTCGCAGGCAGCCAGCAACGTAAATCCGCACAGCGGCCACGAAACACAATATGTACACCTAATTAATGTTCTGACGCGATCATATTTTTGTAGAAGAGTTCACACGTTATCCGCATTGAATTCCGGTGAATATGTTATAGTTTATGCAACACACAATGTATTGATGAACACCAAACTGCGGAGCACATCCGCTTCGACTCACTGTTTGTTCGGTATTACCCGCGTACATCGACCACGCGGGTGTTCGTATGATGTAAGTATGTAGGGTAGGTTGTGGGATATAAGGATATGTACCAGAAATCGATTCTTATTATTATTATTAATAATCTGGCGTAACCATCCACCCCCCCTTAAAGGGTCACCTTTAAGAAAACTCTCATAAGATGAAAAGAAAATTATGTATGGGCCCTAAGTGTAACGCTCAATGCGTATGGTTAAGAATATAGCCGTAGAGCCATGGTAAGCATAAAAAAAATAATTTAAATAAACATATAAAATGTATAATAAATATAATATAGTTTTATAACTTATGTAATAACTTAATGTTGAACTACGAAGCAATATTTAGCACTTATTGTGTCGGAAGAGGACATAAGCGAACAACTGGACGAAGGTAGGTTCTCCCCGCGATCCTCACAGTCGCTACGCGTATGACACCGTCTTTCGAAGAATGTACCTCTTCTACAACTGCCAAAGGCCAAGTTAAAGGAGGTACATTATCTTGTATCACTACCACGACAGTTCCTGAAGCAATAGGAGCTGTGGAAGTATTCCATTTTTGCCTAACCTGTAGACCGTGTAGATATTCTATCCTCCAGCGATTCCAGAAGGACTGAACTATATTATCCATTAAAGAATGTCTATCATGCAAGCTGACATTATCAGAGCTAACGTTAGGTGCAGGTAAGGAAAGTAAGGGTGTTGTATGTAAGAAATGACTTGGCGTAAGAGCCGATGGCTCTGCCGGATCAGAGCTGAGCGTTGTTAGCGGACGCGAGTTAAGCAAACATTCTATTTGAGTTAAGACTGTGCACAGTTCCTCATAAGAAAGAAGCTGTTGCCCAATGACCTTGAACAAAATACTTTTGCAAATCTTGATCATACTTTCCCAGGAACCTCCGAAGTGTGGAGAGTTAGGGCAGATGAATTTCCAAGTTATACGATTCTCTGCGCACTCCTGCTCTAATTTCATATAGTATTCCTCTCTAAGAAACTTATAGAGATGTTTCAGGTACGATGCAGCACCTTGAAAATTTGTTGCATTGTCACTGTACAAGACTTGTACTGGCCCACGTCGAGATAGGAACCTTTTGAACGCAGCGAGAAAGCATGGAGTACTAAGAGTGCTAGCTATTTCCACATGTGTTGCTCGCGTCGTAAGGCACGTGAATAAAACAATATAAGCTTTCTGGCTATGTACACCACGACGACGAATGGGAGTATAAGCAATAGGGCCTGCATAATCGCAACCGGTATGCGTAAACGCTTTAACTACTGGACGCGTACGAACATCAGGCAGAGCGGCCATAAGTGGGTAAGTTGGTCGCGGCCTATGTCGAAAGCAAGTGTTGCACATGTGCACTCTTTGCCTGACCAGGCGGCGAGCTGACATGATCCAATAGCATTGTCGAAGTAACGACATTAACAGCTCTGGCCCAGCGTGTAAGTTTTTAATGTGATAGTAATCGACTATTATATTAACTACATGGTCATTGCGTGGCAATATAACCGGATGAATTTTGGCAAATTCTAGTCCAGAATTAACAAGGCGGCCGCCAACACGAATAAGACCGTGTTCATCGACAAAAGGTCTCAAGCGATTAAAGGCTGGCGAGCAAGGTTTATTTGCAAGAATATTTTCATATTCCTGTGCAAAATACTGATGTTGCAAAACGCGAATTAATTTACTTTCAGCCGCGTTTAGATCATCAGCAGTAATAGCAGTAGTGTTACGACGTGGAATTAATTTCGTAAACTTACATACGTAGACAACTACACGAAGAAGCTTGCTCCACGAAGAAGTGCGTAGGGCAAGTTCATACAAAGCGCACTGCTTTGAAGGTATGCACAAAGTGTGTATCACGACCTTCTGTTCAGGTATGTCTGTAATTGACTGATTGTTTAGACTTTTAAGGGGCCATTGACAGACTTGTAACGAAGCCCATGGTAGTCCATGGAGCCACAAAGGGTGTGTCACAAGTTTCTCGGGAGTAACTCCTCTTGAAATAATGTCTGCTGCGTTCTCGACTCCCGGGCAATGAAAGAAGTTATCGGCGGAAACATTTTCAGTAATTTTAACCACGCGATTCGCAACAAACCTTTGCCACCGATGTGGCGAACTCTTTATCCAATATAATGCGACCTTGGAATCGAGAAATGCGTACGTGGCTTTAACTGCAATGCGCTCGGCGTAATTATCTCGAACTGTACGAAGAAGTTTCGACAGTAAGACGCCACCCAACAACTCAAGGCGAGCGATTGAGTGTGGCTTCGTCGGTGCAACCTTACTTTTAGCACAAACAAGGCGTACGGTGTTGCCAGTGGAAGAACTAACATGTAGGTATACTACAGCGCCATAAGCAGCAAGACTAGCATCGGCAAAGCCTAAGAGGGTCAACTCGCACTCTTCAAATGCACCCACGTGACGCGGTATACGAAGGTTATTTAATGTAGGTAATTCATCGCAGAATTGTCGCCACATCTTAATGATGTGGGGTGGAGCTACAGTATCCCAATCTAAATTAAGCTGCCAGAGCATTTTAATTAGTATCTTGGCGTATACGATCGTGGGAGCAACGAAGCCCATTATGTCCCACAAACGAGCCACAGTCGACAAGATGGAGCGCTTAGTGCACACCATGTCGTCTGGAGGAGTAATTTTAAAATAGAACTCATCGCGTTCTGTAGACCAATGCAATCCAAGTATTTTGTGTTGCATGGTTTTGTCAAACTCTACTTCGGTGGGTAGTTTATGTGAGTCAGGGAGACAGTCTAGCACTGTGCGAGAATTACTATTCCACTTGACTAGTTCCCACTGTGCACCCTTGAATAAATCAATCATCTCCTTCGATACAGAGATAGCCTCGCGCTCGCTTGGAAGTGAAAAGGCGATGTCATCCATATATAGCGAAGGTAGTACAATACTACTAGCATGTGGATACATCGCACCATCATCGTCGACGAGTTGTCTCACGGTGCGCAATGCATGGTATGGACTCGACGACAAACCGAAACATACGCGATTAAATTGGTATAAAATGAGTGGGTCTTGCGTGTTAAAGCGATATAAGAAGCGCTGATAACGACGATCAGCTTCGCGCATAATGATTTGCAAGAATTGTTGGCGACAATCTGCAGTCATTGCGACAGCATGCAGACGAAAGTTCAATATAATCGCAAACAAATCGCCTTGCAAATTCGGACCTGAGTGAAGAATATTATTTAATGACCATCCGGAGGTGGAGCGGCTACTGGCGTCTAGCACTATGCGCAGCTTAGTCGATGATTTATCCTCGCGTATAACTCCGTGATGAGGAATCACGTAAATCGGAGCAGGGTCCTTAGGGTCATACGGAGGTGCTATGGATATGTAATCTTTCGCAAGGTAATCTCTAATGACGTCATCATATGCCAACCTCAATTTAGGTGAAGCTTCGAGCTTTCTCTCGAGACAGATGAAACGTCTACGAGCTGTATCTAAAGAATTCCCTAGGGAATAAACGTCGTCCTTAAAAGGCAGGCCGACAATATACCTGCCACTGGTAGGATCACGAATAGTGGATGAAATATAAAAATCTTCACATTCAGCATCAGCTGGGTGCTGAACGGAAGCAGTAGGGAGCTCTTCAAGTTCCCAAAAACGCCTGACCAGAGAATCAATAGCGTTCGACTCCTGAGTGAGGCAACATGTCAGGGCTGTATGAGTATTTATGGTGGATACCGTGGGTGCGGGACCCATCAGTACGAAACCAAGGACTGTGCGCAATGCTGCAGGTACTGACGGGTCACGTGGTGTGTGATCATCGTCAGGGAGTAGTAAATGAGGAAATAGGGAAGCTCCTATTAAAGCATCAATTTTATTAGGCATACCGAAGCTCTCGTCAGCAAGCGGAATACCTTTAAGATGTGACAGAACCGACATGTCAATCACATCTGTTGGTAACAAATCTGTCACCTTATCAACAACAAGCGGCGTGATGTTGAAATTAATGTTATCGTCGAAACGAGAATAAAATTTTAAATCAATCATATTAGTTTGAATAACTTTCTCGGTGCCCACCGAACCCCTTCACTATAGTACGTTCAGTGTTTTTTAACGTTAGACCTAACCGATTACAACACTCCTTCGTAATGAAATGACTTTGTGAGGCGGAATCTAATAAAGCACGAATAATATGACGATTGCCGATAGCATCGTAAACGGCAACCTGCACAGTTGACAATAAAATTATTGTTTGTTTATTACTTACGATGGCGTTATGTAGTGATAAGCCACAGCTATTATTATCTACTCTTGTTGTGCATAATGCAACGTCTGAACGTTCACTAGGTACTTGTGCCGTGGTCACAGATGCGCTGGCGGCGGATGACTCATTAGCGCGCAACTGCAGCGGCGATGCCACGCGTGTACTCGACGTGAGCGCGGAAGCTGTCGTCTGAGGTACATTGTATGAAGGACGTCCCGGGCGCTCAAAATGCAAAACAGAATGATGCTTTTGAGCACAGACCCTACAACGAGAGGCGCTGGGACAGCTAGAAACTTTATGATTGAGAGCTAAGCAGTTCACACACGCATTACTCTCCTTAACGCATTTAAAACGCTCATGAGAATTTAATTTATTAAAATCACTACACTTAAAGAGATGTGTATGTGTTATGTTTTTACATAAACACTTAGGAGTAGATATATTAACTGTGCTGATATAGCTTTGGTACTTCGGCGCAGTGCCAGAAGGGCTACAATGTGAAACTTTATTATTTTTAAGTTTATGAACTAGATTTAAACTAGATGCAGTACTAGTACGTTCAAATACTTTCGCACGAGTTGTGATAAAATCAACAAACACGTCGAAATCAGGCATTTTGTTACCATATTTTATTTCAAATGCGCGGTCAGACTCCGAGTCTATCTTCTTTAATGCAATATGAAGTATGATGAGATCAGCTAAGTTATCTAATTTTAGGTTTTTCAGTGCACTAATTGCGCTAACAAAATGATCACTAAAAGATTCAAAGTTGGCAGCGGAAGCGATTTGAAAGGATTTAAAATTAAACATTTCATTTAAATAGGCGGAAACTAACATTCGCTTATCATCATATTTATTTTTTAACGTTTGTAAAATTAACTCGTAATTTTCTGCACACGGAGAAATACCCGCGATCGCCACTCTAGCCTTACCCGTTAACTTAGGTATAAGGTAAAATAGTTTTTCGGCATCCGTGAGGGAGGGATTTTCGTGCACTACAGACTTATAAGTTGCGTAGAACATCTGCCATGATTTTATATCTCCATCGAATTCAGAAATCTGTATGGGAGGTAGTTTAGGCTTAGCCTTTATCAGTGCAGCAGTTTCGAGATAGTTACTCGGTAATGCAGACTGCGAGTATACCGTTTGAAGTCGCTTAATCCTGCTACATAAAGTCTCAAACGCGTACAGACTTTTATAATCGGGTTTTGTACTTGGATTTATTTTTAATAAATGAGAATTATATTCATCTAAAATTTCCTTAAATTCGTTACGCAACAAATCAATCTGTGAGGATTCATCGAGAAAACGTTCCCTTTTTACGACGTCCGTACTAATATCAGACTCAGAAGATATGTCAAAGATATTCTGAACAATACCAAATATTGCCTCGCGCTTAGCAAGTAAAATAGATAAAGTAGTATCTTCAAATGCATCGTCATAATCTGAGCTTGCACCAGATTTACTATCTTTTTTCGGTGGCATTATGATGACACGTAGATACAATTATCGTAAACAAAAATAAAAAACTTTTATTTATATAAAATAATTATGGAACCGAACACGTTACCGCACGATAAGCGTCGCACTGCACCGCTGCGCTATCGGGTAAATCGAGCTGCGCTCGTGTCGCCGAGTCACGTAGGCCGTTTTATTTTAATACGTACGAGGGTACTAACAGATTACAATGTAATATTTTTTATTTTTATTAATTGTACTTAAATACAGTAATATTTGTTTAATATAAATACTAATATGCATAGACAACTAGTTTATCTAACTATTTATATATTTAGCTCAATGCTAATATCGATATTTGCCAATATTTTAGGCTATGAAAACTAGATGATGCAATATTAGGTGGGTAACAATACAATAAATAAATAAAATATTATTACTAAATATACTTAAATATATAATTATTAATTATTAATTATATATATATGATTAATAATTAATAAACGCTAAACGAACAATAAATAATTCTAATAAGGGAGGGTGGTAGCAAACCCGTGGTGGACGATCATAATGAGCGTCCAGCCGAAAGGCCGTTAATATGATCCGGCTCGAAGGACCACTTAAGGATGATGGCGCCAGATTTTATGAAAGGCGAAATTGCCCTAGGATCGATGAGTGGACTGTATTATTTGTTTATGATTAATCTGGTGCGACAAATGTGACAGGAAAGGAAATTGAAGGGAATACTCACACCTCTCGACGATTTCTTCCCGTTCGCAGGCAGCCAGCAACATAAATCCGCACAGCGGCCACGAAACACAATATGTACACCTAATTAATGTTCTGACGCGATCATATTTTTGTAGAAGAGTTCACACGTTATCCGCATTGAATTCCGGTGAATATGTTATAGTTTATGCAACACACAATGTATTGATGAACACCAAACTGCGGAGCACATCCGCTTCGACTCACTGTCTGTTCGGTATTACCCGCGTACATCGACCACGCGGGTGTTCGTATGATGTAAGTATGTAGGGTAGGTTGTGGGATATAAGGATATGCACCAGAAATCGATTCTTATTATTATTATTAATAATCTGGCGTAACCAAAATGTAATTACTATAAATACGAAACTTCATGAGTGGACAAACGTCAAAACATAGCGTGCCGGTAGTATAGTAGAAAACAGGACTCTAGCTTAAAAATGGTGACACAAATGTATGTGCAGACAATGAAGTTGTAACTGAATTTAAAAATTGTACCTATATTATATTAACCACTAAATTTTTGACATCGTCTGCTATGTAACATAATCGCTGCTCAAACAATGTATTATAAAATACGACACAGCCTTTAAATTCTCAGACGTTAGAACAAATTTTATTATAAACACTCTTAAAATTCTTGATATTTAGAAGACAGCAGATGTGTGGGGGCTTGTTTGTAGAGTCAATTAATCCTATAATTGATATTATTGCCTCCACCTGGCATGTGTGTTCAATGTATTGCTCTAGGTGTATTTCCTAAACTTATACATATTAATGGAGTGATTGGCTTGTTTAAGGTGGGAAATATATCAGATCTTAATAAAGATCGACCTATTGCCGTACTAACTACACTCAGTAAACTTAAAAAAAATATATATTCAATCAAATGCTGAGCTTACATTTTAATAAACATGGCATCTTTCACAAAGATCAGTTAGGCTTTACCAAGAATTGCTTTACTACTGATGGGGGTACAGAATTATTAAAGAAAAGTGAACCGTTGCTCAATCGCCTGGCAGATGTGAAATATCGAAATTATTTTGTATAAGTATATATGCATAAAGGAACAGACTACGACAAGAACTAACATAGCATAATGTATAAATAAAATATTACGATTTATGTTTATATTATTATTTAAAATATTACACAACAATCATAATTAATTTACCGCACAGTCGCTTACACACAACATCGTGTCGCTACGTCTTACACATTACTACGTATACTCTACGTATAGTACATATATATTCGCTGCCACAGCCTGTTTATGCCACGCCAACGATCAGGTTTACCTTTGCATAATCCGTCACATAGCGTGGCGTTGCGTCGCCGCGCCCTGTTTAAGCCACGCCAACGATCAGGTTTACCGTCATCTACAGATGTTTCACATAAAAAATATTTTTGTAGCCTGGGAGAGATCGCGTGATGCTTTGGGTATCTTTGCAATTTATTCGAGGCTTTTGATTGTGTACACCATGAATCCTCATCGAGAAATGACATCACTATGGGACCAGCAATAAGGTTCCCAGACTTTTAAATTCCTATTTATGTAACAGAATTCAGAGAGTTGATGTAAATGGTGTGCAATCGTCTGATTCCGTTATAAAAGCCATTTTGAGGCCATTTCTGTTCCTTGTAAACATTAATGACACCATCTTAATATATATAAATTACGTGTCACGTTGTTTGTCCGCGATGGACTCCTAAACTACTTAACCGATTTTAATCAAATTTGCACACTGTGTGTAGTTTGATCCAACTTGAAAGATAGGATAGCTTACATCTTAATTTATAGTCGCAATATTATTTTATTGCAAATTATTTGTATTACCTATATATACCTATTATTTGCCATTCACAATTATCTGTTAACTCCAAACGATTTTAACAGATGGCGATATCTGTTGACTGGATTGAGTAATTAATTAATAGATGGCGCTGCTATGTCAAACCTACAAACGTGTCATACACGATTTTAACTTGCTTTTTTACATAGATGCCATTTGTAAAAAAATATGACGACCTCCATGACAGATGTTCTCCTACAGTTCCACTTAAATAGTTTAATAAAATGTAATATAACAAAAACATTAGCCACAGCAACGCGTGGCCGGGTCTACTTATATTATATAGGGGACAATCAAGATTTGTGTTGTTTGCCTTATTTACTCTTTATTATTTAATATCAAGTCAAATACCTTTTATGTAAATGACTCACTGTCTCACCGTTGTTTATTGGTTCAATATAAACAATCTTGTTCTTAATAAGAAGAAAACAAAATATATTAAATTTACTACACCTAATGTGAGACAAATGAAAACCAAATTTCAAATGAATGGTATGGCTCTAGACCTCGTAGATGCTGCGATTTTTTTTAGGTAACAGGTACCATAGACGCGAAATCTAGTGAGGGATATTGAGAAACTATTGAATAAGCTTAGCTCAGCGTCTTATACTGCAAAAAGAGTCTAATATTAACTGACATTGAAACGGCTAGAATAGTTTATCTCTCTTATTTTCACAGTCCCATATAGAAATAGACACAGCACACACAGACAAGCTGTTTTGGGATTACTCCTTGGATTTGAATATCATCTTTGTTATCCACAAATAGGTTGTCCTCGCTCTTTATAGTCTAGGCCCAAGAGTTTTATTCAGGAATAAAATCAAAGAAATAACTAACTGATGATATAACATCATAATTCACATTCGAATATCTAAGAACTTGGATAATTTTGTAATTTATAGTACTCATCTCTAAAGAATTAGTAGATCTTTCATGGGGAATTGTATAGGATTTTTAAAGGCTATTACAAAATATGGGATTACTTTGATGATAATAATATGGTTATGAGCACCCCCTCAATCAGCAATTTATGTTACTCTTGTGATTGTACAGCGAAGGGTGTCTTGCCTGTGGCCGGCTACCGCAGTCAAGGAATTGGCATCAGTAGTCTGCCCAATGGTGATGGGAAAATAATACGGTTATGGGACAGATGTTGCTCATTCGTCACCCCGGATAGATTGGGCTGAATATGTCCAGATTATGGTCTACGAATAAAAAAAAACGGTCCATTGCCTGACGAATTAAGGTTTCGATTTTTTTAACATTTATATAAAGTTTTTTTATACCTATATAGTTTTATATATACTAGCAACCCGCCCTCGCTTTGCTTCGGTTTCAGTCTCTATACTGGCGTAGTTCCCGTTTCCGTAGGAATACCGGGATAAAATATAGCCTATGTTACTCCCTGATATTATACCTTTCCATTAGAGAAAGAATTTTTGAAATCGGTTCCATGGCTTAAGTGTGAAAGCGTAACAAACAAACTTACTTTCACATTTATAATATTAGTAAGGATTATTTTCCTCGCAAGAGAGCTTCGACAAACGCTATAGGGCGAACCGTGGTTTTTTTTGTGTGTGTTTAGCTGTTAGCCGCAGATGGCTTTCACAGCTTAGCCCGGACTATGGGTGAGCACTGAGGGCTCTCAACCCTGTAAGCAATTTAGGCGAAGCGCGGCCTTCGACATGCAATTTATAGGCACGCGCTGTCGGCCGGGCCGGGCTATGTCTCTGCATTTTAAATCTGTAATATCTTGGGCAATATTCATTTAAATTACATGCTGTAAGGGCCATATTGATCTATATTAAAAAGACAATGTATTTAAGGTACTTAATTGGATAAGGATGAATACTGTATCGCTTAAAATCACTTCGTATATAAGCCATTTTTTCCGTAAAATGTAAAGGATAAAAAATGGTTATTGTGGGTTATTCTTAAGTGATAGACATATACCATCACGGACTTTTTGGTTGACCTTTTTAAGGTGTACAGTAATGTAGTACAATATTTTTCTGTACTAAGCGAAAGTATATTATTAGGAAGTAACATATTTAGGCAATTTTTATCACAGTATTTCTACGGGAACGGCAACTACACAATCGAAATCGTTGGAAGTTAAAAGATTTCAAAATTTCTTTCACCGAGGGACAATTTTGGTATATTTTTCTCGTGTTTACACGGCAACGCAAACTTTTCATGTAAAACTCCAGAAGTTTTGCTAATTTTGACATTTCTTTCACCAATGGAAATCTACATTATCAGTGAGCTAGATATGTAGGCATTTATTTTTATTCTGATATCGCCACTGGAACGGAACTAAGCGAATTAAAATAAGGGAATTAGGCCAATTTAAAAAGAAATCTGCGTACGGTATACGCTCACTTATGGCCCTCATTTCACCTCTCCCATCTGGGTTCCTATATTAAAAGAATATATAAGTTATCTCCTTCCTGAATTATACTCAAATATGAATCTATACATAAGAATCTTAGTATGTTGGTGATATACCAACTTAGTGGTTTCTTGTGGAGCTGTAAAAATCGGCTGAAGGACAACTAAAAGATGTTGCTGCATCATGTGCATGACTGCCGACTGCAGATTAACTGCAGCATAACTGAGAGAGAGAAGAGTAGGAAAACTCGAAACAAAACCCTTTTCCAACACATCTAACCAGCGTGGAATAGTAGGTCAGTAACCCTCCCATTATGGAGGAGGCCTGTGTCCAATAGTGGGACTTATTTAGGCTGAGATGATGATGATACCCGAGATCAATCATCATTTAACAATATCAAAGTTTGAATTATCAATCATATTCAAGAAATTTAATTCTTAAATTTGCAATGCTACCTACATGCAAGAATTTCAACTCTTGAAATCTCAATGCCAACATTGACATATTTAGCCGCAGTATCCAGTAAACTCGATTTTAGTGAAATTGCACATAGCCAATAAAGAAATAAAAGGTATGATAGTATACCTTCATTAGGCATTTGTTTTCACTCTATACAGAATTAATGAAGAAGCTTTGAAGCCTTTTTAACCGCTTCGACGATAAGGGCGATCCAGGTAATATGACTTTACTTCTACTATGGTGTCTGCAGTAAAAAGAGAAACGTCTTCGGGTACATAGTATTACTCAACTCATATAGATAGAGTGGAATCGATCCAGGCCCGTTTCCTGTTTTCCGATACTTATGTATTAAAAAAGGCATACGTAAGGCTCTTCCAGAGTATAGTACTAGACTAGATTACTTTCACATGCTTTGTCTAAAAAAACGAAGAAACAACTCTGATCTATTAACTCTTCACAAGATCATAAATGGTTCGATAGACGCTCCGCTAATCAACTGTCTGAAATTCAGAGTCAGCACGCGAACTCTGCGACAACCTCGTATATTGGGTATCCCAGCATCTACCTTAAATACTTCCTTTAACAGTCCACTTACACGCATGGCAAGGTCATATAATATAAGGTCTGTTGAAATGGATAATATCGACATATTTTCAATGACATATGCAACATACAGACACTGCCTTTTAAAGGGCGAGTAATTGCTTTTTGTTGTACTTTGTTTTTCTTTTTTACTAATAATTAGTTACAAATAATTATATTCATATACAAAATTAGTATCTCGAATTTAATGTGTTAATGAATGTCATGCATGCCTATCATCTGTGCAATTACTATTAAGCTAAAATTGTTAAATTTGTAGTATTAGTGCTTCTGCTGTAATTGTGCTGTTGGTGTGCTGAATAAAATAAAATAAAATAGAGGAAGATTATAAGAGACTATTCTCATTATTAACCTAAATAATCATATTAATTGTTTAGCCATAATGAGATTCGTTAATACTAAAGGCATCATCAAAATCCACCACACTCAATCAAACAGGCATCCTCAGAGTTGGGTCCAGCTCTTTCACTCACCAAAATGCGGTAATACATTGCTACTAGTTAGACGTCGATTTCCTGCGAGAGTGTGGTACTACCCCGGATGTACTGACCCGCGACTGCAGGCAGACGGCTGTCGACAATGTTTTCTTACTAAGGTTTGCTATCATTATAACATCTAGGCATTTTAAAATATAAAACAGAAATTAATCGAAGTAAACAAAGTTCCTTGGAGGTCAGTGGTTCGAAATCGTAATCACTCTTTATGATGAGCGTCGGAATCATTAAGAACCACCACCTCCGTCGTTAGACATTGCTCTAATATTTCGCCAATCCTACATTGGTCTTTCTGAAATAAGTGAATTGATACCAAATTACTGCCATGGGACTTGTAGAGACACGCGTAGATGCTGGCAAACCCTCCTTAATGTACGAGCAACTGTACGACCACCATGCTCAAGGGCCCGAAGGTGGCGATAGCAAATATCATCCCGAATAAACACGTAAACCTGGCTTTACGACGGAAAGATGTATTTCAAATCGTAGCCGGGGTAATTTAGGTCCGAAGTGTCATCTCACCTATATTCACCACACCAAAAAAGTCTTTTATCTTTCCAAATACAAAAATACAAATTTATATATATATTTGGTCCTTACATATGAAATTGGCGTTTTGTACTGGAGGAATATAAAGTCATTTTTTTTTTGTAAAATATATATAATTAATCAAAGTATGCAACGTTATTACCTATGCACTTTTGCTATCTCATAAGTAGTTCATTGATCCCTTCACTAATAAAACCATGGGGGCAAGAAACAATAAACTCTTTGAAGGCGGTTTGGACTGCCGCATCGGAGTTGAATTTTTTTCCTTGTAAGAAGTTGTCCAAATGCCGAAAAAAATGGTATTCTATGGAGCAAGGTCCGGGGAATACGGTGGATGTCGCAGACATTACAATTGTAGCTCATCTAACTTAGTGGTTGTTTATCGTGCAGTGTGTGGTCTTGCGTCGTCGTGAAGTAGCAGTGGCCTAGAGCGATTGACCAATCTCGGTTGTTTAGCAGGTAGTTCTTCTTTCACGGTTTGCAGTTGCTGACAATAGATATCTGCCGTAATCGTTTGGCTAGATTTTAGAAATCTGAAGTGAACGACACCAGCTCTAGTCCACCAAACATTCACAAGTAACTTTTTCTGAGTCAATTTTCGTTTAGGGTAGGATTTGGCTGGGTCTCCAGGGTTCAGCCATTGCGATGAGTGCTTCCGATTATCGTACAGTATCCACTATTCATCACGAGTAATGATTCGATTTAAAATCCTTTTATTATTGTGTCGATTGAGCAAAGTAACACAGCAGTCGACGCGTCTTTGCAAGTTCGATTCACTCAATTCATGAGGTACCCATCGTTCAAGTTTTTTTTTTTACTTTACCGATTTGCTTCAAGTGGATTAATAGAGTTTTGTCACTTACCCCGAAGCCTGCAGCTATCTCTGAAGTGCCTTGTGATGGATCCGCTTCCACAATAGCCTTTAATTTTTCATTTTCCACTTTGGTCTCGGGCCGACCATGGGTTTGGTTCTGAAGGTCGAAATTTCCAGATCGAAAACGGTGAAACCAAAAACGTACCGTGCTTGCTTGTGTGACACCAGCGCCGTGTACGTCATTAATCCTTCGAGCTGTTTCTGCAGCACTAGTGCCACGGTAGAACTCATACTTGTAAATATACCGATATTTCATGTTTTCCATTGTGCGGTAATAAGCTACGCCAAAGAAAAAAATAATGAGGAAAAACAAATGAATGACTGTTTGAAATGAAAACTCAAATGTACCAGCTAAATGAATTTATAAATTTGAATTTATAATTCTTAACCATAGAGGAGATATTTCAGATCAAATTGGTCAGTACGATAAAACGCTAATTTCATATGTAAGGACCTAATATTAATAAGACGTGGCCACGCCTGGGAGTCATAAAGCACATAAAGATTCTTTTAGTGAGATCCGTATCTAGATGACGTAAATCTCTATCATTAGTTGGGTATTATATCCCCAAACTGCCAAGTTGGCAGTCTTAGTTAAGGCGTATTATCAATAAAATATGATGTTTGAAGATTTAATTATCAGATGTAATTGTTTAAAGAAACATTAATTTTAATAATAGTTAGAAATTATCTAAATGTTTGCTTACATTATATTATATTTACGTATGTATGTATATGATTCAAATACCTACCGTGCGTAATAGAATTTGCGTTGTGGCAGAGTAGCTTATTTAGTATTAAATTAGTGCTAGCAATAATTAAATGAATGTACATAAGTTAAAAAATGTAAAAATGTTTTTAATAAATTAAATATCCACAGTGTAAACCTAGCCTATGATATATATTTTGAACTATATGTTAATTTTTTTTGGTATAATTTATAACAATAAATAAGAATAAAAAAAATGGAGAATAAGAATTATATGCCTAGGAAACCGGTTAAATATTATTTTTTATTTGGAGAAGGCAGTAAGATTAACCAAGTCATATGTGCAATACTCAGTAAGTATTGTTTTTTATTATTATGCATTATTATATTAGTATTACAAGAACAGTTATGTCCTATGTCTGTAATCAGCCTTCGTACAGATTTCAAGACTTCTGAACGCATATCAGTAAACACTAGAGTTACATGTAAACTGAGTGGCGCATCGGCTTGAACTTGTCGTAACTCTTAGAGTGAACATGTAGGTGAGACGATTAGCTGACTGATTAGCAGCTTCAAAAACTAGAAAATAGTAGCTGCCTTCTTGTAGACGAAGGTGTCATTTCACTGAAGGAGGTGGCTAAGTATGCTAGCAGTGTTTTTTCTCTGGCCCAATCTATTAACGATGATAATGAGGTAGGGTGGCGACACAGTAATGTCCACCGCCACGGTAAAAACAATATGAGTGGGGGCGCCGCTTTAGAATTCTTGCCCATCGAAGTAAGGCACTGGGCGATTACTGAAGACAGTGAGGCCGTAGTACCAGTACCTTTTTCAAGGCGGCAAGAGAACGCGATATTTTGTGGTTGAAGGGTTGTACCACATCAGTCAGTTGTTGCGGGGTTAAGTATATTTTCCTCGTCACAACTAAAAGATAGGGTGTCAATCTCTTCTACCCACTATTTAGGAGATAATTAAGACTTAAGAGTCAATATTAAGGCTAAAATATAGTTGTAGATTTTTTAAGTGGAAAATGGAATCTTTTAATCTCTTTTGTTTATATCATCATCATCTCGGCTCACATATGTCCCACTCTTGGGCTCGAGCCTCCTCTATAATAGGAAGGACATTGAGCGACTATATTACGCTAGTCAGACGGGTTGGTATAGGGTTTTATTTCGAATTTTCCTTCCTAATGATCCTGAATAGTGTACTAATTGTATCGTATTTACTGTCCGTAGTAAATTTACCAGTTTTTGCATATGGAGCGAGTATAGGATGGATGTCTCCAATGACACTACTGCTACAATCACCAAACTCACCAAAGGAACCTCCTCTCACGGATTACGAGGTCTGTATTAAAATATTATCGTTACTTATACCTTTTCAAAATAATTTCTGCTTCTTTCTCTTACTTCCTTCATATCTATATTATTTTCAATGTGTATTTTTGCCGCTACGAAATATCTCGCACTATATTTCATCAATTAAGATTATCATTAAAAAAAACACAGTTATAAGCCGATCGCCGAGAGAATGCGTTTTTGACAAGTCGTAATCGAATGAGTGATAAAACATTGAAGTGGTGAACAATTTACGACAAAAATATTACTATCGTTTATTAGTTTATTCAATTCAATATTACTATCGTTTACCCTGTTCAAAACAGTGCCAACTTACAACAAATGTTACAGTTTTTCGCTAAATTGAACCTTAAATAAATAAAACACAATATTATCTAGAAATCTCTACAGAGTTATTACAAGGTTATGTCAACTGCTTACCTTTGTAATGATATGCCAAAAGCAGTAAGCAATCATAACATTATCTGTAGTTATATTATGAGATAAAACTATTTAATTTATAATTTTATAATACGAGAAGGTAGTAAGATGTTGCGACTACGTGAAAAATGTGAGTATTTGCATACGTACGTGATCATGTTAGAGGAAATAAATAACATGTTAGATGATAAATCTATGTAAAGTGTAATACTCATTACGCCTGTGCAGACTGTAAGTATGCAGTCCTATGAAGCTTGTAATTGTCTGGGTGGATAAACACTAAATTATTAAGTCAAGAACCGATTTATTTATCTGCGTTGAATTCTGGAGAATTTAAGTTGTAATACACCACGTACTTAGCTAATCTAACAACTTATTTTACCACCACCAGGTCAATATTAAAAATCATTTATGTTTTAAATAAACAATATTGATTGATTAATAGCGACCACAAATGAAGTGGACCTAGATTGGACGCGATGGTTCCACTAAAAACGAGATAGACTTCATCTTGCCGGACAAACAACAAATATTCAATAATGGCTTCGTGATCAATGGGATTAAAACTGGGAGTGACCATCAGATGGTACGAGGCGCATTGAGTTAACATAAAACTGTCGAGCGGTCTCGCCTAATGAAGTCTACGCTACTACTGTTCAATACTAGAACCCCGAGAGCTTTCAGCTCGAATTACATAATCGCTTCCACTGCCTTGAAGAGAATCCTCCTTTGTGATAGCATCTCTTTTCTTTTTGTATATAGTCCTACTCATTTTTTATGCCTCCTTCTACTTCTTGAATACCAATAACATTTTCTAAAACCCACTCTCTGAAACATTAGACATTTCTCCTCTGCGCTTGATTCATTTCCACCAAAACTAAGCGTAGAGGAGATGTGGAAACAATGAAATCCGATTGGTTTATTCAAACACATCCTCCACATCCTCTAGTCTCATCTCCGCTTTGGTGGTAACCGAGCCTTATGATTAATAGTTTACTTTCTTTCATGTCAATCTTTCATACGTGATTTATGTCTATGTACATGCGTGCATGTGATTATGTATGTGTGCAAGCTTGTGTGAGTGTATATGTGCGTACTAGGAGTCGCAATACCGAATCATTTAAGCAAAACCGGTATTTTCGGTATTGGCTCCAGACCAATACCGATAATCCGGTATTTCCGATATTGCCGGGATTAAGCTAAAGTTAGCAAATTTAGTATAATAAAGTTAGTTTGTGGAGGAATAGTAAGTAGGTACCTAACCTAAATGAATTTATCTTCTAAATAAAATAAAATTTCATTGACCCAAGGTTTATTATTTGATATGTTGGTAATCAATAAGTTAGTTCTTAGCAATAATTTACTAATACTAAATGCCCGTTTATTCCTTTATTAAAATAACTTAGGTTAACTAGTTCAAATACTTTAATTAAATGTGAACGAACTCGCGCGCGCGTAATTTGAATTAAATGGCGTGTAACTTTTTCTATTTGTATTTGTTTTTATTTATTTTACTAAAACCGAAAATACCGAATATCCCAGTTTTTGTGAAATGAATACCGGTATTTATTATACCTAAATTTGGCCCAGTATTCCGGTATTTTCGAAATTCGGGATCCCGGTTTGCGACCCCTAGTGCATACGTGCGAACCTGGCTGGATTTACGCACAACAATTATTCTTCGTAGGAATTTTACTCCTAAGTATTTAGTCAATATAGTTGTTACACTCAGTAATACTGAGTAACAGTGTCATGTTAAACTGCTCTTCGAACATTTAATTATTTAACAATTCAGAGTGTACCTAACGACTTTATTTATTTATAGTACCGAACTTGGACAAAGTACTATAAAGTGCAGTGAGTGAGTTTTAATTATATAAACGTTACTCCAAACGTATAAACTTTTTAAAACATTAGCAGTCATATAAATCTTCGGGTAGTAACAACATAAAATGAGTGTAAAATATTGAAACGTACTCGAGACTTTGTGTTTGCAGCGCTTAGAATCTTTTAGCGCTCTCGAGTATCTACTACAGCGTTATACTGTGAACATCGCGAGTGTCAAGACTTTTAAACGATCAAGCTTGATAAATCGCTGCAAGCATATACATCCAACTACCGGTATAGTGAAGAAGTTATTTATAATATTATTAAAATATTACTCAAGTGTATAAAATTAATTACAATACATCGTACAGACCCAAATAGTTAATAATTATGTCTAATACTCAGCATACTCCGCCTAAAGCGCCAAAAAAAGCACTTAAACAGGATCAATTACACTTCACATCTAACGTACTTAATTCTTCCACCAACAACTCTGATAATAATACCACAATTCGTAATAGTAAACGAATTCGTTCCGAGAGTACACCTACCAAACCAAATACGGCCCAGTCTTCTTGCGGATGTGCTGATTTAAAAGATGAAGTACTTCTTATGTTGCAAACATGGAAAACCGACAATGATGCCATGTTATCGTCATGGAAATCTGATCAAGACACAACATTAACTGCCCTTGCCAAAGATGTGTGTGAACTTAAAAATCAATGCGAAGATATGCGAAATACTTACATAGAATTAGATAAAAGCATGATTTTTTTTAACGAGCGTTATGAAGGAATCAATAGGAAAATAGAGAATTTGGAAAGTCATAAAAAAGAAAATAACGAGTGGATCAAGCGCATAGATAAACAAATCCAGGATATTCAACTAAGTACACATTCAGCTATTGTTGAATTACGTAATATACCATGCAGAGAAAATGAGAAATATGAAGACTTGTTGTCAATTGTGTGTGGCATTGGTAAGGCGATAGAGGTGGATATATGTGAAAAAAATGTTCGAGATGTTTATCGCCTACCCGGTAAACAGGGAACACCCAGGACTATCATTGCAGAGTTCACCACTGTCCCATGCAGAAACAACTTTCTACTCAATGTCCGTCAATTTAATAGGAGGCGTGATATAGGAGATAAATTGAATACATGCATAATTGGACTCCCTGGTGAAAAGAAACCCATTTATGTTGCTGAATATGCCACGCCAGCCTTGAGAAAACTTTTTTATGAATGTCGCCAATTTGCTAAGTCACGTAACCACACCTGCTGGTTCCGCAATGGTAAGATCTTCTTGCGGAAACGCCTGGAGGAGAAACCGACACAAATCAAAATTGATATGTGCTTGTCTGCTTATATTAACAAGTATTGATTATTTTATTTTCTTTTTGCATTTTACTATTTTAATTTTTATATTTTACTATTTTGTTATGTACTTATTGCCGCTCGTCACTGCCTTCGACATGTATTCTATATGATACTTATTGACACAACAGTTATGTCACAAATAATCTTAACTTTCTACGTGTTTTTAATTATATTTATACTGCCCTACAATTATAAATGTTATATGCATGTGTTGCGGATCGTTCTGTTTCGCCTGCGGTTGCGCTCAGCCTACATTATGGTAAGTCTGTTGTCGAATTAAACTATGGCAAATAGTTCTAGAAAAAATAAAAAATATTATCTTACGCTAGGATTATTAAATGTTCGCTCATTAAATACGGGATGGGATGAACTAAAGTTAAATTTAATCAACTACAAATTTGATATACTTTGTTTAAACGAAACTTGGTTAAAACCTAACTCTGATATTAAGGCATTTAATGTGTCAGGTTATAGGTTGTTACATAAACCTAGAAAGGGTAGGGGTGGTGGTGTCGGGGCCTATGTCCACACAGAGTTACAGGCCAGTATATTAGATCATCCTACCAGTAATTTGGAGCAATTATGGCTAGAGATTCGTTTAAAATTACATAAAATAATAGTAGGTATCGTTTACCGACCACCCAGAGTCAGCTGTACAGATGCCATTGATTCTTTATTCGATTTCTTATCTGTTTTTGCACCGCAATATGATGTTATTTTTAGCGGGAGATTTAAATGTCAATTGTTTAGATGAGAATAAAACTATCATTACACCTATATGTTTCGAACTACTTATAAATACATTTAACTTACACCAAATTGTCAAAGAACCCACACGAGTCACGGCATATAGCGAATCTCTTATCGACGTCATCTTTACGAAAAAACATATTTGTCCTAATTCTATACACATCGAACATAATGATGACTTGAGCGATCACGCGTTGATCATTGCTACTTTTCCCATTACTTTAAGTAAATCTACCCCACGAATGGTAACCTATAGGCCTATAAAGAATAATGCTGAATTGATAAATAATGCGGCACAATATACTGCATGGGAACTTATTTCTCAATATAAAAATATAAACGATATGGTGGCTATGTTCAACTACCTGATAACTGATCTATTTGACACTTTTGCACCGACACAGAAACGTATATTTAGGGGCGCGCCTATACCATGGATTACAGATTCAATAAAAATGTTGCGATCGCAGCGAAACGCGGCATGCAAGAGAGCAAAACGTATTAAAACAGACGAAGCCATTAATTACTATCGGCGTCTACGAAATACCGTTAACTTCGCCATTTTTCATGAGAAAAAAAAATATTTTAATCATTTTATAAACTGCAATAGCGGTAACCCTAAAATTATGTGGCGACCTATAAACAATACGTTAAAACCATCACCATCTCATCGCCTACCAGCTCATTTCACCAACCCATATATTCTCAACACTCATTTTATATACAGTATCCCACAAACCGGTCAGCTTGGAACATAATTATATCCCCCCCGAATAGGTTTGCCTCGGATTCGGTTTTTAATTTTAAAAATGTATCTGACGATGAAATAATGCGTATTATAACAACAAACAGTTCTAACTCGCTTGGCTGTGATGATATTTCGATGCAGATGATGCATTAACACTACCGCATTCTTTATCGGCGCTGTCCACTATTGTCAATAAATCATTGCAATCAGGTACATTCTCTGACATCTGGAAATGTGCTGTAGTAACTCCCATTCCTAAAAAGAACCAAATTGATAGTCTAAATGATCTAAGACCTATTAGTTTACTACCGGCCGTGTTAAAAATAATTGAAAAAGCGATTCAAACACAGATCTCATTATATCTGGAAAATAATAATATATTACCAATGTTACAGTCTGGCTTTCGTAAGAACCATAGTACAACTTCCGCCCTATTACATATAGTGGATGATATATTGGCCGCCTCCGACCAGGGCCACGGGACTCTCCTTGTATTGCTCGATTACACTCGTGCGTTCGACTGCGTGCATGTGCCAACCCTAATCGAGAAACTTAAATTTTATGGCTTTTCGGATAATGTTTGTGCTTGGTTTATTTCTTATTTTTCTAATCGTAGCCAAATAGTGAAAGTTATTAACTCTGAAGGAATGACCTTGAAATCTACTCCCATTCCCGTCACTAGGGGTGTGATTCAAGGTTCGGTGTTAGGGCCGACGTTGTTCGCCATCTACACATTCGACATCTCTCAAGTAATTAAACATTCAAATTACCACTTGTACGCGGATGACACTCAGCTATACATCCCTGACCCCTCTGCTTCTGCTGAAGGTATCCAACTAGCGTTAGGTAAGTTACATCAAGACTTAAATTCCTTAGTCGAATGGTCTGAGAGAAATGGGCTTGTTCTTAATCCCTCTAAATGTCTGAATATTATCTGCGGGACCAAGAAACAGATACACGCTGTCAAATCATTTAACCCCGATGTAAGAATAAACGATATGAGCATCCCTCGAAGTAATTGTGTTCGTTCTCTGGGACTATCATTGGACGAAACATTACGGTTCGAGACGCATGTTCAACAAAAAATCGCGAAATGTTTCGCATCTCTAAGTACACTGTACAAACTTCGAACTTACATAAACACCAACATACGTAATCAACTGTGTAACAGACTAGTGTTGTCTCACTTGCAGTATTGTGACATTGTGTACGGCCCGTGTCTCTATAAAAAAACAGCCCACGCAATTCAAAAGGTGCAGAATGCATGTATGCGGTATATATATAATATTCCTAGAAGGCATCACATTTCACCTCATCTAATTGAACAGGGAGAGCTGGACATGACTGGCCAACGTTTGGTGAAACTGGCATGCTTTATTCAGTCATTACTCAAAGCAAAAAAACCAACTTATCTATATAACAAACTGGAATGGTCGTCAGACGTACACACTTACGCGACAAGATCACGTAATCGCCGGCTAGTTATGCCCCGGCACTCCCTGGCCAAGACCACAGGACGTTTCAGAATTGCCGCTTCTAAATGTTGGAATGTATTACTACCACCAACATATTCTGTCTCTCATTTCACTTTCAAAAATTATTGCTATCGAAGGTTAATTCTGAAACGATCTCTAATTCAGGCTACAATGTGACATGAAGATATGTAAATTATTTTTAAATTATTTTTATGTTTCTGTTTTGTGTTCGGGAGGGCAGTATAACATAGGCTTTAGTTTGTAAGTTTGGCTTGGGCTGAAAATCAACGGCTGGGGTGCGTACGCATCCCAACCACAAGTTGAGCCCAAGTCCATTTTGTTTTTACGTGTTTTATTTTTTGTTTTTGTTTTTTTTTGTTTCTTAATTTTTATGTTTTCAAGCACTAAAAACAAATAAAGATCTTTTCTTTCTTTCTTTCTTTCTTTCTTTCTTACTTATATCAACATCTGTTACAAATAATTTAGACTATTATAAACATTACAGTTATCATGGATGGGTGGAATTGCTTATTTGACTTGTGTACCTTCCAACTTTATTATGGCAATAATGAGTGATAAATTTGGCAGAAAATATACAATGTTCTTTTTATCATCGATGGGATTTGTAAGTATATCCTTTTATGACTTTTTCATATTTTAATGCCTTTAATAGCAGCGTGGTAAGCGATAAATGCGACTCATGTACTTCAGCATTACCAGGGGCACAGCGAAGCTATTACAACCTATAACAGGGATAAAGTTTGGAGTTAAAATATGTAAAAATTTCTTTACAAAATTATTTCTTTAGAAATTAAAGTAACTCTAAAAACGATAAAATTAACCTTTCATGGTGCAACTTATTCTCCTATGAAGAAGAAATAACTTTTTCTATTATAATTATGCAAGCGACTAAGTTTTAAACCTTTATTAGGTTTACGTTAGTCGATTGTATTGACAATTTTCAAAATTCAAAAATTCGCTACTCTTGATTTTTCCCTTTGTATACACACAAATACCTGGATACCCAATCAGAAACTTTATAGGTCATCTAGAAGTGGATTAGGGTTTTGATCTATATCTATGTCAGTTAGTAAGTAATAAAAATAACAAGTTTTGGACTTTATTATCTAAATGACTATTTATTTATTTATTTTATACTTTATTGCACACCTATGTTAATACATTTATAATAATAATTCTAATTGTAAGTGGAGATAGTACAATGGGCGGCCTTATCGCTTTCTACCAGGCAACCTTTGGATGAAAACATGTAAAGAAAGAGCGGTAGTTGTAGGTGTACTGCTTAACTATGTATATAATATATAAATAACACATATACATACATACATATACATATATATATATATATATAATAAAATAAATATACCTAATATCCATACTAATATTATAAATGCGAAAGTAAGGATGTTTGTTTGTTAGTTTATTTGTTTGTTTGTAACGCTTTCCCGCTTAAACCACCGAACCGATTTTAAAAATTCTTTCACCAATGGAAAGCTATAATATCAGAGAGTAACATAGGCTATATTTTATCCCGGTATTCCCAAAGGAAGGGGAACTATGCAGCGGGTAAAGAGACTGAAACCGAAGCGAAGCGAGGGCGGGTTGCTAGTATTTATATAACGCGGTTAGTAGCTCAAAACGTGAGGTTTATTAAAGTAATAAACAGAATTTAGGTTATATAATAAGGTACCTACATAGCAAATACTAACTGATCAATTTTAGATAATAATTTTTAAGCTTTATTCTAAATGTGGCTAGTGTCTTTAAACGTTTTATATCTAGCGGAAGTTCATTCCACAGACGTACTGCCGTGACTGTGAACGATTTCTCGGCGAATGATGTAAAATGCAGCGGCATTTTCAGTTTCATGTTATCTGATGACCTCAAATTTCCATTATGCGTATCATGAAGATTAGATTTAAGCTGTGTTTATAAAATATTGAATACTAGTTTATATGGTAGATTTCAATATTTATGCCAATAAAATTGAGTCGTTTATATTGAATAGTTTTCGAGTTAAACAGGTGTCAAAAGTGGCTCTAAATGGTTCGTGTGAATATTCATCGGCGCACTGTTTGCTTGAATTTATCTTGACACACTGCCGCGTGTCTAGATAGTAATATTCAATGATAAATAATTACGTCTAGAGTAGGTAACCTATATTTATATTGCATTGCATTTATTAGCTAACTTTTTCAGGCATGCTGGGTAATAAAACTTTCATCAATGGAGACCTGGGCATTTATACTTGCAAGAGGGATGGTCGGTATTTTGATGGCAGGCTGTTTCGTCACCTGTCCTCTTTACACAAAGGAAATAAGTGAAAACTCTATAAGGGGAATGCTCGGCTCTTTGGTAAGATATTCTATGCTTAAATTATTATGCACAGAATTTTCAATTTCTCTGTACTATTATTTTATTTTTAAGTGATCCAAATGATCTCTTATAAATTTCGTAAAAATTTATGATTTGTTTTTAGTATCTCTCACTATTAGTTTGATGCTCCGTGTGATGAAATAGTTGGAATACAATTCACCATCACATTTTGCCCATGGATGTCGTAAAAGACGACTAAAGGATTAAATATGCAAATAAAATTCATGCAAGAAAAGGAAAACTCAAAATGAAACTATACCCACTGAATACTCGTAATATGATATATTTATAGTTTTTCTTTATAGTAAGTCGATTTTTCTTGTATTACGGATGAGGCTCTAGCTCAACAGTGGGAAGTTTATGAGCTGAGATGATGGGATGATAATTAGTCGATAATTGATAATCTGGTTGTCTTGACTGTTTGGTGGCGAAGTATGCAATTGAACTCCATTTTTCTTGCCTGTGGGTAGCATAAAAGATTACTAAGGGATATCGCATGCAGGTAAAAATACATTACCATCACTGTAATTCCTGTAAACCAGGGTCCACAATGGCCTCCGTATAAGATACCGAGGTTTCACCCTCAAGAAGTCCCGAGAAATGCTTTTAAATGTCTTGGAACCCGCATCAAATTTATTTAGAAAATAAAAAAGAGGAAAGTTGGAATGATTCCACCTCCTCCCTATGCAAAACGGGCGAAATAAAGCAAAGTAAGCTAATAAGCCAGTAAATAACGGGATATAAAACTACGTGATAAGCAGCAGTATAGCACTACGGATTTAACAAAACTTAAGGGACCTGTAAGGGATATGTAAGCTTTAGGATTGGTTGCAATAATAGATATAACAAAAATGCCTCAACGAGTAAAATCTATAAAAATTAAGAAAAGCTCGACATAAAGTCTTCTATGTAACCCGCTGATAATGTTTCCAAGCGTGACTCACAATATGGAGAAGACCTGATTAACAATGACACGGTGACATACGTATAGCCAAAAATAAATTTAGATTATTACGATATTATAAATCCTGTTTTATAATATTAATGTCATTTAAAAATTTCAGTTAGTTTTGTCGTCGACGTCTGGAAACTTATTTCTTTATATCATTGGTGATATTCTGAGTTATCATACCGTACTTTGGGTATGTTTATCTTTACCAGCGATACATTTAATTTTATTTACAATGATGCCAGAATCACCTTCATATCTGGTCAAGACGGGTGATATACAGGTGAGTTTTATATACTATCTTAAAAAACATCCTCAATATTACAGCAATAGAAAGAATCCGTATGGCAATGGTTTAGAAATATAAGAACTATATTATTACATGAACACCTCTTTTTTCGTAGACAACTCATCATCATCACCCTGCTGTCACCCTAATTCAAGTAATTGGGATAACAGCAGACATTTGTCGACTCAGTATATATTCTTCTTTCATAGAATTATTTATTATATTGCAAAAGTTATTGGTAATAGTTTTATGACCGGCCACCTTCATGACGTTAATTGTAAGACTGACACTCTCGTTCCGGGAAACAATATTTAATTTAACCCATTAGTCTAAAATTTTGTTCTTGACGGCTATTTTTATTGCTGTTTTATGTATATAATATTTTCTTTTATTTTTTTTTATTTTCATCAAAATAACTAAACGGACGTAAGTAGATAATATCACTGTAATAGAAGCTTGAAACGGAACATTTTGCCAACCCGTTTATCTAGAGGGACATCTACTTCAAAATACCTTTGCCCCATTAGCACCTTGCCTAGTCTGAATAAAGAATGAGAAGCGTGTGCCATTCAGAGGAATTTTAATTTTCTACTACTTCTCAGTCTGGAGTTTGAAAATCTACCTTTTAATTATCGTTTTGGCATTTTTTCTTGTTTTTTAGACGTATCTAATATACACAATATATAATTTTGACATATCTCGTAGTTTTGTCAAGCAAGGAAAACGACCATAATATAAATATGTATGTTTTTATAATTTCTGTAAATATAACATGAATGTATTATACCTATAAACCATTTTGCAGAAATGATTTAAATAGTGTGAAACCATGTATAATGTTGTTGTGTGGTATAGGAGATCTAAGGTGTACGTCAGGATAGATATTGGGTAAAGATATTATGTAATTCTATGTGATAGTATATTAAGATTACTCTGTCAACACCTACCATTGCGTGGGTAATTTTTTATAAATGTCTAATAAATGTATATTGAACAGAAAGCAACTCGAGCACTGGCTTGGCTAAGATGTCGGCAAGAAGATGATGCTGCTATATTTAATGAACTAGATCAAATAAAAAAAGAACAACTCAATGATGAAGTAGCTCAAAAATTCGCATTGAAAACTCTTCGTTAGTATATTCATATCACACATATTTATTTAGATACAGTTTTAACACAAGTTTTCTTATTTTACTTCTTTCATTATTTCTTTTCTCGTAGGTTTGATGCAATTTTTTAGTATAATAAGTTAAGAATCGTATGTGACATCATCCTATACTTTCCGTGTGGGATTGTAAAAATTGATTGAAATAACACCAAAATAAGTAAAAGCCCTCTCCTGTGAAACGTAAAACCATATGAGATCGCAACTCCCGTGGAAAGCGAGACGATTATAATAATATCCTTACCTTCAAGAGGCCTATGTCCAACAATAGAGCTGATGGACGGTTATAATTGGGATTCCACATTGTCCTTTATATATAGTTATTAATTATAGATTAGACTAAATATTTCTATAAATACACTAGCTGACCCAACAGACGTTGTTCTGTTCAAATAAAGCGCCACCTACCGGGTCCAATTGTGAATCTAAACCATTCTCGAATCTCATTGAGCACACACAAATTACTTAAATTACTTAAATCCAGTCAACAGATATCGCCATCTGTTAGAATCTTTTGGAGTTAACAGATAATTGTGACTGTCAATTAATTATAGACAAATAATTTGTAATAAAATAATATTGCGACTATAAATTAAGATGTAAGTTATCCTATGTTTCAAGTTGGAGCAAACTGCACACGGTGTGCAAATTTGATTAAAATCGGTTAAGTAGTTTAGGAGTCCATCGCGGACAAACATCGTGACAGGAGATTTATATATATTAAGATATAATATGACTTAATTTTACAGTGTCCGACAAAATTTTATTCAGAGCATTCAAAATAGCTCTAGCAGTATCATTAGCAAGGGAGCTCTGTGGCGCCATCCCAGTGTTAAATTTTGCTGGAGAAATTTTTACATTGGCTTCAGAGGGTACAAGCTTATCACTGACTCCGAATCAACAAGCTATGTTGTTGGGAGCTGTTCAAGTCATTGGTTCAACACTAACATTAGGTGTAGTGGAAAAAATTGGTAGAAAGGTAAGTTTTAATTCTTTAACCGAGGCCGTGGGTGACTGGACCGGAGATTTAGTCCGTCACCGGGCGAGAGGCCGACCGTGTGACGGCGACTGAGATAGCTGACCATAGCCCACCCCTAAAAAAAGTAAGACATTTCTTGTGGTAACAGAGCAACAATACAATTCACCAATCCACCACTTTATATGACGTATATACAAGACTTATACAAGTTAAAAAAAATAAAGCCCTATAACCAATCCTTTTTTATGTGATGACAAAGGAAGATTACAATTTGCCACCACATTCTTGTCCATGGGTGTCGTAAAAGACGACTGAGACTGACATATCATAATATGCAGATAACATCTATGCAAGAAGTTAACCACGATATAAAATCCTATGCCAATCCGTCTGACCAATTATGTTTAGTCAATTTTCCTCTTATATGACATAGTTCGAGCAGTAAAATTGATATGAGCCAAGATGATGATAAAGATAATGGTACATTCCTCAGAAAAGTAAATGGCAATTTTGGTATGTTTATTTCGTAATAAATTAAAATATTTAATTTAATTCACAGATGCTCCTACTCGTTACGTCGTTAATGTCAGGAATAAGCATGGTGTTGCTTGCATCTTGGTTCGTGGCTCGACAGCATGATATACATGCGTTAGCCTGGCTTCCAATTATAACGCTCTGCTTATGCATTTTCTGCGACTCTTTCGGGCTTATGCCCGTATCTATCGTCATTAATGGCGAAATATTTTCTTTTAAGGTAATATTCTGTAACATCACATCTAGCTGATATGAAAATAGTTTTTTTTTTTATAAGATATCACTACAAAAATCCTTTTATAGATTCCTTCCTTCTATAGATCTAAATTTTACAAACATACTTAATACTAGCAACCCGCCCTCGCTTCACTTCGGTTATAGTCGAGTTACCGTTCCCGTGGGAATACCGAGATAAAATATAGCCTAGTTTATGCCCTGATATTATAGCTTTCCATTGGTGAAAGAATTTTTGAAATCGGTCCAGCCGGTTTGAAGATTACCCGGAACAAACAGACAGACAGACAGACAAAAATTTTTTAATTGCTATTTTAGGCATAGGTATTGTGCAAATAACTGTGTGAGCATAAAAAAGCCTATTATTTTGACATTACAAACAGACACACAGGTGAAAGAGCCACTTCTCACGCCGAGACGTTTTTGTTTCACTTTGTGTGTTATTAGGCGTATCATCAATTAAAAGAAATCCTATTATTAAGTTTCGCTTTTGTTCAAGGCGCAACTAAATTTAATTGAAATTGAAACAGTCTATAGGATGTATGGTGAATATCTTCTTGTGATTGATTCTTGTGAGAGATTCAACGAGAAAGCAATCAGTGACGACTTATGTCTATATTGTATGTATTCTTAACCCATCATTATATGGAGCATTTCTTGTTATTTATTGTTAAAATATTTTTTTTAGTATCGTGGAACAGTCACGGCAATAGCAATGGCTCTTGCATCGTTTGCAGCCAGTTTACAAATGCTGTTTTTTAAAACAATTGTTAAATCTTTTGGACCGTATGCTGCTTTCTACATTTTCGGAGGTGTATGTCTCTTCATAGCTACATATACTATCCTGGTGGTACCAGAGACGAAGAAAAGACAGTTGGAAGAGATATATGAAGATTTAAAGACAAAAAAAGAAAAGAAATTGGAATTAGAAAATGGAATTGCAGTAAAAAACGAAGAAACTACAGCATAGTAAATAGAAGATTTTGTTAAGAATTATACTGAATAATTGACCAAACAATAATAACTTTATATACCTTTCCCTTTTTTATGGCATCCAACCCGGACAGTGTCAGAGAAGCATCTGTTTCTCGAGACAATAGTTTCCCGGATGTCCACCACCATCACGGAATCGTCCAAGCTCGTGACGAGCATTTTTGCGTACTTTACGGGCCTGGTGATTCTAACGCCACTCTTCTCGCCGAACAGCCCCTGAAGCTTCGACGCCACGCTATCAGCCGCCCTGGCTTTCGGCTCCTGCTTGGGAAGCGGTGGCCTCAGCGGTGGTTTTAGCCACCGTCCTCCGTCTTTGGCCCCGTTTCTTACTGCTGCGTTTAGCCGTCTGCCAGCCCTATTCGAGCAAATCAGCAGCACTGGGCGTAGCAGATGTGGTCGTGGGTGTGTCTGTGGTATCGGTTGCTTCTCTACCATACGTTAACCAGCTGACTGAGCCGGTATTCGTACGCATTTCGCGTTCCAGCTCCAGCAAAGGAGTCTACGGACGTTGCCTGAAACGCACCACGAGGAGGTGTTTCGGCTTTGCGTCTCAGTTTAGGTTACATCTAAGTCAATAAAAATAACATGTAATATATACATTATATTGTTACTTATATAACCTTAAGTATTGCCTAAAACATATGGGTTGTTGGTGACATTAGGCCTAAACGTTTCATCGATATTTATCATGATATTTAAAATATTAACACAAATATCTAAATGAAATAAGCAAAGAGAAATAAAATTACGTTACGTACCATATACTCGAAAATATTTTTATAGATATTATAACACTCTAATATATTTTCAAAAGCCTGATACATTCTTATGTAGTATTTTTTATCGTATTTATTTGAAGAAGACTTATATTTTAATACTTTTTTATTCCATAGATTAATCTTGTTTGTCAATAATTGCATACATCTAGTCGCATAAATAATGTTACCATCGAAGCTAATAATAAAACACACTAATAAATAAATACATCATAAATAAAGCCAACACAACTCCCCAATTTATAATTCTGAAAATGTTGAAATATTTCTTGTCATTAATAATTCTATGAATGTTTTGAATGAGCATAATAAACTTTATGTTATTTTTGACTTGTATGATAGGAAGAACGTATTTCAAGCTAAATCCAATAGAACAATAAATGAGATTATAACAAAAAAAAAATGTAAACTATTTTAGCAATTTGTTTTATTATTTCAATAGAGTGAAGGTTCAAGGAACGGAATAAATAAGCCAGAATTGATAATATAGCAACACATACTGATAATGAATGAGAAAAATACTATTATGGCGAATGAAATTATCTTTAATACAATATTTAGGGCAGAATAATAAAGTGTGCATCAAATTTAAAGGCCAAAACATTGACTGAATATCTTTGTCAACCCAGTGGTTTGTTAATATTTTTTGACTGGACATTATAATTTGGTTTTGTTATCTGGTTTGATAAATGTTATAGCAAAGATTTTTTAAAGTTTTGCGTCAATGGAAGCTAAAATATACAATTACAAAAGGGATGTCCAATGCTCTTAAATGGAACTTGTATTTAGCACTATAACTTTTCAATTATTCTCTACAAATTTCAATTATTCATTCACCATTATAGTAATTAAGACCAAGCTTTCAATACGTGCTCATAATTTTTTTTAGCCACCTAAAATTGTCAATTTCGTAGAAGGCCATACGAAATTGAAAGTTGGATAATTAATAACTTATTAGATATTAACTAATTACTGATACTGCAATTTTGGAACCTAAAATAATGAAAAATAAATATACTAACATAACTTGAATTCTGTATTGATACAGTTTGCATTTCTTTAATAATTAATTGTAGTTATTAACAATCTATTAAAAGTGCACTAATTTATGCTTCTCCTTGATTCGTGTCAAAATTGCAAATAAAGCGATTAAGAATAACATAGATTATGAAAAGTTTCATAACAATAACATAGATTATGAAAAGTTTCAAAATGTCGTCAATTAAGAAGCCCTATTTATATCTTAAATATCAGTTATGAAAAAAACGTCTTATTCAATTGGTTACGGAGTAAGAATACTATTAACCAATTGCCCGCGGGTGTCGTATATGAAGACTAAGGGATATATGCAGGTAGCATCGATGCAAATGAAGGAAAACTCGATACTTTTGTATCTATTATATTTTGTTCCTATTCCAACACGTCTGACCAGCGTAGAATAGTAGGACAATTTCCTTCCCATGGTGGAGGAAACCTGAACCCAACAGTGAGACTATATACAGGGTATTTTTTCAAAGGGTGCACAAATTTGCACAGGAGGTTCAGAATCGATAGTATAATTGATTATTGAAATAAAAACATATGCTTTTTTTTCAAAAAAATATCCATTTTACATTTTATGCATTCCCAAAAAAATCAAACTTGTTGATATTGCGTAGCCATTCATAAATTTTATAATTACGCCACGAACGCACACAAAGATAAATCTAAGACATCGTAATAAATCGTTACGTCATATCGTATGATTACCTATAGGTACATTCCCTCGCCTGTGCTTTGCAACCGCCCGCGCCCTCACCCCCGAACACACGCCGCACGCGTTACGCCGTTTCTGCAGGTTTTAGTTGACGTTTGACCGTGACTTAATTACGAGTGCATATTGCTTTAATTGCTTATCTTTTACTACTTATCTTCTACAATGACGACACAAGATCAAATAACATATTCAAACCGCGAGTATTATGAGATGGTACGGTGCTACATATTAAGTGCTGAAAGTCTACGTGGAGCTCAAAGACTTTACGAGAGTGACTCTTTACCGCGTTTACAACGACAAGGTATTAACTCGAGAGTACCTAATTTGAGGACGATTTTAGCAGCCAACCAAAGGTTATTGGATTTTGGGCAGTTCACTACACCGGGGCATGCAACATCTCGAGGAGGTACTGCTGCGATTACCCCGGCAGTCGAGAATGCTGTAATCGAGTTCTTTGAACGGGACCCTCGTGCTAGTACTATTGACGCAGCTCGACAATTCGGCGTAAGCCGTTATTACGTGTGGAAGCTGCTAAATTCCTTAGGATACCACCCGTATCATTATCAACGCGTTCAAGTACTGCATGAAAATGATGGATCGTTGCGAATTAAATTTAGTGGTTATTGGCAAACATCGACTCCGCTGACATTCTCTGGACTGACGAAGCCTTATTTACACGAATAGGACTTTATAATAGTCGAACATTATTGGGCAGTGAGCAATCCTCACGTAATCAAAGACAGTTACCATCAAGTGCGATTTAGTGTTAATGTTTGGGCTGGGATCATTAATAACGTTATCGTGGGTCGGTACTTTATTGACGACCGATTGACTGGCGGTAACTATTTGGATATGTTGCAAAGTGTAATTCCTGATTTATTAGGTGACGTGCCTCTGGGACTGTTAAACAACCTACACTATCAACATGACGGCGCACCGTCTCATTATTCAAGTGGTGTGCGTAATTATTTAAATAGTGAATATGGTGATAGATGGATAGGACGCGGCAGTCCGATACCGTGACCTCCAAGGTCACCAGATCTTACCCCGTTAGACTTTTATTTGTGGGGAGAGATTAAGAGACGGGTGTACGTAGAAGAAGCGCGAAGTTATGAAGACCTTCGTAATAAAACAATCATTGCATTTAGTGAAGTGAAAAGTGCTCGGACTCAAATAAATTTAAAAAACAATTTAATCAAACGTGCCCGGCTTTGTATTGAGAGGACCGGCCTACATTTTGAACAATTATTAAAATATCAGTGATAGAGTTTTTTCACGGACTCGAATGAATAGATAAGTTTAATTGTTGTTGATGCCACTTTTTAAATACGCTTTAATAAATACGAACATTATTATGTGACTTTAATAAACTAGTATTTTATTGTATCTGTTTATTACGACGATCCTTAAGCCCGTTTGATGTTTGGATAGAGAAAAATTGTGTAAGGATGTTATTTAATATTGTATTGCTGCAATAAGTAAAAGAGTGAGAGGAATGATTGAGTGCACTAGGGTGTTAGAAAGAGAGCGAACAGGATCAGCGAAGTATGGGATGTTATGAGTAGTGCGAAAAAGATGAATAGATGCGAAAACGTGCATGGGGGAACGTGTTGGTTGATTAAGATTATGTTAGAGAGGATAGACTAAGCAATATGTATGGGTGTAAGTGAAAAAGAAAATAAACACCAATTAGAAACGTTTCAACCATTCATTTGAAATCGTAAACTTATTACCTATAATACAATTTTTGTTAGTAATATGCTGTATTAGTGTGCGTTTACGCTACTTTTCGTTCTCAATGGCCGGAAATAGGGTGGTTAAAAGTCACGAACATTCTTAGATATTTTCAAATCAAAATAATTAATTAATTACTAGTGATTTTAAACATTTTACATTTTATATATCATTTTATTTATATCTAGAATATAATAAAAAAATTTGTGCACTCTTTGAAAAAATACCCTGTATATATATATATATATATATATATATATATATATATATATATATATATGTATATATATTGGTCCTCGAATACCTATAATTACGCATGAAAGGACAGTACAATGTTTGTTTAGTGACTCGGCAGCTGTCTGGATGTTTGAAAGAGGGAAGCTAGTGCTCCTACCGAAACTGGAATAATCTTCGAACTCGGTCGGAGAACCTGACTGCCCGCATCATCCACCGCATCAGCACCTTAGCAGGATTGGCCCCTAAAGAAAATTTCTCATGCACAGTATTCATACATTTTAAATAAAACTACTTACAGATTTTATCGCGTTTGTATTTGATTTTTGATTGCCCGACGTTTCGAATACTTTGCAGCGTTCATGGTCACGGGCGGACTAAGATGTCTCACGTCCAACAAGTCATCGTTATTGCAGAAAATTTATAATGTAAATATTACATGTTATTTTTATTGACTTAGATGTAACCTAAACTGAGGCGCAAAGCCAAAACACCTCCTCGTGGTGCGCCTCAGGCAACGTCCGTAGACTCCTTTGCTGGAGCTGGAACGCGAAATGCGTACGAATACCGGCTCAGTCAGCTGGTTAACGTATGGTAGAGGAGCAACCGATGCCACAGACACACCCACGACCACACCTGCTACGCCCAGTGCTGCTGATTTGCTCGAATAGGGCTGGCAGACGGCTAAGCGCAGCAGTAAGAAACTGGGCCAAAGACGGAGGATGGTGGCCAAAACCACCGATGAGGCCACCGCTTCCCAAGCAGGAGCCGAAAGGCAGGGCGACTGATAGCGTGGCGTCGAAACTGCCATAACTATTTTCTGTATAGTGCAAATAACCGTGTGAGCATGAAAAAAGCCTATTATTTTGACATTACAAACAGACATTCCAATTTTATTTATTGGTATAGAGTAGGTATAGATAACACTGTAAAACCTTGAAATAATTATTAAAATATAACAGCACTACAGAACATTTTTAACATTCCCGTCGAAAGTGCGCACTAACCAAAGAGTATAAACACTATGTTTTAAACTAACTAAAAATATAAAACAATATCACTATGACAATAGATCGACATATTGTTGGTTGCCAAATAGCTATCGCAGTTAAAAAAAAATATTTAGGGAACGGGAATTCGGAATGAACCATTTATTTTTTTTCTATTTCGTTTATATAGTTTACATTGGCGGGTTCCCTGTCTTAAATATCAGTTGACTGGCTGGGTCTGCATGCTACCTCCCAGCCGCTGGGAGGTAGCATGCAGGTTAAGGCGGGGCTGATAAATCCCATCTGGACCAGATAGTAAGTCTGAAACTGTTTCCTTAGGCCCGTGCCCATAAGCGGATATCCATTTCTGATGAATAAAGGGATATATTAGCACTAGACGTTTGTATAAAATACTAATATTTATTACAGCGCCATCTACTATACAGCTCAAATACTATTTGCTTTGATTACGCTCTACGACTAAATGAATCTTTTATACTATGACTTTCATGGTATATTCGTATCTTAATTCCTAGTATACTATAGAGATAGCGCTTTGAAGTTATTTGGTGCTTAAGTGTTATTTTATGATAAATTATAACATTACAAACCTAGTAACCTATTTTGCTTAGTATAACTCAAGTCTAATAGCTAATAGTTAAATATTTTTTTTTTTAAATAGGTAAGGCGGTATGACGAACGGGAGCAGGGGAGGAGGCAGGGGCACCGATGGCACGGCGCGCGGCGATCGTATCAGTCGCGCCCATTATTTTTGCGATGACTCCTACAATATATAATACAAAATTACAAACTAACAAATGATATAGCTAAACTTTCATGAAGAATCATTCTAGCTATTGGTGAAAATCTCATAAAAATCTGCGTAGTATTTTTCTCTCTCGACCGAATACCCTCTCCTCGGTCGGGTGTGCGTGCTTACGCCCCTCTGTCGCTGCGGACGGAGCCGCGCGAGGAGTGCGCTGACCGTAACCCCCAAAAAAGAAATTGAGCCGTTGCTCAGGACGCCTGGCAGACGTGAAACATCGAAATTATTTTATAGAAGTAGGGACATAGAAAGTATCAATACTGTACTCATCAGTAGTATCGAAAGAAAAGTAACGTACTAACTAAAGTATCGATACTTCAATGTATCAAGTACCGAGTACTTTTCATGGACCCTATGCCCATGATGAGCTTTTCTTTTGAGATGAACGTCTGTGAACGGATGAAAATATTTCGAGCCACGTTTTGAAAGGTTCATAACGTTTGAATTAGATAGCATTACCATAAATATGAGCCGTAAAGTCAGTTTTAAAATGGATAATTTATTTGATACGATACCTGCCAAAAAGTACTCAGTGAAATAAAATAAAATAAATGTAAAATAAAATAAAATAAATAATCGTATGAAGATTTTTTTTTTTTTGTTTTTTAACGATTTTCATTTCAGCGTTGTATAGGGTCATTATTATCTTCCTTTGAATTACAATTAGTGGAGGTGCTGGGATCATAAAGCAGCGTATTATGTTTCTGTTTACATTGTCTACACGAACCCATACCACACTCTGAAGCAGGATGACCTTGACGCAGACAATTCTTACATAATTTGTATTGAGACGCATATAGTAATCTCTCTTTAATAGATTTAGATATAAGATCTGGACAATTATATATTCTACTAGCAATCCGCCCTCGCTTCGCTTCGGTTATAGGTTATAGTCGTTTTACCCGCGTAGTTCTCGTTCCCGTGGGAATACCGGGATAAAATATAGCCCAGTTTACGCCCTGATATTATAGCTTTCCATCGGTGAAAGAATTTTTGAAATCGATCCAGCCGTTTTGAAGATTACCCGGAACAAACAGACAGACAGACAGACAAAAATTTTTTAATTGCTATTTTAGGCATAGGTGTCGTACAAATAACCGTGTGAGCATGAAAAAAACCTACTATTTTGACATTACAAACAGACACTCCAATTTTATTTATTGGTATAGATATAGATGATGTCCATTGCACACAGCACAAGGATGAATAAACCTTAGGTATATTATTGTATGATTGGGCTATATTTGTGGACGCAAAAGAGTTTGTATTATGAACACGATCTGATTTCTTGTTAAATTTGTTGTAGTTGGCATTAAACTGAGGTGAAACTAATTATTGTGAATGACGGGTATTTGCTTGGTGTTTGAAATTATTAGTATTATTATTTAATAATTTACTACGATTTAGTGACTCAATAACATTAGCGCGATCGATTAGAAATTTATGGAATTGTTCTAAACTTGGAACATCATCTAAAGTATTACGGTATTCTTCCCACTTTAGTACGGTACGATTATCTAATTTAGAAGATAACATAAATATTAATAGTAAGTCCCAGCTGTCAGTGAGCTGACCTAAACTGCTTAGCGCTCTTAAATTTTTAGTTACATTATCAACCAAGTAACGCAGTGATTTATCTGACTCACGAGTTAGCTGCTGAATATTAATTAAAGAATCTAAATGATGAAACTCATACTACTTTTAAGGGTGTAGATTGTTGGCCTGAGTTCTCGATTTCGAGCGACCGCAGCGCCAAAGTTTAATGTAACATCCGACGGGGCGGATGAATGACCTAGAGAGCGCGATTTTCAAAATGTTTTGCAACAAACGTTCCACGTTGAGAAATTGTTATTGAACTTGAATATTTACAGCATAACAATAACGTTGAATTTTTGGAAACTAGCTGTTGATTCTTTTTAATAGATTAATAAGAGTAGTTGAGACACAATTTTTATGTTTTTCTATCATTACATTACATAGTATAAAACAAAGTCGCTATCCGCCGTCTGTCTGTCCCTATGTACGCTTAGATCTTTAAAACTACGCAACGGATTTTGATGGAGTTTTTTTTAATAAATAGAATGATTCTTAAGGAAGGTTTATATGTATAATACATGCATAATATAGTAGAGAAACGCTGATTAATTTAGAGGTTTCTAATGTGATGTCGTCAATAAGCACGTTTTTGCGCTTATATTGCAAACGTTGGCTGAACCCTACGAGATAGACCAAAATAATGTACTACAGTATTATCCATCTTAAAAAGTTCAACAAAAAAGTCCACGATGGCATATGTCTATCTCTTAGGGATAACCCACCATAACCATTTTTTATCCTCTACTAAAAAATGATTATTTACTAAGTGATTTTATACAATACAGCATTAATCCTTATCCAATTAAGTACCTTAAATAAATTGTGCATTTATTATAGATCAATATGCTTTTTATAGTATGTAATGTGAAGTGAATATTGCCGAAGATAGCGAAGATAGCGAGGGCGGGTTACTAGTTTATAATATAATATACAATCAAGAGTAGGTCCGGACTGACATTTTTGTATTCTACTTACCTAAAATTCCAACTATTTATTTATTTGTAATTTCACTACCAAAGTTTATTCTAATTCGTAAAATATTCATTCAATAAAATAATTGCAAATTCAGTAGGAAGTGTGTTTATCTCTACGCAAGGAAATGTGCCTATTGCGTAAACTCAAATACTTACTTTTTGTTTACGATCACCTCGTCGATATCTAAAAAAAAATCCTAGGGTTTTAAAAAAAATGTCAATAAATGAAATACAAGTATAAAAATGATTTATTTACTACACAATAACAAATATGAGTCGCCATTACTCGCTATCCTAAAAGCGTGCTAGGGTTGTACAAAAATTAGTAAATAATTCATGTATTTACTAATTTTAACAGAAGTTTGTAAATTATTAATATACTAATTAAAAGTATGTAATTAAACAATAACGAAATATGAGTTCAAAATTCTAATGGTTTTTCATTCGATTACGGATCAAGTTCTGATTTCTGCTAATTTGATGATAAAATCAATGGCTATCACAAAACCTATCAGAATGAAAACGTTACCAGCTGCCCGATTCACGTAAGTAATAAAAACCGTAGCGCAGTGACGTCACTTCGTGTTGTGCAAATTTAGCCCTTTTAACCGACTTAAAAAAAAAGAATTCTCAATTCGCTGTATTTTTGAACCAATTTTTATGATTCTTTACACCAGGTAACTCAGAAATTGTATAGTAATTGAGCTATTGGAAGATTTATGACAATCCAAGACTAGATAAGTAAGTGCGTTTAAAACAGAAAACCAAAAGGCGATTTCTAAATTCCTAAGTTAAAACGACTTTTGGACTGGCGTGTTTACGTGAATCGACTGGCTGGGTAGTTAAGTTACCTGTATCTTTCAAAATCATTAGGCGTTCTTCTCTTTCATAACATGTAAAGCTCTTTCTTTCCTCTCTTTCATAGCCTCTATGATACTGGGCGCGTCACGAATGGGCATGCTTCGTGACTGCCGAGGATCAACTAATTCTGGAAGTAGGCAATCGTAATAAAACCTAACTAATTTCATCTCCATTTTCTCCTCCCAAAATATGTCGTCCTTTTCTATAATATAAACTTTCATAGGTACAGTAGCACCAAACCAGATGCCAAGCATGCAAACGTTTCTTTTAGTAATATGTACCTGTCCCTGAATTTGGAAATACCAGTTATGATTTTTATTTATGACATAACCCTTGGAAGCCTTGTCCTTAACCCAAAAGGTATGTTTGGCCATTGCTTCATGAAGAGTCATGCCAGCTAAAGAATGTGGGCACTTAATTTCAATTAAACCGTTTGCATAAATGCCATCTGGTGTAGTACCAAGAAATTCATATTGATCGTCGACGAACAAACCGCAACCTTGTATACTAATATTCTCTTGAATTTCTAACTGTTTAATTGCGGTTTCTTCGTTTTCGATACCGTACCGTACAGCAGGCAAACTGGAGATATTACTACCATAAACGATTTTACGAACAAGAACAGCACAACTTGTGCTCTCTCGTTTTTTACAAACTTCCCCGAACGATGATGAGGTTAGTAATTTTCTCCTTGTACTCATCCACTCAGAACTACTTCTTTGCAAATGGGTCGACCTTTCAAGCTCCTCTCTTTCAGCACAAGACAACTTTAAATCGGCTAAAAAAGATGACTTGGCTTTCTCATATAATTCTGGACTCAGATCAGGTTTTTCGCAGTTTGGTCCATAGTGAGCGTCTTTCGATATAGCGCTGTGGCTCTTTTTCAATCTTGATTTAGGTTTAGCAATTAAACGGATTCTACGATTACAATTTTCCACTTTCGCGATCAAAGGATTAGGACTAGATTTAAATATTACTTCATGAGTTTTACTATGAATCGATCCTGTATTAAAAGACACAACAGCAGCTGCGCATCGGCCCGCATAAGAACCACGGGAAGAATAATTTACACGCTTACCCCCTACTAATTTGGCAATCACTGCGTTAAAACTTTCAACTATATTACTTGTACAATTATGAATTAAACTTCTAGAATGATATGACAGTCTTTTACTTAAAATGTGTACCGCGTCCATTAATCCGCATCCAACAATTGCTGGAAGCAACCCAACAGGTTCTATTCGACGAGTATCAGGTCTACAGAAATACTCTTTGTAATATTGGTGATTACCAAATACGTGTTGTGGACCATTTAGGATATCTTCACTGAGATTTTTTATTTTTTCTTCGAGTGACTGATTTTGATCGCCCCAATATTTAATAGCGCATTTTACACCCGTTCTTAAACGCAAATACCTTTCTTTTAGGAATTTCCGCAATTCGCAAGGATACTTAGTGTCTTTCGACAGTTTCTCCAAGCTATTGCAGTAGTTTCGTAAAAGATGATTTTTGCATTCAATTTTCTCTACTGTTAAATTACCGTACGGTCGCGAATCTAATATTTTTTTATAAGTACTGGAATCGCCGTCTGCTACAAATTTATTATAAATTACACCGTGATCAACAATGGAACGTTTAAACCCCTCAACTATTATTGTCGATTCCATACCGGTAGATGATCCCGAATAATTCTTGAAACAACGGTGTTTCGAGGGCTGACTGTCGTTCTTTGCGGCTCGTGCACAAACTACGCAGTATTTATTTTTAACTCCAAAAAACAATACTTTATTAGTTTTAATGCCAATTATCGCAGCTGCGCCGGACAAGGCGGAAAAATTCTTACCATAAGATCTCTTGCTCCAACAACCGTCAACAGCAACAGATATTAATGGTGTACCATTTTTATCAACACTACCTATAGACACTGCGTACTCCGCTTCTTCCTTGACAGCTTCTGCCATGGAATGTGCTGCTGTCTTTTCCCACCAATCGCATGCTGCTGTCTTTTCCCACCAATCGCAAACCGTATTATTAATTTCATTGTATAATGAAGGTGACATGATTGGTAGGGCTACTGCGGCAGTTAATGTTTTTAACTGATAGTAGCTCCCACCAGATGATATGATACCAGATACAATTTGATGATTCACTTCCATTCTATCTTCTTTCTTTTCAATCAAACACACAGTAAATTTCATACTACACATACTACATTTCATGATGAGTTTTGAGTCCAGACCAACTTTTACTTCACCTATTATACTGAGGTAACTTAACTTACAATCCATTGGACCGTGGTCCCCTATGGCCTGAAGAGCTTTAAAAAAAAAAGAAACGTCTACAACTCTACGCCCAACTTCCATTTCATCCACCTTTCCCTCTTGGTCGTTTTCAATAACTAGTTCCTGTAAAGAAAGATAATGGCTTGATTTTTTTTATAAAAAATAATTAAAAATGAATAGAAATTATAATTTCTTTACGCATTAGGTATTGTTTTTTTATGACGTCACCTATTTGAACGTAAATTTTCTTTTGAGAAAGTAATTGAGAAGTATTTCGGTACTAAGGTGTTTGTCTCTCGATGAAAATAATAAATATTGCAAGAAAAAATCTATAGGTAGGTATTGAGATTTTGTCTTCGCCCATCACTAACTAAGTAGTTTGTTTATTTATGTAACAAGTCTACAAGAATTACGTATAACAACTTACCTCTATACAGCGCGTAGCATTGTTGCTCAGTCTCGGCCCCAAGGTTTTCTTTATTTTCAATACTGGAAATATTATTCATCAATATTATCCACTTTTTATTTATTTTGTACAACCCTAAGCCAGACGCTAGGCGCCTCGCGTCTGTTTGGCGGTATAGGTATGTCGACCAAGTTGCGCTGTCGCCTACCTACTTTCACATTTTGATATTTAGACAATACTAGCCGACCCGGCGAACTCCGTATCGCCTTTTTTTTTTTAAAAATCCTATTATTTTGATATTATATACAGATACTTCAATTTTATTTATCAGTATAGATATAGATAATACAAACCAATATTTACATGTTATTGTAGGTATATGTCTGAATCGGGCGATCTAAATCATATGACATATTGTATTAGCTTTGTAATGTACCCTGTTCAAATGCGATAATAAATAAGTAGGGAGGAACTTACATTTTATTCCGAGATCTTTTGGCTTTCATATTTTTATAATGCGTACAAAACTTTCTTTTCCCTGGCATGACACTCAAATTCAATCAGTCCTGCGAAAAAATAGCCTATGTTACTCAGTGATAATGTAGCTTTCGAATGATAAAAGAATTATTAAAATCGGTCCAGTACTTTTTGAGTTTATTCGTTACATACAAAAATCCAAATCTTTCCTCTTTATAATACCTATTAGTGTAGATATTGTATTTTTTACGATTTATATCTAGTTCCATCATGGTTTTCTTTCAGACATTCATTATATCGATACTTTCTAATAACTGAAAATAAATTAATTATAAAAATGTTATACTTACAATTTTTTACAAAAAACACAAATTCACAATACGTAATTCTGCTGTCTGCAGCCGACAAGCGTGGTATCGCGTTCACTTACAGAAAGGAACTGCCGCTTGTGACCACCGAGATTGCACGAATGAAACGAACGTTTTACCCATACATTTTTGTATGAAAAATTTACCTTAAAATATATCTAGATTTTAGGGCTTTAAAAGAGAAAGTCTTTGTTTGTAAAGGTATAAAAAGAAGTATACAGCTATACTTATTGGTTTCTTCAGTGTTCAAAAAGTGTTTCTTTTTATCAATTTGTGTTGATTTATGGGGTTAAATCTGAAAAATACGAAGTCATGTTTTTGCATTTTTACTCAATTTTGTGCGTTTGTTGACGTTTATTATATAACAACTATTAGGTTTAAGAGTTTAATATAAGCATGAACATACTTATTGGTCTTTGATTGTAATATATACAAATTATCATTGATATCAATCATATGTAAATAGGTTAAATATGAAAAATCGTAACACTCTTTTCGGTGATTTTCACGATCTACAAGTTAAGTTATGTAGGTACTAACAGAATTCGGCAAAGTTAAAATAAGTAAGAAAAATAATAAAAATATGCAACTCTCACGTTAAACCTCTTAGCAAAATCTTCTAGGAAGCCGGTTTCAGCTGCAAGCAACGCTGGTTTAGCCGCTGGACAGTCACCATCCAATGAAAATGATACCCGGAGTGCCTCCTGAAAACGTTCGGCAAATCGATTTAAATATTGTGAAATAATTATTTTGATTTTTGTTCATTGTAGATTGTCTACCTAGAATGAAATAAATTAGCATAAAATGCTCTAAACTTTAGAAAATAGGTAAATCTAATAGATTTTCTATGAGGTACATGTAAGTAATCATTGATTTCTAACTTATTCGGCACGAAAAACCTATAAAACTAAGGAAAATAGCATAAATAGAGGTTAGTTACTATAATAGTTAGTACGTAATTAAAAGGGGATAAATAGGTATGGAGTTTCGAAATATGGTATAATTATGTTAATATAGTGGAAAGAATGGATGGCACTTAACTTGCTACTGAGGTTGAAGAATATCGATGTTCCGGTGCGATCTTTGGCTGGTTCACTGGCCAGAAAGGCTATCCTTATCTTCAGTAGCAAATATGCTCCAATTTCAGTACTTCGGTAACCTTTTGTATGGTCAAATTGTATGACGTAATTCTTATCGTATTTCCCAATTGTAAATTCTTGAAATCGCCCTATCACGGTCGCCAAAATTACTTACTTAGGCACAAGTATAAAGGAGGTTTTTTAGTGAAACTCTGATATTTTGATTATTACGTATATTGAATTGATAGAACTAGTTACTATTGATAGAACTAGTTAATGTAGCCGCGATGAGGAAAGAGTAATTATAATTTTTATATTAACAATTTACGTCTACCGTACACTTGTAGACGCCTTATGAATAAGTAGTGCACAACATAAACTTATGTATGGAAGTAATTTAGATCGGCGCTTAAACATTATTATGGATGCAATTTAGATCGATGCTTGAACAGCTATTAACAGTATCGTATAAAAATATGGAAAGAAATACCAAGGTGCCTACTTAGGTAATATAGTAACAGCACGGCTCCCGCAAATTCGCCGCGTGGACAAAAAATATAGGTGGATATAGGTAAAGTACCTAGGTAAGATCACCCGCAGAAATACTGACCGCATGAGGTTGACGTCGCGGCGATTTAATGCTGGTACGTCGACGAGGCAGTTTACGAAAGGGTAAATCAAGGAATCGGTGCCGATAAACATTGATATAATATGTACTAGGTAGCATAAATATATCAATGTCGGTGGATCGCTGAATTAATAATGGGCGCAAAATAAGTTGAGTTCTAGGGGTCGCACGTCGCTCTTACGTCATTGTAGATGGTTCAGATAAAGAGTGACCTACCCGCGCACTAACTTCCCTCTTGAACCATATATGGATTGAGATCATGATAATGAAATCATGCGGGACCGCGTGTTTTATGTAACGATTGTTTTCATTTGTAAGAAGATAAACCTGTAATAATTAATAAGTCGTCATATCGATTTCACTAATAATTACACATTCCTTTTTTTTTGGGGGTGGGTTACGGTCGGTGCACTCCTCGCACCGACCGTAACTCCACCGCCTCCTTCCGCGAGACTACTGCCTCGCAGAAGGCTGCGACCGCGTCCCAGTTCCTGACGCTGTCGAGCAGCCTGGCCATGGTCGGCAGCGTCAGGTCGGCACCGATGATTGCGACGAGTTCACGACGCTGTTCTGCCCAGGCGGCACAAGCCTCGAGCGTATGCTGCACCGTGTCCTCGTCGCAATCGCAGTGGTGGCAGGACGATGTACTCTCCCTCCTAACGATCGTGTACAGGTATTTGGCGAAGCATCCCCTAACTTAGGTACCTATGCATACTTACTGCGACATATAGGTACTTATTCCATTAGAATACCTACTTGTTTTATTTTGCAACTATAGATCTCGGCATGTTTATTTATTTATTTATTTATAACTTTTGCACAAACAAACGCACAAGGCGGACTTAATGCCATAGGCATTCTCTACCTATTCCTATTCCTAGATTCCTAGCGGCTTTAAAAAGATTCCAGTTGGATTCGGAGCGTAGCTTCTTAAATCTACGAAAAGCCACGTCACGACGTCTCATAGACTCACGAATGCATGCATGTTCACAGAGCTATGTTCTATTCAACATATTCACTCGAATATATGTCTTCACCTACAAGGACAAAGAGTCATGCTGCATTGCAAGAGATCCGCCATACCTAATAGTTGCGCATTAAAAAGGAATGTGATAATGACGATATTTATACCTATAATTCTACCTACCTACCTCTAGATATATTTGATACTAGCTGTTCCAACAGTTTCGCTTGCTTGACTCACCTATCCATATAATGCTATTATTTCGTTTAAGTACCCATATCGCCCCCTGGCATTAAAAATAATATCACCATTTATAATATCCATAACATACCTACTTTAATCACATTTTTTGTTAACTAAAAAGATAGTTGCCGTAACAATGACTACTACGGACAATGCTTGACAGCTATTGCTTTAAAATTTTGTTCGATTTGTCAACCTTTATAGACACTTCGCTGGATCAATTTACCAATATGTCGCAGTGTTATTTATTAGACCCTAAAACTTTTCTGGATAAACAGACTATCTGACGAAATAACATTCTTTTGGAATACAACTAGTATTTTCTGGGATTTGGGCGTTCAAATAAACAATTTCTTCCCATTTATAATAAGTAGTAGGTAGTATAGATAATAATAGTTTTTACTCGGTAATATACCTATGAAGAGGGTCACCAAATGTATGATATTCGTCATCATCGTTTCAGCTCATAAAAGTGCCATTGCTGGGTTTAAGCTTCCTTCCAGTAAGAGGAAAATTGACCTACTATACCACGCTGGTCAGACATGTTGGTATAGGGTTTTATTTCGAATTTTTTAATCTAGCACGGATGTTATTTGCGTATTTAGTACCTTAATTGTCTTTTAGAAAATCCACGGCAAGATAGAGGGTGTTGAATTGTATTCTTACTCCGTCACCAAACGGAACTCTATTACTCCGGTTTAATTGTATATGTATTTATGTTACGAAAAAAATACTGATCTTGATTTCAAAGATTTCGGATTTGAACCCCCTAAAACTTCTCACTGGCTATAACTTTGTACTGCGGGATGGACAAGGTTAATCCTACTAATCTTACTAATATTATAAACGCGAAAGTTTGTGAGTATGTGAGGATGGTTGTTGCTCTTTCACGCAATAATTACTGAATGGATTTTGATGAAATTTCATATACGAGTACATATCAGAATAACACATAGGCTATAATTTATTCTGATATTCCCAAGGGAAGGAATGAAATGAATTATATGGGTAAAACCGCAGGGCGCTGCAAGTTTAAGATAATACCATAACATACAGATTTTTTTGATATGCCCCCAAAAGCCAAAAACTCCACTAATAATTATGGCGTCATCATGATAATCATGATCAGTCAGCTTTTAAAATAGATAAGTTACCAAAAAAATGAATTTAATCTAAAAGTTAATAAAACATGTTTATTATATATTTTAGCAATAAATTATAACTTAAATATTACGAGTTTTTGATCGAGACTACCAATTGACCTCAGATAATTCTCTGACCGCGCGCTCTACGTCCTCTATCTCCAAAACAGTTCAAGGTATAAAAAAATGTTAAATACAAAGTTGTAGAGAATTTAATTTTCTACAACATTGGTAATAAATACAAATAGCGTAAATCCCATAGAAATCGAGATATTTGCAAAAAATATAAAAAAAATCATTTTATGTGACTTTAGACCCCTGAATTTAAAATTTGCGACCGTCCAATTATATGTAAATTTTGAGAATAGTTTTGGATGCCAAAGTACAAGTTTTTAAGTGGTAATATACTCGGTATATCGATCTTCCGCGTTTTCCACCTTATTTGGCCTAAACTGACTGAACTATAAGCAGAAGTCGTTGTTTCGTTCGTGAATCTCTGTAACTGAGATTACTATTTGCCTGTACCTTTCTAGATTAGTGAGAATTCTATTCACCACCCCCTTTCTTGCCCGTGAGTAAAGAAGGCGACTAAGAACGAAAGACGACTAAGGGATATAATATCATATAACATTTATGCTAGAAAAGGGTAACTCGAAATCAAACCCTATACCAACTCATCTGATATAATAAAATGACGATGGTTTATGGCTTGGCTTTCATTTTCTATATGCGACTACTGCTTTGAAGAAACCCAAAGAAGATAAAACACACTCATCAATTTATTTATTCCGCTTATCATTTTTAGATAATATCTATGTCTTGGGATCCTTTCTTTGTGAGATACGCCAGCCATTATCCTTATCTTGACTTGCTTAACAGCGTATGCGGGAGCCATTTGTAAGATTAACTTATCCATTATACAAGTAGGAATCGGTTTTGGAAAGCGCTCTGTTTATGAAATGCAGAGCACGTACATATTAAGAAATCTTTAATTTTTTTTTTATAAAAGACCCTTCACTAAGGAAATAATGCTGGTATCGCGGGCGATCTTAAAAAGTGCTATTAATGAACACAAATTACACCCAGACTTTGAACAACAATCTATGGAACACACAAAGTATTGCGTAATGCCTTTATATTAGAGGCACGCGAGGCCCCAGGGACCCCACTCTGACGAGAGCCCCGAAAGTCCGTAGTGTTCATTATATCTAACATATTAATTCTATAATGACTTCTGATGTTTACGCGAGTACAATCTATACCAATAAATAAAATTGGAGTGTCTGTTTGTAATGTCAAAATAATAGGCTTTTTTCATACTCACACGGTTATTTGCACGACACCTATGCTAAAATAGCAATTAAAAAATTTTTGTCTATCTGTCTGTCTGTCTATTTGTTCCGGGTAATCTTTAAAACGGCTGGACCGATTTCAAAAATTCTTTCACCAATGGAAAGCTATAATATCAGGGCGTAAATTAGGCTATATTTTATCCCGGTATTCCCACGGGAATGGGAACTACGCGGGTAAAACGACTATAACCTATAACCGAAGCGAAGCGAGGGCGGATTGCTAGTACTTAATAATAAGAAACAAAATAAATTTTTATTATATAGAATTATTTCCTTCTTGTACTGGTAATAAATTTGTACCAAAAATGTGGATCAAAATTTAATAATAATATAATAATAATTTTTATTTCAGACAAGTTACATCCATAGAAGGTTAGTAAATACAATCTTAAAAATTATGTTAGTACAATATATTTATTTGGTAACGAGTTTAGTATTCGTCTGGCATCGACGAAGAATATTATAAATAATAGGCGACACGTACCTTCTCGCTATTGTCCTCAGTATGGAGTTGGGGCTGGCCCGCACCCTGCAGAGCAGTGAGGTAGATTTCTGCCGTATAATGGCATAGAAACCATCAACGTGAGCGTGCGAGTACATGTTTGATGCACTGCAGAAACGAGATAGCCCCATCAACATCCTGAACCCATTATTATATTGGACCCGTAGGGCACTGATGGCACGCTACGTACACGCGTCTTAGTCCACAGATTAATAACTAATTTCTATAGCATTTAGATAATTATAAATATCTGTAATAACGATGACTTGTTTAGACGTCCGATATTTTAGTACGTCCGTGACCAAGAATGCTGTAAAGTGTTCTAAACGTCAGGCAATCATAAATCAAATACAAACGCGATACAATCCGTAAAGTAGTTTTATTTACAATAGGTACTAGCGACCCGCCCTCACTTCGCTTCGGTTTCTGTCGCCTTATCCCGGTAGTTCCCGTTCCCGTAGGAATACCGGGATAAAATATAGCCTAGTTTACCCCCTGATATATATATATATATATATATATATATATATATATATATATATGATATGTATATAGCTTTCCCTTGATGAAAGAAATTTTTAAATCGGTGCAGCCGTTTTGAAGATTACCCGAAACAAACAGACAGACAGACAGACAAAATTTTTTTAATCTGTATTTTAGGCATAGGTGTCGTGCAAATAACCGTATGAGCATGAAAAAAACCTATTATTTCGACATTACAAACAGATACTCCAATTTTATTTATTAGTATAGATAGATTAATTCTATTTAAAGTAAATTGTAAGAAAAAAAATTTTATCGCGTTTGAATTTGATTTTTACTTCTCCGACGTTTGGAAAACTTTTCTCTAGTCATGACACGGACTGGAGTGAAATATAATAATAATAATTTTATTTCAAGTAACAAATACTCATAACAAATAAATAATAATCAAAGTAATAAAATAGGTACAATACAATAACAAAATTTAGCTCGTAATAATTACATTCACACAATAATTACATTCATACAGTTAAAATTAATTAAATTATTTAAAAAAATCACATTCTAACTTAAAATCATTAAATAAAAATAAAATAAATAAAATACAGATAGTTTACAGATAACATAAATTAAATGCATTCCAATTTCATAATAATTTTCTTTGTGGAACTGGTACCGTTAGATGTCTGTTACAATAATGTCTGACAATGTGACAGTTCAATCTGTTGGCGATTATCGACAGCACAGTGTTAGAGCTAGCCCTGCGCACTTGGCAAACAGCTCGCTTGCAATCAGCAACAATAAACGCGATAAAATCCATAATGTATGGCATATATGTATTACTCGTGGAAATATCAGATTTGATAGTTAAATTTGTTAAATTGAAGACGACCAAGGGATATAATACGCATTTAGAATCTATACAAGAGATGGAAAACTAGAAATAAACCCTAAAGCAAACTGTCCGACCAGCATGATGTAAGGTCAATTTCCCTCCTTTGTGGAGGAAACTCGAACGACTGCTGAAATGGGACGTATATGAGCCGAGATGTAGTGATGTAAAATTTATCACTACACAATACACCGTGACTTTTTTATCGTCTTACAAAAAAAAATCATAAAAGTATCCGAGCAAAGAAACATATCTTACATATTTAAATGTTCAATAGTAGTTATAAAAATAATAAAATAAAAAAAATTAAAGTTAATATTTTGTAACAGCTGTTTATCACGTTCACGTTTTAAGCAAAAGAAATCATTCGGAATTTCGTTAGCCAATCATAGGTACGAAGTCCACGTGGACAGCCTTTACAAAGCGTAATTCCCTACGTTAGATACCTAACAGGTATCCTTTGCGATACCCGATTGGCCCGATTGGTACTGCGGTAAAGTGCTTGTAGTACCTACATAGTACATCAGCTGTGTTGAGTAACTATGCGCTTGCTACATGCTGTTTCCTTACTATTTTAATTAGTAATTATTTATAATAATTTTTATTAAAAAATATTCTAGTAAGTATTTTTTAACCTTTTAATTGTACGAATGAATAGTAGACTGGATACTTTAATTGACCTGCTTTTGTAAGATGACATAAATGTCACCGTATATATCACTATGTTTAAGAAGAGAATGCCACTCAAAACAATCTGTTACCACTTGCATCCAACTATTCTCTGCGATTTTCAAGATATTATCAGTTCCCATAGTTATAGAATATAACGTCATGAAAATAAGTGAAGGACTTCAAATGTAAAACAATTTTCTTATCTTAATCATTACAATCTTTAAGCTTTAATCGTTTTGCAAAGTAATTTCGTTTTTGTTCAAGTTTATAGCCTCTTAACGCCAATGTTTCGCGTTGATTACAATTCGCGCGCCTTTCCGTGATTTGTTTTACTTTCAAAATCAAGTTTTGAATTTATAACGTTAATTTTCACCATAGTGATGGTGTAAGAATGAAATTTACTACTTTATTTTCTTGTGGATGTCCTATAAGATGAATAATCTATCATCCGCAGGCAGGCCAACCGTATTAATGTCCCGGGATTTTGTAAAAGGATAACACGCCGGTGGGCCTTCGAAGTCTAATAATGGCTACCGGAGAGTCGTTAAATTATTAGAAATGGGTTATAAGGCACCTCGAAAGATTTGTGTGAAGCCTTTGGCCAGAGCATTGCCCATAAAAAATGTATGCAAGCAGGCAAGAAATATTCGACAGGAAATTCTTTTTCAATCTATTTAGTCAGTGAGCGATTATAGGTCACTTTCTCTCCCTTCCGTAGAGGAGTTGAAGGATTTTGATTATAACTCTTTCTTCTTTTCAGCTTATATACGTCTCAGTGGTAGGCTCTAGTCTCATACACATTAGGAAATAACTTAACGTACTACAACATACTCCCCAGATAGGTAAGCATAACTTCGCTGTCATAATGTTTCTTTTTGTTTCACTCTTTATTTTTGTCTACGAATAAAATAGATATACATATATGAATTAATTTTAATTAATCTATACATATAAATGCCTTATTTGACTGACAGACTGATGAATCTAGATAGCCAAAACCACTGATCCCAGGGTCCTGAAACCAGGAAGGTGTGTTCTTTGTATGACGTAGGCATCCAATAAAAAAGCATTGCCCGAAATTCCACATCTAAGGAGGTAAGAAAGTAGACAAAGTTTGTATGGAATAACGTAATACCTTGGTTCAATCTATTTCATATTTTGCAGTAACATTCTTTAACAGAATTGATGTAAGGCGTGTTTCGTATTTTGTTGAATTTCAGTTCATAAAATATTACAAAATTATTTTCATATTTATTTACCTATTATCACTACACTATAATAAATATTGCTATATTTTATAACTATTCAAACTATTAAACATAATCTATACTAATAAATGGAGTGTCGGTTTTTTTTGGTAGGTTGTACTGTGAAAATTACTTAACACGTTGAACGCCATGGGTCACCATGTCAGCTCAGGTATGTAGCATATAAAGCCAGCATAAATCACTTGTTTCTAAAATTTTAATGATAATTTTTTAATGCTGTGGAGGCTTTAAAATGTGATGAATCACGTAGTCTTATTTTGCTTAAAGTCGTCCCTGGTTCGCGTTCATATGATGTCCCCCACAACTCCAACGAAACAGGTATATGGCGGTTACATGATATCCCGCCATGACCCAAATGCAAAAACTGAAAAACAGGCTGACGTTTGATGTGTTAATTGATTGGAATAATTTCATTTAATTACGGAGATCCTATAGCCAGCTTCCAGGTCCATCATCAGGTCAGCTCTATGTTACATTAATATTACAATGTCATCCGATTTACACATGTATGAAAAATTTCAGCTCGATCGAAAACCGGCAAGTGTATCAAATTTAACTTGCAAGATTTGATTTCAGACAACGGGACAGGTGAAACTAAATAAAAGCTTGTAAAAAGAAAATAATAAAAGAGCATTTAATTTAGAATAGAATAGAATTTATTGACAATAATAATATCAATTATATAATAGCAATTTTGATTATTATATAGTTAACCAATATGATACCAATATAATAATAAAGGACACCAATTATAGAAAAAAAAAGGTTAAATAAATATCTTTTTATATTGAAAGTTTCATTACAATGCATTATCTAGGTAATATTTAAGGCGCGCGCATCGCAAAAAAAAATGTTGACTAGGTAACTTCATATTTTTTCCTAATGCGGCAAAAGATGCATTAAAAAAAAGAGGAAAAAGGGATAAAATAATTAAGAATTATAATGATATCACGTTATCGTGATCATATACTGCTTCTGCTTCAGGACTTCAAACAAACTATCAACATTGCAGCTTAACGAATAGCCAATAGCCTCGATCAATACTTAAAAGGGCTCGCGTTAGGTAATTGGATTGTGGGTCTAATGCAGAAGACGATGTTATCGGATATGGCGCACATTTCAATATAATATTGTAATATTTATTAGTTAGTTTGTAAATTAAATAAAGATAATGTCAATAATAACATTTAGATAAAAAAAGACAGAGTGGAAGAAGGGTCATTCTTCCCGAGAATGTCCACCTATTGTTGAATATATCCATGTTGAAATGTTCGCAGCCGACACTAAATTAACAAAGGTGGACCCCGCGAGGTCATTTTCACAATTGATAGGCTTCCATGAGGAGACGATGCCCCATAAAACGTCGCTGAAAACTACGGGGGCCCCAACATTCCTCTGTAGAAAAAAAAATTAGAAATAACGTATCTATCGGTGACAGGAGGTACATGGCCCTACTTAAACCGCATTGATATAGGGTTTGCCTTCTCTTGCGCAGATGTTACCTCCTTGCCTATATTTCTTAGTCAGGAATGATTGGTAAATTATATTCTTACTCTGTCACACTATGGAAAATTCGTAACTAATTTCTCTTCCACATTCATAGTTTTCTTTGACAAAAAATAATAATATTTATGACTAGCGACCCGACCTTGCTTCCCTTTCAGATTCAGTTTCGGCTTCAGTCGCTTTGCCCCAGGATATTATGGTACTCGATTGCAGTCCAAAAAGCGGGTTTGATTCCCGAATCGGTGATTTTTTTAAAGGATTTTCTGAGAGGAAAAAATAACTACGTTACTCCTTATATATACAGCTACCGGGTAGTGAAATATGATTAAAATCGGTCTAACCATTTTAAAGATTATCCGAAACAAAAACAGATAAACATATATATAGCCCAAAAAATTGTAACTTGTTCTTCAAAACCAGCTTACATTTTTTTTCTTCATCTTTCCTTCATCGTTTTTAAGACATCCACGTGAAAGAAATCGTACGGTGAATTATATTCCTTCTTCGTCACCACACAGACAAATTAAACTTTCTTTAAAAGAAAACAGTATCATATCTATGGATACCTTAAATATCTGTTCAAGTATTCCTCATTGCTTACCGTGCAAGGTTCCATCTGAAGATTGGAGTCCAAGCATAATATGCTCGTAGAGTCTTTAATCCCCAAAGACAATAATTCTTCTTCGCATTCCTCTGTATGTGAAGGATGTAAATGCATTACTGACAGAAGTCGCTGCCTTTTAATCATCTCCATAGATTTTACTTGTAAAGATTCCTCAGAATACGTCTGTTAAAGAATATTCAAAACATATTATTACTATCTCAACAACACATTTTGTGAAACACGACACAACACGTTTTGTAACGTGTTGTTAAATAACAAAATTTGTTTGTTTCCAAAACCAACGTGTTGCTCCAATAACAACAATTGCTGCTGTGATCAACACAAAGATTGGGCCAACTAAATATTAGTGATTTTAGTAATTTAACGTTAATATAATACTTTAGATAATAAAGTAATTTTATTTTTCAAATTAAACACGAAAGTCATTAATGTTAGGGTGCCTAATATTTTTGAGCAAGGCAATATATGTAACTTAAATTTATCGTCGCTTCGTTGCTTACTTGTCGACTTACTCGATTATACAATTAACAAGTGGTCTCAGTTCATTTCCCAAGCAGTATAAATGTATATTCTTCAAAAGATTTATAAGGCTCCCATAATATCTGAATTTACGAAAGTGTAGTATGGTTTAAAAAAGGTATTAAAAAAAAAAACTTACAATTGGAAATGGCCAAGACGTAACAATTAAATGAGCTGCGTCAATGTCTTCTACCTGCTCCTGCAGCCTAATAGCTTGTAAGCTGGGTGTAAATCTAAGCGAATATGGTAGCCTTACAAGAGCCAAATCGTAAATAGGGCTTTTGTCGTCAAAGTAGGGATGGATCTGGAAGTATTTAATTGGCAAGAGGAGTCCGCCTTCCTTATAATTGATGCTGCCTATACGAACTCTGAGAATTCTTGCCGATTCTCGTAATCTGAAATTTCAAATTCATATTTAATCATTTCTCCGTGTAGTGACGGAATAATAAAATTCACAATGGTGTTAAGGAATACCCTATCTTGCTCATGGATATGGTAAAAGGCGACTGAGGGATATAATACGCATATAACATCTATGCAAGAAAAGGAAATCTCGAAACAAACCCCTATACCAATCTGTCTGACCAGCATAATACCTATATAGTACGATCAATTTCCCTTCTATCGTGGAGGCTAGAGCCGAACACTAAATGAGCTGAGATGATGATGAGATGATTTAATAATCTTTAGACTATTCTCTAATATTAATTTGTTGCTTACACGAGTATTACACATTGAAATAAAATTATTATTGCGAATTTTATCGTGATTTTATTTGATTTTTGGTTTTTCGACAATCTGAACTCTTTTCAGCATTCATGAACATGGAAGGATTTTTCTAATAATTACGCATGTGTGAAATTTATCATTCTATTTTATGGATTCTATTACGTTTATGTTTGTTTTTACTATTGTGATGTTTCGAATACCTTCAGCATTCATCGTTACGACAGGATTCATATTTTAAATAATTTAAATATTATCGGTATTCTTATTAAACAAAAATATTAAAGAGTAATTTTTATACTAAGAACTTAAAAGTATTTCGATTTTAGACCTCAAATTAACGGGAAAAATTATGTGCAGACTCAATACATCTCTTTCAAAATAATAAACACGCTTTGACACATACACATGTATTGAGGAAAAAAAAAAGCTCTCTGACGTCTGGCAGATGTGAAACATCGAAATTATTTTATACAAGTATATATGCAACATAAAAAAATAGATTACGACAGAAACTGATATGGCATAAAGTATTAATAAAATATTATGATTTATATTATTATTTGAAATATTACACAACAATTAGGGACAAATCGATGCCAATGAGTACTCATATGCTATCGGTACTTTTTATTCGATATTACTACTGCCAGTATAAAACAACACCATTCGAAACTAGTACTATATCACCATTCGACAAGATTAAACATAATGAGACACGATCAGACGCGACCAGACACGTTCAGACACGATCAGATACGATGAGACATGATGAAACACGTTCAGACACGATGCGACATGATGGGACACGATCAGACAGGATGAGACATGATGAAACACGTTCAGACACGATGCGACATGATGGGACATGATCAGACAGGATGAGACACGAGGAGACACGATCAGACACGATGAGATACGAGGAGACACGATCAGATATAATCAGACACGAACAGACACGATCAGACACATTCAAACACGATCAGACACGATGAGACACGATCATACATGTTCAGACAGGTTCAGACACGATGAGACACGATCAGACACGTCTAGACATGATCAAACACGATCAGATTCGTCATGACAGGTTCAGACACTATCAGACAGGATAAAACACGATGAGACACGACCAGAAACGTTCAGACACGATGAGCCACGATCAGGCATGACCAGACACATTCAGACATGACCAGACAGGTTCAGACATGATCAGACACGATGCGACACGATCAGACACAACCAGACACGTTCAGACAAGATAAGACACGATCAGACTCGTCCTGACACGATCAGACAGAATGAGACAAGACCAGACACGTGCAGACACGATCAGATACGATGAGACACGACCAGACAGGATCAGACACGACCAGACACATTCGAACACGTCCAGACAGGACGTCTGACAGATGTGAAATATCGAAATTATTTTGTACAAGTATATATGCATAAACGAACAGATAACGGCAGGAACTAATCCTTACTAATATTATAAATGCGAAAGTAATGATGTTTGTTTGTTACGCTGTCACGCTTAAATCACCGAACCGATTTCAAAAATTCTTTCATCAATGGAAAGATATAATATCAGGGAGTAACATAGGCTATATATTATCCCGATATTCTCACAGGAACAGGAACTATGCGGGTAAGGCAACTAAAACCGATGCGAAGCGAGGGCGGGTTACTAGTATGGCATAAAGTATTAATAAAATATTACGATTTATATTGTTATTTGAAATATTATACAACAATTAGGGATAAATCGATACCAATAGGTACTCATATGGTATCGATACTTTTCATTCGATACTGTAGTAGTAACTATTACTAGCACATAACATCACCATTCGATACTGAGTACTAGTATCGAATGCAAAATTTGTAGATCGCAAAGAACTATCCTAAATAGGGTCGAAATTCAAGAATCTCGAATAGGAGTTTATTATTTAGATCACTACGTTATCTGATATTCAGTCAAATTACTCACAAAAATAATGCATCAGCTGCAGTTAATACCCAGTTCTCATTAATCAAAGCACCTGCACTCAGATATGTAGATTTCTTCAATATGGCCGCTATATAAGGAAATATATTGTTATCTGTCACCATTGTGTGTTCATATAATTCATTTTTCTTAATTTCATTTGAGGTTTTTAATTTTTCTATACATACAATGTCTTTTAGTAGCAGCATTATAAGAATCATGAACATAGTTGATAATTCTTTGCAGTACTGAAATATAAATTAGTTAATGTTAATTGTTACAATGAAATAAAGTTATTTATGATTATCGTCATTGTCATCGTCATCAATGTCACCATCGTCATTAAAAAACATTCATTTCATCCATCCATCCATCATCCTATAGCCGTTCTCTGCTGGACATAGGCCTGTCCCCTGGTGGACATAGACGTGGGGAACTACGAGAATGCCACTCGGAACGGTCCTGCGCCACTTGCATCCAACGGCTTCCTGCGATTTTTAAGATGTCATCAGTCCACCTAGTAGGGGTTCGTCCTACGCTACATCGTCCAATTTGCCATGCAATTTACAGACGCCACTCGAGAACATTTCTTCCCCAACGATTGTCGTTTCGACGAGCGATGTCTGCCTGACTATTGCCATTTTAACGTGCTAATTCTGTGGGCTATGTCAGTTACACCCGTTTTCTGCGGATTTTTGATTTTATCATATATCATCATCATAGAAATATCAAACATGGCCCCCTCCATAGCACGTTGAGCGACTTTAAGCTTTTTTATGAGGTTATGAAACAGAATTTCAAAGTGACCCCTTAACAAACAATTGTGAATATCCTTTTTGTCAAATATATGATTCGATACTTTATAAACATTAAATATATATTTCTACGCATGGTAAAGAATAAAAATATTCATCACTCCCTTTCTTGGTTATGGATGTTCTAAGGGGCAAATAAGAAAACAAGTTATCTGTGCTATCGCTTCGCGCAATTTGCCTCCCTTTACGGAGCAGATTCTAGCCCAGTAGTAAAACGTATGTAAGCTGAAATAAGATAATTGATGATATTAAAAATTAAAAAAAAATCCTTTTTTTAAAAACAAGCCTTTATTATTTGTTAATAAAATTAACTAAAAAGTTAAAAATCCAGGTCCATCATTAAATCCTGGTTACCATATAGTATCAAAGTACTCGTCAAAACAAATCAAATGAGCCCAAATTCGATGGGGTTGCTTCGTTTAAGTACGGAGTTCCTATGGCCAACTTCCAGGTCCATCATCAGATCAGCTCTATGTCACAATAATATTGCATTGTCATCCGATTTCTACATCCATGCAAAATTTTAGCTCAATCACGAACCGGAATGTGGATCAAATTTAACTTGCAAGATTTGACTACAGACAACGGGACAGGTGAAACTAAATAAAAAGCTTGTAAAATGAAGAACAGCTATTTACCTCTTTTCTCCAATCGTCATGAATTATTTTTTAAGTTAAATAACTTAACGTAGTGAGCTAATAGCTAGATAAAAGTGAGTAATATCTGTAATATAATAATGTATAGTGGCTGTTGTAGATTATTTCACAATGTCGTTCAAATAGCCTTTGAGTGTTATTGATTTTGCAAAAGCTAAAACCGTGTTCATAACACTGAGTAAGAATCTATAAAGTGACAATGGTGCATAAAAAGTATCCTCTACATCAAAAAGGCCACAACAAAGCGACTACAAAGTCCCATGATCTGAAGTGCTTGGATTGTTAGTGTAAACTGTCCAAATAAAAACAGAAATTTGAGTAAAAAGGATAGTGTATCATATTTTAGGTACGAATGATTACAAATTTGCGAATTTATATACGTACAATGAGTATTTTAATTTAATTTCAATAATATTCATTTTCTTAGAACAAAAAAGAAATCGGCTGAAAGCGAGTTGGACTCGCGCACGAAGGGTTCCATACCATTGACTAGGTAAACAACTTACAACAGGTACACAAATTTACTGATATCGAGCAAAAATAGGCAAAAATGGCGTTTTTTGTATAGGATTCAAAAATTTTTTTTTTTTTTTTTTAGTATTTGTTGTTATAGCGGCAACAGAAATACATAATTTGTGAAAATTTCAACTGTCTAGCAATCGCGGTTCTTGAGATAGAGCCTGGTGACAGACAGACGGACGGACGGACGGACAGACAGAGAAGTCTTAGTAATAGGGTCCCGTTTTTACTCGTTGGGTACGGAACCCTAAAAACCGCTCACGGCTTGACCGTCACAGCCCATACAGTGACTCGACTAAAAGAGAAAACTATAGTCTCGCTATTATTGCTCACAGATTAATAAAAAAATGTGTTCTAATGAAAAGCTATGGAGTAGTAATAATACGTTTAAATATATGAATATTTTAACATATTATTACCGATAGTAATTTATGGTATGCTTTATCGTCGCGATTATCGGTGCCGACCTGGCGCTGCCGACCATCGCCAGGGAGATGCTCGTCAGCGTCAGGAACTGGGACGCGGTCGCTGCCTTCTGTGAGGCCGTTATCTCATGGAAGGAGGCGGCGGATCGTGTGCGAGTAGAGCTCCTATTCGGCGATACGTTCCGCCGCCGGCGACGCGGGCGGCGCAGGCGCGAGTATCTGCGCCTAATGCCGCCCTAGCCGAGGCCGCGGGTGATCGGACCGGGGAATTGTCCGTCACCCGCAGAGAGGCTGACCGCGCAATTGCGACCGACGTCCCAGTACGTCGAGAGGTGAGAGGTTACCCGAAAGGGTATTCCGTCGGGCCGACCACTGATGACAAGTCACATCTGCTCCGGTGGTCGGCCCAACAACGAGGTGACGTGGGTATTAGTGGTGCGGAGGCGCACCGACCGCAGCCCACCCCAAAAAAAAAAAGCGGTAAACAAGCAAATAGCACCTGATGGTAAGTGATGCCGTCCCTCGTGGATCTTTGCTAGGTCGCTGTCTACCGTAAATAATGTAAAAGGAGTGTGAACGCGGCCGTCACCTATCTTGTATGACTAGGGATGCAAACGATACATCGATGTTTCAGTAAAAAAATGTTTGCCATCGATGTTCAGTATTGCGAAACATCGATGTATCGATGTTATTTTCTACGATGTTTTAACATCGATGTTTTGCCTGACATCTGTTTTAAATGCATGGCCATTTAAGCAAAACTTGCGTAACAGTTTATTTACCAGAGTAAATGACTTACGTATATACCCTTAGTAAAAATTTGTTATTTTTAAACTCTGTTTCTATATAGGTAACTTGCTGCAGTTAAGCTTTTTTTTTAAGCTTGCAGTTAAGCTTGTAATAACTTTACTGAATAGAGAAATATATTTTTAATATAACTTTATTTCCTCAACTCTATATCTCCCTTGTTCTAAAAACTCACCTATTCAATGCTAACATTGTTGCAGGTAATAAATATAGCTTGCATTTTAAAATTGAAGTTGTCTGCACGATCGTTAAAAAACATTGATGTTTCGATACATCATCCCTATGTATGACACCTACGGGCTTGAATATTGACGATATTTTTCTTATGATGATAGAAGAAGAAAACAGATTTATCTTACGTTACTTTATTATTACAGGTGTATATTAGGGCTATTTTGAAGTAGAACAAGCTGAGCGAACGCAATTTTTTTGTTTCTCGTTAAACTTATATTCATTTAAGTCGAAAGTTAAGTTGTTCAGCCGTCTGTGTTTTTAATTACTTTTTGTTATACCTACAAATTGTATAATTTTGTAGTAGAATAAATAATGGTCTTTATTTTTCTTCATTGAGTGATTTTAAAAGAGAAGTATTTTAAGGGCGTAAGCACTGTCAATCCGTCTAACCAGCATGATGTAAGTCAATGTCCCTCTTTATTTGTAGCCAACAGTAGGACGTATATGATCCTAGAGGACATTATTTTTAGACTCCGTAATCATGAAGCAAGTGTCTGCCACTAGATTGCTAGTATGACCAAATGACCAAATGAGCAATGAGGTCATTCAAACGTTTAGCAAGAGACATACGGGACTTCACATCAATCGTCACCGATTCTCGATTTTGTCTTCGAAATAGACGGAATTTCAGCTCTTTCGATCCTTTTCAAATAATGTTCGCGGAATTTAATTCAATAGTGATACAGAATTGACATTTTCTTGGTGGAATGAATTTGATGAAATTTTTTGACTCGAATGAAAATGATTTTTACCAACGGGTGTATTGAAAATCATAAAAGTATTATAGTACGTATTGAAACCTTGTGTTGACCGATTAATGTCATAATGTCACCACGCTGGTCAGACGTGTTGGCATATGGTTTTGTTTCGAGTTTGCCTTCTCTTTCATATATGTTGTATGCATATTATATCGGTATAATGTTGCTATATTGTAATAGACTACAAGACCATGAAAAAAAAAAAATAACCTGTGAAATGAACCAACGTGAAGAACGCTTAGAAGGCTGTTACTATATCATAAAATAACTCTGAGCGCTATGCCGTCATTTCTGAGCGGTACAGGTGAGTACGTGAGTAAATGGAATTTCTCAGATACAAGTGAGGAATTACAACTAATTATTAATGTACGGCTTTTTTATAGCTTATAGATGATTAAAAATAAATGTCGAAAAACCTAGTGCCGTACTAAAGTGGCGGTGCCGGAAGTTAGTGCAAATTTTTAATTCGCCGGTAATTGTAAAAGCGACCCTTGGCTTTCGACCCCTGCGCTGAAAATATGTACGGCGTTCATGGGTAAAGTATCTGTATATGTATACAAAAAGAATTTCACAAATGCCTTACTATAATAAATGATCTATATTGCTTCTACATTATTTTTTTCCATGGACTTGTAGTCTATAACTAATATAACAGTCAATTTAGTTTATACTGGCTGACCTGATAGACGTTGTTTTGTTCAAATCTAAAAAAAAAATTACCTAATATCGATCGCAGCACCACCTACCGGTTCTAATTATTAATCTAAATTATTCTCATTCCTATAGGATCAGCTACAAAAAATAATCAAAATCTGTCCAGCTCTTTAGAAGGAGTTCAATTAAAAACACACGAACAGAAGATTTATTTATATAAAGATTTTTACAGCGTCAGAAAAGCGTGTTTGTTTTTAGTGTTTTTTTTTTATTTCATATTATTATTATTTATTGTGATTTTAACCGGCAAAGCTATGGTCATAGTCACTATGAATTGTAGGGGAGGGTACCTCAAAGGGCATCCCGCCGGTCCGCTCACGGAGGACAAGGAATTCGGTACCGGTGGTCGGCCCAATGGTGAACGAGAGGAGATATGGTGGTTTATGGGACCGCGCGTCGCTCTTTCGTCACCCCGGCATGTGCGCTGACCAAGGCCATCCCCAATAAAAAAAGTTATGGTCACAGTGCCAATTGCACGAGATGATAGAAAAGCGTTCATAACATCCACGAAACGATTCCTCAATTTCAGTGACCAAAATGAACACACCTTAATTTAAGCTGTAACAAACGATAAGGTATTGCAAAAGAAAGGCTTTTGTTTACAAATTCAGTGTTACGTTATTTCTTAAATGCTAATTTGAGTTGTTTTTATGACGTGGCTGGCTAACATTTTAATTTTTTTGCTAAAGCTGAAATGTGTGTTTATTTATTTTAGCTGAGGAGTATTTGTTATTTATTTGAAGACAATGAATAAAGTTTTCCTCGTATACGAACTCGTTTTACCTTTGGGAAGGATTGCCGCAATATTAATTCCTATTGAGTCTTTACGGCACAAAAATTTCTATAAAAATTCTCTTTTAATATATAGTGTTTTCCATAAACTGGGCTATGATTTCAACAATTTTCAATATATGTAAATATATACTGTTAAATTATTTTATAATTTAACTTTGACTTTGAATAACTTTTGAATGAGTTGATTCATAGAAAAATTATATCAGAACTTTTTTGTAGAGCGTTATATTATCTACAAAAATATTTAATGGAAATCGTAGAGCAATGGTTCATTAGTTACAAAAATTAGATTATTTTTTATTGCCGGTGTTATTCCTATGGGAAATCGAAAAGTGCGATGCGGACAACCTTAATATATATATATATATATATATATATATATATATATATATATATATATATATATATATATATATATATATATATATATATATATATATATATATATATATATATATATATATATTAATGAATGAAATGAAATGAAAATGAATGAAACGCCCTAATATATATATCGCCCTCTGATGCTGCACGTAGGTCTGTTCCATGTTTCGCTACAGAGTGCGGTCTTGTGCCGCCTGCATCCAAGGATGTTCACCTTGGCTGCCTACACTACGCCATCCAAAACGTGGTTGCTACTCGAGAGCCTTTCTTTGTGAGTTGTTGTCGGTTAAATCTTTTCTTCTTTATATTAGATAATAATGTTAGATAGATATATAAACTGTATATAGCTAATATAGAGCCTTTGTGTCAGCTTTACAATGAGGTAGCCTTATCTCTTCTCGCGGGCGCTATAAAGACTCGCAAAATGCCTTTAGATAAACGGATAACATTGACTTGATAAGTATATATGCCTTCGTAAACGCACATTAAGATCGCAAATCTATAACTAATGTTATTTAACAGTACCTATTAGATATTATGTAGAGATGGGTTAGAATACAATCATAATGTTACCACTCTTTATTTATCTGTCATCATCATCATCATCACCCCGTTCTTATAAGAATTATTTATTAAAGATCGACTTAATGTGTACTTTTCCTTCATAGCCCATATTCACGCGACTATATGCTATGCACTGGTGGGGCGACGGGCGTGCCATAAAATTTGATACCAGCAGGGCACAGAGCACTTTCGAGTTTACCACTGCGGCGAGAATACGTGCATTTTAATCAGGCGCCACAGCACCAAACCGCTTTATTATCAGGCTGATAATAAAGCGGTTTGGTGAATACCACGAAACCACTTTATTATCAGCCCACTCTTTTTACGAGAGATGGGAAATTTGAAAGTGATATTGAAAGAAGTGTATGTAAAGGAAATACGGTGAATGGTGCTTTGCGCACATTTATGAGCAGCCAGAGTCTGTATAGGAAGGCTCGCCTGGTTGTGCATAGGCGCGTGCTTGTACAAACCCTAATGTATGAAAGTGAGAGCTGGGTATGGCTAAAAAAGCAAGAAAATAAAATTAATGCTGTGGAAATGAGAGCGCTAAGGAGCATGATTGATGTGAAATTGAGTTATAGAATTAAGAACAGTATGATTAGGGAACGTTGTGATATGAAAGTAGATGTAGTGACAAGGATTGAAAAAAGGATTTTAAGTTGGTTTGTTCATGTAGAGAGAATGAATGAATGGACATGGACAAGGATAATTTATAGGGCGAACAGACATATTGGAAGGGGAAGACCACGGCGGACAGTCCACGATCAAATCAGGGACGTTCTTAAGAAATGCCAAGTTAGAAGTACCCTAAACGTGGTACATGCAAGAGGAGATTAATGAATGTCGAGGAGGCGAAAGTGGTATGTCAGTATCGTAGCAAGTGGAGGGAAGTGGTCTCTGCCTACCTCTATGGGAAAGAGGCGTAAATCTATGTATGTATGTAATACTAATCGTTTTATTCGTTTTCATAATTGCATAAATCGTTTTCGTACGAAAAACTGATATTTAAAATAACACTAATTACATGACAATATTTTTTTGCAAACTAATAATAGTACAGTCATTGGGTATTTTTACTTGGAAAGTTTTGCGGGAGTTTTAAAAATTGGCATTTTTATAGATTTTGACGTGCTCTTACCGAATTTCAACTTTGCCACCTCGTATCTTTGCCGCTGGCGCCGCTATATTGGAAAAATGGCACCTAAAAGCAGTTTTTTGATAACGGGTAACCTCTATTTTTACAACCAAATAACTGTATTGTAACGAAATCGAATAATATAAAATTATAGACAATCAGAAAATTGTAATGGAGCAGGCTGATAATAAAGTGGTTTGGTTAGTACCAATCGTTTTAATTTATACTTTTTTAATACGCAGATAATGTAAGGGATAAAGCCAGAAATAAAAGCCCATGCCAACCAACCCCTTTGACCGGCATGGTATAGTATGTCATTTCCCCTTCCATTTCATAACAGCTTCGAAGCCAGCAGTGGGACTTATAAAGGTCGAAATTATAGTGACAGTGATATTTGCCGAATTTTCCTTCTCTTACATCAAATTTATCTACATAGCATATCGTTTTATCGCCATTTACGACATCCACGAAGCATTGACGGCACATGAAATAGGATCTTACATTGTATTCTTACACCGCCATCATCCGAATAAAATACTAATCATCAGCGTCATCGCAGTTCATACATCTTATTGGGCTCGAGTCTTCTCCACAAGGGGAGAGAAATTGACCTATTATATCACGCCAGTCAAACCTCTTGGTATAGGATTTTATTTCACGTTTACTTTCTTTTGTTTACATCTTATATCTATATTATATCTAGAGCTACGGCATTTTCGTATTTACGAAATAGATGCGAATTTATGCGAAAATTTTGATATAAAAGCGAAAGATGCGAATATAGAAATTTTGAGTATTTGTCGCGAAATAAATAATAACTGTAGATAATTTTGTTATTGTTCAGTTTTGACGCTCTAAAGTGACACTGATCACGTCAAAGGCGGCAGTATAGAAACCTCCCGCGCACGCATGTGAGTTCGTCTCTCTCGCACGCATATGAGCTCGCCTCTCGACGTCTCTTTCGCGCTTACTCTTTAGCAGCGCAGGGTAGACGCGGAACGGATCTTTAGCAAGTACAATGTCGTCGTAACAGATAGCAGGACAACTCTTAAGGAGTCTAATGTTGAAATTGCAACTATGTTAGCATTTAATTAATGTTTCTTTCGAATTAGTATGTTTCTTCCGAAAATATACCTTATTTTATTAGTATAGATAGTTAATAAATAAATGCGAAATTGTTGCGAAATTTCTTTATCATTAAAAAATAAATGCGAAATTAATGTTTTTTATCTGCGAAAATTCCGTAGCTCTAATCATATCCCTTAGTCGCCTTTTACGACTCCCACGGGTAAAAAAGGGGTTAGTGAATTGTATTCTTACTAATTGTATTCGTACTCACCCGGATAAGATATTATAGTAAAACAATAATATTCTTCTAGTAAATTATTCATTAACACAGTTCTAGTTGTAATTACATTTCAAAGATTACATCTGAACCAACTCTGTGAGTCGTTCGCTAAATGAATTGTGGTGTCGATTAGTTTCTCAAAGGCTCAATTTCTATGAACCTCTCAATTTTAAATAAAATGTTGGTATATTATTTCGACTTTATTATGGAAATGGCTTGGTAATTCTGTCCTTAAAAGAAACTCCATCGTGACCGTGGGTTTTTAAATTTATATTAGGTCATTATTCAAGAGAAAATGTTGCGTGACTGCGAACAAAAAAGTTACTTAATGTTATAATTACAATTTTCTTTGCGTCTGGCATTATCTTCATTCGTTTTTTTGATTAGTTATCCATGTAGGGGGTAAACTGAAAAAAGAAAACCAAAGCCAAACCAAGCTTCAAATCCATCAATATTTTTTTTAGAGGGTGGGCATGGTCAGCGCACCCGCCGCCCGGCTCCCTCCGGGGCGATGGAGGGGCACCGCGCAGCCCCGTGACCCTCCACTAGCCACGTCGCCTTCGTCGTTGGGCCGACTACTGGAGCAGGGTGACAGCCTCTCTGCGGGTGACGGACTAAATCCCCGAGGAATAAACACTATTCTTACGATGACGTATTAAGAATACTCTCACCCTCTTTTTCCTTATCAAATAGATTACTAATGGGCTCAAGCCTCCTCCAGAAGAAGAGGAAAATTGACTTGCTATACCAAGATGATTAGACGGGTTAGGATGGAGTTTTATATCGAGTTTTCTTACTCTTGAATAGATATATTATACGCATATCCTTTGGTCGTCGCCCATGGGTATTTATAACGATAGCCATGGGCAGGACAGACAGGGAGTGGTAAATTGTATTCGTACTTTGTCACTACACGGATATACCAAGGGCTGTAATATGAAAATAATAACCACGCAAAAAAAAATAAACTTGAAAATTGATCTGAAATCCTATTCCAAACCGTTTTACTAATATGGTTTGATTCCTTTTTCATGGTAGAATATGCGCAAACCGAACAGTGGATAATATATGAATTAGGAAAAATGTAAAGAGCCTATAGATAAGATATAAGTAGAATAGAATATAAAGTTCAATTTTTTTTACTATCTGTGTGGTCACGTGCCCGTGGCTGTCGAAAAGGACGATTAAGGGCTATAATGTAACTGGGACGCGGTCGCGAACTGGGACGCGTTCGCCACCTTCTGTGAGGTCATCATCTCACGGAAGGAGGCGGCGGATCGTGCGCCAGAGGAGCTCCTCTTCGGTGACACGTTCCGCCGCCGGCGACTCGGGCGGCGCAGGCGCGAGTACCTGCGCCTGATGCCGCCCTAGCTAAGGCCGCGGGTGACCAAACCGGGGAATTTAGCCCGTCACCCGCAGTGAGGCTGACCGCGTGACGGCGACCAACGGCCCGGGACATCGATGTCGAGAGGTGAGGGTACCCGAAAGGGTATTCCGTCGGGCCGCTGACCATTGACGACTAGTCACCCTGCTCCGGTGGTCCTGTCTGGGTACGGATGGGTTATGGGCCTGCGCGCCGTCCTTTCATCGCCCCGGACTGAACGGACCGCGTGTGCGCTTACCGCCCACCCTTAAAAAAAGGGCTATAATGTGCAAATAACATCTATACAAGAGAAGAAAACTCAAAATAAAATACTTTAAAAACTCATTTCCCTAATATGGTATAGCAAGTCAATTGCCCTCAAATTGTGGAGGAGGTTCGAGGCCAATAGTGGGACGATAAAGTTCAATATCAAGTTATTAAGCGATCTCGTGGCAATGACACTTTTAAAGCTTGAAAAGGAACCTGAATTTGCAATATAAAACAGTATTGCGTGACATTTACTTATAAAAATCTAAATTTATATAATATGAAATTGAAATACCAATAAATGGAGTTACAAATAGGTCTCGTGTCGACGACATGATTAAAATGTGCGAGAACCACTTGAACTTGGTATATAAATAGGTTTAATAACCACAAGAAATTTTGCCTGTTCCCAGAAATATTTGATGCTGTTAATTATAATATACTGTAACAAAATTTGTAATTTATAGGCCTAGGCCACACTACAGTTTTTGTCCGGCAGCGGTTAACCGGTGTAGTCTGAAGGTGGATTTCAAACGAGCAGTATGTGTTGTTACTCGGATACTAAAAAATAGAAAAAGTCGTCCACGAAAATTTCGCAAATATTGGGTCCATTCCCTCACTAACCGTAGATTTCAGAACGGTTTTTTTTTCAGAAGAAATTATAAACTTTAAGAGAACATGCAGATAAATTTTTAACTACTATTGAATTCAGTTAATAGCTAGTTTCGATAAAAAATTTGCACAATGTGCCTCCATACTTCGCCTTCATGGACACAAAATACAATTTATTTAATTGCAAACGGATGACAACTCTACTAATACACGACTATTCTTCGTGGCGGAATTGCGGAAGGCGGAATACTAGGTAAAAAACCGCCCGCGGTTAACGCATAGTGCGTGTGCGCCCACTTAGTTCTATAGTTTACAAAAATTTTGCTACGGACTTATACAGCGACAATTTTGTAGCATTTCGCAGTTTTAAATCACTTGCGGGTATATACCATAAGTGCGGCCGCTTGTACTCGTTTTCCTATTTCTCACACGGTTGAAATCCGCTACTGTTTCACCGTAGTGCGGCCTAGGCTACAAAAATACAATTGAATTAACAGAAACTGAAGTAAATTGTTACCCGGTTTTTAACTAAGCTTCGATTTGTATCAATTTATTTAATGTGACCGAGTAAAAATACAATAGACCAGCTCCTATCTTGTCCCTTAGTGTTATAAAAGACTACTATGGGAATAAAGGCAGCCATCGTTTGTTCGTGGCTCTCCTCGCTGCGCCAGGCGGATGAGGTGGATGCCGAGACTGGCCGCATTTGCTGTCCGTTAACATAGATGTGTGTGCATTACAGTTAGTGCATTACAGTGTCTGCCCCCGAACAGGGCGGTCCCTTGGTGGTCCCGAGAGTTGGCGGATTTCCGGGATGCGTGCATACGTGCCCGGAGGTTCTGCACTCATAGCCGGTGGCGTCAATGCAACGCTGAGCGGGAGGGCCAGTTGTACGAGGCTTATCGTAGTGCATGGTCAGCCTTCAGACTGGCTATTCGTCACGCTAAGGACGTCAGTTGGTAAGAGATGCCGGAGAGTCTCAATTGTGACTGCTGAGCTCACCTACTGAGTAAGCTCCTCGCTTCGATCACCGTCAGTTCAGCTCCCATCAGCATCCGAGCCCAAATGAAATATCTCGATCTGATGCTCTACTCTACGGATGATGGTGGTTAGTTCTTTCATCGAGAGAGCGGGCAACCCAGAATATATAATAAAAATAAATAATAAAATATATAATAACAAAATATATAAAAATAATTAGTTTTATAACCTTAAAAAGAAAAGGTAAACTTTTTACATATCTCGTCTAGTTATCGTTTCTGTCGAACGATATTTATATGATAAAAGAAACCAATAATTGAATGTTTATGGATGATTGTCAATTTTATGGTAAATAGTCACGTGCCGAAAGTTAGACGTTTTACTTCAAGAGTAATGATAGTGTACGAACTTCTTAAAAAGTTATTATTCTTCTGCTCATGACGTCACGAGTCTCTTTGTGGAACTTTAGGTAAATATTCAAAAAATATTTTGCTTGTTTTATCGGGTTTATCCTCGCAAAATTACCCCAAAAACTTTCAGCTCGAATTACGTAATCATTTCTAATGCCTGGAATTATACGAATCATCGAACGACATGAACAATAGGTTTGTGTAAACCGTCCACGCGGTCGGGTCGATATAATAATGTTTAAGTCTTTGCGACGTGACGTTTGCCGATTCAATATACAGCGTATTGAAGAAGCAATAGAGTGAAACCGTGGCTCTACAGTGTTCGCACGTGATTTGTCTATCGGGCACAGTAAAATGACCAAGCTGAAGACCGATGACGGTAATATTATTTCATCCCAGAATGAGATCTTGGGAGACAGGTTCAATCGAAAGGTTCAACGGGCAGTTATATAGATCATCCCAGAACTCTGTTGGCGACTTGATTCAAGATCCCAGATTCAAGCTAACTCGGCACTACACTGAAGAAATCCCTGGCGCTTGTACGAGATTTATATAGCTCTGAAATAATTAAAGAAGTGGAAGGCACCGAAAGATGACGGATTACCACAGAACTACTGAAGACGGGAAGTCAATACTAAAAGCCTTACAAAAGCTGTTTAGTTCTGTTATTCTCGAGGGGACGTTCTTGAGTCAGAACTACGTGGTGTGTATGCAAGAGTATGGTGATCCTGTTTTTCAAGAACGGTGATAAAACGTCCTTAAGTAATTACAGGCCCTTGTCACTCTTGAGCCACATGAACAAATTGTTCTCAAGAGTCATTACAGACCGACTCGTCTACAAGCTTGACGACTTCTAGCTAAGCACCTAGAAGTCGTCGAGCATGTTCCAGTTAGGCGGCTATTCAGGCGAATAAGCTGGATTCCGAAAAGATTATTTTACCATAGACCACATCCACACGCTACGCCAGATTATACAGAAGACCGAGAAGTATAATCGGCCTTTGTGTCAAGCGTTTGTGGACTATAAAAAGCCTTTAATTCTGTGGAAACTTGGGCAGTGCTGCAGTCCTTTCAGCGTTACTAAATTGTCTATTAATCGAACATGGACAAGACGAAAGTTATGTCTTATGTCCATATCATTCCTGTACCGGTCCTAGTTGAGAATACGATTCTCGAAGTTTTCGATAACTATGTTTACCTAGGACAAGCAGTACATTTACGTAGATCCAATTTCGAGAGAGAGCTTTGCCGACAAATCCAACTCGGCTGGGTAGCGTTCGGGAAATATAAGAGGATCTTCTCTTCCAATATTCCAGTGTCTGAAAACAAAGGTTTATAACTAGCGTGTGATACCGGAGATCTCATACGGCACTGAAGCGTGGTCTCTAAATGTCGGTTTTATAAAAAGGCTCAAAGTCGCTCAACGTACCAAGAAGGTCGGGCCGACCACGGAGGACAAGGAACTCGGTACCGGTGGTCAGCCCAACGACGAAGGCGACGTGCTGTGGGTGGTTTATGGGGCCGCGCGCCGCCCTTCTGTCGCCCCGGACGGAGACGAGCGGCGGGTGCGCTCACCATAGCCTATCCTAAAAATTAAACGTGCCATGAAGAGGGCTGTGCTCGGTATTTCTCTACGTAATGAAATCTAAAATACGTAAATCCGTAGAAAAACGGGTGTAACCGTCATAGCACGAAGAATTTACGTGTTGAAGTGGCAATTGGGCAGGACATATCGCATGATGAACTGACAACTGATGAAGAAAAAGATTTTCAAATGGCGACCACGAATCCAAAGACGCAACGTAGGACGGCTCTTATACAAGGTGGACTGACGACATCTTTGAAATCGCAAGGAATCGTTGGATGCAAGTGGAACAGGACCGTTGAGAGTGCTATTCTCGTGGGAAGGCTGTCCAACTGTGGACGTACACAGGCTTATGGATCACGTTTATATTTGATTTTTGATTATCCAACGTTGTGAACACTTTACAGCATTTATGGTCACGGGTGGACTAAGATGTCTCACGTCCAACTAGTTATCGCTATTACAGATGTTTATATCTACTCGCTGTAGAATTAGTTACAACCTGTCAAGTGCCAAGTCCTTCTCCAGGATACAGGAGTTTATGAACTTGACTGTGAATGTGGTTTTTCTTACATTGGGTGTTAAGGCTATCTCGAGTATATAAGAAAAGCAACCGATATACTGAATAACAGCTTTAATGTACAATAGTAAAATACAGTATTTAAGTACAACGGCGCCTGATTAAAATATACGTATTCTCGCTGCAGTGGTTCGAAAATGCTTGGCGCCCCGATGTCGCTGGCGCCGAACTTTCTGGCATGCACCTCGCCCCACCGATGCATAGCATGTAGTCGCATAAACATTGGGCATACAAAGATATCCATAATAATTCGGATCAAACAACATTTAGCTAATGTGAAGCACCAGCGTCACCTTAGGTCTGCAGTCTATGAACGCAGTCAGGACTACGCCCATCATGCCATCACGTTTCATAAATCACAAATCCTCGCAAATTGGTCACCGATACCAGCCTTTAATGATACGCGAGGCTATTCAGATCAAAAATATAAAAAAATCAATGGAGAAAATGGCTGGGTGTTACCATCAAGCTGGGATCCTGTTATAAAAATAATTTTAAATAGAACCAAATTTTTATCGTGCGCACTTATTGTATAGATTTGACTCACAATATTAGTTAAAAATTATTTTATAACGCAAAATACTTTCAGTAGCATAAAGTAAACCGCCTTTAAAAATCAATATTAATTTAGCATTATGTCCTCTAAGCTTTCTTGCCGGATCTTTCTTAGTGCGGCCGCGTGCCGATCCGGTGGTAGTATATTAGTTTTGTTAGGTTAAAATTAATAAATTGTCATAATAATCATTACAAATTTAATGTTTAATAATTACTAACCAAAAATAAAATAATATATGAAGGGGGAAAGAGTTGCGAGCCTGTTATTTTGGTATAGTACACTCCCTACTCCAGTACGGTGCAGAACTCTGGGGTCGAGCGGCAGACAGAGAGCGCATATTCCGAATGCAGAAATGTGCCGTACGAGCAAAGGTCGGCATACCAAAACACGCGACATTGAAATCATACTTCACTAAGCTTAACATTCTCACCCTTCCTAGTATGGTAATATACCAAGTCAATTTCAAATCATTTATTATGTGTAAAACCCACGGGGACACTTAGGTATTGTAATTTTTTTTACTATTTTACTTAAAATTACCGCCGGAAATGGCTATCTATGTCAGAAGTAATTTATAGAAATTTACCAAACGAAGCTCTAAACACTTATATTACACAAGACACCGTAATAACCTATCAGCCGTAGCGAGAACACTTGCTAAGTCAGAGACGACGACTCATGTTATGGGCCCAGCAGTGTACAATAAATTGTCTACACTGGTAACTTCCGCTCCTAGCCTGCAAAGCTTCAGGCCTACAAAATAGCCCAGTCATATTAGGTAAAAAAAGGGGTTAACCTCAGAATGAAAGATGTAAATTGGTATAAACCTTTGTTTTGTCGTTCTAAATGTTGTCTCAAAAGTCACAAGTGCTATCGTGTCCGCGTCTTAAGATATTGAAGGTCAAAGGTCGTAAAAATCGGTTTTTCGTGAATATCTCGCTTTCTATTGCTTAAATGAGATTTGAACCTATTATAAAAGTTGTAGAGTATGAAATTCTCTACAACTTATGTTTGAATTTATTTTTCATACGATCAACCGTTTTTGCGGTAGACCGCGAAGGGTGCGCCGCATACAGTCATATATGGCCTAATGCAAGTTGCAAGGCCAAGCGTGAGTTACGGTTATCAGTACGTTGTATAAAGTTAATTATTTACTAAAAAATTATAATTATTAAACAATGCCCATTATTTATGTACTAATTATTTATGTTTAATTAAAATAAGTAGCTTAGTTATATTATCGCATGCATTATCAGAACATCAAAAGACTGCCGTCATCATAGGAGAAGATATTGATTTGCTCGTTATTTTAATTGGACGTACTCAATCACATCAACAGGAAATTTTCTTTAAAAAAGTTGGCAAAGGCAATGTTAAGACCCAAATATACTCTTCTAAAAGTTTTGACCAATATCCTCGTACTAATAAACACATTCTATTTTTACACGCATTTAGTGGCTGTGATACGACTTCTGCGCTATTTAAAAAAGGAAAAAAAAACTGTTACTAGAGCATTAGAGAAAATTCTCAATTTGGATAAACTGGTGGAAGTATTCCAACAAGAAACAAACATTATTTGAAAATGGAGTGTGTATGCATTAGGCCATATATGACTGTACGCGGCGCACTCTTCGCGGTCTACCGCAAAAACAGTTGATCATATGAAAAAAAAGTCCAAACAAAAGTTGTAGAAAATTTTATACTTTATAACTTTTATAATAGGTGTAAATCTCATTTAAGCAATAGCAAGCGAGATATTCGCGGAAAACCGATTTTTATGACCTTGGACCTTCAATATCTTAAAACGCGGACACGATAACATTTGTGACTTTTGAGACAACATTTAGAACGACAAAACAAAGGTTTATACCAATTTACAGCTTATTATCTTTCATTCCGAGGTGAAACCCCTAATATGACTGGGCTATAAAGCGGTGGCTCATCACGCAAACGTTTTATACTTAAGACGAATTTTTAAAAATGTAGAAAATACCCAACGCGTTTACATGTTTTTGTTGTTATTATTACTGTTTGACATCGTTTATTTATTTATTTAATTAATTTCATTTTTAATTAAATTCGTGCTGTGTGGTAGCGGCTTCGAATACTACCAACCCTTGCTTTGCTCGTGGGTGTCGTAAAAGACGACTAAGAGCCCTAGATTGACCCGGACCAACTCCATCTGGTACCATTTGGGTCAACGATTACATTCCCAAGGAGGGTTGATGGCAGGCAGGCGGCCGGTCATAAAAGTCATTGCCGAAACTTTTTGCAATATGTCAAAACAGATGACATATTGCGTCGACCCCAAGTAATTGGGATAAGAGCAAGATGATGATGATATTTTCATTTTTAAATTGCTGACATTTTCATATATTAAATTGTAATTATATTTATTAATGTGTATGTAATGACATGTAAGTATCCTTTATGAATACACGAGTTATGAGTTAATAAAAAACAATATAATAAAAAAATCGTATAGAATTATTTTCTTCTTGTACTATCAATAAATTTGTATGAAAAATGTGGGTCAATAGTTAATAACTAATTGTGTAGCGGGTAGATATAAATATCTGTAATAAAGACGACTTTTTGGACGTGAGACATATTAGTCCGGCTGTGACCATGAACGCTGTAAAGTGTTCGAAGCATCGGGCAATCACAAAATAATTACACATGCAATAAAATCCGTATAATAGATTTATCTACAATGTGTATTACTCACATAAACATCAGAAATCATTATTTTGCTTGCATATTAATAGCATTATTTATAAGGGATGGGAAATGTCAAAATGTAGCAGAAAAGAGGCGATTACAATCGGAGCAATACGTTTCTCAGGGGAGCACTGCTAACCGATTGACGGTTGATCCCTCACCCTATTTTCGCTACTAACTGGGGAAAGCAAAGGATAATTCCATACTGTGTTTTTAACCCATCACCAAACCCACAAGTAAAAGATTATTTACACTTTGTGCCATATTTAATCAAAACTGTCATTATAATTTAAGAGAATTCTTTGAGGACATTTATGAAACTAAAATACTTTAATACAATAAGCCACAAAATGAATTAATTAACGATAATTAATGTAATTATTATAATTTATATGTTAATATAATTAATTAACGACAATTAATGAAATAATTAACAATAATTTTAACAGAATGACATATGTATAATAGTTTAATTATTTATTAAATTGACATTGATATAATTGTTAACTAAATTACAATTGCATTAATCTAGTTTATATCGAGACATTATATTAATAACATTATATTCATATATTGATTGACATTATATTTCAGTAACGTAATACAATAAATTAATGAGGGTATTTAAAGGTAACAGAGGTAATATAATGACATGTAATCTTAAATTCATAAAATTGCTAGGGCATATCAGGGTTCAGGTTGACCTGTAATATATTTGTAACACCAAAATGTACACATGAATGCAATAAACTATTTGAATTTGAATTTAGTCACTCACCATTCTTATAAACAGCTCAGTTTATATACGTCCCACTGCTGCGTTCGAGCCTTCTCCACAATAAAAGGCAAATTATACCTCACATATTATACTGTTCGGACGAGTTAGCATAGGATTTTATTTCGAGTTTTGCTTCTCTCACACAGATGTTAGCTGCATATCACATCTATGGGCAAGAAAGGGTATGAGTATTGTACACTTACTCAAAAAAAAAAATCTAACATAACATTAAAACAGAAATAACAGTTGAATACTTTATATACATTTAATTCTACTTTTAAAACCCTGAGGGATAAGAATAAGTTTGCCTGGGTGTGAAATGTGAGCCTTGGAAGCTCGCAGGCAGACGGTAGACAAATGGCAGCTGTGTTGGTCTCGAATGAGTTAAGCTTGTGGCATAATTTATAAACAATTGCGAATTGAAGAGGCAACATTATGAAAAAAAAAATATAATCAGCCACCAAAGGGGAAATAAAATGATATTTACAGCTTGTTTATAAATAAAATTGGAGTGTCTGTTTGTAATGTCAAAATAATAGGCTTTTTTCATGCTCACACGGTTATTTGCACGACACCTATGCCTAAAATACCGATTAAAAATTTTTTGTCTGTCTATCTGTCTGTCTGTTTGTTCCGGGTAATCTTCAAAACGGCTGGACCGATTTCAAAAATTCTTCCATCAATGGAAAGGTATAATATCTGGGAGTAAACTAGGCTTTATTTTATCCCGGTATTCCCACGGGAACGGGAACTACGCGGGTAAAACGACTAAAACCGAAGCGAAGCGCGGGCGGGTTGCTAGTTACTATAATATATTAAAAAATTTAGTCGGTGCCATTAATTTTTTAATTTCGGTGATGACAACCAAATTCATAATTCCCATAGGTATTTTGACTGAATATGGAAATACACGTACACTTTAAAATATTTACTGCAATTTAGCACTTTCTCAGTGTTGCGTTTTATAACATACCGGCAAAATTATTTGATGCAATACTATAAAGGATCAATTGTTGAATGTCATTTATGAGTGGTACTTTCATGTCACCGCCAAAACTTTTACTAACCGTTCAAGATCATAATACGTCAGTTGTGTTGCCACTTAACATTCAGTAAGAATTCTAATTGTACCAAAGATAAGGATTGGTACTGGTGCTTCGCCCAAAGAGTGACATAGAGCTATATTATGGCAGTCTATGGGGTTGCACGCCGTGCCGGACAATTTCAGCAGGAAAGGTAATGACCATAGCCTGGCAAAAAAGACACAAGCTACACAAGCCATCTAGCAAACCACAAGCATCTTTAATTTTTTTATTGCAAACGGTGCCAAACGAGCAAAAAGTACACCTGATGGTAATTGTTGCTGCAACTCATGTAACTTTGTAAGGCCGCTGCCTACCGCGAAGAAAGTGAAGGGAGTGTGAATGCGTGCAATGAGGTTCAGTGATACCAAAGGCATAAAACCACACGCAAACACCCTCAGAAAGTTGTAACAAATTGCTACTACTCTGACGTCGATTTTCTGCTGTATCTTTCGGTCCATGGCTGTAGACCGAAAACTATCAACAATGTGGGTCCTACAACTACGGCGCTTCCGGGATGGTCTTCCAAGTCCCGGGACGGTCTCCCGAGTCGGCCTCGGCCTACAGACTCATTGCGCTGCTTGATGATGCGGGCGAGCTGCTGAAGAGGGTTCTGGCTGCCCGCATCGAGCGCCACCTCGTCGGGGTCGGGCTCGATCTGATGGACGCCCAGTTTGGTTTTAGGAGAGGGCGTTCAACGATCGCCGCCCGGCTGCGCCTGAGGGCCGTGGTGACAGAGGCTGTCACCGGCGGAGGAGTGCTGTTGGCGGTGTCCCTGGACATCACTTACGCCTTCAACAATCTGCCATTCAGCTGCATCAGGGAGGCGTTCCGCTATCATGGGGTGCCCGTGTATCTGAGGCGGCTGGTGGTAGACTACTTGGAGGGGCACAACGTCCTCTACATTAACCGAGTAGGGAAAGTTGCGCGAACGCCAATGACGTGCGGTGTGCCACAGGGGTCGGTTCTGGGTTCGACCATGTGGAACATCGGCTACGACTGGACGTTGAGAGGAAGCCTCCCACCCGGGCTGAGCTTAAATTGCTACGCCGACGATACGCTCGTCACAGCCCGGTGTGGGACACTAAAGGAGGTGGCACGCCTGGCAACTCTTGGCACCGAGGAGATTGTCAGGCGGATCGAAGCGCTGGGGTTGAGGGTAGACCTAGACAAGACGGAGGCCCTTTTGTTTCATGGCCTCCGTACCACCGGGCCTCCCGCCGGCGCTTCGATCACCGTGAATTCGGTTACCATCAGCATCCAGGTCCACATGAAGTACTTGGGTTGGTGCTCGACGGTCATTGGTGGTTCCGGGAGCATTTCCGTCGACTTGTTCACCGCCTTGTCGGCGTAGCGTTCGCCCTTTCTTGGTTGATGCCAAATGTGGGTGGACCCAGCGCTACATGCCGACGGCTGTACGTGGAGGTGATGCGGTCGATGGCCCTGTACGGTGCACCGGTGTGGGTAGGGGTCCCTGACGGTTCGTCTGAGGGCCCTCTGGTCGCGACCACAGAGGGTCATGGCGATCAGCGCCATACGTGGTTACCGCACGGTGGCGACGGAGGCAGCATGCCTCCTGGCCGGAACTCCCACGTCGGACCTGGAGGCGGAGATGCTCGCCGGAATTTACCGGCGAGTGTCGGAAACGCGCGCCCGCGGCGGTATGGTCTCGTTACAAGTGATAAGTGCCTGGCAGATCGACGCCCGCCTGCACAATATTATCAGGAGGGAGAGAACACCGTCCTGCCACCACTGCGATTGTGACAAGGACACGGCACAGCACATGCTCGAGGTGTGTGCCGCGTGGGCGGGGGAGCGCCGTAAACTCATCGCGATCATCGGTGCCGACCTGTCGCTGCCGACCATCGCCAGAGAGATGCTCGGCAGCGTCAGGAACTGGGACGCCGTCGCCGCCTTTTGTGATGCCGTAATCTCACGGCAGGAGGCGGCGGATCGTGCGCAAGAGGAACTTCTCTTCAGCGACACGTTAGCTGAGGCCGCGGGTGACCGGACCGGGGAATTTAGTCCGTAACCCGCGGAGAGGTTGACCGCGCGACGGCGACCGACGTTCCGGGACAGAGACGTCGAGAGGTGAGGGTACCCGAAAGGGTATTCCGTCGGGCCGACCACTGACGACAAGTCACCCTGCTCCGGTGGTCAGCCCAACGACGAAGGCGACGTGGGTATGAAAAAGTTCATCAAGAACTTTTTTGTGTGTGTTCAAGGGGATTTGAACAGAACAACATCTATTGGGTTAGAACCAGAATATATTAATTTTATTTTTCAAAATATAATATAAAAATATTATGGAAAGTTTAGATCCCACAAGTGTCGCTTATCTTATAATGAATACTTACGAAGTCTTGATATACTACCATGTCAATTGATTTATCATCATCTTCAGCCTACAAAATTGTCCACTGTTGGCCCAGGGCCTCTTTCACAATGGGAGAAAAAGAGTTCACAGTGGGACGTTTATGAGCTGAAATAAAATGATTAATGTAAATTCAATACTGAAAATGTAACGACCTTGTTTTTCATATTCTGGCATCAGAAAAGTAATGTTTGTGTCATGAAGAAGCAATTTATCGATATCCACTGTTAGGCATGGAGGCTTACGCCAAACAGTGGACATCAAGCTGGATTAATCATAGAATCGTCACGATTAATAGGTGAATTGATGATCATTGTTTTTCTTGTACTTTCCCATGATGTTGCTACTGGCAATTCTATTAATTATCTCTCAGCCGATTTTTATGACTCGCTCTGGAATTAATGGTGGTATATTCTATCCTTAAGCCATCATTAGATGAGGTATTTTAAATTTAATTTTAATAAATAAAATCACATAATTAAGTGAACAACTTTTATTAAAACTTTAACTTATTATTAAGCTTTTACTTGAAATACAGGTTTATAGCCTAGTTTAGGCACCAGTCTCGTTCAATATGTATGATTTTGTTCTTTATTTTTTTTCTTTTTTCTGTATTATGTCGATTTTAATTTTATCATATGTATTGTGGTGAGAAAATAAAAATTATTATTATTATCTCTCTATCTCCAATTCACGGCTATCTCCCAAGGGAAGATACCCGGTCCTTTGAAAGGCTTACATGGGGATATGGATCCAACACGCAGAGGCCTTTGGAGAAATTTAATGTAAAAATGGGATGGGACGTCTACCGATGACACTCCACGTCTGCACATAACATAGGTGGACTGCCAACGGTAGGTGTAAAACTATTGTGTGATGATGGTATCTAATACATGATTATGGGGTTGGAGGTTAGATGGACTGGATTAATGGAAAACTATTGATTTAAAACTGTCGTCTGCCTTCAATACCTTTATCGTCTTGAACTTTGGCAGACGGTGACTCGCCACTCACTGAATGGGCCGCCCTAAACGGTCGCCACAGACACGCAAGCCATACGGGCAACAGGGGGGCAACATTGGTGCAAGTAGCTTGGGGTGTCGAGCGGTGCAGCGCCGGTTTCACCATCGCAAGTCCCCGATAAACGGAGACCCGTAGTTATGCCCTTGAAAATGACACTTCCACCCCCGAGCATATAGCTTTGGCGACCCCTCTCTGATCAGCCGTTTAAGGCAAGCCAGAGTTGAGAATCCTGCGGGCACTCTTCGGTTACCACTCCAGCCAGCCAGTAAAGGCGAGCTGAATACGAGGCCCTGGCCGACTCTCTGGGGCATTGAGGACCGCAGTGTTGCCACTCACATTCAGCACGCCACAAGCTGCCCTGCGGTTTATTGGCTTTTCTATAAACCTTGTGATACATTTTTTCTTTTATATGAAAAGAACTTAGATAGCCATATAATGTTCCTCCGTGGTTTGCGTTAGTCTCGTGGTGAGATAACTACTGGCCCAGAGGGTTATTATTATTATTATTATTTTACTAAATTTAGAAATTGTTGATGTTTTCTTTTTTCCTTGTGACTTATTAAGTTTTCAGGTTGTATATGTTTGTATATGTCAGTCCCGTGACCACGAATGCTGTAAAGTGTTCGAACATCAGAAATATTTATGTATATGTTTCATTACTATGATCGTAATCTCTTCTACATTAGGAGCAAAATTGATCTACTACATTTCTCCTCCTGCCAATCTACCATTACAGTTCGGTATTTTGTTTTTTTATGGGTGGGCTATGGTAAGCGCACGCGCGGTCCTGTCCGTCCGGGGCGGTGAAAGGACGGCGCGCAGGCCCATAACTCACCCGTACCCACGTCACCTCGTTGTTGGGCCGATCACCGGAGCAGATGTGACTTGTCATCAGTGGAACCATTACAGTTTGGTATAAGGTTTATTTTAAATTTTTCGTTTTTTTCATCTTTTAGCATTCGCTCACGACATCCATAAGTAAAAAAAAAGAGATTGGTGGATTCTATTCTTAATCTGTTACTACAGAGATAAATCTTTTTTTTATAAAGCCCTGTTTTGGACATACACCGTCCATTCCATCCGTGGCTACGGAAGAGCGGCATGGGATTCTATAACCCAGCGTGATCCCTCCCCATCGCCATTACACAGACTACTGGTACCGATTCCTTGACAGACGTGGCCGACCTAAACTCTTAAAGCTTAGATAATTTATAAGAAACTTTTAAAAGTTTGATGGGTTTCTCTGTCTACACTAATATTATAAAGAGAAAATTTTATATTTTTGTGTGTGTGTGTGTATATATTTGTAATGAATTAACTCAAAAACTACTGTGACGATTTCAAAAATTCTTTGACTATTGGAAAGCTACATTCACCCTGAGTAAAATAGGTTATATTTTATCCCGGTTCCACGGGAAAGGGCATTACGCAGATAAAGTAACAGAAACCGAAGCGAAGTGAAAGCGGGCTGCTTGATAAAGTGATCCTATAACTTATACCACACGCCGTGTACAGCGGTGTACTTATTCCCGAGGATGGTACACGGGCGTTAATAACGAATTATCTTGCTGCTTTATCTTCAACACGTCTTTGTGGCTGTCTACTACGCTTTAATATTTTTGTTTAAACCAAAGCTGTGACGATGTATCCACCAGATAAATAACATAACAAACTCGTTTTGTAGGATAGTAGGTTTTGTACTGTCATGTTTATAAGTTGTTTTCGAGGGTCATTACCAATTGACTCACGCGCAAGCTCGATGACTTCCAGCCGCCCGAACAAGGCGGCTTCCGAAAAGGCTATAGCACCATAGACCATATCCTCACGCTTCGGCAGATTATACAAAAGACCGAGGAGTATAAGCTAAGCCCCTGTGCTTAGCGTTTGTGGACTATGAGAAAGCCTTTGATTCAGTCGAAACTTGGGCGGTGCTGCAGTCCCTTCAGCGGTGCCAAATCGACCATCGCTATATAGAAGTGCTGAAGTGTTTGTATAGGAACGCCACAATGTCAGTCCGTATCCGGGATAAGAGTACGAAACCGATCCAGTTGCAGAAAGGCGCGAGACAGGGAGATGTCATCTCTCCGAAACTGTTCACCACTGCACTGGAAGATGTCTTCAAGCTCTTAGACTGGACTGGACTCGGCATCAACATTAACGGCGAATACATCACTCACCTTCGATTCGCAGACGATATAGTCGTTATGGCAGAATCCATGGAGGACCTTGGCACTATGCTCAATGATCTCAGCAGGGTATCCCAACTAGTGGGTCTACGAATGAACATGGACAAGACAAAAGTCATGTCAAATACCCATGTCATTCCTGTACCGGTCCTAGTTGGCAATGCGATTCTCGAAGTTGTCAATCACTATGTTTACCTAGGACAAACAGTCCAGTTAGGTAGATCCAATTTCGAGAAAGAGATCAGCCGACGAATCCAACTCGGTTGGGCAGCGTTCGGGAAACTTAAGAGGATCTTCTCGTCCAACATACCTCAGTGTCTGAAAACACAGGTCTACGACCAGTGTGTGTTACCAGTGATGACTTACGGCACGGAAACGTGGTCCCTAAATGTAGGCCTCATATCAAGGCTCAAAGTCGCTCAGCGTGCTATGGAACGGGCTATGCTCGGGATTTCTCTGCGAGATAGAATCCGGAATACAGAAATCCGCAGAAGAACGGGTGTAACCGACATAGCACGAAGAATTAGCACGCTGAAGTGGCAATGGGCAGGCCACATCGCTCGACGAACCGACAACCGCTGGGGAAGAAAGGTTCTCGAGTGGCGACCACGCATCGGACGACGCAGTGTAGGACGCCCCCCCACTAGGTGGACCGACGACCTAGTGAAAGTTGCTGGGCGTCGTTGGATGCAGGCGGCACAGGACCGCACATTGTGGCGCAATATGAGGGAGGCCTACGTCCAGCAGTGGACGGCAATAGGCTGAAATGATGATGATGATGAAATGATGAGGTTTTGTACTATAAAACATGATAAATAAACAGACAAAAACAGACAGGCTTTATCTCAGGCCCTATCAATTTCGCCTCAGATCTGCTTAGTGGTTGAATTAAATGACCTGCCGTGACAAGTTTCACACATTCGATATCCACTAACAATTTGTTTCCAATTTAGTACAAAATAAAAAATAAAGAAAATATGATTAGATCCCGCAAGCAAGAATTAATGTACCAGATAATATAGGGATGATAAATAATACTTATTCCATCTGCAAATGAAAACACAAACACAAACGACATATTTAAGTATAAAGTCACAAACATCATTGCACATTTACCAACACAGGCAAGGTATGTAACCTTGGAGGCATAATAAAACAGAAATGTTTAGAAAAACAATACTGATGCTGATATTAATAATATGAGTCGATACCCTCATTTTTAAAATCTATCGTTACTAGTAAACAAATTCTAGTACATTCTGTACTTCCAATTTTATATTAATTCTTTATCTTTGCACGTGTTAAATACTGTAAAATTTTACATGGATGGTGGGGTTTACGGTGGATAGTTGCTTTGAGGGGTGGGCTCTGAAATAATGATAACGTATGTATTGTATATCATCATCATCGCAGCCCACATACGTCCCACTGTTGGGCTCGGGCCTCCTCCACAGTGGGAGGGAATTTGACCTACTATACCATGCTGGTCAGACATGTTGGTATAGGGTTTCATTTCGAGTTTTCCTTCTCTTGCACAGATGTTATGTGCACGTTATATCCCATAGTCGTCTTATACGACATCCACGGGCAAGATAGGGAGTAGTGAATTGTATTCTTACTCCGTCACCACACGGAAAATGTATTGTATATACGTCTCGTGATATTGTATATGCTTGAGGCGGCTGGTGGCAGACTGATATCATATATACCTGAGACAGCTGTTGGCAGACTATTTGTAGAGGTGCAGCATCCTCTATAAGAACCAATTAGTCCGGTTGATAGCCCTGTATGGCGCACCTGTTTGGGCGAAGACCCGGACCATCCATTTTATGGGTCTCCAGGGGCGACCATAGAGAGCCAATGCAGTCAGGGCCATACGTGGATACCCTGTAGTGGTGACGGAGACACCAGGGCCTGGAGGCGGGTGCAGGATAGCATAATCTCGCTGAACGAGATGACCGCCTGGTGAGGTGACGCCCGCCGTAACGTCATTACCCGTTTGGCAGTCTGACTGGAGAGGCTTCAGTACGATGATCGGATCGTCAAAACCTTGCGGCCGGTGCTGAAGGAGTGGTTGAGATGGTACTACGGCATGCTTTCAATCAATCGTCTAAACCAAGTACCGAACGGTCCAACGGTACCTAAGCGAATTGGAGAAGTCAGCAAATATCGGCTGGTTCTCATACAGATCCGCCGCCGAGAATAGTATAAAGGTATTCGCGGGTTACCCAGTAACACCTTCATGGGAGAGGTTGAGGAGGTATTCCGGCTACTTGGACATGAAACTGAATATTTCTGGAGCATAAAAGCCCGCGGAGGAAGACCGCACTGCATCCTCCTGATAATTCTGAAAAGGAAACAGGGACTACTACTACTACCTTGGATATTTATGAAGCTTCAGAACTACTGAATATACAGGGGGCCAAGATGGAGTCACCGCTGCCAGAAGTTCGGCAACTCTAGTCATCAGTGCCACCAAACTCATAGCATGTACGTGCTGCGGTGACAAAACACGTTGTACGAGATTTCCTGCACCCGAGGAACCTGCGATACGCCAATTGCGAAAGCAACCATACGTTGATTCATCTCAACTAACTATAAGAAGGAGGTTAGAAATAAAAAAGACTGGGATACTTTTATCCACTGAAGAGACACTATCACCGAAAGTAGTTACCCAAATAATAGAAAAGGCTATCGGATCATCTACGATGATGGCAGCAACCAGTTATCTCACCCCTAGAGATGCTGCCATCAAAAAGTGAGGAATTTCTTCCATATGGAGAAAGTATTCGGCCGCGTATGGCACACTGATCCGCGGTTTAAAATGCCACTGATATGGATAATTCGTTCAAGTTCATTCAAGTTGATGGTGGCGTGTGAAGCCTGCTCACTCGACCAACGCCGCCGACATCTTGCAAGAAAGCTGTCTGTCGCCGGTCCTCTATGCCTACTTCATCGACGACATCCCTACTTCATCAGAAGTCGCGCTGTCGCTGCCTAAGTGGCAGTTAGCGGTGGACGTGGGGAATACCCAGGCAAAAGTTTAGATCAATACACATACACACAGTATTCTATATTGTTTCTTTACTCCCAGCTCAGGAGAGGATTAATGAAATTAAAAATTAACCATTATATTTAGAGTATCACTACTTACAGGCTATTTGGTAGGTAGAAAGATATTGAGGTGCACGTTAAAAAAACGGTTTTTTTTTATTGTCAACGGTGGCAAACGAGCAAGCAGCACACCTGAAGGTAAGTGATACTGCCGCACATGGACCTTTGCAATATCAGAGCCACAGCCAGGCCGTTGCTTACCGTGAAGAAAATACTCTTCTTAAACCTCGTTTAAAGAAGGACATGTCATAGCGCTCGAGAAGCACAGCAGCAGGTAGTTCATTCCAGAGTTTGCACGTACGTGGGAGAGACGTACAGTTGTAGACCTTAACGTTTCCAGGTGAAATGGATGAACACTGCTGCGATGTCGAGTGGTACGTTGGCAGAATGGTGACGGTGGTACCAAGTCAAACAGTTCTTCGAAGCACTCCCCGTGAAAGAGTCGGTAGAGTACACAGAGTGACCCAAAGTCTCTCCGCCGCTTCAGCGACTCCAATCCGTCCGTAAGATAAATTTTGTTTGAAATGTTTTGTAATATAAAATTTCCGTTAATTATCATAAATTGTCTTTATTTAATCATCATTATTTAGGATTTTATATGCTAAAGAAAGAGGACTGTATTATTAATCTATCATCAAACGGAAAACTGTAACCTCTTTTTATCTACATTACGTCAGAAAATCTATCGAAAATTTCGTTTCAGATATATCTATTATACTCCTAGCAATATTATCATCGTCCATAAATAAACTGTTATCGCTATTTTTTCTAAACACAAAAGATTTTCATATCGAGTATAAAAATGTTTACTCCTTTTATATTTCGGGCTGGTATTTGTACAAGCAATTTGAAGCTAAACGCAAAACAGGTTTATTTTTATTGAAATAACTTACATTTTTTTTTCCATTCGTAATCGAGAATTTTTATCGAAAGCTTATTTGCTAAAATTGCTGTGTTTCAGGTTATTTTTATCTGTAAATAAAAGTACGGGTTATATCGCGTTTTATAATGGATTATATAGACTGGATGATATGTGGAATGCTAGTCTAGCTAATTGGTAAATTAATAAAAAATTGCGTTGTGCAGAGGATAAACATTTTTAATGTGCCTCGTTACAGCGGAGAATTAATTACTTTTGTAAAAGGATAAAATTCTAAATTATGCATGGATGATGACGTTTAAATCAAGCGTGCTGAACTTTCTGTACATATTTGTATAAGATTTTTCATTGCCCGATGTTTCGAATACTTTATGTGTTCATGGTCACGGGCGGACGTGCTTGTATTTTTTGCATTCGCATAGTTTTTTAAACGGATAAGTAATCATAAGAATTCGAAACTGTGTATAACCGTTAGTTTTCAGTCTTTTGAATATTATGACTGTTTTAACAGTCAACTGTGATAAGCTATGGCTCGATTCAAACAACACGGACGCTATTACTCGCTAAACACTTATAAAATCTATATATATGTATATAAGAAAGTCGTGTTAGTTACACTATTTATAATTCAAGAACAGCTGTACTGATTTGGCTGAAAATTGGTGGGAAGGTAGCTTAGATCCAGGAGACGGATATACTTTTTATCCCGTTCGATCGTGATCCCGTGTGACATAACATAAAACGTCAAAGAGAATACAAGTCACTGTGAAACCTTGTATACCAATAACGCATCTGACTTTTAGATTCTGGAATGATTTTCTAATTTATGGTTTGCGAAACCTCTTGCTTACTAAATTTCATACAAATAATAGGTCTGGGAAAAAGTTCGTGGCGTTTTTCCTAATAGATGGCATTGATTGCAGATAACTAAAGAATAACAAGTTACAGCGACACCACTGAGGGCTCGTTTTTTAGGTGACCTGCCCAATGTTAGTTTGAGCGTATAAACATTGTAATCGGTGCAATGGTTGGAAAGTTATTCACACTCGAAAATGGAGAAGAATAATGAGAAATTTCGCTGTTTCTGCAATATTATTATTATAAGGGGAAGAAGGCTGCGCAGGCTTGTGATAAAATTTGTGCTGTGTACGGTGAAGGTACTTTATCGAAATCTGTTGCGTGGAAATTGTTCGCTCGCTTTCGTTCTGGTAATTTCGATGTGAAAGATGAGCCACGCTGCGGTCGTCCAATCACTGAAAAATCTGATGAAATTCTTGAAAAAGTCCAACAAGATAAGCATATCAGCAGTGTCGATATTGGTATGGAGATAGGCATTGTCCACAAAATTGTTTTAAACCATTTACATAAAGCTGGTTACAAAAAAAGCTTGACATGTGGGTTCCTCATGAGTTGGGTGCGAAAAACATGATGAACCGAATTAACATCTGCGATGCGCTGCTGAAACGGAATGCAATCGAGTCGTTTCTGAAACTTTTAATAACCGGAAATGTAAAATGGATTACGTACGGTAGTCAGAAGCGTAAAAGATCGTGAATAATGGCTGGTGAGTCGTCACAGGCGTTCGCTAAGCCAACATTGACGCCAAAAAAAGTGATGCTGTGTGTGTGGTGAGACTGGAGGGGAATCGTCCACCATGAGCTACTTCCAACTGGTCAGACGATTGATTCTCAACTCTACTATGCACAACTAGAGAGATTACGCCCGGCGATTGAAAGAAAACGGCCCGAATCGATTAATAGGGAAGGTGTTGTCATCCATCATGACAACGCCCAACCACACACTTCTTTGATGACCCGTTAAAACTTAAGAAAGTTTGGTTGGGAAGTTTTGATGCACCCACAGTATAGTCCGGATATAGCAACCATTGACTGTCATCTGTTTCGATTTCTGCAGAACTCTCTCAATGGAATTAAGTTGGTTTCAAAAGAAGCCTGTGAAAACTAGTTAATTCAGTTCTTCAACCAGAAATCACAGAAGATTTTCACCGATGGGATCATGGATCTACCAAAACAATGGCGAAACATTGTCGGTAATAATGGAGCATTTTTGGTTTAAATAAATTCATCCACGCGCCATAACCAAACAGTCGAATTTTACTGAAAAAACGCTACGAACTTTTTCCCAGACCCTATATTTGGAATCGTTTCCGAAATTCTGAATATTTAGAAATATAAAAGAATTTCACGTGTAAATATATTTACTTTTGAGTTTTATGAAGTTGCCGTTTCTTCAGCGAGTACATACATATATATATTCATGTCTCTTTCCCATAGGGGTAGGCAGAGACCACTTCCTTCCACTTGCTACAATCTTGACATACTACTTTCACCTCCTCCACATTTATTAATCTCCTCATGCATCTTCTTCGGTTTAGGATATTTATATCCTGGCCTTACTTAAGAACGTCCCCAATTTGGACGTGAAACATCGGCCTTGGTCTTCTCCTTCCAACACTTCCATTCACATTAGCCCTATAAATTCAACTTGGTGGTCTCTTTTCATTCTGTAGACTGCACAGATGGCGTAATAGTTAAGATAGCGACTTACAGCGCCAGTGTCGGGGGTTCGAATCCCACGCGGGACAACACTTTGTGCGATCCACAAATTGTTGTTCTGAGTCTGGATGTAATTTGTGTCCGTTAATTATATGTTTGTAAAGTCCCCCGCAATACAAGGATTATTTCCTTAGTGCAGGGTGTAGTCTTAATAAAAAAAAAAAAAAATTCTTTCTCCTCTGAACCAATTTAACATGCCATTTTTAATCCTTGCATTAGCAATGATACAAATTATATATTTTATTATATAAATTTTGTTTAAGTTTTGCACTCTTGTGGCGTGGGGGACTCCACATATACGCATTTAATAGACACATTTGTGTCTGTTCATTTCTGACTGAGAACAATAATTTTTGAATCGCACAGAATATTTTCCCATACTTTTCCCATCCCATTTTCCGTGTGGTGACGAAGTAAGAATACAATTCACCACCCCCTTTCTTGTCCGTGGGTGTCGTAAAAGACGACTAAGGGATTATTGGCACATAACATCTATGCAAGAGAAGGAAAATTCAAAAGGTAACCCTACATTAACCCATCTGACCATTGTAATATAGTAGGTCGATGATAATGATGACTGTGCTATACCGATATTGAACCCACGACACTCTACACAAGAAGACGTCACTTAGAGGACTGCGCCATCTAAACTGAAAAATCAAGTTTAAAACCGAACCGTAAACATCTTTCAAAATATTTTATATAATTTTGCTCGGTTACTGCCCGAGTACCCTTTTAGATCATAACTAGATTCTGTACGTAATTTTGTTATCCTATGTTAGATAACAAGATTCGCTTCTGTTGTAAATATGGTTTATTTTCGTAAATAGTATGAAGTAGTTTTCAAAATCTTTTATTATATTAAGGTTTGGTTATTTTTCTATTTCCTTTAAAATCATCTTCTTAATCATCATCTCAGCTCATATACGCCTACTGTTGAACTCGAGGCTTCTAAAATACCAGAGAAATTGACCTAAATTAAACTCCTGCTCCTGCATACTAGCAGACCCGGCCATGCGTTGCTGTGGCTAATGTTTGTGTTATATTACATTTTATTAAACTATTTAAGTGGAACTGTAGGAGAACATCTGTCATGGAGGTCGACATATTTTTTTACAAATGGCATCTATGTAAAAAAGCAAGTTAAAATCGTATATGACACGTTTTAGGTTTGATATAGCAGCGCCATCTATTAATTAATTACTCAATCCAGTCAACAGATATCGCCATCTATTAAAATCGTTTGGAGTTAACAGATAATTGTGAATGTCAAATAATAGACAAATAATTTGCAATAAAATAATATTGCGACTATAAATTAAGATGTAAGCTATCCTATCTTTCAAGATGGATCAATCTGTACACGGTGTGCAAATTTGATTAAAATCGGTTAAGTAGCTTAGGAGTCCATCGCGGACAAACAACGTGACACGTAATTTATATACATATATTAAAATTATATCTCTTAGTCGACTTCTATAGCACCCACAGGCAAGAAATGGGATGGTGAACTGTATTCTTAGTCCATCACCACACGGAAGGGATTTATGATATTATTATGAGAAGATTATTTTAATTTTTACTTCCATTTTTATTGTTCAAATATATCACTAATTCTTGTTCAATATTCCGCAGTGTCTGAAAACAAAGGTTTATAACCAGTGTATGTTACCAGCGATGACTTACGGCACTGAAACGTGGTATAAATGTCGGCCTCATAAAAAAGCTCAAAGTCGCTCAACGTGCTATGGAAAGGGCTATGCTCAGTATTTCTCTACGTGATAAAATCCGGAACACGGCAATCCGTAGAAGAACGGATGTAACCGACATAGCCCGCAGAATTAGCACGTTGAAATGGCAATGGGCAGGCCATATCACCCGTCGAACCGACAACCATTGGGGAAGAAATGTTCTTGAATGGCAACTACGAATCAGACGGCGTAGCGTAGGACGAGCCCCCACTAGGTGGACTGACGACATTTTCCAAGTCGCAGGGAACCGTTGAATGCAAGTGGCGCAGGACCGTTCCGAGTGGTATTTTCGTGGGGAGGCCTATGTCCAGCAGTGGCTGTCTGTGGGCTGATAAATGGATATCACTAATGGTTTTGCTTATTTTGAATATTACACATCATCATCATCGGCATCACAACTCGTATACATCCCACTACTGGGCTCAAGCCTCCTCCATATCGGGAGGAAAATGGACATAATAAACCACGCTACACAGATTGATTGGTATTTTTTTTTTTTTGGGTGGGCTATGGTAAGCGCATGCGCGGTCCAGTCCGTCCAGGGCGATGAAAAGACAGCGCGCGGGCCCATAACCCACCCGTATCCACGTCACCTCGTTGTTGGGCCAACCACCGGAGCAGATGTGACTTGTCGTCAGTGGTCAGCCCAACGGAATACCCTTTCGGGTAACCTCACCTCTCGACATCCTGGGACGTCGGTCGCCGTCGCGCGGTCAGCCTCTCTGCGAGTGACGGACAATTCCCCGGTCCGATCACCCGCGGCCTCGGCTAGGGCTGCATTAGGTGCAGATAATCGCGCCTGCGCCGCCCAAGTCGCCGGCGGCGGAACGTGTCGCCGAATAGGAGCTCTACTCGCACACGATCCGCTGCCTCTTTCCGTGAGATTACGGCCTCACAGAAGGCGGCGACCGCGTCCCAGACGCTGACGAGCATCTACAGATTGATTGGTATAGGGTTTTATTTCGAGTTTTCCTTCTCTTGCAATGTTATTATATGCACAAGATATCCCTTAGTCGTCTGTTAAGAATCTTACGAGCAAGAGAGGGGGTGGTGAATTGTATTTTAACTCTGTCACCACACGAAAAGTTATTAAAGTTCTACACAGTGGCCGCTATTAATATTACCAATACATTTATTGCTCACGGCTGTCTATAAAGACTACCTAAAACTCTACGTACTCTATAGATATATATGTACACCTTTGCATTCAGTATCGCAGTATTGCGTTCACATTCAACACGCCACAAGCTGTCCTATGGCTTAGAGGCTTTCCTATAAATCATATGATATAATTATTTTATATAAAAAGAAGTTAAGCATCATATAATATTTCTTCTAGCTCTGCGTTGCCTTATGCTATAATAACGATTGGCCCGGCGGGAATTGTTATTATTATTATTTCTATTAAATGTTTATGTATTTTTCAATTTACTACCCATTTGCCTGTTCTTGAATATAATCTATTATATATAAATGGATTTTTAGTTAGTATCTATTTTTCATCATTATCATTTTACTTACTTACATCCCACTGTTGGGCTCGGGCCTCCTCCACTATGGGATGAGAATTGATCTACTACACCACGCTGGTCAGATGCGTTGATATAGGGTGTTATATACATATTTTAATCCCTTAGTCGTTTTTTACGACATCCACATACAAGAGAGAGAGTGGTGATTTGTATTCTCACTCCGTCCCCACACAGATATTTTATTCACTAAAACAATTTCTAGAATATGATCTCGGAAACGGCTCCAACGATTTTCTTGAAACTTGGCATACTAGAGGATTCAGGCCCAAAAATCGATCTAGCTAGGTTTTATGTATAGAAAATGTTGTTTTGTCAGTGTTTTTGGCAGACAATATAATGACATTAAATTTTAAAAGAATATGAATTCAAATTTTGCCGTCAATGTCATGAGTTACAATAGCTCAGTGGCGAAGTAGTCAGGTTTCATTTTATTTTTGACATCGGCGGCAAACGGCGTCGGATCGAATCTCGGTGTTATTATTATTCTCTTTTTGTAATTTTTTATATAATTTTAATTATTTATTTTTTATTAATATATATCTAAATAAATGCTACAAAAATACTCCGAGCGAAGCTCGGTCAACCTGATTTTAAACATTTAATTATTATAGTTATTTACGGAACTAATCCTCTGCCAACGGTACGATGTATTCGCACGGTACTTCTTGTACAAATAAACGAATCCAAATATAGAACATATCGAAATGTAATTACGGAATGTCTGACGTCAAATCACATCAGTTAGGTATTTGTATTAAACTTTCGCCTATATTATTTAATCAAATCATAAGGGTAGCAGAATATTCGTAATAATGTTCAATGAACTGATGAAATCAATTGAATCAATAATTTTGTCAATAGAATGCCAAGCCTCGAATGAAATATTTATAGTTTACCGAATGATAGTAGAATTAAGACTTTTATTTAATCCTTCACACATAGAGTCGAAACTCCAGACATCCTTATCCTTATTAACATTCCGGACCAGGAATTTAGTCCGAGCACCCGCGGAGAGGTTAGTTTCGTGACGACGTTCGGCGTCCCGGTAGGGGATGTCGACGGGAGAGGGTACTCCCTAGGGGTATTCCGCTGGGTCGACAACTGAAGTCAAGGAACTCTTGACCGGTGGTCGACCTAACGACGAAGGCGACGTGCTACGGGTGTGCGTGCTTGCGTCCCTCTGTCGCCCCGGACGGAGTGGAGCGAGGACTGCGCCGACCGTAACCCACCCCCAAAAAAAAAATCCATACTAATATTATATATGTCAAACTATGTTTGTTTGTTTGTCACGCTTTCACGCTTAAACCACCGAACCAATTTCAAAAATTCTTTCACCAATAAAAAGATATATTATCCTGGGATTCCCACGGGAACGGGCACTACGCAGGTAAGGTAACCGAAACCGAAGCGAAGCAAGGGCGGATTGCTAGTACAACTATGAATAACAGTTATATTAGTGTTAGACATCTTTATATATATAACTTTTCTGTTCGTGTGTTTGTAATTGCTCTAAACGTCTTGACCGATTTTCATGAAATTATTTGTGCGCGTTCAAGTGGGTTCGAGAATGGTTTAGATTAATATTTGAACCCGGTACGTGGTGCTGTGATCTATTACAAAGAGATTTCAATTTTTTTTTCAACAGAATAACGTCTGTTGGGTTAGCTAGTTATTTACAACTAGCTTTAGTCCGCGACTTCGACTGCGTGAACTCGAAAAATGGTTCTATTAGGATTTTGAATGTTCCTTTTATATTATTAATTTTGTTATCACATATAATTTATCTAAACAGGTTTAACCATTTTGGAATAAAAGCGGACTGAGTTTTCAAACACGTCTCAAAATAAAATGGAAATTAAATCAAACGCATTAAGGAGTATTGATATCAATTTCGTAGCATAATAAAACTTTCTACCCATTTTTTACCCCGTTAGGGCATTTCAATATTATAAAACACGTCTTCAATCAATTCTTTTAAAGAATGTTTATAAAAAATTTGAAGTGGATTGGGCCACGGAATCACGTTGTCCCATACAAATTGTTTCCCCTCTTTTTCACTCCTTAGAGGTTTCCAAATATCTGATGACAATTCATCATCATTCATCCGCCAAACAGACAGTCATTTAGGACAAAGTATTTTATAAGTTTAGTATAGATTTAAATTTACGAAATCTTGTATAATTCCATATATTCAAAATCTCGGCAACAACTTCAACGATTTCTATGAAATTTTATGCGCAGGAGAGGGTTTTCAGACATAAGAAAACGTGCCCTAATCCAAACACCTCCCCTGGCCGGAACTCCCCCGTGGGACCTGGAGGCGGAGATGCTCGCCAACATTTATCGGCGGGTGTCGGAGACGCGCGCCCGCGGCGGTATGGTCTCCATCAAAGAGATCACCGCCTGGCGGGTCGACGCCCACCAAGAAGTCATTGCCCGCTGGGCAGTCCGGCTGGAGAGTCCTCGGTACGGTGTCAGGACCGTCGAGGCCCTCCGGCCGGTGCTGGTGGAGTGGTTGGAGCGGACGCACGGGGTGCTTTCCTTCCGACTGGTGCAGGTGCTGACGGGGCACGGTTGCTTCGGGAAGTACCTGCACAAGATTGTCAGGAGGGAGAGCACACCGTCCTGCCACCACTGCAGTTGCGACGAGGACACGGCGCAGCACACGCTCGAGGAGTGTGCTGCATGGGAGGGGGATCGCCGTGAACTCGTCGCAATTATCGGTGCCGACCTGGCGCTGCCGACCATCGCCAGGGAGATGCTCGACAGCGTCAGGAACTGGGACGTGGTCGCCGCCTTCTGTGAGGCCGTAATCTCACGGAAGGAGGCGGCGGATCGTGTGCGAGTAGAGCTCCTATTCGGCGACAAGTTCCGCCGCCGGCGACTCGGGCGGCGCAGGCGCGAGTATCTGCGCCTAATGCCGCCCTAGCCGAGGCCGCGGGTGATTGGACCGGGGAATTGTCCGTCACCCGCAGAGAGGCTGACCGCGCGACGGCGACCGACGTCCCAAGACGTCGAGAGGTGAGGTTACCCGAAAGGGTATTCCGTCAGGCCGACCACTGACGACAAGTCACATCTGCTCCGGTGGTCGGCCCAACAACGAGGTGACGTGGGTACGGGTGGGTTATGGGCCCGCGCGCCGTCCTTTCATCGCCCCGGACGGACTGGACCGCGCGTGCGCTTACCATAGCCCACCCATAAAAATAAAAAAAAAAAAAAATCCACACACCTCCGGTTCGATCCTTGGTTTAATTTTTTTCAAGTTTATATTTTTGCAAGAAAAAGATTCTTCTTTTGCGAGTAAAACTATTATTAAATAAAATTATTTTTCAAAAATTTTCAAATTGGCATTCAAAGCCAAGCCTCGCAACTGAGTTCTATAAAAAATTGTGAGATCCATGTTATATACCAAGTCGGTTAACTCATTCAATCCCTGCTTAAGGGACCTTTCTTCTTAAGTTATTACGTAAATAGCTAACCTAACAACTTCTTATAGTGAGTATATAAATATTAAAGATTTTTTATGCCTTAAACAGAATGACTTGGCAATCACATGAAAACACAATGTACCTCACAAGTAATACATATTATATTAAATTGTACTAAACATAGTGCGATTGCCAAGTCAATCTATTTATTTAAAACACGTTAGTTACGTTTTGCCCGATTTTTTTTTTTTTTGCTCAACTTGCCGGGGGCACTGCCGTGCCCCCAGATATTAATTAAATTAGGACGGATGACCGAGGACGGGCGATCGAGGAGTGGGCGGCGGCACTGGGCCTCTGTTTGTTGAACAGGGGCTCGGTGCATACGTGCGTGCGACAACGGGGCGGGTCGATAGTGGACTTTTCGTTCGCTAGCCCCGGAGTCGCCGCACGCGTGGGGAGCTGGCGCGTCGTGGAGGAGGTTGAGACCTTGTCGGACCACCGGTATATCCGGATGGAGGTCTCCCTGGCAATCCCGACGCCCAGCAGGGGTCACGGGGCGGATAGGCGTCCTGCGTTCCCGCGATGGGCTGTGGGTCGCTTAGACCGGGACCAGCTGGCGGAGATAGCCATCGTATACTCGTGGCTGTCCTCTGCCCACCAGTCGGACGGGGTGGCCGCATCCGCAGTGCGTTGACGCAGATCTGCGATGCGGCCATGCCCCGGCGTCTGCCCCCGAGGAGGGGGTCCACTGGTGTCCAATGGTTTTTTTTTTTTTTGGGTGGGCCGCGGTCGGCGCGCCTCCGCACCACTCCGTCCGGGGCGACAGAGGGGCTTAAGCACGCAACTCCCGCGACCCACCCGAAAATCACGTCGCCTTCGTCGTTGGGCCGACCACTGGAGCAGCGTTAACTTGTCGTCAGTGGTCGGCCCGACGGAATACCCCCTATTGGGGTACCCTCCCATCGACCGACGTCCCCCCCTCGGGGAAGACGTCGGTCTTTCCTCACGCGGTCGGCCTCTCGGCGGATGACGGACTAATCTCCGGTCACGTCACCCGCGGCCTCAACTAGGGCGGCATGAGGCGCAGATAGTTGCGCCTACGCCGCCCCAGTCGCCGGCGGCGGATCTCCTCATCGAGGCTGCGCTCCTCGCGCAGGCGATCCGCCGCCTCCTTCCGCGAGATCACTGTCTCGCAGAAGGCTGCGACCGCGTCCCAATTCCCGACGCTGTCGACCATCGCCTTAGCGAAAGCCGGCAGCGTCAGGTCCGTGCCGATGATTGCGACGAGTTCACAGCGCTGCACTGCCCAAGCCCCGCAGGCCTCGAGCGTATGGCGCGCCGTGTCCTTGTCGCAATCGCAGTGATGGCAGGACGGTGTACTCTCCCTCCTAACGACCTTGTGCAGGTATTTGGCGAAGCACCCATGCCCCGTCAAAACCTGCACCAGTCGGAAGGAGAGCACCCCGTGCCGCCTTTCCAACCACTGCATCAGCACCGGCCGAAAGGCCTCCACGGTTCGCACCCCGAACTGAGGCCTCTCCAGCCGGACTGCCCAACGGGCGATGACGTCTCGGCGGGCATCGACGCGCCAGGCGGTGAGATCCCTTAGCGAGACCACACCGCCCTCTGCTCGCACCCCCGTCACCCGTCGATATAGTCCGGCAAGCATCTCCGCCTCCAGGTCCCACGGGGGAGTCCCGGCCAATAGGCACGCTGCCTCCGTCGCCACCGTGCGGTATCTGCGGATGGCCCTGACCGCCATGACCCTCTGTGGTCGCCACAGAAGGGCCCTAAGTCGGACGGTCATGGACCCCGCCCACACCGGTGCGCCGTACAGGGCCATCGACCGGATGATCCCCGCGTACAGCCGTCGGATATTACATGCCTTAGTCATCTTTAACGATACCCACGGACAATATACGTAGTGGTAAGTTGTATTCTTACTCAGTCACCACACACAAAATATTATCGTAATATGATCCTTCCTATCCTCAATGAAATCCTTCCAACCATCTGTTATACCCTTAATTTCTCTGTAACTAATGGTGTGTTTCCATCCGTATGGAAAGACGCCGAAACAACTCCTTTGCCCAAAATACGTAAACCGGTATCCTTCTCCGATTATCGTCCTATATCCATACTACCATTCCTTTCCAAGTTTCTTGAACGTCTTATCCACACACAGATTAGTAATTTCCTCTTCAAAAATAACCTCCTTAATCCTTTCCAATCTGGTTTCCGTCCTGGTCACAGTACCACTACAGCACTAGTCAATATTACGGATGACATTAGATCTGGCATGGACTGTGGAAAGTTAACAGTATTGGCGTTATTAGATTTCAGTAACGCGTTTAATACGGTTGACTGCGACATATTACTCAGTCTTCTTCAGTCTATCAATATATCTCAAATTGCAATAGATTGGTTTCACAGTTGTCTGTGCGGCCATGACAACGTATTTGCATTGAATATACTAACTCTTCTTGGTGTACTACTACTGTCGGCATACCCCAGGGTGGCATTATATCTCCACTACTTTTCTCAATCTTTATAAACTCCATTTCCATTAACCTATCTTCTTCCTATCATCTTTACGCAGACAATCTTCAAATCTATTTTCATACCTCACCAATCCAACTATCGCATGCTATGTCTACTCTTAATAAAGACCTTGATAAGGGCCTGGAGTTCATCTCATGGTATTACGGTGAACCCTTTAAAAATGCAGGTTACAATTAAAGGTAGTGGGAAGCTGACTTCAAAAATTAACTGGTCTGAATTACCTAATGTAAAGTTTGATGGTGTTACTATCCCATTCAACTACAAAGTCGAGAATTTAGGCCTAATTATTGATAGTAACCTAACTTGGGGTCCTCAACTGCAAGAAGTAAGCCGTAAAGTATTTGCCTCTGCTGGGTCCCTTAGGAGATTACGTAATTTCTTGCCAACTGCGACTAAAATTACACTTGCAACTTCCTTACTTCTTCCTATACTTGATTACGCGGATGTCAGCTATTTAAATCTCACCGAGGGTCAACTGGATAAACTTGAGCGTCTCCAAAATATTTGTATCCGATTCATATTTGGCCTTCGCAAATATGATCATATTTTCCAATTTCGTGCAAAACTCAAGTGGTTACCAATTCGCCTTCGCCGGAATGCTCATATTCTCTCTCTACTCTATAACATTCTGTTCAATCCTTCTACTCCTTCCTATTTAAAAAGTCGTTTATTATTCCTTCACGATACACATGACAAATGTCTAAGGTCATCACTAAATCTACAATTAAAAATACCAAAACATTCTACATGTTACAGCGGTAAATCATTCACCGTAACTGCCATCCGTTTGTGGAATGATCTGCCGAAAGAAATAAGGCATGCTGAATCACTTGAATCTTTTAAAAAAATGGTAGAGACGCACTATCTGGGACTGTAAAACTTATATTGCTAGTCACTGATTACTTACATTCTAAATTTTATTTCCTATATTATTGAATTATGTATTTAGTATATTTTATTATAAATATTTAAGTAAGTCTATATAATGTATTTACATATATGTGTGTATGTACATATATATTTATGTTTACATTATTTAATTTATTAATCTAGAATTTATCATGTTTCATCTTTTTATTGGCTACACCAACAACTACCTTTTTTTCCTACATTAATTCCATCCAAAGGTTGCCTGGAAGAAATTACTTATAGCGATAAGGCCGCCCATTGTACTGTGTCTATTATATATAGCTCTTCTGTATAAATTTCTGGTGTACAATAAAGTGTATAATAAATAAATAAATAATACCTATATACCTGGTGGACCGAGCTGTGCTCGGTATAATTTTTTAAGCTATTGCATAGCTTTTATCGCGGGCTTGGCGTGGCGACCGAATCAAGAAATTCCGTAACGAAAATAAAACCTTACACCCCCCTACCATGTAGCTAGCTACATGGTACGAGCTACATGGTACGCGGCTGGCGGCAGCTCGGCCGAGCGTTAAGCATACGGTCGTCGAGACGTCGCGTCGACATTCTGCGTTCGTCCGTCTCGGTGCGCACACGTGCCACCGCTTTGCGTAGCTTACGTCAAAAAGTGTTTCCGCGCGTTTTCTAACGGTCCCAACTGTCTTCAGCGGACGACAGTGGTAATCCAAACCGCCTTTATTGTTACACATATAGTACACTAGCAGACCCGGCCACGCGTTGCTATAGCTAATGTGTTTGTTATATTACATTTTGTTAAACTATTTAAGTGGAACTGTAGGAGAACATCTGTCATGGAGGGCGTCATATTTTTTTACTAATGGCATCTATGTAAAAAAGCAAGTTAAAATCGTATATGACACGTTTGTAGGTTTGACATAATAGCACCATCCATTAATTAATTGCTCAATCTAGTCAACAGATATCGCCTATCGTTTGGAGTTAACAGATAATTGTGAATATCAAATAATAGGTATAACACTATAAATTAAGATGTAAGCTATTCTATCTTTCAAGTTGGATCAAACTACACACGGTGTGCAAATTTGATTATAATCGGTTAAGCAGTTTAGGAGTCAGTCACGGACAAACAACGTGACACGTAATTTTTATATATTAAGATTTGTTTTCTTATCGGTCACCACGCTCAAAAATGTAACTTGAATTAATATCAAAGAAAAAAAATACTGCATAAATAAAAAATAAATAAATAATTATAATTGCATAAGTTGATAAAAAATGCTATGCAATAGCTTCACCGCCGCAGTCCCCGAGTGCCACACGTTTTCCTTTTTTTTTCTTGTAAATGATATTTTTAAGGAACATATTTAGATATATATTAGTAAAAAAATAAAAATGATGAAATACCTAATGAAAAATATATCAAAAATTAAAAACACAGAATAATATAAGGCTCGATCCACACTATGATGCCGTTCACAGTCCGATCTCGCTCCGGTCTCGGTCCGATCAAATCTCGCTGTATCCACACTACTAGTTCCACAATCAGTATATCTCGATCCATGGTCGATAGGCGTGGGCGGCGTGAAATCCCATGTGTAATGATCATTTTTCGCTCGTAATCAAGTTTTTATAAGTCAACTATTCTTTTAAAATGTTCGCGAATTTCACCATATTTTTTTTTTTTGTGGGTGGGCTGCGTTCGGTGCGCCTCCGCACCACTCCGTCCGGGGCGACAGAGGGGCTTAAGCACGCAACTCCCGCAACCCACCCGAAAACCACGTCGCCTTCGTCGTTGGGCCGACCACCGGAGGAGGGTTACTTGACATCAGTGGCCGGCCCGACGGAATATCCCCTATTGGGGTACCCTCCCATTGACTGACGTCCCCCCCTCGGGGAGGACGTCGGTCTTTCCTCACGTGGTCGGCCTCTCGGCGGGTGACGGACTAATCTCCGGTCACGTCACCCGCGGCCTCGGCTAGGGCGGCATGAGGCGCAGGTAGTTGCGCCTACGCCGCCACAGTCGCCGGCGGCGGATCTCCTCATCGAGGTTGCGCTCCTCACGCAGGCAATCCGCCGCCTCCTTCCGTGAGATCACTGTCTCGCAGAAGGCTGCGACCGCGTCGAATTTCACTATATACTCCCTTTTCTCGGCAAAAACGCTTACAGAAAAGCTGGCGAAAATAATTTTAGTATGATTATTTATTATTCATAATCAAATGTTATAAATCACACGTATAAATTACATTACTTACCTTTTTCAGAATTCCACGATTTATTACTAGCCATGACTAAAAGAAAAATGTAACGTCTCTCTGCACGACCGAAAAAATACTGGAATTGAAACAAAAACGTATTCACACTGTCGGTACAAGTCATGACAAGTCTGATCTCGCTCCAGTCAAATATTCTTTTCGACCAACCGGTACCGGCGCGGTATCGAATCGGAACTGGAGCAATACGATAGTGTGAATACTCTGATTCTTTCTTATTTAAGAATATTTTACCAGACCGGGAACGGACCGAGACCGGAGTAGGATCGAACCGTGAACGGCATCACAGTGTGAATCGACACTAATTATTCAAGCACCGATCTAAATTTCATCCATAATAATGTTCAAGGGCCAATCTAAATTGCTTTCATACATAAGTTTATGTTTTGCACTACTTATTCGTAAGGCGTCTTCAAGTATACGGTAAACGTAAATTGATCCGCGAGTCGCGCGTGCGAAGAGCGCAGCCTCGACAAGGCGACCCGCTGCCGGCGACTGAGGCGGCGCAGGCGCAACTACCTGCGCGTCATGCTGCCCTAGCCGAGGCCACGGGTGACGTGACCGGGGAGTTAGTCCGTCACCTGCCGAGAGGCCGACCGCGTGAGGAAAGACCGACGTCCTCCCCGAGGGGGGGATGTCGGTCGATGAGAGGGTAACCCACTAAGGGGTATTCCGTCGGGCCGACCACTGATGATAAGTAACCCTGCTCCGGTGGTCAGCCCAACGACGAAGGCGACGTGGTGTTCGGGTGGATTGTGGGTGTGCGTGCTTGCGCCCCTCTGTCGCCCCGGACGGAGTGGTGAGAGGAGTGCGTCGACCGCAGCCCACCCCCAAAAAAAACCTGTTAATATAAAAATTATAATTACTCTTTTCTCATTGCTACTACACGTACCTAGTGCTCTCAATCAATCCAATATACGAAATAATCAAAAATATCAATTTCACTAAAGAAATTCCTTACTTGTGCCTAAACAATAAAAACACTGAGATTTGATCTCAGACTGTTTGAATGCGACTGGTCAACTTCCCAACTGAGCTATTGTCACTCTCTTGACAGCGACGGCTAAATTTACATTCCTATTCTATTGACATTTTATATAATTTTATTGATAAGCTAAAAACACTGACAAGATAATATTTTCTATACCTAAATAAAACCTAGCTAGATCGATTTATTGGCCCCGAAACCTCTAGTATACTAAATTTCATGAAAATCGTTGGTGCCGTTACCGAGATTCTGAAAATATGGTAATATATGTATAAAAAGATAGAAATATACAAGAATTGCTCGTTTAAAGATATAAGATTCTATTTATAAAATATTATAGTTTTAATTAATACTTTTCTTCAAGTAATAATCCATTTTAATTACTTTAATAATTGAAATAGAATAAGGTTGAAATATATTTGTAATATAGAGAGGTAAAACGTCTCCACTGAAGTCTTGAATAGTAAATGGAAAATTGATTACTTTACGTAGGTACACTAACTTAATTAGTAAAGCAATTTGGACGCATTTCTAGAAGGATATTAAATGTTATTATTATGTGATGCGAATGTGAGCTTGTTTTTTCACTCTTATACGCCTTAACAACCAACAACAGTAAACAAACAATAACTTCAACAACTAAATATAAAATTGCCAAGGGGTATAAAATTTTAACCTACAAATACATAACTCTATTAAACTCTATCAAAAACTCAACTAACGCTCATCAAGTTTATGATAATATTTCCAATCCTTATTTCGTAATTTTTTCATATTTTTAATTCTTGTAAATAAAAGTACTTTATGTATTTTATGGCTTCTGTATTTGATTTTTGATTGCCCGACGTTTCGAACACTTACAGTGTTCGTAGTTACAAGCGTTAAGATGTCTGACATTTTTAATTCTTGTTTCTGTAGTATATTATCGGTAAATATAGTCGATGTGATGACAGAGTAAGAATACAATTCACCACAACTTATCTTGCAGACGAGTGTAATAAAAGGCAAATAAGGGATACAATAAATAAAATAAATAAATAAAAAAAAAACCGAAATAAAACATACACCAACTCGCCTGACTGGCGTGCTATAAGAACTAAATTTTTCCTTTACTACGAAGGAAGCTCAAGGCGAGTAATTAGGACGTATATGAACTGCGGTAATAATGATTTCGTTTCATTCAATGTATGAATGCAGATATAAAATCACATTAAAACAGACAGCTTTTATAAATCAAACACACCATAAAATCCATTGTGTTTACTCACAAAAAGAATAATTTTTCCCTCACCTCCTCTAAATGTGCCAACTGTTACAAAAGGGGTTTTGAATGAAACATTTTAACTCAACATCATTACCCCTCGTCCTTACCCTATATGTTAGCGACAACCTGCAAAGTGTCAACGCATCTATTTATCTTATGCATAGAAACAATCCCTTAAGCAGAATCAAGGGCGGAATGTTAAAACAAACTCATAAAGCAGTATTTAATCTGGGGGCACGGTAGTGCCCCCGCCAAGTCGAGCAAAAAACAATGTCAGGCAAAATGCAACACTGCCGTAACATACTTTTCTCGAAGCCATTCAGGCCATTTTCGACCCCCTATAACTTCGTTGTTAATAAAACTAGAAACCTGAATTTTTAGTAACCAAGCAGGCATTGTATACACATTGTGTGTTTCAAATTTCATTCAATTTGAACAAATAGTTTAAGAATTATAACTAGTCAAAATTTCGTAATTTTGTCACTCACTGACTGACTGACCGATCATCAATATTAAAGAGGCACTTTTAGCAGACAGAAGCTTCAAATTTAGAATACAATTAGTGTTTAGTGTATAAATGAAGGAACAATTATGAAACATTATAATTTTCATCCAGTTTCCGAGATACACTAACTGCACACATAATTTTGTAAACTTATAAAAATATATAGGATTGCAAAGTTACATTTGCAGTTAATGAAATGTAACTTTGTAAAAAATAAGAATACATTGGTCGCCATCATTGCTTCTCTATGGAATCGTAACAACCGGCTAAAGACTGCGCAGATAACGTAGTGGTTAAGATACCAACGTACCGTGCTAGTGTCGCGGGTTCGAATCCCATGTAAGACAACACCTTGTACGATCCACAAATGGTTGTTTTGAGTCTGAATGTAATTTGTGTCGGTTAATTATATGTTCTTTCCGTGTGGTGACGAAGTAAGAATACAATTCACCACTCTCATCTTGCCCGTGGATATCGTATAAGACGACTATGGGATATAATATGCACATACCATCTGTGCAAGAGAAGGAAAACTCGAAATGAAACCCTATATCAACATGTCTGACCAGCATGGTATAATGGGTTAAATTCCCTCCCATTGTGCAGGAGGCCCGAGCCCAACAGTGGGACATATGAGGCCTGCAATGATGATGCGATGTTGAATTATATGTTTGTAAAGTCCCCCACAATATAAGGATTATTATTCCCTTTGTGCAAGGCGTAGTCATTTAAAAAAAAAGATTTAAAAAACAGGAAGGAGAGTGGGCAGCAGCTCTCGCCGGGGAAATGTATGATATCTCACTGTGAAACCAACCTGCCTACCAAACGTGGCGACTTCGCCATTATTCCTCATATGGCGAAGAAAAATGAGCTCTAGTCATGGCAACTCTGTTACCCTTGAGCGTCGTTGGATGCAGGTGCCACAGTACCGCACTTTATGGTGAAGCATGAGGGGGGTCTATGTTCTACAGTGGACGGCGATAGGCTGAATGATGATTGGCATAATTGGTGTAGACAGATACCTAGATATAATTATGTTCAAAGAGAACTTGTAAAGTGGTCAATCAACTTAATGAAAAAGCAAAAGTGGGACATGTCTTATGAAATTGTATCAAAATCTCCCAAAGTATTAAGCAAACTAAATTGCCTCAAATTTATCTGAAAGAAAGAACGCCATCATTAGGCTCGATTGCCATCAAAGCGAAGAGGAGACTAGAGGAGATGTGTTTCGAAAAACCAGTCAAATTTCTTTATTTCCACATCTCTGCGCTTAGTTTAGGTAGAAGTGACTCAAACAGAAAGGAGAGATGTCTCATTTTTCAGAGAGTGGGCTCTAAGAAAATCCGTTGTTGGTATTCAAAAAATAGAAGGTACCGGAAAGGAAAATAAGTAGGTCTATCTACAAAAAGAAATGAGATACCATCAAAAACAAAACTTGTAAAAAGAAGCCAAGCCTCGCAACTGAGTTCTTCTACCATTAAAAGTTGTGAAATATATGTTATTCCAAGTCGGTTAACTCCTTCAGTCCCTGCTAAGTGACCTTTCTTCTTAAGCTATTGCGTAAATAGCTAACCTAACAACTTCTTATAGTGACTATATCAATATTAAAGATCTTTTATATTTTAAATAAACAGAATGACTTGGCAATCGCATGAAAACACAATGTACCGCACAAGTAATACATATTATATTAAATTGTACTAAACATAGTGCGATTGCCAAGTTAATCTATTTATTTAAAACATAAAAAGATCTTTAATATTGATATAGTCACTATAAGAAGTTGTTAGGTTAGCTATTTACATAATAACTTAAGAAGAAAGGTCCCTTAAGCAGGGACTGAAGGAGTTAACCGACTTGGAATAATATATATCTCACAACTTTTTATGGTAGAAGAACTCAGTTGCGAGGCTTGGCTTCTTTTTTACAAGTTTTGTTTTTGATGGTATGGTATTTTCTTTGTAGTGAAGGAGTAAGAATACAATTTACTACCCTTTCTTACGCGTAAAAAACGATCAAGGGATAAATAAAATATGCACATAAAATCAAAAAAGGAGAGCTCGAAATAAAACCAATCCTTGTGGCTAGTATCGTAATGTGTAAATCAATTGCATTCCTATTGTGGAAGAAGCATGAACCAAACAGTGGACCATAAGTTGGCCTGATGATGGTGATGAATGCAATTCCGTTTATTATGTATGGAAAAGGACCGGAGGGGGGCGTAGGGTGCCATTAACTTCCTTAGCCGCGAGTGCGGGTGAGCGAACCGGGAAATAACCCATCACCCGTTGAGAAACTGACCGCATGAGGGCGTCGCCCTGGGGGTTTCGGGATGGAAAAGTACCCGAAAAGGTACCCTGCCGGGCTGCCCCGGACATCAAGGATTCAGTACCAGTGGTCAGTAGGTATCAACTGGGTTAAATATTACATTAACAACCTCCTTAGAAAGGTTTATGTCAACAGTAGTTCAAATGTGATAGAACCACCCTGTCGACAGTTGTTTGTCTACAGCCACGGTCTTGTCCGTCTGGGGGTTTTCACAGAAAATCAACGCTTGATTAGTAGCAATTTTGTTACTGTACTTCGTTTGGTGAGGGAGGAAGCCGGAGGCTTCACTGACTGAGGGCAAACAGCTTATGATTTTGATGCATTTAGTATCACCGAACCTCATTATTGCCCGCATTTACAGTGCCTTCATTTTCTAACAAAGATGCATGAGCGGCAGTCTCGCTTACCATTAGGTGAGCTGTTTGCTCGTTTCCTACCTACAATAGTAAAAAAATGTATTAAGAAATTCAGTAAGAAATTCATAGACTTATAAAAAATTTATGTTCCTTGGCGTAACATAATTAAAATCTTTCTAAAATTCTATCCTTCGCATTATCTTACGTTTGTTGAAAAACCACACTCATCATCATCTTGCTCTTATCCCAATTACTTGGAGTCGACGCAATATGTCATCTATTTTGACATATTGCAAAAAGTTTCGGCAATGATTTTTATGACCGGCCGCCTGCCTGACGTCAACCCTCCTTGGGAATGTAATCGTTGACCTAAATGGTACCAGATAGAGTTGGTCCGGGTCAATCTAGGGCTCTTAGTCGTCTTTTACGACACCCACGAGCAAAGCAAGGGTTGGTAGTATTCGAAGCCGCTACCACACAGCAAAAATTGAAAAACCACACTAATAATAGAAAAAAGGTGTTTAATAAATTAAAGGTATATATTATAATGCATTATCTAGTTGACATTTGTGACGGTGTGGTGTACGCGTCCATCGTAAAACAATGTTGACTAGCTTATTTCAGGGTGTCAAGATTTCGTGACAATAAGCGCGCGCATCGGAACAATTTACTCTAAGATTTTTTCCCTAACGTGTCAAAAGAAGTATTACTTCAAAAACTAAAATACGGAATAAAATAATAGTCCGTTCAGAATTTGAAACAAATCCAAATGGTTTTGATTGATTTTAATTGCTTTTGGCGCGATTCTGAACGACTGTGCCAACACGAAATTATTATTATGCATACAGTAATGCTGTGTTATTATTATTTATTGTTTTTCGTTTATTGTTTTTAACCGACTTCAAAAAAGGAGGAGGTTCTCAATTCGTCTGTATGTATAATATTTTTTTTTTATGTATGTCCATCGATATTTCCGTCAATTATTGACGGATTTAATTTTTTTTTCTTTTGTTAGATAGAGTTTACTTCTGAGGTGGTCCCATTTTCACCAGGTCAGGATCTGATGATGGGATCCAGGAGAAATCGAGGGCAACCACCGAAAATTGTTTGCTCGTATGGTGTTGTTGTCACGTAATAATCATGTCTTACTCAGGTATATGCTTCAGTGTGTCAACATCTGATGCTGCTGTGCTGATGATGAAGTTCCAGAACGCCTTAACGGTTAGGAGTTAGCAGACAGTACTGCAATTGGTCGATAGAAACTATTTAGTAGTATGTAGGGCTAACATGTTGCTTGTGAGGTATGCTTGAATCAACATCTGATACTGCTGTGCTGATGGTGAAGCTAAAGAACTCCTTAATGGTTAAGAGTTAGGTGATAGTTCTGCAATTGGTCGATGGAAACTAGGTAGTAGTATGTAGGGCTAAAGTGATACTTGTTAACCGACTTCAAAAAAAAAGGAGGAGGTTTCTCAATTCGACCGTATATATGCTTTTGTTATGTTTGTTCGCGGATAACTTCGTCGTTTAAGAACCGATTTTGATGATACTTTTTTTGTTGAAAAGAAGATATTTCAAAGTTGGTTCCATGATAAGGAAATCAGTGTTTGATGATGGTAGACCAGAGAGATCAAGGAAAACTTTCAAAGATCGTAGGGGCGACTACCGCGTTTGTAAGATTTTTCATTAAGTATTTTATTAAAGCACTACAATTTAATAAAGGTCTGGATAGATCTGATGATGGAGCAGAGGGAAGATGGAGCAGAGGGATGATGGAGCATTTACTTGACACCGACTTCAAAATTATAAAATAAATATTTAATCATTTCTATTTAATTAAATTAAAATACATATGACTTTGTGCGAAGTAAATTTATTTTTTGCTTTTTAGATTACTGTTTGAAGTCGGTTTATTTTTTGTTAAAAATTATTTTATATGTTATTTATTTTCCGTGTGATGACGGATTAAGAATACAAATCACCACCATGACACCTTGCACGTGGTTGTTGTAATTCACCTTTTGCGGATTTTTTTTTTGGGGGGTAGGCTAAGGTCAGCGTGCCTGCCGCCCTACTCCGTCCGGGGCGACGCGCGGCTTCGTAACCCACCCGTGACACGTCGCCTTCGTCGTTGGGCCGACCACCGGGGCAGAGTGACTTGTCGTCAGTGGTCGGCCCGACAGAATACCCCTTGAGGAGTACCCTCTCCTCGACTGACGTCGGTTATTCATCCCACGGTTGGCCTCTCGATGGTTGACGGACTAACTCCCCGGTCCAGTCACCCGCGGCCTCGGCTAGGGCGGTATCGGGCGCAAATAATAGCGCCTGCGCCGCCTCCCGATTCATTGCGGTTATTCGCCGTTTCATTGCAATGGGTTAAAAAAGCCGGTACATGTACTTTTTACGATTCTCATACTTAGACTATATTATTAAACATCTGTTTCAACATTTTTGATGTGAAACATCTATAGGCGAGGGCGAATCCAAGCGTGGCGTTAAACGCCACGCTTGGATATGTACATTTGTGTAATGAAATCATAACCTGTTTTAGAATTTAGTACAACGCCATCTAGTGAGCTCAAAATAAATTATTAACCTAAATACATACCTATACTGACCTATAGTGTATACTAATGAAAATAAATGTTTATGGAATAAAAACAATCATTTTCTGGAAAAACAAATAGTAATATTTTATTAATACTTTATGCCATATTAGTTCCTGTCGTAATTTGTTCTTTTATGCATATATTCTTGTACAAAATAATTTTGATGTTTCACATCTGCCAGGCATCCTGAGCGACGGCTCCCTTTTTTTTATTGTATGATAGCTGCTACGAATAGTAGCGACGCTTACATTATTCGTGGTTGTCGTAAAAGACGACTAAGAGCTTTTTATAGACTGATCCATCTGGTCAACAATTGCCTTCCCAAGGATGGTTGAAGTCAGGCAGATGACGTCATAAATCTTTTACCAATAACTTTTACAATTAGTACTATGAAATATAGTACATATATAGTCAACCCCAACTTAATGGGAAATGAGCCAGGTGATGATGACGATCAACATTTTCTTTTTAAATGAGATGCCATACGTCACACTATTGGACTCGAGCATCCTCCACAATGAAAGGGAAATTGACCCAATATACCACGCTTGTCAGACTTTTATCATAGTGTTATTTCAAATTTTAGTTCTCTTGCATAGTTTTTATATGCATATTGTAATCCCTTAGTCATCTATTAAGACACCCACAGTCAAAAGAGGGGGTGGTGAATTGTATTCTTACTCACAAATTTATATTACACACAAATAATGTCATTTATAAAATTTAAATCAACCAATCGTATTAGCCCATACTTTAGATTAGGAGCCGATAGGTGGCGCTGAATTAGTTTTCAGGTATTTCTGTATTTTTTTTTTATAGAACAACGTCTGCCGTGTGGTGGCGGTTAGGAAAACTACCAATACCTACATTGTCCATTGTTGTCGTAAAAAATGACATAGAGCTTTACATCAATCTTTCCCAAATTCATATGACGCCATATAGTTAACAAAGACATTCCCAAGGAGGGTTGATACCTTTTAAAATATATACAGTTATACCCCATTTTACACGACCCCGTTATGCGCGATTTCACTTTTACGCGAATTTCAAATTTCGGGTTAAAATACCTCGAAGTTCGCGAATTCTATCAATGACTGCGTTATATATAAGGGTACATATATATTCATAGGTGAGCATGAAAATTTATGTACATAACGCAGTCACCATCGTGTTTTGATCCTATATCAAACAATTAAAAACAACGTTGAGTATTATAAACGTATTTTACAAGAACGTAAAAGAAACGCTACCCAAAAAACGATAGATGTATTTTTCCATAAAAACATGTAATACTGTATAAAATGTTTTTAGAATTACATTGATTAATTGAAATAATTTATATTTTTTTTTGTATTGTATTGTATAATGGAGAAGGTTATAAACCGCCAGCTTCTGCAGTACCTTGAGGATCGCCAGCTTATCAGTGATCGCCAATACGGCTTTCGTCATGGTCGGTCGGCTGGTGATCTTCTTGTGTACCTCACACACCGTTGGGCAGAGGCCTTGGAGGGCAAGGGTGAGGCGCTGGCGTTCAGCCTAGATATCGCAAAGGCGTTCGATAGGGTCTGGCACAGGGCACTTCTATCGAAGCTACCATCATACGGAATCCCCGAGGGACTCTGTAATTGGATTGCCAGCTTTTTGGATGGTCGGAGTATAAAAGTCGTCGTAGATGGCTCCTGCTCCGATACCATGACCATTAATGCTGGTGTACCACAAGGCTCGGTGCTCTCCCCGACGTTGTTTATCCTGCATATCAATGACATGCTCTCTATCGAGAATATGCGTTGCTATGCGGATGACAGTACGGGTGATGAGCGGTACACTGAGCAACGGAATATCCCTCGGAGTATTCAGGAAAGAAGGGTTCAACTTGTGTCTGAAGTCGAGCGCTCTCTGGGGCGGGCCTCGGAATGGGGTGAACGGAACCTAGTCCAGTTCAACCCCACAAAGACACAAGTTTGCGCGTTCACTGCAAAGAAGGACCCATTTGTCATGGCGCCTCAGTTCCAAGGAGTAACTCTTCCAATTTCTGAGAGTATTGGGATTCTCGGCGTCAAAATATCGAGCAAAGTCCAGTTTGGGAGTCATTTGGAGGACAAAGCCAAATTGGCAAGCAAAAAGTTGGGCGTCCTGAACAGAGCCAGGCGGTACTTCACACCGAGACAGCGTCTTGTACTATACAAAGCACAAGTTCGTCCTCATGTGGAGTACTGCTCACATCTCTGGGCAGGTGCGCCCAAATATCAGCTAGACCCACTTGACTCCCTGCAAAGACGGGCTGTTCGAATCGTCGGGGATCCCAATCTTACGGACAGATTGGAGTCGCTGGAGCAGCGGAGAGACTTTGGGTCACTCTGTGTACTCTACCGACTCTTTCACGGGGAGTGCTCCGAGGAACTGTTTGACTTGGTACCACCGTCACCATTCTACCAACGTACCACTCGACATCGCAGCAGGGTTCATCCATTTCACCTGGAAGCGTTATGGTCTTCAACTGTACGTTTCCAGCGATCATTTCTCCCACGTACGTGCAAGCTCTGGAATGAACTACCTGCTGCTGTGTTTCCCGAGCGCTATGACATGTCCTTCTTTAAACGAGGTTTAAGAAGAGTATTTCCTTCACGGTAGGCAGCGGCCTGGCTGTGCCCCTGGTATTGCAATGGTCCATGTGCAGCAGTTTCACTTACCATCAGGTGTGCTGCTTGCTCGTTTGCCACCGTTGGCAATAAAAAAAAAAAAAAAAAAAAAAAAAAAAAAATATTAAATCATAAATCCTGATATACGCGAATATCACTTAATGCGATTTTTTACGGAACGTATCCCTCGCGTAATGCGGGGTATTACTATATTATGAAAGATATAGGGAGGGCCGGTATACAAAAAGTTACCAGTTTCAGTGCAATGGAGAAGGGGAAGGAATATGGTGCGTTATATGGCGCGCCGCCCTTTCATCAGCAAACGAACGGTGTTCGTCCTGACTGCCCAAAAAAAGCAAACTCTTAAACAATGCAACCCAGTACAGAACTAAAAAAATAGAGGCTTTGTGTAGATAAATCTTGTCCACAAACATGTTGCATTCGTTTTAGGTTTGTTAACGTTCATCTCAAAATTCTTTTGCTTGCAAACGGAAAAGATTTTGAACGGGAAAGAATTTGATTTATGTCTCGAAACTGTTTTTACTATTCTAAAGTCAATTAAACTTCTTGTGTATTCGTCTTCTTGAAATTAATTATCCCTAACTAATAATAGTCTTAAACAAAGTACTCCTCCATAAACCCTTACAGTAGCATGTATATTTATTGAGTATATACTCTCTAGAGTTGTTTAGTTCCGGATCGTAATAGTTCCAGGAATTGTGTTCACCGTCGGAACGATGTCGCTACAATTCAGGGTGTGAAATAAAATAGTTTCACATGTCCTAGAAATTGTCGTGTGCGATAAGGATGAATTTACAAACATATTGCGAACCCACCGCAAAATCGACCGATAACGGCAAATTCCTCACGTACCGAACAAGTACGTATGTATATACATATATAGTATTCGGTTAGGGATGCAATACAGATGCACAATACGACTTTAAGCTTTGCGTTTATGAGCAAAATAGATTTATTGATATTTTAATTGATTACTTTATTTTTAACTTAGGTCTCTTCAGACTTCAATAACAATCCTATACTTGCTAAGTATGAAGATAAATGAACTGAAGAACTGAAGAAGTCTTAAGAATGTGTATATTGCCTACTCGGCTATGAACTTTGGCTAAATCAAAGAACTGTAGAGCCCTATTTAATTATAGGAACTGATTACATGACATGGATCAAAATCAAACATTTGAATTAGTAGAACTAGATAGTACCACGAATTATTTTTCCGGACATAGATTCGATAGAAAAATGAATCGTTCCATGTTCAATCCATTTCAAATTCAGTTCAATAGTAAACGTCTATGACCTGGTGGATGGATGGATTCAATCAGCCCTTAAGCATCCATTGCTGTATATGGTTCTCCTCATGAAAATATCACTCAAAGCGGTCCTGTGCCATATAGAACCAAGGGCTCCTTTTTTTATGATAAGCAATGTCTGGACGTACATTGTCCGTTTTATCCGGAATGACAGAAGGGCTCCCTGCGATTTTTAAAATCTCGTCAGTCCTTCGAATCTCGTCTTAGGCTGCGTTGTCTCATTCGTGATCGCCACTCGAGTACCTTTTTTCCCGGTTATTGGTTCCTTAAGCGACATGGCTTATCATTTCAACGTAGTAATTCTTCAAGATAGATCATCTATATGCGTTCTTGTAAATATTTTATCACAGAGAAAAATACCGAACAGAAAGAACTATCCTTGCCATAGCACAACGAAGGATATAACGTTTTTATGAGGTCGACATTTAGAGACCTTTTTTATATTAAAAACACACATTTATTTGCGGTAACTCTATTTGGATATTTGCCGAGATTTTATTAGATATAAAATATGGTTTGAATCCGGTAACTATAAGGGTGAAGGTCGCTGAGGATTCTCTACAAAATATGTAAGTCACCTAAACATTTATGTATGAATACACACTATAGCTTAAAAAATAAATGGTTTCTAATAGGCGTTTTGCTCAAATAGCACTGAGCATAACCATAGTTGTAGGAATGACCAATATGTGCAGTGGTGTAACTATAGGGTGGCAGAGCTAGCAAAATGCCACGGGCCCCCGACCCGAGAGGGCCCCGGCCCAAAACACCGCGAACTCAGAAGTAAAGTTTTAACAACGTACCTGAGTTATATTAAATTTATTTTACCTAAGTACAACGTGATGATTCTTACTGTTAAGGCCTCATCAAAAGAATTTTCTGCGGGCCCCAGATGGTATAATTACGCCTCTAAATATGTGAACGATAGCCGAGAGGATAATCTGCCAGGCAGGCCACGGATGTCAGGCAATCAAATATCAGCGGTTGGTCTAATGGCAATGGTTATGGGGTCGCACGCTGTCCTTACCTCACCCCGGACAGATTGCATGGGGTTGTGTTCAGACCATAGCTTATTCTAAAAACATAAAAAAATTATAATGAATTCTGATGTTTACATGAGTATTACACATCTATACTAATATTATAAAGCTGAAGAGTTTGTTTGTTTGTTTGGACGCACTAATATCAGGAACCGCTGCTTCCATTTGAAAAATTCTTTCAGTGTTGGATAGTCCATTTATCGAGGAAGGCTATATAGGCTATATTATATTTTCAAAAAAATTAGAGATCTGTACTAAAAGTCCAATAATGTAACCCAAGGTGTAAAAAAATGACCCGAAAAATCCTTACATCGCGTGTGCTGCGAAAACTATTGATTATAGAGTAAAATAATGTACTACAACTTTGAAGAATATATAATTATCTACAAAAAAAGTGAGCCGTCGCTCAGGACGCCTGGCAGATGTGAAACATCTAAATTATTTTCTACTTAAATATGCATAAAAGAATAGATTACGACAGGAACTAATATGGCATAAAGTATTGAATAAAATAATTCAATTTCTATTATTATTACACAGCAATAATATTAATTCACCGTTCAGCCGCTTACGAACAGCATAGCGTCGCTCCGTCTCGCTCACACACTTCTACGTTGTTCAAGGGATCGGCTAAGAAAGTGTGATCTAGCAAACAGAAATAGCGACATCTATCGAGCTAAGGCTAAATCTCAGCTATAAAATATAATTTATAAAGAAATCTTTAATCCTGTAATGATAATGAGACAAGCTATTTAAATTATTTTATCGTCATTGGTCCTTGTTAAATCTACAAATTTCAAATGAAATCTGACTGCTTAAAGTGAGTCAAATTCGCGTAAGTGATTCGCCAGTTTTCGTACGTGAGAGTACTGTAGGGTATGGTATACTTATGTTAGGTAGTTAGAGAATTATACATTATTTTATAGAACAAGTATATATGCATAAAAGAACAGATTACGACAGAAACTGAATAAAATAGCATAAAGTATTAATAAAAATAATATTACGATTTTTTGCCAAGAAAATGATGATTTTTATTCAATAAACATTTATTTTCATTAGTATATATTAGAGGTAACAATTTACTTTGAGCGCACTAGATGGCATTGTACAAACTTTTAAATCGCACTATGGTTTCGTTACAAAAATGTGGATATGTGTATCCGGATATTAATTTTATAGTTAAATACGAGGGAGCCGCGAAGCGTGGCGTTAAACGCCACGTGGTGATTGGGTTCACCCTCGCCTATAGATGTTTCACATCAAAAATATCGCAACACTATATGTCTATCTATTATAGTTATCTCACAATAGCAGATTTTTTTTTATTTAAATAATTAAAATGCCGTCGCTTTAAAAACTCTTTATATTGTATCTTGGTATTTTACTATATATTAATTACTTCATGTTCAAGACGGATTCAATACCTTTCTAGAACTTTTTAAATTATTAAATACGCACATTTCATTTAAAAGTTATCGCGATATTAAAAATGTAAGTATTAGTGTTGTAGCCAAATAAGTATTAAGTACCTATTACGCGCGCATGTATGATGACAACGGGATTCAAGTGCTTGGCTAAACGTTCTTAATGTTTGGCCACAGAAGTTTTAAAATAAATAAATAAATGCTGAAAGTCACTATACCCCTCAAAGTCACTTTTCCACGCGGACGAAGTCGCGGGAACTGCTAGTTTTAAATAAAACTACGGATTTTATTGCGTTTGTATTTGATTTTTGATTGCCCGACGTTTCAAACACTTTGCATCGTTCATGATCACGGTCGGACTAAGATGTCTCATGTCCAACAAGTCATCGTTATTACAGAAATTTATAATTATCTGCCCAATATAGAAAAATTATTATTAAATTTTGACCTACAGTTTAGTACAAATTTATTGCCTACTTGCCAGTAATATGGCTATTAATACTAAGAAGAAAATGATTCTGAAAAATTTTTATTGTTTATGGTTAGTAATTATTAAACACTAAATTTGTAATAATTATTATGACAATTTATTAATTTAAAAACCTAACAAATCTAGTATACTACCACCGGATCGGAACACAGCCTCACTGAGATTCGGCAAGAAAACTCAGTGGACATAATGCTAAATTAATATTTATAGTCGGCTTACTTTATCTTTGTTTTGGTTTATAAAATTATCTTTAACTATTATTATTGTGAATCAAATCAATACAATAAGTACTTACGGCGTCTTGCAGTCTTGTGGTGGTCTTTTTGGATTTATTTTTAACCGCATCAAAATCTGTTGCGTAGTTTTAAAGATCCAAGCATACACAGAGACAGACAGATAACGGGCAGTAACTTTGTTTTATAATATGTAGTGATGCAAAAATTTTAACATGATAGACGACAGATAAGTATCACTTTGCCTACTTTCTGTAAACGTGTGTTTTAGTTTATTTAAACTATTATTTTAAGAAGTCGGACTTGAAAGCCCTTATCGCTCACCCATAGTCGCAGCAAAGCTGTGTAAGCAACCTGCTGTTACCAGTTTTATACACTGCAAAAAAAAAAAATAAGTTGATAATATCATATCATCCGAAACACGGCAATCCGTAGAAGAACACGTGTAACCGACATAGCCCGCAGAATTAGCACGTTGAAATGGCAATGGGCAGGCCACATCGCTCGTAGAACCGACAACCGTTGGGGAAGAAAGGTTCTTGAGTGGCGACCACAAATCGGACGGCGCAGAGTAGGACGACCCCCACTAGGTGGACTGACGACATTCTCAAAGTCGCAGGGAACCGTTGGATGCAAGTGGCGCAGGACCGTTCCGAGTGTCATTCTCGTGAGGAGGCCTATGTCCAGCAGTGGACGTCTGTAGGCTGATGGATGGATGGAATGTCAGTAAAGATAATTTATTGCAAAATTATTCATTTTCTTTGATAAATAAATTGCTAACAATCAAACAGAGATTTAACACTGTGTACATATTGCAAAATTTGAATCTCAAAATTTTCAAAAGAACCACGTCAACGTGAATGTTTATCTTCGTTTTATTGATGCAATATCTCTCAGACATATTAAGTGCGCAAATATGGAGAATGTTTTCACAAATATAATGTACTTAGTAATTTTTTAATGCACAGTTTAAAAGCGTTTTGTTGACTTTTAACTTTGAAACTAAAATTGAAGTGATTTATCTATTAGTAGCTGTGTTTTTTATTACTGTAAGTGGTAAATTAATAAACAGCACACCTAATGGTAAGTGTTGTTGTTGCTCATATGTCGCGGATCTTGTTAGGCTGCCTACCGTAAATGATCAATATCATCATCTTCATCTGTGTGGCTTTCTATGTGGTAACGGAGTAGGAATACAATTCACCACTCCCAATCTTGCCCGTTGATGTCGTGTCGACAATTATAGGTTATAATATGCACATAACAACTGTACAAGAGAAGGAAAACTCGAAATGAAACCCTATACTATAGTGGGACGTATGTGGGCTGCGATGATGATGATGAATATAAGTAATTATTTTTAACACCCGATCCAAAAAGAGGGGTGTTATGAGTTTGACGTCGATGTTTGTCTCTCTATCTCTCTCTCTGCGTGTGTGTGTCTCTGTGTGTGTGTGTGTATGTGTCTCTCTAAGTGTGTGAGTCTGAGTGTGTACACACACACACTGCGTGTTTGTGTGTCTGTGTGAGTCTGTGTTCGTGTGTGTAATTGTGTGCGTGTGTGGGTCTGTGTGTTTTTGGGTGTGTATCTGTGTGTATGTGTGTGTTTCTCTTTCTCTCCCTCACTATGTGTGTGTGTGTGTGTGTGTGTGTTTGTATGTGTGTGAAAGCCAGTTTCCTTGCGGCGATTCTTAACCATGTTTAGTTATTATCAGCCAAGCAGTGTAAGAGTATCGGGTCTTTTCCAAAACGATGTAATGACGTATGATTACTCTACTATATTATATTCGTTAAATGATAATTAATTGATAATTCCTGCTGATGAGAACATTAATACTTTTTTTAATTAAGTATTTTAATTTATGTCGGGGTTATTCAAAATTTTATCTTTTACTTACTAAATATTTATATAGGCGTCCTTTTCTGAAATAAAACAATAAAGTCGGTAATTTAACGTACGTAATCCATATCCCCTTATTACCATACTCTTCCATCATCACCTTTGTCCACTATGTTATTTTAGGACCTCAATTTACACTTTTTATTACGCATGCTTATTAATTGTAAACTACGTATTGTTATTTTGATAAAATTTATAAATATCAACATCACAATAGTGGTAGGACCACACTCTTGAAAGATGTCTGTCTACATCCGCGGGCCGGTACGTTCAGGATAGTACCACACTGAGCAGAAGATCGACATCCGAGTAGTAGCAATTTGATACTGCACTTCGTTCGGTGAGCGAGAGAGCCGGGCAGCCCAACTTTCTAAGGGTGTTTTCGTGCGGTGGGTTTTAGTGATGCCTTTAGTATCATCGAACCACGCAGCATTCACACTCTCTTCGCATTCTTCGTAGGCAGCCTTACAAAGGTCTATTGAGCGGCAGCAACGCCATCAGGTGTACTGTTTGCTCGTTTGACACCGTTTGCAATTAAAAAAAATCTTTATTAACATATCTTTTATAGGGTAAGAAGTAAAAAACAACTATCAGGTAATCCTAAGATGTAATATTATATGTTGCCCACAAGCTGCTAGCAATTGAATTTGAAAAAAATGTTGCCCACAAAGAACAGCTTAGTACTATTCTAAAATCATAAATGCAAATATAAATTTCTATATCTGCGTATTACGCTTCCACTCGTTAAGTACTAAATTGATAAAAAAAAAAAAACTCAGTTATGGAAAGTTACAATATCAGCGAATAAAATAGATTATATTATATATTTTGTAGGGAGTGCTATCTTTAAAAAACATAACAACAAAGTGTATTTTATTATTATTTAGAGACTATAAGAAAAGTACCAATGGACTCATTCTTTACTCTGTAAGTCTTAGCACATTAAGTTAAATTTAAATTATTCATTAGTCTTTTTTTTGGGGTGGGCTACGGTCGGTCCGCTCCGTCCGAGGCGACAGAGGGACGTAAGCACGCACACCCGTAACCCACCTGCGCGACACGTCACCTTCGTCATTGGCCGACCACCGGAGCAGGTGAGACCGACGTCCCCCCCCCCCCCTCGGGGAGGACGTCGGTCTTTCCTCATGCGGTCGGCCTCTCGGCGGGTGACGGACTAATTCCCCGATCCAGTCACCCGCGGCCTCGGCTAGGGTGGCATGATGCAAATTATTTATTAGCCATATGGCTAGATTGTAATTATTATGAGGTAACCGTTAAGGTATATCATAATTAGAAAAGAAAAGTATCCTCGTATTCCCACCACAATTTAGCATCCCTTCGCTTACTCGTGTGTATCTCAAAAAACCACTAAGGGATATAATATTCAAATAACTTCAGTGCAAGAGTGCAGTAGTTCATTTGCGGCAGTATCACTTACGATCAGGTGTGATGCTTGCTCGTTTGCTACCGTTGGAAATAAAAAAAAATTGTTAATAATAATAGTGTGTATATACTTATGTACGCACGTAAAAAGTTATACTTCTTTGGCGTAACAGGATAGAAATCTTTCTAAAAATTTTATTCTTTACGTTATACTACGTTTGTAGAAAAAACGACATTAAAATAGAAAAAATAAAATGTATTTAATACATTGCAAGTTTTATTATAAAGTATTTATTATCTAGTAAACATTTGTGACGGTGCGCGCATCGTATAAAATCGACTGGCTAACTTTAGGGTTGCGGTTTTTCGTGACGGTATGCCGTTTGCACGATTCTCACGATTGGGGCAAGATTTTTGAAGTGAAACTTCTTTGCGCGCATGAGTGTAATTTTTTTATTTTAGCGTCACGAAGATGTGCGTTTTTGTCGAAGAAGAGGGAGAGAGCGATTGAGACCGATTGAGAGAGAGTGAGAAAGGGCGAACATAGCACGAAGCACAGCCATGGGGCGAGAGTTGGGTGTAAGCGAGTGAAAAAGATCGAGAGATTCTTTTTATTATTATTTTTGTTTTATTTATTTTTTTATTTATTTATTTTTTTGATACTGATAAAAATCACATGGAACCAAAAAAGTTTCACTTTTGACATGCGTACTTAGTACTCACACTATATTTTTTTTATTTTTTTTTTATTTTTTTATTTTTTTTAATACTGATAAAAACACATGGAACCAAAGAAGTTTCACTTCTGACATGCGTACTTAGTACTCGCACCTTTTTTTTAACGCACTAATAGAAGTATAACTTCAAAAATCATAACGAATGCCTGTGAAATAAAACGAAATTTTAAGCTTGTTTGTACTATCAGTTAAAATAAAGCGTATCTATTGAATGTAACTCGTAGCTGGCAAACTAATGTGATTTGTTTTATAAAAGGAAATATCTCGTATCTTAGTTTAATTATGTTTTGAATTTCAAACATACAATTATCATTACCCATAAAATAAAATACATCATTCAAATATTTCAGCCTTTTTTTTTTGTGGGTGGGCTGCGGTCGGCGCGTTTTCACACCACTCCGTTCGGGGCGACAGAGGGGCTTAAGCACGCAACTCCTGCAACCTACCCGAAAATCACCTCGCCTTCGTCGTTGGGCCGACCACTGGAGCAGGTTTACTTGTCGTCAGTGGTCGGCCCGACGGAATACCTCCTACGTGGGGTACCCTCCCATCGACCGACGTCCCCCCCTCGGGGAGGACGTTGGTCTTTCCTCACGCAGTCGGCCTCTCGGCGGGTGACGGACTAATCCCCGGTCACGTCACCCGCGGCCTTGGCTAGGCCAGCATGAGGCGCATGTAGTTGCGCCTGCGCCGCCCCATTCGCCGGCGGCGGATCTCCTCATCGAGGCTGCGCTCCTCGCGCAGGCGATCCGCCACCTCCTTCTGCGAGATTACTGTCTCGCAGAAGGCTGCGACCGCGTCCCAATTCCTGACGCTGTCGACCATCGCCCTAGCGATGGCCGGCAGCGTCAGGTCGGCACCGATGGTTGCGACGAGTTCACGGAAATATTTCGGCCTATATAAACCCATTCATTCATCTCGGCTATTCATATAAGACCCATTGTTGGCGTAGGTCTTCTCCATAATGTTAGGGGAATTGTCTATACATAGATACTTATACGGCTATTGTATGCTGGTTAGACGTATTGTAATAGGGTTTTGTATCGAGATTTCCTTCTCTTGTATCGATATTCTTTTATAAACTCCACGCACAAGAGAGAATGCAAGAAGGGAGCTATCTGTATTGCTACTCCATGACTACAACGATAAAATCCACAAATCAGCTAAAGCAGATCTTATATATTTAAACGAGCAATTCTTGTATATATATTTTCCTATTCATATATTTTCAGGATCTCAGAAACGGCTCCAACGATTTTCATGAAATTTGGCATACTAGAGTTTTCGGGGCCATGAAATCGATCTAGTTTTATTTTTATGGGTGGGCTATGGTAAGCGCGCACGCGGTCCATTGCGTCCGGGGCGACGAATGGACGGCGCGCGGGCCCATAACCCACCCGTACTCACGTCACCTTCGTCGTTGGGCCGACCACCGGAGCGGCACCGATATCTAGCTAGGTTTTGTTTATAGAAAATGTTTTTTTGTCGGTGTTTTAGCTAATCAATACAATGACATAAAATGTCAATAGAATGGGCATTTAAATTTCGCCGTCACTGCCAAGAGTGACAATAGCTCAGTTGGGAAGTTGTCCAGTCGCATTCAAACAGCGTGAGATCGAATCTCGGTGTTATTATTATTGTTTTTGTAATTTTTCATAATTTTTTCATTATTTCATCATTTTATTTTTTATTAATATAGCTAAACAAATTCGAAAATAATACAAAAAGAATATACCGAGCAAAGCCGAGCTTTGTTCATCAGTCAGATATTTTTATTTAAGAAAAAAGCTAGTTCGCCACTGTATACAGGATTTACAAATGTATAAACTCGTAATGTGACAATCTTATGTTTATTCTAACTGTATATAAGTAATGTTACATTTTGTAGACGTGACTGGATAACAAAATATCATTGTTTGTATATAATTCACTAAGTCTCACAAGCTTAAGAATAATTTATGCGAAATACCCCGTCTTTAAATCATGTGTGAGTCATAACAATTCTTTGTGTATTTTTTAAGTCTATGATAAATTTATAATTTCAGCTCTTATATATCCAACTGTTGGGCTCGAACCTTCTACACAATAAGAGAGTAATTTACCTACTATACTACGCTGGTCAGACGTATTGCTATAGAGTTTTATTTCGAGTTTTCTCTGCCTTGTTATATTCAAATTCAATCCCTTTTTTTTTGAAGTAGGCTATGGTCAGTGCGCTCTCTGTCCAGGGCGACAGAGGGGCCACATAACCCGTAGCATGTCACCTTCATCGCTGGGCCGAGCACCGATACCGAGTTCCCGTTGTCCTCCGTGGTCTACCCGATAAATAATCCCTTAGTCGTCTGTTACAACACTCACGGGTAACCACACGGACTAATAGTCTATAAAGTATCAGAAGTCAGTATTTCGTAAACTATGATTCTACTTGCGTTAGCTTATTGAAACAAATTGCTCCCTTTGCTCCAATGTTGTTGAGGGAAGTGATGGCTGCTTTAGTAGACCTCTAGTACCTCGTGATCGGCAAAATCGGACCGACAAAAATCTAAGTTGAGGTTCTATAACCTACCATCACCTGTATGGTGACAAAGTTAATCGTGTAATGACGGAGTAATTATATAAATCGTTACTCCCTATCTAGCCTGTGGGTGTCATAAAAAACGAGTAAGTCATATATGGTGCATGTAACCACTATTCAAGGAAAGTAAACGTTAAATAAAACCCGTCTGACCAGCGTTATGTAGTAGTTCAATTTTCATTTCATTGTGGAGGCGATTCGAGCCCAACAGTGGAAGGTATATGAGACGTTATGATGATGAAGGTTGTTCATCATTATCATCATCATCATTTCAGCCTATCGCCGTCCACTGCTGGACGTAAGCCTGCTTCATGTTACGCCACAAAGTGCGGTTCTGTGCCGCCTACATCCAACGACGCCCAGTAACTTTCACCAGGTCGGCGATCCACCTAGTGGGGGGCGTCCTACACTGCGTCGTCAGATACGTGGTCGCCACAGAACCTTTCTTCCCCAGCGGTTGTCGGTGCGTCGAGCAATGTGGCCCGCCCATTGCCACTTCAGCGTGCTAATTCTTCGTTGGAGAATTAGCACGCTGCGAATTGTGTGCACGCTGTGTGCAACTGTGCACGCTGTACGTTGAAGAATTAGCGTGTTAATTCTTCGTTGAAGAATTAGCACGCGTCTCCACGTTTTCACGTTTTCGTGAAGGTTGTTCAATTTAGACATATTAATTATCATAGCATTGTGGTAATGGGCAGGCCACATCGCTCGACGACCTGAAGACCGCTGGGGAAGAAAGGTTCTCGAGTTGCGACCACGTATCGGATGACGCAGTATAAGACGCCCAAACTAGGTGGACCGACGACCTGGTAAAAGTTGCTAGGCATCGTTGGATGCAGGCGGCACAGGACCGCACTTTGTGGCATAACATGAGGAAGACTTACGTCGATGTGGAGGCGATAGGCTGAAATGATGATGATGATGATGAACAGATTGTTGTAAGTATATCCAAAACAACCATTAATATATAAACTAATCCTGAACGTTGCAGAATATATAATTGAAAACTTTAGAACTAGGTAATAGTATGTAGACAAAGGAGTATTACCACGAATTTATATGCTGCTGATTAGTTTGAAAATAGGTTTGATTAATCTTTATTAGTTATATTGGGTGTTTGTATGAAAATTCTGTTCAATCATAAATAGATACTTATTTTTACTGTTTATATAATAAAAAAATATTTTTTGCAAATAAAACCCGACTTCAGTGTAGATAAATTTTAGATTTTTGTTGATTTTTCAAAAACCGCTTGTCCGATTTCGATAAAATTTTCATGGGACCATTTAAGAAAGATACCCTTTGCAACAACAAAAAAATTCAAAACTAAAACTTAAAAAAAAAACAAACATCCGAATTGAGACAAACACAAACTTTTCCTTTTTTAAAAGTTGGTTAAAAAATAAAAACTTAAGATGGAAATTGGTTTATAACAGGGGGTTTTATAATCCCCCATTATCCCTATATCTACCGTACTCTCTCCTTTCCGTTAAAGGGCCGAGAACTGGTAGTTCTCGACGTCCGTGGCCAGTACGGCGCGATCTTATTTTAGTCTACAGGATTTGCGTTAAAATGTTTCTGATGTAAAACTAATAAGACGTTTGGTAATCGTTAAGGGCTAGGATTGAATACGCTCATAGTCTTTAGTTATTCTATACTAGCAACCCGCCCTTGCTTCGCTTCGGTTATAGGTTATAGTCGTTTTACCCGCGTAGTTTCCGTTCCCGTGGGAATACCGGGATAAAATATAGCCTAGTTTACGCCCTGATATTATAGCTTTCCATTGGTGAAAGAATTTTTGAAATCGGTCCAGCCGTTTTGAAGATTACCCGGAACAAACAGACCGACAGACAGACAGACAAAAAAATTTAATTGCTATTTTAGGCATAGGTGTCGTGCAAATAACCGTGTGAGCATGAAAAAAAGCCTATTATTTTGACATTAGAAACAGATACTCCAATTTTATTTATTGGTATAGATACGCCCCGATATTATAGCTTTCCATTGGTGAAAGAATTTTTGAAATCGGTCTAGCCGTTTTAAAGATTAACCGGAACAAACAGACAGACAGACAGACAAAAATTTTTTAATTGCTATTTTAGGCATAGATGTCGTGCAAATAACCGTGTGAGCATGAAAAAAGCCTATTGTTTTGACATTACAAACAGACACTCCAATTTTATTTATTGGTATAGATTAGCACCTGTGCGTACATACGCGTATGTGTGCGCCAGTGTGCGTGTGAGATTGTATGATTTTGAGAAAAGCTTTTTTATTAGAAGTGGTTTATTTAGATTTGCTGGGAAACTATTCCTTCCATATTTTCTATAATCTAATGAACTCTTCTACTCGATAAATTACGTTGACAATTCTACAGTTGGCCTGCAGGATCAATAGGTTTTTCGGTGTTTTTTACAGATTTACATGTTTCCAATTTTATTTTCTACAGAAATTCTTATTATAAACAATTCTGTAGAACGCTAAATTATTTTGATCTTAATTATGAAGCGGACATTTAATGACCACGTTTGGGTACCGTAATTTATCGCTGCGACAGTCTTGAGGATGCAAGGTCTCATGACATCTTGTTTTTCTGTGTGAGTTGTTAAAATTAAGTGATTTATCAATTGGAAAACGTGAAGCACAAGTCTTTCGTGGGTCTAATAAGAACAGCTGCGATTGCCAACCAGTCTTCTAAAGTTAAGATTATGATACTATTGAAATCAAATCATTTATTATGAATCATTGACTAAAACTACTTTACGGCTTTTATCGCGTTTGTATTTGATTTTTGATTGCTCGACGTTTCGAATACTTTGGACCATGAACAGTCCGCCCGTGACCATGATACAAATACTACAAAATCCGTAAAATAGTTTTATTTAAAATGTGTCGCGTAAACATTAAAAATCATTATGAATCATTGAATTTGAATTGAATCATTTATTTTAATATTGGCGTTGAAATTAATCTAATACCGGATCGAAATATGGCTATAAGCTGAGAAGAACCGATAAAATACTCATCTTCTCCGTATAAATAACCTACCTCTGGGCTATAGACTGGGGAAATTGACTTATACCACACTTGTCAGACGGGATATAGGGTTTTATTTGGACGTTTTCTTCTCTTGCATTCAAATTTTACGCCTACAATATACCTTAGGCGTCTTTTACGACACCTACAGGCAAACTTTGGTCATGCTCACTGAAGGATCTACTTGCGGTAGCTGCTTGGAATGGGTTTCTCCCTTCCCTCCATAGTGGTTGAGGGGAGTGATGGCTGCTCTAGTAGTTAACTCGTGATCAGGTGCCGCTTGTGGGATCAGGTCCAGCCATAATCATTTGAACTATATTAAGTATCTTGCAGTTCGAAGGGCATCACACTGGAGCTAAGTCTTACAAAACATGTATACAATTTTATATCTAACAAGACGAAAAAAAAAAATTTATGTAATAGACAAGCCCGCTGAGTTTCTTGCCGGATCTTCTCAGTAGCGGTCGCGTTCCGTCGCGTGGTAGTTTATTTTTATTGGATAATTTAATTTTATTTTGTAAAATTGACAATATGTAAGTGCCCTCTCGGGGTCTATGCATAATAAATGATTTAAATTTGAATACTAGTTTATGGTAAACTGTATTCATACGTTGTCACCGCATGGAAAAGAGTCAGTGGGCTCGAAATTTTTATTTTGTGTACATGTTTAGCAAGTGTTAGCTCCAGTATAATGTCCTTCGAAAGCGGCCCGATCATGACTTAACTACCAAATATAGATAGATAGATAGATAGGTAATTCTTCGCTCCTCCAAAAACTTGCTCTTACTTTGTCCATCTCATCACTCTGATCGTGTGCATTCCTCTTTCGTTGTCCAGGCGGTTCTCCTCTGGAACTCACTACCTCTCGGTATCAGGATGGCAACTAGTCGTCAAACATTTAAGAAGAGCGTTCGACTCCATCTCTTAAACGAGTTGGCAGAATCATCACAACTGATATAATGTCCTTATAATTATGTATATATACTGTGTATGTATATATTTATATATCTTAATATATATCATATCTATCTTTGTATTTGGGTATGTATGTATCTTTGGTATGTATTATATATTTTCGTATATACCTATTTATCTATGTAAAATATATTTTCTTTTTCATTTTACAATAATATAGCTATCTCGGAACATGCACCTACCTTTTTTTCGTCTCTGCATCACCTATGGTTGACTGGTAGAGAATGCCTTTGGCATTAAGTCCGCAATTGCATTGTTGCATGAAGTTTAATAAATAAATAAATAAATAATTCTTTATTTGTACACCAAATACAAAAAAAAAATACAATAACTTAAATACTAACACAACCCGGCATGTCCAAAGGGCGGCCTTATCGCTATAAGCGATCTCTTCCAGGCAACCTTAGGATGGAAATGGCAGAACAAAGAGATGGTAGTTTACTGCTGGTGGTAATGGAATATATGTTTTGGTCATCTTTGGCCACACCCACGGTGGTGAATTACATTTTTAACCCGTCCCTCTACGGAGAATACGATATCAAGAGTTAAATTAAAAATGCCAGTCTCGTTCCTGATGAATAATTTTTCACAACAAAATGAAGCGAAAACAACTTTGCGCCTACAAAAAAATTAAAAACTGCTTTTATACGTGCTTTCAGTGAAACCAGTTCAAATATGATTTCATGATGAAATATCAACTTTATATATTCAACATAAAGTTTATTTTTAATAATTTAAAAAGACAATTGCCAGTAGTATGTTTTTTATGCTTTTTATTATTTTTTATTATTCAAAGCAGATACGTCATTTCAGCTCATATACGTCCCACTGTTAGGCTCGAGCCTCCTCCACAATAGGAGGGAAATTGACCTTACTATACTATGCTGGTCAGACGTGTTGGAGGGTTTTGTTTAGAGTATTCCTTCTCTTGAATATGTGTTATATGCGTACTATATCCCTTAGTCGTCTTTTACGACATTCACGGACAAGATTGTGGTGATTTATATTCTTAAGCCGTCACCGCACGAAAACTAGTGGATATGATATGAATAAAATATTCAACAAGAAAAACAAAATGCGAAATAAAACCTCACCACAGTGGTCAGTGACCACGTTGATGTAGCAGATTAATTGCCCTTCTTCATTGTTTTTCAACCCCTCACAGCACGGTCCCTTGAAATTCAAGAACACAAATATGCAGTTGACAAAAAAATATGTCCTAATGAATATAAAAAAAGGATTTGTGACAGTTTTATACATTTTTAGATATACCTGAACGATGTTTTTTTGACACTTGTAACCTCATAGCATCGCCCTTGTAGAATATGCCCAAAGACTGAATGAACAAGAAATCCATATAATAATAATTATGTAATAATTATAGTTATATGATTGTACAGATGGCGTAGTGGTTAAGATATCGAACTAATTTGTTATCAGTGACGGATTTAAGCTTTATGCCGCCCTAGACCCAGTTTATCGCGCCGCCCTTAATATTAGAAAAACTTTTATTAATTTTTATCCAATATTTTTATTTCTACCAAATAATAAGCATGAAACACAAAATGCAGAAGCTTTAGTTTCTGAATAAATTAACCACTCACAACGTTGAATCTCGCCATTTTTCAATGTACCGAAACTATCTGAGAGACTGTCTTTAATGTTTTTCGTCTCTGAAATTTTGGCATTTTGAAAATCTTGCCGCCCCTTAAATTAGATGGGAGGGATAGGAGATGCTCGTCAGCGTCAGGAACTGGGACGCGGTCGCCGCCTTCTGTGAGGCCGTAATCTCACGGAAGGAGGCGGGGGATCGTGTGCGAGTAGAGCTTCTATTCGGCGACACGTTCCGCCGCCGGCGACTCGGGCGGCGCAGGCGCGAGTATCTGCGCCTATTGCCGCCCTAGCCGAGGCCGCGGGTGATCGGACCGGGGAATTGTCCGTCACCCGCGGAGAGGCTGACCGCGCGACGGTGACCGACGACCCAGTACGTCGAGAGGTGAGGATACCCGAAAGGGTATTTCGTCGGGCCGACCACTGATGACAAGTCACATCTGCTCCGGTGGTCGGCCCAACAACGAGGTGACGTGGGTACGGGTGGGTTATGGGCCCGCGCGCCGTCCTTTCATCGCCCCGGACGGATTGGACCGCGCGTGCGCTTACCATAGCCCATCCATAAAAAAAAAAAAAGGCCTGGGCCTCACAGACCTAGGCGTAAATCCAGCACTGTTTATAATAGTAGAATTATTTCCTTAGGCAGGGCGTTATCTTTAAGAATAAAACAAAAAAAAAATACCAAAGTCGATTGGGAATGAGCCCTTGTAAAGGGGGAATAATCATATATCTAGATAATTATCATCGTCATTATTCCATTCTTGGGCTCAAGTTACCTTCACAAAAGAAGGGAAATTGGCCTACTACGTTGGTCAGATGAGTTGGATTTTTTTTTATTTCGACTGCACCTGCTTTTCAATAGATGTTATTTGTATATCACATCTTTTAGCCACCTTATACGACATCTACGGGTAAGATGCTGCTGAATTGTATTCTTACTCCGTCACCACATGGAAGCAAGCAAGTAGTGATGAAAATTTGTACTACCATCCAGTCATTGCTCGGGGAGGACATACACTTCCCAAGCCGTCACAGTTTTATTGATTAACTAGTCAATATAATCATGCTGTTGTTTGTCAGTCGAAATACTTCCGCGCAACATTCAACTGTGTTTCACAACGCGGCCACTGTCACGTATGTCTATTACCAACTTTAGTTTATTATAAGCAAATAACCATAAAATTATGGATTTTTATAAACAAACTAATTAAAACTCTATCGTGTGAATTTAAAGTGTTATTTTGAATAAAAAACAAGTGTAATGGTTCGTGCACACTGGTGTTTTAAGTGACATTTAAATTTGTTTCTTTCGTTTGAAGCTGTGTTTTTTTTTTTAATTTGATATTTTCAAATAAATATATTTGAAAAGTTTCGAAATAAATCATCTAAATATTTTCAGGGATCTAATATAAATTGTTTCATTCCCCCTAACGTGTTTGTTAAAAGTTTTTCAGCAAAGTTTTTGACAAAGTTTTGGTAAAACACATTTGTTTCAAGTTTGTTAGTGGAAGATTTATTTTGGAAATTATTTTATCGTGTTTGTATAACATATTGTAGTCGTGTGGTGATGGAATAAGAATACTATTCACCACCCCCTATCTTGCCGTGGGTTTTCTAAAAGACGACCAAGGGATATAATGCGCATATAACATCTATGCAAGAGAAGGAATACTTGATATAAAAGCGTAGCGTAGCGTAGTATGTAGAATCAAGGGGTGGTGACGTATTTACAGCCCACTATTTTGAGTAGTGAGTCCTAGTTGGGAATGAAATTCTCGAAGTTGTGGATCACTATGTTTACCTAGGACAAGCATTCCAATTAGATAGATCCAATTTCGAGAAAGAGGTCAGTTGACGAATACAATTCGGCTGGGCAGCGTTCGGGAAACTTAAGAGGATGTTCTCGTCCAATATGCCGCAGTGTGTCTGAAAACAAAGGTTTATAACCAGTGTGTGTTACTAACGATGACTTACAGCACTGAAACGTGGTCTCAAAATGTCAGCCTCATAAAAAGCTCAAAGTTGCTCAACGTGCTATGAAAAGGGTTAAGCTCGGTATTTCTGTACGTGAGAAAATCCGAAACACGAAATCTGTAGAAGAACGAGTGTAACCGACATAGCCCGTAGAATTAGCACGTTGAAATGGCCACATCGCTCGTTGAACCGACAACCGTTGGGGAAGAAAGGTTCTCGAGTGGCGACCACGAATTGGACGGCGCAGTGTAGGACTACCCCCCCACTAGGTGGACTGACGACATTCTCAAAGTCGCAGGGAACCGTTGGATGCAAGTGGCGTAGGACCGTTCCGAGTGGCATTTTCGTGGGGAGGCCTATGTCCAGCAGTGGACGTCTGTCGGCTGATGGATGAATGGAGGGATGGATTGTGAATATTTTCGAACTTAATATTTTTTATTAGGGTTCCGTACGTAAAGGGTAAAAACGCGAACCTATTACTAAAACTTTGCTGTCTATCCATCCGTCTGTCTGTCACCAGGCTCTATCTCAAAAACCGCGATAGCTAGAAAGTTGAAATTTTTACAAATTATGTATCTCTGTTGCCGCTATAATAACAAAAAATAAAATAAATATTTAAGAGGGGCTCCCATACGAATATGCCACTTTTTGCCTATTTTTGCTCGACATCAGTAAATTTATGTACCTATTGTTGTTTACCTAAAGTCTAACTTTTTATTAGCTGCAGTAAAATGACGTTTCTAAATGTCATTCCGTAAAATAATGTTGACAGCCTAATCTCAATAGGTATGTGATTCAGTTCACAAAAGTTTACAGAATATCTAATCGTTCCATAGCTGACTCATAATGATCATTCTAAATTCTATTTAATATTAATGTAAATAAAAGGCTGTATAAACGTTGATCCTTTTAGACATATACAAGGTAACACTCAAGAAAACGCTCTCTCAAGTTGGTAGTACTGGTTTTTGGTTACGGTGCTACGATGACGCTTGACCGCCATTTTGTTTCGGTTGTCATTCGCTCATTCGGCTTCATACTTCTGTTTTGAGTGCATGAATAACTTTGATTTGCCCACTGTGCGTTGTTTTTGTTATCATTATTGTTAAACTTATGTTACGTTGTGTTTGTTTTTCATTACCTGTTTTCGTTAATCGTGTTAGTTTTTTTTTGTTTGATACATTGAAGACATGGATGCTCTGTCGAGCTCATCGAAAGATGGAGACACATTTTTATCTCCTAAGAAAAAAAGGCCACGTGTAGCTCTAAGTGCAACTGAAAAACTTTGGGTCCAAAACGTTTACAAATATGTGTTTGAAGTGAAATCTTCAGAATCAAACATTGAAGTTCCAAAAACAAGTGAATGTGTTAACAAGGTGGCTGAAGTCTTGGGAATATCCGTCCGCACAGTTTATTCCGTTTTAAAGGAGCACAAGGAGAACGACAGCGAATCATCAAAACCTCCCGAAAAAACGGGCCCAAAACTTACATTTAAAGATGAACTTGATGATTTCACATTCACTGCTGTTAGACGAATTGTACATTAGTTCTTTCATAGAAATGAAATACCCACCATCGCAAAAGTTAGTTTACACATGTCGTCACTCATCTTTTTATTATTAGGTGCTGCAAGTTGTAAATGATGACCCAGGATTGCCCAACTTCTCGAAAGAGACATTGAGAAAAATTATGAAGCATCTTAATTTAGAATTCGCTACTCGATCACGCAAGAGTGTGCTTATTGATAGACAAGATATCATATCATGGCGCCAGCGCTACCTGCGTTTAATTAAACAATATCGTAGGGAGGGAAAATACATATATTATCAAGACGAGACCTGGGTCAACGCTGGTAAGTGTCAACTCTTAGTTTCTTCTATTTGTTCCCTTTTTGTTTTGATGTCGAAACTTATGATTCTTTTTTGTTCTTTTCAGGTCATACTACAAAAAAAACCTGGATTGACGGAAGTATTAAATCTTCTCGACAGGCATTTTTAGACGGCCTGACTACGGGATTAAAAAATCCCACAGGAAAGGGCAAACGACTCATAATTAGTCACATAGGCGGAGAAGAAGGCTTCCTGGTCGACGGACTTCTTATGTTTGAAGCAAAGAAAGGTACAGAAGACTACCATGATGAAATGAACGCGGAGTGTTTCGAGGATTGGTTCGGCGGTATTCTACCTAAACTCAAGCCGAATGCAGTAGTCGTAATGGACAATGCGCCCTATCACTCTCGGAAGATCGAAACAATCCCGAAGATGTCGTGGACGAAAGCACGAATTCAAGAGTGGCTGACTACTAAAAATATTGCGTTTGAACCAAATATGGTCAAGGCCACTCTCATAGATATTGTGAAACAACAAAATCATACTGAGAAATATGCCGTAGACGAGATGGCTGCACAAAAATGTATCACACTTTTAAGACTGCCCCCTTATCACTGTGAATTGAACCCCATTGAGTTGGTATGGGCGCAGGTAAAGAGTCACGTCGCAAACAATAATAAGACGTATAAAATGCAAGAAGTGAAAACTTTATTCCAAGAAGGAATCAAGAAAGTGACACCGGCTAAGTGGAGTGACTGTGTGTCTCACACTATTAAAGAGGAAGATAAAATGTGCCACCTCGATCATATTATAGATGAAGTGACAGATAGATTTGTTATTAGTGTGACCGAAAGCGACAGCGACAGTGATTTCGAAAAAGATTAATTAAATAATATTATTATGACGTTTTTGTTTCACTTTGAATGTACCTCCCTATACTTCCACTAAAAAAGATCAATCCTCTAGTATAGTAATAATAATAGGTTAAAAAAATACATTACAACTTAATATTAAATCTCAAAAAAAAACCAAACTGATTATTCATTTATGATTCACTCATTTAGCTACATCCCTATTTATTTTTCTTCAAAAACCGGCAACCCACAAAACGTCATTTTACTGCAGCTAACAAAAAGTTAGACTTTAGTCAGTGGTACGGAACCCTTAGTGTGCGAATCCGACTCACACTTGGCCGATTTTGAGAATAACGAGGTGGCTTATTCTAATTAATATTGAGGTGGTTAGAAATTGTTTTTTATATAAATTAAATCATAACGATAATTTTTAAAAGAAAAGCCATAAATATAGACAAATATGGTCGATAACAGCTTTAGGCCATCTCCGACAAAAAACCTTTTAGAATAACAGTAAAATTAAATTCATTTCAATTCAAATTCAATTTAATATGTGGTAGGACCACACTATCGTTAGTCGGCTATCTACAGCCGCGGGCCAGTTCGTCAAGCGGCAGTACCCCACTCTCTCAGCAAATTTATGTCAGAGTAGTAGCAATTGGTTACTGCACTTCGTTCGATGAGCGAGAGAGATCGAATTCACACGCATTCACACTCTCTTCACATTTTTCATGGTAGGCAGCGGCCTAGTAATGGTCCATGAGCGGCAATATCACTTACCATCAGATGTGTTGTCTGCTTATTTACCACCAACAGTAGTAAGATAAGGATTCCATACCAGCTGGAAATCTATCCGTGTCGTGATAAGGTGAGAGATATTCATGTCATTACGACTGTCATCACCCTCAGAAAGTAGGGCTTGCGGCTCTCTCATTCACCGAACAAAGTGCAGTAACAAATTGCTACTACTCAGTCGTCGATTTTCTGCGAGATTGTGGTACCGGCCCGACCCGCAACTGTAGATAGACGTCTGTCAACTGAGTGGTCCTACCTAGGGATGTGACTTGGAGGGACAATAATCGATTTTTTGTTCTTTAAAATAAATCCATTATAAGATAATCGATTAATTAAAAATAAATAATCGATTATAAAATAATTGATTTTTTCTGCCAACAGGATTACGATGACCTTTTTTTTTTAGGAAATGTGAGCTTTATGCACGCAGTATCGTGATGACTTTTTTTTTAGGAAAGGCAGTGAAATAATCGATTAATTTCAATCGAATTTCTAATAATAAAAAATCGATTAATAATCGATTTTTTATTATTTTGATAATCGATTGTAAAAATCAATTATTAAAAAAAATAATCGATTAATAATCGATTATTATAAAATTCGTTTATTTTTCACATCCCTAGTTCTACCACTATGTATGTGGTAGAACACGCTATCGACAGTCCCTTATCTACAGTGGTTTGCTGGTTGTTGGATTTTCTGAGCGTGTTTTTGAGTGTTGGGTTTTGTTGATGCCTTTAGTATTACCAAACCTCATTGCCCACATTCACTCTCCCTTCACTTTCTTTATGGAAGGCAGCGGCCTAGCAAAAGTCTGTGAGCGGCGCTTTCACTTACCATCAGGTGTATTGTTTGCTTGTTTACCACTGTTTGTAATAAAAAGAAACATGCGTATATCCAAGAGAAGGAAAGCTTGAAACAAAACCCTATACCAACCTGTCTGACCAGCATAGTAAGGTCTATTTCTATCCTATTGTGGAGGAGGCTCGAGCCCAGCAGTGGCATATATGATCAAAAATAATGAATGATGATACGTAATCAGCTGGAAATACTATGATAATTATGGAAATTATGGCCGTTATATCTCAATTTAAATTGAGAATTAATTTACGTTTCACGTTACCTACATGTCGAAAGTCTTTTCTAACGAATCTATTTTGTTAATTTATTATATATTTAATGGGGTTTTTCTATTTAATTATTATCTTTATATGTGTATGAATGAGACTTTATCTAAAGATAACACCATGTAAATAGCTGATGATAAAAGAATCACGACCAGACTGTGTTTGTTTTTAGTCAGTTTAACGCACGGCAGCTAAAATAACATAATTGTAGTGTAATTTCAGTAGAAAAGTCATTTCGTAGGTAGTAGTTTTTTATATTAACATTTCACTTCATTTTTATAGTCTTTTTTTCGTTTTTCGACTACAATATTAACAGATTTATGTTTAAGTTTGTAATTAACGTTTTATTATTAGTAGAATTAATTACCATTTTTTCTATTAGAAATAATATATGGTGAAAATTTAATAACTATTAAAACTGTCAAGTTTTATTCTTCGGCCCACTATTATTATTATTTTACATATTAATAATAGTTATCTTTATATTCTCTGTTGTAATTTAAATTGTAAATACACTGTAGTAATATTTCAGTACTGTTAATGTCCTTTTTCTTCGCTTTATTATTGTGTCAAAAATATTGCTATACGTTTATTATTAGTTTGTTATTTGCCATATACAAAACAATTATTGGAGTCATATTGAAATTTTTGATTGATTAAAATATAATATAAAACCTTCATATATTATCAATTTAATAATATTTTAAAATGTAAAATTAGTTATAATTAACTAATACTGCATAATTTTGGTCAAAATTATTTATGTGAATTCAAATTATTAATATATTACTAGGCTCGATTAAATTATAATAAATTAATACTTTTTAAAACCACTATAAATTTTATACTGAGAGCCATCAGATATTAATTTATGGTATAAAGATTATCGATAGTTCAGTCTATTAAATATCGCTTGAGTAAACTATATTCTAAAAGGCTTTAAAGTTGGTTAAAGTCATTTTATGTTATATTCTATTATTAATTAATAATGATATAAAATATTTTTCAGTGTTGACGGAGTAAGAATACAATTCACCAATCCCTTTCTTGTCCGTGGAATTCGCAAAAGACGACCAAAGGATTATGGCAAATAATATCTTAGCAAGCCTGTACCAATCCGTTTGACCAGCATGATTTAGTAGGTCAATTTCCCTCCCATTACGGAGGAGGCTCGAGTTTATAGTAGGACATATATGAGTTGTAATGACGATTATTTTTTTTTAATATTACTATGCTGCTTTTAGTCCAATTGCCTTTCTTTGGACTATAGGTATTTGTTGATTAGACGTCATTAGGTAGGATTGGTTTAGATTGATATAAAACTTAATTTAACTTCACTGTGATTACAAAAAGTATTTATAAGTATTGTAGACTATATAAGCGTTTTCATCATCATCATAATCATCATCATTGCATATGGAACTCTTGGAATCGGGCCTCTTCCATTTTGGGAAGGAATTTGAGCTACTATACCATGCCGATCAGATGTGTCGATATTTAAATACCAGTTTCCTGTTCTTGCATCGATGTTATACTACATACTATATCCTTTAGTCCTCTTTTACGACACTTAAGGGCAAGAGAGGGGGTGGTGAATCGTATTATTACTCCCTCTGATATAAGTAAAGTGGGTTTGATGATATTGATTTAAAATTGACACATTTCATGAACTAACCAAACTTTTTTTAGGAGTGTACAGTGTCTAAAATCTATTATCTATCTACAATGGTTTATACTATTACAAAAGTGAATAATATACGACAAGAAAACGACTGTCAGCCAAAACCATGCGTGTGGAAGGAAATTTTATTGGCGTTGTTATGTGAGTATATATTTTATTTTATTAATTACTAACGAGTGACTGAGTCCTCGCTTCGTTTCGGTTTCAGTCGTCTTAAGCCGGTTTCAGACTACGCTATAATATAATAGCATATAGTATATAGCTCATATCACAACAATATCGCGCACTATACATTGTTAAGGACACGTTCACACTGTACTGTACTATATTTTATACTGTACTATATTGTATGTATGGTATACTAGTCGATCCGGCGAACTTCGCTGCCATAATTTTTTTCGTAAATATATTTTCTAAATTTCCGAAAATATCTATAGTCTCTCTATAGCTGTAATTTGCGTTTTGTTATTACATGATAGATGCGTTTTTGTTATACCACGTTTTATAGTGACTTGTATTCTCTTTGACACTTGTCACGATGTCAAGTCCCACGGGAACCCAGTCGAACGGGATTAAATGTATCCTATGTCCGTCTCCTAGCTCTAAGCTACCTCCACGCCAATTTTCAGGTAAATCGGTACAGCTGTTCTTAAGTTATAAACAGTTTAACTAACACGACATTCTTTTGTATATAAAGATTATAGCGTAGTCTGAAACCCGCTTTATCCGCATCCCCATAGCTTCCGTTCCTGGAATACCAGGATAAACTACAACCTATGTTAAAACAATAACCGTGTGAAAATGAGAAAAACGTATTATTTTGACATTCCAAACAAATACTTTGATTTTAACACGCTTTTATTAGCTTCAGACGTATCTATGTTAGTATGTAACGGAATCTTTGAACATGATTTTGACCCCCTTCAAAACGTCGGATTAACTCGAAATTTGGTATACTAAGGACCGATGACAATTTAATATTTTAAATAGTTTGACCCGTTATCCTTACTAGGATAATCAGGATTAGCAATTTAAGCGTACTTTTTTAGTTTTTTTGAACTATTATATTTTTATTTGTATAGATCTGTAATCACATTTTTTTATTGCAAACGGTGGCAAACAAGAAATAGTACACATGTGTCTACATCAGAAATTAGCAGAAACATGCCTCAATGATATATTCGATTGGGGTACACGAAACCGGCTTGCCTTCGCACCACAAAAAATACATCATCTTTTATTAAAAGGACATTTACAATCGGCGCCGCGTATAAAATTCAATAATATGACTGTCAAAAAGAAAAAATTAGTTTGCTATCTTGGCCTAGTCTTAGAAATTTTTTTTTCATTTATTGAGCATATTAAAACTGTAGGCGAAAAAGCGAAACGGAATTTCTACGCGCTTACTAGAATATCCACATCTACTTGGGGCCTTCGTTTTAATACACTTAAAACTATATACATGGCCACATATTTGGGGTATATTTGTTACGCTGCACCTGTATGGGCCGATAGGGCCACCATAGGGGCGGCTCGCCTTAAATTACTACAGAGCCAACGATTGGCCCTAATATTCTTATGTAAAGCCTATAAAACGGTTAGTACCGAGGCCTTGCCAGTACTGTGGTGTACTTCCGATTGATTTGGAGATTCAGAGACGAGCGTCAATGTATTACACTACAAAGGAAACTATGAATACAGATTTCCTTCTACCGCGCGACCGAAATAAAATTGCTAGATTGTTTGCACCACAATTCACTGTCTATGAGAAACTTTTAACTGAATGGCAAGAAAGATGGGATTCATTATCGAAAGGTCGTCATCTTTATCTATTTTTTCCATGCATCCGGGAGCGCCTGGAGAAGGTGTGGCTGGAGGTTGACCACTTCGTGGCCCAATTTTTAACTGGCCATGGCAACTTTAAAAGTAAATTATTTTCTTTTAAACTCGTACCATCACCATATGTCAATGTTCCACATCTGACCACGAGTATGAACAATCAGCACATCATCGCATTCTCTGGGAGTGCGATCTCTGGCGAAACGAGCGTAACCTTATTTTAAACAGTTTGCAAGTCACCTGTGGGGTAGTTCACTATACCGACCTTGTAGCAACTCGCGAAAATTTCCGTGCGTTCATGCGTTTCTGCCATACCTACTGTAGCAATAAATATTAACGCTCACATATAGGCCCCGTTAAGCTGTTCCGTATCCGTGGTGCCGTACTGCTGCGCTATCGTAGCTGTTTTTTCACCTTTTACTTATTGGCTGACTTGTCAATTTGTTTTCCTGTCTCCAGCTTTGCCTAGGAGGGAAGTGGAATCTCTCTTTCCAACTCCTCCTCTTTAATCTTTTCTAATTAAATTTGTTGCGGGTCCCAAGACAATTAAAATCATATCCCGGGACTGCCTGAGAGTCAAACCTCGGTGTCATTTATGGAGACCATTGTGGATCCTGGCTTACAGGAGTTACAATGGTGGAAATGTGTGGTGGGATTAGTCCCAACAAAAAAAAATGTGTCATCATCAGCGTCATCTCAGGCCATACACATCCCACTGTTGGGCTCGGGCCTCCTCCTCTATGGGAGGGAAATTGCCTATTTTACCACGTTGGTCAGAAGTGTTGGTGTAGGGTTTTATTTTGAGTTTGTCTTCTCTTGCATAGATGTTAGATTCATATTTTATACCTTAGTCGTCTTTTACGACACCCACGCAAGATAGGGGGTGTTGAATGATATTCTTCGCAGACGTGTAGAGGGGGTGATTTGCTACCACAGACGAGCAAATCACCCCCCTCTACACGTCCGCGGACGCGTCCGCCAATGACATCTGCGGACGCATCCGCTGACGTAGGCTTAGGCCTCCTCCACTGTGGGAAGGAAATTATCTACCACGCTGGTCAAACGTGTTGGTATAGGGTTTTATTTTAAGTTCTCTTGCACAGATGTCATGTGCATGTTATAGCCCATAATCGTCTTTTACGACATCTACGGGCTAGATAGGGAGTGGTGAATTGTATTCTTACTCCGTCACCACACGGCAAGTATACGAATTATGTTTAAATTTCGGTCAGTTGGTGGCCACTAGTTTATAATAATATCATCAAACACTGGTTTTAAGATATAGAAACAAATTCGAACATGGCCTATTCAAAATAAAACATGTGTCCTCAAAGAATATCGTAGTAAAGTTAATCTTCTTAGAGAAAACTTTTGTCCCTTAAGAAATAAAATAAAGGATAATCCAGCAAGACTTAAGTAGACTTTTACCTTTGTAACGTGTTTTCTTATTTTATTTATGGAACTTTTGTTATTTGATGAATTAAATAAATATAGTAGTACTATCTTTTTGTATTAGAAAAGTGAACTTGATACCCTTTTTTATTTGATCTCATCATCTCGTCTCATATATGTCCCACAACTGGGCTCGAATCTCCTCTTCATTGGAAGGGGAATTGACCTTACTAGTGGATCACACTTGACAGAGGTTGCTACCTATCTTATATCTTTAAACGAGCAATTCTTGTATATATATATACCTATATATATATTCAGGATCTCGGAAATGGCTGCAACGATTTTGTTGAAACTTGGCATACTAGAGGTTTCGGGTCCAAAAAATCGATCTAGCTTGGTTTTATTTATAGAAAATGTTGTTTTATCCGTGTTTTTAGTAAAACAATATAATGACATTAAATTTTAAAAGAATATGAATTCAAATTTCGTTGTCAACGTCATGAGTTACGATAGCTCAGTTGGGGAGACCGCCGGTTTTAATTTTGGGTTTTGTGGCATTCAAACAGCGTCGGTTCGAATCTCGGTGTTATTATTATTCTCTTTTTATAATTTTTTATATAAATTTCATTATTTTTATTTTTTATTAATATATATCTAAATAAATTCGACAAAAATATTCCGAGCGAAGCGAAGGTCAACCAGATATTTAGATGTATAAGTAAAACTGAAAATTTGAATAATTACCGAGACAAACTAAAGCAATAAAAAATGTATTAAATTATCTTCCAAAGAAATTATCAATTAATTGTCATTTAACGATTATACTGGCACGCGTGAAGCACTTAATCGAGTAATCATACGCCATTACATCAATTTGGAAATTATCTGATACTCTTACATGACTGGATCGATATTAATCAAATATAGCTAAGAACCACCGCAAGGAAGCTGGCTTTCAAATGAAAAAAAAAACACATCAAAATCGTTCCTTACGTTTGAGAGGTAGGATGCTGAAAGACATCAATATCAAATTTATAAAACTCCTCTTTTGCATCGAGGGTTAAAAATGCAATAGTAAAATCGTTAACTAAACACGCTGAATGTTGTATTGCATAAAATGGTTTTGAACACCTATTTAATTAACACCAAACACAACAGCTTATACCCGACTCACTGCTGCCCTCAAGCCTACAATATAATGAATGAATGGATGAACTATTTATTGTTACAAGCAAACTTGACATAAAAATATATATGCTTTACATTATCTTATCTTAATATATATATATATAAATTACGTGTCACGTTGTTTATCCGCGATGGATTCCTAAACTACTTAACCGATTTTAATCAAATTTGCACACCGTGTGCAGTTTGATCCAACTTGAAAGATAGGATAGCTTACATCTTAATTTATAGTCGAAATATTATTTTATTGCAAATTATTTGTCTAATATTTGACATTCACAATTATCTGTTAACTCCAAACGATTTTAACAGATGGCGATATCTGTTGACTGGATTGAGTAATTAATTAATAGATGGCGCTGCTATGTAAAACCTACAAACGTAGCATATACGATTTTAACTTGCTTTTTTACATAGATGTCATTTGTAAAAAAATATGACGACCTCCGTGACAGATATTCTCCTACAGTTCCACTTAAATAGTAAGAAAAGTGAGTTACACAAATTAACAATAATAAAAACACTAAAAAGAAAAGAAAATAATACAATATTTAAACTAAACATAATGAAACTACTACTAAGGTTATATACATTTAAACATGGAACATCAACAAATCAGATATAAAACTCAAATAATAAAATAAATATAATAAGAAGACCTTAGAATAATAACGTATAGGTAGGTAAGTTCGCACAAAAAAAGTGAAGCATTTCAATTAGAGCCTAATGGAGCTTACGGCGGAACTGTTCCGTAATGTACAAGGTCACTTATACTGCACGTACGTATGCAACTCTTAAAAAATAAATAGGTAATTGTGACGATTTGTGCATTCAGATGGTGTCACAACACATTTGAAAAACATAAAAAGGTTTTTAACTTTACTTTTAAAAGTATTGCGACGATTTATGTTAATAAAAACAAAATTTGCTTTCATTATTTGTATAGTGGTGTGCGTGTGTACGTGTGTAATCGTCGGCGCGCATGTAGTATTTGTAGATTCATGTTTCGAACGTTCGAAGTACAGACACTATCCTTCTATACGTTATTATTCTAAGAAAAAGACATAATATAATAAGAAGGTAATTGATCTGCTATATCATGCGGGTCAGATATGGTACAGGGTTATGCATCATGATCACTTCATTGCAGTCCGCATTCGTCCCACTGTTGGGCCCGTCCTCCTTCACAGTGGGAGGGAATTTGACTTACTATACCATGCTGGTCAGATATGTTGGTATAAGCTTTTATTTCGAATTTTTCTTCTCTTGCACAGATTTTATATGCATATTATATCCCATAGTCGTCTTTTATGACATCCACGGGCAAGATAGATAATTGTATTCTTACTCCGTCACCACAAAGATACTTGTTTATTGCATTAGCATGTTAAATGCGTATTATATCTCTTAGTCATCATTTACGACACCCACTGGCAAGAAGTGGAAATTTCAGAAACATTACAACAGATATGTTTCCATCCATCAGCCTACAGACGTCCACTGCTGGACATAGGCCTCTTCACGAGAATGCCACTCGGAACGATCCTGCGCCACCTGCATCCAACGGTTCCCTGCGACTTTGAGAATGTTGTCAGTCCACCTAGTGGCGGGTCGTCCTACGCTGCGCCGTCCGATTCGTGGTCACCACTCAAGAACCTTTCTTCCCCAACGGTTGTTGGTTCGACGAGCGATGTGGCCTGCCCATTGCCCTGCCCAACGTGCTAATTCTGCGGGCTATGTCGATTACACCCGTACTTCTACGGATTTTATCACGTAGGGAAATACCGAGCATAGCCCTCTCCATAGCACGCTGAGCGACTTTGAGCTTTCTTATGAGGCTGACATAGCCTGAAATTATAGCCATAGCCGAATACTTGTTTATTTCTTATCAAGTACATTAATTCATCGTTTCACGATTCTATCTTCGACAATGATGAAATGCCATATAAAATGTCATCCCTATTTCAATCCTGTCAAGCCATTTTTTGCGATAATAATGTCAAGTTTTAGTCTATATCTGTACCAAATTCTATCAGAATTAGTTCAGTGGTTTATACATGAAAGCGTAACAGAACAGAGTTACGTTCACATTTATAATATTAGTAACGACTGGTCAGACGGGATAGTAATTTTTTTTTTTGGGTGGGCTACGATCAGCGCACCTCCCGCCCGCCTCCGTCTGGGGTGACAGAGCGCGCTTACCAGTGGATGTTGTAAAAAACGACTAAGGGATAAAATACCCATATAACATCTATGCAAGAGAAGGAAAACCTATAATAAAAGCAACCAACCTGACAAATCATGGTACTGTACCGTCAATTTCCCTCCTATTATGGAGGAGGCTCGAGCTCAACAATGGGACGTATATGAGCTGAAATGATGATGATTATCTACAAATATCTCTTATTCTTCTTTTACGATACTCATGATTAATTGATCAGGTTTTTTTTTTGTGGGTGGGCTGCGGTCGGCGCGCCTCCGCACCACTCCGTCCGGGGCGACAGAGGGGCTTAAGCACGCAACTCCCGCAACCCACCCGAAAACCACCTCGCCTTCGTCGTTGGGCCGACCACCGGAGCAGGTTTACTTGTCGTCAGTGGTCGGCCCGACGGAATACCCCCTACGTTGGGTACCCTCCCATCGACCGACGTCCCCCCTCGGGGAGGACATTGGTCTTTCCTCACGTGGTAGGCCTCTCTGCGGGTGACGGACTAATCCCCGGTCACGTCACCCGCGGCCTCGGCTAATGATGATGATTATCTACAAATATCCCTTATTCTACTTTTACTTTTACTCATGATTAATTAATCAGGTGGCGAATTATATTATCACTTTATCACTAAACGCCAAAAATTCTACCTACGCCAACCTTCATTATAATACATACGCCATTAACTATGAGATACAAATGTGTTTTGTCAAAACGTGAGTTGAAAAATTAACATTACGTTTCTAATTTATAGTGTTTCAAGTTACATGATAAATAAAAAAACTATTTATAGCTTTAAGAATTATCACTATCTCCGTTCATGTACCTTCCACTGTTGGGTTCGAAATCTCTTTGGCAATATAATGTTGACAATTGTAAATTTTGAATAACCCCCGTCACATACTTTTAGTATAATACTAGCAACCCGCCCTCTCTTCGCTTCGGGTTTAGTCGCTTTACCTGCTTAGCTGCCGTTCCTGTGAGAATATCGGGATAAATTATAGCCTATGTTACTCCCTGATATTATAGCTTTCCATTGGTGAAAGAATTTTTGAAATCAGTTCGGTGATTTAGGCGTGAAAGCGTAACAATCAATCAATCAATCAATCATTTATTTGCAAATATGGGTACAAATATGATCTTACAATATATTTTCCAGCTCTTCCATATTTCACCATAGGGCATGCAAATCTTGGTATTACATATAAGTTCATTAAAATCATAGTAATTCACATATAAAGCAGAAAAAAAAAAAATATAAACAACAATCCAATTAATTAAAATAATAAATAAACAGAAATAAAAGTATTTACAGTAATTAGGTAAATAATACTATTATTATGGCATAAAATGAATATTACATTTAGAATTTCTTTTCCTCCATGAATTCTTTTACACTATAAAATGCTTTTTGATACAGTATAGTATTTAATTTATTTTTAAATACACGTGGATCATTGATTTTACATAATTCCGTTGGTAGTTTATTGTATATTTTCGATGTCATACAAAATATGCTATTGTTTAAAAGTGATGTTTTGTTGCTTATTATTTTGATTTTGTGTTGTTGTCGTCTACAACGTAAATGTTCGTACAGATGAATATTCTTTTTCACATAGTTAGCAACTTCGGAAATATAGAGACATGGTAGGGTAAGCAACTTTAGTTGCTGAAAATGAGGTTTACAACTTTCATTTTTCTTAAGCCCACATACGGCTCTAATGCATTGTTTTTGTGCCTTAAATGCCATATTCCAGTCTGTGGAGTATCCCCAAAACATAACACCGTACCGTAAAACTGACTCCACATAAGCATAATATGCGATTATAACAATATTTACATCAATTATTTTTGAAAGCATGTGTAGTGCATACGAGCTCTTATTTATTTTCGTACATATGTTCTCTATGTGCGATTTCCAATTTAGGTTACAGTCTATATGCAATCCTAAAAATTTTGTTATTTCAACCTCTTCAATTTTTGTATCCGAATCTGCAATATCGAAATTAATATTCGGTCTATTGCGATTTCGAAATACCATTAGCTTTGTCTTTTCTAAATTAATTACGAGATTGTTAGATGTTAGCCATTTCGTTATATCATTCATTGTATTGTTAATAGTGGTATTTAAGCAAGTATAATCTTTATTAGAGAAAATGGCAGTAGCATCATCTGCAAAAAGAATCATCGGTGAGGTAATAGCCTTAGGGAAATCGTTAATGTAGACGAGGAACAGTAAGGGACCCAAAACACTACCTTGGAGCACACCACAGTTTACAACTCTATAGCTTGATTGAAATAATAGTTCCTCCCGTTTTCTACATAGTTTTGCTTGTTTTCTATTTTCGAGGTAAGACATAATCAAGTTTAAGACATTTCCTCTTATGCCTATTCCATATAGCATATTTTTCAATATTACATGATCCACACAATCGAAAGCTTTTTTAAGATCCATGAATAAAGCGCAAACCGATATATTATTATCAATATTTAACATTATTTCACGGAGGAAATTGTATATAGCTTTATTTATTGTAACTTTTTTTCTAAATCCTGTCTGTGCCTCTGTTATGATATTATATTTTTCCAAAAAGATATATAGATTTTCGTATATATATTTTTCCATTACTTTAGAGAATATTGGTATGAGAGCTTTTGGTCTAAAAGACGACATATGTTCACGATCTTGTTTTTTATACAGTGGTTTTATTATGCTGGTTTTCAACTTTGCAGGAAACCTACCGTAAATTATACACAAGTTAAAGACGTAGCTTAGTACTGGTGATATGATTACACTAACATATTTTATTACTTTGGTGGAAAGGTCGTCATAGCCGGTACTATTTGTATTTTTAAGAGATAAAATAATTCTGTTTATGTCATATGGAGTTGTTGGTGTCAAAAACATTGAATTAAAATGGTTATATGTCAAAAAATGTGATTTAATATTTAAATGTTCATTAATCAATAACTTATTATTTGATGTCAATTCTTGTACTTCATTAATAAAAAAATTATTAAAATTTTGAGCCATTTCTGAGGAATCAGTAACTTTTCTACCATGTATATTTAGCTGTGTAATATAATTTTTGGGTAGGGTTGACTTGTTTTTATTTATAATATTCCAACTGGCTTTTGACTTATTAGTACTAGTTGAGATATAATAATTATTCTGTGATTTTTTAGTGAGTCTAATTATTTGATTTAATATACCAGAGTATTTTTTAAATTTTGATTTATATACACTACTTTTTGTGTGTCTATACTTCCATAGTAGATACCTCTTTCATTTTGAACATGTTTTTATACCTTTACTGATCCATTTGTGTTTACAGATAAGAGATTTTTTTATCTTTATTACTGGAAAACATAATTTATTTAATAGACTAAATAAATCGTGAAAATCATTAAATGCAGTTTTAGGATCATTGCTACTGTAAATATCACTGAAAGTTAAATGACTCAGATATTTTTTAAATTTGATTAAATTGTCTTTACTGTAATCTCTTCCTTGGATGCACCAATTATTAATTCTACAAACAGTTCTTACTGGACAAGTTAGCAACTGCGCCGTGTGGTCTGATAAAGCCAAATCAATGACCCAACTTTTACATCCATTGATATTGTGTATTATGTGATCAATACATGTTTGGCTACTTAACCGTGTAGGGCGCTCTATTTCTAATTTAAGATTATATTCTGAAAGAATTTGCTTATAAGATATAGAAGTTTTATTTCTTTTTAGTATGTCTATATTTATATCACCACATATTATTACTTTTTTGTTTTTGTGACAAAAATAATGTAATATATCGCGAAGCCTCGAGACAAATCTTCCCACATCATCTAAGCTATTGTTAGGAGGCCTATTTATGCACAAAATATATATTTTTTGATCAATTAGTTCAACCGCGCTACACTCGATAATATTGAGCAGTTGATATTTTTTTATTTCCTCTATGGGTTTGAACTTAAGACCGTGATGCACAAGTATACAACATCCACCATGTCTATTCTTTCTCGCGGAGAAGGAAGCAAGAGAGAACGATGGTATACTCAAATGTACTACATCTTGATGTATCATATTATGTTTAGTAATGCAAACAATATCAATATTAAAGTTCTTCTCTGATAATAAGACTAAATTTAAGACAAGGAGGTCTAATTTACTTAAGAGACCATTAATATTTTGGTGTAAAATAATTATATAGTTATGTTCGAAAAAGACTATCAGTAGAATCTTGTGTACATTTTAATAGGGGTAATTCACAACCCTATCCCATGCTACCTAATCCATTTGAATCTAACGGAGCTTGAGTAAAATCTGTTTGAGTGGATTTTTCAATTAAAGTGATATTCACAGTATTGTTTTTGTTAAGGGAATCAGTATATTCTATCTTATAATTTATACGTAGTATTTCCCTGAGTAATATTTGAGAAACATAACGAGCAAACAGAATTCTAGGATGCGGGCAACGTTTAGAAAATTCCATATCTGCATAAACTACGTTTACAAACTTAGAACATAATAATTTTAATTCATAATTCAGCTTTTTTTCTCTTAAGCACTTGTTAAAGGGAATCTCACAAAATAGAACGTTCGTGTTTCTTGTGGAGCAGAAAAAATTACACACACATATTTTAAAAATGCAAGGAGATCTATCATTAATTCCACCTAAGACAATTACATAGTCCCTACTTGTTAGTGAATTTATTAGTGTGCCTTCAGACATTAAAACATCTTGTAGAGTAGCACCTGCTTTCCAGAAACAAGACACCTGAAACTGTTCTCCTACTAATCTTTGAAGTGTGTGCTGCATAAATCGACCTTGATCGTCTGCAATGATAACAATTTTTCTTCTTTTTTTACCATGGATTTTAGAGTCATATTTTTTTCATTTTCTTGACATAAATAATTCGGTGTACTGTTGCAAGATAATTGGGTAGTCATATTTGCCATGTTATCAAATGTCATAGCTGGCCGACTTAAAATAATATTACTATTTATATTGGCGGTAGCCGAAATATTTACGTCTGATATTTCTTTAATTTTTTTGAGGGTAGATTGTGTTTTTATGCTTGAATTATTGTTACTAGTCGTTTGTGTAGACTCCATATGAGATATTTGCCTAACTTCTGAGATGGGTTTTTGTGAGAATGTGTAATTACTTTTTTGTCTATTTTGTCTATTGCTACGCCCTGGTGTCATACAGACACTATCGGAAGTGATTTTATTGCACAATTCGGCGACTTTGATACTTTTCTCTAAGTCAGATTTTAACCTAAAATTTTCAATGTTGAGATTTTCGATTTCATGATGGGCACTTGCCAACTGATTAGTCAATTCGTTAATTTTATCGGTGAGCTCCATTATTGTTTCACTTTCGTTCAAGGATGTTAAACTCATTATGGTTGTGTCGAAGGTGGAAGTGGTTTCTTTTAAATCATCACTAATTGAGGTAGTTAAGTGAGGTCTGTGAGTGCGCATTGTGATATTTTGTTCGCAATCCATAGTGTTAAAGTTAAAAATTACTAGATTATAGCAATTTGCAGACCAATTGTGTCGAAAACTGTTCACTAGATGGCGCTCGGTGTAAAAGGTAAGATATAAGTAGTAATTATCAAATTCGAATTGAATTATAAACGGTCTACAGTGTTTAAATTTGATGAGCTTGTTTCCAATCTCTTTCTCTGCTGATTCCGTTGTAAAAAAAAAAAAATAAAAAAAAAGATATAGTTCACTTACTGATATAGTTTATTAAAGTACGGGTATTTATGTAATCACAAAGTATAATGGTTAAATTATATTGTGAATTGTAACTAAGTAGCTTTGCACTATTTATTACTCGTTCTGATAAATAACATTATCACTGATTAATTATAATATAAATTTTCACTTAACGTTGAAATATTGAGCAAATATAAAGTATTTATTAAGATATTATTTATTTTCTTCGGAGCTGATTGTTTGCGTGACAGTGGCGCCACCCAAAAAAAAACAAACTTACTTTCGCATTTATAATATTCGTAAGGATACGTTACTAACGTTACTCAATTGTTTTGCCATCCCGGAACCTCTCCACTAACACTTGAACTTTATGTAATGGTATTAAAGTTCAAATTTACTTTTAAGTATTACTAGCTGACCCGGCGAACTTCGTACCGCCTTTTTTCGAAATCTGGACAGCCTTGAACGTGACTCCTAGGGTCGCCTCTTTCGCGCGGTGTTGAGAAAGCTATGTCCTCCTCCGCTCACCGAAATTTTCCAATACGGCCTACTTATCAGGGTTGTCGAGGACCTATTCCCACCGCAAAAATCTCCTCCAATCATTGCTTTGCTGGACAGTAACCGGGAACTGCCCCCCAACGGACACAGAGATGAGGCGGCAGTGGCACATATACGTGTTAAATCTCCGGCCAGAGGGTTTACCCTAATGGGTGCTGACACTGGTCCTTGAGCACCTGGTACTACATCTCACGGGTCTGTACAACGCTTGAATAGCGTTTAGCCAATTCCCTGGATGTTGAAAGGAGGCGCTCCTCCTTTGGCTGGTGCTCCTGCCGAAGGTAAGACGGTCGCCGGCCTCGGCCACAAACATATCAATATAATGGAATTATTGATAGTCTAACTGGATTGAATTTACGAAAAGTGTTATATTTCCTTAATCCGTGACTTTACGCCATTTTTACGAGGCTGATAAATCGTCATCATCGCCTCAACCCATACACGTCCCACTGTTGGGCTCGGGCCTCTTCCACTATGGGAGGGAAATCGACCTACTATATTACGCTGGACAGACGTGTTAGCCAGATAGGGTTTTGTTCCGAGTTTTCCTTCTCTTGCATCTATGCAATTATACGCATATTATCTCCCTTAGTCGCCTTTTACGACACCCACGGGTGGTGAATTGTATTCTTACTCCATCACCGCACGGATAAAACTAAAACCAAACTGACAAATACTAAAACAAAATAATTACGAAAAAAGTCGGTACGAAGTTCGGCGGGTCAGCTAGTTTTAATAAAAAATATTTTTTCTATTAATTTTCTTCTATACAAACCTTATCCTAACAACATATAAAAAATTACCCAATTTGATGCAGTCAATTGGAAGTTATGGGCGTATTTAATATACCGCCTTTTCTTATCGATTTCAAAACCTTTTTTATTAATCTAGATCTACATATAATTATGCCAAAAATAACGAACTGACGGGACGAACATCAAATGTTTGACAAGTAAGAACAATTTGTATGGGCAAATGGATTGTTTCTTTTTTATTTATTTTTTTAATATTTTACTCGCAAAATTGCCATATTTTCTCACCGTTTAAACCTTCCCTGGATTTCCACAATTAATTCAAGACCAAAATTAGCCAAATCGGTCCTGCCGTTCTCGAGTTTTAGCGAGACTAACGAACAGCAGTTGATTTTTATATCATCATCATCACCTTGCTCTTATCCCAATTACTTGGGGTCGACGCAATATGTCATCTGTTTTGACATATTGCAAAAAGTTTCGGCAATGACCTTTATGACCGGCCGCCGGCCTGACGTCAACCTTCCTTGGGAATATAATCGTTGACCCAAATGGTACCAGATGGAGTTGGTCCGGGTCAATCTAGGGCTCTTAGTCGTCTTTTACGACACCCACGAGCAAAGCAAGGGTTGGTAGTATTCGAAGCCGCTACCACACAGCACATTTTTATATATATATATATATATATAGATAAAAAAAAATCGTATCACAGTCTCATCAACAGGAACTATTAATTGATTGCCATTTAACAATTGTACTGGCACGCGTGAAGCACCTAATCAAGCAATCATACGCCATTAGATCAGTTTGGAAAAGATCCGATACTCTTATACTACTGCACCGATATTAACCAAACATAGCCTTCATTTACCTTCCATTACTGGGTTCGAAATCTTCTTGGCAATGTAATTTTGACCCAACGACATCCAACGTAGTTGACCCAGGACGGCACTTAGTTCTCTTTTATGACGTCCACGAGCAATGCAAAAGTTGGTCGCTAGTACTCATAGTCGCCATTACATAGCATCCTAGGCATGCCATAAAAAATAGTTAAAAAGTTAATAACTAATATTTATTTTACGTTTGTGTACAAACGCGATAAAAGCCGTAAAGTAGTTTTATTTACAATGTTATAATACTCGCGTAAACATCAGAATTCATTATGCAAACTAAAATAATACAAAAAAAAATATCACGTTTTCTTCAAAAGGAATTATTAATTAATTGTCATTTAGCAACTATACTAACTCGCACGCATGAAGCACCTAGTCGAATAATCATACGCTATTAAATCACTTTGGAAAAGAGCTGATACTCTCACACTGCTGCACCGATATTAACCAAACATAACTAAGAATTACCGCAAGAAAACTGGTCTTCATATGAAAAAAAAAACGCATTAAAATCGGTCCATTCCTTTTAAGAGCTACAATGCCACAGATAAACACACACACACACACGCACGCGCATGCGCACACGCACAAGCACACGCATAAGCACACGCACACGCACGCACACACACACTCACACACACACAGACACACAGCCAGACAGACATTGATGTCAAACTTAGTACACCAATCTTTTCCGTCGGGGGTTAAAAATCTACATTTATTAAACAAAAAGTCGAGCTTATGATGTATATGATTTATATATAGCAACTTGTTCTAATATTAAAGTCGCATTAAGTGTGTAGTCTGAGGTTTTTATACATCTGTCAGGACGGTCCGCCGTCCGTCCCCTGTCAAGAATCGCGGTTTCTTCAATTTAGTTGTCAAGTCGTTGACTTTCTAACAAATGATAGCTATTCACATACAAAATAGAGGTCCGTTTTTCAATGATGAGGGAATTCTATCTGGGATAGCAAAGATTGAATTGCTTATAGAAAATTTGAAATTATCTGTCTATATTATAATTGAAAATTATATTTACCGAATGATATAAATAATAAACTAATAATTATGTAATGACATCTGATGTTTACGCGAGTATTACGCATATTATCGCGTTTTTATTTAATTTTCGATTGCCCGATGTTTCGAACATTTTTCAGCGTTCTTGATGACGGGTGAAATGAATGCTGGAAAGTGTAAAAAAAGTTTTATTTATAATAATAATTATGTTCAAACGAAAAATTTAATATTCAAACGAACAATTCTATGTATTCAAAATATCCGCAATGGCTCAAACGATTTCTGTGAAACTGTGCTGAAAGCTTCTGTGGCGATAAATCGTTGCACTTAGGTTTCATTAACAGAATATTAATTCTATCAGAATCTTATTGAATGAATCAATTTTCCGAGTAATAAATATTAAACTTCGAAATCTTTGAACGATCACCTCTTTCATTATTTCAATGTTATATTATACTGGCAACCCGCCCTCGCTTCGCTTCGGTTATAGGTTATAGTCGTTTTACCCGCGTAGTTCCCGTTCCCGTGGGAATACCAGGATAAAATATAGCCTAGTTTACGCCCTGATATTAATGATGAGTTCGATATATCAAAACGTAACTTATATCGGATATGTGTTACATATCATATCCATATCGATATCTATATCAATGTAGCCGATATCACAAAAACCGTATCGAGTCAAAACGTAAAACTATAATGATATGAACACTTACGAACAAAACGTAAACTTCACAAACGATATTGAGATATGAACCATATTCGTTCCTCTCGTTCTAAGTATATATTCTTTTATTAGTATAAAAGAGATGAAGAGAATATGAAATAACTTTAGCCATGTTTGCGTGGTTAATATATCTTACTGTATTAGCAATAAGGTTTAGTTTCCATTATATAGTTATAGTTATGATAACGTTTCTGGCGGCTACGGCTATGCGATATTAATGAGACACTTATTCTACAAAGTGGAACTAAATTTCGAAGTTATAAGGTTGAATTTGAGTTGTTACAATATGGACACAGGTCTGTAAGTAATAATAATAATAATTGTTGTTGTTTCGTGACATATTTTGATTTGAAAAACAAATTTTGTATTGTTTGTGATAGTTTTTAATTGCACTATATTTAATCATTGTAAATATGTAAATTTTTAAATGCGTCAGAGAAGTAATACCAGTTCACAAAAAAAAATTTACATTTACTAGTCAAAAACTTTTCTGCTAGTCCTAAGCCTAGTAAAGCATGCAAGGAAATCGCCGTAGTTACAGTTAGCTAATTGTTAAATAACTTTAGGTAAATACCTATACCTAAGACCTGCATCGATGTACCGCTGACAGCTTAACTGTAAATGTGAGAGTTTGTGTTAGTTCGCATTCGTAGTTAGTTTGTTCATTTTAATATCAATATTAACGTTTGAAAACTGTACTACTGATATCGATATGAGAAAACCGTTTTCGATATCGATATGCATACTGTATATCGGATACATAACCGTTTGTGGCACAAACAGAAAACGTCCATATCTACCTGATATTATAGCTTTCCATTAGTGAAAGAATTTTTGAAATCGGTCCAGCCGTTTTGAAGATTACCCGGAACAAACAGACAGATAGACAGACAAAAATTTTTTAATTACTATTTTAGGCATAGGTGTCGTGCAAATAACCGTGTGAGCATGAAAAATGCCTATTATTTTGACATTACAAACAGACACTCCAATTTTATTTATTGGTATAGATAAAGAGATTTTTTTTATTGCATACGGTGGCAAATGAGCAAACAGTACACCTAATGGTAATTGTTACTGTCGCTCATAGACCTTTGCAAGGCTGCTGCCTACCGCGAAGAAAGTGAAGGGAGTGTGAAAGCGTGCAATGAGCTTCAGTGATACTAAAAGCATCACCAAAACCCACCACATGCAAACACACTCAGAAAGTTGGGCTGCCGGCTCTCTCACTCACCAAACGAAGCACAGTAACAAACTGCTACTACTTGTACGTCTATTTTCTGCGAGAAGAGGTACTACCCCGGACTGACCGGCCCGCGGCTGTAGACAAACAACTATCAACAATGTGGTTCTATTACTATTAAATTCATGTCATTTCAGTCATGCATTATTTCAACTATTTTTTTTACACATTTTCAGTTTTGGGCACGAATATTCCCATAGCCGTCATGTTTCCAATTAATTAACAAGATGCCGTGAAATGCTTTTGGTTGTTTTAATAGATTAAATATAAGTAACGCCGCAGAAAATCAGAAAATGAAAAAAAAAAAATAGCAATATTATTAATTTAAATGATTATCAGTTGTTTGACATAACGGCCAGTCGTTTGAAATAAATGTCGGCTATTGAAAAAACGCACACTGCAAATCTTATATCTTTAATCTCAGGATCTTGGAAACGGCTCCAACGATTTTGATGAAATTTGGAATACTAGAGGGCCAAAAAATCGATCTAGCTAGGTTTTATTTATAGAAAATGTTGTTTTGTCGGTGTTTTTGATACTGACATTAAATTTTAAAAGAATAAGAATTCAAAATTCGCCGTGCCCGTCAAGAGTGACAACAGCTCAGTTTGGAAGTTGTCCAGTTTCTTTTTGTTTTGTTTTGGCATTCAAACAGCGTGAGATCGAATCTCGGTGTTGTTATTATTCTCTTTTTATAATTTTTGATATTTTTTTCATTATTTCGTCACTTTATTTTTTATTAATATATATCTAAATGAGTTCGGCAAAAATACAAAAAAATATGTTAACCAGATATTGTCGTTTAAAATAGATGGATAGGGTGATATATAGTTTATTTATAGATTTTGGTAGCTTTTAAATACCTGTTTTCGTTGATTTGGTATAAAAAATATAACAGAATATGTTTTTTTTAATTTTAGTAGAATGTTTTTAAAAATGCCAGCAATCAAACGCATTAACGTAAGACACAGAAATCGTAATGCTGCAAGTTAAAGACATACAAGAGCACGTCAAATGCTGAATGGAGTACAAAGGAATCGATTAAATTGTAATCAACATCATGGCAATGTTGCTTTTAACCCTTATCGATCTGCATTTAATTATAACGTGGACATCTATTACATTTGACACCAAATTATTGCTATTGCATATTTTTGTTATTAATTATACTAATTCGTATTCATAGTTAAGACGTGACAATGTCTGTCGAGTCAGCTAGTTATATATAGGTTTAGAGAAAGAAAATTCAATCTGTAACTTTCTACCAATCGGTTTGACAAGCATGGTATATAACAATGATTTCTCTCCCATTATGGAGCAGAGTCGAACCTAGTAGTGGTATGTATATGAGGTGAGGGATTTATATTTAGTTTCAAATTCATCGTTTGGTATAGAATTATGCTAGTAATATAAGAATATATGATTAAGAGAATGTGTAGCGGTTACAAAAGAACTCCTATACCTAAATTTCTGTTACGTAACAAATTACATTACAGACTAATGAAGGGCCTCCTATCTCTCCTTTAATTCAATTACTTGGGTTGAATTTATTTAGGGTTGTCACCATTGTATTTTTGTGAATTGTAAATGTTTTACAGTGTGATTTTGAAAATGTATAATTCATTTTATCCGCTCGATTGAGTGGGATGTTGTTTATAATTGAAGGGAATTTCAGATTGTATTATTTTTGAAATAAAAAAGGCACGTTTTGAGGGGGAAAATTTTATGGGGTCGCGTCAGCGACAAGCTCGTGAATGGTGCAGCCCCAGTGTGCTGTGTGCCTTAGACACTTTTTATATGGGTGAAATCGAGTGAGTTCGCGTCACCGATATGCTTATAGCAGTATATCTCTAGCTATACAGTTGACGTATAGTGCTGTGTATATCTTATAAGTAAAATTGAATGGAGTTAGTGAAAAGTTCATTGTGTACATATTATGCCTTTGTTTATTTTTAGTCCGTGTGGTGTTGGTGTCGTATAAGACGACTAAGGGATATAATATGCATATAGCATTTACGCAAAAGATGGAAAACGTGAAATAAAACCCTATATCAACACGTTTGCTCAGCTTCATATAGTAGGTCAATTTCTCTCCTATTGTGGAGTAGGCTGGAATTAAGGAATGGGAACGTATTTGGGCTGAAATTCTTTAATTTTTCTGCTATTCCGTTAAAAGAAGAGTTTATATGGCTAATCAAAATTTTATATCGAGGGGTCAAAGGCTATTTGGTTTAAGCGACATCTAGGGTGATATGAAGTTATATACATATTGGGAATCACCGAATTTTTCTCCGTCGAATGATACCGGATTCATTAAAATCAAAGCACTTTTTTTTTCATACGCCGAACTCTTTTACACTTTCCATACGCTGAAAAACGAGAACTTAAGGCAATTTATATTAAGCGACATTTATCTTTGTAACTAAAGGTACGTTTTATTTAGTATTAGTATCAAGATATCAATGTATTTAATTGAATTTCAATTAAATTAACCCCATTCAAATAGCTCAAGAAGTTTATTTGTTATGATTTTTTTTCTAAAATTTTAAACTTTAAATAGCTCTGTAAAGCTCCTGTAAAGCTACAAAAATGTCGCTTAAATCAAATAGCCTTTCACTCCTCGATATGATATTTTATATTTTTAAATTTTTTAGTTGTAGTAATTGTTCATCTCACATAATATGAATTGAAATTAATGATTTCTGATGTTTACGCGAGTATTACACATTTTAAATAAAACTGCTTTACGGATTTTATCGCGTTTATATTTGATTTATGATTGCCTGATGTTTTGAATGCTTTGCAGCATTCATGCTCACGGGCGGACTCGCGAATGCGAACGCGTACAAATATAAACGCTACTTTTATTTAAAATGAATTGAACTTATTGTCGCATAGTTTTAAACTTGGAGTTTATTAATGACGATTCTTATTTTTTTCAGTAAGTACATAATTCTTGTATTCCCGGTTACTTTATTTTATTTATAATATTTGCACAAACAAAGGTACAAGGCGGACTAAATGCCTTTGGCATTCTCTACCAGTCCACCTAGGGTGAGGCAAAAATAACGCAAGTTAGATCCAATACATAGTGGTTAATCATATCGTGGAACATAATAGCGCAGCCTTGATGAGGCATTCCGCCGCCGGCGACTGGGGCGGCGTAGGTGCGAATACCTGCGCCTCATGCCGCCCTAGCCGAGGCCGCGGGTGCCGTGAGCGGGGAATTAGTCCGTCACCCGCTGAGAGGCCAACCGCGTGAGGAAAGACCGACGTCCTCCTCCAGTGGTCGGCCCAACGACAAAGGCGACGTGCATCGCGGGTGGGTTGCGGGAGTGCGTGCTTACGCCCCTCTGTCGCTCCGGACGGAGTGGTGCGAGGAACGCGCCGACCGCAACCCACCCTCAAAAAAAAAATCGTGTAATATAATATTTATAATACATTTATACTTTACAAATAATTAATAGATATTTTTAAGTGGTAGGACTACATTATCGACAGTCATTCATCTACAGCCGGGAGAAATCTAGATATGAGTAGTAGCTATTTGTTAGTGTATTTCGTTCGGTGAGCGAGGGCCTAAAATTAATAAAAAAAAAATACGTTCACTTTAACAGGAATTGTCAATTAATTGTCATTTAACGATTATATTGTCACGCACGGAAAACAATACAATAACAAGTCTCAAAGTCACTCAGGCTGCTATGGAGCGGGCTATGCTCGGGATTTCTCTGCGAGATAGAACCCGGAATACGGCAATCCGCTGAAGAACGGGTGTACCCGACATAGTACGAATAATTAGCACGCTGAAGTGGCAATGAGCAGGCCATATCGCTCAACGAACCGACAACCGCTGGGGAAGAAAGGTTCTCGAGTGGCGACCACGTATCACGGACCGACGACCTGGTGAGAGTTGCTGGGCGTCGTTGGACGCAGGCGGTACAAGACCGCATTTTGCGGCGTAACATGAGGGCGACTTACGTCCAGCAGTGGACGGCGATAAGCTGAAATGATGATGAATGATGATGATGATGATGACTGGCATTCTCAAAATGTTTGTTGCTCAAAATATGCTCAGTTGGATTCACTGAAGACCATTCTGGTTGCAGCATCAGGTTGAAGTTATCAATTAATTACCATTAACGATTAAGGAAAGTGGCACGCGTGAAGCATGTAATCGAGGAATCAGGCAAAGAGCTGATACTATTACACTGCTCAACCAATATTAACCAAATATACCTAACAACCACCGCCATAATACCAGCTTTCAAATCAAAAGCTCATCGAAATCGGTCCATCCATTTGAGAGCTACGATGCCATAAACAGACACAGACAAACAAACACAGACAGACAGACATAGAAGTCAAACTTATAACGCCCCTCTTTGCATCTGGGGTTTAAAAATAAATATATACACGACAGAATTAATAAAAACAGTTCTATTATATATAAATATACGAAACCGATAAAAACCCATTGTTAGCAAAATAGCAAATTGCCGAACAAGAATATTCTATTAAGTTAAAAATACATTGTCGTGTAACAAAGAGCGTACATATAGCGATACGTTGATTAAATTAAGTTTTGTTTCTTTCTTTATTGTATTCACACTTTGTCATCCATTAAGGCCATATTATGTTGATATTTTAAATTTGAAATAACGTGGCCTTTTTAAAATTATTGTGTTAATAAATTATTATTTACTACCCAACTCTACACGTAGGTCTTCTTGTAGATAGTTATTTGAGGGCATATTGTCTTAAGAGCCACGATAGGCAGTTAGAAAATGTTGGACATTCTGCCTATAGAAGTAGTAAAAGTCGGTTAAAGGTATATACCAGAAGAGTGGGTAGAGTCTTCTGCAAAATAGAAAACATACTCATCATCATCAGAGCTCCCTCTATTTCTCAAGCCTCCTCCACAATGGGAGGGTAATAGACCTGGTATACCACACTGGTCAGACGGTATGATTCTTTAATTTTGATACATATTCTAATGCCTTCGTCGTGTTTTATAACACTCAAGGGTAATATAAGTATAGTCCATAAAATATAGCTTGATCTCTGTGACAGATGTCAACAAAACCAACGAAGTAAGTTTGAACGAGCGACATGTTTACAATTTCATTTTGTATCAATTATATTTTCATTATTTTCGTGCCAATTTTATTGCAATATATTATAAATATAAAAATATTAATATTCATGCTTAAAATGTACCTCACAAAGTAAACATTTTACAGATAAATGACGCTTACGCACGTACAAAATCATACTGGACTGAAAATAAAAAAGAGATGGGACAGTCGATATACATAAATCGATAACCGATCTTTATTAAATTATTCATAAAAGAAATAAACCCAATAAAGTACCTATATAAAATATTCAACATATTTTTTACAATTAAAACAGACAGTTACATTATAAAATACATAAATTGAATTAATTAAACATTAAAAAACTACTTTTCGTTTCAGAGTAAATGATATTATTATGTACGCATTATTGTCAATAAACTAAACATATTTATATTTATTCATAAAACAGTCATAATTGATCGATCGATCGACGATCTAACGACCGTCCCTATTTTGGCAAAAAATGATAAATGTTCTAGCAGGAACGCTCCAGTGATGACGATAATAGTGACCTAGACCTTGATTGTACTCTTTTTGAATAATTAAAACAGTTTTTGTTTGAAATAAATTTAAAAAGATTTTCATTGATTGTATTTTAATTATAATAGAAAATCACAATTATAAAAATAAACTGTTTTATCGATAAAAAGCTACGGACTTTATCGTAAGCGTGACAGCACTAGGGACAACTGTCACAGAGATCATGGTATATTTTATGGACTAAAGTGGTAAAGTTCTTTCTCCGTCACCACACGGCAAAACTATGATCAATAAAATCCAGCGATCAATAAAAGCGTCGTGATTATGACATTACCCTGACTTAGAGCGGCTGTTTAACAGCGAAACTTGATATACCTAATTGACTGATAATTTTACATACTTGTTCAAGGTCAGACTAGTATTTCGATAATAGAATTCTTTTGTCGGTACAAGCTTACAATTGAGCCAATATTCACCACTTAATTTGGTTCAATTGTATCAATTTGTATATTGTATGTCGGCTATGAAAATCATTGCAGACAAAATACTGAATTTACTTTCGTCTAGACCATACTGTCCGTATTTAAAATTTATTTTACCCACTGTCCACTTTGAGAATATATAAACCTATAATTTTTAATACATAATCCTATATTTTTTTAGAGATTACCGTTAAAATAATGTTACAAACATTATTGCGAATTTTCAACGCCCGTAATTTTCTCAGGGTCTTCTACTGGCATCCCGTAAGTCTCAAGTACCCACAAAACGTCCTTATCGCCCGTTCAAAATCTATAGTCTATAATCAAATGAAATCAATTATGTAATTCAAATTATTTTTGGTTAATAAAGAAGTATTTATGATCAAGGATAAAATTTTGAATTAGTCATTATCGGTTCTTTACAAACCAAAAATAATTAAAAAACAATAATTTAATAGCTCGACGATAAAGTTACTTAGTTTTCATTTCTATCGGCAGTCCCCAAACACTGGTATTTATTTTTATCACTATTATATCAAACTTTAAGTTTGTTCACTTCTTCTCAATATATTCTTTAACTGTGACAAATTTCATACTTGTCCATCCGCGTAATTTTCGTAAAAAACGACACAATTTTTTTGGTTTCCCTATTTATATATAGAAAAATTGATAAGCCCTCTGTTTCTTACCGGATGTTATCAATAATGGTCACGTGTAGATCCAGCTGTAATATGAAGAATTATTTAAAAATGTTCAATGCATTATAAATTGATTTGAATATGAATTTCTTTACGAAACATTCTGACACTGAAGGCAAAAATTCCCCTTACATTTATGTAAGGGGAATTTCAGTTATGGACATTGGCCAGTTTAGCTAGTTAACAAACACACCCTATCTATGTCAATAATATGAAAACAAATATCAAACGCCATTGTAACCTCAAAGTAAATACCACTCTGTAGTCACAAAGTTGATAAATAGGGACAAGCCAATTCAAGCCACGGAAATTATACTACAGCACTGTTCGTTCGTGATACCAATACAAAAACAGTTTGGGGGTTATAAATGTGTAGCATTTCGTAGTAAGCGTCCGTGCATATTTTATTTTGTGTTTTCGCAAGAAAATTGTGTTTATTTCTCTCTTCTTCTTGTTATATTGCACTATATTAAACGTGTTAGTTTCATTCTTATTTAGTTAAAGGTAAATGAGTATACGTGTATTCAGTTAGGTTTTTTGAAGTAAAGCATTTTTAGCCGCTACTCGGATCTTTCTTTGGACAGAAGTGACGTACATTATATTATTATATTTAACATACACAAACACACACATGTATATATATATATATATATATATATATATATATATATATATATATATATATACAGAGTGTATCAGGTTATGGGGAAACTGTTCGAGTATGTTGTAGTTTAACGATCATAGATCGTAATTTAAATGTATATTACACAAAAAAACAATAGATATACCATAAAAGTTATAGTGATTTAAAAAATGTGTGTTAAACAGTCTATGCCTTAAATGTTACGTATTATGTAGGTATACATAGACAGGATACATGTAGGCAAGTAAAGCTTCGACATTATGAATAGGTAGAAATTGCGCAAACGCTTCAATAATAGCGTAGGTAAAAACGCGACTCGGTGACGGTCATCGGCCGATCAGCTTTAAAGCGAAGTTTGTTTTGCTTATGCGAATGTAGTCATTGATTTTTTCAATTTCTAATAAATATTTAACAAAGAATGTATGTATAAAATGTTGCAGATTAAGTATTATTGCAGATTAAGTATAACCCGATACATTCTGTATATATCCAATCACCCACCTCTCTGCAGATGGCATACTAATTCGCGGTCCGAACTAGCTATTAAACGTAGTTATTATGGTATTGTCAAAAATATACTTAATAATAAAACAACCAAGAGACATATTGAAGATATGTATTTTAGTAACAAAAAAACTGCACAAGCCACATTTTTTGAAATTCTTCAAAATAACAGTTTATGGTCTTAACTGACATAGAAACTTTTAAATCTTGAAATATTATACCAAATAAAAACCGGTCAAGTGCAAGTCGGAGTTACGCACGAAAGGTTCCGTACCATTATCTATAAAAAAGGGCAATAAAAATCGGGATTATTGTATGGGAGCGCTCCTTAAATATCTATTTTATTTTCTTTTTTGTATTTATTGTTATAGCAGCAACAGAAATACATGATTTTTAATCAAGTCAACTGTTTAGTTATCGCGGTTCTTAAGATACAGCCTGGTGACGGACAGACGGACTGACGGACAGTGAAGTTTTAGTAATAGGGTCCCGTTTTTAGCCTAAAAAATAGTAGTACGGCACCCTAAAAAGTATATTTGAAATACAACTAAGTTTACGGCTTTTATCGCGTTTAAATGCTCACGTAAACAAAAACAACGAAACGATAAAAAGGTCACAAAGGGTATAATTTAATTATAAGGCACAAATCTTACATAATAGTCAGCAACCTGGTATTGCCTCTATGTAAAGATTCATAAGCGACAGTTAACACTTACCAATAGGTGACCTGCTTCCTCATTGACAACCAAGGCCGATAATTTACTGGGGGCAGAGTTTGCTGAAGCTAATACTCTATAATAAATATAATAGTTCAAAAAATTAAAAAAATACGCTTAAATCGCTAATCCTGATTATCCCAGTAAGGATAGCGGGTCAAACTGTTTAAAATATTGAATTATCATCGGTCCTTAATAAGTATGCCAAATTTCGAGTTAATCCGATGTTTTGAAAGGGGTCAAAATTATGTTCAAAGATTCCGTTACATACTAACATAGATACGTCTGAAGCTAATAAAAGCATATTAAAAATAAACAAAATTGGAGTGTCTGTTTGTAATGTCAAAATACTGGGCATTTTTCATACTCACATTAATTATGTTATTTGCACGGCACCTATGCATTTTTTTTTAATATTTTTTATGGGTGGGCTATGATAAACACACACGCGGTCCATCCATCCATCCGGGGCGACGTAAGGACGGCGCACGGGCCCATAACCCACCCGTAACCACGTCGCCTTCGTCGTTAGGCCGACCACCGGAGCAAGGTGATTTGTCAGTGGTCGACCCGACACGGCACCTATGCATAAAATACAGTTTAATTTTTTTTCACTGCAACATACAAACAGACTAACAGACGCCTGACTGTTTGAGGTGATCTTCAAAACGGCTGGACCGATTTTGATAATATTTTACTACCAGGTAGCTGTCTATATAAGGAGTAACTTAGGCTATATTTTATCAAGTTATTCCCACAGGAACGGTCGTTTCAGCTCATATTCGTCCCACTGTTGGGCTCGAGCCTCCTCCACAATAGGAGGGAAATTGGACTTACTATACCGTGCTGATCAGACAGGTTAGTATAGGGTTTCATTTCGATTTTTCCCTCTCTTGCCTATGCAAGATCAAGACCTATCTATATCTTATGTGCATATTATATCCCTTAGTCGTCTTTTAAGACATCCACAGGTAAGGTAGGGAGTGGTGAATTGTATTCTTACTTGGACGTCAGACGAGAGTCCTTAGTCTCTAGTCCCCTCCTATTCCCAATAACTTGGTGTCGACACAATGTATAAAATATTAGCTGACCCAACTGACGTTGTTCTGTTCAAATCTAAAATAATAGTAAAAAGTGAGTTTAGATCTACATTTGGACCCGGTGGGTGGCGCTGCTGTCAATTTCAAGAACAATTTTATTTGAACAGAACAAACTCTGTTCGGTCATCTAGTATATTACATTTAATCTTAATATTTCAGTCAATCTCCCATTCTTCACACATGGCGTTGAGACATGCAGCATGACGACATCGATCCACGCTGGACATTTCATTGGTTTTGATGATGTAAAATGGTCGACTACAGCATTCGTCGTATTTGCTGGACTAACAGCGCCTATTTATTGCTATATTATAGACAGATTTGGACGGAAGATAGGCATATTTAGTATCAGCATTGTGCAAGCGGTGAGTTCTTTTAAAATTTTCCCCGACAAAGTAATGCAAGAAGGATACGAAACTAAAATATATTTACGCAAAAAATTGTTACGAAGGCGGTACGAAATTTTCCGGGTCTAATTAACATATAAAGCTGAAGAGTTTGTTTGTTTGATCGCGTTAATCTCAGGAATTAGTGGTCCGATTTGAAAAATTCTTTCAGTGTTGGATGGCCCATGTATCGACGAGGGCTATAGGCTATATATCATCACGCTTAGACAAAAAGGAGCGAAGCACCAATGAACAAAAATTTCAAATACACTTTCAATACCACGCTAGTCATTCCATCACTTCTCGTTCATAAATGATATCTATCCTTTCTACTAATATTATAAACGCGAAAGTTTGTGAGTATGTGAAGATGTGTGTTGCTCTTTCCCGCAAAAACTACTGCATGGATTTTGACGAAACTTCACAATAATATAGCTTACATATCAGAATAACACATAGGCTATAATTCATGCCGATATTCCCACGGGAAGAGGAACTGCGGGTGAAACCGCAGGGCGCTGCTAGTATAGTATAATCCCTTAGTCGTCTTTTTAGATATCCACGTGCGAGAAAGGGGGTACTCAATTATATTAAAATATTTCCTTATAATACAAATGTTTCATGTATATCGTGTATTTTTACGACACACGCTATTGTATATTTTTAAGAATGATAGTCCCCTTTTTTTGGGTGGGCTATGGTCAGCTCACGCTGCGCTGTCCAATCCTACCGGGGTGACAAAAGGGCAGCGGGCGACTCCATAATCCACCGTATTCCCTCTCCTACGCCATTGGGACAACTGGTAACAAATCCCTTGTTCTCCTTGGCCAGCCCGCCAAGATACCCTTTTCGGGTACCCTTCCTGCCTATAGCCCCTAGAGGGACGTCGGGCGTCCTCACGCAGTCAGCCCCTCTGCGGGTGACAGAATGATAGTCCCCTGCACTAATAAATCGTTGTGTTAGGGGCGACTTTATAAACATATAATTAACTAACTGACCCAACACACGTTGTTCTGTTTAAATAGAATAAAAACAGCGCAGCCTACTGGGTCCAACTGTGAATCTAAACTATTCTCGAATTCCCTTGAATACACACAAAAAATTTCATCAATATCGGTCCAACCGTTTAGGAGGAGTTCAGTGACATACACAAGTACTCAAGAAATTTATACATAAAGACACAAGTTGTGCCCAGACTCAGAAATCATTTTTTGATCATATAAAGAATTATGCTACAAAGAGATATGAGGGTTTCTGTACTCAGACTCCTGCACATTCGATGCATCCAAATAACATATGAGATCCTCTTGTAGTAACTATATCTCTATATATTAATACGTGAAGCAAAAATTTGGACACCTTTTTACGAAAATTACGTGGATGGACAAGTATGAAATTTAGCACAGTTAAAATATATAATGTGAAAAAGTGCATAAAATTGAAATTTCATATAATAATGGATTAGAAATACATTAAATTCATTAAAAAAGGCATTACGCACACTACAACATAATCGCTACACACATACACACACACACACGCGCGTTTGTTTGAGTGAGTTGCGTAGCAACGCTTATACACTTTTGTTTACGGATAAAATCTCTGGTCGAACTGAATGTCAAACAATCATAATTATGATGACAATGTCTAATAGAGATTTGTGATTATATATTAGTTAGTAGTGTAATATAGCTTGCTCAATTTACAATTATACATAAATAAAATTAAAAGAAAATTGTGTAGCAGAAAAATTAATTAAAATGAATTATGGCCGAATTTCGACCACACGGCGACCACTAGTTAGAATAAATTTATCATCATCTCTATCACAACTGTTCCCTGTGGTGATGGAGTAAGAATACAATTCACCACTCCCTATCTTACCCGCGGATGTAGTAAAAGACGACTAAGGGATATAATATGCACATAACATTTGTGCAAAACTCGATATGAACATGTCCGACGAGCATGGTATAATAGGTCTAATTCCCTCGCATTGCAGAGGAGATCCGAGCCTAACCGTGGGATGTATATGGGCTGCGAAGACGCATAAACTTCACGTTGTTGGGCTCGAACCTCCTCCACAATAGAAAGTAAATTGACAGAATTAAAATCGAAATAAAAACCTATAATAACTTAGACGAATACCCCGTAGACAGAGATATACTCTGTTTTACTCTAATTTTGATGTGAAACAACTTAAGGGAGGGTAAACCTGATTGTTGGCGTAGCGTAAAGCTACACGTGGCGCAAAGCTACGCGTGGCGTGAAGCTACGAGTGGCGTAAAGCTACGCGTGGCTGTCACAATTTGAAATGTTTGAATTTTTAATTCTTGCATTTAATGAATATAAATGTTTATTGAATAAAAATTATCATTTTTATTAATACATTATACCATAATAGTTTCTGTCGTAATCTGTTCTTTTATGCATATATAAAATAGTTTCGATGTTTCACATCTGCCAGATGTCCTGAGGGACGGCTCCTTTTTTTATTAATGTTGGCGGCAAACGAGATAACACACCTCATGGTAAATAATCACCAAATTCCACTACACGCAAACATCCTCAGAAAGTTGGGTTATTCTATTTATAATCAAGCCGGGTTGATCATTTATTTTTAGTTCAGAAACTAGAACTTCAATCGATAATAAATTATTGAATTATAGGTATTAAGATATTTCACTTAAAATATATACAATTGTAAATTTTTGAAGACATCTAATGAATATTAATTTTTGAAGCGTATTTATTCCATGTTTTTATAATTTGCATAAGAATATTAAATGGACTTTTAAGAAGCAAAGAAAATTATGGCCTGGATTAAAAATGTTTATGGTTTTCATGCGAAATTTACGACGATATAATATTAAAATTTATATGATTTATAGACTAGAGGTTATTGTAATTTCAGTATTGCCTAATTAAAAAGCCTTCATTGGTAAATTCTAAATGTAAGTAATTTCTAAAAGAATTTATTCCGTATGGTGACGAAATAAGATTACACCAAGAATTCACCACCTCCTGAGTAAGATACTCGTGGGTATCGTAAAGATACGAAGATATTTATTGCAGAAACTGTGTTTTACATGGATGTTTACAAAACTTTGGTGTCAACAGCTGACCCAATCGGGCATTACAATAGTCGTTTAATTCTATAGTGTTAATTTATTTAATGCACATTAAAAAAGATTCTGTAATTGGTCTTTATATAACATAAAATACTGAAATTACTACATTTTCTGAGCAAAGTATTCTTTTAAATTATAAAATACATTTTCAATTAGCCATTTTTTCAAAGACAAAGAAGACATAACGACATCTATACAAGGGAAAGAAATCTCGAAATAAAACCTTACTAGTGGTCGCCGAGTGGTCGATATTCGGCCATATTTCATTTTAATAAATTTTTCACCTACAATTTTTTTTTAATGTTATTTATGTATATTGAGGAAGCTGTATTTCACTAATAATAAATACATAAGCACAAATGTCTATTAGACCTTGTCATCACAATTATGATTGTTTGACATTCAGTTCGACCAGAGATTTTAATCATAAACAAAAGTGTATAAGGGCATGCGTGTGTGTGTATGTGTATGTATCGATTGTGTGGTAGTGTGCGTAATGACTTTTTAATAAATTTAATGTATTTCAAATGCATTATTATATGAAATTTCAGTTTTATGCACTCCTCCTCATTATATACTTCAACTGTGTCAAAATTCGTACTTATCCATCCACGTAATTTTTGTAAAAAGGGGTACAAAGTTTTTGCTTCACGTATTAATATATAGATAACCGCGTGACCAGCGTGATAAAATAGATCATTTTTCCTATTTTCGTGGAGGAGGCTCAAGCCTAGTAGTGGGACATATAAGAGCCGGAATAATGATGAATTTCTCTCTTATAGTGTAGAAGGCTGGATCCCAATAATTGAACAGATATGAGCTGAGGTGAAATAGTAAATAAGTAATTTATACTATCTGTAAATCAAAACTACCAATGGGAATTTTATCCCGCGACTACTTATATATAAGTTGGAGGAAAGATATTTTTAACTACGCCTTGAAGTTGTGGTTAAGATACCTACCGTGGCACATGTCTCAGTCAATTCTTACACGAGACAAATACATCAGTAAATTGTTATTCTGAGTCTGAATGTTATTTGTGTCTGTAAATTACACGGAGATTTTCTTAGTGTAGGATGTGGTCTTTAGAAAAAAAAAACTTGTTTTGCTGTGGACTTTTACAAACATACGATTAACAAACACAAATGATAACCCAGGCATAGAATAACCACGACGACACGGTCCCCCGCCGGCAACTAGGGCGGCGCAGGCACGAGTACCTACGCCTGATACCGCCCTAGTTGAGGCCGCGGATGACCGGACCGGGGATTTTAGGGCGAGCGACGTCTTTGACGTCAAGAGGAGAGGGTACCTCGCAGGGCCAACCACGGAGGACAAGGAACTTGTGGTTGGCCCAACGACGAAGGCGACGTGCTACGGCGGGTTATGGGACCGCGTGCCGCCCCGGACGGAGCCGGGCGATGGGTGCATTGACCACAGGCGACTCAGAAAAAGAAAGGCACAGAACAACAATTTGTGAACGGCGTATTGTCCTAAGTAGGATTTGTATGACCGCGTGAGGAAAGACGGATGTCCACCCCGACGGGGGGACGTCAGTCAATGGGATGGTACCCCACTAGGGAGTATTCCATCGGGCTGACCACAGACGACAAGCAACCCTGCTTCGGTGGTCGGTCCAACGACGAAGGCGACGTGGTGTTCGGGTGGGTTGCGGGTGTGCGTGCTTACGCCCCTCTGTCGCCCCGGACGGAGTGAAGCGAGGAGTGCGCCGACCACGACCTACCCCAAAAAAAAAGTAGGATTTGTATCCGCGACACTTGGCGCGGTAGATCTGCATCTTAACGCCATCTGTGCATTAAAGTCGAAAGTAATGTTCCATTCCATCTTTATAAAGACCGCGCCGACTAGATCATCCTGAATTATATTAGGCAATAAAACAACCTTTTATGCAGATAATTTGTTAGGTTGAAACGTTAATTGGATTTTCTTAATTCAATTAACATTTTAAGCGTCTTATCTATTCATTATTTGATCGATAAATCTTTTCTATATATATTCAAGCAGTAGGTTTTAGCCATAGTTTTCTTTTTTTTGTCTTTTTTCTTTCTTCACGGTATTTTACCCTGAAATAAAGAAATAATCCTTGTATTGCGGGGGACGAGTTCGAGAAGTCTTTCGTGTTATGACGGAGTAAGAATACAATTCACCATCCCCTATATAACCCGTGGCTATCGTAAGAGACAACTAAAGGATAAAATATGCATACATACTATGCAAGAAAGGGGAAAACTCGAAATAGAAGCCTACACCAAGACGTCTGACCAGCGTGAGGTCAATTTTTGTCCTAATGTGAAGGAGGCTCGAGCCCAACAGTGGGACGTATATGCGCTGAAATGATGATGATGCTGATTGCAGGTGACTATACAAACATATATACTTGTTTTGTTTACATATATACGGGTTTAATTAACTCAAGCCCAGCAGAGAAACGCATACGAGCTGAGATGGATGATAAGTAAAAATGTATACAACACTAGCTGACCCAATCGACGTTGTTCTATTCAATGAAAGTAAAAGGAATTCTCCTTGAAATCGACAGCAGCTCCACCTACCGGGTCCAAGCGAGAATCTAAACCATTCTCAAATCCCCTTGAATACACACAAAAAATTTCATCAATATCGGTCCAGCCGTTTAGTGACATACACGCGTACACAAGAAATAAATAAATATATATATATATATATAAAGATAGATTAAAAAGTATTGTCTTTTGTTTTCAGGCAACATTAATTCCACATTTTTTGTTAAACAAAAGCAATGAATACATTGCAGAAGTTATTCTTCACATTTTAGTTGGAATCTCGTCTGGTGGTATCTTTACCATCCTGCCAATATATATCCGGGAAATTTCATTACTCAAAGGCTTTTGTATGGCAATAATGGCGGTTTTAACAACATTAGGGTACATGATGAAATTGGTAACGACGATGGAAGTAAGGCTGTATTTAATGGTATGCCTAGTGGGGATACAGTTCCTGTCAATGGTGTTATTGCTGGAGACTCCCTGCTACTTGGTGATGAAGGGCGAATATGAGGTCAGTAAATTACGATTTTCCGTGTGGTGACGGAGTAAGAATACAATTCACCACTCCCTATCTTGGCCGTGGATGTCGTAAAAGACGGTTATGGGATATAATATGCACATAAAATCTGTGAAAGAGAAGGAAAACTCGTAATGAAATCCTATACCAATATTTCAAATAGGCATGGTATATAGATCTATTTCCCTCTTAATGGGGAGGAAGCTCAAGTCTTGCAGTGGGAAAAGTATGAGCAGAGACGAAATTAGGATTTTATAAAGAACATTTCGCTGGTTTGCGAGAACAGCGACACAAATAAAAATTAGAGATTTTAGAGAAAGATATTTTAAGTTTTTATAAACATTTTAGTGCATACCATAATATTTAAATGATTTATTGAGGGTGTGACTATATTGATTAAAGGTGCCATTCCAACCTTGGCTGCAGGCTGCAGACGCATGACACGCAGCCGCTGCCTGCATTCGCAGCCGATAGTGATTCCGATGCTGGCTGCACGTGCTGCGGCAGGCAGTGAGTGGCGACCAGAGAGCCGATAAAAATTCTATGATTCTATTCAATATGAGCGCTAATTGGATTGTAAATTTAGTTTGGTGAAATTGGCTCCGAGAAGCGACTACTTGGGACTTGTCTCAATAGGTTGGAGTGCCGTAACTACGTGCGCATCGACTTACAGCCGCTGCACTACTGGTCAGCGATCGGCTGTGGCTGCAAGTCGCAGCAGCCAAGGCTCGGCAGCACGTGCAGCCGCAGCCGCGTTCGGAATGTTTTTCACAGAAATCCATACTACTACATAGAAAACCAGTCATGCAGCCGCTGCATGTGCTGCCTGCAGCCGAGGTTGGAATAGCAACTTTAAGAAAAATTCCTCTGTTCACGATAAATTATCAAGGATTTTAGATACTTAGGATCATTTGGCATACAATATTCAGTTTGACATGATTTTGATTTACGTCAATACTCTAGCAAACCAGCGATTTAGTATCACCAAGTAAAGAAATACCGAGCATGGACCTCTCCATAGCACGTTGAGCGACATTGAGTTTTTTTTGAGGCCGTCATTGAGAGGACCACGTTTCAGTGCCATCGGTTTGTAATAATCAAGCATTCGTTTGCATGTTCATGGACTTTCATTGCTGGATCTCAGTGTGATTGCGTGCAGGAGTATATTTTTTTTTAATTTAAGATACAATATTTTCATTATTTTATTTTTGAAGACTGCCTAACTGACTAACAAAGAATTGTGTCACAGGGGACTTTACTCATATATAATTAATGAACACAAATTATACTTAAACTCAGAGCAGGAATTTCATATTACTTTAATACAGATATATATATATATAACTTTCATTTATTTACAGCCTGCGAGAAAAAATCTATTGAAACTAAGACAATTGAAGGAAAATGATCCCAGTATATCGAAAGAGATATCCGATCTCAAAGATGAAAGTGATAAGTCGAAATCAAAGGGAAAGCTCTCAGTTTATACAGTATGTGAGTACATACGATGTTTTGATAAGAATTCATCGGTAATTTTGTACTATAATTTTGATTATCTATAAATTAACTGTGTATTTCAAATATATATATTTTAATTGCAAACGATGGCAAACAAGAAATCAGTACATCTTTTTTCTGGGGTTGAGCTGCGGTCGGCGCACTCCTAGCACCACTCCGTCCGGGGCGACAAAGGGGCTTAAGCACGCACACCTGTAATCCACCCGTGACATGTCGCCTTCGTCGTTGAGCCGACCACCGAAGCAAGGTGACTTAACGTCAGTGGTCGGCCTGAAATCAGTACACCTGATAGTAAGTGTTGCTGCCGCTCATGGACCTTTGCCAGGCCGATGCCTACTGAGAAGATAGTGAAGGGAGTGTGAATGCGTGCAATGAAGTTCGGTGAAATTAAAGGCATCACCAAAACACACCACACACTAACATACTCAGAAAGTTGGTCTTACGACTCTCTCGCTCATCGAACGAAGCGCAGTAACAAATTGCTACTATTCGGACGTCGATTTCTGCTCTGTGTGGTTACTACCCCAGACTGACCGGCCCACGGCTGTAGACAGACAACTGTCAACAGTGTGGTCCTATAACTAACAATCACATTGATTTATCACCTTTCACTGTTGGGCTCGATTATCCTCCACAATAAGATGGAAATTGACTTACTACCACGCTGGTCAGACGGTTTGGTATAAGGTTTTATTTCGTATTTTCTTTCTGTTGGATATATGTTATATACATATTATATCCATCGACTTTTTATGGGATTTTGATACCCATAATATTATAATCCTTATCCTTACTAATATTACAAATGCGAAAGTAAGTTTGTTTGTTTGTTACACTTTCATGCTTAAACCACTGCACTGATTTCAAAAATTCTTTCACCAATAGAAAGCTATAATATCAGGGTACCATAGGCTATATTTTGACCAGGTATTCCGATGGGAACGGGAGCTACACGGGTAAGGAGACTGAAACCGAAGCTAGGGCGGGTTGCTAGTAATATGCATAAAATTCCGTGTGGTGACGGAGTAAGAATACAATTCACCGCTCTCCTTCCTACCTGTGGATATCGTGAAAGACACGAAGGGATATAATATACGTCATATTACGTCTATGCAAGATAAGGAAATCTCGATACATAACCCTGTACTATGTTCATCAGTTTAAGCCCAAAAGCGTAACAAATAAACAAACTCAAATTCGCATTTATAAGTTGGAAATGGGAGACATACCTAATGCTTTTAGGGTTCCGTACCCAAAGAGTGAAAACGGGACCCTATTACTAAGACTTCGCTGTCTCTCTGTCCGTCCGTCTGTCCGTCCCTCTATCTGTCACCAGGCTGCACCTTAAGAACCGCGATAGCTAGACACTTGAAATTTTTACAAATTATGTATTTCTGTTGCCGATATAGCAACAAATACTAAAAACAAAATAAAGTAAATATTTAAGGGGGGCCATTAAACATACGCGATTTTTGCCCTTTTTTGCTCAATGTCGATAATGGTAATAGGGAGGAACTTGTTGGCACCTAGTCAATGGTACAGAACCCTTCGCGCGCGAGTCCGACTCGCTCTTGTTATATTTAATGTCTTTTTAATTATATTCATCATTTCAGCTTATTTAAATCCAACTGCTGGGCTCGAGCCTCCTCAATAATGGGAGGGAAATTGATTTACTATAAAACGCTGATCGCGCGGTTTGCCATTGGGTTTTATTTCGACGATTCCTTCTCTTATATAGATGTTATCAGCATATTATAATGCCTTAGTCATTTTTTACGACATCCATTAGCAAGAAAGGTGGTTGAAATGTATTCTTACAGTGACCACACGAAATTATTTAAATTACTTAATTTTAATGGAGTTAATATTTTTTCGCTGTGAAATATCTGTAGGGTGAACCTGATCGTCGCGTGGCGTTAAAGCTCGTGGCGTTAACGCCACGCTTTGCGTCTTACCTTATCTGTTATTTAAACATTCGGCAATATATATCTACATAAGTGTAACGAAACCATAGTGTTTTAGAATTTTGTACAACGCCATCTAGTGAGCTCAAAATAAATTATTAACATAAACACACGCCTATAGTGAATACTAATGAAAATAAATGTTTATTGAATAAATATTATCATTTTCTGGAAAAAAATCGTAATATTTGATTAACATTTTATGCCATTTAGTTCCTGTCGTAATCTGTTTTTTTATCTGCCTGAGCGACGGCTCTCTTTTTTATTTTTTTTTAATTTGGTTTATTTCTTTAACAGATAAAATGAAAATTTGGCTGGATGCAATCAAGATTGGTTTCGTACTTTATACAGTAAATGTCCTCTGTGGAAGTATCTTATTTTTGGATCAGCATAAAACTTTGATGCAGTTAAAGATGGATGGAGATCCGAACAGCATGCTAGTACTGTGTTCTTTATTTGCGGGCAGTATCTGCTGCTTAATAAGCATTACTTTTTTCGACAGAAAGGTTAGTAAAAAGTCTCATGACTTAGGTAACTTTTCTTAGTAACTATCTCCTCAACTTTTACACATCATCATCTTCGCTCATATACGTCCCGTTTTGTTTCGAGTTTTCCTTCTCTTTCACAGATATCATGTGCATATTATATCCCTTAGTCGTCTTTTACGACATCCACGGGTAAGATAGGGAGTGATGAATTGTATTCTTATTCCGTCATCACACGGAAAAACATATAATTAACGGACACAAATTACATCCAGACTCAGAACAACAATTTGTGGATCTCAGAGTGTTGTCCTGCGTGGGATTCAAACTCACGACACTGGTATGGTAAGTCGGTGTCATAAACACACACAATCTGTACATTAAAATGTATTTAAGTATTTGATATCTTTAAACTATTAATTATTGTACTATACATTCAAAATTTCGAGAACGGCTCCAAGGTATTTTAAATTTAGGAAGTTTTAGAGATGTTAAATTTATCTAGCTAGGTTCTATAAGTCACGGCATGGAAACGTGCTGCCTAAATATAGGCCTCATTACCAAGCGCAAAGTCGCTCAGCACGCTATGAAGCAAGCTATGCTCGGGATTTCTCTGTGAGATAGAATCCGAAATACGGCAATCTGCAGACGAACGGTTGTAATCGACGTAGCTCGAAGAGTTAGCATGCTGAAGTGGGCATGGGCAGGCCACATCGCTCGATAAACCGACAACCGTTGGGAAAGAAAGGTTCTCGAGTGGCCACCGCGTATTGGACGACGCCGCCGTGTAGGATGCCTCCCATTAGGTGGATCGACGATCTGGTGAAAGACGCTGGGCGTCGTTGGATGCAGGCGACACAGGACAGCATTCTATGGCGTAACTTGATGGAGGCCTACATCCAGCAGTGGAAGGCGATAGATTAAAATGATGATGATGAGGTTTCATTTCTAAAAAATCCCATTTGGTCAATATTTTCAGGCAAGAGAAAAATATAATTATAATATTAAGAGATATTTATTCAATGCCATCGAGAATAAAAATAGCAACCTTCTCAAGTTTTTTTTTGTGAGAAGATGTATATATATTTTTTAAATATTTGCCAAAATATATAATTTTCAAAGAATTATCCTAATTGAAATATTACTCTTTGATTTTTCTCTCCAAATAAGTACCCAGAGGCATATAAAGATGTTTCATCAAAGATTGTTTAAAAGCCATTTAAAAATATATATCTTGCTATCTTTTCTTCATTTTATATGCGTCTATTGTTAAACATAAGCCTCCTTAAATGGGAATAACGAAAAACATGGAAATCGATAAAAATAACAAATGACTACTCAGAAACATTTTGGTGTCCTACAGCCGGATCTTGAAATTTTTACAGGAAATTAAGACAGGCTGAATACATTATATTCTTAATTCATTACTATACAGTGATATATATAATTATCGACTAATCTATATATGTAAAAGAAAGTCGTGTTAGTTACACTATTTATAACTCAAGAATGGCTGTACTGATTTGGCTGAAAATTGGTGGAGAGATAGCTTAGAACCAGGAGACGGACGTAGGATACTTTTTATCCCGCTCGATTGCGTTCTCGTATGACGTTACATAAAACGTCAAAGAGAATAGAAGTCACTATGAAATGTGGTATAACAAAAACGCAAATGACAGCTAAATGTAATTTTGTCTATGATTAATTATGGTTGAAAATTTGATAATTATAATTCTGTCAGAAATTAATAATCAGTAATTTGTATTGTCTTTGAATCATCATTAATAAAGCCGTAATGGTTATTCCATTAGAGACTATATTTTTAGCAATTTAGAAAATATATTTAAAAAAAAATTATGGCGCTATGAAGTTCGCCGGGTCAGCTAGTAAATAATAATTTTTATAATGTTTTCTCATATTTACGCGAGTTTTAAACGAATTTTATTGCGTTTATATATGATTTTTGATTGCCGGATATTTCGAACACTGCCGGATATTTCATCGATCATAGTCACGTTGGATAGTTAAAAATAAAGCGCGCTGAGATCCGTGAAAATAGTTTTATTTATAATAATTTTTATCATCACTATCTGAGCACAGATACTTCACATTGCTAGGACCTTTCTCGAACGAAACTTGACCCACATGTAAGAACGCTGCTTAAAAGGGGTTTTAATAATATTTTACTTCGAGATCCCTTCTTTATCACAGATGTTATAGGATTATATATCTTTTAATCGTTTTTTAAAATGCCCAGAGACAAGATATGGGGTGGTAAATTGTATTCTTAATCTGTCACCACACGGAAAAATAATAAATATCTTTAAAGTATTTAAATGCCTTTTTTGGGGTTGGCTACGGTCAGCGTATTCTCCACCCGGCTCCATCCAGGTCGACAGAGGGGCAGTGTGCGGCTCCATAACCCCCCCGTAGCACGTCATCTTCGTCGTTGGGCCGACCACAGGTACCGAATTCCTTGTCCTCCGTGGTCGGCCCGAAAAGTATTTAAATGCTAGACCGTAATCGACTAATAAAGGAATTATTTTATTTCAGTATCTTCTAACAATAGGATACATCATCATGGCTGTTTCTATAGGTATATTAGCAGTATATACACCAGTTGATTTAACGATACAATCTAATCGTATGGTACCAGTTGTCATTTTAGGAGTTCTTGTATTTGGCTACGGCATCGTTTGGGGTTTACCTACTATTATTATGGTGGAAATTTTCAATATTGAGGTAAGTGTGTAATTTTTATAGTTTTTTTTATCCTGCATAAACCCCTAAGGGGCACTTACCTATAGTAAAATTTATACATAGAAACAATCCAATAATAATTCTACCACCGAATCGGAATGCGGCCACAAGCTGAGAAGCTCGGGCTGTTTTTTTTTTTATATTTTTTAAATTTATACAACTGTATACTTTGTACATTATATGGTATTAGTACCAGTGTGATGCCCTTCGAAATTGTATTCATGTATGAATTTTCAAAATTCAGTACAAAGAAAAAAAATTAAATGCATGTTACCGATACAGCACGAAAAATTAGTAGGCTGAAGTGGGAATAGGCAGGCCATATCGATCGAACCAACAATCTTTGCGAAAAAAGTTTCTTCAGTGGCGACCATGTATCGGACGATGTAGTTTAGGGAACTATGTGGACCGACGACGTGGTAAAAGTTGTTGGGCGTTACTGGATGCAGCTGGCACAGGACCGCATTCTGTGGTGAAACATGAGGGAGGCCTACGTCTAGCAGTGGACGGCGGTAGGCTGAATATTGATGATGATTGTTATCATTTACCATCCTATGAGCATTATCCGATTGTCCAAGAATCCGATACAATTTTTTTTCCTTCAATGCTTTATTTTTTAACAATCATCATCAACATCACAGCTCGTATACGACCCACTGCTAGGCTTGAGCCTCATCCACGATGAGAGGGAGATTGACCAGCTATGTCATGCTGCTCAGACGGGTCGGTGAAGGGAAAGAGAGAAGAGAAATAAAACATTTCAAGTTTCCCTTCTCCTGCACAATGCAAATTATAATCCCTTAGTCGTCTTTTACGACGCCCACGAAAGGGAGAGGTGACTTGTATTCTTACTCTGTCACCACACGGCATGATGAAAGACATACTACAGTAATTCAAACTTCGTCACAAGTTACAAAAAAGGTCGTCAAAAAGACGATATACTTTTATAGATCAAATTAACTATTTTAATGTGAACATAATTCCATTTTTTTTTTATAAAAATATATAAGTTCTTCTAAAGTAAAGTATAATTCAGAAGCAACGAATTGGAAAATTAACTTCGTCCAAGTCTTACGGTTCAGTTGAAATTTATGATATTTCGTACAGCATTAGTATCTATTCTATATTTATACAAATATCTGACTGACCCAACAGACGTTGTTCTGTTGAAATCTATATTTATTCTAAAACTTTCTCAAATACACAAAAAAAATCATCAAAATTGATCTTTTTGTCCGATCCGGGACTTCAACCCGAGAATGGCCTCGGGCTAAGATATGGATCTTAGGGGATGTATGAGATTTAAAAATAATTTGATTTATAATATACAAATTTATATTGTCTGTTACAGATCAGAGCAACATTTATTGGAATAATTTACGCTTATTCGCAAATAATCAAATTGATTCACTTACATACGTTCAAATACCTTGAGGAATACGTCGGTATTTACACAATGTTCTATATATTTGCATGTATAAACTTGTATGGTGTTGTGTACGTACTTTTTGCTGTACCAAATACTAGATATAAAAGTATAAAGCAAATTGAGAGACAGTTGAAGAGGACGCCATTACCGGCGTGAATGTTGTGAAAAATGTTTAATATATATTAATTAGTTTTGTAAATATTTGAATTAAAAATATAACGATCTGAATTATTTATTTGGTTCTTTTTTAACACGCTTTTATTAGTTTTACCTGTATGTATGCTTGTAATCAAACTCTTTGAGCTCGATTTTCTCCTACTTTGAGCGATTCGATTTTATTTAAATTTTGCACACCTGTCAGAGACCGATGACAATGTAATAATCCGCTTTTTATTTTTGGGGTTGGTTTTTTGGAGGTGTGTTATGGTCGGCGCGCTCCTCGCCCGCTTCGTTCGGGGTGACAGAGGGATGTAAGCGCGCACGCCCGTAGCCCACCCGCAGGTGACTTGACATCAGTGGTCGGATGCAATGATCCGCTTAAAAAAAATCGATTGTCCTAATTAGATTCGCCAGGATTCATCAACTTCTTTTCGCATCCTTTGCATGAGAGTAAGAGAGATAGAGCTAGTCGGGCACTCAGTATAACACAAACGCGTAGAGACTTTCCTATGGTAATAATTTCGTCTTGAGCCGTATACATTTATCGATGTACCCACAAATTTAATATGCATACTAATTACATTCCGGTGGCTATTCATTAAAAAGTGAAAAATAAATATTCGGTTTACGAAAATGCGACACAAAGCGTCCCACGCTTATTTCACAATAATATTAATATATTTCGTTCATTATTATTTTTTGCCTATATTGAAAATTATTTCACACTTTTTAGTTGAAAGCGTGTTTTTTAGTTTTTTGAAACTATACTTATTTGATGTGAAAACTTTTTTAGACGCATCGGGCACTTTTATGGGTGAACAAAAATCGTGCAACTCGCGTCATCGTCACCGTCCACATGACATAAATGTTAATATTATATCTGTCAGCTACAGATATAATATTATATATAACCACATTATTTAAACCGTTTCGTATGCAAACGCACGTACACATATATTCCTAATATATATATATATATTTACGTACCTACATAACAGCAATTAAAATTTAAAAAATGCTTTTAACTCAAACTATATTAAATTAATTAAAGAGTTCACCACTGTTTGGTTTATAGCCCGTCAAGTCCATCTAAACCATTTACAAATGTAGATAGGTATATAGTCCTATTATCTACGAAGCGTTCTACAGCTATTCTATTTTCATAAAGAGTCAACATCTTGCACTAAGTAAGTAATCCTTATACAGTGGGGAACAACAATTTGTGGATCGTATAAAATTATTACCCTTGGCATAATAGTTCAGGATCTTAATCACTACGCCATATGCGCAGTTAATTTAGTCTGTATTCTGTATCTTAAGGATTCATTTAGAATATCTCTCTATGTTCTATGTGGAGGGTAATTTTATAAATTTATATGACACTAGCTTCAGCGCGCGACTTCTTCCGCGTGGTATAGATACTTTGGGCTAATGCTAACGTTAACCTAAGACTTTGTTTACGTAAGTGAAACTATTTTTTAATAATACCATTGTGTCACACATGATTTTTGCGAAAATTTAGCCGTTTACGCAGCGGAAGCTCTCATAAGGAAAAAAAATTGGTTTTGAAACATTCTTCATTGGTGCTCCGCTCCTATTGGTCTAAGCGTAATGATATGATGATGAATGATAATGATGAATGGGCTATTTACCATCGAAAGAATGTTTCAAATCGGACCAGTAGTTCCTAAGATTAGCGCGATCAAAAAACAAACACTTCAGTTTTATATATTAGTAGGTAGAGGAAAGGAAGGCAAAACGGACCCTGTGGGCAAAAGGGACCGCCTTGATAATTTTGAAACGTGTAACGTCATCTATATTTTTTTACGTCAAAATGTTAGCAGTTATGTTCCTACTATAGGTCAGTGTACTTAACTCCACTGGCCGCACGTGCACTGATTTAGCAAGACAAGTTATTTTTTTTAGATTTTGATATAAAATTTGCATTTTTCAATTGGCCTACAGTTTGGGTTGCTCTGTAATAGGATGCTCTATTAATAACCGCATGTAACCTGACATTTGATTAAACTAATAACGAAGTATGCCGACTATATCTCAATTTATAACCTCTAAATTTTAAAGTTTTGTTGTTAATATCAAAAAGGCAAAACGGACCCAGGTAAAACGGATCTCTTACAAAGTAACCTAAATGTTAATATAAATGCAATGCAAATAGAGGCAGACAATGGTTTTATATAGTAAATAATTATAAAAGAAAATAAAATCGAAATTCTTAGGGTGAAACTAGGATGGAAAATGCAACCGAGAAAGTAGGTGCTAGAGAAGATACTTAAAAAGGCTTCTATTCAATTCCTGGTACCAAAGACTACTTTGAAGAGAAGTTGAAGAAATATAGGTCTACTCAAAATATTAATACAGCCACACGTAAGAAACTGAGTAGATTTGAACAAGTTTTTACGCAAGTTCAAGAGACTGAATTAGCTACCTATGTAAAACAAATGAAAAGTCGTTTATTGGAATTAACCACGAAAGACCTACAAAAATTTTCATATGATTTAGCCGAAATAAATAATATAAGACAGAGTTTTGATATTAGCAAAAAAATGGCAGGTAGAATAGGAGTAAAAGATGAGGACGATGAACAGTATTTTTATGTGAAAAATGTGCTAATTGCTTAATTTTATGTAAGACCGTTTTGCCCTCATTTATGGTCCGTTTTGCCTGACACATGAAGGTAAAACGGACATATTGAAGGTATTAGAAATCATCTAAAATCTTCATTGTCTGTGATTTTATCAACCTCTGATACGTAACGTAGAGTAAAGAATGTTGATTAATAATACTTTGAAGAAGTTTCATAAAAACGACAATTTTCGTTTTTATGATTATTTTTGTTAAGTAGTCCGTTTTGCCTTGCTTTCCCCTATACATAGATAATTATATGTGAAGGAGTAAGAATATACCTAATGGTATCATAATTTACTTTTCCGTGGGTATTTTCAAAAGACTATTAAAGAATGCTAGTGAATAACTCCATTATAAAAGAAAGCAAATCTTTATATAAATAAATCTTCTGTTCATGTGTTTGTAATTGAATTCCTACTGAACGGCTAGATCGATTTTGATGATTTTTTGTGGTTGTTCTCATGGATATTAAAATGGATTACATTGTTCATTGAAACTGGTAGGTGACGCTGCAATCGATTTTGAGGAGAATTACTATTATTAATTATTTAGATTCGTCTGAGCTGCGTGGTACAATAGGTCGATTTCCCTTTTTTTTATTGCCAACGGTGGCAAATGTGCAAGCAGCACACCTAATGGTAAGTGATACTGCCGCACATGGACCTTTGCAATACCAGGGCCATAGCTAGGCCGTTGCCTACCGTGAAGAAAATACTCTTCATAAACCTCGTTTAAAGAAGGACATGTCATAGCGCTCGGGAAACACAGCAGCAGGTAGCTCATTCCAGAACTTGAACGTACGTAGGAGAAATGATCGCTGGAAACGTACAGTTGAAGACCATGTCGTTTCCAGGTAAAATGGATGAACTCTTCTACGATGTCGAGTGGTACGTGAAGGAGGCTCAAGCCCACCAGTGGGACGGGATAGTAAAAGGTACATTTAAGAAATACACATCCGCCAATAACAGTGTTTTCCGTACGTTGACGAAATAACAATACAATCCACCACGTCCTGTAACCCGTGAGTGTCGTAAAAGATGACTAAGGGATATAACATGCATATAATATCTGTGCAGGAGAAGGAAAACTGGTAATAAAACCCTATATCAACCCGTCTGACTAGCGTAATATTGTAGGTCAATTTCACTCCTGTCCAGGAGGTTCGAGCCCAATAGTGGGATGTATATTAGCTGAAAGGGATAACAGCGTTGGCTGCTGACAATGCTCCTAATATGGAGATCATGTGAATGAATCTTGGTACTGCCAGTACTCGCCCTTCAATAGTACCATTACAAACAGTAGCAAGACAGAATGTAATTTTGTGTGCAGGTGCTTTTTTCAATTATATACAGAGGACTATTTAAAATTGATTCTAGAAGAAGAACTTATTTAGACATTAGCAACCCGCCCTCGCTTCGCTTCGGTTTTAGTCGTTTTACCCGCGTAGTTCCCGTTCCCGTGGGAATATCGGGATAAAATTTGGCTTTTTTTTTTTTTTTTTCGCTGTGGAAATGCAATTTACGCACTATCCCCCGCCGGTGTCAGACGAGGGGGAGTGTGGGACTCACCGGCTACGGGCTACCGGCTACGCTTTTACGGGGTGCCAGAAAGGTCGTCTTATGACATTCGCTCCCCGACACCCCTACGCAAGGCTGTCTGGCCACGTCCTGTCGTCAATCAAACCGGAGGGAGGAGATTCGCATATCGGCGTCTCCTCCTCCCTACTCGCCGCCGGCGGAGCGAGTCAACGGAAGCAAGTGCTTCGCGTTCCCGCTCCGCGGCCTCCTTCCTTGTGAGGGATAAAATATAGCCTAGTTTACTCCCTGATATTATAGCTTTCCATTGGTGAAAGAATTTTTGAAATCAGTCCAGCCGTTTTGAAGATTACCCGGAACAAACAGACAGACAGACAGACAAAAATGTTTATATCTGTATTTTAGGCATAGGTGTCGTGCAAATAACCATGTGAGCATGAAAAAAGCCTATTATTTTGACATTACAAACAGACACTCCAATTTTATTTATTGGTATAGATATAGTTAAGAATTTCGATAAAACAATAGTTAAATATTTTTACACATTGTATCGCGTTTGTTTGCATTTTTAGTTTCGTGGCGTTTCGAACACTATTTACGGATGACTTTTTTTTTTAACAATCACAATTACTGGAAGACCTCTCGCGACCATATATGCTAAGAAGTATTCAAAACCTCGAGATAACATCAAATACAAATATTATGTAATTCGTAAAATTAGTTTTATTTCAAGACCCACTTTCTTAATTACTATCTAGTAATAAGTATCTTGTAATGTTTAATGCTCTAATTATAAATTGTCTGAGATAGCACCCTCTGAGAATAGCTAGTAAAGATATTCATTATAACGTAACAAGAGGCTATTATGTATAAACAGGACGTTTCGTTTATGTGAGAACTAATTAAAATACCAAGGGAATATTTTATCCAAGGACAAGTATAATACTACTGATATGTCTAGTACCAACTTTTAATATGCAGTTTCTGTCTTATAGTTTTGTTTGTATAAATGTTTTTTTTTTCTTTTGTTTTTAAGGGAGTGGTCTGAAAATCTGGTCCACTAATTCATTGTGACCAAAAGTTTTCCTATATCCTGTAATTGCAGGAAATAAAAACTGTGTAACAAATACGGTCATTTAATATGCTCTTTTTCTTTCGTGCTTGAGATAATACATAACCTCTGTTCACCATTTTTTGTAAATAAGCTAATGATAACCACACACTTCCGTGTGGTGACGGAGTAAGAATAGAATTCACCAACCCCTCTCCTGCCCGTGTGGGTCGTATAAGACGACTGAGGGATTATATATGCTTATAACACCTATGCAAGAGAAGAAAAACTCGAAATGAAACCCTATACCAACACGTCTGACCAGCGTGGTATAGCAGGTCAATTTCCCTCCTATTGTGGAAGAGGCTTGAGCCCCACACTGGGACATATATGAGCTGAAATGATGATAGTGATGAACTACAGTTAAGTGTGGTAGCGGTTACAAATACTACCAACCTTTACATTCCTCGTGGATATCGTTAAAGATAACTAAGCCTTACATAAACTTAGAACCATTCCCAAGAAGGTTTGACGTCAGGCAGGCCATCGCTCATAAAACTATTGCCAATAAAACGGATTTTATCACGTTTACATTTGATTTTTGATTGCCCGATGTTACGGATACTTTACGGCGTTTATGGTCACGGGCGATCTAAGATGTCTCACGTCCAACAAGTCATCGTTATTACATATATTTGTAATTAACTACCCGATACAGAAATTAGTTATTGAATTATGACCCACATTTCGATACAAATTTATTGCCAGTACAATAAGAAAATGATTCTATATGAAAAAATTATATTGTTTATGGTTAGTAATTATTCAACATTAAATATGTAGTAATTATTATGACAATTTATTAATTTAAACCTAACAAATTTAATTTATAACCATCGGATCGGAACGCGGCCACGCAAACGCGATAAAATCCGTAAAGTAGTTTTATTTACAATATGTAATAGGTACTCGCGTAAATATCAGAAATCATTATTGCCAATAACATGATACATTTGGATTACATGATAATGAAATAAACAATAACTATAACATATGAAATTCAGAAGTAGTTGACAAATAATTAAAATGTTTCTGTTAATACAAAAGTTTCACTTCTTTTCAGTTTCACTTTTTGTGGTATTTTATTGTGAAGGAGGCTTGAGCCCAAAATTGGGGCATATATGAGCTGAGCTAATGAATTGTAGTTAATTAAAAAACAATTTTTCATTGCCGACGTTTTTAACATTTTTCAACGGTCATGATCACGAGAGAACTATTGTTAATCTTATATAGTTTTGAGCGTTAAAACTGTAACTGCTATTAGTGTTATTTTATCACCCATATAATTGTTCGACATTTTATTCAAAAGCAAATCGATGCAACTTGCCGAATAATTATTGAGTTGACATTATGCGTTCTCAACAGTTTAGCCGATACAAAAATTGTATGCGCCTCTCTTAAAATCGTCTTTTATGACTCGGGTGCTATAAGCGATAGCTTTAGGCAAGGCGCATGCAATGAATCTATACTAATATATAAAGCTGGGGAGTTTGTTTGTTTGAACGCGCTAATCTCATGTACTAACGGTCCGATTTGAAAAATTCTTTCAGTGTTAAATAGCCCATTTATCAAGAAAGGTTATATATCATCACGCTAAAACCAACAGAAGCGGAACACCAATGAAGAATGTTTCAAAATTGGGTTTTCTAAAAAGAATACCTTTTGAGAGCTTCCGCTGCGTAAACTGCAAAATTTTTACCAAAATCATGTGTGACAGAATCTATATATTTTCCACCTTCTACGTAAACAAAGTCTTAGGTTAGGTTAGCAGAAGCTAGTTTTATAATAAAGGGGGTGATGTTCTATGTTCTAATTCGGTCATCACACGAAGAATATTTTCACAAGAAGATATATAATTTTATTAAATAAGAGCCTGAGAAAAAGTATTACATGACCAACAGCCGTAAACCTTAGCGAGAACACAATCTCGTTGGAATATCCATCACGTTTATAGCTACACTCATTTCGGAACGAAAAGGTCCCTACATATACTGTATACTGTAAAAGGAAATTGAAAATGGACGGTTTATGTTACTACTCTTGGTTGGAATAGCATTCCTCTTTGTTTGAACTATTCTTACTATTGGTTACATAAGAACGTCCTTTATCACATTGAAACTATTAGGTAGCTGAAGTCAACGTTATAAAGAATATTTTAACAAATAAAAATTGGAATCTTAACTTTCTGAGGGTGTTTACATGTGGTGGGTTTTGGTGAAACCTTTAGTTTCACTAAACCTCACACATTCACACTTCCTTCACTTTCTTCACGGTAGGCAGCGGCCTTTCAAAGGTCCATGATCGGCAGCAACACTTACCATCAGGTGTACTGTTGGCTCGTTTGCCACGGTTTGTAATAAAAAAAATATCTAATAGTTTGCCAATCAGGGAGCTCTTTTATCCATGCTTCCGTACCTAAGCGGCTGATACCAGATTATTTGAAGCAGCACAGTATACGTGAATGGCGCAGAGGACTTTTTGTTAACGCCTATGTTCTACTTCACCCAGCTGAGGTCGTACTTGCGGGTGATTGTATGATCATTAGCAGAGACTGGACTCTCGCCGGGCTAAGCTTAATTTAAATAGAAAGAAAGAAAGAAAGAAAAATGCATTTATTCGGCGTAGGACATGCTAAAGATAATTATCATCAGAAGAAATAAATTTCACACAGCTCCCATGCGCTGGTCGTGAACTATGTTCCGGTCGTCGAGAGTAACGGACAACTTCAACGCGATAGTGTGCAATAAATGACTAGGGTTTTCATCTCTCGTTTCTGGCACCCCTGAGATAACGACATCGTTCAGAAGTGATTCCTGGTCTCGTTCATTTAATTGTGTTCGTAACTCCATTATTGTAGAATCCACATGACTGTAATTCGATGGCCCCTTCACATCGACCAATACCTCCAGGTTCGTCAATCTTTGTTCCAATAATTCTACTCGTTCAACCACCCTCTGTTCCACTAGTTCTTCACGCAATCTCCTAACTTCTTCCCTCATGCCTGCTACCTCCTCTCTAAACTTACGTAGCTCGTGAGCTAGGTCAAGGTCGGCAGGGTTAGGAATCGGCGAGGGATCACGGGACACCATTAAGCCCTTAGCCACAGACTTGCAGCTAGGGCACGTGCCATCGGCCGCGGATGTATGTCTGTCGCAGTTATTACATTTTGGTTTTGGTGGCATTATTAGATATAAAATATGTAAACCTCTCGGCAACAATTGAAGTCGATGTCAACACTATCTAGTGGCAAGACGTAGAAAACTGCAGCCCGGTATACTGTTGTCACAACGTAATTAATTTTATAAATAATAGATGGGTTTTATTTCAAAAGTTTATAAACAGGTCTGTGTTAAAAGTTCTGTTTGTAGTTTTCCGCACTCACCAGAATGATCGTTATTACAGCACACGGCTACACTAATTAGCACTGTTTTAGTCCTGAAAAATGCACTTGAATTCGGTTTTCGTATTTTTATTCTTCAGACTAGGGTAGTTAACAGTAATCACAGGTTAACAATTTTATATTTTTAGGTTTAAAATAGTTTTAACACTGTTAAACCACACGATAACAATGTATGTTATATAATATATCACTGTTAATTACTATGTAAATAAACCGATCAATATAGAATAGTGATTTCATTTATTTAAACTTTATAAGCACAACAGTAAACAAGCGAAAAAGACATCCGTGACGTCACGATAATAAATAATAAGGTAAGAAATAAGCGATACGTTTGGCCATACGTGGTATCGAGATGGTGATTCGATGAGTCACGCTATCGCTTAGAGTAGCTCTATATAAAACGAATGATTTGCTGTTTCATAGACTTCATAACTATACACCTATCGACACAGCAATCACCGTTAATTCGGTTCCACTCGGTCGAGGACCAAATATAATATTTGGGCTTAGTACTTAATGGCCGATGGTACTTTCAGAAGGCTTTTTTATCAAACTACTCCCCGGCTCGTTGACGCGGTGTTATATGGTGACGGCTGTACGCGAGACTGGTTCGATCAATGGCCATGTACGATGCACCTATGTGGGCGAGTTCTGCCCACTTGTCTTAGAACTTTCTTCTAGCATTCGCAGAAAAGCCATGGTGTTTAGGGCTATATCAGATACCTTAACATGTCAACCAAGGCACCGTGCGCTTTGACCGGAACCCTCCCATGGGACTTAAATGTGGAAATACATGGGACTTAAATGTGGAAATACATGGACCTCTCCCACAATAGTGGTTCCAGCAGTATCTTATACTGCAAACATAATTATGAGATCTGTCTGCCCTGGCAGAGTAGCACTGTGAATTCATCGCAAGCACCACTGCCGCAGCAGCTGACTTTCACTTAGACCATAGTCGACAGGTCAGGAACTGGTATGAAGTCGCCATCTTTTATCTCGCGTAAGAACTCGGCGGAGCGAGTCAGAAAGAAAAGCTTCCAAGCTGACTCGTTCCACCGTTGTCTTGTCGGGTAGTAGTTTGCCCGAGTACCTGCGCTTTACTATCTTTACGTGATAGAATCACACTCTCGGCAGTCGTCCATGTAATGTCGCGGACCGGTCCATCCAGAGCGAGAGAGCTGGAAGCTAAACTTTCTGAGAGTGTTTGCATGTGGTGGGTTTTGGTGATGCCTTTAGTATTACCAAACCTCATTGCACGCATTTACACTTCCTTCACTTTTTTCACGGTAGGCAGCGACCTGGCTGCTGTTTGCTCATTTGCCAACAATAGCAATAAAAAAAATCACCCTAGTCAAAGACACGGATGCCTAAACCGGAGATTAGTCTGCCACCGATACCATGACAAAATAGTTTGCTGCCTGGAATAAAAAAAAAAGGGTATTCGAGTGACTCTGCATAGCCTTTTTTTGTTATTCATTCTACAAACTATGAATTTCACGCTACACCTTTCACTAAGGAATTTCACAAAAATATAAGTAACGAACGCAAATTACAACCAGTCTTAGAGCAGCAATTTGTCGATCACATAAAAGATTGTCCTGCGTTGGAATTGAACCCCTACCTCAGTGCAATTAATTAATCATTGACGTTGTATGAATTTATTACTTGTATATTAGAGTACATTTTACACACTTGGTAAAGAATATATCCTCTGAAGGGTTGATTTAACTGTGGTCTTTCTTATAATAATCAAACTTTTTTTTTTTTTTTTGTGGGTGGGCCGCGGTCGGCGCGCCTCCGCACCACTCCGTCCGGGGCGACAGAGGGGCTTGAGCACGCAACTCCCGCGACCCACCCGAAAACCACGTCGCCTTCGTCGTTGGGCCGACCACTGGAGCAGCGTTAACTTGTCGTCAGTGGTCGGCCCGACGGAATACCCCCTGTTGGGGTACCCTCCCATCGACCGACGTCCCCCCCTCGGGGAGGACGTCGGTCTTTCCTCACGCGGTCGGCCTCTCGGCGGGTGACGGACTAATCCCCGGTCACGTCACCCGCGGCCTCGGCTAGGGCGGCATGAGGCGCAGATAGTTGCGCCTGCGCCGCCCCAGTCGCCGGCGGCGGATCTCCTCATCGAGGCTGCGCTCCTCGCGCAGGCGATCCGCCGCCTCCTTCCGCGAGATCACTGTCTCGCAGAAGGCTGCGACCGCGTCCCAATTCCCGACGCTGTCGACCATCGCCCTAGCGATAGCCGGCAGCGTCAGGTCCGTACCGATGATTGCGACGAGTTCACAGCGCTGCACTGCCCAAGCCCCGCAGGCCTCGAGCGTATGGCGCGCCGTGTCCTCGTCGCAATCGCAGTGGTGGCAGGACGGTGTACTCTCCCTCCTAACGACCTTGTGCAGGTATTTGGCGAAGCACCCATGCCCCGTCAAAACCCGCACCAGTCGGAAGGAGAGCACCCCGTGCCGCCTCTCCAACCACTGCATCAGCACCGGCCGGAAGGCCTCCACGGTTCGCACCCCGAACCGAGGCCTCTCCAGCCGGACTGCCCAACGGGCGATGACGTCTCGGCGGGCGTCGACGCGCCAGGCGGTGAGATCCCTCAACGAGACCACACCGCCCTCCGCTCGCACCCCCGTCACCCGCCGATATAGTTCGGCGAGCATCTCCGCCTCCAGGTCCCACGGGGGAGTCCCGGCCAATAGGCACGCTGCCTCCGTCGCCACCGTGCGGTATCCGCGGATGGCCCTGACCGCCATGACCCTCTGTGGTCGCCACAGAAGGGCCCTGAGTCGGGCGGTCATGGACCCCGCCCACACCGGTGCGCCGTACAGGGCCATCGACCGGATATAATAATCAAACTTAAAGATCCATAAGCACTCGGGTTAAAGAACACATAGCTGATGTAAACCACCACTGTTACACTAAGTCTGCAGTCTGTCAGCACAGCAAAGACGGCATTCATCGTTAATTACGTCAGTCTCAGACACCTTAGTTCTCCCGAAATCATTTATGATGTAAAGAGTTCAAAACTTTGAGAAATAAAATCAAATACAAACGCAATGAAACGCGTTAAAATAATTATCTTTCTAATCAGTATAAATGATTTACTCGTATATTTGAATTTTAAATTTTGATACTACGATTAAGCTAAAAATAAAAACCCTTTTACAATGTAAAGACGACTTGTTTTGATATAAAGACTTCTCATGTGACCTTTTATTAATCTTATTGCTTTCTCCATTTTTAGGGTTCCGTAATCAAAGGGTAAAAACGGGACCCTATCACTGAGACTTCGCTGTCCGTCCGTCCGTCCGTTTGTCACCAGGATGTATCTCAAGAACGGTGATAGCTAGAGAGCTGAAATTTTTACAGAGGTATTTTTATTACCGCTATATCAACAAATACTAAAAATAAAATTAAATAAACATTTAAGGGGGCTCCCATACAACAAACGCGATATTTTTTGCCCTTTTTTGCTCAATGGTACGGAACACTTCGTGCGCGAGTCCGACTCGCACTTGGCCGATTTCTATCTTGTTTATGGATCTTTATACTACTAATGCTAACTTCATTTAGTAATCTCCCACTAGTGTTGCTTTGAGACTTACCCTAATATATTTACATTAAAATTTATAAACATCTTTTTACCTTATTTGAAAACCCTTTTACACTACAAAGATAAAATAAGCCTGCTCGTATTTTCAGGAGTCCTCTTAATCCCACGATATTTGTGGTGAAATGAAACCACAGCACCTGCTAAGAGATCGCATTAGAAAATTTAATACCGACATTCACTGAAACTTATTTGAAAGTAATTCTTGAACAGTATCTATACGAATTTACTGAAGTTATACCTACTTTTTTGGCGTGTTAGGAAAAAATTATGAGAGTAGTTTTTTACGATGCGCGCGCACACCGTCACGAAAAACCGATACTCCAACACGAATTTAGCTAGTCAATATTTTTTACGATTTCGCGCGCGCATCGTCACAAATGTCAACTAGGTTTATAATAAAACTTTCAATGTTTTAAATACCTTTTTTTTATATTTCGTTTTTCTACAAACATAGTAGGTATAACGCAAAAGGTACAATTTTTAGAAAGATGTTTAGAACGAATTTTATCATGTTACGCCAAAGAAGTATAGCTTCTTACGTGCTTACTTTAGTACACACAATCTTTTTTATCTACTAGTGGGGTTTCACCAGCGTAGTTGCCGTTCCTATGGTAACATGAGTGTAAAAAATAGCTTATGTTACTCGCTGGTAATGTAGTTTTCCATTGGCAAAACAATTTTTAAAATCAGTTAAGTGGTTTAAACGTAAAAGCGTAATAACTAACATTCGCATTTATAATATTAGTTCGGATATTTTATTTCTCAAAGGTAAGTTTTTGTGGTTATGAATTTGTCAAAAGGGCGCTGCTGTTCATTTTATCTGTCAGTTTTACGACTCCTTATTAAAACGTAAGAAAGACGTTGTTCTGTTTAAATAAGTGCCACCTACCAGATCCAATTGTGAATCTAAACCATTCTCGAATTCCCTTAAACATGCACAAAAATTTTTATCAACATCAGCCGTTTAGGAGGAGTTCAGGGACATACACACCGTACACAAGAAATTTATATATAAAAATATTAACCAATATTATTATTACACGGAAAATACGATTTATACGAAAAATATGAACGTATTCTTTAACTTTTTGTAGATCCTTATGTGAGCATGACCAACACCACAATATGTTACAAACGCTGAAAATACAAAAATTCGTTAGGCAAAACACGCTACATTTTACAATAAAAGTTAAAAGTACATTTACAAACAGTATATTTAAAATAACAAGGAAATTGCTGAATGAGGAGCTGCTCACAACCAATCTGTATTATCATCTACATAATCCGAGATTTTATAATAAGCTTATTTACAAAGTCTATTCTTGATGGCTTTTTTAAACTTTTTCATAGGCAGGTCTCGGATATCTTTAGGTAATTTATTGTAAAAGCGTATACATTGCCCCATGAATGATTTGTTAACTTTTTGGAAACGAGTAGTGTGTATAACTAATCTGTCCATATTACGAGTATTCATTTCATGAATGTCACAATATCTCTTAAAGTTAGCGATATTTTTTTTGACATATAATATATTTTCGTATATATATTTATTATGATACAGCAGTTAGAATATTTACTTCTTTGAATTTCTCCCGAAGTGAGATTCTTGGGCCTAGATTATAAATTGCACGGACAGCCCTTTTTTGGAGAACGAAGATTCTATTAAAGTCCGCGGAGCATCCCCACAGTAATATGCCGTAACACATAAGACTATGGAAATAAGCAAAATAAACCATTCTAGCTGTTTCAGTATCTGTTAACATTCTTATTTTTTTTACTGCATAAGCCGCTGAGCTAAGCCTACTCGACAACTTTTCAATATGAGGTCCCCACTGAAGTTTAGCATCTATGGTGATACCTAAAAAAACTGTTGACTCCACAAGGTCTAGAGCCACACCATTCATTTGGACATTGGTTTCCACTTGCCTCACATTGGGAGTAGAAAATTTGATACATTTAGTTTTTTTCTCATTGAGAACCAAATTATTAGTGTTAAACCAATGAACAACGTTAGACAGTGCATTGTTCACATCGTCATAATTAAACATTTGTCTTTTAATTTTAAATAACAAAGAAGTGTCATCTGCGAACAACACAATGTCCAGATTGTCCCCTATATGGTAGGGTAGGTCATTAATATATACAAAAAACAGAAATGGCCCCAGAATGGACCCTTGTGGAACGCCCATTTTTATAATAGAACCAGATGATCGTGCACCATTCACATCAACCCTCTGGATTCTGTTGCTTAAATAAGAAGTTACAAGTTCAAGAGCGTTATTCCTGATCCCATAGTGGTATAGTTTTTCTGATGAGTGTTTCATGTTGTACACAATCAAATGCCTTGGATAAATCACAGAAAACACCTAAGGCCTCATGTGATTCCTCCCAGGCTGCAAAAATATTTTTCAATAACTCTACGCCCGCATCAGTAGTAGAGCAATTCTTAGTAAAGCCAAATTGATTTTTGTTAAAAATACCATGTCCCTTAAAATGAATCATCATCTGATTAAGCATAATTTTTGCAAATACTTTACTGAGTGTTGGTAGTATGGAAATAGGACGAAAATTATTAATATCTGACATACTACCAGATTTAAATAAAGGAATTACTCTACTAATTTTCATGAGCTCAGGAAACACACCCTGAGCAACACAACCATTAAATACAAATGCCAGGTGGGGAGCAATAACAGGTATTATAAAATCAATAGTCTTTACTGATAAACCCCATAAATCTGCTGTTTTCTTAATATTAAGATTTTTAAAAGACTTTAAAATATCATCCACACCTACATCTGAAAATTCAAAGGAAGTGTCACATTTTACAATGCTTTGTTTAAGGAGCGATTCAGCCAAAATAGGGCACGACGCTAAGGATTTTGTTGTTAATACAGGCACATTTGTAAAATAGTTTTCAAATTCATGTGCCACTTCTTAATTTACTGTCACATTTTTATCACCAATCTTTAAATTAAAGTCCTTCTTCCGCACAGTGTTCCTACCGGTTTCACTATTAATCACTGTCCAAGTCAGTTTCACTTTTTGTGGTATTTTATTGTGAAGGAGACTAGAGCCCAAAATTGTGGCAAATATGAGCTGGGCTAATGAATTGTAGTTAAGTAAAAAAAAAATCGATTTAATTGCGTATGTATGAAAATTTTGATTGCCGACGTTTTTAACATTTTTCAACGGTCATGATCACGAGAGAACTATTTTTTATCTTATATAGTTTTAAGCGTTTTATTTTATCACCCATATAATTATCCGACATTTTATTCAAAAGCAAATCGATGCAACTTGCCGAATAATTATTGAGTTGACATTATGCGTTCTCAACAGTTTAGCCGATACAAAAATTGTATGCGCCTGTCCTAAAATCGTCTTTTATGACTCGGGTGCTATAAGCTATAGCTTTAGGCAAGGCGGATGCAAAGAATCTATACTAATATATAAAGCTGAAGAGTTTGTTTGTTTGAACTCGCTAATCTCATGTACTAACGGTCCGATTTGAAAAATTCTTTCAGTGTTAAATAGCCCATTTATCAAGAAAGGCTATATATCATCACGCTAAAACCAACAGAAGCGGAACACCAATGAAGAATGTTTCAAAATTGGGTTTTCTAAAAAGAAAACCTTTTGCGAGCTTCCGCTGCGTAAACGGTTAAATTTTCGCAATAATCATGTGTGACAATTTCGTATTATTAAAAAATATTTTCACCTTCTACGTAAACAAAGTCTTAGGTTCAAGTTAGCGTTAGCCCAAACTATCTTTGCCACGCTGACAAATTCGCGAGCAGAAGCTGGTTTTATAATAAAGGGGGCGATGTTTTATATTCTAACTCGATCATCACGAAGAATATTTTCAATTACGGGCTGATATATCATTTTATTAAATAAGAGCCTGAGAAAAAGTATTACATGACCAACAGCCGTAAACCTTAGCGAGAACACAATCTCGTTGGAATATCCATCACGTTTATAGCTACACTCATTTCGGAGCGAAAAGGTCCCTACATATACTGTATACTGTAAAAGGAAATTGAAAATGGACGGTTTATGTTACTACTCTTGGTTGGAATAGCATTCCTGTTTGTTTGAACTATTCTACTATTGGTTACATAAGAACGGTCCTTTATCACATTGAAACTATTAGGTAGCTGAAGTCAACGTTATGAAGAATATTTTAACAAATAAAAACTGGAAACCCAACATTCTGAGGGTGTTTGCGTGTAGTGGGTTTTGGTGAAACCTTTAGTTTCACTGAACCTCATGGGCACGCATTCACACTTCCTTCACTTTCTTCACGGTAGGCAACGGCCTCTCAAAAGTCCATGAGCGGCAGCAACACTTACCATCAGGTGTACCGTTGGCTCGTTTGCCACCGTTTGCAATAGAAAAAAATAATTCATCTAATAGTTTGCCAATCTGGTATATCAGGGAGCGCTGTTATCTGATGTGCTTTCATACCTAAGCGACTGATTCCGGATTATCTGAAGCAGCACAGTGGTCTATACGTGAAGCTCGCAGAGGTCTTTGAGGTCGTACTTGCGGGTGATTGAATAGTACATTAGCAAAGACTGGACTCTCTCCGGGCTAAGCTTAATTTAAATAAGCGATACGTTTGGCGTTGGCCATACGTAGTATCGAGATGGTGATTCGATGAGTCACGCTGTCGCTTAGAGTAGCTCTATATAAAACGAATGATTTGCTGTTTCATAGACTCCGTAACTATACACCCATCGACACAGCAATCACCGTTAATTCAGTTCCACTCGGTCGAGGACCAAATATATTATTTGAGCTTAGTACTCAATGGCCGATGGTACTTTCAGAAGCCTTTTTTATCAAACTACTCCCCGGCTCGTTGACGCATTGTTACAGGTGACGGCTGTACACGAGACTGGTTCGATCAATGGCCATATACGATGCACCTATGTGGGCGAGTTCTGCCCACATGTCTTAGAACTTTCTTCTAGCATTCGCAGAAAGCCATAGTGTTTAGGGCTACACGCAGATACCTTAACATGTTGACCGAGGCACCGTGCGCTTTGGCCGACACCCTCCCGTGGGACTTAAATGTGGAAATACATGGAGCCCTCCCACAATATTGTTTCCTACTAAGATACTGCAGACATAATTTTGCGATCTGACTGTCCTGGTAGAGAAGCACTGTGAATTCATCGCAAGCACCACTGCCGCAGCAGCTGACTTTCACTTAGACCATAGTCGACAGGTCAGGAACTGGCATGAGGTCACCATCTTCTGCTTTGCAGTTATCTCGCGTAAGAACTCGGCGGAGCGAGTCGAAAAGAAAAACTTCCAAGCTGACTCGTTCCACTGCTGTCTTGTCGAGTAGTGGTTAGCCCGAGTACTTGGGCTTTACTATCTTTACGTGATAGAATCACACTCTCGGCAGTCGTCCATGTAATGTCACGGGACGGTCCGTCCAGAGCAAGAGAGCTGGAAGCCAAAGTTTCTGAGGGTGTTTGCATGTGGTGAGTTTTGGTGATGCCTTTAGTATTACCAAACCTCATTGCACGCATTTACAAATCCTTCCCTTTTTTCACGGTAGGCAGCGACCTGGCAAAAGTACATGAGCATTATCATTTACCATTAAGTGTGCTGTTTGCTTATTTGCCAACAATAGCAACAAAAAAACCACCCTAGTCAAAGACACGGATGGCTAAACCGGGGATTAGTCTGCCACCGATACCATGACAAGTTTGCTGCTTGGGGTCAAAAAAAAGGTATTCGAGTGACCCTGCACAACCTTTTTATGTTATTCATTCTACAAACCATGAATTTCGCGGTACACCCTTTCACTAAGGAATTTCACAAAAATATAAGTGACGGACACAAATTACACCCAGCAGCAATTCGTCGATCACATAAAAGATTGTCCTGCGTTGGAACTGAACCCTTGCTTCAGTGCAATTAATTAATCATTGACGTTGTATGAATTTATTACTTACTAGCAACCCGCCCTCGCTTCGCTTCGGTTATAGGCTATAGTCGTTTTACCCGCGTAGTTCCTGTTCCCGTGGGAATACAGGGATAAAATATAGCCTAGTTTACGCCCTGATATTATAGCTTTCCATTGGTGAAAGAATTTTTGAAATCGGTCCAGCCGTTTTGAAGATTACCCGGAACAAACAGACAGACAGACAGACAAAAAATTTTTAATTGCTATTTTAGGCATAGGTGTCGTGCAAATAACCGTGTGAGCATGAAAAAAGCCTATTATTTTGACATTACAAACAGACACTCCAATTTTATTTATTGGTATAGATGTATTGAGTACATTTTACACTTTTGGTAAGGAATATATCCTCTGAGGGGTTGATTTAACTGTTACTGTGGTCTTTCTTATACTAATCAAACTTAAAGATCCATAAGCACTCGGGTTAAAGAACACATAGCTGATGTAAACCACCATTGTTACACCTAGTCTGCAGTCTATCAGCACAGCAAAGACGGCATTCACGGTTAATTACACCAGTCTCAGACACCCTAGTCTTCCCAAAACCATTTATGCTGTAATACGTTCAAAACTTCGAGAAATAAAATCAGATACAAACGCAATGAAACGCGTTAAAAAGAATTTTCTTCCTAATCAGTATAAATGGTTTACTCGTATATTTGAATTTTAAATTTTGATACTACGATTAAGCTAAAAATAAAAACCCTTTTACAATGTAAAGATGACTTGTTTTGATATAAAGACATCTCATGTGACCTTTTATTAATCTTATTGCTTTCTCCATTTTTAGGGTTCCGTAATCAAGGGGTAAAAACGGGACCCTATTACTGAGACTTCGCTGTCCGTCCGTCCGTCCGTTTGTCACCAGGCTGTATCTCAAAAACGGTGATAGCTAGATAGTTGAAATTTTCACAGATGATGTATTTCTATTGCCGCTATAACAACAAATACTAAAAATAAAATAAAATAAATATTTAAAGGGGGCTCCCATACAACAAACGCGATATTTTTTGCACTTTTTTACTCAATGGTACGGAACACTTCGTGCGTGAGTCCGACTCGCACTTGGCCGATTTTTATCTTGTTTATGAATCTTTATACTACTAATGCTAGCTTCATTTAATAATCTCCCGCTAGTGTTGCTTTGAGACTTACCCTAATATATTCACAGTAAAATTTATAAACATCTTTTTACCTAATTGAAAACCCTTTTACACTACAAAGATATTACGCCTGCTCGTATTTTCAAGAGACGTTTTAATCCCACGATATTTGTAGTGAAATGAAACCACAGCACCTGCTAAGAGATCGCATTAGAATATTTAATACCGACGTTCACTGAAACGTATTTCAAAGTAATTCTTGAACAGTATCTATACGAATTTACTGAAGTTATATCTACTTTTTTGGCGTGTTAGGAAAAAATTATGAGAGTAGTTTTTTTCGATGCGCGCGCACACCGTCACGAAAAACCGACACTGAATTTAGCTAGTCAATATTTTTTACGATATCGCGCGCGCATCATCACAAATGTCAACTAGGTTTATAATAAAACTTTCAATGTTTTAAATACCTTTTTTTTCTATTTCGTTTTTCTACAAACGTAGTATAACGCGAAAGATACAATTTTTAGAAAGATGTTTGGAACGAATTTTATCTTGTTACGCCAAAGAAGTATAGCTTCTTACGTGCTTACTTTAGTACACACAATCTTTTTTATCCACTAGTGGGCTTTCACCCGCGTAGTTGCCGTTCCTATGGGAACATGAGTGTAAAAAATAGCTTATGTTACTCGCTGGTAATGTAGTTTTCCATTGGCAAAACAATTTTTAAAATCAGTTAAGTGGTTTAAACGTAAAAGCGTAATAACTAACATTCACATTTATAATATTAGTTCGGATATTTTATTTCTCAAAGGTAAGTTTTTGTGGTTATGAATTTGTCAAAAGGGCGCTGCTGTTCATTTTATCTGTCAGTTTTACGACTCCTTATTAAAACGTAAGAAAGACGTTGTTCTGTTTAAATAAGTGCCACCTACCGGATCCAATTGTGAATCTAAACCATTCTCGAATCCCCTTAAACATGCACAAAAATTTTGATCAAGATCTTTATCAAGTTGTTTTTTTTTTTTTTTTTTTTTTTTTTTTATTGCTAACGGTGGCACACGAGCAAACAGTACACCTGATGGTAAGTGTTGCTGCCGCTCATGGACCTTTACAAGGCCGTTGCCTACTGCGAAGAAAGTGAAGGGAGTGTGAATGCGTGCATCGAGGCTTGGTGATACCAAGGGCACCACCAAAACCCTCCACACGCAAACACCCTCAGAAAGTCAGGCTGCCGGCTCTCTCGCTCACCGAACGAAGCGCAGTAACAAATCGCTACTACTCAGACGTCGATTTTCTGCGAGAGTATGGTACTGCCCCGGACGGACCGGCCCGCGGCTGTAGACAGATAACTGTCGACAGTGTGGTCCTACCACTCTTTAAGTTTAGGAGGAGTTCAGGGACATACACACCGTACACAAGAAATTTATATATAAAAATATTAACCAATATTATTATTACACGGAAAATACGATTTATACGAAAAATATGAACGTATTCTTTAACTTTGAGGAGACTTTGGCTTTGCTAATATAATACAGAAAAATAATGTGCAATGAATTTGTATCTATACCAATAAATAAAATTGGAGTGTCTATTTGTAATGTCAAAATAATAGGCTTTTTTCATGCTCACACGGTTATTTGCACGACACCTATGCCTAAAATAGTAATTAAAAAATTTTTGTCTGTCTGTTTGTCTGTCTGTCTGTTTGTTCCGGGTAATCTTCAAAACGGCTGGACCGATTTCAAAAATTCTTTCACCAATGGAAAACTATAATATCAGGGCGTAAACTAGGCTATATTTTATCCCGGTATTCCCACGGGAACGGGAACTACGCGGGTAAAACGATTATAACCTATAACCGAAGCGAAGCGAGGGCGGGTGGCTAGTACGAAATAAGGTTCAAAATTTAATAACTAATACTGTAACAGATACAGTATAGTCTATATCTATACCAATAAATAAAATTGGAGTGTCTGTTTGTAATGTCAAAATAATAGGCTTTTTTCATGCTCACACGGTTATTTGCACGACACCTATGCCTAAAATAGCGATTAAAAAATTTTTGTCTGTCTGTCTGTCTGTTCCGGGTAATCTTCAAAACGGCTGAACCGATTTCAGAAATTCTTTCACCATTGGAAAGCTATAATATCAGGGCGTAAACTAGGCTATATTTAATCCCGGTATTCCCACGGGAACGGGAACTACGCGGGTAAAACGACTAAAACCGAAGCGAAGCGAGAGCGGGTTGCTAGTATATAATATAAGTCGCTGCAATAACCGCGATTTGTTGGTCTCCATCCGACATCCTCGTCACGTCCTCGACGAAGAGGACGACAATATCACACTCGCTCAACAAAGAGCCTACACGGCCCGCGAGGCCTTTACAAATAAATATCCGCGGTTCCGCCCTCGCCGTCGAGGTGCGAAACCGCGCCGCGCAATAGTCACGACTAAAAACGTGGGCACGCCCACTTTGCCTCCAGTGACGCCCCAAGGCGAGTTCCGTTCCTCACAGGGGGAGCTCTTGGGCGATGTCGCTTAGCACGCTTTTCTCCGGGTTGAGAGCCCTCAGCGCTCACCCATGGTCCGCGTCAAGCTGTCAAGGCCCTCTGCGGCCAACAGCTGTACACACAAATAAAAAAAAAAAAAAACACGATTTGTTGGACGTAAGACACCACACTGTTGACAGTTATCTGTCTACAGCCGCGGGCCGGTCTGTTCAGGGTAGTATCTACCACACTCTCGCAGGAAATCGACGTCTGCGTAATAGCAATTTGTTCCTGCGCTTCGTTCGGTGAGTGAGAGAGCTGGAAGCCCGACTTTCTGAGTCTGTTTGTGTGTGGTAATTTTTGGTGATGCCTTTAGTTTCACCGAACCTCATTGCACGCATTCACACTCCCTTCACTTTCTTCTCGGTAGGCAACGGCCTAGCAAAGATCCATGAGTGAGGTGTACTATTTGCTCGTTTTCCATCAATTTCAATTAAAAAAAATCTTACTCCTATCGTGGCAATTAACACTGTAATGTGCTTGAAAGTGAAATGTATTTAAAACACGATAAAATCCATAATAATAGTTTTATTTTATAAGAAAAATAATTCCTATTCCATTAACCAATTTAAATTCACAACGGATTTATTGTGGTTAAAGAAACGTCGCTAAGAAAACACGCCATTCCTATTCGCAAAGTTTAAATAATTCAAGAACACCCCGCAGTAAGTGCACCTAGATCTTGGATAGAGGTATCGTTCACAATGCACGCTGATTGCAACAAGCAAAGAACGTACATCTAAGAGAATCGCCGAGTCCTATATACGTAGAGATATGAAGGTGAGTTCAAAATTGAGCTAATAATTTCTACTATGAAGATGAATATTATAAATCTACGAACATATTCGTACATAAATAAAAATATAAGAGGTCGAGGTCTTAAAAATAAATGTATTTTTCGGCTTTTTGATATTTTTTTTTCTTGAAGCTTTGAACACTTTTCAACGTTTATGATCATCGTACCTAGTCTCTCAACCTAGCCTCCAAAAATACTTACCAATTTTAGTATCAATAGGCCAAAGTAAAAATGCACGGCGCTCATTCGAATCGGTTGTATTAATTTGTGGCGCCTCTGGGACTATGTCGCGGCACCCTGGGGCGTCAGTACAGTGCACAAATGATTTTCATACGAAAAAGGCCCAACTTTTCCTCATTGTGTCACAGTTCAAAGTAGAAGTTACCAAACTCATGTTTTGGACTTAAAATAGGATGCACCAAAACAGAAAGTTAAAAGAAAACTAACTCCAAGAGAAAATACTGCTCTTGGAGTTAGTTTTCTTTTTAATTTTTCTATACATATCACCATCAGGCAATCACCACTTTTTTGCTTGGTAGTTACTATTATATCTCACAATTACACGACAAGATGTACACCCTACAATGTCTCAACCATGACGAAACGAAAACGGACGGCGCCTTACCAGACGTTTTTTGTGCAACAGACATGACATTCTTTTGTGCACAGACTCGATAAAATTCTTCTCATGTACATGTCATTTTCATATTGTCTGTAGCCGACATGACAGACTGCTTGCCGTGTATACACGGTCTTATAGTTGCAATACTCTTTATTTCGAATGCTTAATTCATCGCTCAAAAGGACTGCATGAGGTTATGTGTCAAATTACTAGAATTTTATTAAAGGTTATTAATTACTAGTCAGATCGGTTATTAAATACGAAATATTTTATTACTACGATAACAATGCACAGATGGCGTAGTGGTTAAGATAGCGACCTACAGCGCCAGTGTCGAGGGTTCGAATCCCACGCGGGACAACACTTTGTGCGATCCACAAATTGTTGTTCTGAGTCTGGATGTAATTTGTGTCCGTTAATTATATGTTTGTAAAGTCCCCCGCAATACAAGGATTATTTCCTTAGTGCAGGTTGTTGTCTTAAATAAAAATAAAAAATAAATAAAAAATTGACCTATAGTCAGATCCTTCTTTGTTCAATTAGGAAGAATAAAATAGTTTTTATCTGATGTATGGTAGTGAATACGCATATTACCAATGGCTATGGTTAGCGTACACGCTGTCCCTTCAGTCCGGAGTGACGAAAAGGTAACGCGCGACGATATAACTCCCCGTATTCTCCTTCGCTTTTGGGCTGATCACCGGTACCGCGTTCCTTGCCGTCCGTGGCCTTGCAGGACGTCGGTCACCCTTGTGCGGTCAGCCTCTCTGCGTGTGACGAGCTATTTGCCGCTCCACTTACTCTCGGCCTCAGCTAGGTACCTGGGTCAATTCCATGTGCTGCCATCTGATAAAAAATTACATTTCAAAGAAGGGTTATTTTCGGGAAGGCGACTGGTCAAAATAACATATGCGACTTGTAACATAGAAGAGGAGTACATATTGCGTCGCATGCTAATTGCATTGCAAACGCTATAAAATCCGTAAAGTAGTTTTATTCAAAAATCATACATTGTTAATAATAGACTTATGATGACTAATAAATAAGATAGAACATTATCATTTGACACTTGGAAAACTACATCAAACTGATTGTTTAATTCAAAAGATTAATATTATTGTTGTTAATGTTAGAATAATCTAACATTGACGCAATTTGTCCTTTAATTGGTATTGTTTTATTTGATCAAACGTAATTTCAATAATTACCTTTTACAACATGATGCATCTTCCAATAATTATAAGTCACTAGCTGTACTCTGTGCGTTGCTACGCCATTGACTATAATAAATTTAAAGGAAAGACAACACACAAATATTCAATTTATTTCGGGTTAATTTTGATTTTAGCTGTTTTCGTTTTAATTCAAATCACTGTCACAGCAATATATAAAATTAACTGGAATCATAGTGGCTTTCGTTTCCGATGACGGAGTAAGAATACAATTCACCATTCCCTATCTTGTCCGTGGACGTCGTAAAAGACGACTAAAGGATATAATATGCACATAAGATCTGTGCAAGAGAAGTAAAACTCAAAATAAACTCTATACTAACCTGTCTGACCAGCATGGTATAATAAAGTCAATTTCCTTTCTATTGTGGAGGAGGCTCGAGCCTAACAGTGGGACGTTATATGAGCTGAAATGATGATGATGATAATGGCGTCCTCTGTCGAAGAATGGTCGTACCAACTCAGAAACTTTCGTGGGTTCATGCACAACACTTCGCTGAAGATCATCACATGATCAAATGCGTAATTTACGACTCTATAAAGGACATGCAGTCAAACATTCATTTTTATATACATATAAATTATCATTGCAGCTTGTACATATATGTGCTACCGCTGAGGTCGAACCTCTTAGGCTCTTTCATGATTGGTGGGAAATTTATCAACTGTACTTTACTAGTCAAATAGAGTGGTACAATTTATTTTGAGGGTTCCTTCTCTTTCCTGTTTCATAATAATTATATTTTGCAAAAAAGGAACCGCCTTCAATAATGTAGACAGTGTAGATAATTTTTTTAGATTTTTGTTGATATTTCAAAAATCGCTCATCCGATTTCGATAAAATTTTCACAGGACCATTTGGGAAGTATACCATTTCCAACAAAAAAGAATAATTAAAATCGGTACGTAAACGACGAAGTTATCCGCGAACAAACATAAAAAAGCGCATATACGGTCGAATTGAGAAACCTCCTCCTTTTTTGAAGTCGGTTAAAATCATAATCCTTAGTCTCCTTTTACGATACCCATCGGCAAGAAAGGGGGTTGTGTATTGTATTCTTACCCCTTTACTATACTGAAAATAGTAATATGAATTATATGACTGAAATGGAAGCAGAATGTTTCGAATTAGAAGAACTAATCTTCTCAATTCAGATACGACTTACTGTTTAACTGGAGTCTCTTATATAATAGGGAAAAAATCACCTATTACGCCCCGTCACTAAAAGTGCGATCTTCATTTAAACTTGCCATCTCTTTTTCCTTAACAACTTCTGTTTTTTTTCTCTTCTAGTAGTCTGTCTAGGTTACAAAGATGTAAATAATAAGTTGCGTGATATCTTCACCGGAATCACAATGCTAATAGTACGGAGTGGTATCCATCCTTGGGACCCCCTGTTGATATAACCACTTGCTACTAAATACTTGCTAAAAGATGACTAAGGCATGAAGAATTGGTCATCCTTTGCATGTAAAACGAATACGAATTATATTCTTTCTACAACAGCTCCACGGTAAATTATTAATATTGAATGCACATAATTGGTCTTTTTTTTAATGGGTGGGCTATGGTAAGCGCACGCGTGGTCCAGTCCGTCCGGGGCGATGAAAGGACGGCACGCGGGCCCATAACCCACCCGTACCCACGTCACCTCGTTGTTGGGCCGACCACCGGAGCAGATGTGACTTGTCATCAGTGGTATGCACATAATTGGTCTAAGTAGCGATTTACTATGTCTGACTGCTAGATGCTACGTCAAGCATCGAGGATCCGATTTCTCAGCAAAATAGTTTTAAATTCCATTAACTATTGATTTGAGTCTAAATAGTATTTATGGCTTAATTAAAAATGTAAAAAGTCGTCAGCAACATAAGTATATTTTCCTTATTGCGAGGTACCTTCTAAATATCATAAAACATATGTAATTATGTAAATTCGCTACGTGAAATAAACTTTTTATAAAAATTTTGCTCGCGAAAGGGCTTGTAGGCAATCATATACGTGCATTGTTTGCCTAAGTGTTCTCCTTACCACTACAGCTTGCCTCGCGAATATACGCTATACAGGAACCTTTTCAAAACCACTTCCGCTTCAGTTGCGGTTCGGTACCGGAAGATACATTATGTAATACATATTTTTTTTTGAAAATATTTTACACCATTTACATATTAAAACTTCCGTATGATGATGGAATAATAATACATTTTACTACACAATTTATTACTTGGGCAAGTCGTAAAAACCGACTAAGAGATATAATATGTTGATAAAATATTTGCAAGAGAAGAATAACTCAAAATGAAATTCTGTATCTATGGGGAATCTATGGAACCACACTGTTGATAGTTGTCTGTCTATAGCCGCGGGCTGGTCCGTCCGGGGTAGTATCACACTTAGCAGAAAATCCACGTCCGAGTAGTAGCAATTTGTTACTGCGCTTCATCCGCTGAGGGAGAGAGCTGGAAGCCCAATTTTCTGAGGGTGTTTGTGTGTGGTGTGTTTTAGTGATGCCTTTAGTATCACCGAACCTCATTGCACGCATTCACACTTCCTTCACTTTCTTGGCGGTAGGCAGCGGCCTTGCAAAGGTCCATGAGCGGCAGCAACACTTACCATCAGGTGTACTGCTCGTTTACCACCATTTGCCGTAAAATGATAAAAAAGTGGTAAGTCAATTTCTCTCCTATTATGGAGAAGGTTGAAATCCATCGGTGGGACATATGTCTTGTGTTGAAGATGATACTTTATTATTATTTTCATACTTTGTGTGATTAAAAATTGAAATGTTTTGCAGCACTTTATACAAATTTGACCCGTTTTATGTTGACCTATTGGCAACGGAATTGGTTAAAAGCCATACTATTTCATCAGACATCTGAAATCACTTTAATCTATTAAAGTTAATATATTTGGTTATAGTGAACTGATAAGAAAATATGGGCCTATCAGATGCACAAACGATGATAATAAAATCGTACTCATCATCATCATCATCATTTCAGCTCCGATGTTTGCGAATTAAGACACATTTACATGTACAAAACATAATCATCTCTCGGTTGAGCACTGTTTCTCATAAATACAGGCCATGGCCTAGTTTGGGAAGGAGTTTCAGTATCTTTTGCAACAACCTTAAGTTCCTTAGTTTTAAATTATAGTGTGAACATTACTTATTATCAAATAAAATTTATTTTTTATTTTTTTTTTTTTAATTTTTATCCCTCTATTTAGCTTGAGCCTACTCCATAATAACATCCAAATTTGACCTACTATATTACACGCTAGTCAAACGGGTTGGTATAGGTTTTTCTTTCAAGTTTTACTTCTCTTGCTTAGATATTATATGCATATTTAATCCCTTAGACGTCTTTTACTATATCCACGGGCAAAGAGTACTGAATTATATTCTTACTCCGGCACCACACTGACAGCAAAAACATAGTAATTTTAAGCAAAGTGGAAATCTGATTACGGACTCTTAGACTATATAAATAATACAATAAATAGAAAATAGCTCGAAGATATGATAACTTTCCAAACCAATGCAAATGATAAGGAGAACAGCGTGTCCTAACAAAAGATATAATTAGTCATTGTCAATATTTATTCTAATATTGTTCTACCAAAATATATGTATAGTTCAGTAATAATTTATTGTAGTCGTGTACTAGTTGTAAGTTCATTCAAGATGCTCATTGGAAAGTTTCGTCAATTTCTCGCTGCTATTGCGTGTAAGAATTTGATATTTTGTTTAATTTTCTTGCTCTTTTAATCTGATTGGGGTGAAGTCTAAAAGTCAGATTATCTGGCTTTATGTTCGTGTTTATATGGACGTTTATACCTGTATGGACGTGTTTATATTTGTTTTTATATTCGCTCATAGCTACTGAACGGTTTCACCGACTTTAATTATTTTTTCTTACTTAACGGTAATTATCACCAAGTATAAAAATCTTGAAAGATTAAAATGGTAGTTATATTAATTATTAAAACTGGTAAATAAAATTAAATATTAATGGTCATAAGTGAGGCAAATGTAAACGGACTTAAATGGTGAGTACGAAGATATATAAAATCTATATGGTTTTTACACCGCAGTTGAGTTTCCTTATTGAAAATTTATTATTAAAATTTATTATATTACATACAGGATTACGCCGCGTTTTATTTCTCACGGGTATCATCAAAGATGACCAAGAAATATAATCAGAGTAAAGATATCTATCTTTACTACAAGTGACGAAAATCTTAAATCCAAACCATTTTTTTTTTGTGGGTGGGCTGCGGTCGGCGCGCCTCCGCACCACTCTGTCCGGGGCGACAGAGGGGCTTAAGCACGCAATTCCCGCAACCCACCCGAAAACCACGTCGCCTTCGTCGTTGGGCCGACCACCGGAGCAGGGTTACTTGACATCAGTGGTCGGCCCGACGGAATACCCCCTATTGGGGTACCCTTCCATCGACCGACGTCCCCCCCTCGGGGAGGACGTCGGTCTTTCCTCACGCGGTCGGCCTCTCAGCGGGTGACGGACTAATCCCCGGTCACGTCACCCGCGGCCTCGGCTAGGGCGGCATGAGGCGCAGGTAGTTGCGCCTACGCCGTCCTAGTCGCCGGCGGCGGATCTCCTCATCGAGGCTGCGCTCCTCGCGCAGGCGATCCGCCGCCTCTAAATCCAAACCATATGCATTTTTTTGTAGTAGGATCACACTGGTGACAGCCTTCTGGCGATCTTCTTGGACAGGCGTGGGCCGGTCTGTCCGGAGTAGTACCGCACTCTTGCAGGAAATCGACGTCTGAGTAGTAGCAATTTGTTAGTGCACTTCTTTCGGTTAGAGAGAAAGCCGGAAGCTTCTGGTGTTTTGCGTATTGGGGGTTTCAGGTGTACCTACTGTTTGCTCGTTTGCCATCGTTTGCAATAAAAACATATGAATATATGTGTGTGTGTGTGTGTGTGTGTGTGAGTGTGTGTGTTTGTGAGTGTCTTTGTTTGTGTTTGACCACTAATGACAAGTAACCCTGCTCCGGTGGTCGGCCCAACGAAGAAGGCGACGTGGTGCTCGGGTGGGTTGCGGGTGTGCGTGCTTACGCCCCTCTGTCGCCTCGGACGGAGTGGTGCGAGGAGCGTGCCGAACGCAGCTCACCCCAAAAAAAAAAAAGCGTGCGTAATGTTATTATTTATTAATTTAATATATTTCTAATTTATTATTATATCAAATTTTAGTTTTGTTCTCCTCATATATTCTTTAACTGTGTCAAATTTCTTATCCATTCGGGCAATTTTCGTAAAAGCTTAAAAAGTTTTTGCTTCACGTATTAATGTGTAAATTAGGTGCATGGAAATATGGCGTGCTGAAATGCCCTGTCTATGTACTGGACGGGTGCATCATGCACGTTAACAATATGGTGAACGTGATAAATAACTATAATACATATATGTATGCTGATAATACGTGTTTGGCATGCAGAGGACGGAACTGTGAACGAATGCAGTAACACAAAGAGATTTAGATAACGTGGTCAAATAGGTACATGATAATGTCATTCTAAGTGTGCATCAATTTCATAGGTAATAAACTACCGAAATATTATACGGATACTAAACCCCTTGATATCTTACCCGTGGATGTAGTAAAAGACGACTAAGAGATTATAATATGTATGTAATATCTGTGCAAGAGAAGCAAAACTTGAAATAAAAGCCTATACCAATATGTTTGACCAGCATGGTCATGGTATGTCAATTACCCTTCTATTGGGGCATCCCTTGATGGTGGGTAAAATTTTTTTGCCTGAGTCAGCTAACACCACGGTCGTAACCTTTCTTTTTTGAGGTGGTTTACGGCCGCAGTGGCCCCCTGCCAGCAACACCAGGCGCGCGCTTTACAATTTGCCGTCACATGCATACGTTACGCCCAAAACTAGATTTCAACAGGAGAATAGTACTAAAAAATCTCCATCATTAAATATTAGAGGCCGCGGGTGACGTGACCGGAGATTAGTCCGTCACCCGCCGAGAGGCCGACCGCGTGAGGAAATACCGACGTCCTCCCCGAGGGGGGGACGTCGGTCGATGGGAGGGTACCCCAATAGGGGGTATTCCGTCGGGCCGACCACTGATGTCAAGTAACCCTGCTCCGGTGGTCGACCCGACGACGAAGGCGACGTGGTTTTCGGGTGGGTTGCGGGAGTTGCGTGCTTAAGCCCCTCTGTCGCCCCGGACGGAGTGGTGCGGAGGCGCGCCGACCGCAGCCCACCCACAAAAAAATAAATCATTAAATATTAGCGATGTTAGACAGGTCGACTATTGCAATCACGTCTCAGAGCCATCGTTATTTTTATCGAAAATTAATTTTACAAGGATGAAGAATCCGTTTGGTGACGGTGTTAAAAACTCCCTATACCAACCTGTTTGACCAGCGTGGTACAGTAGGTCTATTTCCTTCCCATTTTTGCCAATGTCGTGCAGTAAAGAAAAAGTGACTTTAACCCTTTTTAGAGTCTTAGGTCATTGAGAATTATAAAGAAATGCCGTTTTTGACAGAACTAACATAACGTTACAAAAAAATAAGCCATCGCTTAGAATGCCTAGTAGATGTGAAACATCGTAATTATTTTGTAAAGTATAGATGAATAAAAGAACAGATTACGACAGGAACTGCTATGGCATCCATCCATCTATCCATCAGCCTACAGACGTCCACTGCTCCCCATGAGAATGCCACAGAACAGTCCTGCGCCACTTGCATCCAACGGCATAATGTTTAAATAAAATATTGTTTATATTATTACTAAAAATATTACACAACAATCATAATTATTTCAGTCCCTTACGCGTCGCTTCGTATCACTTACACCCTACTATGTGTAGACTACGTATAGTACATAAGATATTCCGTCATATAGCGTAGCATTACGTCGCTAGCCTGTTTACGCCAAGCCAACGATCAGGTTTACCCTCGCATATTCCATCATATAGCGTGGCGTTGCGGTCGTTGGCGCCGTTGGCGTGGCGTTGGCGCCACGGTCTGTTTACGCCACGCCAATCAGGTTTACCCTCGCATATTCCGTCATATAGCGTGGCGTTGCGATCGTTGGCACCGTTGGCGTGGCGTTGGCGCCGCGGTCTGTTTATGCCACGCCAATCAGGTTTACCCTCGCATATTCCGTCATATAGCGTGGCGTTGCGGTCGTTGGCGCCGTACGCGTGGCGTCGGCACCGCGGTCTGTTTACGCCACGCCAACGATAAGGTTTACCCTCGCCTATAGATATTTCACATCAATAAAGATGTGAGGGTTGAAGGCTTCTAAGTTTTATTCCAAATAATATACAAACAATGCTCATGAAAAGGCTACCATACCGAAAAAATAATGTGACGTCACCTCACAGCTAAGTTAGGGCCGAATGGACCGGCTAGTGTTATACGCGGCTCCCTAATCAGGGGCCACATCCACCCTTCACGGGGCCCTGAATACCGTGTAGTGTGATATCCTTTTAAATGATTATTATCCGTGTGGTGACGGCGTAAAAATACTATTCACGATACCCTCTATCTTACTGATGGGTTAAGACCACTATGGGATATAATAAAATGTGTACATATAATATCTATACCAAAGAAGAAATATTCCAAATAAAACGCTATACCAAGTCGTCTGTCCAATATGATGCCCAGCAGTGAGATGAATATGAGCTAAAATAATGATGATGAATTAATAGGGGTTTAAATATGAAATTGTCGTTTTAACGTGCTAGCCATTTTAAATTAAAATTAAACCTGCGTGGTGTCAGATATCAAAGTGAAACTATTTTCAAACGAAAACTATAACATTCTAAATTTAAAAAATGTTTGACATTTGATAGTTCGACGTTCAATTGACGTTCGACATTCAGCTTTTGAAGTGAACATGGATACGGCAATTTTCGAATACGAGAGGATACAGCTAACGAACGCATCGTGCGTTTTTGGTTTAACTGCTTAATTGTTTGTCTATGAACTAAACCTAAATACATTTAACTTTAAATTGTACACTATTATTGGTAGCAAAGACTGTATCAGCTTGGTATTGCTCGTAGTATTTTTAATAAATCGAGGAAGCGATTTTGGCACGTACAGCAAGGAATAGATGGGTACCGACATTATATTTTCTATGAAACATATTTTATGCTTCGTATAGTCATCCCATTTTTATTAATAAACTAAATAAACTTTTAACGGATTTTTTTGCATTTGTATTTGATTACCCAACGTTGGTCAATCGGTTGACCACACGTGACCATTAAACGGTTGATGGTCACGTGGACTATTAGCATTAGTCCACCCGTGACTATAAACGCTGTAAAGTGTTCGAAACGTCAGGTAATCAGAAATCAGATACAAACGCGATAAAATTCGTAAAATAATTTTATTTAAAAGTGTAATACTCGTGTAAATGTATGTATGTAGGGCTTCCCTTACATACATATGGTACATAGGGTATGAGAGTATCCCCTACATATGGTATGAGATGATCCCTTTAAGGGCATTTTGCTCGTAAATCCGAGATTATACAATCTAATCTTACTGTCTAAGCTGTTTTGAATAGTCAGGTTTTCTATCTAGGTATCGTCATACTTTAAGTTATCGATGTCTATTATCGATTAGAGTTTTATTAATTAAACTAAAAGTCTTGTAAATGATCATCATGTACACACGGGGGTATAAGATGATCCCAGGGGATCATCTTACCCCGTTGAGCTTCAAGCTAATCAAAACCATGCTTTTTATGAAATAAATTAAACCAATACATGTCTAGATACCGTTAAAACCGGGTGACGTGACCGGGGATTAGTCCGTCACCCGCCGAGAGGCTGACCGCGTGAGGAAAGACCGACGTCCTCCCCGAGGGGGGGACGTCGGTCGATGGGAGGGTACCCCAATAGGGGGTATTCCGTCGGGCCGACCACTGATGTCAATTAACCCTGCTCCGGTGGTCGGCCCAACGACGAAGGCGACGTGGTTTTCAGATGGGTTGCGGGAGTTGCGTGCTTAAGCCCCTCTGTCGCCCCGGACGGAGTGGTGCGGAGGCGCGCCGACCGCAGCTCACCCATGAAAAAAAAAGGTACCGTTAAAATAATTTTACTCAAATAATTATTCTATAGGTTTTATTCGAATATGTGTTTTGAACACTGAGATCAATCTTTATTAATAATCAATATCGAACATATAAACATTTAGAAGCATAACTTAGAACGGGTAACGTAAACAGTATAAAATCACACAGTATTTGTTAAAGAAACAAAGACATATTCAATCAAAGGTTCAAATATATTTTGCCTTGAGTGATGTTGCACAAATCGCAAGTAAATTCGTCACAATCGTCGCTATCAACTCCTGCGCACGCTTCAGGCCCCCATCTTCGACAGATACAATATTTACCATTCACCCTTATTGTCTTTCGAAAAACTTTCGGTACAGAAAATACATTCTGCGTCATCATCTTCAGATGACTCTGATTGAACACATTTAGCATGGCCATTGCAGCCATTGCCTAGAATTGAATACAAAAAAGTAAAGTAGTTTCGAACACAGGCTTACTACACATCTTTTTTTTCACAAAAGCACAGCAATCGTTCTTCTTGCAGCCATGACGGTTTGACTAGCGTCAGTAGGAGCAGGAACCTACACCCTACTCCAAAAAAAAAACATCTAAAGTATTTGCGCTGTAGCATGGTGCGGGTGACAGTTATGGCGAGTTTCGTTTCACTCTTGAAAGTTGCCGCGATTTATAATTATGATCTATTAATTCAGCTGTACCACATCGGTAATATATTAAATCACTAATAACTGTAGTAATAAAGGTGTACCTTCCAAATTAAACCCAACTAGAATGTTCTAGCCTACAAATCAAATGAAATTGAAAGAAAAAATAATCAAAGTGGTATGCGTATAACGTAACACCAAAGACGTATTTAGTGATGGGATGTACTACTACGAAGAATTGTCGATTAAAAAATAAATCAAAAACAATTTGTGCGCTCAATTTTTTATTGTTAAAAAGTATACAATTATTACATATTTACTTCAATTTTTCATTCAATTTTAATCCTCTTCTAAACTCATATCAGAGTCAGGAACATCGGAATTGTCACTTTCATCATCCGTATCTGCGACGGATATTATTAAAGATGTCTCAATTATGTTATCAATACGGACGTCACGATCCCAATCAATAAAAATATGCCACGAAAAAATATGAAATACCAGTTGTTTTGAATGCGTTTACGAAACTTTTTAAAATTTTTGAACTATTAAATTAATTGAATAATTTGTATGAATATATTTTTTCCTATATATAATTTTCGTGACAATAATAAACAGAACAACATTTATTTATGCTACGAGTATAATTAGTGATAAAAATTTAATTGCGAATCGTCACATCCCTAGTCACCTGGTATTGACATGTGTCACCCGCACCATGCTACAGCGCAAATAGTATAGATTGCGTGCATAGTATCGTCACAATCGAAAAGGATCGTCTTACCTCAGAGGATCATCTTATACACCTTTCCTCTACTTATGTATGCTAATATATTTTATAGACCCTCTTACCTGTAACTTAAACTTTGGCTTATTTGTAACTTAATTCTTCTCAAGGCAGTCACCTTAAATAAACGAAAATAAAACTACAAAAAAAAAAATATCAAGTACTAACAAATTAACCTAAATTAAGATGAAAACATTTGTTATTTTTGTGCAGTTTTTTTATTTAACGCTATTTAAGTAAATCAAGGATTCATGAATTTCGTGCAAAATTACATTGAAAGGAATCGAATTGTTGATAAAACATGGCGTAGAGTCTGCGCTAAATATCGTCAAGAGAGTGGGCAGCAGCTTTCTCCTGGGAAACGTATAAAACCTCACTGTGATCACCAACCCATGTGCCGGGCGTGGTGATTACGGCATTGTCCCATCATATAAATGACGTGTAGAAAACTAAATAGAGCAACGACTTGACGAAAGTTGAAGGTAGTCGTTAGATGCGAGCAGCACAGGATCGTACTTTATGATGAAGGGTGAGGGAGGCCTACGTTCAGTAGTGGATGACAAAAGGCTGATGATGATGATGAGGCATTGAAAGATGCCGTTATAGTCATCATTATCACAGCTCATATATGTCCTACTGCCGGCCTCGAACCTCCTCCATAATTGGAAGGCATTTGACCTACTACACATTGATCTAACAAGTTGGGACAGGATTTTATTTCGAGTTTGCCTTCTTTTGCATGAGCATGTTACATGTGTATTGTAATTTCCTAATCGTCTTTTATGACACCCATGGGTAAGAAAGGTTGTGTGAATTATATTATAATATCCCTGTTTGTCATCTTGCACGATACCCAGTTAATAGCGCTAAGTTCGCTTTTTTAGTTTTTTTTGACATGGGATTAAGTCATAGAAGAATACGATTCACAGTTTCCTTCTTTTCTATGGCTATGATAAGAAATATATTATCCCTATAACATATATGCAAGTGAAGGAAAACTCTAAATAAAACTCTAATATCTGGTTGACCGAGCTTCGCTCGTAATATTTTTGTCGAATTTATTTAGATATATATTAATAAAAAATAAATAATGAAAATTATATAAAAAACTACAAAAAGAGAATAATAATAACACCGAGATTCGAACCAACGCTGTTTAAATGTCACATAATCCAAAATTAAAACCGTCCGCCTCCCCACCTGAACTATCGGAACTCATGACGTTGATAACGAAATTTAAATTTATATTCTTTTAAAATTTAATGTCATTGTTTGTTTTGCTAAAAACACAGACAAAACAACATTTTCTATAAATAAAACCTAGCTAGATCGATTTTTGGACCCGAAACCTCTATTATGCCAAGTTTCAACAAAATCGTTGGAGCCGTTTCCGAGATCCTGAATATATATATATATATATATATATATATATACAAGAATTGCTCGTTTAAAGATATAAGATACCAATCCGCAGACACCAACCAAATTACCTAGATTTATTAAAATATATATCGAAATAACTGGACGTAGTATAATAGATAGATTTGTCTGGATAATGTTGTATAGAACTAAAAATATAGTTTGACTTTTCCTTTGTAAAAAGTTCTATGGCAAATATAGACTATAAGATTGTAGTAAGGCATATGTAGTTTGTTTCAGCGATTTTTAGTAAGGTGCTAAGTTATTTTATTGTACTGTAAATAATAAAGTGTATTAATTTGATAATAATAAATAATAAATATAGTCGCAGGCTTTGTAGTGGAATTGTATTTTTAGTTCGTCACCGCACAGAAAATTCCATTATACATGCGTCTAATTCAAGCTCAAACTCTGTTATAATCAAAACGTTATTTATTTTACAGCCAGTTTCGCTGGCTTCCTGATGGGATTATTGAATGCCTGGCCATCTTACACTTCTGAAATATATCTTTCCAATACAACAACACCATTATCTTCTGTAATGACTGCGACTGAAGAAGCAATGCTAGGGAGTTTGCCTTCATTAGGTGCAATGCTTGGCACTTCTATCGCTGGAGTAATGATTAATAAATTAGGAAGGAGAAACGGTGGTATTGTGTTATCTTTACCGGTATTGGTGAGTATGAAATTATTTTTCTTATTGCCTTTACATGTGGTGATAGTGTTAAGTGGGTTTCAGACTACGTAATAATATATTGGTATATAGTATAAGCTCATAGCATAACAATATCGCGCACCATACATAAAATATAGTACAGTACAGTGTGAACGTGTCCTTAACAATGTATGGTGCGCGATATTGTTGTGATATGAGCTATATACTATATGCTATTATATTATAGTGTAAAAAGACGGATGAGAGAAGATTGCATGCCACAGAGATGCGCATGCTTAGATGGATGTGTGGGGTCACAAGGTTAGATAAGATAAGAAATGAGTATATTAGGGGAAGCCCGAAAGTGGCACAAGTGATAGAGAAGATTAGGAGTGCGAGATTGTCATGGTATGGATATGTGATGAGGAGGGATGAAAAGCATGTGACTAGGTGGGTTATCGATATGAACGTGGACGGACGTAAGAAGCCTGTGAGACCCAAAAAGAGATTGATGGATTGTGTAAATGAGGACATGCGTATGAAAAGGTTGAGTGCAGATATGACGAGGAGGTTATGGAAGGTACGAGTAAGTAGATGTTGTGTCGACCCTACTTAGCGTGGGATGAGGGCAGGAAAATGATGATATTATATTATAGCTAGTCTGAAACAGGCTTAAAAGTAAAATATAATCATGTAAGACACTGATGACACTGATGTAGCGTACTGACTTTGTGCGATCCCCAATTTTTTCTTTGAATCTCTGTGACTAATTAGTGCCCGTTAAATTATGTCTGTAAATTCCCCACAATACAAAGTTAGGTCCTTAGTGTTGGGGTTTTATTTAAAAGGAAAACCCTTCCATTGTGAGACGAGCTTGAGCCCGCTGTGCAACGTATATAGGCTGATATTACTACTTTTGGTAACAAGCAAGCAGTACTAGAGGTCCATTCAGGTCATTGGTTACTGGAAAATTTTGGGCCTCCGTTATTTCATATAATGTAAGAGATAGTAAACTAATGCGTCTAAATTAACGTCCTTGCTAGGAGAGTTAATAATACCATGACTTCTATGCTTAGTAGTAAATGAGCGATACCAGGTAGTGTTTCTCTGGAAAGTACTGCTGGCCATTTTGTTTGTGTTCAGGTAGCCAATTTTTTACCACATTCGTGGAAAGGTTATGCAGATGACATAATATAATATTCTTAATCCTTTCTGCCTTGCTGAAGTAGTAAGAAAACAATTCACCACCCTCTATCTCGACCGTAAGTATCGTAAAAGAATGTTAAGGGATCTGATATGTAGTAAACATCGATATAATAAGAGAAAAATCGATATAAAAGCCTAGCCTATTTAAGCAGCGCGGTATAGCGTTCTGGCTAGCAGGTTAATTTAACCTGCTAGCCAGAACGCCAATAACGCGAGCACTTGGTACCATAAACGAAGTTCACACAGAAGTTGATATTTTCACATGTCATTTGAGTGAATTCCATAAGACACTTCTTTCTATCCTATGTTATAAATTAAGTTAAAAGTAGTATTAAGGTATAGATTAATTGTAAATCATCTAGAAGTAAGATTAGTATTAACACTAGTGTATGGACTATCGTATTAGGTCTTCAACCTGTAAATAGATATTATATTAAATAAATAAATAAAATAAATAAATTTGGCTCCTATTGTGGAAGGGTGTGAACCCAACAATGGGAATTATTCGGGGTAAGATGATGCTTCTTAGTTCATTATCACGCTACCGTCAGCCACATTAGTTTTGTGATAGGTCGAAAAGAGTTTGTACTCCTAATCCGTTATCATATCGGTGTCATGCAATTGGTTTAATAATATAAACGCAAGTGTTTTGAAAAGTGTTAGGACCTTGCATTTAGATTCAAATCTCTGTCTGAAAGTAATCATTAACCGCTGACTGATTAACTCGAGAGTTCAGTGTCTATTGCTTAAAAAGAAAAACCTACAGTGTCTGTTGTCAATAACGCTATTACTAATGTTAATATTTAAAATGAAGTCGAGCTGTCGCTAGTGAGTTTAGCCTGTCACCACATTGTGGCTGACTGCGTGATGCTTGGGCATCCGAGAAACATTGGATGGTTGGGTGGGATGAAATCAGACCATAAAGTCCAAATAAAATAGTAATATGAAATATCTTTCAGGTATCATGGGTTATGATAAATACAACAACATCAATAAAATTAGTACTGGTAGCTAGATTCGTTGGAGGTTTTTCTGGTGGTGCCTCTTTAGTACTATCACCTATTTTAGTTTCGGAAGTAGCAGAAGATTCTATTAGAGGATTATTAGCTTCAGGTAAGTGATTCAATATATGCTCTATAGACAGCTTCAATATATATTTATTTTTGGCAATCAGAGATGCCAATATAAACCATTGTTGCTAAGAATATAATCGTCTGAGATTTTATTCTTCCCAATTGTATTTGAATCTTCTATGAAACCTAATCAGTTTCGAGAGAATATTATTTCTCCATTATGCCATAATAATGTTCTCCCTAAATGGTGCTAAGTGGTAATCCCTAACCACCACACTTCATAAGTATAACAAGAATGGCACTCGGAAGGATCCTGCCAATGATTGCTAACCATTCTCCGTGGCGTCTAAGATATGGTGGAAGAACTTAAAACGTAAATAATAATGTTTTTTTTTTGTCTTTCAGCTTCAGTATATTTGTACTCTGGCGGAATACTCCTCTCTTATGTGACTGGGTATTTTATGACGTACAGAACTATTATATGGTTGAATCTAGTTCTTAGCGCTGCTGGTTTAATTCTCCTTGCGTTGGTCACTGAGAGTCCTGTATATTTATTGAAACAGAAGAGAGAAGAGGTTAGTATTTTTTATATATTTTTTTTTTCTTATATTAACTTGCTGTTGTTCCATTAACATACCCACATTTTCTAGTTGTTCCTCCGAAAGAGGGATAATGCGATGACCACGAGGTTTAGTTTGCAAATTTATGATTGCTCTTGGTATGAGTGTCTAAGCAGGTTCTACCCATTCTTCCAGTCCAAGTGGAACATCCATTGAGCATTTCAGCTCATATACGTCTCACCGTTGGGATCCGTAATACTAAGGAAATTAATATACTATAACCACGCTGATTAAATGGGTTGGTATAAGATTTGATTTCGAATTATCTATCTTTTTCTTTATGTTATATCCCTTAATCATCTTCTTACAGTACCCATGGGATAGAATAGAGGTGATGGTATTCTTACTCCGTCACTATATGGAAATTTAAACTCTGAACTTTGATAAGCTGACAATTTTTTTTTTAAATAAAATTGGTAGCATGCATGAATCCTCTACATATAGAATCGTGTGATATATATATTTATCTGTGTAAATATTAAGGCAAGGTTACTACTGTAACCTTAGATAACGCTGACAGCTTCTGTGACTGAAATAGCTTATAATTCTTTATTTGCTTATTAATGAGTAAATAGGATAAGATAAAATAGTTGTACAAGTTTCTTAGTTATTTGCAAGCTATTCTGTCTCGTACAAACTGATGTCCGTGATTTCTTCCGTATAATACCGAGTTAGCTTGGATCTGAAGTCTTGGACCAAGCCGACAACAGAATTTCGGGATGATTCATTTATCTGCTCGTAGTATTCATATAACGTCATATAACTTATCTACCTCGCCCAAAATCTTACTCTGGGAGGAAGTGACAGTACCATCATCTTAGTTATTCGGCTCTGACTAATAGACAGATTTTGTTCTAAAATTTTCGAGCTACAGTTACGCTTTATGGCTTCTTTAATACGAATGTAATAAATAATATCGCGACGCATAGACTTGGATCTGTCTATTTGACTGTTCAGACCAATCGGCTGAAGACTGCATCATTTCCTGTATTCACTTAATTTGTATGAATATATAAGAAAAAGCTTAGACATTTATTGCCTATGTCTTAACATGCCACCTAGGTCAAAAAGTCATTTTGGTGGCTCGCTTAATATGTGCAGGGAACAAATGCGACAGGTATGCAAGGGTAGACTAACAAATCGATCGTTTACTAATCCTGGAATCCCATATTCGATATTTATATCTATCTTGTATTCCATAAACCAAAAAGTTTATTAAGATCCTATGCAAATTTCAGAAAATTTGCCAGAGAATATACGAATTCTGAGAATAGCCGATCAGAGAAAAAATTTGTATTTTCTCTGATCGGCTATGGTCTGAGACACACTCCTTCTGAACCATCTGGGACGTTGAAAAGACGGTGTATAATCCTATAAGTTGTCCTGAAATTTAGGCTAACCTAAGTACCCATACCTTGACATTGGTAGCCCATCCGAGGAGTGAATGCTTCGAAGACAATTGTCTATCAACGCCACAGCTAAAGTGCCTTATTATCACCGACACGCTGAAAATGAGCACTTAGCTTATCTAAGAGTATATTTTCAGAACTCGTGAATCAACTCAAATTACGTGAGTGTAAAATTATATTACGCAAAATCAAAGCTGTGCCTTAGTTTACGGGTATCATTGGGGGATTAGTATATAACTAATTGAGTAGAATGAACTAGATGAATTGAGAACTTGATGAAAGCTGCTGGGCGTCGTCTGATGCAGGCAGTACAGGACCGCACTTTTTGGCGAAACGTGAGAGACGCTTACCTTCAGCAGTAGACGGCAATAAGCTAAATGATGATGATCATGAACTAGTCATAGTTAAATATTTATTAAAATTTAAATATTCAGGACGCGAAGCTCTCAATAGCTAAATACAGGGGTTTACCAGTGTTATCAATGGCAGTGATAGATGAAATCGTCAAATTGAAGCAAGAAGTAGAAATGAACGTGGAACTTTTACCTGTTGCAGGTATTTATGAATTTTGAAGGAATTTAGGCTTTCATTATTTCCTTTCTTTCTCTATAATATATATTAAAGAATCTAAGCACATAACATCACTGTAACAGGAGGCAAATTCTGGTCTTATCCCATTACCTTAGGGTCAACGCAATTTGTACTACAAAATGTTTGGCAAATTGTTTTATGAACCGCCTTCTTTTTTGTGGTAGGCTATGGTCTGGACATACCCCGCCCAATCTGTCCGGGGCGACGGGTGAGCTTGAGCGGGCCATAACCTACAGTATTCCCTCCCCATCGCCATTGGGAGGACCACTAGTACCGATTCCTTGACACTCGTGGCCGGCCCGGCGGGTTACCCTTTCGGGTACCAACTCAATCGACGCCCCGGTAATAAGACAGTATTGCCGGAGATAGTATCGCCCTCACGTGGTCGGCCTTTCTACGGGTGGTAGACTATTTATCGCCGGTCCGTCCACCTGCGACCTCAACTAGGGTGGCATTAGGAGCAGGTACTCGCATCTGCGCCTCCCAACGCTAATCCCATGATTGTGATGAGTTCACGGCGCTGCATGCTTTATAACTGGTCACCTACCTTACATTAACTTTACTTGAGTAATTGTTGGCCTAATGACATGAGTCCTAGGTCGATGTCTTAATCGACTTTTACTTCACCCACAACCAATGTAAGGTTTATTAGTAGTCATAGCCATCACAAAATTCGAAATAAAGTTTCGAACTATCATCATTCATCATTTCAGCTCATATACGTCCCACTGCTGGGCTCGAGCCTCCTCCATAATAGCGAGCAAATTGACATTACTATACCATGCTGGTCAGACAGGTTGGTATAGGGTTTTGTTTCGAACTATTCACTTTATTTATAATTTAAAGCAAGTTATGCAATTTGAAGAAAGAAGACAGTTACACTTGACAAAGTAGTTACAATTTTGCTTTTCCCCACAGATATTCAAGATACGGATAAGAAAATACTAAGTCTAGAAGAAATGGAGTTACAAAAAGCAAAGTCTATGTCAACTTTGAAATTACTTTGTAAGTATTATATACTAATTACTCAGTTCTAGATTATGATTACCACTTCTGTCTGTCGGGGAGTCAGAATTAACATCGCAACGTTTAAAGAAAACTGGAAGTAAAAGCCGGTAATAATTTATGTGACCAGCAAAGCCATCTCCTTTTTGTTTTGATGGAAGTTTATTCTTAATAGAATGAATTACGGATTGTATTTAAGCAAAATCTAAATAAAACTAAGAAAATGACGACGAATTTACTTATGCTCCTTTGTTTCGAGTGATAACTTTTAAGAAAAAAAATTAAATATATGCAGGAGAATAAAAAACATTTATTTTGGTACATTAAAATGATAATATTTTTAATTTCAGTCTTACATCCAACTTCAAGACGGGCATTTATCGTTTTAACAACGGTGATAACGATTCAGGTAATTTATCTCTCTTTTTTTATAAAAGCACTTTCATTATATATAAAAAAGCATTCTGTATTAGGGAAATAATCCTTGTGTTGAGGGTAGGAATGCCAACTTTTTTATGACAAAAAAAAAAACGTATCAAATAGTTTGGATTGAAAAAAAATAAAGTATTTGGAAGAAAAAGACGTATTTTCTAAGTTATGTATATTTTAATGCCTTACAAATGTATTGTTGTGTGCTTTTAACACACATAAAGTCTGAATTACACCACATCTGACATCTAACATTTCGTTCAGTAATTATAAATCATTTCCATCGTCCGTTTTCAATTATATGTACCTACCGTTAAATAGTTTAGTACCGATAATGAGTATTTTGTCTTATGCATCACAGTAAAGGTTGGAAAATAAAGTATTTATTGGTATGAAACATACTTCACATACTTTATTGGTATGAAAAAGTATAAAGTGTAAATAAAGTAGGATATTTTATTACAAAGTATGGTTGTACCCCTAGTTGCGGGGGACTTTACAAGCATATAATTAACGGACAAAAATCCTATCCTATGGGCTTTTTGCATGTATTAGGTATTTAATTATAAAGAAAACTATCCTTAAGAGGGTTATCGGTAATCGGCACTTCTCGCATGTAGGCAATTTGCTACGTGCCGATATCGACGCAAACTAATGCACTACACTAGTTTAAACTACTGTCAACAACGCGTAGAGTTCATAGAATGACCAGTCTTGAGCCTTGGCGCTTATAATCAATCTGTAATTAATATATTCTTCGGAGAAGTAAATTTTCAAAAATCAACATAATGTAAATTTTAAAATTTTTAATTAAAAACCAAAACTCATAGCAGTAAAACGGTTAAAATTGTATTTTTAATATGCAAAGTATAGAAAATAGTAAAATATAGGCACAGAGTATAACTTACAAGGAGACCCTCAGACGTGTGCGTCGGGGATTTCCATAATTTTTGGTGGGGTGGTAGAGGGGGCCCGAGGGTATCACAACTACCAGCTATTAGGGTCAACTGGGCCCTCGTTAAAAAGATTTTAAGGGTCAAAGTTGGATGGGTAATATATGTACTAGAAAAATTCGCAGTCGAATCGCCAACAAGCGGTGGTCTCGTGGTAACGTGCTCGCCGGCGGGAACTCTGGTCTCGGGTTCGAGACTCGACAACTTATTTTTTTTTAATTATCACATTATTGTGTAATAATTTAAAAAAATAATTTGTTTTTTTTTATATTTTTACGCAGAATTATAAATTGTTTCCCTCCCTCACCTCTCGACGTCCCTATCCCGGGACGTCGGTCGCCGTCACGCGGTCAGGCTCTCTGCGGGTGACGCACTAAAGTCCCCGGTCTGGTCACCCGCGGACTCGCCTAAGGCGGCATGTGATGGTCGTTCCCTAGTCGCTCCCTAGTGATGGTCGGCAGCGTCCGGTCGGCACTGATGATTGCAACGAGTTCACGGCGCTGCTCTGCCCACGAGGCACACACCTCGAACGTGTGCTGCGCCGTGCTCACGTCGCAATAGCAGTGGTGGCAGGATGGTGTGCTCTCCCTCCTAACGAGCTTGCGCAGGTACTTGGCTATCGTGACCCATCAATACCTGCACCAGTCGGAAGGAGAGTACTCCGTGCTGCCGACCCAACCACCCCATCAGCACCAGCTGGAAGGACTCGGCGGTCCTGATACCGTACTGCGGCTTCTCCAGTCCGACTGCCCAACGAGCAATGGCGTCTCGGCGGGCGTCGACCCGCCAGGCGGCAATCACCTTGATTGAGACTATATGTGGCTCGCGTCTCTGATACTTGGCGGTAAAGCTCGGCGAGTACCTCCGCCTGCAGGTCCTACCAGGGAGTTCCAGCCAAGAGGCACGCTGCCTCCGTGGCTGCCGTGCAGTAGTCGAGTATGGCCCTAGTCGCCATGGCCATGGATGTCTAACAAGTACAATCAGAGATTTAAATCTACCCATTACAGAAATTAGTTATTAAATTTTCACCCACATTTTACTACATATTTATTGCTATAGTCCATAAAATATAGCTTGATCTCTGTGACAGATGTCAACGAAACCAACGAAGTAAGTTTGAACGAGCGACATGTTTACGATTTCATTTTGTTTCAAATATTTCATTCTTTTCGTGCCAGTTTTATTGCAACTGAATTGCAATAAATTATACATATAAAAATATTAATATTCATGCCTAAAATGTACCTCGTATGTACTGAAATATCAAGTAAACTTTTTATACATAAAAGCCGCTTACACACGTACAAGATCATACTGAATTGAAAATAAAAAAGAGATGGGACAGTCGATATACGTAAATCGATAACCGATCTTTATTCAATTATTCATAAAAAAAATAAACCCAATACAGTACCTATATAAAACTTTTAGCATATTTTTTACAATTAAAACAGACAGTTACATTATAAAATACATAAAATGAATTAATTAAACATTAAAAAACAATTTTTCGTCTCAGAGTAGATGATAATATTATGTACGCATTATTGTGTATATTTATTTATAAATAGATAATAAACTAGATACATATATTTATTTATAAAACAGTCGTAATTGATTGATTGATCTAACGACTGTCCGTATTTGGTAAAAATTGATAAATGTTCTAGCAGTAACGCTCCAGTGATGACGACAATAGTGACTTAGACCTTGATTGTACTCCTTTTGAAAAAATAAACAATCAAAAAACAGTTATTGTTTGAAATAAATTCAAAAAAATGTTTATTGATTATATATGAATTATAATAGAAAATCACAATTATAAAAATAAAGAGTTCTATCGATAAAAAACTACGGACTTTATCGTAAGCGTCACAGCACTAGAGACAACTGTCACAGAGATCATCCTATATTTTATGGACTATAGTACAAGAAGAAAATGATTCTCTATGAAAAAATTATATTGTGTATGGTTAGTAATTATTAAACATTAAATTTGAGTTAGCTGATAATCTTCAGAAAATGAGGCTGTATAAATGTTCCGTTCGAATTTTTGATGTGAAACATCTATAGGCGAGGGTGAACCTGATCGTCGCGTGGCATTAAAAGCGGCGTTAACGCCATGCTTTGCGGTAACGTCTTCAAAATAATTTTGATGTTTCACATCTGCCAGGCGTCCTGAGTGGCAGTTCACTTTTCTTTTCGTTTACTCTTTTGAAACTTTAAGTACCTTACAGTTTTGTCGTGTGTTTTCTTTTTCCTTGCCTTGTAACCGATTTTGTTCCCAAGATACAATCTTTTTCGACCCATCACCTAAAACGTAAAAAGATTCTATATTATTCTTAATAGAGATCGCATGAAAGTAATTAACAGAATTAGGTAGTAATAAATATTTACGAATCAAAACCGATCCATCGCAGTATACGCTCAAGTTCGTATTGTCGGTTTTTGCACTGGCCGGCGAGAGCCAGAGCGACATGACCCTGCTCCGTTCAGCGCCAATGCGCGACTGGCTTATGAACAATTATGCCGTTCAATTTATAGTAATATTTAAAATTTAATTACGAGGGTGACTATTCGTATTTCAATTTGGTTTTTTTTTACTGCTTCTACAATAGTCGAACAAATAGTGGATATTTTTTTTAAATGTTCCAAGGTTAGTATTATTCACAAAATTAAATGTTTTACAGGAGCCATTTTCGTCAAATTAATCTTAAGGAAATATTTTTTTTTAGTTTTAAAAGGAAGAAATCTTGAATTTCATTTTGTACATACACAAGAACAGTAATTTTCCTAACATCTATAATTTTTTTCGAGCTGCCATGACTTATGGTTTATTCGTACCTGAACTTCAAAACTCAGCGTTTTCGTAAAATCTCATGAACTTAAGTTCAAAATACCCTTGCCTTTTAATAAAATAGTTACAATATTGAGTTATAATTCTATACAAACACAATATAAAGATGTGTTTAATGTAGTGGTTATATAAATTTTTAGTAAGCTATTATCATGAACGAGTAACCAGTGCTCAAAAAATCACATTTTTGGGTTTACGGCCGCTTATTACCGAAAACGCTCTTAAGGATGAAACTTCAGGCTATTCAAAATCAAAATACAAATGTGATCAAATTCGCAAAATATATTTTATTTATAACTCGCATAAACCTCAGAAATCATTAGGTATTTAATGTTATTATTTTGTTTGTATTTGTTTGTTTCACCTATTTTGTCCTTCAGTATTGATATCAATATTAATAGCACTTATAGTATAATTGTTGATACTTCAACGGTTTTCATGAAAAGCGTTCAAATAAAACAAATTCTAGTAATATAGATTTCCTAAAGTTTTTTTTGTCTCATTATGAAACATACATAATACTAGCTGACCCAACAGATGCTCTGTTCAATTAAAAAAAGGAATCCTCTTTGAAATTGATCGCAGCGCCACCTACCGGATTCATATATTCTATTAAACCATCCATACTAATATTATAAATGCGAAAGTAAGGATGTTTGTTTGTTTGTTTGTAACGCTTTCACGCTTAAACCACCGAACCGATTTCAAAAATTCTTTCGCCAATGGAAAGCTATAATATAGGCTATATTTTATCCCGGTATTCCCACAGGAACGGGAACTACACCGCGGATAAAGCGACTGAAACCGAAGCGAAGCGAGGGCGGGTTGCTAGTAATATATAAACCATTCTCGAACCCACTTGAACACACACAAAAAAAATTTCCTCACAATCGATCCAGCCGTTTAGAAGCAGTTCCATTACAAACACATGAACAGTAAATTTATATTTATAAAAACTGTACCAATTTTAATATACCATTTTAAAGATTATTTCTACTGATAAAAAATAAGTAAATAATTTTAATCTTGATATTTTCATTCGAAGTCAAGTGAAGTTCATCTTTTAAATTTAATTTAAAAATGAAAAGCATATTGTTAGACCCCTGATGGTTAAAATTTGGTATCATACACTAAAATTATTTTAAATCCACAGGAGATACAATTATATGTGAATGAATTGTGAGATTAGGCCCAATATTAATACACGAAAAATAACTCCGATTATTTTTATTGTATTCTTAACGTAACGTACATGTAGCATATTAATTACATTGTGTAATTATATGAATACAATTCACCACCACCTGTGAATGTCGTAAAGAACGACCAAGGGATATAATATGTATATAACATACAAGAGATAAAAACCCTATATATCTGATCAGCATGGTATAGTAGGTTAATTTCCTTCTCATTGGGGAGGAGGCTGGAGCTCAAGAGTGCGACGTTTGTGAGATGAATAACATGAATTTCAAAATTATTTTCAGGTATTTATGGGTAGCGTGCCAATGCAAGTTTATGCTAAGATGGTATTTCTACAAACTGATCCAAGCAACGCTGATATTTATACAATGGTATACGCAGCCTTACTATTCTTTGGATCCGTAGTCACTGCTTTGTTTACAGATAAATATGGCAGAAAGGTAAGTTTTTTATATTTCTAATATTCTTATACTTCTTGTCTTCTCATTATAGTTTCATTGTTAACTCAGCCCATATATGTTCTACTGTTATGCTCTGGCCTCTTCCACATTGGTAGGAAAATTGGTAAATACTACGCTGGTTTTATGTCCAGTTTCCCTTCTCTTGCATAGATACCTGCATATCATATATCCTTTAACCGTCTTTATGACACCCAGGGGTAAAAGAGGGGATGGTGAATTGTAAGCTTAGGTCGTCACTACATGAAAAAATTTGGTGATGGCAAACGAGCAAACAGCACACCTGAGAGTAAGTAATATTGCAACTCATGGACAATTGTTAGGAGGATGCCTATCGTAAAGAAAGTGAAGGGAGTGTAAATGTATGCAATGATGCAATGAGAGTTGGTAATTTATTTATTTATTTATTTTATTAGGAAGACCAACAGCTAATAAGAACATTGTAAATTGAACAAATAAAAACTAAAAGCTAATAATAGGTCTCCACGCTTATGCAGCAATACAAAAACAAGTGACCTGATTATAAAGATAATAGGAAAACAAAAGTTAACAAAAGTTAACAAAAAATAAACAAAAATGGGAAAGTAACATTAAACATATTTTTTAAAAAATTCCAAACTAAGCATCCATCTTATCGGTTCCACCTTAGTTACAAATAGGTCAAAGTTTAATGTTTTAGTTTGATGATTCAAATAGTTGCCCGCTCGCCACAGAAATGCATTTTGACGATAATTGGTGGGCGCTGGTGGAAGATGGATTGGTGTATAGTGTATAACAGATTTTGTTGGTATATTAAATTCAATTTTAGAAAGAAGATTGGGACTGTCAATCTTACCTGAAATTATGTTTAACAAATATACAGTATCAGCTATCTGACGATGTATGACCAATGGCAATAAATGAAATTTAGCACATGTCTCTAAATATTTCTCAGAATTATAACAATATATAATATAAGTTTGGCTTTGCAACATAAAAATTTTATGAATTTACGCTGAATATTTTCAATACGAGAAATATAAGTATTGTATCTCGGGCACCAGACTTGACTATTGTATTCAAGTACAGATCGCACGAACGTACAGTAGAGTATTTTTAAAGTTTTTATATCGTTCATATCCGCTGATATTCGCATAACAAACCCCAACATTTGTGCAGCCTTTGCAATTATAGAATCTATATGTTCCTGAAAAAGTAGTTTAGAGTCATGTATTACACCTAGATCTCGAATAGTGAATACTCTGTTAATCTGTTGTCCTTGTAGATGATAATTTGTGGATATAATGTTAATTTTTCTGCTATAGGTCACCACTGAGCATTTGGAAGGATTCAGAAAGAGCTTATTGGCCGTGCAGTATTCACTTAATCTATTTAGATCATCTTGTAGTAATACTACAAACATCACCAAAACCAACCAAACCCTTTAAAAAATTAGGCTTCCAACTCTCTCGCTTACTGAACGAAGTACAGTAATTAATTGCTACTACTCAGATGTCGATTATCTGGGAGAATGTAGTACTATCCCGAACAGACTGATGCGCGACCATAGACAAGGAACTGTCAACTGTATGGTCTTACCACTTATAATTCAAGCCACTCAAGCCCCTTCCGAAATTTATAAAAAATAACCTGCATTTGCTTGTTGGTCAAACTAAGATCAGGATTGTATATCACTTTGATGATATTTGCTTATTTATGAACAAGAAGGAGCAGTAAATTGTATCTTAATATTTACTTATCAAGGAAAAATTATTAATATCACAATATGAAAAGAAGAATATCATGGAATTCAAATTATTGATAAATTTATAATAGTTTCTGAAATATGTAGTCTAAACAATTAATTCTCAATTAATTAGAACCAAATAAATGTGCTTGTTTTTCTTTTGCAGTCGTTGCTCGTGTCCTCATCAGTGCTTGTCTTCTTATGTATGACCGTACTTGGTTATTTAGTCCAGTTCAAAGTTGGTCCACCAATTGTTATAGTGTTGTTGATTTTCTCATATTCTTTCTGCTATATATATGGAGCTGGTACTGTTCCGTATGTGCTGCTCGCTGAGATTTTTATTGTTGAAGTAAGTATCTTTATCATTATTAATCTATCAAAGTTTAAAATATATCAAATTCCAATTCTTAGATTAGTCAGATCATCTCCCGTATTCATTCTTACTCTGTAACAAAATGACTTTCAGAACGATCTATCAGATGGTCTATAAAATTTATTTCATCTGAAATGTATCCTTTATTTAAATAATTTTAAAGATGCTTTCACGGGTAACTTAATGTGCAGCGCTGTGAACTCGTCGCAATCATCGGTGTAGACCTGACGCTGCCGGCTATCGCTAGGGCGATGGTCGACAGCGTCGGGAATCGGGACGCGGTTGCAGCCTTCTCCGAGACAGTGATCTCGCGGAAGGAGGCGGCGGATCGCCTGCGCGAGGAGCGCAGCCTCGATGAGGAGATCCGCCGCCGGCGACTGGGGCAGCGTAGGCGCAACTACCTGCGCCTCATGCCGCCCTAGCCGAGGCCGTGGGTGACGTGACCGGGGATTAGTCCGTCACCCGCCGAGAGGCCGACCGCGTGAGGAAAGACCGACGTCCTCCCCGAGGGGGGGACGTCGGTCTCGGTGGTCGGCCCAACGACGAAGGCGACGTGGTTTCCGGGTGGGTTGCGGGAGTTGCCTGCTTAAGCCCCTCTGTTGCCCCGGACGGAGTGGTGCGGAGGCGCGCAGCCCACCCACAAAAAAAAAAAAGCGTAACTTAATAATTCATTCTAAAGTTCATTACATACATAGTGAAATGCAAGATCCATCGTCAATTCAACTTTATGGTGATAAATTTTACATTTAAACTTATTTAGGTATCGGTGAAAGTAAAGTCCACCACTACAGAAAGATTTGTTCTTTAGTCCAGGATATTGTCCAACCAAAATTAATAGTATTAGTAATAATATTTTTATATTGCTTCTAATAGCAATTTCTTGATGATAAGTGATAATTACCACTCTTAAATTTGCACGGCCAGGTAATTTATTATAATTTGGGATTTTGATCCTTTATCTTTTAGTCACCGAACTGATTCAGCAAATTATTACTTTAAGTAGTAATAACAAAGTATCACTACGCAAAGGTGGCTTTTCTGCAAGAAATAATTATTCTAAATAAGTCGACCTATTTATGGCGGCGAATAAAGCTGTAGATAGCAGCCAAGATACATGCAGGAGACATCACATTTATATCTTCATCATCATGTATTTATCGGACCGGGGATTTAATCCGCACACCCGCGGAGAGGTGAGCCTCGCGACGGCGATCGGCGTCCCGGTAGGGGACGTGCTATACGGGTGGGTTACGGGTGTGCGTGCTTACGCCCCTCTCTCGCCCCGAACGGAGTGGAGTGAGGAGAGCGCTGACCGTAACCAATCCCCCCAATAAAATTATGTATTTATGCCGCTTCATTAAGGATATATTTCAAATTGTCCTCTTCTTGTCGATCATACGCCACCAGTGTATGAGCTGAACCATTTCTGTTTATGGATTTGGGATATGATGATGACTCTGTTATTATGATAATCATTTCATCAGCCATTATGATAATGACAGCGTACGATCAGCAGCATGGTTCTACCATCAATATTTTTTTTATAATAATTTTGTTTTTGTTCTTTAGGTACAAAACTTAGCATCGTTCCTTATCATCGAATGGATCTGGTTTTTAAATTTCGTCATCATTGCGGTCTTCCCGTTCCTGAGTAACACCTTTGGCATTTATGGCACTTTTTATATCTTTGGTTCTATGGGTTTAGCCAATGCCATATTATCATATTTAATTGTACCAGAAACGAAAGGACTCTCACATTCGCAAATTCAAGAACTGTTCCGGTCAGGCAAAAAGATTTAAAATATTACTTAGTCTAAAGCATTTGTAAATTGATAAAATTAAGAAATTAAACCTATTATTCTAATATGAAATAGAAATAAGGTTACAATTATAATCGTCGTGACTCTAAAGTGTTCGAACAAGATTTGTCCTAGAATGAGATCTTGGGAGAGCCTGAAAGGTTTTATGTGCAGTTGTATAAATTATCCGCTCCGAGTTGCATCCTCAGGGGGAGGCTTATGTGCAGCAGTTGGCGTCTGTTGGTTGAGCGATGTCTGGAATAATCGTAAGAAATACTTTTAAGATCTGGAAATACTATGAAAAATTTATAGTATATAGTACTATTATTATGTTATGAACTAAAAATAATGCAGTAGGTACCCTCCCTTAATTTTTTATCGTGGGGTTGAAAAAACAATATATTATTACCATACATTTCCCATGAGAGTTGTTAAAAACAGCAGAATGATGGGGAGTATTACCAGCTGCATTCTTATAGAAGACTTATAACTCCAATTTTATTGTAATCGCAAACAGGCTTACCAAGGGTGGCAATTTGGACATTGTACTCCATGGAGCAGGCTTAATTGCTACAATTAATCTTGATAATGAAAATAACGTGATCAATAGATGGAAAGCTATGTTTTTGTTAATATATGGTTTATATCTACTTAATTTTATTTATAAAATATTATAATTATTTTAATATATGAAATATCTAGACTTTTCTTTATCCTAATGTCGTTTTGATTAGATATCGTCAATCTGTCAATTTAATAAGTCTAACTAAGTGACAGATATTTCATGTCAATTCTATTCGAATGAACGTTTAAAGATCACTCAAGTCACTGAAGGCGACACACTTCTCTAAATATCCCTTCAAATGAAAATTTACTTTTGTCTTACGTGATACAGTTCAAATTACTCAGTATTCGTGTATTGTCTAAAACAGTCAAAGGAATACTTTGAGCTTATAGTATTCCTTAGGCCTTGAATCGAATAGAATCGACACCGAGCTTTTGCAACTTGACTACAAAAGCTATCGGATATTGGTTATTCTATAAAAAAAAATCTGCAGTATTTCCAAGCGTTTAGTGCGACTTACTTCGTTTTAAGAACATTTTTAAGGAAATTAATAAATTGTTTGTCAGGAGAATGTATTATATCTCTTTGAAGATCAAGACAACAGAAGGCAAACTTGAAATAAAATTCTATACCAACACACTTGACCATTGCTTGGTATGTAGTTCAATTTCTCTCACATTATGAAGAAGTGTCTAGCCCAGCAGTGGGACGTTAATGAGATACAATGACGATGATGGAAATCAAGACGTTAGAAAAAAAAAATATATTTACATAATAATGTAAGCATAATTTTTTTATCTAACGTCATACTATTTCGCCATCGGCCAATAGGCCCATGGCAAAATAGTGTGTATTATAATTTTAGTATTGAATTAGGTGTACAAATATACGACTCGCAAGGGGCAAAGTTACAGTTTAGTACGTAATAAATCCTTTACTAAAGTCATGCAAAGTATAATCACGGTTTATTTTTTGTAAATCTTATTTATAAATATCGTAAAAGCCGAGTCCTAATAGGCTTTCTCGATTGAGGTCATTTGCTGATTTTAATTAAAATCTTGTTTATTTTCGTTTAAAATTATCGATTACATTTTCAATTAGTTTTGAAATCAAGTAGGTGGCCTATCATAATAATCTAAATCGAGACTAAAGTAAATATATATATATAGGCTAAAATAAATATGATGTGACGAATGACAGTTTTTGCATATTATTATTTCATTCTTCCGAATAAATTTCCTACTGATAGAAACTAGCCATCGAACATAGGGCTCTTTCATGACTATTTTAGTAGGTTCCTAATAATAATTCATATATTCGAAATAGCCAAGTCATACCTTAAGCTTCAATATATTATCCTAACTTATAAGAAGAAATAATATTTTAAGTTGTTATTATATAAAATATTTTATGTTGCTCTAAATAAATTTCAGCACTGACCATTGAACTTGGCACCCATTTAGATCTCACTTCTTTTGTCGTTTATATCAACAACCAAGACATACATTATAATATTGAACTTGGCTCTCATTTAACATTTATGTTTTTGATGGGATATCATTACTTTTTTTTTATTGCCAACGGTGGCAAACAAGCAAGCAGCATGCCTGATGTAAGTGATCATGCCGCACATAAACCTCTGCAATACCAGAGGCACAGCCAGGCCGTTGCCTACCGTGAAGAAAATACTCTTCTTAAACCTCGTTTAAAGAAGGACATGTCATACCGCTCGGGAAACACAGCAGCAGGTAGTTCATTCCAAAGCATGTACGTGACATGGTAGAAATGATCGCTGGAAACATACGTTTCCAGGTGAAATGGATGAACCCTGTTACGACGTCAAGTGGTACGTTGGTAGAACGTTGACAGTGGTACCAAGTCAGTTTCCCGGAGCACTCCCCGTGAAAGGGTCGAAAAAGCTTTTTAAAAGCTTTTATTTATCTTGCCCTGTTAGTATGTTAGTACCTATGGAACAAATCTTGCGAGTTAAATTGGAACCACTGCCTGGCGTTAGATTAGGTTGAACTTTGGTTTACTTACGTAACTTCAATGATAATACAATAATATGGTACCATGAAGCTGGTCTCAAGATGGCGTCGGAAGGTGGCCATAGGAACTCCTAAACTAAATAAAATAAAACCTTCGAGTTTGGACTCGTTTGAATAGTCTTGACAAGCAATCAAATCAAGCAACAAGCAATCTTGTGCTATATGATAGCCAAGGTCTCAAGATGGCATCAGAAGGTGGCCATAGGAACTCCTAAACTAAACGAGATAAAGCCATTGAGTTTGGACTCATATGAATAGTTTTGCACTCACTTTTTTTAATTTCTATTTTTTTTTTATTATTATTAGAAATGCAGAGATTGAGTCGAAACTAAAAATTTAAAAATAAAATTTTAATTAAAATAAAATTAAAACAAGCTTTTATTTAAATGCTATAAAACAAAGAAAATAAATTTTGAAGATAATCAAACCAATCATTTTATTGAATTATAAAATTTATATTGATATAAATAAAAGCTTGTCGCGAGATTTCAAACAACACCGTACCTATCTTCTAAGTAATATTTAATTCCAACAAAAGACTTAGACGCGTTCTTATCATTTGCTTAGAATTAAAGTTAGTTTGTTCTTAAAAAAAATGTTTGTGTTCTCGCGACAAGCTTTTATTCATATCTATATAAATTTTATAATTTAGTAAATTGGTGGATTTGATTGCATCAAAAATTTAATTTCTTCGTTTGTACATGAGAGTAAGAGAGATAGAGCTAGTCGGGCACTAAAAGACGACTAAGGGATGTAATATGCATATAATATTTATGTAAAAGAAGGATAACTCGAAACAAAACCCTATACCAACACGTCTGATCAGCGTGGTATAGTAGGTCAATTTCCCTCCCATTGTGGAGGAGGCCCGAGCCCAACAGTGGGACGTATACGGGTTGAGGTGATGACGATGATGAATATCGCTATTGCCTATTAATAAAAAATGTGAATGAGCTTATGTATGTATGTAAGAAGTTATAATTTTTGGTGTAACAAGATAACAATCTTTCTAGAAATTTTATTCTCCACGTTTCTAGAAAAAACGACCCTAATTATAGCAAAAAATGGTATTTAATATATTGAAAGCTTTATTATAAAACATTATCTAGATATTTGTGACGGTGTGCCCGCGTATCGTAAATAACGTTGACTAGTTAACTTCAGGGTGTAGATTTTTCATATATGCGTACGCGCACTTCGTAAAAATTTACTCATTATTTTTATCTAACGCCCTAAAAGAAGTATAACTTTAAAAGTTTTATTAAAATTTTATAATTATAGTTTCAGTTTGAATTGGCACTGATGAATCAGTTAACCAGCTACCTTTCCAGTAAAGCATTTTCACTTTTTTCATTCATATTCATCATCATCTGATGATGAAATGATTTTCAGCCTATCGCCGTCCACTCGGGTAATACGTCCTACACTGCGTCGTCCGATACGTGGTCGCCACTCGAGAACCTTTCTTTCCCAGCGGTTGTCGATTCGTCGAGCGATGTGGCCTGCCCATTGCCACTTCAGCGTGCTAATTCTTCGTGCTATCGGTTACACCCATTCTTCTGTGGGTTTCCGTATTTCGGATTCTATCTCGTAGCGAAATCCCGAGCATAGTCCGCTCCATAGCACGCTGAGCGACTTTAAGCTTGGTTATGAGGCATACATTTAGGGACCACGTTTCCGTGCCGTAGGTCATCATTAGTAACACACACCGATCGTAGACCTGTGTTTTCAGGCACTGAGGTATGTTGGATGAGAAGATCCTCTTAAGTTTCCCGAATGTACGTTCATTATTCATTAATTATGTAGGTATATGGGAAAGTTTTGAGAGAGTTTAAAGTTAAGTTTGATCTGCTATATGGGAATACGCGGTATACTAGGTTATTGCCCCTTTAATTATAGAGGAAGCTCTAGATAAATTTTGTCTTTTACACTAGTACTTTGAACGAATAGTTTAAAAATATCAGGATTTGGGTGGAGATGGAGCGCCTTTAAATGCTTGTTATAAGTTGACTGCACGCAGAGTAGAGTTGGAAGGGCAGCAATGGCAAGTCATCGTCGAGTGCACCACTAAAACCTGGTAAAGATATATCTTTCTTTTCATCAACATATCGCACAGGCGAAGCTGCGGGTGGAAGCTATTCTATATTTATATCTATATCTATATCAATAAATAAAATTGGAGTGTCTGTTTGTAATGTCAAAATAATAGACTTTTTTCATGCTCACATGGTTATTTGCACGACACCTATGCCTCAAATAGCAATTAAAAAATTTTTGTCTGTCTGTCTATCTGTCTGTCTGTCTGTTTGTTCCGGGTAATCTTCAAAACGGCTGGACCGATTTCAAAAATTCTTTCACCAATGGAAAGCTATAATATCAGGGCGTAAACTAGGCTATATTTTATCCCGGTATTCCCACGGGAACGGGAACTATGCGGGTAAAACGACTATAACCTATAACCGAAGCGAAGCGAGGGCGGATTGCTAGTTACTATTATAAAACTAAACTAGTACTGTGCAGTGTTTCAAAATTAATTACAAATTTTGTACAAAAAGGCAAAAAGAAAATAATAATTAACTAGTAAAAGGATAAATTATTTACATTTATAACTTTCGACTACAAATAAACAATAATTTGAAAAAAAAAATCAATAAATGATCAAACATTTTAATAATATTTACGTAAATTTGATTGCGGGCTTAGAATTGGAAACAAAAGCTTCTACAAGTGTGTTTTAATTAAATTTGACGGCTGCTAATGTTGTTATTGGTATTGGCTGTTATTGCTATTGCAAGATTTAAATTATTGTACATATTAAGAACTATCTTTTGGCCGCGGCTTTCTTTCTTTTCTTTCTTTCCTAAATTGAACTATTATCCCTATTATCTAAAGTGAGGTTTGTGGATATTGCTGGATATGCTCAAAACATCAAACTATCTACAAAAACTCACATTTTTAGAATTACTTGTACTCGTACTCTCGTAGTTCAAATTCCCGCGAAAATACTATGATAAATATTGCCTTTGTTAGTCGCTAATAATGAAATGATCATTTTTGAAATCATCATTTTTAAAAAATGGTCAAGCTGTCACTGTTTCACCCATGTAGGCTCCATTATCGTGGGAATCTCCCATCTCTCTCTCTCTCTCTCTCTCTCTCTCTCTCCATTCTCTTCTCATCATCTCGGCTCATACATAATAATGATAGCAAATATCATTGGAAAGGGCTTTATTGGTAGATTTCAAATATATATTCAATAATTGTGATATCATACCTTTTTAGCCTAGTTTTTTTGTTTTAATTGGGTTTTAGTTTTTACACGATTTTTATAACGATACTAGCTGACCCGACAGACGTTGTCATGTCTTAACTATGAATACGAATTGGTAAAATTAATAAAATAAAATATCCAATAGCAACAATTTGGTGTCAAATTTAATAGATTGCCACGTTATAATTAAATGCAGTTCGCTAAGGGTTAAAAGCAACATTTCCGTGCTGTTGATTACAATTCAATCAATTCCTTTTAGCTTCATTCTGCGTTTGATGTGCTCTTACATGTCTTTAACTTGCAGCATTGCATATTCTGCGACTTAGTTTATACGTTTGATTGCTGGCATTTATAAAAAAAAATCTACTAAAATTAATAAATATTCTATTTTATTTTTTTTTTACGCATTCTGCCAATAGCTGATATTTATTTCAAACGACTGGGCTATGTCAAACAACTGATAATCATGTAAAATTAATATTGTTGTTAAGTTTTATTAAATTTCCTAATGTTCTGCTCAATTTTCTTATTTTTTTTCTTTCATAAGATCCTTCTCCGGACAATAATAAACACAATGAAAAAAGAATTATCGAAATTGTCCCATCCGTTCACGCGTGATGCGATGACCAAGGGAAATAGAAATTAGTTTTTATATATATAGATTCACGAGCAAGACAGAGAGTGGTGAATTGTATTCTTATTCCGTTACCACAAATAAAACTCGTAGGCATACCGGAATGAAATATAGCGTATGTTACTCATTGATAATAAAGCTTTCCAAAAAAAAAAATTACAATATATGGTCAACTTCCCGTGATTTTACCCGCACAGTTGCCATTCCCACAGGTATCGGCATAAAATATAGCCTTGATTACTCAGTCTCGCTGAGGGAAATGATCACCTGGCGGAACGATGCTCGCCGCCGGTATTATTATTTATTATATACAGACGTTATATTCATCGTAATTAATATTGTCATCTTATGGATATACTTATTATTAGTATTATCATCATTACCTTACATATTTTCCGTGTCGTGACGGAGTAATAATACAAATCACCACTTCCTGCCTTGCCCATGGATGTCGTAAAAGACGACTAAGGGATATAATACGCATATTTTTTTTTTGTAGGTGGGCTGCTGACGGCGCGCCTCCGCACCACTCCGTCCGGGGCGACAGAGGGGCTTAAGCACGCAACTCTCGCAACCCACCCGAAAACCACGTCGCTTTCGTCGTTGGGTCGACCACCGGAGCAGAGTTAACTTGTCGTCAGTGGTCGGCCCGTCGGAATACCCCCTGCTTGGGGTACCCTCCCATCGACCGACGTCCCCCCCTCGGGGACCACGTCGGTCTTTCCTCACGCGGTCGGCCTCTCAGCGGGTGACGGACTAATCCCCGGTCACGTCGCCCGTGGCCTCGGCTAGGGCGGCATGAGGCGTAGGTAGTTGCGCCTGCGCCGCCCCAATCGCCGGCGGCGGATCTCCTCATCAAGGCTGCGCTCCTCGCGCAGGTGATCCGCCGCCTACTTCTGCGAGATCACTGTCTCGCAGAAGGCTGCGACCGCGTCCCGATTCCCGACGCTGTCGACCATCGCCCTAGCGATGGCTGGCCGGAAGGCCTCCACGATTCGCACCCCGAACCGAGGCCTCTCCAGCCGGACTGCCCAACGGGCAATAACGTCTCGGCGGGCGTCGACGCGCCAGGCGGTGAGCTCCCTCAAGGAAACAACACCGCCCTCCCCGCGCACCCCCGACACCCGCCGATACAACTCGGCGAGCATTTCCGCCTCCATATAATACGCATATAACATCTATGCAAAAGAAGCAAAACTCGAAATAAAACCCTATACCAATCTGTCTGATGAGCATATACCTAGTAAGGTCAATTTCCCTACTATTGTGGCTGAGGCTCGAATCCGAAAGTGGGACATATATGAGCTAAAATGCTGATGAGGATGACATGGATATGAGAACCGCTAATTAGATGTTACTCGCTAATAATGTAGCTTTCTATTAGTGAAAGTATTTGTAAAATCGGTCAATATCCAGCGGTTTAACTAGCTTAGTTCTTGTTCCCGTGAGAATACTGGATTAGAATAGCCTGCATATGTTACTCACTGATAATGTAACCTTCCATTGGCGAAAGAATTTTTAAAATCGAATACTATCCCACGCTTTGGTCGAAAAAAAAACTATATTTTTATATATGTTTTTAGGTTAGATTATTGTTATATTTATTATTTTTGGAATATATTATTTGTAAAGAGATACTTAATGTTTTGACAATATCATTTATACTCTGCTACGTGTAGATTGCTGACGAACGTTACAGGACGCTGCAGAAAAACAGCGTTGTGAGGTTCACTTTACTGAGTAGATACCGTGATACCGTTGTCCGTGTGGTGACGGAGTAAGAATACAATTCACCACTCCCTATCTTGCCCGTGGATGTCGTATAAGACGACTATGGGATATAATGTGCACATAACATCTGTGCAAGAGAAGGAAAACTGGAAATGAAACCCTAAACCAACATGTCTGACCAGCATGGTATAGTAGGTCAAATTCCCTCCCATTGTGGAGGAATCCCGAGCCCAATAGTGGGACGTATGTGGGCTGCGATGATGAGTAGATACCTCAAAATTATGCTGAGCAGCTATCCCTTTCCTCTTTTGCGAAGGAGACGCTAATCTTAATGTAATTTTTGTTATTTTCATTGTTTCTCTTTTTTTATTATAATTTATTGTTTTTATGTTATTATACTTTTATTATTATGTTATTGTACGTGTTCCTCTTGTAAAAGAGTAAGAAGTTATTTTTCTTTCTTTCTTTCTATATTTCTAAAATCTCCAGGTCTACTGTTTTTGAAAGGTGGCAGTCCTAGTTGGTATAGAGTTTGATTTCGAGTTTCCTTCTCTTATATCGTTGTCATATACACAAGATATCCCTTAGTTATCTTTTGCGACACCCACGGGAAAAAGAAGCTGGTGAATTATATGCTTATTCCGTCACCACACGGATAGAAGACCCGTGTAGTTGTTTAAAAAGGGTCGTCATTATTTGTCAACTAGATATAATGGTTATAATAAGTAAAATTAAAAATTCTGAATAACCAGAAAACAACTTAAATATGTAATAAAAAGTGTTACGTTCTTTTTTGTGTTTATTTTTCGAAGAGTTGGGTTCTCTGGTGACCCATTCTGCTTACAGCATCAAGTCGATGTTATCAATTAGTTGTCATTTGACGAATATACTGGCACGCGTGACGTACTTAATCGAAAAATCATACGCCATTACATAATTTCGGAGCGGATATTCTTACACTGCCGGACCGATATTAACCATACATAACTAAGAAACACCACCAGGAAACTATTTCTCAAATGAAAAATCCGCATCGAAATCGGTCCATCCGTTTGGGACCCATGATGCCACAGACAGAGAGACATTGACGTCAAATTTAAAATACCCCTCTTTTCGTCGCGGTTTAAAAATGCAGCTAAAGATTGAAAACTAAAGAATCTGTACAATTATAATTTTAAAAACACATGAAGGGCTCAAATAATTTAAAGCAATCAATTTTAAAATATATGCCGCTCTTATCTTCATTATTTGGGAACGATACAATCCTTACTGCAATATTATAAATGCGAAAATAAGTTTGTTTATTACGCTTTCACACTTAAACCACCAAACCGATTTCAAAAGTTCTTTCACCAATGGAAAGCTATAATATCTGGGAGTAACGTAGGCTATATTTTATCCCGAAATTCCCACGGGAATGGGCACTACGCGGGTAAGGCGGAGAGTAAGGATTATTATTATTTCTGTTTATCTGACGTCAATACTTCTTGGGAACGTAATCGTTGATCAGAAGTTATCAAGATGGCCCAGATCGATGCAAAGCTTTCAGTCGTTATTTACAATATTCACTAGCAATGTAACGTTTCGTAGTATTTGAAGGCGTTGCCACACAGAGGTCAATGAAGACAAAAATAATTTTCAAAACTGCGTATTAAAAATTAAATTTTTGTATTATATCCATGTTGTGACGGAATAAGAATATCCCTCCCTCCCCTTTTTTGCCCATGGATTTTGTAAAAAACCACAAGGCATACGATTTCGGGCCGACCACTGAGTACAAGGAACTCGGCACTGACGGTCGGCCAAACGACAAAGGCGAAGTGGGTACGGGTGGGTTATGGGCCCGCGCGCCGGCTTTTTGTCGCCCTGGATGGAATGGAACGCGTGTGCGCTTACCATAGCCCACCCATAAAAAAAGGCATATGATTTGCAAATAATATCAATGTCAGAGAAGGATAAATAGATATAAAAACCTATACCAACACGTCTGACCAGCGTGGTATAGTGGGTCAATTTTCTTCCCATTGTGGAAGCCGAGGTCAACAGTAGGTCATATGGGATGAGATGGAAGGTTTAAAATGACCAAAAAAAAGCATCTTTGAGAAATAACTTATATTCATTTATAAAAACATTTTTATAGATCATCCAATCAGTTTCTTTTCCGTAACAAAAAAGCCGTTTGAATCTGAGTATTCGATAGACCTTTAGTTTCAGGTACATTAAAATATGCAAAAGTGGCATTAACTAGACCTAAACATGCGAATATATAAAAGGAACCATGTATACCAAAAGCACTGTTCATGTATGGAAATATACCAAGAATTAAGAAGTTCAATAGCCACATTAATTCAATCACGATCGTCGAAGCCAAATTTTGTACCTGAAAATATAATAAAATATACTTTAAAAATATAAGACATATATCATCATCATTTCAGCCTACAGCCGTCCACTGCTGGACGTAGGCCTCCCTCATGTTGCGCCACAATGTGCGGTCCTGTGCCGCCTGCATCCAACGACGCCCAGCAACTTTCACTAGGTCATCGGTCCACCTAGTGGGGGGCGTCCTACACTGCGTCGTCCGATACGTGGTCGCCACTCGAGAACCTTTCTTCTCCAGCGGTTGTCGGTTCGTCGAGCGATGTGGCCTGCCCATTGCCACTTCAGCGTGCTAATTCTTCTTGCTATGTCGGTTACACCCGTTCTTCTGCGGATTTCCGTATTCCGGATTCTATCTCGCAGAGAAATCCCGAGCATAGCCCGCTCCATAGCACGCTAAGCGACTTTGAGCCTTGATATAAGGCCAACATTTAGGGACCACGTTTCCGTGCCGTAAGTTATCACTGGTAACACACACTGGTCGTAGACCTGTGTTTTCAGACACTGAGGTATGTTGGACGAGAAGATACTCTTAAGTTTCCCGAACTTCCCGAACGAAGAAATATATAAAAAAGAAATAAAAGATTTAGGAATTAAATAGTCCGCATACAGCAGCTCACATACGTCCCACTGTTGGGCTCGGGCCTCCTCCACAATGGGAGGGAATTTGACCTACTGATCAGACATGTTGGTATAGGGTCCCATTTCGGGTTTTCCATCTCTTACACATATGTTATGTGCATATTATATGCCATAATCGTCTTTTACGACATCCACGGGCAAGATAGGGAGTGTATCCTTACTCCGTCACCATACGGAAACACCTTTCCTTTTCTTAACTGTGGATATTTTAAAAGACGATTAAGGAATATAGTATAATGATAACATGGATCAAAGAGAAGGAAACTGCGGTATAAACCTCATTCTAATCAGTCTGACCAGCGTAGTATATAGTATAAGTCGTGGCAAAGTCTTTTTGCATATAGTGTGTATAAACTTTTAATAAAACCTGTTTAACTGTATTAGTTGTATCTGGCTGGTTTCAATACCATTAAAAAGTTTACATTTGAAAAAGAAAAGAAACAATTCAGTAAAATGTTTTGCCGCCTTTTTTCATTTGTTCTCCCAAAAGTCAGAGCCGAAGGTCGATCAGGTTTTACAGATTATGGCAAAATCCGAGCTAACTCACAATTAAATGATGTTGTGTTTTTGGTGGGAATAGAAAATAAGCTTATACTGCGACAGGACTATTGATTTGGATCTTTACTTGCAACAATTGATGAGATTATAGCAAAGAATCGACAGCGCCAGAATGAATTAATACAAAAAGGCCTTTTATCGCCATAACGCTAGAACACATACACTTTTAATCACTCAGAAAAAATACGAGTCTTTGGCTGGGAGGTATCAATGTATTCGCCATATAGTCCTGAGTTTGCACCTTCAGATTTCTACCTATTTCGATCTTTTCAGAATTCTTTAGACAGTATCATAAAGAGAGGACTGTCAAAACTACTTTTTGCGTTTTTTATCAGACGGCTCAAAATCTATAGTAACGGGATCATGTCACTATCTATAAGATAGCAGACAGTCATCAAATAAAATGTTAAGTATATTAACTAAATTTAAATAAACTTGGAAAAACTCTCTTGAATTTTCATACAGAATGCAAAACCGACACTATAGATAAGTTTCCTTCTAGTTTTGGAGAAGTCTTCTACTACTGAGAACAAGTCCTCTCTGTGCTGAGAATAAGAGAAATAATAGTAGACATGAGTAATATTATAACCATTGGCCGAAATGTTAGTGTCTTTCCTCACCGTTTCCCAGATTCTGAATATATAAAAATATTCAAGAACTGTTCCTAAAAGTTTTTAAATAGATAGAGATAACTCTTATTGACATACCCTATATTTCTCTCTCATTGTGAAAAATATTCATAGTTAATAGTATATTCCCTTCACTCGCTAATAAAATTACTTTTATCATTTCTACTAAGTTAAAATAATATATTACAGTAAATATTTAAATGTCATTAGGTCATCGCTTACAACACTAACCCATAAAAGGCTAGCAACCCTTTGTATTTTTAGTAAATTCCATTTTTTATGCGGTAGTATGAAAATGTCAAGTGGTACTCCAAAGTCTATTCAATTAGCGCCCGTGTAAAAGTAACTATCCATGGTTGAAATAACCCAAGGAAATATTACCAAGATAAAGTCTTGTGCGATAATCCCTAGGTCAGCTACCTCTATATCAAATTTTATCAAAATTTTTAGAGTCCTTAGAGTCAGAAAAGGTAACATACACATTCACACACCTTCACCTATATGAAGTTAGTAATAATATGATGTGTCCATCCATCCATCAGCCATCAGTTCGTGGACTTTTACTATTAGACATAGCCGTTCACACTAGAATGACATTCAGAACAGCCCTGTAGTGCTTGGATCCAAAAGCTTCCCATGACTTTTAAGATGTCGCTAGTCCACCTATTGAAGGGGCATGGTGACGAAGTAAGAATACAAATCACCAATCATGGATGTTGTAACAGACGAATAAGGGAATAATATGCATGTAACGCATACTGTGATATAGAATTCGAAATACAGCAATCTGCAGAATAACAGGTGTAACCGACATAGCACGAAGAATTAGCACGCTGAAGTGGCAATGGGCAGGCCATATCGCTCGACGAATTGACAACCGCTGGGGAAGGAAGGTTTTTGAGTAGTGATCACATATCGGACGATGGAGTTTAGAAAGCCCTCTCAGTAGGTGGACCGATGACGATGCAGATGGCACAGGACCACATTTTATTGCGTAACATGAGGGAAGCCTACGTCTGGCAGTGGACGGCGATAAACTGAAATGATGATGAACGCTAAACGCATATGTTACGAAAAGAAGGGAACCAAAAGAAGGAAAACTCGTAATAAAACAATTTACCAACCCGTCCGACCAGCGTGATATAGTAGATTAATTTCTTTCGCGTTATTGAGGAAGCTCTAACTTAGCAGTGGAACATATATGACCATAAATTATGATGATAAAAGATCGTAGAAATATCAGGCATCATTTCGTTAGTAAACTTACCTCTGGAATAAAGATCTCGGCTAGCAATACGTATGGAATGGTACCAGCTCCAAATATAAAAGAGAAGCAGTATGCAAATATAAATATCACGTTGACTGATGGAGGAGCAACTTTTGACTGGAGTAAGTATCCCAGAGAAATTAGTAATACGAATACCAGCGCTGATGAAGTTATTAGAAGGATCTGAAAAAAAAATTATAATATTCATTTAACTATCGATTCAATCATTAGCGTACCAAGGTCCATTGGTGGATATTAATTAGAGGGATGGTCCTTACTGCATCAAAGGAGGTGGTCAAGATTTACTCCGGAAATTTGAAACTTAAAATTCAAGATCTTTAGTAAAATTGGGAATTCAATTTTCTCACGTTTGTATTTGATTTGAATTGCTCGACATTTCGAATATTTTTCCAAAGTCAGCTCGTGACCATGGACACTGAAAAGTGTACAGAACATAGAGTCTATCAAAAATCAAACACAAACACGATAAAACCCGTAAGAATTGTTTTATTTTATCATTTCAGCCCATATACATAGGTCCTACTGTTGGACACGGGCCTTCTCCGCTGTGGAAATGAATTTGACCTACCACGCTGATCAGACCTATTGGCATTTTTTTTTATGGGCGTTCATTCCATCCGGAGCGACGAAAAGACGGCGCGCGGGCACATAACCCACTCGCATCCACGTTGCCTTCGTCATCGGGCTGACCACCAGTGCTGAGTTCCTTGTCCTCAGTGGTTGACCCGAGGGAATACCCTAGACCAGTTTCCATAGAGTTTCATTTCAAGTTTTCTTTCTCTTACATAGATAAATACATAATATCAGGTTGACCGAGCTTCACTCGGAGTATTTTTGTGCAATTTATTTAGATATATATTAATAAAAAATAATAAATAAATAATGAAATTTATATAAAAAATTACAAAAAGAGAATAATAATAACACCGAGATTCGATCCGACGCCGTTTGTCGCCGATGTCAAAAATAAAATGAAACCTGACTACTTCGCCACTGAGCTATCGCAACTCATGACATTGATGGCAAAATTTGAATTCATATTCTTTTAAAATTTAATGTCATTATATTGTCTGCCAAAAACACTGACAAAACAACATTTTCTATACATAAAACCTAGCTAGATCGATTTTCTGGGCTCGAATCCTCTAGTATGCCAAGTTTCAACAAAATCGTTGGAGCCGTTTCCGAGATCCTCAATATATATATATATATATATATATATACAAGAATTGCTCGTTTAAAGATATAAGATTATATCACTGTCATCTTTTATGACTGATAATGCGTAATACTCGCATAAACTTTAGAAATCAATAACATATTTAAATATTCATACTCACTCTTCTACCAGCGCGATCAGTAATCATAGTGCTAATAGCAGATCCAGAGAACAGTACAACGGCATACAAAATCGTATATAGATCGGCTTTGCTTGAATCTGCTTCGGTAAATACCGTCTTCGCATATACTTGAACTGGTACGTTCCCCATAAACACCTTGAAAATAAATTATTTGAATCTTCTTAGACCATTTAAGTTTGTTGAGCTCGGACCTCCTTCATGATGGAAGAGAAGTTGACCTACTATATCACTCTGGTCAGACGTTGGGATACTGTTTTATTTAAATTTTTTCTTCTCTTGCATTAATGTTATCTACATATTATATTTCTTAGTCGGCTTTTACGTCATCCACGGATAATAGAGGTGTAATTTATTTTTTACTCCTCATATCATTCTTATGACCCTTTGCTCTTATTTTAACTGCCTGAAGTTAACGCAATATATACTCTTCTCCTACTATACATATTGCAAAAGTATTGGCATTGGTTTTGCGTGTGGTGACGGAGTAAAAATACTAACCACCACTCCATATCTTGCCCGTAGAGACATCCAAGACGACTAAGGCCTCATTTACGGAGACGCGGGGCGTCACGCGTCGCGTGTGGCGTGGCGTCTCGCGGCGCGTCGGACGTTTATATTGTTTACGTAGTGGCGGCGCGTGAAGCGGCACGTATCATCGCACGCGTAAACACAGACTTATAGCAATATGCGATGTTGTTTATAGAGACGCGAAGCGGGAAGAGTGGCGATGCCCGCCGCTGCGCCCGCGTCGTATTCTCAAGGGTGGAGCGGAGCACGCTTGAGAATACGACGGCGGCGAGCATCGCTGCGGCGCACGCGGGGTTCTCAGTTAATCCGACCCAAACTTCTCATGTTCCGCTATTATAAACACGGGCCCCTCTTTATATTAAATAACTCACTTTTTAAAATACAATTTTCTTCTAAAAAGTCTATCATATCATACTCCGTTGCGACGGCAACTACGTCTGTGTTGCACGATTAGCAAATGAGACTGGCAGAAGGTACCGCCACAGGCATCGCTTCATCGAGAATCGCCGCTGTGTGCGCCGCCGCGATAAACGCCGCGTGAGACGCGACGATGCCATCCGCGAGCTCGGCCGTAGAACACGCTCCATTTCAAGCAAACGCGTGTAAAATCGCTTCTCCGTAAACGCACTCATCCAACGCCCTACATTTGAATTTAGTGCGGGCCGCGCAGCCTATCGCGACGCGCGACGCGCCGCGTCTCCGTAAATGTGGCCTAAGGGATATAATATGTATATAACAGCTATACAAGAGACAGAAATTGAAATAAAACCCTATACCAACCTGTCTGATCAGCATGGTATAGTAAGATCAATTTCCCTCCTATTGCGGAGGAGGCTTAAGCCGAGCTGTGGGACGTTAACGGATCGAGATAATGATTGGCAATAGTTTTATGAACGGCCGTCTTATTGACATCAACTCTTCCTCAGGATTGTAATTGTTGAGACGCTATTAGATGGAATTGGCCCAAGACGATATTATATCCTTAGTCGCCTACGAGCAATATATGGCTTGATAATATCTATACCCGCCACCATGCATTAAAAATATTTTTTCGCAAAAAAACTGACTTCAATAATGTAGGCAGTGTAGATAAATTTTAAATTATTGTTGACTTTTCAAAAACCACTCGTCCGATTACGATAAAATTTTTATGAGACTATTTGAGAAGTAAGTCCTTTGCAGCAAAAAAAGAATTTTTAAAATCGGTTAGCAAGCGATAGAGTTATGTGCGAACAAACAAAAAAAAATACAAACATCCGAATTGAGAACCTCCTCCTTTATTTTTAGAAGTCGATTAATAAATGAATTTCTAAGTATTCTTCACGTGGTGACGGAGTTCAATTTTTTCAAATTCAAATCATTTATTATGCATAAACCCCGAGAGGGCACTTACATATTGTCAAGTTTACAATTTCCAAAAAATATACAACCCCCGGATCGGAACGCGACTGCTACTAAGAATATCCGCCAAGAAACTCAGCGGGCTTGTCTATAATTATCTTTTTTTTTTCATCTTACTAATTATAAATTGTGTACAACAAGTTTTGTAAGAACTAGGTCCAGTGTGATGCCCTTCGAACCACAAGATACGTAATATAATTCAAACCATTATGGCGGGACCAGATCCCACAAACGGCATCCGAGTAAGAATACATTCCCCATATGTTACCCATGGATGTCGTGTAAGATGACTAAAGGATTTGTATATAACAGCGAGAGAATGAAAACTCGAAATAAAACCCCTATACACTTCTTACCAACATATTACCTACTATACAGCGCTGGTCTGACGGGTAGGTATAGGGTTTTTTGCGACAAGGACACGGCGCAGCATACGCTCGAGGCCTGCACCGCTTGGGCAGTGTAGCGCCGTGAACTTGTCGCAATCAACGGTGCCGACCTGACGCTGCCGACCATCGGCCTAGCGATAGAATTGGGACGCAGTCGTAGCCTTCTGCGAGGTCGTGATCTCGCAGAAGGAGGCGGCGGATCGCCTGCGCGAGGAGCGCAGCCTCGATGAGGCGATCCGCCGCCGGTGACTGGGGCGGCGTAGGTAGGCGCAAGTACTTGCGCCTCATGCCGCCCTAGCCTAGCCCAAAAAAAAAGGAAAGGGTTTTACTTCAAATTTTGCCTATGCATTGACGTTATATCCATATTTCATGCCTTAGTCGTCTTTTATGACACCTACGGGCAATATAGAGGGTGGTGAATTGTATTCTTACTTCATTAGAAGTTATAATCATTTCAGCTTATACATATTCAACTGTTGGACTCGTCACTACTCACAATATGGGAGAATTTGACATACTATATCACGCTGGTTCTAATCGTGTGTTGGTATAGGATTTCATTTCAAATTTGCCTTCTCTTACATAGCTGTTATATGCATATCAAATCCCTCATATTGAGGGTGGTGGATTGTATTCTTACTCCGTCACCAAACCACATGAGAATAAACAAAGTATATATTAAAAAAACATAAGACATTCAAAGACGCCCTCAGGCTCTTTATTATTTATTCGTGTGTAAAAATAAACTAAATTTGAAATAATATTTACGAAGGTTGTAACTTACAAAATAAGCAAATAATTGTAATATGATAAGACGTTTATCATAACGTAACAACGGTAGGTAATCTTTCGGTAAAAGACAATGAACGATAGGAATAACTTGGCTTTATGTTATTTGTAAATGGCAACTACGCTTTCTAATTTTATAACTGATAACATTTATTTTTAAAGAATGTCGTTCTTTATTTAAATCTTTCAATGGGTTCATATTTATTTGAATAACACATTATATTTAAAGGATGTGGTTTCTTATTTAAAATTTGATTGGATTCGCCATTTTTTTTAAATGACCCATTACTTTGGTACTTTATTTAAATATTTCGATTTTTTTTTAATTTTTAAAATGTAATTTGTGTATTGCATATTTTAAATATAATATGTTTTGTTTACTTTATCATCCTCATTAGTAAAATGCTTTTATTAATAATTTGGGGTCGACTCAATATGCACTCTTCTTTCACTGCAAAAGTTTGCCTTACGTCAATCCTCCTTCGGAAGGAGGCGGCAGATCGTGCGCGAGAGGAACTCCTCTTCCGTGACACGGTCCGCCACCGGCAAGTCGGGCGGCGCAGATGCGAGTACTTGCGCCCGATGCTGCCCTAGCCGAAGCTGCAGGTGACTGAACCGGGGACTTTAGTTCGTCACCCGCAGAAGGGTTAACCACGCGATGGCAACAGACGTCCCAGGACAGGATGTCGAGAGGTGAGAGTACCCGAAAGGGTATTCCGTCGGGCCGACCACTGAGGACAAGGAACTCGACATTGGTGGTCGGCCCAACTACGAAGGCGACGTGGGTACAGGTGTGTCGTAGGCCCGCGCATCGTCTTTTCGTCGCCCCGGACGGAACGGACGGCGTGTGCGCTTACCATAGCCCACCCACAAACAAAAAAAAACACCGTCAACCCTCCTTTGGAATGTAATTGTTGACTAGACGGCATCAGACGACGCTAGCTCAAGCCAATTTAGAGTTCTTAGTTGTCTATACGACATCCACGAGCAATGTTCTTAGCCTTTACCAAACAGCACAAGTTAAGCCTCTATGTCAAAAACTGCATGTTGAAATTTTTTTTCATCTATCTGTTAAAGGCTTTGACGTGACAATCGGCTTAAATTGACTTTAAATTAGAATTCATAAACAAAAAGAAAACGTCTTTTGTTTAAAAGCAGCCCAGCACTGCATGGCTATTTAATTGAAAAAAAAAATCTTATTATTATGACGTAAAAAGATGGATGTTATAAATTTGACATCGATGTCTGTCAGTCTCTGTGTGTGTTTGTGTGTCTGTGGCATCGTAGCTCTTAAATAGATGAACAGATTTTTATGCGGTTTTTTTTTGAAATCTATTTTGCTTGCAATGGTGTTTAGCCGTGTTTGGTTAATATCGGTCCGGCAGTGTAAGAGTATCATTTTTTTTTTTCAAAACTGATGTAATGTTGTATGATTATTCGATTAAGTGCTTAACGCATGTCAGTATAATCGTTAAATGTCAATTAATTGATAATTCTTGTTGAATCGAACTTAATACTTTTTTTATTATTTTAGTTTGTATTGGAGATTATTAAAAACTTTTAATTTTACTTACTTTACTTACTTATTATGTAAATCCTTCCGTGTGGTGACGGATTAAGAATACAATTCACCACTCCCTATCTTGCCCGTGGATGTCGTGAAAGACGATAAAGGATATAATATGCACATAAGATCTGTGCAAGAGAAGGAAAACTCGAAATAAAACCCTATGCCAATATGTTTTACCAGTACGGTATAATAGGTTAAATTCCTTCCTATTTTGAGCCTTGTTGGGCTCAAAATAGGGGACATATGTGGGCTGCGATGATGATGATGATGTAAATCTCTTCAGCAATTAACCTATATACATATATAAAGGCAAATTGTAAAACACAGGTATAGGGTATATCATTCAATTGAATAGTAATTACTATTATTCTCGTATTATTAATAAACTATATTTAAGATTATTATATTCATATTCTAAATATAATAAAAATATCTTATAATAAAAATATCCGATAAAAAGTGGAAATCAATTGCCAAAATAAATGCTATTGGCGGAATGATAATGACTGGATTAAACTTGATTGAATTGTCTCATATCAGCTTATATGCCTCCCACTGCTGGGCTCGAGCCTTCTCCCCAATATGAGAGAAATTAACCTACTATGCTGGTCAAGCATGATGGTATTGAGTTTTATTTTGGGTTATCTTCCTCTTGCAAAGATGTTATATACATTTTGTTCATTACCGTTCCCTACTGACCTAGGATGCGCAGTGGAAGGGGACACCAGGCCAGTGAGGGATATCAAATGGGTAATAACATTGGCTTGCGATTACGCAAGGCTATTTTAAGTTCTCTTAAATGATAGTACAAGAACAGATTTTAACACTTACGAGTAGATACCGCGGAGGTAGCTATAACGTAACCTAACTCAGCGTTCGGTCTGGCCAGACAAATAGAAACTAACTGAGGGGTTACTTAGCTTTGTATCCAAAAGCGCGGTGATGACAACGGCCTCGTACACTTCAAGGACTCAGGCTTGCTACTCGTACACACAATTTAATGTTCACAAATATATACTTAATTCTAATTAACTCGCGTACATAAACGGCACACAAAACAAAAGGGTGGCGCGCAATATTACAAATACCACGATTTCACGGTTTTTAGTCCCAAAAAGGCATAGCAATTACAAAAATATGTGCGTACGCGACCGTTACTTCCAACGCAAGTCGATGCGCGAACAAAGTGAAAGTGAAAGTGGAGTAACCAAAAGGGCGGAAACAAAACGACCCCGGGGCCGGCCGACGCGCCGCGAACCAAAAGTGAAAGTGAAAGTGGCGGCCGGCTCCGAGCCAACCGCGAACCACAAAAATCAGAACTACCCTACATGGATTTAATTATTAAACTAATATAAAAATGTTTGGTACCGAACATCTACCCGCCTCGGACAGGTCTACCTGGCCGCTAATCAATTGGTAAACGGGACAATGTTGCTACCGCTCTCTTCAGTACCGAACCGTCCACCTGAACCTCAGCAAAACGAGGCACATTATCTGCGCCATATACTAAATTTAAAATTCGGCCGCGACGCCAGCACAGTGGCGGCAAATTGGTATCTTTTATCAAAACGAGGTCACCAACTCGAGGTGGATTAGTCTTGTCAGTCCACTTAACGCGCTGCTGGAGAACATGAAGATATTCTAAGCTCCAACGCTTCCAAAAGCTTTGAGTAAGCTGTTGGACCAACTCAAACCGCGAGAGACGACTTGGTCTCACATCAACAAAGGGGTACTCAGGCAAAGCATTAAGTGGCTGACCAATCAAAAAATGACCCGGTGTGAGAACCTCCAAGTCACTCGGGTCTGAAGAGATCGGACACAACGGTCGCGAGTTCATTACGGCCTCTATCTTACAAAACACAGTTGCGAGTTCTTCAAATGTGAGTACAGACTCACCAATAACTCGTCGCAAATGTGCTTTAGCAACCTTAACTGCGGCTTCGAAAATACCACCCCAATGTGGGCATGCTGCCGGACTAAATTTCCAGGTTATACTACGACTGGTTAGTTTATTACCAATATTTGTGTGATTGCTGGCTAAAAAATCCTGTACATCTTTCAAATAATTATTAGTTCCTTTAAAATTTGTGCCACAGTCCGAACGTATCAAAGAAGGCAGTCCTCTCCTTGAAACAAATCTATCAAGTGTCGCAACAAATGCCTCGGTGGAGAGGGATGACACTAATTCAAGGTGCGCCGCTTTAGTTGACAGACATACGAAGACACACAAATAGGCCTTGACTGTTTTACTGTTTCGTAGAGTTGAAGTCTTAACCAAAAAAGGACCTGCAAAGTCGGTGCCTACACCGGCGAACGGCCTCGATTCTCTGACACGATCAGAAGGGAGGTCACCCATCAAAGGTTGCATGGTACTAGCCTTCAGCCTGTAACAAGGCATGCAACGAAATACCACACTGCGAATCGTTCTTCGAGCAGACAAAATCCAAAATTCTCGCTGCAATATGGCTAATAAGGCGTTACAGCCAGCGTGAGAATTTCTAATGTGACGGTCCGTCACCAACAATTGCACAAAATGACCTTGCTTGGGTAACAATATAGGGTGCCGACTACCGTAGGGTAGACTAGAGTTTCTGAGGCGACCTCCAACACGTAAGATACCCGTGTTGTCCAAAAAGGGGCTCAACATACGCAAGGTTCCTGTTAGTTTAGCCTTACCAGCTTTCAAAATTTCAATCTCCCTTTCAAAATATGTATCCTGTACCACACGGATCCAATGGCAAAAAGCCTCCTGTCGTTCTTGTGGTGATAGAAAAGCCTCTAATTTTTTGTTCCGTAAGTGCTTACAGTTGTAATAGAAGCGCTTAATCCAAGCTGTTACACTTACTAATTTATCGAGGGAGCTATACCGATTCAATAAGACGTTTGGATCGAATTCACAAGCACGCCTCTCAACAGCGAGCAGTCGCAATCCAGGCAACGGGCCTACGTCCAAAACCGGCGTCAGTGGCCATTCAGACTCTGAGCGTAATAACCATTCCGGTCCCCACCAAAGGGAGTGCGTTACCAAGGCGGGGGATGTACAACCCCGAGATGCACAATCAGCTGGGTTAAGCTCACCAGGCACATGCCTCCAAATCAAGGGAGTCTCAGATTTCTGAATTTGGGAGACTCGGTTCGCTACAAATACCTCTAAGGTGTGAACTGAAGCCCTTAACCAGCACAAAACAATTTGGCTGTCAGTCCACGCGTAAGTGGTGCTAATGTTCACAGTATGACGCAACAAATTCGACACGTGATTAAGAAGACGCACAAGCAGAGTAGCCCCTGCCAATTCAAGTTTAGGGATTGTCAAAGCAGTCCGTAGGGGTGCCACCTTGCTCTTCGCCATGACCAGTGAGATCTTTACTTGGCTGTCAGAACCCACCGTACGCAAATATACACAAGTGGCGTAACCCCGTTCAGAGGCGTCCGAGAAACCATGCAGAGTTGCCTGGTACTTTCCTGGAGGAAGCATAGAACGAGGGATCGATACCTCATTGATCGCAGGAAGTGAGGATACAAATTTGGTCCAGTCTTCCAACAAAGCTCCCCGAAGAGGTTCGTCCCAGCCTAGTCCTGCCATCCAAAGCCTTTGTAAAAGGCATTTAGCCCAAAATATGACGGGACATATCCAACCATTTGGATCAAATGTTCTTGCAACCGTGGAAAGCACCAAACGCTTAGTCCAAATGCGCGGCAACTCTAAGTCAACATTGTAAGTGAATATGTCTGGGGCTGGTTTATACTGAATGCCGAGAACAGTCATCATAGCAGGGTTCTCGATATTCTCGAACAAATGCGGATCTTGCTGATGTTCATCCGGAAGTCCCTTCAAAAGCGCAGGTGAGTTGGATATCCACTTCCGTAACTCATAGCCCGCGGTGGCTAAGATGCCTATCAATTCATCCCGTAGAAGGATGGCCTCTTTCTCAGAGGGTGCACCAGTACAAATGTCATCGACATACAAATCCTCTTTCAAAATCGCGGCTGCGCGAGGAAACTTTAAGCGCTCCAGGTCCGCTAGCTCCCACAGAGACCGTATAGCCAAATAGGGGCTTGACTTTAACCCGTACGTGTTTGTATTGAGCTCATAAACAACCATGGGATCCTGGGGGCTTTCACGCCATAGAATCAACTGATACCGACGGTCATCCGGGTGAATAATCGTCTGTCTGAACATCATCCTTATGTCAGCCACAAATACAACCTGATGTCGACGAAACCGAGTGATGACGTCACAGAGATCCTTGATCAATTTAGGACCAGCATACAAACAATTGTTCAACGATACACGCGTTGAAGTTTGCGCAGAACCATCGAATACTGTACGCAATTTGCCATTTGATGCCTTAATTACAGCATGATGCGGTAGAAAGAAGTGATCCACTGTTTGCCAATCTAATTTCGACACAGACATGTGTCCCAACTCCTCATATTCACGCATAAAATCAATGTATTTCTCCTTTAGGAGAGCATCTCGAGCCATTCGGCGCTCCATAGCCAATAGTCGTTTCTCAGCAGCAGGCCGCGAGATGCCAAGTGGTGGCCGTACGGCGAGAAACGGCAATCGAGTCATAATCTGACCAGTACGTAGGCGACTCGTATTGTTTTGGTAAAACAATTCGCACTCCTCATGCTCCGGATCAGTGCGCGGAGCCTGTGGTGGTTCTTCCACTTCCCAAAACCTCTGAACCGCATCAGAGAGAGCAGAGCCTACCATCAAGCCAATGTCAAGACGGGTATCCGTGAGGACCGGTCCCATCAGTGCAGAGCCAAATATGGTCGGGATGGCTACCATGCCTCCTGGTTGCATGACCTGAATGCTACCCAAGAATATGTTTCCCAGAACATCGGCGCCTAGCAACAAATCGACCGATCCAGGTATACCAAATTTGGGGTCTGCCAAGTTCAAACCCGACGCTAAACCAATAGCATACGGAGACAACTGCTTCTCCGGATGGGTGCCCAAAATATTGTTCATGACAATGGCTGAACACTCAAACAATGGGCTTGACGAGTTTATAGGAGAGAACGCACATAATACTTGGCCTTCAACATTGGCCACAACTGCGTTGCCAACACCTCTAGTGACATGAGGAAAATCACGCATACTTAGGCGTACCTGCCCCACCAACCAAGAAGACGCTATACACCCCTGAGAGCCTGTGTCCAGAATTGCCCGGACCACAACAGAGGCACCTGTCCGTCCCCAGACCCTTACAGAAGCAGTGGGTAGGAGTACGGTTTCAAACGGGGGTGGTGCATGACGGGGGGAGGCGCCGTGTTCCTAATGTCGTCTAGGCAGCGGGTGATTCTCATGTTCACGGGAAGCGTCATCAAAGGTAGGTACCCGCCCGTGACGATACGGGCGCGAATCGTGGTTATCACTCTTACCACGGGCTTCCGATGACGGCGAGCATTGACCTCGTGGGCGCCTCGCTGCGGCAGAATCTACGACGCGCGGGGGTGAGCGACTAGGTCTCGAACTGCGGTTTTCATACCGGTGCCTTCGCTCATAACTACCCGTAGGTGAGCCTTGACGTTCATGTTCACGACCAATCCCATTATTATTCGCACAAAGAAGTTTCAAATGCTGGCCTCCGCAGTATGTACATGGGCGAGGATTAGGGCAATCGCGCTGGAAATGGTTTCCCAAGCAAGAAAAGCACCAACCTCGAGCCTTAGCCAAACGCCTACGTGAGGCCACGTGCAGCGCAGTGAAATCTGAGCAACTGGCAACTTTATGACTCGGGGACTTGCAATAGGTGCACTCAGGTCGCGACTGTACAGCAGCAAAACGTGGTGGGTGACGAACCTCTGGCCTTCTAAAGGCGTGATTGCGGGTCGGAGCCGATGACCGCGGCAACTGTTGACCAAATGACCTGTCAACGACCGTCATGTCTACCATCCTACACTCGTCTTCCAAAAACTTCTTAAGGTCATCAAAAGCAGGCAAGTGAGTTGCATCATCACCTCCATATTTTTGCTCGAAACGAGCCCTAAGTTCCGCAGGAAGCTTTTTCAAAACAATATGCACCAGCATATATGACCAAGTGCTCACCGGAAGGTCTAACCTTTCCAGTGCGTTGATCGCAATCATCAATGGGTTCAATAAGTCGGACCTTAAAGCCGAGACCCTAGATACCACTGGCAGACCCAAGAGCTGACCAATGTGTGTATCTGCCAGGCAACGCTTATTTTGGTAACGCTTTATGAGAAGGTTACGTGCCACTAGGTAGTTTCCATCATTGATCTCCAGGTGCTGAACTAAACCTCTCGCCTCACCTTCCAACACGGAGAACAGGTAGGCCAATTTTTGAGCGGAACCTAAGTCAGAACGCGCGTGGACTAAGCTCTCAAACAAATTTATGAAACCTAGCCATTGGTCCAAACGACCATCAAAACGCGGCAGGTCCAAAGTGGGCAGTTTACTCAATAAGCCCGACGTAGAGGGTTTCACATCCCTAGACGCGGGAGACTCACCCCTTTTCGGCGCGGAAATTTCCCTAGCACGCTGTGAGATTCGATCTGCATAATCCATAATCTGGTCATAATCCGCGTGTACCAAATCACGATACGTCTGTGGGTAATCTTTATCAGGAATGTCTAAAATTTTCGTGTTGAAGTTACGGTACACATCATCAACAAATTGTAAGCGCGTATCCAATTTGCTGTACCTATCCAGGAGAGACTCATTTCGATCAGACCTATCAACCAAGGCGGTTGCAGTCGAGAACCATCTCAACTCAGAGCGCAGCTTACCTGCCGAGTCCTTAGCGCTAGCAAAAGCAGCCATAATAATCGAATAAAATAATTAAATTCCAACAAAAAAAAAATATATATAATCAACTAAACAAATCAACCAATTGAAACAACAATCAAAAAATACAAATTACAATATTGAACAATATTTAAATTATTGCGCAAAGGGAAACGTTAATATTTTACTGTATAAGTACCATAAACAAAACGCAAAAATAATATTTAACTAATTGTCTATATAGTTCAATTCATTCGTTCATTCAATCACGAGACTGCACTACTCTGTGGCACAATGTACTACGCAAATTATTTTATTACTCTGTGGCACATTAAGTAAACAATGATATTCAAAATTTCAAATGTTGCAGTGAACTTATTTATATGATATTTTTAATAACTAATAACAATAAGTACACAAATGATCAATCACACAAATATTTAATGTGTATCTTTATACACCAGACTATTTATTAAACTGGGCCGTAATACGTAAAATTCAAGTAATTATATCGATTTATTTTTCAACACGGGCACTTGTAGATATCAATACCAAACAAAATTACTAGATTCACTAGAACCACGCTCTGCTACCAGAAAGTATGTTCATTACCGTTCCCTACTGACCTAGGATGCGCAGTGGAAGGGGACACCAGGCCAGTGAGGGATATCAAATGGGTAATAACATTGGCTTGCGATTACGCAAGGCTATTTTAAGTTCTCTTAAATGATAGTACAAGAACAGATTTTAACACTTACGAGTAGATACCGCGGAGGTAGCTATAACGTAACCTAACTCAGCGTTCGGTCTGGCCAGACAAATAGAAACTAACTGAGGGGTTACTTAGCTTTGTATCCAAAAGCGCGGTGATGACAACGGCCTCGTACACTTCAAGGACTCAGGCTTGCTACTCGTACACACAATTTAATGTTCACAAATATATACTTAATTCTAATTAACTCGCGTACATAAACGGCACACAAAACAAAAGGGTGGCGCGCAATATTACAAATACCACGATTTCACGGTTTTTAGTCCCAAAAAGGCATAGCAATTACAAAAATATGTGCGTACGCGACCGTTACTTCCAACGCAAGTCGATGCGCGAACAAAGTGAAAGTGAAAGTGGAGTAACCAAAAGGGCGGAAACAAAACGACCCCGGGGCCGGCCGACGCGCCGCGAACCAAAAGTGAAAGTGAAAGTGGCGGCCGGCTCCGAGCCAACCGCGAACCACAAAAATCAGAACTACCCTACATGGATTTAATTATTAAACTAATATAAAAATGTTTGGTACCGAACACATTTTATATCCCCGAAGTCATTTTTTACGACAGCCACGGACAAGATAGGAGTAGTGAATTGTATTCTCACTCCGTCACCACACGGATACTCCATAGTCAGCACAGATGTTACAAGCATATTACACATCTTATTCGCATTTTACGACGATTGGTGAATTGTATTCTTACTCCGTCACTACACGGATACTATACCATGCTGATTAGAAATGTTAGTATAAGGTTTTATTTTAAGTTCTCTTTGTCTTGTACAGATGTTACAAGCATATTACACATCTTAGTCGTACTTTACGACATCCACGGACAGGATAGGGAGTGGTGAATTGTATTTTTGCTCTGTTACCATACGGAATCAAATTAACAATACGTCAACTTAAATGATTACATACCTGAAATGTCATTAAGGACGAAAGAACCAAAAATGCTCGCCTTGAAGCTGGCTCTGTAACTGCAAGAAGTATTTTTTTTTTATATAAAATTAAGTTCATCATCATCATCATTACAGCTCATATACATCCAACTGCTGGGCTCAAGCCTCCTCTATAATTTGAAATTGAACTACACTACCACGCGGGTCAGACGAATTGGTATAGGGTTTTAATTCGAATTATTCTTCCCTTGTACAGATATTATATGAATATTATATCCCTTAGTCACAGTATAGTCATCTATCAGAAATGTATCTCGGTCGTAACCTTGAATTAAATGCCTACATCCGCGCGGTACGTAAACATGTGATAGGGCTGCTCGCCTCCAGCATTTTAATTACATTTGCCTACTTTGTGTTTCCATTTAGTTTTGTTCCATTTAGCTTGGTTATAGATATCTGCAGCTACTTTACAATTTATATGTTTGGTTTTGAATGATGTTTGGAATATTTCCTCCATTTTTTCTATATATTCCACAAAATCATCGCTGGGTAATCTAAAAGGTAATCTAAAAAAAAGCTATCTCTGGATTCCTTATTAACGAATTCATGCAACCAAAAACAGCACAATATATCCTACTTGTCATATAATAACGTATATAATTAATTATGTATTTTTAGTGAAAAATTCGCGCCGTTATTGTTAAAAAAACAACACACCGTCCGTTCGTCATAGGGATGTGAAAAATAATCGATTTTTAAAAAAATCGATTATTTATCGTTTTTATTTGTAATAATCGATTTTTACAATCGATTATTTTTTTGTAATTATCGATTTTTACAATCGATTATCAAAATAGGAAAAATCGATTATTAATCGTTTATTTTTTTGTAATAATCGATTTATACAATCGATTATCAGAATAGGAAAAATCGATTATTAATCGATTTTTTACTATTGATTATTAATCGATTATTCACGTCATCACAATCCTGTTGGAAGAAAAAACGATAATTTTATAATCGATTATTTATTTTTATTAATCGATTATTTTATAATCGTGTATTTATTTTTAATTAAGCGATTATTTTATAATCGTTTTATTTTAAAGAACAAAAAATCGATTATTTTTCACCAAGTCACATCCCCAGTGCAGTCAGACGCAGTGACGAACTTCGTCACTGCGGTACAGTCGCGACTGTCTGCATGCCGAGCGCATGCCGAGATCGAGGCGCGTAGGTATAGCTCGCGTTTCGTCAGTTTGTATGAAGATGGGATTACTGATAGATAATATTACCGTGCCTTAGTCGTCTTTTACGCACTGACAAAATAGTGGTGAAATGTATTCTTAATCCATCACAACAGTCTGGCAATATAAGTCAGCAGATTGGGATGGACTCCGCGAGTTTTACGCATCCTACCCATGGAAGCGCCTTTGCTTCGCCTCTGGGGACCCTGGCATCTGTGCAGACTGCGTTACCGAAACGGTTATTACGGGGATGGAATTATTCATCCCCAACACCAAAATACCCGTCGGTGGCCGCAGCCGACCCTGGTTTAACAAAACCTGCAGGACGGCTGCATGCCAGAAACAGTCCGCATATCGGGCCTGGAATAGGGCCAAAAAATGCCAGGACCCGAACGCCAAAGAGGTGAAGCGGAAATTTAACGCCGCTTCTAGATCTAGTAAGAAGGCTATTGCCAGAGCCAAGGCGGAACATGTTGCCAGAATTGGCGAGCGATTGCAAAGCTATCCCGCTGGGAGTCGTGCATTCTGGTCGCTCGCCAAGGCTGCCCAAGGCAACTTCTGCCAGCCCAATCTCCCAGCACTGCAGAAACACGATGGTAGTCTGGCCCACAGCGCAAAGGAGAAGGCCGATCTTCTAGGTCAATTCTTTGCCTGTAACTCGACTTTGGATGCCGGAGCTGCCATATCACCTACTATCCCACGGTGTGAAAGCTCACTGCCCGAAATCCGCATCACGCAGCGAGCGGTTAGGCGGGAGCTGCGGCTTTTAGACGTCCATAAGTCGAGTGGACCGGATGGCATCCCTGCAGTGGTACTAAAGACGTGCGCCCCTGAATTGACTCCCATCCTCACGCGCCTATACCGACTTTTCTACGCTACTAATAGGGTTCCGTCTTCGTGGAAGGTAGCCCATGTCCACCCGATCCCTAAAAAGGGAGACCGGTCTGACCCATCGAATTACAGGCCAATTGCGATAACATCCTTGCTCTCCAAGATAATGGAGAAGGTTATAAACCGTCAGCTTCTGCAGTACCTTGAGGATCGCCAGCTTATCAGTGATCGCCAATACGGCTTTCGTCATGGTCGGTCGGCTGGTGATCTTCTTGTGTACCTCACACACCGTTGGGCAGAGGCCTTGGAGGGCAAGGGTGAGGCGCTGGCGTTCAGCCTAGATATCGCAAAGGCGTTCGATAGGGTCTGGCACAAGGCACTTCTATCGAAGCTACCATCATACGAAATCGCCGAGGGACTCTGTAATTGGATCGCCAGCTTTTTGGATGGTCGGAGTATAAAAGTCGTCGTAGATGGCTCCTGCTTCGATACCATGACCATTAATGCTGGTGTACCACAAGGCTCAGTGCTTTCCCCGACGTTGTTTATCCTGCATATCAATGACATGCTCTCTATCAAGAGTATGCGTTGCTATGCGGATGACAGCACGGGTGATGAGCGGTACATTGAGCAACGGAATATCCCTTGGAGTACTCAGGAAAGAAGGGTTCAACTTGTGTCTGAAGTCGAGCGCTCTCTGGGGCGGGCCTCGGAATGGGGTGAACGGAACCTAGTCCAGTTCAACCCCACAAAGACACAAGTTTGCGCGTTCACTGCAAAGAAGGACCCGTTTGTCATGGCGCCACAGTTCCAAGGAGTAACTCTCCCAATTTCTGAGAGTATTGGGATTCTCGGCGTCAAAATATCGAGCAAAGTCCAGTTTGGGAGTCATTTGGAGGACAAAGCCAAATTGGCAAGCAAAAAGTTGGGTGTCCTGAACAGAGCCAGGCGGTACTTCACACCGAGACAGCGTCTTGTGCTATACAAAGTACAAATTCGTCCTCATGTGGAGTACTGCTCTCATCTCTGGGCAGGTGCGCCCAAATATCAGCTAGACCCACTTGAGTCCCTGCAAAGACGGGCTGTTCGAATCGTCGGGGATCCCAATCTTACGGACAGATTGGAGTCGCTGGAGCAGCGGAGAGACTTTGGGTCACTTTGTGTACTCTACCGACTCTTTCACGGGGAGTGCTCCGAGGAACTGTTTGACTTGGTACCACCGTCATCATTCTACCAACGTACCACTCGACATCGTAGCAGGGTTCATCCATTTCACCTGGAAACGTTATGGTCTTCAACTGTACGTTTCTAGCGATCATTTCTCCCACGTACGTGCAAGCTCTGGAATGAACTACCTGCTGCTGTGTTTCCCGAGCGCTATGACATGTCCTTCTTTAAACGAGGTTTAAGAAGAGTATTTCCTTCACGGTAGGCAGCGGCCTAGCTGTGCCCCTGGTATTACAAAGGTCCATGTGCAGCTGTTACACTTACCATCAGGTGTGCTGCTTGCTCGTTTACCACCGTTGGCAATAAAAAAAAAAAAAAAACCTAATTTAAAATTACGTTAGCGTTTAGAAATTTTAAAAAAATAACAAGTCGTTAGCGTAGTAGCCACACTCTCGCAGTCAATCAATGACTGAGTTGTTGCAGTTTGTTACTGCACTTCGTTCGGTAAGCGAGACAGTAGAAAGTTCAACTTTCAGAGGATGCTTGCGTGTGTTGGGTTTTGGTGATGCCTTTAATATCATTGAACCTCATTGCACGCATTCATACTCCTATCATCATAAGTCTACAAGATCATGGATAAATTAATTATTAAAAATTATTGAAAAATTATTGCTTCTACAATTACCGGCGAATTAAAAATTTGTACTAACTTCCGGCACCACCACTTTAGTACGGCACTAGAATTTTCAACATTTGTTTTTTATCATCTCTCAGCTATAAAAAATCCGTACATTAATGATTAGTCGTAATTCCTAACTTGTAATTGAGAAATTCCATTTACTCACGTACTCGCCTGTACCGCTCAGAAATGACGGCATAGCGCTCAGAGTTATTTTATGATATAGTAACAGCCTTCTAAGCTGGTTTATTTCACAGATTAATTTTTCCATGGGCTTGCAGTCTATATATAAAGACAGTAGCCTGGCGAAGGTCCATGAGCAACAGTATCACTTACCATCAGCAATACTGTTTGGCACCAACAGCAAAAAAAAAGGGGCCGTGGAGAAGCATATTGATGGATGTAAACTTTCATCTATCTTATAATATTGTAGACGCTTATTGTGGCTTTGGAATATCCCGTATTTTACGTCATTGATGACACGATGATGATGATCTATGTAGCGACAGAATAAGAATACAATTCACCACTCCCGTGAATGTCGTAAAAGATGATTAAGGGATATAATACGCATATAATAGAGAAGGTAAACTCGAAACCGTATAACAACCTGTCTAACTAGCATGGTATAGTAAAGTCAGTTTATCTCCTACTGTGGAGGAAGGTCGAGCCCAACAGTGGGGCGCATATAAGCTGTAATAAACTTATATCTTTAAACGAGCAATTCTTATATATTTCTAAGTTCCTATATACAGGTTGTCCCTAAATTAAACGTCCAACGGTAAGTGGGTGGTAGATGACTTTTCATGGCTATCATAGCTATGAAAAAAATTAAAACACAAATCCATGTCGCTTTTTTTGATATAAGCATATTACTAAAAACGGTGAAAAATCAAACCTTGTATGTCATTTTCAAGTACTATAACGACAAATGGGCTAGTTTTGGCATCGGATATTTCTTGTTGGAAGCGCAGGTAATTGCACTATCGACCGCAAGTACAATTAAAACTAGACATGTTACAATAACATAAAAAAAATATACATTTGTTATGGCTATTCCTTAATTTTTTCGAAGAAAACGTTAATCATTTGACTTTAACACACCACCCTGTAAAAAAAATGTGCCATAACCATAGTGGCAAGTAATTTCAAAAGATGTCCAAATTATTCAGTATTCCAAAATGGTATAATACCTTCTACGTGTTATCGTAACTTTTAGAAAAAAAAATGTTTTTATTAAAGACAACGAAGTTATTGTAAATTATTGTTTTTTAAGAAAAGGATTTATGTTCTACGCCATTTATTTGCATTTTTTTTGGGGGGGGCTACGGTCAGCACACTCCTCGCTCCACTCCATCCTGGGCGAGAGAGGGCCGTAGGCACGCACACCCGTAACCCACCCGTATAGCACGTCGCCTTCGTCGTTGGGTCGCCCACCAGTACAGATTTCCTTGACTTCAGTGGTCGACCCAACGGAATGCCCCAAGGGAGTACCCTCTCTCGTCGACGTCACCTACTGGGACGCCGAACGCCGTCACGAAGCTAGCCTCTCCACGGGTGCCCGGACTAAATCCCCGGTCCGGTCACCCGCAGCCACGCCATTTATTTGCATAAAGTAGATAGTATTAGTATAGAAAGATTGACATTAAAAATAAAAAGTGACTTGTGTGATTACGATGCCATTTTCTTATACAATGTTGGGATCCCCTAATATGCATTTGATCTATGATATATTTGATATGATATATTTGATACAGATGCAATGATCATGCTGCAAGTAGATTGTATCGTGAGCGATATCAGAATACTGAACGCTATCCAGACTATCGAGTGTTCATTAATGTTCCTCGGGCATATTCGGAGGGATATTTACCTAGTGCTCAATAAAATACAATATTTGTCACTCTCTGTCTATTTTTCACACGCACAATAAGATTTTTTATATGAGGTCCAATAAAACAGAACATAAAAATATACCTAATCATTTTTCATAAACTTCGTTGTCTGTCAAAAAAACACTTTTTTTTTTCTAAAAATTACGATAACATCTAGAAGATATTATACGATTTTGGAATAATGAATAATTTGGGCATATTTTGAAATTACTTGCCACTATGGTTACGGTACATTTTTTTTACAGCGTGGTTAAAGTCAAACGATTAATGTTTTCTTCGAAAAAATTAAGGGATAGCCATAACAAATGTATATTTTTTTATGTTATTGTAATAGGTCTAGTTTTAATTATACTTGTGGTTGGTAGTGCAGTTATTTGCGCTTCCAACAAGAAATATCCGATACCAAAACTAGCCTATTTGTCGTTATAGTACTTAAAAATTCTATAGTACAAGGTCTGATTTTTCACCGTTTTTAGTAATATGCTCATATAAAAAAAAAGTGACAGATTTTTTTTTTCATTTCTGTCATAAAGTCATCTTACCACCCACTTACCGTTGGACGTTTAATTTAGTGACATACTGTATATATTCAGAATCTCGGAAAGTGCATCAATGATTTTCATGAAATTTAATATCCTAGAGGTTTCAGGGGCAAAAATCAAGCTAGCTAGGTTTTATGTAAATAAAATATCGTCTTGTCGGTGTTTTTAGGTAATCAATAAAATGTCATTAGAATAGCAATGTAAATTTAGCCATTGCTGTCAAGAGTGACAATAGCTCAGTTGAGAAGTTGTCCAGTCGCATTCTAACAGCCCGAGATTGTATCTCAATGTTATTATTATTCTGCTTTTTTAATTTTTGATATTTTTTTCATTATTTCATCAATTACGCTAAAAACACAATTTATACAAAAAAAATACCGAGCAAAGCTGTGTCAACCAAATATTGATAACGATGATGATGATTATGATGATACAAATTCATTTTTGAAGAAATTGAGAAAAGAGTTAAAAAAACGGATTGTAATAATATTTGTACTAGCACTAAATGCTATTATTTATTTTGCTACTACATTTTTCTGATAAGGCAAGATTATAATTTATCACCTTTATATATACACAAAAAATGGAAATTTTACGTGTATTTTTACTTACATAATAGTTTGATTGTTGAAATATTTTGTTGTCTCATAGGCGTGTTGTCCTCTAACTGTAATTTTTCATTTTCCACTTCCTCAGGCTTTGTAGCTTCTGCATCTAAGAAACCAAGGTGGGTTTGTTTTTTTCATTCATAAAACACAATATCTCACACTATGAAATAGATCCATTGAAAAATGTAATTAACAGGCATGAATTGTAGTCGGATTCCGAATAATTTGTTCATTGATCGCACATAGATCTGTCCTATTTGGGGATCGATCGCTAATAGGTCGCGGAAAAAGTGCTCTTGCATTTGTCTCCATAAATCTTTAATAAATACTCTTTGGCTGTACTAGTTGTATCTGGCTAGTTTTGATACCATTAAAAAGGTTGTATTTCAAAATAGAAGCAATTTAGTGAAATACTCCCACCTTTTTCACTTGTTGTTCTTTCTATCAAAATAAATGAATCTAATGAAGAAATCATATTATAAAATCTTATTTTAAAAAAGGAAAAATATAACGCCAGCCGCGAAAGTTTAGTGTCAGTGAAAGTAGGAAAAAGTTGGTTTAAATGTTTTCAATCCACACATTTTGATGTCAAAGATGCACCTCGCCCTAGTCGCCCTGTCACTGATAAAATGGTAGCCATATTTTTTTAAAGTAGGGCAAGTTCGGTATATTAGTAGTTACGATATAGTTAAAGATCTGATTACAAAATATTTCTGAGCCATTTGAAAAAAGCTGGGTATACAGAAAAGCTCAATATTTGAGTGCTACTCGAGCTCACAGAAAGAAACCTAATGAACCGTGCCGTACTCATTTGCGATTCTTTATAGAAATGTAAAGACACCGAATCGTTTTTGAAGAGATTGAATTGGTGATGAAAAGTGGTTCATGTGCAATAAGAACTTGCGAAAAAAGTCGTGGTCACAAGTCGGTCAGGCTTCACAGACTGTGGCTATACCTAGGCTAACTCACAATAAGGTGTTGCTGTGTGTATGGTGGAATTGGAAGGATATAGTTCATGGTGACAGAACCATCGATTCAGGTCTCTACTGCCACTACTAAGTTTCGACTGAATCAAAGGCCTTCTCATAGTCCTCAAACGCCGTACACGGAAGCCGATGGTACTCCTTGGTCGTCTGGATAATCTGTCGTTTTGTGTGCTTTTGGTCTATGGTGCTAAAGCTTTTTTGGAAGCCAGTTTATTCGGGCTGGAAGATATCGAATCGTGCTTATCAGACTGGACTATTATTGTATGTATTTCTTCTCTTCATTAATCTATCTCTTTAATAATTCATAGATCACACAGCCACAAAAAAAATCTCGCGTTAATAAAAGAGTTACCTTTCATCGAAACAAGCTGTACAGATGGTGTAACTAGTTGTTTTAATCTATTTAATTCTTCCAAAACCACTTTGGATGAAACGGGCACTCCACGAAATTTTGCGATCGACAGCTTTGCGTCCTGGTAGAAAGTAAATAATTGATATTAGTATTATGACTTTTAAAATCTCCTACTTCTTCATGAGATCACATACATATGTTGTGGTTTGAATGTTATCAGACGAAGAGACCGGTCACGAAGGTATCTGGCGAGCCGATAGGACCTCCGTCTGTCACCGATAGGGTGTGGTGCATAAATACATTTCCACAGCGTGAACAAAAAATGCCTTTCTTGCATAGGATTTTATGTCAAATTTTAATTACCTAGCATCGATGCTATCAAGTCATATCAAATCAAAACATTTATTCTGCATAAACCCCTTAAGGCCACTTTTATTTTGTCAAATTTATACATAGAATCAATCCAGTAATCCGATCCACGGGATCGGACCGCGGCTACAAGCTGAGAAGATCCAGCTAGAAACTCAGCAGGCTGTCATTTTCTTTTTAATCTTTTAAATATATATAACTGTAGACTTCGCACAACATATGATATTAGCTCTAATGTGATACCCTCCAAAATTGTATACATGTATAAATTTTCAAAATTTAGTACCAAGAAAAATTAAAGATAAAGACAATATGACTTGACCAGATCCCACAAGCAGCACCCGATCACAAGTTAACTACTAGAGCAGCTATCAGTTATCATATACTATTATATATGCATATTATATACCTTAGTTGTCTTTTACGAGACGGACAGGAGAGAGGCTGATAAATTATATTTTTCTTCATCACCACACGGAGCTACCTTATATATCTCTTACAATTTGGGTAATGCAATAACATATCAATTTTATAAATTGATGTGCGTCATTCATATTATCTTAGGTGATGACATTTGGTCTTTATGCGAGTATTTACACAATCTAAGTATTACAAATGCAATTGCAAATTTGTTTGTATATTACGCTGTCACGCTTAAACTAATTAACCGGTTCTAAAAAGGTTTCCACCAATGGAAAGCTCCATTATCAGTGAGTAACATAAATTATATTTTATCTCTGTATTCTCACGGAAACGGGCACTACGTGGTGCTAGAATTTGTTAGTATTTAAGGGTTTATCATAATTTCGATCTTTGCTCCTGAAGGTAGGCTTGCCCGGAGTTGCAGTATGGCTCTCGGGGCTCGGTAGTCAGGTTCACAGATACAATTTGTGTTATATGTTCTCCAGGAAACTGCTCTCCATTCGTTTGATATATACTTAGTCACGTTTTACGATGCTTGTGGGAAATTGAGGAGTACTGACTTATTTTTTTCTTAATCTCTCACCACACAAAAATTTATGAACTTGATGAATTGTAAATAAAATTACGGATTTTATCGCGCTTGTATAGATTTTTGATTGACCATCTTTTTGAACACTTTATAGTGGCGGGCGGACTAAGAACTATGAACACTGTACTTTAGTGTTCTGTACTTACAGTTTGAAACTTCGGGTGATCAAAATTCAAATACAAACGCTATAAAATCCATAACGTAGTTTTATTTACAATGTGTAATACTCGCGTAAACATCAGTAAATTTTGCAAGATGAATATAATATTTAATAGTTTGACGGGAACATAAAAATATTATGTACGATTATTAAGTTATATTAGTATTAAATAGTCTTACTATAAGAATTGTTAATTTGATTATCAGCGCTCAATTAATGAAGACTTACTTAAAGATCGTTATTACGAATAAGCTATTCAGTATGTGAAAGTGGATTATACTGCTATAAATAAATATAATTAAAAAACACTTAAGAATTATGAATTGATGCATTCTACGAACCTCTTCTCTGTTTCGTCTCAAAAAATACACAGGACTCTCCGTCACTAATATTAGAAGGATAGTACTGACTGAACAAGCAACCAAATTAATCCAGACTGTAGTTTTGTAAGGCAAAGTCCAACCTATAACATAGGCAACTAACACTCCAGTACAATATAGAAACATTGGAGCTGAAATAAAAAAATGTATGTGTACTTATATACACGTGAGTTCTTTGACCTAGTTAGATAAAAATCTTTCTAAAAAAATTATCCTTCACGTTATCCTACGTTTATAGAAAATACGACACTAATAATACAAAAAAAAAAATAATGCATTGAAAGTTTTGTTCTAACACATCCATCATCGTCATTTCAGCCTATCGCCGTCCATTACTGGACGAAGGTCTCCATCATATTACGCCATAAAGTGCGATTCTGTGCCGCTTGCATCCAACGACGCCCAGCAACTTTCACCAGATCCTCGGTCCACCTAGTTGGGGGGCATCCTACACTGCGTTGTACGATACGTGATCGCCACTCGAGAACCTCTCTTCCCCAGCGGTTGTCGGTTCATCAACCGATGTGGCCTGGCCCTCTGCCACTTCAGCGTGCTAATTATTCATGTTATGTCGGTAACACCCGTTCTTCTGCGGATTTCCGTATTTCGGATTCTATCTCGCAGAGAAATGCCGAGCATAGCCCGCTCCATAGAACGCTAAGCGACTTTAAACTTAGTTATGAGGCCTGTAGGCCTCATAACACATTATTATAACGCATTATTTAGTTAATATTTGTGATGCTGTGCGCACGCATCTTAAAACATCTTCCGTACCTAACTTCATCATCACGGGTCAGATATGTACGTCCCACGGGCTCGAACCTCCTCCACGATAGGAGAGAAATTTACCTTATTGTATCATGCTGGTCAGACAGGTTGGTATAGGGTTTCATTTCGAGTTCACCTTCTCTTGCATAGATGTTATATGCATATTATATCCCTCAGTCGTCTTTTACGACATCCACGGCCAAGATAGGGGGTGGCGATTTACTCTCATCTCTTTTCCTAACGCGCCAAAAGGAGTATAACTTCAAAAATAAAATAACAATAACTATTGGATTGATTGTAATCAGTCAGATAAATGCCACTTATTGACCTTCGTGACATAAGCCAGGCTTAATGGTCACGGACAAGAAAAGGAGCAGTGAATTGTATTCTTCCTCCGTCACCACACAGACACATGGATATCACAACATCAATTTGTGGCTAGCAAAAAAGTATCCGCCTTGCGTTATAATTTAACTCATGGTACCATCTCGGATCGTTATTTATATTACTAAGCCAACTATACAATCGAAATATGCTATTCGGCATATACTATTAATATTATACTAACATTGTGAAATGTAATAATTTGTGAAATGTTAAAATTTGTTAAATGTAATAATTTGTTGAATATAATAGATTGTTAAATATAATAATTTGTGAAGTATAATAATTTGTTAAATATAATAATTTGTGAAGAATAATTTGTTAAATATAATAATTTATGAAGTATAATAATTTGTTAAATATAATAATTTGTGAAGTATAATAATTTCTTAAATATAATAATTTGTTAAATATAATAATTTGTTAAATATAATTATTTGTTAAATATAATAATTTGTGAAATATAATAATTTGTGAAATGTCATAAGTTATATGGGAAAGGTGTACGAGATGAATGATCCTCTGAGGTAAGATGATCCTTTTCGATTGTGACGACACTATGCAAGCAATCTAGATGTTTTTTCGAGTAGGGTGTAGGTTCCCACCCCCGCTGACGCTAGTCAAACCGTCATGGCTGCAGCAAGGACGATTGCTGTACTTTTGTGAAAAAAAAGAAACGTGTAGTGGTTATTTAAGGTAAGCCTGTGTTTTAAACTACTTTACTTTTTTGTATTCAATTTTATGCAATGGCTATTATTATATTTATAGTTTCTAAATATGTACATTTGTGTTAAAAACGTGTTGTGGTAATTCTAAAATATTTTAGATTAGGTTATAGAATTTTAAATAAAAAGTGAGCTCTGACGATCCCCTGGGATCATCTTACATCGCCGTGTCTACATGATGACCCCTTAGAAGACTTTTAGTCTAATTAATAAAACTCTAATCGATAATAGACATCGAAAACTTGAAGTATGACGATACCTATATAGGTAAACTGACTATTCAAAACAGCTTAAACGATAAGATTAGATTGTATATTTTCGAATTTACGAGCATTCGCCCTTAAGGGGATCATCTCATACCACCTTCCCCTAATATGTAAAAATTTAGTAATGCATGCTAAATGTGATTCATTATGGAAATAAAGAGGCTATATTATTATTATTATACTAACACGTGTGGTGACTTAGTAAGAATATCACTAACCGCCCTGTCCGTGGGTGATGCAAAATCTGACTAAGGGATATAATCTTTATATATAAATTTCTTGTGTACGTGTGTACGTCACTGAACTCCTCCTAAACAGCCGGACCTATGTTGATGAAATTTTTTGTGCGTGTTCAAGGAGATTCGAGAATTGTTTAGATTCATAATTGCTGATTGGCTGTCTACTATTTTTTAAATTTGAACAGAACAACGTCTGTTGGGTCAGCTAGCATGTATATAAATTTTATGCAAGAGAATGAAAACTCGAAATAAAACCCTATACCAACCTGTCCGTCCGTCTGTCCATGCCTGTCCGTCACCCGCAGTATGGCTAACCGCGCGACGGCGACCGACGTCCCAGGACGTCGAGAGGCGAGGGCTGACCACTGACGACAAGTCACATCTGCTCCGGTGGTCGGCCCAACAGCGAGGTGACGTAGGTACGGGTGGGTTATGGGCCCGCGCGCCGTCCTTTCATCGCCCCGGACGGACTGGACTGCGCGTGCGCTTACCATAGCCCACCCATAAAAAAAAAAAAATACCAACCCGTCAGATCAGTGTGGTGCAATTTTGCTGCTATTGTGGTGAATAATCGACGCCAACAATTGGACGTATATAAACTGAAATGATAAAAATGATGATAAATATACTCACCCGAAGCTAATGTCCCTCTGATGGCATCTTCAGCTACCTCAGAAATAAAAATGGGTGTTAACATTATTGCAGTACCACCAGAAATACCAGCTAAGAACCTCGCTACTAATACTAATGTCAAAGAATTTGTTATACTAATAATTGCCCAAGATAACTGCAACAAAAAAGATTAAATAATTACTTCATTATCCCATTTTCTTTCCCATGGGTATCGTAAAATATGACTAAGGGGTATAATATATAACATCAATGCAAGAAAAAGAATCTCGAAAAAGAAACTCGCAACTAAAGCCAATATAATAGGTCAATTTTTTTCCCATTAAAGACGAGGTTGGATGTCAATACTTGTGTAGTATAATAAAGTACAGTAGGCCAGTTTGGCCCCAATTGTAGAGGAATCTCAAACCCAGTAGTGAGACCTATATTAGTTAAGATTTCGATGAAAATAATGACTATCCTTGAAAAGTTATAACAGCTTACCAACCAATTTTTTTCTTTGGGTGGGCTATGGTTAGCACATCCGTCGCCCGGTTCCGTCCGGGGCGACAGAGTGGCGGCACGCGGCCCCGTAACCCACCGTAACTCGTCGCCTTCGTAGTTAGGCCAATCAAGGGTACAGACTTCCTTGTCCTCCGTGGCCGGCTCGATACAATTTACTAATTTCTTTTTTTTTTATGGGTGGGCTATGGTAAGCACACACGCGGTCCATTTCGTCCGGGGCGACAGAAGGACGGTGTGCGGGACCGTAACCCACCCGTACCCACGTCGCCCCGTTGTTGGGCTGACTACCGGAGCAGGGTGACTTGTCGTCAGTGATCGGCCACGACGGAATACCCTTTCGGGTACCCTCACCTCTCGACGTCCCTGTCTCGGGACGTCGGTCGCCGTCGCGCGGTCAGCCTCTCTGCGGATGACGGACTAAATTCCCCGGTCCAGTCACCCGCGGCCTCGGCTAGGGCGGCATCAGGCGCAGGTACTCGCGCCTGCGCCGCCCGAGTCGCTGGCGGCGGAACATGTCGCCGAAGAGGAGCTCCTCTCGCGCACGATCCGCCGCCTCATTCCGTGGGATTACGGCATCACAGAAGGCGGCGACCGCGTCCCAGTTTCTGACTCTGTCGAGCATCTCCCTGGCGATGGTCGGCAGCGTCAGGTCAGCACCGATGATCGCGACGAGTTCACGGCGCTCCCTCGCCCACGCGGCACACACCTCGAGCGTGTGCTGCGCCGTGTCCTCGTCGCAATCGCAGTGGTGGCAGGACGGTGTCCCCTCCTGACAATCTTGTGCAGGTACTTGGCGAAGCAACCGTGCCCCGTCAGCACCTGTACTAGTTGGCAGGTAAGCACCCTGTGCGTCCGCTCCAACCACTCCATCAGACAATTTACTAACCTACCGACCCCTTTGAATGAAGAATGTCAACTATGGTAATAATTCCTTTAATTAATAGCCGCATCATGTAGTATCCTATAGCCTACGCATACATCTAGAAGAAGATGGTGAAAGTCTGAACGATGACTTACTTCACAACCTCCGATATAATCAGAAGAATGAAAGTAATAACGGTTATAAAGTAATTCCTTCCATCAGTGTATTGACGTCGACTATCAAAAATAGGTCTTTCTATAAAGAAAGCAGGCATAAATTGTCGCTTATATAGCAGTTTCACGGTTACAATTGGTTAACTAATAATCATTCATTTGGAACTAAGCCGGTATTTACGAGACCCATGGTAAAACTAGAAGTACTGATAGATTGTGTGATGTCTGTGATGACGAAGTAAGAATACAATTCACCACCCTCTATCTTACCTATTGGAGGTTATACTTGGTGTTACCAGTTACCAGGAGAGAACTAATAATCATCCATATGGTGCTACCTAAATAGGTTTTTACGACACCCATGGTAAAGCTAGTGGTGATAGATTGGGTTTTCTATCCATTACTAATTTCCGTGTGGTGACAGAGTAAGAATACAATCCACCTCACCCTATATTACCCGTGTATTAAAAAATTACTAAGAGATTAAATATACATATAACATTTGTGAACGAGAAAGAACAGGTAAAGTAAAATAAAATCAAAAAGTAAAATAAAATCAGAAACGAAATAATCATTAAATATGGAAATTATTACCACGTACCAGAATAAGCAGTGATAAGAGAACACCGCCGTTCCGTCTTCCAAAGGAATTTATCAAAAATCCTGTGATAGCTACGCCCACCATCCCTCCCAGTGATGGTAAACTACTCAGTAAAGCTTCTTCACCTAACGTCATTGGAGCTGACATGGGTGTTGTAACATTTGAACGAAATATTTCTGAGGCATAAGTAGGCCATGCGTTTAAAAGACCCATGGTAAAGGAACCGAAGCCACCTGAAAAGAATAAATAGTCGTTTATTGCATTAACCTTTGAAAATACCTCATTTTAATACTTTTTAAATAGATTAGATCACACGCCTCGATCCTTTATATAATTATAAGTAAAATCGAAAATTTTGAATTACCCCCGACACAAACTTAACAAATACAAAAAAAAGGTCTCTAGTTCTCTTCAACAAGAACTATTAATTAATTGTCATTTAACGACTGTACTGGCATGCATGAAGCATCTAAACGAATATGCGTATGCCATTACATCATTTTGGAGAAGAGCTGATAATCTTACACTGTTAAACCGATATTAACCAAACATACCTAAGAATCACCATAAGGAAACTGGCTTTCAAATAAAAACACCGCATCGAAATCCATCCATCCGTTTGAGAGCTACAATGTCACAGACAAACACACACACATAGACAGAAGCGAGAGCGGTTTGCTAGTAACTTAATAAAAACCATTCATTGGAAATTCAAATCTTTTAAAATCCATATTTCTTGATTTTTTCATTTGTATAAATATAAATACCTAACTAGCATTGATATTTGAACTTTCTAGGTCAACAAATTCAAATTCAAATTTTTTATTTGCTCACTAATGGGGTGTACATGGTCCTAAGGAATATTTGAAATTGGATCACCTATTTGGCCATTAAATAATATCATGCACGATTTGGATTTCGAGTATTTCCTCTAATACATCCCGCTGACGTATATATCGCTATATTCATTTTGGTAAATACTGCACATTCAAAAATATATATACATGGCAGTGTTAATATTTTTAATTTTCTAAAATAGGGCTGGCAGGACACTTCTGATGCAATCCCCCATAAGGAAGGAACACATCTTTTTTGTACAATAAATGCTTTAATTATATCTGTACCATTGCCCCACATCACTATAGCATATCTTAGTACGGATTTTACATATGCAAAATAGGCAGTCATAGCAGTATTTTTATATATCATCATTGATAATTTATATAGAGCAAAAAAGAAAATGTTTATTTTAGTAATAACATTTTCTATATATTCTTTCCAATTTAAATATTCGTTTAAAATGATACCGAGAAATGTTATCTTGTTTGTGTTTCATAAAATTTGTCCATCGATAGCTATATCTACAGCGTATTGTTCAAAATTGTTAAAATTAATTTAATTTGTTTTAGATAGATTACTTTGCAAATTATTAATCTTTAACCAATGTATTACTAATGTTAATGTTTCGTGGATGTCAAATTTATGTTGTTCTAATGTTAATTTATTTTCTGTAGTCACGATAATCGATGCATCGTCAGCAAACAGTACTGTTTTATGTCGTATTTGATCCGGTAATTCGTTTATATATAAAAGAAACAGCAGCGGACCAAGCACGCTACCTTAAGGCACACCAAAATAGTTAAGAATTTTGATCTAAATACTTTTTACAAATTTGTATTATTTAGTTGCGTCACTTGCACACATTGAACTCTATTTGCCAAATATGATTCTAACCAATTTAAGGCAGGGCCTCTTATACCATTATGTTCTAGCCTAGTCAACAATTGATCATGAGCAACGCGATCAAAAGCTTTAGTCATATCTAAAAATAAAACTGTTGTATATTTCTTATTATTTATGCTCTGTAAAACTTCTATTATTAAATAAAATGTAACGTTACTTGTAGAGCTATGTTTTTGGAATCCAAATTGATATTTATTAATTATGCTTTTTGAGTTAAAAAAATTAGTCAACTTCTCATGCATGACCTTTTCACAAATTTTTGGAAAGATCGGTACTATTGTGATAGGCCGATAGCTATTGATATCGCTCGTATCACCTTTCTTGTGAAGGGATTTCAATATTCACTGCTTTAATTTATCGGGGAACACACCAGTCTCTAATGAATAATTGATTATTGGAGTTAGAATGGGACTAGGTAATCTTTGCATAGTTTAATAACTCAAGACATTATTATCTTTTTAATGTAGGTCTCATCATCTAGAAATGGGTTAGGTTTTTATATATGTGTTACTCACACATATTCATCAAAATAATGATTTTTAGAGATTAATATTTTTACAATCATTGAAATCCTTTTTATATTATAAAATTTGAGATACTCGTTTATTTAAATACTTTCTATAAATAACTTAATTTAGTGTGTTTACATTAAATAATGTTTGATTTATAAAGGTATGAAAAGTGGGTCCAAATGGTTCGTGTAAACTTATAACTCCAGACAAAGACTCTTGGTCTGAACTTAGCTTGTCACGCTACCACTACCCTGTCATATGTGCCGCAATTTCGACGTTTTATGTGTACGAATCGCATGGTAAGGGCTGGACCGAAGACCGTATGTGACTGTGTTTAGAGCATATGTAAGGAGAGGCTGAGATGGAGATGGACGCCATAGTACAAGCTGATAGCGTCTATGGTCCGGGTGAACAAGGATATTACGAAACATCATACGAATGTCAGTGCTGAATACTACAGCATGCGTTCTAAAGGACATAATGATGTCAACAATATCCTGTTGAAGCGCAGGGCCTGTATGAAGGCAATCATTTAAGCTGACACCCGTTCAGCTTTTACAGTTACCATCAAAACTGTACGGATCTTGTCTGATCCAGACTTAAATATGCCATGGTGAGGAATGTAGTAATAAGGTTTACGAGAAAAGGTATGGGGATGGCAAAGTGACATGTGACCTAAGTTAATGTAATCGGTGATAAACTCGACATATTTGGAGCGGAGTAATGGATTTGCTTGCAACTTCTTCTCCAGGTTGAAAATTTTTCGTAAGGCTAGCATGGGTCGTACCTAGCTCAGGTGGATTGGACAAGAAAGGCAAGGTTACCATATATTTGCCCGAAGGCTGACGTGTAGTACTAGTGCGAAAGATTTCCTCACACTGATCCTCCAATGGGTTAGTAATAGAGATTGAGCTCTGAGGTCTAAGTTCCTCTGACTCCCAGAACCGTACAAGGCACTTACATATTTCCTCATTTGTTACTTCATGGTCTGAGCTGAGAGTATGAGCTGAACTAATTGTAACTACAAGTGCATCAGCTGGGAACGGGCCCTAAGAGGGCAAAATCAAAGATCGTACCAAGTGCTGTTGGTCGTCCAGGCCCTAGTGAGAACCTAGTCCCGTCCAAGACTTGACCCAGCACGTCTGAGCCGAGGAAGAGGTCAACTGGACCTGGTGTATGATAATCATTATCGGCTAGTGGAATCTGTGTCTGGCCTTCCACATGTACAAAATCTGAAACTTTATCCATGGAAAGATAACCCATCACATCCTTTAATATATGAGCAGTTACTTTAATAACAGGTTCATCACTGTAAATAGGACGACACACAATTGAAACAGCTGATTTCGAATCCTGAGCAAGCTAATTTCCAATGCCCAGAATTTTGAGAGAGGAGCGGATTAATGGGAGATTCGAAATACGAGCCATGCGTTCGGTGATTAGTGTTATCATACTGCCCGTATCTAACAAGGCTCGTGCCCTTTGGAAACGACCATGTACGTCTGCTATTTTTAGTGAGACTGTGGGCAATAGAACAGGGTTATTTATGAAGGACCGACGCTGTTCTGGTTGAGAACAGGTGACGTGTTGTAACTTGTTGCTCACTGGCAGCACGTTTATCGCGGAGTGGGAGTGGGGAATTGATGTGTATGGAGCGGGGTTATTATTGAGCTGATGATATGGATAGGAGTGATGAGTGAGCTGGGAGTGTGTCTCCTCATCACGTTCTGCTGTAGTCGATAGTCATTGGTTGACATTGGGCCGAGATGTACCGGGCGAACGTAAAGGCCGAGATGCATTAGGTGAGCGAGAGGGCCGAGATGCTGACATCGTATAGGATGACTGAGGTGGTTCATCTCGGGATGGAGACACCCTTTGGGAGTATCTGGAAGTAGGCTGAGGACGATTTGTGGGGCGCTGCCTAGGCTGTTCCCGTAAATGCGCGGGGAGGCGGTGAGCAGAAGAGTGGGGCGGAGACGGTGCTCCAGGGCGATGCAGAGCAGTGTGGTGGTTAACACTACCACACTCCCGACAAGCACCCGTGGACCTACACTCGTTCTCATAGTGTGGCCCAAATCAACGTTGACAGCGGTCGCGAGAATTAATAAAGTCCCAACGACCTTGAACAGGCTGGTTGTTAAATTGGGGACATGCTATCAGCTTGTGGTCCCTTGAGCGGCAGTAAGGGCAGTATCAAGTGACAGTATTGGTCTGTGATGGTTGTGCGGAGAAAACTTGCCGCCGTTGAGCAGAGGGTGAGGGCGGATATGTAACGCGAGAATAGACTGGAGCATTTGGATGGAAGTGGTTAGAGGTGGGTGAACGTTGACCGCGCCCACGTGTGAATGTAGGAGTGAGCCTGTGTGAAGTGCTAGGCGAAGTAGTAGACTGGTTTGGGCTGAATGGATTTGAGCTGGATCACTCTGTCTTAACGCAGCGTGCGTGCTCTTCTAAAAAAGAGATTAAGTCGGCAAGCGTGGGCAGAGTAGTACTCGAACCATATTTGCGCTCAAATAGTGTGCGAAGTTCTCCTTTTAGTTTTCGTACCACTGTGGATACGAAAACATAATCACTATCCTTCATGGGCAGATCCAGGTTGAGCAGAGCTGATTGGCCTGAAATCAAAGGTGTAAGAAAGAGTGCACGTATGTCCGAGCGTGCATGAATAAACGGCAGACTCAATATGATGTCTACAAAACGGTCGATGAGCACGCGCCGATTCTCATATCGTCTTGCGAGAATATCCATGGCAACAGAGTAGTTCGTATCAGTTATTTGAAGGTGAGACACCATACTGAGCGCCTCACCAGTCAAGTAGGAGATGAGGTAATGCAGCTTTACTGCATGAGAAAGTGTAGGCATGTGATCCGTGAGGCTCCGGAAGATGATCATGAATGAGGGCCAATCCTCCACCTTTGAGCTGAATTTAGGCAGCTCAATTTTGGGCAGAACAGACGTAGGCGGTGTATGTGCTGACGAAGTGGAGATTGATTTTAGCCGCATGGCCTCATTGATGGTTAAAATCTTATAATAGTCTCCCACTGTCGCTTCGTATTAGGAAGTGTAACTGGGTTCCTGGTCGGGGGTGATATCTTTCTCCTCCAGGATTTCCAGATAAATATTTTCTAGCTTCGCCTTGGCTTCCTCTAATTTTGCGAGGCGAGCGTTAAAGTCGGCGAGCAGACGGGGTGAATCTGCATCTATGGCCAAGGCAATCTCTGCTAATTGGGCAATTATTTTTGTTGACACCCTAAACACTGCTGCTTGTGACTTGGAGGGCATTGTTGGGCCGACTGAACAAGGTTAAAAAAGAAGAAAAACAAAACACTGAACTTTATGCACCTTTGCCTGCCCCTCAACAAGTTAACAGTTGTAATGTTCCAAAAAATAAAAACAGCTCAATATGTAAACAAAGTTAGTTAAATTAAAATATAAAAATGTTCAAATAGCCTTGATCTACTATAATGCGGAGGAATGTGTTGCCGAGAAATGCTGATAAGAAGTGAACTATGACTTATACTTCATAAATATCTTTATGAGCTGTGTTATTAGGTCGCTAAACACTTGCGCTCTAGTAGGCATACTACCTACGACGTATTTTTATAGGTACTTATTATGTTTCAATCGCCGACAATCTATAAATCTATTGTTACAATGTATATAGGTAATATTTATATTTATTTATAATATTTTTCTACACCGAAATGTGACCTGAGTATACAGTTAGAATATAATTAGAGTATAAAGGTATTTTTTATGTTTTGAGCTGAGTACTTAACTGTTAATTATTGTAATGATAGCGATGTATTTATTAAAATATGACACTTAAGTAGTAATGGGCAGAGATTATATAGGTATTTCGTACGTATCAAATAAGTAGGTATTTGTATAATTATCGTTAACACAAAATGTATGAGCAGAAGACAGTTACTTTATCGTTCAAAATAGACGTAAACAACTGAAATAAAACATGTAATTATTGAAGAAAAATTAATATTAATTATAACGAATATATTTGAAAGATATGTGGAATTTTTAATTATATAATTTCTATATGTAGGTAGAAATTACTGATATTATCCGGCTCGAAGGATCAAAGGATATGTTGTGGCTTAGTGAAATCTATGGGGCTGTTTATGCCAGCAATATATCGACGTGGGTTAGCCGAAGGACCAGTGGGAACCCATTCCCACAAGTGGGACCGATTCCCACAAAATGAGGGTTTGACAGGGAAACGGTGGGAAATAAGTAGAGAACTTACCTCATTTCTCCTGTGTTTATGGAGCTGAAGATCTGCTGTGCTGAAGGTGTTTCCTACGAGCTAAGTTGGGCCGAATGCGGGCACTGATTTTATTGTCTCTTTAATATGTGATCACTATAACGGCATATACACTCGCGTGCGCGGGTTAGTCGACCAGCGTAGTACTCTTTCGGTGTCTTTTAATGCAAAACGATAGAAAAATGTGTGCACCACGGCATAGATACGTCACGATAGTAATGTCAAAATGGCGCGCTGAGTCTCAGCAGCGGGGGCGCACGGAGTTAACCCGAATCTAGGCGTATTTAACCGAAGATCGCTCGTCAATCAGGCGTCGCGGTATTGGAGCGAACAGCACGCATTCACATTTCCTTCAATTTTTTTACGGTAGGCAGCGGTTGAGCGAAGGTGCTATCTACTCATTACTATAGTCCATAAAATATAGCTTGATCTCTGTGACAGATGTCACGAAACCAACGAAGTAAGTTTGAACGAGTGACATGTTTACAATTTCATTTTGTATCATATATATTTTCATTCTTTTCGTGCCAGTTTTGTTGCAACTGAATTGCAATACATCATCAATATAAAAATATTATTATTCATGCTTAAAATGTACCTCGTAAATACTGAAACACCTAGTTAACATTTTATACATAAATGACGCTTACGCACGTACAAGGTCATACTGGACTGAAAATAAAAAAGAGATGTGACAGTCGATATACGTAAATCGATAACCAATCTTTATTACATTATTCATAAAAGAAATAACCCCAATACAGTAAGTACCTATATAAAACTTTCAACTAGTGTAGCCCAAAAAAGTCTTGGTCTTGCGGTCTTGGTCTTGGTCTTGCGAGAAATGCGAGACCGAGACCAAGACCAAGACCGCTTAATTTTTGCAAGACCAAGACTGGCCCTGCAAGACGTGAGCAAGACCAAGACTGGGCCTGCAAGAGTCTCGTGGTCTTGCATTTAATTCAAATCACCATTTCAGCTTATATACGGTTGAGCTCGTGTCTTCTACATAATAGGAGGGAAATCGGCCGTGGCCGGAGGGGAATCGCCACGGTGATCGGCCGTGTTGTTACAGGTCATACATGTCAAGTTTTCCTTCTCTTGCACCGATGTTATATATTATAGCCCTTAGTCGTGGGTTCGCAGTCGCGGGTAAAATAGAGAGTGATGAATTATATTCTTACTCCGTCACTACACCACAAGTCAAATCATCTTGAGATATCCATCTATTGGCCAATCGATTCCCAATGTTGATGTTGGCTTTTCAGAATTACTCTTCGGAAAGGCTTAAGGAGTCACGAGAGAAGAGAGTCAAGAGAATCACGAGAGTGCTCTTGCCCATTATATATATTTATATATCCGTTTATTCATGAGCCCAACGACGTTCACTGTTGGACATAGAAATATGCCTACAATTAATCTACATAAATGCCCATGTAGGGACAGAGTACGAATACAACTCACCACTCTCTTACCCGTGGATGTCATATCAAATCGGATCGGGCAATGGTGTTAGGAACCCATGAAAAAAAATTGAAATAAAAATATCGATTCGTTAATGAATTGAGAGACATGTAAGTTCTCAATTTTGTCATCGTTTTTCGTGTAAATTTGATTAAAATGTATAAAGCAATGATACTTAATCTACAACATATTCGTATTTTGTTAAATGTTCATTAGAATTTGACTAAATCAATGATTACGTTTGCATAAGCAAGACAAACTTCGCTTTAACATAAATCAGATGATCGGCCGATGACCGTTGATGAGTCGCCTTTGTACCTACGTAACCATTGAAAGGTTCCCGCAAATCTAATACCTATTTATACTGTCAAAATTTTACATGCTTACATATATCCTGTCTGTACATACCTACATAATGCATAAAATTTAAGGCATAAACTCTTAGACACAAATTTTTGTAATCACTATAACTTTTACGTTATATTGTTTTTGTGTAATATACATTCTAATTATGATCTATGAGCATTGAACTACAACATACACGAACATTTGCCCCATAACCTGATACACCCTGTGTATATAACATATGTGCAAGAGAAGTGAAACTAGAAATAAAACCCTATAACAACATGTCTGACCAGCGTGGTATAGTAGATCAATTTTCCTCTTACTGGAAGGAAGCTTAAGCCAAACAGTGGCACTTTTATGAGCTGTGACGATGACTACGAATATCATACATTTTACAAGTATTAAAACCATAAAATTTTAAATCAGTTTTATATGTTCTTGAATAAATAATATATTAAGAGCTACATGGATCCAGCGGCCAAAGTATTTATATAGGCAATAGAGCAACAGGTTTTTTCAAGTATCCAAAGTATCAGTAACTAAACTGGAAATACAATAGATACATAACGATTTCTGATGTTTACGCGAGTATTATACATTTTAAATAAAACTACTTTACGGATTTTATCGCGTTTGTATTTGATTTTAGATTACCCGACGTTTCGAACACTTTACAGCGTTCACGGTCACGGGTGGACTAAGATGTCTCACGTCCAACAAGTCATCGTTACTGCAGAAAATTTATAAATAAAATTTATAAATATAATAAAATTTATAAATAAAATCCATCATATGCATCCATATTATGCCATCATAAGTGACTGTTACGTTATTTCAACTGCAAGACTTGCCAGACTTTTCGAGACTCTTGCTGCAATACCAAGACCAAGACCAAGACTCGGATGCGCAATACCAAGACCAAGACGAGACCAGGTGTGATGTTGCAAGACCAAGACCAAGACTGGTCCAAGTCTCGTCTTGGTCTTGCATTTGGGCAACACTACTTTCAACATACTTTTTACAATTAAAACAGACAGTTACATTATAAAATACATAAACTGAATTAATAAAACATTAAAAAACTACTTTTCATCTCAGAGTAAATGATAATATTCATCATTTCAGCCTATAGCCATCCTCTGCTGGACGTAGGCCTCCCTCATGTTGCGCCACAATGTGCGGTCCTGTGCCGCCTGCATCCAACGACGCCCAGCAACTTTCACTAGGTCATCGGTCCACCTAGTGGGGGGGGGGGGGGCGTCCTACACTGCGTCGTCCGATACATGGTCGCCACTCGAGAACCTTTCTTTCCCAGCGGTTGTCGGTTCGTCGAGCGATGTGGCCTGCCCATTGCCACTTCAGCGTGCTAATTCTTCGTGCTATGTCGGTTACACCCGTTCTTCTGCGGATTTCTGTATTCCGGAATCTATCTCGCAGAGAAATCCCGAGCATAGCCCGCTCCATAGCACGCTGAGCGACTTTGAGCCTTGATATAAGGCCTATATTTAGGGACCACGTTTCTGTGCCGTAAGTCATCACTGGTAACACACACTGGTCGTAGATCTGTGTTTTCAGACACTGAGGTATGTTGGACGAGAAGATCCTCTTAAGTTGCTCGAACGCTGCCCACCGGAGTTGGATTCGTCGGCTGATCTCTTTCTCGAAATTGGATCTATATAACTGGACTGTTTGTCCGAGGTAAACATAGTGATCGACAACTTCGAGAATCGCATTGCCAACTAGGAACGGTACAGGAATGACATGGGTATTTGACATGACTTTCGTCTTGTCCATGTTCATTCGTAGACCCACTAGTTGGGATACCCTGCTGAGATCATTGAGCATAGTGCCAAGGTCCTCCATGGATTCTGCCATAACGACGATATCGTCTGCGAATCGAAGGTGAGTGATGTATTTGCCGTTAATGTTGATGCCGAGTCCAGTCCAGTCTAAGAGCTTGAAGACATCTTCCAGTGCAGTGGTGAACAGTTTCGGAGAGATGACATCTCCCTGTCTCACGCCTTTCTGCAACTGAATCGGTTTCGTACTCTTATCCCGGATACGGACTGACACTGTGGCGTTCCTATACAAACACTTCAGCACTTCGATATAGCGATGGTCGATTTGGCACCGCTGAAGGGACTGCAGAACCGCCCAAGTTTCGACTGAATCAAAGGCTTTCTCATAGTCCATAAACGCTAAGCACAGGGGCCGATTATAATCCTCGGTCTTTTGTATAATCTGCCGAAGCGTAAGGATATGGTCTATGGTGCTATAGCCTTTTCGGAAACCGGCTTGTTCGGGCGGCTGGAAGTCATCGAGCTTGCACGAGAGTCGATTGGTAATGACCCTCGAGAACAATTTATAAACATGGCTCAGGAGTGAGATGAGTCTGTAGTTCTTTAGAAGAGCTTTCTCACCCTTCTTGAAGAGCAGCACCACTACACTCCTGGTCCACGACTCTGGAACGTCGCCCCCGAGGATAACGGAATTAAATAGCTCATGAAGGGCTATTAAGACTGGCTTGCCGCCCGCCTTCAGAAGCTCTGCCGTAATTACGTCATCTCCCGGTGCCTTACCGTTACATAGTTGTTTGAGAGCCATTCTGATCTCTTACAAGCTGATGTCCGGGATTTCTTCGGTATAGTGCCGAGTTAACTTGGATCAGGGATCTTGGACCAAGCCAACAACAGGATTTCGGGATGATTTGTATAACTGCCCATAGAACCTTTCGACCTCTCCCAAGATCTCACTTTGGGATGAAATGACAGTGCCATCGACGGTCTTCAGCTTAGTCATTTGGCTTTGCCTAATAGACAGATCTTGTGCGAACACTTTCGAGCCACGATTCCGCTCTATCGCTTCTTTGATACGGAGCGTATTAAATCGGCGAATATCGCGACGCACAGACCTGGAGATCTGTCTATTTAGCTGCCTATGTTTGGACCAATCGGCTGAAGACTGCACCGTCATCTCTTTTTTTCGCTTCATGAGCTCGAGAGTCTGGTCAGAAAGTTTTTTAGGTCTATTAACGCGGTGAGCCTTGAAAAATTTCGACCCAACCGCGTGGACAGTTTCCACGAACCTATTGTTCATATCGTTCGGAGATTTCAGACATTGGAAGCAATTGTGTATTTCAAGTTGAAAGCTTTCGAGGTTCTGGTATTGGACAGATGTAGGTCGGAGTGTAGACTTCATCAAGCGTGACCGCTCGACTTTTGTATGGATATTCAATGTGGCTTGAACCATCCGGTGATCGCTCCCAGTTTTAATCCTGCTGATTACCGAGACATTATTGAATATCTGTCGTTTGTCTGACAAGATGAAGTCTATCTCGTTTTTTGTTGAACCAAAAAATGATAATATTATGTACGCATTATTGTCAATAAACTAGACATATTTATTTATAAAACAGTCGTAATTGATCGATTGATCTAATGACTGTCCCTATTTTGGCTTAAAATGATAAATGTTCTAGTAGGAACGCTCCAGTGATGACGATAATAGTGACCCAGACCTTGATTGTACTCCTTTTGAATAATTAAAACTGTCAAAAACAGTTTTTGTTTGAAATAAATTAAAAAATAAATCATTGATTGTATTTTTATTATGATAGAAAATCACAATTATAAAAATAAAGAGCTTTATTGATAAAAAACTACGGACTTTATCGTAAGCGTAACAGCACTAGGGACAACTGTCATAGAGATCATCCTATATTTTATGGACTATAGGTGTACTCTTTGGAAAAACTGAAAATGCAACCCTTATACCAATGGTGTTATGGTCGGTCAATTTTTCTATTATTGGGAAGGAGGCTCAAGCCCAGCAGTGGGGTTCATACAAGCTGATATAATAATGATAATATAATTAATAATGTTTACCTCCAAAGGCGACGTGAAACTGTCGAATTCTTCCAATGTTCATTTTAGAAATTATAATTACTTATAAAAGTCTAGCGTCCTCACATTCGAATTATTAATAAATGAATTGTTCGGTTACGCTAAATATGTAATATTTATAAGAATAAACATGTAAAATGTATTTTACGCACTGATAACGGTGACGAGCAACATTATCTTTTATATTGTTTTAGGGTTTTTATGTGAATAGATAGTAGTATTATGTATATTGACTTTGTAATCACGAGATTTGTTTTTTATAGATTTATTTATATTTACTAAAGGAGAATGCCCATTTTGTTCGAGAGTTAGTTTCAATATGAAAGTCAATGGGCCTTTATAATTTCTTTTGTATGTTGTAGTATAATTATTCTAGTTTTATATTTAGTAATTAGTTTTCATTTTCGTACCCAGGTTTAAGCGTAATCTTATTTTTAGTGAACTGTTTTGAGGTTAGAAAATACGTCAAACGAAAATATGATTATCATCTTTATTCAATGCGTTTACAAAAGTAATTATGTAGCTAATGATTTTAACATAAGCTTAAGATATGGTCCTGTGTGATAATAATAGGTGTGGCCTATCAACTGAGGTTTTATGAATGTGATTTTGGTACCTATATGGTCATAGAAAGTTATAATTCTAAGGAAGGGGTTGCGTTTGGCAACAACAACAATATACTGCTAATTGAATACCAGGAATAGTAAAATCAACATTTTATACTTAAGAGCAGTTTACGTAATAGGTATATTGTCTAAGAATTGAGCTGGCGCATTTATTTACATCATTAACAGGGCCTCACCTCAAGTAGGTACCATAATACTGTCATTGTGTGTGCGTAGCACCCTACGGTACGATTTCCAAAAAGACGAATACAATAATAAGTAATTAATGAAATCGAGAGGATTTGCCCTATATAAATCCTTACTTACAAGCAAATAAAAATATATTCTATATTATTTACATGTCGCGTTTTGATTCTCGCCCTAATTATTATTTTTTAACCTAATATTAAATCCACTTCCATTTCGTCACTTTCTACATTTCTATACGGTAAATATAACTTATATGCTCAACATAAAGGATATCGCCTGTATTAATTAGTAAGATCTTAATGCTAACTATCATAAATGACTTAAGTAGATTGAATCTGAAAAAAAATGCTTAAATGGATAGCATTACCTACTGTCTATACTCAGAAAAATATTGCGTCGCTTTTTAATATTTTCCCCTTAGAATAATAACGTATAGAAGGATAGTGTCAATACTTCGAACTTTCAAATATCTAAAAATACTAATGGCGCGCAGATGATTACACACGTAAACCACTATACAAATTATGAAATTAAATTTTGTTTTTATTAACATAAATCGTCGAAATACTTTTAAGAGTAATGTTAAAAACCTTTTTAAGTTTTTCAAATGTGTTGTGACACCATTTGAATGTACAAACCGTCATAATTATCAATTTATTTTTTAAGAGTTGCGTACGTACGTGCAGTACAATGACTTGTACATTACGGAACGGTTCCGGCGTAAGCTCCGTTAGGCTCCAATTGAAATGCCTCACGTTTTGAGCGTGAACTTACTTTCTATACGTTATTATTCTAAGATTTCCCCTTTGTATAAAAACTGACAAATAACTAACTGTATTAAATTATAAAAAAAAAAACAAAGTATTTAAATATAATAACACTACTCCGATCGCACTATGGCGCCATAGTGTTCTGTGTTACCAGAACTAATTATCTTTATTTATTTTTTTAAATCGATTAATCGATACTCGATTTGAAAAGTAAATTAAAATATATTAAGTTTGGATATAATGTTTGATATTATCTGTGTATTGCTTTTAATTTAAAAAAATAAACATTACTTTTGTAATTTTTATAACTATAAAAATTCGATTTAACATGAAAAAAAAACACATTTTGCAGCTATTCCTTATATTATTTTTATTCAACAACCTTAGCTCAACGATCTCATCGGAGTATCCCAACTAACGCGTTTACGAATGGACATAGGTAAGATGAAAGTCATGTCAAACGCCCCGTCATTTCAGTACCAGTCCTAGTCGACAGTGTAACTCGAAGTTGTCGATCTTGTCTGCCTAAACAGGCACACGTTACCTACGACAAACGTTCTAGATAACGCTAATTCGTTACCTGGGACAAACAGGTAGATTCAATTTTAAGAAAGAGGTTCATCAACTCGACTGGGCAGCGTTCGAAAAACTTAAGAAGATCTTCTTATTCAACACATCTCAGTGACTGAAAGACTTAGGATACAGAAACATGTTCTCTAAATGAAAATTTCAAAACTAAGTTTAAAGTCACGACAGCAGGCTATGCTTGGGATTTCTCTGCGGGATAGAATTCAAAATACGGCAATCCGTAGAAGAACGAGTATGACCGACATAGCACGAAGAATTAGCACGCTAAAGTGGCATTGGCCAGGCCACATTGCTCGACAAACTGATAACCACTGGGAAAGAAAGGCTTTCTTATAACGACCACGTGGATAATGATGATAATTGAATAAACATGTTGTGTTTTGTTTTTGACAAACCGACAACCGCTTGGAACGAAAGGCTTTCTTGTAGTGACCGTGTATCGGACAGTAGTATCAGTGTAGGACGAATCAGGTAGACCGACGACCTGGTGAAAATTGCTGAGCGTCGTTGGATGTAAGCGGCACAGGACCGCACTTTGTAAAGAAACATAAGGCAGGCCTACATCCATTGTACAGGCGTAGTCTGGGCTAGTGGACTAACGCCGTGTTTGACAGAAGAACCTAAGGTTATAGTTTGAAGTACCTAAAGCCCTTAAGTTCCTAGCCTATATGATGGGATACCTGCACCGTGCTACCTAAGGTGACAGGTGGATGTGAGATGGATGTTGGGTGGAGGATTGGTTATTCTCACTGCCAGTCAAGCAGACTCACTCGACTAATCAGAACTGACGGCTAAGGGTGTCTTGGCCACAGTGAGATGGAGCTTTGGGTGGAGGATTGGTAACTCTCACTGCCAGTCAAGCAGACTCACTCGACTAATCAGAACTGACGGCTAAGGGTGTCTTGGCCGCAGTGAGAGGGATGTAACTGAGAGATGAATAAATTCAAATCTGATTTATTTTACACAATGTACACCTTATATACTACTTATTGCTAATACACACATATACCATTTTGTGTTAGTGTGTCGTACGTGTAAAGTATAACGCAGTGTCTTTAAATCATGTCAGTGCTAATTTTGCACATTATGTTGACATGCTTTACTTGTATGTTGACATGCTCTACTTTTGAGTTTGCTGCGTTGCATGTTCAATGTGCATTGAACATTCTGGGGTCTCTCAGGAACACGACTGCAAGTCGTATAATTCGATAACCTCATATGGTCCAATGTGTCCTTCCGTCGTTTGTGGTGTTTGGACTGTAGTCTGGGGACGAGGTTTCCCATACCGTGGCCGTGGTTGTGGTGGAGCTGCCCGCTGTTTGTCTGTCTCTGTGGCTTGTGTTGTAGTTGTCTCCTTGTTTTGTCTTCTCGTAAGTCTATCTCGACATTGTTTGAGTGGTCTGAAATAAATTAAAAGACAAGCTAATACTATTAAAGAAAGAGATGTCACGGTGCTAACCACATAGGAATGAGACTCTATTCGCCTCCATATTGTGTTATCTAATCTTGTTTTTAGCTTTGCTTCTGAAGCGGCTAAGTGGTCAAATATACTGGTGGAGCTATCTAATACTTCCTCCTTCGGTATGTCTGGTATCTCTGATTGGACTACTTGTGTGTCTAGAGTAAAATTACTCCTTTTAAAATATGATGCTTGCACAGTTGTTGTTGTTATTCGTTTAGCTGCAAGAATGTTGTTCAACGTCTTTACTACACAGCTTTCTGAAATGTGTAGTACTCCTATATCCTCTAGGTTAATTTCTTGTCTTTGTCCATCACATATTATCGAAGCTGATTGTGTTTTTGTAGTGATAAACATCCACGTATTCTGCATGTAAAGTTGTTTCCATAGAATTGTAGATTGAATGTTGTATCTTCTTGATGTGCATTGTGATTTAGTGTTATTATTGTTGCTGAATAGCTGGTCAACAATGCAATTCTTGTTCAATTGCATGTTCTTAACAGCCACGGGATAGCAAACAAACTCCGATTTTTTGTGTAAACAATCTTTGAACTCGTCTTTACTTAATTCAAAGTATCGTTCATTGTTATAGTCGAAGCCTATGAATGCTCTTGGGATTGACAAGCATTCAAAAGAACTCCCGGTCAACTTTTGAGGAATCGCCGTTATGTGTATTAGCGTATATTTTCTTATGTCATGAATAGGATAGTACGCAAATACGTTTATATGTGTTGCATTTATTTCCATGTTAGTCTGTATTAATTGATCCTGAATTATTCTTAAGTTTCCAGGTAACTTTTGATTGGTTGTTTGTATTATATCATTAGCGTATTTAGGACTCAAAATCGTGTATATCGATGCGTTATTTAGGTATATCTCAAGTAACCCGTTGTAATAGTGAATAATCTCTGTTATGTAATTGCTCGCTAATTGATACGTTTGTATTACTTGTATTTTCACATTGTTAGCGTCTACCATCTTATACCATACGTCGTTATCGTACATGAATGCTATAGCTTCATTTAACTTCTTTTCAAAATTCTCTAACTTTTTCTTAATCCGCTCCTCGGTTTGGTTTACAGCGGATACTGTAGATATCATTATGTTTGTTTGATGATTGGCGGCGTTTATAAGTTCTTGTTGATTGCTACTCAATGAGTCAATACTTCTGTATACTTCATCGTTTACTCCGAACACGTATGTTAACATTTGTCCTAATAATCCACGTCTCCTTCTAGAAATCTTTATCCCAGTAAGGTAGTCCTTTATCTTCTCAAATCGTGCTTTCTCTTCGTTCAAATGATAATAAAATTCTGCACAATGGGTGTCTTTTGTATACTGTTGCGTGTCAGTGCATAACTTTTGAAACTGATTAGTTATTTTTATCGTATTATTTAAATTCAGTTCCAAATCACTCCTTTCGTAATTAGTTTCTATTCTAAAACTCCCTCTGTTTATTGTTGAAGTACCTATTTGTTCTACATATAGGCCTGGATTTAAATGTTTCATAGTAAACATTGATGTACTTGTTACTTGTCCGATACACAATAATAATGTAGTATAGAGTAACACGCCTGACTTAAGTGTCTTAGACTTTTTATTTATGTTATTTGCTATGTTACTATTCACAGGCGTTTCGGTATTTTTTCTTAACGTATTCGTGTTAGTCATTAATTCTTCCTGATATACGGGTAAAGGAATTAATGTATGTATTGATCGTTTTTGACATAAACCTGTCGATTTTTTGAGTGTCACTACTCTTATCACCCCGTCGCTTCCTGGGTGAACGCTTTCCACTTTTGCCAAGGGCCACTTACTTGGACTTATGTTTTCATCTTTTATTAGTACTATGGTTCCAATTTTGATATTTTCTTGAGTTTCTTTCCACTTGTATCTTTGTTGAAGTTGATGTAAATAATCAGATGACCAGGCTTTCCAGAAATCTTTCTTCATTCTTTGAATTTGTTTCCATCTATTTATTAAATCAGTATTTATGTTTGATAACGGATCTGGGATTCCAACTGCTTCCCGACCAATTAAAAAGTGACTAGGCGTTAGTATTGTATTATCATTGATGTCTTCGCTTTGTGCACATAACGGCCTCGAGTTTAGGCAAGCTTCAATTTGATGTAAAAATGTTATCATTTCTTCGTACGTTAATGTCGATTCTCCAATTACTCGACGTAAATGGTACTTTACTGATTTTACGCTGCTCTCCCAAATCCCACCAAAATGGGGGGTTGCTGGCGGATTAAAATGCCACTGAGTACCTATACTGGTCATCGTATTTTGGAATCCAGGTGACTGTGTTATTTGCAATAATTCTTGTTCCAAAAATTTCGCTGCGCCTACGAAGTTCGTGCCATTGTCACTATACATATGTGACACGTGTCCTCGTCTGGCCATGAACCTCCGCAGTGCCGCAATAAATGTTTCAGTTGTCAAATCTCCCACTAATTCTAGATGAATTGCTTTTGTTGCTAAGCATACAAATACAGCAATATATGATTTGTAGGACTTGTGACCTCTTCCTTTCATTGTTCTTGTTTGTATTGGTCCCGCATAATCCACTCCAGTGTGACTAAATGGATATGATTGCGTGACTCTTGCTTTTGGAAGTATCCCCATTTTCTGTACTTTCGTTTCGGACCTGTATCTCGCGCATTTGACGCACTTTTTTAGTGTACCTTTGACAACTTGTTTTCCACCTATAATCCAGTATTTTTGTCGTAGGACAGCTGTAGTTAGTTTATTTCCTCCATGTAATGTTTTCATGTGTGCGTTTTGTATTATTAATGACGTTATATGATGTCGGCGTGGTAATAGTATAGGATGTTTTTGATTATATGGCAAGTCAGCGTTTTCTATTCGACCTCCAACTCGTAATAATCCATCGTTATCAATAAATGGATCTAGTGTGGATAATTTACTGTTTTTCTGCAGTGATTTTTTCTTTCGAATAATTTCTTTTTCATCGTAAAATTCTTCTTGTTGCAATATGCATAGAATTCGTTTCTCTGTTTCTTCTAGTTCCGTACAGGATAATGGTTCGTGCTTTTTGCGCTTGCTGATAAATCTGTAGCAATACGCTAATGTTCTTATCATTTTATTGTAGTTAGAAAATCGACTCCAGATGTCATACTTTTCATTCGTAGTATTAATTGTTGTTGATAAACAGTACTTGGCTTCTTCATTTGGCTGTGGTGCTGTTGTTGTAATAGGTATATCACTCGTCTGTAACCATGGTGGGCCGTTCCACCATAAGGAACAGTTTATTAATTTTTCTGGCTCCAATCCTCTTGATATAATGTCCGCTGGGTTTTCAGACGATATGACATGATTCCATTGAGCGTTAGGTATTATGCTGTTAATTTCTGACACTCTGTTGGCCACGAACGTATGCCATCGCCCAGGATCTCCTTTTATCCATCCCAACGTGATCATAGAATCCGTCCAGCATGAAATCACGGTATTGTTATCACCGTTTAGAGCATTTTTTATTTTTTCTATTAAATTAGCCAATAATACTGCGGCGCATAGCTCAAGACGCGGTAATGTTGTTTTTTGTTTTTTCGGTGCAACTTTTGACTTAGCTTGGAGCAATGTTATGTAGTAACTGTTATTCACCATTACTCTGCTATAGACGACAGCCCCGTATGCTTTTTCTGAGGCGTCGCAGAATCCATACAGCTCAAACTTTGTCCTGTCTATCGTGTGACACCATCGTGGTACTTGTATATTTTCTATGTTTTTTAACTGTTTTTGTATTTCTGTCCATTTATTTCGTATTATGTCATTTACTGGTTGGTCCCATTCCATCCCAGACGTCCACAGTTGTTGTACTAGTAATTTTAGTGTTATGATGATGGGGGCCAACCAGCCCAACGGATCAAATATTTTCGCCACCTCTGACATAATGAACCGTTTGGTGGGTTTTGTGTTTTCTGTTATAGTTATTTGAAAACAGAATTTATCTTCGCCTGGAGACCATATAATTCCCAACGACTTTCTTGTTTCGTCTAAGGGAAGTTTCAGCATCCGACTTTCTTCTTTATCGCATGTTAAATTGTTCAACAATTCCGAACTATTTGAAGACCATTTTCGTAGTTGGAAACCACCTTTGTTTAACATTGCTATTAATTGTTCTTGTAATTCCTTGACGGAGCTTTCCTGGGATTCTCCTGACAAAATATCGTCAACATAGAAATCCTGTAACGTTACTCTACTGGCGATAGGGTAATTGTCTTGTTCGTCTAATGCTAGTTGTTGTAATGTTCTCACGGCCAGATAAGGCGCGCTTGTTGTGCCATACGTGACCGTTGTTAGTTCGTATTCACTAATGGCCTTTTTTGGAGAAAATCTCCATAAAATTCTTTGATATTTATAGTCTTCTTGGTTTATTTTTATGAACCGGTACATTTTCATAATGTCGGCCATGAAAGCAATCTTATGCGTTCTCCAGCGTAATAATATGTTTGATAAGTCTTGTTGAAGTCGTGGTCCTTTATGTAAATTTTCATTAAGGCTTATTTTACTACTTGTTTTACTACTAGCGTCAAATACCACTCGTAGTTTTGTTGTAAGAGAGTCTTCTTTTATTACCGCTTGGTGGGGAATATAATACTCTCCTGTGTAATATTCTGGTTTAGGTACTTTTCTCATATGACCCATATTTAGGTACTCGTACATAAATTCCTTGTATTGTTGGCGTAAATTTTCATTTTTTTCGAACTGACGTTCTAGTTGTAATAGTCGAGCCACGGCTTTTTTCCTTGACTCGCCATATTTTATGTTCGCGTCCTTAAACGGCAGTCGTACCGTATAAGTGCCGTCGAAACTTCGTATTATAGTATTTGTATAGTAATTTTCACACAACTCATCATCTTTGGTGAGTGCATAGTGTCGTGGAATTTCTTCTAATTCCCAAAATTTTGTTAATTGTTGTATGTCGTCGGTGCGAGTCATCATGCTTAATACTTTGATGCCACCGTTTGTGTCTTGCGGATATAACCCGGATAAAATCCAACCCAATTCTGTTTCTTGAGCGATTATACCGCCTTGTAGTCGTTTAAAACCTTGTAATAGTATTTTACTATATTCTTGGGCACCTAAAATTATGTCTATAGGTCCCTTTTTGTTGTACGTTGGGTCTGCCAATAGAACATTGTCCAACTCTTGTAATTGTTGTAAGTTACTTCTTGGTAACGAGTTTGTAAGCTTTGGTAGTACTATAAGTGTTACAGGTAGTCTGTACTCACTAGAGTACCTTGGTTGTAGTTTTATGTTAATTGTATATTTCGATGTCTTAGGTTCGTTGTCTCCAATGCCTTTTATTTCGGCTCGAACCTTTTGTCTTGGATACGACAGCAGTTGTGCTACTTCTTCCGTGCAAAATGACGCTTCTGAACCTTGGTCACACAATACTCTTAATAATTGTGGTGTTCCATCATACGACGTGGTTTGTAATAGCGCTGTGGCTAATAAGACCGTATTTTTTGCCTCTAAATTGGTAGCTGATAAGTTCGATAACGTTGTGTTTTGTTTTTTATCGCTCATAGTTGGTTTAGGAGTGAACTTTTTCGTATACTCAGAAGACTCTGGTTGTCTTTTAATTGAATCGAATGTTCGGTGTAATAGTGTGTTATGACCTTTATGTTGACATATTTCACATTTTGTATAAAACTCGCTCGTGCATTTTATTTGTTTATCATGATTTAAGCAGCGTTTGCACATTTCTTTGTCTGAGACTTCCTTATATCGTTGCGTCACGTTCAAGGTTTTAAAACTAGGGCATTTATTTATATTATGTTCTGTGCTTTTGCAGTACCAGCAATGTTTACTTTTTGATGATTCTGCTATTGGTACGAGTGTTCCCCGGTATTTATTTATTGTATGATTCACCGAGTTATTACTCAGGTGATTATACGTAATTTTTTGCTGATCGTAGGACTTTAAACTTTTAAATCTTTTTTCTAAAAACTGTAACATTTCTTCAAACGATTCCAATTTGTTTGGGTGTTGTAACTGATCCTCGTATTTTGAGTCAGTTTGTTGGTCCCATTTCCTGGCCAAAAGTCTAGCCAAAATAGGGTCCCATGTTGAAATGTCAATCCCTTGATGTTTTAAAGATTCCAAACATTCTTTTATGGTATCGTGCATGTCTCTTAAACCCGCTGCATTCGCAACATTTAGCTTGGGTAAATCTAATAATTTATCGATGAATTTAATTGATATCATTCGTTCGTCTTCATAACGTTGCGTAAGCAATTTCCATGCGGTTTCATAGTTCGATTCACTTATCGTTAGATGACGTATAATTTTTGCTGCGTCACCTTTTACATTTGTCTTTAAATATTGCATCTTTTCTACCAATGAAATATTTTTATCTTCATGAATAATTTTTTTGAATAAATCATGAAAAGTATACCATGAGTCATAACTCCCAGTAAAAGTTGGAATAGAGATACGGGGTAGTTTTCCTGACGACTGTGTTAAGGTTATTTTTTCGCTGGAACTGTCATGGATTTTTTCTTCCAGCATCTCCATTGTAGTATCGAACTCAATTTGGGTGTTTTCAAAATATTTATTTTTGAAGTAAAGGTGTCCCGATGTATCCTCCTCCAATAATAATTCAATGTGTGTTTCTTCAATATCCTGCCATCGTTTTTGTAAGTTGTTTATTGTAGTTTGTAAATGCCATATAGGTTTGTTTTCAGTGACTGATTCTTTTGCCTGAATTAGCCTTTTTGACATCTGGGATATCCTGAACATTTGTATAAACGTCTTGGGATTCCCTCTCCCTTCTTCTTCGTTTGTGTTTTGTTCTTCAGGTTCATATATCGCCTGAACAAGTTGAAGTCTTGCTTCATAGTTTTGTAGGTGGGCTAAGCCCTCGTTGTATTGTTTTTGGATATTTCCAAAGTAATTTGTAGTGATATATTTGTGAGATGATAACATCTCTTGTTTTTCCAGTTTCGAGTGATTCTCTTGCACCCGTTGGAAAATAGTAGTTAGTGTTTGTCTTTTTTCGTCAATGTATTTTTGTGTTCTTCGGCTCACGGAGTCCTTTTTAATGTTTGTAATTATCCTCCTGATCTCGTTATAATCCTCCTCCTGGCTTCTGATTGCTGTGTTTATTTCTTGTATGTCCATAGTGCTTCTTTTGTCTTCTTCCCTAATAGCCCTACCCTAACTTCCCTACTACTAATGTTTTAAGTCAATACTTATCGTACCTGCGCTCTCGCTATAACACGTCCCTGAAGGTGCGACTTCTCAATCAGCTGGTGAGTCCCGCTTGTGGGAGGCCAGTGACCGAACCGCAACGAGAGGCTTTCTGACAGAGTACGTAAGTAAAAGTCCTTCAGTCAATTCCGAAACTGATGCTTTGTTGAGTACACCAGCCCGTTCTTAACTGATTCGTATGTCTGTTATGTCAAACCTACGGGGGGGTTAGAGGGAGGAAAAATCTTTACTTTTACTCGAAGGACCAAATGTACAGGCGTAGTCTGGGCTAGTGGACTAACGCCGTGTTTGACAGAAGAACCTAAGGTTATAGTTTGAAGTACCTAAAGCCCTTAAGTTCCTAGCCTATATGATGGGATACCTGCACCGTGCTACCTAAGGTGACAGGTGGATGTGAGATGGATGTTGGGTGGAGGATTGGTTATTCTCACTGCCAGTCAAGCAGACTCACTCGACTAATCAGAACTGACGGCTAAGGGTGTCTTGGCCACAGTGAGATGGAGCTTTGGGTGGAGGATTGGTAACTCTCACTGCCAGTCAAGCAGACTCACTCGACTAATCAGAACTGACGGCTAAGGGTGTCTTGGCCGCAGTGAGAGGGATGTAACTGAGAGATGAATAAATTCAAATCTGATTTATTTTACACAATGTACACCTTATATACTACTTATTGCTAATACACACATATACCATTTTGTGTTAGTGTGTCGTACGTGTAAAGTATAACGCAGTGTCTTTAAATCATGTCAGTGCTAATTTTGCACATTATGTTGACATGCTTTACTTGTATGTTGACATGCTCTACTTTTGAGTTTGCTGCGTTGCATGTTCAATGTGCATTGAACATCCATCCTACACGTGGACAGCGATAGGCTGGGTGATGATGATTGATGATGATTGAATAAACAATAAACATGTTGTGTGTTTTGCAATTATTGCCGCCAATGCTATTTTCAATAAAATACAATCTGGAAAAACTAAAAAGAATAAAATGAGATACAGCCATAAATATATATGTTAGTTTTTTTGACTAAAATAATTCGTTTAATTTCACCTTCACAATCGTTAAGAATGTATCGATATTTTGGTATATTATTTTGGCTTGACCTGGCAACACACATGTGTCACTCCGATTTTTATAAATCACAGATCTAAGTTCATTAATTTTATAATCACAGATCTAAGTTATTAATGCTAAGGTATAAGTTAGTCTAAAATTAATTCTAAGAATGTATAAAAATATGATATGAATTTAGGATAGTATTTGGTTTGGGCCCATTGCCACCTGAAAAGGGCCTGATTTTGGGCATAATCCTTTATTGCTTTAATAAGTCAGATAATTATCTTTAACTTGTTTTATTACACATATTTCAAAAGTTTTTGGGCATAGTTTTATGACCTGCTGACGTTAACCCTCCTAGGAAGTGTAATTATTGACGAGACGGCATGAAATAATTGGCCTAGGTCGATGAAAAATATTTAATATTTTTCTATTGCAAACAGTAGCCGACGAGTAAATAGTAGGTACACCTGATGGTAAGTGTTGTTGTATCTTTAGAGGATACACTGGTGCCAAATAAAAGTCCCAAATAAGTTTAAATCTAGTATATTACAAATTATGTGTTACAACTCGTGAGTTCTGTGGGTAAGTGAGTTCAAGTGAGTATTTTTTATATTAAACTTAATAACGCCTAGTGTATTGCGTACATCACAACACTATAGCTTAGGGAACTAAATAAATACATCCAGGCTCTATGATTCTCTTTGGTTTCTGGCTCGAATAAGTGTTGCTGACGCTCATGAATCTTTACAAGACCGCCGCTTATCGCGAAGAAAGTGAAGGGAGTGTGAATGCGTGCAATAAGGTTCGGTAATACTGAAAGCATCACTAAAACCCACCACATGCAAATACCCTCAGAAAGTTGGACTGCCGGCTCTCTCACTCACCGAACTAAGAGTAGTAACAAATGGCTACTACTCGGACGTCGATTTTCTGCGAGAGTGTGGTACTACCCCGGACGGACCGGCCTGCGGCTGTAGACAGACAACTGTCCATAGTGGGGTCCTACTACTATTAATTGTCTTTTAAGAACTCCACGAGTAATGTAAGGGTTAATAGTATTAGTAACCACTGCCATAGCATCTATTTAGGATCTTAGGAATAATTTACTCATTCTATTCTATCAATTTATGGTGTAAAGACATAGAGAAATTATAACTTCTTCCTTTCTTGTGGGTGTACTTAAAGACATTTAATTTAACTCGAAATAATATCTAGCTTTTCTAGTATAAGAGCTCTGTGTGATGACGGAGTAAGAATACAATTCACCATCCTCTTACTTTCCCATAAGTATTGTAAAAGACGACTATGGGATATAATATACATCTAACACCTATGCAAGAGAAGGAAAACTTGACATAAAGCCCCATGACAACACATCTAAGCAGCGTGGTGTAGAAGATCAATTTATCTTTTATTGTATACAAGGCCCGAGTTCAACAGTAGGATTTCTGTGGGCGGAGATGATGATTATATAGTAGATTAATTTTCAGCCCATTTATCACTCGTATGTTGTCAGGAAAAGTAATTTAAGAAAGAATTGCCATAAATTATGTTTTTTTATCATAATCATCGTCATCACAGCTTATATATAGCACTATTGGGCTCGGGTTTCCTCCACATTGAAAGGGAAATTGATCTACTAAACCACGCTGGTCAGGCAGGTTGGTATTGTTTCGAGTTTTTATTCTCTTGCATCATATGCAGAAGATATCCCTTAGTCGTGTTTTACAACATCCACGGGCAAGAGAGGGAATGTTGAATTGTATTATTACTCTGTCACCACACAAAAAATTACGTTACTAGTTTTGAATATTATTTTTAGAAGAATGTTTGAAGTGTAGTGAATATTTTGTTTTTGATAGCATTTTATCTTTAAGAATTGAGTAGATCAGGGGAAGCCAAAAAGTGGCACCATTAATAGAGAAGATTAGGAGAACGAAATTGTCTTGGTATGAACATGTGATGAGGAGAGATGAAGGCCATGCGACAATGAGGGTTATCAATATGGTTGTGAATGGAAGTAAGAAGGACGTGGAGAGCTAAAAATAGATGGATGGACTATTAATCAGAATATGAAAACAATAAGTGCAGTTTATGACGGCTAACAGGAGTTTATGGACGGTAAGAGCATGTTGAGCAAACCCCATTGACCATGGAATGAAGGCAGGCTAATGCTTTCACCCTTAAGAATGCTTTAGGCTATTTAGGTTTACTCGTGCATCCGGACTCTACCGGCGGATGTCTACGCAGGCAGGAGGCGACAGTCTCGTTGAACGAGCTAGCTTGGCGTATTAACGCCCGCCGTGACATCATTGCCTGTTGGGCAGCCCGACTGGAGAGGCATCGGTACAGTGGACCGTTGAGGCCTTCCAGCCGGTTCAGATGGAGTGGTTGGGTCGGTGGCCCAGAGAGGTTTCCTTCTAACTGATGCGGGTATTGACGGGGCTTGTTTGCATCGCCAGGTACCTGTATAGGGTTGTGAGAAGGAAGAGCACCACCATTAAAGATCAGAATGGCCGCTAGCCGTGATGGTTTTAAAGCTATGGTAAAACATCTATACCTAGATTTTCTTACGGAGTCAACTCATCAATGATGGCTCTCCTCTACTTTTAATAAAATTTATATGTATGTATATGGATGTTTATGTATTTTTGAAGTATTATAATAATTTTACATAAAAGATTTTAATATACCTTACAGAGTCAATTAATATTAAATAAAAAGGAAGTCACAAGTCAAACTTAAAACTAAATGACCCCACATACGGACACCGGCCCAAAAGTACCCATTAAACTGGCTGCGTTACCGCGCTGGATTGCCAGCGAGACCTGCTGAACAATAAACCACCCAGAGCGCGAATCCCGCCCTTTTTCCCGTAGGCGCCTCCCAAGCTCCTGCACCAGTGTCTGTTTATGTATGTGTACGCGCCCTTTATAATTTAAATAAAATATTAAATACACTCCACACTTTACGCATTACAAAGGTACACAATCCTTATATACATTTCCGAACGCATCCTTTCTTGGCCACGCCCTCTCATATCCGCTTCCCCAATAAAGTTAGTTAAAAAACAACAAGTCAAGAAATGGCCGCCTCGTAAAGAAAATCGCTACGCTTTCATAAAGTTGAGTTGAACTCCTAAAACTAATAAACGCAATTGCGCACGCGCCGCTCGGTAAAATTCATTACCTAAATCAATATTGTTCGTGAAGTGTAATTATTGATGAACTTTGTGTGGGAACATTACGATCAGCGAGCCGAAGGAAATAAAAGTGTTGCTGCGACCAGTGAACTATCGAAGGACATTACAGGTACCCAGCCTTTCCTAGAATAAAACCACACAACCCCCTTTTTGGTCCATCTCACCGGATCTATTTACTCAATCATATTTACACTACACAACGTCCGCAAATTTACAAGGTATTCTCGCCGCCATAACACGTAACCATATCTATTCGATAAAAATCGTCTAGCATCGCATTATTGAATAACCTGTGCCTTGTAAACTAAATAACTAAGAATCATACGCAAACTTTTCTAAATTATTTCAATAATATTTAATACATTTGTATCGCTTTCGTTAATTGAAAATAAATTACGCATTTTACTTAGGAGTCCATCTTGTTTCGCTTCGCTACTCTTTAAAAACATTAAACGCTTAAATACGCTTCTTATACGCCAATATATCGCTTATAATATAATAAAAATAATAATTTAAGTAACGCTTCGTATTCTGCATAAAAAATATATGTAGGTAGTTTTATCCGTCGTCTTAGTATTAACTCGTTTCGTTTTTACGCCGCCATTTATGATAAATATTATTATACGCTCAACTGCTAATCGCTGAAAACGCCGCTAATCTCTGCGAATCGCCATACATATCGCTAAATCGTCACACACACCGCTAAATCGCCATACATATCGCTAATTGCCAAACACCGCTAATCGCCAAACGCCGCTAATCGCCAAATAATTATAAAATATATATTGTTTCTAGAAAATTACTCTTACAAACCGCCACGTGATAAAACTACGTACTTACCTACTTTATATCAAAAATGGCTACTTCATCTGAAAAAAAGATTAAAACTAATAATAAGCCTAAGTTTAGCGCTAAATACCTATTACTTGAAGCTAAGACGAATGGTATATTTGAGATTGTACAAGAGATTTACGACCTCAGTTTAAAGGTTGCCGATCCGCAAATTAAATTACAGTTTTTATCTCGTATACACTCGTTGGATGAGTTGCGATCTAGTTTTATAAATACGCTGGATGAATTTATTATGACACAATTGGAAGACGATCCGTCGTCAAAGCCAAACTACTCTGCCTTAAAATCTTTCGATGAACTACACTGTTATATAAAACAAACAGTGTCTGCTCTCAATCCACCGCCAAGCAATCGTAGTGATAATAGTAAATTCGATTTATTCAATCGCAAACTTCCACCGCTAAAGTTGGTGTCATTTGATGGTACGCCAAGCAAATGGTCATCATTTTATGAGAATTTTAAGAGTCTTATTCACGACAATCCGCAACTCTCAGAGGCCGAGAAGGTTCAATATCTGATCGGCTGTTTATCCGATAAAGCGTTAACGGTTTGCTCGGGTATTGTGCCTACTGCTGTCAACTATTTAATTATATGGAACGCTCTTTTAGAAAAATATCAAGATACACGCGTGCAAGCGTCAATTTACGCTAATCAACTTATCAATTTTAAATCCATGCAATCTATAGATATGTTTATTGATCAGTTCTGTTCAGCTGAATCTGCCTTACGACGTCTGCAGATTGACGATCTTTCAGATTTTATTATCACGCACATCGCTCTTACCAAATTAAACAAAGAAACAGTTAACTTATTTGAACAGGCGCATAGACATATTTCAATTCCAACTTTCTCTGATCTTTCTAAATTTTTAAAGGAACAAAATAAAATGGAAACGCTGCGTAATCCCTCTAATAATTATTTAAATTCGCAATTATCTAGTCGTAACGTTAATAATAACGCAAAAAATTATAGATCAAAATCTACGCATGTTTATATGGCTAATACTAGTTCGCATCAAATTGAACATCATTCATGCAAAATATGTAACTCCTCAATGCCGCATCCGCTCTATAAATGTTTTAAATTTAAAAACTATAATCCGCACGCTCGACTAGATTTAGTAAACAAATATAACTATTGTTATAATTGTCTTGGATTTCACAACATTAAATTTTGTAAATCAACAAATACTTGTACCATTTGCCATAGAAAACATCATACTTTAATACATATAGATAAATTTCTCGATTCAACTCGACGTGAACCCATGTTCACGCGAGCGCAATTCTCAACGCATGCACCGCTGAGTCATAGGTATAACAGCGATACGAACGCGGTGAGCGCGCCTGAGCAACGCCGCGCGCCAGCGCCGCGTCCCGCTTCGCCTCGCCCCGCACCCGCCGTCTCGTCGCCCGCTCGCGACTCACACTTACGCATGGATACAAGCGCCCGCGAATATTCGAACGCTCTCGCACTTTCAATTACTTCAGCTTCTTGCAATATTCGCAATGAAACTACTGTATTATTACCAACCGCTTCTGTATATGTTTATAAACAAAATATACCTAATAAAGTACGCGTTTTTATTGATACAGGTTCAATGAGTCATTTTATTTCTAAAGCTTGTTGTGAACGTTTAAATTTAAAAATTATTCCAGATAACTCTACTATCACAGGTATTGGTAATGCTCAAGTTCCCTGTCTTGGATTAACGACATTTAAAATATTTTCTCGTTACGATTCTCGCTGTTATTACAATATTAACGCTCGCGTAATAGACAGTATTACTGATGGTCTGCCTAGCTCACCTATCGATATTTCAAATCTTACTCATATTCGCAATTTACCCTTGGCGGATGATGTGTTCTATTTGCCCGCTGAAATTGACTGCCTTATAGGAAGTGAACTAGTACCGTTCCTCTTACGAAGCGAAACAGTTACCGCACCCGATTCCTCAGTCGTTGCTGTACAAACTACACTCGGTTATATTATTATGGGTAAGGCAGACTGTGACTTAAACTTTAAGTCATTCACAGACCGCTGCAATAGTATTCAAGATAAATCCTTTTTATGCACCTCTAAATATAATTCGTTAGAATCGCTAACTCAACGCTTTTGGGAGCTCGAAAATGTTCCTTGCAGAGTTCATATGAGTCCTGATGATGAAGCTTGTGAACGAATATTTAAAAATACATACTCACGCGACGAAACAGGTAGATATATCGTTCAACTGCCATTTAAAATCTCGTGCTCAGCACTAGGAAACTCTTACGCTATCGCTCAACGCCGCTTAATTAGCTTAGAAAAAAGGTTAGATTCCGACCCAAAAATTCGCGAAAATTATAACGCTACTATTCAAGAATATATAAATAAAGGTTATTTGTCTAAAATTGAGAATCCTTCTCTCGATGCGCCGCATTATTATATTCCGCACAGAGCTATATATCGCCCTGATAAAGCTTCAACAAAGACACGCATTGTATTAGATGCTGGATGCAAAACCACATCTCTTAAATCGCTTAATGATCTCTTATATGTAGGTCCTAATTTGCAGTGTAATATTTTTGATTTGCTCATTAATTTACGCATGTTTTCAATAGCTGTCACGGCAGATATAGAAAAAATGTATTTTCAGATAAAATTAGACGCCAAACATCACGCTTTTCAACGCATAATCTATAGGTTCGATATCAATAGTAAGTTTAATACATATGAGTTCAATAGAATTTCATTTGGTATATCTAGTTCTCCATATCTTGCTATGAGAGTTATTCGTCAGCTTGCAGCTGATAATCGAATTACGTATCCGCTAGCCGCTTATGAAGTGGAAAATCACATGTATATGGATGATTATGTGTGTTCGTTTGACAACATTGATATTGTCGAAAAAACCTATAAAGAAATGACTACTATGCTCCAATCGGGAGGTTTTAACCTCGTGAAATGGATTTCCAATAGCCCAGAAATTATGAATATAATACCGCAATCGCATAGAAATAATCAAAATATTAATTTTGACGCTGATAGTAATAATACAAAAATTATAGGAATGCAGTGGAACCCTAAACAAGACAAATTTCAATTTAAAATTAACGCTAACTCATTTAAATGCACTAAACGCTCAATTCTCTCTGTTACCGCACGACTGTTCGACCCTTTAGGTCTTATCAGTCCAGTTACCGCTTTTATGAAACTTCTTATACAAGAATGTTGGCAACATCAATTGGATTGGGATAGTCCAGTCCCTACGCATATCGAAAGCAAATGGATTCAATTCCATAATGAACTTAGTTATCTCGAAAAAATACAATTCTCACGACATGTAGGTATAAAATCTGCTTCTCATATAACGCTACTCGGTTTCGCCGACGCTAGTGAGCGCTGCTATGGTGCCGCAGTGTACATAAGGGTTAGTTCGAATGAACAATCCGCTGGCTCCGTAAAATTACTAACTTCAAAGTCACGAGTCGCTTCTCTAAATAAAATATCTTTAGCTCGCCTTGAACTCTGTGCCGCACTTTTGCTCGCTAACCTAATTAGCCATGTAATAGAAATATTAAATAAACGCTGTAAAGTTAATAAAATATACGCTTTTTCCGATTCAACTGTAATTCTTACGTGGATCCATTCACCAGCATATAAATTTCATACATTTGTCGCAAATAGAATAACAGAAATAATTTCTAAATTACCTGCTGCGCATTGGTACCACATCAGTGGGAGTGATAACCCTGCCGACATAATTTCTCGCCCAGGTACGCCCAAAATATTATTAAATCTCTCATTATGGTTTAATGCACCGCAATGGTTCACAGAACCTCCGCTTAAATGGCATATCAAATCTTTTCAAATCAATTCCAATAATATTCAATTTATTGAGGCTAAACCTGTTACTTTAACAATAACGCATGTTGTGCAACCTGCATATACGCATGCTTTCGAACTGTTAATTGATCGCGTCTCTAGTTACACGAAATTGCTTCGCATCATTGTTTATATATTACGATTTTCAAAACGCTTAAAATCTAAAGGTCTTGTCAACCCTGTAGATTTAAATAACGCTGAAATGTATCTCATACGTTATGTACAAAACGCTCATTTCGCTAATGATATTTCCGCTTTAAAATTAAATAAATCCGTTACAAATAAAATCGCTAAACTCAACCCGTTCATTGACTCTAATAACATTCTTAGAGTTGGTGGTAGGTTACGCCATTCTCAACTCGACTATGGTCAAAAACACCCTATTTTACTACCATCTAAGGAACGTGTAATTGAATTAATAATAGATTATTATCACCTGATCAATATGCATACAGGTCCCGCTCTCTTACTTTCGCTTATAAGACAAAAGTTTTGGATATTATCCGCTAGAAATCTAATACGACAAAGAGTACATAAGTGTAATAAATGTTTTAAACTTAATCCTAAAAATACTTTTCCTCCAATGGGAGACCTGCCCATATTTCGAGTTTCGGAAGTGAAAGCTTTCGTTCATACCGCTGTGGACTACGCAGGTCCTTTTTACATTACGCATATTCGTAAACGCGGCATTAAAAGCCAAAAGGCATATATCTGCTTATTTGTATGTCTGACGACTAAAGCGCTACATTTAGAGTTAGTCTCTGATTTGAGTTCTGACTTATTTCTCGCCGCTTTTAAACGATTCATATCTCGTAGAGGTCCTGTTTCGCTAATATACAGCGACGGAGGTACTAATTTTATAGGCGCAAAACGCAAACTCGATGAGATCTATTCTTTTATACAGTCCAAATCGCATATTAATTACATTGGTCAGATATTATCTGAACAACGTACTCAATTTAAACATAGTCCGCCATACGGCCCACATTTTAACGGCCTTAGTGAAATAAATGTTCGCTGTGTTAAATCTCACCTATTTAAGGTGATAGGCTCGCAAATACTTACATACGAAGAATTTAATACAATACTTGTACAGATTGAAGGTCTACTCAATAGTCGACCTCTTTGTATTTTAAACTCAGACCCTTCAGATATAACCGCATTAACGCCTAATCACTTTTTAAATATAACTCCGCTTAAATTTTTACCCGCTGAAGATATCTCAGATGTTTCGACTAATCGCTTATTACGCTATCAATTACTTAATAAAATCACTAGCTCCTTTTGGCGACGATGGAGTCAAGAATATTTGACTTCATTGCAGCAAAGAGAAAAATGGAATTCGCCTTCTAAGCCTATTAAACCAGGAACTATCGTGGTTATAAAGGATAACAACGCTCATCCTCTTTGTTGGCCTCTAGGAATAGTGGATGAAATCTATCCAGGAAAGGATAAAATAATACGCACTGTTAAAGTACGCACCTCTTCAGGTTCTTATATACGTCCAGTGGTTAGACTTTGTCCACTGCCGTCGCAATAACAAATATCTCATAACATTTAATTTATATTCTCTTTATTCTTAGTTATAGTATAGATCGCACCTTAATTTAACAAATTAAATTAAAATTTTTATCTCAATGTTTAGAGGAAACCTCTAGGCCGGGGGAGTTGTACGCGCCCTTTATAATTTAAATAAAATATTAAATACACTCCACACTTTACGCATTACAAAGGTACACAATCCTTATATACATTTCCGAACGCATCCTTTCTTGGCCACGCCCTCTCATATCCGCTTCCCCAATAAAGTTAGTTAAAAAACAAGAAGTCAAGAAATGGCCGCCTCGTAAAATAAATCGCTACGCTTTCATAAAGTTGAGTTGAACTCCTAAAACTAATAAACGCAATTGCGCACGCGCCGCTCGGTAAAATTCATTACCTAAATCAATATTGTTCGTGAAGTGTAATTATTGATGAACTTTGTGTGGGAACATTACGATCAGCGAGCCGAAGGAAATAAAAGTGTTGCTGCGACCAGTGAACTATCGAAGGACATTACAGGTACCCAGCCTTTCCTAGAATAAAACCACACAGTATGTATATATGTATTTCTATGAATATATACGAGGGGAGGTAAATAAGTTCGCGAAATGGGGGCTAAAAAAGACAAAGTAAAAATCAAAATTATTTTTCTTTCTCAATATATTCTCCCTTAACCCTAATACATTTCTCAGATCGTTCAATTAATTTATTTATACCATAAAAAAAATGATTTCTCTTTGTCGTCAAAATAGGCTGAAATTGTATTCTTCACCTCATCATCAAACAAAAATTTCTTCCCACAGAGTTTTTTTTCCATTTTCGGGAATAAATAATAATCGCTGGGGGCTAAGTCTGGACTGTAGGGAGGATGCTCCAACATTTCGAAGCCCAGTTTTTGTACAGCAGCCATCGCAACTTGCGCCTTGTGCACGGATGCATTGTCATGTAAAAGCAACACGGTTTTGGTCAATTTGCCCCGCCTCTTCTCCTTCACAGCATCTTGCAAGCATTCGTGCAGTGCAGCGTAGTACTCTCCGGTTATATTGACACCCTTTTCCTTAAAATCTATTAGCAAAATTCCTTCTGTATCCCAGAAAATCGTTGCCATGAGCTTCCCAGCCGATTGGGACAACTTAAATTTTTTGGGAGGTGGTGTACCCTTTTTATGCCACTGCATGGACGCCTGCTTTGACTCAGGCTCATAATGGTGAACCCAAGTTTCATCCCCAGTCACAATACGGCCCAAAATGGCTTCTTTGTCTTTAGCACAGAGGTCCAAAAACTCTCGACAACACGCAACTCGTCGCTGCTTCTGATGTGGCGTGAGCATTCTCGGTACCCACCTTGCGCATACCTTTGACATGCCAAGATTATTGTATAGTATATCTAAAATGGTTGTATCTGATACTCCAATAATTTCTGCGAGTTAATAATAATAATAATAATAATAGTTTATTTGAACAAAGATTACAGTTTACATCATTTTGTTTACAATAGTGCCCGAACTAGGCTTAAAGTCTGTATCGGGAGCCAAAGCAGTGAGAGTACAATTTGTAAAAGATTATTGAAATTTATCTAAGGAACAAAAACGTTATAAAAGTCAAAAAAAGAAAGAAATTAGTTACAGATAATAAATTGGCTAATATAAAAAATAATAAATTAATAATAAAAATAATAAATATAAGTGGAATAATAATTATTTGTGCGGCTGCGTGTGTGTTTGTGTGTGTGTGTGTGTGTGTGTGTGTGTATGTGTGTGTATGTGTGTGTGTGTGTATGTGGAGTGTTGTGCATGTGAATGGATGTGAGTGCGTATGTTTTCTGAGTGTGAATGTATGCGTCTGGTTGTTTCTTCTTTAAACGTGCATTTTCCAATATTAATTTTTCAAGTTTATCAATGTTTTCTGCAGCGGTCGCTTCAATAGGCCGCCCTGCCCTGTGGTCGTCTTCTCGTGAGTCTCTGGCGTATTTCAAGAGATTGTGCCACTTGTAAATTATGGTTTTACCAGGACAAGAGTCCCCATAAACAGATGACATCTCTTCTAAAATGATTTGAGAAGGTTTTTCTTGCTTGGTAAGGAACTTGATGACAGCACGAAACTCGATTTTCTCCATTTTTATAGTTTTAGACTTTTAGACTTGTTTGACCGATGATAGCTCAATGAATAATGACTCGATTTTTATAAAATTTGGTATTTAAACTCATAAGTAGTCCCGTAATTAGAGCAGATAAAAAAAATAAGGACCACCCCCCTGCCAACTCCCCGTTTCCGCGAAATTATTTTCCTCTCCTCGTATATGTATCAATATATATTATGTGTATTGTGTATAAAAATATATTTGCTATACTTGGATAACCAAATTTTACAAATTACCACTTACAATGTATTGCACCTGCCTAAATTATTTGTGCTTCACCCAAGGTTGACTGGTAGAAAATGCCCAAGGCATTAAGTCCGCCATGTACCTTATTTTTGTGTGCTAAAGTTTAAATAAATAAATAAAATAAGAGTACACCGTCTACTGCGATTCCGACGAGAACACGGCGCAGCGCACGCTTAAGATGTATGCCGCGTGGGAAGAACGGCGCTGTGAACGCGTCGTAATTATCGGTGTCGACTTGAGGCTGCCGACCATAGCTAGGGAGCTGCTCGACAGCGTCAAGAACGGGATCGCCGCCTTCTATAAGGAAGTCATCTTACGCACTCTACGATGACACGATCCACCGCCGGTAGCTCGGGATGCGCAGACGTGAGTAGCTGCGCCTAATGCCGCCCTAACTGAGACTGCGAGTGAATGGGTCGGAGAATAGTCCGTCACCCGCAGAGAGGCGGACCACGTGAGGGCGACGGATATCCCGGGAGGAGCGTTTCTGGTCACGGAGGACAAGGAACTCGGTACTGGTGGTCGACCTGAAGAAGGAATACGGGTTATGGGGCCACACTCCACACTTTCGTCACGTCGTTGCCCTGCGTGGGATTCGAACCCGCGACACTGATATGGCAGGTCGGTATCTTAACCACTACGCCATTTGTGCAGTCAAAATTACACCGATATCCCTTACCTAATCTTGAATTCAAATTTGAAATCTTATGACCACGACGATATTCGATGAAGTTTAATAAATAAATGATGCAATCAAGTTGATTTTCGAATTTTATTACAAAATCAGAAACAAAGAAACATTGTGAAACACAGTGTGGTCGTGATCGATTCAAGTGATCGTAAAGGAGTAATAAATAATATTACACAATTAAATACCTGTGTGTTGCGTATAAAAATTTTTACTTATAGTTCAATAAGAAGGTAATAAAAAATTAATACTTGATACGTTAGAAGAGATGTAATAAATGTGACGTTGTCCGTGTGGTGACGGAGTAAGAATACAATTCACCACAACCTATGTTGCCTGTGGATGTCGTAAAAGACGATTAAGGGATATAATAAGCATTTAAAATCCACGCAAGAGAAAAAAAAACTCAAAGCAAAACCTTATACTAACCTGTCTGACCAGCATGGAACAGTAAGATCAATTTCTTTCTACTGTGGAGGAGACTCGAGTCCAGCAGTGGGACGTATATGGGCTTTGGCGATGATGACGAATAAATGTAAATATAAGTGCAAGGGCTCTTCCTTCCAATATTGTAATCCCACTGTAATTCCACTAAAGTAATTTGTATAATTGCTATCATCTCAGCCCGTAGGGGCTAGGAACGTGAAACTATGTATTTCTGTGTATTGTGCGATTCTTTCTTTTATTGTAAATAAGCTCTAAATTAGTTTTAGAAATTCAATCTCTAAGGGGGTGAAAAATGTATATCCGAAATCATTAGACCTAAAAACTAGGGATGTCAAAAAATAATCGATTTTTTTGTAATAATCGATTTTTACAATCGATTTTCAATATAATAGAAAATCGATTATTTTTATAATAAAATTAATCGATTATTTCACAGCCAGATATATAAAAAAAAAACGAAGGTCATCACAATACTGCGTGCAGTATTTCATACTATATTAGAAGATAAAGCTCACCTTTCCTAAAAAAAAAGTCATCATTCTCCTGTTGGGAAAAAAATCGATTATTATATAATCGATTATTTATTTTTAATTAATCGATTATTTTATAATCGATTTATTTTGAAGAACAAAATATGGATTAGTTAAAAAAATCGATTATTTTCCCTCCAAGTCACATCCCTACTAGAAACGTGAAATTTTGTACAAAGTTGTCGTTCTTGGGGAAAGTGCTCACTATAAAAGAGTTTTTGAAATTTTACCCCTAAGGAGGTGAAAAGCTTATAACTGATATCACTGAGCTTAGGCACGATCATTTTAATACACGGTCAGCTTTTTTGGGTTACCCCATTATTTTTTCTTAATGCTCGCTTATCAAGATTACTTTGGATCGATGCAATATGTAGGCGGTTCTCTGCCATTGTAGATATATTGCAAAGGTTCTTCTAGCAACATTTAATGACCAGCTGCCTGCCAGACGACATTGCTGGCTAGATGGCATCACCAATTGGTCCAGGTCAATGTAAATCTTTGTCTTAGTAGTATGTATTTTGCGACACCCACAAACAATGAAAGTGTTATAATATTCCTAGCCGCTACCAGACAGTAAGTTAAAATCAAGATATTAATCCAATTTTCTATCTCTACAAATAAACAAATTTGAAGCGTCTATTTGTTGTAAAATAATAGGTTTTATTTATGCTCACACAATTATTTGCACGATACTTATGTCTAAAAAACCGGCCAAGTGAGAGTCGGGGTCGCGCACGAAGGGTTCCGTACCATTATCTATAAAAAGGGGGAAAATTGCGTTTGTTGTATAGGTATAAATATTTATTTTATTTTGTTTTTAATATTTATTGTTATAGCGGCAACAGACAACAGTCAACTGTCTAGCTATCGCGGTCCTTGAGATACAGCTTGGTGACAGACAGACAGCGAAGTTTTAATAATAGGGTCCCGTTTTTACCCTTTGGGTACGAAACCCTAAAAACGGCTCAATTTTTTTTTGTCTGTCTATTCGTTACGGGTAATCTTCAAAACGGCTGGACCGATACTGATAATATTTTACTACCAGGTCTACCAAGCCTTACATAAGGAATAACTTAGGCTATATTTTATCCCAGGCTATATTTTATCCCGGTGTGGCTGGAGCAATTGTGAGAATATAGTCAATTTTAAAATTATTTCAGTAATGGAAAGATATTTTTTAAGCGAGTAACATATTTAGGTTTTATTCCGTGTGGTGACGGAGTAAGAATACAATTCACCACCCCCTCTCTTACCTGTGGGTGTCGTAAGAGACGACTCAGAGATATATTACGCATATGATGACATCTATGCAAGAGATGGAAAACTCGAAACAAAACTCTATACCAACCTGTCTGACCAGCATGGTATAGTAAGGTTAATTTCCCTCCTACTACGGAGGAGGCTCGAGCCCAGCAGTGGGACGTATATGAGCCGAAATGATGATGAAATGATGATGAACATATTTAGGCTATTTTTTTATCCCAATATTCCTATGGCCCGGGCACAATGCCGGTGAAATCGCGGGCATTTAATGGATATAAAAATTAATTTACGAATGAAAATCTACATTATCAGCGAATAACAAATAAAGGCTATTTTCATCATGGTGTTTGCCCGGGAACGAGAACTCTGCGAGTGAAACCGGTGGATGGTGACCAATTTTTAAAATTCTTTCACCAATAGGAAGCTATGTTATCAGCGAGTAACATAGGCAATTTTTATCTCGGCATTCGCATGGGAATGGGGTCTACGTGGTAGAAACTACGGGAGTTTGATCGATATTATTTTTTTTTCACCAATGGAAACCTATCATGGTTAATGTATTATCAGCGACTAAGGATGGCCATATTTATCATCGTCTTTCCACGTGAATTTGAACTACAAGGGTGGAAGTAATATTCAAATCTAAAAATTTGTGAAGATATTTGAACGTTTGTTACTCAATCACGCGTAAACTGTTATCCAGATTTGGATGAAAATTGACGCATAGATAGAGTATTTCTTAAATTAAGAAATATCATCATCATCATCATCATCGCAGCCCACATATTTCCCATTCTTGGGCTCGGGCCTCCTCCATAATGGGAGGGAATTTGACTTACTATACCATGCTGGTCAGACATATTGGTATAGGGTTTTATTTTTCGAGTTTTCCTGCTCTTGCATAGATGTTATGTGCATATGGGATATATGACTATAGACGTCTTATACGACATCCACGGGCAAGATAGGGAGTGGTAAATTATATTCTTACTCCGTCACCACAATAACACAATAAAAAGAAATATGCAAGGCAACTTTTACGCGGGCGAAGCGGGGGGCAAAAGCTAGTTCAAACGAAATTCATTTAAGTTTATTTTTCTGCTCCACAAGTGTTTATTCCATTATATATAAATTTATTAACTGACCCAAGAGACGTTGTTTTGTTCAAATAAAAGGAATTCTCCTTGAAGTCGAGAGCAGCGCCATCTACCGGGTCCAATTGTGAATCTAAACTATTCTCGAATCCCCTTGAACACACACAAAAAAATTCATCAACATCGGTCTAGCCGTTTAGGAGGAGTTCAGTGACATACACACGTACGCTAGAAATTTATATATAAGACTAGCTGACCCGGCAAACGTTGTTTCCATCCGACGTCCTCGTCACGTCCTCGACGAAGAGGACGACAATATCACACTCGCTCAACAAAGAGCCTACACGGCCCGCGAGGCCTTTACAAATAAATATCCGCGGTTCCGCCCTCGCCGTCGAGGTGCGAAACCGCGCCGCGCAATAGTCACGACTAAAAACGTGGGCACGCCCACTTTGCCTCCAGCGACGCCCCAAGGCGAGGTCCGTTCCTCACAGGGGGAGCTCTTGGGCGATGTCGCTTAGCATACTTTTCTCCGGGTTGAGAGCCCTCAGCGCTCACCCATGGTCCGCGTCAAGCTGTCAAGGCCATCTGCGGCCAACAGCTGTATACACACAAAAATAAAAAAAAAAAAAAAAAAAGCAAACGTTGTTTTGCCATGTAAATAATTTCTAGAGAATATTTTCTTGTGTAGAAAAAAAATAACTAACTTATTGGAAGTGTGTAAGGATGTAATATATGAGTGAAAAAGGCATGGAGCGTTGTGAACAATGAGGGAATATAAAAATAACAAAACACCAAACATAATTTTTTTTAAATTTATTTTAAGTAACAATTATTTATATCATTAATTCATTACATACTTAATATTAATCTCGTAACCCTTAATTTGATTTTGTTCATTGTAGTAAACATTCACAAAAAAAAAAAAAATATTGAGTCACTGTTTTCTAATATTCTTGCAATTTTTATTTTACTATGGTAAGTTTATAGAATATTAATTAGTATAGAAATAAAAACAATAGTTGGCAGAACCGTTTACTTGTCAAAAAGCAGACAAGATGTTGGCTAGGCGTGGGCTTTCAATTCTTCGTAAGGTAATCTATATTTTTTATACTTTGCAAGACAATTTTCACTTTCTTTTGCTTTTAATTTACTAATTAATATATATTATTTAGTTTTATATGTGCTTTGCGCAATGATATGAGTTATAAGTAACTTTTTTCTATCGCTAAACTTGTTTGTTCATCAGGGTGAACACTGTCAAATATTCAAACAAGTTAGTTCAATGTGATATGTTCATTGTGATGAACATTGTTCATTGTGATGAACATTGCCAAATTATTGTAATCAAATAACATGCTTTTTGTGATGGGGTTTGGTGTGCTGTTCGTGTTTTTTTTTTTTGCTTGTTAACAGCATAAAATACGAGGTCGCACCAGTCGAATATTAGCACTTGTTTCTGTCGAGCATGCACCTTCTGATACTAGTGACAAATCAAATGTTAACAGTAACAATAAACAACCACCACCATCTGCAAGCTCCCTTTCATCTCCTGCGCCTTCTATATATTCCTCTTTAGAGGGTTTAAACATATGTAGTTGTCCTGGATCTGAAAAAAATCACATTGGCGATGAACAGCTGTCGGCACCATCCTATTTATATGAGTTTGAGACTGTACAATTTTCTTCCAGTTTTGCAGGAAAAATGGCCCGATACACCAACTAGAGTACCAAACTATGATAGTATACCATCACTATCTTCCATCATATTAGTACCATCCGAGGTACCATCCGAGGTACCTTCACCAACACCTGGTCCATCTTTTACGAGAAAAACAAGAGCCAAACGACAGATTGCTCCTACTCACAAGAAAACGAAGAAAGTGCCTAAATTTTCTCTTACATACAAATGTAAAAATCTACGATTTTGTTTTATATGCAGTTGAAGATACTTTTCGGTCACACAATTTTACGGACCAAGAGGTCACTTGGATTCGGAGCGCAAATTGTTATAGCTTTGTTTCAGTCTATTCGAAAGAAACCAGCAACCATATATTGTGACATTTTTTTTTCATCACCGGAGCTATTTCACTTACTGAAACAAAATTATGATATCTTTGGTTTAGGTACTACGGTATACGAAACAATTGGATTAGAGGGGCTGAAAAGGTTTTACCACATGAAAAATCAATGGGAAAAAACAGAAAGGCGCTTACGCACATGTAGTTTGTGATAAAAATAAATTAATTATTTTACGTTGGAATTATAATAAATCAGTAACCCTAATAAGCTCATTTGTGGGATCTGAGTCAGTCACAAAAATAAAAAGGTATTGTAAACAGAGGAAGCAAAGGGTTGATGTTGATTGCCCGCTGATTGTACGCGAAAACAATAGACATATGGGAGGGGTAGACCTGGCTGATATGTTAATATCATTATATCAAATACCATTTAAAACTAGAAGGTGGTATATAGGCATTATTAGATATTTGCATAAATAATGCGTGGCTGTTGCACAAACGTATGTGTGCTAGGGATCAAGGAAAGAAAAAGTCATTAAATGTTTTTCGTTATGAATTGTATGTAAGTCTGGCAAAAAAAATAGAACTAAATCTCAGGAGAAAACGCAGGAGTGTAATATTAAAAACCCAAGATCATTGAGGCCTTCAGCTCCCAAACGCTATGATAACACAGGACATTACCCTAGCATTAAAGAGGACTTGGGGAGATTGAAGTTTTGCCAATAAAATACCACTGTGTACTGTATTAAATGTAATATAAGACTCTGTTTTGTCACTGGAAAAGTCCTAGAAATAGTTTTTTAAATTTTGATAATAAATAATTTGAATTATTGATAATAATTGCTTTTTTTATTTTACCTTAAGTAATACACTAATTAGGCAGTGTTGACCACAGTGAACACAGAAAAAAATTGTTTTTATCTATGTATTTCGTGACGTTCACTGTAATGAACATTGATTTCTCGAAAACCTATACATACATATATTTTTTTTATATTTTTTCTTAACCATATATAATCATATAACTTCAAATATATATGTCATCCACTGAGGACAAGGACCTCGGCACTGGTGGTCGGCCCAACGACAAAGGCGACGTGGGGACTGGTGGGTTATGGTCCCGCGCGCCGTCTTTTTGTCGCCCCGGACGGAATGGACCGCGTGTGCGCTTACCATAGCCCACCCATAAAAAATAAAACATAACATCAATACCAAAGAAGGATAAATTGATATAAAAACCTATACTAACACGTCTGACCAGCGTGGTGTAGTGAGTCAATTTTCCTCCCATTGTGGAAGTCGAGCTCAACAGTAGGATTCACATGAGCTCAGATGGATGGATTAAAATGATAAAAAAGCATCTTTGAGAAATAACTTATATTCATTTATAAAAACATTTTTATAGATCATTCAATCAGTTTCTTTTCCACAACAAAAAAGCCGTTTGAATCTGAGTATTCGATAGACCTTTAGTTTCAGGTACATTAAAATATGCAAAAGTAGCATTAACCAGACCTAAACATGCGAAAATATAAAAGGAACCATGTATACCAAAAGCACTATTCATGTATGGAAATATACCAAGAAGTAAGAAGTTCAATAGCCATATTAATTCAATCACGATCGTCGAAGCCAAATTTTGTACCTGAAAAAATAATAAAAAATACTTTAAAAAATATAATAAATATATTAAAAAGAGATAAAAGATATAGGAATTAAATAATAATAAGTAGCTTCAATTATTTTCTTCATCATCATCATCGTAGCCCACATACGTCCTACTGTTAGGCTCTGGCCTCCTCCACAATGGGAGGGAATTTGACCTACTGATCAGGCATATTGGTATAGGGTTCCATTTCGAATTTTCCGCACAGATGTTATGTGCATATTATATGCCATAGTCGTCTTTTACGACATCCACGGGCAAGATAGGGAATGATGAATTGTATTCTTACTCCATCACCACACGGACACACCTTTCCTTTTCTTCCTCGAGCGCTTTTGGGACACCATTAGACCCAAAAAAAAAATCTGCTCAAAGCGCTTTTGGTACACACGTTGACCCAAAAAAATACTTTACAATTAGCAATTACTTTTAGTACATTTATTTAAATCATACAATCAAAAGCTATTAATATATATTTTATTTAAAATTTCCTTGTCATATAGCAACAATAATAGTTTACGTAAAATCATAAAATTCACTGAACGTTTTTCAATATACCCAAGCGCGCGGAGCACGCGAGAGCGCCGCGATGTTTGGCGCCTGAGCGGTTAACCCCTGAGACAACTGAGTAATATAATATGATGATAACATGGATCCAAGATCAGGAAACCGGTATAAACCTTATTCTAATCAGTCTAACCAGCGTAGTTTAATAATAAGTCGGGGAAAAGTCTATTTGCATATAGTGTGTGTAAACTTTAATAAAACCTGTTTGGCTATATTAGTTGTATCTGGCTGGTTTCAATATCTTTAAAAAGTTTACATTTGAAAAAAGAAACAATTCAGTAAGATGTTTTACCGCTTTTTTTCATTTGTTCTCCTTTCTGTCAAAATGAGTGAATCCATTTAGAAATTCGATACATTATAAAATTTCATTACAAAAAAAAGCAAAACTCAACGAATACCGAGAAAAAAATGTATGACGTTGTAAATAAAACTACTTTTACAGATTATATCGCGTTGTATTTGATTTATGATTGCCCGACGTTTCGAACACTTTGCAGTATTCATGGTCACGGGCGGACTAAGGTGTCTCACGTCCAACAAGTCATCGTTATTACAGACATTTATAATTATCTACCCAATACAGAAAATTAGTTATAAATTTATTAAATTTTGACCCACATTTTAGTACAAATTTATTGCCAGTGTAAGAAGAGAATGATTCTATATGAAAAAATTTATATTGTTTATGGTTAGTAATTATTAATTATTAAATTTGTAGACCTTCTATACGTTATTATTCTAAGGTATGACGTTTATAGACCTAATTCATTGTCAGTAAGAGAAATAGAAAGTTGGTTTAAACGTTTTCAATTTGGAAATTTTGATGTCAGGAATAGACCTAGCTGTGGTCGCCATGTCACTGTAAATATGGACACTATTCTTGAAATTTTGTGGCAAGATTGGCTATCAGTAGTTACAAGCTAGCTGAAAATCTTGAGATTGACCACAAAGCAGATTTGACCCATTTTTTGATACATCAACTCGATATTTTGGTATCACATGAGCTTATCGAAAGAAAACTAAAAAAACCGTGTACTCATTTGCATTTTGATTTCTGATGTTTACGCGAGTATTATACATTTTAAATAAAACTACTTTACGGATTTTATCGCGTTTGTATTTGATTTTTGATTACCCGACGTTTCGAACACTTTACAGCGTTCATGATCACGGGTGGACTAAGATGTCTCACGTCCAACAAGTCATCGTTACTGCAGAAAATTTTATAATTATCTACCCGATACAGAAATTAGTTATTAAATATTGACCCACATTTTGATACAAAATTTATTGCCAGTGTAAGAAGAAAATGATTCTATATGAAAAAATTATATTGTTTATGGTTAGTAATAATTAAACATTAAAATTAATAGTAATTATATTTAAAAACTAACTAATAATCTAGTATACTACCACCGGATCGGAACACGGTTACACTGAGAAAGATCCGGCAAGAAAACTCAGGTAACATGATGCTAAATTAAAGTTAATTTTGAAGGCGGCTTACTTTATGTTGCGGTGTTCACGGTGTCTTGCAAGACACCGTGAGCTCATATTGTATAGATTTGACCCACAATAATAATAACTAAAGATAATTTTATAAATTAAAACCTTTTTAGTAACATAAAGTAAGCCGCCTTCAAAATTAACTTTAATTTAGCATCATGTTACCTGAGTTTTCTTGCCGGATCTTTCTCAGTGTAACCGTGTTCCGATCCGGTGGTAGTATACTAGATTATTAGTTAGTTTTTAAATATAATTACTATTAATTTTAATGTTTAATTATTACTAACCATAAACAATATAATTTTTTCATATAGAATCATTTTCTTCTTACACTGGCAATAAATTTTGTATCAAAATGTGGGTCAATATTTAATAACTAATTTCTGTATCGGGTAGATAATTATAAAATTTTCTGCAGTAACGATGACTTGTTGGACGTGAGACATCTTAGTCCACCCGTGATCATGAACGCTGTAAAGTGTTCGAAACGTCGGGTAATCAAAAATCAAATACAAACGCGATAAAATCCGTAAAGTAGTTTCATTTGCATTTCTTTATTGAAATACAATTAAACTGAAACTTTTTTGAAAAGATTTATCTCTGGTGACAAAAAGTCGACATGTTCAATAAGAATGTGCAAAACAAATAATAAAGTCAGATTTTACAGATTGTGACAAAAATCCGGGCTAATTCACAATTAAATGATGTTGTGTGTTTGGTGGGAATGGAAATTCAAATCATTTATTATGTATAAACCCCGCGGGGGCACTTACATTTTACAATTTTCTTAAAGTTATAATTACCGCCGGATCGGAACACGACCGCACTGAGAAGATCCGGCAAGAAACTCAGCGGGATTGTCTATTTATTATTATTATTATTTTTAATTTCTTTTTAATAAAATTACATCTTACAGCATGCTTATTAATAGTTCCAGTGTAATGCCATTCGAAATATTATATAATATAGTTCATAAATATAATAATAATCACAAATGTATTGAAAAAATTATGGTTGGACCAGATCCCGCAAGCGGCATCCGATCACGAGTTAACTACTAGAGCAGCCATCACTCCCCTCAACCATAATGGAGGGAAGGGAGTGACCCGCTCCTCATAGCTACCGCTAGCAGACCCTTCAGTGAGCATGACCAATACCATTTGCCACAAACATAAAACACAGATCTAATAAAAAAATCGTTTGGCAAAACACGCTACACTTTAGAATTATAGTAGCAACAATAAAAAAATAATAATAATAAACATGTGCGTAATTTCTATCATTGTAATAATGAAAAAAATCCTGTATGAGGAGCTGCTCATTGCCAATCCGAGTTATCATCAAGATAATCTGATATTTTATAATAACCTTTTAGATAAAATCTACTCTTGATTGCTTTTTTGAACTTATTCACTGGCATATCTCGGATATTATTCGGTAATTTGTTGTAAAAGCGTATACTTTGCCCCATGAAAAACCTGCTAACTCGCTGAAGACGAGTACTATGTACAACTAATTTGTGCTTATTCCTGGTATTTACATGATGAATGTCACTATATTTTTCAAATTTACCTATTTTTTTTACATATAAAACATTTTCGTATATATTTTGGGATATAACAGTCAGAATATTCACTTCTTTAAATTTCTCTTTTAGTGATACTCTTGGGCCTAAATTATAAATCGCGCGGACAGCCCTTTTTTGTAAAACAAAGATTCTATTCAATTCTACGGAGCAACCCCACAGTAATATGCCGTATGACAGGAAAATGAACTCATACCGCGACAGGACCATCGATTTGGTTCTCTACTGCCAATAATTGATGAGAATATAGCAAATAATCGATAGCGCCAGAATTAATCAATATAAAAAGGTCTTTTATCACCATAACGCTAGACCACATACACCTTTAATCATTATGAAAAAAAATACGAGGCTCTGGCTGGGAGTTGTCAATACATTCGCCAAATAGTCCTGATTTTACACCTTCAGATTTCTACCTATTTCGATCTCTTCAAAGTTCTTTAGACTGTAACATCAAGAGAGGACTGCCAAAACTACTTTTTGCATTTTTTTATCAGAAGTCCCAAAATCTACGGTAACGGGATCATGGCACTACCTATAAGATGGCAGACAGTCATCAAACAAAATTTACAATAATTAAATTTAATTAAACTTGGAAAAAAGTCTTGAATTTTCATACAGAACGCGAAAAACCTTTTTCCCCATTATTATAGATAAGATTCCTTCTAGTTTTAGAGAATTCCTCTACTACTGAGAACAAGTCCTCTATGTGCTGAGAATAAGAGAAATAATAGTAGACATGAGTAATATTATAACCATTGGCCGAAATGTTAGTGTCTTTCCTCACCGTTTCCCAGATTCTGAATCATCATCATCAGCTTGCTCTTATCCCAATTACTTGGGGTCGACGCAATATGTCATTTGTTTTGACATATTGCAAAAAGTTTCGGCAATGACTTTTATGACCGGCCGCCTGCCTTACGTCAACCCTCCTTGGGAATCTAATCGTTGACCAAAATGGTACCAGATGGAGTTGGTCCGGGTCAATCTAGGGCTCTTAGTCGCCTTTTACGACACCCACGAGCAAAGCAAGGGTTGATAGTATTCGAAGCCGCTACCACACAGCAAGAAGATTCTGAATTTGAATTGAATTGAATTGATTCTGAATTGAATTCCCAGATTCTGAATATATAAAAATATTCAAGAACTGTTCCTAAAAGTTTTTAAATAGATAGAGATCACTCTTATTGACATACCCTATATTTCTCTCTCATTGTGAAAAATATTCATAGTTAATAGTATATTCCTTTCACTCGCTAATAAAATTACTTTTATCATTTCTACTAAGTTAAAATAATATATTACAGTAAATATTTAAATGTCACTAGGTCATCGCTTACAACACTAGCCCATAAAAGACTGGCAGCCCTTTGTATTTTTAATCAGTTCCATTTTTTATGCGGTATTATGTAAATGTCAAGTGGTATTCCAAAGTCTATTTAATTAGCGCCCGGGTAAAAGTAACTTGCCATGGTTGAAATAACCCAAGAAAATATTACCAAGACAAAGTCTTATGCGTTAATTCCTAGGTAAGCTACCTCCATATCAAATTTTATTAAAATTTGTCCAGCCCTTAGAGTCACAAAAGGAAACATACACATTCACAAACCTTCGCCTATATAAAGTTAGTGATAATATGATGTGTCCATCCATCCATCGGCCATCAGTTCGTGGACTTTTACTATTAGACATAGCCGTTCACACTAGAATGACATTCAGAACAGCCCTGTAGTGCTTGGATCCAAAAGCTTCCCATGACTTTTAAGATGTCGCCAGTCCACCTATTAAAGTGGTGACGAAGTAAGAATACAAATCACCATTCGTGGATGTTGTAACAGACGAATAAGCGATAATAATATGCATGTAACGCATACTGTGATTTAGAATTCGAAATACGGCAATCCACAGAAAAACAGGTGTAACTGACATAGCACGAAAAATTAGCACGCGGAAATGGCAGTGGGCAGGCCAAATCGCTCGAGGAACCGACAACCGCTGGGGAAGGAAGGTTCTTGAGTAGTGACCACATATCAGACGATGGAGTTTAGGAAGCCCTCCCACTAGGTAGACCAACGAAGATGCAGGTGGCACAGGACCACATTTTGTTGCGTAACATGAGGGAAGCCTACGTCCAGCAGTGGACGGCGATAAACTGAAATGATGATGAACGCTGAACGCATATGTTACGCAAGAGAAGAAAAACTCATAATAAAACCATTACCAACCCGTCTGACCAGCGTAATATAATAGGTTGATTTCTTTCGCATTATTGAGGAAGCTCTAACTTAGCAGTGGAATATATATGATCATAAATTATGATGATAAAAGATCGTAGAAACATCAGGCATCATTTCGTTAGTAAACTTACCTCTGGAATAAAGATCTCAGCAAGCAATACGTATGGAATGGTACCAGCTCCAAATATAAAACTGAAGCAGTATGCAAATATAAATATCACGTTGACTGATGGAGGAGCAACTTTGGACTGGAGTAAGTATCCCAGAGAAATTAGTAATACGAATACCAGCGCTGATGAAGTTATTAGAAGGATCTGAAAAAAAAATTATAATTTTCATTGAACTATCGATTCAATCATTAGCGTACCAAGAGCCACTGGTGGATATTAATTAGGGAGTGGTCCTTACAGCATCAAAGCAGGTGGTCGCGATTTACCCCGGAAATTTGAAAATATATTACAGTTAAAATACGTTGGTTTCGGTTCATATACGTCTGCTGGGCTACCACTGCTGGTCTCGAACCTCCTCTAGAATAGGAGGGAAATTGACCTGACTATACCATGCTGGTCAGACAGGTTGGTATAGGGTTTTGTTTCAAGTTTTCTTTTGGATAAATGTCGTCATATGCGTAATATATCCACTAGTCTTTTACGACACCCACGGGTATGAGAGCGAGTGGTAAATTGTATTCTTACTTCGTCACCAAACAGAATAAAAAAAATATGTATTACATGTTAAATGATATAAATTGTCTTAAATATAATATTAAGGAATCTTTAGTGAATTTGGCAATTAGATTTCTTCGGGTTTGTATTTAATTTTTGATTGTTCGACATTTCAAACATTTTTCCCAAGTCCGCCCGTGACTATGAATGCTTAAAAGTGACCAAAACGTCAATCAAAAATCAAATACAAACGTGATAAAAGCCGTAAAAATAGTTTTATTTTGTCATTTTGGATTATATAAATCTTACTGTTGGACTCAGGCCCTCTCCACTGTGGAAATGAATTTGACCTATCACGCTGATCAGACCTATTGGCATTTTGTTTATGGGTGGGCTATGGTAAGCGCACACGCCACGTCCATTCAGTCCCGAGCGACGAAAGGACTGCGCGCGGGCCCATAACCCACCCGTATCCATGTCGCCTTCGTCGTTGAGCCGACTTCCTTGTCCTCAGTGGTTGACCCGAGGGAATACCCTAGACCTGTTACCATTTTTTTTTTTTTTTTATGGGTGGGCTATGGTATGCGCACGCGCGGTCCAATCCATCCGGGGCGATAAAAGGACGGCGCGCGGGCTCGTAACCCACCCGTACCCACGTCACCTCGTTGTTGGGCCGACCACCGGAGCAGATGTGACTTGTCGTCAGTGGTCGGCCCGACGGAATACCCTTTCGGGTAACGTCACCTCTCGACGTCCTGGGACGTCGGTCGCCGTCGCGCTGTCAGCCTCTCTGCGGGTGACGGACAATTCCCCGGTCCGATCACCCGCGGCCTCGGCTAGGGCGGCATTAGGCGCAGATACTCGCGCCTACGCCGCCCGAGTCGCCGACGGCGGAACGTGTCGCCGAATAGGAGCTCTACTCGCACACGATCCGCCGCCTCCTTCCGTGAGATTACGGCCTCACAGAAGGCGGCGACCGTGTCCCAGTTCCTGACGCTGTCAAGCATCTCCCTGGCGATGGTCGGCAGCGTCAGGTCGGCACCGATAATCGCGACGAGTTCACGGCGCTCCCCCTCCCACGCAGCACACACCTCGAGCGTGTGCTGCGCCGTGTCCACGTCGCAATTGCAGTGGTGGCAGGACGGTGTGCTCTCCCTCCTGACAATCTTGTGCAGGTACTTCGCGAAGCAACCGTGCCCTGTAAGCACCTGCACCAGTCGGAAGGAAAGCACCCCGTGCGTCCGCTCCAACCACTCCATCAGCACCGGCCGGAAGGCCTCGACGGTCCTGACACCGTACCGAGGACTCTCCAGCCGGACTGCCCAACGGGCAATGACTTCCCGGCGGGCGTCGACCCGCCAGGCGGTGACCTCTTTGATGGAGACCATACCGCCGCGGGCGCGCGTCTCCGACACCCGCCGATAAATGTCGGCGAGCATCTCCGCCTTCAGGTCCCACGGGGGGGTTCCGGCCAGGAGGCACGCTGCCTCCGTCGCCACCGTGCGGTAACCACGTATGGCCCTGATTGCCATGACCCTCTGTGGTCGCCTCAAGAGGGCCCTCAGCCGGACGGTCAGGGACCCCGCCCACACCGGTGCGCCGTACAGGGCCATCGACCGGATCACCCCCACGTACAGCTGTCGGCACGTAGCGCTGGGTCCGCCCACGTTCGGCATCAGCCGCGAAAGGGCGGACGCCGCGCCGTCAAGCCGGGGAACAAGTCGATGGAGATGCTCCCGGAACCAAAAATGCCCGTCGAGCACAGGACCTGTTACCATAGAGTTTCATTTCAAGTTTTCTTTCTCTTACATAGATAAATACATATTATATCACTGTCATCTTTTATGACTTTGATAATGCGTAATACTCGCATAAACTTTAGAAATGAATAACATTTTCGGTTTAAATATTCATACTCACTCTTCTACCAGCCCGATCAGTAATCATAGTGCTAATAGCAGATCCAGAGAACAGTACAACGGCATACAAAATCGTATATAGATCGGCTTTGCTTGGATCTGCTTCGGTAAATACCGTCTTCGCATATACTTGAACTGGTACGTTGCCCATAAACACCTTGAAAATAAATTATTTGAATCTTCTTAGACCATTTAAGTCTGTTGAGCTCGGACCTCCTTCATGATGGGAGGGAAGTTGACCTACTATACCACTCTGGTCAGACGTTGGGATACGGTTTTATTTTCATTTTTCCTTCTCTTGCATTAATGTTATCTACATATTATATTTCTTAGTCGGCTTTTACGTCATCCACGGACAATAGAGGTGTAATTTTTTTTTACACACCATATCATTCTTATGATCATTCTGCTCTTATTTTAACTGCCTGGGGTTAACGCAATATATACTCTTCTCCTACAGTGTGGCGACGGAGTAAGAAAACAAATCACCACTCCATATCTAGCCCGTAGCGACATCCAAGTCCACTAAGGGATATAATACGCATATAATATGCATATAATATGCAAGAGACGGAAAACTTAGAATAAAACCCTTTACCAACCTGTTTGACCAGCATGGTATCAGGTTCCCTGTTCCATGAATCATGTGATTCATGACGCAAAATTTGTACCATCTTTACTACTCCATGTATCAAATATGAACAAATTCATAGGTGATTTCAAAAGCTTTTTTTTAATGGACTTAGTAGAATAAATTTGATTGTTAAATTCACTTCAAATTAGAATTCAGTAACAAAAAAAAAGTGTTATGTTTAAAAAAGCCCAGCACTGCATGGCTATTTTATTGAAAAAAATCTTATTATACGACGTAAAAAGAAGGGTATTATAAGTTTGACATCGATGTCTCTCAGTCTCTGTGTGTGTTTGTGTGTCTGTCTGTGGCATTGTAGCTCTTAAATAGATGAACTGAATTTTTTGCGGTTTTTTTTTTTTGAAATCTATTTTGCTTGGTTGGTTTTCAGCTGTGTTTGATTAATATAGTTCCAGCAGTGTAAGAGTATCAGTCTTTTTTTCAAAACTGATGTAATGGCATATGATTCGATTAAGTGCTTAACGCGTGTCAGTATAATCGTTAAATGACAATTAATTGATAATACCTGTTGAAAAGAACGTAATACTTTTTTATTACTTTAGTTTGTGTTGGGGGTTATTAAACATTTTCAATTTTACTTATTATGTAAATCTGTTTAGCAATTTACCTATATAAAAATACAGGCTTTATCAGGTTATGGGGCAACTGGTCAAAAGAGGGCTAGGCAATGGTGGTAGGAACCCATAAAAAAAATTTGAGCGAAAAATATTGATTCGTTTAGAAATTAGAGACATGTAAAGTTTTCAATTTTGTCATCGCTTTTTCGTATAAATCTGATTGAAATGTATAAAGTCAATGATACTTAACACGCAACATATTCATACTTTGTTAAATATTCATTAGAAATTGAAGAAATCAATGATTACGTTCACATAAGCAAAACAAACTTCGCTTTAAAACAGCTGATCGGCCTAAGAGCGTTGACGGCTTGCCGTTGTACCTACATGTCATTAAAGCGTTTGCGCAATTCTAGGTATTAATGAATGAAATTATACTGTCGAAGCTTTACATGCCTACATGTATTCTGTCTGTACATGCCTACATAATACGTAACATTTAAGGCATAGACTCTTAAACACATTTTTTTGAAATCACTATAACTTTTATGTTATATTGTTTTTTGTGTAATGTACATTCTAATTATGATCTATGACCGTTAAACTACAACATACTCGAACAGTTGTCCCATAACCTGATAAACCCTGTGTAAAGGCAAATTATAAAATAGGGTATGTATATCATTCAATTACTATTATTCTCGTATTATTAATAAACTATATTTAAGATTATTACATTATATTATTATATTCACATTCTAAATATAATGAAAATATCTTATAACAAAAATATCCGATAAAAGTGAAAGTCAATTGCCAAAATAAATGCTCTTGGCGGAATAATAATGACTGGACTAAACTTGATTGAATTGTCTCATATCAGCTTATATGCTTCCCACTGCTGGGCTCGAGCCTCCTCCCCAATATGAAGGAAATTAACCTACCATGCTGGTCAAGCATGTTGGTATTGAGTTTTATTTCGGATTACCTTTCTCTTGCAAAGATGTTATATACATTTTATATCATTGAAGTCACCTTTTACGACATCCACGGACAAGATAGGGAGTGGTGAATTGTATTTTCACTCCGTCACCACACGAATACTATACCATGCTGATCAGAAATGTTAGTATAAGGTTTTATTTCAAGTTTTCTGTCTCTTGTAGAGATGTTATAAGCATATTAGACGTCTTAGTCGTATTTTACGACATCCACGGACAAGATAGGGAGTGGTGAATTGTATTTTTGCTCTGTTACCATACGGAATCAACTAAACAATAAGTCAACTTAAATGAATACATACCTGAAATGTCATTAAGGACAAAAGAACCAAAAATGCACGTCTTGAAGCTGGCTCGGTAACTGCAAGAAGTATTTTTTTTTTATATAAAATTGCGTTCATCCTTATCATCATCACAACTCATATATAATCCTACTGCTGGGCTCAAGCCTCAATCATATGATATTAAACTACTATACCACGCTGGTCATGTGGATTGGTATAGAGTTTTACTTCGAGTTATCCTTCTTTTGTATAGATATTATATGAATATTATATCCCTTAGTCGTCTTTTACGATCCTCAGGGATATTGGTGAAATGTATTCTTAATCCATCACCACACAATTTAAAATTACGTTAGCGTTTAGAAATTTAAAAAAATAACAAGTCGTTAGCATAGTAGCCACACTCCCGCAGAAAATAAATAACTGAGTAGTGGCAATTTGTAGCGATTCGTTCGGTGAGCGTCGGCAGTTCAACTTTTAGAGAGTGTTTGCGTATGGTGGGTTTTGGTGATGCCTTTAATATCATTGAAACTCATTGCACGCATTCCCCTCCCTTCACATTCATTATCTATGTATGTAGAAGTCTAGCGAAGGTCCATGAGCGGCGGTATCACTTACCATCAGCTGTACTGTTTGCCACCAACAGCAACAAAAAAGGGGACGTAGAGAAGCACATTGATGGATGCAAACTTTCATTTAGCTTCTAATATTGCAGTAGCAATTCACCACCCCCTATCTTACCCGTGGGTGATCGTACGAGACGACTAAAGGATATAAAACACATATAACATCTATGCGAGAGAAGGAAAACTTGAAATAAAACCCTATATCAACACGTCTGACCAGCGTGGTATAGTAGGTCAATTATCCTTCCATTATGGAGGAGGCCCGAGCCTAACAGTGGGACGTATATGGGCTAAGATGATGATTATGATGATGATTGTAGTAGCTTATTGTGGCTTTGGAATATCCCATATTTTACGTCATTGATGACACGAATATCCATATGGTGATAGAATAAAAATACAATTCACCGGTCCCTATATTGTCCGTGGATGTCGTAAAATACAACTAAGGGATATAATACTCATATAATATCTATACAAGAGAAGGTAAACTCGAAACCGTATAACAACCTGTCTGACCAGCATGGTATAGTAAAGTCAGTTTATCTTCTATTGTGGAGGAAGGTCGAGCCCTACAGTGGGGGTATATGAGCTGTAATAATCTTATATCTTTAAACGAGCAATTCTTGTATATTTCTATGTTCCTATATATTCAGAATATCAGCAACTGCGCCAATGATTTTCAAGAAATTTAGTATACTAGAGGTTTCGGGGGCAAAAATCGAGCTAGCTAGATTTTATGTATAGAAAATATCGTCTTGTCGGTGTTTTTAGCTAATCAATAAAATATCATTAGAATAGGAATTTAAATTTAGCCGTTGCTGTCAAGAGTGACAATAGCTCAGTTGGGAAATTGTCCAGTCGCATTCAAACAGCCCGAGATCGAATCTCAGTGTTATTATTATTATTCTGTTTTTTAAATGTTGGATATTCTTTTTTTATTATTTCATCAATTACGTCAAAAACATAATTTACAAAAAAAATATACCGAGTAAAGCTCTGTCAACCAGATATTGATAATGATGATGACGAATGATTATGATGATACAAATTCATTATTTGAAGAAATTGAGAAAAGAGTTAAAAAAACGGATTGTATATCTAATATTTGTACTAGCACTAAATACTATTATTTATTTTGTTACTACATTTTTCTGATAAGGCAAGATTATAATTTATCACCTTTACATATATACACAATGAAAATGAAAATTTTGCAGGTATTTTTACTTACATAATAGTTTGATTGTTGAAATATTTTGTTGTTTCATAGGCGTGTTGTCCTCTAACTGTAATTTTTCCTTTTCCACTTCCTCAGACTTCGTAGCTTCTGCATCTAAGAAACCAAGGTGGGTTTTTTTTTCATTCATAAAAGACAATATCTCACACTATGAATGTAATTAACAAGCATGAATTGTAGTCGGACTCTGAATAATTCGTTCATGGATCGCACATAGATCTGTCTCGTTTGGGGATCGAAGCTATGATAATAGCTTCTTAGCCAGGTCGGGGAAAAAGTGCTCTTGCATTTGTCTCTATAAATCTTTAATAAATACTCTTTGGCTGTACTAGTTGTATCTGGCTAGTTTTGATATCATTAAAAAGGTTGTATTTAAAAAAAGAAGCAATTTATTAAAATGCTCCCGCCGTTTTCCATTTGTTGTTCTCTGTCAAAACGAATTAATCTAATGAAGAAATTCTATGCATTTTAAAATTTTATTATTTTATTAAAATTTTATTTTATTAAAAAAGGAACAACGCAACGCAGCTGGATTTTATTTATAGAAAATATTGTTTTGTCTGTGTAAAACATGTGTGTGATTAAAACAATATAATGACATTAAATTTTAAAAGAATATGAATTCAAATTTCGTTATCAATGTCATGAGTTACGATAGCTCAGTTGGGGAGACGGCCGGTTCTAATTTTGTTTTTTTTTGGAATGCAAACAGCGTCGGTTCGAATCTCGATGTTATTATTATTCTCTTTTTGTAATTTTTTATATAATTTTCATTATTAATTTTTTATTTTTTATTAATATATATCTAAATAAATTCGACAAAAATATTCCGAGCGAAGCTCGATCAACCAGATATTATATGTAATATGTAATACTAAATGTTAAGGGGGTACTAATAGCTTATAGTATCGTTTTAAAAATGCACCTGAGATTTTATCTCTTCCAGTTGAGTTTATTTTCTTTAAGACCTAGTATATAATTGGTAACCTCAACCTCAGTGACAAAAGTAAGAGCTCACGAAGAAAGTTGGCTAACGTATGATATTCGCGGTAGATTTCTAATGCCATTTTTTTCAGCTATATTTTGACCAACAGTTGTAAAAAAAACGATTTATATTATTAATAGAAGCAATAGCGTTTAGTGAATATATTAAATCAGTAACTGGGTTAGTTTTATTTTTAAAATGTGTTATTTTATTTATTGTCTCTCACAAAGTTTTATTATTAGTTTTTGCTGCATTATTTAATAATTGTTTTGCGTAGTCTCTTTTTACTTTTTTCAATAGAAAATTACAAAGATTTCTATACTTAATATAAATGGCTTTAATGATGTCATTATGGGGGTATTTTTTACATTTTAAATGCAATTTATCTCTATTTTTCATAGATTTTAATAAACCAGTAGTTACCAATGTTTTTTTTATACGCCTACGGTTTGGGACAACTGTTATTTGGTATTACGATGAATTACAGAACATAATTTAGATATAAGTAAGTTAGTGCCTACATTAGCATCAGTGGAATGATAGATATCATTAAAACATACATTGTTCATATCCATGTCAAGTGCATCATAGACTATTTTTTCTTAATATAGGATGTCTGTTTTTGTTGGAAATCGTATTGTAATGCAATAAAAATACAGTCGGTGAGTTATTGATGTCTGAGCAACATAACAGAAGGATGGGAGGTAAGTTTTGAGCATAATAATGATATCGCGTTAATAAAAAAAAAATACCTTTCATCGAAACAAGCTCTATAGATGGTGTTACTAGTTGTTTTAATTTATTAAATTCCTCCAATACCACTTTAGATGAAACGGGCACTCCACGAAATTTAGCGATTGACAGCTTTGCATCCTGGTAGAAAGTAAATAATTGATATCAGTATTATGGTTTTTATAATCTACTACTTCTTCGGTCATCGTCTGTCATCGGTGGGGGATAGTGGATAAATACATTTCCAAAGCGTGAATAGAAAAAGAAAACATCTTCACATATGGTTGCCTGTCAAATTTTCATTCTCTAGCATCGATGTTATGCATGCATATTATATACCTTAGCCGTGCTTTACGACACGAACAGGAGAGGGGCTGATGAATTTTATTTTTCTTCGTAGCCACACGAAGATACTGAGGCCATTTATGTCACAAAATCATAATCGAATGAGGATTGGTCGAGTTCATAATGAAGTGGAAATTAATCTTCTATACCAAGCTGATCATAAGGATTTGTCTCAAATTTGCCTGAACTTATATAATTATCTCCTACATTTTGGATAATATAATTACATATCTCATCAATATTGTGAATTGATGTGCGTCATGCATATTAGCTTAGATGATGACATTTGGTCTTTATGCGAGTATTTACACAACCTAAGTATCATAAATGCAATTGCAAATTTGTCTGTTTATTACGCTGTCACGCTTAAACTAATTAACCGATTATAAAAATGTTTTCACCAATGGCAAACTACATTATCAAAATAAATTATATTTTATCTCTGTATTCTCACGGAAACGAGCACTACGCGGAGCTAGAATTTGCTAGTATTTAAGGGTTTAACCTAATTTAGATCATTGCTCCTGAATGAAGGCTTCCCCTCAGAGTTTAGAGCCATACTCCCTTTGGCTCTAAGCCTCGGGGCTTGGTAGGCAAGTTCACAGATACAATTTGTATTATATGTTCTCCAGGAAACTGCTCTCCATTCGTTTGATGTATACTTAGTCACGTTTTACGATGCTTGCGGGAAATTGAGGAGTAGTGACTTATTTTTTTTAACCCCTCACCACACAAGAATTTATAAACTGGATGAATCTATATCTATACCAATAAATAAAATTGGAATTTCAGTTTGTAATATCAAAATAATAGGCCTTCTTCATGCTCACACGATTATTTGCACAATACATATGCCTAAAAATCACTTTATATTTTTTTGTCTGTCTGTCTGTCTGTTTGTTCCGGGTAATCTTCGAAACGACTGGAACGATTTAAAAAATTCTTTCACAAATGGAAAGCTATAATATCAGGGAGTAACCTAGGCGATATTTTATCCCGGTATTTCCACGGGATTGGGAACTACGCGGGTAAGGTGACTGAAACCGAAGCGAAGCGAGGGTGGGTTGCTAGTTGTAAATAAAATTCTTTTATGGTTTTTATCACGTTTGTATATGATTTTCGATTGCCCACCTTTTTGAACACTTTATAGCGGCGAGTGGACTACGAACCATGAACACTGTAAAGTGTTCGAAACTTCGGGTGATTAAAAATCAAATACAAACACTATAAAATCCATAAAGTAGTTTTATTTACAACTGGCAACCCGCCCTCGCTTCGCTTCGGTTTTAGTCGTTTTACCCACGTAGTTCCCGTTCCCGTGGGAATACCGGGATAAAATATAGCCTAGTTTACGCCCTGATATTATAGCTTTCCACTGGTGTAAGAATTTTTGAAATCGGTCCAGCCGTTTTGAAGATTACCCGGCACAAACAGACAGACCGACAAAAATTTTTTAATCTGTATTTTAGGCATAGGTGTCGTGCAAATAACTGTGTGAGCATGAAAAAAGCCTATTATTTTGACATTACAAACAGACACTCCAATTTTATTTATTGGTATAGATGTGTAATACTCACGTAAACATCAGAAAATTTTGCAAGATGAATATAATATTTAATTTTTTGACGGGAACATAAAAATGTTATGCGCAGCTATTATATTAGTATTAAATAGTCTTACTATAAGAATCGTTAATTTGATTATCAGCGCTCAATTAATGAAGATTCACTTGCAGACCGTTTTTACAAATAAGCTATTCACTATGTGAAATTGGAATATAATGCTATAAATTACAAAAAAAAAAACTGCACGATTAGGTTAGTTTACACACATTTCGAGTAATAAATATAATTAAAAAACACTTAAGACTTATTAATTAATGCCTTCTACTAACCTCTTCTCTGTTTCGTCTCAAGAAATACACAGGACTCTCCGTCACTAATATTAGAAGGATAGTACTGATTGAACAAGCAAGTAAATTAATCCAGACTGTAGTTTTGTAAGGCAAAGTGCAACCTATAACATAGGCAACTAACACTCCAGTACAATATAGAAACATCGGAGCTGAAATTAAAAAAAAATGTATGTTTACTTATATACACGTGAGTTCTTTGACCTAGCTAGATAAAAATCTTCCTAAAAAAATTATCCTACGTTTGTAGGAAATAGGACACTAATAATACAAACAAAAATTAATACATTGAAAGTTTTGTTGTAACGCATCTTTTTTTTTTTGGGACTTTTCCCACCACACATTCCCACCATTGTAACTCCTGTAAGCCAGGATCTACAATGGTCTCCATAAATGACACCGAGGTTTGACCCTCAGGCAGTCCCGGGATATGATTTTAATTGTCTTGGGACCCGCAACAAATTTAATTAGAAAAGATTAAAGAGGAGGAATTGGAAAGAGAGATCCCACTTTCCTCCTAGGCAAAGCGGGAGACAGGAAAACAAAATGATTAGTCAGCCAATAAGAAAAACGGTGTACAGCTACGATAGCGCAGCAATACGGCACCACGGATACGGAAGAGCTTAACGGGGCCTATATGTTAGCGTTCGGATTGATTGCTACAGTAGGTATGGCAAAAACGCATGAACGCACGGAAATTTTCTCGAGTTGCTACAAGGTCCGTATAGTATACTACCCCACAGGTGACTTGCAAACTGTTTAACATAAGGTTACGCTCGTTTCGCCAGAGATCGCACTCCCAGAGAATGTGATGTGCTGATTGTTCAAACTCGTGGTCAGATGTAATGTTGGTTGGTCAGATGATAAGATTCTAACGCATCTATCATCGTCATTTCAGCCTATCGCCGTCTACTACGGGACGGAGGCCTCCCTCATGTTACGTCATAAAGTGCGATTCTGTGCCACCCTAAACATCCAACGACGTCCAGCAACTTTCACCAGATCATCGGTCCACCTGGTTGTGCGTCTTACACTGCGTTGTCCGATACGTGGTCCCCACTCGAGAACCTTTCCTCCCCCTATGTACGTCCCACGGGCTCGAACCTCCTCTACAATAGGAAGGCAATTAAGCTTAATGTACCATGCTGGTCAGACAGGTTGGTACAGGGTTTTATTTCGAGTTCCCCTTTTCTTGCATAGATGTTATATGCGTATTAAATCACCCAGTCGTCTTTTATGACATCCACAATCAAGGGAGTGGTGAATGGTATTCTTTTGCCGGCGTCACACGGCTAACTAACTTCAGGGTGTCCATTTTTCGTGACGGTATGCGCGCGCATCGTAAAAAATTACTTTCATTATTTTTCCCTAACGCGCCTAAAAAGATATTAATTAAAACCCGTCAGATCAGCGTGGTGCAATTTCCCTGCTATTGTGTAGAAGACGCCAACAATTGGATGTATATGAACTGAAATGATAAAAGGATGATAAATATACTCACCCGAAGCTAATGTCCCTCTGATGGCATCTTCAGCTACCTCAGAAATAAAAATGGGTGTTAACATCATAGCAGCACCACCAGAAATACCAGCTAAAAATCTCGCTACTAATATTAACGTCAAAGAATTTGTTATACTAATTATTGCCCAAGATAACTGCAACAAAAAAGATTAAATAATTACTTCATTATCCCATTTTCTTTCCCATGGGTGTCGTGAAATATGACTAAGGGGTATAATATATAACATCAATGCAAGAAAAAGAATCTCGAAAAAGAAACTCCAACTAAAGCCAATAATAAAATAGGTCAATTTTCTTCCCATTAAAGATGAGGTTGGAGGTCAATACTTATGTAGTATAATACAGTACACTAGGCCAGTTTGCCTCCAATTGTAGAGGAATCTCAAATCCAGTAGGGAGACCTATATTAGTTAAGATTTTGATGAAAATAATGACTCTCCTTGAAAAGTTATAACAGCTTACCAACCAATTTTTTTCTTTGGGCTATGGTTAGCGCATCCGTCGCCCGGTTCCATCCGGGGCGACAGAGTGGCGGCACGCGGCCCCGTAACCCACCGTAACTCGTCGCCTTCATAGTTAGGCCAATCAACGGTACAGACTTCCTTGTCCTCCGTGGCCGGCTCGATACAATTTACTCACCTCTTTTTTTTTTATATGGGTGGGCTATGGTAAGCACACACGCGGTCCATTTCGTCCGGGACGACAGAAGGACGACGCGCGGGACCATAACCCACCCGTACCCACGTCGCCTCGTTATTGGGCTGACCATCGGAGCAGGGTGACTTGTCGTCAGTGCTCAGCCACGACGGAATACCCTTTCGGGTACCCTCACCTCTCGACGTCCCTGTCTCGGGGCGTCGGTCGCCCTCGCGCGGTCAGCCTCTCTGCGGGTGACGGACTAAATTCCCCGGTCCAGTCACCCGCGGCCTCGGCTAGGGCATCAGGCGCAAGTACTCGCGCCTGCGCCGCCCGAGTCACCGGCGGCGGAACATGTCGCCGAAGAGGAGCTCCTCTCGCGCACGATCCGCCGCCTCCTTCCGTGAGATTACGGCCTCACAGAAGGCGGCGACCGCGTCCCAGTTCCTGACGCTGTCGAGCATCTCCCAGACGATGGTCGGCAGCGTCAGGTCAGCACCGATGATCGCGACGAGTTCACGGCGCTCCCCCGCCCATGCGGCACACACCTCGAGCCTGTGCTGCACCGTGTCCTCGTCGCAATCGCAGTGGTGGCAGGACGGTGTGCTCTCCCCTCCTGACAATTTTGTGCAGGTACTTGGCGAAGAAACCGTGCCCCGTCAGTACCTGCACTAGTCAGAAGGTAAGCTCCCCGTGCGCCCGCTCCAACCACTCCATCAGACAATTTACTAATCTACTGACCCCTTTGAATGAAGAATGTCAACTATGGTAATAATTCCTTCAAATAATAGCCACATCATGAAGTATCTTATAGCCTACGCATACATTTAGAAGAAGATGGTGAAAGTCTGAACGATGATTTACTTCATAACCTCTGATATAATCAGAAGAATGAAAGTAATAACGGTTATAAAATAATTTCTTCCATCAGTGTATCGACGTCACCTATCGAAAATAGGTCTTTCTATAAAGAAAGCAGGCATAAATTGTCGCTTATATAGCAGTTTGACGGTTACAATTGGTTAACTAATAATTAATCATTCATTTGGAACTAAGCCGGTATTTACGAGACCCATGGTAAAACTAGAAGTACTGTTAGCGCCGCGTTATTTGCTGTCATTCAAATGTGAACATTCTGTTTCTAAATGGTATCATCAACTTGACGAGTGGATGACGCATCCTTTTTCTCTCCTCCCTAAACCCGCGATTCGCACGACACCTAGCTGAAGAAGCTCGGTGACATTCGCCCTTGAACCGCCGCCGCTGCAAGACCTTAACTGCGCGTGACATGCGCCCGCGTCTTTGTGGCATAGGGTGAAACTACGCTATTGTACGTGTTATAATTACCGAACTAGTGAAGTGTATAGGTGCACCTAAAATACAGCAAAACTCGACAGTGGTTATCACTTTGGACACTCACGACGGACGGTCTGTGATATTGGAGCCTCAAGGACGCTTTGGACGATCCAGGAGTGTATTGGAGTCAAGGTGCGTGGAATTCCTATACCCTAGACCTAAGCGTATGCTCATCGTAGTTGTGATACCAATTTTGTAACCAGCCGCCTAGCGAAAAATTATACAGTCCATTCTCTCATAAAATTACCGCCATAACGCCTTCGGGTGCATAACGCATATTTGCATGACCAAAGTAATTTGGGCCATGCCAAGTACTGATAGATTGTTTTCTACCCATTACTGATACCTGTGTGATGATGAAGTAAGAATACAATTCACCACCCTCTATCTTACCCTTTGGAGGTTATAATTGGTGTTACCAGTTACCAGGAGAGAACTAATAATCATCCACATGGTGCTACCTAAGTAGGTTTTTACGTCACCCATGGTAAAGCTAGTGGTGATAGATTGGGTTTTCTATCCATTAATTTCCGTGTGGTGACAGAGTAAGAATACAATCCACCTCCCCTATATTACCCGTGTATTGAATAATTACTAAGAGATTAAATATACATATAACATTTGTGAACGAGAAAGAACAAGTAAAGTTAAATCAGAAAGTAAAATAAATCAAAAATTACAATAAAATCAGAAAATAAATAATCATTAAATATGGAAATTATTACCACGTACCAGAATAAGCAGTGATAAGAGAACACCGCCGTTCCGTCTGCCAAAGAAATTTATGAAGAATCCTGTGATAGCTATGCCCACCATCCCTCCCAGTGATGGTAAACTACTCAGTAAAGCTTCTTCACCTAACGTCATTGGAGCTGACGTTGGTGTTGTAACATTTGAACGAAATATTTCTGAGGCATAAGTAGGCCATGCGTTTAAAAGACCGAAGGTAAAGGCACCGAAGCCACCTGAAAAGGATCAATAGTCGTTTATTGCAGAAACCTTTGAGAATACCTCATTTTAATACTTGTTAAATCACACGTCTCAATTCTTTATATAATTACTAGCAACCCGCCCTCGCTTCGCTTCGGTTTCAGTCATCTTACCCGCCTAGTTCCCTTAGATGATAAAAATTGACAATTGCTGTTTATTAATTTTTAGTGAAGAGTGTTTTCTGTGTGGTAACGGAATAAGAATACCATTCACCACCCCATCTCTTACTCGTGGCTGTAGTAGGAGACTACTAAGAGATTGTAATATGCATACAACATCTATGTAAGAGAAGAAAAACTAAAACCTATGTCAACCACGTGTTCTTAGCTGACCTCTACTCAACTAAATGAATACTCATGCCAAATTTCAAGTCTGTACACCTCATGGTTCCAGAGATATGGTGATGAGTCAATATATTGCTCGCAAAACCCGCCTCTCATATATATATATATATATATATATATATATATATATATATATATTTAAATAAGTAAAATCGAAAATTTTGAATTACCCCCGACACAAGCTTAACAAATAAAAAAAAATGTCTCTAGTTCTCTTCAACAAGAACTATTAATTAATTGTCATTTAACGACTGTACTGGCATGCATGAAGCATCTAAACGAATATGCGTATGCCATTACATCATTTTGGAGAAGAGCTGATACTCTAACACTGCTGGACCGATACTGACCAAACATACCTAAGAACCACCATAAGGAAACTGGCTTTCAAATAATAAAAACGCATCGAAATTCGTCCATCCGTTTGAGAGCTACAATGTCACAGACAGGCACACACACACAGACAGAAGCGAGGGCGGTTTGCTAGTAACTTAATAAAAACCATTAATTGGAAATTCAAATCTTATAAAATCCATATTTCTTGATTTTTCAATTTTATAAATATAAATACCTAACTAGCAATGATATTTGAACTTTCTAGGTCAATAAATTCAAATTCGAATTTTTTATTTGCTCAATAATAGGGTGTACATGGTCTTAAGAAATATTTGAAATTGGATCACCTATTTGGCCATTAAATAATAGTATGCAAATATAAATACTTAAAAACTATTTTAAACTACATGCCTCATTCCATACTACTTACTTTTTTATGTCAAAAATTCATTAATTGAGTAAAATTTCCTTTACTAAGAGGCATTTTTTTAGAGTTACCTTAAAAGAACTTAGTACCAATAATCTATTTTTTTCTGGAATGTTATTATAAATTATTTTTCTGGAATGTTATAAAAAACTGTGTGTAGAAATCTACACATCACGTAACAATTTTTTTTGCATTCGACTACTTTTCAGCACCTCTTCTAGTACCAATCGATTTGGATTTCGAGTATTTCCTCTAATACATCCCACTGATGTATATATCGCTATATTCATTTTGGTAAATACTGCACAATCAAAAATATATATACATGGCAGTGTTAATATTTTTAATTTTCTAAAATAGGGCTGGCAGGACATATCTGGTGCACACCACATAAGGAACGAACACATCTTTTTTGTGCAATAAATGCTTTATTTATATCTGTACCATTGCCCCACATCACTTTAGTATATCTTAGTACGGATTCTACATAGCAAAATAGGCAGTCATAGTAGTATTCTTATTTGTCATCATTGATAATTTATATAAAGCAAATGAGAATCTGTTTATTTTAGTAATAACATTTTCTATATGTTCTTTCCAATTTAAATATGGGTTTAAAATGATACCGAGAAATGTTATCTTGTGTGTGTTTCGTAAAATTTGTCCATCGACAGCTATATCTACAATGTATTGTTTAAAATTGTTATAATTCATTAAATTTGGCGCAGCGTCCTCTGCACCGACCGAGCAGGGGACGTTGTGCGAACGCCCATGACGTGCGGTGTCCCACAGGGGTCGGTCCTTGGACCCACCCTGTGGAAGATCGGCTACGACTGGTCGTTGAGGGGGAGCCTCCCGCCCGGGCTGGGCGTGATTTGTTACGTCGACGACACGCTCGTCACAGCCCGCGGTGGGACCCTAGAAGAGGCGGTAAGCCTGGTGACCTCTGGTACCTAGGAGGTTGTCAGGCGCATCGAGGCGCTGGGGTTGAGGGTCGCCCTGGACAAGACGGAGGTCCTCTTGTCCATGGGCACCATATGAGCCCTCCCATCGGCGTCTCGATCACCGTCCACTCGGTCGACATCAACATCCAGGCCCATATGAGGTACTTGGGCCTGGTGCTCGACGGGCGATGGTGGTTCCGGGAGCATTTTCGCAGGCTCGCTCCACGGCTCGTCGGCGCGGCGTCCGCCCTATCGTGGCTTATGCCGAACGTGGGCGGACCGAGCGCTGCGTGCCAACGGCTGTACGCGGGGGTCATCCGGTCGATGGCCCTGTACGGCGCACCGGTGTGGGCGGGGTCCATGACCGTCCGACTTAGGGCCCTTCTGTGGTGACCACAGAGGCGGTCAGGGCCATCCGCGAATACCGCACGGTGGCGACGGAGGCAGCGTGCCTATTGGCCGGGACTCCCCCGTGGGACCTGGAGGCGGAGATGCTCGCCGGACTATATCGGCGGGTGACGGGGGTGCGAGCGGGGTCGGTGTGGTCTCATTAAGGGATCTCACCGCCCGGCACGTCGACGCCCGCCGAGACGTCATTGCCCGTTGGGCAGTCCGGCTGGAGAGGCCTCGGTTCGGGGTGCGAACTGTGGAGGCCTTCCGGCCGGTACTGATGCAGTGGTTGGAAAGGCGGCACAGGGTGCTCTCCTTCCGACTGGTGCAGGTTTTGACGGGGCATGGGTGCTTCGCCAAATACCTGCACAAGGTCGTTAGGAGAGAGAGTACACCGTCCTGCCACCACTGCGATTGCGACGAGGACACGGCGCGCCATACGCTCGAGGCCTGCGCGGCTTGGGCAGTGCAGCGCTGTGAACTCGTCGCAATCATCGGTACGGACCTGACGCTGCCGGCTATCGCTAGGGCGATGGTCGACAGCGTCGGGAATTGGGACGCGGTCGCAGCCTTCTGCGAGACAGTGATCTCGCGGAAGGAGGCGACGGATCGCCTGCGCGAGGAGCGTAGCCTCGATGAGGAGATCCGCCGCCGGCGACTGGGGCGGCGTAGGCGCAACTATCTGCGCCTCATGCCGCCCTAGCCGAGGCCGCGGGTGACGTGACCGAGGATTAGTCCGTCACCCGCTGAGAGGCCGACCGCGTGAGGAAAGACCGACGTCCTCCCCAAGGGGGAGACGTCGGTCGATGGGAGGGTACCCCAATTAGGGGTATTCCGTCGGGCCGACCACTGACGACAAGTTAACGCTGCTCCAGTGGTCGGCCCAACGACGAAGGCGACGTGGTTTTTGGGTGGGTCGCGGGAGTTGCGTGTTTAAGCCCCTCTGTCGCCCCGGACGGAGTGGTGTGGAGGCGCGCCGACCGCGACCCACCCACAAAAAGAAAAGATAGATTAATTTGCAAATTATTAATCTTTAACCAATTTATTACTAATGTCAATGTTTTGTGGATGTCAAATTTATGTTGTTCCAATGTCAATTTATTTTCTGTAGTCACGATAATCGATGCATCGTGAGCAAACAGTACGGTTTTATGTCGCATTTGATCCGGTTAGTCGTTTATACCATCAAAAACAATACTTGTAAAAAAAAGCCAAGCCTCGCAACTGAGCTCTTTTAGCATAAAAATTTGTGAGATCCATGTTATACCAAGTCGGTTAACTCATTCAGTCCCTGCTTAAGGGACCTTTCTTCATAAGTTATTAAGTAAAAATAGCTAACCTAACAACTTCTTATAGTGACTATATCACTATTAAAGATCTTTTATGTTTAAAATAAACAGAATGACTTGGCAATCGCATGAAAACACACCTCACAAGTAATACATATTATATTAAATTGTACTAAACATAGTGCAATTGCCAAGTCAATCTATTTATTTAAAACATAAAAGATCTTTAATATTGATTTAGTCACTATAAGAAGTTGTTAGGTTAGCTATTTACGTAATAACTTATGAAGAAAGGTCCCTTAAGCAGGGACTGAATGAGTTTACCGACTTGGTATAACATGGATCTCACAAATTTTTATGCTAAAAGAACTCAGTTGCGAGGCTTGGCTTTTTTTACAAGTATTGTTTTTGATGGTATCTCATTTCTTTTTGTAGATAGACCTACTTATTTGCCTTTCCGGTACCTTCTACTTCTCGAATACCAACAAATGATTTTCTTAGAGCACACTCTCTAAAAATGAGACATCTCTCCTTTCCGCTTGTGTCAATTCTACCTAAACTAAGCGGGGAGATGTGGAAATAAAGAAATTTGATTGGTTTTTCGAAACACATCTCCTCTAGTCTCCTCTCCGCTTTGATGGCAATCGAGCCTAATGATGGCGTTTTTTCTTTCAGATTAATTTGAGATAATTTAGATTGCTTAATACTTTGGAAGATTTTGGTACAATTTCACAAGACATGTCCTACTCTTGCTTTTTCATTAAGTTTATTGACCATTTTACAAGTTATCTTTGAACATAATTATATCTAGGTATTTGTCTACACCTATTATGCCAATCATCATTCTACCTATCGCCGTCCACTGTAGAACATAGACCCCCCTCATGCTTCACTATAAAGTACGGTACTGTGGCCCCTGCATCCAAAGACGCTCAAGGGTAACAGAGTTGCCATGACTAGAGCGCATTTTTCTACGCCTTATGAAGAATAATGACGTAGTCGCCACGTTTGGTAGGCGGGTTGGTTTCGCAGTGAGATATCATATATTTCCCCGGCGAGAGCTGCTGCCCACTCTCCTTCCTGTTGTATCTTTTTTTAAATGACAACGCCTTGCACTAAGGGAATAATAATCCTTATATTGTGGGGGACTGTTGGGCTCGGGCCTCCTCCACAATGGGAAGGAATTTAACCCACTATACCATGCTGGTCAGACATGTTTGACATAGGGTTTAATTTCGAGTTTTCCTTCTCTTGCACAGATGGTATGTGCATATTATATCCCACAGTTGTCTTATACGATATCCATGGGCAAGATAGAGAGTGGTGAATTGTATTCTTACTTCGTCACCATACGGAAAGAATATGTAATTAACCGACACAAATGACATTCAGACTCAGAACAACAATTTGTGGATCATACAAGGTGTTGTCTTGCATGGGATTCGAACCCGCGACACTAGCACGGTACGTTGGTATCTTAACCACTACGTCATCTGCGCAGTCTTTAGCCGGTTACGATTCCCATAGAGAAGCAACGATGGCGACAAATGTATTCTTATTTTTTACAAAGTTACATTTCATTAACTGCAAATGTAACTTTGTAATCCTATATATTTATACGAGTTTACAAAATTATTGATGCAGTTAGTGTATCTCGGAAACTGGATGAAAATTATAATGTTTCATAATTTTTTCCTTCATTAATACACTAAACACTAATTGCATTCTAAATTTGAAGCTTCTATGTCTGCTAGAAGTACCACTTTAATATTGATGATCGGTCAGTCAGTCAGTCAGTGACAAAATTACGAAATTTTGCCTAATTATAACTCTTAAACTATTGGTTTAAATTGAATGAAATTGAAATACTCAATGTGTATACAAGGTCTGCTAGATTACTAAAAATTCAGGTTTCTAGTTTTATTAACAACGAAGTTATAGGGGGTCGAAAATGGCCTGAATGGCTTCGAGAAAAGTATGTTACGGCAGTTTTGCATTTTGCCCGACTTTTTTTTTGCTCGACTTGGCGGGGGCACTGCCGTGCCCCCAGATATATAATAGAAACAGCAGCGGACCAAGCACGCTGCCTTGAGGCACATCAAAATTGTTAGTTAAGAATTTTGATATCAATACTTTTTACAAATTTGTATTATTTAATTGCGTCACTTCCACACATTGAACTCTATTTTCCAAATATCATTCTAACCAATTTAAGGCCCCTGCCCTCTTATGCCATTATGTTCTAGCCTAGTCAACAGTTGATCATGAGCAACGCGATCAAAAGCTTTAGTTATATCTAAAAATAAAACTGTGGTATATTTCTTATTATTTATGCTCTGTAAAACTTCTTTTATTAAATAAAATGTAGCATTACTTGTAGACCTATGTTTTTAGAATCCAAATTTATATTTTTTAATTATGCTTTTTGAGTTAAAAAAAATTAGTTAACTTCTCATGCATGACTTCTTCACAAATTTTTGAAAAGATCGGTACTATTGTGATAGTTAGTTATTGATATCGCTCGTATCACTTTTCTTGTGAAGGGGTTCAATATTGACTGCTTTAATTTATCGGGGTACACACCAGTCTCTAATGAATAATTGATTATTGGAGTTAGAATGGGACTAAGGTAATCTTTGCATAGTTTAATAACTCTTGTATTTACGCAATCATAATCCTCAGCTGTCGTGTTATTAAGGACATTATTATCTTTTTAATGTAGGCCTCATCATCTAGAAATGGGTTAGGTTTTTATATATGTGTTACTCACACATATTCATCAAAATAATAATTTTTAAAGATGAATATTTTTATAACCATTGAAATCCTTTTTATATTATAAAATTTGAGATACTCGTTTATTTAAATAGTTTCTATAAATAACTTAATGTGTTTGTATTAAATATTTTTTGATTTATAAAGGTATGAAAAGTCCCACCAAATGGTTCGTGTAAACTTATAACTCCAGACAAAGACTCTTGGTCTGAACTTAGCTTGTCACGCTACCACTACCCTGTCATGTGTGCCGCAATTTCGACGTTTTATTTCGTCCATATATTTTTTTTATTTCGCTATATGGAGGTGAATTAATCAATGTTTTATACTTTACTATGAGAATCTTACAAATTTCAACAAATAAAAGCCGAATCCAAAAAAATATAATCGAGGTGAACCATATACACACCATTTTTTTTTGCTGGGTGGGCTACGGTCAGCGCACCCGTTGCCCGGCTCTGTCCGGGGCGACAGAGGGGCGGCGCGCACAGCCCCATAACCCACCTGTGACACGTCGCCTTCATCGTTGGGCCGACCGCCGGTGCAGGGTGACTTGTCGTCAATGGTCGACCCGATGAAGTACATCTTGAGGAGTACCCTCTCCTCGACCGATGTTCCCTGTTCGGGAACGTCGGTCGTCGTCGCGCGGTTGTCCTCTCGGTGGGTGACGGGCTATCTCCCCGGTCCAGTCACCCGCGGGCTCGGCTAGGGCGGCATCACGCAGCGGTAATCGCGCCTGCGTCGCCCCAGTCGTTTCGCGTCGTTGTGGAGACGATATTGGCGGATTGATCGCGTAACATTATTAATATCCTTACTAATATTATAAATACGAAAGTAAGTTGGTTTGTTACGTTTTCACGCTTAAACCAACTAACCGATTTAAAAAAAATCTTTCGCCAATGGAAATAATAAAAAGGGGAAAAAAACAGGCTTATTGAGAATCTGCTCTTTTTTCTGAAGTCTGTTAAAAACTTTTATTATGATTATACTGTCAAATAGTGGAAAAAAGAACTATGTACATTTATCAGCTGATAGCTAAAGAAAGCTGATGCTAACCTGGTCATCAAAAGGTATAGTAATATAGTATTTTCTTCCCTGCTTCATAGAAATATAATGAACAAAACTGCTACATACATAAGTAGAATAAATTAATCTAATTATTGATGGAATAAGAATGTAATTCACCATCCCTATCTTATCTCATCATCACTCTCTTATCTATTCATTAATGTTATTTATATTGTTATCATTCTTATTGTAAGTTATTTTATTCCTTTTTCTTTTTATTTTTTTTTCTCTTTTTTTTTTGTTATTTTTCTATCTTATATATTTGAGGAAAGGGGTTTTCTGAAAACCAGCCCTGCATAATTTCTATGCAGCACAATGCTGAGCATTCCCCTATTGTCAAAATAAATTAAAATCATGTATTTTAATTATTAGTTATTATATGACAATAAATGCTATTCTATTCTATTCTATCTCGTGGGTGTCATAAAAGACGATTAAGGTGTATAATATGTATAATATCTATGTAAGAGAATATATGGTAGGACTAAACAGACGACAGTTTTCCCCATCGCTACTTCGTCCGATGTAGTACAGACTCTCACAGAAAATCAACGTCTGAGTAGTAGCAATTGTTTCTGCACTTCGATGAGCGAGAGATCCGACAGCCCAAATATCTGAGGGTGTTTGCTTGTGGTGGGTTTTGGTGATGCCTTTAGCAGTACTGAACCTAATAACCTAATTGCACGCATTCACATTTCCTTTAATTTTTTACAGTAGGCAGCGGTCGAGCGAAGGTGCTATCAGCAGCAGTATAACTCAACACTAGGTGTACTGTTTGGAAAAAGGAAAACTGAAAATGCAACCCTGTTATACCAATGGTGTTATGGTCGGTCAATTTTTCTATTATTGTGAACGAGGCTCAAGCCCAGCAGTGGGGTTCATACGAGCTGATATAATAATGATAATAATTATAATTAATAATTTTTACCTCCAAAGGCGACGTGAAACTGTCGAATCCTTCCAATATTCATTTTAGAAATTATAATTACTTATCTTACAAAAGTCTAGCGTCCTCACATTCGAAATATTAACAAATGAATTGTTCAGTTACGCCTAATATGTAATATTTATAAGAATAAACATGTAAAATGTATTTTACGTACTGATAACGGTGACGAGAAACATTATCTTCTATATTGTTTTATGGTTTTTATGTGAATAGATAGCAGTATTATGTATATTGACTTTGTAATCGCGAGATTTATTTTTTATAGATTTTTTTTTATATTTACCAAATTTATTACTTTAATAAGTCAGATAATTATCTTTAACTTGTTCCATAGCATTTATTGTTAAAGTTTTTGGGTATATTTTTATGGCCTGGTGACGTTAACCCACCTAGGAAGTATAATTGTTGACGAGATGACATGAGATAGTTGGCCTAGGTCAATGAAAAACACTTAATATTTTTTTTATTGCAATCAGTAGCAGACGAGCAAACGGTACACCTGATGGTAAATGTTGCTGACGCTCATGGACTTTTACAAGACCGCTGTCTATCGCGAAGAAAGTGAAGGGAGTGTGAATGCGTGCAGTGAGGTTCGGTAATACTGAAAGTATCACTAAAATCCATCATACGCAAATACCCTCAGAAACAGTACCACACTCTCGCAGAAAATCGACGTCTGAGTAATAGCGATTTGTTACTACGCTTCGTTCGGTGAGTAAGAGATCCGGAAGCCCAACTTTCTGAGGATGTTTGCGTGTGGAGAGTTTTGGTGGTGCCCTTGGTATCACCGAGCCTCAATGCACGCATTCACACTCCCTTCACCTTCTTCGCGGTAGGCAGCGGCCTTGTAAAGGTCCATGAGCGACAGCAACACTTACCATCAGGTGTACTGTCTGCTCGTTTGCCACCGTTTGCAATAAAAAAAAAAAGAAAAATTTGGACTGCCGGCTCTCTCGCTTACCGAACGAAGCGCATTAACAAATTGCTATTACTTGGACTTCGATTTTCTGCTCAGTGTTGTTTTACCCCGGACGGACCGGCACGCGGCTGTAGACAGACAACTGTCCATAGTGTGGTCCTACCACTATTATTCGTCTTTTAAGAACTCCACGAGTAATGTAAGGATTAATATTATTAGTAGCCACTGCCATAGCAACTATTTAGGATCTTAGGAATAATTTATAAATTGAGGTTTTGAAAAAAAAAAATTATGTGTACCTATTTTACAACTTTATTAATAATAATATTGATATTTAGTGCAGAAAACTTTAAAAAAGATTTTTTCAATTAATTATAAACATTAAAAAATTATCAAAATTTGAATTAAAATCACGTGACAATGAACGCGCTAAGACTGAGTTGTGACGTCATAATGTTAAAGCTATTTTATAACAGTACAGTGTATACAGCTATTACCCATGAGTTGACAATAATATTGGTAATTTACTGATAAAAAACGATTTTTTGTTACTTATATTTAACTAGCAGAGCCGGCCACGCGTTGCTGTGGCTAATGTTTTTGTTATATTACATTTTATTAAACTATTTAAGTGGAACCGCAGGAGAACATCTGTCATGGAGGTCGTCATATTTTTTTACAAATGGCATTTATGTAAAAAAGCAAGTTAAAATCGTATATGCCACGTTTGTAGGTTTGACATAGCAGCGCCATCTATTAATTTATTACTCAATCCAGTCAACAGATATCGCTATCTGTTAAAATCGTTTGGAGTTAATAGATAATTGTGAATGTCAAATACGTAATAGACAAATAATTTGCAATAAAATAATATTGCGACTATAAATTGAGATGTAAGCTATCCTATCTTTCAAGTTGAATCAAACTGCACACGGTGTGCAAATTTGATTAAAATCGCTTAAGTAGTTTAGGAGTCTATCGCGAACAAACAACGTGACACGTAATTTATATATATTAAGATTATTTAACAATGACAGCAGAATTAAATAGATCAAAACATTGTACTTATTATCTATACCAATAAATAAAATTGGAGTGTCTGTTTGTAATGTCAAAATAATAGGCTTTTTTCATGCTCACACGGTTATTTACACTATACATAATATGCCTAAAATACACCATATATTTTTTTGTCTATCTGTTTGTCTGTTTGGTCCGGGTAATCTTCAAAACGGCTAGACCGATTTCAAAAATTCTTACACCAATGTTAAGCTATAATATCAGGGAGTAAACTAGGCTATATTTTATCCCGGTATTCCCACGGGAACGGGAACTACGCAGGAAAGACTGAAAGCGAAGCGAGGGCAGGTTGCTCGTCTCTGTATAAATTGCAATGAGTGAAAACTAACATTATGACGTCACACGCGTTTGGATTTGTTCGGGAGCTGTCGACGTGTTTTCCACACTGGATTCAAAAAAATGATTTTATTTTGATATAACTTTTGAATGATTACGAAACATAAATAAAAAACATAGTTTTGTTATAATACTTAAATATGATCTTTCCATTTATAACAAAAAAAAAACAAATACACAATTCCGTTCTATCAATTTATGGTGTAAAGACATAGACAAATCATAACTTCTTCCTTTCTTATGGGTGTACTAAAAGACATTTAATTTAACTCTAAATAATATCCAGCTTTTCTAGTATAAGAGCTCTGTGTGATGACGGAGTAAGAATACAATTCACCATCCTCTTACTTGCCCATAAGTATTGTAAAAGACGACTAAGGGATATAATATTCATCTAACACCTATGCAAGAGAAGGAAAACTTGACATAAAGCCCCATGCCAACACATCTAAGCAGCGTGGTGTAGAAGATCAATTTGAAAAAAAATTTACAATGTAACGCTTATATTTTTGTAAGATTATAAACTGACTATGTTCAACCGTCAAATTTTGATTTTAATACTTTTAACCATCAGTTCAAAAAGAAATGACCCAATCACAGCACTGTCTTACAATTTCTCGCCTGCGAATTTGTGAGCCGTCCTCTGATTGGTTGGCGTTATAGATAGCGTGTTCGTGTGCATAGAGTTACAAACATAATTATCAGCAATTAAAAAGCTCATTGTCAGCAAATATAAACGTACATTATTAAATACCACCAATAAACTGTTTTTAATATCTTTAAATTGATGTAATGTAGTAATGTCGCTAAAATAATAATGGCGGCGGGACAGCCTGTGAAAAAAATGATTCGTTGAACCAATCAGCGTGCGCTTTGCGTTTTGTTCGCAATTTGACGGTTGAACATAGTTTATAAACTTACGAAAATATAAGCATTAGATTGTACATTTTTGTGTCCGTTCACAATCTGTCGATAGTTTATAATCTCACTAGATAGTTTATAAACTAACGGTTCGTACAATTTTACGGTGACATAGGAGAGAGTTGGCTATATCGTACTCCTTAACTTTTATCCAAGCTTGCGAGAATACTATTAAGAATATTCTTGTCTTTGTTTCTTTGTAACTTATTTTAGTTTAACGACTTTAATATACCTTTATGGTTTTTTAACTAGAGAGCACCTTTAACTTAGTCGACTCTTCTATAAAAAAAGTAGGTTTCGGTACGATATAGAGACCGGCACGTTTAATCGTACCACACGGTTTCTAAATCGTACTTAGGAATTTCCCATACAAATGTCAACAAAAACTAAGTTCCTTTCTTTTAAATATTTATTTATGTTTTGAGATCACTTAAGGCACAGTATTCAATTAAATTCTTATTTTTCTTATCAACACCTCTGTTTAGAGATTTATTAAGGAAAATCTAATTACAAACTAACAACTAATCTAATAACTTATTTTAAGCACTTAGGGCAAATGTCAGGAATTTGGCTGCAAGTGATGTGAAGCCACTTGTGACATCTGACACACTCGATCCAATCAACCTTGCATCTTTTTTTATCGTAATAATAGCCGTTGCATATTGAACAATAATTATCATCGTATTCTTCGTTAAGATCTACGTCAGAGTCGTCATCTAAAACTATTTCTTCTTCAGTATCAGATGAATCTGTTTCAGGGTCTTTGGCTGTATTTCTTTTCTTTTTATTGTGTTGCAGTTTTTTCGTTGGAATTTTAGGTTTCAAGAGTTTTTCTTTTTTCTAAATGTCTTTTTAATGTGGGTTTTGGAACCCTAAACCTTTTTGAGCTTTCATTTAAACCAATACTTTTGTTTTGTAATGCTTTTAACGCCTCCTTCAAATCTTCTTCTGTCCAAGCATTATATTTTCTTTTTTCTTTTAGTTCATCCATCTACAAAATTAATAAAGATTTATGAAATAGACAAATCTACGAAAGATAATTGCCCCTTTACCTGTTACGGGTTAAAGCACTAAAACAACTTTTAACGCAATTATTGCGTGTACTTTAATTTTTTATAGTTTGACGTTTCGAAACACCCAGCAGCGTTTATAACGTCAGGTTAAAAAATCATATACATACACGTTAATAGTTGTTAAATTCAATGTGTAACAATCGTAAAAACCTCAGTAGGTAATCAATATTATTCAATAAGATAGTCAATACATTTTCAAAACTCAAAAATATTTAGTTCCTTAAATTGTACCGGTACGATTAAAAAAACCACCAATCGGTACGATTTGCAAGACAACCCCAATTTTGAATAATAATCTTGTCATATCCTAACCTCAAAGAATTGCGTCATTCAAGTTATACAGATTAAAAGGATAATAACCTAGAATCAACATAATGCAATATCATATTCCTGAAAACTTACCGTTTCCGAAGTCGAGCTTAGGTTTTCAAGTAAAAAAATTAGATCAAGCGGCACGTAAACTTATTTTATTTCTTCACAAACATAGTATTCACCACAGCACTGTGAAAAACTGTCATGTCTTTCTGAGTGTTGCCAACAATACTTTTGTATTGCCAGAATAAAAAAATGCGTGCATTTAGTAGAAAATGTGTGGGTGGTACGATATATCAACCGGTACAATATGGCATACCCTCCCCTATATAGCTATTGGGCTCAGGTCTCCTCCACATTGAAAGGGAAATTGATCTACTAAACCACACTGGTCAGGCAGGTTGGTATAGAGTTTTGTTTCGAGTTTACCTTCTCTTGCATCATATGCACAAGATATCTGTTTTACAATATCCACGGGCCAGAGAGGGGGGTGGTGAGTTGTATTATGACTCCGTCACCACACGGGAAATTACGTTATTAGCTTTGAAGTTTATGACGGCTAACAGGAGTCTATGTAAGGTAAGAGCATGTTGAGCCAACCCCATTTAGCATGGAATGAAGGCATTTTATCCTTAAGAATACTTCAGGGCCGTAACTGAAGATGAAATTATAATCAGCCGTAATGTGAAGTGCTGTTTCATTAGTAGGGTTACTCGTGCGACCGCACTCTACCAACGGGTGTTGAACACGCTGGCGGGCGGTGGCATAGTCTCGTTGAAGGAGCTGGCCTAACGTGCTGACGCCCGCCGCGACGTCATTGCCTGTTGGGCAGTCTGGTTGGAGAGACATAACCCTGAATTCAAACTTGAAATCATATAGACCACGACAATATTCGATGAGGTTTATTAGTCCTAAATAAATCAGCATCATCATCATTGAACCTATCGTCCTCCATTTCTGGACGTGAACTCCCCTCATGCTTCACCAGAGTGTGGTTCTGTGCCGCCTGCATCCAACGACGCCCAGTAATCTTTACCTGATTGTCGCATCCTACCTGCGTCGTTCGATACTTGGTAGAAGGACTTTTCTTCCCCAGCGGTAATCGGTTCGTCAAGCAAATAAATGATGCTTGATGGCAAATATTCTCTGTGCGAAGATAGGCTAAGAATCTAATAAATAAGGATCCTCTATTTTCTGGACACCCTACATAATTTGTTCGGGGCGACGGAATTGCGGCGTGCGGCCCCATAACCTAACATATTTTCTTCTCCAATGCCATTGAATTGACCACTGGTACCCATTTCTTAAATGTCGGTAGCTCTCCCGGCGAGTTTCCCTGTTGAGTACCATCCCTGTTGAAGCCTTCCAGATGCCAGGGTAGGAAATAAATTTTGATCTCACGCGGTCGACCTCTCTACGGGTTATCTTTCTATTCTTCTTCATTTGGCCATGGGAATGGCCAAATGAAGAAGAGTACAGGAGAGCCTGTAACTTTTATAATATCGAATGTAATTACCAATGTGCCTGCCATATAGGGGCTAGCATAAGTTATTATCGCCCGTGGAATGGATCATATTCAACTGTATACGTCGGTAGGCTGAAGGATGGATGGGTTAAAAATATTTTTTACAATAAATAATTATAAACAAATTAGTTTTAGAATTTTATTACCAAATCAGAAACAAAGAAACATTTACAAAAGGTTTTAATACTTTATAAAAACTTTCTACAGTGTTCAGGTGATCGTAAAAGAGTTATATTTTACACAATCAAAGACCATTATTGTGTATTAACATTTTTACTTTAATTTCAATAAGAAGGTAATTAAAAATTAATACTTGATACGTTAAGGTAGATGTAATAAATGTAATGTTGTCCTCGTGGTGACTAGAGATGCAATCAATACATCGATGTTTCAGTAAAAAAACATCGATCTTTGCCATCGATGTTCATTATTGCGCAACATCGATGTATCGATGTTTTAACATCGATGTTTTTCTACGATGTTTTAACATCGATGTTTTGCCTGACATCTGTTTGAAATGTATGGTCATTTAAGCAAAACTTGCGTGACAGTTTATTTACCAGAGTAATTAACTTACGTATGTACGTTTTCGTAAAAACTGTTATTTTGAAACTCTCTAAGTAGATAACTTGCTGCAGTTAAGCTTGTAATAACTTTACTGAATAGAGAAATATATGGTAAATATAACTTTATTTCCTCAACTCTACACCTCCCTTGTTCTAAATACTCACCTATTCAATGATAATATTGTTACAGATAATAAATATAGCTTACATTTTAAAATTAAAGTTGTTTGCACGATCTATTCATTTTCATTTCATTTATTATTTCATTTATTATCATAAAAACATTACATAGATATGTGTGAATCTCTGGCTCCTACGCTAGTTGTATACTGTGTTGTCGTTAATAAAATATCGATGTTTCGATACATTGATGTTTTTAGGCAGATGTTTTTTGTACATCGATGTTTGTTCTGAAACATCGATGTATCGATACATCGATGTTTTTGGTTTCGATATTTGCATTGCTAGTGGTGACGGAGTAAGAATACAATTCACCACGCCCTATCTTGCCTGTGGGTGTCGTAAAAGACGACTAAGGGATATAATAAGCGTTTAACATCAATGCATGAGAAAAACTCGAAACAAAACCCTATACCAACCTGTCTGACCAGCATGGTACAGTAAGGTCAATTGCCTCTCTCTGTGGAGGACGCTCGAGTCCAGCAGTGGGACGTATATGGGCTTTGGCGATGATGACGAATAAATGTAATTATAAGTGCAAGGGCTCTCCCTTCCAATATTGTAATTCCACTAAAGTAATTTTAATAATTGTCATCATCTCAGCCCATATACGTCCCACTGTTGGGCTTGGTTCGGGTCTTTATTGGGGGAAAATTGACCTACTATACCACGCTGGTCAGACGTGTTGGTATAGGGTTTTGTTTCGAGTTGTCCTCTTCTTGCATAAATATTAGATACATATTTAAATCCTTTAGTTATATTTTACGACCCCCACGCGCATGGGAGGGGGGTGGTGAATTGTATTCTTACTCCGCCACGACACGGAATTTGTACATTAAATGAATACATAGTCTTGCCATAAATATTCTAACAAAGAAAAAATTTTTTGAAAAATTAATTTCAGTACAAAACAACAGCTAAATTATAAACAGATCGATGTAAAATTTATGACCTAATGATCAAACTGTTATGATTTATGATGTAATTTATCAAACTAGTGGTCGCCGAGTGGTCGAAATTCAACCATAATTCATTTAAGTTTATTTTTCTGTTCCACAAGTGTTTATTCCATTATATATAAATTTATTAGCTGACCCAAGAGACGTTGTTCTGTTCAAATAAAAGGAATTCTTTTTTAGGCCCATTATTTAGGCCCACAGTGTGCACTGTGGGCCTAAATTACTAAAGCGACTTGGCATGCCCCTTTAATACAAAATGTTCTAGTGAGTTGAATGTCTATTTTCAGTGTTTGATTTGTTATATAGCTTCGAAGTTAAAAATTTTGATGTTTTGCATTTTTTGTTTTTTGTATTAAATTTAATACTAGAAAAGATACTTAATTTTGACCTTGAATAACTTTTGAATGAGTTGATTTATCGAAAAATGATATTAGACTTTTTTGTAGAGCGTTTAATTTTCTACAAAAATATGTAATGGAGAATGCAGAGCAATGTATGGTTTATTAGTTACAAAAATCAGAATAAAAAATAAAATTTTACCTGTGTTATTCTTATGGGAAATCGAAAAGTGCGATGCGGACATCCTTAACAGTAATATTAAGGGCTCATATTTTCAGAGGCCTATTTTGGCATCTAAACGAAACTTTAGAGCCTGGTTCTGAGAGAAAAGAAATGTTTTTATTGAAACGCCCTAATATACATATATGTATATAAAGCTATGCATAACTCTATATTGAGCACACTGTATTTTACTAATAACCAATATATAAACACAAGCAGTATCTATGCAACAGCAACAGTATATAAGGCATCAAATTCATAACTTGTAAAAAAAAAACAAGTATCGCAACTCAGTTATTCTTCCATAAAAAAGCTGTGAGATCCATGTTGGTTATTTATTCAGTCGCTACTCAAGGCACCGTCTGTCTTAAGTTATTACGTAATTATCTAACCTAACAACTTCTTATAGTGACCATATTAATATTAATAATATTTTATGTTTTAAATAAACATATTGACTTGGCCATCGCATGAAAACACAATGTATTTCACAAGTAATACATATTATTTTAAATTAGACTGTTTACTGTCAACACAATTGCATAGTATTATGTGAAATATCTTTATTTATAAATTTATTGTATTTCTAATGCTAAATTTTTATTTTTCACTTCTCCTCAATATATTCTTCATCTGTGGCAAATTTCTTACTTGTCCATCCACGTGATTTTCGTTAAAAGGTGTACAAAGTTTTCGCTTCAAATATATAGATTCTTCATTTTAATCATATTCTCATCAATCTATTCTTCCTTGATAAAAATACGTCATGAATTTGAGCATTGGAAAGTCCATTCGTCTCAGGTAAATAAAAGTAGGTGAAAATTGCGTTAACTAAGCCAACGACACCGAAAATATAGAAAGTACCGTAGATACCAAAAGCGCTATTCATATATGGGAAGACAGCTAGTATGAAGAAACTTAGTAGCCAAAACAGTTCGTTAATAATTATAGATGCTAAGCTTTGGACCTGCAAAATCACATACAATTATTAATATAAATTCAGCTCAAATACGTCCCACTGTTGCGATCGAGCCTCGACCACAATTTTTTATTTTTTTTTTATGGGTGGGCTATGGTAAGCGCACGCGCGGTCCTGTCCGTCCGGGGCGATGAAAGGACGGCGCGCGGGCCCATAACCCACCCGTACCCACGTCACCTCGTTGTTGGGCCGACCACCGGAGCAGATGTGACTTGTCATCAGTGGTCGGCCCGACGGAATACCATTTCGGGTAACCTCACCTCTCGACGTACTGAGACGTCGGTCGCCATCGCGCGGTCAGCCTCTCTGCGGGTGACGGACAATTCCCCGGTCCGATCACCCGCGGCCTCGGCTAGGGCGGCATTAGGCGCAGATACTCGCGCCTGCGCCGCCCGAGTCGCCGCGCCGGCAGCGGAACGTGTCGCCGAATAGGAGCTCTACTCGCACACGATCCGCCGCCTCCTTCCGTGAGATTACGGCCTCACAGAAGGCGGCGACCGCGTCCCGGTTTCTGACGCTGACGAGCATCTCCCTGGCGATGGTCGGCAGCGCCAGGGCGGCACCGATAATCGCGACGAGTTCATGGCGCTCCCCCTCCCACGCAGCACACTCCTCGAGCGTGTGCTGCGCCGTGTCCTCGTTGCAACTGCAGTGGTGGCAGGACGGTGTGCTCTCTGCCTCGTCCACAATAGGAGAGCAATTGGCCTACTAGAATCACATTAGTCAGACATGTTAGTATGAGGTTTTATTTTCAGGCCGACCATGGAAAACAAGAAACTAGTGCTCGGCCCAAGGACGAAGGCAACGTGCTACGGTGGGTTATGAGGCCGCGCGCCGCCCCTCTGTCACCCCGGACGGTGCCGAGTGGCGCGTGCGTTAACCATAGTCTGAGCAAAAAAAGGGGTTTTATTTCGAGTTTTCCTTCTCTTGTATAGATTTTAATTACATATAATATTATCCCTTAGTCATACGACACCCACGGGCAATCGCGGGTTTGGTGTATTGTATTCTTCCTCCGTCACTACACGCAAAGAATTAATATAATTTATTGAACTTATCAGTTTGATTACGAAGTAAGAATATAACTAACCCCCTCTCTTATCTTATCCCTATCTTATCTTATCAGTGTTGTAATAGATGACTACTGGATACGTATAGGTAACATCGATTGAAAAGAAGTAAAACTCCATACAAAACCCTATTTCACTAAGTCTGACCAGCGTGAAATAGTAGCTCAATTTCCCTCCCATTGTGGTGGAAGTCTGAGCCTAAATGGGATTTATATAGGCTCAAATTATTTTACTGAGCCTCCTCCACGATAGGAGTAAAATTACTATACCATGCTGGTCAGATAGGTTGGTATAGGGCTTTATTTCGAGTTTTCCTTTTCTTAGATAGATATTATATGCGTATTATATCCCTTAGTCGTCTTTTACGACATCCACAGGCAATTTAAGGTTTTTGTATTCTTAATGCGTCACTATGTACATGTAAGCATGACATCCATCCATCCATCAGCCTACAGACGTCCACTGCTGGACATAGGCCTCCCCACGAGAATGCCACTCGGAACGGTCCTGCGCCACGCATACATCCAACAGTTCCCAGCGACTTTGAGACCTTTCTTCCCCAACGGTTGCCGGTTCGACGAGCGATGTGGCCTGCCCATTGCCATTTCAACGTGCTAATTCTGCGGGCTAAGTCGATTACATCCGTTCTTCTACGGATTGCCGTGTTCTGGATTTTATGACGTAGAGAAATACCGAGCATAGCCCTCTCCATAGCATGCTGAGCGACTTTGAGCTTTTTTATGAAGCCTACATTTAGAGACCACGTTTCAGTGCCGTAAGTCATCACTGGTAACACACACTGGTTATAAACATTTTTTTTTCAGCATGGCATAGTAGGCTTATTTCCCTTCTAATTAGGAGGAGACTCAAGCCCAACAATGGGACGAGTCCTAGCTAAGACAAATATTCTTATTAAAACTTACCTCTGGAATAAAAGCCTCCGCCATTAACACAAAAGGAATCGTGCCGGCTCCAAACATAAAAGAGAAGCTATATAAAAGTATTGTAAATACAGAAACTAGCGGTGGAGCTATTTTGTATTGCAGTAGATAGCCAAGAATTATCAATGACACGAAGACCGATCCTGATGAACTAATCAGTAGGATCTGTAAGAATAAAAAAATGTGTGTGTACTTTAGAGATGCAAATATCGAAACTAAGAACATCGATGTATCAATACATCGCTGTTTCAGGACATACATCGATGTTTCAGAACAAACATTGATGAACAAAAAAAAACAGCCCTAAAAACATCGATGTATCGAAACATTATTGTTTCTTTTTACTTTCCTTGAGGGATTGTATATGAGCTTTTTTTTGGTTAAATTCTAAGACTACATGAAACACCAAAATTTGCGTGATGTGATGAACTTTTTTAGTTAGTTATATAGAAACAGAGACCTAAACTGTTACGCAGACTCTGCTAAAAGTACCGTATATTTTAAATCACGCAGGCAAAACATCGTATAATAACATCGATACATCGATGTTTTACAACAGTTAACATCGATGGTAATCATCGATGTTTTTTATTGAAACATCGATGCATCGTTTGCATCCCTAGTGCACTTATATACGCACGTAAGAGGTCATACAATTTTGGCGTAAAAAGGTAAGATCTTTGTAAAAATTTTATCCTTCGCATCATTCTGTGTTTGTAGAAAACGACAGCCATAATAGAAAAAAAAAGTATTTATCATCATCGTCATTTCAGCCTATCGCCGTCCACTGCTGGACGTAGGCCTTCCTCATGTTACACCACAATGTGCGGTCCTGTGCCGCCTGCATCCAACGACCAACGCCCAGCAACTTTCACCAGGTCGTTGGTCCACCTAGTTCGCCTACACTGCGTCGTCCGATACGTGGTCTCCACTCGACAACCTTTCTTCCCCAGCGGTTGTCGGTTCGTCGAGCGACTCTAATTCTTCGTGCTATGTCGGTTACACTCATTCTTCTACGGATTTCTGTATTCTAGATTCTATCTCGCAGAGAAATCCCGAGCATAACTCGCTCCATAGCACGCTGAGTGACTTTGAGCCTTATTATGAGGTCTTTTTTTTTTATTTTTTTTTATTGCCAACGGTGGCAAACGAGCAAGCAGCACACCTGATGGTAAGTGAAACTGCTGCACATGGACCTTTGCAATACCAGGGGCACAGCTAGGTTGCTGCCTACCGTGAAGGAAATACTCTTCTTAAACCTCGTTTAAAGAAGGATATGTCATAGCGCTCGGGAAACACAGCAGCAGGTAGTTCATTCCAGAGCTTGCACGTACGTGGGAGAAATGATCGCTGGAAACGTACAGTTGAAGACCATAACGTTTCCAGGTGAAATGGATGGACCCTGCTACAATGTCGAGTGGTACGTTGGTAGAATGGTGACGGTGGTACCAAGTCAAACAGTTCCTCGGAGCACTCCCCGTGAAAGAGTCGGTAGAGTACACAGAGTGACCCATAGTCTCTCCGCTGCTCCAGCGACTCCAATCTGTCCGTAAGATTGGGATCCCCGACGATTCGAACACATTACATCAGTCTACATTTAGGGACCACGTTTCCGTGCCGTAAGTCAACACTGGTAATACACACTAGTCGTAGACCTGTGTTTTCATACAATGTATTTAACACATTGAAAGTTGCATTATAACGCATTATCTAGTTGATATTTGTGACGTTGCGCGCGCGCGCATCTTAAAAATTCGGCCAAGTGCGTGTCAGGCTCGTGCACGAAGGGTTCCGTACCATTAACTAGGTAAAAAAAGGACAAAAATCGCGTTTATTGTATGGGCGCCCTATTAAATATTTATTTTATTTTGTTTTTAGTATTTTTTGTTATAGCGGCAACAGAAATACATAATTTGTAAACATTTTAACTGTCTAGCTATAGCGGTTCTAGAGATACAGCCTGGTGACAGACGGACAGACAGCGAAGTCTCAGTAATAGGGTCCCGTTTTTACCCTTTGGGTACGGTTACCTAAAAATGTTGACTAGCTAACTTCAGAGTGTCGGTTTTTAGCGACTGTATGCGAGCGTATCGTAAATAGTGCTGCCCAAAAAAGTTTTGGTCTTGCGGTCTTGGTCTTGGTCCTGCGAGAAATGCGAGACCGAGACCAAGACCAAGACCGCTTAATTTTTGCAAGACCAAGACCAAGACTGGCCCTGCAAGACTTGAGCAAGACCAAGACTGAGCCTGCAAGAGTCTCGCGGTCTTGCATTTAATTCAAATCACCATTTCAGCTTATATAAGGTGGAGCTCGTGTCTTCTACATAATAGGAGGTAAATCGGCCGTGGCCGGAGGGGAATCGCCACGGTGATCGGCCGTGTTGTTACAGGGTTTCATGTCAAGTTTTCCTTCTCTTGCACCGATGTTATATATTATAGCCCTTAGTCGTGGGTTCGCACTCGCGGGTAAAATAGGGTGTGATGAATTGTATTCTTACTCCGTCACTACACAGCAAGTCAAATCAGTCTTGAGATATCCATCTATTGGCCAATCGTTTCCCAATGTTGGTGTTGGCTTTTAAAAATTACTCTTCGGAAAGGCTTAAGGACAAAAATACCGTAATCACCAGAGTGCTCTTGCCCATTATACATATTTATATATCCGTTTCTTCATTAGCCCAACGACACGTTCACTGTTGGACTTAGAAATATGCCTACAATTAATCTACATAAATGTCCGTGTAGAGACAGAGTACGAATACAATTCACCACTCTCTTACCCGAGGATGTCGTATCAAAACGGACCGAGGCAATGGTGTTAGAAAGCTATTTTCTTTTTATGGGTGGGCTATGGTAAGCACACGCGCGGTCCATTCCGTCCGGGGCGATGAAAGGACGGCGCGCGGGCCCATGACCTACTCCTAACTACGTCGCCTCGTTGTTGGGCTGACCACCAGAGCAGGGTGACTTGTCGTCAGTGGCCAAATAACTCAGTCGCTTGCTAATCAAATTGAAAAAATCTTTTTTGTTGGAAAGGGGGAATGTTAAATGACATAAAATTTATTCTATCAACTGCCCCGTGTAGTGACGTCTTAAGAAAACAGGGTCGAAATTCCTTCCTTTGTCATTGGAGTAGGAACTCTGTCTAATGCAACACCAGGCGAATAGGAGAATAATTTTCCCCAGTGGTAAGGGTTGTATTCAATAGTGGACTATAGGCTAGCAGATGGATAGATAGGATAGTATGATATTTGATTAATTTAGTTGAATTTTTCATTGCCATGTTAAATGACTGTTACGTTATTCCAACTGCAAGACTTTGCGAAACTCTTGCTGCAATACCAAGACCAAGACCAAGACTTAACTATGCAATACCAAGACCAAGATGAGACCAGGTGTGCTGTTGCAAGACCAAGACTGGTCCAAGTCTCGTCTTGGTCTTGCATTTGGGCAACACTAATCGTAAAGAGTTACTGTCAGCATTTTTACCTAACGCGCCCATTGATTTGATTTGATAAGACAAATAATCGAGCAAAGGAATCGAACTGACGCCACTTGTTACAGTATATAGGTACGTAAACTACTTTAACATCTATGCAGTCAGGGTCTTGGTGTCATCGAGACCCATTTACCATCACGAGGGTTTTTATTAAGCGTTTTATTAAATAATTTCCGTGTTGTGACGGAGTAGGAATACAATTCACCATCCCTTTCTCGCCCGTGGGTGTCGTAAAACACTTCTAAGGGTATAATATGCATATAATATCAACAAAAGAGAAGGACCCTAGTGGTAGGACCACACTGTCGACAGTTATCTGTCTACAACCGCGGGTCGGTCCGTCCGGGGTAGTACCACGCTCTCGTAGAAAATCAACGTCTGAGTAGTAGCAATTTGTTACTGCACTTCGTTCGGTGAGTGAGAGAGTCAGAAGCCTAACTTTCTGAGGGTGTTTGCGTGTGGAGGGTTTTGGTGGTGACTTGGGTATCACCGAGCCTCAATGCACTCATTCACACTCCCTTCACTTTCTTCACGGTAGTCAGCGGCCTTGTAAAGGTCCATGACCGGCAGTAACACTTACCATCAGGTGTACTGTTGGCTCGTTTGCCACTGCTTGCAATAAAAAAAAAAGAAAACTCGAAATAAAACACTATAACAATATATACTGAGCAGCGTAGTATAGAAAGTCAATTTCTCTCCCATAGTGGAGGAGGCCGATAGTGGTACGCATATAGGCTAATGATAATAATGAGATGTTTTCATATAAAAAAAAAATTAATTACTTACTCGTCTTCCAATTTTATCAGTGATAGCAGCCGATATTGCAGCTCCAAAGAACATTACTACAGCGAATAAAATTGTATATAAATCCGCTTTTGTTGGGTCGGTTTCTATAAACACTGATTTTGCATATACTTGGACTGGAACATTACCCATGAATACCTGAGAAAAAGCTGATATATAATGAAAAATATTCGTATCTTAGTCATGTGGTGACGGAGTAAGAATACAATTCGCTACTCCCTATCCTGCCGTGGATGACGTAAAAGACGATTGTGGGATATAATATGCACATAACTTCTGTGCAAGAGAACATGTTTGACCAGAATGGTACAGTAGATCAAATTCCCTCTCATTGTGGAGGAGGCCCGAGGCCAATAGTGGGACGTATGTGGGCTGTGATGATGATGATGATTCGTATCTTTGATATCGGCTCGAGACTCCGTTACAATTGGAGCGAAATTAACTACATATACCACGCTCATCAGACATTGTTATAAGGTTTTATTTGGAGTTTTCCTTCTCATGCATAGATATAAGGTTGGGACTAATCCCACCACACATTCCCACCATTGTAACTCCTGTAAGCCAGGATCCACAATGGTCTCCATAAATGACACCGAGGTTTGACCCTCAGGCAGTCCCGGGATATGATTTTAATTGTCTTGGGACCCGCAACAAATTTAATTAGAAAAGATTAAAGAGGAGGAGTTGGAAAGAGAGATTCCACTTCCTTCCCAGGCAAAGCGGGAGACAGGAAAACAAAATGACTAGTCAGCCAATAAGTAAACAGGAGTACAACTACGATAGCGCAGCAGTACGGCACCACGGATACGGAAGAGCTTAACGGGGCCTATATGTGAGCGTTAAGATTGATTGCTACAGTAGGTATGGCAGAAACGCATGAACACACGGAAATTTTCTCGAGTTGCTACAAGGTCCGTATAGTATACTACCCCACAGGTGACTTGCAAACTGTTTAACATAAGGTTACGCTCGTTTCGCCAGAGATCGCACTCCCAGAGAATGTGATGTGCTGATTGTTCATACTCGTGGTCAGATGTGGAACATTGACATAATGGTGATGGTACGAGTTTAAAAGAAAATAATTTACTTTTAAAGTTGCCATGGCCAGTTAAAAATTGGGCCACGAAGTGGTCAACCTCCAACCACACCTTCTCCAGGCGCTCCCGGATGCATGGAAAAAATAGATAAAGATGACGACCTTTCGATGATGAATCCCATCTTTCTTGCCATTCAGTTAAAAGTTCCTCATAAACAATGGATTGTGGTGCAAACAATCTAGCAATTTTATTTCGGTCGCGCGGTAGAAGGAAATCTGTATTCATTGTTTCCTTTGTGGTGTAATACATTGACGCTCGTCTCTGAATCTCCAAATCAACCGGAAGTACACCCGCGAGTACTGGTAAGGCCTCGGTACTAACCGTTCTATAGGCTTTACATAAGAATATTAGGGCCAATCGTTGGCTCTGTAGTAATTTAAAGCGAGCCGCCCCTATGGTGGCCCTATCGGCCCATACAGGTGCAGCGTAACAAATACACCCCAAATATGTGGCCATGTATATGGTTTTAAGTGTATTAAAACGAAGGCCCCAAGTAGATGTGGATATTCTAGTAAGCGCGTAGAAATTCCGTTTCGCTTTTTCGCCTACAGTTTTAATATGTTCAATAAATGAAAATTTTTTTTCTAAGACTAGGCCGAGATAGCAAACTGATTCTTTCTTTTTGACAGTCATATTATTGAATTTTATACGCGGCGCTGATTGTAAATGTCCTTTTAATAAAAGATGATATGTTTTTTGTGGTGCGAAGGCAAGCCGGTTTCGTGTACCCCAATCGAATATATCATTGAGGCATGTTTCCGCTAATTTCTCTAAACCATCTCTTGTGTTCGATTGTATAAGTAAAAGTCCGTCGTCTGCATAGCCGATCAGTAGACAATTTTTCGGTAGAGGTAACTCGAGAAAATCGTCAAAACCTAAATTCCATAGATATGGACTTAATACCGAACCTTGAGGGCAGCCCATCGTCAGTGGTTTCGACACAGCATGGTGACCAAGTTTCAATTTAGTCGAGCCATTTAAAAAGTACGACTGTATGATTTGGTAGATATTTCTATAGCAACCACGAGCCTTTAATTTAAGAAGTAGCATTGGCCACCAGGCGTTATCGAAAGCACCTGAGATATCCAGGAAGACACCCAGTACGTATTTAAAAACGGATGCGCTAATGACACGTCTTACCGCAACGGCCGCGTCGATAGTTGATTTGCCGTGAGTGAAGCCGAATTGTTTATGATTGAACGTTGGTCCACCCGGCAATAAACGAGGAACAATGAGACGTTCTAAGAGCTTGCCTAATGAAGGCAGTAAGGTGATTGGTCGATATGACTTCGGGTCGTCTGGTGGCTTATCACCGCCTTTAGGAATTATACGTATATAACCGCGCCGCCATATACGAGGAAAAATGCCTTCAGTTATGCAACGATTAAAAATTATTAACATTGAGTCGCCCGATGCTCGACTAGCTTCTTTGATCATTTTATTTGATATTTTATCTTCGCCAGCAGCCTTGTTGAGGGGAAGAGTTCTAACGGTATTCATAAACTCGGCAAGAGATGGAAGGTCAGACATAGGCGAGAGAGGTGGCTCGGCGGCCCATGCACGTATTTGTTTATGATGTTCGCTGTCGACTGAGATGTCATCGTCTGGGATTAACGTATTTAATAAAACTTCCGTGGTCTCCTCAATACCCGTAGTGTGTTTACCGTTCACTTTAATGTTTTGTATGTACGCTAAGTCGACTGATCGATTCGCTTTAAACTCGTGATATAGTGGAGACCATGGACCTTCACTTTCTAATCTTTCCACAATCTTATTTAACAAAGCGTCTTTCGATTTTTCTACTGCAATCCGGTAGCGAGACCTGGCAGCTTTCAGTACAGATAGAGATTCATCAAAGGCCCTTCCTACGTTAGGTGACTTTTTAAGTTTATTATGCTTCCTGCGCGCCCTTCGAAAGCGTTTGCGGAGTTCCACTAGGTGATTGTTCCACCAGTCACATCTCTTAGTATTAGGCAGGGATGTTCGGCCTCATGCATAGATATTATATATCTTAGTCAAAGTCTCTCTCAATAGACAGGACACATCGCTCGACCGGAAGCTCAACTCAAAAGTGGTAGAAGCTCAAGCCGGACGTTTATGAGCTGAAATGATGATGATGATGATGTAAACTTTTAGTCATCTTTTACGACACCCACAAGCAGCTTTGATTGTATTTTTATACGTTACCCCATAGAAAGTATGTATGCACACAATCATATTTGGAAAATAAAGTTACAAAATAGAATTTACCTGTATAGACATCACAATTGCGACTACAATGAAGGCCTTTCTTGAAGCAGGTTCTAAAACTGACATAAAAAAAATTATTCTTCAATCAGACCGATCAGAAATACAAAAAGGCAAAAAAAAATTAAGTTAAACGGTTTTATTGTTAACAGTAATAGTAAATTTGCAGATAAATGTTCTAAAAGCTAAAAAATAATTAAATAGATACAGTCATGGCTACCAATATGTACGACCGACGTCCCGGAACAGCGGCTGGACGTCTGTTCAGGAGAGGGTCAAGGTGTATTCCATCGGGTCGACCACTGACGACAAGTCATCCTACACCGGTGGTCAGCCCAACAACGAAGGTGACGTGTCACGGGTGAGTTACGGCGCAGGCGCGACCTGCACCTGATGCCACCCTAGCCGAGAACGCGGGTGGCTGGACTGAGGATAAGTCCGTCACTCGCAGAGAGGCTGAACGCCCGACGGCCACCGACGTCCTAAACGTGGATAGGAGAGGGTACTTCACAAGGTATTCCGTGGGGCCGACTATGGAGGATTAGGGACTCGGTACCAGTGGCCGGACCAACGACGAAAGAGACGTGCTACGGTAGTTTAAGGGGCTGCGCGCTGCCACTCTGTTGCCCTGTATGGAGCTGGGCGGCGGGAGCGTTGAACATAGTCCACCCCAAAAAAAAGTCGGTCCTTATTTGTTGACACTTGATATTTTTAATATAAAATGTTTAATTAGTGGCGTGCTAAAGACAGTCACTATTATAGATAAATAAATTTAGATGGCACGAAGTTCACCGAATAAAATAAATGTCTCTTCAATAAAATCAATGAAATACATCAAATAGAATCATTGAAATAAATCTATTAAAATTAATTGGACTAATTAGAAGGTACATGGTACATTACTTTTATTATTTTTGGAAATAAAAATATAAATATCCAAGGAAATTAACAAGAAGAATTTACAAGGCGAATCTGAACGGAAGTGTTCGAAGGGGAAGACCAAGCCGGACGTTCTACGATCAAATCGGGGACGTTCTTAAGACAGGTCAGGTTAGAAGTACTCTAAACCGAAGAATATGCATGAAGAAATTAATGAATGTGGAGGAGGCGAAAGTGGTATGTCAAGATCGTAGCAAGTGGGGGGAAGTGGTCTCTGCTTACCCCTATGGGAAAGAGCCGTGAATATATGTATGTATGTAACATTCATTCATCTATTCATTCATAAGCTAATTAACGTTCACTATTGAACAACAACATAACAATTCTGTGTGGGGACGAAGTAAAAATATATGTAATTCACCACTCCCTACCTTGCCCGTGGATATCATAAAAGTCGACTAAGGGATATAATATGCATATAACATCTCTGCAAGTGAAGGAAAACTCCAAACAAAACCCTATTCTAACCTGTCTGATCAGCATAGTATAGTAAGGTCAATTTTCCTCCTATTGTGGAGGAGGCTCGAGCCCAGCAGTGGGACGTATATGAGTCGAAATGATGATCAATGATTGAACATAGATCTGCCTACGATATACAGAATATATCATGTTATGAGGCAACTGGTCAAACGGGAGCTAGGCCATGGTGGTAGAGACCCATGAAAAAAATTTGAAACAAAAATATCGATTCGTTAATGAATTAGAGACATGTAGTTTTCAATTTGGTCATCGCTTTTTCATGTAAATCTGATTGAAATGTATAAAGTCAACGATACTTAATCTGCAACATATTCGTACTTTGTTAAATGTTCATTAGATATTGACTAAATCAATGATTACGTTAGCATAAGCAAGACAAGCTTCGCTTTAAATCAGCTGATCGGCCTATGAGCTTTTACGAGTCGCCTTTTTACCTACGTTACCATGGAAGCGTTCACATAAATCATACTTATTTATACTGTCGAAGCTTTGCATGCCTAAATGTGTCCTGTCTGTTGTAGTGATATAAGATATCACTGCAAATTATTATCACACTTTCATTCAGCAACTGTTTTAAAATGATAAATTTATTAGGATTCCGTGGTGTGCTGATAGATGGCACTAGGTCATCTGATAAAACTAATTATATTCATCAATTAGTATTTGTGTAGATATTTATATGTAGGATACGGATTAAGAAAGCACACAATGTCATATCATCTTATTATTTTATAGAATAGAGAATTCCATCGCCAAGTGTAATTCAGAATAACATTTGTTTATGGTTGGCTAACTAGCCAATAGGAACCTTTCTTTTTTTGAAAGGGAGAAGACGCCATCTTTGACACGAAGCGTCGCTTCGAAAAAGTTTTTTCTCTTGGATCCTGTCATCGAGCATGGTCGGACGTGCCCCGTAAGACCGCTGGGAGTCCGCGCGCCAAGTGCGCGGGACTTGTCCCAACTTTCCCTGTTCTCGTAACAGCCCTGCTTGCAACGTTGTCGCTGAGTTGCTTTCCTTTCGCGTTGCGATAGCAGCCGACTTCAGGATGACTTCATGACCAGTGAGTCGATCCATTCTGTTATTGCCCTGGTTCCATGCTACGTTATGGCCAGCCTGGACGCATCAGCTGCGCCGCCGAGCTCCCCAGCATGATGCCTGACCTTTCCGCTTGCATGTATTGAAGCGCAAGCTAGATTACCAGTCTCGATGGGACTGTGTGCTCGTATCCACATTCCACGACAGAAGGAGGACGTGTTCCTCGCAGGATGCAGTCCTCGTCGACGTCTCGTGTATTGTGTTAATAATTGGTGTAAACATATGTACAGTGAACTTTCTATGGTACAAGTGAATTAGCACGTGGACGTGGCGGTTATAGCCACGTGTGATTAGTAGAGTCCAAACGACAATCTATAGACTTATAGTTATTAGTAGATAAGTAGTAATAAGCTGGTGTATTTGTAACTAGGGAACCATCCCGATAGTGACGATATTTTGTAGTGTTACCCACCAATATACAGTGAAACGTATGTAGCATTTTTATTAGTGTACTCTCCAACCCTCATTTCACAGGTGATGTTTCCCTACGGATGCAATAGACATTTTCACAAGAGGTCCTTGAACTAATAGTCTAATGCAATCTGCCAGACAATTCCAAAGGTCCTATTGTATTCTTAATTCAACAATTCATATAATATACCCATCATAATCACTAGATTACCCATACTTCACAAACCTCTTTACATACTACATAATGGCGCCTCACAAGAGGTCGCTTTCACCAAATAGACTTTTTTATATACTACACTGTACATGCCTACATAATAGGTAACATTTAATGCGTAGACTCTTAGACACACTATTTTGTAATCACTATAACTTTTATGTTATATTGTTTTTTGTCTAATATACATTCTAATTACGATCTATGACCATTAAACTAAAACATACTCGAACAGTTACCCCATAATCTGATACAGCCTGTATAATGATCTGTTTTAAACGCCTGCATCCAAGGAACTTTACGAGACTAAATGCAAAAAGATACATTCCCTCTTCTTAAAAGGCACGAGTGGATGATGTAAGAAAAACATAAATTATAATAAGGGCTATACCCACTCGTTGAGCTAAAGTGGGACGTAAGCCAATTTTCCTTTCATTATAGAAGAATTTCATGACTAGTAGTAGTGGGATTAGGCTAAATGTGACAGATAAGTCTCGTTGCGGGACCTAATTTCTTTCTTAATTCGTTGTTTATTAAAGTTGGATAATACTCTCATTCCTTGACGGAGTAAGAATACAATTCACCACTTCTTCATTCAACGCAACGTATGGTATAGTAGGTCAAATTCCCTCCCATTGTGGAGGAGGCCCGAGTCCGACAGTGGGACGTACGTGGGCTGCGATGATGACGATAAATATAATAGAGTATTCACATATACATATATTGAGTTTATTTCTGTTTATTGCTATACAAATATCGAGTCGGAATTGAAGTTTGTCATTTATTTAACGCATACTTTAAGCGGATGCAAGTAATAATCGAATATTGATTTAAAAATATTATGAAAGCAGCTTAATTTATTATCACCTTGAAATCTTCAGAAATCCTGAACAACTTACTTTTTGGTCGATCAAAGTTTGTAAGCTCATCATAATTACCTAGACTTGTAGATTAAATAAGCAGTGATTTTTTATATATACACTAGCTGACCCAACAGCCGTTGTTCTGTTGAAATAAAATAAAAGGAATTCTCCTTTAAATCGACAGCAGCGCCACCTAGCGGGTCCAGTTGTAAATCGAAACCATTCTCAAATCCCCTTGAACACACGCAAAAAATTTCATCAACATCGGTCCATCCGTTTAGGAGAATTTCAGTGACATAACACGGACACAAGAAATATATATATAAAGATATCTAAAATGTATTCAGCTGTTATATATAGTATCATCTATACAGGGACCAAACAAAACCGGACAAGAAGTTAGTCATTTGAGTAATTAAATTTATCTAAACAACACTGACATTCATTATAATTCAGTTCACACCTGACTAGGGAAAAGGACAAAATTAATTCATGACACGGTACCCAATTCTTGTTTCCTGAATAATCAAGGTGCCTTATGAAATATGATCAAATTATTCGCATTGTTTGCTAATTTAGTGGCTTAAACGTATGGCTGTCAATTCTAAAATCTTAGATATCAACGGATTGTGGCAAAGGACAATAGAAAAGGACGGCGATTGCCATCTTTTTGGATGAATTTAAGCTTCCATGAAGAGGAGTCAGAGAGATAATAAGAACAACTTCTGTGCGGATCCTGCCTGCTCTCGCCTTGCGAAAATAAATGCTCTTGTTGTTAATATACCTTAGATTATTTTACAAATAGAATTTAAGATATTATGATATTAGTAATAAGGTCCGTGGGTAGATAGATCATCACGAAGTGCATCGGGGCAAATTTGGGATTGAGTGCTCAAAAGAGCAAAAACTAACCGATCAGTGGTTCACTTAAAAGGTGGTAAATATAGCAAGTTATGGCATTGAGCACTGCCTTTTTTGTCCTTCAGAAAAATAAATTAACAGTCATGATGCTGACAGAAGTGAAAACTTAAAACTATGAACAAACTTTTGTAATTTTTTGGATATTCAAATTATTGTATAATTTTAAATTAGATGTTGTAAATTAATACTATTTACATTTATCTGGTTTTGACATTTATCGGTATAGATATTATGAGAGTTCTTTTTTTTAGGGGTTGGTTACGGTTTGCGCACTCCTCGTCCGACTCCGTCCGGGGCGACAGAGGGGCATAAGCTCGTACATTCGTAACCCACCCATGATACGTCGCCTTCATTGTTGGGCCGACCACCGGTGACGACGATCGACGTCCCTCCCTCAGGAAGGACGTCGATCTTTCCTCGTGCGGTGGGCCACTCGGCGGGTGACGGACTAACTCCCTGGTCCAGTCACCCGCGGCCTCGGACAGATATTATGACACTGACATAGCGGTGACACTTAAACATAGTGTTTTATACTGTTCGACTTACACGTAACGTGACTATGTCTCTGACGACTTAAATGAATTTATTCCCCATCTAACCTAACCTACCTATAGAATGATTTCTGATATTTCCGCGAGTATTATACATTGTAAATAAACCTGTGATAGGACCACACTGTTGGCAGTTATCTGTCTACAGCCACGGGCCGGCCCGTCCGGAGTAGTACCACACTCTTGCAGAAAATTGACGTGTGAGTAGTAACAATTTGTTACTGCGCTGAGTTCGGTGAGCGAGAGAGCCGGAAGTCCAACTTTCTGAGGGTGTTTGCGTGTGGAGGGTTTTGGTGGTGCCCTTGGTATCACCGAGCCTCAATGCACTCATTCACACTCCCTTCACTTTCTTCGCGGTAGGCAGCGGCCTTGTAAAGGTCCATGAGCGGAAGCAACACTTACCATCAGGTGTACTGTTTGCTCGTTTGCCACCGTTTGCAATAAAAAAAAAATAAAAAAAAGATGCTCCGATTTTATTTATTGCTATAGATTTGCATAATAGTATACATAAGTATCTATTTGTAATACTTACACAATAACTTAAATGGCGATGTTGAGATTTGTTTTGTTAGTGTAATGTCTTCATTTTGTAGATTTCTTTTCTCAGCATTTTCGAGCTTGGTATCGGCTTCTGAAATCACGCGAAATAAACTTTATTCAGTTGTTGTTATTTAGAGACAGCAGAATGTATTTTTTTTTTAAATACTAGCAACCCGCCCTCGTTTCGTTTCGGTTTCAGTCGCCTTACCCGCGTAATTCCGCTCCCGCGGGAATAGTGGGATAAAATATAGCCTATGTTACTCAGGGATAATGTGGCTTTCCAATGGTGAAAGAATTTATGAAGAAAATTAAGTATATGGAACAAATGTTCCTTATACTTAATTGACTCGTATTGACATTTATAAATATAAATAACGAGCAACCCACCCTCGCTTCGGTTTCAATCGCTTTACCCGTGTAGTTTCCTTTTCCATGGGAATACCAGGATAAAATATTGCCTATGTTACTCACTGATATTATAGCTTTCCATTGGTGAAACAATTTTTGAAATCGTTTCGGTGGTTTAAGCGTGAAAGCGTAACAAAGAAACATACTTTCGCACTCATAATATTATTAAGGATAAGTAGTTCATTATACATGTGTTACAAGTTTTTGACTTACATAATCTGTATTAAAGTTATCATAAGTTAAAGTTATCCTTATTAAAGTTATCACAGAAGTAGAATTTCCTTAATTTTGCTGCTTTAGTTGCCTTTAATTCTATTTCTTCTATTTTTATTGTCCTTAATTTTATGTCTCCTACTTTCAGTATTATATCTCAGTGTATACTGCAGTAAAGTAATAAAAAATGAAGGTGGTGGATGCTGAATATTCACAGAAATAGAACAATGTAAAATATGTCCGTGTGGCGGTGACGGAGTAAGAATACAATTCACCACTCCCTATCTTGCCCGTGGATGTCGTAGAAGACGACTAAATGATAAAATCAATTCATCATCATTTCAACAAAAAACAAAAATTAAATTAAATGGTTTTATTGTGAAGAAACAGTAAAAATAAAATCGTGGGACACTACAAAACGAACATTTTAATCGACGATTGTAGATATTTGACGTGCCCCACGATTAAATTTTTCTGTTTCTTTACAATAAAACCGTTTAATTTAAAAATTATTTTTTCCTTTTTTTATTTTCAAGTTTTTAATTTTTATATTGATTTTTTATAGATACTGTATTCTACTTGTCAAGCCCTTTCATTTAATATCTATATTAATGGGATTGAAAAACAAATAGGTTGTCCGCCATTTTGGAGCGGCGGTTATCTTAGATTTTGAATTTGTATAGTGCATTGTATTCTACTTGTCAAACCCTATCATTTGATACCCATATTAAAGGGATTGAAAAAAAAAATTGGTTATCCGCCATTTTGTAACGGCAGCCATCTTGAATTCACAAAAATATTAACTATACATAATTGTATTGTCACCAAAACCAAAGACGTATACCAATTTTCAGATCAATCTGTTGACAGGAAGAGTGTGAAATTTCAATTACTAAATTTGACAAAGAAAAAATAAACAAACACCCGTTTGTTTGTTTATTTTTTTCTTATGTTTATTTTTTTAGTAAGCCAAATAAAACCGTTTAAAAAAGGACATAAATTTAATTCAGTTACCTGTTACAGCCACAAGCTCAATTGATGGCGCCATCTGCTCTTTTAACTTTGTAAATTCTTTCAATACTACTATAGATGAGATTGGTACTCCTCGATACTTAGCAATAGCTAGTTTTGCATCCTATCATAAAAAAAAAGTCAGTAGATAAAAATAAAGTCGATTTACGGACTTACGTGATAATATTGATGAATAATTGCATACTATTATGAATTTAATTATAATTACTAAATTATCATTTTCATCATTATCGTGTGGTGACGGAGTAAGAATACAATTCACCACTCCCTCTCTTGCCCGTGGATGTCGTAGAAGACGACTAAATGATATAATCATTTCATCATCATTTCAGCTCATATATGTCCCAATGTTGAGCTCGAGCCTCCTCCACGATAGGAGGCAAATTGACCTAACTATACCATTTTAAATAAAACTACTTTACGGATTTTATCTTAATTCTTAATTACTAACCATAAACAATATATTTTTTTTCATATAGAATCATTTTTTTCTTACACTGGCAATAAATTTGTATCAAAATGTGGGTCAATATTTAATAACTAATTTCTGTATCGGGTAGATAATTATAAATTTCTGCAGTAACGATGACTTGTTGGACGTGAGACATCTTAGTCCACCCATGATCATGAACGCTGCAGTGTTCGAAACCTCGGGTAATCAAAAATTAAATACAAACGCGATAAAATCCGTAAAGTAGTTTTTTTTTAAATGTGTAATACTCGCGTAAACATCAGAAATCACTAACTATACCATGCTTGTCAAATAAGTTGGTATTTTTTTTGTTTTTTATGGGTGGGCTATGGTAAGCGCACGCGCGGTCCTGTCCGTCCGGGGCGATGAAAGGACGGCGCGCGGGCCCATAACCCACCCGTACCCACGTCACCTCGTTGTTGGGCTGACCACCGGAGCAGATGTGACTTGTCATCAGTGGTCGGCCCGACGGGATTACCCTTTCGGGTAACCTCATCTCTCGACGTACTGGGACGTCGGTCGCCATCGCGCGGTCAGCCTCTCTGCGGGTGACGGACAATTCCCCAGTCCGATCACCCGCGGCCTCGGCTAGGGCGGCATTAGGCGCAGATACTCGCGCCTTCGCCGCCCGACAGATAAGTTGGTATAGGGTTTTATATCGAGTTTTCTTTCTCACCGTTTAAAATCTATGCAAGAGAAGGAAAACTCGAAACAAAACCCTATGACAACACGTCTGACCAGCGTGGTATATAGTAAGTCAATGTCCCTTTGATAGTGGAGGTGGCATGTGTATGGGCTGAGAAGAAGATGATGATTTCTAGCTGTTAGCTGTAAATAAGCAAACAGAACATGATGGTAAGTGATTGTAACGACTCTCATGGGCAAGTGCGAGTTATTTTCATTTTAAAAACAAAGTACCTTGCCAACCACTTATTCAAATAGTCCGCTGCCCCCGAAAACGTGTCTGGAATGCTACCAGTAATGTTCAGTTGAATAACAATGCTTATTTTCATTTTTATTTTTAATTATATTTATTAAGCGTATCTCTTACGCGTCGCTCTGACTAAATGACAAGAAAAAAGTACAAAACATAATGTCTTCCTTGCTTTTTCCTCTACTCTCTCTGCATAATCTTATCTTATATTTTTAAACGAACAATTCTTGTATATATATATCCTTACTAATATTATAAATGCGAAAGTAACTCTGTCTGTCTGTCTGTCTGTCTGTCTGTCTGTCTGTCTGTCTGCTACGCTTTCACGTCTAAACCACTGGACCGATTTTGATGAAATTTGGTACAGAGATGGACTAAAGCTTGAGAAAGGACATAGGCTACTTTTTATCGCGAAAAAATGGGTATAAGGGGTTGAAATAGGGGATGACATTTTGTATGGAAATTCGTCATTTTTGATGATAGAACCGTGAATCTTTGTATTAGGGCACCTGATAATAAATAAATAAATATTCGTTCTAGCGTTTTGGTAGTTTCACTTACATGGGGATGAAATTTAACCCCTAAAATACCAAAAAGCATACAGCCGAAACCACTATGCCTAGAAACGTATTTTTTTTTTACACCATCGTATTTCTTGGGGTGCACGAGCACTAACAAAGGATTTTTGGAAATTCACCCCTTTAAGGGGGTGAAAAACATATAGTCTTTCACGTCTAAACTGATTTTGATGAAATTTGGTACAGAGATGGACTAAAGCTTGAGAAAGGACATAGGCTAATTTTTATCGCGAAAAAATGGGTATAAGGGGTTGAAATAGGGGATGATATTTTGTATGAAAATTCGTCATTTTTGTTGATAGAACTGTGAATCTTTGTATTAAGGCACCTGATAATAAATAAATAAATATTCGTTCTAGCGTTTTGGTAGTTTCACTTACATGGGGATGAAATTCAACCCCTAAAATCCCAAAAGCATACAGCCGAAACCACTGGACCTAGAAACGTATTTTTTTTACACCATCGTATTTCTTGGGGTGCACGAGTACTAGCAAAGGATTTTTGGAAATTCACCCCTTTAAGGGGTTGAAAAGCATATAGCCTTTCACGTCGAAACCGATTTTGATGAAATTTGGTACAGAGATGGACTAAAGCATGAGAAAGGACATAGGCTACTTTTTATTGCGAAAAAATGGGTATAAGGGGTTGAAATAGGGGATGATATTTTGTATGAAAATTCGTCATTTTTGTTGATAGAACTGTGAATCTTTGTATTAAGGCACCTGATAATAAATAAATAAATATTCGTTCTAGCGTTTTGGTAGTTTCACTTACATGGGGATGAAATTCAACCCCTAAAATACCAAAAGCATACAGCCGAAACCACTGGACCTAGAAACGTATTTTTTTTACACCATCGTATTTCTTGTTGTGCACGAGTTCTAGCAAAGGATTTTTGGAAATTCACCCCTTTAAGGGGTTGAAAAGCATATAGCCTTTCACGTCGAAACCGATTTTGATGAAATTTGGTACAGAGATGGACTAAAGCTTGAGAAAGGACATGGGCTACTTTTTATCGTGAAAAAATGGGTATAAGGGGTTGAAATAGGGGATGACATTTTGTATGGAAATTCGTCATTTTCGATGATAGAACCACGAATCTTTGTATTAAGGCACCTGACAATAAATAAATAAGTATTCGTTGAAGCGTTTTGGAAATTTCATTTACATGGGGATGAAATTCAACCCCTAAAATATCAAAAAGCATACAGCCGAAACCACTGGGCCTAGAAACGTATTTTTTTTTACACCATCGTATTTCTTGGGGTACACGAGCACTAGCAAAGGATTTTTGGAAATTCACTCCCTTAAGGGGGTGAAAAACATATAGTCTTTCACGTCTAAACCGATTTTGATGAAATTTGGTACAGAAATGGACTAAAGCTTGAGAAAGGACATAGGCTACTTTTTATCGCGAAAAAATGGGTATAAAGGGTTGAAATAGGGGATGATATTTTGTATGAAAATTCGTCATTTTTGTTGATAGAACTGTGAATCTTTGTATTAAGGCACCTGATAATAAATAAATAAATATTCGTTCTAGCATTTTGGTAGTTTCACTTACATGGGGATGAAATTCAACCCCTAAAATACCAAAAGCATACAGCCGAAACCACTAGACCTAGAAACGTATTTTTTTTTACACCATCGTATTTCTTGGGGTGCACGAGTACTAGCAAAGGATTTTTGGAAATTCACCTCCTTAAGGGGTTGAAAAGCACAAGTAACCCTGCTCCGGTGGTCGGTCCAACGACGAAGGCGACGTGGTGTTCGGGTGGGTTGCGGGTGTTGCGTGCTTACTCCCCTCTGTCGCCCCGGACGGAGTGGTGCGAGGAACGCGCCGACCGCAGTCCACCCCAAAAAAAAGGGGATTGAAAAGCATATAGTCTTTCACGTCGAAACCACTTAACCGATTTTGATGAAATTTGGTACAGAGATGAACTAAAGCTTGAGAAAGTATATAAGGCTACTTTTTATTGCGAAAAAATAGGTATAAGGGGTTGAAATAGGGGAAAGTATTTTCTTTTTACGTCGTCTTATTTCTTGGGGTACACGAGCACTAGCAAAGGATTTTTGGAAAATCACCCCCTTAAGTGAGTGAAAAGCGTATAGACGAAACTCTTGGAGCTAGGAACGTAAAACTTTCTATGCAATTCTCTTTCCTTTGTTTTAAGTGAGCTCTAAGAAATTATTTTATTAAAATCAACTCCTAAAGGGGTGTAAAATAAACTCATTTGCAAAAAAAACGGGCGGTTTTGATTTTCATTCATATTTAAAAAGATACAATACCAAAAAGGTTTCAATCGTTTGTACACGTTACTGGCCGGTTTTAAAAATGCTGTGGTATTTAAAAAAGTACGTTCTAAATTCAATTTTTCATTTGATGTTCATTTTTACAGAAAACCCCTTTTTATCCTACATTTTTGGCGCGAAGTTCCAGAAGTTAACATCGACTTTCATAACTTTTATTCAATTTTTATCGATTAATTTCATATCCTTGACTGTCAAAGCTTTATTTAATGCTGTTTGGCTGTATCAAAAATGGTAGATAAAGTGGTAAAAGCTACCAAAATTATCGCGCTGCTTGAAGAGGGTTGCAGCCAATGTTTCGTGGCTAGGAGGCTAAATGTTAGTCGCTCGACAGTCCAAAGGACCTGGCAGCGATATCAGGAGACTGGTTCCGTCGAGAGAAGGCCTGGTTCTGGAAAAAAACCATGTACCCAACCACGGGATGATCGTTTTCTTGTGAGTCGCGCATTGAGAAATCGCAAATCTTCGTATGTGGATCTTAAGAACAACCTCCAAGAAGTAAGAAATGTGCATATTAGTCTATGGACGGTCAGGAGGAGGCTTCTCGCTGCCAATATACGCAGTCACCGCCCGGCCCGCGGCCCCAAATTACTCCGTGAGCACAGAGTTCACAGGCTTAGGTTCGCTAGAAATTGTGAATCATGGACTCAAGACGATTGGAATAGGGTTTTGTTCTCTGATGAAGCCAGGATATCTCTGTTCGGTGAAGATCGACGTCGGCGAGTGCTAAGAAGACAAGGAGAACGCTTTGCAGAGGCATGTTTCGAAGAAATCACACCTTATGGTGGGGGCTCTGTTATGTTTTGGGCAGGAATAAATTCAATTGATCGTACAGAGTTAGTCTTCATTGAAAACGGCTCACTGACTGGGCATCGATACATAACGGAAGTTCTAATTTCTCATGCACAACCCGCATTGGCCGCTCTAGGTGAAGACTCGATTTTTATGGACGACAATGCTCGCGCCCACCGATCCCGCGATGTTAATGCGTATGTGCAAGAGGTCGGCATTCGTCGTTTGGATTGGCCAGCTCGAAGTCCCGACCTCAATCCCATAGAGCATGTCTGGGACGTTCTGAAACGGCGTGTGAGATCAGTACACCCGGCTCCGCAGACCATCAGAGAGCTGAAGAATGTGATTACTGCGGAGTGGGAACGTATTCCGCAAGCAAGTATCCGGGATATACTCGCTAGCATGCCCAGACGAATTCAAGCTGTGATTTTAGCTAGAGAGGGTCACACTCGATACTAAACATTTATCTGCTTTTACTTTATTAAAGAAAAACAAACAAAAAAACTTTTTTATTTTTACTTCATGAGCATATGCACTACTAGCGAATATACACTACTAGCGAGGTTTAGCATTATTTCCCATAAATTGTATCTAAATTTTATGAAATACTGATGAAAACGATTATTTTCTTATTAATTTAGCAAATTGTGTGGATAAAACTACCTATAATTATCAAACAAAGAAATATTAACATTTGAAATGGTTCATTGCTTAGGTGCCCGTTTTTTTTGCAAATGAGTATATATAGCCGAAATCATTAGGCCTAGAAACATGGAATTTTGTATAAAGTTGCCTTTCTTGGGGAAGAGAGATTTTTGCAATTTTAGCCCTAAGGGGGTGAAAAGCGTTTAACCGAAATCACTGAGCCTAGGAAGGATCATTTTAGTACACGGTTGCCTTTCTTGGATTACCCCCAGATTTTCTTAGTGCTCATTTACCAAGCACTATGAAAATAATTTTGGCAAGGATAAGCGAGCTCTAACAAAGAATTTTTGGCAATTCAACCCCTAAGAGGGTGAAAGCGTATAGCCAAAGATACCGGGCCTAAGTATGTGAAATTTTGTATACCGATCGGTTATTTGTGGTAAGCACGCACTAAGAAACAATTTTGGGCTGCCCCAAAAGGATAAAACGCATATAGTCGAAGACACCCAGCCAATGATATATCATCATTATCTTGCTCTTATCCTAATTACTTTGGATCGACGCAATATGTAGGTAGGGTACCTACTACTGCCATCGTAGATATATTGCAAAGGTTCTAGCAACATTTTATGACCTGGCCGACATTGTTGGCCAGACGGCATCACCAATTGGTCCAGGTCGATGTAAATCTTTGTCTTAGTAGTATTTTGCGACACCCACGAACAATGAAAACGTGGTAATATTTCTAGCAGCTACCAGACAGTAAGTTACAATCAAAATATTATTACAATTTTCTATCTCTACAAATAAATAAATTTGAAGCGTCTGTTTGTCTATCAAAATAATAGGTTTTATTTATGCTCACACAATACGGTCCATTTTTTTTTGTCTGTCTGTCTATTCGTTACAGGTAATCTTCAAAATGGCTGGACCGATATTGATTACATTTTACCATCAGGTCTACCAGTCGTACATAAGGAATAACTTAGACTATTTTATCTCAGGCTATATTTTATCCCGGTGTGGATGAATTAAGTCGATTTTAAAATTATTTCACTAATGGAAAGCTATTTTTAAGCGAGTAACATATTTAAGCTATTTTTATCCCGATATTTCTACGGGATTGGGTACAATGCCGGTGAAATCACGGGAATATAATGGTTTAAAAAATTAATTCACTAATGAAAAGCTATATTATCAGTGAATACCATATAAAGGCTATTTTCATCCCGGTATTTGCCCAGGAACGACAACTATACCGGGGGATGTTGACTAATTTTTAAAATTCTTTCACCAATGGAAAGCTACCTATGTTGTCAGCGAGTAACATAGGCAATTTATATCTCTGATATTCCTGGGATTTATATATTTTTTTTTACCCATGTAAATTTATAATATCAGCAAGTTACATAGGCATTTTTATCTCGGTATTGGCATGGGAATGGGGTCTACGTGAATGAAACTGCGGGTGTTTGATTGATATAATTTTTTTTTTCACCAATGGAAAAGTACGTTATCAGAGACTAAGGAAAGGCCACAATACCATCGTATTTGCACGGCAATCTGAACTACAAGGCTGGAAGTAATATTCAAATGTGAAAGTTTGTGAAGATATTTGGATGTTTGTTACTCAATCACGCTTAAACTGTTGAGCAGATTTGGATGAAAATTGACACGTAGATAGAGTATTTCTTAAATTAAGTAATGTAATACTTTTTATGTCGATAATATTCTTTGCGATAATAGTTCAATATGCAAGTAAATTTTTACGCGGGCGAAGCCGCGGGCAAAAGCTAGTATATATATATATATACAGGATATCGGCAACGGCCCCAACGATTTTGATGAAATTTGGCATACTAGAGGTTTCGGGGCCAAAAAATCAATCGAGCTAGGTTTTATTTATAGAAAATGTTATTTTGTCGGTGTTTTTAGCCAATCAATAGAATGACATAAAATGTTATTGACATTCTCTGAATAGGAATTCGAATTTCACTGTTGCTGTCAAGAGTGACAATAGCTCAGTTGGGAAGTTGTGCAGTTTTTTTGTTTTGTTTTGGCATTCAAACAACGTGGGGTCGAATCTCGGTGTTATTATTATTCTATTTTTGTAATTTTTGATATTTTATTCATTACTTCATCGTTTTATTTTTTATTAATAAAAAATATGTCTACCAACCAGATATTGCATATTATAAAAGTTATTGACAATAGTTTAACGACCGCACTCTTACAGGAAGTCAACTCTCCTCGGGAATACATTTGCTAGAAGGCCTCAAATGGAGTTGGCCTAGGTTTATGTAAAGCACTCAACTCACTTTTATGGTATATCGTCAGGCCGACTATTGAAGTTAAGGAACTTTGCACCGGTGGTCGACCCAACGACAAAGGCGACATGCTATACGGGTAGGTTGCGGGTGTGCGTGCTTACGCCCCTCGTCGCCCTGGACGGAGTGGTACGAGGAGTGGGCCGACCGTAATCCACCCCAAAAATATGCATTATTATATCAAGTCTTGTTCTCTTCTTCTCAAAATATTCTTCAACTATACCAATGTACGCACTTGTACATTCGCGTTATTAACTTAAAAAGAAGTACAAAGTTTTTGCTTCACGTATTAATATATAGACAATACAAACCTGATCCCTCTTCTGCCTTATTAAATATACAGGACTTTCAGTTACTAATGCAAGAAGAGCAACACAAGTCGCACTGAAGAACAGATTCATCCATATAATACTTTTGTAAGTCATGCACCAGCCGATAATATAGGATACCAGTATACCAGCGCAGAAGAGGAACATAGATGCTAAAACAAATATACCTTAGTTATAATTATAATGTGTATGTTATCAGTGATGACTTACGGCACGGAAACGTGGTCCCTAAATGTAGGCCTCATAACAAGGCTCAAAGTCGCTCAGCGTGCTATGGATCGGGCTATGCTCGGGATTTGTCTGCGAGATAGAATTCGGAATAACCGACATAGCACGAAGAATTAGCACGCTTCTTTAAACGAGGTTTAAGAAGAGTATTTCCTTCACGGTAGATAACGGCCTGGCTGTATCCCTGGTATTGCAAAGGTCCATGTGTTGCAGCGTCACTTACCATCAGGTGTGCTGCTTGCTCGTTTGCCACCGTTGGCAATAAAAAAAGAAAAACTCTGAAGTGGCAATGGGCAGGCCACATCGCTCGACGAACCGACAACTGCTGGGGAAGAAAGGTTCTCGAGTGACGACCACGTATCGGACGACGCAGTGTAGGACGCGAACTAGGTGGACCGATGACCTAGTGAAAGTTGCTGGGCGTCGTTGGATGCAGACGGCACAGGACCGCACATTGTGGCGTAACATGAGGGAGGCCTACGTACAGCAGTGGACGGCAATAGGCTGAAATGATGATAATTACATAATACATTTTGCTCTGACATAAAAATGCTACAACTTTAATTGTTTAATAGAAAAGAAAGGGTGCTGACACATTGTATACTATTACTCCGTCATCACACCAAAAAATGTCCATGGCAATAGAAATGAAGGATATATCCAATGTTACTTGCTGATAATGTAGAGTTTTTATTAGCGTAATATGTCTTTTTCAATTACTTTAGTGATTTATACATGCAAGTGTAATATACAAAAAAATAAATGCACCATCATATGTATAATACTAGCTTATGTCCGCGACTTTGTCTGCGTGGAACAGTTAGTTTACGCTAATGCTAACTTTAGCCCGCAACTTTGTTTATGTAGTGCACGCAGCGGAAGCTCTTAAAAAGAAAAAATCTGATACTGAAACATTTTTCTTAGCGTGATAATATATAGTACATAGCCTTCCTCGATAAATGGGCTACCCTATTTTTTTTTAAGGGTGGGCTATGGTAAGTGCACGCGCGGTCCATTCCATCCGGGGCGATGAAAGGACGGCGCGCAGGCCTATAACTCACCCGTACCCACGTCACCTCGTTGTTGGGCCGACCACCGAAGCAGGGTGACTTGTCGTCAGTGGTCAGCCCGACGGAATACCCTTTCGGGTATAAATTGGCTACACTGAAAGAAGTTTTCAAATCAGATCAGTAAGTTCATGAGAGTAGCGCGTTCAACCAAACTCTGCCGCTTTATATATTAAAGTATAGAAGTATAGAATATAGATAAGTGAGGATATTTATGATTATCTCAACTTAGACGCATCTTACTATTTGGCTCAATCATATACCATAATAGAAAGAAAACTGACCTACTTTTAATATGCTGGTCTAATGTATTGATATAGGATTATCATCATCTTCAGCCTGCTCTTATCCTAATTACATATGGTTGACGCATTATCCATTCTTCTTTTCCTCATTATTATAATGTGAACTTATTACCGAATATATATCTTAATATATATAAATTACGTGTCACGTTGTTTCTCCGCGATGGACTCCTAAACTACTTAACCGATTTTAATCAAATTTGCACACCGTGTGCAGTGTGATCGAACTTGAAAGATAGGATAGCTTACATCTTAATTTATAGTCGCAATATTATTTTATTGCAAATTATTTGTCTATTATTTGACATTAACAATTATCTGTTAACTCCAAGCGATTTTAACAGATAGCGATATCTATTGACTGGATTGAATAATGAATTAATAGATGGCGCTGTTATGTCAAACCTACAAATGTGTCAGATACGATTTTAACTTGCTTTTTTACATAGACCTCTATGACAGATGTTCTCCTACAGTTCCACTTAAATAGTTTAATAAAATGTAATATATCAAAAACATTAGCCACGGCAATGCGTGGCCGGGTCTGCTAGTATATATGTATATATACCGTGAACCACCTCCTTTTTAAAATAAATATGTATGTAACGGAATTTTTGAAGGTCATTTTACTCCACTTTGAACGAACAGATTTTATTTAAACTTTCCACACTCGTCGAAAACTCGTGACAATATAATAATTCAAACAAAATAGAAGAATATCCTGATTAGATTCGTCAGACTTTAGAAATGTCTAATCGTATCCTTTGCATAAGAGCAAGAGAGATAGAGCTAGTTTGCGAACTACGCATGCGCGAAATGCCTAGCTTCTATGATTCGGGCTGTCAGCTTAGCCCAATGTAGCAAAGACTCCCAAGGTAGTTGAGTTCAAAACTTGTAAGATGAAAGTAAACTACTAGTAATTACTTGTAAGCGTGTTTTTTAGTTTTTTTACACTATAATTTATATAATGACTAGCAACCCGCCCTCGCTTCGCTTCGGTTTCAGTTGCATAACCCGCTGCGTAGTACCCGTTCCCGTGGAAATACCGGGATAAAATATAGCCTATGTTACTCCCTGATATTATAGCTTTCCATTGGTGAAAGAATTTTTGAAATCGGTTTCGTGTTTTAAGCGTGAAAGCGTAACAAACAAACAAACAAACATCCTTACTTTCCAATTTATAATACTAGTAAGGATTTCTGATGGTTACACGAGTATTACACATTTTAAATAAAACTACTATACAATACACAGGATGATGCAATAATGATGACTTGTTGGACGTGAGACATCTTAGTCCGCCCGTGACCATGAATGCTGTAAAATGTTCGAAACGTCGGGCAATCAAAAATCAAATACAAACGCTATAAAATCCCTAAAGTAGTTTTATTTAAAATCTATAATTTATATTTATTTGAAGTTACTACTAATATACTTACATGAAGCTAACGTTCCCCTGATTGTATCTTCAGCTACTTCTGAAGTAAATATTGGTGCGAATACTAAAGCGCTGCCTCCAGATATACCAGCTAAAAATCTTGCTGCTAATACTAATTTAATTGAAGTTGTAAAATTCACAATTACCCATGATATCTAAAAATAATTGATTAGTAATTTAGAAAATAATTAAAAGGTTATATTCAACTAGCAACCCGCCCTCGCTTCGCTTCAGGTTCAGTCGTTTTACCCGTGTAGCTTCTGTTCCCATGGAGATACCGGGATATAATATAGTCTATGTTACTCCCTGATATTATAGCTTTGGAGCCATTCGTGAAAGAATTTTTGAAATCGGTTTAGTGGTTTAAGCGTGAAAGCGAAACAAATAAACAAACAAACTTACTTTCGCATTTGTAATATTGGCAAGGATAACAAAAAAAAAATCTTAAATATTACGTGTAGCATAAACTAAAATGTACAAGGGCGGCCTTATCGCTTATCGCTATTAGAGATCTCTTTCAGGCAACCTTAAGATGGAAATGACAGAACAGAGAGATGGTAGGTAGTTTGCTGTTGGTGGTACTGGAAATCAATCTAAAAAATATACACCATATATAAATATTATGTATTAATTTATATAAACCTATTAGGTACTTGATTTTTGATTACCCGACGTTTCGAACACTTTGCAGCGTTCATAGTCACGGGCGGACTAAGATGTCTCACGTCCAACAAGTCATTGTTACTACAGAAAATTTATAATTATCTACCCGATACAGAAATTAATTATTAAATATTTTTTTTTTGTGGGTGGGCTGCGGTCGGCGCGCTCCGCACCACTCCGTCCGGGGCGACAGAGGGGCTTAAGCACGCAACTCCCGCAACCCACCCGAAAACCACGTCGCTTTCGTCGTTGGGCCGACCACCGGAGCAGGGTTACTTGACATCAGTGGTCGGCCCGACGGAATACCCCCTATTGGGGTACCCTCCCATCGACCGACGTCCCCCCCTCGGGGAGGACGTCGGTCTTTCCTCACGCGGTCGACCTCTCAGCGGGTGACGGACTAATCCCCGGTCACGTCACCCGCGGCCTGGGCTAGGGCGCAGGTAGTTGCGCCTACGCCGCCCCAGTCGCCGGCGGCGGATCTCCTCATCGAGGCTGCGCTCCTCGCGCAGGCGATCCGCCGCCTCCTTCCGCGAGATCACTGTCTCGCAGAAGGCTGCGACCGCCTCCCAATTCCCGACGCTGTCGACCATCGCCCTAGCGATAGCCGGCAGCGTCAGGTCGGCACCGATGATTGCGACGAGTTTACAGCGCTGCACTGCCCACGCCGCGCAGGCCTCGAGCGTATGGCGCGCCGTGTCCTCGTCGCAATCGCAGTGGTGGCAGGACGGTGTACTCTCCCTCCTAACGACCCTGTGCAGGTATTTGGCGAAGCACCCATGCCCTGTCAAAACCCGCACCAGTCGAAAGGAGAGCACCCCGTGCCGCCTTTCCAACCACTGCATCAGCACCGGCCGGAAGGCCTCCACGGTTCGCACCCCGAACCGAGGCCTCTCCAGCCGGACTGCCCAACGGGCAATGACGTCTCGGCGGGCGTCGACGCGCCAGGCGGTGAGATCCCTTAACGAGACCACACCACCCCCCGCTCGCACCCCCGTCACCCGCCGATATAGTCCGGCGAGCATCTCCGCCTCCAGGTCTCACGGGGGAGTCCCGGCCAATAGGCACGCTACTTTCGTCGCCACCGTGTGGTATCCGCGGGTGGCCCTGACCGCCGTGACCCTCTGTGGTCGCCACAGAAGGGCCCTAAGTCGGACGGTCATGGACCCCGCCCACACCGGTGCGCCGTACAGGGCCATCGACCGGATGACCCCCGCGTATAGCCGTCGGCACGCAGCGTTCGGTCCGCCCACGTTCGGCATAAGCCACGATAGGGCGGACGCCGCGCCGACGAGCCGTGGAGCGAGCCTTCGGAAATGCTCCCGGAACCACCATCGCCCGTCGAGCACCAGGCCCAAGTACCTCATATGGGCCCGGATGCTGATGTCAACCGAGTGGACGGTGATCGAGACGCCGATGGGAGGGCTCATATGGCGCCCATGGAACAAGAGGGCCTCCGTCTTATCCAGGGCGACCCTTAACCCCAGCGCCTCGATCCGCCTGACGACCTCCTCGGTACCAGAGGTCGCCAGGCTTACCGCCTCTTCTAGCGTCGTCCCACCGCGGGCTGTGACGAGCGTGTCGTCGGCGTAACAAATCACGCCCAGCCAGGGCGGGAGGCTCCCCCTCAATGCCCAGTCGTAGCCGATGTTTCACAGGGTGGGTCCGAGGACCGACCACTGTGGGACACCGCACGTCATGGGAATTATTAAATATTGACCCACATTTTGATACAAATTTATTCCAGATCGGAACACGGCCAAACTGAGATTGGTGGTATATATTCTGGTGGTATACTAGATTGTTAGGTTTTTAAATATAATTACTATTAATTTTAATGTTAAATAATTACTAACCATTAACAATATATAACAATAATTTTTTTCATATAGAATCATTTTCTTCTTACACTGGCAAGAATTCATTTTACCACATTACTTACCATTTCTTATCCGCAGTTGTCGTAAAAGACCACTAAAACTATGGGTTATAAATCAATTTGCGGGCGACCGGGCCGGAGAATAGTCTGTCACCCGCAGAGAGGCTGACCGCATAAGAGCGTCAGGAAGGGAGGGTATCCTAATCCCACGTCAAGGTACCAGTAGTCGATCCAAGGGCGAAGGATAGGGAATACAGGAAGTTATGGGGTCACGCACGGCCCTCTCATCACCCTGGACGGGTGGAATGGAGTGCGGCCGCCTGCCAGAAAAAAAACTAATAGATCAATTTCCTTCCTCCTGTGGAGGACGCTCCAGTCCAAAATTGGGACGTATATGACCTGTGATGACGATGATTTATTATATATTCTCACCAATACTGGTATATAAAGAAGAACACCACCATTACGTCGTCCAATATTATCAATCACTAATCCAGTGATAGCAACTCCAAGCATGGCTCCTAGAGATGGTAAACTTCCTAGCAAAGACTCTTCAGACTTCGTCATGGGCGAAGACAATGGTGTTGTTGTATTAGAACTATATATTTCTGTAGTGTAAGAGGGCCATGAAATAAACATGCTTCTAATGAATGACCCATAACCACCTGTAATATAAAAAAAAATATATATTTTATTAGATGATAGTGAAGGGCCTCTCCGTGTCGAGATGGAGTAAGAATATAAATCACCACGTCCTATCTTGCCGGTGGATATCGTAAAGGACGTCTGAGGGATATAATATCTATATAACATCTATGCAAGAGAAGGAAAATTCGAGTATTGTATAGTAGGTTTTTTTTTTTTTTTATTGCAAACGGTGGCAAACGAGCAAACAGTACACCTGATGGTAAGTGTTGCTGCCGCTGATGGACCTTTACAAGGCCGCTGCCTACCGCGAAGAAAGTGAAGGGAGTGTGAATGCGTGCATTGAGGCTCAGTGATACCACGGGCACCACCAAAACCCTCCACACGCAAACACCCTCAGAAAGTTGGGCTTCCGGCTCTCTCGCTCACCCAACGAAGTGCAGTAACAAATCGCTACTACTCAGACGTTGATTTTCTGCGAGAGTGTGGTACTGCCCAGGACGGACCGGCCCGCGGCTGTAGACAGATAACTGTCGACAGTGTGGTCCTACCACTCCTAACTCTTAGGTGAGAAAGGTTCTCGAGTAGCGACCATGAATTGGACGACAGCGTTGGATGACGCAGCGTCGGACGACGCTCTACTACTGTCGACATTTTCAAAGTCACAGGGAAGCGTTGGATGCAAGTGGCGTAGGACCGTTCCGAGTGGCATTCTTGTAGAGAGGCCTATGTCCAGCAGTGGGAGTCTGTAGGCTGATGGATGGATAGTAGGTAAATTGCCCTCCTATTGTGGAGCAAACTCAATCTCAGTAGCTGAGATGATGGCTTGTCTTGTCCGGCGTAGTAATGTCCTCTAATATGAGATTACTACAGGAAATAATTGAATCATAGATCTTTTGAAAATCTATTGAAGGATTTATTTAAATTAAATACTTTTTCTAAAGCTCTTTGTTAATAGTCACCATCCTGCTGTTACCCTCATTACTCGGGGTCATTGCAATATGTACTCTTCTTCCATTATATGTATTGAAACATAATAATTTCTGATATTTACGCGAGTATTACACATTGTAAATAAAACTACTTTGCTGCATTCATGGTCACGGGTGGACTGACGAGTCCACCCGTGACCATGAATGCTGTTTTCATGGTCATGGTCGTGACCATGAATGCTGCAAAGTGTTCGAAACGACGGGCAATCAAAAATCAAATACAAACGCGATAAAATCGGTAAAGTGGCTTTATTTACAATATATTGAAACATTTTTTTTCAATGGTTTTATGACTTGCTGTTTCCCTAACGGTCCTTGAAAATTTAATTATTGATCTAAAATCATAAGATCGAATGGATCCAGGTTGATATTAAGTTCTTAGATATCTTTTGAGACATTCAAGAGTAAGGTTTTGGTAGTACTTATAGCAGATAGATACACACCAATGTTATAGCCTATGACTAAATTATAAGTCAAAGTGTGTACGCACGTAAGAAGACTTCTTTGGCGTAATAAGATAAAAATCTTTCTTAAAGTTGTAAATAAAACTACGGATTTTATCGCATTTGTATTTGATTTTTGATTGCCCACGGTTTAACACACATCACAGAACACTTCACAGCATTAATGGTCACGGGCGGACTAAGATGTCCGACGTCCAACAAGTCTTCTATAATAATGATGACGATAATGGAGTTTTATTTACAACTAGCAACCCGCCCTCGCTTCGCTTCGGTTATAAGTTATAGTCGTTTTACCCGCGCAGTTCCCGTTCCCGTGGGAATACCGGAATAAAATATAACCTAGTTTATGCCCTGATATTATAGCTTTCCATTGGTGAAAGAATTTTTGAAATCACTCCAGCCGTTTTGAAGATTACCCAGAACAAACAGACAGACAGACAGACAAAAATTTTTTAATTGCTATTTTAGGCATAGGTGTCGTGCAAATAACCGTGTGAGCATGAAAAAGCATATTATTTTGACATTACAAACAGACACTCCAATTTTATTTATTGGTATAGATGTGTAATACTCGCGCAAATAACAGAAATCTATCTAAAATTGTTATCCTTCACGTTGTCGTACGTTTGTAGAAAAACAATACTAATAAAAATACAAATAATAACAAATTATAAGTAGTATATAAAAACTAAAAAACACGCTTGACAAGTCAAGCATATACTATTTTCGAATTTCGTGCATGCGACCTCTGTCTCTTTTGCTCATATGCAAATGATTAGAAACTGCCAAATTATGGCAAATCTAATCACAATATTCGGCTATATTGATCGAATTATTGCATTTTCATGGGCCTTTGACGAGTGTGCAAAGTATAAATAAAATCTGTACGTGCAAAGTGGGGAAAAATGACGTTCAAAGATTCCGTTACATATATACATATACATAGAGGTGAAACTAAGAAAGGCGTATTAAAAAAAAGGAATTTTATACAGTAAAAGTTTTATTATAATGCATTATCTGGTAGTAACTCTCATACTTTTTCCCTAACGTGCCAAAAGGAATAGAACTTCAAAAACAAATATAAAATATATCTAAATAATTATACGTTATATCTAAACGCATTAAATCATAGTGGATATTAAATATATTATTATGCTAATAAGATCAAAAGCCAATCTCACCAGACCCTTGAATTAATTTTCCTCTCAATTTCCCCGTGCCTCTAACGATATTATAAAAACCACTCTTCTACTTAAATTGTAAATATTTTTTGAGACAATTTTTGACACAGCCAAAAAGCTTTTCCGACGCCGTATTTGTCATCTTAATATAATCTTGTCATGAATTATGATTTAGTCCTCAGTTTATTCATAGTATTAAAGAGTAATGAATAAAAAAGTTAATCGACTTTAAGAATATTTTCTGAGCTTGATTTATCTTCTTATAAAAATGAATCGCTGAATGTGTTGCTAATCATTGAGATCATCGGAGAATCTGAAATTAAAGATACCAACCCACTACACGGATTTCATGGGTAAATCTTTTACTGAAAAGGCTACTTTACTACGGAATGCATTGCCCGTAACAATTAGACAAAGCCAAACTTAATCAGTTTTTAAAAAAAAGTTGACCGATCACTACTTGTCGCTGTAATATTTATTTCTTGTTTCTTTTAGGTACCTATTATGCAAGTCCCTAATATATATAATTATATATATATATAGATGTGTACGTATATGTCTGTGAATGTCTGCATATGTAGGTATTAGGTGTATATCTATGTGTGTAATGTGTATATGTATATATATTTATGTCTCTTATTATCTACTATTTGTTGTTTTATATTGTTTTTATTTTACAGTAGGTTATACAATTTATTATATAGTCGTTATCTATGACTTATAAATATTATTTACACCGTTCTCCATTACCACCAGCAGTAAACTACCTACTATCTCTCTGTTCTGCCATTTCCATCCCAAGGTTGCCTGGAAGAGATCGCTTATAGCGATAAGGCCGCCCTTTGTACATTCTGTGTTATGTTAGTATTTAAGTTTTTGTATTTTGTTTTGGAATCGGTGTACAAATAAAGAGTTATCTATCTATCTATCTATCTATCTAAGTGCAAATCTCAAGAAGAGTTGGACCGATTTCGCTAATTCTTTTTTTAGAATATTCCTTGAAGTACGAGGATGGTTCTTACGCAGAGAAAAATTGAAAATTTGCCTGAAAAGGTAAAAAAATAACACTTTTCTATACTCACATATAAACGATTCGTAATAATACTTACAAGTCAATTTATTTGAACTTTAATACGAATACCATAATATAAAGTTCATGTGTTAGTGGAGAAGTTCCGGAAAGGCAAAACACTTGAGTGACTTTTTTTCTTTCTTCTTTTTTGTGTGACTTAGTTGTTAGGCTCAGATGGCTGTGACAACTTTACCCACCAGGGGTGAGCGCTGAGGGCTCTCAACCCGTGCTTGAGTGACGTTAGTATCGTATATATATATATATATATATTGCTGTCAATCACAAAATTTTAGATGTTTTATAATTTTTATTTTTTAACATAATGTAATTATTGTCTTATTAAGTTTCTTTTTTCTTTTTATAATTTTACTAGCTGACCCGGCATACTGAATAGCAGGAAAGGTATTAATAAACCTAATAAAAATAAAGAATTGACTGTTAGGCGGTACGAAGTTCGCCAGGTCAGCTAGTATTTAAATAATATTTTTAAACCTCTGATTATTTGAATTTAATTAAGTAAGAAAAATATTTTAGGCGATAAAAAAGAAGTAACTTAGTATCTCATCGCCTTTGACAGATTTGGGCAGCTATTTCAAGTAACCCCATTATTTTCAAGGGCCTAACCCCCGAAACACGTATACGATACCGTCTCAGGTGTATTTCCTTTCCTTTCCGTCGGGTTGACCACTGACGACAAGTCACCCTGCACCGGTGATCGACCCAACGACGAAGACGACGTAATACGGGTGGGTTACGGGGCTGCGCGCGCCGTCCCTCTGTCGCCAGGAACGGAGCCGGGCGACCTCCAAAAAAGGGGGGATATTTCCTTAGAAGTATAGCCTTTTTTGAAACAAGCTCTAGTTCTGTCACGCCCCATCCAAACCGCCCTGGCTGGTAAAGGAGGGTGTGTCAAATTAAATCAATATAAATGTATAAAAAAAAAATATTATGTATAAGGCCTCTATAAAGACACTTAAATATTATCAAATTCCACATTTACTTTGAAAAAATTATTTATGAGAATACCACCAGATGGAAACGCGGCCAAAAGGTGATAAGATCCGGCACAAAACTCCGCGGTCTTATCAATTTTTAATACGCTTTTATTAGCTTCAGAAGTATGTTAGTATGTAACAGAATCTTTGAACATGATTTTGACCTCCTTCAAAACGTCGGATTAACTCGAAATTTGGCATACTTATTAAGGACCAATGACGATTCAATATTTTAAACAGTTTGACCCGTTATCCTTACTAGGATAATCATTCAACTAAAAAATGAAAAATAAATAATAGTTCAAAAAAACTAAAAAAATACGCTTTTAAAGAAAATCCAACTAAAAAATAGAAAATATTTTTTTTTAAATTTGAATTAAGAATAGTGTATATAAAAAAATATTTTTCATTGTAAAAAAAAGCGTGGGGTACTTTTTAAGATATTATCAAAATGATAATCCTTCTACTCATATCTGTCAATAAAATATTTATAACTATTGACAACATGCACCCCACGTGTTTTTTTCAATAAAAATATTTTTTTTTTATGAATTAAGAATAGTGTATGCTACTACTATTATTTATTAAGTTATAAAGAAATGATACACAACATATATTCTCTTAGTCGTCTTTTACATGTAGATAACATCTATCCAAGAAAATGTAAATTTCCAATAAAACTTTATATCAATCCGCCTGACAAGAATTTTAGTTCCTTACATATGAAATCGGCGTTTTGTACGGGAGGAATATAAGGTCAATTATTTTTTTTGTAAAATATATTTATTTAATCTATTTTTTATACTATTTAATTAATTAAAGGTCAATGACCTCAGCAGGATTTCTCAACTAGTAGGTCTACAAATGAACATGGACAAGACGAAAGTCATGTCTAATGCCCATGTCATTCCTGTACCGGTCCTAGTTGGAAATGCGATTCTCGAAGTTGTGAATCATTATGTTTACCTAGGACAAGCAGTCCAGTTAGGTAGATCCAATTTCGAGAAAGAGGTCAGCCGACGAATCCAACTCAGCTGGGCAACATTCGAGTAACTTAAGAGGGTCTTCTCGTCCAATATTCCGCAGTGTCTGAAAACAAAGGTTTACAACCAGTGTGTGTGATGACTTACAGCACTGAAACGTGGTCTCTAAATGTCGGCCTCACAAAAAAGCTCAAAGTCGCTCAGCGTGCTATGGAGAGGGCTATGCTTGGTATTTCTCTACGTGTTAAAATCCGAAACACGGAAATCCGTAGAAGAACGGATGTAACCGACATAGCCCGCAAAATTAGCATTTTGAAATGGCAGTGGGCAGACCACATCGCTCGGCGAACCGACAACCGTTGGGGTAGAAAGGTTCTTGAGTGGCGACCACGAATCGGACGGCGCAGTGTCGGAGGATTCCCCACTAGGTGGACTGACGACATTCTCAAAGTCGCAGAGAACCATTGGATTCAAGTAGCGCAGGACCGTTCCGAAGGGCAGTCTCGTGGGGAGGCCAATATCAAGCAGTGGATGTCTGTAGGCTGATGGATGGATGAATGGAATCAAAGTATGCAAAGTAGTAAATGCTATAGTAGAAGCACTATAATTTTCTCAGTACAAATAGATCCCAATACTCAGCTCGTCGAGAGGTGAGGTATGTTTGATTAATATCAGTCCAGCAATGTTAGCTCTTTGCCAAAATGAGTATATAAAGTGCTTCACGCATGGCAGTATAATCGTTAAATGACAATTAATCGATAATTCCTGTTGAAGAGAACGTAATACTTTTTTTTATTATATTACTTTATGTCGACAATTATTCAAAATTTTTAATTTAACTTATACTTATATTATGACTCTTAGTAATATTTACAACAATCACGGACAAGGCTGAAGTAGATAAATTATATTCTTAACGTAACGGAAAGTAATATAATTACTTTTTGCAAAAAAAAAATCGACTTCTAAACGCAATGCAGAGTAAAGGAAAAGATCGTTGATGAAGATAACGTAGATAAATTTTTAGATTTTTTGTTAATTTTTCCAAAACCGCTTGTCTGATTTGGATAAAATTTTCATTGGCCTCCCCACGAGAATGCCCTTCGGAACGGTCCTGCGCCACTTGGATCCAACGGTTCTCTGCGATTTTGAGAATGCCTTTCCAATAATAAAATAATTTTCAAATCGGTTAGCAAGCGACGGAGTTATGTGTGTGAACATAAAAAAATCCATACATCCAAATTGTACTTTTTTAATTTTTTTTTAGAAGTCGGTTAATAATAGTATAATATCCTTACTTGCAAAAGCCGTGTGGAATTGATGAAATCTTCCGATATTCATATCAGCAATTACAAGCACTATTTCTCCTTCACATCAAAATAATAATGAAGTTGAATGTTCAGTTAAACAAATATTATGTTAACGAGTAAACATTTATTATCAGATAAGGAATATATGGATACTCTTATCATTAACGTTTTATTTGA